>CM060939.1:496784347-501784347 GCA_030765085.1 Allium cepa | reverse complement strand
TAGAGTCAAGTGAATGAAGCCTATATATGAACGTCGAGAACTTACTGATAGTTGGAATACTATTTTATGTCTAGTGAATGAGACTCGGCTAACAAATCTTCATTTGGAGGGATCTAAATGGGTTGTTATTAAATCAAGTGAACATATATTTAAAGTTCATTCACCAGTTCGTCAAATTGTTGACTTCTATAAATGGGTTTGTTCTTGTAATATGTGGCAAGTTATGGCTTTCCTTGTGCTCATGCTGCTAAATGTGTATGATTACACTGAAGATTATTACAAAGTGGTGTATTTTCAATCAGCTTATTCTTATCCAATCAATCCAATTATAAACTTAATGAAGGAAAATGTCTTGCCTGAAGATGTTGATATAGCACCACCTAAACGTAGAAGAATGCCCGATCGTCCGTCTGGTTCGAATAGAATTAAATCCGCTGGTGAAATTACGAAGACAATTAGATGCAGTTCATGCAAGAAGTTGGGTCACAATAAAATGATTTTCCTTTGAAATAGATGAAGTAATTTTTTTTAATGTAATAATTAAACACCAAATTTTAGTATTATAAATGCGGAATATTTTACAATTATTCGGTATTATTGCTCTTATATATGCATGTTTTCTTGAATGATTGTATGTTGTTTTTTTCTGCTAGTCTGCTGTATTATTATGAAGTTTTCATTAATAATTAGCAATAATATATGTTACTTGCCGACGTATGTGCTGTATTTGTAAGCTATTATGTATATTAGTTACAAGAATTAAAGCAGACAACTACACAAGTTTTTAGAATAATATCATAAATGTCTGCAGTTATTTTTGATACAATTTTCGTTTGTAAGTTTAGTTCGTGTGACGTATATTTACTTATTTTCCCTCGTTTTTCGTGTGCACGTATACACTTTCTCGTTTATGTAATATGAATAGTCTCTTTTCAGCTTGTTTTTTTCAAACTTAAAACCCTTTTTAAACCCTAGGAATTTCCACTCAATCCCGTTTATCAGCGATTTGTAATTTCAAGTATTGAAATGGAAATTAAATTCAAAATAAAGGTAACAAAGAATAAGGGTGCTAAGGCTATAGGTGAATTTGAAAGTTCTCGGCATAATGTTTCAAAACGTAAGATTAAAAAATGTGATGAAAAAATAGAAGAAGGTTCTTTGTTCTGTGCGCGGCATGGAAAAATTTACAATTCTAACAAGGTATGTTTGTTCTGTATTTCGTTTATTTTATGCATATATTTTTCACTGTTTTTATTATTGTATGTAGTATGATCAATTTTAGTCATACAGTTGTGTTTTAGTTAAATAGGGACATGATTATGTAGTTATTTTAAGTTTTTTTATGATTTTTTTTGTTCGTTTAGGTTATGTAGTCAGTAAAATTGGTTTATTTATTTATGTTTATCTGCTTTACCGTTATACAGTTATGATGATATTTTTTATTATTAAATTATATGGTGCATGTCATATATGTAGTTGAACTGTTGATCTATATGGTGCAATATTTATCTGCATAATCTTCATATCATATGTCTAGTTAAAACGTCAATGTATGTGGTGCAATATTTAACTGCGTAAATGAAATGCAGTAAAATAATTATTCTAATAGTGGAATATTTTGACTGCATAACTGACATGCAATTAAAAATTACACATATTAGTGCAATTATTTAACTGCATTTTGGTTATGCAGTCATGGTTATTGTTTTCAATGTTTGACTGCATTGTGGTTAGACATTTATGGTTTGTAATAGTTAATGTAGTTATTGTTACACAGTTATGTTTATTACTAGTTTATGCGGTTATAGTTATGCGATTGTGTTAATTATGTTGTTGTGCAGTTGTGCTTTTGTATGTGTTTTTGCTGACTTTGAAATCTGAATATGTCATATGTATTTAAATATTTAATTTAAAAAAATCAATCAAAATGGTGCAATATTTAACTACATAAATGAGATAAAGTTAAAAAATTCATTCAAATGGTGCAATTTAATGCCAACTACATGGTGCAAAATTTTAACTACATAAGTGAAATGCAGTTAAACTTTTTTCTAATATTGAAGTATGTTAACTGCATAATAGAAATGCAGTTAAAATTACACTTAATAATGCAATTATTTAACTGCCTTTTGGTTATGCAAGCATTATTATTGTTGTTCGTGTTTGAGTGTGTTATGGTTACACAATTATGGTCTGTAATAGTTTATGAAGTTACCGTTATGCACTTATATTTAATGTTAGTTTATGCAATTATAGTTATGTGATTCTATTAATAATTATAGAAAAATTGAATTAAAATTTGATGAGCGAAATTTTAAAAAGTTAGGCCCTGTTTGTTTTCATTTTTTATTTTTGGTTTTTAGTTTTTGAAGTCCATTTTCCATTTTTCATTTTGAGTGTTTTTAATATTTTGAAAAATGTATTTGGTTTTGTAATTTTGAAAAATAGTTTTTAATCTAAAAATCAAAAATGTTATACCAAAACAAAAATGACAATTTCAAATTTGGTTGGAATTTGACCATTAAATATAGAAGTGAGAGGAGATAATGAATGAGACTAACAAAAAATGTCATTAAATTGGAAAAAATCATAAATTGACAAATATCAGAAAATGATAATGACTACTGAAATGCGAACTATATCAAAATGAGACTAACTCATATTGTGCTATAAATTAACCATATCTCAACTCAAAATCATTACAAGAAAATCATTACAAGATAGATAAAATATATCAATTGTATCACTACATAAAGAGGAAAAAAAGGTTACGATGTATCTTATAGGCAAGTAGTTTTTGCTTTGTTTAAGTGGCTCTTCTTCCTCATGCTAAACCATCTCTTTTTCTGACAAATACAAATATACAACTATATCAACATATATATCTGCACCATAAACTTTTGAATACTCGATTACATCTATCATTTCAGTATAAAGGGTAATAGATTGATGGAAATAGTGTTATCAAAGCAAATATTGAAATAAATCATTTTCTTGGGAAGTGATAAACATGCAAACATGATAAAGTTTTCAATATTGACCCACATGTTAGTAATAAATTATACAAACATTACACAAATCTAATCAAAATCATTATTGGAATCAACAATTATCTAAGCGCACATAGAAGCAAGCAAGAGAAACTTGACCAATTAAAAAGGTAGTAATGTAATAATGCACATTAAGAAGGTTAAATAGCTATATATAGAGTTTTATTATATAACACTTGCTACAGCAAGGAAGGAGTGACTTAAATCATTTGTTGTGTGCCAATAGACGTGTTAAAGTTTACCTTAGATTCGACAGAGGGGAAAACTTTCCACTAGCTCTGAACTATGTACCAAATCCACTAGCTCTGAATTTTTCTCTAACCTGCAAAGCATATCAGTATAAAAATATAAATCAGTATACATGTATAAGTATACAATCTTGGCTTTGCTAGGACTGTTGAATTAGTCCACTTCAACTATATTTGAAAACTAGGCAGAAGACATCTTAAGATGCAAATCTTTTCTGCTTATGCTGCTATTTGAATTAATATTCAACTAATTCACAATACATGTTTATATTTATAAACATTTCAGCACTAATATAAACTCTTTTATACTCCATAATATCAAATGAAAGATCTGCCTTCATTGACATTACCCAAATTACCTTAAACCATATATTCACTCACTTATAATACCTTACAAAATAAATACAGAACCACGTTTGTAGAAAAAAAGCATCGGTACAACCATTACCAAAGAACAATCAAATCAGCCCATACCAAAGGGGATTGTAATAATTATTAACACCGACTATGAAACAGCTATTCCTTCAATGCTTGGATCACTGAAATCTTCATGTCTCCAGTATCTTCTTTCATGTTGTGTGCACTAAATCTTTAAGGCAGCTTGACTGTAGAAGAGAAGCACCATGTGAAATATTGGGAGATAGAGCCTGTAAATCTCATATTGCCAATCCAACTGAAGTTGCAGTTAAATAAAAAAAATATGGTCCTTGATTATTTAATGATGTCCCTTCAGATGCAGTATCGTTGCTTCAAAAGACATGCTATGTTAACAGAAGATATATATTATTTAGTACATGTTCTCTTACGAACATCTATATTTTAACTTTTTTTTCCCAGACAAGAATAATATAACAGGTTATTTGATATGGCTAATGTGTTTTTTTCCATTGAAACATGGTGGTTTACAGCTTGACTGGTGTAGGTTGATGACAGTCGTGATATAATACAAACAAATATACCTCTCACAATCCAACATCTACTGTTTTTCGATACGCAATCGTAAACACACAATTTTATTTCACTGTACTACATTTTAATTTCAACTTCAGCAAAGCTATTAGAGCACTGTTTTAATAAAACCTATAACATCTTAACAAAATCGAAGATCATTCGTGTTTAACCCTAACTCACAAAATATAAATCGAAGGGATCGTCAAATAATTCGCGTTTAACCCTGCATATTACTAGCTTGAAGTAAACGAGATAACTGAGAAATAAAAATCGAATTTACCTGAATTTGGGATGATATCTGAAGAAGATGGCGATTTTCCTCATGATGGAATTTCAGAATTTGCGGCCGTTGAATGGGAATAGGGTTTTGAACGTGTTTTCTTTGCGTTTTGAGTTTTGAATTTTCGGGCTTTTAATTTTGGGCCGAAAACTGGGAAAATAAAAAAAATCAGTTTTCAATTTTTTGTGTTAAGTCCATTTTAAAAATTGGCGTTTTCAAAAACGAATTTTACAAAATGACAAAGCAAACAAGTTTTCAATATTTTGCAAAATTAAAAACTAAAAATACTTTGAAAATGGGTAACCCAACAGGCCCTTAATGTTTCATTGTTGTGTAGCATATAATTTAAAGACAAATTTATGTCTGTCAATTATTTTAATGTGCATTGTTGTTAATATTTAACTGCGTCATTACAGTAACAATTATAAGTGTATTAGTTTTGAGTGTTGTATTAAATTAATGAGGGGTATTAATTGGTTTATTACTTTATTTTACAGCAAGCATCCAAGAAAGTTGTTTAGAGATCTGTTGTTGAAGATTCTGAACATGGCATACATTCTAAAGAAGATACGCATCAAGATTCTGTTGAAGGAATTGAAGAAATCAAAAAAGAATGTTTAAAAAAACAAGCTTATAGATGTTGTTTGAAGCCTATTCAAGATGTTTTCAATCATTTCAAAAAAATAGAAGTAAAAGTGACTAGTTAGTAGATGTTGTTAAAAAAATCTTGTTTTTGAAATTTTGTAGAAGGGTATTTTGGAAATCAATATGATTGTAGTGGTAGAAAATTTAGTGATGGTGTTGATCAAATTATTCATTATTATGAAGACGATGGTTTGTTTGATTTTAAAGTTTAGAAAGTATTATTGCTGCAAGGTGACATATCGGATTTTTTTCGGTTTGAACAATGAAGGTTTGGTTGTTTATAAATATGTTTATATTATTTTTTTATATTAATTTACATAATATTGTTTATCTTTTTTTATAGGGTCGCATATTTATCCTTTGAAAGAGAAAGTTAGAGCTGACAAATTTTCTATTGCTACTATGGCTTTTATGAAGACACATAACATATCAAAGAAGGGTTTCATTGGGAAGTTCATTTATCAAGCTCGTATAAGTCTTATAAATAAAAAAATACTATTGTTGATGATGCTTTAGATTTTTTTAGGCTTATAGTTATGTATATGTTTGGAACATTTTTCTTTGCCAATAGCACAAATTGTGTTCATAATAACCTTGTTCCTCTTATAATGGACTTAAAAAGATTTAACAATAAGTGCTAGGCCCAAGCTATTCATTTTAAACTCATTGAGAAGTTGAACAAATATAAGAATGATCTAATAAAAATGCAGGCTTGTTCAATTGCTTTATTGGTAATTTTTTTGTTCTTTTGTAAAGTTTTGTTCTACATTAGTAAATGTTGTTTCTAATTTTTTTTCTTCGGTACTGGTTTTGCAATAAATTTGATATAGTTAAAGATAAGCCAGATTATTGTGAAGGTCGTCCACTGGCTGAAAAGTGGGATTTGGTCGATATTCATAATGCATTTGTGCTAAAATTGTTGTGAGGAAAATTGATAAGGTAGGAATAAAGTTCTTAGTATGTTCTTTTTATATATAGTATTTTATTAAAATTATTTTTATATGTTTTAAGTAATAGATATACAGATATTTCTGTATGTTTTTAAGTTCATTTGAGTTTAAATTTTTATTTTGTTCATATGCTGATGTTTTTGATTTATATGCATATCTGCATTTTAGAAAATATGGTTTTTATGGTATTTTTGTAGCTTATATCTTCAGGAGAGATTATCAAATGAAGATGTAGATACAGGTGTGGATAATTTGCTGACAAATAGTGTTTCTGAAGAAAATCAAGTTATTCAAGGAACTGAAAAAGAGAAGGAAGAAGTTGAAAAGGTATTCATTACATTATTAGATAATTAGATTTGACAACTATAGTAGATTTAAACAAATGACAATTTTGCATTTTGTTGTCTGGACATAATTTGTTGAATATTAAGTAGAGATACAAATAATTAAATTTAACTGCATCGCGGTTAAAAATTTCATTCAAGCAGTGAATTTTTTTTAAATGCATAGCTAAAATGGAAATAAAAACTGAACACATTATAACAATTATATAACTGCATTTTATTATGCAGTTATGGTTATAAATTTCATTTTTATTTTATTTTGATATGCAATTGTGTTTGTTATAACCGATTTATTGTCAATATTTGATTTCATTTTGGTTACATGGTTTAGATTTGTAATAGTGAACGTTGTTATATATTTATGTTTATTATTGGTTTATGTGGTTATGGTCATGTGGTTATAGTTATGCAGTTGTGATAATTATGTGGTTGTGCAATTGCGTTTTTGTATTTATGTTCACATATTTTGAAAAATAAATATGTTTCATGTATTTAAAGTTTTAGTACATACAAGATATGCAGTTAAAATATCAATCTATATGATGCAATACTTAACTGCATAAGTGAAATGCAGTTAAATAATTCATTGAAATGGTGCAGCATTTAACCGCATAACTAATACGCAGTTAAAAGTTGCACTTATTAGTGTAATTATTTTATGCATTTAGGTTATGCAGTCATGGTTACAAATATTTTTCTGATTCTTACATTTAACTTTTATGCATTTAATTGTAGTAGCAATATTTTTTGTTTAAATTGTATTTTATAACTTTTAGTCTAATAGTTTAATTTCACTTTTTGCAGGTCACTTGTTCTTATGAAGAAATTTTGAAAGAAAGAGATTTCCTAAAAAATGAGATTTTAAATATTAACAAGAAGAATGATGATCTTGAAAAGTTTTAGATAGTGTTTTTTAAATTTTTCTGGTAATTGAAATAGTATATATTAATATGTTTTTTTACTTGTAGAAAATTGTTTTTCAAAATGAAGATTTTACACAAGAGAGAGTTATATTTAAGATGGAGAAAGATGTTTTGGAAAGTGAAATAGGAAATTTGAGGAAAATAAATGAAGATTTGATAAAAAAAAATTTCCCAATTTGAGCAAAATAGAGAATTCAGTATAGATTTTGATATGGATGCTTTGAAAATAAAAGAAACTCTTGATGAAGAAATTAAAATGTTGAAAGTGGAAAATGAAAGGGAAAAAATACAAAATTAAAAAATCGAAGAATTGAAAAAGGAACTGGACTTATACATCATTGATCTTAAAAATGAAAATGAGCAGAAGAAGAAGCTACAAGAAGAATATGAAAATATAATCTAATCTCTTGTTGATGAAAAAGATTTGTTGAAAAAAGAATTGGAAACCATGAAATATAATATTATGACATCTCCAACTTATAGCCTTGGTTTGTCTGATATTCATGCAGATTCTAATTGTGAAATTCGGAATGTAGTTTCTAATGTTGGAGATGATCAAAATGATGGTAAAAATGAGGAAAACGAATTGAAGAAGAACAAGAAAAGCAAAATAACTATTAGAGAATCTCTTGTGAAGAAAGTAAAAATGGAAAACAGGTAAAGGAAAATTAATCCTGTTTATGAATATGATGATAAAAATGAGAAAATTAAGAATAAGAGAATTGCAAAAAAGAAGAAAGTGGTTGAGGAAAAATGGTTGAGGATAAAGTTCTTGAAACTATTGAAAATTTTGACCAAAGTATTGTTGAAAAGTCATCACATAGAAATAAAAATCGATGGAGTCATTTGTAAAGAATGTTTTAGTTCAATATTTGCTTGAAGATATGAAGAAAGTTGTTCAAACTTATTTGTACTTGGCTTGTTGCACGTAAGTTCATTTTTATAGATATGAAAAATACCGTATTAGATGCATTTTAATTATATATTAATCTATATGTTATTTGTAGGGAAACTATTTGACATAGTGATGGCTTTGAAGTTTAGATTGATGGAAAATTAGTGGCGGAATCGCTTGATGGAAATCAATATACAGATTCTACTGTGGGTTTTCCTTTAAAAGTTATTTTTTGTAGTATATTTGAGTATATATTTTTATTTTTTGTTAGATTATGTATTGGTATGAAAGACATATATCTGATTTATAAAGTGGACATATTTTTTTTCAACTTATGCCACAGTATGTTTATTTTATTAATTGTTTTGTTTCTTTATTATAAGTGGTGATATTAATATCTTATATATACACATATTATTTATGTATTATTATTATTATTATTATTATTATTATTTTGCAGTATGGCATTCTACATAATGACATGGGTTACAAGAAGAAATATTTTGAAGATGTCATTGATCAAATTGATAATTCAATTGAAATTCTTAGTTTATTTTTTCTACTTTTCAACTCTTGTCATTATACATTGTTGGTTCATGATAATATTGCTGGAAAATAGTTTTTATTTTCAATTCATTAAAAGGACAGATTCAAGGAATTCATGAAGAAGCAACGGAGAAAATTGTAGGTTTTTGTTGTAATTAATTTTTTTGTTTAGTATGCTTCAGTAAAATGTGTTAAAATATAAATAAATATAGTGTACTTAGGTGCTTATTCATTAACATTGTTTTTTTTTCTTAGAATCTTTTTGTGAATACGCAATGAAGAAGAAGGCAAAAGAAAAGACAAATTTGTTTGTATGAAAAAACCAATAGTTATAAAGTGTATAAAATGTCCCCAATAATAAAATAGGTAATAATTTTTTTTATTTATTCAATTTCAGTTAATGTTTATTTTATGTTTATTAATGCAATTACGACTGTGCTCTGTATGTTATGAGGTACATGTGTCACGATCCGAAATTCAATGTTCGAAAACTGACACTAAATACCTCACTTGTATTCGACTGCCAGAGATTCAAACATCGAACTCCAGTCGGATGGAGCTTATAACAACATCAGATGAATATAAAATAGCGGAAACAAAATGAATATCATGCATTACATCACAGATATAACATCAACATAATATCCACTACTACATCAGAGTATTTTTTATACATATACCCCAACTCTAAGTAAACATCATAATAGTATAACAAGTGATCATATATCCAAAAAGTCTTCAAATGAAATGAAGCGATAGCGAACTTCCAAAAAACTAAGCACCTGAGATCCCAAAAACTTCTAAAATATCTCCAAAGAAAAAGCTCCAAAATACTGCTAACACCAGAACACGGAAACCTCCTACTAGGCTGCCCGTGTGGAAATTATGGGCACCCAAAGTTTGGAAAAGAAACAATAAACTCCGGGTCAGTCATGGGACTGGTATGAGCAAACAAAAACAGTTGCTTTTAAATAACTAGATTTATAAAAGAAAAGTCGTTATGCTTTTGGAAAATGAAACCACCATAAGACCTCCCGCTACACACACAATGCAATCGCAGAATTGGAGGAGATTTCTTCTTATGATAGTCAAATATGCTTGATATGAGAAAAATTCTTTTCTATTATTACTAGTGCATATTGTAGAAAACATTTCGAAAATATAATATTAATCTTAGCCAGCATACAACCATTATTGTATGCCTACTATAGCCAACATCTAAAAAGTGGGGCGCCACCATAAGTAAATGGCAGGTTATACAACTAAAATCGTACATGGCTCGTATTGTTTCTTTGGATTTCCAACAAATGGTAAGGCTAAAGGACTTCCTACTACCACATGGGTATGCCTCTTGCGGGACGTCCCGAGAACTTAACCAGCTCTCTGCTAACACAAGGCCAGGTTGCCTCTATAACAAGGTAACTACTACACGAGTATGCCACTCCCCGGTCCTTTGGGACCTTTATCCGAGGGACCTCTACCACAAAGCAACAACCACACAGTAAATGAGATTGGGGCAATCACATAGGTAAATATCTGGGCTCCATATCATGACATCACCTTTTTCCAGAAGGAAATGACATACCCTAAAGGGCGCGACCCTCATAACCTTGTCGCATCTTTCCTGTTTCGACCATTTTCGGGTTGTGAGGTCCGATGAGGTCTCGTCCACAAAGCTACGCTTTACATGAAAGCTATGCTTTGATCATAAATGATCAACAAATGATCATCAACACACAGCAGCACTTAGCATGCCACACTATCAAATTGGGAGTATATCGCTGATAACTTTCAACTACATAACCCTTGAGCTCGTACTTCTCAGAGAACGGTGTTAAGCTAAGAGAATAAATTCTCCGCCACCAACAGATATGTATTTTAAAGAAATCTACTTTATACCTCAAAGTGTAGTGTCAGACATACGACCATACAAGTCTGTTCCTGGTTCGAACAGAACCGAAGGCACTTCGTCCAATAAAGGAAGAAGCCCTTGTGAATCTGGGTATCCACAATCCCGATCGGACTTCCCATCACTTAGGGAATCTCTATATCGGAGAAACTCAGTGCAGAGACAATCGATAGGTTATCCTATCGTTTTCGAAGACACCCGGTCTTCACCACCATCTTCAAATGCCATCCATATCGTCGTATCACTATTCGAAATGGGTTATATGACACAAATGTCCTCTCCCGGCTAATCCGAATAGTGAACGCTTAATTTTAAAACACGTGGATATATCTATTTCATAGATTCTTATTCAAGGTTCGATGTGGGTTTCGGAAAACTAATTGAAATCCACTCCCTGTCGCATCGAAGTTTAAATGCCATTTTACGAGTAAAAAGGGTTTCACATAAATACAGAGACAAATCACAAATCAGAGTCCAGCATAAAACAATTCACATCACGCAGCATCATAATCACAACAAAAATATCAATTCGGTGCACAACAATAGTTAATTATTTTCCAATGTGTTTAAGTGAATTAACCACACTACTATTTTAATCAATGATCAATTATTCTTAATGATAAATAAATTAATAAAATCTTAGTCAACTTTGTTAACAAATTATTTCTTAATCAATTAACTTAATTAACTACTAATTATAAATTAACCAGCTTAAATTATCTACTTAACAATTCTTAATTATAAATAAATTAGACACTTAATTATTAATTAACCAAATTATAAATTAATCATTCTTAATTACACTTTTCAAACAATTAATTAATAATAATTATTTATCTTAATTCATATTTTAAAATCTTCCTCAATTGTTTTGAAATCAATTTATTACAATTACAAAAACTTTAATGTTAATTATTTTTAATACTTATCTTAAATTAATTATTTAGTTAAAGTATTAATTTGATTTTAAAACATTGTTACTATTTGCTTGGTTAATTTAAAAATTGAAATAATCTCTTAACTTAAAATAGTCAAACATCAGATACTTAAAATTGATAAACAACCCTTAACTTGAAATTTATTGGCTTAACCCATTTTTTTAAACAAAAACCCCTTTTTAAACAAACCCGAGCATTCCCAGTTTTACTCGAGTCAAACTCAAGTTTCTCCCCTTCTTTTCCCGAGTTCTTCCTCTTTCCCTCTGGTACTCTCTTCTTCTTTTCCTTTTCTTTTTTTTTCTAGCTTCAGCTAAGTTTAAGTTTTAAACTTCATACAGGACAACATACTTACGCACCCAATCCAACTCGAAGCAAATCCACTATTTACCCGAGTATCAACTCGAATTGTTCCCACCGAAAATCTCATGACACAACGCAAGGCCGTGCACGTGCACGTCATCGCGCCGCCATTCTGGCATATGTCACGGCCTTCGGCAAGTCGAAAAACTCATCCTCATTCGAAATCGAACTTCGATTCGACACAAAAACAACTTGAAATCGAAATGAGCATTTCGCTTGACACTGCAACTCGAACTCACCGAAACGAAATTGCCTCGCCACCATGTCTCAGACCACCGAAAGAGCTTCCACCCGTCCACATTACATCACCATTCCATACTACCATCCCCCATCATCTCAAGCAACTCGATCACTCCATGGTGACTAAATCACCATACTTCCAACCCACTGCAAACCTCGAGCTTAAACCCTAATTTGGGTTCGTTCGACAAACTCGTGCATTTGAAAATTTATTCAGCAATTTTCTCAACATCACAGAAGTTCATACAAGCTTCAAACCAAATTTCAATGTTTATTATTGGACCGTTCACTAGAAATTTGGAAAATGAAAATTTTGTTTAAATTCGAACTGTTCTTAGAATACTCAATTAAAAATCATCATATTAATTTTAAAAATCATATCTTTGTATGTTCATTCAAATTATATAATCAAATCAACGATTTACGATATTTGAATTCATCATATAATTTTTGTTTTTACTGTAAAATTGAGGTTACAAAGTCAAAAAATTTATTTCAAGTTTAAAACCATTTCCGGGCCATGGTTTAAGTTCAAACAAACTTATTTTATTTGAAATCCTAAGTTTATAGCATTTGTATGAAGATTTATTAAATGCTTCTCATTTACTTTTGCTCTGAAACCAAAAGTATAAAAGAACAAGTTATATAAAGATTTCCAGTAACACAGAAAAAACATACAGAATAAGTTTTTCTTCAATATGCAGCAAAGCTCAAGATTTTATAAACTAAATACTTAGATTTCCATTTAAAAAAAAATAGGTTTACTCACAGAAAATATTTTAAAACTGAGAACTGCTCTTGTATTGGAAAACTGCAGATTGATTTTCCTGGATCTTCTTTTCTGTTTTGCTGTATAAACTGAGATTGAATTCGTAAACAAATAGTGATGTTTTTACTTTTTTTCTTTGGCTTTGCTATGTTTGTTTGAACGAAATAAAACAACATGAATGTGTCTATATATAAAGAGAATCAGGTTTGTAGTAAGGGAAGGTTTTAACTGGTGCAAGATCTTTCTTTGGTTAGATATTTTATTTTTTTATTTTTGACTAAGCAAAGTTTGATCTCGGCTGATAATCTATTATGGTGTGCTAAGCAAGTTTTTTATTTTTGCTTCCCATTTTTGTTAACATGTAATCTTATTTTTATTAAGTAAATTTTTGTTTTATTTTGTAGATTTTTTTCTTGCATATGTCTTTGTTTTGTTGTTTCCTGGTTTTATAAAATTCTTATGCAACCTTGTATGTATTTCCTATGTCATTCTATAACCATATAATCTTATTACAATCTTAAATTTTATTTCTATTTAAAGTTTAACTTACAACATTTAATTTATCAAATATATTTTATTTTATGGTTTAAGACAATTTCTTGTTTGTTATATATTTTCCTTTATTTATTATTATTTATATAAAGCTTAAACTATCAAATATTCATTTATATACATATAACTTTGTAGTATTTAATATTAATAATATTTTATTCCTTCTGAAACTTTTCAAATTGAATTTCAAAAGTTCAAATAAATTACCAAATTTAAATTAACAAATTTTGGGATGTTACAAATATCCCCCCTTAAGAAAATTTCGTCCTCGAAATTTGAAAGAGAGAGAAAAGCAAACAAAGAATATATGAATTCAGAAAAAATAAGGAAATGGCTTACCAGTTTAAGCCGAGATATCCATTCTTCAATTGGGATATGATTTCTGCATATTATCTTCGGTTTCCCAAGTGCAATCCTTTGGATCGCCACTCCATTGAACTTTAACTAGTTTCACAACCTTGTTTCTCAATCGCTTTTCGTCATGATCTACAATCTTTATCCGTTCTCTTTTAACTGTTAAATTGGGAGTGATTTCGAGATCCTGCTGAGCAGCTTCTTCAATAATACTATCTGGATCGTGCACATACTTCCAAAGATTAGAAATGTGGAATACATCATGCACGCCAGACAACCAGCTAGGCAATTGCACTCGATAGGCTAAAGAATCGATCCTCTCCAGAATAGGAAAATGACCAATATACCGTGGTGCTAGCTTACCTGTCTTTCCAAACCTTAATACTCCTCGCATTGGAGATACTTTAAGAAAGGCAGAGTCCCTAATCTGGAATTCCAAATCTCTTCTTCTGCGATCATAATAACTCTTTTGACGACTTTGAGCTGTTTTCAATTTCTTCCGTATAATGCCAACTTTTTCTATGGCTTCTTTAATCATATCTATTCCAAGGACGAGTCTATCACCTGCCTCAATCCAACATGCCGGTGATCGACACGGACGACCATATAAAGCTTCGAAAGGAACCAATTTCTATATTGGCCTGATAGCTATTGTTATATGAGAACTCGACCAGATGTAAATGGTCCTCCCAAGAACCACCAAAATCAAGTATACATGCACGCAATAGATCTTCTAAGATTCGGTTAATCCTCTCAGTCTATCCATCAGATTATAGGTGATAAGCAGTGCTGAAATTTAGTTTTGTTCCCATTGCGTCTTGAAATGCCTTCCAAAATCTACTAATGAAGATCGAGTCATGATCACTCACTATTACCGTGGAGATGAACAATTTCTTTCACATATAACTCGGCTAAACTTGCAGCCGTGCGGTAGATTTTACTGGCAAAAAGTGGGTGTCTCGGTCAAACAGTCCACAATGAACCAAATTGCTTCATTGCCTTTTCGAGCACGAGGCAACTCGTCGATGAAATTCATCGATACTTGGTCCCATTTCCATTTGGGCACCTCTAAAGGCTGAAGTAAACCCGCCATTTTCTTTTGATCACTTTTGATTTGTTGGCAAGTAGCACAGCGACTCACATATATAGATATGTCCCTTTTCATCGTCTTCCACCAGAAAGTTCTTTTGATATCACGATACATTTTGTTGACTCCTGGATTGATGCTGAATTTAGATTTGTGGCATTCATCTAAAACTTCACGTTTCAGATCAGGAATGTCTGAAACGCATATTCTGCCTTTTAATCTTATAACTCCCTTATCATCAATTTCAAAACTAGAATCTTCACCTCGACATATTCTTCAATGAATTTCCCAAAGAAACTTGTCTTCAGTCTGTTGTTTTGCAATCTTCTTAAGAAGAGTAGGAGCGATAACAAGATATGAGAGAACAACATGTCTTCTTCTCAAGGCATCGGCAACTACATTGGCTTTTTCGGGTGTATATAGAATATCTAGGTCATAAGTTGCTAGAAATTCCAACCAATGTTGTTGTCGCAGATTTAGATCTTTCTGGGTAAAGAGATATTTCAAAGATTTATGGTCGGTGAATAATTCAAATTTCTCACATAGAGAAAGAGAGTTCATTAAGTATATTGTTAAGTTAAGTTAAATTTGTAAATTGTTAAGAAAGCTGAAAAGATTCTTACCCAGAAGATAATGTCACCATATTTTCAAAGCGAAGATGACAGGTAAGAGTTCCAAATCATGGGTTGGATAATTTCTTTCATGAGGACGTAATTGTCTACTCGCGTAGGCAATCACCTTCCCATCTACATTAATACTGCACCCAGACCATCACCGCAAGCGTCGATATAAACAGATAATCCCTGTTTCCCGTTGATAATAGTGAGAACATGAGTGGTGGTTAATCTCTTCTTAAATTCATGAAAATCTTCGTCACATTTCGGAGTCCAATTGAACTTTACATCCTTCATCATTAGCTTAGTCAACGGACTAGCTATCTTAGAAAAGTCCTGAACAAACTTCCGATAATAGCCTGCTAAACCCAAAAAGCTTCGAACTTATTTTGGGGTAGTGGGTTTTCTCCAATCAAGAATAGCGGAAATTTTGCTAGGATCCATAGAAATTCCTTCTTCATTAATAATATGGCCGAGAATTTAACTTCTTTGACCCAGAAGTGTTCATTTGGAAAAAAATTCGAATAGAATATTTCTCCTCAATATCTCCAAAATGATTCTAAGATGCTCGGCATAATCCTCTTCGATCTTGGAATAGATCAAAATATCATCAATAAACACGAGCACAAATTTATTCAATACTTCCCGAAATACACGAGTCATAAGATCTACGAAGTATGCTGGAGCATTAGTTAGCCCGAAAGGCACGACTAACCATTCGTAGAACATATTAGGACCCCTGAAAGAGGTCAAATGAACACAATCTTCGGCGATTCGTAGTTGATGGAATCACTGGGCTTGATCCATCTTCGAAAAGAAACGACCGTCGTGCAATTGATCAAATAGATCATCAATTCTGGGTAGTGGAAATTTATTCTTGAGAGTCTTTGAGATCGCAGTAATCTACACACAATCTCAAAGATCCATCCGATTTAGCAACAAATACGACTGTTGACCCCATTCAGAAACACTGGGTCGAATCAACCTTTTTTCTAGTAGATCATCGGTTTGCTTAACTAATTCAACCTTTTCCCTGGGCGCCATCCTGCGACTTGCGTGAACAACAGGACGAGCATTGGGTACAAGGTCGATTCTGAATTCTATTTCTCATTGTGGAGGTAGAGATTTCACTTCTCCGAACACGTCCGGAAAATCTCTAACAATGGGTATGGACTCCAAACTGGGTTCAGGATAACCCAAGTTATACATCAACCCTTCTCTTTTAGGACTAGGGTCCTCACAAGAAATCTCGATGAAATCTCCAAAATCGGTTTTGATCGAAATCAATCGATTGTTGCAATCCAATTTTGCTTCGTATTTTGCTAGCCAATCCATTTCGAGTAAGACTTCAAACTCGTTAAGATCAAGGACAAAGAGACCAATAGGGAATTGGTAATGAGAATATGAGATAGGAACATCTCTACATCGAAGACAAAGGTTCGTGGGACCTCCTACTAGATTCTTTACGCATATAGGCTCATCAACAAAATCGGGTTCAAGATTCAATTCATTAATGGCTTGCTGAGAGATAAAAATGTGTGTACCGCTCGTGTCAAATAGAACTCTAACATTGCTATCATAAATAGTAAGATTACCTTCCAGAACTCCTTTACCCTTTTCTGCTTTGGAAGATGCAGGTTGGCCTTTGACTGCGTACACCTTTGCTGTCTGAGCTTGCTTCATGGTTGTGCAGTCTTTAACTTCGTGTCCCACTTTCTGACAATAATAACATTTCCTGGGTCTTGCTTGAACGGATTGATTGACTTGTCTCTTAGGCTTAGTAATCTTCTAGAATAATGGCCCTTTTCCAAGCAATTATAGCAATTGACAATCTCTTCCATGCTTTCCTGATTGCCCTTCTTTTTCTCCTTACCCTGCCATGGTTTCTTGCCTCCAAATTTCCTCTTTTTCCAATTTTGATTGTCCGAATTTCCCTTCTCCACTAGGGCTTCTTGCATATCAAGTGTGGCATATCTGTATCCCATATCAACCAAATCTGAAAAGAATTCTTTGACGTGGCCAGTCATCATTTCGTGGAATTTCTTATCCATCCCACGAATGAACCTTTCATTCTTCTTCAAAGGTGTATTCACCAATTTAGGACCAAAATGAGACAATTCATTGAATTTTTTTAGATACTCCTTGAAAGACAAACTCCCCTACTTTAAGTCCATGAATTCCTGGCACATTCGAGAAATTCCAGCTGATGGCAGATAGCGCTTCTCAAATGCTTCTTTGAATTTCTCCCAAGTAAACTCGTCTTCTGGCTTATCTACAGTAATTGTCTCCCACCAGGCTAAGGCTTCATCTTGAAGTTGCCAAGAAGCTATGAGTCGCTTCTGATCGTCTTGCAGCTTTAGCCCTCTAAAGATTTTCTCACATGATCTGATCCATGCTTGAGCCTCAACAATCGACTCCTTGCCGGTGAACAGCTTACCACCAAGCCTTGAGAAATTCTTATATAAATCAGCCAGATTCGGCTGCTGCTGAATAGGTATTGTTGCTACTGCTGTTGGGGGAACTTGACTAGGTGCTGTGACATTTCCTCGACCCCTAACTCTTCGTCCGCTCATTCTTACTATCTGTAATTAGTAAGAAAATTGATTTAGATATTCGGATGAGATATCTTAAGGAATATCAGCAGTTAAAGGAAATAGACGAAGAAAATTTGGAGTTTCAGTCTTGGTTATAGTCATTCTAGGATATACTTCACCCTATCTCTAATGAGCCATCTAATGTTTTATACTCCGTAGCTAATGTTTTTACTCAACCTTCAGTTCTGAAACCACTTTTCACGATCCGAAATTCAATGTTCGAAAATTGACACTAAATGCCTCACTTGTATTCGACTGCAAGAGATTCAAACATCGAACTCCAGTCGGATGGAGCTTATAACAACATTAGATGAATATAAAATAGCGGAAATAAAATGAATATCATGCATTACATCACAGATATAAGATCAACATAATATCCACTACTACATCAGAGTATTTTTTATACATATATCCCAACTCCAAATAAACATCATAATAGTACAACAAGTGATCATATATCCAAAAAGTCTTCAAATGAAATGAAGCGATAGAAAACTTACAAAAAACTAAGCACCTGAGATCCCAGAATCTTCTAAAATATCTCCAAAGCAAAAGCTCCAAAATACTGCTAACACCAGAACACGGAAACCTGCTACTAGGCTGCCCGTGTGGAAATTATGGGCACCCAGAGTTTAGAAAAGAAAAAATAAACTCCGGGTCAATCATGCGACTGGTATGAGTAAACAAAAACAGTTTCTTTTAAATAACTAGATTTATAAAAGAAAAGTCGTTATGCTTTTGCAAAATGAAACCACCATAAGACCTCCCGCCACACACACAATGCAATCGCAGAATTGGAGGAGATTTCTTCTTATGATAGTCAAATATGCTTGATACGAGAAAAATTCTTTGATATTATTACTAGTGTATAGTGTAGAAAACATTTCGAAAATATAATATTGAACTTAGCCAGCATACAACCATTATTGTATGCCTACTATAGCTACCATCTAACCAGTGGGGAGCTACCATAAGTAAATGACAGGTTATACAACTAAAACCGTACAGGGCTCGTATTGTTTCTTTGGATTTCCAACAAATGGTCAGGCTAAGGAACTTCTTACTGCCACATGGGTAAGCCTCTGGCGGGACGTCCCAAGAACTTAACCAGCTCTCTGCCAACACAAGGCCAGGTTCCCTCTGTAACTAGGTAACAACTACACGAGTATGCCACTCCCTGGTCCTTTTGGGACCTTTATCCGAGGGCCCTCTACCACAAAGCAACAACCACACAGTAAATTGTTGAGTCACAAGCTTTATGAAAGTTTTGATTTCTGACAAATAAGGCGATTGATTTCTGACAAACAAGGCGATCGACAAAAACAAGGTCAATAGAGCTATATATGGTACTCTAGATTATAGGTTGATTATTTGTTGTTGTAATAGTAATAAATTTGTTAAAATCTATCCTCAAATAATCATGCATATCAAGGGAATCAATATATATACGAATAATTTATAAGTTGCATGCAGTTGCATAATTCAATGTGCAATTTAACAGGCACCGGTCGACCGGTCAATATAGGTGCGGTCGACCGTTCCTGTGTAAATTGCACAGTGAACGTGCACACATGCACATAACGTATATATATATTTGAATTCCTGTCTACCGGTCCATTTTTGACCTGTCGACCGTTTTTAAACAGAAAGCAACTTTTCCAAAAGACACTTCTCTTCTCCAAAGGTTGCATCTCCTATCTTTCATCAATGATCATAACTCTTAATGGCAACTGTTCACAAAGAGTTACAACTATTTTTCTCTATATATACTCATCTAAATCATTGATTCAAACACAAGTTTTTACAACGATTTCATATATTCTTTTAATCTAATCTCTGATCTCAATACTGTATTATAAAAGCTCTAAATTATTTATTGAATCTTTGAAACTATTTCATATCCTTTGATTCAATAATATACTTTCCTTAATCTTTTCAAAACATCATATCGCATACTTTGAGGATAAGATTATAGGAAGGGTGTACTGCTAGTGACAAATCCGTGTTTTCAAGAACACAAGTTGTCAACAACAATTATATTTGTTCTTTTGTTGAAGTCCTCTGTGTTGTAAGAGGCAAGTGTTGAAGTCCTCAGTGTATTAGAGGCGTGAAATCCCGTTCGGTTGTTCGGGTATTGTAAACCTGTTCCTCCGGGTGAAGCGAGGTAGTTAATAGTGAAAATCCAGATAAAAGTCTGGGACTGGACGTAGGACGGTGCTCCGAACCAGTATAAAAATCTCTGGTCTGATTTTTCTATTTTCTATTTACAATGCTATTATCATCTATTTCCGCGTTTGTATTGTAATCCATATTATACGATCCGTGTATACTATATTAGCACATATAATTGTATACACACCGCACTTTCAATTGGTATCAGAGCACGGTCATCATATAACCGTAACACAGTTATTTGATATATTCTTGTAATATGGCAAATAACGCAAGTACTAGCACTCAAAACACCACTTACACAGAAGGGCAATCGACACAAAGACCTCCATTTTTCAATGGTCTTAACTACAGTTATTGGGCAACACGTATGTCATTCTTTATGCAATCAAGTAGCGATGATGCTTGGAATGCTACTCAAAGAGAAATAGTGAATCCAACAACTGATTATTCAGAATGGACTGTGGCTGAGAAAACGGCAGCAGCCGTAAATGCAAGAGCAATAAATATGTTGTTCTATGCATTAGACCAAAATGAATATAACCGTGTTAGTATCTGCACTACTACATATCAAATTTGGCAAACGCTAAAAATCACTCATGAAGGTACTAACAAGGTTAAACAAGCCAAAATAGCCATGCTGAAAAGTCAATTTCAAAATTTCAAAATGAAACCAAATGAAACAATCAATGACATGTATTCATGGTTTCAAACTATTCACCATGCACTTATTGGGTTAGGACAAAAGTATTCTGATTTTGATGTTGTTTCAACAGTCCTACATTCTCTGACTAATGAATGGGAAGGAAAAGTATTAGCAATTGAAGAAGCTAATGACCTTTCCGTCATGAAGCCAGATGAATTGATAGGAAATTTAATATCCTATGAAGCAAATTTGCAGGCTAGAAAAGAACAGAAAGAAGAAAAGAAAAATGTAGCATTTCATGTTGAGAAAGATGAAAATGAATCAGATTCTGAAGATGAAGATTTGGCGTTCATTGCTAAAGGTTTCAAAAAATTCCTAAAGTATCGAAAAGCCAGTCGCTACAATAAAAGGAAACCTGGATCAAATAAACCATCTTCATCTGCTATAGAATGTTTCAACTGCCATAAAAAGGGACACATGCAGAAGGATTGTCCAGAACAAAAGAAAAAGTCAGAAAATGACAAATTCAAATATAAGAAGGACAAATCAAAGAAACGAGCCTTCTCAGTAACATGGGATGATTCAGAGTCATCTTCATCAGAAAGTGAAAGTGATTCGGAGAATGAACAAGCTAATGTTTGCTTTATGGCAACAGAAGATGAGGTACAAATTCCTACATTTGATGTATTACTTGATATTAATGCTGAATTGATAGTCAAATATAAAGACTTAAAACGTCAATTAAAAGTAGTCAAAGCAGATTTAAGTAGAGCAGAGTTTGAACGAGATATGTTAAAAGATGAGAAGAAAATATTAGAAGAAGAACTTGAAAATATTCAAGAATCATCATCTAATGTTGACTCTCAAATATCTCTTTTGAGTCAAGAAATAGAAGCTCAAAAAGAGAAAAATAATGCTCTCACTACTGAAAATCATGAACTTAAAGCAAAAGTCAAAATTCTAGACCTAGAAAAAGCTAGTTTACAAACAAAGTTTGATGACATTACTCAAAATGTTTCTAACTTTAACAAAGGTCGAGAAAATTTGACTAAAATCATTGAAAGTTCACAATCTATTTCAGATAAACAAGGTTTGGGATATAACAAACATGAAACTAAGAAACATCTTAGAAATAAAAGGAAGAAGAAAGTACAAAAAACTGAAGCTAAGAAAAATCTTAGTTTATTATATTTCAAACCAAAACCAGTTGTGAAATTTCAAAAGAGAAATGTCAAGACTATCAAAATATGGGTTCCTAAAACAAACAATAATTTGATTAGGAACAAATACATTCAGCAATTCATGAATAATGTACATTTTAATAACAATTATATATATAAAGGGGATACGGATCCAAATGGGTTTGGACTCCTAAGACCTAACTCTTAGGACCCTATAAAAAGTGGGTACCATGAACTTAATTCTATTTTTTGCAGGTCCCACTGAAGAAAAGAGGAAAGTGGATATTGGACAGTGGTTGCTCAAAGCATATGACGGGAGACAAGAGCTTATTAACAAATATTAAATACTCAGATGGTGGCTCAGTCACTTTTGGAGACAATTCAAAAGGTTATATCATCGGCAAAGGCGATGTGAGCAATTGCGGTACATCTAACTTACCTCTTATTACTAATGTCATGCTAGTTAGAAATTTAAAACACAATTTACTTAGTATTAGTCAGTTATGTGACAAGGGTATTATAATTTCCTTTTCAAATAATAAGTGTAGTATTTTAGATAAAGACCATAATTTGGTTTTTGAAGGTTATAGAGACAGAAATATATATATTCTAAATATGAATATTAATCATAATTCAGATATGTGTCTTGTGGCTAATGACAATGATCCATGGCTATGGCACAAACGTTTCTGTCATATAAACTTCAGAACTATTGACAAGCTAGCCAAAAACAATCTAGTTCGAGGACTACCCAAAATGAGTTTTAAAGTTAACAACATTTGTGATGCATGTCAATTAGGAAAATTGACCAAATCATCGTTTAAATCCAAGAAAGTCATATCAACATTACAACCACTTGAGTTACTGCACATGGATTTATTTGGACCTACTAGAGTTCAATCAATAAATCACAGTCAATATGTGCTTGTAATTGTTGATGATTTCTCTCGTTATACATGGACAATTTTCTTAAAAAATAAAAGTGATACTTTCGATCATTTCAAATCTTTCGTCAAAAGAATTCAAAAATCAAAAGGGATTAAAGTTAAAAATATAAGAAGTGATCATGGCGGAGAGTTTGAAAATAATGAATTTGAACATTTTTGTACAAAGAAAGGTATATATCATAATTTTTCGTTTCCCAGAACTCCACAACAGAACGGAGTAGTAGAACGAAAGAACCGAACTTTACAAGAATGTGCAAGAACATTATTGAATGGAACCACCTTACCAAAACATTTCTGGGCAGAAGCTGTCGCAACTGCCTGTTATGTTTTAAATCGTGTGTCCATAAGACCTCTTACCAAGAATACTCCTTATGAATTGTTTAACAAAAGAAAGCCCAAAATCTCATACTTCAAAGTTTTTGGTTCCAAGTGCTTTATTTTAAATACGAAAGACCAGCTTGGAAAATTCGATCCAAAAGCCGATGAAGGAATATTTGTCGGTTATTCGGAACGAAGTAAGGCCTATCGGATATTTAATAAACGAACCAAAACTATTGAAGAATCACTTCATGTCTCTTTTGATGAAATTTATCAGCATCCTCACACAATATCAGATGATGACGAATCAATAGTCATTGATAATCCAATCATCTCAAATACTGATTCTGACTCAGAAGTAATTATTGAGAATACTCCTCAAATATGTGAATTACAATCACCACCAAGAATATTAAGAGACCATCCGGCCCAAAATATAATAGGTGAAATAACATCACATGTCAGAACAAGGAGTCAACTCAATCAAATGGGTCATGTCGCTTTTCTCTCAAATATCGAACCCAAGAATCCAAAAGAAGCTGCTACAGATGATTATTGGATCATTGCCATGCAGGAAGAACTAAATCAGTTTGAGCGCAATGACGTTTGGGAACTTGTTCCGAGACCAACTGATCAGTCAGTAATTGGTACTAAATGGGTCTATAAAAATAAGGCTGACGAACAAGGAAATATCACCAAAAATAAAGCAAGATTAGTAGCACAAGGATACAATCAGGAAGAAGGTATCGATTATGAAGAAACTTTTGCACCAGTTGCTCGACTAGAAGCTATTAGAATTCTATTATCTTTTGTTTGTCATCATAATTTCAAACTTTATCAGATGGATGTCAAAAGTGCTTTTCTCAATGGATTTATCAAAGAGAATGTCTATGTCGAACAACCTCCTTTATTCGTACATGAAAAATATCCTGACCATGTGTTCAAACTTAAGAAAACTCTGTATGGTTTAAAACAAGCACCTCGTGCTTGGTATGAACGATTACGTAGCTATCTTATTAATTCAGGATTTGAAATAGGCAAAGTCGATCAAACTTTGTTTATTAAACATTCTCGAAAAGATATCCTGGTTATCCAAATATATGTAGACGATATCATCTTTGGTTCAACAAACGATAAACTCTGCAAGGAATTTGCAAGTATTATGACCAAAGAATTCGAAATGTCTCATATGGGAGAACTATCTTATTTTCTTGGACTTCAAATCAAACAACTTTCAAACGGTATTTTTATCAATCAAGAAAAATACTGTGAAAATCTTATCAAACGCTTCGGATTACAAAATACATCTGGTAAACCAACTCCTATGAGTACAACTACACATCTTGAAAAAGATGAAAGTGGTAAGAATGTTGACCAGAAATTATATCGAAGCATGATTGGTTCTCTTCTTTATCTTACAGCTAGTCGTCCAGATATATTAATGAGTGTTTGTTTATGTGCTCGTTTTCAAGCCGATCCAAAGGAATCACATTTACGAGCAGTGAAACGTATAATTCGTTATCTTAATAATACCAAAGATTTTGGTCTTTTCTATTCAAAAGAATGTCCATTTGAATTAGTATCATATAGTGATGCTGATTTCGGTGGCTCACGAACAGATAGAAAAAGTACAAGTGGTACATGCCATTTTATTGGAAAATCACTTGTCTCTTGGTTTAGTAAGAAACAGAATTGTGTTTCACTATCAACATGTGAAGCTGAATATATATCAGCGGCTCTCGCTTGTACTCAAGTACTATATATGCAACAAACACTTCAAGATTTTGATATTCATTTATCAAATTCTATTATATACTGTGATAACACAAGTGCTATAAATCATTCTAAAAATCCAGTGAATCACTCTCGAACTAAACACATTGATATCCGTCATCATTTTCTTCGAGATAATATTGAAAAAAGAAATATATGTCTTGAATATGTCCATACTGAAAATCAATTAGCAGACATTTTTACTAAGCCGCTGCTCGAATCTAATTTTATTAGATTACGAAGAGAGCTTGGTTTAATTTCAAGAAAAAATCTTGACTAAGCAATTACTAATGTACACCTTCTCTTTTGGTTATTCTCTTTAATTATAATTTTTTGTTTAAACTAAACTAATGTCTTTTCTCCTAGTAACCGTATCTTTTACTTAACCTATTTTTTATATTAAATATTAGCCATTGCTTTATTTAATGGTTAAAATCTATTTACTCATTTTATAAATTCAGTTTTAAAAACAAAGCTATTTTTAGATTTACAATAAAATTTCTGCTTATATTTTCGTGGTTAAAAGTTATCATTAACTCACATCCATAAGAGTATATATAAGAAACTTATATATATAAGCTTGCAAAATTTTTTTTTATTTTGTTCATCTTTACTTCTTATCTAACCATAATACTATATTCAACTTACACTATGGCTCATATTTGTGACAAATGTGCGCAAGAATCTCACATTTCTATTACAAGCTCTGAGTCGGACGAATATTATTCTCCTACTACTCCAAAACAAAAATCGAGCTGTCATCATCAATGCTCTTATATGTCTGATAAAACTCCAAATTCAAAACGAGTTAAAAGGACACTATTCTATTCTCCTCGAACCAAAGCTCAAATTGATGAGATACACCACTACCAAAAACATCAGATAGACCTTCAGAGACAACTCCATTACGGGCAAAGTCAACTTTATCACGAGCAACAACGGACATCGGCACGATTGTCTGTTTTAGAAAAGTTGGCAACATTTTTCTGCGGTTCCAACAAACATGACGTACATGAACCAATGCCGTCTAGGCCATCAACATCTAAAAGTCCTAACTCATGGGATCGGAACTATGAAAAGAATGAAGGAGCTCAGAAACAATGGAGTCCATGGTCGAATCGTATTGAAGGAAACAACGATAATTCTAATGACGAACTTTCTCATTAGATTTATATATAGTTGTTATATATTTATCTATCTCTTGTGTAATGATGGTTATATTTTGTATTATGTATAAAATATAATATATATATATAGGTTGATATATAATAAAAAAACTTGAAAAAGAATCCTATATGCACACAGACCAGGACCGGTCGACCGCTCATTTTATTGCCGGTCGACCGTTTGCTCTCTGGTTGAAAACGGTCGACCGGCCAAAATTTGTAGGTCGACCGGTTACGCATTTTTTAGTTTTTTATATATAACCCTATACGTTACTTTACCCTCTACCTTCATTCACTCTCTACTCAAACTATTCTCTATCCCCAAATCACAAACCCTAGTTCCCATTCTTCAATTCCCAAATCACAAATCCTCCAACAATGGCTCCTCCTCAAAAGAAATCAAAGAAAGGAGCAATCTCTGAAACTTCATCTCATACCATCTCCGTCAAAAAATGGCTTCAAACTCCAATTGCTATAACACGATGGAATCAAATGACAAATTACAAGTTTCATCCGGGATCTTTCATCAAATTTGATGATTTCACGGCTTACGGAGTTCGAAGGTTAGCCGATAATGCCAACATTACTCCATTGATAGATTTTTCGGCAAATAGTGTGGAGATAAATCATTTAATGATTAAATTATTTTACGCCAACATGAATCTTGATGAATATCAACCTGATAATCCAAACGGCGTCATCTGGTCTATGGTCTGTGGAAAACAAATTTTTCTTACTCATGCTAGAATTGCCTCTATACTTGGCATACCAAATCGAGGCGAAGAATTTTCATCTACCTTCTGCGAAGTTTTCACTCGAAATAGTACAAGTCATCAGTTTATAGAAGACAATAGTGATGGCACTAAGTCTATTGGACTTCGACCGACAGCAAGGTTACTTCATCGGGTCTTGATGCATTCTCTTTTTCCTAGACTTGGAAATTATGATGCAGTGTACAAAGAAAACTTCAAGGCACTCTATGCTATCTATGGTGAAATCCAAATCAATTGGGTTCACATGCTTTTTGATGAAATTCTCAAGGTAAATAATTCAACCCGGCCTCATTTCTTCTATAATGAATATATCATGAGACTTTTGTTAGCTTGTGGGGTCAATCCTCCTGATTCTGCAACTTCAACACCAAAATGCATTGATTCCATAACCATCAAAAGAATGAAGCTTCCTCCACCTTATCTTGAGATTATGCCTTTTGAAGAATGGCAACAACGAGGACCGAGAAAACAAAGAGCAACTTCCTCTCGATCTCGTCCCGATGAGGTGAAACTTTTAAGATCAAAGTCATCAACAAAAGAATCTCTTGAAACCATTGCGCGTAATCAATTTCTGCTTGAATCTCGTCTCAAGCGTATGGACTCTAAAATTGATAAGCGCTTCAATAAGGTCAAGTCGTTCTTCGGTATGCTATGGGATGCTATATCATGTTCCTCATCCACCTCTGTTCAAGCACAAGATCCAGGAAAACGTCCTGCTGCTCCAGTTTTCACATGGACATCATCTGACGAAGGCGAATCGTCTAGAGGGAACAATGATGCGGAGGAAGAGGAAGAAGATGAAGATGATGATGACGACGACGATGACGATGATGAAGAGGAGATTCGATCTGCTTCATCCTAGATTCTATTATGTTTTAGCTCTTTAAAAACATTTTTCTACACTTGTACTAAATAGTGTCGTTATTTATGCTTTTCAATTAACATTATGTTCTGTAGTAAACTCTGTTATGTCTTTGATGTGTTAATGACTTATTTTTCTATGCTTATCATATTCATTCTACGCATATCATATTCTAGTAATCTGTTACTCCTTTTTGTCGATGACAAAGGGGGAGAAAGGGCTAACAATTGCTTGCAGGAAAGAAATCACATACTCAGGGGGAGATTCAGATTTGCAGATAGAAAGGGCTAACAATTGCTTGCATGAAAGAAATCACATACTCAGGGGGAGATTCAGATTTGCAGATATATATATTGTCATCAATCAAAAAGGGGGAGAATGTTGAGTCACAAGCTTTATGAAAGTTTTGATTTCTGACAAATAAGGCGATTGATTTCTGACAAACAAGGCGATCGACAAAAACAAGGTCAATAGAGCTATATATGGTACTCTAGATTATAGGTTGATTATTTGTTGTTGTAATAGTAATAAATTTGTTAAAATCTATCCTCAAATAATCATGCATATCAAGGGAATCAATATATATACGAATAATTTATAAGTTGCATGCAGTTGCACAATTCAATGTGCAATTTAACAGGCACCGGTCGACCGGTCAATATAGGTGCGGTCGACCGTTCCTGTGTAAATTGCACAGTGAACGTGCACACATGCACATAACGTATATATATATATATTTGAATTCTTGTCTACCGGTCCATTTTTGACCTGTCGACCGTTTTTAAACAGAAAGCAACTTTTCCAAAAGACACTTCTCTTCTCCAAAGGTTGCATCTCCTATCTTTCATCAATGATCATAACTCTTAATGGCAACTGTTCACAAAGAGTTACAACTATTTTTCTCTATATATACTCATCTAAATCATTGATTCAAACACAAGTTTTTACAACGATTTCATATATTCTTTTAATCTAATCTCTGATCTCAATACTGTATTATAAAAGCTCTAAATTATTTATTGAATCTTTGAAACTATTTCATATCCTTTGATTCAATAATATACTTTCCTTAATCTTTTCAAAACATCATATCGCATACTTTGAGGATAAGATTATAGGAAGGGTGTACTGCTAGTGACAAATCCGTGTTTTCAAGAACACAAGTTGTCAACAACAATTGTATTTGTTCTTTTGTTGAAGTCCTCTGTGTTGTAAGAGGCAAGTGTTGAAGTCCTCAGTGTATTAGAGGCGTGAAATCCCGTTCGGTTGTTCGGGTATTGTAAACCTGTTCCTCCGGGTGAAGCGAGGTAGTTAATAGTGAAAATCCAGATAAAAGTCTGGGACTGGACGTAGGACGGTGCTCCGAACCAGTATAAAAATCTCTGGTGTGATTTTTCTATTTTCTATTTACAATGCTATTATCATCTATTTCCGCATTTGTATTGTAATCCATATTATACGATCCGTGTATACTATATTAGCACATATAATTGTATACACACCGCACTTTCATAAATGAGATTGGAACAACCACATAGGTAAATATCTAGGCTCCATACCATGACATCACCTTTTTCCAGAAGGAAATGACATACCCTAAAGGGCGCGACTCACATAACCTTGTCGCATCTTTCCAGTTTTGACCATTTCTGGGTTGTGAGGTCCGATGAGGTCTCGTCCACAAAGCTACGCTTTACACGAAAGCCATGATTTGATCACAAATGATCATCAACACACAGCAGCACTTAGCATGCCACACTACCTAATTGGGAGTATATCGCCGATAATCTTCAACTACATAACCTTTGAGCTTGTACGTCTCAGCGAAGGGTGTTAAGCTAAGAGAATAAATTCTCCGCCACCAACAAATATGTATTTGAAAGAAATCTACTTTATACCTCAAAGTGTAGTGTCAGACATACAACCATACAAGTCTTTTTCGGGTTCGAACAGAACCGAAGGCACTTCGTCCAATAAAAGAAGAAGCCCTTGCGAATCCGGGTATCCACAATCCCGATCGGACTTCCCATCACTTAGGGAATCTCTATACCGGAGCAACTCAGTGCAGAGACAATCGATAGGTTATCCTATCATTTTCGAAGACACCATGTCTTCACCACCGTCTTCAAATGCTATCCATTTCGTCGTATCACTATTCGGAATGGGTTATATGACACAAAGGTCCTCTCCCGGCTAATCCGAATAGTGAACGCTTAATTTTAAAACACATGGATATATCAATTTCATAGATTCATATTCCGGGTTCGATGTGTGTTTCGGATAACTAACTGAAATCCGACTCCCTGTCGCATCGAAGTTTAAATGTCGTTTTATGGGAAAAAAGGGTTTTCACATAAATACAGAGACAATTCACAAATCACAGTTCAACACAAAACAATTCACATCACACAACATCATAACCATAACAGAAATATCAATTCAGTGCACAACAATAGTTAATTATTTTCCAATGTGTTTAAGTGAATTAACCACACCACTATTTTAATCAATGATCAATTATTCTTAATGATAAATTAATTAATTAAATCTTAGTCAACTTTGTTAATAAATTATTTCTTAATCAATTAACTTAATTAACTACTGATTTTAAATTAATCAGCTTAAATTATCTAATTAACAATTCTTAATTATAAATAAATTTGACACTTAGTTATTGATTAATCAAATTATAAATTAATCATTCTTAATTACCCTTTTCAAACAATTAATTAATAATAATTATCTATCTTAATTCATATTTTAAAATCTTCCTCAATTGTTTTGAAATCAATTTATTACAATTACAAAAACTTTAATGTTAATTATTTTTAATACTTATCTTAAATTAATTATTTAGTTAAAGTATTAATTTGATTTTAAAACATTGTTACTATTTGCTTAGTTAATTTAAAACTTCAAATAATCTCTTAACTTAAAATAGTCAAACATCAGATACTTAAAATTGTTAAACAACCCTTAACTTGAAATTTATTGGATTAACCCATTTTTTTAAACAAAAACCGCTTTTTAAACAAACCCGAGCATTCCCGGTTTTACTCGAGTCAAACTCGAGTTTCTCCCCTTCTTTTCCCGAGTTCTTCCTCTTTCCCTCTGGTACTCTCTTCTTCTTCTCCTTTTCTTTTTTTTCGAGCTTCAGCTAAGTTTAAGTTCTAAACTTTATACAGGACAACATACTTACGCACCCAATCCAACTCGAAGAAAATCCACTATTTACCCGAGTATCAACTCGAGTTATTCCCACTGAAAATCACCTGACACAACGCAAGGCCGTGCACGTGCACGTCATCGCGCCGGCGTTCTGGCGAACATCACGGCCTTCGGCAAGTTAAAAAACTCACCCTCATTCGAAATTGAACTTTGATTCGACACAAAAAAACTCGAAATCGAAATAAGAATTTCGATCGACACTGCAACTTGAACTCACCGAAACGAAATTGCCTCGCCACCATGTCTCAGACCACTGGAAGAGCTTCTACCCCGTCCACACCACGTCACCACTCCGTACTACCATCCGCCGTCATCTCGAGCAACTCGATCACTTTATGGTGACGAAATCACCACACTTTCATCCCACTGCAAACCTCGAACTTAAACCCTAATTTGGATTCGTTTGACAAACTCGTGCATTTGAAAAATTATTCAGCAATTTTCTCAACATTATAGAAGTTCATACAAGCTTCAAACCAAATTTCAATGTTTATTATTGGATCGTTCACTAGAAATTTGGAAAAATGCAAATTTTGTTTAAATTTGAACTGCTCTTAGAATACTCAATTAAAAATCATCATATTAATTTTAAAAATCATATCTTTGTATGTTCATTCAAATTATATAATCAAATCAACGATTTAAGATATTTGAATTCATCATATAATTTTTGTTTTTACTATAAAATTGAGGTTAGAGAGTCAAAAAATTTATTTCAAGTTTAAAACCATTTTTGGGCCATGGTTTAAGTTCAAACCAACTTATTTTATTTATAATCCTAAGTTTATAATATTTGTATGAAGATTTATTAAATGCTTCTCATTTACTTTTGCTCTGAAACCAAAAGTATAAAAGAACAAGTTATATAAAGATTTCCAGTAACACAGAAAAAACATACAGAACAAGTTTTTCTTCAATATGCAGCAAAGCTCAAGATTTATAAACTAAATACTTAGATTTCCATTTTAAACAAAATAGGTTTACTCACAGAAAATATTTTGAGACAGAGAACTGCTCTTGTATTGGAAAACTGCAGATTGATTTTCCTGGATCTTCTTTTCTGTTTTGCTGTATAAACTGAGTTTGAATTTGTAAACAAATAATGATGTTTTTACTTTTTTTCTCTGGCTTTGCTATGTTTGTTTGAACGAAATAAAACAATATGAATGTGTCTATATATAAAGAGAATCAGGTTTGTACTAAGGGGAGGTTTTAACTGGTGCAAGATCTTTTTTTGGTCAGAGATTTTATTTTTTTATTTTTGACTAAGCAAAGTTTGATTTCGGCTGATAATCTATTATGGTGTGCTAAGCAAGATTTTTTTTTGTGCTTGAATAGATAGCATTTAATGCCTTTGTTCCCATTTTTGCTTACATATAATCTTATTTTTTTTTGTAAGTACATTTTTGTTTTATTTTGTAGATTTTTTTCTTGCATATGTCTTTGTTTTGTTGTTTCCTGGTTTATAAAATCCTTAGGCAACCTTGTATGTATTTCCTATGTCATTTTATAACCATATAATCTTATTACAATCTTAAATTTTATTTCTATTTAAAGTTTAACTAACAACATTTAATTTATCATATATATTTTATTTTATGGTTTAAGACAATTTCTTGTTTGTTATATATTTTCCTTTATTTATTATTATTTATATAAAGCTTAAACTACCAAATATTCATTTATATCCATATAACTTTATAGTATTTTAATATTATAATGTTGTATTCCTTCTGAAACTTTTCAAATTGAATTTCAAAAGTTCAAATAAATTATCAAATTTAAATTAACAAATTTTGGGATGTTACAACATGGCTCAGTTAACAGAGTTCGAAAAAGTTGATGAAATAGAATGTAACGACCCAATTTTTCGATGCCCAAAAGACGACATCAATACCTCCACTGTATAAAATGCCTGTGACGCCCCACCTCTATACCCACTCTAGCCAAGAACACTACGGGGTAATGCCGTCACCTAGCACAGAGAATAAGGCTGTTGAGGAGCAACCATCTGTATAATTGCTTTGTGCGAGTACCGATATGCCAAATAAAAGTATAACTTTTCATCTCAAGAGGAAATCCGACATACCGACACAAACTCAAAACAACTACACAGTGGCTATATGTAATCTTCGGAAAAAATATAGAAATAAACATAACACAAATCAGTCACAGATAATTCATATCACAAAGGCAGAAATAGATATGAATATATATAACACATAAAAGTGTTCATCAGAGTAGTGGTCAACAAGATCCACATTATCACAAAAGAAATAGCTATCAGTGCTATACAAAAGAATATGGATACAACCATGAGTCTATATCTCAAGTGTATACAACAAAAACTACTAATCTAAGTATTTCGCCAAAAGTTAAGGTAATGATCCTGGATGAGAAGTCAAGCAGAAGCATCTGTAACATCTCGGTCTGACCCGAGTATTATTTAGTAAGAAAATAACATATGGATCAGTCTAGCAATGAATATCAGATGAAATGATATAGAATAAGAGATATGACAAAATGTATAATAATCACAATGCCAAGCTGTGATAAATAAGTAATTGAAAATCAACAAGAGATTAATCAATATCACAAAATCTTCTCAAAGATCAAAAGGAATGTCATACTCCTTATTTCATTCACCAAACCATAAATATTGACAATTATGTCAATGTCGATCACAAAAGTCAATGACACACAAATTCACCAATGCACAAATATTGATAAAACTTATCAATGAAAATCACGAAAATTGGTGAAGCACAAATCCCAGAAATCATCAATAGAAATCCAGAAATCACAAAAAGGTGGAAGGCCTATCACAAACGGGAGCATAAAGCTCACCAACACGTGTATCACAAACGGAACGCTAATTCCATGGTTTCTAACCATCACAAATTGGGCCGAAGCTCCACAAACGGCCCGAAGACCATGGGTTGCTACCCCACTAATTTGAGTCAAAACTCCACAAAACGGGGTTAAGTCTCCCTCGCAGACAAAGAGACATCGCACATTGCTAGTCTAAATCACAAAAATGATCGTCATGATCATCAAGAAGTGTCAATTACAGTAAGCTAGTAAATTTATGAGCTTAGCATCATGTCCCATAACCACTAGTTTAACTTAAATATTTACGAACAAATTGTAGATCTCCCCCAGAAAATTGTCACAAGAGATTCAATCGAACAAGTCCAAGAATTAACCGACGAAGTAAACGCAAGCGTTTCATACCACTCGTTTTACTAAGCCGTTTAATTAGATTTCTCATACGAGTGAGGTAAAGGCTTGTATATACTAATAGGTTGGAAAACGGTTTTATAAACGAGTTTGATATTGAAAATAGAGTTTAAATAATCTTTGATAATTACTACTAGTATAGAAACCTTTATATTTTAAAGTGACAAAGCACAAAAATGATTGTAGAAACAATCAATCACCAAAATTCACATACGAAGACGTGAATTAATTCCAAAGAAATCGATATCAAATCCATCAAAATGGATATTTCCAAAAATTCCAAATAGAAGTCATCAAAGTCGAATAATTGATAGCATCAACTAGGAATCAAAACAAATCGATAAAAAATTGGAATCACAAGCAAAAATAGGCAAAAATAGGCATACTAGGCATTTTCTTGCAGTCAGTCGACTGGCCTAAAAATCCAGTCGACTGATTGCAGAGAAACAGAGGACCCGAGCCTCTAAATTTTGCCTTTGGAATGCCTATGTGCTACAGCCAGTCGACTGAATTTCAAGACAAGTCGACTGACTGGCACCAAGGCTGTTTTCTTAGCCTATGAAATGAAGATGCAATCTTCCTCAAAATGCAACCGGGCGAGCAACGGACACTAGGGATTTATGTCAATCGACTACCCAGCCCTATAGGCTCTTCGATGCATCACCAAAAACAAGTTCAAACAACAATGCTATGATTTTTGAAGATTTGTACTCAAAACACTAAAATTTGGAATATTCACAAAACCAATCCAAATCCAAATCAAATGCACATGAATAAGTGTTAGGAATTCATACCTAACAATCAAAGATAATCATATACTTAGATGTGAGATAAAAATCTCACCTTTTCACAAAATCAATGTAGAAGAGGCTTGAAAGCAAAGGGAGAATCAACCACTCTTCAACACAACCCAAATGAGCTTGAATCTATACTCAAAAAAAGAATATTCCCAAAGTTAGGTTTAGGAATTTCTGAAATTCAAGAGAGAAGGAGTTGGAGAAGGTGAAGAGAAAGCTTACCAATGGGTTCTCTTGAATTTGGAGCTAGAAGTTGATTTGCAAATAGAAAACTAGGGCTTGAGTTTTAATTTCCCATTCCACTCACCATTAATCTCTTTAGAACTGAAAATTAGAGGAAGAGGGAGTGAATGAAGAGGGGGTTTCAGTTTGGGGTATTAAGTTAGAACATTGGGCTAAACCCAAACCCAAACCCAAAGTGAAAAAGGTCAAATTTTTAGCTAGCTCCAAATATATCAATGTTTATACTCAAAAAGGTTGCAAATGGCATTTTGAACTCAATGGAAGGGGTCTCGAGTCCCAATTTTAACGTATGCAAAAAGTAGCTTTTCGGACAAAAATCCGACTAATGATGAAATATTTAAATAAAATATTTAAGTATAAAATCGATAAATATGTGGGTTGTTACAATGCCGCACAGTCGAATGCTGGAAGAACGAACCGTTAGGGTTAAAGAAGAAGAAGATAGAAGAAGAAACAAAAACAATAACAGAATCTCACATTTCGCAGCGGAACAAATATAATAGATAAATGAATATCTTTAAACAAAATCACTATATCAGTTTACACATTACAGCATTAGAGTATTACAACAACATCACACAATCAATGGCAGATATAATAACCTGCCCCAATGGTTGAATACATAGCAGAATGATAATAATATACAGAAGTACATCTCATCATCCAGCTCGAACTCCAGATCTCCACAGCATCTCCTTTTCGACTTCGCTCCAGAATAATGATAACCTGACTTTAGGCTGCCCGTGTGGAAAATTATGAGCACCCAGAGTTTAGAAAGGGAAATAAACTCCGAGTCAGCTGTGGGACTGGTGTGAGATCTTAAAAATAATTATTTCCACAAAGAAAGGAAAAGAAATCCGCTATCCTTTTTTGAAAAATGAAACTACCATAAGGCCTCCCGGGACACACACAATGCAATCGCAGACTTGAAGGAGATTTCTCCTTATGAAAGTCAAACATGCTTGATACGCAAAATCCTTTTTAATATTATCATTAGTGCATAGTGTAGAAAATATTTTGAAAGTATAATATTAATCTTAGCCAGCATAGGTACAATTATATTATGATTGCTATAGCTACCTCCTGAGGAGGTAGGTTATAGAATTGCAATCGTAAAGGGCTCGTATTGTTTCTTTGGATTTTCAACAAATGGTCAGGCTAAGGAACTTCCTATTCCACATGGGTACGCCTTTGGAGGTACGCCCCGGGGACCTAACAGGATCTCTGCCAACACAAGGCCGGGTTACCTCTACAACTAGGTAATTACTACAAGAGTATGCCATCCCCGGTCGTCTGAGACCTTTATCCGAGGATCCTCAACCACAAAGCAACAACCACAAAGTATAATAAATTTGCAGCATCAACATAGGTAAAATATCTGGGCTCCATACCATGATACTACCATTTTCCAGAAGGAAATGACATACCCTCAAGGGGCGCTACCCCCAAATAATCTTGCTGCATCCTTCCTGTTTTGACCATTTTCGGGTTGTGAGGTCCGATGAGATCTCGTCCACAAAGCTACACTTTTCACAAAGCCATGCTTTGATCAACAAATGATCAGAAGCACTTCGTATGCCACACTACCAAATTGGGAGTATGTCACTAATAACCATTAACTACATAACCTCTGAGCTCGTACGTCTCAGAGAAGGGTGTTAAGCTAAGGGAATAAATTCTCCGCCACCAACAGAAATGTATTTGATAGAAATCAGCTTTATATCTCAAAATGTAATGTCAGACACACATCCATACAAGTCCGTTTCGGGATCGAACGGAACCAAAGGCACTTCAAAGAAGATTTTCAAATCCGGATATTCACTAATCACATCCGGAATCCCCATCACAAAGGGTGATAAAATCTCTATCCGGAGCAACCCGGTGCAAAGACATTCGATAGGTAATTCTTTCACTTTCGAAAATACCCGGTCTTCAACACCATCTTCAAATGCAATCTCATTTCATCGTATCATTATTCGGAAAGGGTTTTGTGACACAAAGTCCCCTTCTGGCTAAGCCGAATAACGAGTGCTTATTTTAAAAACAAGTGTTACATTCAGATTTCAACAAATCACAACAAATTTCCACTTTGATCTTTTAAACAAGAGATCCATCATAATCACAAAGGTTCGATGTGGTTTTCGAATATCCATTTGGAATCCGACCCCCGGTCGCATCGAAATTCAAATGTCGTTTAAAGGCAAATATTGATAGCCAGTTATTTAACTATCAATCAACATTCACAACAATTACCCGATTTAAATAATTTTCCCCAGCTATTTATTTTCAAAATATCTTCGCAAGATATATTTCACACTTCAACCATTTGAAAACAAATTTCAAATTACTTTCCACATTTCAATACTTTGAAAACAAATTTCAAATCACTTTTCCTTACGCGGAATACATTTCCAAATATTTATTTCCACTGAAAATCTGCCGAGTTCAAATAATTTAAAATAATTATCCAAAATATACTTGGAAATATTTAAAATAAAACTATTTAAAACACTTGCTTAAATATTAGTTATGAAAATACTATACTGATACCTCATATGATACTTCAAGTCCAAACTAATTTTAAAATAACATTAGTAGATAGAGTATAAATATTTAAATAACTATTTTCTAAATCAAATATCAATTAAATTTTTAAAATAATCCCTTCTATAATTATTTAAATACATCTTTACTTCAAAGGTACAAAATGATTCCCAAAAATAATTCCTCCAACAATATTTTTCCAAATCAATTTATACTTCAAAAGCTATTTTAAAAATATACTCGGCTTTCCAGGGAAGAATTCTCTTTCCCTTAAAAAGGGTTCATTGACGTCAATTAATAAACCTTCCTCAATTTAATTTAAATTTACATTCCAAATCCGTAAATTTATTTCCACAACTAAAAATAAACCGATATTTTTTTTTTAAAAATTTCCCTTTCCTTTTTAAATTCCCATTGCGATTTCAAATTCCCAAATATTCACTGATATATGATTTTTAAATCGATTTTAAAAAATCATTTATAAACATCAAATTAATTTCCATATTGATTCCCCAAAGATTTATTATTTTAACACCAAACTAATTTACGAATTTATTTTTTAAAACAAATTCCTTTATCTTTTCCAAATTATTTAAAAATCATATTTTTAAATTAAATTCTTCACCTTTTGAATATTATTAATTGAAATCCATTTATTAAACTTTTTCCCATATTTTGGAATTTATTCAATAGGATTCAAAAATAAACTTTATCCTTTTAAGATTCCTCCTTTTAAATTTATCCAATTCCCAAAAATAAAATTTTACTATAAATTTTCAACTTTAATTTCAAAAATCCAATTTATTTATTTCCAGTATCCAACGGTACCAAAAATATATTCGGCTAAACTATAGCCTTCAACGATTTCAATCACAAAGAAAATCACACCCAGATTATAAATAATCAACATACAATATTGAAACAAATTCAAATATTTGAGGAATCCAGTTGGATCCCCCCAACCTGTTTCCCTGTATCCACAGACGTTAGCACAACAATTAAATACCAATTTCACTTCGAGGTGGAATATCGCGGTATATGGGATTTATAAAATATCATCCGCTATTATGTGGCGCATAGGGTCTAAACTTATATAACTGATAATAATCAATCATCCAAGTACACAATCAACAATTTTAAATTTAACTATCATAATTCAACAATCAATCAATAACTAAAATTTTCAATTATTATAATTTGAGTGAGAAGATCTCACCTTTGTTATGCATGCAATCCATTTTCCGCTCCAGAATGTTTTCTCCATAATTTTGACCTTGTATAAACAATTTTATACAGTTTATTAATATTTAAATAAATCGAAAATTTATTTACTTAATTTTTAACTAATAGTTTATTTTTAACTAACATTTTCCATTTTAAACTACCCATATATATACTCATTAAATAATCTATAGATCTAAAAATCTAATTTATACAACTTCAAATCTTTAAATATTTCTGTTATATATATATATATATATATATATATATATATATATATATTCAAATCGAAACCACAAATATACCATTATAAGAATAACTATAGAGTTCAAAAAAATGAATTTTCGACGCTTTAAAATTCCTGTTTATTTCCCAAAATCTTACCTATATGAATACATTAAATTATATGTGCATATCTATATAGATACTTAGATATTTATTTTTCGGATTTCCTGTAGGCATTTAAACTAAAACAAGAACAACTTTAAATCCAGAAATCTACTTTACATTTAAAATTCACTTGCTGTAATTGATTATAAATTTTCGGCATGTATTTGAATTGATAAGAAAATCATGTATGTGTTTAAATAAATTTATCAATGGCAAAAACCTCACCTCGACCTTTCCTCATCGCCGATTTCGTCGAAACCAACTCACGATCGATTCCTCAATCACTTGTGACCGCTACAACACGACGTCACCGCACAAACGGCGCTAGCCCAAAACATCCTTCAGCCTTCATCACAGCTACTCTCTTTCGTTGCTCCTCGTAATGTGCAGAAGTCACGGGTACCCTGATGTTGCCACCTCATCGTTGCGATCGCAAATCCCCAATCGTGAGTACCAACTCACTGCAGCCTACACGGTGACCCAAGGAAACGCGACCGCACCACCCAGAGCTTCACACGAGAAGAAAACCCCAATTCGATTGAAATCAATTTCGATCCTTACTTTCGCTGTAACAACCCACATATTTATCAATTGTATATTTAAATATTTTATTTAAATATTTTATCGATATTCGAAATTTAGTCCGAAAAGCTACTTTTTGCATACGGTCGAATTAGGAGTCGAGACCCCTCCCATTGAGTTCAAAATGACGTTTGCGAACTTTTTGAGTATAAACTTCGATATGTTTGGAGATAGTAGAATTTTGACCTTTTTCACTTAGGGCTTTGGTTTGGGCTGAACCCATTAGCCACTTACTAACTCAGTCCCAACCCACTCCAACTCTTCATTACTTCATTTCATATTCCTAACACTGAAGCTCAAGCAAAAATGGTGGAAGAGAATGGGAATTAGAAACTCCAAGCTCTAGTTCCTCTTACTAGCTCAAGTTCTTGCTCCAAAATCAAAGAGAACCCATTAGTAAGCATCTCCTTCTTCTTCTCTAACTCGTTCTCTCTTTGATTTCATAAATTTCCTAAACCTAACTTAGGGAATGTTCTTCTTTTAAGCTTGAATTCAAGCTTCTAGTGTTGAGATTGAAGTGTGGTTGATCTCCCCTTGTCTTCAAGCTTCTCATTCATTGTTTTTGGGTTCAAAGGTGAGATTTTTATCTCACATCTTAGTCTATATTTATCTTCGATTGTTAGGTATAAATTCCTAACACTTATTCATGTGCATTTGATTTTGATTTGGATTGCTTTTGTGAATATTCCAATTTTTGGTGTTTTGAGTTCAATTCATTAACATTCCTAACTTCTATGTTTGAACATGTTTTTGGTGATGCATCGAGGAGCATATAGGGTCGGGTAATCGATTGGCATAAACCCTAAGCGTCGTTGCTCGTGCGAATGCAATTTGATCGAGATTTTGCACCTCATCCAAAATAGGGAAGGGGAGTGCTGGCAACAGGTTCGGCCGACCGAGCCCCTGGGCCGGTCGACCGACCTGCTGCCCAGGCACTTCCTGCCTCTGTTTGGAAGTGCCGGTTACAGGCTTTGGCCGACCGACCCCCTTGGCCGGTCGACCGACCTGGTGCCCGGGCACTTCCAACCCCTGGTTCGGTCAACCGACTCAGGGAGTCCGGTCGACCGACCTGCTGCTATTTGCCAACTATGCCTATTTTACCTAGTTGTCTGAATTTCCAAATTTATTCGATTTGTGTTCTTCCTTATTTGTTGTTATCATTTGTTATTGACTTTGATGACTTATTTTCCTCGGGAATTCTTGGAATATCCATTTCGATGGATTCGGTATCGATTTCTTTGGATTCTATTCACGTTTTCAAATGTGAATTTTAGTGATTGATTGTTCCTACAATCTTCTTTGTGATTTGTCACTTTAAAATATAAAGGTTTTCTATACTAGTAGTAAATATCAAAACTCTTTCCTCAAAACGATTTCAACTCTATTTTCAATACCAAACTCGTTTATAAAACCGTTTTCCAATCTACTAGTATATACAAGCCTTTGCCTCACTCGTATGAGAAATCTTATTAAACGACTTAGTAAAACGATTGGTATGAAACGCTTGCGTTTACTTCGTCGGTTAATTCTTGGACTTGTTCGATTGAATCTCTTGTGACAATTTTCTAGTGGAGATCTATAATTTGTTCGTAAATATTTAAGTTAAGCTAGTGGTTATGGGACATGAAGCTAAGCTCATATATTTACTAGCATACTGTAATTGACACTTCTCTTTGATCATGACGATCATTTTATGTTTTAGACTAGCATTGTGCAATGTCTTTGTGATTTGGTTCATCGGATGTCACGCTGTACGACGTCGTTGTTCCCTTTGATTGTGTTTTGGTTCATCGGATGTCACGCTGTACGACGTCATTGTTCCCTTTGATTGTGTTTTGGTTCATCGGATGTCACGCTGTACGACGTTATTGTTCCCTTTGATTGTGTTTTGGTTCATCGGATGTCACGCTGTACGACGTTGTTGTTCCCTTTGATTGTGTTTTGGTTCATCGGATGTCACGCTGTGCGACGTCGTTGTTCCCTTTGATTGTGTTTTGGTTCATCGGATGTCACGCTGTGCGACGTCGTTGTTCCCTTTGATTGTGATTTTGGTTCATCGGATGTCACGCTGTACGACGTCGTTGTTCCCTTTGATTGTGATTTCTGGATTTCGTGTGTTGAATTCTGGAATTTATGTTTCACCAACTTTTACGATTGGCATGGATATATATGTCATTTATTGTGGCTTGGTGAATTAAATTAGGAGTATGACATTCCTTTTTATCTTTGAGAAGATCTTTGCGATATTGATTAATCTCTTGTTGATTTTTCAATTACTTATTTATCACAGCTTGGCATTGTGATTATTATACGTTTAGTCATATCTCTTATTCTATATCATTTCATCTGATATTTATAGGTAGACTGATCCGTTTATTATTTTCTTATTAAATAATACTCGGGTCAGACTGAGATTTCACAGGTGCTTCTGCTTGACTCCTTATCGGACCATCATCTGACTTTTGGCTAACTACTTAGATTAGTAGTTTTTGTTGTATACATTTGAGATACAGACTCTATGATGTGTACTTATTCTTTTGTCTAGCACTTGTATTTATTCTTTTTGATATTGTGGATCTTGTTTGACCACTACTCTGATGTACACTTTCATGTGTTATATTCATATCTATTTCCGCCTTTGTGATATGAATTATCTGTGACTGATTTATGTTATGTTTATTTCTATATTTTTTTCCGAAGACCTTTATAGCCACTGTGTAGTAGCTTTGAGTTTGTGTCGGTATGTCGGATTTCCTCTTGAGATGAAAAGTTATATTTTTATCCGGCATATTGGTACTCGCACAAAGCAATTAAACAGATGGTCGCTCCTCAACAGCCTTATTCTCCGTGCTAGTCGATAGCATTACTCCGTAGTGTTCTTGGCTAGCGTGGGTATAGAGGTGGGGCGTCACAGCTTGGTATCAGAGCCAAACTTCGGAACAATATGGAATATTATAATAAGGATCATCGTCCTAAGTCTTTCTTAGGAGTCGTGCTTTAGGATTTAATTCGAGTCTTCGTACCGATTCATCCTATTTTCTTTATGATTCCTTGTTTTGTCTATCAAGATTGCTTGATATTCATTTGTGAATAACCTTCTTCTTCTTCCTTCTTTCTTTCTTACGGAAGAGAAATGGTTAGACCAGGCCGTCCCAGTGCCGGTCAATCTAGTGCTACTCCCCAAGATGGAGTTTTTATGTCTGCCCAGTAGCTTCTTGATCTAGTAAAGAATGCTCAAGCTGCCGGCCCCAATTCAGAGCCTACTCATCCTAGATCCGGTTTTGCGCGCTTGTGCAGAGACTACATTGATTTGGGAGGAAGTCCATTCACGGGATCCGAGAGTGTTATAGAAATTCAAGCTTGGCTCAAATCATGCGATCGCATCTTTTCTCGCATGAACCTTATTGACCTACATCGAGTTCAAGTGGCTTCTAGCATGCTCCAAGAAAGAGCATTAGATTGGTATGAGATTTTAATTTCTGAAATCGTTGAAGCGGATCTCACTTGGGAGCAATTCCGGGAAAGATTCGAATTGAAATTTGTGCCGGAGGCTGACAAAGTAACTTTGGCCTGGCGTTTTATTGACCTTGTTCAAGGTGAATCTTCTGTGACAAACTATGTCGCATCTTTCGAATCTCTTTCCAAATACGGGGTTGAGTATATTAATACCCCGATAAAGAAAAATCAGAGATTTGTCTATGGCTTGAATAAGAATCTTAAGAAGCCATTGCTTTTGAAACTTGAGGTTTCATTTGATCAGCTTATTGATATCGCTCTTCGTCTTGAAGAGGCCGATAGAGAAAGCGATATTGAAGTTGTGCGTGCCAAACAGAACTTCAACAACAACATGAAGAGGCCTATTAAATTCGAAGGCCCCAATCCCATCAAGAAAGGGAAGCAACAAACTCCGGTAGCAAAGTCTCCTATCTCTAGTGGTGGACGATGCTACAATTGTGGTTCCACGGACCACTATGCAAAGGAGTGCCCGAAACCTCTCTTTTGCCGTTATTGCAAAAGTTCGGGTCATCTTATATCTTCATGTCGCATTCTTCAAAGAAGGAGAGAGGGAGAGCTAAATATTGTGCAATCTCCTGGTAACACTTCTCGTGGTCAAGGTATTTTTCACTCAATCCTTGATGGCATTGTTTTATTTCGTGATCTTCTTATTCGAGTTCTTTTTGATATGGGTTCCATCTCACTATTTTATATCAAAAGAACTTGTTGATTCTTTTTCTTTGAAAATATTTTGGATTTGTCGACTTCTTTGAGGATTGTGAATTCGGATTAGTGGATCCGCAACACTCAATTTGCTATCTATTGATGTCGAAATTATTTTATGTGATTTTTCTTTCCGAGCCGATTTTTACTTAGGCTTCGGAATTGATTTTTGTAAGGATTGGATTAATTGTTGTGAAGCCCATATCCTATTTTCCGTATGGACTATTCATCTTCGACATTTTTCATCTGTTAAGCAGATTTCTATTTTTTCTTGAGATTCCGTTTTCAAATTTTTGAAGGCATCATTTTATTCTTTAAGCCCTCAAGATGAGAAAAGTGTTATTTCTATTATCTAAATAATTTGTGAAACTTTTCTGCTATTTATGAGTTTGTCTTAGGATTATCACCTAAGAAATCTTTTGTGTGGTTTTAAGGTCTTTCTAGTTCGACCTTGCCACCGATTTTCATTTGGCGACGAGTTGCGGGAGCTAGCATTCCACTTACCGCATTCCGCACTCGTTATGATTCTTATAAATGACTTATTTTGTCATTCAGTTTGTCCAGCTTATTTCATCCATTTTATAAATCGAATATTCTATGAATATTTCGATGAGACCATTCTTGTATTTGTTGATTTTGGATGAAAATAGAAATTTAAAATTTTGTAAATCTTTTTCGTAAGATTTATTTATAAGTGCGATTTGATTTTGCTCTTAAGAGAGAAAAGAATATTCTTAAAACTTTTTAAAATATATTCTTATCCTATAGAATATGATTTTGTGATTGTATTGCCCATTTAGTGTTTTTAGAATTCTGGTCGATGCGCTTGATCAACGTTGTCGATAGGAATTTCCTAAACGCTTTGATGAGACAATCAAACACAGTAAAATTCACTTCAAATAAGTAAAATTTTCTAAAAAGATGATTACATAAGTTAATTATAATTTTGAAAGTTTTAGTTTTTGGGAAAGAAGATTATTTGAAAGAATTCGTTTCCGATACTCTTATTCTTGTGTTTTCCGAAGGGAACCAAGACTTTGCTATTTGTACCGATACTAGTCGTATTGGTTTGGATGCCGTTCTCTTGCAAAGGAGAACGTGCTATCACTTGTGCTTCTAAATCATTATAGCTTATCGAGACTAGATATGCCACTCATGATCTAGTGCTCGCGGCTATTGTTTTTACTCTTGGAATTTGGCAACATCATATTTGGATGAGAAATTTGTTCTCTACCTCGATCATAAATTTCTGGAATATTTATTTTCTCATAAGGAACTTCATGTCGACTCGAGTTCCTAGCATCTTATGATCTTGATATTCTTTTATTCCCGAAAGGGAAATCGTGTTGCCAATGCGTTTAGTCGTAGGCAACAAGTTGTTGATTCTTCGATGTTGTCTGAGTGAAATTATCTTTTTATCAAGTTCATCGAACGTTTTGATGTACTTCGTTTTATTGAGCTTTATCTCATTTTTTTTATGGACTAGCATCCGATGTTCTTTTATGGTGTTCGGTTCATCGGATGTACTGTTATTATACTACATCGATGTTCCATCTTATCCGGATCAATGGATGTACCATTATTATACTACATAATTGTTCCGGTTTATCAGTTCATTGGACGTATCGTTTTTGTACTACGTCGGTGTTCCGAAATTATTCTGGGCTTTGGTTCATTGGGCGTACCGTTTTTGTACTACGCTGATGTTCCAAATTATTTGAGTTTCTAGTTTCTCGGGCGTACTGTTATTATACTACGTCGTTGCACCAGCTCAATTTTCTGCTATTCTTGACGTTCTCCACGTCTTTTATCTACGGAAATGCCTTAGGGATTCCGAATTTTTATTCTTGAGCCCGGTGATATTGTAGAAATTGAAGTTTCACCAGATTTGATTTATGAGCAACATTCCATTCGCATCATTGCTTCGGAGGTTGAGCGCCTTCGGAATAAAGATGTTCTTCTTGTGAGAGTTCAATGGTTCTCAAATCCTATGGATTGCTCTTGGGAATCCAGAGAATTCATTGAGCGATCCCGTTCGTGCTAACTCTTTCGTGCTCTTTATGGTGAACTTCCTATTTCAAATTTTCTTTTGTGTTGATATGCTTCTATGGTTGTTACTTCTTATTTTCTTCTTAAGTATTACGAGGACGCAATTTCTTTAAGGAGGGGAGTCTGTAACAACCCGCATATTTATCAATTGTATATTTAAATATTTTATTTAAATATTTTATCGATACTCAGAATTTAGTCCGAAAAGCTACTTTTTGCATACGGTCGAATTAGGACTCGAGACCCCTCCCATTGAGTTCAAAATGACGTTTGCGACCTTTTTGAGTATAAACTTCGATATGTTTGGAGATAGTAGAATTTTGACCTTTTTCACTTAGGGCTTTGGTTTGGGCTGAACCCATTAGCCACTTACTAACTCAGTCCCAACCCACTCCAACTCTTCATTACTTCATTTCATAGTCCTAACACACCAGCTCAAGCAAAAATGGTGGAAGAGAATGGGAATTAGAAACTCCAAGCCCTAGTTCCTCTTGCTAGCTCAAGTTCTTGCTCCAAAATCAAAGAGAACCCATTAGTAAGCATCTCCTTCTTCTTCTCCAACTCATTCTCTCTTTGATTTAAGAAATTTCCTAAACCTAACTTAGGGAATGTTCTTCTTTTAAGCTTACATTCAAGCTTCTAGTGTTGAGATTGAAGTGTGGTTGATCTCCCCTTGTCTTCAAGCTTCTCATTCATTGTTTTTGGGTTCAAAGGTGAGATTTTTATCTCACATCTTAGTCTATATTTATCTTCGATTGTTAGGTATGAATTCCTAACACTTATTGATGTACATTTGATTTTGATTTGGATTGCTTTTGTGAATATTCCAATTTTTGGTGTTTTGAGTTCAATTCGTTAAAAATCCGGGTAGTCGATTGGCATAAACCCTTAGCGCCGTTGCTCGTGCGAATGCAATTTGATCGAGATTTTGCACCTCATCCAAAATAGGGAAGGGGAGTGCTGGCAACAGGTTCGGCCGACCGAGCCCCTGGGCCGGTCGACCGACCTGCTACCCAGGCACTTCCTGCCTTTGTTTGGAAGTGCCGGTTATAGGCTTCGGCCGACCGAGCCCCTGGGCCGGTCGACCGACCTGGTGCCCGGGCACATCCAACCTCTGGTTCGGTCAACCGACTCAGGGAGTCCGGTCGACCGACCTGCTGCTATTTGCCAACTATGCCTATTTTACCTAGTTGTCTGAATTTCCAACTTTAATCGATTTGTGTTCTTCCTTATTTGTTGTTATCATTTGTTATTGACTTCGATGACTTATTTTCCTCGGGAATTCTTGGAATATCCATTTCGATGGATTCGGTATCGATTTCTTTGGATTCTATTCACGTTTTCAAATGTGAATTTTAGTGATTGATTGTTCCTACAATCTTCTTTGTGATTTGTCACTTTAAAATATAAAGGTTTTCTATACTAGTAGTAAATATCAAAACTCTTTCCTCAAAACGATTTCAACTCTATTTTCAATACCAAACTCGTTTATAAAACCGTTTTCCAATCTACTAGTATATACAAGCCTTTGCCTCACTCGTATGAGAAATCTTATTAAACGACTTAGTAAAACGAGTGGTATGAAACGCTTGCGTTTACTTCGTCGGTTAATTCTTGGACTTGTTCGATTGAATCTCTTGTGACAATTTTCTAGTGGAGATCTACAATTTGTTCGTAAATATTTAAGTTAAGCTAGTGGTTATGGGACATGAAGCTAAGCTCATATATTTACTAGCTTACTGTAATTGACACTTCTCTTTGATCATGACGATCATTTTATGTTTTAGACTAGCATTGTGCAATGTCTTTGTGATTTGGTTCATTTGATGTCACGCTGTACGACGTCGTTGTTCCCTTTGATTGTGTTTTGGTTCATCGGATGTCACGCTGTACGACGTCGTTGTTCCCTTTGATTGTGTTTTGGTTCATCGGATGTCACGATGTACGACGTCGTTGTTCCCTTTGATTGTGTTTTGGTTCATCGGATGTCACGCTGTACGACGTCGTTGTTCCCTTTGATTGTGTTTTGGTTCATCGGATGTCACGCTGTGCGACGTCGTTGTTCCTTTTGATTGTGTTTTGGTTCATCGGATGTCACGCTGTATGACGTCGTTGTTTCCTTTGATTGTGTTTTGGTTCATCGGATGTCACGCTGTACAACGTTGTTGTTCCCTTTGATTGTGATTTCTAGATTTCGTGTGTTGAATTCTGGAATTTATGTTTCACCGACTTTTACGATTGGCATGGATATATATGTCATTTATTGTGGCTTGGTGAATGAAATTAGGAGTATGACATTCCTTTTTATCTTTGAGAAGATCTTTGCGATATTGATTAATCTCTTGTTGATTTTTCAATTACTTATTTATCACAGCTTGGAATTGTGATTATTATACGTTTAGTCATATCTCTTATTCTATATCATTTCATCTGATATTTATAGCTAGACTGATCCGTTTATTATTTTCTTATTAAATAATACTCGGGTCAGACTAAGATTTCACAGGTGCTTCTGCTTGACTCCTTATCGGACCATCATATGACTTTTGGCTAACTACTTAGATTAGTAGTTTTTGTTGTATACATTTGAGATACAGACTCTATGATGTATACTTATTCTTTTGTCTAGCACTTGTATCTATTCTTTTTGATATTGTGGATCTTGTTTGACCACTACTCTGATGTACACTTTCATGTGTTATATTCATATTTATTTCCGCCTTTGTGATATGAATTATCTGTGACTGATTTGTGTTATGTTTATTTCTATATTTGTTTCCGAAGACCTTTATAGCCACTGTGTAGTAGCTTTGAATTTGTGTCGGTATGTCGGATTTCCTCTTGAGATGAAAAGTTATATTTTTATTCGGCATATCGGTACTCGCACAAAGCAATTATACAGATGGTCGCTCCTCAACAGCCTTATTCTCCGTGCTAGTCGACAGCATTACTCCGTAGTGTTCTTGGCTAGCATGGGTATAGAGGTGGGGCGTCACATTCGCGCTCGCGAATTCATCCTCCCGCTCGAAAAAAATGACGCAATCGGTTCCCTTGCGAGCGCGATAATGCTTTCCTCTTCGATTTGAACGATTGATTCCTTCTTTTTTTATATATAAATCGATTTCGTCTCCCAGAAGCAAAGAGGAAAGTGTATGTGATTTATCTGGTAAGGGAAGAGTATAAATCTAGGTAGAGTGGCTCGATCAGAGGGTAGGGCATCTGTAATGAATGGAGTTTGACCTTTTAAGTTTTTATAATAATATATATTCAAATATCTCAATTAAGATAACTAGAAATTCCAAACCCCAAATGAGTCGTGCCGCCCGACATTCCTATTGTTATACCTCTATTTCAAACTCAATGGAAAAGGTTTCGAGTCCTAATTCGACCGTATGGAGAAGATAGCTTTTTGGAACCAGTTATTATATTAAATTTCGATTTAATTTTCAGCGAGTTTACTTATCGTACAGCCAAACGATCACTCCAAACACTACAAAAATTGAAATCCGATAATAATACACTATTACGGATCCAATGGAACTGGTTTCGTCGAATTCTGAGACTGTGCCTCGGAAGGCTATTTTTAAATACCGATTTAAACAATATATTTTCAAAACTTAACAAAACACTTCCAAATTCAATTTTAACACTTTTACTATTTTCAGTGCTATCAATATGAATTTCACAAATCCTTAAATTATTTTTATCGGGCTTAAAATTCCAGATTCAACATTTTATCCAACTTCACATTATTTAATTTAATAATTAAATTATCAAATAAATAGTGATTTTTGAATTCAAGTTAAAATTAACCTTTCAAATATTTAAAATCAATCAAATATTCCAATTTCAAATGCTCAAAAATTCCGGGTCGTCACATTCCTCCCTCCGTAAAAGAATTTCGTACCCGAAATTACTAGTTAAGAAGAATGATCTTCAACCCGTTAACTATTTTCCCAAAACCAAACGGTTTTACCCACTTGCCAATACAATTTTTTTCTTATTAACAACCCACTATCGCTTCAACTAACTTTCCAAAATCAATCATAGGTACCAAACAACATTGTTTTGTCAATAATTCAAATTTAAATTTAAATTCAAATTTTAATTTTTCAAAAATTTCTCAAAATTTTTCTAACTCCCAAAATTTTCGAAAAATTTCACCAGCGTCTCCTTTGCACGGCTAGCTCGGTACGACTACAAAAATGGCACCACGGCCCCCAGATTTCAAAAAAAAAACGAAAAGCCAAGCGGCTAGACAAGAAAGTCATCAAATTTCATACTAAACTTTAAATACATACCTTTTTGTCGAGAAATTCAATTTTATCTTCGAAATAAAAATTACAATTCCATTTCCCTATAACACACCTGTATATTCTACTAGCCATAATATCGAATTACAACATTCAAATATGATTTTGCACATTTTATTACAAAAGTTTAAATACTTACTTCTTATACCATTTTTACTTCACTATTGAAGTTATATATCCATTTTCATTCTATCTTGCATTTTCACTTTCATTCGAATTCAATTTACAATTTTGATTTATTTGGATTCAGTTTAACTTCTGAATATTGAATTTTATGAATCATCTTTCATTCCCAACTGATTCATATCATTAATTTTAAATTAGTTCATTTACTAATTCATTACAAATTCCAATTCATTTTATATCAAGCCATTTTTATTTCCACCTTTATTATTTTTAGTTCACTTCTCAAATTCACCCTTATTCAAATTAACTCAAGTTAATTTCAGTTTAAATCTGAAATTTTTAAGTTTTCAAACTTATTTATTATTCCATAACTATTTTTCATAAGATTCCAGAGTTTTTTAAACCTTTAAAAATCATCTATGAAATCAATTCAAATTATCCTTTGAATTCCAAAACCCAAACCCAGATTGCAAACAACTTCCATTTAAAATAATTCGGCAGCAATTCCTCTCCTAGAAACCCGAAAATGAACATCGATGATGCTGCAGTCATCACCGAAGTTATTTTCCAGTGACCTAAAAGAGTTTAGAGCTTTCATCCCTTCACAAGACTTTCCAAACCTTTGAAAATTCATTTTCAAACTCAATGGAATTTAATTTCCAAAATTTCCAATTTCAAATCATTTCAATCCACTTTCAAATATTTCTCTGGAATCTATTTCAAATTATAAGTTAAATTTACATTTACAATTTACATTTGCAAATCCCATTTATATATGGATTTTATTTTCTTAGATTTTAGTTATGTTTTCAATTTCTATTCAATAACCAATGATAATAATTTAATGTTATCACTTCCTAACATCCAAGCAACATATACTATTATAATAGTTTACAGAAAATTTATTCCTTTTTCTACGCAAATAGTTTGGGTAAAATTATTTCATTCACCCTATTTTAAAACAATATCGTGTTGAATTTTTCTGCACAAGTGTTTAGAAATCCCTATCGATAGAGTTGTACAGACTATACCGACCAGAATCCATATACCACTCTACAAACCAATCATCACAATATAAAACAATTTTTTATATTCACTAACAAATACGCGCTCATATATATTATTACACTCAAAATCATTCTAGAGTACTATTGACTCTATCTCTAATGAGTAACACCCAACAGAGCCAAGGTTGTCGCTTAAACAAATGCTCTGATACCAAGCTTATAACGACCTAATTTTTCGATGCCCGAAAGACGACATCAATACCTCCACTGTACCAAATGCCGCACAGTCGAATGCCGAAAAACTAAACCGTTAGAGTTAAAGAAGAAGAAGATAGAAGATAGAAGAAGAAACAGAAACAATAACAGAATCTCATATTTCGCAGCGGAACAAATATAATAGATAAATGAATATCTTTAAAAAAAATCACTATATCAGTTTACACATTACAACATCAGAGTATTACAACAACGTCACCCAATCAATGGCAGATATAATAACCTGCCCCAATGGTTGAATACATAGCGGAATGATAATAATATACAGAAGTACATCTCGTCATCCAGCTCGAACGCCAGATCTCCACAACATCTCTTTTTCGACTTCGCTCCAGAATAATGATAACCCGACTTTAGGTTGACCGTGTGGAAAATTATGGGCACCCAGAGTTTAGAAAGGGAACAATAAACTCCGAGTCAGTCGTGGGACTGGTGTGAGATCTTAAAAAAAGTTATTTCCACAAAGAAAGGAAAAAAAAATCCGCTATGCTTTTTTGGAAAATGAAATTACCATAAGGCCTTCCGGCACACACACAATGCAATCGCAGACTTGAGGGAGATTTCTCCTTATGACAGTCAAACATGCTTGAAACGCAAAATCCTTTTTAATATTATCATTAGTGCATAGTGTAGAAAACATTTCGAAAGTATAATATTAATCTTAGCCAGCATAGGTCCCATTATATTATGCCTGCTATAGCTACCTCCTAAGGAGGCAGGTTATACAATTGCAATCGTAAAGGACTCGTATTGTTTCTTTGGATTTCCAACAAAAGGTCAGGCTAAGGAACTTCCTATGCCACATGGGTACGCCTCTGGAGGGACGCCCCGAGAACCTAACCGGTTCTCTGGCAACACAAGGCCGGGTTACCTCTGTAACTAGGTAACTACTACATGAGTATGCCATCCCCCGGTCATTTGCGACCTTTATCCGAGGATCCTCAAACACAAAGCAACAACCACAAACTATAATAAATTTGTAGCATCAACATAGGTAAAATATCTAGGCTCCATACCATGATACTACCCTTTTCCATAAGGAAATGACATACCCTCAGGGGGCGCTACCCCCAAATAACCTTGTCGCATCCTTCCTGTTTTGACCATTTCCGAGTTGTGAGGTCCGACGAGATCTCGTCCACAAAGCTACACTTTTCACAAAGCCATGCTTTGACAACAAATGATTAGCAGCACTTCGTATGCCACACTACCAAATTGGGAGTATATCACTAATAACCATCAACTACATAACCTCTGAGCTCGTACGTCTCAGAAAAGAGTGTTAAGCTAAGAGAATAAATTCTCTGCCACCAACAGAAATGTATTTGATAGAAATCAGCTTTATATCTCAAAGTGTAATGTTAGACACACATCCATACAAGCCCATTCCGTGATCGAACGGAACAGAAGGCACTTCAAAGAATCTCTTGCGAATCCGGGTATTCACAAATCACATCCGGAATCCCCATCACAAAGGGTGATAAAATCTGTATACCGGAGCAACCCGATGCAGAGACATTCGACAGGTAATCCTTTCGCTTTCGAAAATACCCGGTCTTCAACACCATCTTCAAATGCATTCTCATTTCGTCGTATCATTATTCGGAATGGGTTTTATAACACAAAGTCTTCTCCCGGCTAATCCGAATAACGAGCGCTTATTTTAAAAACAAGTGTTACATTCAGATTTCAACAAATCACAACAAATTTCCACTTTGATCTTTTAAACAAGAGATCCATCATAATCAAAAAAGTTCGATGTGGTTTTCGAATATCCATTTGGAATCCGACCCCCGGTCGCATCGAAATTCAAATGTCGTTTAAAGGCAAATATTGATGGTCGGTTATTTAACTATCAATCAACATTAACAACAATTACCAAATTTAAATAATTTTTCCCAATTATTTATTTTCAAAATATCTTCGCAAGATATATTTCACACTTCAAACATTTGAAAACAAATTCCAAATTACTTTCCACATTTCAATACTTTGAAAACAAATTTCAAATCACTTTTCCTTACGCGGAATACATTTCCAAATATTTATTTCCACTGAAAATCTGCCGAGTTCAAATAATTTAAAATAATTTAAAACATTTATCCAAAATATACTTGGAAATATTTAAAATAAAACTATTTAAAACACTTGCTTAAATATTAGTTATGAAAATACTATACTGATACCTCATATGATACTTCAAGTCCAAACTAATTTAAAATAACATTAGTAGATAGAGTATAAATATTTAAATAACTATTTTCTAAATCAAATATCAATTTAATCTTTAAAATAATCGCTTCTACAATTATTTAAATACATCTTTACTTCAAAGGTTCAAAATGATTCCCAAAAATAATTCCTCCAACAATATTTTTCCAAATCAATTTATACTTCAAAAGCTATATTAAAAATATACTCGGCTTTCCAGGGAAGAATTCTCATTCCATTACAAAATGGTTCATTGACGTCAATTAATAAACCTTCCTCAATTTAATTTAAATTTACATTCCAAATCCGTAAATTTCTTTACACACCTAAAAATAAACCGATATTTATTTTTTAAACAAATTTCCCTTTCCTTTTTAAATTCCCACTGCGAATTCAAATTCCCAAATATTCACTGATATATGATTTTTAAATCGATTTTAAAAAATCATTTACAAACACCAAATCAATTTCTATATTGATTCCCCAAAGATTTATTCTTTTAACACCAGATCAATTTACGAATTTATTTTTAAAATAAATTCGTTTATGTTTTCCATATTATTTAAAAATCATATTGTTAAAATAAATTCTTCACCTTTTGAATATTATTACTTGAAATTCATTTATTAACTTTTTCCCATATTTTGGAATTTATTCAATAGGATTCAAAAATGCAACTTTATCCTTTTAAGAATCTTCCTTTTAAATTTATCCAATTCCCAAAAATAATTTTTTACTATAAATTTTCAACTTGAATTTCAAAAATCCAATTTATTTATTTCTGGTATCCAACGATACCAAAAATATATTCGGCTAAACTATAGCCTTCAACGATTTCAATCACAAAGAAAATCACACCTAGATTATAAATAATCAACACACAATATTGAAACAAATTCAAATATTTGAGGAATCCAGTTGGATCCCTCCAACCTGTTTCCCTGCATCCACAGACATTAGCACAACAACTAAATACCAATTTCACTTCGAGGTGGAATATCGCGGTATATGGGATTTATAAAATATCATCCGCAATTATGCGACGCATAGGGTCTAAACTAATATAACTGATAATAAATCAATCATCCAAGCACACAATCAACAATTTTAAATTTAACTATCACAATTCAACAATCAATCAATAACTGAAATTTTCAATTATTATAATTTGAGTGAGAAGATCTCACCTTTGTTATGCATGCAATCCATTTTCCATTCCAGACTGTTTTCTCCATAATTTTGACCTTGTACAAACAATTTTATACAGTTTATTAATATTTGAATAAATCGAAAATTTATTTAACATTTTGCTTTTGAAACTACCCATATGTATACTCATTAAATAATTTATACAACTTCAAATCTTTAAAAATTTCTGTTATATATATACATGTGTGTATGTATGTATATATTTTCAAATCGAAACCACAAATATACCTTTATAAGAACAACTATAGAGTTCAAAAAAATGAATTTTCGACGCTTTAAAATTCCTATTTATTTCCCAAAATCTTACCTATATGAATATATTAAATTATATGTGCGTATCTATATAGATACTTAGATATTTATTTTCCTGATTTCCTGTAGGCATTTAAACTAAAATAAGAACAACTTTAAATCTAGAAATCTACTTTACATTTAAAATTCACTTACTGTAATTAATTATAAATTTTCGGCATGTATTTAAATTGATATGAAGATCATATATGTGTTTAAATAAATTTATCAACAACAAAAACCTCACCTCGACCTTGCCTCTTCGTCGATTTCGTCGATACCCAACTCACGACTGCTTCCTCAATCACCTACGACCGCTCACTACACCATAGATGGCCTTATGCAACATTTGTGTAAGGTGTTGCTAGCTAAAATGTTGCGATAGCTATACAATTTTGGTCCTACTGCAACGTTGAATTTTTGCTGTTGCTTTAGCCATAAAAATGTGTTGCTCTAGCTAAACAAGTGTAATTGATGCAACATTTTTTTATAGTGTTGCTATAGCAGACCTTTGCATATCTTTCGCACCGATCCACGCCAATCTACCAAGGCAAATCCTACGTTGGAGAACGAGACACCTCATCAATCCGAACACCACTCCTTGATCTTTTAGAGCCGCGAAGAAAAAAGTCCCCGCAAATAACATTTTATTTTCATTCTTCTCTGTCTTCTTACAAAGGTTCAAGAGAACATTCTTAATTTGGGGTTCAGTGATTTCGGTTCGATTAGGGCTTTGATTTGGGGGTTCAAGCTTTGTTCAGCGATTTCGCTTCGATTTGGGGGTTCAAGCATTGTTCACATCCCTTTAGGGCTTCAATTTTGATTTTGAGGTATAACACTCTCTCCCATCACTTTAGGGTTTTGATTTAAACTACTTATAAATTCTTAATTCGACCTGAATTAACAATTCGACTTGTCTAAGTTTCCTCTTGTTGGACACACACAAATTTTATCTTTTTATGTTAAAATACTCATTCATAATTGTAGTGATGGACAGCAAAAACATTTGGATAGAACTTCCAAAGTTTAGTGAAGGATATATTAGCGGGATAAGAGCCTTTATACCAAACGGTTTTTCTAAATTTGTCGTAGGCGATGAAATGACGTGCCCATGCAAGAATTGTAAAAAATAGCAAGTGGCGTCGTCCAGATATAATTTATGATCATCTCATCTGCAATGGTCCATCTCCATTGTATGTGAAATAGATTTGTGAGGTTTCTCACCCAAATTTTGGAAGGAGTGATGAAGATATAGACTGTGATGCTGGTGATTTTGGAGATAATATAGGTGAAATGTTGCACCGTACTCGTGGAAATATGCAGAACTGTGAAGATGAGAATTCTAATGCACCAAATGTCGATGCTAAAAGATTTTATCGCCTTGTCGAAGATGGAAAGCAGCCATTATATCCTAGCTGTTCAAAATTTTTGAGATTAAGTTTTATCATCGGGCTTTATTCTTTAAAATGTGTACATGGAATTACAGAGTCTGCAGTTGGGGATATACTAGAGTTGATGAGAGAGGCTTTTCCACGGGCCCACATACCTTTATATTTTAGAGCCTTGAAGAAAATCATTAAAGATTTAGGTCTTGATTACAAAAAAAATACACGCATGTCCAAACGATTGCATGCTCTATTGGGAAGAAAATAAAGATAAAGATGTTTGTAACTCTTGTGGTATTTCGAGGTGGGAAGAGGAAAAGAAAGGAAATCGTGACAATGATCCAGAGAAGTTGATTCACAAAGTCCCGGCAAAAGTAATGCGTTACTTTCCGCTAAAACCAAGGCTGCAAAGGCTGTTTATATGCAAGGAGTATTCACAACTTATGAGATGTCATTCTTTGGGCCCAAAAAAAGACGGAAAACTTAGACATCCAGCTGATAGCGAGACTTGGAAGGCGATGGATGCTATGTATCCTGATTTTTCATCAGAAAATAGAAATATCAGATTGGGTGTAGCCTCTGATGGATTCAATTCTTTTTGTACAATGAGTACAACTTACAGTACATGGCCAATTGTATTAGTTAACTACAACCTTCCACCTTGGTTGTGCATGAAGCCCGAAAATCTAATTCTTTCAACACTCATCTCCGGTCCAGAGTCTCCAAAGAATAAAATTGATGTATATATGCAGCCTCTAATTGAAGAGTTGAAAGAATTATAGGATCTAGGCATAGAAACTTATGATGCCTTTACTAATCAAAAATTCATGTTACGTGCAAGTGTGTTGTGGACCATTAGCGATTTTCCAGGGTATGCAATGTTATCCGGTTGGAGCACAAAGGGTAAATTGGGTTGTCCTGTATGCCATTATGAGACTTCTTTAATGTACTTGAAACATAGTAAAAAAATGTGCTACATGAATCATAGAAAATTTCTGGATCCGAAACACAAGTGGAGGTTTGATAAGAGGAGGTTCAATGGTGAAGTTGAAATAGGACAGATTCTGCGAAATTTATCAGGAACAGACATTGAAGAACTGTTGCGTGACTTTGAAAATAATTTTGGGAAGAAAAAGTATTCCCCTTTCAAAAAGAAGTCAATATTTTTCAATTTACCGTATTGGAGCCACAATTTATTGCGACATAACCTTGATGTTATGCATATAGAGAAAAACATATGCGACAACATACTCGGTACTTTGCTAAATATTAGTGGCAAGTCAAAAGACCATTTGAATGCTCGTTTTGATTTATAGGAAATGGGAATCAGGAAGGTCCTGCATCCCGTTTTATCAAATGATGGCGAACACTTTGAGATTAGGGCTGCCATATTTGACACGACGAATAAAGAAAAAGAAATATTTTGCTCAGTACTAGAGAATGTTAAATTGCCATACGATTGTGCAGCAAATATCAGTTGGTATGTTCACACGAAGGAAAGGAAAATCTCAAGGTGCAAGACCCATGATGCTCATTTTCTACTTCACTACTTATTGCAATTTTCTGTGAAAAAAACACTGAAGCCTGAGGTTGCATTGCCTCTAATAAGATTTGGTGCATTCTTAAGAGGTCTTTGGGGAAAAGTAATTGATTTGGAAGATGTGAAGAGGCAACAACAAGAAATTGTTCAAATTCTTTGCCAATTTGAGATGATATTTCCACCGGCTTTCTTTGACATAATGGTTCACCTGACGGTTCACTTGTGCAAGGAAGTTGAATATGGTGGACCTGTACACGTTCGATGTATGTTTTCGATTGAGCGTTATCTAGCTAAACACAAATCTTATATGCGCAACAGATCTAAACCGGAGGGTTCCATCGCCGAAGGTTACTTGGCAGAAGAATACTTGACATTCTGCTCAAGATTCTTAAGCGGTGATGATGCAGTACCTAAATTTGAAAGTTGTCCACAAAATATGGAATATGCTATTGGTACAAGAAGAAATAAAGACGGAAAAGCTATTCATCTAAAAGAATCTGAGTGGATGGCATGTCATCGGTACATTCTATTCAATTATGGTAACGAGGAAATAGATAATTTAAAAGAGTAAGTTTTTATGTTCTAATTTTATTCTAGCAAGTACTAAAGAATTAGAATATTTCTTTATTGATATTAATACCATCATAATTATTATAGGGAACATCGAGCTTTAATTAATGGTCATGCAATATCGAGAAGATATAAAAGAGAGAGAGAGCACATACTGAAGAATTCTGGAAATGGCTGAAGGATGAGGTTGGGAAAAAAGAGGACATTTTGAAAGAGCTAAAAGTGCTTGCAATGGGCCCTAATCGGACAGCTAGGAAATTTAGTGGATATTTTATTAATGGATACAGATTCCATACAAAATATAGAGATGCTAAGTGTAAAACACAGAATAGTGGTGTATTCTTGACTGCCTTGGCCACTAGCTTTGCAAGTTCAAAAGATCAAAATCCATTGGTTAGTAATGTTAGTTACTACGGAGCAATTGAAGAAATTCTAGAAAGTGATTATTGGGGAGAAATTTCAGTGGTTTTATATAAGTGTTGCTGGTACCAAGAAGAGAAAGATTTGTATGGGATGACTCGAGTTATTTTTAATAGATCGTGCCAGAAATCTAATCCGTATGTTATGGCTTCACAAGTACAACAAGTATTTTATGTACAAGATCCAACTGATACGGCACTTTATAATGTTGTCAAGAAATTGCCGAGGGACTGGTGTTAAGTCGAAAATGAAAATGGAAATGAAGATGATCCAGTGTTACATGATATTCAATGTGGAAATGGAATAGGAAATCAAGTTAGTGATGTTAGGTGGTATAAAGATGACGTCCTGGCAACACAAATCCTCATTCCGCCTAGCATAGAGGAAACTTCCTCTTGATTTCTATGTAGCAATATCAAGTAACTTCTATTTATGTGTTGGTTCTTAATTCAGGGATGATTTCTTTATCTGTTGATTTTCATAATTAATTTACTACTTTTTAATTACTTGACTGCTTGTAAGTTATTCTGATTTTATGTGTTCCCTTGTTGTTTCTAGTGCTTTATATACCTGCATACACATATGTACTTAATATACCTTCCCATTTTATTATTTCATATCTTGCTTCCAATGTAAACTCACCATTCTGTATCCATTTTGTATAGGATGGGGGAACTAATGCAGCTCACATTTCATCACAAGGGTGCATTTTAGAAGGCACAATATGTTGGTGGAACCGATACTGTGGTAAAGAGGGTTGATCCTGACTACTTCTCGTACACAGTGCTCATGGAGTTTGTGAAGGATGACCTTCAATACACCGAAATAGAAGGAATTTATATGAGAAATGGTGAGAAGGGTGGGTGGAAGTTAGTGACGAATGATGCGGACCTCTCCGAATTAGTCAAAGGAGTTAACAGTGGTGGCAACTTGGATTTTTATATCGACAACGTTGTCGATACTGCAATTGAGCCACTAAAGAAAATGCTGCCGCATGTAATCATGCAGCCAAGGCAGAATCTGGTTACAAATATATATAAATGGATAGTTAATATCGTTTATAGATTGTGACACTTTGATATAGCAAAAAAAAATTATTGTGATATTTTGATTATAACATTTAAAGATTATGATTATAATATCATTGTATTGTTGCAACTACAAAGCCAGTGAAACGACAGTACATGACGGCTCATCAACTACAACAGAACCAAAAAAACAAGAAGTTAGCTGAAGTCAACAGTCATCGAAAGTCGGCACGGCTGAATAGCAATGCAACTGTGAATCTAAAGTTAGGTAGGTGAACAGTCCTCGCCAGTCGACACGGCTGAATAATCCAGAACCCAATGATGCAACCGTGAATCTAAAGTTAGCTGAGTTGAAAAGTACTCAGAAGTCGGCACGGCTGAATAATCCAGAACCCAGCAATGCAACTGAGAATCTAAAGTTAGCTGAGGTGAGGAGTCCTCGCAAGTCGACACGGCTGAATAATCCAGAACCCAACAATGCAACCGTGAATCTAAAGTTAGCTGATCAGGTAAATCCTTAGAAGATGACACGAAAAAAAAAATCGACGATTCAACAGTGAATCTGAACTCATCAAGTGTTAAGAGGAAGTTGGAATCACGTTTACCAACATCGGAAGAAGAAGATATGGATGAAAATGGCATGCAGGTTTGAAGAATTCTTATTATGATGATCTTATTGTAATTTGAATATTTTATACCACTCTTGCAGCATACTTACTATGATGTTCCTGTTTATTATATACTTGCAGGATGTTCATCTACCACCTCCACCACCTCCAAATGAGTATTCTACACCTCCACTATCTCTAAAAGATTATGAAGTACAGAGAGCTGCTAAGTTGATGATGAACCTAAAAGATTATGAAGTACATAGAGCTGTTAATGTGATGAGGAACAACGAAGTTCTTGCTTCTCTAGGTGTGCCTGCAATTTCAGCTGAACTGAGAAATGCAAACAAAAAAAAGATAAAGGAAAAGAAAAGATGCAAGAGGATGTGGGTAGTGATCAGGAATATAATCCGGACCATGAGGAGCATAGTGAAGATGATACTTCACAAAGTCCAAGAAAGGTGTATGATAGCTACATATCTTATTTTTTGTGCTTATGAAGAAAATAACTATAAAATCCAATCGAATTTCCTACTTATATATACAATTTAGAGAACTAAAAAAGTTGAGAAGCCCAAGCCTGTCAGTGGACGAAAAACTCGTTCAGCTAGTGGTATCGCAAAGGAAAAGGAAAAGTTGAGAAGCCCAAGCCCAAGCCTGGTAGTAAGTTCAACTGACAAGGATGTTGAAGGAAAAGGAGCAATGGCTGATTATTTGGCTCTACGGGAACGACAAAAGAAAAATGCTGCAAAAGCTAGTGCAAGTGGTATGGCAAATAAGTTTGTTCCGGAGAATGTCTTGCCAGACATTGAAAATGAAGAAGTTGAAGCAGGTACTGAATTGATGTGATAATAATATTTAATATTACAATAGGATTAATATTTAAGTACCGAATTTAAATTATGATTCATGTTATTATTTGACGGGACTTTTCATTTTAATTAAAGGTGAAGTTCCTAAAAGACTCAGAGGTCACACAAAGATTTTTAATGTTCATACAAGGGCGGATGACAAAAAGTTGTAATTATGATGAACCAGTGGTTCCAACCTATTTCAGATGATGACAAAGTAATATCTGAACTGAGCAACTTTTTAGGAACATTGAAAAGGTCTGTGCCACTTACATATAAATCTTGGTCGGATGTTCCTAAAAAGTTGAAGAAATCTCTATGGGATTATGTTAAGGTAATCTATTATTAACTATAATGTTGCTGAATTTTACTTTAGTAAGTAATATTGATCTATTAACTATAATGTAGCTGAATTTTGATTTATTTATTCTTTTTTATCTTTTATTTATATTTAAGCAATGGTATATTATTCCGGATGAATGTGAAAACTGGGTGTTGAAGTCTATTCGTGACTGTTGGAGGGGGTACAAGAGTCGCATAAAAACAGCTCATTATAAAGCTTATAAGACTGATGAGGAGAGGCTAGATAACAAGCCGGATAACATCCCAGTGGAGGATTTTAAAGTGCTCTTGAGGTATTGGGCAGATGATGAGATTTAGGTATACATACGTATTATTTATTTCGCAAGCTAAACGAGTACTTTTTTTTGTGAGATAAACGAGTACTTTTTTATTGTGTATTTTTTAGCAAAAAGCCATGAAAAATTCTGATAGTCGTAAGTCGTATCAAGACACACACCGCTGGTCCATAGTCATTCGCCCAGCTTCGTCATAAGATGGTATGTGATATTTTACATTTTTGACTGAAGAGAGTGTATGCTAAACTATCTATTGAACTTGTATCAGGAGACACCATCCGATGCAGCAATTTTTCTTAAAAGTCGTAAGAGAACAGATGGACTGAGTACGTGTCTAATCCTCAAGTAATGAATTACAAACTTGTAAGTAATAATTCTATTTTGTAGTAATTTTGTTCTGTTTTGCACATATTGCACATTGTTCATGTCTTGCTCATGTGCATGTATGCTCATGTCCTTGAAACACTTGTTGAACCTGAGTTTCGCAAACGTACTAATGGCATAAATGTTGCTTTGGAAATTGTAATTGAGTATATTGTGAGATTAAGAATTTTGATCCCTCAACCATTTTTTCCTTTTCTAGTCGAATGAAGAGGACTTGCTTTTGCGTTTGGCTAGAAATGACACAAAAACTGGAAACGAAGAAATGAATTTGGTTAAAGGGATTACTGACTTGGTTTATATAAAAATATATGTCTATAGTAATACACATATGTGCATAATTAAAATGAATGGTCGTTTGAAGCCTCAGAATCCAAATGACGAAGCCGTAGCTGGCTGTCGACGGAATTGTTTTCCAGTTTTTACTAGTATATATGTTACAAATTGTTTTCTATTTACATGCACATAAACAAATTGTTTTCCAAAATGTGGCTTTCTCTGCATTTGCTGTACACAATCCGTATGTAAGCATTTGCTGCATTCTCTGCATTTACTGTAGGGTAATTTTGATGTGGCTTTATTTTGTAGGACTTGGTTCGAAAGGCAATGGCCGGTGGAGAAGGAGGAAATACTGTTGAAACAGTAATTTCGAATGGAAAATCACAGGGTCGTCCTTTGCTTATAGCGAGGCGTGCAAAGTGTGTAAAACAATCAACCGAGGCTCTAACAAATGCTTACGTACATGACTTAAGGAAAAAGCTTGTCGAAGAAATGGAAGCACAGCTAGAATCCAAGGTAAATCAGAAGGTACAAGAGAATTTGGCTAGGGTACTTAAGAAATTAGGTGATGCCAACCCGGAGATGAACATCAATGTAGAGGATCTAACTTCCACAATCATGTCCAGTGAGACTGATAATCTGACTGGAGGCACCAGCTCTTAAGTCTCATTTATGAATTGTTATATGTACCGGATATTTTGGGGTAGCTTTGTAGTATTTTGGGGTAACTGGATATTTTGGGGTAACTGACATGAATTGTGATGTGTACTGCTGTATAAATTGTTAACTGTACTGTATATTATGTTGTGCATTATGCAAATGTTTTATGTGATATTGTACTGTGTATTATGCAAGTGTTCTATGTGATATTGTACTGTTCTATGTGCTCATAGTGTCTCTTCAGTATAGTGTTGCAGTAGCTTCAGAATAGTGTTGTAGTAGCTTCAGAATAGTGTTGCAGTAGCTTCATAATAGTGTTGCCATCGGGTTATAAATGTTGCTTAAAATAATGTTGCAATAGTCATTCAAGGTGTTGCCATAGGGATGGACCCAGTTGGGTCGTGGGCCCCACATTATGGGCCCCACAACTTCAGAAAGTTAATATCTATAGCAACATTTTGGAATGTTGCTACAGATACCTATGGGTGTTGCCATAGACCCAAATAGGGTTCTATTTCAACAATATTACTTATGTTGCCTTAGATAGTCAAAATTTTGCCTTTGAGGTCTAAGGCAACGGCAAAAATTGCATCACCCTAAAATTGTTGCCATAGACCTATGGCAACATTTCTCGGCCCTGACCCAACATTTTTTTGTGTTGCAGAAGGCCATTTATGGCATAGTGGCTACAACGCGACGTCACCGCACTCACGGCCCTAGCCCAAAACATCCTTCAGCCTTCATCGCAGCTACTCTCTTTCGCCGTTCCTCGTAATGTTTAAAAGTCGCGGGCACCCTAATGTCACCACCTCACCATTGCGATCGCAAATCCCCAATCGCGAGTACCAACTCACTGCTGCCTACCCATGGTGACCCAAGGACACGCGATCGCCACCACCCAGAGCTTCGCGCGAGAAGATAACCCCAATTCGATTGAAATCAATTTCGATCCTTACTTTCGCGCTCGCGAATTCATCCTCGTGTTAGAAAAAAATGACGCAATCGGTTCCCTTGCGAGCACGATAGTGCTTTCCCCCTTCGATTTGAACGATTGATTCCTTCTTTTTTCTATATATAAATTGATTTCGTCTCCCAGAAGCAAAGAGGAAAGTGTACGTGATTTAACTGGTAAGGGATGAGTATAAATATAGGTAGAGTGGCTCGATCAAAGGATAGGGCATCTGTAATGAATAGAGTTTGACCTTTTAAGTGTCTATAATAATATATATTCAAATATCTCAATTAAGATAACTAGAAATTCCAAACGCCAAACGAGTCGTGCCGCCCAACATTCCTAATGTTATACCTCTATTCCAAACTCAATGGAAAAGGTTTCGAGTCCTAATTCGATCGTATGGAGAAGATAGCATTTTGGACCCAGTTATTATATTAAATTTCGATTTAATTTTTAGGGCGTTTACTTATCGTACGGCCAAACGATCACTCCAAACACTACGAAAATCGAAATCCGATAATAATACACTATTATGGATCTAATGGAACTAGTTTCGTCGAATTCCGAGACTGTGCCTCGGAAGGCTATTTTTAAATACCGATTTAAACGATATATTTCCAAAACTTAACAAAACACTTCCAAATTCAATTTTAACACTTTTACTATTTTCAGTGCTATCAATATAAATTTCACAAATCCTTAAATTATTTTTATCAGGCTTAAATTCCAGATTCAACGTTTTATCCAACTTCACATTATTTAATTTAATAATTAAATTATCAAATAAATAGTGATTTTTGAATTCAAGTAAAAATTAACCTTTCAAATATTTAAAATCAATCAAATATTCCAATTTCAAATGCTCAAAAATTCCGGGTCGTCACATAGAAGCACATGATATTCGTTTAGATAGAAGTAAAATTTTGTATTGGTTATTTTGTGATCCTCCATGAAGTTGGAGCACAACAAAAATTAGTAGTGGGTTGAAAGTATAATTGTGTGCGTGTGTGCGTGTGTGTGTGTGTGTGTATATATTTGACATAAGTTGTTTGTTTGCAATACTGATGCAATGTTGAAAATAAATGCATATGATAAGCTGATTATATACTAGTAGTGGCTCGAATTTATGTTTTTATTTTGAATTTGTGGTTTTATGATTTTACGCATTTGTGTTACTGTTAGTCAACTAGATATTTAGTTGTGTAATATTTAACTCCATATTGGTTATGAATTTATGATTTTATGCAGTCTTGTTAATAATCTTTTATGAATTTATACATTTATGTTATACAATGTTGTTAATGATGTTTTATGAATATAGCCATGTAATAGATGTGCAGACTTAAAATTCAGCAGTACACTACCAATATTTTTGAAGAATGTCATTAGTTTTTAACTGCATATGTAAAATACAGTTAAAATTTGTATTTAACAGCTGCAATATTAACTAAATATGATATATGTATTAACTGCATAAGTGAAATGCACTTTAAAATTTGCATAATTCAAATATGTGTTTTAAATTCATACGTTATATGCAATTAAAAATTTCATTTAACACAAGCGAAATGCGGTCAAAAATGCAGCTGTTCGTAAATAATTGCAAATATTTATTCAACTATTCATAATAACTGCGTATTTGAAATGAATTAAAATTTGAATCATTTAACTATATGTTTTAACTATATATGTCATACATGTGTTGAAGAATACTCCTTTATATGCAGAGATTTTGAATATTTGCAGTTATTGTAGCAATTATATTTAAAAGCTGTAGAATTATATGCAAATATTGAGAATTTTATTTAAGTTCTACAAATAAGATGAATATTTTTAATAAAAAATGTAATAATATATTATTGAGCCATACATTGAAGGATATAGATGGTTTTAAGTGAAAATTTAAAGCATTTATTGAAATGGATTTATTTATGCAATTGCCGAAGAGCAAACAATTGTTTGGTATAATTGCAGACATACATGCAATTATTCGGTATAATTGTAGACATCTTTCAAATTATTGTGAATAATTACATAAATTTGTGAAATTATTAGAAGTAAATCTATACATATTAGCAATTATTATTAATAATTGTATTCTTAACTGTATTTCACTTATGAATTTATTGCTTCATTTGAGTGTATTTGTTAACTAGACATGTGGAATGTAGTTAAAAATTACAGTTGTTAAACAATATTTTTAACTGCATATAACATATGTAGGTAAAAAATGCATTTAGTTCATGCAATCTTTAAAGTTTTCAAAATAATTATAAGAATATTTGCTGTAAACTTTCATTCGATAGGAAAATTTCAAAGTATGCAACAATTATTGATATTAAATGAAAATTTAACTGCAATATTTTTCACAAAGTGCTTTTATAACTATGTACAGCAGTACATTACCAATCTTTCTGAAGAATGTCATTAGTTTTTAACTGCGTATGTAAAATGCAGTTGAAATTTGCATTTAACAACTACAATATTAAGTACATACGATATATGTTTTAACTATATAAGTGAAATGCAATTTAAAATTTGCATAATTCAAGTAAGTGTTTTAACATCATATGTTACGTGCGGTTAAAAATTGCATTTAACAGATGCTATTTTTTACTGTATAACTAATATGCAGTTAAAACGGTGCAATTCATAACTGCATAAGTGAAATGCAGTTAAAAATGCAGTTGTTAATAAATAATTGCAACTATTTATAATAACTGCGTATGTGATATACACTTAAAATTTGCATCATTTAACTGCATATTTTATTCATGTGTTGAAGAATACTCCTTTATTTGCAGAGATTTTGAATATTTGCATTTATTGCAACAATTACATTTAAAAATTACATAATTAGTTTTGCAAATAAGATGAATATTTGGAATAAAAAAATGTAATAATTTAATATCGAGTCATACATTGAAGGATATATATGGTTTTAAGTGAATAATTGAAAGCATTTATTGAAATGGATATACTTATACAATCACTGAGCAGCAAACAATTGTTAAGTATAATTGCAGACATACATGCAATTATTCAGTATAATTGCAAATATCTTTCCATTATTGTGAATATTTGAATAAATCTATGAATTTTTTAGAAGTAAATCTCTACGTATTTGCAATTATTATTAATAATTGTACTCTTAACTACATTTCACTTATGAATTTATTTCTTCTTTTGAGCATATTTGTTAACTACATATGTGGAATGGGGTTAAAAATTACAGTTGTTAAATACAATTTTTAACTACATATAACATATGCAACTAAAAAATGCATTTAGTTGGGGCAATTTTTGACTGCATATAAGATATGCAGCTAAAAAATGCATTTAGTTGGTACAATTTTTAGCAAAAAATACTCCTTTATATGCAGAGATTTTTAATATTAGCAGTTAATGCAGCAATTATATTTAAAGACTGCGGAATTCTTTGCAAATATTGTGAATTTTACTTCACTTCTGCAAATAAGAAGAATATTTGTAACAAAAAATATAATAATATATTATCGACCATACATTGAAGGATATAGATGGTTTAAGTGACTAATTGAAAGTATTTATTGAAATGGATTTATTCATACAATTGCTGAAGAGAAACTATTGTTCAATATGATTGCAGACATACATGCAATTATTCATTATAATTGCAGACATCTTTCAAATTATTGTGAATAATTACATAAATATGTGAAATTATTAGAAATAAGTCTATACATATTTGCAGTTATTATTAATAATTGTATTCTTAACTGTATTTCACTTATGAATTTAATGCTTCATTTAAGTGTATTTGTTAACTGGATATGTGGAATGTATTTAAAAATTACAGTTGTTAAATACAATTTTTAACTGTATATAACATATGTATCTAAAAAATGCATTTAGTTCGTGCAATTTTTAAAGTTTTCAAAATAATTATATGCATATTTGCTTTTAACATTCATTCGATAGGAAAATTTTAGAGTACGCAACAAGTATTGATATTAAATGCAAATTTAACTGCATTATTTTGACAAAGTGCTTTTATAACTATGTAATAGATGCAGTCTTAAAGTTCAGCAGTACGCTACCAATATTTCTGGAGAATGTCATTAGTTTTTAACTGCATATGTAAAATGCTGTTATAATTTGCATTTAACACCTGTAGTGTTAACTACATATGATATATCTTTTAACTGCTAAGTGTAACGCTATTTAAATTTTGCACAATTGAAGTATATTTTTTAACATCATATGTTATATGCAGTTAAAATTGCATTTAACAGATGCTATTTTTTACTGCATAATAGATATGCAGTTAAAAATGGTGCAATTCATAACTTCATAAGTGAAATGCAGTTAAAAATGCAGTTGTTCGTAAATAGTTGCAAACATGTACGCAACTATTCATAATAACTACGTATGTGATATGCACTAAAAATTTGCATTATTTAACCGTATGTTTTAACTACATATTTCATATATGTGTTGAAGTTTAACATCATATGTTATATGCAGTTAAAAATTGCATTTAGCAGATGCTATTTTTTACTCCAAATTGATATGCAGTTAAAAATGGCGCAATTCATAACTACATAAGTGAAATGCAGTTAAAAATGCAGTTGTTCATAAATAATGCTACTATTCATAATAACTGCATATGTGATATGCACTTAAAATTTGCATCATTTAACTGTATGTTTTAACTGCATATTTCATATGTGTTGAAGAATGCTTCTTTATTTGCAGAGATTTTGAATATTTCCATTTATTGCAGCAATTTTATTTAAAAACTGCAAAATTCTCTGCAAATTTTGCGAATTTTATTTCAATTCTGCAAATAAGATGAATATTTGTTATAAAAAATGTAATAATATATTACCAAGCCATACATTGAAGGATATAGATGGTTTTAATAATTGAAAGCATTTATTGAAATGTATTTATTTATACAATTGCTGAACAGCGAACAATTGTTCAGTATAATTGCAGACGTACATGCAATTATTCAGTATAATTGCAGACATCTTTCCATTTATTGTGTATATTTAAATAAATAATGAATGGCTGCCAAGTCCCTAGAAATGGGTGATGATGGAAGAAAAGTCCCTTTCGAAAAACTTATGCAAATTTGGTCCCTATTTTTAGTTTTTGACTAATTTATACCACTTTTGCCCCTGATTTCAATGCTGGGCCGATATTCTAAAAGGGAACAATTTGGTGAAAAATAACAAAACAGGGACCTAATTTACATGAGTTTATCAGCAGGGACTTTTTGTGCATGAGCTTTGAGAATAGGGACCTTTCGTCCAAAATCCCTTTAAATAAATCTGTGAAATTATTAAAAGTAAGTCTACACGTATTTGCAATTATTATTAAGGAGCGTTATGGCACGAGCTTCGCGCGTGAGTTTTTCTACAAATTGTATATGTTTCAAAACACTCAAAAAAATGATTTTCGAAATATTTAATCGTATTTTGCGTTAAACTCATGCATAGTTTGTTTGAATTTTATTTTAAGTTTAAGTATCTAATTTTTTTGGTAGTCTGAATTTATATTTCTGTTATTAGTTAATAAATAAATAATTTATAAATGAATTTCATTTGTTATATCCAATTTTAAAGCGACACTAAGATTTGATTATATTCAAGCGTTCTGAATTTGTAAAAAATATATTTATCCGGTCCTATTTTCAGGTGATGATAATGTTTATAAATATTTGTAAAGTCACGTGTTGAATTAGAAAAGTGGGTTTATTTGTTAGATCCAATTTTTAAGGGATTTGGTAACATATATGGATGGACGTTAAATTATATATGAGTAAATGGTATTTTTGGAAGTTTGCGGTCGGACCAAAAGTTTGCGCTTCCAAGCCAACTATTAATAAAAAAATAAAGAAAGAATTCATAAAGGAATTCATTTGTTATATCATATTTTAAAGTGCCATTAAAATTTGATTATATTTGAGTGTTTTAAATTTGGTAAAAAAACTATTTATCAAGTCTTATTTTCAAGTAATATTAATATTTGTAAAGGCATGTGTCAAATTTGTAAAATGAGTTAATTTGTTAGATCCAATTTTTAAGGGATTTTGTAACATGGATGGACGTTAAATTATATATGAGTAAATGGTATTTTAGGAAGTTTGCGGTTGGATCAAAAGTCTACGCTTTCAAGTCAACTATTAATAAAGATGAAACATCTTACAAAGACGCATGTGAATGACACTTATTTGACAAAAAATACTTTAAATTTTATGTAAAACCATATTACTGTGGTTTTATTTAAGAAAAGCACACTGTAAACTTCTTATCGTCATGAATAAATTATTTAAAACCACCAACAACTGGCAATGTTAGAAATCATATCTTCCAATGTAAATATAAGTATTTATAACTTAAATATATTTCTTGTTTTTATTTGAAATGCATATATGACAGTTACTGCTAGCTTCATTAACTCTCAGATATCTCATTAACTAAAATCAAAATAATCATACACAAAAAGCTATGAGAAAATAAGCATGAAATTCACCTCATATAATATAACTCACATCAATAATACTTCTCATTAAACCATATTAATATTTCTACAACATGTGAATACATAAAAAGTGTTACCTCACTAAATATGTGCTATATAGTTAACTATATGAATATTTCTATACATATGAGAACTCGCCTCATATTGTCCAGTCAACTATATAAAAATATTTACTTGGAACCAAGCATGTCTCGATCACCTTATAATCTGCATGACATTTAAATTTTCTCATTTGAAATAGATAAGATATCTAATAGGAAATGAGTTCATGTTTTACATAGATGCACTTCTCCAAAGAATGCACTTAATCCAAAGATCGATGCTTCAAATTTTTGGTTTAGAAATACAGCAGGTGCATGGAGTAACATGAATTCACTATTAGTTTTACTACTGTTTAAGATATCCTTCACGATGATTTGAAAATAAAGTCTTTCTGGGATATACTAATAAGTTAATGACCAAAAAAGAAAAATTATTCACTGCACTAGATGTTTCTAACTGGCACATACAATGGCTAATTTGATATGAGTTAGCAATTAAAATCCAAATGTATTTAGTTGTTATGCACCTCAGTGAGTTATGGAAAAACTTGAAAGATCAGATTGAGGTGCATCTTGAATGCAAATAGGAATATTTTCTACATAAAATAGTTTGGTAATGCATACAATCATCACTTTGTTCGAACTAATAAATGCAAAAATGTGAAACATATAATTCCATATAACTGGATTACATATAATTTTATGGTGTTAGGCATATGTTTTATTCTTTACATATAATTTTTGAGAACTCATCAAGTAGAAGTTAAATGTACCAAATGCATGATATAATCAAAAGGTTGTACTTTATGAAGCTGTATATTATTTGAATTGAAGCACAAATTTGTATTAAAGGCGTCCGTTTAGTGACACTGCTGATTGCAGTCAGTTATCATAAAGAGTTGAGAAACTGAATCAACGGAAAGAAGATAAATTGGTATGATAAAAGATTACCTTTCTTTACTGTACTTAATTCGAAGCAATGAATTAGCATGGATGATAATTTTCTCATAATCATATGACCTACGTGTAATCGAGTTTAAAAAAAAGTCGGTATAGTAGGCATGAAATCCACTAAGAAAGAATTACTTATAATGTATTTCTCAACCGAAAAACTCTAAGTGCACTTAGGAGTTTAGACTTAAGCGGAAGGATAAAAATTTATGACACTTCTTACTCCAATAAAATATGCATGCTATCTAGTAAAATTAAGGAAGAAAAATATCAAGTAGTATAACACTTTTTACTTTTTTGTGGTTCCACTATAATTTGAACTTCAGGTACCACCAAATGAAGATATGCAGTCTAAAATGTTAACAAAATTACAAAATTGAAACAACTAAAACATATATTCACTGATTCGATATGAATATCAAAGCATGATCTTAGTTAAAAAATAGTAGTAGCCATGGGGAAAAGTGCCAATTTATTATTGCCAACAATAGAGATGTATGAGCAGCTAATCACCACTTAAGCGTATTATTGCAACATAAGAAAACAGATGTTATGCTCCAAAAATTGAATTAGCAAAATATATCAGTCTATAATTCATTCCCAAGCATAAAAAAAGGCCCGAATCTTTTATGAACTACACATGCAGTAGGGTTGGAGCTTGGAAGTTTTATACCGAGGCATCTCTATACTCTTTTTTTAACTTGTGATTGTATAATAATATTTTGTAGGTGAGAAATATGAACTTATCACTGGCTAGTATAATTGAATGACTGTTTTCTAAGGTCTTCATGATAGTTTTGTACACTTGGCTTATCTAATTCAGTTGATTTATGATCTTAATTCACTTATGCATAAAAAACCATTATTGTCTTGGGGCTTAACTATAGCATGAAACCATAAGAGATCTTGCCAACAGATAGCTGCAATAAACTCAACACAGATTGTCTTCTAGCATTTACTTACTAAGTATTATTGATTATTTTGGTTATTTAACTTTAATACAGGCTTAATAGTTAGAATTTTTTTAATAAATATATTAAAACTTCATTAGTTGCCAACTGTAGTTAATTGCTAACCATAGGAGATCGAGTCTTCTAATTCTACTGATAGCAACATTAACTTTCAGTCACCAAAATCTTTAGAAGTACAATTTTCTACTGAGAATCAAGAGTTCAAGTCTACTACTTCTGCTAACGTATCTGACTTTTCTTCCTCAATAAGCGGACATACTTCTTTTGAACAATCTGGTACAGAGTCCATTCCTGTTGCTGCTGAACAAATCTAATCAAAACAAAACCTTTCATTAGATACTAAGTAAAATACCATTTCAAATAATAATGTTACAAATACTATTATTTCAGGCCAATCTTCTTATTCTAAAAGGTTAAGGGCTAAATAAATGAATTATGATAGATGGTTACTTTTCTGGGTTAAAAATGAATTATAATCTTGCTAGCTATATAAGTTCATCATTTTACTTAAAGCTAATGTCACTTGGAGAGGGGGATTAATATGCAATACAAAGTAAATTAGATAAAATTTTCATAAATTATGAATTTGTGGATATTTAAAAATTATAATGCCACGCCAACAGGGTTGGCGCAGTTGGTTGATGGTCCGGACTGCGTGATCGAAGGTCACGAGTTCGAGCCCCGAAACTGACAACCCTGTAACAAGTACCCGAAGTATGTGTTTGGCAGGCACATACTTCCCTAGAGTTTACAAGCGAAGCTTGGTTCTCTAGGTAATTCAGAAAAAAAAAAATTATAATGCCACTATCCTTAATCATGCTTCAAGTGATTATTGTCGACTTCTATTAGAACTTATCTCAACTCAAAAGTAGCAGCACCAAGTTCCATTTATATTTAACAACATGTGGGTTGACATGTGTACCTATAAGGAAGTACTTTATTATGGTTTATCTGCTTTTGTCAATGGCATTGCTTTATTTCAACGTCTATACAAATTAAAGAGGGTTAAAGATGAACTAAAACAATGTAATAATGATACACCTTCCATCAAAAAGCAGTGTGAAGAGCTCAGGGAATATAATAACTAATTATATTCTTTACTTGCTAGGACAAATAATCCATTCAGGTTAATTTTAATAAATAGTACTTAAAAATACCTGTGATCTTCGTTGTGATCATTGTTGAGGTTAATCGCCGTTAATTCCACTGGCTCGTTAATCGCTAACCGTCCCTAATTGCCAATCGTCGCTGTTGTTGCGCAGGGTAACGGATCGTGCTTAAAATCCATTCGAGTAAATGGAAATCAACAGAAAAGTACCTGCAATTAAAGTCTAACAGAAATCGACTCAACGATGCTGAGCTTAATCATCAAAAAGTGCTACTATTCGTTAATTGCAAACCATAGTTAATCGCTAATCGTTGTTGCTACGTAGGATTTTGAAATCGATTGTTATTTTTAGTTTCTGAGTTGTGGGAGTGGGAAAGGGGAATTAGTGTTTTTCAGTTTCAAGAATAGAGTGGGAAATGCGGGAATGAGATATGTGGGAGTGCAGCTAGAGCAAGGGTATATTTGGTATTTTTAAAAGACACCGTGTAAATCTTTTCACTGTATTCTCTTTATTAGTAGTAAAGATAATTGTATTCTTAACTGTATATCACTTATGAATTTATTGCATCTTTTGAGAGAATTGTTGACTGCATATGTGGAATACGGTTAAAAATTACAGTTGTTAAATACAATTTTTAACTACATATAACTTATGCAGCTAAAAAAGGCATTTAGTTGGTGCAATTTTTAACTACATATAAGATACGCAGCTAAAAAATGCATATATGTTTGCAACTATTCAAAATAATTGCATGTATGTATGCAATACTGGATGTTAACTGCAACTATTCATAAAAATGCATATATATATATATATATATATATATATATATATATATATATATATATCTACAGCTAAAAAATGCATTTACTTGGTGCAATTTTTAACTACATATAACATATGCAGCTAAAAAATGCATTTAGTTGGTGCAATTTTTAACTGCATATAAGATATGCAGCTAAAAAAGGTATATATGTCCCACTACTAGAAAAGGCTCTCAGTCCGACGGCTAGGAGCGACAGCTTTCGACGAGCCGTCGGTGGCCGTCGGAAGCCGTCAAAAATTTGCGAATTTTAGGGCTTGCCGAGCCCTCTTCTTCCTCATTCCTACATATGAAAATTTAACTCAAAAAACCCCAATTCCCTTCTCCAAGCTTCCAATCTCTAATTTCCAGCTTCCCGATCCTCAAAGGCTGCCTAATCAAACTCAATTACTCTTAATCTCAGGTATAATCTCTTATTTTTGTGAAAAATTCAGTTTTTACCCTAATTCTAGATTTACGTAAATTGATAAATTAGGGCGAATTAGTGATTGTAATTGTTTTCAATAGCGTAATAATGGTTTATAGCATCACATGGTTTACCTATTTCATCTTCTATCGTGAAATTGTGAAAAACATGTATAATTTGTGGTTGTTCATGTATATGTAAATCGTTATGTATGCCCTGATTCTACGATTGTATATGTGTGTGGCGCTGCTATCATTGTATTGTGTTAGTTGGAATAAGATAAAATGAATGAACGAGTTAGGAGTACTATATTGTGCACGCATTGACTTATGAAACAAAAAAATTGCATGAGTCAAAATTATAATTGTGTGTATTGAAAAATGACAAAAATGTTAAACCAGCCTTAAGTTGATGTACTACGTCGAATAAATGTGTTAAATTAATATATTTTTTATAAATGTGAACAGTTAGTAAAACTGTTTTTTCGTAAAATGCGCGCATGTAATTGACAAATGTCCCTTAGAGAGTTTTTGGCCCCGTCTGACGAGTGTTGTACATGATCGTTGTATAAATAGTCGTTTTTTTCGAAAAACGACCATTTATATTCATCTGGTACAATATTTGTTGGATTTGTCCATGTATTGGACAAGTTATGAACACAGTAAGCATTTACATTTTGTATATTACTTCGTCTCAAATGGTTCATAAAATTTTGGCCTAACTTTTCTTTTTTGTTTCTTGTGTACAGGCATTTGTGTACAATGCAGGGAACAAAAGTGAAATGCTGCCGAAATTTTGTTGAATCGTTTGAGACGAAGTAATATACGAAATGTAAATGCTTACTGTGTTTGTAATGGGAAGTAGGATGCCTGACCAATGAAAAAAAAAATTACACAATTTTTTATATCGACACATTAAAAAATAAAATGTTCCCTATTTGAAAATATTTTCAATTTGTGAAGTTGTTCTTTAAATTCAAATATTATACGACCATGAAAATAATCTTTTCGAATTTGTATTCTTGAAAATAAATATTAAATTTTAAAATTCTCATTTTGTCAAATAAGAATAATGATTGATTATTTTGTTGATCGGAGGAGATGGATGTACCAAAGAAAAGGACTGAGGGGCTCAATAAAAGAATATTTTTATAATGATATAAACGTGTTTGTTGAATTTGCTTTAAGTAATAACGGAAATGATCCAAAAATTCGTTGTTCGTGTAGTAGGTGTAGACATTTGAAGTATTTGTTACTAGATATTGTGAAAGTTCATTTATGCCAAAACGGTTTCGTACCCGAGTATTATGTTTGGGATCTGCATGGAGAAGTTGTAGCAAATACTTCTGTAGAGTCTGAAAGTGTCGTTAACGAAATAGTTTTGACGACCCGTATAGAAAATATGGTCGAAGATGCAGCACGATCAATGTTTCCTATGGTTGAAGTTGACTACAATGATGGAAATATTGAAGAACCAAATATTGAAGCAAAAAAAATTATGATTTACTAGATGCTGCTAAGAAACCTATTTGGGATGGTTGTAAAAGCGGCACTCAGCTGTCAGTAATCGCAGAATACATTGCGATGAAGTCAAAATACAACATAACTGAAGCTGGGTTTACGGCTGTTGTACAAGCTGCAAAAATACATATGCCGCCCGATAATCTAATGTGTGAAAATCACTATGAAGTTAAAAAACTTATGTCGGCTTTTGGTTTACCTTATCAGAAAATAGATACATGTTTAAAAGGTTGCATGTTGTTATGGAAAGAAGACGCAAACCTTAGAAATTGTAAAGTTTGTAACCAGGAGAGATACAAACCAAGCAAAAAGAAGGGGAAGGAAGTTCCGTACAAGTCTATGCATTATTTACCCATAACTCCAAGACTTCAAAGATTATATACATCCTCTGTAACTGCATCTAATATGAGATGGCATAGCGTGAGAATGGAGGAAGAGGGTAGGTTGATACATCCGGCCGATGGAGAAGCATGGAAGCATTTCGATAAAACGTATCCAAATTTTGCAGCGGAGGGTCGAAATGTTAGATTAGGATTATGTACAGACGGTTTTTCTCCATTTTCTCAATTTGGTTCTAAATATTCATCCTGGCCCATTATCGTCACACCGTATAATTTACCTCCATGGATGTGTATGAAAACGCAATATATGTTTCTTACTGTTGTCGTTCCTGGCCCCGACGATCCGATACAAGGAATCGATATATATTTACAACCGTTGATCGAGGAGTTAAAAATACTGTGGAACGATGGAGTAGAAACATACGACGTGTTCAAGAAGAATTTTTTTTGTATGTTTGCCTCTTTGTTGTGGACTATAAGTAATTTTCCTGCCTATGCAATGCTTTCGGGATGGAGTACTGCCGGTCGTCTTGCATGTCCATATTGCATGGATGAAACACGAGCGTTTTCTTTACCTCATGGCAAGAAAATTTCATGGTTTGACTGTCATCGATATTTTCTCCATGTAAATCATCCCTTCAAAAGAGACAAGAAAAACTTTTTAGCTAATAGAGTAGAAACCAGACAACCACCGACGATATGTTCAAGCGAAGACATATATGAGCTTGTTAGGGACTATCCAAAGATATATAAAACTGGCGAGCAAACAGAAATTGAAGGCAAATAAGTTGTTCATAACTGGTGTAAACAAACTATTTTTTAGGAGTTGCCGTATTGGAAACATCTTCTGCTTCGTCATAACATAGATGCGATGCACAAGAGAAAAATATATTTGATAATGTTTTCAACACAATTTTGAATGTGAAAAGGAAGACGAAGGATGATTTGAAATCAAGACTTGATATAGAAGAATTATGCAAACGTCCTGAGCTTCATATGAAACCAAATGATAGTAAAAAACCAAAAGCATGTTACGAATTAGATAATAATCAAGTTAAAGCTGTGTTAAAATGGATGGAAGGGTTAAGATTTCCTGATGGGATATCATCAAATCTTCGTAGATGTGTTGACTTTAAATGTGATAGATTGAGCGGATTGAAAAGTCACGATTGTCACATAATGATGGAAAATTTATTTCCGTTGTTCAAAGAACTACTGTCGTTAAAAGTTTGGAAAGTAGTAACGGAGCTTAGTATGTTTTACAAAGAGCTTTGTTCGACTACTTTAAAAGTGCAACGTTTAAGTAAACTTGAAGTGGACATTCCTATATTGCTTTGCAAATTATAGAAAATATTTCCGCCAGGTTTTTTTTAATGTAATGGAACATTTACCTGTTCATCTCCCATCTGAAGCACGACTTCGAGGTCCTGTGCAATATGAATGGATGTATCCATTTGAGAGGTATGTAATATGTTATCACGTAATTTAATTGCATTTGAAAGATGAAGTTAATATAAATTAATTTTGCATAGATATTTGAATCATCTGAAGAATAAAATGAGGCAAAAAGCACGAGTTGAAGTTTCGGTATGTAAATCTAACATCGAAGAAGATGCTTCATTCTTTTTCTCTCACTATTTCAGTGACCATATGAATATTTTATTTGAAAGTGTTCCTCGTAATGACGAAGGCGATGAACAAGAGTCCTCTCAAGTAATGTTATCTATTTTCAGACAACATGTTCGGCCTTCTGGAAAATGTGTAGAAATATGGCTAGACGATAGAGATCTTCATATAGCACACACTTATATTCTTCTAAATTGTGCCGAGGTTGCACCGTTTGCTAGGTCATATGAAATAATAATTTGTGTTTTATTCTTTTCTATAATGCATGCGCGTGTATAACCTAATGTAATAATTTGTTTATATAAACAGTGTTTATGAACATGAACATCCGAACGGAGATCTCAATAAAGAATTTTCTGGTTGGTTTTCAAATTACATTTATGAGCCGAGAAATTGTGTTGTTGACAAAGGGTTGAAATATCTTGCGATGGGACCAAAAAGAGTGGTCAAGACATATTCAATATATTTCGTCAATGGATATAAATTTAACATCAAAGAATATGGTAGAGAAAAATTAACAAATAATACTGGTGTATTTGTTAAAGGTAGTGACGATCCAGAAAATCACTTAAATGATTTTTATGGCGTTCTAACACAAATTTTGCAACCGACATATTTCTCACGACCCGCGGAGGAGGTGTTTCTATTTGGATGCAATTGGTTTAGCAATGTTCCAGGTTCTGGAATTAATGTGCACAAGGATTATAATCTTATCGAGATAAAGCATACATCGCACTATCACAAGTATGATCCTTTTGTACTAGCCAAGCAAGCATTACAAGTTTATTACGCTTCTTATCTGTCTCTAAAAAGAGATAAATCAGATTGGTCTGTGGCTTTTAAAACAAAGGCCAAATTCACATTCGATGGGAAGAATATTCCGGAAGAACAAGCTTATCAAGCAGATCTTGAGCAAAATAACAAAATAGTAATTACAGACGATCATACAGATTTTGGTCCTTTGATCGATGAATCAAATGTTTTGGTAGAAACGTTTGGCAGCGTAGAGGAAAATATCGTAGAAAACGAGACCGAATCTGAATCAGAAGACGATGATGACCGATATAAATCTGAATCTGTTTTTTGGCAATTGATGTAACTATGTTGAATTCTTGATGTATTATGAAATTGATGTAACTATAAAACCAAATTCGTTTACCATTGTTTACATGTTTTATGTCATTTCCATTTGTCATTTATTTAGCAATTTTTATTAAAAATGCAATGAAATCTGCTTATCGTCGGAAGAGTACACCCATTATGAATCAGGTATAACACACTTCCATTTCTATTTCCATTTCAGTCATTAATTAAGCAATTTATACCATTGATGTCATTTTCATATGAAATATATCTCATAATCATGTTATTATTCTCTTATATAATGATGTGTATATATGTCACGGGTTTATCATAATGTCATATAGAGGTAGGAGCTCTTCCCGATCATCAAGAGGCGATGGCAGTGGCCCATCGCAAGAGCCACAGAGTCCAGTAGTTTCATTAGTCCCTAGAGCAGAGGGGTAAGAATTAAATTTTATTCAGCATCTTATTTTTTTATGATATACGTACGTACTTATCTATATCGTATTTAAAAACAAGGGGTTCGACCTACTTCCCTCGAAGGTTGTGCTGGATGTCTCTAGAGCTTCTTATCGCAGTAGGCTGAGTGCTTGCTGGCCGAAGTGGGATAACATCCCTTCTCACATCATAGAGTGTATATCGCAGGATGTCCCAGTATATATATTTTTCTGTTTTCCATTTTTAATTCATTTTTGTCGTTTTTCTACTGTTTATCGTTTAAAGTGTAATCTTTTTTTTACTTATTATCGTGAAATACAGGCTGAGATAGACATCCAGACAGACGATATGATGCTGGCATGTGGGTACTGGATAAAGAAGATGCGTAAGAACTACAGGGACACGATATCTGAGATTAAGAAATCTGGTAAGAAACCACGATGGATGGGAGAGAGGGTATGGCAAGCTTGGTTGAGATACTAGGAGATGGACGAGGCGAAGGCAAGTATACTAAATTTTTTTGAATTATTAATTTGACGTGATCGAAAAATAATGTATCAAATTTTGAATGTACAGGCAGAGTCGGATAGAAACTCTACAAATAGAAATAAGAATCCCGTCACTCATCACGGAGGATCGAAGTCCTTTCAGCAGTATCGGCAGGAGTTGGAAAATTTACTGAATAATAAATGTAAATAGTTTATGTCATATAATTTTAAATCTATAATAATTGTATGTAACAATCAACTTCAGGAAGCCGAGGCACATGGTCCTGTCGGCTATATGGACGTGTTCACCCGTATGCATGCCGTCAAGCATGTTAATCCGGACGGGACTGTTTCGTATACATGGCAGGACGATAAATCCAACAAAAGCCATGTAAGCATATTTCATTTTATTCAGTATTAGTAATTGTTTTGCTTGTTAAACTATAATGAAATAAGATATGATATTATTAATCTGTTAATGTAGGAGAAGTTTATGGAGCAGCGGCAGAAATTCCTTGCTGATACGGGTCGAGATCAGCTGACGACTAATGAGGAGGACGCTATTTTTGAGTCCGTTATGGATCCAGCAGAGCATGGTCGACGATACGGATTTGGCAATCAAGTGGTAAATAATTTATTTTATCTTAAAATACTTCAAATATGATATTTTTGACCTTTTCAAAACAATAAACTTGGATTTTATTCATTTTTCAATTATTGCAGGCCAGTAGTCAGAGGAGGGGACGGCCGAGTACAACTCAGAGCGATCTAGCAGATATAGAAGAATTGCGGACTAGAGTGTCCTAGCTGGTGGAGCAGAACCGCCAACAGGCCATGCAGACCACACAGTTGCTAGAGTACATGCAGCAGTTTGGTGGCCGCTTCCCTTCCTCGGCTGGCTCTGGATCTGGAGGAGATTGATTCATTGCTTGCTTGGTTGTTCAGGTATGTTTTTTTTAGTTTAGAATGATTTGGTAGACAGTGAAAGTAATTGTTGATTTTTGTATAATTATGTTTGATACACTTGGTTTTGTGGTTGTATGAGGATGTGGATGAGGATGTTGATGATTTTGTGTATTTATAACATGGTAGAACACTTATTGTTAGGGTTATTCTCAATGTTGGAATGCTTATGTATATTATGTATTTTATTTTGATGTAATTTTATTTATTTGTGTGTTTATTGAATATTGTGTAGTTTGGGTTTTGATATTTGGTTGGAATATTGTATACTGGATTGTGTAGTATTGATGTAATAGTGTTTGGAAGAGAAATGTGGATGGATGGCTATATTTGCAGAAGAATTCAAAATAAAAAACAGCAGATTTCCGAAGGCTTCCAACGGATCCCGACAGCTTACAGGTCAAAATTTACGACAGCTTCTGATGGCTACTGACAGCCTATAGCACTTCATTTTCGACGGCTTTCGATACTCTGTGTCGGAAGCAGTCGGAAATACTGCTCCACGACGTAGTATATTCTGACGGCTTTTTCCGACGACCGCCGACGGCTTCCGACGGCCGTCGATGGTTGTCAGCCGTCGGAAATCATTAATCTCCTTGTAGTGTTTGCAACTATTCATAATAATTGCATATATATCAGTAATACTGGATGTTAACTACAACTATTCATTAAAATTCATATATGTCTACAGTGAAAAATGCATTTCGTTGGTGCAATTTTTAACTGCATATAACATATGCAGCTAAAAAATGCATTTAGTTGGTGCAATTGTTAACTGCCTATAAGATATGCGGCTAAAAAATGCATATTTGTCTGCAACTATTCATAATAATTGCATATATGTTTGCATATGTTAACTTCATATATGCAATACTGGATGTTCATAAGGATTTGCAAACATATATGCAACTATTCATAATAATTGCTTATATGTCTGCAACTTTTCAATATATTTGCGTATAATTGAAAATAATTAACATATTTGGATATAAATGAGCAAATATTTGCTTAACATTTTTTGCATTTTTATATGAAAAAATCAACTCTATTTATGCAGTATTGTATGAATTGATTTTCAATATTTGCAGATATGACTGCAAAAATTGTACTACAGTTTTGATTTGCAACATTTATAGATTTGTCTGAAATATTTATTATAGCCGCATGTATGACTGCAATTATTGCATATAATTGCATAAAAGGGTACAATTATTTAAAACTAGTACTAAATTGTAGTATGTCTGCAATTGTTTTAGTAAAAAAAACTTTTATAGCTCCAACAAATGTTTTTACTGAGTTTTGCGTAGTTATTAACAATAATTGTTGCAATAACTGAAACTAGTCAACATATTTGCATGTTAATGAACAAATATTTATTAAAAAAATGCATATTTGCATATTTCTAATTATCAACAATAATTTTTAACTGCTTAAGATATATGCTGTTAAAAATAATGAAATTCATAACTTTGTATGATATATATATATATATATATATATATATATATATATATATGTATATGTATATGTATATATGCAAGTATAATAAGAATCTTATGAATTTTTAAGTGCATAAGTGAATTGCACTTCAAATTTTTTGATTATCATATTAAACCATTAGCAACCAACGTAGTTAATAATATATACATTAATTAAATTTTTGATTAATAACAAAACAAGTGAGATAAAAAAACATCATTCTTACTTGTTGGCATCTGATAATAGAAATTGGTGTACAAGATTGTCTTCCATGCTCTAGCTACGCGGTTTGTAGGACAGAATTTGATATGCGATTTCAGCTCTTTGTATTGTCATAGCTTCAACTGTGTAAATGCTATCATGCTTGTTTACGTTCGTGTTTTCACTTCTAGTTTTCATCATATTCATTAAAAACATTCCACAATCAATCCTACAATAATTATAGACTGTATTCATTTTGGTTTGAAAAATTGCAGCTAGGTAGATAAATATTTCAAACTTTTTTATTGTTGTGTACTTACCATTCACTATCTTGTTGAGGGGTGTCTGGAAATGTAAGTAATTTTGAAGTTTTGTGATTTTTCTTTTCAATTTTTTTAAGCAAGGATGTTACATAATTTCTCTGCAAATAAATAAAATATTTTATTAGACTAATTAATGTATTATTTTCCTCAATAATTAATATTTTTTTCAATTTACTTACCACTTTTCTTGCTAATTTTGCATGTGCACCTTCTGTTCTTGGCTTCATTGAATCATAATGTTGCTACTGCCTACTTTCTTTGATAAATTCCAAAAGACCAAAATTTAAGTCCACGTAAATTGGAAAGAACATTTTTTCACAGTTTGGCCAAAAATTATGTATGATCTTATCAACTAGAATTGCTGCGTTTGATTTTGGTTCAGATTCTGTGGTACTCTGCAGTAATACATGTTAGCACATTCAATTTACAAACTTTTAAACAAATTTTTCATGATAAGTTTAGAATATATAGCAACATAAACTTTGAAGGACAAATTTCTTGTATTATCAATTGCCAATTGATGTCCATACCAGTCTATGACCAACAATAATAATTATTTTATTAAATAATAATATACTTGTAAATTTTTGGGAATACGTACATATTAATTTGTAAATATTATGTTGAACTGCTAATTTATCGACAAATATTATGGATAATAGCAAATGGTTTGTAATTATTTGGATAGAAATAATAATTATTATGAATATGAAATATTTTCAAGTTTTAATACTTGGCCATTATTGAATCTTCCTGGTACTAATTCACCAAGAATAGTTTCAGTTATTGTAATATCTTTGTCCCTATTATAGTATGTAGTCTTGTTGTTTAATTGTTCAGAAATATTAGTACCACTATCAATACTCAGACGATACAGGAAATATAAACGTTATTTTTTGAAATGTCTGGATTATTAGGCATATTTTTATAAAATACTATAATTATTTAAATAATTACCTATATTTTGTATTATGTTATAAAATTATTCTTACCCGAGGTCATTGGTTTGGAAAAAATATTCTATTACTTGAACTTTCTCTTCACGCAACAATAGGATATATGGATATCGTTTCATATCCAATTTCGCACTTGTAGGCAAATGTGATTTTGGTAGCGATTCAAAATCATCTACTATTATTGGTTGAATTTGTTTTCCTTTCTTCTTGCTTTACAATTCTTGCATAGGTTCTTCCATAACATTTATTATAGCTTCAATAGTTGGATTGTGACAGCAACATCAACCTGATATTTGTTTCTTTCAGTTGTTTGATCTGAAAAAAATTAAAATAACAATTTTTAGTGTTTTCAAAATAATAATACGAATATTTGTTGTTGGTATATATTCGGTAGGAAAATTTCAATGTATGCAACCATTATTGATATTAAATGCAGATTTTATTGCAATTATTTTGACAGAGTGCTTTTTTAACTATGTAATAGATATGCAGTCTTAAAACTCAGCAGTACACTATTAATATTTCTGAAGAATGTCATTATTTTTTTAACTGCATATGTAAAATGCAGTTAAAATTTACATTTAAGAGTTGCAATATTAACTGCATTACTGAAATTCACTTTAAAATTCGTATAATTTAAGTATGTGTTTTAAATATTTTATATGCAGTTAAAAATTACATTTAACATATGCTATTTTTTACTGCACAACAGATATGCAGTTAAAAATGGTTCAATTCATAACTGCATATGCAAAATGCACTTAAAAATGCAGTTGTTCATAAATAATTGCAAACATATATGCAACTATTCATAATAACTGCATATGTGAAATGAAATTAATATTTGCATCATTTAATTGTATTTTATAACTGAATATTTCATATGCAGTTAAAATTTGCGTGTAACAGCTATAATATTAAGATGCATAACAGATATGCATTTAAAAATGGTACAAATTATAACTTCATACGTGCAATAATTTCAAAAATGCAATTGTTAATAGCAACTGCAAAGATGTATACAACTATTTATAATAATTGCATATATGTCTGCAACTTTTCAATAAAATTGTATATAACTGAAAATAATCAACATATTTGCATATAAATGAGCAAATATTTAATGGAATTTTTTTGAATTTTTTTGTACAATTAAATGCTTCACTGCAAATGTCAACAATATTTTTGTAGTATTTTATACATTTATTTTCAATATTTGCATATTTGACTGCAAAAATTGTATCACAATGTTGATTTTCAATATTTGCAGATTTGTCTACAGTATTTTTTGTCACATATTATGAATAATTGCAGATTTATTAATGAACCGATTTTAATATATATTTTTTGAAAGTTATTATTCGAAAATTTACCTTCAACAACATCATTATTTTTTTGAAATTTTTGTTTCTTTTTCAGCATGCTTTTCATCCTCATTTAAATAACCATTATCGTTATTTTTCTCTTCCACTTCTCTTTATTCTTTTTTCCATGCACCATCAATATAATCATCAACAACATGATCATCAACATCATCAACATTTCTTTCTTATCACTATTAGTTTTTCCATCGTTAACATGGTCATCGTCATCATCTTCATTTCTTTCTTCTCAATATTATCATCAATAAGATCAATATCATAAACATTATCACCATTATCTTTCTTCTCAATATATCATCAACATGATCATCATCTTCATCAGTCTCCTCACCATCACTGTCTTCAATACTTTCATCAGAATTTTCATTTTCTTGTTCATCCAAATTTTTGTTTGCCAATATTTCATACTTTTCAGCATCAGTCTCCTTACCATCATCAATCTCTTCATTTTCTTCTTCTTCTTCGGTAGAATTTTTGTATTTCAACATTTCATTTTCAAACAAATCATTTTCAGAATCAGTAGAAGTTGATTATTGTTGATATTTGCTAAGTTATTTTCTTAATTGCATATTCTCACTTTGAAGTCTTTTGTTGTCTATTTTAAGTTTTTTATATCATTTCTTCAAAACGTTCTTCTCTTTCTTTGTATATTTTTTCATACTCTTTGTCTTTATCTATGACATCTTTTAAGAAGTCAATTTGTTTTGCTTGATCATCCTGATAAAAAACAAATTAAGACAAATGACTTAAGTATAATTACATATGTGTTATGAATATAAATGTTTTTATCTGAAATAATTGCATGATTGATATAATTGCAGACATAACTGAAATATTTGTAGCTTTTTCAGCAATTATCGTCAAAAATTAGAAAAAAATTGCATATATTGAAAATAGTTGTATAATATATTGAAAATTTTACGAATATTTACAGAAAAACATGTAGTTGTACATTTATAAATGAAAGAATTTTTTCAAAAAATATTTGGTCATTTTTTGCAATCATTTTTAACATTTGCAATTAATGCTGCAATTTATTCTTCATAATTGTAGAAAATTCTAAGATCTAACTTTTCTAATAATATTTTGCAGTTTAGCCTATAAATAAAATAGTAATAATTGAAAAATACGCAATTATTACAAATATTAGTATATTTTTTTCAAGTACTGTTAATAATAGAAAATTTTACATATGTGTGTTGAGGATAATATTTTTTAGAGTTGAAATATTTTTAAAATGTTGTAGATTCTGGTGAAATAATTTGTACACTTACAAATTTGTATTTCATTGATTTGTTTCAGCTGTGTAAGGTTCCATTTTGTAGTTGGTGGATATGAGCTATTGTACATAGCTTTCGATGTCCCCAACACATATGTTTTCTCATAAGTCCACCACTGAAAAGAAAATAATTAATATCAAACAAAGTATATATAAATAATTGTAAAAGTGATAAATTTATAGTTCAAATATAATACCAAAAGTAGACTCACACAAGCTATGATTTTTCTAGATTTTTCAACATACTTTTTAATTTGATCCACAAGATGTTTGTGTATTGTCTTTTGCCATGATATCTTTGACATTTTTTTGTTGCATATGCAATAAGGAACCAAATTTGATGATACACTTGAGTCAGAATTTGATGCAAGGAATGTTGTAGCCAAATGAAGGAAGAGAAGTTTTGTTATATCTTCTTTATCTTGTTCAGTGGTTCCTCCAATTGTAGAAAATATTTGTTGTTCATTCTTTTTTTGTTGATATTATCATCATCTTTAAAATGTCTATCCATAAACGAATTGATTTCAGAATCACTTTTTTCTTTCTTTTTGATGTACCTTGAAACTTTGAAAATTTGACCTTCTATTTGAGCACCAAGCAGTTGTGCTATATCATCTTTTAACAATTTAATTTTCAGATCTCCAAACTGAAAATACTTGAAATTCTTTTTTTTAATTTCTAACAATTATATCAATAGTTGTAGAATTTTTAAGGATTTCTTCAATTAAAATCAGTTCATTGTAATTCATTTTAACGAACCTATAAAGAGGAAATCCTTTTAGATATTCATTGTGTGATTTTTTTAACGAATTTTCTTTCTTAATCCTCCTTAATATCTCAAGAAAAGGGTTCAAACAATTTCTATAAGTTTCTTCTTTGGTGAAATTTTTTTGTAGATCGGCTCCTTTTTGTTTTTTTGTTTTTACAACCATCTTTTCTTCAGCAAGTTCTCCCGTAACAATTATGGATTATTTGGAGGAAATCTTATCTTCTTTTTCTATTGCTGTCTTAGCTTTTTTAACGACCTGTAAATTTTGATAATTAAATTTGTCAATTTAATAAGATTTTGGTAATTTAATCTGGAATAAATAAAAATTTAAATTTCTTTAATGAATTAATAACAGGAATGAGATGTAATGATGTCAATTTTATTCATAATATAAGAATAGGTTGAATAAAAAGAATGGGAATTCAAGACGTATTAATTTATTGGCATTTAAATTTAATAATTGGATTAATTGCAAATAATTGAAATTAAATATTTAAATATTACATTAATGGAGATTAAGATAAAATTTGAGAATATTAATGCAATAAACCATGAACCAATGTTAATTTTATCTAATTGGTGATAATGGATTGAATAACAAGATTTAAAATCAAATAAATGGATTTATTGGTATTTCAATTGATAATTAGTGAATTTATTTAAATTTGAAATTTAATAAGGTAATGGGTAAATTAATTAACTAAAAATTGATATCTGAACGTGTCTAAATTTTTGTAAAGCTTTAGGAAAACAAAAATGATAAAGATTGCTAATTATAGAATTAGAATTGAAGATTTGATTTAATTAATTTAATATTAAATAATTTAATAATGTGAAAATAGCCATTTTGCCACTGACTCGGATATCGACGAAACCAGTTTCATCGGATCCGTAACGGTGAATTATCGTAGGATTTCAAGTTTCATAACGATCGGACTTGTCATTTGATCGTACGAGCTCGAGACGCCTAGAAATCAATTAATTGAAATCAATTGAAATCGATTTGAAATTACTTGATTTTAGCATAACTTCTTCATATGATGGAATTTGGACTTGAAACCTATTCGTTGATTTTATAATACTCAAAAAAATCTATTTTGATATATGGGTTGACCCAATTTCTTTCCGGAGTCAGAACAGGCTTTTCCGGCCATTTATCGTTCAACGGTTCTAACCAATCGTGTCCATTCATCTCTATTTCTGATCTACCTATGTATATACCTCGTTATAAACCCGAGCCTCTTTCATATGTCATTATTCTATAAGTACAATTCCTATATCTCCTCCTTATTCCATGGCAGACAAAACCAAAATTTCAATTGCAATTTCAAATAAAATTCAAAGCCAAAAATTCAAACTCTTCAAACTATATCATATTTTATATTGATTTAAATCCCTCGATGAGCACATGTCAATTCTGTTGTCTTTTTTCGATCTGTGTTTCTGTGTGGCCGAAATTGGGTGGTATAGTTTCGGCCTTTCATTGTATGGCTTCCCGTTCAACGACAGATCTTCGACTCGGTGATGATCAGAGGCTACTGGAGCGTGGAGCATGACTTATGGAGTCGATCCATACGGTTCTTTCATCTCGGAGTGGAGGGTATTTGCCAGAAATTCCTGACGTAGATGGTGCCGGCCGTTCGTCATTGTCGAGCCGGAGTTGGCCGTGTCGTGGAGGGAGGGTCACCTGGACGTGGGCTTCATATCTGCGGTGTCAGATCATAGCGGGTTGTCTTGTATTGGCGGCGATAGGAAATTCTATGGCAGCAGCTCTGTGGGTTGCGTACGAGATGATGAGCATATAGGGTTCGATCGTGTACTGGAGGTTTTGGTAAGGGCTTACGTGTCGGGGTACGTGCGTTTTATTTTATAATCCTTTTTTCTTAAATTTAATCGTTCTAATTATCATAACCTCTGCATACTAGATCTGTTTCATGCACGGTTTGTTCCGCTAGATTCGTATCGGAATTTCGAACACTTTGACACTAGTTTGGAAAGATTCTGAGACTGTTCAAATTTTGGGTTTAACTTGGATTTACATACAATTTAAATTCAAAAGGTGAGTGTTTTAACTCACTCACAACTTCTGAAATTTCTTATGTGTGTTAAATTAATTTTTGATGTAATTAGAAATTTATTTATGACTGTTTGGCATATGTTTATCATCATCTCAGTTAAATTGAATTTATTGAATTAGATTGTTATTTAATTTATTATTGCATATAAACTGCCAGTTAAATTGTTATTTATTTTATTATTGAATATAAACTGCAAGTAAAAACCCATTATTTATTATATGTTCTATATTGATGTTATAGTTTGAATTGGATGGTGATTGTGATAAATGGTTGATGATTGATATTTGATTAATGGATGTTATATTTATATTGTTGTAAACTACAAGTTGTTATGGATTTTATTTCATTCGGGATTGCGGTTTGAAATGATATATAACCGTATTTATATTTTAATTGCGGATTGAAATGATACATATCCGCATCACTTGACCATGGGATAGAAAATTATATACAGACACCGTGGTCTATACATAAAAATATTTTGTAATGATTTCTATGGTTTTGTAAAGAAATATATGGTTTATATAAATATTAATTTCCGATATTATATAATGTTATTTTATTCTTGATTTTGAACTATGTATAATTTGTTTAATATAAAATAAGTTTAATACTAAAGTTTGATTTTATAGAAGATAATATGGTTAAGTAATTAAATTATATTTTAATATAGAGTTTATAATGATTTGAATAAAATAAAGTTGGAAGATAAATTGGAAATTTATTTGAATTTGAATTTATTTAAGAGTTAAACTCAAATAAGTTGATGTGAAATTTATTAAATTGGAAATTTTAAAGGGGTATGATTTTATACCTTGATTTTGAGTTAAGGTGAATTAAATGAATAGTTCAAGTATAAATAAATTGAAGGAAATATTTAGTTATTTGTAATTCAGTATTTATTTAAATGATAATGGATTTATTAATTAAATGTTTCGAAACTAAATAATAGAAAATTGAATGATATATATGAAATTACCAAATTTAGTTTTGAAATTGTTGAATACTTAAAGTTTGGAATATATTGAATATGAAATGGTTTATTTGGGAGTTCAAATCTGTATTTGGAATTGATTTGTGAAATTGAAGAAGCTATTTGATTATATAAAGTAATTTAATATTTAGGCCATTTAAGTCGTGTAGTTATGCTTCAAAGTTATGAAATTCAATGTATTATATTTTGAAAGGTTATATTTCAAGTGTTTGGTTTCAAAATATTATAACTTTGAAAGTGTTATGGTTTAGAAAAGGATATATTTGAAATAAAAATGATATCATATTGATTTGGTTTTTAAAGGGGAAATTATAACGTATTTATATGGTTTTGAAATGGATAGTATATTCTGGTTTTGAAGTATAATTATTTTGAAATGATCGCGGTGTTATAATAACATTTGATTGTTAAAGAGACCGGGATCGGAAGTTGTCATACTCTCTACCAATTCCAAAAACCACTTTAACAACCGTGTACACGGTGGAGATTCTAGAATGAAGTGGGACGGAGGTGGTGTTTCCTTTGAGGTATATACGTAGACCAGACTCTTGTGAGGTAGCATAAGGTGGATAAAACAGGAGCGATCGACGAGCTAAGAAGGTAGCACCTTTTATCGGACACACTCCTTCGATACCATTCTATTAATTTGTGATTGATTGCGGCCCTTTTGATTTTGGGGGCGTGGCTTAAGGTGGGCGGTGGTAGCTGCTATGCGTTATCACCGGTCCGGAAGCTTAATTAGTATATCTACCTTGGCATTACCTAGTTGTGCCGTGTCACCTACCCTAGCACGCCTTGTACGAGTTTGGTTTTCTCCCGTAGCCGTGGAGTTTTTAGGGTAGTCTCCCGATCTGGAGATGCGCTGATACTGAATGGACTACTAGGACTATTACGTGGTAAGGGCGATATGGGTAACCCCTTAACGCTATTTAAAAGTAAGTTTATTTTACTATTAGACATTATTATAATTGCGTATATTACTACATAGTAAATAGTTTAACGGATCCTTAGGAGATGTGAATCCCGAGCATCTCTTAATTTACTGCACTCACGTTTGACACTGGATAGGAGATGTCATATCCCGTAAACATCTCTGACGCCTTTCCACTCATATTATTTGCATTGATTTAACTTACATAACATCTTTTAGTTCTGACTCGAATGTTTTGTCTTTCCAATTCGCTCGGGTCAGTATGAGCATTTCAGGATTCGAAGACTTTATTTCTAGAGGACGATGACGAAGATTGCGTTACTATTATTTATTATATTATTGCACTGCATTCATATTATTCCGCTGCATTATTTATTATTCTCTGGTATGTGTAACTCTATTATGGGTTGTACAAGTATAATCAAATTTCTGTAAAGCAGCTTCATGAACTTTTATTTGATTGTTATATTTTATCGTTCCGTTGCAGGATTCTGTTTTGTTTTTTTCTCTACTTTTTCTTATTCACCCCAATAACAATCCTTCCTTCTGTATGGTTTGAGTCTGAGGTGTGTCTGCTTAAGCGTACAAAAAGGCGGGAAGTTGCAACATGGTATCAGAGCTTCGGTTTAGCGATAAACCTTAGCTTTATGGGGCCTGACTCTTTATTAATAGAGTAAGAATACCCTATGATGATGAGTCACTGAGAGTATATATATGAGAGAGCGTATTTGTTAGTGTTATAAAAAAGTTTTGATATTGTGTTAATTTATTCCGTTTTGTACTTATAAATTCTGGTTGGTGCATAGGACGCTATGACATCAATAGTGATTTCTAAACACTTAATAAGACAGACCGACACGATATTTGTTCTAAAATGTAGGTAAATGAAATAATTTTACCTATTGTGTATATATATATAAAATAAATTTTATAAAGGTTATATTTGGTTGTAATATATTGGTTGTTAGGTAGTGAAATTTATAAATATTAATTGGAAACAAGATCTAAAGAAAATAAATTTAATGAAAGTGGGAAATTTTTGAACTTAAGTTTCGGCATTTTTGAAAATTGCTTTGAAAGGGTTTTGGAATATAGTAATATAGTTTATAAGTATTTTCTGATATAAATATTTCCATATAAATTGAAAGAATTGTTTAAAGAAATTTTGAAAACAAATAAGTTATGTACTTCCCTCTATGTTGTTGGGAAATAATTTCGATGATGAGTGCACGCATCATCAATATTCATTTTCGAGTTTCAAAGTGGGAAGGCCACTGTAGTAGTTTTACTACAGATTTATTTGGATAAACAAACATAAATTTTTAATTATTTTAAATATAATTAGATCTATATAAGTTGTAAGTATATACATTTATCTATTATTTTAAAACGATTTGGAATTTTAACCGGTATTTAGTTCTTAAGTTTATGTTAATTAATAGTTTCAATTATTGTAGTGAAATGGAATATAACTAATTAATAATTTGAACCTTTAATTAAAATAAGAAATTAAATGCTAGGTTCTTTATAACAAGAAAGTTGAAATTTGTAACCTATAAAACAAAAGATATGATTATTGAACGTTTAATTTATTAAAAGAAATAAGATAGACTTGTATAATTTTCAATTGCATTCTTAAAGCACATATATATAACTTACCAAATATTAAAAGTTGTAATGTTTAATAAGGAAATGTAGTGGAAATTGTACAAGTAAACTTATGAATGAAAGTGTTCAATGAATTTCTTTTGTCAATAAGAATTTGATGTTATAGTGGTTATAAACTTAAGTTATAATTGGAATGTTACTATAATAAAATGAGATAGAAAGTAAGTATTGTAAATGAGTAATTAGAAACTTAAGTAAATATATTGAAATGCTAAATAGTTGAATTACACATGAATACTGTAAATAAATAAAATTAAGTAACGAATATTGCAACAAAGAAGAAACTTACATGACATTAATAAATGAAAATGAATATTGTAAGTAATAAATGAAACTAACACTGAATGAATGAATGGAAATAAAAATTAGTAAGAAGTAAATGTAAAATTAAAGAAAGAAATCAATGAAGAAAATTTATAAGAATGAATTTAATTTATGCTTGGGGTCATTGTTGGCTTATGGTTGTTTGGGCAAGGATACTTTAAAATTGTTTGATGTATGAATAATCTATTTAGTTTCATCTAAGACTGTTGAGTAAATGGTGCACTTAGTAGTTTTTTTCCATTTTGTGCAATTTAAAGTTTTAAACCCGAACAACTATTTGTTTTGTTTGCTATGGATATATGGATGGTTGATTTTATTGACTTCATATGACGGTTATATGTTGTGATTGCAAGTGATTGTTGTTGTTTGACATTGATTTGCTTGCTAGTGGATGAAACAATATTAATGCTTCATTTTATATAATTATTAACTCTTTTTGGATTATATAAGTGAAATGCAGGTTTTGGAAGCAATTGCTACTGCTTTCGGTTTCATAATTAAGCGTTTGTTGCCCGACAAATAGGTACGTTCCCGAATTACAGTTTTATAGCGTTATTATATTTGTTTTCCCGTTGTTGGGATATATTATTTTGAGATATTGTGTTATATATTGTTATATTTGATATTATATTCTTTCGAGCCTCTCCGTACAAAGGAGACTCTGCCAAAAAAATTCGTGAATTTTAGACTTAGAAAAATTTTGAAAATATTTTTCAAGCTTTATTAATATGAGTATAAAAAGATTTAATAGTTATAAACTTGTATATTTTATATAAATCAATTAATTTTGTAAATTTGTTTGTTTATATAGTTAACATTTTAAATAAGATATATTGACTACTTAATTCCTTCTTTTCCCTTCTTATCCTTTTCGGGGACGAAAAGTTTTGAGGGGGGGAGAGTGTAGCGACCCATTAATTTTGATAATTAAATTTCTCAATTTAATAAGATTTTGGTAATTTAATCTGGAATATATAAAAATTTGAAATTTGTTAATGAATTAATAACGGGAATGAGGTGTAATAATGTTAATTTTATTCATAATATAATAATAGGTTGAATAAAAAGAATGGAAATTCAAGATGTATTAATTTATTGGAAATTAAATTTAATAATTGGATTAATTGCAAATAATTGAAATTAAATATTTAAATATTACGTTAATAGAGATTAAGATGAAATTTGAGAATATTAATGTAATAAACCATGGACCAATGTTAATTTTATTTATTTGGTGATAATGGATTAAATAACAAGATTTAAAATCAAATAAATGGATTTACTGGAATTTCAATTGACAATTAGTGAATTTATTTAAATTTGAAATTTAATACGGTAATGGGTAAATTAATTAACTTAAAATTGATATCTGAACGTGTCTAAATTTTTGTGAAGGTTTAATAAATCAAAAATGATAAAAATTGCTAATTATAGAATTAGAATTGAAGATTTGATCTAATTAATTAATATTAAATAATTTGATAATGTGAAAATAGCCATTTTGACCACTGACTCGGATTTCGACAAAACTAGTTTCATCGGATCCATAACGGTGAATTATTGTAGGATTTCAAGTTTTGTAGCAATTGGACTTATCATTTGATCGTACGAGCTTGAAACGCGTAGAAATCAATTAATTGAAATCAATTGAAATCGATTTGAAATAACTTGATTTTAGCATAACTTTTTCATATGATGGAATTTGGACTTGAAACCTATTTTATTGATTTTAAAATACTCAAAAACATCTATTTTGATATATGGGTTGACCCAATTTCGTTCCAGAGTCAAAACGGGCTTTTCGCGCCATTTATCGTTCAAAGGTCCTAACCAATCGTGTCCATTCATCTCTATTTCTGATCTACCTATATATATACCTCTTTATAAACCCTAGCCTATTTCTTATGTCATTATTCTGTATGTACAATTCCTATAGCTCCTCCTCATTCCGTGACAGACAAAACCAAATTTCAATTGCAATTTCAAATAAAATTCAAAGCCAAAATTCGAACTCTTCAAACTATGTCATACTTTATATCGATTTGAAGCCCTTGACGAGCGCATGTCTATTCTGCTATCCTTTTTTTGATCTATGTTTCTGTGTGGCCGAAGTTGGTGATTTAGTTTTGGCCGTTCATTGTATGGCTTCTCGTTCAACGACAGATCTTCGACTCGGTGATGATCAGAGGCTACTGGAGCGTGGAGCACGACGTATAGAGTCGATCCATACGGTTCGTTCATCTCAGAGTGGAGAGGATTCGCCAAAAATTCCTGACCTAGATGGTGGCGACCGTTCGTTATTGTCGAGCCGGAGTTGGCTGTGTCGTGGGGGGAGGGTCGCCTGACGTGGGCTTCATGTCTACGGTGTCAGATCGTAGCGGCTTGTCTTGCATTGGCGGCGATAGGCAATTCTAGGGTGGCAGCTCAGTTGGTCGCGTACAAGATGATGAGCGTGTAGGGTTCGATCATGCACTGGAGGTTTCGGTAAGGGCTTACGCGTCAGGGTACGTGCGTTTTATTTTATTATCATTTTTTTTAAAAATTTAGTCGTTCTAATTATCATAACCTCTACACAGTAGATCTGTTTCATGTGCGGTTTGTTCCGCTAGGTTCGTATTGGAATTCCGAACACTTTGACACTGGTTTGGAAAGATTATGAGACTGTTCAAATTTGGGTTTAACTTGGATTTAAATTCAATTTAAATTCAAAAGGTGAGTGTTTTAACCCTGTAACATTCCACCTTTTTTGTATGCTTTAAATCGATGATAAACCACACATGTCAGACTTAAACCATACAGAAGGGCGGATTTTTATGGGGTAAATAAGAAAAAGCAGAGAAAGAAAAACAAAATAGAATCTTGCAGCGGAACGATAAAATATAATAATCAAATAAACAGTTCATGAAGCTGTTTACAAAATATTTGATTATACTTATACAATACATATCAGAGTTACACATACCAAAGAATAATAAAATAATGCAGCGGAACAATGTGAATGCAGTGTGATAATATAATAAATAATAGCAATACAATCTTCGTCTTCGTCCTTCAGAAATAAGGTATTCAAATCCTATAATGCTCAGACTGACCCGAGTGAATTGAAAAGACAAAATACTCGAGTCAGAACTAAAAGATCTTATGTGAGTTAAATCAACATAAATAAATATGGGTGGAACGGCGTCAGAGATGTTCACGGGATTTGGCATCTCCTATCCAGTGTCAACATGAGTGCAGTAACTTAAGAGATGCTTGGGATTCACATCTCCTAAGGATCCGTTAAACTATTTACTATGTAGTAATATTTCGCTATTATAATATTGTCTATAGTAAAATAAACTTATTTTTAAATAGTGTTAAGGAGTTACCCAATCTCCCCCTTAACACAATACTAGTTACAATAGTCCATCAAGTATCAGTGCATCTCCAGATAGGGAGACTACCCTAAATACTCCACGGACTACGGAAGAAAACCAAACTCGTACAATGCTCGCTATGGTAGGTGACATGGCATAACTAAGCAATGCCAGGGTAGATATACCAATTATACTTCCGGACCGGTGATAACGCGTAGCAGCTACTACCGCCCACCTCGAGCCACATCCCCAAAATCAAAAGGGCCCCAATCAATCACAAAGTAATAGAATGGTATCGAAGGAGTGTGTCCAATAAAAGGTTCTACCTTCTTAGCCCGACGATCGCTCCTGTTTTAGCCACCTTATGCCAACTGACGGGAGTCGGGTCCACGTATATACCTCAAAGGAAACGCCGCCGCCATCCTACTTCATTCTGCAATCTCCACCACGTACACGGTTGTTAAAATGGTTTTTGAAGTTGGTAGAGAGTATGACAACTTTCAATCCCGGTCTCTTTAACAACCAAACGTTATTATAACACCGCGGTCATTTCAAAATAATTATACTTCAAAACCAGAATATACTATCCATTTCAAACCATATAAATACGATATCATTTCCCCTTTAAAACCAAATCAATATGATATCATTTTTATTTCAAATATATCCTTTTCTAAAACCATAACACTTTCAAAGTTATAATATTTCGAAACCAAATGCTTGAAATATAACCTTTCAAAACATAATACATTGAACTTCATAACTTTGAAACATAACTACACCACTTAAATGGCTTAAATATTAAATTACTTTATATAATAAAATAGCTTCTTCTATTTCACAAATCAATTCCAAAAACATATTTGAACCCCCAAATAAACCATTTCAATGTCCATATATTTTAAAGCCTCAAATATTCCACCATTTCAAAACTAACTCTTTGATAATTCTATATATATCAAATTCATTACCGTTATTTAGATTTGAAATGTTTACACAATAAATCCAATATCATTTAAGTAAAACTTTCCAACTTCAAGTAACTGGATATCCCTTCAATTTATTTAACTTGATATATTCATTTAAATCAACTTGATATTCATTTAAATCACTCTAAACCAAAATCAAGTTATAAAAATCATACCCTTTGAAATCTCAATTTTATTTAAATTTCAAATCAATTTATTGGAGTATAATTCTTAAATAATTTAATCTAAATCAATTTCATATTTATCTTCCAAACTTAATTTACTTAAGTGATAATAAAATCTATATAGAATATAATTTAAACAGATACTTAACCATATAATATAAACAATCAAACTTTATTATTCAACTTATTTTACATTTCAAAACAAATTTATACATAGCTAAAATTCAAAAATAAAATCACCTTTATATAACATCTAAAATCAATATTTACATAACCCATATATCTCTTTACAAAACCATAGAAATCTCAAAATATTTTTTTATATATAGACAACGGTGTCCGTATATAATTTTCTATCCTATGGTCAAATGATACGGATATTTATCATTTCAATCCGTAATTTAAAACATAAATACGGTTATATATCATTTCAAACTGCAATCCCGCATGAAATAAAAATCCATACAACTTACAATTTATAACAATATAGAATACAACATCCATTCATCCAATATCAATCATCAAACATTTATCACAATCATCATCCAATTCAATCAATGACATCAATATGGAACATATAATAAATAACAGGTATTTACTGGCAGTTGATGTAACAGCCCGTAGATTTAACCGGTTTTAATAACGTTATTAACTGAAATTTTATGGAATTTTAAACAACAAAAATTTTGAAATATAAATTTGATATTTGGAATGCGTCTAGTTAAACATAGCAACTAGTAAATTTTCGTCCGAAAATATGAAAGTTTATTTCGCGCGTAAATTCACTTCAATTTAATTAGTAAAAAAGCGATGGAAATAAAACATTTTCGAAACCCAAATATTTTTACATAGAAAAATTCTAAATCGTCTTCTGAACACAAGTCAGTTTTTCGTTTTTCCAAATTCGGACATCTGTAGCTCCGTCGATCTTATTTTTCTGCGTTTTTCTTGTATTTTCCGCTAGTAGAAAATTTGAAATTTTTATAATTCAATCGTACCACTGATATCCGTATGTTGTTCTGATCGTCTCACCGTGCTGATCTCTACGGTATATTCAATTGTAAATTTCGGAGTCCGGTGCATGGTGTAATCTGCGAAATGCCTAACGTATCGGCACGCATTTGGAATCTTTTGATTTCCTATGGCCATTCAAATTTGCCAACGGTTTAAAATCAAACAGCCATCTACCTTTAATTTTTTCTGAATTAACGTGCACGACTCTCTGTTTTCAATGCTTATTATTATTTTCCTGTTCGTGCTCCTCCATTTAATTATTCTGTTGTAAAAAAAAAAATCTAATACGAATATAACAAATAAATTTAGCATTAGAAACGTTGATTTCTATTCATGTTTGTTATCTGTGCCTATTTCAGCTGAAAGGATTTACATCTCTCATCATTAACATTTTCTCTCCTCACCCATTTTCTTCTAAAGCTAATCTTCTTCACTTCCTCTGGCTAACGCACCTTACATGCTCCTCTCTTCTAGGCCATAGTCTTCATTTTCCATTTTTTTGTGTTTACTGCCAACCGAAGGCAAGGCCTCTCCATCCCCTCTAGTTCTATGCACGGACGCGGCATCACCACCGCAAGAAGGAAATCCAACGACCGGAGCCACCACCCTATGTGACAGCAGCCACCACCAACATTTTCGCCCATCACTTCGCAACCACGCCCCGACAGCCTAGCATCGCCACAACCGAGCTCCGCTACCTCTCCACGCAACCGTTCGCCTCCGCCACCGTCTCCTCTCAGTCATGCTCCACCCACGTCCTTCCATCCATGCAACTTCGTCACTTCAGCCGTCCCACAACCAGGCACGCCGAACCCATACACAACGTCCCATCCTACCAAGCAACAGCCCAAGCCGAACTCCCCTACCTAACCTCCACCATGAACCACCCACCGACTCACGCCAGACACGTGAGCGACATCCATGCATGCAGCCTCACCCAACTCCTACCATTCTCGGCCCTCCATCCACCCGTGCACCACTTTCCACCACCCTATGGCCTTCTCGCCTCCAACCAGGCCTCGCTCTTTATTATATAAAGTAAGTTAAATTTGCGTGAACATATATGTTGCACTCTTTTGATATTCTTTTGCTCAGAGCCTTGTTTCGATCTTTGTTTTAGCCGACAGTTGTGTTGCATGCTTTGAGATATTACAAGTATAAATAGTTTATGAGCAAAATCTATGTTCTATGTTTTATTTTAAAGTGCATGTATGTGGCTGTATACATATTTAAACAAAAGTGTTGCAGCTATATAGATGACATGTTAGTTAGCATTCTATATTGCTTAAGTTATTCAAGTTGAAAACAAGTATTGATATCTAAAAAGGTTTATATAGGTACAGCTGCGTATATATGTATAATATATTTTTAAGGTAAAAAAACAAAAAATTGTTGTTGTAAATACTGTTATATTGTATATATGCATTTAATATATAAAGTAAGTTTACAACATATTGTCTTGGTGAAATGAATACTGTTAGGATCTATTGTACACGTATATAGAGACACATATGTATAGTTGGTTGTATTATATAAATTATGCATTATGTAGTTTCCTGACGAATGCTTCTATTGGACGTAAACATATATTAGTATTTTCTATCTCTGTTTGTATAAGTGTCCATAACCCTCTGTTATATATACAATAATAATTTACATACATATATTATCTAAAATTTTATCAAATCTAGATCTGTTGTTGTAAAGCACACATTACTTTGTATGTTAGTGATATAGTGCGTATTGTATAAAGCTAGTATAATTATATTTTAAGTTTTGCTATAGATTCCTTTTTCCGTTAACCGGTATAAATATATATATTATATGTACAATTTATATTCAAACTTGTCAGGCATATATAGGCTTTAAAGTATGTGTGATGGTTGAGTTTAAAGTTACTGTGTATACATTTTACTTTATTTTGGTAAATTTTACTATGCTTATATGGTAACTTTATTTTTGGTAAAGTTTACTATGCTTATATGGTTACGATACCATATTTTATGTTTTACAATGAATCTCCCTGGTTTGGCATGATAGTTCTGTTTAAAACAATGATTTTGAAATACTTATGTATTTTAAAATTATAAATGTATTTAGATTTAGAATATGATATTTATTGTCATATTTATGTTCACCGATATCAATTACCTACCTCGATGCTGACCTGATTTGAGTTCCTCTATTACTATCTATCAGCTTTGTCCATGAAATTCATGCCCATTTCACGTTGCTTTGGAATTCGTAGTTTGCTCTATTGTCTATCCTCTCAAGCCTCGAAAGGTGAGCAATCACTCACGATTAATATTCTTTTATTTATTAAATTTGATTTCAATTGAAACGACAAATTGAAATATGTTGTTGTTAGTTATTTACACTGTTATATATGCTATTACCTGTATCAGTTCACCTGTGACATCTGACACCATTATCTGTTATTTATGCAATGATAATCCAGCTTGGTTGATAATTGATTGATTGTTTGATGTTTATATTGGACGTTAAATTGTTAATGTTAAAGTGATAAATGGTATGCAATTGAAATTGATATAGGGTAGTTAAATGTTGAATTTCATTAGTCAATTTGTAAATTATGACCCCTTAATGTTTAATTATTTGAAACGTAGAAATGGTTAATTGCCCTTGAACCATTTAAATTTATGGTATGAAATCGAATAATAAATGTCAAGTGTAGAACCGTGTAAAATAATAATGTAATAATCCTTAATCTGCATGAAATGATAGTGTAGATTCTAGAAATAATTATATTAATTTGCACAAACAGCAATGTGAATTAATACGATTATTTCGAGATTATTTGAATTAATTATTGGATTGTTATTGTTTGTTGTTATTGTTTGTTTATTTACTTTGACACCATCCCAGTTGTCACGCTGCAAGTTCCCTTTGTTTTTCTTTGATTTTTGAATTGGATTGGAATCAGGTTGAAATGATAAATACCCAAATGAATTTGACTTAGGATAGGGAACTAAATAACTGATTGGTCAAAATGTGATTTAAAAAAAATAAAAATAAAGATTTTATTTGAATAAAGAATAAGTTTTCAAAATGAAGTTGGAATTTGAAATTTTAATGAAAGAAATAAGGTTAATATTTAATAAGCTGAAATAAAATATTAACATAGTAGTTATTAAAAGAACGTTGTTTTAAAATAAATTATTTGACAATAAATTTGAAATTATTCATTGAATTAAGTTTGAATTGATTGATAATTAAGTTTGAATTTATAATTAAGTTTGAAATTATTAAGTTGAAATTATTTAATAATTAAGTCTTGAGATTTTTTTTAATAATTAAGTTTGGTATTATCTAATAATTAAGATTGGAATTATTTAATAATTGAGTTTTGGATTTGTTTTATAATTAAATTTTGAATTATTAATTAAGTTTTGAAATTATTTAATAATTAAATAAAATTGAGTTATTTGATAATTAAATAAAGATTTCAATTCTTTGATAAGAAAAAAAATTGAACTTTTGAATAGGTAAATTGAACTTTGTTAATAAATAAAATTGGGTTTCTTTATTAATTAAGCTTTGGAAAAATTTAAGTAAGTTAATAAGTGAAATTGAACTTCTTGAATATGTGAAATTTAGTTTCTTTATTAATTGAGTTTTGAAATTTATAACTAAGTAAAGAAATAAGTGGAATTGAATTTCTTTAACAAGAAATGAAATGTGATTTATTGTAATAAATATAAGACTTGTAATTTAAAGAATTTGATTTGATGAACTTAATTGAATTCAATTTGTAAGCTGATATAATGAAGTTGAACTTAAGAAATTGATTTAATAAATTGGTAATTTAATAGAAATTGTTTTGAATAATAAATTAACTCAACGAATATTGAATTAAATCGATAAATGAATTTAAATTGATTTGAATGTTAAATTAAATTAATTTAAATAATTACGGAATGAAATTTATATTTGAACTTGAATCAATATTTGAAATGTTTAAATAAAATTTGAAACTGAATTATAAGATTTTGAAATGGTATTTTGGAAGTTTTGAAACGTAAATTATGGAAATTGATATAGAAAGACAAATGGAATATTGGTTTACAAATTCTAATTTGAAATCGAATTTGATTTGGTTTTGAAATTTATTAAACGACCAATCGATGTAATAATTACGAAAGTTCTTAAAGAAACCGAAATCGGTTATGAACATACTCTCTGTCTAAACCGAAAACCACTTTAATAACTATACGCGGAGTGTGATCCAGAATGAAGTGGTTGTATTGATGTACGTGATGACTGAAGAAAGAGAACGATAATGGATAGCCTTGACACCTGTGTCAAATTGGAAATGACTAAAACAGGAGCCGTGTCGGGCAAAATGAGGTTAGCCACCTCGAGCGAACACACTTCTTCGTAAACTACTCATTACTTGTTATTGATTGGTGCACCCTCGTACTTTGGGAGTGTTATTTCGCGGTGTTGCGATCGTTGCGGCGATGCGTTTTCACCAGTCCGGATCAGGCAAACGGTAGTTTCACTACCTTGGGTATAGCCTCATGTGCCTTGTCATACTTGTATCCCTATATACGCGACCACTACGATTTTGTTTTGTGTTATACCTATGGAGTACTCCCTGATATCCCACCAGTTTACGGTGGAGTTTACAGTGCTGTATAGACTATAACGCTTATATAAAATGTGTCAAGAGGGATAATGGTAACGCCTTAACACTATTTTAATATTTATATTACTGTTAGGCATTATCTATTTAGCTCACACTACTACATAGTAGATAGTTTAACGGATCCTTAAAGGATGGTTATTCCAACGTCCTTTGAGTTATTGTATTTCAATTGTTATTTCACTTGAGTTGGATTTATTGATATAAGAATGTTAATCCTGACTTGAGTGTTTTGTGTTTTTCTTTACGCTCGGGTCAGACTGAGTGGTTCAGCTTTCGAGATTCACCTTTGGAGTTGGAGCTTCGTCTGGAGATCCAACTATCTATCCGGCTTTCAGATATCCAGTTGATTCCTGTGATGTATTCTGTTTCTTGTATTTGACTATTGTATTCAAGACTTCTTTTGTAACTTATTTAACTATGTTATATATATAGTAGCTTCATGAACTACTATCTCTTGCTTCCGCTGCATATTTATTACTCTGTGTCTGTGGTCTGTGATTATTTATTTACTGTATATGTTCAGTTTTGCCAAATTTAAGTTAACAATACGGTATTTTGGAATTATTCAAGTCCAACATGTGCGGATGCAAATGGTCCAAAATAGCGGGTCGTTACAGTTCGGTATCAGAGCATTGGTAGCCCTAGGCAAAACTTAGCATATATGGTAAAGGTATTTACAGAATCACTCCCACTCGTGTTTCAATCTCTTCCTCTTGACTCAATTCCTTTGAATTTGGGAACGTTCACACGGTTTCAAAATTCATTCTTGTCCCTCACTATTCATATTCGTCTAGATTCTGGAGCATCCCATAACTCCACTTCGAATGATCTTATAATGAGTAGGCGGTCTCGCCAATCTTTGAATTATTTGCAAAGGGTAAAACACCATTATAATAGGCATCGATTTGCCAGAGATTTCTATATTCTTGATTTACGATGCTATCTATCTTCCGCTATACCTGAATTATATTTCTTGAGATCGAATGTCGATTTGCATCGGAATTCTGCATCGATCTTATTCTTTAAGTCACGGTCGACCCGGTTAAGGTTGCCCGTGAATTAAATAAGCTTATCCATCTTCCAATTCTGTTAATTGAATTATTTTACCTTCTGTTTCGAACCTATTATTGAATCAAAATTCTCTTTGATTTGATTTCTATCAAATTTGAATCTCTGTACTTGCTTTGAAATCGATTTTGGTATCGTCGAGCGAGGAAGTGTTTTTGAAAATTAATATTAAACATGTTGTGTGTGTATATATATATACACTATGTTGTTTGAGCTGGTTATGTTGATTTGGGTTTCCGATCGATTCGTCTGATCAACGCTATCGATAGGATTTCCAAAACACTTGAACAGAGCAAACTGACACAATAGTATTTTCGGAATTGGTGAATAAAATAGTTTTGAATGATTATATTATATATAAGGATAAAAGTTCTGAAATTAAATTGTTAATGAATCTGTTGCCAGCAATAATAATATTTGATTTTCATTTATTGTTTGTAAGCCATTGACTATTGAATAATATAAATAAATGAATTTATAAAACTAGGTTAAAATTGATTTGGAATTTAAAATGAATTTAAAATGAATTTAAAACAAGAATTTGAGAATATAATTTCCGATAATTTCGAGTTATGGTTTTTAAGTTAAAATGTATATTATTTCAAATATTTTAGAATAGGAATGGTTTTCAAAGAATTTTTAATGATTAAATTAGAGCTCTTCTCTTTTGTCGCTGGAAAATAATTTCGGTGATGATGGCCGCATCATCGACATTTATTTTCGAGTTTCGAAGTAGAGAGACTATTCTGTAGCCTTGCTACGGTTTGTTTTGAAAAGTAAATTGATTTGAATTTCTAAACATGATTTGATTATTAATATATATTAGAGATTTTAAATTGATTTGATATTATGTATATATATTTATTTCAGTTATAAAATGGTAGATATTAACCGGAAATAAATTCTTAAAATTTTGGTTTAAAGATGATTGTCAATGAAGCCAAAAGTTTTGACTAAATATGTAATTTGAAGTAACTGAATTCTAAAATTTTATTTGGATAATACTCAATTGCATTCAATATAACTAGCCTAAATTTTCAAAAGTTAACTATGCAATTAATATTATCCAATATAAATGATATCAAAGGAATTTTTAAATAAATTTGAGTAGTTATAATAAATGTAAATATACTTAATAAAAATATGATAAGATATATTAAGTAGAATAATTTAATAATATCTGGAATAAAGAAGAATTAAACTTGTCGAATAAGGTATGAATATAATAAATGACTATTCAAATTTATGATCTTTGAAATTGTTAATTTAAGAAAATTAGATAATATACAATATAAATTGTCTTTATAAATAAAATGTGAGTGCGTATAATAAATGTTATTCACTTCAATTTTAACTATAAAATGTTTATGGAGATAAACAGAATAATAAGTTAAATAAATAATAGGTGTGATTAATAGAAGAAAAAATTTTATTTTGAAAGTTAATAAATTGAACTAAATCAACTTAAGGGGATATCTTGAATCAATTGAATTTAAATTGAATTTCATTTGAAAGAAACCTATTGTACCTAACATTAATAAATGTGAAATCAACTCTAATTTAATGAAAACCTTGAATTTAAAAAAAAAAAAATTGTTAAATATAAATTTATTTAAATTAAAATTTCCATGGTAAATTAGTTGTTTATAATGTAATTCAAGTTTATTTTTCTTTTGGTTGTTTCTATTCTCCTACTTTCTTCCTTTTCGGGGACGAAAAGTTTTGAGTGGGGGAGAGTGTAAAAGCCCGTAGATTTAACCGGTTTTAATAACGTTATTAACTGAAATTTTATGGAATTTTAAACAACAAAAATTTTGAAATATAAATTTGATATTTGGAATGCGTCTAGTTAAACATAGCAACAGGTAAATTTTCGTCCGAAAATATGAAAGTTTATTTCGCGCGTAAATTCACTTCAATTTAATCAGTTAAAAAGCGATGGAAATAAAATATTTTCGAAACCCAAATATTTTTATATAGAAAAATTCTAAAACGTCTTCTGAACAAAACGTCAGTTTTTCGTTTTTCCAAATTCGGACATCTGTAGCTCCGTCGATCTTATTTTTATGCATTTTTCTTGCATTTTCCACTAGTAGAAAATTTGAAATTTTTATAATTCAATCGTACCACTGATATTCGTATATCGTTTTGATCATCTCACCATGCTGATCTCTACGGTATATTCAATTGTAAATTTTGGAGTCCAGTGCATGGTGCAATTTGCGAAATGCCCAACATATCGGCATGCATTTGGAGTCTTTTGATTTCCTATGGCCATTCGAATTTGCCAACGGTTTAAAATCAAACAGTCATCTACCTTTAATTTTTTCTGAATTAACGTGCGCAGCTCTCTGTTTTCAATGCTTATTATTATTTGCCTGTTCGTGCTCCTCCATTTAATTATTCTGTTGGAAAAAAAATCTAATAGGAATATAACAAATATATTTAGCATTAGAAACGTTGATTTCTATTCATGTTTGTTTTCTGTGCCTATTTCAGCTGAAAGGATTTACATCTCTCCTCATTAACATTTTCTCTCCTCATCCATTTTCTTCTAAAGCTAACCTTCTTCACTTCCTCTGCCTCACGCACCTTACCCGCTCCTCTCTTCTAGGCCATAGTCTTCATTTTCCATTTTTTTTTGTGTTTACTGCCAACCGAAGGCAAGGTCTCTCCATCCCCTCTAGTTCTATGCACGTACGCGGCATCACCACCGCAAGAAGGAAACCCAATGACTGGAGCCACCAACCTACGTGATAGCAGCAACCGCCATCATTTTCGCCCATCACTTCGCAACCACGCCCCGACAGCCTAGCATGGCCACAACCGAACTCCACTACCTCTCCACGCAACCGTTCGCCTCCGCCACCGTGTGACGCCCCACCTCTATATCCACGCTAGCCAAGAACACTACGGTGTAATGCTGTCAACTAGCACGGAGAATAAGGCTGTTGAGGAGCGACCATCCGTGTAATTGCTTTGCGCGAGCACCGATATGTCAGATAGTATAACATGCATTTTATTTCAAGAGGAAATCCGACATAACAATACAAACACAAAGCTACTACACAATGGCTATAATAATCTTCGGGAACAAATATAGAAATAAACCTAACACAAATCAGTCACAGATAATTCATATCACAAAGGCGGAAGAAGATATGAATATATAACTAACACATGGAAGTGTATATCAGAGTAGTGGTCAAAAAGATCCACAATAATACAAAAGAATAGAAACACGTGCTATACAAAAGAATACAACTGTGAGTCTATATCTCAAGTGTATACAAAAAAAACTGCTAATCTATGTGGTTAGCCAAAAGTCAGAGTAATGAATCCCTGGGGAGAAGTCAAGCAGAAGCACCTGTAACATCTCGGTCTGACCCGAGTATTATTTATAAGAAAATAATAAACGGATCGGTCTAGCTATAAATATTAGATGACATGATATAAAGTAAAAAATATGGCATAAACATATAATATCCATAATGGCATACTACAATAAGCATGCAAATGATGATCAACAAAAGATCGTTCAATACCACAAGAATCTTAACAAAGATCCAAAAAGGGTTTCATACCCAAAACTTGAATTCACAACAAGTCAATGACACACGAATTCACCAATGCACAAAAATTGATAAATCATATCAATGAAAATCACTAAAATTGGTGAAGCATAAATTCCAGAATTCAAGACACGAAATCCAGAAATCATAAAAAAAAGGATGGCCAATCCCAAACGGAACGCTATTCCATAAACCGGGCATCGTCGCACCTAAATAGATACGCCCCATGCATAGTCAAACATCGTCGTACCTAAAAAGGTACGACCCATGCAAAGGCAAACATCGACGCACCTAGAAAGATATACCTCATGCATAAATAAGCATCGACGTACCTAGAAAGATACGCCCCATGCATAAATCAACATCGACGTATCTGGAAAGATACGTCCCATGTAATGTCCAACATCGATGCACCTAGAAAGATACGCCCCATGCAAAGTCGAACATCGACGCACCTAGAAAGATATGTCCCATGCATAGACGAACATCGACACACCTAGAAAGATACGCCCCATGTCCCAACTTATTGAGCTGATTGCTCCACGAAGTAAACAAACATCGACGCACCTAAATAGGTACGACCCATGCGAGAAATGAGACGAAGCTCAATAAAATGAAGTACAGTCCTCCACATGGACAAAGAGACATCGCATATGGCTAGTCTAAACCATAAAATGATCATCATCGATCAACAAGAAGTGTCAATTACAGTAAGCTAGTAAATATATGAGCTTAGATTCATGTCCCATAACCACGAGCTTAACTTAAATATTTATGAACAAATTGTACATCTCCACTAGAAAATTGTCACAAGAGATTCAATCGAACAAGTCCAAGAATTAACCGACGAAGTAAACGCAAGCATTTCATACCACTTGTTTTACTAAGCCTTTTAATTAGATTTCTCATACGAGTGAGGTAAAGGTTTGTATATACTAATAGATTGGAAATCGGTTTGAGAAAACGAGCTTTGTAATAAAATAGTGTTGAAATCATTTGAAGAAAGATTTTTGATATTTACTACTAGTATAGAAAACCTTTATATTTTTAAAGTGACAAATCATAGAAAGGATTGTAGAAACAATCAATCATCAAAATTCACATTCGAAGACGTGAATAAAATCCAAAGAATTACGGAATCCATCGAAATGGATATTCCCAAAAATCACGAAGAAAATGTCATCAAAGTCGATAATAAGTGATAATCACAAAAGGGAATCAACATGAATCGATTAAAGTTGGAATTCTCAAGCAAATAGGCAAATAGGACAAAAGAGTGCAGATTCAGACGTCTGAAATCAAGGATTCAGACGTCTGAATTTGGAAAATAAAATATTTTCCAAAACAGAATTCAGACGTCTGAATCGTTGATTTCAGACGTCTGAAATAGGCACTTTTTAGCCTATTTCCTTTCTGGTTCCAAATGAACCAATTCAGACGTCTGAAATATAGGTTCAGACGTCTGAATACTGGGGAATAAAAATTCCCAGTATAATATTCAGACGTCTGAATTCTACGTTTCAGACGTCTGAAGCTGGGGTTTAGGGCATTCCCTGAACCTAGACCAAAAATGGCCAAACGAATACCGGAAGCGATCGATCGAGCGACAACGACTAAGGATTTACGCAAAGCGACAACCCAGCCTTAACGGCTCTTCGATACGCCTCAAATATCAATGTCCAAATATCCATAAAAGGATTTTCGTAGATTTTGATTTCAAAACACCAAAAATTGGAATATACACCAAATCAATCCAAACCAAAATCAATTGCACAAGAATAAGTATTAGGAATTCATACCTAACAATCGAAGATAATTATAGACGAAGATGTGAGATAAAAATCTCACCTTTGAACCCAAATCAATGAAGAAGAAGCTCGAAAGCAAAGGAACATCAACCACCTTCAATCCCAACTCAAGAAGCTTGATTCTAAGCTTAAAAGGGAAATATTTCCCAAATTAGGTTTAGGAATTTTCTGAAATTAAAGAGAGAATGAGTTGGGGGAAGATGAAGGAGATGCTTACCAATGGGTTCTCTTGAATTTGGAGTTAGAAGTTGGATTTGCTAATGAAGACTAGGGCTTAGGAATTTCCATTTCCAATCTCTTCCACCATTTTTACTTTAGCTTGAAGTATTAGGAATATGAAATGAAGTAATGAAGAGCTGGAGTGGAGCTAGAGTCTTAAGGTGGAACATTGGGCTGAAGCCCAAACTCAAAGTGAAAAAGCAGCAAAACTCGACTAACTCCAAACATATCGATGCTTATACTCAAAAAGGTTGCAAACGACATTTTGAACTCAATGGGAGGGGTCTCGAGTCCAAATTCCATTGTTTGCAAAAAGTACGTTTTCGGACTAAAATCCGACGAACAATGAAATATTTAAATATATATTTAAATACACAATCGATAAATATGCGGGTTGTTACAGACTCCCCTCCTTAAAGAAATTGCATCCTCGCAATACTTAAGAAGAAAATAAGAAGTAACAACCATAGAAACATATCAACACAAAAGAAAATTTGAAATAGGAAGTTCACCATAAGGAGCATGAAAGAGTAAGCCTGAACGGGTTCACACGGTGAATTCTCTGGATTCCCAAGAGCAATCCTTAGGATTTGAGAACCATTGAACTCTCACAAGTAGAACATCTTTATTTTGAAGGCACTCAACCTCCAAAGCAATGATGCGAATAGAATATAACTCCTAAGTCAAATCTGGTGAAACTTCAATTTCTTCAATAACACCGGGCTCAAGAATAAAAATAGGAAACCTAAAAGCATTTCCATAGTTAAAAGACGCAGAAAACGTCAAGAATAGCAGAAAATTGAGCCAGTGAAACGGCGTAGTACAAAAACGGTACGCCCGAGAAATAAGGAACTCGTATAATTTGGAACAACGGCGTAGTACAATAACGGTACGCCAGATGATCCAAAGCTCGAATAATTTCGAAACACCGACGTAGTACAAAAATGGTACGTCCAATGATCCGAAATTCAAATAATTCGGAACACCGACGTAGTACAAAAACGGTATGTCCAATGAACCGAATACCATAAAAGAACATCGGACGCTAGTCCAAAAAAAGAAATGAGATAAAGCTCAATAAAACGATGTATATCAAAACGTCCGATGAATTTGATAAAAAGATAATTCCATTCAGACAACATCAAAGAATCAACAACTTGTCGCCTACGACAAAGTGCATTGGCAACATGATTTCCAGAATATCAAGATCATAAGATGCCAGGAACTCAAGTTGACATGTAGTTCCTTATGAGAAAATAAATATTCCAAAGATTTATGATCGAGGTGGAGAACAAATTTATCCCCCAAAAATGCAATAGCGACAATAAAGAGGTTTCGGACACTCCCTTGCATAGTGGTCCGTGGAACCACAATTGTAGCATTGCCCACGACTAGAGGTAGGAACTTTTGCTACCGAGGTTTCTTGCATCCCTTTCTTGTTGGGAATAGGGCCTTTGAATTTAATAGGCCTCTTCATGTTGTTGTTGAAGTTTTGTTTGGCACCCACAACTTCAACATCACACTCTCTATCGGCCTCTTCAAGACGAAGAGTGATATCAATAAGATGATCAAATGAAACCTCTAGTTTCAAGAGTAATGGCTTCTTAAGATTCTTATTCAAGCCATAAATAAACCTTTGATTTTTCTTCAATGGGGTATTAATGTACTCAACCCTGTATTTAGAAAGAGATTCGAAAGATGCGACGTAATCCGTCACAGAAGATTCACCTTGAACAAGGTCAATAAAACGCCGGGCCAAAGTTACTTTTTCAGCTTCCGGCACAAATTTCAGTTTGAACCGTTCCCAGAATTGCTCCCAAGTAAGATCCGCTTCGATAATCTCCGAAGTCAAGAGCTCATACCAATCTAACGCTCTTTCTTGGAGCATGCTAGAAGCCACTTGGACTCGATGTAGATCAATAAGGTTCATGCGAGAAAAGATGCGATCGCATGATTTGAGCCAAGCTTGAATTTCTATAACACTCTCGGATCCCATGAATGGCCTTCCACCCAAATCGGTATAGTCTCTGCACAAGCGTGTGAAACCGGATCTAGGATTAGTAGGCTCTGGATTGGGACCGGCTGCTTGAGCGTTCTTTACTTGATCAAGAAGCTGTTGGGCAGACATAAACACTCCATCCTGGGAAGTAGCACTAGATTGACCGGCGCTGGGACGGCCAGGTCTAACCATTTCTCTTCTTTAAGAAAGAAAGAAATAAGAAGAAAAAAGTTATTCACAAAATGAATTTCAATCAAACTTGATTGATAAAACACGGAATCATTAAAGAAGATAGGATTAGACGGTACGAAGACTCGAATAAATCCTAAGGCACAACTCCTAAGAAAGACTTAGGACATGATCCTTGTTAAATTATTCTACATTATTCCGAAGTTTGGCTCCGATACTAAGCTGTGACACCCCACCTCTATACCCACTCTAGCCAAGAACACTACGGTGTAATGCTGTCAACTAGCACGGAGAATAAGGCTGTTGAGGAGCGACCATCCGTGTAATTGCTTTGCGCGAGCACCGATATGTCAGATAGTATAACATGCATTTTATTTCAAGAGGAAATCCGACATACCGACACAAACACAAAGCTACTACACAGTGGCTATAATAATCTTCGGAAACAAATATAGAAATAAATATAACACAAATCAGTCACAGATAATTCATATCACAAAGGCGGAAGAATATATGAATATATAACTAACACATGAAAGTGTATATCAGAGTAGTGGTCAAAAAGATCCACAATAATACAAAAGAATAGAAACACGTGCTATACAAAAGAATACAACTGTGAGTCTATATCTCAAGTGTATACAACAAAAACTGCTAATCTATGTGGTTAGCCAAAAGTCAGAGTAATGAATCCCTGGGGAGAAGTCAAGCAGAAGCACCTGTAACATCTCGGTCTGACCCGAGTATTATTTATAAGAAAATAATAAACGGATCGGTCTAGCTATAAATATCAGATGACATGATATAAAGTAAAAGATATGGCATAAACATATAATATCCATAATGGCATACTACAATAAGCATGCAAATGATGATCAACAAAAGATCGTTCAATACCACAAGAATCTTCACAAAGATCCAAAAAGGGTTTCGTACCCAAAACTTGAATTCACAACAAGTCAATGACACACGAATTCACCAATGCACAAAAATTGATAAATCATATCAATGAAAATCACTAAAATTGGTGAAGCATAAATTCCAAAATTCAACACACGAAATCCAGAAATCATAAAAAAAAGGATGGCCAATCCCAAACGGAACGCTATTCCATAAACCGGGCATCGACGCACCTAAATAGATACGCCCCATGCACAGTCAAACATCGTCGTGCCTAAAAAGGTACGACCCATGCAAAGGAAAACATCGACGCACCTAAAAAGATACACCCCATGCATAAATAAGCATCGACGTACCTAGAAAGATACGCCCCATGCATAAATCAACATCGACGTATCTAGAAAGATACGTCCCATGTAATGTCTAACATCGATGCACCTAGAAAGATACTCCCCAGGCAAAGTCAAACATCGACCACCTAGAAAGATACGTCCCATGCATAGACGAACATCGACGCACCTAGAAAGATACGCCCCATGCCCCCAACTTATTGAGCCTATTGCTCCACGAAGTAAACAAACATCGACGCACCTAAATAGGTACGACCCATGCGAGAAATGAGACGAAGCTCAATAAAATGAAGTACAGTCCTCCATATGGACGAAGAGACATCGCACATGGCTAGTCTAAACCATAAAATGATCATCATCGATCAACAAGAAGTGTCAATTACAGTAAGCTGGTAGATATATGAGCTTAGCTTCATGTCCTATAACCACTAGCTTAACTTAAATATTTACGAACAAATTGTACATCTCCACTAGAAAATTGTCACAAGAGATTCAATCGAACAAGTCAAAGAATTAACCGACGAAGTAAACGCAAGCGTTTCATACCACTTGTTTTACTAAGCCGTTTAATTAGATTTCTCATACGAGTGAGGTAAAGGTTTGTATATACTAATAGATTGGAAATCGGTTTGAGAAAACGAGCTTTGTAATAAAATAGTGTTGAAATCATTTGAGGAAAGAGTTTTGATATTTACTACTAGTATAGAAAACCTTTATATTTTTAAAGTGATAAATCATAGAAAGGATTGTAGAAACAATCAATCATCAAAATTCACATTCGAAGACGTGAATAAAATCCAAAGAAATCGATTACGGAATCCATCGAAATGGATATTCCCAAAAATCACGAAGAAAATGTCATCAAAATCAATAACAAGTGATAATCACAAAAGGGAATCAACGTGAATCGATTAAAGTTGGAATTCTCAAGCAAATAGGCAAATAAGACAAAAGAGTGCAGATTCAGACGTCTGAAATCAAGGATTCAGACGTCTGAATTTGGAAAATAAAATATTTTCCAAAACAGAATTCAGAAGTCTGAATCGTTGATTTCAGACGTCTGAAATAGGCACTTTTTAGCCTATTTCCTTTCTAGTTCCAAATGAACCAATTCAGACGTCTGAAATACAGATTCAGACATCTGAAAACCGGGGAATAAAAATTCCCAGTATAATATTCAGACGTCTGAATACTACGTTTCAGACGTCTGAAACTGGGGTTCAGGGCATTCCCTGAACCTAGACCAAAAATGGCCAAACGAATACCGGAAACGATCGATCGAGCTACAACGACTAAGGATTTATGCCAAGCAACAACCCAACCTTAACGGCTCTTCGATACGCCTCAAATATCAATGTCCAAATATCCATAAAAGGATTTTCACAGATTTTGATTTCAAAACACCAAAAATTGGAATATACACCAAATCAATCCAAACAAAAATCAATTGCACAAGAATAAGTGTTAGGAATTCATACCAAACAATCGAAGATAATTATAGACGAAGATATGAGACAAAAATCTCACGTTTGAACCCAAATCAATGAAGACGAAGCTCGAAAGCAAAGGAAGATCAACCACCTTCAATCCCAACTCAAGAAGCTTGATTCTAAGCTTAAAAGAGAAATATTTCCCAAATTAGGTTTAGGAATTTTCTGAAATCAAAGAGAGAATGAGTTGGGGGAAGATGAAGGAGATGCTTACCAATGGGTTCTCTTGAATTTGGAGCTAGAAGTTAGATTTGCTAATGAAGACTAGGGCTTAGGAATTTCCATTTCCAATCTCTTCCACCATTTTTACTTTAGCTTGAAGTATTAGGAATATGAAATGAAGTAATGAAGAGTTGGAGTGGAGCTAGAGTCTTAAGGTGGAACATTGGGCCGAAACCCAAACTCAAAGTGAAAAAGTGGCAAAACTCGACTAACTCCAAACATATCGAAGCTTATACTCAAAAAGGTTGCAAACGACATTTTGAACTCAATGGGAGGGGTCTCGAGTCCAAATTCGACTGTTTGCAAAAAGTAGGTTTTCGGACTAAAATCCGACGAACGATGAAATATTTAAATACACAATCGATAAATATGCGGGTTGTTACACACCGTCTCCACTCAGTCATGCTCCACCCACGTCCTTCCATCCACGCGGCTTCGTCCCTTCAGCCGACCCACAACCAGGCACGCCGAACCCATGCACAACGTCCCATCCAACCAAGCAACAGCCCAAGACGAACTCCCCTACCTTGCCTCCACCATGAACCACCCACCGACTCATGCCAAACACGTGAGCGACATCCATGCATGCAGCATCACCCAACTCCCACCGTTCTCGGCCCTCCATCCACCCGTGCACCACTTTCCACCACCCTATGGCCTTCTCGCCTCCGACCAGGCCTCGCTCTTTATTATATAAAGTAAGTTAAATTTGCGTGAACATATATGTTGCACTCTTTTGATATTCTTTTGCTCAGAGCCTTGTTTCGATCTTTGTTTTAGCCGACGGTTGTGTTGCATGCTTTGAGATATTACAAGTATAAACAGTTTATGAGTAAAATCTATGTTCTATGTTTTATTTTAAAGTGCCTATATGTGGCTGTATACATATTTAAACAAAAGTGTTGCAGCTATATAGATGACATGTTAGTTAGCTTTCTATATTGTTTAAGTTATTCAAGTTGAAAACAAGTATTGATATCTAAAAAGGTTTATATAGGTATAGCTGCGTATATATGTATAATATATTTTTAAGGAAAAAAATTGTTGTTGTGAATACTATTATATTGTATATATGCATTTAATATATAAAGTAAGTTTACAACATATTGTCTTTGTGAAATGAATACTGTTAGGATCTATTGTACACGTATATAGAGACACATATGTATAGTTGGTTGTATTATATAAATTATGCATTATGTAGTTTTCCGACGAGTGCTTCTATTGGATGTAAACATATATTAGTATTTTCTATCTCTGTTTGTATAAGTGTCCATAACCCTCTGTTATATATATAGAATAACAATTTACATACATATATTATCTAAAATTTTATCAAATCTAGATCTGTTGTTGTAAAGAACGCATTACTTTGTATGTTAGTGATATAGTGCGTATTGTATAAAGCTAGTATAATTATATTTTAAGTTTTGCTATAGATTCCTTTTTCTGTTAACCGGTATAAATATATATATATATATATTATATGTATGATTTATATTCAAACTTGTCAGGCATATATAGGCTTTAAAGAAAGTGTGATGATTGAGTTTAAAGTTACTGTGTATACATTTTACTTTATTTTGGTAAAGTTTACTATGCTTATATGGTAACTTTATTTTTGGTAAAGTTTACTATGCTTATATGGTTACGATACCATATTTTTTATGTTTCACAATGAATCTCCCTGGTTTGGCATGATAGTTCTGTTTAAAACAATGATTTTGAAATACTTATATATTTTAAAATTATAAATGTATTTAGATTTAGAATATGATATTTATTGTCATATTTATGTTCACCGATATCAATTACCTACCTTGATGCTGACCTGATTTGAGTTCCTCTATTACTATCTATCAGCTTTGTCCATCAAATTCATGCCCATTTCATGTTGCTTTGGAATTCGTAGTTTGCTCTATTGTCTATCCTCTCAAGCCTCGAAAGGTGAGCAATCACTCACGATTAATATTCTTTTATTTATTAAATTTGATTTCAATTGAAACAACAAATTGAAATATGCCGTTGTTAGTTATTTACACTGTTATATATGCTATTACCTATATCAGTTCACCTATGACATCTGACATTTATCTGTTATTTATGCAATGATAATCCAGCTTGGTTGATAATTGATTGATTGTTTGATGTTTATATTGGACGTTAAATTGTTAATGTTAAAGTGATACATGGTATGCAATTGAAATTGATATAGGGTAGTTAAATGTTGAATTTGATTAGTCAATTTGTAAATTTGACCCCTTAATGTTTAATTATTTGACACGTAGAAATGGTTAATTACCCTTGAACCATTTAAATTCGTGGTATGAAATCGAATAATAAATGTCAAGTATAGAACCGCGTAAAATAATAATGTAATCGTCCTTAATCTGCATGAAATGATAGTGTAGATTCTAGAAATAATTATATTAATTTGCACAAACAGCAATGTGAATTAATACGATTATTTCGGGATTGTTTGAATTAATTATTGGATTGTTATTGATTGTTGTTATTGTTTGTTTATTTACTTTGACACCATCTCAGTTATCACACTACAAGTTCCCTTTGTTTTGCTTTGATTTTTGAATTAAATTGGAATCGGGTTGAAATGATAAATACCCAAATGAATTTGACTTAGGATAGGGAACTAAATAACCGATTGGTCAAAATGTGATTTAAAATAAAATAAAGATTTTATTTGAATAAAGAATAAGTTTTCGAAATGAAGTTGGAATTTGAAACTTTTTGATGAAAGAAATAAGGTTAATATTTAATAAGCTGAAACAAAATATTAACATAGTAGTTATTAAAAGAACGTTGTTTTAAAATAAATTATTTGACAATAAATTTGAAATTATTCATTGAATTAAGTTTGAATTGATTTGATAATTAAGTTTGAATTTATAATTAAGTTTGAAATTATTAAGTTGAAATTATTTAATAATTAAGTCTTGAGATTTTTTTTTAATAACTAATGGAATTATCTAATAATTAAGATTGGAATTATTTAATAATTGAGTTTTGGATTTGTTTTATAATTAAATTTTGAATTATTAATTAAGTTTTGAAATTATTTAATAATTAACTAAAATTGAGTTATTTGATAATTAAATAAAGATTTCAATTCTTTGATAAGAAAAAAAATTGAAATTTTGAATATGTAAATTGAACTTTGTTAATAAATGAAATTGGGTTTCTTTATTAATTAAGCTTTGGAAAAATTTAAGTAAGTTAATAAGTGAAATTGAACTTCTTGAATATGTGAAATTTAGTTTCTTTATTAATTGAGTTTTGAAATTTGTAAATAAGTAAAGAAATAAGTGGAATTGAATTTTTTTAACAAGAAATGAAATGTGATTTATTGGAATAAATATAAGACTTGTAATTTAAAGAATTTGATTTGATGAATTTAATTGAATTCAATTAGTAAGCTGATATAATGAAGTTGAACTTAAGAAATTGATTTAATGAATTGGTAATTTAATAGAAATTGTTTTGAATAATAAATTAACTCAACGAATATTGAATGAAATCGATAAATGAATTTAAATTGATTTGAATGTTAAATTAAATTAATTTAAATAATTACGGAATGAAATTTATATTCGAACTTGAATCAATATTTGAAATGTTTAAATAAAATTTGAAATTGAATTATAAGATTTTGAAATGGTATTTTGGAAGTTTTGAAACGTAAATTATGGAAATTGATATAGAAAGACAAATGGAATATTGGTTTACAAATTCTAATTTGAAATCGAATTTGATTTGGTTTTGAAATTTATTAAACGACCAATCGGTGTAATAATTACGAAAGTTATTAAAGAAACCGGAATCGGTTATGGACATACTCTCTGTCTGAACCGAAAACCACTTTAATAACTATACACGGAGTGTGATCCAGAATGAAGTGGTTGTATTGATGTACGTGATGAATGAAGAAAGAGTACGATAATGGATAGACTTGACACCTGGGTCAAATTGGAAATGACTAAAACAGGAGCCGTGCCGGACCAAATGGGGTTAGCCACCTCGAGCGAACATACTTCTTCGTAACTACTCATTACTTGTTATTGATTGGTGCACCCTCGTACTTTGGGAGTGTTGTTTAGCGGTGTTGCGATTGCGTTTTCACCAGTCCGGATAAGGCAAACGGTAGTTTCACTACCTTGGGTATAGCCTCATTTGCCTTGTCATACTTGTATCCCTATATACGCGACCACTTTGATTTTGTTTTGAGTTATACCTATGGAGTACTCCCTGATATCCCACTAGTTTACGATGGAGTTTATAGTGCTGTATAGACTATAACACTTATATAAAATGTGTTAAGGGGGATAATGGTAACGCCTTAACATTATTTTAATATTTATATTACTGTTAGGCATTATCTATTTAGCGCACACTACTACATAGTAGATAGTTTAACGGATCCTTAAAGGATGGTTATTCCAACATCCTTTGGGTTATTGTATTTCAATTGTTATTTCACTTGAGTTGGATTTATTGATATAAGAATGTTAATCCTGACTCGAATGTTTTGTGTTTTGCTTTATGCTTGGGTCAGACTAAGTGGTTCAGCTTTCGAGATTCACCTTTGGAATTGGAGCTTCGTCTGGAGATCCAGCTATCTATCCGGCTTTCAGATATCCAGTTGATTCCTGTGATGTATTCTAATTCTTGTATTTGACTATTGTATTCGAGACTTCAGTTGTAACTTGTTTAACTCTGTTATATATATAGAAGCTTCATAAACTACTATCTCTTGCTTCCGCTGCATATTTAATACTCTGTGTCTGTGATCTGTGATTATTTATTTACTGTATATGTTCAGTTTTTCCAAATTTAAATTAACAATTCAGTATTTTGGAATTATTCAAGTCCGACATGTGCGGATGCGGATGGTCCAAAATAGCGGGTCGTTACAGTTGATATGCAATAATAAATTAAACAACAATTTAATTCAATAAATTCAATTTAACCGAGATAATGATTAAAAATATGTCAAGCAGTCATAAATAAATTTCTAATCACATCAAAAAATAATTTAACAAAACAAGAAATTTTAGAAGCGGTAGTGGGTTAAAACACTCAACTTTTGAATTTACATTGAATTTAAATCAAATTTAAAACCAAAATTCAACTGTCTCAAAATCTGTCCAAACTAGTGTTAGAATGTCTAAAATTTCAATACGATCCTAGTAGAGAAAACCGCGCGTGAAACGGATCTCGTATGCAAAAGTTATGTATATTAGAACATTCGATAATAAAATTTGAAATAAATTAAATTAACAAATAAACAGAGCCACGTCACCATCGTTACCACCATTGACCATGCAAAACTCTCCCAGGCCGAAAACCTGGCCGCTAAAATCAATGAAATTTCACCGCCACCTCAAGCAATACGGCCATGATCAGAGGAGAGAAACTAATCGAGCTCCCCAGGCCGACCTCGCCATGAAGTTGCGGCCGACTCCGATCACCAAAAACGAGGCCGCCGCCGTTTCCGTTTCTCGCCTGCTCTTGTTGATTTCACATGCAACTGACAAGGACCAAGACCATAGATGTCCTCAGTTCAACGACCTCTTCGATGTTATGCCTCGTGATCGTTGTAATGACGACGATCACCGTCGAGATCACCAATGCCAAAACGAACGACCGAAACGATTTCGCTGATTTCAGGACAAACAATGCGTCGGATCAAAAAACGAATTGCAGATCTAAGTTACGGTCTTCGAGAGCTTCGAATTGATGTAGATTCGATAGGGTTTGTGGAGTTTGAATTTTTGGCTTTGAATTTGATATTGAAATTGGACTATGAAATTTAGAGTTTGCCTGCCATTGAGAAAGAGGAGCAATTGAAATTGTACGTACAGAAATAAGGAATAAGAAGTATGCTAGGGTTTATAACGGCATATTTATTGGTGGATCAGAAAATAGAAACGATTGGATCGAACCCGTTTGAAAGTTGAACGCTCCACGGCCCAAAAAGCCCGTTTCGACTCTGGAACGAAAATGGGTCAACCTATATATCAAAATTGATGTTTTAAAATATTTTAAAATCAATGGAATAGGTTTCAGGTCCAGATTCTATCATATGAAGAAGTTATGCTAAAATCAAGTTGTTTCAAATTAATTTCAATTAAACTGATTTCAAGGCATTTCGAATCCGTACGATCAAACGGCAAGCCCGATCGCTACGAAACTTGAAATCCTACAATAATTCATCGTTACGGATCCGATGAAACTGTTTTCGTCGAAATCCGAGTCAGTGGCCAAAATGGCTATTTTTACATTAATTAAATAAATTAATAATTACTTAATTAAATCAAATTTTCAATTACAATTCGATAATTGACAAATTTCATCATTTTTGATTTCTTAATCATTTATAATGATTTAAAAAAAATTAGATGTCAATTTAACATTGATTCATTCATCAAATTCAGTGTTAAATTTCATTTTTTATTAAATTCAGAAATTATAAATTTAAGCCCCCAAAATTCGTTTATTAAATTTGTAAACCTTGTTATTCTAATTATTTTTACAATAAGGATTTAGTTAACATTGGTTCATGATTTATTACATAATATCCTCAATTTTCAACTTAATTTCCATTAACATAATATTAAAATATTAAATTTGAATTATTTGTAATTAATCCAATTATTAAATTTAAATTCCAATAAATTAATAAATCTTGAATTTTCATTCTTTTTATTCAACCTATTATAATATTATGAAAATATTTAACATCATTAGATCTCATTCCCGTTATTAATTCATTAACAAATTCCAAATTTTTATTTATTCCAGATTTAATTGCCAAAATCTTATTAAATCAACAAATTTAATTATTGAAAATTTACGGGTCGTTACACTCTCCCCCACTCAAAACTTTTCGTCTCCGAAAAGGAAAAAGAAGGGAAAAGGAGAATTAAGAAATCAATATATCTCACTTAAAATATTAAATTTGTAACAAATAAATTTACAAAATTAATTAATTTAAATAAAATATACCAATTTATAACCATCAAATCTTTTATACTTAAATTAATAAAGTTTGGAAAATATTTTTCAAAATTTTTCTAAGTCAAAAATTTACAGAAAATTTAGGCAGAGTCTCCTTTGTACGGAGAGGCTCGGGAGAAAATATAATATCAAATATAACAATATACAACATATATTTTCCAAGATAATACGTATTCTAACACGGGGAAAACAATATAATAACGCTATAAACCGTAATCCGAAAACGTACTTATTTTTCGAGCAATTTACGCTTATTTTATGAAACCAAAAGCAGTAGCAATTGCTTCCATAACCTGTAATTTCACTTATATAATCCAAAAGAGTTAATAATTATATAAAATGAAATATTAAAGTTGTTTCAACCACCAACAACAAATCAATATCAACAACAATCACTTGCAACCAACTGCATACACATCATATACAAATCAACCATTCAAGCAAAACAAAAACAATTGGTCGGTTCGGGTTAAGACACTTTAAATCACACTGAACGACAAATAACTATGAAGTATTCCATTTACTCAACAATATTACGTAAAACTCAATATATTATTCATAGATCTAAGCAATTAAAAGTATCTTTTACCCAAACAACCCATAAACCAAACAAATAGCAATTCCAATAATAGATCAAGTTAATTTTTATTAATTTCATTTCATAATATTTGTTGTTTGATTTCTTTGCTATCACATAATGATTTATCCTTTTAATTTACATTTATTTGTTGTAAATTTTCATTTCCATCCATTTATTCAGTGTTTATTCCACTTATTTGCACTTATACTTACATAAATTCATTTTTATTCATTCATATCATATAAATTTTTCTTTCATTGCATTACATCCATTAATTTCACAATTTCATTTATTTTCATTCATTTATTACTTAATTTCATTTATTCATTTATTTATAATACTTACCTTTCGATTTATTTAATTAATAGCCTTTCAGTTATACTTAAGTTTATAACAACTACAACATCACATTCTTATTTATTAAAGAATTTCATTGAATACTTTCATTATTTCAAATTTTACTTGTACCCATTACATTTTATTTTAACATTTTAACTTTTTATAGTTGGTAAGTCATATATATGTTAAAGAATGCAAATGAAGATTATACAAGTTTATCTCATTTCTTTTAAATAAATTAAATGTTCAATAATCATATCTTTTGTCTTAGAGGTTACACATTTCAAATTTTCTTGTAATTTCATTTTCAACCTAGCATTTTATCACATATTTTAATTAAAGGTTCCAATTATTAATTAGTATATTCCATTTCACTATAATAATTGAAACTATTAATTAACGGAAACTTAAGAACTAAATACCAGGTTAAGTTTCAAATCATTTTAAAATAATAGGTAGAGCATACACTTACAATTTATACATTTCCAATTATATTTAAAACATTTTGAAATTTTTTTATTTGTTTATCAAAATAAATCTATAGTAAAACTACTACAGGGGCCTTCCCACTTCGAAAATCGAAAATGAATGTCGGTGATGCGTGCACTCATCACCGAAATTATTTTCCAGCAACAGAGAGGGGAGTATAGAACTTATTTCTTTTCAAAGTTTCTGTAAAACAATTCTTTCAAATTATATTGAAATATTTATATCATAAAATCTTCTAATATTATTATTACTATTATTATATTTCAAAATCATTCGAAAGGAAGTTTCAAAACCCGAAACTTAAGTTCTAAAATTTCCAACTTTCATTTATTTGTAAATTTTATTTTACAACCGATATCTATAAATTTCACTATCTAACAACCAATATATTACAACCAAATATAACCTTTATAAAAAAATTATTTTATATATAGAAAATATAATAGGCAAAATTATTTCATTTACCTATATTTCAAACAAATATTGTGTCGGTCTGTCCTATTAAGTGTTTAGAAATTCCTATTGATGTCATAACGTCCCATGCACCAACCAGAGTTTATAAATACGAAACAGAATAAATTAACACAATATAAAAACATTTTTATAACACTAACAAATACGCTCTCTCATACACACACACACACTCAGCGACTCATCATAGGGTATTACTACCCTATTAGTAAAGAGTCACACCCCCACAAAGCTAAGGTTTATTGCTAAACCAAAGCTCTGATACCACGTTGTAACATCCCGCCTTTTTTTGTATGCTTTAAATCGACGATAAACCATACACGTCATACTCAAACCATATAGAAGGGTGGATTGTTATGAGGTAAATAAGAAAAAACAGAGAAAGAAAAACAAAATAGAATCTTGCAGCGGAACGATAAAATATAATAATCAAATAAACAGTTCATAATGCTGTTTACAAAACATTTGATTATACTTATACAACATATCACAGTTACACATACCAGAGAATAATAAAATAATGTAGCGGAACAATGTGAATGCAGTGGGATAATATAATAAATAATAGTAATACAATCTTCGTCTTCGTCTTCGTCCTCCAGAAATAAGGTCTTCGAATCCTGTAATGCTCAGACTGACCCGAGCGAATTTAAAAGACAAAACACTCAAGTCAGAACCAAAAGTTCTTATGTGAGTACAATCAACAGAAATAAATATGGGTGGAACGACATCAGAGATGTTTACGGGATTTGACATCTCCTATCCTGTGTCAACGCGGGTGTAATAACTTAAGAAATGCTCGGGATTCACATCTCCTAAGGATCCGTTTAAACTATTTACCATGTAGCAATATTTTTCTATTATAAAAATGCCTATAGTAAAATAAACTTACTTTTAAATAGCGTTAAGGAGTTACCCAATCTCCCCCTTAACACAATACTAGTCCCAGTAGTCCATCCAGTATCAGCACACCTCCAGATCGGAAGGCTACCCTAAATACTCCACGAGCTACGGGAAAAAACCAAACTCGTACAAGGTGCGCTAGGATAGGTGACATGACACAACTAGGAAATGCTAGGGTAGATATATCAATTACGCTTCCGGACCAGTGGTAACGCGTAGCAGCTCGTACCGCCCACCTCGAGCCATACCCCCAAAATCAAAAGGGCCCCAATCAATCACAAAGTAATAGAATGGTATCGAAGGAGTGTGTCCAATAAAAGGTGCTACCTTCTTAGCCCGACGATGGCTCCTGTTTTAGCCACCTTATGCCAACTCACGGGAGTTGGGTCCACGTATATACCTCAAAGGAAACGCCGGCGCCATCCTACTTCATTCTGGAATCTCCACCGAGTTAAAGTGGTTTTCGGAGTTGGCGGAGAGTATGACAACCTCCAATCCAGGTCTCTTTAACAACCAAACGTTATTATAACACAGCGGTCATTTTAAAATAATTATACTTCAAAACCAGAATATACTATCCATTTCAAACCATATAAATACGATATCATTTCCCCTTTAAAACCAAATCAATATGATATCATTTTTATTTCAAATATGTCCTTTTCTAAAACCATAACACTTTCAAAGTTATAATATTTTGAAACCAAACGCTTGAAATATAACCTTTCAAAACATAATACTTTGAATTTCATAACTTTGAAACATAACTACACCACTTAAATGGCTTAAATATTAAATTACTTTATATAATAAAAAAGCTTCTTCCATTTCACAAATCAATTCCATAAACAGATTTGAACCCCTAAATAAACCATTTCAATGTTCATATATTTCAAAGCCTTGAATATTCCACCATTTCAATACTAACTCTTTGATAATTCCATATATATCAAATTCAATTACTATTATTTAGATTGAAATTTTTACACAATAAATCCAATATCATTTAAGTAAAACTTTCCAACTTCAAGTAACTGGATATCCCTTCAATTTATTTAACTTGATATATTAATTTAAATCAACTAGACTTTCATTTAAACCACTCTAAATCAAAATCAAGTTATAAAAATCATACCCTTTGAAATCTCAATTTTATTTAAATTTCAAATCAATTTATTCGAGTATAATTCTTTAATAATTTAATTCAAATCAATTTCATTTTTATCTTCCAACTTTAATTTTATTTAAGTGATTATAAACTCTATATACAATATAATTTAAACATATACTTAACCATATTATATAAACAATCAAAATTTATTATTCAACTTATTTTATATTTCAAAACAAATTTATACATAGCTAAAAGTCAAAAATAAAATCACCTTTATATAACATCTAAAATCATTATTTATATAATCCATACATCTTTTTACAAAACCATAGAAATCATTTCAAAATATTTTAATATATATATATAGACCACGGTGTCTGTGTATAATTTTCTATCCTATGGTCAAGTGATACAGATATTTATCATTTCAATCCATAATTCAAAATATAAATATGGTTATAGATCATTTCAAACCACAATCCCGCATGAAATAAAAAACCATACAACTTGCGGTTTATAACAATATAAAATACAACATCCATTCATCCAATATCAATCATCAAACATTTATCACAATTATCATCCAATTCAATCAATAACATCAATATGGAACAGATAATAAATAACAGGTATTTACTGGCAGTTGATATGCAATAATAAATTAAATAACAATTTAATTCAATAAATTCAGTTTAACCGAGATGCTGATTAAAAATATGCCAAACAGTCATAAATAAATTTTCAATCACATCAAAAATTAATTTAACACACATAAGAAATTTTAGTAGTTGTGAGTGGGTTAAAACACTCACCTTTTGAATTTAAATTGAATTTAAATCCAAATTAAACCGAAAATTCAACTGTCTCGAAATCTGTCCAAACTAGTGCCAAACTGTCTAGAATTTCAATACGATCCTAGCGGAAAAAACTGCGCATGAAACGGACCTCGTATGCAAAAGTTATGTTTATTAGAACATTCGATAATAAAATTTAAAATAAATTAAATTAACAAATGAACAGAGCCATGTCACCATCGTTACACCATTGACCACATGAAACTCTCCCAAGCCGAAACCCTAGCCACCAAAATCAATGAAATTTCACCGCCGCCTCAAGCAATACGGCCACGATCAGAGGAGAGAAATAAATCGAGCTCCGCAGGACGACCTCGCCATGAAGTCGCGGCCGACTCCGATCGCCAAAAACGAGGCCGCCACCGTTGCCGTTTCTCACTTTCTCTAGTCGATTTCGCATGCAACTGACAAGGACCAAGACCATAGATGTCCTCAGTTCAATGACCTCTTCGATGTTGTGCCTCCTGATCGTCGTAATGACGACGATCCACTGTCGAGATCACTAGTGCCAAAACGAATGGCCGAAACAATTTCGTTGATTTCAGGACAAATAATGCATCGAATTGAAAAACGAATTGCAGATCTGAGTTACGCTCTTCGAGAGCTTTGAATTGATATAAAATTCGATAGGGTTTGTGGAGTTTGAATTTTTGGCTTTGAATTTGATATTGAAATTGGACTGTGAAATTTAGAGTTTGTCTGCCATTGAGAAAGATGAGTAATTGGAATTGTACGTACAAAAATAAGGAATAAGAAGTAGGCTAGGGTTTATAACGGCATATTTATAGGTGGATCAGAAAATAGAAACGATTGGATCGAATCCGTTTGAAAGTTGAACGCTCCACGGCCCAAAAAGCCCGTTTCGACTCTGGAACGAAAATGGGTCAACCCATATATCAAAATTGATGTTTTAAAATATTTTAAAATTAATGGAACAGGTTTCAGGTCCAAATTCCATCGTATGAATAAGTTATGCTAAAATCAAGTTATTTCAAATTGATTTCAATTGATTTCAATTAAATTGATTTCAGGGCATATCGAGTCCGTACGATCAAATGACAAGCCCGATCGCTACGAAACTTGAAATCCTACAATAATTCACCGTTACGGATCCGATGAAACTAGTTTCGTCGAAATCCGAGTCAGTGGCCAAAATCGCTATTTTTACATTAATTAAATAAAATAATAATTACTTAATTAAATCAAATTTTCAATTTCAATTCGATAATTGTCAAATTTCATCATTTTTTATTTCTTAATCATTTATAATGATTTAAACAAATTTAGATGTCAATTTAACGTTGATTCATTCATCAAATTCAGTGTTAAATTTCATTTTTTATTAAATTCAGAAATTATAAATTTAAGTCCCCAAAATTCGTTTACTAACTTTTTAAACCTTGTTATTCGAATCTTCCATTACAATAAGGATATAACTAACATTGGTTCATGATTTATTACATAATATCCTCAATTTTCAACTTAATTTCCATTAACATAATATTTAAATATTAATTTTCAATTATTTGTAATTAATCCTATTATTGAATTTAAATTCCAATAAATTAATAAATCTTGAATTTCCATTCTTTTTATTCAACCTATTATAATATTATGAATAAACTTAACATGATTACATCTCATTCCCGTTATTAATTCATTAAAAAATTCCAAATGTTTATTTATTCCAGATTTAATTGTCAAAATCTTATTAAATCAACAAATTTATTATTGAAAATTCATGGGTCATTACAAACCAACTCACAACTTCTGAAATTTCTTATGCGTGTTAAATTAACTTTTGATGTGATTAGAAATTTATTTATGACTGTTTGGCATATGTTTATCTCATCTCCGTTAAATCGAATTTATTGAATTAAATTGTTATTTAATTTATTAATGCATATAAACTACCAGTTAAATTATTATTTGATTTATTATTGCATATAAACTGCCAGTTAAATTGTTATTAATTTATTATTGAATATAAACTGCCAGTAAATTCCCGTTATTTATTATTTGTTCTATATTGATGTCATTGTTTGAATTGGATAATGATTGTGATAAATGGTTGATGATTGATATTCGATGAATGGATGTTGTATTTATATTGTTGTAAACTATAAGTTGTTATGGATTTTATTTCATTCGGGGTTGCGGTTTGAAATGATATATAACCGTATTTATATTTTAAATTGCGGATTAAAAGGATGCATATCCGTATCACTTAACCATAGGATAGAAAATTATGTACAGACACCGTGGTATATAAAAATATTTTGAAATGATTTCTATGGTTTTGTGAAGAAATATATGGTTTTATTAAATATTGATTTTCGATATTATATAATGTTATTTTATTCTTGATTTTGAACTATGTATAATTTGTTTAATATAAAATAAGTTTAATAATGACGTTTGATTTTATAGAAGATAATATGGTTAAGTATTTAAATTATATTTTAATATAGAGTTTATAATGATTTAAATAAAATAAAGTTGGAAGATAAATTGGAAATTTATTTGAATTTGAATTTATTTAAGAGTTAAACTCAAATAAGTTGATGTGAAATTTATTAAATTGGAAATTTTAAAGGGTATGATTTTATACCTTGATTTTGAGTTAAGGTGAATTAAATGAATAGTTCAAGTACAAATAAATTGAAGGAAATATTTAGTTATTTGTAATTCAGGATTTATTTAAATAATAATGGATTATTAATTAAATGTTTCGAAACTCAATAATAGAAAATTGAATTTGATATATAAGAAATTGCCAAACTTAGTTCTAAAATTGTTGAATACTTAAAGTTTGGAATATATTTAATTTGAAATGGTTTATTTGGGAGTTCAAATCTGTATTTGGAATTGATTTGTGAAATTGAAGAAGCTATTTTATTGTATAAAGTAATTTAATACGTAAGCCATTTAAGTGGTGTAGTTATGTTTCAAAGTTATGCAATTCAAAGTATTATGTTTTGAAAGGTTATATTTCAAGTGTTTGGTTTCAAAATACTATAACTTTGAAAGTGTTATGGTTTTGAAAAGGATATATTTGAAATAAAAATGATAACATATTGATTTGGTTTTTAAAAGGGAAATAATATCGTATTTATATGGTTTTGAAATGGATAGTATATTCTGGTTTTGAAGTATACTAATTTTGAAATGACCGTGGTGTTATAATAACGTTTGGTTGTTAAAGAGACCGGGATCGGAAGTTGTCACACTCTCTGCCTACTCCAAAAACCACTTTAACAACCGTGTATGCAGTGGAGATTCCAGAATGAAGTATGATGGAGGCGGCGTTTCCTTTGAGGTATATACATGGACCCAACTCCCGTGAGTTGGCATAAGGTGGCTAAAACAGGAGCGATCGGCTGGCTAAGAAGGTAACACCTTTTATCGGACACACTCTTTCGATACCATTCTATTACTTTGTGATTGATTGAGGCCCTCTTGATTTTGGAGGTGTGGCTCGAGGTAGGCGATAGTAGCTACTACGCGTTACCACCGGTCCGAAAGCGTAATTGGTATATCTACCCTGGCATTGCCTAGTTGTGCCGTGTCGCCTACCCTAGCGCGCCTTGTACGATATTGGTTTTCTCCCGTAGCTCGTGGAGTATTTAGGGTAGTCTCCCGATCTGGAGATGCACTGATACTCGATGGACTACTAGGACTATTACGTGGTAAGGGCTATATGGGTAACCCCTTAATGCTATTTAAAAGTAAGTTTATTTTACTATTAGACATTATTATAATAGCGTATATTACTGCGTAGTACATAGTTTAATGAATCCTTAGGAGATGTGAATCCCGAACATCTCTTAAGTTATTGCACTCTCGTTTGACATTGGATAGGAGATGTCAAATCCCGTAAACATCTATGATGCCGTTCCACTCATATTATTTACACTGATTTAACTTACATAAAATCTTTTAGTTCTGACTCGAGTGTTTTGTCTTTTCAATTCGCTTGGGTCAGTCTGAGCATTTCAGGATTCGAAGACTTTATTTCTAGAGGACGAAGACGAAGATTGTGTTACTATTATTTATTATATTATTCCACTACATTCATACTATTCCGATGCATTATTTATTATTCTCTGGCATGTATAACTCTAATATGTGTTGTATAAGTATAAGCAAATTTCTGTAAAACAGCTTCATAAACTGTTATTTGATTATTATATTTTATTGTTCCGCTGCAAGATTCTGTTCTGTTCTTTTTCTCTACTTTTTATTATTCACCCCAATAAAAATCCGTCCTTCTGTATAGTTTGAGTCTGACGTGTGTCTACTTAAGCGTATAAAAAGGCGGGATGTTGCAGCATTTCTCTGTAAAAAAAATATACAAACAGACATTATATAATTTTTATATTAGTTGCATTTTGTATGTAACTATTTTAAATAATTGTATACAAATCTAAAAAACTTAAATATGTGCATCCAAATATGCAATTATTTGAAACTAATACTTTTGTAATTAATACTGTATTTTAGTATAGATTTTAACTTATTTTTGCATTAATTTATAACTATGTAATGCATATGTAGTCTTAAAATGGAGCAGTTCGGTACCAAGATTGTTAAAGGATATTTTTAGTTTTTAACTGCATATGTCAAATGCAGTTAAAATTTGCATTTAACAGCTATAATTATTGACTGCATATCAATTATGCAGTTAAAAAATACATAACAGCTGCAATTTTTAACTGTATAATATATATGCAGTTAAAAATAATATAATTAATAACTGCACATTAGATATGTATGAAAGTAAAATAAGAATCTTATGAATTTCTAACTGCATAAGTGAAATGTACTTCAAAATTTGCATTATTCAAGTGCATATTTAACAACACATGTTATATGCAGTTAAAAATTGCATCTAACACTTTCTATTTTTCACCGCATAACAGATATGCAGTTAAAAATGGAACAATTTATAACTACATAAGTGAAACGCAGTTGTTCACAAATAATTGCAAACATGTATGCAACTACTCATAATAATTGCATATATGTCTACAAGTATAATAAATATCTTTATGACTTTTAACTGCATAAGTGAAACGCGCTTAAAATTCGCATCATTTAATTGTATGTTTTAACCGCATATTTCCTATGCAGTTAAAATTTGCATATAACAGCTGTATTTTTAAGACGCATATCAGACATGCATGTAATTGATGTAAAATGCAGTTAAAATTACATTTAACATCTATATTTATTTACTGCATATCAAGTATACAGTTAAAATACACATTTAACATCAGTAATTTTTAACTGTGTAACATATATGCAGCAAAAAATAATACAATTAATAACTTTATATTAGATATGTATGCAAGTATATTAAGAATCTTATGAATTTTTAACCGCATAATTGAAATGCACTTCAAAATTTGCATGATTCAAGTGTATTTTTTAAATGCGTATGTTATATGCAGTTAATAATTGTATTTAACAGACGTTATTTTTCACTGCATAACAGATATGCAGTTAAAAATGGTGCAATTTATAACTGCATAAGTGAAATGTAGTTAAAAATGCGGTTGTTCATAAATAATTGCAAACAAGTATGCAACTATTCATAATAATTGCATATATGTGTGCGAGTATAATAAAAATCTTATGACTTTTAACTGCATAAGTGAAATGCACTTAAAATTTGCGTCATTCAATTATATGTTTTAAATGTATATTTCATATGTAGTGAAAATTTGCATATAATAGCTATAATTTTAAAATGCATATTAAACAAAGCAAATATCTGCAATTTTATCAAATTTACTTATTAACATAGAATGAAAATCGATACAACCAAATTTCTTAATAGATAACCTTCGATTTTCTAATATGAGTTGTTTTCATCTTCTGAATCTTTATTTTCTTCAGTTCTGGAGTCGATTTAAACATTGATTTTTGAAGTTGGAACTACTTCCGATTTATAATTCATGCATTTAGGGTTTTATTTTTTTAAGGTGTTGATCGATGAAAAGAATTTGAAGGGTTTTGGGTTTTGTTCGAGAAAGACGTAAGTGTATTTAGGAAAAAAAATTGTTGCATTTAAATATAAGGATGTGAAACCTATAATTAAAACGGAGGAATATTTTATGTATTTTCAAACCTATTAAGAGTGTATGCCTAATGCTCTGTTATTTTTTCCTTTCAAAATTCTTCTACCTTCTTCCCTCCGTTACTAAAAAATCATCAACCATCCTACTCTTCGTTCTTACCTCAATAACTCACTCCCATGGATTAACATCAGATCTAGATCAGTTAACGGATATAAAGGATGTCAAAGATTTATGGACTTCATTTCGAAGATTATCATTTTGTAAATTACCAAGATCATGTCAAAAATTAGGGATTTTGAATCTTCATGCTTCATGATGAAGAGAATGGCATTGTATATATGATTTATGTCAAAGTCTGATTATCAGGCTTCATTTCACAGATAACGAATTTCAAAATTTATGATTTTTGAAATTTGCAGATTTCGAAGATCTGGGTTTCGTAAGTATAGGGCTTTGGATATTTAAGTTTTGCTTATGGATGATTTCGGAAGGAGGCATGATATCGAAGCTCAAAGCTTCATGTCGAAGTTAATGGCTTCATTTTGAAGACCACCAAGATTCAAACATTAAGAGAGTGTCAAATATATATCATATTTCAGAAGTATGATTTCGAAAATATATGAAAATGAAAATATATAAAGTTGGTTTCAAAAGTATATGATTTCGAAAATATACGAAGTTGATTTCGAAAGTATATGTTTCAGAAATATATAAGGTTGATTTTGAAAATATGTAAGGTTACGTATGATTTCGAAAAAGTATCAGGTTTCATATATATTTGATTTTGAATATATGTTTGGTTTCGCATTTATATACACAGTTTTGAAAATATCAGACTTTTGGAAATATAAGCTTCAAATATATAAGGCTTCATATGTGCTTTCATATTATATCATCATGTTTCGAAAAGTGTAAGGGTCTATATATATACACATACATACATACATACATACATACATACATACATACATACATACATACATATATATAAGTAAAAAAGGGAAAAATGTTGGAATCGGAGCATGGTTGATTCTAGTACGTTATCGGTAATCATGGTTGGAAACCGCTGAGTTAGCTTTAGGTTGCCAAGGTGTGCGTAAATCATGTTTATAGCTAAACATGTTAAAAACCATAGTTAGTGATAACCAGGGAATTAATCAGGTTATTATACCAATAAGATATTAAAGAATGGGTTATTTCGCCGTAAAAATTTATGTTAATTAATTTTTTTATATTATAAGTAGATCTCTCAAAGAAAAAATATTTTAACAAAAGAAGGATTACTATTTGAAAAATGATATTTTCTCAAAGAACAAAACAAAAGTATTCAACAATTGAGCATTCGGATCTCAAACGAATTGAGTTCTTAAATTTAGATTATAATTTTAAATTGAGAAGCATAATTTCCTTAGATAGCTACAAATTTATTTGTAGATTTGATAAACAGTTTAAACAAATATTACATGGAGAAGACCAACAGTTAAAAAGCTTAACGGACTTAATTATAAATCTTGCCTTTAATTTAGAACGGTGTGATAATTCCATTAGAAAATCTATAGAAGTGATCGCTAGATTTATAGGAGAAAAGAACATATTGTTAAAACAGTTAACAGATAATTTTTATTTTCTAAAAATCAAAACGAAAATTTACTAAAGTCTATTTTACAATTAAAAACAGCTATTCCAAGTAAATCTTTAATTACAGAACTAAAGTTTTTGCTTGAAACAAACAAACCAAACGCTATTGAACTAGAAACTAAAAGGTTAATTGAAGATTTAAATCACAGAGCTCTCGACTTTGATAACAAAATCAAACAAATAGAGCAGTTAGTCGAAGAAGTAAGGCACATAGTGTTAAATTAACTGTTTTATGAATCGTTATTTAAAGAAAGCAGTTGATAAAGCCATAGAGGTAGGAAAGGAAACTAGTGAACCAACAGGTTATACCGATTATATAGAAACAGGTAGATCAGATAAGGTTTATCCTTTTTTATTAAATATTTTGATAAATCTTAATTTACAGATCCTTGAAAAACTTGAAGTTTGAAAAAGAACTTGATAAACTTTCTGAACAGTTAGTAAACCTTTCATTAAGAAAACCAGTGGAAGCTGTTAATAGAACACCAGAATTATATAAATTCTGGATACCAAGAAAATAGTTTAATTATATTTCTACAACCTAGAAGTTCATTTTCTGGTCCAAGCCGGACCATAGCTGAATCTAGTTCATTTAAAGGGAAACCAAAAGATGAAATATCCAGTGTATTATCAAAATTTAAATCCAGAAAAGATAAACAGATTATACAGTTAGATGAGGAGATTAATCTTGACCGAAATCTAGAATTGTATAATACAAACCAGTTAGATGTTTTAAATCCTAGAATGTTGTACCAAACTGGTATAACAAATATAAACACTACTCTATTTAGAAGTATTGTAACATCCGCCTTTACGCACAATTTAAACAGACACACGTGCCAATTCGAACCATACGGAAGGGCGGATTGTTATGAGGTAAATAAGAAAAACAGAGAAGAAATAAACAAAATAGAATCTCACAGCGGAAGGATAAAATATAATAATAAAATATACAGTTTATAAAACTGTTTACAAAACATTTGATTCTTCTTTATACAATTAAATATCAGAGTTCACATACCAATAAATACCAATGCAGCGGAATACAGTGTGTAGTGGAACCATATAATATAATAATAATAATAATGAAATCTTCGTCTTCGTCCTCCAGAAATAAAGTCTTCAAATCCTGAAACGCTCGGACTGACCTGAGCGAATTTGAAAAACAAAAACACTCGAGTCAGAACTAAAAGATCTTATGTGAGTTAAATTAACAGAAATAAATATGAGTGCAGTAACTCAAGAGATGCTCGGGATTTACATCTCCTAAGGATCCGTTAAACTATTTACTATGTAGTATATTGCGCTATTATAATAGTGTCTAATTGTAAAATAAACTTACTTTTAAATAGCATTAAGGCTTTACATTTTCCACCTTAACACGTAATAGTCCCAGTAGTCCATCCAATATCATAGTCCCTCCTGATCGGGAAGCCACCAGAGGATACCACACGGGCTACGGGAGAAATCCAAACTCATACAAGGCGCTATAAGGTACGTGACACGGCACAACTAGGCAATGCCAGGGTAGATATACCAATTGCTATCCGGGCTGGTGGAAACGCGTAGCCGCAGCTACCGCCCACCTCGAACTAACACCTCCAAATCAAAGAAATCAATAGTGGCCACCGAATCAATCCAAAGTCAGAGTATAGTATCGAAGGAGTGCGTTCGATCAGAGGAATGATCTCATTGGCCCGAGAACCGCTCCTATTTTAGCCACCTTATGCCAACCCACGGGAGTTGGGTCCACGTAATTACCTTATAGGAAACGCCGTCACCAACCTACTTCATTCTGGAATTTCCACCGCGTACACGGTTGTTAAAGTGGTTTTCGAAGTTGGCAGAGAGTATGACAACTTCCGATTCCGGTCTCTTTAACAACCAAATGTTATTATAACACCGCAGTCATTTAAAATAATTTAAACTTTAAAACCAGAATAAAATATCCATTTTAAACCCATATAAATACGATATCGTTTATATTTTTTAAAACCCCAAATCAATACGATATCATTTAGGCCCAAACCAATATAATGTCATTTTATTTTCCAGTATATATTCTTTTTCAAAATCATAGGGTTTTCAAAGTAAAATATTTAGAAATCAATGCTCTTGAATAAAATATTTCAAATTATACTACCTTAAAAATCATAACCTTGAAACAAGTTTTCATCTCTTAAATGGTTAAATATTAAATTACTTTTATAAAACAAAATAGCTTCTTTAGATTTCAGAAATCAATTTCAAATATCGATTTAAACTTCCAAATACCATTTCAATTCTTATGTTTCAAGCTTTAAATATTTCACCATTTCACAACAAACTCATTTGACAATCCCATAGATATTAAATTCAATTGCTCATTATTTAGCCTTGAAATATTTACTTAATGAATTCAATATAATTTAAGAAAAACCTTTAACTTCACATAACAGGAAAATCTTTCAATTTATTATATATATTCATTTAAATCAACCTGATATTCATTTAGCTCACTCTACACAAAAATCAAGTTATAAAATCATATCCTTTAAAAATTCTAACTTTTTATTTAATTCCAGTTTAACTTAATATTCATCTTCCAACTTTATTCTCATTTAAGTCAAAGAAACTCCAGAAATTAAATTTTAAATAAAAGCTTAATCGTATTTGATCTTAAAATCAAACTTTATTCTAAACTTCAAATCAAATTTATACAAAGCTAAAAAAAACCGGAAATTACTATATATATAATAACCTTTATCAATAACCAAATCAATATCCCATAAACCATATATATAGCTTTACAAAACCATAGAAAATCATTTCAAAAATAATTATATATATATATATATATATACCGCGATGCCTGTATAAAATTTTCTACCCTATGGTCAAGTGATACGGATGTTTATCATTTCAATCCGCAATTTAAAATAAAAATGTGGTTGTATATCATTTCAAACCGCAATCCCAAATGAAATGAAAATGCATGATGACTTGAAGTTTATACAATATAAATGTAGCATCCGTTCATCCAAATATCAATCATCAACCATTATTTGCAACATCATCCAATTTAAACAATCATCGATATAGAGCATATAAATTATACAGGAAATAAATAACATGTATTGACTAACAATTTATACTCAATAATAAATTTAACTACTGGTAGACTAGCAGTTTATATGCAAAATAAATGTAAATTTTACTGGCAGTTAATATGAAATAAAAATAAACATAACTATGACAGGCAGTTAATATGCAAATAAATAAATTCTAACTGCCAAGTTATATGCAATAAATAAAATAAATTAACAGTTAAATTAATAGAAATGCGATTTTACTGAGATGACGAATAAAACATGCCAAACAGTCATAAACAAATTTCTACTCGAATCTTAAATTAATTTAACAAACATAAGAAATTTTAGAAGTTGTGAGTGGGTTAAAACACTCACCTTTTGAATTTAAATCGAATTTAAATCCGATTTAAACCCAAAAATTTGACAGTCTCCGATTTCAACCAAACCAGCGTCATCGCGTCCAAAATTTTATTTCGATCCTAACAAAAAAAATTGCACGTGAAACGGAGTTCGTATGCGAGAGTTATAGCAAAAATTGCGATTGAAAACAATTTAAACGAATAACTAAAATGGAACACATTACACACCCCAATCCGTAAGCCGCGTCAACATTGATTATGCGGCACATCTCTCCCATGCTTCACTACAGGCAACGCAACCTATATCCCATATACGTGACCGTTGACCGCTCCTCCACGCCTGCCACCGGCCATCCAGGTGTTGCCGACTACATCCACACACTCACCCAGCAACGCCGCCCCTTCCTGAAGTCACGCGGCTCCCCTGCGCTGCCGCCGCCGTACCAGATGGGTTTCGAAACCCTAAAATACCGATTCCAGTCACCTCGCTTCGATTAAAATAAAACGACCACCACCATCTCGAAGCCCATGCCAAGATCTACAAAACCCAGAAAGGGATTGCACGATTTCTGTCCGAATCAAAAACGCCTAAATCCACATATGGGTTTCGAAATTCCTGGCTTTGACCGAGATTTGCCGCTGACTCAAGTATCGATTGTAAAAACAAAAACCATGTGCAGATTCGTATCGATGAAATCTACAACATATATTTTTTTTGGAATTTTCTGAGAAATTTGAATTTTTGACTTTGGATTTTGAACTGTAAATGGATTTAGGGTTTTCAACCATTGAAGAAGAGAAAGGGTTGAAGAAATGAACGTACAGCAAATGAGAATAGAATGGAGGCTAGGGTTTATGACTGAATTTATATAGGCAGGTCAGAATTGAATATATGGATTGGATAAACAAACGTGCTAAAGCTAACGTGGCCCAAAAATCCCGTTTTGACCCCGGAACGAAATTGGATAAATCCATATATCAAAATAGGCATTTTAAAATATTCTGAACGCGATGAAAAAGTTTCACGTCCAAATTCCATCTTATGAAGAAGTTATGCTGAAAACAAAATTTTCAAATTGATTTCAAACTGATTTCAATTAAATCGATTTCAAGGCATTTCGCGTTCGTATGATCAAACGACAAGTTCGATCGCTACGAAATTTGAAACCCTACAATAATTCACTGTTACGGATCCGATGAAACTGGTTTCGTCGAAATCCGAGTCCGTGACAAAAATAGCTATTTTTGTATTAATTTAAATAAATTAAAAATTAGTCAATTAAATCAAATTTCCCATTTCACTTCGATAATTGACGGTTCTTATCAATCATAAATTTTTCAACCATCTATGCTAATTTAAACAAAATTTAACTTGTCGAATTAAAATTTTGAAATTCCCAAATTTCATTTATTACACCAAATTGTAAGTTTAATTTTAAAAAAATTAAATTAAATTTTCTTTCCATTTATTATTGTCAAATAGATGGATTTATCATTTGATTCATATTTCATTACGTAAATATCTCCTATTTCACCTAATTTTATATTTACATAATGTCTGAATATTAAATTTCAAGTATTACTTCAATTAACGCTAAAGTAAAAATTAGTTATTATTTATTGCAGTTGATTACCAGTTATAATTAAATATCCTAAGTAGATGGTTAATCTTAAATACTTGTTATCATTAACGTTTTATTTCCACTTACAAATGCATGCAATTATTACCTACTTCCATCTTTATCTCCAATTAACGTAAAATGTTATACTCAATTTCCATTAATTTCAATAGATTCATATTATCATGCTTATGAAGAACATTTACGTTATGCTCCATGTATTACCTTAATTTATTTAACGTAACATTTAATTTATTTTTATTGCAATGATTTCCAAATCAATTGAATGAATTAATATATGTGCATCACTCATAATAACTTGTGGTCACAACTCTTGATCACCTTTAATAAGTTTATTATATACTATCCAATAATCACCATTTACTATATATATACGAATTAATAAATTCAATATTTCCATTTCGTTTTCCTATACTAAATATATTACTAAGTGTATTTACTCCATTCCAACAAGTTGGAATTCCATTCTTACTATAACAATCATTTCCCTATTCACTTATATTACTAACCCATCATCATTGCATTTATTGTCTTTTATTGATTTAATCAAATTACCCCCATATTCTTTTAAATTCATACTAACGAAATATTCAATTCTATTTATTGCATAAACTCCATTTCATAAATCTACCTGCAATTTCTACCTAGAAATAAGGTTACGTTTCCGTTGAAATTTACATTTACACCTTACGTTACTACATTAATAATTAGTAACGTTTATAACATCAACCATCACTTATGAGTAAATTGGTATTCCCTTTAACCCATTAATTACTAACTTTAATTATTGCAATTCATTTATCTAACATAAATTTTGAATCTATTCCCAAATTTTCATATTTCAATTAATTAACGCCTTACAATAGCTTACAAATAAAAGGGATTGTACTAATTACATTATTTATTTTCTTACATTACTTTATTACCTCCGTTTATATTTAGTTTCCGTAAATCAATATTTTATTCCATTGACAAATTCAATACTTGCCTTAATTTACTTATTCAAACTTTATATCAAATGCAACAATTTCCACTATTACTATTAACTGCAATATATAATTTAATTTGTAAATTTTAATTACCCTTAATACATCAAATTTCAATATTTGCTTTCATATAAATTAATAAGATTTTTATTTCTTTCTAAATTTAAATTAAAATCTTATTAATTTAATTCATTTTAAACATCGAATTTATACAGGTCGTTACACTCTCCCCCACTCAAAACTTTTCGTCCCCGAAAAGGAAAAGAAGGAAAAAGAAGAAATAAGAAAACAATATATCTTTCTTAATTAAATTTATATACAAATAAGTTTACAAAATTAAAATAATTTAACATAAAATATACAATTTATACCTATTTAAATCCTTTATACATAAATTGTTAAAGTTTGTAAACATTTTCAAAAATTTTCTAAGTCCAAAATTTACGGAAAATTTTGGCAGAGTCTCCTTTGCCCGGAGAGGCTCGGAAGAAAATATAATATAAATATAACGATATACACAAATATTTTCCAAAATAATATATATCCCTATATGGGAAAATATATAAAATAGCGCTATAAACCAAAATCCGAAAACGTACCTATTTGTCGGGTAATTTACGCTAAATTTATGGAACCAAAAGTAGTAACAATTGCTTCCAAAACCTGCATTTCACTTATAAAATCCAAAAGGTTAACAATTTATATAAAGTGAAATATTTAAGTTGTTTCAATCACGAACAACAAATCAATACAACAACCATCAATTTCAACAAACAGCATACACAACAAATACAAAAACAACCATACAATCATACAACAAATAGTTGTTCGGGTTCAAAACCTTTAAATTGTACGGAATGAAGAATAAACCATCAAGTGCATCATTTACTCAACAGTCTTAGATTAAACCCCATGGATTATTCATCCATCCCAACAAAGTTAAAGTTTCCTTACCCAACAACCACAATCCAACAATAACAATTCCAATCAACAATCAAATTAACTTATTATAAATTTTATTTCATACATCAGTTGTTTGATTATCTTTTTATTTATAAAGTGATTCATCGTTTTAATTTACATTTACTCATTAAACGTTTGCTTCATTTATTTTTCCCATTACTTACAATTATTCAATTCCATTAATTCAGGTCATGCCAATTCCCTTTTATTTCGTTATACTATTCATTCATTTATTATTGCATGTCCTCATTTAATTTGTTAGCATTTCCATTTTATTTACTTAAGTTGATATTCATCTATTTGAATCACTTACCTTTAATTATATTCACTTATAGTAAAATTTCAATTGTACTTAAGTTGATAACATTAAATTCTCATTTAACAGCAATTTCATTGAATAATTTTACTATTTCAAATTTTTACTTGTATAATATTCTATTACAATCTCTTACTAAACATTTCAACTTTTAATATTTGGTAAGTTATATATGTTAAAGAAAATGCAGATGAACTTATACAAGTTTTATTTCAATTCTTTTAATTCATTCATTGTTCAATAAATCTTTACCTTTTTCTTATAAATTACAATTTTAACTTCCTTTTTTATTTCCTTTATAACTTAGCATTAAATCTCTTACCTAACTGAGAGGTTTCAATTATTAATTACTTACTTTTCATTTCACTACACTAATTCGAAACAAACTAATTAATGGAAATTTAGGAATTTAATACCGGGTTAAATTTTCAATTTATTTTAAAACAATAGATAAATATATTCTTACAACTTATATATCTCTAATTATATTTAAAACAATTCAAAATTTATATATATTCAAAAATGAATCTGCAGTAGAACTACCACAGTGGCCTTTCCCCTTCGAAACTCGAAAATGAAAGTCGATGATGCGGCCGCCATCACCGAAATTATTTGCCAGCGACAGAGAGGAAAGTACAAAACCTATTTTCTCCAAAATCCTCTTTAAAACAATTTTTTTCAAATTATATCAAATATCTGTATCAGAAAATACTTATAACAATATTATTATGTTCCAAAATTTATTCGAAAAATTTCAAAACCGTGGATCATAAGTTCTAAATTTCCACTTTTTATTTTTTTTATTTTTTTCAATCTTTATTACCTAACAACCAATCTATTGCAGCCAAATATAGATATCTTTTTGAAAATTTTTATTTTATGTATAGAAAATATAGTAGGCAAAATTATTTCATTCACCTATATAAAACAAATATTATGTCGGTCTGTCCTATTAAGTGTTTAGAAATCTCTATTGATGTCACAGCGTCCCATGCACCAATCAGAATTTATAAATACAAAACGGAACAGATTAACACAATATAAAAACCTTTTTATAACACTAACAAATACGCTCTCTCATATATATACTCTCAGCGACTCCCATAGGGTATTACTACCCTATTAATAAAGAGTCAAACCCCACAAAGCTAAGGTTTATCGCTAACCAAAGCTCTGATACCAACTGTAACATCTGCCTTTACGCACGATTTAAATAGACACACGTGCCAATTCGAACCATACGGAAGGGTGGATTGTTATGAGGTAAATAAGAAAAACAGAGAAGAAATAAACAAAATAGAATCTCACAGCGGAAGGATAAAATATAATAATAAAATATACAGTTATAAAACTGTTTACAAAACATTTAATTCTTCTTTATACAATTAAATATCAGAGTTCACATACCAATAATATCAATGCAGCGGAATTAAATGTTGTAGTGGAATAATATACTTAGATAATAGTAATACAAATCTTCGTCTTCGTCCTCCAGAGCTAAATCTTCAAATCCTGAAACGCTCGGACTGACCCGAGCGAATTGAAAAGACAAAACACTCGAGTCAGAATTAAAAGATCTTATGTAAGTTGAATTAACAGAAATAAATATGAGTGCAGTAACTCAAGAGATGCTCGGGATTTACATCTCCTAAGGATCCGTTAAACTATTTACTATGTAGTATATTGCGCTATTATAATAGTGTCTAATTGTAAAATAAACTTACTTTTAAATAGCATTAAGGCTTTACATTTTTCACCTTAACACGTAATAGTCCCAGTAGTCCATCCAATATCATAGTCCCTCCTGATCGGGAAGCCACCAAAGGATACCACACGGGCTACGGGAGAAATCCAAACTCGTACAAGGCACGATAGGGTAGGTGACACGGCACAACTAGGCAATGCCAGGGTAGATATACCAATTGCTATCCGGGCTGGTGGAAACGCGTAGCAGCTACTACCGCCCACCTCTAAATAACACCCCCAAATCAAAAAAATCAATAGTGGCCACCGAATCAATCCAAAGTCAGAGTATAGTATCGAAGGAGTGCGTTCGATCAGAGGAATGACCTCATTGGCCCGAGAATCGCTCCTGTTTTAGCCACCTTATGCCAACACACGGGAGTTGGGTCCACGTAATTACCTTATAGGAAACGCCATCACCAACCTACTTCATTCTGGAATCTCCACCGCGTACACGGTTGTTAAAGTGGTTTTCGGAGTTGGCAGAGAGTATGACAACTTTCGATCCCAGTCTCTTTAACAACCAAACGTTATTATAACACCGCGGTTATTTAAAATAATTTAAATTTTAAAACCAGAATAAAATATCCATTTTAAACCCATATAAATACGATATCGTTTATATTTTTTAAAACCCCAAATCAATACGATATCATTTAGGCCCAAACCAATATAATGTCATTTTATTTTCCAGTATATATTCTTTTCCAAAATCAAAGGGTTTTCAAAGTAAAATATTTAGAAATCAATACTCTTGAATAAAATATTTCAAATTATACTACCTTAAAAATCATAACCTTGAAACAAGTTTTCATCTCTTAAATGGTTAAATATTAAATTACTTTTATAAAACAAAATAGCTTCTTTAGATTTCACAAATCAATTTCAAATATCGATTTAAACTTCCAAATACCATTTCAATTCTTATGTTTCAAGCTTTAAATATTTCACCATTTCACAACAAACTCATTTGACAATCCCATAGATATTAAATTCAATTACTTATTATTTAGCCTTGAAATATTTACTTAATGAATTCAATATAATTTAAGAAAAACCTTTAACTTCACATAACTGGAAAATCTTTCAATTTATTATATATATTCATTTAAATCAACCTGATATTCATTTAGCTCACTCTACACAAAAATCAAGTTATAAAATCATATCCTTTAAAAATTCCAACTTTTTATTTAATTCCAATTTAACTTAATATTCATCTTCCAACCTTTTTCTCATTTAAGTCAAAGAAACTCCAGAAATAAAATTTTAAATAAATGATTAATCGTATTTGATCTTAAAATCAAACTTTATTCTAAACTTCAAATCAAATTTATACAAAGCTAAAAAAACCGGAAATTACTATATATATAATAACCTTTATCAATAACCAAATCAATATCCCATAAACCATATATATAGCTTTACAAAACCATAGAAAATCATTTCCAAAATAATTTTATATATATACCGCGATGCCTATATAAAATTTTCTACCCTATGGTCAAGTGATACGGATGTTTATCATTTCAATCCGCAATTTAAAATGAAAATGCGGTTGTATATCATTTCAAACCGCAATCCCGAATGAAATGAAAATGCATGATGACTTGAAGTTTATACAATATAAATGTAGCATCCATTAATCCAAATATCAATCATCAACCATTATTTGCAACATCATCCAATTTAAACAATCATCGATATAGAGCATATAAATTATACAGGAAATAAATAACATGTATTGACTAACAATTTATACTCAATAATAAATTTAACTACTGGTAGACTAGCAGTTTATATGCAAAATAAATGTAAATTTTACTAGAGTTAATATGAAATAAAAATAAACATAACTATGACAGGCAGTTAATATGCAAATAAATAAATTCTAACTGCCAAGTTATATGCAATAAATAAAATAAATTAACAGTTAAATTAATATAAATGCGATTTAACTGAGATGACGAATAAAACATGCCAAACAGTCATAAACAAATTTCTACTCAAATCTTAAATTAATTTAACAAACATAAGAAATTTTAGAAGTTGTGAGTGGGTTAAAACACTCACCTTTTGAATTTAAATCGAATTTAAATCCGATTTAAACCCAAAAATTTGACGGTCTCCGAATTCATCCAAACTAGCGTCATCGAGTCCGAAATTTTATTTCGATCCTAACAAAAAAAATTACATGTGAAACGGAGTTCGTATGCGAGAGTTATAGCAAAAATTGCGATTGAAAACAATTTAAACGAATAACTAAAATGGAACACATTACACACCCCAATCTGTAAGCCACGTCAACATTGATTATGCGGCACATCTCTCCCATGCTTCATACAGGCAACGCAACCTATATCCCATATACGTGACCGTTGACCGCTCCTCCACGCCTGCCACCGGCCATCCAGGTGTTGCCGACTACATCCACACACTCACCCAGCAACGCCGCCCCTTCCTGAAGTCACGCGGCTCCCCTGCGCCACCGCCGACGCCGCCGTACCGGATGGGTTTCGAAACGCTAAAATACCAATTCTAGTCACCTCGCTTCGATTAAAATAAAATGACCACCACCATCTCGAAGCCCATGCCGAGATCTACAAAACCCAGAAAGGGATTGCACGATTTCTGCCTGAATCAAAAACGCCTAAATCGACATATGGGTTTCGAAATTCCTGGCTTTGACCGTGATTTGTCGCTGACTCAAGTATCGATTGTAAAAACAAAAACCATGTGCAGATTCGTATCGATGAAATCTACAACATATATTTTTTTTGGAATTTTCTGAGAAATTTGAATTTTTGACTTTGGATTTTGAACTGTAAATGGATTTAGGGTTTTCAACCATTGAAGAAGAGAAAGGGTTAAAGAAATGAACGTACAGCAAATGAGAATAGAATGGAGGCTAGGGTTTACGACTGAATTTATATAGGTAGGTCAGAATTGAATAGATGGATTGGATAAACAAACGTGCTAAAGCTAACGTGGCCCAGAAAGCCCGTTTTGACCTCGGAACGAAATTGGATAAATCCATATGTAACGTCCCGGAAATTTTCGACTTTCGAAAATTCAACATCGATACTCACTTTATCGACTGCCGAGAAATCGAAGGTCGGAAACCCGAAATGTTATGTTTTAAGAAAAGGAAAGAGGTAGAAGAAGAGAGAAAAGATAAAAAAATAGAGAGGAAAGAAAATGGAAAATAGAAAATAGAACGGAACAGAAAGAAAACAACAGAACAACATCAGAATCTCACAATTCGCAGCGGAACAACATATAATAGATAAATGAATAATCTTTAAACAAAGAACGATATCAGTTATTACATTACATCACATTATATTACATCTTATCATCAGAGTGTACAACAACAACAACAACATCAAACAGCGGAAAAGAAATACTATATAACTAGTAATACGACATGCCATCCAGCTTGCCTCCAGCAATTCCAGAATATCCTGATAGACCTAACTCTTAACTGCCCGTGTGGAAATTGGTGGGCACCCAGAGTTTAGGAAGGAAAACAATAAACTCCGAGTCAGTCATGTGACTGGTGTGAGAACTCAAAACAGTTTATTTATCTTTAAAATCAAAATAGAGGAATATTTTTAAAGTCAATTCGCAATGCTTTTAAAAATGAGACTACCATAAGGCCTCCCGCACACACACACAATGCAAACGCAGAATCGGAGGAGATTTCTCCTTATGATAGTCAAATATGCTTGTTACGCATTAAAAAGAACATTTGATATTATTACTAGTGCATAGTGTAGGAAAAATTCATTTCGAAAGTAGAATATAAATCTTAGCCAACATACGACCATTATCGTATGCCTACTATAGCTAACTATGTTCAATAGCAGGTTACCGCCACATTCCATAGCAGGTTATACAACTAAAACCGTACAAGTCTCGTATTGTTTCTTTGGATTTCCAACGAATGATCAGGCCAAGGAACTTCCCATTGCCACATGAGAATGCCTCTGGATGGACATCCCCGAGAACTAAACCGGATCTCTACCAACACAAGGCCGGGTTACCCCTAACTGAGTAACAACTGACCGAATATGCCATCCCCCGGTCCTTTGGGACCTTTCACCGAGCGCTCATAATCAATTCACACAATCATAAAGTGTTTTCAACATGAGCAAGTATCTGGGCTCCATACCATGATACCACCCTTTTTCAGAAGGAAATGCACATATCCTAAAGGGCGCTACCCCTCATAACCTTGCTGCATCTTTCCGGTTTTGACCATTCCCGGGGTGTGAGGCTCGACGAAGTCACGTCCACAAAAACATACTTTATACAAAAGCCATGCTTTGGGTCAACAAATGATCATAGAAATGATCACCAAGATAGACGATCAAACAAATGATCCTATCACAAATAATCAACACAATGCTCATTTCACAGCAACACTCAGCATGTCACATTACCAAATTGGGAATATATCGCTGATAACATTCAACTACATAACCTCTGAGCTCGTACGTCTCAGAGAAGGGTGTTAAGCTAAAAGAATAAATTCTCCGCCACCAACAGAAATATATTTGAAAGAAATCAGCTTTATATCTCAATTTGTAATGTCAGACATACAATCCATACAAGTCTGTTCCGGGCTCGAACAGAACCGAAGGCACTTACAAAGAAGTCCTTGCAATCCGGATATCCACAATCCTGATCGGATTCCCCATCACATATGGAGAACTCTATACCGGAGCAACTCGGTGCAGAGTCAATCGACAGGTCATCCTATCGCTCTCGCAAATATCCGGTCTTCAACACCGATCTTCAAATGCAATTCACAACGACGTATCACATATTCGAAATGGGTTATACGACCCCATGGTCCTTTCCCGGTTAACCCGAATAGTGTGCGCTTATTCAAAAATAAGTGTGGCATTCAAATTCAAACAAATCACATCAATTACCCATTCAAAGGGAAATATTGATAGTCGGTTATTGAACTATCAATGGATATGCACAACATCACCAGATTCCAAATAATTTTCCAAATTATTTATTTCCCAAAAATATCTTTACTAGATATATAATTTCACACTTCAAAAATAAATCAATATTTATTTTTAAACAAATTCTCCTTTTCATTCATAAATTCCATAGTGAATTTATATTTCAAAATATCCATGCATATACGATTTCAATTATTCATTTCAATTTATCTTCAAAAAGATAAATTCTTAAGATATTCACTTTATATTGGAAAACTTTTCCATACTTATTTATTCATAAGTAATTCACAAATTTTATTTATTTTCAACACTTAGAAAATATTCAAATATACTTAAATCGAAATTAAGTATATATTTCATTCTTTAAGGAAATCATTCTCTTAAACATATTTATTTGGGCCAAAACGAATGTTGCGTAAAACATCGTTACGACAACCCAAAATCACTAGTATAGGGATTCGAAATTAAAATAGATATATAAATCCCAATACTATACAAAACATTTCCTTTCGGAAATCATTTACTATAAAAACGGTGTTATAGTCCACCATTTCCTTCTATTTCTCGAAAACATCTATTTCAACAATAAATGTTGAAATCTATGGTTTCGAATCTCAACACATTTTAAAACATCGTTAGATCGTTTTAATTCTATTTAAAATATCACATCCTAAACATTTTCTTTAACATAATATTCACTATTCAAAAATGTGAATATACTTCATTAGCCAATTTCATCCTTTCTATACCTTTTATTTTAAAGGATTATTCACAGTCAAAAACATGAATATAACTCCATTAATAGGTTTCAACAATTTTACTTATCAAAATAAGTCGTTTGCGAATTTATAAAACAACGTTTATAAATTCCTTTTCTATTTATTTTATAACAACTTCCTTTTATAAATTCCTTTATTAACCTATTCGATTTATAACTAAATTATAAACTAAAATTCATATTATAAGTTAAATGCTTATAAAATAATTATTTTACAAAATCGTTCTTTTAAACTTCATAATTATAAATCTTATAACTTATAAGATTCAATTATTTATCCAAATATATTCTTTAATAACTTCACAAAATTTATAAATCTTACTATTTATAAATTTCATTTATAACTTCACCATTTATAATTTTATAAATTCCATTCACTTATGCAATCCATTTTCACTTCATTCAAACACTTATAAAAACTCGTTTTATAATTCAAATGTTTTAATTTATAAATATCAATTTATAAATTCTTTAAAAAATCAATTTATACTGTTATTTTAAAACATCATTAATCTCCTTTATAATTTCACCATTCTCTTGATTTATAAAATAATCAAATTTTATAAATCCTATTTTTAAACATTTTATAATAAATTCAAAAATCCCAATTTTAACTATTTTATAAAATCATTAACCCATATTTCTCAAAAATCATAATTTTTATAACTTTTAAAAGTATAACGTTTATTTATTTATAATGGATCAATTCCAAAAATATTTTATAACTTATACTTTCGAAATCACTTTAAAAACATTTTTTTTAAATTCCAAAATTTGGTCCAATGATGCTACATACCAAATAGCCAATCACGACAACAACGATATCATATATCGATATGATAATCCATCAAATATCAAAATATCTGAAATCAAATAAAAACTGCTGAGGAATCCAGTTGGATCCCTCCAACCTGTTTTTCTGCATCCAAAAACATTAGCACAATACCAATTCCGCTCCAGTACGAAATTATCGCGGTATATGGGATTTAAAATATTATCCGCTTAATAGACGTCGCAATAGGGTCTCATCCGCTATACAAATGCGGGAAATCAATAACTCCAATATATACATATGCCAATATATATATATTGCTATCATATATAATACCAATTTCACTGTTTATGAAATATTCGCGGTATATGTTTTTAATAAATAACATCCGCTTACTAACGGCGCATAATGTCTATTTTAACAATCAATAGATAACAATCATCATTCAAACATGCATTCAAATATTTTAAATCTAACTATTTAAAATAAAATCGAAACTATTCGATTGAGTGAGAAGTTCTCACCTTGATTTCAATTTCGTTTTAGCGATTTATTTCGAATAAAATTAAACGGACGTTTAATTTTACCCAAAATTCTCACTAACTCCAAATGACTCCAATCCAATTCCATCGCGTAGTGCTCGTCCATACGATTCCAACGCTTCTTGTTTCGCGCGTTTTCGACCTCGTATGAAAAAGTTATGATATTATGAAGTTTACACGATTTTTATATAAACTAATTTATAACATTATCAACTATTTTTTTTAACCTATTCAATCTCAGCCACTGATTTATCAACCAGCAACATCTGGCCGTGCAACACCCCCCCCCCCCCTTCTTCCTTCTCACGCAAATCACCACCCAGATAACAATACACGCACAAAACCCATAGCTTCAAAACTAGGGTTCAATTTTACTTCCAATTCGAGCGACATGAACACGATCAAGATACTCCATCTCGAAGCCCTTCACCTCCTCTATGCACGGCCTCAACCACCATGAGCTCGGCCTCCCCATGTAGTCTCGAAAGTCATGCAAGACAAGCTCGAACGTGGGCCCATATCTTCCTCTTCGTTGCTCCAAAATCCATCATCTCCGCATGGATTGAAAGCTCTCTTCTAGATGTACAACTTTGTAGTTGAAAACATCTTCTAATTCTTCAGGGATTGAGAGAGATTAAGAGGAGAAGTGAAAGTGAATTCTGGCCTTTGATCGAGGGGTGGCGGCTAGGGTTTAGGTTTAGTTTATTTTGATTTTTTTAATTTATGAAGGGGTAAGGGTCTATTTATAGAAAACGAACGAAACCCTATTCATTCCGGAAATTCCGAACTCCGATTTACGCGCCGTAACCAGCGTTTCTAGGGTTTACCCCGCGTTACGGACACAATGGAATCGGTTTCGAAAGCTAATTCGGACATCTGCGCGAGTTATGGCAACAAACGTTCAATTTAAATTAAACCGATTTAAACGATTTTCTAGGCGTTTTAATTTATACCGGACAAACGGTAAATCCGATTGACACGAAATTTGAAACCTTACAATAATATCACATTACGGATCCGATGAAATTGGTTTCGTTGAAATCCGAGACTTTTTGAAAAATGGCTATTTTAACTCGCCAAATTAAAATTAAAAACAATTCGATGCGTTTCGAGCTGCCACGCTCAAACGATAACTCCGATTGACACGAAAATTGAAATACGATAATAACTAACTATTATGGATCCAATGGAACTGGTCTCGTCCAATTCTGAGACTGTTCAAAAATTGACTATTTTCACTAGTCGATTAAATATTAAAATATTCAATTTTCACAAATTTACTTTTAATTCGATTTTAAAAGTTCTAAAATATCGTTCTAACTTCAATATGATAAAATAAAATTTTACAAATCATTTTCAATCATATTTAACCCAATTTTCAATTATTTCCATAATTTAACATATTAAATTATCGATTTAATTATTCAATTAAATCCAATTATTCAAATAAAAATTTATTCGACTAATAAACACACTTCTTAATATCTAAAATTAATTAAATATTCAAATTTTAATTACTAAAAATCCTGGGTCGTTACAATCTTCCCCCCTTAAAAGAATTTCGTCCTCGAAATTATCAAGTAAGAAAAGTTACAGAATCTATTAACTTTCCCAAAATTCATAATTAAACTTCTTACAATAACTTTACTATGTTTTCAAATCATACTTAGTTATCTTTTCAAAAATAACTACTATGGTTTAACTTTCAATTTCAAATCAAAGTTAAAGTTTTCAAAATTTTCCAATTTTCTCAAATTTTTTCTAACGCCTTAAATTTTCGGAAAAAATTCGCCATAGTCTCCTTTGCGCGGCTCAATCTGAAAAAAAAATGACAGTATATATATCACAAATATACATCTCATCAAGTAATGAGGCATCCCGAAGGGAAAAAGGTATAAAAGTACGGTATTTAATCCGAGATATGTACCTTATATTTTATTAGCGAGCATATACGGCTAATATAGCGCGAAAGCGAGCTCCAAATGCGAAGCAAACGCGATCCGCACCTACTAAACACTCAACAAACAACATGAGAATCATGTATATAGACAATAGTATCGATATACAACATATAGCAACATAATAACTATACATGTCAACATAGCAAATGTAGTACAGGCAACAAATGCAATATATTCAATCATCAACCAACTAGCATTCATAACCAATGAATATTCATTTATATTCTCATTAATATTTAATGAAATAGGTTTTCAATTTAATCATATTTGATTCATTTACAGTGAATGTTTTTACTAACATTTATTTTCAATTAGTTTATGTTCACTAATTCATATTCAAGTTGGTTCACTTTCAAATCAAATTCAATTCTATTTAAGATTCATTTAACTTCCAATTGAATTTATTCAATTATTTTAGCTTTCAATTTCATTAATACTTAATGAATTATATACAATCAATCAACTAACAACCATATAACAACCAATGTATGTTCATTACAACCAAATTCCTTTTCTTATATTCATTCAATTTGGCTTAATACCATTACTTTCAATTGGTTTAATTAAATTGATTTTCATTCATTTATTCAACTTCTAATAACATTAGATTTTAATGAATTAACACTTATATCCTTTATTCCACATCAACTTAATTCACATTCAATTGATTTACATTCAATCCATTCATTCAATTCAATTAGAAAAGTTGAATTTCATTTAATAACATCACTTGGTTTTACATAACTTAAATTCCCACTTATAAATCAATTCAGCTTCCAATTCTAAAGTAAATTTCCATTTAACTTTAAATTCATTTTTATTTACAATTCATATTCATAAATATATTCATATAGTTTCACTTCTCATATATATAAGTTTATTTCACAATTGTAAATTACTTTAATTATAATTCAATTCTTATAATTCTTTTGCTTATACAATTATTCTTTTATTTAGATTATTCAAACAACTTAACAATCCACTTATATACACTTTAATAATTCTGAAAAATTATTTCTTTTATATATAAAAATATAATCAAGGTAAAATTATTTCATTTACCCAATTTAAAACAATATTATGTCGGTTTATCTTGTTTAAGAGTTTAGAAACCCCTATCTACGATAGTTAGCTAGACTACATCGACTGGAATCTATAAACAATCAACCGATAAGTCAACACAATACAAAACAATTTATATTCACTAACAAATACGCCCTCATAGCTATTATTACACTCAAACTCATTCTAGAGTACTACTGACTCTATCTCTAATGAGTACTACCCAACAGAACCATGGTTGTCGCTTAACCATATGCTCTGATACCAAATGTAACGTCCCGGAAATTTTCGACTTTCGAAAATTCAACATCGATACTCACTTTATCGACTGCCGAGAAATCGAAGGTCGGAAACCCGAAATGTTATGGTTTAAGAAAAGGAAAGAGGTAGAAGAAGAGAGAAAAGATAGAAAAATAGAGAGGAAAGAAAATGGAAAATAGAAAATAGAACGGAACAGAAAGAAAACAACAGAACAACATCAGAATCTCACAATTCGCAGCGGAACAACATATAATAGATAAATGAATAATCTTTAAACAAAGAACGATATCAGTTATTACATTACATCACATTATATTACATCATATCATCAGAGTGTACAACAACAACAACAACATCAAACAGTGGAAAAGAAATACTATATAACTAGTAATACGACATGCCATCCAGCTTGCCTCCAGCAATTCCAGAATATCCTGATAGACCTAACACTTAACTGCCCGTGTGGAAATTGGTGGGCACCCAGAGTTTAGGAAGGAAAACAATAAACTCCGAGTCAGTCATGTGACTGGTGTGAGAACTCAAAACAGTTTATTTATCTTTAAAATCAAAATAGAGGAATATTTTTAAAGTCAATTCGCAATGCTTTTAAAAATGAGACTACCATAAGGCCTCCCGCACACACACACAATGCAAACGCAGAATCGGAGGAGATTTCTCCTTATGATAGTCAAATATGCTTGATACGCATTAAAAAGAACATTTGATATTATTACTAGTGCATAGTGTAGGAAAAATTCATTTCGAAAGTAGAATATAAATCTTAGCCGACATACGACCATTATCGTATGCCTACTATAGCTAACTATGTTCAATAGCAGGTTACCGCCACATTCCATAGCAGGTTATACAACTAAAACCGTACAAGTCTCGTATTGTTTCTTTGGATTTCCAACGAATGATCAGGCCAAGGAACTTCCCATTGCCACATGAGAATGCCTCTGGATGGACATCCCCGAGAACCAAACCGGATCTCTACCAACACAAGGCCGGGTTACCCCTAACTGAGTAACAACTGACCGAATATGCCATCCCCCGGTCCTTTGGGACCTTTCACCGAGCGCTCGTAATCAATTCACACAATCATAAAGTGTTTTCAACATGAGTAAGTATCTCCATACCATGATACCACCCTTTTCCAGAAGGAAATGCACATATCCTAAAAGGCGCTACCCCTCATAACCTTGCTGCATCTTTCCTGTTTTGACCATTCCCGGGGTGTGAGGCTCGACAAAGTCACGTCCACAAAAACATACTTTATACAAAAGCCATGCTTTGGGTCAACAAATGATCATAGAAATGATCACCAAGATAGACGATCAAACAAATGATCCTATCACAAATAATCAACACAATGATCATTTCTAAGCAACACTCAGCATGTCACATTACCAAATTGGGAATATATCGCTGATAACATTCAACTACATAACCTCTGAGCTCGTACGTCTCAGAGAAGGGTGTTAAGCTAAAAGAATAAATTCTCCGCCACCAACAGAAATGTATTTGAAAGAAATCGGCTTTATATCTAAATTTGTAATATCAGACATACAATCCATACAAGTCTGTTCCGGGCTCGAACAGAACCGAAGGCACTTACAAAGAAGTCCTTGCAATCCGGATATCCGCAATCCTGATCGGATTCCCCATCACATATGGAGAACTCTATACCGGAGCAACTCGGTGCAGAGTCAATCGACAGGTCATCCTATCGCTCTCGCAAATATCCGGTCTTCAACACCGATCTTCAAATGCAATTCACAACGACGTATCACATATTCGAAATGGGTTATACGACCCCATGGTCCTTTCCCGGTTAACCCGAATAGTGAGCGCTTATTCAAAAATAAGTGTGGCATTCAAATTCAAACAAATCACATCAATTACCCATTCAAAGGGAAATATTGATAGTCGGTTATTGAACTATCAATGGATATGCACAACATCACCAGATTCCAAATAATTTTCCAAATTATTTATTTCCCAAAAATATCTTTACTAGATTTATAATTTCACACTTCAAAAATAAATCAATATTTATTTTTAAACAAATTCTCCTTTTCATTCATAAATTCCATAGTGAATTTATATTTCAAAATATCCATGCATATACGATTTCAATTATTCATTTCAATTTATCTTCAAAGAGATAAATTCTTAAGATATTCACTTTATATTGGAAAACTTTTCCATACTTATTTATTCATAAGTAATTCACAAATTTTATTTATTTTCAACATTTAGAAAATATTCAAATATACTTAAATCAAAATTAAGTATATATTTCATTCTTTAAGGAAATCATTCTCTTGAACATATTTATTTGGGCCAAAATGAATGTTGCGTAAAACATCGTTACGACAACCCAAAATCACTAGTATAGGGATTCGAAATTAAAATAGATATATAAATCCCAATACTATACAAAACATTTCCTTTCGGAAATCATTTACTATAACAACGGTGTTATAGTCCACCATTTCCTTCTATTTCTCGAAAACATCTATTTCAACAATAAATGTTGAAATCTATGGTTTCGAATCTCAACACATTTTAAAACATCGTTAGATTGTTTTAATTCTATTTAAAATATCACATCCTAAACATTTTCTTTAACATAATATTCACTATTCAAAAACGTGAATATACTTCATTAGCCAATTTCATCCTTTCTATACCTTTTATTTTAAAGGATTATTCACAGTCAAAAACATGAATATAACTCCATTAATAGGTTTCAACAATTTTACTTATCAAAATAAGTCGTTTGCGAATTTATAAAACAACGTTTATAAATTCCTTTCTATTTATTTTATAACAACTTCCTTTTATAAATTCCTTTATTAACCTATTCGATTTATAACTCAATCATAAACTAAAATTCATATTATAAGTTAAATGCTTATAAAATAATTATTTTACAAAATCATTCTTTTAAACTTCATAATTATAAATCTTATAACTTATAAGATTCAATTATTTATCCAAATATATTGTTTAATAACTTCACAAAATTTATAAATCTTACTATTTATAAATTTCATTTATAACTTCACCATTTATAATTTTATAAATTCCATTCACTTATGCAATCCATTTTCACTTCATTCAAACACTTATAAAAACTCGTTTTATAATTCAAATGTTTTAATTTATAAATATCAATTTATAAATTCTTTAAAAAATCAATTCATACTGTTATTTTAAAACATCTTTAATCTCCTTTATAATTTCACCATTCTCTTGATTTATAAAATAATCAAATTTTATAAATCCTATTTTTAAACTTTTTATAATAAATTCAAAAATCCCAATTTTAACTATTTTATAAAATCATTAACCCATATTTCTCAAAAATCATAATTTTTATAACTTTTAAAAGTATAACGTTTATTTCTTTATAATGGATCAATTCCAAAAATAATTTATAACTTATACTGTGAAGACCCGCAAATCCGTACTCCTTGAATATACACTAATCTCCATAGATTAATTCAAGATGAACAGAAATACGAATTATCAATGTTTAAGAAAAAGAAAGAGAGAGAAGAAGAGATAAGGAGAGAGAAGATAGAAAATATAGAGAAAAGAAAATAGAAAATATAGAAAATAGAATGGAACAGAAAACAACAGAACAACATCAGAATCTCACAATTCGCAGCGAAACAACATATAATAATAAATGAATAATCTTTAAACAAAGAACTATCAGTTATTACATTTTATACATTTCATTACATCATACCATCAGAGTGTACAACATCATACAACATCAAACAGTGCAGCGGGAAAAGAAATACTGTATACTAGTAATTACGCCATGCCATCCACCTTGCCTCCAGCAACTCCAGAATATCCAGAATATCCTGATAAACCTTAACTCTTAACTGCCCGTGTGGAAATTGGTGGGCACCCAGAGTTTAGGAAGGAAAACAATAAACTCCGAGTCAGTCATGTGACTGGTGTGAGAACTCAAAACAGTTTATTTATCTTTAAAATCAAAATAGAGGAATATTATTTAAAGTCAATTAGCAATGCTTTTTTTAAAAGTGAGACTACCATAAGGCCTCCCGCACACACACACAATGCAAACGCAGAATCGGAGGAGATTTGTCCTTATGATAGTCAAAGATGCTTGATACGCATTTAAAAGAACATTTGATATTATTACTAGTGCATAGTGTAGGAAAAATTCATTTCGAAAGTAGAATATAAATCTTAGCCAACATAGACATTCCGAACTATGCCTACTATAGCTAACTATGTTCAATAGCAGGTTACCGCCACATTCCATAGCAGGTTATACAACTAAAACCGTACAAGTCTCGTATTGTTTCTTTGGATTTCCAACGAATGATCAGGCCAAGGAACTTCCCATTGCCACATGAGAATGCCTCTGGATGGACATCCCCGAGAACCAAACCGGATCTCTACCAACACAAGGCCGGGTTACCCCTAACTGAGTAACAACTGACCGAATATGCCATCCCCCGGTCCTTTGGGACCTTTCAACCGAGCGCTCGTAATCAATTCACACAATCATAAAGTGTTTTCAACATGAGTAAGTATCTGGGCTCCATACCATGATACCACCCTTTTCCAGAAGGAAATGCACACATCCTAAAGGGCGCTACCCCTCATAACCTTGCCGCATCTTTCCTATTTTGACCATTCACGGGGTGTGAGGCTCGACGAAGTCACGTCCACAAAAACATACTTTATACAAAAGCCATGCTTTGGGTCAACAAATGATCATAGAAATGATCACCAGGATAGACGATCAAATAAACGATCCTATCACAAATAATCAACACAATGATCATTTACAGCAACACTCAGCATGTCACATTACCAAATTGGGAATATATCGTTGCTAACATTCAACTACATAACCTCTGAGCTCGTATGTCTCAGAGAAGGGTGTTAAGCTAAAAGAATAAATTCTCCGCCACCAACAGAAATATATTTGAATGAAATCTGCTTTATATCTCAATTTGTAATGTCAGACATACAATCCATACAAGTCTGTTCCGGGCTCGAACAAAACCGAAGGCACTTACAAAGAAGTCCTTGCAATCCGGATAATCTCTAATCACGTCCGGACTTCCCATCACATAGGGAGAACTCAATACCGTAGCTACTCGGTGCAGAGTCAATCGATGAGTTGTCCTTTCGCTTTCAAAAAGATCCGGTCTTCAACACCGGTCTTCAAATGCAATTCATAACGACGTATCACATATTCGGAATGGGTTATACGACCCCGTGGTCCTTTCCCGGTTAACCCGAATAGTGAGCGCTTATTCAAAAATAAGTGTGACATTCAAATTCAAACAAATCACATCAATTACCCATTCAAAGGGAAATATTGATAGTCGGTTATTGAACTATCAATGGATATGCACACATCACCAGTTTCCAAATAATTTTCCAAATTATTTATTTTACAAAATATCTTTACTAGATATATAATTTTCACACTTCAAAAATAAATCAACATTTATTTTTAAACCCATTTTCCAATTTCATTTATAAATTCCATATTGAATTTACATTTCACAATATCTACTGATATACGATTTTCAATAGGTTTCAATATTCCTTTTCAATTTATCTTCAAAAAGATAAATTCTCAAAATATCCACTTATTATTGGAAAACATTTCCATACTTATTTATTCAGTAATTCACGAACCTATTTATTTTCAACACTTGGAAAATATTCAATATACTTAAATCGAGATTAAGTACATATTTCATTCTTTAATGAAATCATTCTCTTAAACATATTTATTTGGGCCAAAATGAATGTTGCGTAAAACATCGTTACGACAACCCAAAATCACTAGTATAGGGATTCGAATTTAAGATAGATATATAAATCCCAATACTATACAAAACATTTCCTTTCGGAAATCATTTACTATAACAACAGTTTTATAGTCCACTATTTCCTTCTACTTCTCGAAAACGTCTATTTCAACAATAAATGTTGAAATCTATGATTTCGAATCTCAACACATTTAAAACATCGTTAGATCGTTTTAATTCAATTTAAACATCTCATTCAAAACAATTTTCTTTAACATATTATTCACTATTCAAAAATGTAAATGAACTACATTAACAATTTTCATCCCTTTTATTCATTTCATTTCAAAGGATTATTCACAGTCAAAAATGTGAATATAACTCCATTAATAGGTTTCAACAATTTACTTATCAAAATAAGTCGTTTGCGAATTTATAAAACAACGTTTATAAATTCCATTTCTATTTATTTTATAACAACTTCCTTTATAAATCTCCTTTATTAGCCTATTCGATTTATATCTCAATTATGAACTAAAAGTCCATATTATAAGTTAAATGCTTATAAAACGATTATTTTACAAAATCGTTCTTTTAAAGACTTTCCAAATCATAAATCTTATAACTTATAAGATTCATTTATTTAACCAAATCTATTCTTCAAATAACTTCACAAATTTATAAATCTTACTATTTATAAATTTCATTTATAACTTCACCATTTATAATTCTATAAATTTCATTCATTTGTGAAATTCATTTTCACTTCATTCAAACACTTATAAAAACTCGTTTTATAATGTCAATTTTTCAATTTATAAATATCCATTTATAAATCTCTTAATATAAATCAATTTATATCATTCTTTACAACGTCTTTAATCTCCTTTATTATTTCACCATTTTGATTCATAAAATAATTAAATTTTATAAATCCTATATTTAAATTTTTCACAATAAATTCAAATTTCCCAATTTAAACCATTTTATAAAATTATTAACCCCATAATTTCAAAAATCAATTTTTAACTATATTTCTCAAAAATCATAATTTTTGTAACATTAAAAATTATAACGTTATTTATTTATAATGGATCGATTCCAAAAATAAAGTATATTTTCAAAAATCACTTTAAAAATCATTTTAAAATACCAAAATCTGGGTCCAATGATGCTACACACCAAATAGTCAATCACGACTACAACGATATCATATATCGATATGATAATCCATAAAATATCAAAATATCTGAAATCTAATAAATACTGTTGAGGAATCCAGTTGGATCCCTCCAACCTGTTTTCCTGCATCCATAAACATTAGCACAATACCAATTTCGCTCCAGTACGAAATTATCGCGGTATATGGGATTTAAAATATTATCCGCTTAATAGACGGCGCAATAGGGTCTCATCCGCTAAACAAAAAAATGCAGGAAATCAATAACTCCAATATATACATATGCCAATATATATATATTGCTATTATATATAATACCAATTTCACTGTTTATGAAATATTCGCGGTATATGTTTTTAATAAATAACATCTGCTTACTAACGGCGCATAATGTCTATTTTAACAATCAATAGATAACAATCATCATTCATATATGCATTCAAATATTTTAAATCTAACTATTTTAAAATAAAATCTAAACTGATTCGATTGAGTGAGAAGTTCTCACCTTGATTTTTATTTCGTTTTAGCGATTTATTTCGAATAAAATTAAACGGACTTTTAATTTTACCCGAAATTTTCACTAACTCCAAACGACTCCAATCCAACCCCATCGCGTAGTGCTCATCCATACGATTCCAACGCAACTGGTTTCGCGCGTTTTCGACCTCGTATGAAAAAGTTATGCAATTTCAAAGTTACACGATTTTTATTATATAAATTACAACATATAACTAACTAATTTTAAACCTACACTAATCCCCAGCCGTTAGATCCATGACCTTTGCATCATGACCGCTCCTTGCCTTCTCCTTCATCACGTTCAAACTACAGACAACAATCACGCATATGAACCCAATCTTAGAAAATTAGGGTTAAACTTTGCTCCGCCCACAAGCATCGATACTCCATCATACCACCGCCATCTCGAAGCCCTCCGCTTGCTCAAACTTCGGCCATAAGCTCATAGAGCTCGGTTGTCCCTGTAGCACGCAGTTCGAGGCCGAACTGCAGGCCTTTGAGCGAGATTTTTCGCCAATCCGAAGCACTAGAAACGATCATGACCGTTGAATATGTAGTTCGCGACGTGCTCTACGAGTTTCTAGTTGAAAGATTCTTGAATCGTTGCACGGATTTGAAGATTTGGAGGGATGAAGATGGACAATTTTCGGCCTTTGGTTGCTATGAACGGCGGCTAGGGTTTTAGAATTAGGTTTATTTATTTATTTTTTAATTTTATGAAGGGTAGGGGCTATTTATATGGAAATGAACGAACACTATTAATCCGGAAATTCCAAACTCCGATTCACGCGCCGTAACTGACGTTCCTAGAGTTTATCCCGCGTTCCGGACACGATGGAATAGGTTTCGAAAGCTAATTCGGACATCTGTGCGAGTTATGGCTATAAACGCTCAATTTAAATTAAACCGATTTAAACGATTTTCTAGGCGTTTTAATTTGTACCGGACAAATGGTAAATCCAATTGACACGAAATTTGAAACCTTACAATAATATCACATTACGGATCCGATGAAACTGGTTTCGTCGAAATCCGAGACTTTTTGAAAAATGGCTATTTTAACTCGCCAAATTAATATTAAAAACAATTCGATGCGTTTCGAGCTGCCACGATCAAACGATAGCTTCGATTGACACGAAAATTGAAATCCAGTAATAACTAACTATTACGGATCCAATAGAACTAGTTTCGTCCAATTCTGAGACTGTTCAAAAATTGACTATTTTCACTAGTCGATTTTAATATTAAAATATTCAATTTTCACAAATTAACTTTTAATTCGATTTTAAAAGTTCTAAAATATCATTCTAACTTCAACATGATAAAATAAAAGTTTACAAATCATTTTCAATCATATTTAACTCAATTTTCAATTATTTCCATAATTTAACGTATTAAATTATCGATTTAATTATCCAATTAAATCCAATTATTCAAATAAAAATTTATTTGACTTATAAATTCACTTATTAATATTTAAAATTAATTAAATATTCAAATTTTAATTTAATAAAAATTCTGGGTCGTTACAATCTTCCCCCCTTAAAAGAATTACGTCCTCGAAATTAACAAGTAAGAAAAGTTACAGAATCAATGAACTATCCAAAAACTCATAATTAAACTTCTTACAATAACTTTACTAAACTTTCAAATCATACTTAGTTATCTTTTCAAAAACAACTACTATTGTTTAACTTTCAATTCCAAATCAAAGTTAAAGTTTTCCAAAATTTTCCAATTTTTCCCAAAATTTTCTAACGCCTTAAATTTTCAGAAAAATTCGCCATGGTCTCCTTTGCGCGGCTCGATCCGAAAAAAAATGACAGTATATATATCTCAAATATACATCTCATCAAGCAATGAGGCATCCCGAAGGGAAAAAAGTATAAAAGTGCGGTATGTAATCCGAGATATGTACCTTATATTTTATTAGCGAGCATACACGGCTAATATAGCGCGAAAGCGAGCTCCAAATGCGAAGCAAACGCGATCCGCACCTACTAAACACTCAACAAACAACATGAGAATCATGTATATAGACAATAATCTCAATATACATCATATAGCAACATAATAACTATATATGTCAACATAGCAAATGCAACAAAACAACTAATGCAAACATCAACCAACTATCATCCAACAAATTCATATTCTCATTAATATTTCATGAATTGGTTTCCAATTTAATCACATTTGATTCATTAACAGTGGATGTTTACTAACATTCATTTTCAATTAGTTTATATTTACTAATTCATATTCAAGTTGGTCCACTTCCAAATCAAATTCAATTCCATTTAAGATTCAATTAACTTCCAATTGAATTTTAATTACTTTAGCTTTCAATCTCATTAATTCAATTTCATTAACACTTAATGAATTATATACAATCAATTAACTATCAAATAACAACCAATGTTTATTCAACACAACCAAATTCCTTTGCTTACAATTGGTTTAAATTAAATTGATTTTCATTCTATTATTCAACTTCCAATAACATTAGATTTTAATGAATTAACACTTATATTCATTATTCCATATCAACTTAATTTGCATTCAATTGATTAATTCAATTCAATTACAAAAGTTGAATTTCATTTTCATAACTCAAGTTCATATCTATCACTTAACTTTATTATTTTACTTTGATACTAATATCAACTTCATTCAATATCACTTAAGTTATATTCCATTTAACTTTAAATTCATTTTTTTATTTTACAACTCACATTCATAAATATATTCACATAGTTTCACTTCTCATATATATAAGTTTATTTCACAATTTGTAAATTACTTTAATTATAATTAAATTCTTATAATTCTTTTGCTTATACAATTATTCTTTTATTTAGATTATTCAAAGAACTTATTCAACTTATATACACTTTAATAATTCTGAAAAATTATTTTCTTTATATACAAAATATAATCAAGGAAAAATTATTTCATTTACCCAATTTTAAAATCAATACTGTGTCGAATTGTTCTATTCAAGTGTTTAGAAACCCCTTCGGCATAGTCTTGCGGACCACGCTGACGAAAGTTCATATGCCACTCAATAAACCAATCACCACAATATAAAACAATTTTATATTCACTAACAAATACGCTCTCATAGCTATTATTACACTCAACTCATTCTAGAGCACTACTGACTCTATCTCTAATGAGTAATACCCAACAGAACCATGGTTGTCGCTTAACCATATGCTCTGATACCACCTGTGAAGACCCGCAAATCCGTACTCCTTGAATATACACTAATCTCCATAGATTAATTCAAGATGAACAGAAATACGAATTATCAATGTTTAAGAAAAAGAAAGAGAGAGAAGAAGAGATAAGGAGAGAGAAGATAGAAAATATAGAGAAAAGAAAATAGAAAATATAGAAAATAGAATGGAACAGAAAACAACAGAACAACATCAGAATCTCACAATTCGCAGCGGAACAACATATAATAATAAATGAATAATCTTTAAACAAAGAACTATCAGTTATTACATTTTATACATTTCATTACATCATATCATCAGAGTGTACAACATCATACAACATCAAACAGTGCAGCGGGAAAAGAAATACTATATACTAGTAATTACGCCATGCCATCCACCTTGCCTCCAGCAACTCCAGAATATCCAGAATATCCTGATAAACCTTAACTCTTGACTGCCCGTGTGGAAATTGGTGGGCACCCAGAGTTTAGGAAGGAAAACAATAAACTCCGAGTCAGTCATGTGACTGGTGTGAGAACTCAAAACAGTTTATTTATCTTTAAAATCAAAATAGAGGAATATTTTTTAAAGTCAATTCGCAATGCTTTTTTTAAAAATGAGACTACCATAAGGCCTCCCGCACACACAAACAATGCAAACGCAGAATCGGAGGAGATTTCTCCTTATGATAGTCAAAGATGCTTGATACGCATTTAAAAGAGCATTTGATATTATTACTAGTGCATAGTGTAGGAAAAATTCATTTCGAAAGTAGAATATTAATCTTAGCCAACATAGACATTCCGAACTATGCCTACTATAGCTAACTATGTTCAATAGCAGGTTACCGCCACATTCCATAGCAGGTTATACAACTAAAACCGTACAAGTATCGTATTGTTTCTTTGGATTTCCAACGAATGATCAGGCCAAGGAACTTCCCATTGCCACATGAGAATGCCTCTGGATGGACATCCCCGAGAACCAAACCGGATCTCTACCAACACAAGGCCGGGTTACCCCTAACTGAGTAACAACTGACTGAATATGCCATCCCCCGGTCCTTTGGGACCTTTCAACCGAGCGCTCGTAATCAATTCACATAATCATAAAGTGTTTTCAACATGAGTAAGTATCTGGGCTCCATACCATGATACCACCCTTTTCCAGAAGGAAATGCACACATCCTAAAGGGCGCTACCCCTCATAACCTTGCCGCATCTTTCCTGTTTTGACCATTCACGGGGTGTGAGGCTCGACGAAGTCACGTCCACAAAAACATACTTTATACAAAAGCCATGCTTTGGGTCAACAAATGATCATAGAAATGATCACCAGGATAGACGATCAAATAAACGATCCTATCACAAATAATCAACACAATGATCATTTACAGCAACACTCAGCATGTCACATTACCAAATTGGGAATATATCGCTGCTAACATTCAACTACATAACCTCTGAGCTCGTACGTCTCAGAGAAGGGTGTTAAGCTAAAAGAATAAATTCTCCGCCACCAACAGAAATACATTTGAATGAAATCTGCTTTATATCTCAATTTGTAATGTCAGACATACAATCCATACAAGTCTGTTCCGGGCTCGAACAAAACCGAAGGCACTTACAAAGAAGTCCTTGCAATCCGGATAATCTCTAATCACGTCCGGACTTCCCATCACATAGGGAGAACTCAATACCGTAGCTACTCGGTGCAGAGTCAATCGACGAGTTGTCCTTTCGCTTTCAAAAAGATTCGGTCTTCAACACCGGTCTTCAAATGCAATTCATAACGACGTATCACATATTCGGAATGGGTTATACGACCCCATGGTCCTTTCCCGGTTAACCCGAATAGTGAGCGCTTATTCAAAAATAAGTGTGACATTCAAATTCAAACAAATCACATCAATTACCCATTCAAAGGGAAATATTGATAGTCGGTTATTGAACTATCAATGGATATACACACATCACCAGTTTCCAAATAATTTTCCAAATTATTTATTTTCCAAAATATCTTTACTAGATATATAATTTTCACACTTCAAAAATAAATCAACATTTATTTTTAAACCCATTTTCCAATTTCATTTATAAATTCCATATTGAATTTACATTTCATAATATCTACTGATATACGATTTTCAATAGGTTTCAATATTCCTTTTCAATTTATCTTCAAAAAGATAAATTCTCAAAATATCCACTTATTATTGGAAAACATTTCCATACTTATTTATTCAGTAATTCACGAACCTATTTATTTTCAACACTTGGAAAATATTCAATATACTTAAATCGAGATTAAGAACATATTTCATTCTTTAATGAAATCATTCTCTTAAACATATTTATTTGGGCCAAAACGAATGTTGCATAAAACATCGTTACGACAACCCAAAATCACTAGTATAGGGATTCGAATTTAAGATAGATATATAAATCCCAATACTATACAAAACATTTCCTTTCGGAAATCATTTACTATAACAACAGTGTTATAGTCCACTATTTCCTTCTATTTCTCGAAAACGTCTATTTCAACAATAAATGTTGAAATATATGATTTCGAATCTCAACACATTTAAAACATCGTTAGATCGTTTTAATTCAATTTAAACATCTCATTCAAAACAATTTTCTTTAACATATTATTCACTATTCAAAAACGTAAATGAACTACGTTAACAATTTTCATCCCTTTTATTCATTTCATTTCAAAGGATTATTCACAGTCAAAAATGTGAATATAACTCCATTAATAGGTTTCAACAATTTACTTATCAAAATAAGTTGTTTGCGAATTTATAAAACAACGTTTATAAATTCCATTTCTTTTTATTTTATAACAACTTCCTTTATAAATCTCCTTTATTAGCCTATTCGATTTATATCTCAATTATGAACTAAAAGTCCATATTATAAGTTAAATGCTTATAAAACGATTATTATACAAAATCGTTCTTTTAAAGACTTTCCAAATCATAAATCTTATAACTTATAAGATTCATTTATTTAACCAAATCTATTCTTCAAATAACTTCACAAATTTATAAATCTTACTATTTATAAATTTCATTTATAACTTCACCATTTATAATTCTATAAATTTCATTCATTTGTGAAATTCATTTTCACTTCATTCAAACACTTATAAAAACTCGTTTTATAATGTCGATTTTTCAATTTATAAATATCCATTTATAAATCTTTTAATATAAATCAATTTATATCATTCTTTAAAACGTCTTTAATCTCCTTTATTATTTCACCATTTTGATTCATAAAATAATTAAATTTTATAAATCCTATATTTAAATTTTTCACAATAAATTCAAATTTCCCAATTTAAACCATTTTATAAAATTATTAACCCCATAATTTCAAAAATCAATTTTTAACTATATTTCTCAAAAATCATAATTTTTATAACATTAAAAATTATAACGTTATTTATTTATAATGGATCGATTCCAAAAATAAAGTATATTTTCAAAAATCACTTTAAAAATCATTTTAAAATCCCAAAATCTGGGTCCAATGATGCTACACACCAAATAGTCAATCACGACTACAACGATATCATATATCGATATGATAATCCATCAAATATCAAAATATCTGAAATCTAATAAATACTGTTGAGGAATCCAGTTGGATCCCTCTAACCTGTTTTCCTGCATCCACAAACATTAGCACAATACCAATTTCTCTCCAGTGCGAAATTATCGCGGTATATGGGATTTAAATATTATCCGCTTAATAGACGGCGCAATAGGGTCTCATCCGCTAAACAAAAAAATGCGGGAAATCAATAACTCCAATATATACATATGCCAATATATATATATATATATTGCTATTATATATAATACCAATTTCACTGTTTATGAAATATTCGCGGTATATGTTTTTAATAAATAACATCCGCTTACTAACGGCGCATAATGTCTATTTTAACAATCAATAGATAACAATCATCATTCAAATATGCATTCAAATATTTTAAATCTAACTATTTTAAAATAAAATCGAAACTATTCGATTGAGTGAGAAGTTCTCACCTTGATTTCTATTTCGTTTTAGCGATTTATTTCGAATAAAATTAAACGGACGTTTAATTTTACCCAAAATTTTCACTAACTCCAAACGACTCCAATCCAACTCCATCGCGTAGTGCTCATCCATACGATTCCAACGCAACTGGTTTCGCGTGTTTTCGACCTCGTATGAAAAAGTTATGTAATTTCAAAGTTACACGATTTTTATTATATAAATTACAACATATAACTAACTAATTTTAAACCTACACTAATCCCCAGTCGTTAGATCCATGACCTTTGCACCATGACCGCTCCTTGCCTTCTCCTTCATCACGTTCAAACTACAGACAACAATCACGCATATGAACCCAATCTTAGAAAATTTGGGTTAAACTTTGCTCCGCCCACAAGCATCGATACTCCATCATACCACCGCCATCTCGAAGCCCTCCGCTTGCTCAAACTTCGGCCATAAGCTCATAGAGCTCGGTTGTCCCTGTAGCACGCAGTTCAAGGCCGAACTGCAGGCCTTTGAGCGAGATTTGTCGCCAATCCGAAGCACTAGAAACGATCATGACCGTTGAATATGTAGTTCGCGACGTGCTCTACGAGTTTCTAGTTGAAAGATTCTTGAATCGTTGCACGGATTTGAAGATTTGGAGGGATGAAGATGGACAATTTTCGGCCTTTGGTTGCTATGAACGGCGGCTAGGGTTTTAGAATTAGGTTTATTTTATTTTTTTTAATTTTATGAAGGGTAGGGGCTATTTATAAGGAAATGAACGAACACTATTCATCCGGAAATTCCAAACTCCGATTCACGCGCCGTAACTGACGTTCCTAGGGTTTATCCCGCGTTCCGGACACAATGGAACAGGTTTCGAAAGCTAATTCGGACATCTGTGCGAGATATGGCTATAAACGCTCAATTTAAATTAAACCGATTTAAACGATTTTCTAGGCGTTTTAATTTGTACCGGACAAACGGTAAATCCAATTGACACGAAATTTGAAACCTTACAATAATATCACATTACGGATCCGATGAAACTGGTTTCGTCGAAATCCGAGACTTTTCGAAAAATGGCTATTTTAACTCGCCAAATTAATATTAAAAACAATTCGATGCGTTCCGAGCTGCCACGATCAAATGATAGCTCCGATTGACACGAAAATTGAAATCCAGTAATAACTAACTATTACGGATCCAATGGAACTAGTTTCGTCCAATTCTGAGACTGTTCAAAAATTGACTATTTTCACTAGTCGATTTTAATATTAAAATATTCAATTTTCACAAATTAACTTTTAATTCGATTTTAAAAGTTATAAAATATCATTCTAACTTCAACATGATAAAATAAAATTTTACAAATCATTTTCAATCATATTTAACTCAATTTTCAATTATTTCCATAATTTAACATATTAAATTATCGATTTAATTATCCAATTAAATCCAATTATTCAAATAAAAATTTATTTGACTTATAAATTCACTTATTAATATTTAAAATTAATTAAATATTCAAATTTTAATTTAATAAAAATTCTGGGTCGTTACATATACTTTCAAAAATCACTTTAAAAACATTTTTTTTTTAAATTCCAAAATTTGGTCCAATGATGCTACATACCAAATAGCCAATCACGACAACAACGATATCATATATCGATATGATAATCCATCAAATATCAAAATATATGAAATCAAATAAAAACTGTTGAGGAATCCAGTTGGATCCCTCCAACCTGTTTTCCTGCATCCAAAAACATTAGCACAATACCAATTCCGCTCCAGTACGAAATTATCGCGGTATATGAGATTTAAAATATTATCCGCTTAATAGACGGCGCAATAGGGTCTCATCCGCTATACAAATGCGGGAAATCAATAACTCCAATATATACATATGCCAATATATATATATATTGCTATCATATATAATACCAATTTCACTGTTTATGAAATATTCGCGGTATATGTTTTTAATAAATAACATCCGCTTACTAACGGCGCATAATGTCTATTTTAACAATTAATAGATAACAATCATCATTCAAACATGCATTCAAATATTTTAAATCTAACTATTTAAAATAAAATCGAAACTATTCGATTGAGTGAGAAGTTCTCACCTTGATTTCAATTTCGTTTTAGCGATTTATTTCGAATAAAATTAAACGGACGTTTAATTTTACCCAAAATTCTCACTAACTCCAAACGACACCAATCCAATTCCATCGCGTAGTGCTCGTCCATACGATTCCAACGCTTCTTGTTTCGCGCGTTTTCGACCTCGTATGAAAAAGTTATGATATTATGAAGTTTACACGATTTTTATATAAACTAATTTATAACATTATCAACTATTTTTTTTAAGCTATTCAATCTCAGCCACTGATTTATCAACCAGCAACATCTGGCCGTGCAACACCCCCCCCCCCTTCTTCCTTCTCACGCAAATCACCACCCAGATAACAATACACGCACAAAACCCATAGCTTCAAAACTAGGGTTCAATTTTACTTCCAATTCGAGCGACATGAACACGATCAAGATACTCCATCTCGAAGCCCTTCACCTCCTCTATGCACGGCCTCAACCACCATGAGCTCGGCCTCCCCATGTAGTCTCGAAAGTCGTGCAAGACGAGCTCGAACGTGGGCCTATATCTTCCTCTTCGTTGCTCCAAAATCCATCATCTCCGCATGGATTGAAAGCTCTCTTCTAGATCTACAACTTTGTAGTTGAAAACATCTTCTAATTCTTCAGGGATTGAGAGAGATTAAGAGGAGAAGTGAAAGTGAATTCTGGCCTTTGATTGAGTGGTGGCGGCTAGGGTTTAGGTTTAGTTTATTTTTTTTATTTTTTTAATTTATGAAGGGGTAAGGGTCTATTTATAGAAAACGAGCGAAACACTATTCATTCCGGAAATTCCGAACTCCGATTTACGCGCCATAACCAGCGTTTCTAGGGTTTACCCCGCGTTCCGGACATAATGGAACAGGTTTCGAAAGCTAATTCGGACATCTGTGCGAGTTATGGCAACAAACGTTCAATTTAAATTAAACCGATTTAAACGATTTTCTAGGCGTTTTAATTTATACCGGACAAACGGTAAATCCGATTGACACGAAATTTGAAACCTTACAATAATATCACATTACGGATCCGATGAAACTAGTTTCGTCGAAATCTGAGACTTTTTGAAAAATGGCTATTTTAACTCGCCAAATTAAAATTAAAAACAATTCGATGCGTTTCGAGCTGCCACGCTCAAACGATAACTCCGATTGACACGAAAATTGAAATCCGTTAATAACTAACTATTACGGATCCAATGGAACAGGTCTCGTCCAATTCTGAGACTGTTCAAAAATTGACTATTTTCACTAGTCGATTAAATATTAAAATATTCAATTTTCACAAATTTACTTTTAATTCGATTTTAAAAGTTCTAAAATATCGTTCTAACTTCAATATGATAAAATAAAATTTTACAAATCATTTTCAATCATATTTAACCCAATTTTCAATTATTTCCATAATTTAACATATTAAATTATCGATTTAATTATTCAATTAAATCCAATTATTCAAATAAAAATTTATTCGACTAATAAACTCACTTCTTAATATCTAAAATTAATTAAATATTCATATTTTAATTACTAAAAATCCTGGGTCGTTACACCATATATCAAAATAGGCATTTTAAAATATTCTGAACGCGATGGAAAATGTTTCACGTTCAAATTCCATCGTATGAAGAAGTTATGCTGAAAACAAAATTTCCAAATTGATTTCAAACTGATTTCAATTAAATCGATTTCAAGGCGTTTCGCATTCGTACGATCAAACGACAAGTCCGATCACTACGAAACTTGAAACCCTACAATAATTCACTGTTACGGATCCGATGAAACTGGTTTCGTTGAAATCCGAGTCCGTGACAAAAATAGCTATTTTTATATTAATTTAAATAAATTAAAAATTAGTCAATTAAATCAAATTTCCCATTTCACTTCGATAATTGACGGTTCTTATCAATCATAAATTTTTCAACCATCTATGCTAATTTAAACAAAATTTAACTTGTCGAATTAAAATTTTGAAATTTCCAAATTTCATTTATTACACCAAATTGTAAATTTAATTTAAAAAAAATTAAATTAAATTTTCTTTCCATTTATTATTGTCAAATAGATGGATTTATCATTTGATTCATATTTCATTACGTAAATATCTCCTATTTCACCTAATTTTATATTTACATAATGTCTGAATATTAAATTTCAAGTATTACTTCAATTAACGCTAAAGTCACAATTAGTTATTATTTATTGCAGTTGATTACCAGTTATAATTAAATATCCTAAGCAGATGGTTAATCTTAAATACTTGTTATCATTAACGTTTTATTTCCACTTACAAATGCATGCAATTATTACCTATTTCCATCTTTATCTCCAATTAACGTAAAATGTTATACTCAATTTCCATTAATTTCAATAGATTCATATTATCATATTTATGAAGAACATTTACTTATGCTCCATTTATTACCTTAATTTATTTAACGTAACATTTAATTTATTTTTATTGCAATGATTTCCAAATCAATTGAATGAATTAATATATGTGCATCACTCATAATAACTTGTGGTCACAACTCTTGATCACCTTTAATAAGTTTATTATATACTATCCAATAATCACCATTTACTATATATATATGAATTAATAAATTCAATATTTCCATTTCGTTTTCCTATACTAAATATATTACTAAGTGTATTTACTTGTAACAACCCGCATATTTATCGATTTTATATTTAATATTTGATTTAAATATTTTATCGATACTCGGAATTTTGTCCGAAAAGCTACTTTTTGCATACGGTCGAATTAGGACTCGGGACCACTCTCCTTGAGTTTAAAATTCCGTTTGCACCTTTTTGAGTATAAGCTTCGATATGTTTGGAGTAAGTTGATTTTTGCTACTTTTTCACTTAGGGTTTTGATTTGGGCTGAGCCCACTTATGTATTCAGTCCCAACCCCTCTCCTCCTCATTTACTTCATTTCCAATTCCTAATACTCAAGCTTTAGCAACAATGGTGGGAGAGATGAGAAATTAAAACTCAAGCCCTAGTTTTCTTTTGCAAATCAAGTTTTAGCTCCAAACTAATAGAAGAACCCATTGGTAAGCTTCTCTTCTTCTTCTCCAACTCAATCTCTTATCAATTTCAGAAATTCCTAAAACTAACTTTGGGAATGTTCTTCTTTTAAAGCTTAGAATCAAGCTTCTTGAGTTGGATTTGAAGAGTGATTGATTCTCCTTTGGTTTCAAGCATCTTCTTCAATCGTTTGGGTTCAAAGGTGAGATTTTTAATCTCACATCTAGGTCTATGATTATCTTTGATTGTTAGGTATGAATTCCTAATACTTATTCATGTGTACTTGATTTTGATTTGGATAGGTTTTGTGAATATTCCAAATTTTAGTGTTTTGAGTTCAAGTCTTCACAATTCATAGCTTTGTTGTTTGAACTTGTTTTTGGTGATGCATCGAAGAGCTTATAGGACCGGGTAGTCGATTGGCATAAACTCCTAGTGACCGTGCTCGCCCGATTGCATTTTGAAGAAGATTGCATCTTCATTTCATAGGCTGGAAAACAGCCTTGGTGCCAGTCAGTCGACTGAACCTTTGAGTCAGTCGACTGGCTGTAGCACATAGACATTCCGAAGGCACCTACTAGAGGCACGGGTACTCTGTTTCCCCTGCATTCAGTCGACTGAATTTTTAGGTCAGTCGACTGACTGCAGGAAATTATTTTTCATGCTTCTGGTCCAGTCGACTGGACCTTTGAGTCAGTCGACTGACCTGCACCTATTTGCCTAATTGTGCCTATTTGTGCATATTTTTGCTTGGGTTCCAAATTCCATCGATTCGTGTTGTTTCCCACTTGTTGTTGCTACGACTTTAATGACTATTATTTTTGGAATTTTTGGGAATATCCATTTTGATGGATTCAGATCGATTTCTTTGGATTTTTATTCACGTCTTTGAATGTGAATTTTGGTGATTGATTGTTTTACAATCACTTTTGTGATTTGTCACTTTAAAGATATAAAGGTTTTCTATACTAGTAGTAAATATCAAAACTCTTTCCTCAAAACGATTTCAACTCTATTTTCAATACCAAACTCGTTTATAAAACCATTTTTCAATATATTAGTATATACAAACCTTTACCTCACTCGTATGAGAAATCTAATTAAACGACTTAGTAAAACGAGTGCTATGAAACGCTTGCGTTTACTTCGTCGGTTAATTCTTGGACTCAATCGATTGAAACTCTTGTGACAATTTTCTAGTGGAGATCTACAATTTGTTCGTAAATATTTAAGTTAAGCTAGTGGTTATGGGACATGAAGCTAAGCTCATATATTTACTAGCTTACTGTAATTGACACTTCTTGATGATCATGACGATCATTTTTGTGATTTAGACTAGCAATGTGCGATGTCTCTTTGTCTGCGAGGGAGACTAAACCCCGTTTTGTGGAGTTTCGACTCATATTGATGGGGTAGCGCCCCATGGTCTTCGGCCCATTCGTGTGTCAAAAATTAATGGCTAGCTACCATGAGATAGCGTCTCGTTCGTGTGATACATATGTTGGTGAGTTTTCATGCTCCCGTTCGTGTGATAGGCCTCCCCCCTATTTTGTGTGATTTCTGGATTTCGTGTGTCGAATTCTGGAACTTTCCTCTTCACCTACTTTTGTGATTTCTATTGATATGATTTATCAATTTTTGTGCATAGGTGAATTCGTGTGTCATTGACTAGATTTCTTGAGATGATTTCTAGAATTTGTGCTTCACCAATTTTCGTGATTTCCAATGATAGGTTTTATCAATATTTGTACATTGGTGAATTTGTGTGTCATTGATTGGATTTCTTGAGATGATTTCTAGAATTTGTGCTTCACCAATTTTCGTGATTTCCGATAATAAGTTTTATCAATATTTGTGCATTGGTGAATTTGTGTGTCATTGACTTTTGTGATTGACATTGATATAATCGTCAATATTTATGGTTTGGTGAACGAAATAAGGAGTATGACATTTCCTTTGATTCTTGTGTAGATTTGGTGATATTGATTAATCTCTTGTTGATTCTCAATTACTTATATATATCACAGCTTGGCATTGTGATTATTATGTGTTTAGTCATATCTATTACTCTATATCGTTTCATCTGATATTTATAGTTAGACTGATCCGTTTATTATTTTCTTATTAAATAATACTCGGGTCAGACGGAGATGTTACAGGTGCTTCTGCTTGACTTCACATCCGGGATTACCTCCTTGACTTTTGGTTAACTACTTAGATTAGTAGTTTTTGTTGTATACACTTGAGATATAGACTCCATAATGTATACTTATTCTTTTGTGTAGTTCGTGTAACTATTCTTTTGTGATATTGTGGATCTTTTTAGACCACTACTCTGATATACACTTTCTAGTGTAATATTCATATCTATTTCCGCCTTTGTGATATGAATTGTCTGTGACAGATTTATGTTATGTTTATTTCTATATTTGTTTCTGAAGATATTATAGCCACTGCGTAGTAGCTTTGAGTTTGTGTCGGTATGTCGGATTCCCTCTTGATAAAGAAATGCATGTTATCCTATCTGACATATCGATGCTCGCGCAAAGAAATTACACGGATGGTCGCTCCTCAACAGCCTTATTCTCCGTGCTAGTTGACAGCATTCACCGTAATGTTCTTGGCTAGCGTGGGTATAGAGGTGGGGCGTCACAGCTTGGTATCAGAGCCAAACTTCGGAACAATATAGAATAATCTAGCAAGGATCATGTCCTAAGTCCATCTTAGGAGTTGTGCTTTAGGATTTAATTCGAGTCTTCGTACCGTTCTATCCTATTTTCTTTTATGATTCCTTGTTTTATTTATCAAGATTTCTTGATAGTTATTTGGTGAATAACCTTTTTCTTCCTCTTCTTTCGTTCTTTCTTTCTAAAGGAAGAGAAATGTCTAGACTAGGCCGCCCCAGAGCCGTGCCATCTAGCACTCCACCCCAGGATGGAGTTTTTATGACTGCTCAACAGCTTCTTGATTTAGTGACGAATGCTCAAGCAGTTGGAGCTAACCCGGAACCTACTCACCCAAAGTCGGGGTTTGCACGCTTGTGCAGCGATTACATTAATTTGGGTGGGGAGCCATTCAAAGGTTCCGAAACTATTATTGAAGTACAGGCTTGGCTAAGGTCATGCGATCGAATCTTTTCTCGCATGAATCTTATTGACCTTCACCGAGTTCAGGTGGCCTCTAGTATGCTCCGAGAAAGAGCATTGGACTGGTACGAGCTTCTTATTTCTGAGATTAATGAAGCGGATCTCACCCGGTAGCAATTTCGGGAACGCTTCGAGTTGAAATTTGTACCAGAAGCAGAGAAAGTGACATTGGCTCGACGATTTATAGACCTTGTTCAAGGTGAGTCCTCCGTAACTGATTATGTCGCCTCCTTCGAGTCGCTTCCAAATATGGGGTTGAATACATCAACACCCCTTTAAAGAAGAACCAGAGGTTCGTCTATGGCTTAAACAAAAATCTCAAGAAGTCATTACTTCTAAAGTTAGAAGTTTCTTTCGACCAACTCATTGATATCGCTCTTCATCTTGAAGAGGCGGATAGGGAGAATGATGTTGAAGTGGTGGGTTCCAAACCAAACTTCAACAACAAGAAGAGACCAAACAAATTCAAAGGTCCTTATCCCAATAAGAAAGGGAGGCAAGCAACTCCTGCTGCAAAGACCTTTTCCTCTACTGAAGGGAAATGCTTTAACTGTGGTTCCAAAGACCATTTTGTGAACAAGTGTTCAAAGCCTCGTACTTGTCGCTATTGTAAAAGCCCGGACCATTTTATGCGTGTATGTCCCAAACTTCAAAATAGGAAGGAGGGAAAACTTAATGATTCTCAAGCCCCTGGCAACACATCTCGTGGCCAAGGTATTTCTCATTCTATTCTGGATGGAATTATTTTATTTCGTGATCATCCTATTCGAGTTCTTTTTGATACGGGTGCGTCCCATTCTTTTATATCAAAAGAACTTGTTGATACTTTTTCTTTGGATGTTTTGTGTTTAATGACTTCTTTGAGAATTGGGAATCCGGTTGGTGGATCCGCGACAATCAGTTTATTGTGTAAAGATGTCGAGATTATTTTGTGTGATTTTTCTTTCCGAGCCGATTTGCATGTCATGCGCTACTTAGGCTTTGGAATGATTTTGGGAATGGATTGTCTTAACCGTTATGAAGCTCATATCCTATGTCCTGAGCGGACTATTCATCTTCAACATCCTCAATCTGTTAAGCAGATTTCTATTAATCTTAAAGATTCGGATTCCATCTTGGTTGCATCTTTATATTCTTTAAATCCTCGTGATGACGATGATGATGATGAGGGTGATATTATTTCTCTTATTCACGTTGTTCGTGAATTTTCCGACATATTCGAGCCTGTTTTAGGATTACCACCTAGGCGAGCAATTGAGTTCAGAATTAATCTCATTCCTGGAGCTCAACCTATCACTCGCCCTCCTTATCGTATGTCCAATAAAGAAAATGAGGAGATGCGTAAACAATTATCCGATTTGGGGACGAAGCACGCTCTAGTTCCTCGCCTTAGGGAGCTTCGGCTATTTTTGTAAGAAATCCGATGGTACACTTAGGCTTTGCGTTGACTACCGCAAGCTTAATGATCTTACTATCAAAAATAAATATCCTTTACCTCGGATTGATGACCTATTCGATCAACTTAGTGGTGCTAGAGACTTTTCACAATTAGACTTAGCTACTGGATTTCATCAGCTTCGTATTGCAGAGGATAGCATTCCTTTGACATCGTTCCGTACCCGTTATGGATCTTATGAATGGCTTGTTATGCCATTTGGATTAACGAATGCTCCGGCTTATTTCGTTGACCTTATGAATCGAGTGTTCAATGATTTTCTCGATCGATTTGTTCTCATCTTTATTGATGATATTCTTGTGTATTCAAAAACCGAGGAGGAACATGAGAAGCATCTTCGGATTGTGTTGGAAACTCTTAGGAGTAATCGTTTAAAAGCAAAATTTTCTAAATGCCATTTTTGGCAATCTCGTGTGAAGTTTCTCGGTCATATTATTTCTGAATTCGGAATTTCCATGGATTCTTCAAAGATTGAAGCGATTCAAGATTGGAAGAGACCAGAGAGTGTGACGGAGATTCGTAGTTTTCTTGGATTGGCGGGTTATTACCGCCGTTTTATCAAAGACTTTTCTAAGATTGTTGTGCCTCTCACTAGCTTAACGAAGAAAAGTGTTAAATACATTTGGTCAGACAAATGTGAAACTTCTTTTCAGAAACTAAAGGAACTTCTTTCAGATGCTCCTATTCTTGTTATTCCCGGGGGGAATCAAGATTTCGTTGTTTATACCGATGCTAGTCGCGTTGGTTTGGGTGTCGTTCTTATGCAAAGAGAACGTGTTATTGCTTATGCTTCTAGGCAATTGAAGCCTGCTGAGACTAGATATGCCACTCATGATTTAGAGCTCGCGGCTATTGTTTTCGCCCTTCGTATTTGGCGTCATTATCTTTTAGGAGATAAATTTGTTCTTTATACCGATCATAAGTCCTTGAGGTATTTATTATCTCAAAAGGAACATAATTTGCGTCAACAGCGTTGGCTCGAATTTCTTGCACCATATGATCTTGATATCCTTTATACACTCGGAAAGGGAAATCGCGTTGCGGATGCACTTAGTCGAAAGCAACAAGCGGTTGTTTCTATGATGATAACCGAATGGAACGATCTCGAGATTTTATCCACTTGTGAGATTCGAGAGCGCGTATCCGATTTATGCTCATCACTTGTTTTATGTAGCCTTGAGGCTCATCCTTCACTTTTAGACTGCATTCTTGAAGCTCAAGGGCTAGATCCTGAATTGGCTCTTCTTGGCCAAAATGTTAAGGATAAAATTGATCTCGAAGGTTTGAAAGACTTTGATATTGATTCTCGTGGCGGCATTCAAAAATTTGGTAGACTTATCGTACCAAATATTGGTGAACTTCGTAAAGATATTTTAGAGGATTCCCATCGTTCTAAATTTACCATTCATCCCGGTAGCAGTAAAATGTATGCGGATATGAAGCGACTTTATTATTGGGAGGGAATGAAACTTGACATCGCTAACTTCGTTAAGCGTTGCATGACTTGCCAACTCGTTAAGGCCGAACACCAAAGGCCCGGAGGGTTATTGCAACCTTTAGAAATTCCAATTTGGAAGTGGGATCAAATTTCCATGGATTTTATAGATGGCCTTCCCCGTTCTCGTTCGGGTCATGATAGCTTATGGGTGATTGTTGATAGACTTACTAAATCCGCCCATTTTATTCCCGTTCGGTCTAACCGAACCGTTCCTCTTTTGGCCAAGCTCTTTGTTAAAGAGATTGTTAAATTACATGGAGCTCCTACTTATATTGTTAGTGATCGTGATCCATTGTTTACTAGTGGATTTTGCAAGAGTCTTCAAAAAGCTTTGGGAACGAAGCTTAATTTTAGCACCGCTTATCATCCTCAGTCCGATGGACAAACCGAGCGTGTGAATCAAACTCTTGAAGATCTTCTTCGTGCATGTGTTCTTGATTTTGGTGGAAGTTGGGAAGATCATATTTTTCTTGTTGAACTTTCCTATAATAATAGCTTCCAATCTAGTATTGGTATGGCGCCTTTCGAGGCACTCTATGGAAGGCCATGCCGATCTCCTTGTTGGCTTGAGGCCGGTGAGAAACTGGTTTTAGGTCCAGATTTTATTCGTGATTCCACAGAAAAGATTGACCTTATTCGTCATAGGATGAAAGAAGCCCAAAGTAGACAAAGATCCTATGCCAATAACCGGAGAAGGAAATTAGAATTTTTTGTGGGAGATTTTGTGTTTGTTCGTGTTTCACCTATGAAGGGTGTTGTGCGTTTCAGTCGATCGGGAAAGTTAGCACCTCGATATATTGGGCCATTTCCTATCACTGAACGTATTGGTTCCATGGCTTATCGCCTTTTATTACCGGCTCAATTTTCTGCTATCCATGACGTGTTTCACGTTTCTCAATTACAGAAATGCCTTCGAGATTCCGATTCCATTCTTGAGCCCGGTATTGTGGAAGAAATTGAAGTTTCGCCTAATTTAACTTATGAGCAGCATCCTATTCGAATTATTGCTTCGGAGGTCAAACGCCTTCGAAACAAAGATGTTCCGCTTGTGAAAGTTCAATGGTCTTCAAATCCTAAGGATTGTTCTTGGGAGTCTAGAGAGTTCATCGAGCGAACACATCCGGACTTACTTTCTCGTGCTCTTTGAGGTGAACTTTTTATTTTCAAATTTCTTTTGTGTTGAATATGCTTTTATGGTTGTTACTTTATATTTTCTTCTTAAATATTGCGAGGATGCAATTTCTTTAAGGAGGGGAGTCTGTAACAACCCGCATATTTATTGATTTTATATTTAATATTTTATTTAAATATTTTATCGATACTCGGAATTTTGTCCTAAAAGCTACTTTTTGCATACAGTCGAATTAGGACTCGGGACCACTCCCCTTGAGTTTAAAATGTCGTTTGCACCTTTTTGAGTATAAGCTTCGATATGTTTGGAGTAAGTTGATTTTTGCTACTTTTTCACTTAGGGTTTTGATTTGGGCTGAGCCCACTTATGTATTCAGTCCCAACCCCTCTCCTCCTCATTTACTTCATTTCCAATTCCTAATACTCAAGCTTTAGCAACAATGGTGGGAGAGATGAGAAATTAAAACTCAAGCCCTAGTTTTCTTTTGCAAATAAAGTTCTAGCTCCAAACTAATAGAAGAACCCATTGGTAAGCTTCTCTTCTTCTTCTCCAACTCAATCTCTTATCAATTTCAGAAATTCCTAAAACTAACTTTGGGAATGTTCTTCTTTTAAAGCTTAGAATCAAGCTTCTTGAGTTGGATTTGAAGAGCGGTTGATTCTCCTTTGCTTTCAAGCATCTTCTTCAATCGTTTGGGTTCAAAGGTGAGATTTCTAATCTCACATCTAGGTCTATGATTATCTTTCATTGTTAGGTATGAATTCCTAATACTTATTCATGTGTACTTGATTTTGATTTGGATAGGTTTTGTGAATATTCCAAATTTTAGTGTTTTGAGTTCAAGTCTTCAAAAATCATAGCTTTGTTGTTTGAACTTGTTTTTGGTGATGCATCGAAGAGCTTATAGGACCAGGTAGTCGATTGGCATAAACCCCTAGTGACCGTGCTCGCCCGATTGCATTTTGAAGAAGATTGCATCTTCATTTCATAGGCTGGAAAACAGCCTTGGTGCCAGTCAGTCGATTGAACCTTTGAGTCAGTCGACTGGCTGTAGCACATAGACATTCCGAAGGCACATACTAGAGGCATGGGTCCTCTGTTTCCCCTGCATTCAGTCGACTGAATTTTTAGGTCAGTCGACTGACTGCAGGAAATTATTTTTCATGCTTCTGGTCCAGTCGACTGGACCTTTAAGTCAATCGACTGACCTGCACCTATTTGCCTAATTGTGCCTATTTGTGCATATTTTTGCTTGTGTTCCAAATTCCATCGATTCGTGTTGTTTCCCACTTGTTGTTGCTACGACTTTAATGACTCTTATTTTTGGAATTTTTGGGAATATCCATTTTGATGGATTCAGATCGATTTCTTTGGATTTTTATTCACGTCTTTGAACGTGAATTTTGGTGATTGATTGTTCTACAATCACTTTTGTGATTTGTCACTTTAAAGATATAAAGGTTTTCTATACTAGTAGTAAATATCGAAACTCTTTCCTCAAAACGATTTCAACTCTATTTTCAATACCAAAATCGTTCATAAAACCATTTTTCAATATATTAGTATATAAAAACCTTTACCTCACTTATATGAGAAATCTAATTAAACGACTTAGTAAAACGAGTGGTATGAAACGCTTGCGTTTACTTCGTCGGTTAATTCTTGGACTCGATCGATTGAAACTCTTGTGACAATTTTCTAGTGGAGATCTACAATTTGTTCGTAAATATTTAAGTTAAGCTAGTGGTTATGGGACATGAATCTAAGCTCATATATTTACTAGATTACTGTAATTGACACTTCTTGATGATCATGACGATCATTTTTGTGATTTAGACTAGCAATGTGCGATGTCTCTTTGTCTGCGAGGGAGACTAAACCCCATTTTGTGGAGTTTCGACTCATATTGATGGGGTAGCGCCCCATGGTCTTCGGGCCGTTCGTGTATCAAAAATTAATGGCTAGCTACCATGAGATAGCGTCTCGTTCGTGTGATACATATGTTGGTGAGTTTTCATGCTCCCGTTCGTGTGATAGGCCTCCCCCCTATTTTGTGTGATTTTTGGGTTTCGTGTGTCGAATTCTGGAACTTTCTTCTTCACCTACTTTTGTGATTTCTATTGATATGATTTATCAATTTTTGTGCATAGGTGAATTCGTGTGTCATTGACTGGATTTCTTGAGATGATTTCTAGAATTTGTGCTTCATCAATTTTCGTGATTTCCAATGATAAGTTTTATCAATATTTGTGCATTGGTGAATTTGTGTGTCATTGACTGGATTTCTTGAGATGATTTCTAGAATTTGTGCTTCACCAATTTTCGTGATTTCCAATGATAAGTTTTATCAATATTTGTGCATTGGCGAATTTGTGTGTCATTGACTTTTGTGATTGACATTGATATAATCGTCAATATTTATGGTTTGGTGAACGAAATAAGGAGTATGACATTTCCTTTGATTCTTGTGTAGATTTGGTGATATTGATTAATCTCTTGTTGATTCTCAATTACTTATATATATCACAGCTTGGCATTGTGATTATTATGTGTTTAGTCATATCTCTTACTCTATATCGTTTCATCTGATATTTATAGTTAGACTGATCCGTTTATTATTTTCTTATTAAATAATACTCGGGTCAGACGGAGATGTTACAGGTGCTTCTGCTTGACTTCACATCCGGGATTACCTCCTTGACTTTTGGTTAACTACTTAGATTAGTAGTTTTTGTTGTATACACTTGAGATATAGACTCCATAATGTATACTTATTCTTTTGTGTAGTTCGTGTAACTATTCTTTTGTGATATTGTGGATCTTTTTAGACCACTACTCTGATGTACACTTCCTAGTGTAATATTCATATCTATTTCCGTCTTTGTGATATGAATTGTCTGTGACTGATTTATGTTATGTTTATTTCTATATTTGTTTCTGAAGATATTATAGCCACTGTGTAGTAGCTTTGAGTTTGTGTCGGTATGTCGGATTCCCTCTTGATAAAGAAATGCATGTTATCTTATCTGACATATCGATGCTCGCGCAAAGAAATTACACGGATGGTCACTCCTCAACAGCCTTATTCTCCGTGCAAGTTGACAGCATTCACCGTAATGTTCTTGGCTAGCGTGGGTATAGAGGTGGGGCGTCACATTACTCCATTCCAACAAGTTGGAATTCCATTCTTACTATAACAATCATTTCCGTATTCACTTATATTACTAACCCATCATCATTGCATTTATTGTCTTTTATTGATTTAATCAAATTACCCCATATTCTTTTAAATTCATACTAACGAAATATTCAATTCTATTTATTGCATAAACTCCATTTCATAAATCTACCTGCAATTTCTACCTAGAAATAAGGTTACGTTTCCGTTGAAATTTACATTTACACCTTACGTTACTACATTAATAATTAGTAACGTTTATAGCATCAACCACTTATGAGTAAATTGGTATTCCCTTTAACCCTTTAATTACTAACTTTAATTATTGCAATTCATTTATCTAACATAAATTTTGAATCTATTCCCAAATTTTCATATTTCAATTAATTAATGCCTTACAATAGCTTACAAATAAAGGGGATTGTACTAATTACATTATTTATTTTCTTGCATTACTTAATTACCTCCGTTTATATTTAATTTCCGTAAATCAATATTTTATTCCATTGACAAATTCAATACTTGCCTTAATTTACTTATTCAAACTTTATATCAAATGCAACAATTTCCACTATTACTATTAATTGCAATATATAATTTAATTTGTAAATTTTAATTACCCGTGATACATCAAATTTCAATATTTGCTTTCATATAAATTAATAAGATTTTTATTTCTTTCTAAATTTAGATTAAAATCTTATTAATTTAATTCATTTTAAACATCGAATTTATACGGGTCGTTACAAGTATTAGAGAAGAAGTTAGAGTTACAAATAATAATAATACTTAAGATATTTTATCACCAGAGACTATTTCAAAACTATAAAATACAGGGAAAAGATTTTTCCATTTAGGACTAATAATAATAGGAATAAAAGTACTTACCAGAAAAGGTACAGGAACCAAACTTTTAACCTTAGTATTAGATAAAAGTTGGACATCTAATGATAAATCTTAATGATAAAACTGCATGATAAATCTGCATTAGTGTAGTGTGTCCTAGATATTCTTAAATCTATTAAAGACTTAAAAAATTTAAAACTAGGATTTTCAACAGTCGGATTTGATGACCATATTGGAAACAATTTAATTATTAGTATCGGAATTTTAGGAAAAGCTTCTAATCGCTTAGGAATGAAATTTAAAATTAATTTAGAAGGTATTGCACAAAACATATCGTCTAAGGGAATTAAGGTGATAGAAGCCAGAAGATTTGATCCTAAAGACTTAGCCGGTCTTGAATGGGATCTTAAAAATTTTGTAAAAAATGAAAAAAGTATTTTAATACCAGAAAGTCATGTAATATACAATAATCAATTCGGAGAACCCAGTCTTCGTTTTGGCAATTATAAATCTAAGTAATATGAAGACGAAACAGATACAGATTCCGAATTAGAAGGATCAATTAGAAGTACTCTATATGAAATAATTTCAGAAGAACCATTAGAACAGTCCAACCATATGAATTGGGATAATGGTACTATATATGATAGTGAATCAGATTTAGAAGAAGAATTAGTAACATTAAATATCAAAAAAGAAGACATTCTTAGCTATTTGATAGATAACGAAGAATATGAAGATACTGAACAGGTAGACGAACAAAATTTTGAAACAGAAACTAAAAAAAGCTTACAAGATATAATAAATAGAAAGATAACTTTAGAAAATATTACACAAGAATCTGATGATATGGTTATCTCATGTAAGTAAGATTTAAATATGAATCATGAAGAGTCATTTAATACTCTCAATAAGCACTACAATATGCCTCTTATAAATGATATAGCCAGTCAAAAAATTCCTTTAAGTGATTTTTTCTTAGATACCAGTTTTGTGCATCAAGCAATGATACCTAGTAAAAAAAGAGGTAAATGGGATGCTGAACCTAGTGGTACAGAATATAGAACAGGCCCATTAGAAAGAGAAACTTGGGAACCAATAGATTGGCAATACCAAGAAAGTCCTTTTATAGGAAAAGGAAATAGAAAACCAGTAGGATAACTCTGTAGTCGAGATATGTTATTATTAGAAAACCAGTCCACCCAATTATGGTCAGAAGAAATCTTGGTTTAGGAACAGAATGTAGTAAGATTTTGGGAGATAAATAAAAAAGCAGATACAGATATGTGGGGAGTTTTAGAAACAACCCTAGGACCATTAGCCTTAGGAATATATATATCTACCAAAAGGGAAGTTCCAGAACTAATTAAAGAACGGAAAATGTTAGGAAGCAATGCTTACAACTTTACCAGTTTTATAAGACAACTAATTTTAGGAACAGATCCAGCTAAAAAAGGAACCATTTTACAAGAAATTGCATTTAGAAATTTAAAAAAATTAACAACTAAAGGTTTTAAATATATAAAAGAATTGTCATAGGATTTTGCAACAATGATTGCACAAACAGGAAAAGCTCGAGATGAAGAACTTTGTAATAGATATTTTACTAAACTTCCAGGAGACTTAGGTAGACAATTGCATGAAACTTGGAATGGAAGATACAGCGATATACCAAAGCTCGGTATTGGACCAAGAATCATGTTTGTCTTCGATGAATTAGAAAAATGCTGTAAGGAAGCTACCTTACAAGAACAGATTAAGCGTCAAGCCTGGGCATTTTGCCGAACAGCTATTTATACTCCTCAGGCATATAGATATCATATACCTAAGAAATATTTACGAAAATCTAAAAAATATAATGAATATAAAAAAAGACAGATACGTTAGACGAAGACGTCCTAATAGAAAATGTCATTGTTTTATCTGTGGTGATCCTAATCACTTTGCAGATAAATGTTCTAACAGACATAATAATAGATAACGCTCTAATTTAGTTGATGAAATTGGAGAATATGACCTAGAATCAGTTCATGAAAATGATTTCAATGATACAGACTCAATTTATAGCATAATTTAATACAATGAAGAAGCTAGTTCTTCATCGCCAATCACATATACTTTAATGAACACAGGAAAATTCATAGAATGTACTCATATTTGGATTTAAGATCGTGGAAACGATCATGGTCCATGTGATTTCTGCAATAGATATCCAGAAATCTCTAAACGATTTCAGTGTGATTCTTGCTTCATAGAAATTTGTTTTCTATGTGCCAAAAAGAATTTTAAATTAGAACTAATAACTAGAAAACAAAATGTTATTGAAAAAGGATTTTTCAAGAAAAATTAGACAAACATGACGCACAGATCAAGTTATTGCAACTAGAATTAACTCAAGTAAAACAGGAATTACAGTAGATAAAGAATTATTCTTTAAATAAATCACCAGATATAACTGAACATAGTAATAAAGAATTAAATACAGAAGTCATCCAAACCATGAATTATGAATTACAAACAGATTTGTTTGCAACTAATATAAATAAGTATAGCAACAACCTACTTACATTAACTTGTAAAATATGGTTTGATGAAAAAAGTTTTGTTGAAATTATAGCAATTATAGATACAGGAAGTACAAAGAGTCTCATTGGATACTCTTTAGTACCTTTACAATATCATATACTGCTAAGTTATGTTATTACGAGTAAAAAGGCTAATCGGAGCTTTGTGAAAATGACACATAAAATACCTGATAATGCTACAATCCAGTTTAAAGATTTCAGCAATAACTACAGTAATAAATATGAACTTGGACAATGCACCATTGCTCCAAAAGATATTAAATCAACAGAATTTTTATTATCTAAACTTCATCCTAAATTACAGAGGTGCTATCACCATTAGTAGAAACAGCATTACCTTTAGTAAGCATAATTATACACTACCTACTAATTACAATAATTATTCCTCAGAGCTTGTTCGAAAGCATGGTGGGCAAGGTGAATTAGATTTTTTAAAACCAGAAAACACTTCTACTTCCACAGAACATAAGAATGCTTTAACTATTTTAGCATTTGAAAATAAAAGAGAGTTGGAGAAAGGAAAGGAAACAAAATTTATACCTTATCAAATAATCTCTAAACTAGATAAACTTGGTTTCATTGGAGACGATGTAACCAAAAATAGAGTAAATTATACTTGTAAGATCAAAATACTTAATGCTGATCTTATAATCCAAACAGCCAATATTGACTATTCTCCAGCTGATATTAAAGAATTTAAAATTCAAATATCATAAATGTTAAATCAAAACCTTATTAGAAGATCTGAATCAAAGCACAGATTAGCTGCCTTTCTTGTTCAAAATCACTCTGAACAAAAAAAAGAAAAACCCAGAATTGTCTATAACTATAAAAGGTTAAACGACAACACAGAGGATGATGGTTATAATATCCCTAAAAAAGATACATTAATTAACCTAATCCAAGATTAAAAAAAATCTTTAGTAAATTTGATTTAAAAATTGGACATAACCAGTTAAAGCTAGAAGAGGATTTTAAACCTTAGACAGCTTTTATGTGTCCAGAAGGACATTTCGAATGGAACGTTCTTAGTTTTGGTCTTAAAACAGCTCCTTCAATATTTCAGAGTTTTATGGATAGCATATTCAAAAAATAAGATTTTTGTTTAGCATACATAGACGATATTCTTGTAGCATCAGATAATTTAAAACGACATGAACATCATTTAAAACTAATCTTTTCAGAAATTGAAAGGAATGGTTTAGTAGTTAGTAGAAGAAAAATGGAACTTTTTAAGTTAAAAATTTCATTTTTAGGCCTTGAAATTGGAAATGGAAAAATAGAACTCCAACCTCACATTTCACAAAAGATTATTGATTTTCCAAATAAGCTTGACAATAAAAAGAAAATTCAAGCCTTTTTAGGATTAATTAACTATGCCAGAAAATTTATTCCAAATTTGGCCAAATTAGTTGGACCACTATATGGAAAATTTTCAAAAAATGGCGAAGCCGGATTTAATTCCGAAGATATCAAGCTAGTACAAAAAATAAAATAAGAAGTTAAGAAAATTCAACCACTTGAATTACCTCTAACTACAGATTACCTAATTATAGAATGCGATGGATGCAAGGACGGATGGGGAGCTATCCTAAAATGTAAACCATCCAAATATGCAGACAAAAATACAGAAAAAATTGCTGCCTAGGCTAACGGTAACTTTAACTCAGTCAACTCGTCGACATCTATTGACTATGAGATTCAAGCATTAATTAACAGTTTAGATAAATTCAAAATCTTCCTTAATAAAGACTTTACTGTCAGAACAGACTGTGAAGCAATTGTTAAATTTATTTCCAATGAACACAGTAAAAAGATAAGTAAAAATAGATATTTGCAGAATTTAATTCAAGGAAATGGTTATTATATATGTTTTGAACACATCAAAGGAAAAAATAATCATTTAGCAGATATTTTAAGTAGAAAATTACTATCAACTTTTGATTTTACTAACATTTGTTTTATGAATCAGGAAATGACAGAAACAATAGAGCCTGTAAAAGCTGAAGTAGAATCCCCAGAAAATTCTTTACAGAGGGTGGATGCTATTTCCTTATCAATCAAAAAGGAAACACCATCTAAAGAAAAAACAGCAAGTAAAAATAGTATGGGTGGTAATTCCCCAAATAGCTTAAAAACTATTACTCCAGTAAAAGAAAGTAATAAACAGACCAATATTCCTTGTATATCTTTTGGACAACAAGAGTTGGTAATTTACAGATCAGATGACCCAGGGATGTTTAAACCCCTAGTTCGTCTTGATGCTTCACAACAGTGTTTGTTAGGTCATCTATGGAATTTGAAAACCATAGAACAGGAAAAGCTAAACAAACAGAAGTTGAGTAATTGTTTTTCTCATTATTTTTCAAAGATACAGCAAAAACCGCTTTCAATTTTTTTTTTTGTTACGTGGTTTTTAAAGGAAATTTTACAGGGATCTTCAAACATTATTCTCAAGTTCATCTTGCAACTCAAAACTTTTTTAATCCAGATTTTAAAGGGTATTATCATCTTAGCGAAGCCCTAGATGAAGCAAGGAAAGCATTTGGACCCAACTATTTTGTTGAAGAAGACTACTATAAAACTTATTCGCAAATTACTTCGTCTACTCCTCAAACCCCCGACAAAATCATAAATGACCAGACAGCGCAAACTAATGATCTGCAAAATCTTTACCAAAAGTCACGGTTTCAATTAGGAAATCTTCTTAATGAACGCCAACAATTAAAACAGCAAATTAGCCAGATTCGTTATGATCAAAAGACAGCTAAGCTTTTAGAGCAGAGGATAAAGCATCTAGTAGAAGAAAGAGACCGGCTTAAGCAAAACTTGCCAAAGCATTCAAAAACCCTAAGTTTTCAGCAACTTTCAAATCGTTTAAAGCCAAAACCTATGCCGATCCTAGAAGAGTTTTATAAAAAGTAAGGAATAGACATCAGATTAAAGATCGAGAAGTTAGTTAATGAAAGCTGGAATGATCACCAGAAGGACCTTTAAGAAATACTTAAAGGTTATTATAGAGAAAGAGTACAAGGAATTCAGTTTAAAGTTGTACAAGACCGGAGGTCAAATATGTTACGACTTCAAACTAACATTAACTTGTTGCCAAAGGATATTGATGAGCTGGTAGATATGTTTGATCATGGAATGGTGTCTAGAATTACATTTCACGACACTATACCAGTTTTAGTCCTTAAGCGATTTGGTGAAAGATTTTACTTTATTTCATCCCAAATTTAAGACAGTTTTCTAGTATTATAGTATGTATTTGTTCCACTACACCTTTAATACTTCCATGACCCAATTACCACTACAAACCAGCTACTCATTGTATGGCAATATTTTGGCATAAAAGCTATATGAGATTACACGCTAGTCGTAGTCTTCACAGTTACTATCAATTGTACGAAGGAACTCCAATTTGGTTCGAAGCCCATATGCCATGGCAATATCATCAACATCCAACAACACTGAGTCCTCCACCAAGTTGAAAAGAAAATTAATTCTACAGGAAGAAACTTCATGCTATCAAATTTGGGGTGAAATGAAATTAAAATTTATGTTACCTCTTCCAGTAGCAATAAATATTTCTAATCCTGATCAAGATGTAATTATATATGACAGAATTAGTTCAGAAGACGAAGGTGCAAGTAGTCTTGAGTCTACCAGGAGAGAATTAGAAGCCTATGAACCAGATGATATGAATCAGTCTGATTGACAACTAATGGATCTAGTAGAAGAGCAAATTAAACACAGTTTTCTACTTTGGCACGAGTCTCAAGAAATAAAGTCAGAATCTTCTCAGCATTATTAAATGACAGCCCACTTTACAGCGCATTTGCTTTTAGGCCGAAAACATCTGCTGTTAATCACATCAGATAGTGGGAATCACTTTAAATAATTATTATTATCTTTCATTCAAATCAGCCTATCTGTATAATATTTTAAGATTAATGCGCTGGTGTATGATAAGTATATTAAATTGCGAAGTTATTAGTGTCTTAGGCTCAGCTATATAAGAGCCAGCTTCTAGTCTGTAAGATATGAGAATTTTTTTAATCAAAAAGCTTATTTTGTGCTTTAATGGCTGTCTAAATTCTCCTTCTCATTTGTCAATAGTACGTCCTCTTCTTCAGATTGCACTTAATAATTTGAGAGATAACATATCTTCTATTTTATTTTCCAGCTCTGCAGCATTGTCGAATCTGTTCACAAAATACCTCTAGTATGAATATCTTCGATTTAGTCTTTTTTCTAATTTCTGTTTTTAGAATAATAATTTTTAGTCTAGCAGGATATGTTTTAGGATTGTTTATAAATATGATTGAAGATATGTTCTTTTTGTATGATGAATGTAATAAGTAAAAAACGAAAAAAATGTTGGTATCAGAGCAAGGATGATTCTAGTACGTTATCGATAATCATGGTTGGAAACCGCTGAGTTACCTTTAGGTTGCCAAGGTGTGCGTAAATCATGTTTATAGCTAAACATGTTAAAAACCTTAGTTAGTGATAACCAGGGAATTAATCAGGTTATTATACCAATAAGATATAAAAGAATGGGTTATTTTACCGTAAAAGTTTATGTTAATTAATTTTTCTCTAAATTACAAGTAGATCTCTTAAAGAAAAAATATTTTAACAGAAGAAGGATTACTATTTTACAAATAATAATTTCTCAAAGAACAAAACAAAAGTTTTCAACAATTGAGCATTCAGATCTCAAACGAATTGAGTCCTTAAATTTAGATTATAAATTTAAATGGAGAAGCATAATTTCCTTAGATAGCCACAAATTTATTTGTAGATTTGATAAATAGTTTAAACATATATTACACGAAGAAGATCAATAGTTAAATAGCTTAACAGAGTTAATTATAAATCTTGCCTTCAATTTAGAACAGTGTGATAATTCCATTAAAAAATCTATAGAAGTGATCGCTAGATCTATAGGAGAAAAGAACAGATTGTTAAAACAGTTAACAGATAGTTTTGATTTTCTAAAAAATCAAAAAAAAAATTACTAAAGTCTATTTTACAATTAAAACAGCTATTCCAAGTAAATCTTTAATTACAGAACTAAAGTTTTTGCTTGAAACAAACAAGCCAAAGGTTATTGAACTAGAAACTAAAAGGTTAATTGAAGATTTAAATCGTAGAGATCTCGACTTCGATAACAAAATCAAACAAATAGAGAAGTTAGTCGTAGAAGTTAAAGTTATAAAAAATAATATTACTTTAGATATTTTATCACGCGAGACTATTTCAAAACTAAAAAATACAGGGAAAAGATTTTTCCATTTAGGACTAATAATAATAGGAATAAAAGTACTTACCAGAAAAGGAACAGGAACCAAACTTTTAACCTAGTATTAGATAAAGGTTGGACAGCTAATATAGAAAAAGCCTTATTATCAGAATGGAGATTGATCTTAATGATAAATCTGCATTAGTGTACCGTGTCCCAGATATTCTTAAATTTATTAAAGACTTAAAAAATTTAAAACTAGGATTTTCAACAGCCAGATTTGATGACTATATTGGAAACAATTTAATTATTAGTATCCGAATTTTAGGAAAAGCTTCTAATCGCTCAGGAATGAAATTTAAAATTAATTTAGAAGGTATCGTACAAAACATAACGTCTAAGGGAATTAAGATGATAGAACCCAGAAGATTTGATCCTAAAGACTTAGCCGGTTTTGAATGGGATTTAAAAATTTTGTAAAAAAATGAAAAAATTATTTTAATACCAGAAAGTCATGTAATATACAACAATCAATACGGAGAACCCAGTCTTCATTTTGCCAATTACAAAACTAAGCAAAATGAAGACGAAACAGATGTAGAATCCGAATTAGAAGGATCAATTAGAAGTAGTCTAAATGAAATAATTTCAGAAGAACGATTAGAACAGTCCAACCGTATGAACTGGGATAATGGTCCTATATAGGATAGTGAATCAGATTTAGAAGAAGAAGTAGTAACATTAAATATCGAAGAAGAAGACATTCTTGGCTATTTGATAGATGACAAAGAATATGAAGAAACTGAACAGGTACATGAACAAAATTTTGAAACAGAAACTAAAAAAAGCTTATAAGATATAATAAATAGAAAGATAACTGTAGAAAATATTACATAAGAATCTGATGATATGATTATCTATGTCAGATTTAAATATGAATCATGAAGAGTCATTTAATACTCTCAATAAGTACTACAATACGCCTCTTATAAATGATATAGCCAGTCAAAAAATTCCTTTAAGCGATTTTTTCTTAGATACCAGTTTTGTGCATCAAGCAATGATACCTAGTAAAAAAAGAGGTAAATGGGATACTGAACCTAGTGGTACAGAATATAGAACAGGCCCATTAGAAAGAGAAACTTGGGAACCAATAGATTGGCAATACCAAGAAAGTCCTTTTATAGGAAAAGGAAATAGAAAACCAGTAGGATAACTCTATAATCGAGATATGTTATTATTAGAAAACCAGTCCACCCAATTATGGTCAGAAGAAATCTTGGTTTAGGAACAGAATGTAGTAAGATTTTGGGAGATAAATAAAAAAGCAGATATGGATATGTGGGGAGTTTTAGAAACAACCCTAAGACCATTAGCCTTAGGAATTTATATATCTACCAAAAGGGAAGTTCCAGAACTAATTAAAGAACAGAAAATGTTAGGAAGCAATGCTTACAACTTTACCAGTTTTATAAGACAACTAATTTTAGGAACAGATCCAGCTAAAAAGGAACCATTTTACAAGATATTGCATTTAGAAATTTAAAACAATTAACAATTAAAGATTTTGCAACAATGATTGCACAAACAGGCAAAGCTCCAGATGAAGAACTTTGTAATAGATATTTTACTAAACTTCCAGGAGACTTAGGTCAACAATTGCATGAAACTTGGAATGAAAGATATGGCGATATACAAAGCTCGGTATTGGACCAAGAATCATGTTTGTCTTTGATGAATTAGAAAAACGCTGTAAGGAAGCTACCTTACAAGAACAGATTAAGCGTCAAGCCTGGGCATTTTGCCGAACAGCTATTTATACTCCTCAGGCATATGGATATCACAAACCTAAGAAATATTTATGAAAATCTAAAAAATATAATGAATATAAAAAAGATAGATACGTTAGACGAAGACGTCCTAATAGAAAATGTCATTGTTTTATCTGTGGTGATCCTAATCTTTTTGTAGATAAATGTCCCAATAGACATAATAATAAACATCGCTTTAATTTAGTAGATGAAATTGGAGAATATGACCTAGAATCAGTTCATGAAAATGATTTCAAATATACAGACTCAATATATAACATAATTTCATACAATGAAGAAGCTAGTTCTTCAACGCCAATCACATATACTTTAATGAACACAGGAAAATCCATGGAATGTACTCATAATTCGATTCAAGGTCATGGAAACGATCATGTTCCATGTGATTTCTGCAATAGATATCCAGAAATCTCTAAGCGATTTCAATGTGATTCTTGCTTCATAAAAATATGTTTTCTATGTGCCGAAAAGAATTTTAAATTAGAACTAATAACTAGAAAACAAAATGTTATTGAAAAAGGTATTTTTCAAGAAACATTAGACAAATATGACACACAGATCAAGTTATTACAACTAGAATTAACTCAAGTAAAGTAGGAATTACAACAGATAAAGAATTATTCTTTAAATAAATTAAACTACCAGATGTAACTGAACGTAGTAATAAAGAATTAAATATAGAAGTCATCCAAACTATGAATAATGAAATACAAACAGATTTGTTTACAGCCAATATGAATAAGTATAACATAAACCGACTTACAATAACTTGTAAAATATGGTTTGATTAAAAAAGTTTTGTAGAAACTATAGCAATTGGAGATACAAGAAGTACAAAGAGTCTCATTGGATACTCTTTAGTGCCTTTACAATATCAAATACCGCTATGTTATGTTATTACCAGTAAAACGGCTAATCACGGCTTTATGAAAATGACACATAAAATACCTAATAATGCTACAATCCAGTTTAAAGATTTCAGCAATAACTACAGTAATAAATATGAACTTGGACAATGTACCATTGCTCCAAAAGATATTAAATCAACAGAATTTTTATTAGGTCTAAGCTTCATCCGAAATTACAGAGGTGCTATCACCATTAGTAGAAACAACATTACCTTTAGTAAGCATAATTATACATTACCCACTAATTACAATAATTATTCCTCAGAGCTTGCTCGAAAGCGTGGTGGGCAAGGTGAATTAGATTTTTTAAAACCAGAAAACACTTCGACTTCCGCAGAACATAAGAATGCTTTAACTATTTTAGCATTTGAAAATAAAAGAGAGTTAGAGAAAGGAAAGGAAACAAAATTTATACCTTATCAAATAATCTCTAAACTAGAAAAAATTGGTTTCATTGGAGACGATGCAACCAAAAATAGAGTCAATTATACTAATGGTGTGGCTATTTAGACATAAAATTAGACACAAATTGGGGACACAAAAAATCACGACCGTTAGATATTGTTGTCCTTATATGATAGGTGGAAATCAGGAGGCAATCAAATGGTGCAGATCCATTGTGTCACCGATTGTGTCTACATTTTGAGTCTAAAAAGACTTTACCATACATACATACATATACATATATATATATATATATATATATATATAATTTCTTATATATTTGTAGTTTTAAAATTATAAGGTTTCGAATATATGTCGATATGAATTTTCGAATACATACATGGTTTTGAAAGCAATTAGTTTCAAATATATATCCGGGCTTCGAATATGATAAAGTTTTATATAAATATGGTTTCGAATATATAAAGTTTTAAACATACACAGTCCCATGTATATGTACAGTTTCAAGTATACCAGGCTTTCGTAAATAAATAAAGTTTCAAACATATGCCGGTTTCAAAATATATGAGAGTTGTTATTTGAATATATATGAGTTATCAAGTGAATAAGCTTTAAATATATGTGATTCCATACAGTGTTTTAAAGACCCAGCCCAATCAAAGTTAACCTTCGACCTTGGAGTAACACGACTCTAAAAATGAAATAACCTCGCGTGTGCATGTACTCGCGGCTTAACCTTAAAACAATAAAAAAACCATTAGACCAACCACTTTTAACCCACGGTGCTTCAAATTTGAGGAAAAATTATCGATCATTCTTCATTTTTTCATATAATTAATTTAACAAATAATTTCATAACCTTAGCCGCTAAATTATTAGATTATCTTATCAATTTTGGACGACATGATACATTATTAGTGTATATTTTGCAAGTTATCATTGAACTCTAACCATTTTCATCTTAAATAATAAGGAAATTGACAGTTTTACACTAAAAAAAATGTCATAGAAGTATTCCAATTAATATTCGTTACGAAATGTTTAGAAACAATTGGTTTTAATTCTAATATATTAATTATAATTAATTAAATTTTAACATTGATTGAAATGATTTATATTTAAATCAATAAAATAAAAATTAATAATCAACGCGGTTCTCATGGTCTGACCGGTTGAACCACTAGAAATTTGACCTTGCACTAATACAGTTCGGTCTTCAAAGCTATGGTTTCATATATACGGGTTTCGACCATGTATAAAGATCCGTATATATGAGTTCCTAAAATAAAGATTCGAAATATACCTGGACTTCGAATATAAAAACTTTTGAAAACATGATATTGTGGTTTGAATTTATAAGCAAAAAGGATATCAGTATGAAGGGTGGTAACGTCTTCACGTCCATATCTGAACATATTAAGACAAAGTACAATGAATATGGATATATATTATGATAATAGTAATAATATAATAATTAAGAGTACTGTATAGGCTACTTGAGCATGATTGTACACTTTGTAGTACATGACCACATGCTTAGTGTTGTCAACTTGGACATGCTAAGTTAAATATGATTATTAAAATAGGATGGTAAGAACTGATTTGTCAAGCGTCCACGGTTTAACAGTAGTAATTTTACTCTAACGACGTGGGACAATTTGACGACAACTCAAGGTAGTATGGTTGCCGATTGAAATACAAGGGAAGTATTAATATATTATAGACCAAATGCGCTTAATAACATACACGATAGCAGATGTTAATATATTAGTTCTTGAATTGAAGTAAAAGGCTCAAGAAATGAAACAATAAATATAAAAACATGAAGCCCTAGTTACACTTGTTGACTTAGCATGCATAACAAGGCATTAAAAATATGCATGCACATGTAAAATCATGCAATAAGCATCTATACTAAAGAATGCAAAGTAGTAAATTATAATGTAAATAGCAAACTATAATCGAAGTGGTGAATTATAATGCAAAGTAGATGATGAGGAAACTGTCGTATTATAAATTGCAAAATTTACGCTTAATTCTATTTTTCAACCACTGCTGCAATTAGAAGACTATTCATCTAAGATGATATTTACTTTGTGAGATAACAAAGAGACTCTACAAGGGAAAACTCCGATAAGAGAATTAGTTTTTGCAATATAAATTTTTTATTCCGCTAAATCATGAAGTTTTGAGGCTATCGTCCACCATGGATCAACTCTACCCATTGAAATTTCTGATTCGATTTATTTATACTCAAAATTCATCATGTACTGACACAGAATTTAAATTTCTTTACAGGTTGAAATGAAGACTTATTTGCAAGTTCGAGAAAACTCTAAATTTTCTTGTCCAAACATGGGAAAATTTCCGTTATTAAAGGGATTCTGAATTTCTACATTAAATGGATTTCTGGATTTTTTATATCAGATGATTTTTCGATCTCCTTATATATCAGACGAAATTTTGGTTTTCTTATAAGATGGTTTTCAAATGGATTTCTAGATTTCCTTTTGTAGGCTTTCTTACGTCGGGTAAATTTCTGGCTTACTTGTTGAATGAATTTCTCATTCAGGTAAGATGTTGGCTTCCTTACGTTATGGATTAAGAATTATGACTTTTGCCCTCAGAATGGAGTTTAAGAAAATTCTTTCTTTTATGGTCGACTTTTTAATGCCCAAATGGAAAATCAAGTTCTCTAATATGGAATAATGGATTTCCTTCATATTTTTGTTATAAAAAGGTTAACTCCTGCTGTCATGCTCATCACTCCCGATACAGAAAGTGATTAGAGACCTTGGATCGAGTGTACCGCTAACTCTTCCTATTGGATCAATTCCTAGAAAGATTATTTTTATGGTTATCCAAAAATTGCTTTCTAAAAGTTTCATGATTTTTGAAATCCACTATACGACCCAATTAGACGAGATAATATGTGCCATCTCTTCTTTTAATAAAATATTTTGCTTCTAAATTTTTTATTAAATAGCCCGCTAACCCAATAAAATTTGCATGCCAAAAGTATATTACCAAATAATATATAGTTTTTATTGCCATAGTTTTAATACAACTTTTTTTGGTAAAATCATTTCTAAGATTTGCAAATTACTAATATTAACCGAAAAGAGAGTGACTACTCATAAAGGCAACCTAAGAAGGTGCAAGATCAAATTTGAACTTCAAGCAATCGAAATAGAATCTCTTATTCTAGCAACCACAGTACTCTAAGCAGCTTCTGAAAAATTGAAAGACAGAAAAACATTCATGAAGAGTCATGATCATGAGCAGTCAAAAAGCGACAAATCACTCAAACCGATACTTATTTAAAAAGGGAAATTACAAGACCATTAATGAATCACTTCATAATTTTGGCATATGAGTGTTTAGAGAAGCTACCCATATTTCAAAAAAAGGAAAGGTTCAAGAGAGAACATGCGGTCATCACTGTCTAGGAAATAAACCTATAATGGAAACTGAATATATAGCCATCGACCTAAGATCAAGAAACAAAGGAAACATGGGAATAATAAACTTATGCTCCTATATACCGAAAATGATCTTGAACCAACGATAGCAAGGCCAAAAGGAATAGGTGAAGCTATGAGAAGAGTCCAGAAAGGATTATTATATGGATCATCTTAGTTATGTGGATCAAAGTAAAAGATAAAGATTCATTAGCGAAATGATCAAGACTTCGAGACAAACTAAATATTGAAAGAGAATAATTATCCACCTAAAAAGGATAGGAAATTTAAGTAAACCTACAGCTTTGGAGTCAAATTATTATCTAATATAATAACTTTCGAAGCTATAATATTCGGTCTAAAATCTGCAAGGATCTTCCAAGAAAATGACAATAAGATTCATATTTCCGAAGTCCCAAATAATGGAAAGACAACAAAACCGATTGTGGATTTTCATGAGAATCAACACATACCATATATGAGTAAAAGAATATTAATTATCGTAAGATGATCTTTGAATTATCAACAGAATCCAAAGTACATCTGAACATGAAGTAGATCGGGAAGAAGAATTAGCCCTGAAATTGCGAGTTTGTCAAAGAGTCACATATATATATCTAGTCTTTATCAAAGAGAAAAGCAGTAAATGATATAAAAAAAAGAACCATTGAACAACTCTAAGTCATGAATACTTGAAGAAATACTAGCAAAGGACAAGAGAAGAGGATAAACAAGGATAAGAAAAATAAGTTCTAGATTTTGCCGCATACTTTATGAAAAGCAAAAGAAAATTGGGTGGAAAGCTATCACCTGCACTTTGGGCATATCAATCTACAACAGAAGTATTAAAGAAATTCTGAAGAAGTGACTAGAAAAGCAAAGGAAATTGGGTAGAAGAATTACTTCTTATGCTATGAGCATACAGAACTTCTACTAAAATGGCAACATGGCATACTCTATTTTCTTTGGATTTAGATGTGAAGCGAGGTCAAAATATCATCCCATCATAGGAATGCATTTGCTCTTAATACTTATCAAGAATTTAAAAGAAAACCTTTGGATCTAATTAACGAGTCAAGGGACAAAGCGTCCATGCGAACAGCTGAATTTCAGGGATGAGTAACCAAGTACTGCACTTCCAAAGTGAAGGAAAGACGATTTCGAAAAAGGAGATCAGGTACTCCGAAAAGTTATGGCGAATACTAAAAATCCAATGAATGGCCTGCTTGGGCCAAATTGTGAAGGACCCCTCATTATCCATGAAGTAATCCTACCAGGGACCTACCGACTATGTCAACAAAATGGTAACATCATAGCAAGAACTTGGAACTCTGTACATCTAAGTCCTTATTTTCCTACAATAAAGAAATTAAGACAAGTATATCTACGAAATGGATAATCAAGGAAGGAAACTAAAATGAAAGGCCTAAATCACTACCTAGTATGGTAGTAAGGGGCAAAATAATGCCTTTGATCCCACCACAAGAGCTTGGTCAAAGCACCTTCTAGAGGGAGGACATAATAAGCCTTTGGTCCCACCTAAGATGGTCTACCCAAAGCACTGCAAGCCTTTGATCCTACCTATGTGGCCTGGCCGAAGTGCCTCCTAGAGGGAGGACGGAGCAGGTCTTTGGTCCCGTCTAAGATGACATGGCCTGAGCACCGTACATGCCTTCTGTCCCGCCTATAAGGCAAATATATAGCACCTTCTAGAGGGAGGTCGGGTAAGACTTTAGTTTTACTTAAGATAGCTAACCAAACGCAACAGACAAAAAACCTAAATCATCACCTAAGAGAGCTATAAGGGATTCGATCCAAGTTGAGATTATTACCAAAAGTTGGTAACAAATAAATCAATTAAAGCTTAAATCACTACGTGAAGAGTAGTAAGAGGCAGTTTTCTAGAGGAAGATCAAATAAAAAACAAATCAAACTTGATCCTAAAGAGGGATCGAGGCAGCCATCTATAGGAAGATCAATCAAATTCAAAAGCAAAACCAAACTCTACCCTAAAGAGGAATCGAGGAAGATCCATTAAATGTAAAAGAAAATCTGACTTTATCCTAAATGAGTCAAAGGAAATCTTCTAGAGGAAGAACAATCAAATGCATTTAGTTATGCATCAAGATGAAATTAAGAGAAACCCTCGGAGGAAGAATCAAGAATTATTATTACTAAATGGTTTTCTAGACTGCTATTCAAAAATTATTTTTGCCAGATGATTTTCTAGTCTTCTATTCAGAAATTATTTTTACCAGATGGTTTTCCGATATTCTATTCAGATCATGATTGCCAGAATGGTTTTCTATTCTTCTCTTCAAGAAATTATTAATATCAGAATGTTTTCTGGTCTTCTCTGATTATTATTGCTGGATAATTTTTTGATCTTCTGTTCCAAAAATTATTATTGCCATATGATTTTTTGGACATCTATTCAAAAGGTTATTATTATTAGATGGTTTTTCGGTCTTTTAATCAAAAAATTATTATTGTTAGATGATTTTTCTATTCTTCTTTTCATGATATTCCTAGAAGGATTTCTGGTCCTTCCTTCTATGATGTTATCAGATGATTTTATGGTTTTCTATTCGGAAAATTACAATTACCAAATGGTCCTTTTGTTTTCCATTCGTGAAATCATTATCGCTAGATAATCTTTTGGTCTTTTCTTTAAAGAGATATTATCACCAGATGATTTTCAGGATTTCCATTCGATCAATTACTATTATTAGTTGATTCACTAAGATTCTATTAAAGCAAAATTATTACCAGACGAATTCTTGGGTCTCTTCAAGCAAATTTGTAATCTTCTAAAAGTAGTCCTGGCTTCTATGGAGAATATGGAGGGTTCTCTACAAAAAGGAGTGTATACCAATTCATGGCTCTATCAAATCCAACAGGGATTTCCCAAAATTAAATTTAAATTTAAACTTAATAATGAAAATAATCATTCACTTTGTGGTTTATAGGAAAATAGGGTTAGAGAGAAAAGCTTGCAAACAATTGAAAAAAAACAAGGAAATTCTTGGTTTTACACTAAAATGTAAAAAATATCTTTTATTCAAGGGGGAAGCAAATGTTATCCACGTATTTTCTAAGAAGAGGCGAGCGTGGAAGCAAGGGAATATGATGTTATTGCAAATATGTATAAAATGATGTCGAATTTACAAAATCTGCTTCAAAGTACGATGCCGAACTTATGAACAAATAAGGTATCGAACTTAGGAATGTCAAACGACTGTAATAGAAGATGTTGCCACATATAAAATACTATAGGACAAAAGAAGAAGTCAAGCTCATAATAGAAACCACAAATAAATGATGTCGAATGTATGGTGTTAAAGGACTGTCGAATGTAAAGATATTGAATGGTGGCGATGTGAATAGAATATCGTAAGTCACCAATGAAACAAGAGGCACCATTATTATCAATGCTGCACCTTATCAATGCCGCATTTTCATTGATGTCGTATTTCATCGATAACATATGCCTCATGCCATCAGGGTGATAGGGATATCAAAAAGTTGTAGTATGGCATTGATATCATAAATCAACAATACTATCAAAGATGGCGCATATCATTAGAACAATGGAACTATCGATGTTAATATTAAAGATATGAAGGAGATCAAACGAATGCAATACTAATAGGATAGCATAGATTATCAGTATAAAAAAGAAGATGATTGATGTCTAAACTCAAAAGAGGATGTCGAAGATTATCAATCTAGGTGATACTACCATATGTCAAGGACTCTGAATACTTAAGGGATATCGTAAATCACCAAGTCAAGTTAAGTGAAGAGGATGTGTTGTATTTCCCTTCATAAAACTTCAAAGGCACACATTCCACCACATGATCCATGTTAAAGCATCCCTTTGATAGTGATTCATGTGAAGTTATCAACCTTAAAGCAATCAAAACAAGTGGCATCATCAAATGCATCCATTATGCCAAGTCATCAAACCATGCTAACTTACATCAACCAATGGAAGCAAGCTTCACCTTCACCCATCCATTATAAATAAAGGTGCAATCTCTCATGAAAAGGGGCCTCTAACTTCTTTCCATCTCTTAGCATAAATTATTTTTGAACTAGAACTTTTCTAAGCTCCCTCAAGAGCTTGAGAACTATTGTGACGAGCGTTACGGCTCGCGCTTCACGCGTGATAAAGAAGGCTGAATTGTTTTCTACAATTGAATTTATTTAATACATTCAAAAGAAAATAATTTCCACATATATTTAGTCATATTTTTGTATTGAATCATACGTAGGTAATTTGAAATTTAATTTTAAATTGCAATATCTAATTTCTTGTGAGTTTAATTTTTTTTTATTTGTATTATTAGTTTATAGAAAACACATTTTTTAAAATATTTTATTTGCTGGATCCTTTTTTGAAGTGATACTAAGACTTAGTAAATACTTTTAGACTAAATTTTGAATTTGTAAAAGAAGCTTAACTGTCAGATCCTAATTTTAAACGATGCTAAATTTTAATTATATCCATAGAGATGCATTTTTGGTATTTCAAGCTTATACCAAAAAAGTGCGACATCATAATATATTACAACTATTAATAAAGAATTATATACAAAGGGCAACTTTGGAAGTTCACGGTCGGGTCAAAAGTTTGTGCTTCCAAACTAACTATTAATAAATATATTTCATGCTAATACTAAAAAAGTGTGACATCAAATATGTTATAACTATTAATAAAGAATTGTATATAAAGAATAATTTTGAAAGTTCGCGGTCGAACTAAAAGTTTGCACTACCAAACCAACTATTAATAAAAGACGGGAAATAGCCAACAAAGAAGGAGATGGCATATGACATTTGCATAGAAGGACTTGAACAACTAGAAATTTGTATATTTGGCATATTTTGTAACATGCCTTACAATTAACCATAAAATATAACTTGTACCTATTAGCTATTTATCTTTTGACAATAACTTTAGATCTATTGCATATTTGGACTTACCTATCACCCTTGAACGCAATTAATTCAAAACTACGTGGTATTTTTGGATTTTTTCGAATATGCCTCCTTGTACAACATATTGGATGTTCAACCAATTTTTGTTTTAACAGATAGTAATTAAACAAATGACTTATAAATATATAAACACACACATACATAATATACAAAGTTTTTTTAAATATAACATACATGCATATTTTATAGTAATAAAATTATATATACATATTGTGAGAAATGCGGATTAAGGATCTTAAGGCTAGGATAAACACTAGAGGGGGTGAATAGTGTTTTTATAGAATTATTAATCTTTTTGAGTTTTTGTTAATTTGAACACAAATGTATGCAATATTCAGACATAGATATGATCACTAAATCAAACACAGATGCAAATATAAAGTAAAAGCAGTAAAGGAAAGAACACATCGGATATTATACTGGTTCGGAGTTACCCTACATCCAGTCCCGCACACAAGTACGGATTTTCTTTTAAAAGCAATCTTTACAATTACACCCTCGATTTCAAGGCAACGAGGTACTCCCTCCAGATTCACAATCCTCTGGGTAGATATACTTGATTTCCCAGGCAACAAGTTCACCCAATTGATTTCCAAGGCTACAATCACACCTTATCTCGCTTGATTGATTTCCAAGGCTACAATCACACCTTTTCTCGTTTAATTGATTATAAAGAAGCCTATAACTCTGAATAGCACTGAGAATCTTGTTGAGATAGTGATAGAGAATCAAACCAGAGATAATCTAGTTAGATTCAATATTGATTTCGGCAGAGTAATGGTAGGAATATGTATAAGAAATGTGGAAGAAGAAGAGGAGTAAAAAACCAGAAAATATGTGTTAAAATTCGTTGAAAACATCCCCTATTTGTAGAAGAACAACAATCATATCCATTCGTGAAGAGATATGACGAATAGACACTTCTTTTGAAATTTAAATTTTGAAACCAACTGACACTATGTCGACATGGGTAGGTTGAGCATGTCGACATCCCAAAGGAATTTTTGGTGATTTGTTTTTCTTTGAAAATAACTTCTATTTTATATTAAAACTATTTTAAACATTATAAATATACTTGTCTATAGTTAAAATACATAAGTAAATATATAGAAAAATATATACAAAATTTTACTATAATTTTATATTTAAATCTAAGTATAAATATTTAAAAATTAAATATATTATTATTAAAGATAGTTAAAACTACGAATAATTTGATTTTGAAATTAAAGATTATTTTGAGGCTAAAAGTAGTTGAAATCAGGATAGATGTTTTTGATGCTTTTAAAAGGAAGGTTTTGAAAACATTTTGAAAACAAGATATAATTTTGTAAAAATCATTTTGAATAAAAATTAGTGGATACAAAACAATGTCCTACTAGATTTTTCGTAGGTTCCATCCTACTTAGGGTCACATCCCTTTAATAGGCTCGAAGTGGATTCCATTCCACGAATAAATTGGATTTTAAGATGCCAGTTCTTTTCTAAGCGTTTTAACAAAATTTCTAATTAAATTAAAAAATAAATTACTTGAACTCTTGAACTCTTGATAATCTTGATACTCATGAGTCTTCAATCTTGATATCTTAAATCTCTATACTATACAGTCTTCATTATTGGTACGTGCATGGTTAAATCCTGCATATACATATATATCTAAACTTATACGGTTAGTATTTATATTTTATAATCTATTCTAAGGTTGTTGTCATCAAAACCATCATCTCAAGGACTAACAATCTCCCTCTTTTTATGATGAGAGCCTTTTTATAAAATATTACTTCTATCCTAATAACTCCCCATTAATCTATGCCTAACTACCCTATTTTATACTTCTCCCCCTTTGTCATCAACAAAAAAAACCATCTCCAAACTATATAACTCCCCCTTATTCTTGGACTAAAATACTTGCATTAATAAACTATACAATGGAGTATATAATAGATATATTAAGAGATAATTTAAACTGATAGACTTGATAATCAAACAAGGATCAAATGTATACTTATACATGTTTTGTACAATCATCAATCCACACTAAATATCAATCTATATCAAACCAAATTAAAGTAAATGAAATCAAATCAATCAAAGCAAACAATTCAAATAAAGCAATAAAATTAAATGTTACAAGGAACTTCCATCCATCATTCTTCTCCAAAAATAGGGTCTGCTTTAATAGCATCCCAATTTTCATTGTTATTAGTGAGAGAGACTGGAGGATGTGCTTCGTTATCATCATTGTGCAGGGAGGAAATCATCAATCGTATTGCATCGAAATGCCTTTCTTGCTCCTTGATCATCTGCATTTGACTCAATTCTATGTGTCACTGGTTACAAAGAATGGACGAGAGAATATTCTTGAACGAATTAAGAGTTTCTTCAAGATTCTTCGATAAATTATGAATTGGATTAGCCATATTTGGATTTGTGAGAAGAATGAGAGATATGGTAGATAAGAAATAATATTCAGTGATGAATTCTAGAAGAAATAGGTATTTATAGGTGTAGAAATTCATTTGAAATGAATAGACATATGGTAGTTATTCAAATTTCAAATTCAAAATGAAGTGTCATTTCTGACCAGTACACGTCGACATGGTCATAGGGGGTATGTCAACATGGAGCGGTGAATTTTTATGACTTATTTTGATTTTATGAATAATTGTGTGTGTGTATATATATATATATTTACTTATATAATATACTAACATTTATTCTGGAGATAAGATAAGCTAGATAACAGAAAAGAAATTCCATTTCATTTCATACTAAGACGATACAATGATTAATCATAAAGAATTACATGAACTTTCAAATTAAAACAAACTGAAACAAATACAACGAGATACGAAAAGGCAGATCTAGTTAGAGGATGATGATGATGAAGATAATCCAAGCTTCTTGCTGACTTTGGAAATAAACTTGTTCATCTTGGATGAAATTTTGTCCAACTTCTTACTAACGGAACGTTTAAGAATCTGTTGATTCTCAACAATGGTCTTTTGGTTTTTGAGAAGGGTTTTGTTGGATGGATTAGGAGGATAGTCGATGCTTTCCAAAGAAGTTTCACCTTCTTCTTCTTCAATTTCCATTTAGTCCCCTTCTTCTTCTTCTTTCTCTTCCTCTTCTTCCATTTCCTCATGAGCCAAACACTCTTCCTTTTCGGCAAGAGTCTCATAAGGTTGAAAAACAAATGGAATTTTCATAAGCGAAATGTTGGAATGATTGAAAACTTTTCTAGAAACAAATTCTTCTCCTTTGAAATCCACTCCAAAATAGTTAAAAATCCGAGTGAAATAAATTCCATACAAAGTATTCTCATCCATTTCAAGATTTTTAGGACGAAGTTCATCCAAAATAACTTGCGCCCAATTAATGTCATAGTTTTCAAAAATAGCAAAAAGTGCTTTGCAAACTTTTGAAGTAGGATTATTAAAATTCCCCTATCTTGGGGTCAAAGTATGTTGCAAAAGAAGATTGACGAATCTTGCTTTTGGTCGAAAATTTCGATTTTTAAATTCAAAATCATCATTTCCTTCAAAAGTGTGATGAAATGTCTCACGATCAATTTCATCGATTTTAAAACTAGAAAGATCCATTCTCGTACTTTTGCAATTGAGAATGGAACACAAAAGATCACAATTCAAAACAGTTCTAGTACCTTTGACACTACTCCAAATTTCATCCTTATTTCCATTATAAAATCCACGGTTTAAATTTGCATAGAAAATTTTAACGAGGTTTGGAAGCAAACAAAATCATTTTGAGAAGCATCAATAAGACTAAGAATTTGATTGTTGCAAAAAGAGAATCAATTTCATAAGAAGAAAAATCTTAAAAGATAGCAAACTTTCCGGGATGGACTTTTGCATAGTTAGCATAATTGATATATGCTTTAATTGCCTCCAGATCATTAAGGATCAAGGATTAAGGATCTTAAGGCTAGGATAAACACTAGAAGGGGATGAATAGTGTTTTTAGAGAATTATTAAATCTTTTTTAGTTTTTGTTAATTTGAACACAAATGTATGCAATATTCAGACACAGATATGATCACAGAATCAAACACAGATGCAAATATAAAGTAAAAGTAGTAAAGGAAAGAACACACCGGATTTTATACTGGTTTGAAGTTACCCTACATCCAGTCCCGCACACAAGTACAGATTTCCTTTCAAAAACAATGTTAACAATTACACCCTTGATTTCAAGGCAACGAGGTACACCCTCCAGATTCGCAATCCACTGGATAGAGATACTTGATTTCCCGGGCAACAAGTTCACCCAATTGATTTCCAAGGCTACAATCACACCTTATCTCGCTTGATTGATTTCCAAGCCACAATCACACCTTTTCTCGTTTAGTTGATTACAAAGAAGCCTATAACTCTGAATAGCACTGAGAATCTTGTTGAGATAGTTATAGAGAATCAAACCAGAGATAATCAGTTAGATTCAATGTTGATTTCGGCAGAGTAATGGTAGGAATATGTATAAGAAATGTGGAGGAAGAAGAGGAGTGAAAAACCAGAAAATCCATGTTAAAATTCATTGAAAACATCCCCTATTTATAGAAGAACAACAGCCATGTCCATTCGTGAAGAGATATGACGAAGAGACACTTCTTTTGAAATTTAAATTTGGAAACCAACTGACACTATGTCGACATGGGTAGGTTGAGCATGTCGACATCCCAAAGGAATTTTTGGTGATTTGTTTTTTTTTTGAAAATAACTTTTGTTTTATATTAAAACTATTTTAAACTTTATAAATATACTTGTCTATAGTTAAAATACATAAGTAAATATATAGAATAATATATACAAAATTTTACTATAATTTTATATTCAAATCTAAGTATAAAATTTAAAAATTAAATATATTATTATTTAAGATAGTTAAAACTACGGATAATTTGATTCTGAAATTGAAGATTATTTTGAGGCTAAAAGTATTTGAAATCGGGATAGATGTTTTCTATGCTTTTAAAAGGAAGATTTTGAAAACATTTTGAAAACAAGATATAATTTTGTAAAAATCATTTTGAATAAAAATTAGCGGATACAAAACAATGTTCCACTAGATTTTTTGTAGGTTCCATCCTACTTAGGATTCCATCCCTTTAACAGGCTCGAAGTGGATTCCATTCCACGAATAAATTGGATTTTAAGATGCCAGTGATTTTCTAGGAGTTTTAACAAAATTTCTAATTAAATTAAAAGATAAATTACTTGAACTCTTGAACTCTTGATAATCTTGATACTCATGAGTCTTCAATCTTGTGTACAGTCTTCATTCTTGGTACCTGCATGGTTAAATCCTACATATACATACATACATATATATATATATATATATATATCCAAACTTATACTGTTAGTACTTATATTTTATAATCTATTCTAAGGTTGTTGTCATCAAAAACATCATACCAAGGAATAACACATATGTGTATGTGTGTGTATCTATATATAATTATACTTATAATATCTAAAGTATTTATAAATTTACGTATTTAATATGTATATTAATATAATTATATATCAATTATGAAAAATAAATAAAAATAAATATTATTATTATTATTGCATTCCAGATCGAATACAAAGCATATGAAATATTTAAACCTAATTTTACGTTATTAAACTATATATATATATATATATATATATATATATTAATTAGCCGAAAAACATTAAAATAATGTTGAAAATAATTACAAAATATATTTTATAAATATTAATTTTTCAAAATTCCAACATGATATTTTAAGGTCAATAAAAAAATTCCATAATTTTTCGAATCAAAATTAAGTTTTATTAATTATTTATTGTAGATCGCAAATATAAATGATTTTTAGAAAAATAAAATTTTAACTTTTAAATTTTGGAATTTTGGCCGAGAGATAATGCAATAATGAAATAATTTATTAAATTTAAATTATAATTTTTGAAACATATATTATTTTGTATGAATTATTCGACTTATATTTTGATTTAAATAATATTAAATAATAACAAATTATTATTAAAAAATACTTTGCTCGTACCTAAAATTAAAATTAGTGTAAACATGCATATATAAATATAAGATCGAATATTAACATGGTACGATGACACAACTAAATATAAGTCATTTAAATTATGTTATGTGACATTAACATATATATATATATATATATATGTATGTATGTATGTATGTATGTATGTATATTAATAAAAGAATAATAATTAAAATAAATTTATTCGGTTAATTATACATCATATCTATAAAAAATGATTATTTTATAATAAAACACAGATATAACCAATCTAATATGTGACAACGTTGTTACTTATAAGAATCCCACCTAACTAACAATACAATAATGATATACAAATAACAATAGAATTTTATGCCGTAATCATAAGTCAAATGGCATAGTAAACACATACAAAAATTAACGCCTTGAAGTACACCTGGTAATGATGAATCTCCCTCCTCGAAACTCTTCTCGATTCGGCAGACTGTGAATCTTTGAATCGTAGACCGTTGACTATCCGAGCTGTTGCTTTGAAATAATTTGAAATGAATTTGTTGGAGCTCCAATGTAGATAAATTCAGCCAGCAACGATGGGAAATGGTTGGCAAAATAGTCATTTATTCATTATGGTTACGAGTCCTTTTATAGTGGAAGGAATAGAGAGAAAGGTGGATCACACCTCATACCCATTCTCACTAAATTTTAGCCATCCATCTAAAATGACCATAACCTATTTTTAGCCGCCTCTTACATCCCTATTGCTGCCGAAGTTTCACCATAATATCGTGGGGTAATAGCCCATTTAGGTCCAAATAAATATTTCTAATTAAATCTGATTTAATTGTTTATCAATATAACACATCGATCGATATATTTATAGCTATTATAAATATAATTAATAATAATTATTTCTCAAATCATATTCAAAATTTAATAATTAATATCTCATAAATATTAATTGATTTATTTAATTTATAACAATTATAAACTAATTAAATCATTTGGTCTAAAGAAAATTCATCATTTCGGTTGTGTGACTCGTTAGGTGTAAATTTGGTCAGCGATTAACATCGAACTATTTGAATGTTAATGTTCACACATCGATTAGCAGATAGTGTGACATTTTAGCCAAATTTATCGCTTACTTAGTTATTATAAAATCCAATTTCACTTTATTAAGTGCTGCCTGGTTGTGACATTTATTTACATCAATTCTCTTCATCAACACTGTATCACTTTGGACTTACGAAATTTGGTAATGGTTAAAATTCCAATATCATCCATATTCAAGTCTATATAATCCAAATACAAATTCCTCGGTTTAATAATAACAATTATTATTAACTGAACTATGGTCACTTGAATAGTGATTCACTTTTAATATTTCCACTCAATCCAACTATAGACACTTGATGGACATCGTGCCATAATTTAACTATAATTAAAGTGGAGCTTTCATATTGAAGATCGATATTATTATCAGGTCAAGAGAACTGTGTAATTCAATCACATCGTTATTTTTTGACCTTAGCGATATTAATTAATAGAAAACTATCAAGTGAGTCATTTTGTAGTTATCTATAACTATCAGTATGTAACCCCTAGGTGTTCCCAACAGTCATGAACACGCTCTGGAGAGCATTGCGTACTCTAATCTCAATGGTTCATCGATATCCAGTCTCGATGCATCTTGACTAGGAACATTTAAAATTATTTGTTTTTATTATGATAAAGTACTCAAGGTGACAATAACTTTGTAACCACTATCACAAAAATATCATTTATGAATTTTCTATTAAATATAACTTCAATTAAATTAACTAATTAATATAACACAATATATCAAGTATATATTAGACAGAAAACGCCTTTTTTCGAACAAAATTGACCAATGAGTTAGTATAGTGAAAATAAGAGATACATCTTTAAAATCAAACTTAATACACAAAACATCCTCCAAAAAATAGATATAATTACATCCATATATCAAGTACTATAATTTTATTCCTTAAAATACACCTCTGCTTCATGGTTGAACGTTGGTTCTTCATACGTGGATGTTATTCTCACATCCATAATTAAAATTTGCACCCCATTAATTATCGATCATTAAAATGCAATAAATTTTTGCAGAAACGACGGATTAACAAACCGTTTTCACCATTAAATCAAAAAAGTCTGCAATTATATGGAATAATATCAGAAAAGTCTGCAATTACCACTAAATTGCATAAAAGTCTGTAATTATTTCATATAATTGCATAAAGTCTGCATTTATATGGAATAATTGCTGATATTTGAAGAAAAATTGATGTTTTTCAAAAATTATAGAATTATCTGCAAATATATAGAATAATTGCAGTCTTAATACAAATATGATTTTTTTATATCAACAATTGATTTCATTTTAAAGATTGCAAAATTTATGATTTTTTGGTGGAAACTATATGCTGATCCGATGTTTTTATAGAAAGTTATGCATGTTCGAAATGCTAAAAAAGTAAAGGGTATTTGGGTCTTTTGGCGTAGACGAATTTGAAAATAGAGACTAAGTTTATTTTAAAAGGATGAAACTGAATGGGATGTGAGCCAAACCATCACTTATATATAACAATTACGTCCCTACAGCTTAATCCCTAACTCTATCACATATGTCCTTCCAAAATGTCTGTGTTAAAACATTACACAAAACTAGTAATTGGTGTACGTTCAATTTACAATTTGCAAATTGTGTAAAAATGAATTAGAGAACATGAATCGTCTCTTTTCTAAATGTGAATTTGTTTATAACATTGGGAACCAAATTAAGCAAAAGTTACAATTATCATCTCTTCAATCTGATATCATTTCAGAAATTATCAAACCGACTGTTAGGGAGGTTTTCTTACTGTCACTGGCCAAAATCAATTTTTCTGAAGCCAAAAAAACGTGGATCTTGTCTCATCGCGGTTTCCCTAAAAACATGGATCTTGTCTCATCACGGTTTCCCTAAACTTTCTCATTTTATTTCGCGCATCAAAGATTCCAAATTCAAATCTATTATGATTTTCAAATTCTAAAATTTCAATTTCAAATCGACAATTTTGAATGCTTTGATTAATATTTAAATTTGAAATTCATATTTTCAGATTCAAATCTCAATTTATTCTTTTCCAAAATATTATCACTTAATGTTTAAGTAATATTAACAAAAAAATTAAATGTATATTTCTTATCAAAGTTATAAATAGAACGGTCGGTTTCTCCACCGTTGTGCGGTTATACTAGTTAGCTTTATAACTACACATCAAAACGGAAGGGGTTCCGAAATAGATCTACATGAAGTAATGATTATTGTCACTATTTGCAAATATGTTTGAAAGGAATATGAGACAATCCAAAACAAAAGTCAGTTGAATTGGCTATTCAAGATCGTAAGAATATTGTCCAAAAAATCTAGAAATGCATTGATGCATGCAACAACAGTACTTGTATGTTAAAATTTTGAATTGATCCAAACCATCTTCTTAGGAAAATAAATTTCTTACACATTTGTATTTCATTGGAGATTCATAAGTGAATCAGTCACCGTAAGCTTCTGTGTGGCTCTAAAGCCTTCGATACCATCAAGCTGGTTCGGACCCATAGGTTTGTGCTTAGAAACGTCTAGAAAACAGTATACTTCCACCATGAGTTTTCTTGTGATAGGTCGGTGGAATGACATACAAGTGAAGTGTGAGAGAAGTAAATTGATGAAGTGTTTTTTTTTCTTTTGGTCAGCAAGGTGTAAGTTACTCATTAGTGTTTTATTGAGTTACGTTGGTCGTTAAGCAAAGGCACAGGTACTAACATTTAGGGCAGCTCCAGAAGATTTAGGCTGAATCTGGGATGGGCATCCAGTGGCCTGGCGTCCATTTAATGGACGTCTGGCATCAGGCGCCCATTTAATGAGCGTCTGATATCCAGGCGCCCATTTTATGGACGCTTGATCAACAGGCGCCCATAAAATGGATGCCAGCCCTTTCCCCTAATTTACCGCCTCTCTCCCCTCCCCTCCTCACTTTCTACCTCATTTTTGTTTTAATTTTTTTTTAAATTAGAAAAACAAAATGAAATGGTGCCGCGTCCAACCAAAATCGTCCGAAGAACGGTTCACAGACATTTAGCGGAGCAAGCTGGACCGTTACACATTCCGCCACCACCTGGAGTTTCACTAGACGGTTTACGTGTACTACACGAGCTTCCAGATGGTTATCGGCATAGGGCCGAAACCGCTTTGACGACCATACAGGTATAAATTGCAAATTAATATAACTAGTTATTTTAATATGTACATCACATACTCATATTAAATAACTGTTACTCAATTAAAAATTATTAATTCATAAATTATCTATATGATCATTACATTCACTATCGGGGTAGTTGGGCTAAGTGTATTACCCAGTTTTATGACTCTCTTCGTGGTCCTATTATTGAGAGGCTACATGGTAGCCCTTTTGGTCTTTTTTTTATCGATTAGGCATGTTCAGTCCTTTGACCGACCTCTCATTCAGGCATTAGCTGAGAGGTGGTGGCCCACCATACATATGTTTTATTTTTCAGATTTTGAGCTTGGTATCACCCCAGTTGATTTCTACATGTTCATTGGCATTGAGACTGGACTACATGATCTTGGATCTTTTCCATTTGATGATTTATACAAGTCGTCCAATCTGTTTACTGTTTTTTACCACTGATAGATGTTACCTGCGTTACTGGTGGTTCTGTTAAGTTGACTTACCTACAGCAGTACATCACCAGTTATATAGCTAGAGCAGATATGATGGATGTAGTTATTAGAGCATTTCTGCTGTACCTGTTTGGTTCGACCTTTTTTTCGAACCAAAAAGGTGTGGTTAGACTAGCTATTGAGTATCTTTTGCCAGATTAGATTAGCTGCATACTATTGGCTAGGGCACAACGATATTAGGCGCCCTTTATATCGCTTTAGATTCATTTGCGCTTAGCGATGTCAGACAGATGTATGCTTTTTGGTATATTTTGCCATTATGGTACTACGAGTACACGACAAACATGCATCCCCGCATCCAGGACATGGCTAGTCATGCTGCTAAGCAGTACTTCCCTAGGATGAGATGATGAGAGGTTATGCAGTGCGTACATCATGTTCCCTTAGGTGTACGACATGACTTGATGGAGGTTAGGTCACAGCTTGATATGCGTAGTCGAGGTAAAATCATTCTGACTCCTTGGACCTCACATTGGACTCATCTAGCAGATGCAGGTCTTCTAGTGGATAACCATCCCTTGATGGTTGCGTATTCACTATCTAGACGTAGGGTTGCTTTGCATACACCTGCATTTATGCCTATGTGGTATTTGGAAGAGAGATGTGCTTATCAAATTACGGGTGATCTTCGTATACCATATGATCCTTTATCTTTCGAGGAGATGTTTGGTAGACATAGGGTGATTGGCGATCAGTACTTAGATGCTCTACGACAGGCTGGGTGGGTGGATAGTAGTACTTTCTTCATCGATTTGGATGACGGTGCTTATTGGGCTAGAGCAGCACCCCGTAGATTCATCGTACCAAATTATATTCGTGTAGTCAACTCTGATTTTATAGAAACTCACGTGGCAGCCGGTAGAGTTCAGGTACCGCAGGTTTCATTTGACCCAATTCCATCACAATTCTCCCAGACTCACATGCAGTAGGAGCCTGATACTACCTTTAGAGCATATGACGTGACAGGTACTTTAATTGAGTAGCCTTTAGTCTTTTCAGATCACCCTGACTATTCTGGTGTGCCTTCAGTCGGGTTATATCCTCTGTATGGGGTACGTTTGTTGTTTATTGTCATTTTCTCTTTATTTTGTGCTTAGTTTCTTACTATGTCAAATATCATCTTTATGTAGTATGCTGCTAGATTGGACCAGGCCAGAGTTTCACTTGGCGTGTTTCGAGATATGACTCTTGCACATATACACACCATGCATGATATGTGCATGCAGCATACACAGATGCTAGAGGCGCAGATTGATCAGCTATCAGCTAGACTTGCTGTATATGAGCCTTTCGGATCACAAGGAAGAGGCGATGCTGGTCCTAGTGGGTATAATGATGGTGGTTTAGATGAGGACAATGGGGATGATGAGGACAAGGGGGAGGATGGTGATAGGGATGACGATGAAGATGAGGGAGATGATGATGATGGTGATGAGGATGATGATGATGACGATGATGGAGATGATGATGATGGGGATGATGGTGATGATGCTGACGACGACGACGTTGCATCCCTTTAGTTGTATGCCTTTTAGTTTATGCATAGTAGACGTTTTATTATATGTTGCAGTTCCTATATCTTATGTACTTATGTCATTGTTTGAGTGTACCGTGTATTCTTTATGTTTATATAATTTCACTTTCTTGGATTTTGGATGATAATGTTCGAGTATACTGTGAATTCTATATGTTTATGTATACTATGAATTATATATGTTTGTGTATAATGTGAATTCTATATGTCTGTGTATACTTATAAGCACCAATTAGTGACATATAAACATAAAAAAACTACTAGCGACATTAGAATTGAAGATATACGAACATGCAACACTGATAAAAAACAGCACAGTAATAATAGACCATAAATATGAAGAAACTAGACGTGACGATTAAACTGCAACTCCTGTAAAGAAAGTCTAAGACGTCTTATCTCTTGTTCTAGTTCGTTTGCATAGGTTATGCCCCTTAGACATAAAGGATCATCCAACCATTCTGCGTAATTGCAACTATCCGGCCAGAATTGACATAGTTGGATTCGACGACCAATATTTTCTCCATTCGTACGTACTACTACTTCAACTTTATACCCGCACTGACAATAAACTGGGTGCGATTCAACTTCTTGCTCAGTGGGAAGTTGAACTACTTGAACATGGTTCTTAGGTTGTTCATATGCATGACGAACAACATGTTGTTCGTATGGTGGTTCAACCACTTTCTGAAGTCTGAGCTGCTCAAGGTTTTGAAACTGACTACGGACATCTTCATAGTGTTGTTCTTGATAATTGATAAGCCAATCCTCATCAGTATGTGGACTTTCCATAGGCACATAACCTGCATCTGAATCAATAGAAAAAGGCCAAGAAGGCATTGCGATGAAGAATTTATTATTGTGAGTGAGGAAGAAGATGATTATGAATGATGAATAAGTAAATCAAAAAAGCACATATAAACAAACATTACACTTGTGCAACCACTAATTTTTGATCTGACAACAAACATTACACAAGAGCATATATAAACCAAACATTATACATGTGCAACCGCACTCCGTTCATTGCCCATGTGCTACCACTACTTTTGATCTGACAACAACAACAAACATTATTATTTGAAAAGACAATTCAGAAAGCACTCGACACATTAACGAACGTTACATAACCAACTAGCAATACTGTTATCTTAAGGCAACCCAAATCTTTCTAGCCAATTTTGGCTTATGAAGTATGCATCATGGGCAATGAAGAGAATGCGGTATTTTAAATTGTATCGACCGTCATAAGTCGAACGTGTAGTCTCAAGCACATTTTCCGATATTACCTCATTAATAATATTTGTGTAATGTGTGCATGCCCTAGTAAAGTTTTCGTATGCAGTCCTGACCTCTTGAGCCGTACGTCTGACTTGACAGCCCACGTCGTTGTTGTAAAGTTTAGCCAGAGTGTCCCAAAAATGAATTACCATTGACTCCTGATTATCGCACATCTCATCGTTTTGTATGTAGTACTGCATAAGCAACTTCAATCCATGACACGTAAATGTCATGTTGGACAATGTAGTTTGAATAATGTTAAGTTTTTAAATGATTTAAACAGATAATGATTTGTGAATTTATATAATGAATGTTTCTTCTCTCCACTCAATAAAGCAGTGAATCTTGACCGGCAAAGGAATGTGGCTACAGTTCATGATTTGACCGCACACTTACCCATCTTCTCTCTACTCAACAAAGTAGAGAATCTTGACCGGCAAATGAACGAGGCTACAGTACGTGATTTTATACACAATTACCCACCTTCTCTCCACTCAACAAAGCAGAGAATCTTGACCGGCAAATGAACGTGGCTACAGTACGTGATTTGACCGCACACTAACCCACCTTCTCTCCACTCAACAAAACATAGAATCTTGACCGGCAAATGAACGTGGCTACAATTCGTATTTGACCGCACACTAAGCCACCTTCTCTCCACTCAACAAAGCAGAGAATCTTGACCAGCAAATGAACGTGGCTACAGTTCGTGATTTGACCGCACACTAAGCCACCTTCTCTCCACTCAAGAATTTGTCATATATATATATAACCATATGGATCTCATACTTGTTCACCACAATTTAGTCTAACAAAATATTTAAATATCAAACAAATATCCTCAAATAAATGTCTGGAAATTAACTAAAAGCTATATTGCTATGCGACTGTGACTCTGAATAAGAAGCGTATGCGTTAGCGCATCAACAAGAGGAGGAGGAACTGATGGAGATATACCGCGAAGCATACGGTTCAACTTCTAGAAAACATGGCAGTTCCGTTGTGGGTCGGAAATATATCAACCGTAACCAGCAAGCATTTCAAAAAGCACTTATGCAAGATTACTTTGCCCATGATCCAACTTACGGTCCAGAGATGTTTAGACGATGATTCAGAATGAGTCTTCCATTGTTTTTAAGATGAGGCAAGACAACCCCCCGAATTGTTTCGCACAGCCACGTTACGAAATGAAGGACAGTACGCAATTCATGACGATTATAATGAAGTATATCGTAATGCAGCTATTCATAATAGACTCCAAAGGAATTTAATGCAGCATATTTGGAATTCTCATGGAAATCAGTAGTTCGGGATGGTGGATCTTTGTTTAATTACATTTGTTTGCCATTTTATTTCTATAACGAAGTGTAGAATGCTGTAATTTTTATGTTTGTAATATTATTTATGTTTGATGAAGTAAATCTATATTAATATCTACATAATGGATCAAAAAAAAATGATATACCATTGAATATTTTAAAACTAAAAATAACACATGATTGAAAATATAAACTGAAGGTACATGGATATTTAAACTGCAATAACTAAAAATATCACATGAATATTTCAACTACATATGTTTTGTTCCTGATCTACTCTCAACAATGCATTGTTTGTACTCCATCCAATATTGCATTGTAATTGGATCCATTCCCGTGACATCCTTTTTCATTACTAAGGTCTCTTGGCATTGTCGCTCTAGCTCAAACTGGCCCTTCTCAATCTCGGTCATTTCTTTTAACACGGCAAGCTTTTTTGCACTCCCTCTTTGATGCATTGCATTTTCTCTTGCATGTTTTTCATGCATTTGGGCTAAACGAGAATCGATTAAGATTGAATAGCAATTTTCTTCTTAGCTCCTCGTTGCCCCATGGTCTAGCAACTTCATCAAATGCGGGTTCTGCTTCTTCATCTTCGTTATCTGGGCATACATTAGAGTCCATATGAGAAGAATTGTCTGGGCTAGAATTATAATTAGTTCGACTTGTTTTTTTCTTGCCCTTCGACTTCGTCTGGAGATCTCTTAAGCTTTTTGCAGTGTTTGAGCTCTATTTTTGTTAACTAACAAGCAAGTTATAGCAGTTTGCAAACTGATAGTAGTGTGGTTTCTTTGTACCATTTTCTCTTGGAAATAATTTCAAGAATTGATCGTTCGTCATTCTCTTCTAAAAAAAACAAAAAATGATATATTAACAAAGCGATCAGAAATGAATATAAATTAAAAATGATATTTCTCAAAATGCTACCAATTCAGCTTCGCCACCCATTCCACTTGGATTTGTCGTTCTTATTTTGTGAATCTATGACTCGTAGAATTGTGTTTGTCAATTAATCTTCCCAAAATGACCCGTGATTGCAGACATTGACCTCGTCTTTTTAACATGCTTTTTATTATATGTAGTCATGAGTTTTGCCCAAAACGCCTCTACAGTTTGGTCATTCCCCTTTACCGAGTCGTTATCCATATTCATCGCTTCGGTATATGATTTAAACGGATGAGACATACTTTCAATATTATGAAATTGAGAATAGAATTGTAACAGAAGAAGAGATGTGTATATTACAATCTGAAAAATAGTCCGATATATGTAATGAATCATAAATATGACTGTTTATAGCGGTTGGGGTCAAAATATGACCGTTTATAGCCGTTGTAATTTTGAATATGACAGTTTGTAGCCGTTGTGGTCAAAATATGACCGTTTATAGCCGTTGTAATTCAAAATAAGGACCGTTTACGGTTGGAATAAGGTGGTGTGCAGCAGATAAGGTGGATTGGGTGGAGTGGGGCTTGGGAGCCCAAGCCCAGTTCAGGATCCTGAATTGGATCCTGAACTTTCAGCTTAATTTACACCCTGAATTTGAGGACTGGGCTTTTTTTTTGCCAAATTCAGTATGTAATCTCACCACTGGAGATGCCCTTATATCTTCATTGCTGCTGAATTTTGTTGTTCTCTGCTATCTTTTGTTTTGAAGATGTAGCAACAACTTTTGTAAAAATATTACATGTATATATCAGCATGGAGGTGATCGGTCAACCAGTCAAGTTCTGACGTGCTGTGCATAAATTGCATAGCCACTCATCGACAGATGGCATGCTAACGATCGAAATGTGGTCTTTAAAAACACTACTCATACTCAGCCTTATTTCTCCTTCCTTTCAGTATTTCGATCGTATCTTCCAAACTTTAACCCATGCTGAAGAAGCATTTCTACCATGTGTTTCAGGCGAAACTCTCCTCGGTTTGATATATCTATTACATATTTTACTATGATCTAATATAATTTATTAACAAATTAATCAATGTAATAAGTATAGGAAAGGTACTCAATTCCTCGATGGATCTTAGAAATCTAAATAGTCAACAAATCACTGAAATAACATAAACTTTACTAAACCCTAAATAAATCGAGCCCAAAGTACTAGGACCAAACCCCATTTTAAAATTATTTCCCTTAAAACCCACCCACCCATACAATATTGCAACCCAACCAATTTTATATCAAAGGCCCAGAACCATAGTCATCGTTCTCATTTTTTACTATAGAATGAACAAAAAAAGAAACTATGGCACACAACCCTTAAAAATAAAATAAAACGAATAAAGATCATGCTGGTGCAAATTTATGGTTTGAATTTCAATTCGATTTGTATGCAATGAAGTCCAGGTAAGTATTTGCTTTCATATATCAGTTCAAACTGATTTAACATTCGATTTTGTTTCTATTTTTCGGTTTCTTTTAGTTTTTTCTTTTTTCCTTCAATTATTAAAACATAATTGTTGGTTAACGACCGGAACGGGTTTCTGGTCAAATTTCGTCCCGGCTCTAATTGGTACCTAGACAGAACAGCTGGAATCTCGTCATTCCAGCTGAAATCTATTACCTTGGTTTTGAGTTCCATCTCTAACCAACCCCAACTTGTTTGGAAGTAATGGCTTAGTTGTTATTGTTGTATATATTTTTAATAAGTAAAAGCTCAAAATTATAAAGAAAAATATTTTGAAAATAATGTTAAGATTTGAATTTATAGTGTCATATAACAAGGTTTGAGGTACCGTCCAGTAAAAAGGAAATTTCTGTGGTACCGAATAAGTACCAACGACTTCCGATCCGAAATCAAAGTAAAAAATCCAGTTTCGGTTTTTTAACTAATCAAAAACTAAAGGAAACCATAAATTTAACCTAGGCATGTGATAATATCAGAAAGAAGCAAAGAATCCAACAAAAATCCAAAATAACAAGATAGATGATAGAAATCAAATACTTATCTCACCAAAATTGAGATCTTTATTCATCGATTTTTGTGCTGTTGGAACAACCAAATCGATTCGAACTAGTCTTGAATAGAAAGCGGTGATTTTTTTTACGTTGAAGTGTGTTAGTTTTTTGCCCTAAGTTGAGTTTGGATTTAAAGGAAAAAGGAGAAGCGGGAGTACTATTTTTGGAAAGGATTTGGCGGGTCAGATCTGGTATTTCACTAAAGTAATTATAGGTTATATAATATGGGCTGGTTTAGTTAGATGTGTACTTGAAGTTTAATTTAGCGTAATAAATTTTAGTTTATTAGGTTAACTTATTTTTATCTTTTATAGTTATATATTTATAATTTTAAATACACTGAGATAAACCGAAGCTAAGAAAATTTCAAATGATCGAAAGCGGTACCAAAACTGAGTTTTCAAACCTTATCATATAATTTATGCACCAAAATTTTCATTTACAAACAGATATTATTTTTGATTTGAGCGGAATTCGAACTTTTGATCTCTTATTTGTATATAAGGGCATTTTTAAAACTTCGAGTCGGACCAAAAATGTGACGACCCTGAATTTTAGACAATTGAAATTGAAAATTTTAATTAATTTTTAAATATTTGAAATATGGTTTAGCTTGAATTTCAAGTATAATTATGAAATTCGCAATTAAATTATTGAATTTAATTTATTGAAGTTGGGTAAAAAAAATTAAATCTTCAGTTTTAAGCTAATTTAAAATATTTCAAAAGCTTGTAAAATCTATATTGACAATACTGAAGATAATGGAGGCTTCAGAATTGAATTTGGAAATGATTTGTTCAGTTTTGAAATTTTATCATTTAAATCGATGTTTAAAAATAGCCTTCCAAGGCACAGTCTCGGAATTCGACGAAACTAGTTCCATTGGATCTGTAATACTGTATTATTATCGGTTTTCAAGTTTCATTGTGTTTGGAATGATCGTTTGGTCGTACGATAAGCAATCGCGTTGAAAATTATATTGAAATTTAATTTAATAACTAGTTCAAAAAGCTATCTTTTCCATATGATCGAATTTGGACTCGGAACCTTTTCCATTACGTTCGAAATAGGTATATAACATTATAAACGTCTGGCGGCACGCCTCGGTAGGAATTCGGAATTTTGGGCTTCGAATTGGAGACGATTTGAATTTGAATTTGAATTAATATTGAATATAAATATTCAAATTCACAAGGCAACTTACATATTTCTTCCCTTTTTCACCACTTGGCAAAATTAAAGACACTTGTTCGTGTTGTTAACACGCGTTCATTTTCTTTTAACAAATAGAAGTGTTAACGCAAAATAAAAAAATCAATTGCCAAATGAAAATTGTTTTCGCTTAAAATAAATGGTGACGCTTGGAATCAAATTAATGGCAGACTTGAAAAATTAAATCAAGTTCATGAACATCTTCCCCTTTTTCCTTCGTCTTCTCTGATCTAAAAAAAGAAAAATGGAAAAGATTAATCGAACGAATCAATTAGCCGATCGGAATAGGGGTAGCTAGGCTTCAAATCGTAAGCTTATGCTCGCGCGTTCAAGCGGCAACGGGGCGGTAGGCATGTGGAGGCTCACGTTCGAAGTTGAGGGGATATCGAGGTGGCGCCGTGAGCATAGGGCCATGGATTTGCCGTTCGATTTTGGCCTCTCATGGTTCGGATGGTACAGGGTCTCGTTGAAACTGGAACTGGACGTGGGGGTTCCTATGGCGTCAGGTCTGTGGATAGTTGTCGATCGAGTGGGAGATTTGGCTGTTTGCTTTCTCGTTTGAGCTAAGGTAAAGACGTTGTTTAATTCAAGTTTAATTAAAGTTTAATTTGAAAAGTATAATAACAGCCTTGTTTAAGTGTGTATATATACGTGTGTGTGTGTGAGTGTATTTACAGATTGGAAAAAATATAAGGTATGGGCAGAGCATGATTAATTTAGATATAAACTGTATTTTCGAACAAAGTTTAAAGCTAGTTATGATTTGTGAGAATGATAATAGTAGCAGAAAAATAATTTATTACAGTAAATATATGCATATGTATTTTAAATTTACAAGTTTATTTTAAAATAATGGATTTGGTGGGAAAAAAATGTTTAACTAACTTATCTAAATTATTTTAGTTACTAAAAAGGGTTTTAAAAGGGAAATTGATTTAAAATCAAATTATTTGTTTAAAAAAACAAATTTCTAGTGAAATTAAATAAATCTATTATTATTATTCAATTTATTTCGAATATTAATCAACTGTTTTAATGTCCATACAAGGTCCAGAAATCATGAAATCAGCCAGAATGGAAGTGAGTTGAAAATGAACTTTCATGCATAGGCAAAGGCGAGAACTTCTTACTCGAAGAAATTGATGCTTTGTTAATTTTAAATAAATAGATTTAAAATTATTGATTGTGTGTTTAGATGATTATTATTGTCAGTTGGATTGAAATAGACCATATGTGCCGCATAATAGCGGATGATATTATATTTAATCCCATATACCGCGATATTCCACCACGAAGTGGAATTGGTATTACATATGTATTTGGAGTTGTTGATTTCCCGCATTATATAGTGGATGAGACCCTATGCACTGCATAATAGCGGATGATATTTTATAAATCCCATATACCGCGATATTCCACCTCGAAGTGGAATTGGTATTTAATTATTGTGCTAACGTCTGTGGATGCTGGGAAACAGGTTGGAGGGATCCAACTGGATTCCTCAAATATTGAATTTGTTTCATATGTTGTGTGTTGATAATCTCTATGTGATTATATTGTAATTGAAATCATTGTAGGCTAAAATTTAGCCGAATATATTTTTGGTATCGTACGATAAAAGAAATAGATAAAATTGGATTTTTGAAATTTAAGTAGAAAATTTATAGTAAACTTTATTTTTTTGAGAATGGGATAAATTTAAAAGAAGGAATTCTAAAAGGATAAAGTTTCATTTTGAATCCTATTGAATAAATTCCTAATTATGGGAAAAGATTCTAATAAATGGATTTCGAGCAACATTGCTAAATAGTTGAAGAATTTATTTACAATTAGATTTTTAAATAGTTTGGAAGAAATAATTAGATTTATTTTAAAAGAAAATAAATTTGGGAAATCGATTTAATTGATTTGGTGTTTGAAAATAAATCTTTGGGAAATCAATTTGAAAATTTGATTTGGTGTTGGAAATGAATTTAGAAATCAATTTAGAAATTGATATGGTGTTTGAAAATAAATTTAGAAATCAATTTGGGATTTGATTTGGTATTTAAAATAAATTTGGAAATCAATTTGAAAATTGATTTGGTGTTGAAAGTGAATATTTGGGAATCGATTGGAAAATCATATATCAGTTGATATTTGGAAATCTAAATCCACAATGGGAATTTGTAAAGGAAAGGGAATTTTATTTTAAAAATAAACATTGGGTTATTTTTAAAAGTGTGGAAAGGAGTTTACGGATTTGGAACGTAAATTTAAAATAAATCGAGAAGGGTTTATTAATTGGTTTAAAGGACCATTTTGAAATGGAAAGTGTGTTCTTCCTGGAAAGCCGAGTATATTTTTAAAAGTACCTTTCGAATAAAAATTAAAAAGTTCTAGAGTTGGTTTTAAAAGAATATTTTGGAGGAATTATTTTCTTAAGCTATTCTGAACATCTTTAAAGTAAAGATTTATTTGATTAATTATTGAAGTGATTATTTAAAGATTTAAATAATATTTGTTTTAGAAAAAGTTTATTTAAATATTTATACCCTATCTACTAATTTTATTCTAAAATTAGTTTGGACTTGAAGTCTTATATTTGTGATAATTAGTATAATATTTTCATAACTAATATTTAAGTAAAGGTAGTTTTATTTTAAATGTTTCCAAGTATATTTTGGATAAGTGATTTGAATTATTTTAAAGTATTTGAACTTGGCAGACTTTCAGTGGAAATAAATAATATCGGGAATTTTATTCCACGTGAGGAAAGTGATTTGAAATTTGTTTTCAAAGGATTGAAGTGTGAAAAGCAATTTGAAATTTGTTTTCAAAAGATTGAAAGGTGAGAAGTGATTTGAAATTTGATTTCAAAGTGATGAAGTGTTAAAAATATATCTTGCGAAGATATTTCGAAAATAAATAACTGGGGGAAAATTATTTGAAATCCAGTAATTGTTGTGAATGTTGATGATGGTTAAATAACCGACTATCAATATTGGCCTTTAAATGGCATTTGAATTTCGATGCGACCGGGGGTCGGATTCCAACTAGATATTCGAAAACCACATCGAACCTTTGTGATTGTGATGGATCTTTTGTTTAAAATATCAAAGTGAAAATTGTTGTGATTTGTTTGAAATCTGAATGTAACACTTATTTTTAAAATAAGCGCTCGTTATTCGGATTAACCAGGTGAGGACTTTGTGTCATAAAACCCATTCCGAATAATGATACGATGAAATGGGATTGCATTTGAAGATGGTGTTGAAGACCGGGTATTTTTGAAAGCCAAAGGATTACCTGTCGAATGTCTCTGCACCGAGTTGCTCCGGTATAGAGATTTGATCACCCTTTGTGATTGGAAGTTCAGACGTGATTAGTGATTATGCATGCAAGGGCTTCTTTGTGAAGTGCCTTCAGTTCTATTCGAATCCGGAACGGACTTTTATGGATGTGTGTCTGACGTTACACTTTGAGAAGTAAAGCTGGTTTCTATCAAATACATTTCTGTTGGTGGCGGAGAATTTATTCTCTTAGCTTAACACCCTTCTCTGAGACATACGAGCTCAGAGGTTATGTAGTTGATGGTTACTAGTGATACATTCCCAATTTGGTAATGTGGCATACGAAGTGTTGTTGATCGAAGCATGGCTTTTGTGAAAAGCGTAGCTTTGTGGACAAGACTTCGTCGAGCCTCACAACCCGAAAATGGTTGAAACAGGAATGTTGCGGCAAGGTTTTTAGGGGTCGCGCCCCTTATTGTATATCCATTTTCTTCTGGACAAGAGGTGGTATCATGGTATGGAGCCCAGATATTTTACCTATGTTGATGCTGCAAATTTATTATACTTTGTGGTTGTCGCTTTGTGGTTGAGGATCCTCGGATAAAGGTCGGTAATGACAAGGGATGGCATAATTGTGTGTTAGATACCTATGTTATAGCTTGGTTAAAGCGTGAGATAACGTCGGCCTTGTTAGCAGAGATCCGGCTAGGTTTTCGGGGTGTCCTTCCAAAGGCGTACCCATTTCGGTGTAGGAAGTTCCTTTGCCTGACCATTGTTGGAAATCCAAAGAAATAATACGCGTCCTGTACGGTTTTTAGTTGTATACCTGCCATGGAATGTGGCGGTAACCTGCTATTGAACATGGTAGCTATTGTAGGCATGCGACGAAATGTGGTATGCTGGCTATGATTAATATTATACTTTCGAAATGTTTTCTGCTCTATGTACTAATAATAATATCAATTGGTTTTCGCGTATCAAGCATTTTTAACCGTCATAAGGAGAAATCTCCTCCAAGTGTGCGTTTGCATTGTGTGTGTGGCGGGAGGCCTTATGGCAGTTTCATTTTCCAAAAGTATAGAGGATTTCTTTTTATTTTCTTTGTGAAAATAATTGTTTTTAAGATCTCACACCAGTCACATGACTAGCCCGTAATTTTCCACATGGATAGCCTAGAGTCAGGTTGTCATTATTCTAGAGCGAAGTCGAAAAAAGTGATGCTGTGGAGATCTGGAGTTTAAGCTGAATGGCGAGACGTACTTCCGTATATTATTATCATTCCGCTGTGTATTCAACCATAAGGGCTGGTTATTATAACTGCGATTGTTTGTGTGTTGTTGTTGTAATATTCTGATGTTGTAATGTGTAAACTGATATAGTGATTTTGTTTAAAGATATTCATATATCTATTATATTTGTTCCGCTGCGAAATGTGAGATTTTGTTGTTGTTTCTGTTCTTCTTCTATCTTCTTCTTCTTAAACCCTAACGGTTTGGTTTTTGGGCATTCGACTGTGTGGCATTGGATACAGTGGACGTATCGATGTTGACTTTCGAAAGTCGAAAAATTGGGTCGTTACAATGTGGTATCAGAGCATTTGGTTAAGCGACAACCTTGGCTCTGGTAGGTGTTACTCATTAGAGATAGAGTCAGTAGTACTGTAGAATGAGTTTGAGTGTAATAATAGATAGAGCGCGTATTTGTTAGTGAATATAAAAAATTGTTTTGTATTGTGTTGACTTATTGGTTGATTATTTATAGATTCTGGCCGGTGCAGTTTGGCCAACTGTATCGATAGGGGATTTCTAAACTCTTAAACGAGATAAACCAACATAGTATTGTTTTGAAATCGGGTAAATGAAATAATTTTACCCAAATTATTTTCATATACAAAGGAAATAACCTTTGTAAATTATTATAGTAGTATATGGTTGCTTGTTTGTTAGGAAGTGATAACATTGAAGTATTATCATTATTGTTGAATAAGAAATTGAAATGATAACAAACAGCTAAGAAATAAATTTATATACAAATGGAATCGATAGATATAAATTGTAAATGTGATTTGTAATTTGAAATGGAATTCCAGAGAAATGTTTTGAAAGGATTTGAAAATTTCGAAATTTGGAAAAAGATTAAATTCCTTTTGAGTTTGAAAATGGTTTTCAAGGGTTTGGAAAAAAAATGTTTTTATAGGGATGAAAGCTCTAAACTCTTTTCGGTCGCTGGAAAATAACTTCGGTGATTACTGCAGCATCATCGATGTTCATTTTCGAGTTTCTAGGAGAGTAAATTGCTGCCAAAATAATTTAAAATGGAAGTTGTTTGCAAACAGGGTTTGATTTTGAAAATTCAAAAGATAATTTAAATTGATTTCGAAAATGGTTTTGAAATGTTGGAAGGACTATGGAATTTGATAAAAATAGTTACGGAATAAAATTTATTAAGGTGGAAAATAAAATTGTGAATGAATGAGTAAATCTACAATCGCAATTAAACGAAAGTGAAATTGAATGTTGAAATTAATTTCGAATTTGTAAGCAAATAGAACTGGAATTGGAATTGAATTTGATTTGTAAAGCAGAGTATTAAAATAAAATTAATAAGTGAAATTTATTAAAGAAATGACCAAATAGATATGGTTTAGAATGAATTGAATTCAATAACTGTAAATGAAAGGTGAATTGAATTCATATGGAATTTGAAATCCAGTGTAAATATAAGTGGTTACAAACCAAAATGGTGAATTGAAAATAAATTTTTCGGAATAAACACAAGAATAAAACTGGAATTGAAATGAAATATTGAAAACTAGTTTGAATTGTGTGAAATAAAATGAATTGGAATTTGTGATGAATTAGTTAAAATAGTGAGATGAATCAGTTGTGAATGAAAGATAGTTGATAAAATTCAATATTCAAAAGGTAAGTTGAATCCAAATAAAATTGAAAGTGTAAATTGAATTCAAATGAAATTGAAAATGTAAGATTGAATGAAAATGGATATATAACTTCAATAGTGAAGTAAAGATGGTATAAGAAGTAAGTATTCAAACTTTTGTAATAGAATGTGCAAAATGATTTTTTGATGAAGAAACTGGATATGGTTGTTAAATAGCATACAAGTATTATAAAGGAAATGGAATTGGGATTTTGATTTCGAAAATAAAATTGAATTGCTCGAAAAGGTATGTATTTAAATTTCCATATGAAATTTGACGATTTTCTTGTCCAGCCGCTTGGCTTTTCGTTTTCTTTTGAATCTGGGGGCCCGTGGTGCCGTTTTGTTGTTGTACCGAGCTAGCCGCGTAAAGGAGACGCTGGCGAAATTTTTCGAAAATTTAGGGAGTAAGAAAAATTTTGAGAAAATTTTGAAAATTTAAAATTTGAATTTAAATTTAAATTTGAATTGTTAAAGAAAATGAGGTTGTTTGGAAATTATGGGAGACTTGGAAAGTTAGTTGAAATGATGGTCTTTAATGAAAAGATTTGTTGGTAAGTTAATAAAACTATTTGGTTTTGGAAAGATAGCGAATGAGTTAAGGATTGTTCTTCTTAACTTGTAATTTCGGGACGAAATTCTTTTAAGGGGGGAAGTCTGTGACGACCGTGAATTTTAGACAACTGAAATTGATAAGTTTAATTGATTTTTAAATATTTGAAATATGGTTTAGCTTGAATTTCAAGTATAACTATGAAATTGGCAATTAAATTATTGAATTTAATTTATTGAAGTTGGGTATAAAAAATTGAATATTCGGTTTTAAACTGATTTAAAATATTTCATAAGCTTGTAAAATCTATATTGACAATATTCGGTTTTAAACCGGTTCCATTGGATCTGTAATACTGTATTATTATCGATTTCAAGTTTCGTAGTGCTTGGAATGATCGTTTGGCCGCACGATAAGCAAAAGCGCTGAAAATTATATTGAAATTTAATTTAATAACTAGTTCAAAACGCTATCTTTTCCATACGATCGAATTTGGACTCGGAACCTTTTCCATTGCATTCAGAATAGGCGTATAACATTATAAACGTCTGGCGGCACGTCTCGGTAGGAGTTCGAAATTTTGAGCTTTGAATTGGAGACGGTTTGAATTTTAATTTGAATTAAGATTGAATATAAATATTCAAATTCACAAGGCAACTTACACATTTCTTCCCTTTTGCACCACTTGGCAAAATTAAAGACACTTGTTCGTTTTGATAACACGTGTTCATTTTCTTTTAACAAATAGAAGTGTTAACGCAAAATAAAAAATAAAAAAATCAATTGCCAAACGTAAATCATTTTTGCTTAAAATAAATGGTGACGCTCGGAATCAAATAAATGGCGGACTTGAAAACTTAAATCAAGTTCACGAACATCTTCCCATTTTTCCTTCGTCTTCTCTGATCTAAAAAAAGAAAAATGGAAAAGATTAATCGAACGAATCAATTAGTCGATCGGAATAGGGGTAGCTCGGCTTCAAATCGTAAGCTTGTGCTCCCGCGTTCAAGTGGCAGGCTCACGTTCGAAGTTGAGGGGATATCGAGGTGGCTGTGATATCCCGGAAATTTTGGCAATATCAATTTAATAATCTGTATTTAAAATTAAATTGATTTGATAAATTTTGTTAATAAAATTTGTCTTGATTTAATAATCCAATTAAATAAATGTTTAATTGGTGAATTTTATCTTTTAAAAGCTAATAAAATGTTTTCCTATTTATAATGTATATATATATATATATATATATTGTAGATAGATAAGTTTTGATTTGAAGTTAAATAAACAATTAAAATCTTGTTTTTAAATTCTAGTATTCATTTTGATAATTTGGAAATTTTTATTTTATTTAATATATAACTATTCAAAAGATTTTAATAAGTAACTATATGGTTTTAAGATACTTAAGGAAAATGTTTTAAATTGTTTAAATATATTTTAAGCATAAGTTTAAATTTTAAATAATAAAAACAAAATTTTATTTTATTTCCTTTTTAAGTATAGCTGGATAAATATAATTTGAAATTATATACGAAAATTTAAAATATTATTTATATATTAAACATTAATGCATTTAAATAAGTAAAATAAGATAAGAGATAAGTAATTTATAATTTCTTTTATAAATTATTTAAATTGATAAATATGTTATTTTTAAATAGTAATAAATGTATAAATATAGATATGTTTTAAAAGATAATATTATTGTTATTTTTAAATTTAATATATTGATATAAATTAGCTATGAAGGTTTAAAATTAATATATGAAACATTTATTCATTTAAATAATAAGTAATTTATAATCTCTTTGTAAATTTTATTTTAAATTGTCAAGTGTGTTATTTTCAAATAAAGAGTATATGTATTGTTTTATTATTATTATTATAAACATAAATAGTTTTATTTCCTTAGAATTAACTATATATAGACATACTTAAAAACTAATTAATTAAATTAAAAAGCTTTTCTTAAACATTTAAAATAAATGATAATTTTCTTTAGGGACATGTGTAAACATCCTAGATCTTATAATAACATGTGTTAAAGATAATAAACAAGGTAAGTGACAAATGTTAGTTCTTTTACAAGTGTTATTTGTATTTTTTTTCTTTATTTTGGAAAATCAATTACACTCATATAAGCATGTTTTCTTCTTTTAATTTCCTTTCTTAATTTTCAAAAGTAAAAAAAAAACTTCAGTTGAGAATTTAATCAGTTTCTAAAACTCCTCAAACAAAAAATATTCAATACAAATCAAAATCTGAAACTCACCCTCAAAACAAATCTGTAGTATTGTTTCCCTGTAACCATTTTACAAGTTCAAAAACTGATTTTCAAATGCAATGAAAACCCTTCCTCAATCTAAAGCCTGCATGTTAATCCTGTAATCCACTGAAAAAAGAAATTAAGAGCATGCAAATCATTTTCTTCAATCTATGAAGCATGTTCAAAATCAAAATCTGGAAATTCTTCTCAAATCCAAGAACAAATCAGGGCATGCGTGCTTTATTCCTGAGCATTTGCTTTTTTTTCAAATCTGAGAAAACTAAAGCATGCAACTACAAGATTTTCAAATTAAAGCATTCAAATTTAAGGTTTCAAATGCATTTGGAGTCAAGCCTGCATGCAAGTATGTGAAGTAAACCTGTGACCAAAGCATAAGTTTTCAAAACAGTTTTCAAAAGAAAAGGGGTCTGTTCTCATTTGTTTCAGGTGAGTAACCTCACAAATTTAAAACATAAGTATGGTTATGATTGCATGCTTGTTTTCTGTGATAAAAATTGTATTGTGTATATGTGTCTTTTGTGTATGAATTGATTATGAGTGTAGATTGCTGTTTTATGCTACTACAAAAAAATTTCTAAGTTCCAGGTTCATAATTTAGTGAAAACTCAATTGCTCTTGAATCAATCTTTAATAGTACTGGAGTCTTGAACAAAGTATGTTTAATTTATCATAAATTTTAGTTTAAAATTTTGTTTAAGTTAAAATTTTTTGCAGTTTTACTGAAAAATAAAGAAACAACGGTGTAAACTCAACACAAGTAAAATTCAATTTAATTGTTTCATAGATTCAGGTATATGAATCAAAAGCTAAAGCTTAAACTTGATTTTTGAAACAAAAATTTTGATTTTTAGTAATGGGATTTAAGAACATTTCTGTTTTAACTGGAAAATGAAATTTGAGGAAATTCTGAGGAATTCGATAGCTTGAGGAGTTGTGATTCTGTCTGGAGGAAGAGGAGTGTTCAGTGTCTTTGAGAGAAATGGTTGCAGTGATGTCAGATCGTGGCGGCAGCGGCGATTGATTAAGGTTTTTAAACCTAGTTTTGGGCAGTGCTGTAGTTTTGATCGGCATGGTTGCTCTCGTTGATCGAGTGCTACAATTTTTGGGGAGATGGTAGCTTGCGTGTAGTAGAAGGGATGGACGGAGTTCCAAAGCCACCGATGGCCGGAGGAGAGAGGATGAGGAGTTTTACAGGTTTTGAAGGGCGTGTGCCTGTTGCTTCCTGTTTTTGTTTTAGGTGTTCGATTTTGAATTCATGGTGTTTGGGTGGTTCTGATGGTCGATGTTGGATCGGAGGATGATCGTCGACTTGGTCATGGCAGTGATGATGACCGGAGGTGGTCAGGACCACCGTGCATATGCACGGTGCAAGGAATTGTGTCAGGTAAAGGTTCGGGTTGCAGTTTTCTTTAGACTCGAGTTTTACTCGAGTGATTCGAGTTTTTGCTTGAAGTTGTATAGGGTTTTACTCGAAGTTATAGAAGAGGGGCTCGGGTATTTTAAGTGGTTACAGGTTTATCTGAAATCCTATTTATTTCCAAATTCCAAATTCGATTTAAAATCTAAAGCAAGATTTTAAAACAGAATTTAAACTTAAATTTTAAGTATGGATTCAAAACTAAGTTTGAATCGTAGTTTTAAAATTTAATTTAAATTTTATAAATTAAAATGTTTAAACAACTTTAAAAGAGTTTAAATAAATTGAATTTAAAGGTAAAGCTTTAAAATAAAAAGTGGAAGATTTAAACCTAAGTTTAAATCTGGAATCAAAATCCAAATTTGAATCAATGTTTTGAAAATAAAGGAAGTTTTAAAAATTTAAAATGTTTAAACAACTTTGGATGTTGAACTATATTTTATTTTAAAAGAATTTGGGTTTAAATTTCCATTAAACTTCTTTTATAAAATAAGAAATTCTTTAGCACAAGTTTTAAAGGGTTTTTAAATGTTTTTAAATCTTTGTTAAAGTTAAGTTTGATTTCATTTTAAATCTAAAATTTAAAATGTAATTTGAAACAAATTTTAAAGTAAGTTGTTTTAAATTGCTTTGTTAATGATAATGTAATCATTAATAAGAATTTTTTTATTTTAAGGTAAATGAAAGATTTAATGAATTGTGATTCATTAAATTAGTAAGTTAATTTAATTTATATAATTAATTAATTAATTTAAATTAATTAAGGGTTTGAATAAATAAATTAAGGTTAAGTTAAGTAATTAAGAGTAATTAAATTTGTAACAAATATTAATTAATTTAAGTTAATTACTTAAGAAAGGTAATTTAAGAATTTTTGATAAGTTAATGAAGGTCATTAACTTAAGATTATTTAATAATTAATTAATGTAATTAATTTTGATAATTAATTGGATTGATTAATTTAGATAATCATGTGTGGAATTTGGTTAAGTATAATTACCTTATGAAGGTAATTAAAATTATTAAATACTCATTGAAATTAATTAATTTGATTAGTTTAAGTTAATTAATTAAGTTTAATTAATTTAGAATAATCATTGCATGGGAATAAGTAATTAATAAAGGATAATTACTTAGAGAAGTAATTAAGATGAGTAATTACTGAATGTAACTTATTGAAGTATGGAAGAGTTTTAGAATAAATTGCCTTGCGTAATTAATATGGAGGGTAATTAATTAGTAAAAGTAATTAATAATTAATTACTTAGTGTAATTAATTTAAGCATTGATTGATTTAGTCATTTGAAAAATAATTAAGAAATGTAATTAATTAAGGGTAATTAATTACTAATAAAATTGATTAAGGATGATTAATGAATATAATTATCTATTAAATATGATTAATTTAGGAGTAATTAATTTACTCAATGAAGTAATTAAGAGTAGTTAATTACTGAAGGTGATTAATCGAAAGTGATTAGTAATTATGATTTAATTAAGGTTAACGCAGTTAATTAATTTAAATGTAATTACCGATCATTAATTAATATAATTAATGATGTAATTAAGGTTGATTAATTAAGAATAAATTAATCAATGATAAGTGATTAATAAAGGAATTAAATAATGTAATTAATTAAGGATTCATGTAATTAATTATAGTTAATTAATTAATGAAGTAATTAAAGGTTAATTACTGTATTTGGTTAAGGATAATTAATTTGTGAAAATTAATTACTTGAATGTAATTAAAGGAAAATTAATCAAGGGTAATTAATCAAGGGGATTAATTAGTGGTTAATTAGTTAATTGATTGGTTTGTAATTAATGGTTATATAAGTAGGATTTATAGAATGAAGTAATTGATTTAATTTACTTTAAATTAGTTAGTGATGAAATGATTAGTTTAATTCATTTTAAATTAATTATAAATGGTGTGATTATTAATCCTTGTTTACATGTGGATGATATAGATTTCCTTGAATGGTTTGAATCTCAGAAATGAGATAAATAATGTTGTGTGATATGGATGCTTGGTTGCATTGTAATGTTGATATGAATTATCTATTGGCGATGATAATATAGATTATCAATTTATGATGATAATATGGATTATCTGTTTATGATGGTAATGTTGATTATCTATTATGATGATGCGAATTATCTATCTGCGTGTATATAGATGATTAAATTGAATGGTTTTAAACATAAAACAACTTGGACCTAAAAGATGGCGTTTTGGATTCGATGAGACCGGGATCGGGTTTCATATTTGGATATCTGAAAACCTCATCGATCCAAATTAACGATAGGTCGTGAATCTCAAGTGAAGATAAAGATTCAGAGTGCAAGGGTTATCGTCGTTAACTCTAAGGGTGATTCCAAAATGAGTGTAACAAGATAATGCCTTCAGTTTCGTTCGAACCCGGAACGAACTTGTATGGATTGAATGCTTTCAGCACATCATCAGGTGGACGATGATCATTCTAAGATATGTGTTCTCTAAAAGTAATCGTAGCCTCAAGCCTCATCAACCGGGAATGGATAAAACAGGGGAGGTGCAGCAAGGCTAAGTGGGTCATGCCCAAGTAGGACAAGATTTTCCCCTGTCTATAAGTCCCTTTTTTATTCGGCTGTGTGGGGCGGTTGATTCGCGACAATTTCCGGGGTTGTCTTGTTCGGGACTGTCCAGAAAGGGATGGTTCCGGCATTGTATTGCAGGGGATCGGAAGTGATCCTCAGTACGGTGATCTAGGCCCCGTACTGTGACGGGCGGTACCTCGGTAGCCCTGACATTGTATCGAATCCAAACTCCAATAAGTACCGTACGTATTGATTGTTCCGAACTATGTTGGAACGTGAGATGTAAGCATTCCAGCTATTTCTGTATTTTACTTGAAAACCCTAGACCCTATTATAATATCACCGGATTTCCTATCAAATGTTTTGGTTAGCGTAAGGTAAAAACTTTTCCATGTTTATGTGTGGGAAGTCTTACGTGATACCTTTCTTTTCAAAAGGATTTTCAAAAGTTAAGCAACTTTAACCTGTTACTCACACCAGACCCATGTCTGACCCCGAGTTTATCTTTTGTTTTTCTTAAACTCTTGGGTGCTCAAATTTTTACAAGTAGCCAAGGGATTCAGGTTAGCTCTGACGAATTGTGGAGGAGAAATGGAGCAAGGGGCTTCTGCGTTGTAGATATTTATAGTATTCCACTGTGTTGGTTTCTCCAAGAATTTCCTTGTATTGTATTGGGTCATAATAACTAGACAGGTGTTTATAACTATCTAGTATGTGATGTATAATCTATGTAACTCTGATAATGGTTATATACTATGTAATATTTTATGTTATTAATATAATTTATTCGTTCCGCTGTTGAGATTCTGATATTGTTTCTTATTTATTCTCTTTCTTTCTATTCTCTATCCCTTTCTTTCTTAATTCATGATGTGTCTTTCTGGTTAGTGGAAGACGGGTCTTGACAGTTGGTAACAAAGCGTTAGGTTGAGTGAAAACCTGGGCTTTGGAGTGTCTTCTTTCTTGAGTGAGCATATTTGTAATTTTAATATATATATTTATATATATTTATTTCTACCTATTTGTTGGGTTACCTGTTCGGGTTTTCCAATATAGGTTATAAAGGTAGATAAGGTAGTGGTGTGTGAAACACGACTACTACCATTGGTTGGAGTTTGATGTGTGAGGTTGGAAGTGTAACTGTCGAGACTGTAGACCCAATACCGTCTCGAGTGAGCTTTGTAGTGATGTAAGGATTTCATCGATCTCTGAAGGTAACCTGTTAATGTTCGAAGACTATCTTTGAAGATGGATAAGTAGAGGTTGGATCTGTTGGTTGGAAGAAGTGAGTAATGGCATCTTGATACCTCAGGAAGTAGTAGCTGCGTGATAAGATGCAGTGACTATGGATGTTCACGAAGATGTTTTTTTTGAAGCGAGTTTTGGGAAGTATGTTTGCTCCGGTGTTCTGACTAGGTTCAGCAGGGTGTGGTGGTTGGCTTTGAGGTCCGAGTTTCTCGAAGAGCTTTGGATTAGGAAGTCTTTGGCTTTGGTGTCAGCAGTGCAGCTCGAAGTGTTCTGTGTGCCGGCAAGGAGGTCTTCTGGTTAGCAGTTTTTCTAGAGGTGGAGTTCAGAAGCAGCAGAGTGAATCCATTTCTTCAATGGATTGGCTAGATAAGCGTAAGCTGTTCTGATTGGTAAAGAGAGAAGAGTTTTCTTTGGATATTAGGCTGGGTTGATCGCAAAAGTGACTTGCGATAGTTGAGGGTTCTCTTGGGTTGTTGGAGATATTTTCGGATGTCTTCTGGGAAGACAGAGGATTGTCGACATCTAGAGATTAAGTTTTCTTATCGACTGGATTCCAAGATTGATACCGGTAGTTCAACTTAGTAGAAAGATGGTTCCTTGAGATAAGGTTTGGTGAAGCAGCTCGGGTTTTGGTGAAACTTCGTTGTTTTCTTTATAGATCCGTTGAACCATATTTTTGGGATGTGTTATCAAGATTGTGCTCGCGTTCATCATCAGCATTTTTCTTCTACTCCAGATAAGAGTTGTGTAGCGGAAGCAGTTTGGGAGTGCATCTGTTTTGTCTTTTCCGGATAGGAGAGGTGAGTTTGTTCTTCTGTTGTTTGAAGAGTAGAGTTGGTGACCTTGGTCTTGGTTGATCTTGAGGAGATCATTGTGTTGGATTTTTTTTGGTCCAACTTGTTTTTAGAGGCATCAGCTAAGGTTCAGCTGATCAGGAAGGTTATAGGCAGCCCAGGATCATCCGAAGAGTTTTGGGATAAGATACGAAGGAATTTGGATTCCGGAGTCGGAGATTTGGTTTGGATAAGTTTTCTCCGATCCAAGGAGCTATAAGTTTTGGTAAGTCTGGGAAGCTAGCTCAGAGGTGTTTTGGATCTCTTCTGTATTTTGGTTGGATTGGTGTTTGGTTTTCAAGAGTTGAATTGCCAGTTGGATAATTGGATTCAATGAGATTCACGTATCTCTGAGGGAGTACGTGTATGAGCTATCTCTGGTTGTGGAACCAGCAATTCAGGAAGGTTTGGTTATTATGTCAGACTCGTCTATAGTCTGATATCTTGTTTAGTTTTGTAGATCTAGATGAGTAGGAGCTCTGTAGCTTTGTAGTTTTGATTTTTTGGATTCTGTAGAGCAAGTTTCCCGGTATATATATACTTGGGGAAACTCGAGGAAATTCTATCCAGATTTTTTTTCTGGATAATTAAATTTGTTTGTTTGGATGATTGGTTGCTATGGTTATTAACATATGATTGATAATGTATGCTGTAATTTTTAAATCTTTAATGAGATTATTAAATTACCTTTGCTTTTAAATTTCGGGGACGAAATTCTTTTAAGGGGGGAGGAATGTGATATACCGGAAATTTTGGCAATATCAACTTAATAATCTGTATTTAAAATTAAATTGATTTGATAAATTTTGTTAATAAAATTTGGCTTGATTTAATAATCCAATTAAATAAATTTTTAATTGGTGAATTTTATCTTTTAAATGCTAATAAAATGTTTTCCTATTTATAATGCATATATATTTTTATATATATTGTAGATAGATAAGTTTTGATTTGAAGTTAAATAAACAATTAAAATCTTGTTTTTAAATTCTAATATTCACTCTGATAACTTGGGAATTTTATTTTATTTAATATATAACTATTCAAAACTATTTAATAAGTAACTATATGGTTTTAAGATACTTAAGGAAAATGTTTTAAATTGTTTAAATATATTTTAAGCATAAGTTTAAAATTTAAATAAGATAAAAAAGGGTTTATTTTATTTCCTTTTTAAATATAGCTGGATAAATATAATTTGAAATTATATATGAAAATTGAAAATATCATTTATATATATTAAACATTAATGCATTTAAATAAGTTAAATAAGGTAAGAGATAAGTAATTTATAATTTCTTTTATAAATTATTTAAATTGATAAATATGTTATTTTTAAATAGTAATAAATGTATAAATATAGATATGTTTTAAAAGATAATATTATTGTTATTTTTAAATTTAATATGTTGATATAAATTAGCTATGAAGGTTTAAAATTAATATATGAAACATTTATTCATTTAAATAATAAGTAATTTATAATCTCTTTGTAAATTTTATTTTAAATTGTCAAGTGTGTTATTTTCAAATAAAGAGTATATTTATTTTTATTTTTTTATTATTATAAATATAAATAGTTTTATTTCTTTAGAATTAACTATATATAGACATACTTAAAAACTAATTAATTAAATTAAAAAGCTTTTCTTAAACATTTAAAATAAATGATAATTTTCTTTAGGGACATGTGTAAACATCCTAAATCTTATAATAACATGTGTTAAAGATAATAAACAAGGTAAGTGACAAATGTTAGTTCTTTTACAAGTGTCATTTGTATTTTTTTTCTTTATTTTGGAAAATCAATTACACTCATATAAGCATGTTTTCTTCTTTTAATTTCCTTTCTTAATTTTCAAAAGTAAAAAAAAACTTCAATTGAGAATTTAATCAGTTTCTAAAACTCCTCAAACAAAAAATATTCAATTTAAATCAAAATCTGAAACTCATCCTCAAAACAAATCTGCAGTATTGTTTCCCTGTAACCATTTTACATGTTCAAAATCATATTTTCAAATGCAATGCAGACCCTTCCTCAATTTAAAGCCTGCATGTTAATCCAATAATCCACTGGAAAAAAAATTAAGAGCATGCAAATCATTTTCTTCAATCTATGAAGCATGTTCAAAATCAAAATTTGGAGATTCTTCTCAAACCTAAGAACAAATCAGGGCCTGCATGCTTTATTCCTAAGCATTTTCTTTTTTCTAAAATCTGAGAGAACTAAAGCATGCAACTGCAAGATTTTCAAATTGAAGCATTCAAATTTAAGGTTTCAAATGCATATGGAGTCGAGCCTGCATGCAAGAATGTGAAGTAAACCTGAGACTAAAGCATAAATTTTCAAAACAGTTTTCAAAAGAAAAAGGGGTCTGTTCTCATTTGTTTCAGGTGAGTAACCTCACAAATTTAAAACTTAAGTATGGTTATGATTGCATGCTTGTTTTCTGTGATAAAAATTGTATTTTGTGTATGTGTCTTCTGTGTATGAATTGATTATGAGTGTAGATTGTTGTTTTATGCTACTACAGCTTTTTTTTCTAAGTTCCAGGTTCATAATTTAGTAAAAACTCAATTGCTCTTGAATCAATCTTTAATAGTACTGGAGTCTTGAACAAAGTATGTTTAATTTATAATAAATTTTAGTTTAAAATTTTGTTTAAGTTAAAAAAAATTGCAATTTTACTGAAAAATAAAGAAACAACAATGAAAACTTAAAACAAGTAAAATTCAATTTAATTGTTTCATAGATAAAGGTATATGAATCAAAAGCTAAAGCTTAAACTTGATTTTTGAAACAAAAATTTCGATTTTTAGTAATGGGATTTAAGAACATTTTTGCTTTAACTGGAAAATGAAATTTGAGGAAATTCTGAGGAATTCGATAACTTAAGGAGTTGTGATTCTTTCTGGAGGAAGAGGTGTGGTCAGTGTCTTTGAGAGAAATGGTTGCACTGATGTCAGATCACAGCGGCGGCGGCGGCGATTGATTAAGGTTTTTAAACCTAGTTTTTGGGCAGTGTAGTAGTTTTGATCGGCATAGTTTCTCTCGTTGATAGAGTGCTACAATTTTTATGGAGATGGTAGCTAGGGTGTTGAAGAAGGGATGGACGGAGTTCCAAAGCCACCGATGGCTGGAGGAGAGAGGATGAGGAGTTTTACAGGTTTTGAAGGGGGTGTGCCTGTTGCTTCCTGTTTCTGTTTTGGGTGTTCGATTTTGAATTCGTGGTTTTTGGGTGGTTCTGATGGTCGATGTTGGAACGGAGGATGATTGGCGACTTGCTTATGGCAATGATGATGACTGGTGGTGGTCAGGACCACCGTGCATATGCACGGTGCAAGGAATTGTGTCAGGTAAAGTTTGGGGTTGCAGTTTTCTTTGGACTCGAATTTTACTCGAGTGATTCGAGTTTTTGCTCGAAGTTGTATGGGATTTTACTTGAAGTTATAGAAGAGGGGCTCGGGTATTTTAAGTGGTTACAGGTTTCTCTGAAAACCTGTTTATTTCGAAATTCTAAATTTGATTTAAAATCTGAAGCAGGTTTTTAAAACAGAACTTAAACTTAAATTTTAAGTATGGATTCAAAACTAAGTTTGAATCCTAGTTTTAATATTTAAATTTTATAAATTAAAATGTTTAAACAACTTTAAAAGAGTTTAAATAAATTAAATTTAAAGGTAAAGCTTTAAAATAAAAAGTAGAAGATTTAAACCTAAGTTTAAATTTGAAATCGAAGTCCAAATTTGAGTCAATGTTTTGAAAATAAAGGAAGTTTTAAAAATTTAAAATGTTTAAACAACTTTGGGTGTTGAAATATATTTTATTTTTAAAGAATTTGGGTTTAAATTTCCTTTAAACTTCTTTTATAAAATAAGAAATTCTTTAGCACAAGTTTTAAAGGGTTTTTAAATGTTTTTAAATCTTTGTTAAAGTTAAGTTTGATTTCATTTTAAATCTAAAATTTAAAATGTAATTTGAAACAAATTTTAAAGTAAGTTGTTTTAAATTGCATTGTTTGTGATAATGTAATCATTAATAAGAAATGTTTTTATTTCAAAGTAAATCAAAGATTTAATGAATTGTGATTCATTAAATTAGTAAGGTAATTTAATTAAGATAATTAATTTATTTAAATTAATTAAGGGTTTGAACAAATTAATTAAGGTTAAGTTAAGTAATTAAGAGTAATTAAATTTGTAATAAATATTAATTAATTTAAGTTAATTACTTAAGAAAGGTAATTTAAGAATTTTTGATAAGTTAATGTAGGTCATTAATTTAAGATTATTTAATAATTAATTAATGTAATTAATTTTGATAATTAATTGGATTGATTAATTTAGATAATCATGTGTGGAATTTGGTTAAGTATAATTACCTTATGAAGGTAACTAAAGTTATTAATTACTCATTGAAATTAATTAATTAATTTGATTAGTTTAAGTTAATTAATTAAGTTTAATTAGTTTAGAATAATCATTGCATGGGAATAAGTAATTAATAAAGGATAATTACTTAGAGAAGTAATTAAGATGAGTAATTACTGAATGTAACTTATTGAAGTATGGAAGAGTTTTAGAATAAATTGCCTTGTGTAATTAATATGGAGGGTAATTAATTAGTAAAAGTAAATAATAATTAATTACTTAGTGTAATTAATTTAAGCATTGATTGATTTAGTCATTTGAAAAATAATTAAGAAATGTAATTAATTAAGGGTAATTAATTACTAATAAAATTGATCAAGGATGATTAATAACTATAATTAATTATTAAATGTAATTAATTTAGGAGTAATTAATTTACTCAATGAAGTAATTAAGAGTAGTTAATTACTGAAGGTGATTAATCGAAAGTGATTAATAATTAGTTTAATTAACGTTAATGTAGTTAATTAATTTAAATGTAATTAGTGATCATTAATTAATATAATTAATGATGTAATTAAGGTTGATTAATTAAGAATAAATTAATCAATGATAAGTGATCAATAAAGCAATTAATTAATGTAATCAATTAAGGATTAATGTAATTAATTTTAGTTAACTAATTAATGAAGTAATTAAAGGTTAATTACTGTATCTGGTTAAGGATATTTAATTTGTGAAAATTAATTACTTGAATATAATCAAAGGATAATTAATCAAGGGTAATTAATCAAGAGGATTAATTAGTGGTTAATTAATTAATTGATTGGTTTGTAATTAATGGTTATATAAGTAGGATTTATAGAATGAAGTAATTAATTTAATTTACTTTAAATTAATTAGTGATGAAATGATTAATTTAATTCATTTTAAATTAATTATAAATGGTGTGATTATTAATCCTTGTTTATATATGGATGATATAGATTTCCTTGAATGGTTTGAATCTCAGAAATGAGATAAATAATGTTGTGTGATATGGATGCTTGGTTGCATTGTAATGTTGATATGAATTATCTATTGGTGATGATAATGTTGATCATCAATTTATGATGATAATATGGATTATCTGTTTATGATGATAATGTTGATTATCTATTATGATGATGTGAATTCTCTATTTGTGTGTATATAGATGATTAAATTGAATTGTTTTAAACATAAAACAACTTGGACCTAAAAGATGGCGTTTTGGATTCGATGAGACCGAACCACATCGATCCAAATTAACGATAGGTCGTGAATCTCAAGTGAAGATGAAGATTCAGAGTGCAAGGGTTATCGTCGTCAACTCTGAGGGTGATTCCAAAATGAGTGTAACGAGATAATGCCTTCGGTTTCGTTCAAACCCGGAACGAACTTGTGCGGATTGAATGCTTTCAGCACATCGTCGGGTGCACGATGAGCATTCTAAGAGATGTGTTCTCTAAAAGTAATCGTAGCCTCAAGCGTCATCAACCGGGAATGGCTAAAACAGGGGAGGTGCAGCAAGGCTAAGTGGGTCATGCCTAAGTAGGACGAGATTTTCCCCTGTCTAGAAGTCCCTTTTTTATTCGGCTGTGTGGGGCGGTTGATTCGCGACAACTGTCGGGGTTGTCTTGTTCGGGACTGTCCAGTAAGGGATGGTTTCGGCCTTGTGTTGCAGGGGATTGGGAGTGATCCTCAGTACGGTGATCTAGGCCCCGTACTGTGACGGGCGGTACCCCGGTAGCCCTGCCATTGTATGGAATCCAAACTCCACTAAGTGTCGTACGTATTGATTATGCCCAACTATGTTGGAACGTGAGATGTAAGCATTCCAGCTATTTCTGTATTTTACTTGAAAACCCTAGACCCTATTATAATATCACCGGATTTCCTACCAAACGTTTTGGTTAGCGTAAGGTAAAAACTTTTCCATGTTTATGTGTAGGAAGTCTTACGTGATACCTTTCTTTTCAAAAGGTTTTTCAAAAGTTAAGCAACTTTAACCTATTACTCACACCTGACCCATGTCTGACCCAGAGTTTATCTTCTGTTTTTCTTAAACTCTTGGGTACTCAAATTTTTACGAGTAGCCAAGGGATTCAGGTTAGCTTTGACTAATTATGGAGGAGCAATGGAGCAGGAGGCTTCTGCGTTGCAGATATTTATAGTATTCCGCTGTGTTGGTTTCTCTGAGAATTTCCTTGTATTGTATTAAGTCATAATAACTAGACAGGTGTTTATAACTGTCTAGTATGTGATGTATAATCTGTGTAACTCTAATAATGGTTATATACTATGTAATATTTTGTGTTATTAATGTAATTTATTCATTCCGCTGTTGAGATTCTGATATTGTTTCTTCTTTCTTCTCTTTCTTTCTATTCTCTATCCCTTTCTTTCTTAATTCATGATACGTCTTTCTGGTTAGTGGAAGACGGGTCTTGACAGTGGCGCCGTGAGCATGGGGCGATGAATTTGCCATTCGATTTTGGGCTCGCGTGGTTCGGATGGTACAGCGTCTCGTTGAAACTGGAACTGGACGTGGGGGTTCCTGTGGCGTCGGGTCTGTGGATAGTTGTCGATCGAGTGGGTGATTTGGCTGTTTGCTTTCTCGTTCGAGCTGAGGTAAAGCTGTTGTTTAATTAAAATTTAATTAAAGTGTAATTTGACAAGTATAATAAAAAACGTTTTTAAGTGTGTGTGTGTGTGTGTGTGTGTATGTATGTATGTATATATATACAGACTGGAAAAAATATAAGGTATGGGTAGAGCATGATTAATTTAGATATAAACTGTATTTTCAAATAAAGTTTAAAGAAAGTTCTTATTTGTGAGAATGATAATAGTAGTAGAAAAATAATTTATTAAGTAAATACATACATATGTATTTTAAATTTACAGGTTTATTTTAAAATAATGGATTTGGTGGAAAAAAATGTTCAACTAACTTATCTAAATTATATTAGTCACTAAAAAGGGTATTAAAAGGGAAATTAATTTAAAATCAAATTATCCGTTTAAAAAAAATTCTAGTTAAATTAGATAATCTGATATTATTATTCGATTTATTTCGAATATTAATCAATAGTTTAAATGTCTATACAAGGTCTAGAAATCGTGAAATCAAGCCGGAATGGAAGTGAGTTGAAAATGAATTTGCATGCATAGGCAAAGGTGAGAACTTCTCACTCAAAGAAATTGATGCTTGGTTAATTTTAAATAAATAGATTTAAAATTATTGATTGTGTGCTTGGATTGAAATAGACCCTATGCACCACATAATAGCAGATGACATTATATTTAATCCCATATACCGCGACATTCCACCTTGAAGTGTAATTGTTATTATTAATGTATTTGGAGTTGTTGATTTCCAGCATTATATAGCGGATGAGACCCTATGCGCCACATAATAGCGGATGATATTTTATAAATCCCATAAACCGCGATATTCCACCTCGAAGTGGAATTGGTATTTAATTGTTGTGCTAACATCTGTGGATGCAGGGAAACAGGTTGGAGGGATCCAACTGAATTCCTCAAATATTGAATTTGTTTCATATGTTGTGTGTTGATAATCTCTGTGTGATTATATTGTAATTGAAATCGTTGTAGACTAAAATTTAGCCGAATATATTTTTGGTATCGTAGGATACCAGAAATATATAAAATTGGGTTTTTGAAATTTAAGTAGAAAATTTGTAGTAAAATTTATTTTTTTAAGAATGGGATAAGTTTAAAAGAAGGAATTTTAAAAGGATAAAGTTTTATTTTTGAATCCTATTGAATAAATTCCAAATTATGGGAAAAGATTCTCATAGATGGATTTCGAGCAACATTGCTAAACAGTTGAAGAATTTATTTAAAATAAGATTTTTAAATAGTTTGGAAGAAATAAAGAGATTTATTTTAAAAGAAAATAAATTTGGAAAATCGATTTAACTGATTTGGTGTTTGAAAATAAATCTTTGGGAAATCATTTTAAAAATTTGATTTGGTGTTGGAAATGAATTTAGAAATCAATTTGCAAATTGATTTGTTGTTTGGAAACAAATTTGAAAATCAATTTGGGATTTGATTTGGTATTTGAAATAAATTTGGAAATCAATTTGAAAATTGATTTGGTGTTGAAAGTGAATATTTGGGAATCGATATGAAAATTGTATATCAGTTGATGTTTGAAAATCTAAATTCACAATGGGAATTTGTAAAGGAAAGGGAATTTTGTTTTAAAAATAAACATTGGGTTATTTTTAAAAGTGTGGAAAGGAATTTACGGATTTGGAACGTAAATTTAAAATAAATTGAGAAGGGTTTATTAACTGGTTTAAAGGACCATTTTGAAATGGAAAGTATGTTCTCCTTCGAAAGCCGAGTATGTTTTTAAAAGTAGCTTTCGAATAAAAGTTAAAAAGTTCTAGAGTTGGTTTTAAAAGAATATTTTGGAGGAATTATTTTCTTAAGCTATTTTGAAAATTTTAAAGTAAAGATTTATTTGATTAATTATTGAAGTGATTATTTAAAGATTTAAATAATATTTGTTTTAAAAAAAGGTTATTTAAATATTAATACCCCATCTACTAATTTTATTCGAAAATTAGTTTGGACTTGAGTCTTATATTTGTGATAATTAGTATAATATTTACATAACTAATATTTAATTAAAGGTAGTTTTATTTTAAATGTTTGCAAGTATATTTTGGATAAGTGATTTAAGTTATTTTAAAGTATTTGAACTCGGCAGACTTTCAGTGGAAATAAATAATATCGGGAATTTTATTCCACACGAGGAAAGTGATTTGAAATATGTTTTCAAAGGATTTAAGTATGAAAAGCAATTTGAAATTTGTTTTCAAAAGATTGAAAGGTGAAAAGTGATTTGAAATTTGTTTTCAAAGTGATGAAGTGTTAAAAATATATCTTGCAAAGATATTTTGAAAATAAATAACTGGGGGAAAATTATTTGAAATCCACTAATTGTTGTGAATGTTGATTGATAGTTAAATAACCGACTACCAATATTGGCCTTTAAATGGTATTTGAATTTCGATGCGACCAGGGCTCGGATTCCAACTGGATATTCGAAAACCACATCGAACCTTTGTGATTGTGATGGATCTTTTGTTTAAAAGATCAAAGTGAAAATTGTTGTGACTTGTTTGAAATCTGAATGTAACACTTATTTTTAAAATAAGCGCTCGTTATTTGGATTAGCCGGGAGAGGACTTTGTGTCATAAAACCCATTCCGAATAATGATACGACGAAATGGGATTGCATTTGAAGATGGTGTTGAAGACCGGGTATTTTCGAAAGCGAAAGGATTACCTGTCGAATGTCTCTGCAACGAGTTGCTCCAGTATAGAGATTTGATCACCCTTTGTGATGGAAAGTCCGGACGTGATTAGGAATTATCCGGATTTGCAAGGTCTTCTGTGAAGTGCCTTCGGTTCTGTTCGAACCCAGAACGGACTTGTATGGATGTGTGTCTAACGTTACACTTTTAGAAGTAAAGCTGGTTTCTATCAAATACATTTCTGTTGGTGGCGGAGAATTTATTCTTTTAGCTTAACACCCTTCTCTGAGATGTACGAGCTTAGAGATTATGTAGTTGATGGTTACTAGTGATACATTCTCAATTTGGTAATGTGGCATACAAAGTTCTGCTAATGGTTTGTTGATCGATGCATGGCATTTATGAAAAGCGTAGCTTTGTGGACGAAACTTCGTCGAGCCTCACAACCCGGAAATGGTCGAAACATGAATGTTGCGGCAAAGTTTTTAGGAGTCGCGCCCCTAGGGTATGTCCATTTTCTTCTGGATAAGAGGTGGTATCGTGGTATGGAGCCCAGATATTTTACCTATGTTGATGCTGCAAATTTATTATACTTTGTGGTTGTTGCTTTGTGTTTGAGGATCCTCGGACAAAGGTTGGTAACGACCGGGGATAGCATACTTGTGAGTTATTTACCTATGTTATATCTTAGTTAAAGCATGAGGTAACATCGGCCTTGTTAGCGGAGATCCGGTTAGGTTCTCGTGGCGTCGTTCCAGAGGCTTCCCATTTCGGTGTAGGAAGTTCATTTGCCTGACCATTGTTGGAAATCCAAAGAAACAATACGCGCCCTGTACGCTTTTTAGTTGTATAACCTGCCATGGAATGTGGTGGTAACCTGCTATTGAACATGGTAGCTATAGTAGGCATACGACGAAATGTGGTACGCTGGCTAAGATTAATATTATACTTTCGAAATATTTTCTGCACTATGCACTAATAATAATATCAAATGGTTTTTGCGTATCAAGCATTTTTAACTGTCACAAGGAGAAATCTCCTCCAAGTGTGCGTTTGCATTGTGTGTGTGGCGGGAGGCCTTATGGCAATTACATTTTCCAAAAGCATAGCGAATTTCTTTTTATTTTCTTTGTGAAAATAACTGTTTTTAAGATCTCACACTAGTCCCATGACTGACCTAGAGTTTATTGTTCCCTTTCTAAACTCTGGGTACGTATAATTTTCCACACGGGCAGCCTAGAGTCAGGTTGTCATTATTCTGGAGCGAAGTCGAAAAAAGAGATGCTGTGGAGATCTAGAGTTTAAGCTGAATGGCGAGACGTACTTCCGTATATTATTATTATTCCGCTGTGTATTTAACCATAGGGGCAGGTTATTATAACTGCCATTGTTTGTGTGTTGTTGTTGTAATACTCTGATGTTGTAATATGTAAACTAATATAATGATTTTGTTTAAAGATATTCATTTATCTATTATATTTGTTCCGCTGTGAAATGTGTGATTCTGTTGTTTCTGTTCTTCTTCTATCTTCTTCTTCTTAAACCCTAACGGTTTGGTTTTTGGGCATTCGACTATGCAGCATTGGATACAGTGGACGAATCGATGTCGATTTTCAGAAATCGAAAATTGGATCGTTATAAAAAATTTACAGGTATATTTCAATTAAACATGCGTGTACGCATATAAATATACATACATACATATATATATATATATCTTAACCAGATCGATTTTATTAGTTATGTATGTATTTACATATAATCGACATATCTTATGACAATAAACAAATTATATTCCTTAAATGACTTCTGATTGTATTTTTTTTCTAATTAACTAATCATGTGTTTCTGACTCTTCTTTGCATGATACAAATTTATTGTATAGTGTGCTTTACTGATTATAAATTTATGTTTTAACCTAGTTGACATTCTCTTATTTGATGCATTCCTCGTTTTTCTTAGAGTAAGGATTTGCATGAAAACTTTGAAGAAGAATGCACCGTATGTTGAAACCGACACCTGAATTCGAGGGAGCCTAAAGAAGCCCACTAAGAAGCTCGTGGAGGAGATAAAGTAGTGATTGCCGAACCAGATGTTGGAAATAAATTTGGAGTGGTAGTGTTGAAGGCTCGTAAAGGTGTTGATTTGGGGGGATGAATTTTGGGGCAGTAGTGTTGACTTGCCGCTCCAGATTTGTGCTTCGTCGAACGAAATAATTGGAGAAAAGAAGAAAAGATAATTTCCGAATGAAATATTTTGTTCGGTGATTTTCAAACGAAATATTTCATTCGGTAATTTGGAGATGTCGGTCCAGATGCGTCGTTCGGCATTTCAACTAAGCCGGTCCAAATTTTTTGTTCGGCGTTTTGCCGAACCAAACCAGTGCTTGCCAAACCAAACCCTAGGGCCGTTGTATAGCAGTTACCCCTCCTCATTTCTTCACTCTATAAATAGATAAGCTTCTGGACAACAATGGTAGCCGAAATTGAGAGCTAATTTCAGTCAATTTCAGAACCATCCTAGAGAGCTGAAACTCTGCATAATTTTGTCTGTATCGTAAATTTTTCTTATGTATAGCCTCCAAAAGTGGATCAATCTTATAACTCTAATCTTTCAGTGATTAATAAAATCTCCTCTCCCCAAGTGGACATACACTGCTCCGCAGTAGTGGAACCACTATAAATACCAGTGTTATTTATTTTTCTACATTGCATTTATCTGTGACTGTCTGCTCTAGTGTTTATCACTGTTTTTCTATCTCACTATAATAACGATCTAGTTGTTTTCCACTGCGTTGGGTTTTTGTCTCTGTAGACTGATCATCTGAAGGGATTTTCCCCAACAGTTTGGTATCAAAGCTACAATGTTGATTGAGGAGTGTTAGACGTTATGGTAGAAGATGAAGCGATTTTGGTAGTTACAAGACCTTTACTAGAGGCATGTTTATCACTTTAGGATCACAGTTGGCAATTGAGAAATGGAATGGGGATAATGACTTTAAGAAGTGGCAATGGAGAACGAAGGCTGTTCTAATGAAGAATGAAGTCCATCCAATATTGTTTGCCCCTGAGGAGTTGACTGCTGACATCTCAGTCGTGGAAAGGAAGGAGATGGAAAAATGGGCGTTTACTACTTTACAACTAGATATGGGAGAGAACATTATCTCAGAGATTAGCGGTGAGACCACTGCTATAGGAATTTGGACCAAGCTAGAGAATCTCTACTTAAAGAAATATCTAACTGACCGTCTGATATTAGTGAAGACATTTTTCACCATGCAGATGAGAGAGGGTACTTCGATGAAGAAACATCTTAATTTCTTTGATGATCCCGCGATGAAGATGAAGACCGTTGACTTGAGGATAGATGAGAAGCAAATGATAATGATTCTTTTATGTCCTCTTTCGAAGCAATAAACATGTTTCGCTAACAATCCTATCTCCGCTGAAGGCACATTGAAAATGGAAGATGTGAAGTCAAGCCTTCTATTTAAGGGCTTGAGAGATTAGATGAAGGAGATAAGTGAAAAAATAGAGGTGGAAGTAGTAGGCACTGCCTGTTTGTTGAAAGAGGTAGAGAAGATAAGAAGAATTGATACTCTAGAGGGCATTCCGATTCCAGAAATCCCGGTAATGGCAGGAAAGGAAAGTCTAAGGGCAGAAAATGCTTTATTTGCAAGAAACCCGGTCATTGGAAAAAGGATTGTCCAGATTTGAAGAAGAAGACGGATCTTCATCATTTGCGATGGAGAAGTCTGCATCTGACGATGTGTTGTCTATTGTTGTATTGGACGTCTCAGACCATTGGATGTTGGACTCGTGTAACGACCCAGAATTTTGAATGTTTGAAATTGAAATATTTAATGGATTTTTAAATTTTTGAATGTTAATTTGACTTGAATTTCAAATATCATTATTTATTTGGATAATTAATTATTGGATTTAACAACTGGAAATTGGATAAATCGTTAAATCTGAAATTTTATGCTGGTTAAAAATATTTTCGAGGCTTAGAAAATTTATATTGATAATACTGAAGATAATGGAAGCTTCTGAATTGAATTTGGAAAAATTGGTTAAGAACAATTTATTAAGTTGTTTGATTTATTTAATTAACTTATTAATTCTTTTGGTTACTAAATAAAATTTATTAAAGGGAATTTAGTTTTGAATTTAGTTTTTTAGTTAAATTAATTAATTAAAAAGAATTCATTTAAAAATTTAAAAGTATTAGTTTAAAATAAAATCATTGGTGAATTAAAATTATCGAATGAAAATTGATTATTCGATTTATTTCGAATATTAATTAATTGTATAAATGTTTATACAAGGTCTGAAAACATGAAGGAAACGAATTGGAAATGGATTACAAAACAAAAGAAGCAAAGTTGAGATCTTCTCACTCAAATTTTAAAATTGGAATTTCAGTTATTACTTGATTGTTTGATTTTGACAGTATATATAGTATATATACATGTATTTGGAGTGATTGCTTTTCCCGCAATATATAACGGATGAGACCCTATGTGCCGCATAATAGCGGATGATATTATTTAATCCCATCTATCACGATATTCCATCTCGAAGTGGAATTGGTATTTAATTGTTGTGCCAACATCTGTGGATGCAGGAAAACAGGTTGGGGTGATCCAACTGGATTCCTCAAATAATTTAATTTGTTTCAGTGTTGTATGTTGATTTATTTATAATCTGCGTATGATTATATTGGTGATTGAAATCATTGAAGGCTATAGTTTAGCCGAATATATTTTTGGTATCGTAGGATACAAGAAATAAATAAATTTTGATTTTTGAAATTTAAGTAGAAAGTTTGTAGTAAAATTAATTTTTTGAAAATTGGATAAATTTAAAAGATGGAATTTAAAAAAAAGAAGGATAAAGATTGACTTTTGTGAATAAAATTCCAAAAATATGGGAAAAAGGTTTAATAAATGGATTTCGAGTAATATTATTCAAATGTTGAAGAATTTATTTAAAAATTCGGACTTTAAATAGTGTGGAAGAGAAAAAGGGGAATCAATTTGAAATTTAATTTGGCATTTGAAAATAAATTTTGGGAAATCTATTTTGAAATCGATTTGGTGTTTGGAAATAAGTTGGAAATCAATTTGGAATTTGATTTGGTGTTGAATTAAATTGGGAAATCAGTTTGGAATTTGATTTGGTATTTGAAAGTGAATATTAGGAAAACGGTTTTTTTTAAAATCATATATCAGTGGATATTTGGAAATTTAAATTCACAATGACAATTTATAAAGGAAATGGAAATTTGTTTTAAAAATAAACAGTAGGTTATTTTTAAAAATATGGAATTTTTTTTACGGATTTGGAAAGTAAATTTAAAACAAATCAAGAAGGATTTATTAATTGTTTTAAATGGACTATTTTGAAAAGGGAAGTGTATTTTCCCTGGAAAGCAGAGTATATTTTCAAAGTAGATTTTAAAGTGTAAATTAAAAGTTCTAGAAATTGGTTTGAAAGAATATTGTTGGAGAAATTATTTTTGAGATTTTTTTTTACATCTTTAAAGTAAAGATTTGTTAATTAATTATAGAAGTGATTATTTAAAAATTTAAATTGATATTAGATTTAGAAAATGGTTATTTAAATAATTATACTTTATCCAATAATTTTATTTTAAAATTATATTGGGCTTAAGATCTATATGAGATATGGGTGTAAAATTTCAAAGCAAATATTTTAAAGTAAAGTGTTTTAAAATAGTTTTATTTTAAATGTTTCCAAGTATATTTTGGATAAATGATTTGAAATATTTTAAAGTATTCAGACTCGGCATATTTTCAGTGGGAATAAATATTTGGAAATATATTCCGCGTAAGGAAAAAATGATTTGAAATTTGTTTTTAAAGGATTGAAATGTAAAAGTGATTTGAAATTTGTTTTCAAAGGGTTGAAGTGTGAAAATATATCTTGCGAAGATATTTTGAAAATAAATAATGGGGGGAAAATTATTTGAAATCTGGTGATTGTTGTAAATATTGATTGATAGTTAAATAACTGACTGTCAATATTGGCTTTAATGGCATTTGAATTTCAATGCGACCCGGGGTCGGATTCCAAATGGATATTCGAAAACCACATCGAATCTTTGTGACAGATCTTTTATATAAAAGACCAAAGTGGAAATTTGTTGTGATTTACTTGAAATTTGAATGTAACACTTATTTTAAAATAAGCACTCGTTATTCGGATTAGCCGGGAGAGGACTTTGTGTCATAAAACCCATTCTGAATAATGATATGAAGAAATGGGATTGCATTCGAAGATGGTGTTGAAGACCGGGTATTTTCGAAAGCGAAAGGATTGCCTGTCGAATGTCTCTGCACTGGGGTTCTCCAGTATAGAGATTTTATCACCCTTGTGATGGGGAGTTCGGACGTGATTAGTGAATATCTGGATTTGCAAGGGCCTCTTTTAAGTGCCATCGGTTCCGTTCGATCCCGAAACGGACTTGTATGGATGTGTGTCTGACGTTACACTTTGAGATGTAAAGCTGGTTTCTATCAAATACATTTCTGTTGGTGGCAGAGAATTTATTCTCTTAGCTTAACACCCTTCTCTAAGACATACAAGCTCAGAGGTTATATTGTTGATGGTTACTTGTGATACATTCCCAATTTGGTAATGTGGCATACGAAGTGCTGCTGATCATTTGTTGATCGAAGCATGACTTTGTGAAAAGCGGAGCTTTGTGGACGAGACTTCGTCGGACCTTACAACCCGGAAATGGTCGAAACGTGAACGATGCGGCAAGGTTATTTAGGGGTAGCGCCCCTTGAGGGTATGTCCATTTCCTTTTGGAAAGAGGTGGTATCATGGATGGAGCTCAAATATTTAACCTATGTGGTTACTACAAATTTATTACTTTGTGGTTGTTGCTTTGTGGTTAAGGATCCTCGGATAAAGGTCGGTTATGACCGAGGGATGGCATATTTGTGACAGTTAGTTACCTAGTTATAGAGGTAACCCAGCCTTGTGTTGGCAGAGATCCGATTAGGCTCTCGGGGCGTCCCTCTAGAGGCATACCCATGTGGCCCAGGAAGTTCCTTAGCTTGACCATTTGTTGGAAATCCAATCACCAATACGTGCCTTGTACGATTTTAGTTGTAGAATCTGCCATCTAATATGGTAGCTATAGTAGGCATACTATAATGGTACGTATGCTGGCTAAGATTAATATTATACTTGCAAATGTTTTCCACTATGCACTAATAATAATATTGAAAAAACATTTTGCGTATCAAGCATGTTTGACTATCATAAGAAGAAATCTCCCCCAAGTGTGCGATTGCATTGTGTGTGTGCTGGGAGGCCTTATGGTAGTTTTATTTTCCAAAAGCATAGCGGATTTCTTTTCCTATCTTTGCGAAAATAACTGTTTTTAAGATCTCACACCAGTCCTATGACTGATCTAGAGTTTATTATTCCCTTTCTAAACTTTGGGTGCCCATAATTTTCCACACGGGCAGCCTAGAGTCAGGTTATCATTATTCTGGAGCAAAGTCGGAAAAGGTATGCTGTGGAGATTTGGAGGCAAGATGGATGGCAAAGCGTATCTCTAGTATATAATATTTCTGTTCCGCTGTTGTGTTGTTGTAAACTCTGATGATGTATGAAAAAAAACTGATATAGAGCTTTTGTTTTAAAGATTATTCATTTATCTATTATATATTGTTCCATTGCGAAATGTGAGATTCTATTATTGTTTCTGTTTCTTCTTCTATCTTCTTCTTCTTTAACCCCAACGGTTCGGTTTTCTGGCATTCGACTGTGCGGCATTTGATACAATAGACGTGTCGATGTCGATTTTTGGGCGTCGAAAAATTGGGTCTTTACAATTTTGGTATTAGAGCAATTGGTTAAGCGACAACCTTGACTCTGGTGGGGATTACTCATTAGAAATAGAGTCAGTAGTACTCTAGAATGAGTTTGATTATAATAATAGATATAAACGCGTATTTGTTAGTGAATATAAATTTGTTTTATATCGTGTTGACTTATCGGTTGATTGTTTATAGATTCTGGTCGATGCAGTTTGGCCAACTATATCGATAGGGGTTTCTAAACTCTTAAACAGGATAAACCGACACAGTATTGTTTTAAAAATCGTGTAAATGAAATAATTTTACCCAAACTATTTTTTATAAAAAAGGAAATGTTTTTCCATAAATTTTTATAGTCATACATGGTCGCTAGGGTTTTAGGAAGCGATAATATTAAATTTTTGTCATTTAAGTGCGAAATTGAATAAGAAATTGAAATCATAACTAAAAGCTAAGAATGTAAATTCATATACAAATGGGATTTGCAAATATAAATTGTAAAAGCGATTTATAATTTGAAACAGAATTCCAGAGAAATATTTGAAAATGTTTTTGAAGGATTTGAAAATTGAAACTTTGGTGAAAAGTGTAAATTCCCTTGAATTTGGAAATGATTTTCAAAAGTTTTGAAAAAAATGTTTTAAAGGGATAAAAGCATTAAACTCTTTTCAATCGCTGGAAAATAACTTCGGTGATGACTGCAGTATCATCGATGTTCATTTTTGAGTTTCCAGAAGAGGAATTGCTGCAAAATTATTTAAAAAATTGAAGTTGTTTGGAGAACTAGGTTTGGTTTTGGAAATTCAAAAGATAATTTGAATTGATTTCAAAACTGGTTTTGAAAAGATGGAAAAACTCTAGAATCTGATGGTATAAAATTTATTAAGGTGAAAAATAAAATTATGAATGAATAAATGAATTTACAATTGCAAGAAAATGAAAGTGGAAATGAATGTTGAAATTCGTTTGGAATTAGTAAGTAAATGAAATTCTAGCCGAATATTGGAAATTGAATTTGACTTGTGATAAACAAAGCGAAGTATTAAAATAAAATTAGTAAGTGAAACTAATTGAAGGAATGACCAAATAGATAAGGTTTGAAATGAATTGAGTCAAATATTTATAAATGAAAGGTGAATTGAATTATATAGAATTGGAAATCTAGTTTAAATAAAAATATAGATAAAACCAAAATGGTGAATTGAAAATAAATATAGGAAGTATATAAATTATTTATATTGAACTTAAGAAAAAAATGTTGTAATTCTTAAGTAAAATTTGGAATTGAGAAAATATTCTAAATTGATAAGAGAATGAAGATTAGACTGGAAATTGTGAAATGGTAATTGTGATTAAGTAAATGAAAAATGAATATGAATAAAACAAAAGAAAGTTGATATAGCTAATAATCAACTGGAATAAATACATAGGATGTACGCATATTATTTTATTCGCATAGCAATTTGATCCCGAATTCGAGCACGGAATTTCAAGATAGTTATATCGATCCGAGTTGGAATTTATCACTCGATTTTCGACGGCGAACCTGGATATGGATTTTTTGTTGATTATGGAGATTCTCTATCATAGTTTACGGCTATGCAAGGAGAATGACGGTTTCTGATCAAGAAACTAGATCTGAGTCTGCACTAAGAAGTCGGGTGGACGATAATAGTTTGAAAGTGAAATTATGTGATCGAGTGAACGATCGAAATTGGTATTGCGTACGAATGAGGTAAGTACATCGTACGGATTTGAATTAAAATAGATATTGAAACATTTGTGAAGAAAAGTGTAAAATAAATTTGAATGTTGTAATTGGATATTATTATTAAGTAAGTGTACTGGTGTTATAAAGGAATCGTAGATAAATTTTGAATTGCTCGTCAAAATGTATGTATTTGAATTTCAGTATGAAATTTGATGACTTTTTTCTCTAGCCGCTTGGCTTTTTCGCTTTCTTTTTGAAATCTGGGGGCCCATTGTGGCATTTTGTAGTCATACCGAGCTAGCCGCGCAAAGGAGAAGCTAGCGAAAAATTTTCGAAAATTTAGGGAGTTAGAAAAATTTTGAGAAAATTTTGATAATTTAAAATTTAATTTGAATTTGAATTGTTAGGAAAGTAATGTTGTTTGGAAATTATAGAAGATTTTGAAAAGTTAGTTGAAGTGAATGGGTCTTTAAGAAAAAGATTGTTTTGGAAAGTTAAAACTGTTTGGTTTTGCAAAAATGATAAACGGGTTAAGGATCATTCTTCTTAACTGGTAATTTCGGGACGAAATTGTTTTAAGGGGAAAGAATGTAACGACCCAGAATTTTGAATGTTTGAAATTGAAATATTTAATGGAATTTAAAATTTTTGAATATTAGTTTGACTTGAATTTCAAATATCATTATTTATTTGGATAATTAATTATTAGATTTAACAACTGGAAATTGGATAAATTGTTAAATTTTAAGTTTTATGCTGGTTAAAAATATTTTCAAGGCTTAGAAAATTATATTGATAATATTGAAGATAATGGAAGCTTCAGAATTGAATTCGAAAAAATTGGTTAAGAACAATTTATTAATGTGTTTGATTTATTTAATTAACTTATTAATTATTTTGGTTACTAAAGAAAATTTATTAAAGGGAATTTAGTTTTGAATTTAAATTTTTAGTTAAATAAATTTATTAAAAAGAATTTGTTTAAAAATTTAAAAGTATTAGTTTAAAATAAAGTCAATGGCGAGTAAAAATTATTGAATGAAAATTGATTATTCAATTTATTTCGAATATTATTTAATTGTATAAATGGTTATACAAGGTCTGAAAACGTGAAGGAAACGAATTGGAAATGGATTGCAAAATAAAGGAGCAAAGGTGAGATCTTCTCACTCAAATTTTAAAATTGGAATTTCAGTTATTGCTTGATTGTTTGATTGTGATAGTATATATAGTATATATACATATATTTGGAGTGATTGATTTTCCCACAATACATGGCGGATGAGGCCCTATGTGCCGCATAATAGCGGATGATATTATTTAATCCCATATACCGTGATATTCTACCTCGAAGTGGAATTGGCATTTAAATATTGTGCTAACATCTGTGGACGCAGGGAAATAGGTTGGAGGGTTGCAACTGGATTTCTCAAATATTTGAATTTGTTTCAGTGTTGTATGTGTATTTATTTATAATCTGCGTATGATTATATTTGTGATTGAAATCGTTGAAGGCGATCATTTAGCAGAATATATTTTTGGTATCGTAGGATACCAGAAATAAATAAAGTTTGATTTTTGAAATTTAAGTAGAAAGTTTAGAGTAAAATTAATTTTTGAAAATTGGATAAATTTAAAAGATGGAACTTAAAAACAAAAAAGATAAAGTTTGATTTTTGTAATCCTATTGAATAAAATTCCAAAAATATGGGAAAAAGGTTTAATAAACGGATTTCGAGTAATGTTATTCAAAAATTGAAGAATTTATTTAAAAATTCGAAATTTAAATAGTTTGGAAGAGATAAAGGGATTTAATTTAAATGGAAATAAATTTTAGAATCAATTTGAAATTTGATTTTGTATTTGAAAATAAATTTTGGGTAATCAATTCTGAAATCGATTTGGTGTTCGGAAATAAATTGGAAATCAATTTGGAATTTGATTTGGTGTTGAAAAAAATTAGGAAATCAATTTGGAATTTGATTTGGTGTTTGAAAGTGAATATTTGAAAATCAATCCTTTTAAAATCGTATATCAGTGGATATTTGGATATTTAAATTCATAATGAGAATTTATAAAGGAAAGGGGAATTTGTTTTAAAAATAAACACTGAGTTATTTTTAAAAGTGTGGAATTTTTTTTTCCACATTTGGAACTTAAATTTAAAACAAATCAAGAAGGATTTATTAATTGATTTAAATGGACTATTTTGAAAAGGGAAGTGTATTCTCCTTGGAAAGCCGAGTATATTTTCGAAGTAGATTTTAAAGTATAAATTAAAAGTTCTGGAAATTGGTTTGAAAGAATATTGTTGGAGAAATTATTTTTGAGAATTGTTTTTAAATCTTTAAAGTAAAGATTTGTTTAATTAATTATAGAAGTGATTATTTAAAGATTTAAATTGATATTTGATTTAGAAAATGGTTATTTAAATAATTATACTTTATCCAATAATTTTATTTTAAAACTATATTGGGATTAAGATCTATATGAGATATGGGTATAAAATTTCATAACAAATATTTTGAAATAAAGTGTTTTAAAATAGTTTTATTTTAAATGTTTCCAAGTATATTTTGGATAAGTGATTCGAATTATTTTAAAGTATTCGGACTCGGCATATTTTAAGTGGGAATAAATATTTGGAAATATATTCCGCGTAAGGAAAAAATGATTTGGAATTTGTTTTCAAAGGATTGAAATGTGAAAAGTGATTTGAAATTTGTTTTCAAAGGGTTGAAGTGTGAAAATATATCTTGTGAAGATATTTTGAAAATAAATAATTGGGGGAAAATTATTTGAAATCTGGTGATTGTTGTGAATATTAATTGATAGTTAAATAACCGACTATCAACATTGGCTTTTAAATGGCATTTGAATTTCGATGTGACTGGTGTCGGATTCCAAATGGATATTCGAAAACCACATCGAATCTTTGTGATGGATCTTTTGTTTAAAAGATCAAAGTGGGAATTTGTTGTGATCTAACACTTATTTTAAAATAAGCGCTCGTTATTCGAATTAGCGGGAAGAGGACTTTGTGTCTTAAAACCCATTCCGAATAATGATACGAAAATATGGATTGCATTTGAAGATGGTGTTGAAGACCGGGTATTTTCGAAAGCGAAAGGATCGCCTATCGAATGTCTCTACAATGGGTTGCTCCGGTATATAGATTTTATCACCCTTTGTGATGGGGAGTTTGGACGTGATTAGTGAATATCCGGGTTTGCAAGGACTTCTTTGAAGTGCCTTCGGTTCCGTTCGATCTCGGTATGGACTTGTATGGATGTGTGTCTGACGTTACACTTTGAGATGTAAAGCTGGTTTCTATCAAATATATTGCTGTTGGTGTTAGATAATTTATTCTCTTACCTTAACACCCTTCTCTGAGACGTACGAGCTCATAGGTTATGTAGTTGATAGTTACTAGTGATACATTTCCAATTTGATAATGTGGCATACGAAGTGTTGCTGATCATTTGTTGATCGAAGCATGGCTTTGTGAAAAGTGTAGCTTTGTGGGCGAGACTTCATCGAACCTCACAACCCGAAAATGGTTGAAAAAGGAAGGATGCGGCAAGGTTATTTGGAGGTAGTGCCCCCTGAGGGTATGCCCATTTCCTTCTGGAAAGAGGTGGTATCACGGTATGGAGCCCAGATATTTAACCTATGTGGTTACTGCAAATTTATTACTTTGTGGTTTTTGCTTTGTGGTTGACGATCCTCAGATAAAGGTCGGTTACGATCGGGGGATGGCATACTCATGACAGTTAGATACCTAGTTACAAAGGTAACCCGACCTTGTGTTGGCAGAGATCCGGTAAGATTCTCGGGGCGTCCCTCCAAAGGCGTACCCATGTGTCCCAGGAAGTTCCTTAGCCTGGCCATTTATTGGAAATCCAATCACCAATACGCACCTTGTATGGTTTTAGTTGTAGAACCTGCCATCTAACATGGTAGCTATAGTTGGCATGTTATAATGGTACGTATGCTCGTTAAGATTAATATTATACTTGCAAATTTTTTCCACTGTGCACTAATAATAATATCAAAAAAATATTTTTCATATCAAGCATGTTTGACTATCATAAGGAGAAATCTCCCCCAAGTGTGTGATTGCATTGTGTGTGTGCTAGGAGGCCTTATGGTAGTTTTATTTTCCAAAAGCATAGCAGATTTCTTTTCCTTTCTTTATGAAAATAACTGTTTTTAGGATCTCACACCAGTTCTATGACTGACTTGGAATTTATGTTCCCTTTCTACATTCTGGGTGCCTATAATTTTCCACACGGGCAGACTAGAGTCGGGTTATCATTATTCTAGAGCGAAGTCGGAAAAGGTAGGCTGTGGAGATTTGGAGGCAAGATGGATGGCAAAGCGTACCTCTATATAATACTTATGTTCCACTATTGTGTTGTTGTAAACTCTGATGATGTATGTAAAAAAACTGATATAGAGCTTTTTTTTAGAGATTATTCATTTATCTATTATATATTGTTCCGCTGCGAAATGTGAGATTCTATTATTGTTTCTGTTTCTTCTTCTATCTTCTTCTATCTTCTTCTTCTTTAACCCTAATGGTTTGGTTTTCCAGCATTCGACTGTGCGCATTTGATATAGTGACTTATCGACGTCGACTTTCGGGCATCGAAAAATTAGGTCGTTACAACTCGGGGGCCTCTTTCCATATGACATCTAATAAGGATTACTTCAATTCTTTCATTGGACGAGAATGAAGCTTTATTCTTATGGGTAATGATGCTAGCTGTAGAGCAATGGATGAAGGTACAGTGACGATCAGGATGTTTGACGGAGTGATACACTCTTTGACAAGTGTCTGATATGTTGCAGGTCTTTGGAAGTCCTTAATTTCTTTAGGACAATTGGCATCATTGTGATGCAATGTAACTATCGAGAAGGATAGTCTGAAGGTTTCAAGAGCTGCACTAGTTCTTATAAAAGGAGATATGTTACAAAATCTGTATTTATTGGAAGGAACCACAGTTCCTGAAGAGTCGTGTGTTGGAGTAGATAGTTCTCATTCTTTGGATGCCACAAAGCTTTGGCATCTCAGGTTGGGTCATATTTCAAAGAAGGGCTTAAAGTTGCTTCGGAGATGGTAGACGACCAAAGGAGAAAACTTCGACAAGATGAACTTTTGCCAGGAGTGTGTGTTAGGAAAGCAAACTAAAGTATCTTTTGGAGTTGAACTCCATAGACCGAGGCGAGTACTTGAGTACGAGCATATAGATGTGTGGGGACTGGTTGTTATTCCTTCTCTTGGAGGAGCAAAGTATTTTATCTCTTTCGTTGATGACTTTTCTTGGCAAGTATGGGTGTATTTGATGAAGGCCAAATCAGAAAGTTTTGAGAAGTTCAAAGACTGGAAAACGCTTGTTGAGACCAATCTGGTTCTAGGTTGATGGTGCTGAGATCTAATAAAGGCGGTGAATTTGTCTCTGAGGAGTTCCTCGACTTTTGTAGACAGCATAGAATTTAGAGACATTTCCCTACACTAGGCAATCCGCTATCTAATGGGGTTGCAGAAAGGATGAACATGACTCTACTGGAGAAGGCTCGTTGCTTAAGATTGATGGCGGGCTTGTCTAGAAGCTTTTGGGATAAAGAATTACCAACTGCGGCGCATATCATAAATCGAATTCCATGCTTAGCCATAGATGGGAAGATTCTAGAGGAGAAGTGGAGAAGTAAAGCAGTGTATCTTGGTTACTTTCGAATTTTTGGTTATCTTGTGCACGTTCACCATATAGGTGATGGTAAGTTGGAGGCTAGAGCATATAAGGGTATACTAATGGGATACACCGATGGTACCAAAGGGTGTCGAATTTGGAACCATGTTGATTGGAAGATTGTTCATTCTAGACATGTTACTTTTGATGAGTCTGCTATGTTCAATCCAAAAGAGAAGCTACCTACCACATTAGAAGATTCTGGTAGGCCTAAGGAGATGGAAGAAGTTCCCGTGTTTCAGCCAAATAGTAGAGTTGTTGATGATGCTGTCGAGAAAAAGCAGTTGTTGAAACATCATGGGATAGTCCATAGGTACCTTCTAGTAGTGTTGGTGATGTGCATGAGTCTAGGGAAAGTTCAGTTCAAGGTGAAGCTGAAAGAAGTTTAGGCGAAACAGTATATACCCGGGTCGGTCGTAGGACTATTAGGCCATCTGAAAGGTATGGTAATTGGTAGTTTGTGAACCTTAGACTTAGTGATCAGTTTGAATATACCCTACATGTGGTTCTTTAAGAGTCTCTTAACATTGATGAAGATTTGAAGTCATGTGAAAGTTCGAAGTGGATGTGCGCTATGGAAGAAGAGCTAGCGTCGTTGAAGAAGAATAAGAGTTGAGATTTGGTACCACCTGCTCAAGGAATCTGAGCCATAGGTTGCAAATGGGAATTCAAGGTGAAGGATGATAGGAGATATAAGGCTAGACTAGTTGCTAAAGGGTTTTCACAAAGAAAGGGATTAGATTATGATGAGATATTCTCTCCAGTAGTGAGGCATACATCCATCCGTATTTTGCTCCCTATCGTCGCAGCTCACGACTTAGAGCTGGAGCAACTGGATATGAAAACTGCTTTCTTGCATGGAGACTTGGATGAGACCATCTACATGAAGCAGCCAGAAGGATTTGTCACAGATGGAAACGAAAATTGGGTTTGCAAATTGAAAAAGTCTTTGTATGGACTTAAGCAGTCGCCTAGACAATGGTACAAGAGGTTTGACTCTTTTATGCTTTCACTTGGTTTTGATCGTAGCATCAAAGATGCATGTGTGTACTTCAAGCATATAAATAATGTAGATGGGTGTACCTACTCTTGTACATGGATGATATGTTGATTGCCTTCAAGGATAAAGCTGAAATCGATGGTTTAAAGTGAAAGTTAAAAGCGAAATTCAAAATGATGAACATTGTAGAAGCAAAGAAAATTTTGGGTATGGAAATCCAAAGGAATAGAAAGCTAGGACTTTTGAGCCTCACTCAAAAGGAGTACATTCAAAAAGTTCTTGCTCGGTTTAGCATGGAAGGGGAAATGGCAATCAGCACACGCATGCCTTTGCACATACAGCTTTTTTTAGCAAAGGCTCTGCGGTTTCGAAAAACGACAAAGCTTATATGATGAAGGTCCTATATGCAAGTGCAGTTGGCAGCTTGGTGTATGTCATGATCTGCACTAGGCCTGACATTGCACAGGCTATTGGATTGGTCAGTAGATTCATGGAGAATCCAAGAAAAATGCATTGGGAAGCAGTGAAGTGTATCTTTAGATACCGTAGAGGAACTCCAAACCATGGACTTGTTTTTGGTGGTAGAGGTAGCTTGGATGGATTTTGTGATTCCGACTACGCCAGTGATAGAGATCGAAGGAAGTAAACCTCTGGATATGTGTTCACCAATGGTGGGACAGCGATCAGTTAGAGAGTGAGGTTGCAAACGATTGTGGTTTTGTCTACTATAGAGGCAGAGTTCATAGCTGCGGTTAAAGTGGCTAAGGAGGCGCTTTATTTGAGGCAATTGTTGTATTATTTGGACTTTGTATATGAAAGAGTGAATGTGTACTGTGATAGTCAGAGAGCAATTCACTTAGCTGAAAATCTGGCATTCAGCTTGAGGACGAAGCATATTAAGGTAAGAGAGTCATTCCTTGTCTTGATGAGTTAAGGGAAGCTAGTTCGTCTTAAGAAAGTTCACACAAAGAAGAATGCAGCAGACATGTTTACCAAGTCGTTTCCTATTGCTAAGTTCGAGCATTGCTCGGACTTTATTCGCTTAATGAAGTGATAGGTGGGATGGCACGGGAGGAAAGTTGAGATGGTTCATGGAGACGTTTGTTTTATGGTGGAGATTGATGGGTTCTACACAGACTGGGTACTTCGAACATTTTTGTTGACGGGCGGTGGCCTTGCTGGAGTTCATTGACAGAGTTTAATGGATGATGGAACTACCAAAGCTCATTGGGTAAGTATTCATTGCTTGAGCATGAGGGTGTAGATAAAGTTGGAAGGCTTGCTTGGAATTCGGTATCAAGGTGGAGATTGTTGAAACTGATACCCGAAATCGAGGAAGCCTGAAGAAGCCACTAAGAAGCTCGCAAAGGAGATGAAGCATTGATTGTCGAACCAGATGTTGGAAATGAATTTAGCGCAGTAGTGTTGAAGGCTGGTAAAGCTGTTGATTTGTGGAGATGAATTTTGGGGCGGTAGTGTTGATTTGCCGCTCCAGATTTGTGCTATGCCGAACGAAATAATTGGAGCAGATAAGAAAAGAAACTTGCCGAACGAAATATTTCGTTTGGTGATTTGCCGAAAGAAATATTTCGCTTGGTATTTTGGAGATGTCGATCCAGATGCGTCATTCGACATTTCAGCTAAGCCGGTCCAAATTTTTTGCTCGGCGTTTTGCCGAAGCAAACCAGTGCATGTCAAACTAAACCCCAGGGCCGCTATATAGTAGCCACCCCTCCTCATTTCTTCACTTTGTAAACAGAGGAGCTTCTTGACAACAATGACAACCGAAGTTGTGAGATAATTTTAGCCAATTTCAGAACCATCCTAGAGAGCTAAAACTCAGCAGAATTTTGTCTGTATTGTAAATTCTTCTTATGTATAGCCTCTAAAAAGTGGATCAATTTTGTAACTTTAATCTTTTAGTGATTAATAAAATTTCCTCCCCTCAAGTGGTATTTATCTCTGTTTGTTCCATCTCACTATAATCACGATCCAGTTGTTTTCCGCTGCGTTGGGTTTTTATTTTCTTAGATTGATCATTTGAAGGGATTTTCCCCAACACCGTATCCTCAACACAAACTTTAGGTAAATCACATGAATAATTTCTTCAGCGGGGATAGAACCGAACTCGCTGATGGAAGCCGATAATCACGACCAAAATGTATTACGATTAATTCTATGTTGTATGTTCATGAAGGCTATCATTGCATTTGAGTTGAGATAAATGATCCTTCGTAGCCAACTAATTCAAATTTGTTTTCCTAAAGTTAAAATATAGACATGGCAATTAAAAAGCTTGAACCTTCACTAAACAAAATTCTTTACTTGCTTAGTAGTAAGTGAAAAACATGTATGCAATGATTAGAATTGTATAACAGATTTGTGAGGTATTAAATGTAACGACCCGAAATTTTCGAACCCGAAAATTTCAGATAGTTATGAAAAAGAAGAAAGAGGTAGAAGAAGAAGAAGAACAGAAACACCAACATCTCACATTCGCAGCGGATAAAATATAATAATAAATAATACAAGTTTACAAAGAACAATATTCTGTCGGTTGCATTTTAATACATCAGAGTTACACATTTATACAGTCACTGAATATACATAATTTACCATGTCTCAGATATACAATAATATAATATACAGCGGAAATACTGTATACGTTCCTGCTATCCAGCTCGACTCCTGAGCTCCTGAATGTCCTTACCTGAAAATCTGTAATACTCGGTCTGACCCGAGCATTACATCAAAGTAACACCGGGGTCAGGCTGGAAACCAGCGTGAGTAAACCCATCTAACATGGAATACAAAAGTATACAACTCATATAAAACCCGGGGTAACTCGAAGCAATTCACAAGCCACAATTCATTATTCACATCACTTATTTCACATATAAGTTTTCTAAGTATCAAGATTCAGATTTAAAATAGCCCAATTCCTTTTATCGCTTCACTCCAGCATATAGATCTCACATATCAATTCATAAAATTCGAAGTGGCTTCGGATATATCCTAATACCCGACTCCGGCCTCTTCGAGTCTCATGTCATCCTAACCCAAGTTATCCAAATGAAATACACAACATTTCATAAATGAGATATCAACTCATTCAAAGCATCCAATGACATTCAATCACCCATAAGCAAAGCTTAATCACATACAAATTTAATTAAGCCTGATTGAATTACTAACCTCAACCACTTAGATTTCTTCATTTAACATTAATTTATTTCACGTCAATTAACCAATCATTCCTTCATTATGCATCTTAATTAATCACCCTGGACTAATTATCCTTCAATTACAATAAGTAATTAATTCTTAATTAATTACACAAATTAATTAACCTTTACCCCTCCATATTACTTACATTGATCCTTAATTAATTACTCAAATTAATTATCTTCTAATCACTATTGATCAATTATCCTTAAATTAATTATACTCCTTAACTAATTTCTTTAATTGACCAATCCTGAATTAATTACACTAAGTAAATAATCATTTTATTTGCTTTTATCAAGTAATTATCCATTGGTTAATTATCCTTACTTAAATTAACCTTTAATTATAAATTTAATTACTTAATCCTTAACACATCAATTCTTAAACAAATTAATCTTTTAAATTTCTTATATTAAGTCATTATTATTTATTAATTTTCATTTAGTGATTTCCCATTAATTACCTACCTTAATTAATGATATCTAGTGATTATTCTTTAATATAAGTAGTTTTCATAAATAAATTTAAATTAAGTAATTTACCTTTAATTAAATTATCATCCTTGATTGCAGAAATTAATCACATCAATAAATCAATCCCTTACATTGATTTCTCAAACTAATTAACAATTTATCTTAATAATTAAACTAAGTATTTATCCCCTTAAATTGATTACATTAATCAACTACCGTCCTTACTAAATAATTTGTATTCATTCAATTGCCTTATTTAAATCATCTTTAAAGACCTATAGGAATTACCTACTATATAATCACCTGAAATCTGTAACCAAACGTTTTACCCGAGCTACCCCTAAATTTGTTCGAGTAAAACCCTACCCTGCTTCGAGCAAAAACTCAATTTACTCGAGATAAATTCGAATATACCATTTAAAAATTTACTTTAACAAATTAACGTTGTTTTTAAACATTTTATATTTTATAAAACTTATCTATTCCAACTAGGATTCAAATTCAATTTGAATCCATAGTTTAAATTGATTTAAACAGTTTAAAATCTTGCCTCCAGTTTAAATTCTTTACAGGTTTTTAAACCTGAAACCAACAATGTTCCACGCCCAGACTTCTGAAACCCTAAGTCTTTCTACCTTTTTACTTATTATCAGAAATAAAGTTCGAGAACCTAGTACTACACGTTCACGCGAGTAACCAGAAGAGAGACTCGAGTAAAACCCATCATCATTCCGAGCACAACCCCGAAAACTCAAAATTTCCATATAACAAAACATGCACACGACCCACCGTGCACTTGTACCCACCGCCGACGAACCTTCGTCGCCTGAGGTGATCACCAAAAAGTCAACAATCACTCCCTCTTGCGATCTCAACAGCCAAAAATAGAGATCGTTCATGGGAACGAAATACAACACATTTGAGCTTTCCAAACGAAATTACCCCGACCATCGATCACCTCGTCCAGGCAGTGCCGCCTCCAGATGCCAACATACTACACTAGCGTCATCGTTATCTTCCACGCTACCACTACTCCAATCCACTTGCAGCTCGACACATGAAGGAATCCACAGCGACCATTTGTTTTCAAGCCTTGAAAAACTAGGGTTTAAATTGAAATTGGACTATCGCCGACGCCACGGCGAACTGGAACGTCATCGGTCATTTTCTCGACATTGTCAGACCATCCTCCATCATTGTCCAATCCCTAGCATCCCAAAGACCTCCGGCCATCTGAATTTTCTCAAAGCCTATTTATAGTTCGTTTAGCAACTGATCTTAGCATACTCAAAGAAAAATTACCATTTTTGTTTTAGAAATCCTATTTTCTGATAACAATTCAAGTTATATAACTTGATTCGTATTTCATGACATTCGAATTTATCATAAAGTTTAAAATTTGTTCTGTAAAACTAAGTTTACAGAGACAATTCACCACTATGGAGTTTAAAACAATTCTTAGATCATAACCTATGCTTAAACATACTTATTTGTTTTAAATCCTAAGCTTGGTAATGATTAAATGAAAAGAAATTGAATTTACTTGTTTGTTTCCCACCCTGTAACCCAGAAAACAGGGAAAATCAAAGGAATACATAGCACAAACATATTTGTATATATACAGAGTTAAAAACGAAAAGAGGGTACTCAAGCAAAACATAATATTCTTCATAAATCATACACATGGATTTACTTAAATCTTAAATAATTGTTTACTCACCTGAGAAAACCTTGAATCAGAGAATAACTTTCTGGTTTGAGAAAAACTGCTAGCTTAATCCTTCTTGTTTATTTAGTTAAAATGTTTGTTTAAGTTTTGTAAAAATGAAAATACTTACTATATTTTATGATCTTGCTTAGCTTTTGTGAACCAGCAGCAACTAAGAGTATGTATATATAAATAGATGAAAAGTTTTACCGGGGTAGTTTCTGGTACAAGCTTCTGCTTGTTGTGTTTGGACAAGATTTTGTATATGGAGGCTGAAAGATTTCTTGCAATTTCGAATTGACAAAATGTTGTGCTAATTAAATGCATATGTCTCCTATTAGTTTACATCTAGTTATGGTTTACTGATATTGGTTTTATTTTATTATTATTTTTTCCTTTCAGGTTAGCTGAGTTATGAAATGAACTAAAAATAAGATGATGTATAAATAGAAATGGCTTGAACAGTATAGGTTATAACTGGTACAAACTTTACTTGTTTTGATCATATTAGATTTTGTGTTTTAGTTACTAAAATTTTGAAATGATCCTATATTTCGGCTGGACTTTTATATGTACTGAGAAGATTTCTTTGTAAATTTGAAATGACAAATGTGTGCTAGCATTTAATGAACATGTCTTCATATATGTTTACAAAGTTGTGGTTCCTGATATTTGTCTATTTTTGTACCAAGATATTTTGTATATGTAAATAAATTTGTCTTCTTTGTATTGTACATATGTATGTTACATAGAAACACCCTATTCTAAAGTTATCCTATATGTATATGTAAAATTATAATAATCATTGTTAGCATAGTTTCTTGGTTTTGTTTTCTATTTGTAATTTAACTTACAAACATTTAATTTATAACATATATTTGTATTTATATTTTATATTTAATATTTAATATGGATAGAATTGTTTTATTTCAAACATTATTATCTATATATATTTATCAAATATTAACAAGGCAAAGTATTTTAATTCAGTTATATAAGGTAGCTTTTATTATACATATTATTAAGAGATTTTATTTTAAATTTTCAAATCAAATTTTCCTTTTCAAAATACAAATCTAAATAAACAATGGAAAATATTTTCGAAAGCCTTAACTTTTTAAAATGATAAGTTCACCTTTTTATTTAATTGGATTAAATATTTATTAAAATAAAGTTGCCAAAATATCGGGTCATCACATTCCTCCCCCTTTGAATCTTTTCGTCCTCGAAAAGGAACGAAGCCAGAATTATTAAATGCTTAAAATCAAATAAATTTTCTTTGATCATTTTTAAACTATTTTAAAAATTTATATAATATTTCTAAAATAGTTTTTATAAAAAATACTTTTATAACTGGGTGTTTCGACAAGTCCATCCTCGTTCTCATAGAAATTCGGTCATACGTTGATCGGGCGTAAGACTGAAAATCTATAAGTGCTTGGCAGACCCCTTTTTAACATCCAGTGAAAATATTTTGAAAAATAATTTTATTGAAAATATAGAAAATAGTTTTTGAAATTAGAGGATATATCTTTGGCGAGAATGCTCTGGAAATCATCACCCCCATCCATGGTCGCAGTTACATCCTGGGTTATGTTGCCATCGCAGCAAAAGTTCATGTAACTGTAGGCACTCCGCGCCCCTCGATTACGCCATGGAACCCACAACAGATCGCAGTTACATTCCAGGGTTACGTTGCCATCGCAGCAAAAGTCCATGTAACTTTTAGCTCTCAGCGGCACACACAATTTTCGCTGTCAAAATGAAACTTAAACTTCTCCACTCCAACATAGGTCGTAGTCTACCGATGTAAAATCAAACGTAGACCGTTGGCTCTCAGCGACACACACGACCTTCACTATGTTACCATAGGTCCCAGTCTACCGATATAAAATCAAACGTAGACTGTTGGCACTCAGCGACACATACGACTTTCGTTATGGTACACACCACTCATAATCGCCAGGAACTAGTTTTGTCCGTACTCCTCACAGGATTAACTTTATAACCCCCCCCCCACCTTGGGGATCAAGGTAGCACCACCTGGTGGCACTCCTGAGAAGTTCATTTTAAGGGAGCGCCTTTTTCCCCAGAGCCTTCATCAGAACACTTTATACTATACACATATAGTATCTTTCAAATCATACACCTAGTATGATCTCATACAAGGCTCCTTTACACAAAATCGATTATCCCAAAATCGATAATTTTCAAACTAGGCTTTCTAAATTTCAATATTGATTTTATCCAAAAATCAAAAGCCTTTCCAAATTCAAAGGTTCCTAAAACTTTTTTCCAAAATCCTCATAAGATCCTTTATATATATATATATATATATATATATATATATATATATATATATATATATTCGGACATATATAATTTTAAAAATTTGGATCGTTTCAAACTTGTATAAAATTCCTTTTATACTTCAAACACTTTTAAAAATCCTTTTCTTCCAGCAATAGATTCAACAAGGGGAGTTTCATCTTATATATAACAGAGATATATAACTTTGTTTATTCAAAATCAAATATTCCAATTTGATTACTCTTTTCAATATCAATTTCATTCAAATCCGTATGATATACACATATCATCCGTATGCTATGCCAATCTGATCGCTCACTAGATCACACAATTTCACTTCCGAACTAGTATCGTCCACCCGACTTCCTAGTGCGGACACAGATCTGGTTTCTAGATCAGAAACCGTCATTCTCCTTGATTAGTTATAACTATGATAGAGAATATCCAGAACCAATTCAACAATCCATATCCAGGTTCGTCGTCAAAAATCGAGTGAAAAATCCCAACTCGGATCGATAAACTATCTCGAAATTCTGTGCTCGAATCTGGATCAAATCACTATGCGAATAGAATAATATACGTACAGCCTACGTTTTTATTTTCATTGATTATTAGCCAAATCAATTTTCCTTCTATTCACATTCGCTTAAATTCTCGTTCTCTTATTCACGTTTGTCTTAATCCCCATTTGGATTATCACTTCAATTCTTATCTTAGTTGGGTACTTAATTAGTAACAGTTTGAACTCCAACCAGTTATATTTAGAAAATAGCTTGAAAATTTTAAAAATAGATAAGTAGTTGAAAAATAATTATTAGTTTGCAAAAGAGCTGTAAAATAGTTAACTAATTATAAAATAGTTGGAAAATAGTTAAATAGTTATAAAATAGTTAGATAATCACAAAATAGTTTAAAATAGTAATTAGTTATAAAACAGTTGAAAATCAGTAATTAGTTTATAAAACAGTTACAAAATAGTTAAATAACTCCAAAAGTAGTTATCAAATAAGTATAAGACAGTTTTGGGTTTAATAAGAAAGGTTGCATATATAATAAATAACTTGGAAAAATATATTTGTACTAAAACAATTTATTTTAAAAATAATCTAGAGTCAAACTGTTCAATTCCCAATCTCCATTCTCATCAATTCAATTAATTTCCACTTCCATTCAAATTGACTCGGTTCCAATTTGAAGAACTTCAATTCCCATCGAAATTTGTTAACCTCAATTCAAGTTAAATCAATGTTGATTTCTTTCCCAACCCAATCAAATTCCATTTGATTTTAATCTTGTTCAACTTTAATTATAATTTCAAATTATTCCAATCAATTTGGACTAATATCAATTGAATCCACTTCAATTTCAAATCATTTCAATTTAATCCAATTCCAAATTTTCCATTTAAATTTTTAAACTTATACACCTTCAATCTCAAATCCAATTAATTCAAATCAGATTCAATTTGAACTAATCAATTTCAATTTCAATCTCAATTTTAAACCATCTCGAATTATATAGATTCGAGTTAAATTCTCTAAATGTTGATTTAACCCCTTAAATCAAATTAATCTTTATTTATTTTTATTTTAAATCAACCATCCGAATCTTTATATAATTTAGTTCTGAGTCCAATTTTCAAAATTGCACTGTAAATTATCTTTACTTGCTTATTTCAAAGTTCAAATAAGAATACAAAACAATTTTTATCTTAAAAATTTAATTTATTTCCCAAATTTTATCTTCCAGGTTCGAAACCGGTTCGTAAACAAGTTTAATTTACAAATTAAATCATTCAGATTTTCAGTTCAAAGTAATTCCATATCCTTAATTTCAAATTAACGTTAGATTTCTCTTTTATCTCAATAATGGATATATTACCACACTTCATTTCTCATTTATTTAAACAAATCTGATCCACAGTTTAAAGATTTCTAATGACAATAGGATGATATCATCCAATTTATTTTAAAACGTTCATCCATTTCCAATTTCCAGATCTCAAACCCATTTTGAGATCACATAAACTCCCAATTCAAATTAACCATTTAACTTTCCAAGTTAAATTCCAATTTCATCTTAAAATTTCCAATTCAAACTTATTTAACTTCTCCCAAGTTAAATTCAATTTACTTAATCCAATCAACCTTACTCAATTTGAATTCCCCATTCAATTTTTAAACTTCACATTAATAATCTTTCCCCTTATTATGTTCAAAAATTTATCACTTTGGGTATCACATCCCATTCCAAATTTAAACACAGCGTTTAGAGTTTATTCAAATAATACTTATGTATTATTTCTTTTAGCACTTTGAAACAAGTTTCAAATTCTGGATCTAGATTTAAAATTTCATAATTTAGGTATTTTCAATTTCAATTTATAAGTCATATTTTACCTAAATGTTTACTTCTTTAAAACATTTCATTTCGCTCACTCATTAATACACGTCTTATTATTAAACACACAACAATCATTTATGATAATAACCAAGACTATCATATCTAAAACCATCCATTATCATCTTATTCTAAAATACTTCTCCAATTCAAGATTTCAATTTCAGTTTGAATCCATTTCAAACTTATCTTTATTTAATTTCAGTTTGGTTGTATTATATTACTTCTTAATTTAATTCTAATAATTTAACAGGCAATTTCCTTAATATTTATTAGAGTGAAATATCGCGTTATATATCAAAATATAATCTTATATGAAATCATTTAAAAACTTTATATAAGGAAATAACAAGTACGCTTTCTCATATATATATACACTCAACTCAATCTAGGGTACTATTGACCCTATCCTTAATGAGTACACCCACCAGAGCCAAGGTTCTTGCTTAACCTTCAGCTCTAATACCAGCTGTAACGACCCGAAATTTTCGAACCCGAAAATTTCAGATAGTTATGAAAAAGAAGAAAAAGGTAGAATAAGAAGAAGAACAGAAACACCAACGTCTCACATTCGCAGCGGATAAAATATAATAATAAATAATATTAGTTTACAAAAAATAATATTCTATCGATTACATTTTAATACATCAGAGTTACACATTTATACAGTCGTTGAATATACATAATTTACCATGTCTCAGATATCCAATAATATAATATACAGCGGAAATACTCTATACGTTCCTGCCATCCAGCTCGACTCCTGAGCTCCTGAATGTCCTTACCTGAAAATCTGTAATACTCGGTCTGACCCGAGCATTACATCAAAGTAACACCGGGGTCAGGCTGGAAACCAGCGTGAGTAAACCCATCTAACATGGAATACAAAAGTATACAACTCATATAAAACCCGGGGTAACTCGAAGCAATTCACAAGCCACAATTTATTATTCACATCACTTATTTCACATATAAGTTTTCTAAGTATCAAGATTCAGATTTAAAATAGTCCAATTCCTTTAATCGCTTCACTCCAGCATATAGATCTCACATATCAATTCATAAAATTCGAAGTGGCTTCGGATATATCCTAATACCCGACTCCGGCCTCTTCGAGTCTCATGTCACCCTAACCCAAGTTATCCAAATGAAATACACAACATTTCATAAATGAGATATCAACTCATTCAAAGCATCCAATGACATTCAATCACCCATAAGCAAAGCTTAATCACATACAAATTTAATTAAGCCTGATTGAATTACTAACCTCAACCACTTAGATTTCTTCATTTAACATTAATTTATTTCAAGTCAATTAACCAATCATTCCTTCATTATTCATCTTAATTAATCACCCTGGACTAATTATCCTTCAATTACAATAAGTAATTAATTCTTAATTAATTACACAAATTAATTAACCTTTATCCCTCCATATTACTTACATTGATCCTTAATTAAATACTCAAATTAATTATCTTATAATCACTATTGATCAATTATGCTTAAATTAATCATACTCCTTAATTAATTTCTTTAATTAACAAATCTTGAATTAATTACACTAAGTAAATAATCCTTTTATTTGCTTTGATCAAGTAATTATCCATTGGTTAATTATCCTTACTTAATTTAGCCTTTAATTACAAATTTAATTATTTAATCCTTAACCTATCAATTCTTAACACTACAACAAAAATACCTTTTCGCAACTGCCAAAAACAATTGTAATAGGTCTATTACAACGGGCGGCCGCCAGTCTTAATATCAGGAGTTGTAATAGAGTTGAATATTTTTACAACTGTTGTCGACAGTTGCAGGAGCAGTTGTACAAAAGCTTTTTACAACTGCTTTTGAAAGTTGTAGTAAAGTCTATCGTAACTGTTGCATTGACAGTTGTAATAGGTCTCTTTTGCAATTGCTAATAGCAGTTGCAACAATAACTTTTGCAACTGCTTTTGGCAGTTGTGATAGATTCATTTACAACTGTTATTGACAGTTGCAATAAATCTTTTTACAACTGCTACCAACAATTGCAATTCATCTTCCGACAACTGCCATTAACCATAAATTTCACAACATTATAATTAAAACCGATATTTCACGAATAATAACTACAATCGTTAACATTACTTGAAACAACATGAACCATTCACATTTAATAAAAGCTAAAACAATTCAATTTTACACCATTTTTGAATTCATAATTTTATTGCAAAATATAACTAAATCCATAACATACGTCAATATAAATATAGAGAAGTACTAATTAAAAGAGATAAATTCCCCGTGTTAAGCAACAATCTTCCCAACCGCTTGTCCAATAGTACATATGTATGAAGTAGGCCTATATGGAATAGCTTAAGAATCCAGTTGAGTGCAATCTAGTTGAGTGCTTAAGAATCCAGTTGAGTCCAATAGTCCAATGATCCAGGTTCGGCCCTCGAAAGTCCACTTTTTCCATTCATTGATGGTTGACAAGCCTAACAGAAAAAGAGTCAAATCAGGGTTTATAGGGGTTCGAACCCTATATAAATGATGAACATCATCGGCAAATAAATCATTCGAGTTCAAGCAAACAGAGACCGATAAATCATTAAACTTCAATCAAAGTTGAGTATTATAAATATCGAAAAAGGGAAAAACTACATACCAATTTAACAGACAAACTCGACTTGATTGAAGCCATCGGCATAGACTTCTTAGTAGTTCATTTGAATGCAGTTACTCTTATGCCATTTACCAGCACACTACCCAACGAACCTAAAACGGCAGTAACAGTTGCTAATCTAATATCACTTGTCGTTTTTATTAAGCATACTTGTGAAACAAACTAGTTTACATGGCTCTGATTATCAGTACCTTGAAAAAGTTTAATCTTCACCACTTGTATTCTGATAAATGCATAGGTTGTCATTTTGCATAACACTAGTAACCAGGAAAATGGGACAAAAAGTGTTACCCTATACAACGTGTAAGAAGAAGGGAACATTAGGGCATGAGTATGCATTCCTATAAATGCCCATCATGGTGAGATAAGAATTCAACTAACCATTTTAATCTTCAAAAATACTATCATTAAAAACTTCTGCTGAATGTTCTTATAGTTTTCATGCAGCTTGAAAACAACTTGCTTAGCAACTTCCTCAAAAACTTCAAGAACTGATTGAGGTGCATCAGCAAGCCAAATAGCAATATTTGGTAAAACAAAGACAAGCTGCTTGTAATCTATCTCCAAACTACACTTGTTTGCTGCATAATAATGTTGGATAAAATCATTAAACAAAGACAAAATTTAACATAGTTTGAACCAAACACATGAATGTTTCCAAAGAATTGTACCTAGAACCATCTCATTTATTAATCTTATGTATTCCAGATCGCATTGCTTGTTCTTATATGTAAGGAGGAAGTCCTTGAATTTTTTTGAGATAAATCGCCTAACTTCATCTCTGGTAACCCACTCTCTCAATGTACCTTGAACATGATACATGTTGTGCTCATCATCATCATCATATTCATCCTGTGAAACAAGTAGACAAGTTAATAGCATGCAATATTTTAACTTTTATAATTAATGATGGTAAGCATAAAGAAACCTACCTCATATGGGTCATCATCTGTTTGATCTGTTATAATTCGTAAACCTATTAAACCCAACTTCTTTTCACTTAAGTATAGAACTAGGACGTATAAAACAATTGGATGAAGTGATCTGAATTCTCCGATCTGAATAAGCTGAAGGAGGTTAAGCTGATAAACCTGTTAGCCAGAAAAGAGTTTAACTTAAAATGCACTTACTTGAAATGCTTACTGCACTGAAGCATTGCGAGTAATAGGAAGAACTAATCTGAAGCAGACGAGCTGAAAAACTAAAGTAGGCAAAGTTAAAACACATGCTAACCAAAAACTGTTTGACATAAACTACAATGACCTGTTGCAGTTAAGGCTGCAATTGTGGTAGTGACAGAATAATAATGGCAAATGGTGAGTGGTACTGGTATAACGAGGCATGGTGGTAGCAGCAACATGGTAGTATGGGAAGAGAGACAAGCCTGTTGCGAATGGTATATCGATGCAACTGAAAGCTGTTTTGATTTAGCGAAAGAAGAAGAAAGTGCTCCAAGTACATAGGGGATGAATTATGGTTCGATGATTTTAAATAGGTAAGGTTTTGAAAATAAAAAAAATAAGATTATTGCAGATAGGTAATGTGGAGAAATTGGAATTATCATGCACCTCTCCTCTTTCTCTACCATGGACCCTCTAAATCCATGACGATCGTCAGATTATGCAAGGCTCAATTCCAGGACTTGTAGCTATCCAAATTACTTTGGTGGTTTGACTCCTGAAATGTAGAGTTGGTTATTGTACATATGAATAAAAGCTGAAAATGAGACATTTAACTATATTATGAGAATTTTAAAATGCTATATTCCCTTAAACTTGTCCACTTCTCTGAAATCGGTATTGAAAAGATGGGTTAGCAAGGTGCTTTTTCTTGCTTGAAAATAGAGCAAGCAAAGAAAACAATAAAAATATGCTCCTTACATTGCTTTGTAAATGGGTATGATCTTGATGAAATACAAACCGGAATTCCATATTAGTTGTCTAGAAACTACGTTTATTTTGATATGTTCTGCTCTCATACATCTTGAGCATATGTCACTATTTCACTTTGGCCTCAAATATAAATATGTCACCTTACTGCACTACTAACAATATAAAGAATAAATCATCAGTGGAAATAATATTGATTGGGTGAAAACCAGTATTTTCCATTCTGCAGAAATCTAACACAAGCCACCAGAGCTGAAGCCTTGAACCCAAAGTAATGGCTTTCCTTTGTTGTTTACTTCTTCAAGGACTTGGTCAAAACATTCACAAAAACAAACAACATTACTTTCTTGTCTGTTATAATTCATAAATCAAGTTACCTTGTTGTTGATTAAAGTAGTATCTTGAACTGGAGCTTTCCTTTTCACTAGCTTACACATGAAAAAATAAGTATTAATCATAGTGCTAATAACAAAAAGATTATAAAAAGCAATAACAAAATAACTTACCGAAGTAGTGGAAACGGAAATTACTGAAGTAGAATTAGAAAGGAGAGAATGAGCAGAATCAGGATTGGTGAGAAGCCTGACTTATTCAAGCTTTCTTTTGTTATGTTCTACTTTCTTCCTGTAAACTTCAGTAAGATCACCCATTAGCACGCAATTCACCAAGCCTATACAAATCTGGATTACGACCACTAGAACTGCCTCACCGCCACCGTAAATCAACCCAAAACCCGACCTTCAACTACGACACCCAAACCCTCAAAACGCGAACTCAACCCGAAACCACCTCCCTGCCAATCTGCGACCTCCTTTGGTGATCAATTCAAAACTGATCATTAACCCTTAGCAACCAACCACCAACCACCAACCCAAAGCTAATAGAACACTAAGAGATATCAGTATGACCGGGATCGGATTAGCGACCCATCTTCTCACATCCATTGGTGCTCACCAACTCGAAAGATTTTGGATGGTGTCGAATTAGGGTTTCTGTTGATAAAGAGTAGGAAGTTTGAAGGGATGCGTTGACAAAGTAGTTGAAGTTTGTATAGGGTCAAATTGGATTCGGATTTGGATCTACAATTAGGGATTTAGTTTGCTTTTGGATTTGGAATTGAGGAGCTGTAGGGCAAAGAACGGCTAAAATTTGGAAGGGATGGGAGAAAATTACATTTGGAGCCAAAATTTTGGGTATGGAGCCAAAACTTTAGGATGGATGGGTGAAGAAAACCTGCGATGCTTTGTATGGTACAAAACTGCACTACATTTTAGAATAATTTTTTTTTAATTTTTATGAATATTGTTTAATTTTTTTATATGAAATTTTCAAAGATTTTTAAATATTGCTTATTAATATTGGTGGTTAAATGTTATATACTCCTCAAAAATTTTTAAAACCTATGAGAAAACAACTTCTATTGTGGTAAATTAACATTTTCAAGTTTACGAAAAAATCATGAAAAAATAATGTTTTTGAACTTTTATTGTAGAAAACAGCTTCTATTGTAGTAAATTAATTATTACTTCTTCATTATAACAGAATATAATTATTAATTATTTAATATTAATTATTCAATATTGATTATTAATATTAATTATTAATAATATTTATTAATTATTAAATTTAATTAATAAATATTAGTTATAACTTACTAATTATTAATAATTCTATATGATAAATTATTATTATTATTATTGATTATTTAACTATTGATTATTTATAAATTATTAATAATTCTATATGATAAATTATTAGTATTATTATTTATTATTTAACTAATGATAATTATTTAATATTTAATTATTATTATTATTAACTATTAATTATTATTATTATTTAACATTGATTTTTAACTTTTATTATTACAAATTAATTTTTATTTAGTTAATTATTATTATTACAAAAAATTTATTATTAATAATTAGTTATTATTATTCGATAGTAATTATTATTTATAAATTATCAATTAAATAGTTAGTATATAATTATCAGTTATAATTACTTCATGTTTCAAATTAATTATTTTTATTTAATAGTATTTACTGTTTATTATTAATTTTCTTATTAATTATTAATTATTATTATTGATTATTATATTTTTGATATCAATTATTAATGTTATTTTTTATTTCTGAATTATTAATTATTAATGTTAAATACTAAATATTAAAAATTTATTCTAATTTACTAAATATTAATTGTTATATTAATTATATTGAATATTAATTATTAATACTAAATATTTCGTATTTCAAATTAATTATTATAATTTAATAGTAATCAATATTTATTATTAATTATTGATTATTATATTTTAAATATCAACTATTAAATATTAATGATTAATATTAACTTTTATTTCTTAATTATTAATTATTAATTACTAATGTTAATTATTAATTATTCAAAATTAATTCTAATTTATTAATTATTGTTTATTTAATAATTATTAATTATATTGAATGTTAAGTACTTCATACTTTAAATTAATTATTATTATTATTATTATTATTATATAATTGTAATTATTATTTATTATTAATTTTCTAATCGATTATTAATTATTAAGTATTAATATTCAATTATAATTATTATTACAACTGGTAAACAAAAAGTTGTAATAGACACCTATTACAACTGAAAAAAAGAGTTGTTAAAAATAAGCATCTATTACAACTAGCAAAAAATGTTGTAATAGGCTTCTATTACAACTGACAAAAAAGAAGAGCTGTAAAAAATAGGCATCTATTATAACTAACAAAAAAAATGTTGTAACAAGGATCTATTACAACCGACAAAAATGAAGAGTTGTTAATAATAGACATCTATTACAACTGGTAAAAAAGAAAGGTTGTAATAGATATCTATTACAACTGGCAAAAAAGAAGAGTTGTTGAAAGTAAGTTTATTACAACTTTCTAAAAAAAATAGTTGTAGAAAAACCTCTATTACAACTGACAAATCGTGACAGTTGTAAAAATATAGTTGTAATAGGGTCTTTTTGTTGTAGTGTAAACAACTTAATCTTTTAAATTTCTTATATTAATCATTATTATTTATTAATTTTCATTTAGTGATTTCCCATTAATTACCTACCTTAATTAATGATATCTAGTGATTATTCTTTAATATAAGTAGTTTTCATAAATAAATTTAAATTAAGTAATTTACCTTTAATTAAATTATCATCCTTGATTGCAGAAATTAATCACATCAATAAATCAATCCCTTACATTGACTTCTCAAACTAATTAACAATTTATCTTAATAATTAAATTAAGTATTTATCCCCTTAAATTGATTACATTAATCAACTACCATCCTTACTAAATAATTTGTATTCATTCAATTGCCTTATTTAAATCATCTTTAAAGACCTATAGGAATTACCTACTATATAATCACTTGAAATCTGCAACCAAACGTTTTACCCGAGCTATCCCTAAATTTCTTCGAGTAAAACCCTACCCTGCTTCGAGAAAAAACTCAATTTACTAGAGATAAATTCGAGTATACCATTTAAAAATGTAGTTTACCAATCTAATGTTGTTTTTAAACATTTTATATTTTATAAAACTTATCTATTCCAACTAGGATTCAAATTCAATTTGAATCCATACTTTAAATTGATTTAAACTGTTTAAAATCTTGCCTCCAGTTTAAATTCTTTACAGGTTTTTAAACCTGAAACCAACAATGTTCCACGTCCAAACTTCTGAAACCCCAAGTCTTTCTTCCTTTTTACTGATTATCAGAAATAAAGTTCGAGAACCTAGTACAACACGTTCACGCGAGCAACCAGAAGAGAGACTCGAGTAAAACCCATTATCATCCCGAGCATAACCCCGAAAACTCAAAACTTCCAGATAACAAAACATGCACACGACCCACCGTGCACTTGCACCCACTGCCGACGAACCTTCGTCGCCTGAGACGATCGCCAACAAGTCAACGATCACTCCCTCTTGCGATCTCAGCAGCCAAAAGCAGAGATCGTTCATGGGAACGAAATACAACACATTCGAGCTTCCAAACGAAATTACCCCGACCATCGATCGCCACGTCCAGGCAGTGCTGACCTCCAGATGCCACCAAACTTCACCAGCATCATCGTTATCTTCCATGCTACCACTACTCCAATCCACTTGCAGCTCGACACATCAAGGAATCCACAGCGACCATTTGTTTTTAAGCCTTGAAAAACTAGGGTTTAAATCAAAATTGGACTATCGCCGACGCCACGGCGAACTGGAACGTCACCGGTCATTTTCCCGACATCGTCAGACCATCCTCCATCCCTGGTCCAATCCCTAACATCCCAAAGACCTCCGGTCATCTGAATTTGCTCAAAGCCTATTTACAGTTCATTTAGCAACTTCTCTTAGCATACTCAAAGAAAAATTACCATTTTTGTTTTAGAAATCCTATTTTCTGATAACAATTCAATTATATAACTGAATATGTATTTCATGACATTCGAATTTATCATAAAGTTTAAAATTTGTTCTGTAAAACTAAGTTTACAGAGACAATTCACCTCTATCGAGTTTAAAACAATTTTTAGATCATACCCTATGCTTAAACATACTTATTTGTTTTAAAACCTAAGCTTGGTAATGGTTAAATGAAAAGAAATTGAATTTACTTGTTTTTTCCCCACCTTGTAACCCAGAAAACAGGGAAAATCAAAGGAATACACAGCATAAACATATTTTTATATATACAGAGTTAAAACTGAAAAGAGGGTACTCAAGCAAAACACAATATTCTTCATAAATCATACACACAGATTTACTCAAATCTTAAATAATTTTTTACTCACTTGAGAAAACCTTGAATCAGAGAATAACTTTCTGGTTTGAGAAAAACTGCTAGCTTAATCCCTTGTTCTTGTTTATTTAGTTAAGATGTTTGTTTAAGTTTTGTAAAAATGAAAATACTTACTATATTTTCTGATCTTGCTTAGCTTTTGTGAACCAGCAGCAACTAAGAGTATGTATATATAAATAGAAGAAAAGTTTTACAGGGGTAGCTTCTGGTACAAGCTTCAGCTTGTTATGTTCAAACAAGATTTTGTATATGGAGGATGAAAGATTTCTTGCAATTTCGAATTGACAAAATGTTGTGCTAATTAAATGCATATGTCTCCTATTAGTTTACATCTAATTATGATTTACTGATATTTTTTTATTTTTTATTATTTTTTTCCTTTCAGGTTAGCTAAGTTATGAAATGAACTAAAAATAAGATGATGTATAAATAGAAATGGCATGAACGGTATAGGTTATAACTGGTACAGACTTTACTTGTTTTGATCATATTAGATTTTGTGTTTTAATTACTAAAATTTTGAAATGATCCTACATTTCGGGTGGACTTATATTTGTACTGAGAAGCTTTCTTTGTAAATTTGAAATGACAAATGTGTGCTAGCATTTAATGAACATGTCTTCATATATGTTTACAAAATTATGGTGCCTTATATTTCTCTATTTTTGTACCAAGATATTTTGTATATGTAAATAAATTTGTCTTCTTTCTATTGTACATATTTATGTTACACAGCAACACCCTATTCTAAACTTATCCTATATGTATATGTAAAATTATTATAATCATTGTTAGCATAGTTTCTTAGTTTTGTTTTCTATTTGTAATTTAACTTACAAACATTTAATTTATAGCATGTATTTGTATTTATATTTTATATTTTATATTTAATATTTAATATGTATAGAATTGTTTTATTTTAAACATTATTATGTATATATATTTATCAAATATTAACAAGGCAAAAATTTTAATTCAGTTATATAAGGTAGATTTTATTATACATATTATTAAGAGATTTTATTTTATAAGAGATTTTATTTTAAATTTTCAAATCAAATCTTCCTTTTCAAAATAAAAATCTAAATAAACAATGGCAAATATTTCCAAAAGCCTTAACTTTTTAAAATGATAAGTTCACCTTTTTATTTAATTGGATTAAATATTTATTAAAATAAAGTTTCCAAAATACCGGGTCATCACATTAAAACTTTCAACCCATGCACCACTGTTGCATAGTTCATTAAAACTTTCAACCCATGCGCATGACTCTTCATAGTTCATCTTAACCACAATTTTCTTCCTAAGTTAATAAAATGACATGTTTTAATAAAAATAATAAATAAATAAACACGATCAAGAAATGAATTTAACAAAAAAGTTTTAATATTAAAAATCTTAAAGTATTTGTCAAAAGAAAATGTAATCCATAATTTCATATTATTTTATAAGTTTGTTATAATTTTCATCCACAAAAAAAGGCTTCACTTGACCCTTCTACTTTTCTCTAACTTTAAAAATTCAAACTTAATAATACTATTTTTGTATTCAAATTTTTTAATGTCATTTGAACATACAACATTTTTGATAGTTTGCATTTGCACTGCTAAATTGCAAGGTTCAAGAACTCGATTCGATTGTTTGATATTTTTATAGTTTCGGATAATTTCAAAAATTTTGGTTCAATTTCGGTCTTAGTTTTAGTTTTTATGATTTTGAATGTATATGTAATAAAAATCCTTTGAAATGTAACTATGTTTGTTCAGTAGGTAAAAATATAGCTTAACTCAAAACAAACTCAAATAAATGTCCAAATAGCCCTAAATATTCCAACCGCAGTCCAGCCCTAAATAATCATGGGCCAAATTAAACATCGCCTCAATTACAGTCAAACCCTAAATTATTTTCCATCCCTTAATTCTAGCTCTAAATTACTCAATTACATTTCATCTCTCAATTACCGAAGCCAAATTAAACATTGTCTCCCTCTCTTCCTCTCAATATCAACATCGAGTAATATATCACAGCCAAATTCGAAGTCATCACCGCCAAAATTCGTCTCCGCCAAAGTCGATGCAATTGTCAAAACTAAATCGATGTCGACATGGGTGAGTCGAGTAATTTTATTCTCTATTCAAGCACGATATTAGCTTTTTCGATTGTGGAATTCACATGTGTTTTGTTGTCGCTCTCCTTCCTTCTTCTGATTTCGATTGTGTTTTTTATTTATCAATTGTTTGAACGGGATGGTATTTTGCTCTAATCCCATTTCGGTGATGGCCGAAACCGATACGAGTTGGTCGGAATCTCGTGGTTCTGATCGGAACCTCAAACCTTGCTAAAACCCACGCAAAAATGGTTAAAGGCGACACAAAATCAAAAAATGCATAATTTTATGAACCAGGTGACGATAATGATGGTGACTTAGCTAATCTCCGTACTGAAGCTATGTTAAAAAATGAGGGTAAATGAAACAAAAATACAATTTACATTTATGCCAGGACTAAGTGACCAAATTATGCTTATTTAAAATAGAACTATGGTTGTCGAAATCAAGTTTCAACCTATATTCCAAATAAAATTCAATGATCAAAATGATATGACTAAACTAACTAAAGGTGGTCCATGGTTAGTTGAAGGGAAAACTCTTATTATTAAAAAGTGGGTGCCTTTTCTCAAACTTGATAAAGATTTGCCGCTATCAATTCCGGTTTAGATCAAATTACCATTTCTTAGAACTACTATATAGGACAAAGAAAACATATGTAGAATTGCAAGTATAGTGGGAAAGTGAATAAAACTTGATGACACTACCTTCGGAAACGTATATTTTGCAAATATTTTGGACATATAAGCATAATGTCTATTATCAAACAAGTGCTCAATATGTAATATTTTAGGCCACCCTTCAATTCAATGTGAAAAGGAATGAAGGCCAGTGCAAAATAATTAGGCAAATAAGAACTCAAATGCAAAGAACCTGCAAAATCAAAACATCAACTTCAATTCTGAAGCTGAAATGAAAACAAACCATTGTGACCAACATAAATAAAAATAATCCACAAAAAATCATCAGAAAAAGGTAGGATGACAATTCATACTACACAAAAACAGGTAGTAGTAAACCTTTGAAGTTGTCATCATTAAGAAACAAAATGTTGAAAATTTTACCTCGATTAATCAAGAAAGCTTGAAATCATCTATTGAAATCTAGAACAAAAACGAAGAGGCTAACACAAGTGTATTATCAAAGAAAAATTTCAACCAATACATTAATCAAAGGATATAACAAAAAGTCCACTCCGAGTCATTATTGGAAAACTATAGAAAAGAAAAAACAGGGCATTCATTCTTTAATTTGAATTCAAATATATATGATCTGAGCTTTTTAACAGGTTCTTGAAACTAAGGTTAGTTTTTAAAACCACCAAACTGCAGAGATTGGCAACAACATGTGACAGTCAGACCTGAATCAATCACCCAAAACCTACCAACACCCACAACCCATCAGTTCCAATTACCCTACCTCACCCGGTTAAAATTAACCAAGAGGGTCGAAACACCCCCACCTCTATACTCATACTATCCAAGAATATTACTGGATCATACTGTCAGATAATACGAAGAATAGAGTGATATATGGTACACACGTAAATGTTCTCTTAGGCTAAGACAGGTATGTATTTAATCATCGAATACATCTCACCACAAAATATACATAGTATCAGCACAAAGCAATAAACACATGTGCCTCCAGGATAGAACAACACATAATATACAACAAATAACAAAGATCAGAGAGTCAATCACAGAGATAATATACGATACAAAAACATACATGGTATGTCCAATGTACAGTACAAGGACACACACATACACATGAATCTATATAGTACTCCAATTATATACAATACCGGTACATATTTAATCATCGAATACATCTCACCACAAAACGTACACAATAAAAACACAAAACAATAAACACATGTGCCTCCAGGATAGAACAACACATAATATACAACAAATAACAAAGATCAGAGAGTCAATCATAGAGATAATATACAATACAAAAATATACATGGTATGTCCAATGTACAGTAGAAGGATACACACACACATACACACTCATGAAACTACATAAGACTCCAATGATATGCAATAACGCAACATAATAGTCTCCTCTATGCCCAAACACAAGCCAGTCTTACTATTCCTAAACCTGAAATTTCATGAATTGATCCAAGTATTATATAAATAACATACAGGTCAAACTATATCTAATTAAAAGGGGTTGTACATACACATGTATATATGAAACTTACATATATGGAATGATAACAACAACACTATATCAATACATCACTAATATTAAAGACATCAACCCAAACTGCACAAAGATGTCATCACTCATATAGATCAAGTCAAGCAATAAATCAGCAAAATAATATCAAAGGGGTGAATCATCCATTTTCAAAATCTTCATCGACAAAATCTAGAAATCATCCATTGTTAGATATCACCAAGTATAATCAAGCTAGCATACAACATTCCCCGAAAATATATCCTAATCTCAATAATGAAAGCATCATTATCAACATATAAAATAGGATAGACTGCCTATTGGTATAATAAAAGATATGGGAACCCACTATACTCTGAACATATATCCAAATATAATTTCATATCCTCATATATATGAATAGTTAGAATCTAATGTGACAGGGTATGACTGTACAACAAACACCAAGTCCCTAGTAGTTCCATCTACATACATATAAATAAGTGGTTCACCTAACTCAAAATCACACTTTAGTGAGGTGTATCAATAGTATATGCCAATGTATCACTCCGTTAGTTCTAGAAGGGAGACTGATAGCACGAAGCAAGCTCCGGAGTCATAAAATCTCTACAGTCTTTACTTAACTTCATGGTATCATGACATGTATCCACCAGTATGCTCGTCAAAGCGAGGACTCAAAAGTAACACCCCGACTCTATCCCTTATGGGTAACAAACTACTAGACTAAGTGACATATGGACTAACGCACCAAGATATATAAATATAGGTTGTCACAAATCTACGCGACCCTACGATCAGGCCGTTAGAGTGGATTCTAGCCATCTGGCCCTCTCCAACACTGATAAAAGAAGTACATCATGATGGTAGCACATAATACAAGCGAATATAGACACGAAGTCAATCACCGTTAGACACATAGCCTTACTCACTGAAGATAAGCATGAATCTGTATCCATCACTATGTGTGTCCCCTCACACTCGTATCACTATTCCCGTCACGTGAGTGTTATCTACTTACAACAAATAACCAAATAAAAATCACAATCGCATCACATACCACTACGTGACACATAATCGTTTATTTACTGCTTATAAGCTACATTCGAACTCCATAATGCTCTAATCGGAGAAACATTACATAATGTTTCATCCCAAATGATATTATAACTCCGCTTATTCAAATTTCTTGTCAAACAAAATGAAACATCACAAATTCCAATATCAATATACCTAATAATCCAAACACAGCAATCACAAACAATCAATCAAACCAATCGATTCAACCATATAATTCAAACCATATATGGGATGAATATTTGACAAGAATAGCTATAACGATGTAGTCACTGAATTGTCGAGCAAAGTATTTACTGCCTCTGCCATTTCCCTTATCTCCAATTTCCCACTACCGAGCACCGGACTTCATGCATCACACTCCCTTTCACGTCGGCCTATGCCAACCACGTCATCTACTTTTTCCAACAGCTAACGTTTAATTATTTCTTCATGAAACCTATGCCCCAATATGCTACCACTAGCGACCACGGGATCTCCACCATCATTGTCGAATCCTCAAACCACTAGCACCACAGGCAAAACATGTACGCCATTCGCCATCAACCACTGCCATCCACACCGCTAACAGCCACCTCCACCAGCCACAACCCATCCCCTTCGCATGCATGACCATCCAAGTTGTGATTTCCCTTAAGTCGCATCGTTGCTTCAATCGCCTACCATGACACAGCATCGTCGTCCACCTCCTAACGCCATTGCGAGCACCTTCTACGACAATAATTTTTTGAATCATGATTTGGTTTGAAAATTATGAAGGGAAAAGGAGTTTGGGTTTTGGTCAAGAAGAATAATGTTTGGGTTAAGGGACTGGGCGAAGAAAAAAAATAAGCACTTTAAACGGGCTTGGGCTTTATTTAGTTAAGGTTACTTTAAATTTTTGAATTTTGATCATTACTATTTTTCCTTCTTTTCCTTCAAGTAATAATTTTTGTTTGATTGCAAATAAATTTTAGTTTAGTTTAAACTGATCTGCACTTCGTTCTACAAATTATATTTCGATAATCAGATAATTTTATTCAGTTCAATACTCATTTATTTAATTATTCATTTTGTTGTTACAAAATAAATTCATTTTTCAACAGTTTCAATCATGTAAAATGTATTTATACTTTTTATTATTTTGTATATTGATTAAAGCATTTTATTCAATTCAATATATTATACAGAAATGATTTATTAGTTTAATCAATTTATTAAAACAAAATCTTTTATTAACTAGAATTTAATGTAGTAAAATTTTATTTTCATAAATAATAGTAATTAAAATCGAATTCAAATGTTTTATTTTAATTCGATTTATTTATTATTATAGCACAGAAAGCAGGGTTGTTATAGACTTCTCCTCTTATGAAAATCGCATCATCGCAATTTCGTATGGGGAGACGTTATACAACTCATACCCTGACTTTCTTCATATCTACGATATTCTATCAAACTTAAACTACGCAATCCTCTATGTGACTCTTTCTCCAATTTCTCTTATCATATGCTACGGTTTAAATACATTCAATTAACGACTTTCAATTTTACGCATACGGTATATTTTTATGAAAAATTTTCAAGTGTTGGATTTTTCGAATTTTTTTAATAGAATCTTCTTTATACAGAGAGAGTTTCGAACAATTACAGTATGATAAAATAGATATACATCCACTAAAACATAGTCGAAATATATATATATATATATATATATATATGTATGTATGTATGCATGTATGTATGTTTATATCAAAATCTTGTCACGTGACATATATTCCAAAATATATACCACTTTTTTAAGTAAAACATACCTTATTTTGCGTTATTAAGAAAGATCGCTAAATTAGTATAATCTATGTGCCAATTTTATCCATATGATCTTCATGTATGTATGTTTTCTCAAAATGAACATACAAGATTTTACATATAAAGGTTAATAAGTGTTAACCCACCTTTTGACAAGGTAGTGAATGGGCGGATTTAACTCAATAGACTTCATGATCATCAAGGCAGAAAGCCTGGAGAGATGATTACCACAATTGGAGATTGATTATATTTGAAACTATGGACAATAGTCGAATAGATTCGGATGGACAACACTCATAAAATGACTAAGTATGGAACTAATATTTCCCCTAGAAGAGTGATCAGAATAGAGGGATTGGATTAAACAGGATGCATACAATACAATTCAACAATGATCGCTCCATAACTCAACAATCACAAAGCGGATCGAAGTGAAACTTTGAAAACAGAAAGAGGGGAACCTAAGGAGTCTACCCTAGGGATCGTATGGCATTTGGAGAGGTTTGAAGGGATCGACCCTCTTCCCTCTTAGGGATCGGCTAAATCCAAATTTATAGCAAAGATCGATCAATATCTTAACATCTACACATCCAATTGACATAAAACTTGGTGCATAAGCTTACTACAACGTGTGGAACACCCCATAGGGATCATACATCAAATAGAATATTTGGAGTGATCGGCCCCTATCCCTCCAAAGGGATCGACTGAAATCAAAATACATGCACACCACTTCACGGAAAATGCGATATCTTACAAATCTTAAGTCCAAATGACATGAAATTTGGAGGGAAAGTAGCTAACATCATAGGAAAAACGCCCCAATGGATCGCACCCGATGTGGACATCAAAATGGGGATTTGGGACGATCTCTATTGTGGGCCCCAATAGGATTGAAAATACTTATATGGCCTCGTCATGGCTTGGAGGTTCTTCTATCGAAATTTCAGCCTGATCCATGCACGTCTTCCCCTATAAATACAGCACGCATGGCATCAAGAAATGATCTTCTTTCTGCTTTTCTTTATCTCCAACCTAGGCTACACTCTACCAATTTTATTCATAGACTTTGGATTGTAACTGTAGACAAACTACAGTATGATAAAAAGGATTATTCTGGAGTGAACGTAGGTCGGAGTTACTCGAACCACTATAAATCTTGTCACTTTTTACTAGCTTTCATTTTTAGTTTGTTTATTCTTAATATTATAATCTCTACATTAGATACTATCTGAGATATGTAACTGGATATTGGTGCTTTCATACAACTAGATGGTGGCGGCTAATTTTTGCCGCCAACAATAGCCATTGCATTTATGTACTTCAAGCATCCAGTATTGCATATAATGTAGCAAACTAAAAATGTAAGATTCCTAATGTAACTCCATAGACATTAGAATCTAATATTACTTTATCAATGCGAGCAATTTCTAAAATTTACTTTTCTTAGGAATAATATTATGAGATTAACTCTACAATTTGGTTTATTTTATTTATTGTTATTTTGCCATACAATGAATGTGATGATAATAAATTATACACACACACATAAGTTACATTATATTTCCAAATTTTGACGATTTCCTTAATTTATGGTTAACTTCAATGAAATAATCCCATTTATTGGGTTTTAAGAATCATAGTTTGCATACTACTAAATTTTTGTGTTGTTTGATCATTCGTCTTATACAAAAGAATAAAATTGCCTAATAAATCTCATTATCGAGTTAGAAACCAAACTGTTGACTATGTTTCATTGTAGCATCCATCTTTAGTTATCATCCAAAATTACATAATTGTTAGTTATGTAGTCTTGGAATAAAATTGTGTTTCATATTTTTTATTTCAATTTTATTATAATACAATTGTTGATTATGCTTTGACCAATGGAAGTACATATAATACGTAATGCAAAAATTAGAGACCTCGCCACCTTACAATCCAAACAGGTTTCATATGCTTTAGCTTCTTAAATTCAATCATTTATTTATTTCACTTTATATTTTTTTCAAGATATCATACGTATTAAAATTTCTTTTTTCGAAATCAATTATTTTAAACTAAATTCCAAAACAAAAAATTATCATTTTGAGTTGTCAAACATTATTTGAATCATTATTTTAAATCATTTGAAAATTTTGGCCAACATATTAATTCTCTTTCAAAATTTTGAAACTTGAAATTTAATTCATTACATTTTCTTTTTCAATATCCTTCATTCCATGAAATTATAAATTTTATTTTTTGAAATCTATTACTTCATATTTGAATAACGTACTTTCTAAATTTATTTTATTAATAATATCATATTATACATTTCTTCTTAGTTCATATATAAATTTTCAATAATCAATTATCACTTTCATCCATTTTTTTCCATGTACTTATCCTTTTGTTCCATAAATAATAAATATATATTCTTCAATAAATTTTATTTCATTTGAAATGAATTTGAAGCACTTTCACATTATATATTTATTTTGTTTTTTCTCTTTAGAATATTTATCTTTAACATAAAACTAATTAATTATATATCTATATATATATTTCATTAGAAAATTCTTTTAATACAATCTTAAAAAAATGTACATTTACATACAATAATGCATAAATCAATTTCGTATTAAAATAGACAATGGTGTCGCACCACAAATTTTAGCGATCTGTTTCGTCAATTTGCTGCAATATTGACTACCTAGGATAATATATCAACATTGCCTTGTCTGTGATCTCAACTTCACGTTAATATTCAATGGTTGTATACGTTGTTCAAAATATATAAATCTACACATATACAATATTTTTCTTTTTTGAAATGATATGTTACTCAATAAAATAATGCACAATTTTAAGTAAAATATTTCTTATACCATTTCCGAAATACTGTGTCGGACTACCTCGTATAAGTGTTTAGGAATCTCTATTGATAAAGTTGATCAGATGAATCGATCAGAATTCTTAAATCACTTTACGGACAAACTAACACCATAATAAACTGCTGAAATACTTTTAATTGCTTTACAAAATAATATTCTTGCTTTATTAATTATATTCTTGCTTGATATTTATTGTTTTGGAATTTGTACATATACATCAACCACATACAACCATTCACAATATAAGCAAGCCTTCAACTAAGTATAATTTTTTTATTTTTTTTCCATTCTACATTTTAATATGTGTGTGTGTGTGTGTGTGTGTGTCTGTGTCTGTGTGTGTGTATGATTTCACTTTTATGAAGCAGAAAACCTTTTGCAGTTTCCTATTTATGGAAGAAACTACCGTTTTCTATTTATATTTGACTAGATTCAAGTGGCTTTGAAATATTTGAATGATAACTCCACCTTAACTTCCACATTCTAGACTAACTAAATGAAAATAAAATTAATACAACCAAATGCAGATCAAACAAAAAAATCAATGAACGCCTTCAACGCAAAGCTATTTATCAGCATCCGCTGCATACTTTGATCACTGCTAATTCCTTATTCTCAACTTGCCACACAAAGTTTTATTTACCTTCACCAATGTAAAGACTATTGGTCTGGCTAGCATCTATTTATTTCACTACCTCCATCAACATCTTAGATTCCACATAGAGACAAACACATAGAAGTGATACATACATACATGCATGCATGCATGCATACATACATACATACATACATATATAGTAAGAAGAATAATAAGTACGTCTATAGATGATTACTTCGGTAAACGTTGTATACTTATACTATCCCTTTAATATAGGGTAACTACTCAACACACTGGAGGGGACATGGACTCTAAGTCTCTCTAAGGTCTTGACCCGTATCTCTTATATCTGATGTATTGTTCTGAACCTACTCTTATACCAAATTACAACACCCCCACTCTATACTTATACTATCTGAGAGTATTACTGAGTGATACTATAAAATATTATCGAGTATGAGGCAATATGGTGTACATAAGTAAATATTCCCTTAGGCTAGCATATGTACATATTTAAACATGGAATACATCTCACCCTAAAACGTAAACAGTAACAACACAAAACAATAAACACGTGTGCCCCTAGGATAGAACAATACATAATATATGGAAAATAAAAGAGATCATATAGGAAAATCATAGCGATAATATATAATATAAAAAATATACATGGTATGTCCAATGTACAGTACAAGGATACACAAACACATACGAAACTACATAATATTCAAATGATATACAATAATGCAACATGCTAGTCTCCTCTATACCCAGGCTCGCCCAAAGGCAAGGCAAGCGAGACCTTCGCCTAGGGAAACACTGCTGGAGATGGCGAAAGGGGCAACAAAATGTTCCGGATGATTTTATAAAAATTGAATTAATTTTTTAGTAGGGCATCATGTTACAGAAATAACACTTGTAGTTTAGTTGTTCAAGCCCTTACTTATGCTCTTAACTATCTAGGTTCAATTCCAAGCATTGGAAGTTTACATTTTTATTTTTTTCTGCTTTATTTTTTCTACAATTTGATCTAGGGCAACTGATATGCTAGGGCTGACACTGTCTATACCAAAACACAAGTTGGTCTTACTATCTCTAAACCTGAAATGTCTCGGACTGAACCAAGTATTATATAAATAACACGTGGATCAGACCAAATCTAAACCAAAAGGGTTGTACATATATATAGACTAAACATATGTACATGGAATGATAACAACAATAACACTATATCGATACATAACTAATATTAAAGACATCAATGAATGCATGAACAATGATGTCATTAGTCATATAAATAAAGTCATGCAGTTAATCAGGGAAATAATATTAAAGGTGTGAATCATCCATTTTCAAAATCATCATCAACAAAATCTTGAAATCATCTATAGTGAGATATCACCAAGTATAATCAAGCTAGCATATAGCATTGTCCAAATGTATCTCTCAATGTCAATCGTAAAAGCATCATCATCAACATACAAAATAGGATAGGCAGCTTATCAGTATAATAAAAGATACGAGAATCCACTCTACTATGAACACCTAAAAGGTGCAACCTAGTGCACGAGGCTCCCGCATAATAGCGGACTCTGGGTAGGTCGACAATGTACGTAGTCTTTTCCTCACATCGCTAAGAGGCTATTTTCGAACTCGAACCTAGGCATCCGGATCACCATGCGGGTGACATAACCATTGCGCCAAGGCTCCAACTCACTATACTATGAACACCTTTACAAATATAATCTCGTCTCGTCATATATAAATATTTAGAATCAAACGTGATGAGGGATGACTGTACGACAAACAAGAAGTCCCTAGTAGTGCCATCTCTATACATATTAATAAGTGGGTCACCTAACCCATAACTACACTTTGATGAGGTGCATTAATAGTATAAGTCAATCTATCACTCCATCTACGTAGATTGATAGCATGAAGCTAGCTCAAAAGTCATAAAGTCTCTATAGTCTTTAGTTACCTTCATGGTATCGTGACGCGTATCCACCGGTGTGCTTATCAGTGCGGGGACTCAAAAGTCACGACCCGGCTCTAGCCCCCATTAATAACATATTGTTGGCCTAAGTGACATAGAATCGAATGCAGAAGCGAAAGCACAAAGCTATATAAATATAGGGTGTCACGGATCTGGAGCGCGACCCCACAAATAATTCGCTAAGGTGGATTCCAGCTATTTAGTGCTCTCCAACGCTAATAATAGGAGTACATCGTGATAGTAGCACATACTACCAATAAACATAGACACGAAATCGATCATTGTTAGGCACGTGGCCCTACTTACTGAATGTAGGCACGAAGTCATACCCATCATTATGTGTATCACCTCACACTCATATCAGCATTTCCCTCACATGAGTGTCATTTACTTACAATGAATAACCGAATAAATATCTCAATAGCATCCCATATCACTTCCTGATACTTGATCGTTTATTTGCTATAAACTACACTCGAACTCCATATTACTCAATATAACAAATTCAAAGAATAAAGAAGAAATATTACCGAATGTCTCATCCCAAACAATATTATAACTTTGTTTATTTAGTTTTCTCGTCGCATATAATAAAACATCACAAATGTCAATACCAATATACCTAACTATCCAAATAACAAGAATCCTAACAATCAACCAAACCAATAGATTCAACCAAAAAATTCAAAACTCAAACAATATATAAGGTAAACATCCAATAAAAATAGCGTTAACGATTTAATTATGAGCATAGAAAATTCACCAAATTGTCAAGCAAAGGATTTACTTTCTCTGCCATCCTCAACTCCAACTTCCCCCGTCGAGCACAGGACTACATGCATCATGCACTCCCTCTCGCATCACCTTAAGTCAACCACCTCATCTGTAACGACCCGTTAATTTGGACCATTCAAATCGACAATAAAACCATACATGTCCGACTTGAATAATTCAAAATACCGAATTGTTAATTAAAATTTCGAAAAACTCAGCATATACAGTAAATAAATCAACCACAGAATCACAGACATAGAGTAATATAAAATAATGCAGCGGAATAGATAAATAGTAGTTCATGAAGTTACTATATAAATACCAGAGCTAGAAATAAAAATACAACAGAATATCTCAAATACAGTGAAGTCTCCAGTACGTACAGATGACCTCTCCGAATGAATCAACTGAAAGAGCTGAAAGCTGAATCAATAGTTGGATTCTCAAACGAAGCTCCAAACTCCAAAGGCGAGTCTCAAATGTTGTATCGCTTAGTCTGACCCGAGCGTAAAGCAAAAACACAAAACACTTGAGTCAGGATTAATATTCTTATATCAATAAATCCAACTCAAGTGATATTAACTGAAATACAAATAACTTAAGGATGTTTGAGATAACCATCCTCTAAGGGTCCATGGAACTATCTACAAGGTAGAAATATACACTATAACACCGTGGTCATTCAATTTTATTACTTCAAAATCAAAACATTATTTCCCTTTCAAATATATCTATTTCCCAAGATAGTGTGTGTATATATATATATTAAATAATTTATAAAGTAAAGTATTTGAAATTTCCTCAACTACACAAATTGATTCTAATCAACTCAAGTTCCAAATTCCCATTTATTCAAAGCTCAATTCATTAATTCAATTCAACTCCCAATAACCATTCAAACTTTAGTTATATTCAAAGCTTTAATATTCAATATTATAAAGTTAAGTCTAACAGTTTCATATAGATCTTGATTTAGCTTCATCATTATTATTTAGTCAGGAAATATCCACTTAATAAGTTCAATATCATTTAAATAGCCATAGATTTCATTTTACATAATATTTCCTTAAATTTATTTAAACTTAAAATATCCATTTAATCCCTTTTACCAAAACCAAGTTATAAAATCATATCTTAAATCCCGAATTCAATGGTTTCAAATCGATTTAATTGAATATAATTCTTAATTAAATACCATTTCCAATTAATTCAACTTTATCTTCCCAACTCTAGCTTATTCGGAATTTTACCAAATCTAATTTGAAATATAAATTTAAACGAATCCTTAAACATATTATATGTATTAAATCAATCTCAATTAGATTAAATATTATTATTAGGTCTATACATAAAATTTTCATTTTTTATACATATAATATTCTAAGAATCGGTCTTTATTAAAACTATATTTTTCTTTCCCAAACCATAGAAATTATATTCAAAATATTTATATATATATGGACCAACGATGTCTGTATATAATTTCCTACGCTATGGTCAAGGGATACGGATATTTATCATTTCAATCTGAAATTTAAATATACGGGTAGATATCACTTCGACCCGCAGTCCCAAATTCAATTTAATTGAAAATCGCTTGGGTTTATCATTTCAACCCATAACGAAATTCTCCTATCCAAAAGTCCGTTCGGGTATGTATCATTTCAACCCATAGTGAATTCTAAACTACAGGGAACTTGCAGAGTGATAACAGATAATACAATAAAATAACAGGCATATATCATCAATAAAAATATAATATAAACAACAGAATATGGTGTCGTATCCCACAGGTGAACAGTTACAGAAAATAGCATATATATAACAATTTAAATGATTACAGCATCATATTTCAATTGTCGTTTCAATTGAAATCAAATTTAATAAAATACAAGAACGTTAATCGTGAGTGATTGCTCACCTTTCGAGGATAGAGAAGAACGATAATGAGGTCAGTTATGGATCCCAATACGAACTTTGAAGCAAAGCAAAATTGGCACGAATTTGATGACAAAGCTGATAGATAGAAATCGATGGAAAAAAAATCAATCGGTTTGATATAAACAGAGTATATATTATATGTGTTATTTAAATTTCCTTAAAATCTCAATAAATTTAATTTAAGACGGATATTAAAATAAAATATTCACATTGTTTGAAACTGATATTAAATTTAAAATACATATTAAAACCAAACATCATCATATTATTGAAAAATCAATACTTAAATTTAAACACATAAACGTTTTTCCTCTTAAATCAATATTACATTTAAACACACACACAAAATAAAATATAGGCATAATATATATAAAAATCATCACTTATTTAAGACATGCATTTTAAAATAACATATTTATGTATAGTTTACTCAAAATTCAAAGCATATACTGAGAAAATCAATCTATATATATAGACCATACATTATGAAAGCACTACAAAAAAGAGAAAAAAACAAAACATGCTTTATATATACACACTAGAATCGAGATGAAAATTATACATTTGAATTTTTAGTTTTACAACATAAATCACTAATGCTTTTACAGCACTCGCTGCCATATATTACTATGTTATATTCGAACAGGAATAAAAATCTAATTATATTTTCAAAATATGTATATTACTAATATTTTATAATAACAAATAAGATATAAGACTAACGTATATATACATCTCTGAAAAGCTTGGCTTAAAATTCACATAAGCATTAAACGTAAAAAAATATGTAGATATAGTTTTATGCTAAAATATCAATTAAATGGAGGCTGTTATAATGTGAAAATTTGTGAACACGAGTTGAAATACAAAGACAGATTTGTCAAATATATTGGAAGCAGAGGACAGGGAGGGGAGAAGCAAAGCATGGAGAAATAAAAAAGAAGAAAATGGAGGCCATACCTTCAGAGCTCACGCACGCAAGAAGAAATGAAGAAAATGTTGAGATGCAATGGAAAACTATTTGTGTACGAGGCCATGTATTTATACACGATTGCATTGATTGAGGTGAGAGAATATAGGCAAGAAATAAATTTGAATCAATTATACATGATTGCATTGATTGAGGTGAGAGAATATAGGCAAGAAATAAATTTAAATCAATTATACATGATTGCATTGATTGAGGTGAGAGAATATAGGCAAGAAAGATTTGAGCGAATATTTACAGTGGTATTGATTGTGTGAATTTAGCAAAAGGAAACTGCAAGAAATCTTTGGCAAACATTTTGTACACGTTTAAAATTTATTAGGAAGTAAATGCGTTGATTAAAATACAAGAAATATTTATAAAATGGGAAGGTGGTGAAAATTATTTGCGTACAAGGTTGAGTATTTAAATGAAACTAGTATTGATTGCTTGGAGAAACGACAGGAAATAATTCATGTCAGGAGGAATTTGCACGTGATATTCGATTTAGGAGATAATTGCGTTGGATAGATTAAATAAAGAAACGTACTAATTAATGGTATAGGAACATTAAGGGAATAAAAGAATTTCGTTTGAATGGTAAGGAAAATCAAAGATTTTGTTCCCGTTAATTGCAAAGGAGTAAATGGAAAAGAAGAGATACTTATACACGTGAATTTCAAACAATCTTGAAACGGATTTTGAACTTCTAAAGGGAAATAAATTTGCTTGAAACTGCTACGCGAATTTTTATTCCAATTATAAAAATGAGGAAAAAGGAAAGCGTAGAAATTTACACGTAACTTATTAAAACTAGATTTAAAAGAAATTGAACTTCTAGGGAAATGATTTCTTTCCCACCTGGAACGCAAGGCTACAGATAAATTTATTATTTAACGTCAAATTAAATATGATTCCCAATTGAAACCATATTAACTTTTAAATCATTAAATTAACATATAAAATAATAAAAACTATCTACTGCTTTATAGTAAATAAAAAAATTGTAGATTCATAGAATACAGCCTGTTACTTTTATTTCAAAATATCTTTCTTGTAATAATAATTATATTTGGAAAACATTTTGAAAAAAAATTCTCTTTTAAAACTTATAAATAAAATATCATTATGTAAACTACCAAATTAAATGTTCATTTTAATACATTCTCTTTCCTTAATGGAAATGTTTCAACAAATACAAATATTAATTTCGTATTAAAATCAAATAAAAATCTAATTCAACTACTTCTTTTTTATTAACAATAAATCAAACATTATTTAATAATTTCGCATAACTCAACATATCCATTAGTTACCAATTTTAGTTCATTTGTTAGAGGTTAACTTATTTGAATTACAACAATGCAATTAAACTATTGTTTCCTCTTTAATTTTATTCAATAGATCAATATTTACAATTAACAATTATTATTAAATTCTTAACATTTGTTGTTTTTAATTCAAATTGCAAATCTCATATAAACTATTATTATTCCCATCATTTTTGTTTCTACCAAATTTTATTCAATATTTTAAAAAAAATTAGAATTTTAAATTGGTCTAAAATTTCGGATCGTTACCCATTACCCTTTTTTTCCAGATCTGAACTGCGTTGCAAAAATAAAGATGGGAAGAGATTTTTGAAACGGTCAAGAAATCAAAGATTTTTATTCCTATTAAATACGGAGACGCAAATGAAAGTGGAAAGTTTTACACGTGAATTGGAGGCAGAGTTTTAATTCTTTTTTTTTAAATGCACGTGCTGATTTGATTTTTAACAGCTAAGATATGAAATCAAAGAGTGCATACAATAGATGCAATAATTAAAACGAACGTACGTCCAAATTAATTAACAAGTAACATAATCTAAATTTATATGTTTTCTTATTTATTCACTACTTATATTTAATTATACGTAATCCAAACATTAAATTTTTATTTCAAAATTCTATTATTTAAAATTTCTCAAAAATTCAATTAAATATGTTATTAAAAACCGTTTAAAAATTTATGGGTTGTTACACTCTCCCCCCACTCAAAACTTTTTGTCCCCGAAAAGGAAGGAGGTAGGGGAATAGCAACAAACAGAAAGAAAAAAGATTGGAGTATAAGATAAACAATTAATTTAATACTATACAAAGTTTACTTGAAATATTCATTTAAAAACTTCATTTGAAATTTAATTTTCTTTAATACTTTAATACTTTTCAAAACTCCTTTGAAAACAATTATTTACATTATTACTTATATTTACAAAGAATCTATTGAAAATATTAAATCCAAAATTTATAAAAAAAATTATCTCAAGATACTTCCAACATTATAGATAAATTAATAATCATTCTCTTTAAATATGTTATAATTAATTAATAACTTCTGAAACACTAAAAAATTTCTATTATACCATGTAGTATATAAATAAACAATGTTTAAAAAGGATATATCCAACAAGGAAAGAAGGTAGATTCGGAAAACAGAATCAAGGTGAATAACTAAAGCTGAGCAGATAAGGTAGATTCAAAAGAATAGTATCGGGCACGAATAGTTAATTTCAAACCAAAAGAATTTCAATTTCAAAGATTAATACAAAATTTCTTCTTGGAAATACTTTTATAATAAAATACCTTTTCAAAAAAATTCTTTTATGTCGAAACCAATTTTCCTTTCGAAAATACTTCTATAACTCGATGTTTCAACAAGTTTATCCTCGTTCTTGCAGACTCTGGCCATGCGTTGATCAGGCGCAAAGCTAGAATTCTTCAAGTACTTAGTAGACCTATTTCAACAACCAGTGAAAATATTTGAAAAACCTTTAAAAACAGATATGGAAAGTACAATCCAAACAAAATAACCAAGCCAAAACCTTTGTCTAACCATGGTTCGCAGATACACAATGGTTACGCCTGGATTACCCAAGAAACAATCTGTATCCGTAAGCTTTTTCTGTCCTGCGAGTTATGCCATGATGACTAGTAGGGTGCAGGATACACAATGGTTACGCATGGATCCCCCAGGAAACAATCCGTACCCCTAGGCTGTCTCAGCCAGGCGGTTTCGCTACTAATGCGATCTACATAGATTGCAGGATACACAATGGTTACACCTGGATCCCCCAAGAAACAATCTGTACCCCTAGGTCATCTCAGCCAGGCAGTTGCGCTATGTAGTTCCGAGAAAAAAAAACCATGGGTTACGCCACGGTGGGACACTCGAGTATCACATCCGGAAAACCAAAAATCAGAGAGAATAATATCGATAGAATGAATCCACAATGTGGCCACAAAGCGGGTATCAAGTAGAAGGCACTTTCCATATCTTTACTTCGAAAATATGTATCATATAGTACCTTTTCAAATCACTTTCAAATATCATACTTATATAAAGTCCATTGTATATAGGATTCCATTTTCAATCGAATACTCTCTCAATCAATATTATATCAAATCACACTTATATAGACTTCGATTATATAAAATTTCTCTTTCCAAATTGAGTACCTTTCAAATCAATAGGTTTCAAATCAATTTCGTACTATACAAATCAGTTTTATATAAGTTCGATAACTCCCAAATCAAGTACTTAGTAAATCAAGGTTCTCAAATTTTTTCTCGTTTCAATAACATTTCAGTTTCAAGATCATATATGATTTCACCAAATTTTCTTCCAAATTAAATATATTTAGTTTCAAAGTTTCTTAAACAATAGGTTTAGAAAATAATCCATATTTCCAAATCAACAAAATTTAGGTCAAACAAATTCATTTCCAAAATCACCATATAAGTACTGGTTTTAATTCCAATCTAATTTCAAAACCAAATATTCTTCTCAAAATCAATTCAAAATGGTTTCTAAATTTATAATTATCCCTTTAAAACCTTTAAACTATTTATTTCTATATGAAAAATCCAATTTTCCTTTTTCAAATTATTTATTTAACAAAAGTTTCAAATTTACTTAAGTCATACTCTTCATACTTTAAACATACAAAACTAAACTTATATTCTTTATCGAATATTTTATACTCTTCGAAATTTCTTAGTTTTAAAATTTTAAACCTTGATTTGGAAGTGCTCGAACCTTCAAAATAGTCGGTGAAATCAAATTTCAAATCTAAGAGTTGGAAATCAGCAACAAATCAGTAAATCAATTTTTTTTTTAAATAGAGTTTTACGAAATCAAATCGAAAACTCGAGGATTGAACACCGGCTTACTTTAAATTATTTCAAATATATATACCTAATCTTTCGAATATCAAATCATACTTCGGAATTTGAAATCAAAATTGGTTTCACAAAGTCACTCGCATAGCAAAGCTATTAAAGTGGCCTCTCCCCACTCTGAAACTCGAAAATCAATGTCGATGATGCGTGCACTCATCACCGAAATTATTTTCCAGCGACATAAGTGAGTTCTGGACTTCTATTTTCTTGAAAACTTCTTTGAATTTTTTTCGAAATCCTTGGAACTCATTTCAAGTCATTTGAAACACTTCTTTTTCAGAAAATACTCTCAAATCTTATTATTATATATTTCAAAATCTTAAACCAATTTTCAAAAATACCGGAGTCCAATCTCCCGAATTTCAAATTCAAAACCATTTAGTTAAATCATTTTTATATAAATAAATTTTCTTATAATATTTTCAAATTTTCAAATCTTTTCGAAACTTCAAATTCTCGTTTTTTATAAAGGTATATAATCCTTATCGAAAACATCTTCTCTTTTATATATAGAATAAAATCATAGTTACCCAAATAAAAATTTCGGCATATAAAACAATTTTAAAATACAAACAAAACCCGATTTTCAAAGGATGATTCAAGAATGGATTTTAAAACAAAGATAGAGATTTAATTTGGAGGAACTCCTATCAATAGAATCCTGATTCAAAGATAGACTCGATCGAAGATGAGATAATTAAATTACAAAATAGAAGATGGATATACTTCTATAAATCGCGGGCGACCTTTACCGGTCAAACGTGATTCCAAAATTAGATCGGTGCAGAATTCCGAGGCAATTCGACGTACGATCGCCAGAGATATAATCCGGAATAACAAGAGATAGTAGCATCTAAACCGAGGGATACATAAATCTCCGGTGAATCAACGCCAATTGTAAAGGAGTTTCACCCCCTTTACAAATCATTCAGTGGAGTGATTGGATGCTCCAGAATCAAAAGAATATAAATAGAGAGAGACAAGAATGAATTTTTGAACTACAGGGAACGTTCCAAAGTTCAAAGGAAATCGAGTCAAAAGGAAGAGATTCAACTCGAACGAAAGTGATTCTGTAAATAAATTTACCATATATGCTAAGTTTTGCCTAGAGCCAAAACTCTGATACCAACTGTAACGACCCATTAATTTGGACCATTCAAATGGACAATAAAACCATACATGTCCGACTTGAATAATTCAAAATACCGAATTGTTAATTAAAATTTGGCAAAACTCAGCATATACAGTAAATAAATCAACCACAGAATCATAGACACAGAGTAATATAAAATAATGCAGTGGAATAGATAAATAGTAGTTCATGAAGCTACTATATAAATACCAGAGTTAGAAATAAAAATACAACAGAATATCTCAAATGCAGTGAAGTCTCCAGTACGAACAGATGACCTCTCCGAACGAATCAACTGAAAGAGCTGAAAGCTGAATCAATAGTTGGATTCTCAAACGAAGCTCCAAACTCCAAAGTCGAGTCTCAAATGCTGTATCGCTTAGTTTGACCCGAGCGTAAAGCAAAAACACAAAACACTCGAGTCAGGATTAATATTCTTATATCAATAAATCCAACTCAAGTGAAATATCAACTGAAATACAAATAACTTAAGGATGTTTGGGATAACCATCCTCTAAGGGTCCATGAAACTATCTACAAGGTGGAAATATACACTATAACACCGTGGTCATTTAATTTTATTTATACTTCAAAATCAAAACATCATTTCGCTTTCAAATATATCTATTTTCCAAGATAGTGTGTATATATATATATATATATATATATATATATATATATATTAAATAATTTATAAAGTAAAGTATTTGAAATTTTCTCAACTACACAAATTGATTCTAATCAACTCAAGTTTCAAATTCCCATTTATTCAAAGCTCAATTCATTAATTCAATTCAACTCCCAATAACCATTTAAACTTTCGTTATATTCAAAGCTTTAATATTCAATATTTTAAAGTTAAATCTAACAGTTTCATATAGATCTTGATTTAGCTTCATCATTATTATTTAGTCATGAAATATTCACTTAACAAGTTCAATATCATTTAAATAGCCTTAGATTTCATTTTACAGAATATTTCCTTAAATTTATTTAAACTTAAAATATCCATTTAATCCCTTTTACCAAAACCAAGTTATAAAATCATATCTTAAATCCCGAATTCAATAGTTTCAAATCGATTTAATTGAATATAATTCTTAATCAAATACCATTTCCAATTAATTCAACTTTATCTTCCCAACTCTAGCTTATTCAAAATTTTACCAAATCTAATTTGAAATATAAATTTAAACGAATCCTTAAACATATTATATGTATTAAATCAATCTCAATTAGATTAAATATTATTATTAGGTCAATACATAAAATTTTCATTTTTTATACATATAATATTCTAAGAATCAGTCTTTATTAAAACTATATTTTTCTTTCTCAAACCATAGAAATTATTTTCAAAACATTTATATATATATGGACCAACGATGTCTGTATATAATTTCCTACGCTATGGTCAAGGGATATGGATATTTATCATTTCAATCCGAAATTTAAATATACGGTTAAATATCACTTCGACCCGCAATCCCAAATTCAATTTAATTGAAAATCGCTTGGGTTTATCATTTCAACCCATAACGAAATTCTACTATCCAAAAGTCTGTTCGGGTATGTATTATTTCAACCCATAGTGAATTCTAAACTACAGGGAACTTGCAGATTGATAACAGATAATACAATAAAATAACTGGCATATATCATCAATAAAAATATAATATAAACAACTGGATATGGTGTCATATCCCACATGTGAACAGCTACAGAAAATAGCATATATATAACAATTTAAATGACTACAGCATCATATTTCAATTGTCGTTTTAATTGAAATCAAATTTAATAAAATACAAGAACGTTAATCGTGAGTGATTGCTCATCTTTCGAGGCCAGAGAAGAACGATAATGAGGTCAGTTATGGATCGAACCCAATGCGAACTTTGAAGCAAAGAAAAATTGGCACGAATTTGATGACAAAGCTGATAGATAGAAATCGATGAAAAGAAAATCAATCGGTTTGATATAAACAGAGTATATATTATATGTGTTATTTAAATTTCCTTAAAATCTCAATAAATTTAATTTAAGACGGATATTCAAATAAAATATTCACATTGTTTGAAACTGATATTAAATTTAAAATACATATTAAAACAAAACATCATCATATTATTGAAAAATCAATACTTAAATTTAAACACATAAACGTTTTTCCTCTTAAATCAATATTACATTTAAACACACACAAAAAATAAAATATAGGCATAACATATATAAAAATCATCACTTATTTAATACACGCATTTTAAAATAACATATTTATATATAGTTTACTTAAAATTCAAAGCATATACTGAGAAAATCAATCTATATATATATACCATACATTATGAAAGCACTACAGAAAAGAGGAAAAAAACAAAACATTATTTAATAATTTCGTATTAAAATCAAATAAAAATCTAATTCAACTACTTCTTTTTATTAACAATAAATCAAACATTATTTAATAATTTTGCATAACTCAACATATCCATTAGTTATCAATTTTAGTTCATTTGTTAGAGGTTAACATATTTGAATTACAACAATACAATTAAACTATTGTTTCCTCTTTAATTTTTTTAAATAGATCAATATTTACAATTAACAATTATTATTAAATTCTTAACATTTGTTGTTTTTAATTCAAATTGCAAATCTCATATAAACTATTATTATTCCCATCATTTTTGCTTCTACCAAATTTTATTCAATATTTTAAAAAAAATAGAATTTTAAATTAGTTTAAAATTTCGGATCGTTACCCATTACCCTTTTTTTTCAAGATCTGAACTGCGTTGCAAAAATGAAGATGGGAAGAGATTTTTGAAACGGTCAAGAAATCAAAGATTTTTTTTCCTATTAAATACGGAGACGCAAATGAAAGTGGAAAGTTTTACACGTGAATTGAAAGCAGGGTTTTAATTGTTTTTTTTAAATGCACGTGCTGATTTGATTTTTAACAACTAAGATATGAAATCAAAGAGTGCATACAATAGATGCAATAATTAAAACGAGCGTACGCCCAAATTAATTAATAAGTAACGTAATCTAAATGTATATGTTTTCTTATTTATTCACTACATATATTTACTTATACGTAATCCAAACATTAAATTTTTATTTCAAAATATTATTATTTAAAATTTCAATTAAATACGTTACTAAAAACCGTTTAAAAATTTATGGGTTGTTACATCATCAGCCTTTGCTAATAGCTAACATTCAGTTATTGCTTCACAAGACTGTTGCCCCACTACGCTACTTCCAGCAACCACGGGACCTTCCCCATCATCGCGAATCCTCAAACCACCAGCACAACAAGCAAAACATATACGCTATTCACCATCAACCACTGCAATCCACACCGCCGAAAGCTTCCTCCACCAGCCACACCCCATCCTCTTCGCACGCATGACCATCCAATTCATGATTTCCTCTAAGTCGCGTCGCTGCTTCAATCGCCTGCCATGACACAACATTGCCGTGGACCTCCCATCGCTAGCACCTTTGGCGATAATTTATTTTTCTAATCACGATCTGGTTTGAAAATTCCGAAGGAGGGTTAGGGTAAAAGGAGTTCAGGTTTTGGGTACGAAGAATGATGTTTGGGTTAAGTGATTGGGTGAAGAAAAGGACATAAGCACTTTAAACGGCCTCGGGATTTATTTAGTTAAGGTTACTTTAAATTTTAGATTTTTGCCCATTACTATTTTCCTTCTTTTCCTGTAAGTATTACTTTTTTTGTTTATAAATAAATTTTAATTTAAGTAAACTGATCTGCACTTTATTTTACAAATTATATTTCGATAATTAGATAATTTTAATCAATTCAATACTCATTTATTTTTATTAATTTTTCATTGTATTATTACAAAATAATTCGCTTTTCATCTATTTCAATCATATAAAAATTATTTACATTTTTTATTATTTTATATTGATTAAAACATTTTATTCGATTCAATACATTATTCAAAAAGGATTTATTAGTTTCATTCAATTTATTAAGGCAATTTTTTTAAATAGAATTTAATTAAGTAAAAATTTATTTTCATAAATAATAGTTATTAAAATCGAATTCAAATAATTTATTTTAATTAAATTTATTATTATTATAGCACAGAAAGCAGGGTTGTTACAGAGATAGTATAACTACTAATGTCTCGATCATTTCTTTTCTCTAATGACAAAAAATAATAACAAGTGACTTCATAGTTGAATAAAGCATGAAAAAATTAACATCAGAAACATATGCTAAAATGTCAAATGTAGTGGAAATGGTTCTTCTTAACTAGCAAGGAAGAGCAACAGGCTTAAGTGAAATTAGTAATGGTGTTTTATTAGTTAGAATGTAAGAGTTCTAATGGATAGATTGATGGTTAGATATTTGTAACTTTGTTAAAAAGTATAATCCATCCGTAGTTGCGTTATTAGAAATAAGAATTCAAGTAACAATCTAGCCAATATGTATAATAAACAAGGTTCGAGAACTCGGTTTCCGTTTTGATTTTGGTTCCGGTCATTCGAAATTTCTTTGATTTCGCTCAATTTTCAAAAATTTTGGTTTTTGTTTCGGTTTCGGTCCTGATATCGCATTTTTATACTTTTAATGAAGTGTAATGATAAACATTGAAATAAAATACAAAATATAGTCTATAAAGAGATAATAATAGAACATACAGAACTATTAAATAAATAAACACATATGAACATTTGATTTTGCCTAAACAACCCTAAATTAAAAATAAGTTAAGCCTGGAACCTAATATAAATTACCAGTCCATTATCAATTACCATTTTCCTTTAAACTTATAAAATAGAGGCCCAAACTAAATCCCCCAGCCCATTATCATTCACCTCATTCTATCCCTACCCCAGATCTACTGCATCGACTATTCGTCCTCGAAGCCCAAAAAAATTACGAAAGAAAGAAAAAGCAAAATCGTGCTCGAAGTCGAGATTGATATTTGAAATCTAGTCACAGTATCGCTCAAATTTTTGGGTTAGATTATCAAGTGTCGAAGTCAAAGTCGAAAGATGTTCAAGTGTCGAAGTCGAATCGATTATGAGGCAAGTCGATTTTTTTAAGCTAGATTCGATCCTTTTTTTTTTGTGTTGTATACCCCATTTTCACTCTAGTGCGGCAATCGTGAACTTTTGATTTTGTTTTTATGGCTTTTTTTAATCGACAAGTAGCGGGATGAGATTTTGACCTAGTCTCGTCCCGCCTCCAGCCGGAACCGAGTCGAAATGGTCGGAATCTCGTGGTTCCGGCCGGAACCTGATACCTTGATAATAAATGATCAAATAGTAGGGTGCAATATAATAATTGCAAGTTTCGTAACAAATGTAGAATTCTGGTCTATGTATATTCTAATATTTGACAAGTCATATGATTTTAGAAAGTATGTAATACATACCAACTATGTCAATGTAATAAAGCTGGAGCTTCATGCATTATTAACATTGTTTATGCTCTAAATCTATAGAGCCCAGATCATCATTATTGTATAACATTGCAAAGAAGTTGCTAGTTCTTGTGAACCCGAGGAGATTTTAAAAGATTTTATTTGTGTAAGACCCATTAACGATAAAGTTGGTGGAATTACGGCCCCGTTTGATTTACTATTTTTAGTTATGTGTTTTCGTCTAAACAAAAATTCGCATTTATTATGTATGATTAAAAAACACACAATTTTGAAAAATGAAACTAACACATAAAATAGAAAACAAGTTTATTTAATATTTCATGTTTTGAGACATTACAAAAGGATGGAAAACAATTCATCTCCTCCATTTTTCATCCATCGTCCCGATCGCTAAGAATTGTAAAAAAAAATCAATAATTTTTTGTATTTTGTATGTATGTTGAAAACAAAAAACACAGAACTTAAAACGAAACCAAACGGGACCACTCTTTTGGAACAAGATCAGTGAATTGAATGACCGTTTGACTAAAATTGGCCTGGTTGAGTTAGACATTGCTAGTTATAAACTAACATGGAGATCTAATCCAATGAAGAATATAGCATTCAAAGTAGATAGAATCCTGTGCAACATACATGGATAATGACTTCCCAAATTCAGGTGCAACCACATTAGCAGCAGCAAGCAGTAATCATTACCCACTTCTACTGTACCTTTATTTATCAATCAATAACTTGAGTAAGCCTAAACCTCTTAGATATGCAAATTATTGGCCCTTAGTAGAAGGATATAATGACATAGTTGAAGTCAACCTATACATCCCACAATATGAAGTCAGCTACTCTATACATGTAGTGCCGGCCTATTAATATGGATGCCCTAGGCAGGGCTGTAGAAAACATGAAGCATAAAAAGATTATGGAATTTTTTTTTGTAATGGCAGCATCTGAAACTTGGTTGTAAGGTTGAAAGTTACAAGTTAAACCAATACACTACTAGTCATTTTCGTGAAAAGTTGCCTCGCCATTTTATGATATCAATATTTTTAAAAGCACATCAGGGATTTTGTTGCCCCTTTGGCCATGTTCGGCGATGTTGCACTAGGCGAAGGCCTTGCTTGCCTTGCCTCTGTGTCGACCCTGTATGCATGTCAAATTCTAAAGAGAGTAAAAACATCATTAAATAAACGGTTTAACTAACCAAAAAATCCACAAAAATTGTTGATCAAATTGGGTAGAAATGTGCATAACTACAGTTATTGCTTGATGATTGTCCTACCGAAACAAGTGTTGTAACATACTCTGAATCACAATTTTTTTTTTACAGGCGGAGCTAGAAATTCTTGCTGCGGATATCTTAGAAAGTCCAAATTAGACTGGCTAAACATTGGTGGTTATATTACAAAAATCTTTAATGCTAAAATGGCATCAACGAAGGCTAACAATAATCTGTTGTTAATCGTAGATAAACAAGGAAACAATCCCCATAACACAAACAGAAATGTGTAATGAGACATTAGATTTCTTTCACAAAAATATATATTGATAGTTTAAACAGCTCTGAATTTCCTTTCTGACTTTTCTTTCATTTTCTGCAAAAATTTAGTTTCACTTTCATATTTCGGTAAAGATTTCCTCAATCAAGACATCACAATGGAATTGTGATTTTTGATTCTAGTGATGTTAAAGCACCTAGACAAAATGGATTCAACTCTAAACTCCACAAGGCATATTGGAACAAACAAGAAACAACACTACATCAAGCAATGAAAAGTGCATTCAACGGGGAAAAGATTACCAGAGAGATAAAACACACCTTTGTTTCACTTGTTCCAGAGAAAAAACTCACTGACGTGGATCTCTGATTTTAGGCAAATCTCATGCTGCAACTTCTTATACAAGATTTCATCCAAAGTCTTGTGTAATGATGCAGCTCAGACCAGGGTCGAAGAATTGCAAGCTATCATTTTCCATGGCTTAAGTCGTTCACGACCTAAGGAAGGAATTTTGGGTCATCCACGACCTAACAGATCAGGAGGGAAGGGGCTACGACTTAGCAAAGGCTTAAGTCGTTCGTTTTCTTTAAGTCATATATGACCTATAGCTACAGGAGCTAACCACCAAGAGGCGGCACGAGTTAACAAAACCTTAGGTCGCTCACGACCTAATTCAAGCGGGTTATGACCTAAGGATGTTGTTAAGTCACCCCAACGACCTAACGGAGGTGCCTTAAGTCGCTTGCGGGTTATCGAAACAGAAGACAGGTTGATTGTTCCTAAGTCGCCCGAACGACTTAACGAGCCAAGTCAACAGGTTAAGTCGTTCAACCCAACGAGCTACGATGTAAGACTCTACGAACTAAGGAGTTAGGTCGCTGCTTGGTTATGACGGACCTTATACCGCATGCTATCAACATATGCCGCATTCCTTAAGTCGTTGCTGATTGGATCGCTAAAGTGTTGAGTCGTTTGTGGTGTCATACGTTAGGTCATAAGTCATATATCGTGATAGTGTGTTGTAATATGTTGTGCTTTCTATAAGTCGTATGTCGTTTGCTTCTTAAGTCGCGTGAGTAGTTAGGTCATATACGACCTAAGTGTTGTAAATATGTGTTAGGTGTAGTTGTTTGAGTCGCTGTTGTTAAGTCGCGCGCGACTTAAGTTAAGTCGTGAGTCGGGGGTGTTAAGTCGGAAACGACTTAAGGGTCAGGTTGTGAAATGCCATAAATAGGGAGTGTGTTGTACATTTTGAGTGGTTGATTTTTGAATAAAATTCTTGTTTGATTGCTGTGTGCTTTCATCTTAAATTGGTAGTCGAGTGTAATCTCCTATCTCCACTTTCGGTTATTCGAGTGCGCTCGAATCAACGATCGTTGAAGCCAATTCACAGTATCAAGTGCGCTTGATCAACGTTTGAAGAATTATAGATCTTCTTTCACGGTATCGTGCGCGATCAACGTGTCGAAGATAGCTAGAATTCGGTATCTTTGTGATCAACGAATTTGGGCATTTCAGTATCTTCAATCCACCGTTTGCTACTTTCATCGATCTATATCGTTTTGTTAATATCCGCTGCGTCAATTTTGGTATCAGAGCTAGACCTAGCCAATCATAGCTAAGCCGAGTCTTGGAGCTAAGAAGTTTGAAGTTGAAGTTGGTGTTCATCGTGTTCATCTTGAAGTTGCAACAAGTTAGAAGTTTCGATCCATATTCTTTTGGATCAAAGTGTGGAAGTTGTTTGAATTTGGCCGTGAGATTTTTGCGCGCCAAAGTTTGAAAGTTAAGTGCTTGAAGCCGAGCCGACCTAAGCCTTAGGTCGTTGCCTATTGCCGAGTTGAGTTAAGCCGAGCTAAGGAGTTGTGTGAGCTAGTGTTGAGTCGTGCTTTGTTTTGTTGAAGTTTGATTTGTAGAAGATTTGTGAAGTTGAAGTGTTTGTGTCGATTAAATCATGCCACCAAGGAGAGCTAATCGTCATCAAAATTTTGAAGCATTGTATAGAAGAGAAGAAGCCGAGCAAATGGAACAACGCATTAATGAGAAATTTGATGAAGGTATTGGAAAGCTAGAGAAGTTGATGAATGATTTGAATCAAAATCAAAGGAGGAGATCCCCAATCTCGAACCATGGAGGAAACCGAGTTTCGCCATCGGTTACGGAAGCGAGAAGGGTATCACCGCAATCTTTTAGAGAAAGAAGAGAAACATCAATTTCATCAAGGGGAGATCACCATTACTATGGACACGAAGAGAGGAGAACTCCACGAGAGTTTGAAAATGAGTCATATAGAGATGAAGAGAGACATAGTAGAAGAGACATGCGTGATCAAAGGGATGTTGATGGTCGAGATCGATATAGACATACATTTTATTTTAATGAAGAGGGTGATAGAGCTAGTTTTCATTATCGAGATCGAGACCAAGTTCGAAATTTATATAAGGATGTAGAAGATGATCATCGATGGGAATCGGGTATGAAGATGGAAATTCCAGAATTCAAAGGAGGAATGGTAGCAGATGAATTTCTTGATTGGTTGTCTAATGTTGAAGAGATTTTTTACTTTAAAGAAGTTCCTGAGCATAGAAGAGTGAAGTTAGTTGCTACTAGGTTGAGGGGTAGAGCTATGGCATGGTGGCAGCAAACTAAACTTACACGGGAGAGAATGGGAAAGTCGAAGATTGAATCATGGGAGAAGATGAAGAAACTGATGAAAGCTACATTCTTACCTTACAATTATCAATCACTCATGTACCAGAGATTGCAGAATCTAAGACAGGGGACGAAGACTGTTAATGATTATGCTGACGAATTTTATCAACTGATTGCTCGAAATGACATCATGGAGACGGAAGAACAGCTGACTGCTAGATTTGTTGGAGGGTTACGAATGCAGATCCAGGATATGGTTAATATGTTTGATCCATGATCTGTGGTGGAAGCACATCAGAAAGCGTTGGCTTGGGAGAAGCAGGGAAGACGTGGAGGTGGTGTGTTTACTAATTCCAACAATCAAGTGAAGGGTGCTAGTGGAAGCTCTAATGTTCTTAAATCTATCAGTAAACCAGTTGTGAATGAAGTTGCGAAGACGAAGGTCAACAACAGTTTCAAGTGCTATAATTGTCAGGAAGTGGGTCACAAGAGTAATGAATGTCCGAAGCCGAAGAAGCGAACTATGATTGTTGAAGTTGAAGGTAAGGATGTTGATGAAGGTTATTCTAGTCCACTTGAGGAGGATGAATAGGATGTTGCGTCAGGAGATGAAGGATGTAATCTAATGATGAGGAGGTCTTGTTTAATACCGAAGCAAGAAGAAGAAGCTAGTTAGTTGAGGAGTAACATCTTTCAGTCAACATGCACTATTCTGGGAAAGGTTTGTAAGTTTGTGATTGATGCAGGAAGTTGTGAAAATATTCTTTCTACTGAAGCCGTGAGAAAGTTGAAGCTGAAAACGAAGAAGCATCCAAATCCTTACAAGTTAGCGTGGTTGAGAAAAGGAGGAGAAGTGAAGGTGGACAGGCGAGTTCGAGTTTCATTTTCTATTGGGAAGAAGTATAAAGACGAGATTTGGTGTGATGTTGTGGAGATGGTTGTTTGTCACTTACTTTTGGGAAGACCATGGCAGTATGATCGAGCAGTGCAACATGACGGTCGGACCAATAGCTATAGTTTTATGTTTGAAGGTGTTAAAATCATTTTGGTTCCAAAGAAGAGACAACAGGAAGAGAGTAAATCTGAAGAGATTGATGAGCTGAAGACTTTATTGACTTTGAAGGAATTTATTGAAGAAGTAGAAGAGAGTCCAGAGGTGTTTTTGTTGATTGGACGTGAAGCTACTAAATCCGTTGAAGTCCCTGAGGAAGTAAAGCCAGTATTGGAAGAATTCAGAGATGTGTTTCCTGAGGAGTTGCCAACGGAGTTACCACCGTTGCGGGATATTCAACATCAGATTGATCTTGTGCCAGAGGCAGTATTACCACACAGGCCACATTACCGAATGAGTCCAAAGGAACATGAGGAGTTGCGAAGGCAAGTGGAGGAGTTGTTAGAACAGGGGCGTGTTCAGGAGAGCTTGAGTCCTTGTGCAGTGCCAGCTTTATTGGTGCCAAAGAAGGATGGTTCAAGGAGAATGTGTACTGATAGTCGGGCTCTACACAAGATCACTGTGAGATACAGATTTTCTATGCCAAGGTTTGATTATTTGATTGATCAGCTGAGTGGGGCTGTTGTGTTTTCAAAGATTGACTTGAAAAGTGGATACCATCAGATTCGTATTAGACTAGGCGATGAATGGAAGACTGCATTCAAAACCAGGGAAGGTTTATACGAATGGTTGGTTATGCCGTTTGGTTTATCGAATGCACCAAGTACTTTTATGAGAGTGATGAGCCAGATTTTCAGACCATACATTGGGAAATTTGTGGTAGTTTACTTCGATGATATTTTGATCTACAATGGGAGTATGGGAAAGCATGTCCAGCATTTGCGTGAAGTACTATTGATTCTACGACAGGAGAAATTCTATGCAGCAGCAAAGAAGTATGTGTTTATGACGGACAATGTTTTATTTCTGAGATATGTTCTATCAAAGGAAGGAATTCGAGTGGATGAAAGTAAAGTAGAAGCTGTCAGGAGTTGGCCACAGCCAAAGACAATTATTGAAGTGAGGAGTTTTCATGGATTGGTATCTTTCTATCGAAGATTCAATCCACATTTTAGTAGTGTGATGGCACGAGTAACCGATTGCATGAAGGGAAAGAAGTTTGAGTGGTCAGAGGAAGCAGGGGTTGCTTTTGAGAAGATCAAGACACTATTGACGACAGCACCAATTCTAGTTTTACCGGATTTTCAGTTGTTGTTTGAATTACATACTGATGCATCTAAAGTTGGGATTGGTGGAGTTTTGAGTCAGAAAGGAAGACCAGTTGCTTATTTCAGTGAGAAGTTGTCTAGAGCTAAGTTGAGATATAGCACTTATGATGTTGAGTTTTACGCAATTGTTCAAGCTGTGAAACACTGGAGACATTACCTGTTTCAGAAGGAATTTGTTCTTTATACGGATCACGAAGCTTTGAAGCATTTGCAAGGGCAGGATAAGATTTCAGCAAGGCATGCCTCGTCGATTGCCTATTTGCAGCAGTTTACTTTTGTTGTGAAACATAAGTCAGGGGTGACGAATCGTGTAGCTGATGCATTGAGCAGGAGAAATCATTTGTTAACAACGTTGAAGGTTGAAGTGACAGGATTTGAGCTATTGCCAGAATTGGTTGAAGAAGATCCTTACTTTATGAAATTTGTTGAGAAAGTCAAGGACGGGAGTACTGATGAATTCGTGATGGTAGATGGGTTCTTGTTCAAAGGGAATCAATTGTGCATACCAGAAGGTAGTTTGAGAATGAAGATTATAAAGGAGCTACATGAAGAAGGCCATGTGGGTAGAGATCGTACTTTGCAGTTAATTTCTCAATCTTATTTTTGGCCATCGATGAGGAAAGAGGTGGAAAGGTTTGTGGGTAGATGTCATGTTTGTCAGGTTTCGAAAGGGACCGCTACAAATGCGGGATTGTATATGCCATTACCTATTCCTACAAAATCATGGGTAGACATTAGCATGGATTTTGTGTTGGGATTGCCGAGAACTCAAAGGGGGAATGACTCTATATATGTTGTGGTGGATCGTTTCTCGATGATGGTACATTTTATTGCTTGTAAGAAGACGGCGGATGATGTTCATGTCGCACAGTTGTTCTTTAAAGAGATCTATCGACTTCATGGATTGCCATAATCTATTGTGTCGGATAGGGATACTCGTTTTCTGAGTCACTTTTGGTTAAGTTTGTGGAAGATGGTTGGAACGAAGCTGAATTTTAGTAGCGCTTACCATCCACAAACTGATGGGCAGATGGAGTTTGTGAACAGATCATTGGGAAATTTACTACGGTGTCTTGTGAAAGATAATCTAAAAATTTGGGATGTGAAGTTATGTCAAGCAGAGTTTGCTCATAATCATGCGGTGAATCGTAGTACAGGTTTCAGTCCATTTCAGATTGTATATTCAAGTTTGCCAAGGGAAGCGTTGGATTTGGCGGTAGTACCACAACCGAAAGGGACGATTAAACGGGCTGTTGATTTTGTTGATGGGTTGATGAATGTCATAAAATCGTTCAGGAGCGATTGGAGAAAGCAAATGAGAAGTATAAAAGATCCATAGATCTGAAGCGAAGAAGTGTTGAATTTAATAAAGGAGATATGGTATATGCTGTATTAACGAAGGATCGTTTTCCAGTAGGTGCTTATAACAAGTTGAAAGCCAGAAAAATTGGTCCTGTAGAAGTTGTAAAACGGATTAATGAAAATGCTTATAAGTTGAAGCTGCCGGAGGATGTGTACACTTCTGACGTGTTCAATGTAAGCATCTCGTACCATATCATGGAGATGAACAAGGCGATGTGGAAGAATTTACAAATTCGAGGACGAATTTTTCTCAACCTGGGGAGGATGATGCAGCTCAGACCAGGGTCGAAGAATTGCAAGCTATCATTTTCCATGGCTTAAGTCGTTCACGACCTAAGGAAGGAATTTTGGGTCATCCACTACCTAACAGATCAGGAGGGAAGGGGCTACGACTTAGCAAAGGCTTAAGTCGTTCGTTTTCTTTAAGTCGTATACGACCTATAGCTACAGGAGCTAACCACCAAGAGGCGGCACGAGTTAACAAAGCCTTAGGTCGCTCATGACCTAATTCAAGCGGGTTACGACCTAAGGATGTTCTTAAGTCACCCCAACGACCTAACGGAGGTGCCTTAAGTCGCTTGCGGGTTATCGAAACAGAAGACAGGTTGATTGTTCCTAAGTCGCCCGAACGACTTAACGAGCCAAGTCAACAGGTTAAGTCGTTCAACCCAACGAGCTACGATGTAAGACTCTACGACCTAAGGAGTTAGGTCGCTGCTTGGTTATGCCGGACCTTATACCGCATGCTATCAACATTTGCCGCATTCCTAAAGTCGTTGCTGATTGGATCGCTAAAGTGTTGAGTCGTTTGTGGTGTCATACGTTAGGTCATAAGTCATATATCGTGATAGTGTGTTGTAATATGTTGTGCTTTCTATAAGTCGTATGTCGTTTTCTTCTTAAGTCGCGTGAGTAGTTAGGTCATATACGACCTAAGTGTTGTAAATATGTGTTGGGTGTAGCTGTTTGAGTCGCTGTTGTTAATTCACGCACGACTTAAGTTAGGTCGTGAGTCGGGGGTGTTAAGTCGGAAATGACTTAAGGGTCAGGTTGTGAAATGCTATAAATAGGAAGTGTGTTGTACATTTTGAGTGGTTGATTTTTGAATAAAATTCTTGTTTGATTGCTGTGTGCTTTCATCTTAAATTGGTAGTTGAGTGTAATCTCCTATCTCCACTTTCGGTTATTCGAGTGCGCTCGAATCAACGATCGTTGAAGCCAGTTCACGGTATCAGGTGCGCTTGATCAACGTTTGAAGAATTGTAGATCTTCTTTCACGGTATCGTGCGCGATCAACGTGTCGAAGATAGCTAGAATTCGGTATCTTTGTGATCAACGAATTTGGGCATTTCAGTATCTTCAATCCACCGTTTGCTACTTTCATCGATCTATATCGTTTTGTTATTATCCGCTGCGTCATGTAACAAAATTAAAATTATGCTACCAAGTTTTATATCTCAAAATCAATTTGCATCTATTCCTAGAAGGAACACATGTGAAGGAATTTTATTAGCACATGAACAGGTTATAAATTTTAAACTCAAAGAAATGTTATAAGCGTTAAGATAAATCTTAGTAAAGCATACTATTCACTCGATAGGAAGTTCGTGCAACTTATGTTACTTTGCATGTCATTTCCCAAGTCAACGTAATCAAAGAAATAATTGATTACTTTTACTTTACCCATAATTAATCAAGGAGTAACAAATGGTTTCTTTTAAAGTAACAGTGGTATTAAATAAGGTGATCCGATTCACCTTATTTATTTGCAATAACAATGGATTTTTCACTATCTTAATGGACATCAAGACTTTAAGGAATAAAATTACTCATGTGCATAAAACGTTGTCAACAATTACATATATAATATATGTACATGATATGCTTTTTCTTATGAAAGTAGATCCAACGTAATGCTATGATATTGAAAAAATAATCTTCCAACAGACGGCTTTATTATATGCAGGGTTTAACATAATCTTGTTAAAATTCAAAATAAATTTCAATAAGGACTGCTTTCATACAAATGAAATTTGCGACATCCTAAACATAAATGAAGGTCTCATGCCAGTTAAATATCTTAGTAAGAAATTGCACTTCTCTATTAGACAAAAAAAATTGAAGGATGGGAATCCTCCTTACTGTCTAGCAAGCAGACTTGAACTCATCAAATCAACAATTATCCCCGTTGGACAATTCTAGACTCAATGATTTAGTTTACCAAAAGCAACCATCAAAAAATTGTACAACATTTGCAACAATTTTTTACGGAGAGGAAAAAGAATAAAAATACTATGAGAAACAGTTTGTAACCCAAAATCTGAAGGAGTAATGGGCTTGAGAAAATTCGTTGACCTTATTAAATCAGCAGGTATTAAACTTAATTGGAAGGTTATACATAATAATCAGTTTGGTATGAATGGATGAATGCAAAAATCTAGGTGATCAATCTTTTTGGGATTACTAATCCTCATCTAATAAACCGTGTAAATGGAGATTTGTATTACAAAATAGATATTTTGCATCACAATTGTTGGAAAAATAATGTATACTATAATATTATTATTATTGAGTTACATTTCAGCAACACACAGGCCTCCTTCATAATTTGGGAAATGAACGGTCACGTTTTTAATTTCTTTCTATTTCAAACTTTGAAATGTGATAACTTTTCTACATTAATTGGATTTAAGAATCGATTTCACTATCAAATCACAAATTTAATATGCTTTCTAATGATATCCATTGTTGATAGCTAAAAATAAAATTTTTAAAATCATATTTTTTCGGATTATTCATATTATTAAAGTTATTAAATCCGTTTGACTTTATTTCTTTTAACTAATCTATGTCGTTGATTGTTTTGAAAATTTCCAGTCTCTGATTCTACTTTTACAAATTGCAGTCAAGTTTGGTGAAATCCAACATTACCAAAATACAGCAACAATGTTAGATGGAATTAGAAATGGAACCAGAAAGCTCAAAAGCGTTAAATACAATTATATGCTTCTTATTATATTAAATTTGCTTTGACTACAAAATAAATACGATGACATTCTTCACATTAAAATAAATATTGTTGAATAATGGTTGTTAGTTCCAACATTTTAGACATAAAATATGTATGCTTTAGATTTAGCATATTTTTCACAAGAATCGTTCAAAACAAAAATAATTCTTTTTATCCTCTAATCCTATCATTCTACAATAATATGATGCTGCATAATGTGTTCCTAGACATAGTCAGTTATGGGATCATCATCAACACTAGCGTTCTCATGAATCATGTCAACGTTGCTTTTGGCATTTTTGGATCAATGGTCAAGTGTAAACCAAATGTTGTTACCTACACTGCTTTTATAGATAGTTATTACCGAAGCAGCAAATGGAATCAATGTCATCGGGTATTAAAGAAAATGATTGATAAAAGTGTCTCACCAAATGAAGTTACATATAATACAGCTGATGAAAGGAGCAACAGCTGATGCACACAATAAATTTATATGCGTATAATTTATATGTGTATTGTGTGGAAATTTTATCTTTGAAATCATTTTTGCTCGATATTTTGAAATTGTTTATCAAGCACCAGTACTATCTGCGTTACTGCTTTTAAAGATTTATACACAAGTTTTAGACAAAATGCAAACTTATTTGAAGATTGATAAAAAAGATCACTATTTCTTAATCAATGAACAATATAAATCATTTAAATATGTTATGATGATAAGAGGTTGAGTGTGGTCCGTATGCAAAGCACGGGTTCGCACTAGTAATATATGAAAAACCTGCATGGCTATGGTTTGATCCATGGATTCAGGAAGGAAGATTAATCAACAAACTTGGATACAATGTTCTAGCAACCGTGAGATGTAACAGGGTGGTTGAAAGAATAATTGCTTATGAAATTAATATAATAATCATACATGATAATGCAAACATTCATTATTGGTGGTTGAAAATTTTAATCGATAGCCACTGATACAAAATACTAATATCGCCATTGCTGAAAACTGTTGTAATTGGGCCAAGACAACGATTTCGAAAAAGTTGTATTATACCAAGTTGGAGCTTTTAACATCTATTTCTAACCGTTGCAAAGAAACATTTTATTAAAGATACATTACAATCATTTATCGCTATTGTGATTGAACCTATTACAGTTGATAGAAATAGTTGAAGATATTCTTTTACAATCATTTTTGACCACTGTGAAAAAAAATTAAAAAAATTAAGGCACTATAGCAACATACACCAATAATTTTAACACCATTTTGCAACCGAAATCAATATTTCATCAATAACAACTAAAATCATTCACCTTTACTCAAAATAATATGAAAGGTTCACATTTATAAAAACCAGAATGATTCACATTCACATCATTCGTAAATTCATAAAATATTTACAACATGGTTACCAATTCAAAAATATCAAATATTAAGCAATTAAAAAATACTACATTAAGATATCATAACAACACATAGTTCAATAAGCATCCTTACTATACAGTCCCGCAATAACATTATTCGGTGGTTCACCTCTGAGAACCCACGGTGAAAAGTCCTAAAAGCCCTACATATTCTTGTGTATCACCTTATCTTTAACTTCAACTTCTTTATTAAGCTCTCTTTTTCTTGTATGACCCTGAAACAACTTTGTGCATCAGCACTAAAACAATTATCTAAACAATGAGTACATTCTGTTTTACATTACCTAACAGCTCTTCAAATCATGTTATGCCTACTTATGATATTTTCCGGGCATCTCTCTCCACTTATGTACATCTTTATAACGTTTTCGCAAATGTTTGCCAAATTTTTATATTATGAGTTCAAACAGTGTGTTTATACTATGTGTGTTAAGTGTTTCAATATTCAATCAGTAACATGATGTTTTAGCTGCCCAAAAGTATACTTCATCCGTCGTCCAAAAGGACATGGATTTGTAAGCATTAATGGCTGCCAAACATTATATATGCTATAATGTAAACATATAAAGTCAGACAAAATACATTAATTCCATAAGTATGATGTCGGGACTACCACTCCGCCATGCGTACTATCTCCTGCGTACTGTCTCCTTTTTTGAACTAAACAAATAATCAAAACTGAAAACTTAGTGAAAACATCAATGGTAAAATTTATGTGTAGGAAAAATCTATGTAGAAACTACAATGTAACATTTCGAAAAGCTACATTGTAGCTAGTACAAGGTGCTGCTTTTTGAGGCAAAGGGAGTTCAAATCCCATGATCATCACATTTGGTAGTTAGTACCCAGCCGGAATCATGTATTGTAATGTTGTGGATGTCAGTCAACGTAGTACTGATGAAGATTACAAACACATTGTGTGAGTGGTGTATAATGATGATCCAGGACTTTTCGCATACGGCAGAACTAGGACTCGACATCACTTCCGTTGAGTGCAGATCGATGTTGCAAACCAAGATGCGTACAAATATCAATATATTCGGAGTCATGTCATCTTTATGATTTACGTGCTGTTATACGTATTTTGTAAAAATACATGCATAGTCGGATCTAGTGGGATCTCGACTAATGGCTTGTGTTCCAGAAGAAGGAGGTCATTATAAGATGTATGGTTGATGAATTTTTGGAATCGGACGATCCGATGGCCAAAACGATCTTAAAATGCGTGAAATTATCATCTTGGGGTATAGTCTCGAATGGCGATGAAATTCATACCATCAGTCCTGGGAAAATGATATGATGTAAGCCGATAAGTTTTGTGCGATCCCACGTGTTGTGTGATTGTAGGAGCTTAAAGCATGTGATGATTTATGTAAAGATTTAAATTATATATATATACAAATATATATATATATATATATGTGTGTGTGTGTGTGTGTGTGTGTATGTATGTGTGTGTGTGTGTCTATATATATATATGTATGTATGTATGTATATATATAGCAACATTATTATTATGTACACCCCCTATTATACCACTTTCTCAAGTATATCTCGTCCTCTAGTTTTCAAAAGACAACCGTCTCCTTTCATTGAATTAAATTGAGAACTTCAGACCATGAAAGACGATGGGAATGGATTCGATGAATTCGTGGGGAGATGGGAAGCAAAACTATGGTGTCATTGTTAGGTGTGGTGGTTCTTGGCTGTGCTCAGCTTTTCTTGCTGCCAACTAGGGTTAGGCTTAGGCAGAGCTTGGAGGGGGGTTAGGTAAAGCGGACTAGGACGTTGTGTTTCTCTTGGCAAAAGGCATCTTCCCACACAAAGCAATGATGGTCCGGCAGTTTCTTGAGGGTGTGATGTTTGGAGCTGTGAAACGCGGGCCATTGCTCGCAATTAGGAGGGGGAGGTTAGACCTAGGGGAATTCTGTGCATCGTGGAGAGCATGCGATGTGGATCTCTATGGAATCGACGGTTCATCTATTCGTGAACCGTAGCTTGAGATAGAGGGATATGAACATGCATGGCATATGGTGGGTTTGTGCATGTACATGTAAAGGGTGATGGTGAGATGGGGAAGAAAGGTAATTAAATTAATCAAGGTAATTAATTAAGTTAATTATCATATTTAATCTGTTTCATATTTAATTCATTTCTTTAGCATACGAGATCCAATCAAGGCGTGGTCTTGCCATTGCGCCCATAGGGAGATATTCAATGACATTGTATGGACACAGACCAGATTGGATACTTGAGAAATTACAATTTAAGTGACCGGAATTATAACTCTGAATTTATATTTTAGTATAAATCCCTATATATATATATATCACTACACCATTATAAGCTATTAACAACGGGTAAAAACCGTTGTTAAGTCCAAAAGCAACAGGTAAAAACCGTCTTCAACACAGGAGTGGTTGAATTTAGCGACGGGAGAAAACCGTTGCTTTATGTCCAAAAGGCAACGGGTATAAACCGTTGCAAATTGGGACAAAGGCAACGGGTATAAACCGTTGCAAACTAGGCCAAAGGCAACGGGTATTAACCGTTGCAAATTGGGCCAAAGGCAACGGGTATAAACCGTTTCAAATTGGCCAAAGGCAACGGGTATAAACCGTTGCTTTGTGGACAATAGGCAACGGGTATAAACCGTTGCAAACTGGGCCAAAGTAAACGGGTATTAACTGTTGCAAAATGGGCCAAAGGCAATGGGTATGAACCATTGCAAATTGGGCCAAAGGCAACGGGCATAAACCGTTGCTTTATGGACAATCGACAACGGGTATTAACCGTTGCTTAATGTACAAAAGGCAACGGATACGAACCGTTGCTTAATGGGCAAAAAATCAACGGATATAAACCATTGCTTTCTGTCCAAAAAGCAACGGGTGCAAGCGTTGCTTTATGGCCAAAAAAGGGTTAAAAACCGTTGCTTTATGCCCAAAGTCACACATAAAGCAACGATTAACACCCGTTGCACATAGTGTTTGCTCCTGCTCCTACAAAATCACATCTATAACTCACTACTGCGTTACACGCATATCTCAGTATATATACTAGAATATCAATATATATCAAAATATGCCAGAATATCAAAATATTGGTACACAAGCACTATAAACATATCGCACATATACCATACATATAAAATTATCAAACTTATAATTACACTCATTGTTTTGCAAACAGAATGCTACCGTGCCGGAATATCATACTTATTACACTGCACTGTTTATTACACCACACTACAAAGATTTCATTAATTACACTACATTGTTTTGCAAGCAGTGAAGTCTACATATAATAAACACATTAAAAGGATGCTGAGCAGGTTAGCCGAAGCTTATATTTCTTTGGCTCATGATGTGGTGTATACAGTATTCTATCCAATTCCTACGCAAAAGTAAAAACAGGTTTTAAACTCAAATCATACAGTGAATTTTAGCTTGGTCAAGTTCAGTTAATAGAGCAACGGAATTCCTGTGTAAGCAATAATAATGCACAAGTAAAAGTGGCAGCAAACATTTAAACAACTATAACAACACTAACAAAAAAAACTGCCTTTCAACTTCATCCCATCCCCTCTGCTATACACTTCCACTCACAACCACACTCCTACACACTACATCACTTCCTCATTTTCTCTGTTTTCATCTCATCCACACTTAAGTACTACATCACACCCCCTACTGCCTATTGCCTGTCAACAACATACACCATTAGCTTGGTCAAGTACTACACTTAAGTACTACACTATTTTTGGGTTTTTGTCCAATGTTGCACCGTTTGTACTGAGCCAGAAATCAAGTAATATGAACAAGTCGTTCGGAACTATCCCAACCAACCTCTCTAACTCCACATTCTGCAATGAATTCCAGCATTACAAACTTCCTCCCACTTCCTATTCACCTACTCTACCACAAACCACCAGTATCAACCACTCCAACCACCAGTAAACACTCCAGTAACCACTCCAGTTCCCTACCAAACATTCCAGTCACCTACCATTTCAGTCCCCTCCCCTACATCATAACCAAATTATTTTACCACGCATTAAACCCAATTAGTACGATACACACATAATTTTTTTTAGCTAATCAATTTTTAGTTTACTGGACCTCCATTCATCGTTCAGGCACATTGATCATGTTTTTTGTTTTTTGATTTTGTCCTTGAATTTTGACTTTACTTCCTAGTATTTGATAAATTGTCGATTATCTTTTAAACAAGACAGACCAGGACAAAATACACATGCATTTGCATATGCAAATTTCATATACAGCAAACAAAAGAAAATCTGCAATATATGCAAAGAACAAGTCAGAATTATCAATACCTCCGACTAAAGATATCGTATCAAACCCTTTTGATGGCTCACATAACCTCCGGCTCCAACATCCCCAAAGGTCTCGGTAAATTGTCGACATATTTTGGCGGTTAGCTCATCCGGCAATAAAATTTTGTCCAACAACACTTTTTCATATATGGGTGGTACAGGTTTTCCATTAATTACTAATGCTATGGAATCTCGGCATATAGTACCTGTTATATAAGCATTTCTTGAGTGAATATATGGAATCACATTTACAGAACTAACAAGCTCCCAAACATTTAAGACCATTGTGCAGAGCTACACAAGTCCTAGACCCATTGTGTATGCGATATTCGATCTTTAAAATCATGCAAGACTGGAATGGAAGGTGTAAACTTTTATGATCTTTCTATATCCTTTTTTGTTTTGGAGTTTACTGATTTATTTTTGGACATAATGGCTATTGTGAGTGTCAATGAAAATTGAAACCAAAACAGATATAAGATAAAGACTACGATGAGTATAAGTATACAAACTAGATCGCTATTGACAATGAATTCCTTCTCATCTCTGTCATTCATTCGCTGTCTCAAACTCCAGCTCTGCAATAGCATTTTGAACTTTTACGTGATTCTTCATCATTTCTTGCTATCTTTCACTATTTCTCAAATCTAATCATGAACACAACCTTTTTTTAAATAACACTGTACTTTCAGCCAAGCAAGAATTTAGTGAAGGTTGTGCCCACCAGAACTTATCCATGTGATCATTGTTATTGATTTGCTAAAACTACTTAAAACTGCTTAATTTGCTCTATCCTATGGTTATAGCATTATAAATATTGCTAAATATTCTCTTATATCTTATGATTATGTTAATTTGGATTTGAAAATGTCAAATACACCTCTTGTGAACCTAATTATGACGTACATGTCAAACGTGAACCTTTGTTACCTAACCTCTTTTTCTATAACAAAAGATAATTTGGAATCTATAAATACACATGCACTAATACTCATTAATTTGTTTATATGCACAATAACAGAGAGCAGTAAACTCGTTTGAAGCATAAAAAGTCTGATTGGTCGATTAAAATAGTACCTGTTGCAATTACTTCATCCTCGAAGTTCAGGATTTCACATCTTTGGTCGATTAACTGATTGTTCGGAGTGGGAAACTGAGAAGATGCAATTTCACTGCCTACTTGACGATTATCTTGGGCTATGCTGAGAAGACGCTCCAGTTTATCATCCATATTGTCCAGCTTCATCAATTTTTGCTCCACATTTTGCAGTCGCTGCTCATATACTCCTTGGGCCTGTTTGAGCCGTTTGCATGGAATGGCAGCACTATTAACTTGGCTAGGAGCTATATTGGTCCCAATACTTCGGCTCCTGCCCTTTACATCTTTACTAAACACTGATATAAAGAAGGCTTCATCACCACCACTCGTTGTTTCCTTTTATTTTTCAATTTTGTCCTAAAAAGTAAATACATATACATGAATAATGAAAATTTAATTTAGAGGCGTTATTATTTGTTTAACTTACAAAGTAGGAAGATGTCGTATCTGACGTGCTGCCATCTTTTTTCTTATGCGTTTTCTCCCATACTTGAAGACGTGATACTTCTGTTCCCGGACTACTTGAATCGACCTACATACAATGACCTAAAATTATATTTGGAACTAATGGTATATGCAATGTGATGCACCAGTTCAATGACACATACCATTTCTTGAGTAATCATAGCGTGACTCTTACGTCCCGAATGATGACTATATTCGAGCATTGATCTATTTTGTTTGCCTCGCTTCCTTTTTTCTTTCGCCTCGGGTTTTGATTCATTTCTTATGAACTCATCCCAATCATCTTGAGCAATTTTCGGTGGACAATTTCTCATTCTTTCTTCGTCAGTGATGAAATGGTCATAATGATTCTTGCGCAAATCATTCTTGTGTCTCCTAAAAGCCTCGGACATTTTTTTCATAATAAGGTCCTTTGATAGAGGATCGAGCTCATAATATTTCTGCATAACAAAAAAATGCATGTAAACCATTTTTTATTTACGTATTGAAAGAATTATAAATGAATTTAAACCATCTAAGTTCATGTACACAGTTCACATTTCAAAGTATATGGATTTTTACATTTCAACGTATATAGTTTCATCAGTCTCTATGAATAAAGTGATCAATCTAAATATCCTATAAATATCATAAAAGAATATATCTTGAAACAGAAACAGTACATAAATATGGTCTCATATGAACCCTCGCTCATTCAGGCCTATTTTACAATCAGAAACAGAAATAGTACAGAAACAGAAACAGTACATAAAAAGGGTACATATTACAATCAGACGACTATATTTTACAAACAGAAACAGTACATAAAAATGGTTATGAGATTGGAGAACTTACCTCCAGTTGATTCCACACGTCTTCCTTGTAATTTGGCGGAACTTTTTTCCAACTTGGATATGAGATTGGCACATGATTTCTTACTAGTTTACTAATCTTCGTAGCGACCTTTGAACCATTTTTTCCGACTGGAGAGCCATAGTTGTCTATATCAATTTTCTCCCGTTTTAAAGTGGATGATTGTGAAGTTGTATATTTTGACGGTGGTGTGGCATCTTGTGACATTATGTCCTGCAAAGTCTAAAATCCTTAAATAATCCCAACAACATTATAACGTACATTTCTTCCCCTTCCAACCCATCCCTGTGATGCCCGATTGCTGTCGGCCAAATTATTGCACGGAGTCCCCTCCATAACAAGATCAAACGCCTTATATGTCTTAATAAAATTTGCTCCAAGCGATCACTGTTAAGCTGCTGTACATCTGATATATGAACCAACGTCCCCTTATTGATTTGTCTGATCCCACCAACTTCTCACCACATTATGATTTTTGTCAGTCCGACTGACAATAATCGTAATGTGATGAGAAACTGGTGGGATCAGACAAATCAGAAGGGGACGTTGTTTACTATATCAGATGTACAGCAGCTTACTAGTAATCGCTTGGAGCAATTTTATTAAGTCATATAATGCGTTTAATCTTGTTATGGAGGGGAATCCGTGCAATAATTTGGCTAACAGCAATCGGGCATCACAGGGATGGGCGGGAAGGGGAACATTCACTTTTATGCGGCAGTGATAAAGTCTTCCTGCATCACCAGAATTTTAAACTTAAGCGGATTCAAAACAATATCTAAAATACTGACCGAAATAAAGGATGCAAATACAAAAGTATATTACCTTAGCACTGCTGAACTAAAGGGTGCAAATACAATATCTTGAACTGCCTGTCTACCTACAAACACAAAGAAAGAAAGAATAGTCAAGCTGATCATATGTATGTATGTGTACATGTGTGTATGTATGTGATCATATGTAAGTACCTATAACTACAAACACAAAATGAACTCTTGCAATATATCCATCCTTATGGATCCATCAGGATATTATAATGGCACTAATAAAAAATGTAATGCATCTATTACTATCATATAACACACCATTTTACATTTTACACCATTTTAAATAAATATTTTGTTAAGGTACAATAACTGCTATGAAATACAAAATTAACATATGCATTTGATAAGATCTTCTAATTTTTCATTGTCTTCAAAAGCTGATTGATAAACGGTGGGAAACTCAGTGTCATCCACATTTATGGTCAACCGTTTTGGTGTATGCAAAACCACAAACCATCCGTTATTTTTTAAATCTTTTGAGTAGAACACTTGACTCGCTTCCGATGCAAGAATAAATGGCTCATTATTCACGCTATCTTTATTCTTCAATTTTCCCAAGTTAACTGTGATCAAGCTTGAAACAGAATCTATTTTACAACCATTGATCTTATCTTCTACCTTTACCCAATCACAATAAAAAACTGTTTGTTTGAAGTCAATGTAATCCAACTCAATTATCTGTTGAATGACTCCGTAATTAGTTGTTTCTGCTTCCTTAAAATTTTTATCCTTCCCACTCGCTCTGAATTGTGTAATTGCTCTCATGCATACACCACTATCCTGTGTTAGCTTTCGCTCTTCATAACTCTTCAGAGAAAATAAAAACCCATTCACTTGGTACTTCATATAACTACGGACATCAAACTTCGGCCCTTTAACTAATCGCCAAAGAGTTGAGTCAACATCGACGGTCTTCAACAACTACAACAAACACAATAAGTAAAAAAACATTGTCAAGGAGGTGTATGGTCAACTTGAAAATACGTTAAATATTTAATACATATACCTCCTCACGTAACCAAAAAGTTAAATTTTTAATAGCTTCCCCAGATGTACCCCCGCCTCGAGTTTGAGATTTGGTGCTTTGAACATAGGAGTTATACCTCCTACGAAAAACACACAATAAATACTATATATGAATTGATTTACAATAATAAGAATTCAGAACAAATTCATGAATTTACTTCTTCCATTCATCCAATCCGTCGTACTTATCAAGGACCCGTTTACGCACTTGTTGAAATTGCACTTGAGTTAACGTTATATCTATACCATTATCTAGTGCTATTTCATCAGCAAACTCATCATCCTCGTCTAAAAACGCTTCACGGGTATGTTTATGAGTGCCAGCACCTCCTTTTAGCATATACTCCATGCAGTAAAGACTAGCTTCTTGTACAATATATCCTTCGGCAATACACCCTTCAATATATCTTTTGTTGCGCACATATCCTTTATACGTTTTCATCAACCTATGAAGATGAATAATTGTAAAATGTAGACATCAATAGCTATTTAAATCGAATAATTATGTACATAACTAAAATTAGTAATTTACCGTTCAAATGGGTACATCCACCTATATCTAACAGGACCAGAAATCAATGCTTCATCGGCTAAATGAACCATAAGGTGAATACTGATATCAGAAAATGCAGGCGGAAAATGTTTTTCAATAACACACATTGCTTCTACCAAACTAGCCTTTGCTTTTAGAAGATGTTCCCTGTTGATCACCTTTGAGCACAAAATGTTATAAAAGAGACTAATGCGGTGAATAGCATTCCGTAGATCCTTATGTTGCAGAAAACAATGCTGAAGCAATACCGGAAGTAAATGTTGCATTATGACGTGGTAATCATGTGACTTCATATTTTTTAGTTCAGGAGGGTTGATGCTCACATTGTTATGAAAGTTCGAAGAGAATTTGCTCGGCACTTTCAATTTTTTCAAAACGGTGCAAAACCGTATCTTTTCTTCTTTGCTCAAAGTGAAAGTTGCATTTGGTATGGTTACTTTACTTGTTTCAGGATCTTCTATCACCCACAACTTTTGTTTTATACCCATGATTTTCAAATCCTTCCGTGCATTGATCCCATCTTTTGACATGTCTTTATGGTTCATAATTGTGTTGATCAAATGTTTCGTGACATTCATCTCCGTATGCATAACATCAATATTATGTCGGGTCAAATTTGTTTTCCAATATGGAAAATCAAAGAACTTCGACCTCCTATACCATGCAGGAACTTCTTCATCGATTGTCTTTTCCGTTTTCGACGAATTTCTGGTATGTTTTTACCAACTTTCATTTTTATATTCGCTACCTTTTTTCCAACTTGATAACCAGTCGGTGGTTTTGGAGGACGCTTAAGTTCTTGCTCGTTGTTGAAATTTTTCTTATCGTATCGAAACTTGTGTCCGGACGAAAGAAATCTACAATGTCCCATGTAACAAATCTTCTTACTTTCAGGGAGATAAACAGATGTAGTTTCTTCTCCACAAATAGGACATGCAAAGTAGGCGTGAGTTGTACATCCCGATAAAGTCCAAAGAGCGGGATGATCATGGATTGCCCACAACACTCTAGCTCTCATTATGAACTCAGATTTCTTAAATGAATCAAATGTTACGACTCCTTCCCATAACTGCTTTAACTCGTCTATCAAAGGTTCTAAATAAACATCAATATCCTTCCCCGGTTGTTTTGGCCCAGAAATCAACAGTGTTAACATTGAGAACTCTCTCTTCATGCACAAAGACGGAGGAAGGTTATATGGTACTACAATTACTGGCCAACAGCTGTAAGGGTTAGTTAAAGAAGCATTCGGACAGAAACCATCTGTTGCTATTCCAAGCATGATATTTCGTGGTTCAGCAGCAAACGAAGAATCAAAAGAATCTGTAGTTTTCCATTGAGAAGTATCACGCGGATGACGCATTACGGCTGTACCGGACTTGGCACGACCATGCCAGGTCATCGCTTCTGCTATCCATGGTACAGTATACAGTCGTCTCAATCTAGAAATTAAAGGAAAATGTCTTAAGGTCTTTTGAGGTACTGTGGTAGCTTTTCTCTCTTTATCGAATGATGTCTTATATCTTGGTGCGTTGCAATTTGTACATGAAACTTTGTTCGCATTATCTTTCCAGTACAAGATGCAGTCATTAATGCATGCATCATAAGTTATGTAATTCATCCCAACTTGCTTAATGATCTTCTTCACGTCGGGGTACTTTGACGGTAGCGTGTTACCTTCGGGGAGTAACTCCTTTATGAATTCGAGTAGTGCAGTCACACCATTGTCTGAAAAGCCGTATTGGGTCTTCAAGCTATTCAGTTTCACAATGGCATACAACTTTGCAATCTCTTTTGGACAAGAAGGATACAATGGCTCTGTTGCAGTTGCACTATCAAAAAATGATTTATCTATAAACTGCTCACCAATATTAGCATTATCATGCAACTGGCTTGTAGGTTGAAAATGATGGAATCTATCTGCATCATCGATCAAATCCTCCATCCTAATATGTTCGGACTCATCAGTATTTGTGGCATGACTAACCGGTTGTTGTTTTGGCTTCTCCAGTATTCTTTCCCCGTGAAAACACCACACGGTATATGATTAAACAATACCATATCTAAGCAAATGAAAATGAATGTCATTTAATTTGAATGTATCTTCATTTTTGCACCGCGTGCAAGAGCACGAATACTTTTCCTTATTGCCACCGTTTTCAGCAACAAATTTAGCGAAATTTCTCACACCTTCCACATATTCTGTATTTCTTCGATTAGATTGATTCATCCATTGTTTGTCTATACTAAAAGACACACTGAAAGAAAATAACAAGAGCTAATAAGAAATCATGGGTAACAATATCTTATGGCTTTCCACCAAGTTCAACTCTGATATTAACTAAACAGATGTATATTCTTCTGATTTCACTTGAAATTTAACATTAGCATCAAACTGTTTCAAAAAAATTTGCTATTACAACGGCGCCATTTTGTAGCACCAGAGTAATGTCTATGCATTACCCCTCTCCTGATACTTGACTTGCGCCATTAACAACAATTTTATCCACTTACTAAATATGGTCTCATATTTAGTAAAACAAAATTCATTGCATCGACTTATACCCTAGCAGTCACTATAAGAAGCTATGTCTAACTAGCATGCAGTACAGTACAACATTTAGGCTTTAGTTAATATGAGAATGCACACTACAACACTACTTCTCTTCCATGTTGCAATGTTTGGCTGATGATACACCACACGTACGGGGACGTGTTAGATTATCTCACATTGTACAATTTGTAAAAAAAATCATATATAAATGTAAAAAGATCATCCTTTGCATAACCAATTGTTTCTTGGTTCTCTAACACTGTACACTTAAAACATCAAATATGTATTCTGATGGTTCAGATTAGAAGGTGCATCTCTACTTTGGCAAACTGTTAAAGAGTAGTAGATATTGACTATAATCAATCCCCAAAAACTTAATGAAACATCAATCCTAAAAGATGAAGATAATGATGGAACTCAAATGACAGCTTATATGGTAACACTCAGGGCCGGTTCTATACAATAAGTTGCCCTAGACGAGGAAATTTTTTGTTGCCTTTCACAAAACAATAATAGTAGTAATAACGTTATGAACATCAGTTCATTAATCTCACAAAAATGACAAAACATACTCAAAATACAGATAAAAACAAAAATGTAAACATTAATCCAAAGCTGTTATAGCCTTCAATTGGAACAATCAGTTAACTCTTATAGTCTTATTTACTAAAAAATTATTTCTTTTAAGAGAGTCGGCAACCAAAATTTTGAGATATCAGTATTAGAATCGTTAAATCATCATTACCTTTGAGCTACAGGCTATACCAGCCTTGGAATTGAAACTAAAGGCTGAGCTGAACTGGTCCGGTTGGAGTGGATGTCCAGAGGAGGAGGAGCTGTGAAGCGCCATTGCCGTGGATGGGGTGCGGCCGTGCGGAGGCGACGGAGGCGATCAGGTGGGTTATCGTAATGTTTTTTTGTTCGGTCGTCAGTGAGTGTTGCAATATCTCTGTGTGTGATTGTGAAATTTGAACTAGGGTTTTTTTGGTTGCCCCCCATAGGGTGGGTTGCCCTATTCCGTAGCCTAGCCCGCCTAGCCCAACAATCGGGCCTGGTAATTCATTTTGGCTCCCAACTAATATTTGGCACAAAATTAGCGCCATTATTTTCCACAACATTTACGACGGTTACAAACCGTTGCTAATTAGCCATGTTTGAAAACCGTTGCTAGCTGGAACAAAGCGCGCCAAAAATTATGGCGCGAAAGGATGAAATTCACCGCCATCATTTGTCTCCAAAGAAGCTACGGTTAATAACCGTTCTGTGATATCCCGGAAATTTGGGCAATATAAATTTAATAATCTGTGTTATAAATTTAATTTGATTTGATAATTTTGATAACAAATTTGGAATTTGATTTAATAATCGTGTTTTAATTAATATTTAAGTTGAAAGATTTTATCTTTTTGGATAAATAAATTGTTTTCTGTTTATAATATATATTTTTGTATATATTGTAAATTGATAAATTTTGATTTTGAATTTAGTAAATGAATTAATTTTCTAGTTCTAATTTATATTTGATAAATTGGGAATTTGATTTAAATTTGACATTTAACTTTTCAACACAATTCAATAAATAATGTTATAGTTTATACTATGATAAATCTTATTTGTTTTAAAATTTTATTTAGCTTAAGTATATGAATTTAAAATTTGATAAATATGAAAGCTAAGTTTTATTTTATATTACTTGGGATTTATATATATAAGAATTTACAATGTAAATTACAAATGATCTTAGTTTGTTATAATCTCTTTTAACAAATTATTTGATATTGCTTAATTTGTTATTTTTAGATAAAAATCATAATACTTAAGTTCTTATGAACATAAATGGATTTTTATAGAAATAGAATTTCTTCTTTTAAAATTTTATAAGAGTTATATATGCATATGTATAACTTGATTATTAAAATTTGATTTGATAAATTAATTTAAAGTTTGAATTTAATGTTTTAAAGAATAAATACTTAAAAGTATTTGAATAGGCTTTTATTTATAAAATTTGTTTGTTTTGTTTTTCTATAAAGAAAAGGGATAAACTCATTTATATACAAAAGAAATAATGAATTAAGATATAAATTTTTTAAAATTCAATTTAAATTAAAAATACTTAGATTATATGTGTAAGTTTCTTAAGATACAAATTGACATGTGTTTACCATATAGTAACTAAAGTGACAAATGTTAAAATGTGAACAAGTGTAATGTTTAAAATTTTCTTTTTCATTTTATTTCTAATAAAATCAAAATATACTTATGCAAATACATTTCCTCTAACATCATTCTTCCTTTCCATTTTTTTTCTTCAAACTTAAGAACTTCAGCTGAAAATTCTGTAATCAACATTCAAACAAAAATTTTAATTACTTTGATAAATCTACAATTCAAAAGCAAGATCTGCAAATCCCCTCTCAAAACAAATCTGAAACCTGTCCTCTTGTAACCAAAATAAATCAAAAGCTGTTTGAAGCTCCCTTCAAAAATCAGTAACCTGAAATCAATTTGCAATTTCTAAAACCTACATGCAACTTCAAAAGCTCAGTTAAGCCTGCAATTCTTTTCTGGAAACATGCATGCATCTGGAAAACACAAAGTACTACATCATTTCAAGTTTTAGAGTACTAAAGCAATCTGAAGTTCAAGTTTTCAAAAAGCAAGAGCAAGATGAAGTTTTAAAGCATGTGCAATTTTTAAAAATTCAAAACTGAAGTTCAGAAAAATGCATAAGCATGTGCTCTGCTCCTAAACCAAGTGAGTAACATTTTATTGAATAAACTTAAGTATAATTAGTTGCTTATTTACTCTGGAAATGATTATGTTTGCATGCAATTTACTGATATATATAGATGAATGTTTGAAATTGTGCAAGTGCTGTGTGATTATTTTTGCTGTGCATAAATTCCTAGGTTCAGGAATTTCTAAAATCTCCATTCCTCTTGATTTAATCTGTGTAAAGCTTTAAGATTCAATCAAAATGGTATTGTAATATGAGTTTAAAGTTTAAAATTTTATAAAAATTAAAAAAAAAAGTATGTAGTGCCTCTGAAATATAAATACAACAGAGCATAATGAATATAAGTAAGAATTTGATTTTCTAGATTCATTGATTAAAGTTAATAAACAGATTTCATTAACTATAACTTGAATTTTAAAACTAAAATTAGAAATTTTAGTTTGGAAATGGTTGAGCATTACTGTTTTATCCAGAAAACATGTTTTGGATTGAGTCTGTCAATTCAGGAAGATTGGATTGCCAGTATTGTTTCTGATAATTAAGTGATGATCGAAGGTTAAAGGAAAATTAGAGAGAGGTGGATCTGAGTATTTAGGCAGTGGTGATTTGGGTTTAAAATTTCTAACCCTAGTTTTCTGTAACTCGATGAAATTGTGCAAATGCGACATCGAGAAGCGACCGAGTTATTTCAAACTCAAGGGGGAGATAAATAGGGTATGGAGTAAGTTGAGGGCGGAGGTGGTGTTTCACAAATGGCCGGAGTTTGGGGGTTGAGGTGTTTGCAGTCAACCCATTTTGTTCATGTTCGGGTTCGAGTGCTTGATTTTGATTTAGGGCTTTTGTAGTTGTATTGAGGGTTGATTAGGTGTTTGGAGAGGGCCGTTGACTTGCGTAGGGGGTCGCGATGGATCGGAGATGGTCGCTGCGGTGGTGCAGGTGCACGATTTTTAATGAAGTATCAGTGTTTGGGGAAGATGGTTTTCCAGTGTCTGTCTCAGGTTGTCTTATATTTTGCTCGAAGTACTTGACCGTTGAACTCGAAGGAAACTGATGAAGTCTCGGGTTTTAGTTTTGTTACAGGGTGGATAAACCTGTTAGCACAGGTTTTGTATAACCTGATTTTTATTTGGGTTTAATTGATGTTAAGGTGAATGTGTACTCGAGATTAGTTTAGTTTAGCTCAGGTTAGTTTGTTGGAGTTTGAAACTTGTCTTGTGTTCAAAATTTAAAACTAAATTTAAAACTAAATTTAATAAACTGGAAGTAGGAATTTAAAGTAAGTTTCAAATCTAACTTAAATTTTGGATTCAAGTTGAATTGAATCTTAAAGTTGGAAATGATTAGGTATTTAAATTCAAATTTGTTTTAAAATAAATTTAAAAGAGTTTATTGTTTAAAATGTTTTTTTAAAGAATTAGAATATAAATATGAAATTGAAATATGAAGTAATGTTTAAATAAAGTTTTAAATTTGATTCAAATCTAATTTTGAATCTTTGGTTTAAAATGAATTTAATTTTTATAAATTTAAGTGTTTAAACCAAATTTGATTTATAATGTAAAAATTTAAATGGTTTAATTTTAAAAAGAAATTTGTTTTAACTTTTGTAAAGTTCCTTTTATAATAAAATTATTATTTAGCAATTAAGGATTTAGATGGTATTAAAACTTGTTAAAGTTAGGTAATAATTTAATGATTTGTATTTCATTTAATTTTTAGGATAATTAAATGAACAATTAATTTATTTAAGGAAATAAATTAAGGGTTAATCTTAAGGGTTTAGGATTAATTATTCATTGAATAATTAACTTGTAATTAAGAATAATTAATTAAATAAAATTAGTTTTTAATTAATGATTAATAATTAATTAATCAAATTATAATAGATTAATTAAGTTTTCATTAACACTTAATTATTTAATTAATTTGGGATTAATTAATGGATTAATTAATGATTGATTGATTTGTAATTAATAATGATTAAAATAAGTTAATTATTTTAGAAAATAATTAATGAGTTGTTAATAGTTAATGAAGATCATTAACTAAGGATTACTTAATAATTAATTAATGTGATTAATTTTAATTATTAATTAGATTAATTAATTTAAGGATAATCAATTGTGTAAGTTATTAAGTATAATTACTTATGGAAGTAATTAAGGAATTAATTACTTATTAATTGAGTTTAATTTGATTAGTTTAAGTTAATTAATTTATTTTAATTAATTTAAATTAATTGTTTGATGATTTGTGAAGTATAATTACTTAATGTAATTAAATGTAGAGTAATTACTTAGAGAAGTAATTAATGGATAATTACTATGTGTAATTAATTAAAGGTGATTTGATATTTGAAGTGTATAATTACTTTGTGAATTAATTAAAGGGATTAATTAGGGATAATTAATTAAGGAGTAATTAATTTATTTGGTGAAGTAATTAAGGGTAGTTGATTACTGAATGGAGTTAATCAAGGGTGATTAACAGTTATGATTTAAAGATTAATTACTTAATGTAATTAATTTAATTTGAAAATGTAATTAGAAGATCATTAATTATTATAATTAATGATGTAATTAAGATTGATTAATTAAGATTAATTAATCAATAATAAGTGATTAAAAGTAATTAATTTAGGTAATTGATTAAGGAAGTAATTAAAGGTTAATTACTATATTTGGTTAAATATAATTAATTTGAGAAATTAATTAGTGGATAATTACTTGAATTACTTAAAGGTTAATTTATCAGGGATGATTAATTAAAATGAATAATTGGATGATGATTAATTATTTGATTGATAATTAATTAATAATGATAAGCAAGGATGATATTGGTAAAGTAATTAATTTAATTTACTTTAAATTAATGGAATGGTATAATTAATTTAATTCATTTTAAATTAATTATTTTGGTATGATTATAAATCATGGCTTATATGGTTGGATAGTGTTGTTTGCTTTGGATGGTTAGAATCTCAGATATGAGATAAATAATGTTGTGTGATATGAATGAATTGGTTGCATTGTGATGTTGATATAGATTATCTTTTTGGATAATGATAATATGGTTTATCTGATATGATGATAATGTTGATTACCTGTTTTGGATGTGTGATTTATCTATTTGTATATATAGATAATTGAATTGTTTAAACCTTTAAAACAACTTGGCCTTAAAAGACACGCTTTGGATTTCGATGAGACCGGGATCGGGTTTCCATATTTGGATATCCGAAAACCACATCGATCCAAATTAACGTTAGGTCGTGAATCCGAGTGGAGCAACTGAAGACTCGAGGTGTAAGGGCTATACGTCAGTATAACTCTGTGGGTGATTCCGTAATGAGTTGACGGAATATATAGGTTCGAGATGGTGATTTAGAGTGCAAGGGTTATCATCGTTAACTCTGAGGGTGATTCCAAAATGAGTGTAACGAGATAATGCCTTCGGTTTCGTTCGAACCCGGAACGAACTTGTATGGATTGAATGCTTTCAGAACATCGTCAGGTGGACGATGAGCATTCTAAGAGATGTGTCCACTAAAGGTAATCGTAGCCTCAAGCCTCATCAACGGGGAATGGCTAAAACAGGGAAGGTGCAGCAAGGCTTCGTGGGTAGCTCCCACTGGAGAGCAAGATTGATCCCTGTCTAGAGGTCCCTTTTTATTTCGGTTATGTGGGCAGTTGGATGTACACCAACTGCGGGGTTGTCGTGTTCGGGACTGTCCAGTAAGGGATGGTTCCGGTCTTGTGTTGCAGGGGGGTTAGGGTGGCTCCTCGGTACGGTGATCTAGGCCACGTACTGTGACGGGCGGTACCCCAGTAGCCCTGCCATTGTATGGAATCCAAAATCCAATAAGTGCCAACGGTTTTGATTGTATTACCCACTTTTGTAGCTAGTAGCTGGAATTTAATAGATGTAACAATTTCGGCTATTTCTTATTTACTTGAAAACCCTAGACACTATTATAATATCATCGGATTTCCTATCAAATTTTTTGGTTAGCGTAAGGTAAAAACTATTCCATGTTTATGTGTGGGAAGTCTTACGTGATACCTTTTTCTTTTCAAAGGTTTTTCAAAGTTAAGCAACTTTAACCTGTTACTCACACCAGACCCATGTCTGACCCGGAGTTTATCTTTTGTTTTTCATAAGCTCTTGGGTACTCAAATTTTTACGAGCAGCCAAGGGATTCAGGTTATCTTTTGACGAATTATGGAGGAGCAAACGGAGCAGGAGGCTTCTGCGTTAGATATATAGTATTCCGCTGTGTGATATGTGATTGTCTCTGAGTTGTATTATGTTGTAAATACTAGACAGGCGTTTATAACTGTCTAGTATATGTTGTATATCTGTGTACTCTGATAGTGGTTGTAAACTATGTAATATTTTATGTTATTAATATAATTTATTCGTTCCGCTGTTGAGATTCTGATGTGTTGTTTCTTCTTCTTCTCTTTCTTTTCTCTTTCTATCCCTTTCTTTCTTCATGATGATACGACTTTTTCTGGGAAGAAAAAGTCGGTTCGTCACAGGTGGTATCAGAGCATTAGGTTGAGTGAATACCTAGGCTCTGGAGTAGTGTCTATCTTGAGAGAGCGTATTTGTAGTTTTATTATATATATATATATATATATATATATATTTCTACCTATTTGTTGGGTTACCCGTTCAGGTTGTCCAATATAGGGTATAAAGGTAGATTAGGTAGTGGGATGTGTAACACAACTACTACCATTGGTTGGAGTTTTGAATGTTGAGGTTGAAAGTGTATTTGTCGAGACTGTAGACCTAATACCGTCTCGAGTGAGTTGTGCAGAGTATAGGATTTCATAGATCTCTGAAGGTAACCTGTTAAGGTTCGGAGTCTATCTTTCAATTGGATGAGTAGAGTTTTGATCTGTCGGTTTGGCAAAAGAGAATGATGGTATCTTGATATCTCAGGGAGTAGTAGCTACGTGATGAGACGCAGTAACAATAGATGTCTTCGAAGATTTTTGCTTTGGAACAAGTTAAGGAGGTGAGTCTGCTTCAGTGTTGTGGCTGGATTTAGCAGGATGTTTCTGTCTGGTGAGGTCCAAGTTTCTCGAAGAGTTTTGGATTAGGAAGTCTTTGACGTCAGTGTCAGCTATGCAGCTCGGGGTATTTTGTGTCCTGGCAAAAAGATTTTTTGGTTAGCAGTTTTTCTGAAGATATTCAAAAGCAGCAGAGTGGATTCCATTTCTTCGATGGATTGGATAGATGAGCGTAAGCTGTTCTGGTTGGTAAAGAGAGAACAGTTTTCTTTGGATATTGGACTGGTTGATCGCAAATGTGACTTGCGATAGTTTGAGTGTTCTCTTGAGCTATGAGAAGTTTGTCCGTACCTGGAGGCCGAGTTTTCTTATCGATTGGATTCTAGGAGTGATACCGGAGGTTTATTGAAGCAGCTTTGGATCAGATGGGGCATCTGAGTTTTCTTCTATGGATCTATTGAACCATATTTTTGTGGTGTGTTATCCAGTTTGTGCTCGAGTTTTTCTTCTACTTCAGATCAAAGTTGTGCAGCGGAAGCAGATTTGAAGTGCTTTTGTTTTATCTTTTCCGGATAAGAGAAGAAAGTTAATCTTCTGATGTTTGTGGAATAGAGTTGGTGTTCTTGGTTTGGTATTGATCTTGAGGAGATCATTTTGTTGGATTGTTTTTAGTTCTGTGTGTGTCTAGAGACATCAGCAAAGGTTGAGCTGATCAAGAGAGTTGAAGGCAGCCCAGGATCGTCAAGAGTGTTTGGTGGATAAGAGACGAAGGAGTTTGGATTCTGAAGTCGGAGATTTGATTCTGAATAAGTTTTCTCCGATCTAAAGAGCTATAAGATTGAGTAAGACTGGGTAAGTCAGCTCCGAGATGTTTTGGACCTTTTCTGTGTTTTGTGAGGATTGGTGTTTGGTTTTCAAAGTTGAATTGTCAGTTTGGATAACTAGGATTTGATGTGTTTTACGTATCTCTGAGGGAGTACGTGTATGGTTTATCTCTGGTTGTGGAACCAGCAGTTCAGGAGGATATGATTGTTGATTCAGACTCGTCTGTAGTCTGATATCATGTTTAGTTTTGTAGATCTAGTTGGATAGGAGCTCTATAGTTTAATAGTATTGATTGTTTAGATTCTATAGAGCGAGTATCCCGATATTTATACCGGGGAAACTTGTGAAAATTTTATCCAGGTTTTTTTGGATAATTAGATTTGTTTTGTTTGAATTGGTTGCTATGGTTGTTAGCATATGTTTGATATATGCTTGTGTTTTAAAATAAAAAATCATGAGATAGATTATTGAATTACCTTTGCTCTTAAATTTCGGGGATGAAATTCTTTTAAGGGGGAAGGAATGTGATATCCCGAAAATTTGGGCAATATAAATTTAATAATCTGTGCTATAAATTTAATTTGATTTGATAATTTTAATAACAAATTTGGAATTTGATTTAATAATCATGTTTTAATAAATATTTAAGTTGAAAGAATTTATCTTTTTGAATAAATAATTTTTTTTCTGTTTATAATATATATATTTGTATATATTGTAAATTGATAAATTTTGATTTTGAATTTAGTAAATGAATTAATTTTCTAGTTCTAATTTATATTTGATAAATTGGGAATTTGATTTAAATTTGACATTTAACTTTACAACACAATTCAATAAATAATGTTATAGTTTATACTATGATAAATCTTATTTGTTTTAAAATTTTATTTAGCTTAAATATATGAATTTAAAATTTGATAAATATGAAAGCTAAGTTTTATTTTATATTACTTGGGATTTATATATATAAGAATTTACAATGTAAATTACAAATGATCTTAGTTTGTTATAATCTCTTTTAACAAATTATTTAATATTGCTTAATTTGTTATTTTTAGATAAAAATCATAATACTTAAGTTCTTATGAAAACAAATCCTATTTTTATAGAAATAGGATTTGTTCTTTTAAAATTTTATAAGAGTTATATATGCATATGTATAACTTGATTATTCAAATTTGATTTGATAAATTAATTTAAAGTTTGAATTTAATGTTTTAAAGAATAAATACTTAAAAGTATTTGAATAGGCTTTTATTTATAAAATTTGTTTGTTTTGTTTTTCTATAAAGAAAAGGGATAAACTCATTTATAAATACATAAGAAATAATGAATTAAGATATAAAGTTTTTAAAATTCAATTTAAATTAAAAATACTTGGATTATATGTGTAAGTTTCTTAAGATACAAATTGACATGTGTTTACCATATAGTAATTAAAGTGACAAATGTTAAAATGTGAACAAGTGTAATGTTTAAAATTTTCTTTTTCATTTTATTTCTAATAAAATCAAAATATACTTATACAAATACATCCTCTAACATCTTTCTTCCTTTCCATTTTTTTCTTCAAACTTAAGAACTTCAGCTGAAAATTCTGTAATCAACATTCAAACAAAAAAAATTAATTACTTTGATAAATCTACAATTCAAAAGCAAGATCTGCAAATCCCCTCTCAAAACAAGTCTGAAACCTGTCCTCTTGTAACCAAAATAAATCAAAAGCTGTTTGAAGCTCTCTTCAAAAATCAGTAACCTGAAATCAATTTGCAATTTCTAAAACCTACATGTAACTTCAAAAGCTCAGTTAAGCCTGCAATTCTTTTCTGGAAACATGCATGCATCTGGAAAACACAAAGTACTACATCATTTCAAGTTTTAAAGTACTAAAGCAATCTGAAGTTCAATTTTTCAAAAAGCAAGAGCAAGATGAAGTTTTAAAGCATCTGTAATTTTTGAAAATTCAAAACTGAAGTTCAGAAAAATGCATAAGCATGTGCTCTGCTCCTAAACCAAGTGAGTAACATTTTATTGAATAAACTTACGTATAATTAGTTGCTTATTTACTTTGGAAATAATTACGTTTGCATGCAATTTACTGATATATATATAGATGAATGTTTGAAGTTGTGCAAGTGCTGTGTGATTATTTTTGCTGTGCATAAATTCCTAGGTTCAGGAATTTCTAAAATCTCCATTCCTCTTGATTTAATCTGTGTAAAGCTTTAAGATTCAATCAAAATGGTATTGTAATATGAGTTTAAAGTTTAAAATTTTATAAAAATAAAAAAAAGTCTACAGGGCCTCTGAAATATAAATACAACAGAGCACATTGAATATAAGTAAGAATTTGATTTTCTAGAATCATTGATTAAAGTTGATAAACTGATTTCATTAACTATAACTTGAATTTTAAAACTAAAATTAGAAATCTTAGCTTGGAAATGGTTGAGCATTACTGTTTTATCCAGAAAACATGTTTTGGATTGAGTCTGTCAATTCAGGAAGACTGGATTGCCATTATTGTTTCTGATAATTAAGTGATGATCGAAGGTTAAAGGAAAATTAGAGAGAGGTGGATCTGAGTATTTAGGCAGTGGTGATTTGGGTTTAAAATTTCTAACCTTAGTTTTCTGTAACTCGATGAAATTGTGCAAATGCGACATCGAGAAGTGATCGAGTTATTTCAAACTCAAGGGGGAGATAAATAGGGTATGGAGTAAGTTGAGGGCGGAGGTGGTGTTTCACAGGTGGCCGAAGTTTGGGGGTTGAGGTGTTTGCAGTCAACCCATTTTGTTCCTGTTCGGGTTCGAGTGCTTGATTTTGATTTAGGGCTTTTGTAGTTGTATTGAGGGTTGATTAGGTGTTTGGAGAGGGCCGTTGACTTGCGTAGGGGGTCGCGATGGATCGGAGATGGTCGCTGCGGTGGTGCAGGTACATGATTTTTAATGGAGTATCGGTGTTTGGAGAAGATGGTTTTCCAGTGTTTGTCTCGGGTTGTCTTATGTTTTGCTCGAAGTACTTGACCGTTGAACTCGAAGGAAATTGATGAGGTCTCGGGTTTTAGTTTTGTTACAGGGTGGATAAACCTGTTAGCACAGGTTTTGTATAACCTGATTTTTATTTGGGTTTAATTGATGTTAAGGTGAATGTGTACTCGAGATTAGTTTAGTTTAGCTCGGGTTAGTTTGTTGGAGTTTGAAACTTGTCTTGTGTTCAAAATTTAAAACTAAATTTAAAACTAAATTTAATAAAATGAAAGTAGGAATTTAAAGTAAGTTTCAAATCTAACTTAAATTTTGGATTCAAGTTGAATTGAATCTTAAAGTTGGAAATGATTAGGTATTTAAATTCAAATTTGTTTTAAAATAACTTTAAAAGAGTTTATTGTTTAAAATGTTTTTTTTAAAGAATTAGAATTTAAATGTGAAATTGAAATATGAAGTAATGTTTAAATAAAGTTTTAAATTTGATTCAAATCTAATTTTGAATCTTTGGTTTAAAATGAATTTAATTTTTATAAATTTAAGTGTTTAAACCAAATTTGATTTATAATGTAAAAATTTAAATGGTTTAATTTTAAAAAGAAATTTGTTTTAACTTTTGTAAAATTTATTTTATAATAAAATTATTATTTAGCAATTAAGGATTTAGATTGATATTAAAACTTGTTAAAGTTAGGTAATAATTTAATGATTTGTTTTTCATTTAATTTTTAGGATAATTAAATGAACAATTAATTTATTTAAGGAAATAAATTAAGGGTTAATCTTATGGGATTAGGATTAATTATTCATTGAATAATTAACTTGTAATTAAGAATAATTAATTAAATAAAATTAGTTTTTAATTAATGATTAATAATTAATTAATCAAATAATAATAGATTAATTAAGTTTTAATTAACACTTAATTATTTAATTAATTTGGGATTAATTAATGGATTAATTAATGATTGATTAATTCGTAATTAATAATGATTAAAATAAGTTAATTATTTTAGAAAATAATTAATGAGTTGTTAATAGTTAATGAAGATCATTAACTAAGGATTATTTAATAATTAATTAATGTGATTAATTTTAATTATTAATTAGATTAATTAATTTATGGATAATCAATTGTGTAAGTTATTAAGTATAATTACTTATGGAAGTAATTAAGGAATTAATTACTTATTAATTGAGTTTAATTTGATTAGTTTAAGTTAATTAATTTAGTTTAATTAATTTAAATTAATCGTTTGATGATTTGTGAAGTATAATTACTTAATGTAATTAAATGTAGAGTAATTACTTAGAGAAGTAATTAATGGATAATTACTATGTGTAATTAATTAAAGGTGATTTGATATTTGAAGTAATTTAAGTATAATTACTTTGTGAATTAATTAAAGGGATTAATTAGGGATAATTAATTAAGGAGTAATTAATTTATTTGGTGAAGTAATTAAGGGTAGTTGATTACTGAATGGAGTTAATCAAGGGTGATTAACAGTTATGATTTAAAGATTAATTACTTAATGTAATTAATTTAATTTGAAAATGTAATTAGAAGGTCATTAATTATTATAATTAATGATGTAATTAAGATTGATTAATTAAGATTAATTAATCAATAATAAGTGATTAAAAGTAATTAATTTAGGTAATTAATTAAGGAAGTAATTAAAGGTTAATTACTATATTTGGTTAAATATAATTAATTTGAGAAATTAATTAGTGGATAATTACTTGAATTACTTAAAGGTTAATTAATTAGGGATGATTAATTAAAATGAATAATTGGATGATGATTAATTATTAGATTGATAATTAATTAATAATGATAAGCAAGGACGATATTGGTAAAGTAATTAATTTAATTTACTTTAAATTAATGGAATGGTGTAATTAATTTAATTCATTTTAAATTAATTATTTTGGTATGATTATAAATCATGGCTTATATGGTTGGATAGTGTTGTTTGCTTTGGATGGTTAGAATCTCAGATATGAGATAAATAATGTTGGGTGATATGAATGCATTGGTTGCATTGTGATGTTGATATAGATTATCTTTTTGGATAATGATAATATGGTTTATCTGATATGATGATAATGTTGATTACCTGTTATGGATCTATGATTTATCTATTTGTATATATAGATAATTGAATTGTTTAAACCTTTAAAACAACTTGGCCTTAAAAGACATGCTTTGGATTTCGATGAGACCAGGATCGGGTTTCCATATTTGGATATCCGAAAACCACATCGATCCAAATTAACGTTAGGTCGTGAATCCGAGTGGAGCAAGTGAAGACTCGAGGTGTAAGGGCTATACGTCAGTATAACTCTGTGGGTGATTCCGTAATGAGTTGACGGAATATATAGGTTCGAGATGGTGATTTAGAGTGCAAGGGTTATCGTCGTTAACTCTGAGGGTGATTCCAAAATGAGTGTAACGAGATAATGCCTTCGGTTTCGTTCGAACCCAGAACGAACTTGTATGGATTGAATGCTTTCAGAACATCGTCGGGTGGACGATGAGCATTCTAAGAGATGTGTCCTCTAAGGGTAATCGTAGCCTCAAGCCTCATCAACCGGGAATGGCTAAAACAGGGGAGGTGCAGCAAGGCTTCGTGGGTAGCTCCCACTGGAGAGCAAGAATGATCCCTGTCTAGAGGTCCCTTTTTATTTCGGCTGTGTGGGCAGTTGGTTGTACACCAACTGCGGGGTTGTCTTGTTCGGGACTATCCAGTAAGGGATGGTTCCGGTCTTGTGTTGCAGGGGAGTTAGGGTGGCTCCATGGTACGGTGATCTAGGCCACGTACTGTGATGGGCGGTAACCCAGTAGCCCTGCCATTGTATGGAATCCAAAATCCAATAAGTGCCAACGGTTTTGATTGTATTACCCACTTTTGTGGCTAGTAGCTGGAATTTAATAGATGTAACAATTTCGGCTATTTCTTATTTACTTGAAAACCCTAGACACTATTATAATATCATCGGATTTCCTATAAAATGTTTTGGTTAGCGTAAGGTAAAAACTTTTCCATGTTTATGTGTGGGAAGTCTTACGTGATACCTTTTTCTTTTCAAAGGTTTTTCAAAGTTAAGCAACTTTAACCTGTTACTCACACCAGACCCATGTCTGACCCGTAGTTTATCTTTTGTTTTTCATAAACTCTTGGGTACTCAAATTTTTACGAGTAGCCAAGGGATTCAGGCTAGCTTTTGACGAATTATGGAGGAGCAAACGGAGCAGGAGGCTTCTGCGTTAGATATATAGTATTCCGCTGTGTGATCTGTGATTGTCTCTGAGTTGTATTATGTTGTAAATACTAGACAGATGTTTATAACTGTCTAGTATATGTTGTATATCTGTGTACTCTGATAGTGGTTGTAAACTATGTAATATTTTATGTTATTAATATAATTTATTCGTTCCGCTGTTGAGATTCTGATGTGTTGTTTCTTCTTCTTCTCTTTCTTTTCTCTTTCTATCCCTTTCTTTCTTCATGATGATACGACTTTTTCTGGGAAGAAAAAGTCGGGTCGTCACACGTTCCCAATTAGCAACGATAAAAAACCGTTGCTAACTGAACCAAGACGGTGATTAACAGTTTCTAAATGGCAACGGTTAATAACCGTTGCCAAATGCGCGGATGGTTAGTTGCAAATCTCAGTATTTGGTGTAGTGTGTATATATATATATCGAAAGATATTATCTAAAAGAGTTAGAAGAATGTATATATATGGATAATTATTTTCCTGTTTGATTGGATTTGTTTGAGTAGATATTTAGAATAATTGATTAAGATCCCGTATATATAATATAGTGTTCTATTCGCATTGAATAGATTTGGATGTTGTTGATATTAATTTATAACATGGGTATAAATTAATTAAACTCTAATATTGTAGTTGCATTAGTGATTGAAATATTATTATATACTTTATCATAGATATTTAGGATAATTTCTTACCGTATATACACATATTGTGTTTTATTCGTTTTGATTATAGTTAGATGGAGTTGATATTAATTTATAACATAGTTATAAATTAATTAAAATCTAATTTGTTGTTATATTAACGATACATATATTATTATGTCTTATTACTTATTGGATGTGAAAGTAAAACAATGTTGAAGTGAACGGTGATGGTCAATAAGACATTCGAGTCGAGAAAGCGATTGAGACAAGGAACATAGGGCATAGAATATTCCTAGATGGGAATAGTAGGAGGAGACTAAGATTGCAATCAAGAGCCAATCAGTTACGAGATCGAACAGCAGATACGAGATCAGAACGGTGATCGGTTTCACAGTCATATACGATAAGTGTGTACGATTCGAAGGGGCATATGAAGGCAAAAAGTCAGTTCTAGGCTCAGGCAGAAGCGTGATTTGTTAATTTTGCACCATAAGGAATAATTAGGGATATATGTGCACATATATATATGAATTATATACATGAGCAGTATGACATTTTGAAACCTTATTGATCGCTAAATTTAGTTTAAATTGAAGAATCAAGTGATATTTGGCTATAATATAGTTGGTAGGCATGTTGATGAGGGTTTCTTCCTTGGTTCGGGGCATGGCTTGGCACGATGCTTTGATTTGATTTCGGTAAGAGTTTGAGCTACTAGGAAAGAAGGTGCAATGAAAAGTGATACATAGGCGGTCAATAATGATCGAATATAGTATCAGTGATGTGGTTAGTTACACGGTCACATCTGATGAACGTGTATGATTGAGGAGTTACTTCATGTCTCTTGGCTTCGAACTTGGAATACATATGATTTGATGAATGGTATTGATCTTTTAGTAGTGATCGTATGTATTAATAGAGCTTTGGAAAAGGGAATTGTTTTGAGGTTCAGATCTGGCTTCCGGGGTTGGGGTTTTGGAGAAATTATTTGGGCTCGTTAAGCTTCCGGTTTCGTTTGGGCAAAGCTATGGAGATGTTCATTCTTGGTGGGGCTTTGAAGTTCTAATGAAATTCAAATAGCATGGCATAACTTGAATTCATATTGTTTATCCATAGACTATCATATAATATCAGTATTGTAAAATGAAATCAATATACCATTGTGGTTCATCATCTCCAAACATGGTTCCGGAGCAGCAGCAGAGAGAGAGTGGGACGTTAGTATACGGTAGGTCATATATTGTTCTGTAGTATGATTGGGTGCTGCAATAGGACCTACAGACCAATTTCTTTTGAGATGTTGGTTTTTAGGGGAATCCACAAGTTAGTCATGGCTATCGACACGTCTCTTCGATAGCTAATGGCAATTCAACATGAATGTCGGTTATAGATACTCATATTTTGGTATGGAGTACGGAAGATCATATAGGTGTAGGATGTAAGGCGAAGCTTGGGATTTAAATGATACCAGTTTTGTAAAAAGAATCCATTGTACCATTAAGGCACACGACCTGTACATGTTGTCCTAGAGCAAGGGTAGAAAGATATTGAAACCCTGGTCTAGAGTAAGTCACATATGTTCGATAGCACTGTCCATAGTACAGTTGGGTGCTGCGATAAGACCTACATACCAACTTATTTTGAGTTTTTGGTTTTCAGGGGAGTCCACAAAATTAGTTGCATCGATAGGTCTCTTTGCTAGCTAATGGAAATTCAGCACTGGTATCGATTATTGATATTCATATTTAGGTATAAGACATGGTGAGGATTACGCAATTTCGATCACAATGTATACGACTCGGGGTCTATGGTACAATTAGGTACCAACTGTCTATTTCGTACCCTAGATGGGGATTATTGGTCTACAGTAGATATTCTTAGCGGACTCCATCCATCCGTAACGATGAGCATCGATCTATTTTTATGTTTGTCGTTTATTGTTAGGTTTGTTGTGTTATTAGTTTGTTAGTTATTATCGTTGCATATTTTGTGTTAGACTTGTATTGTAATATCTATATTACCCCTTACACTTGTATATTTGTTTACCTATATTATACCATATTGTTACATAGTAGTCATATTATATTAGTTGTGTTGACTCATTGATTACAGAGGAATAGTAGGTTATGATATGATTTTCTATTTATTGGGATAAGTTTACTTGTTTATGGATAGTCCGGATTACCACTGAATCACGTTTATGGAGAGGTCTGGCTTTGCCTTGGTAGTTCCTATTTATTTCTATATAGTTTTGATACATAATATTTTGAATAGTTCCCCTCACACCGAACTTTAAGTCTAACCAGCCCATGTTTTGTCTTTGTCGGCTTATGTCATGATAACTCTCGGATACTCGACTGAGTAATTTGCAAGTTAGGTGCTTTGGGAATAGGCTTACAGGACAGGTGGAGCATTCTGATGGCGTGAAGTCGTCATAATGGATACATATACACACGCACGCACGCACACTTGTTGTTGATGTAGTACATGGAAGACGGGCTATTTTGTATATGAGACTTGTGATATCATATACTATATTCAGAACTCCATATGTATGGAGTTAATGTATTCTGATTTTCTATATTGATATTTATTATCGGTTGCTTCCACTATGCAGTCTCTTGTATATTGTTAATCATATTATATTCATGTATATTCGATATACTATATGTTCTTCCTATTGTGAGATTGTATCGATGTGTCTTGGTATAATGTTTTGTTTTAATTTTTTTACTCTGACAGACTGATTTTTGTGGTATTCAAGAGCCAAATATTATCATTCGATGTTGGTTCAAGGTATTACGAATGCTATTGGCCTTATATTAGTTACCGTACCTATTGGTAGAGCTTTGGAAAAGGGAAATTTTTAAGGTCCAGCTCTAGATTTTTGGGTTTCAGGTTTTGAAGAAATTGTTTGGACTCAATGAGATTTTGGTTTCATTCGAGAAAAGCTATGGCAATGTTCTATCTTTATAGGGCTTCGAAGTGCTAGTGAAGTTCAATAACATAGGATAGCTTGAATTTGGATTGTCTATCCATAAACAATCAGATGGTATTACTTTTGTAAAATGAATCTATTATACCATTAAAGCACATGACCTATAGACATGGTTTCAGAGCAAAAGTGGAGAGTGACTAGGGCGCCCGTCTAGATTAGGTCCATAGTACGATTGGATGCTGCGACAAGATCTATAGGCCAACTTATTTTGATTTCTTTGTTTTTAGGGGAGTCCATAAGTTGTTTATGGCTCTCAATAGGTCTTTTTTGTAGCTAATGGAAATCTGGCATGAGTATCGGTTATAGATATTCATATTTCGGTATGAGGTATAGGAAGATCCACATACGTATGGTATATAAGGTGGAGATTAGGATTCAAATGATATCAGTTTTATAAATGGAATTCATTGTACCATTAAGGCACACAACCTATATATGTGGTCCTAAAGCAGGGGTGGAAAGAGGCTTGAACATCACTCTAGTGTAGGTCATATATTATTCTATAGTACGATTGGGTGCAGCGATAGGAACTACATGCCAACTTCTTTTAAGGTGTTGGTTTTCACCGGAGTCCACAAGTTAGTTGTGGCTCTCGATAGGTCTCTATGGTAGCTACTGGCAATTCAGTACGGGTACTGATTATAGATATTCATATTTAGTTATGGGACATAGTGAGGTCTTCACAAGTACGATCACAATAGATGCGGCTCAGGGTCTGGTACGATTAGATATTGACTCTATTTATTTCGGACCATGGATGGGATCATTGGAATACCTTAGATATCCTTAGTGGATTCCTCCCCTCAGCAATGATGGGTGTCAATATGTATTCTTTGTTTGTCGTTTATTGTTATGACCATGAGTGTTATTAGTTAGTTATTATTATTGCATATTATGTGTTAGACTTATATTGTGATATTTATATTACCCCTTTCACTTATATATTTGGTTACATGTATCATAGTACATTGATACGCACCAATCACATTATATTTGATTATAGGAGAAGAGAAGGTTATGATATGATTTCCTATCTTTTGGGATAGATTTACTTTACTTGTTTATGGATAATCCAGATTATTCCCGAGCCACATTCGCGGAAAGGGCCGACTTTGCCTTAGTAGTTCCTATTTATTTGTATATAGTTTTGATATACAGTATTTTGATATAGTCCCACTCACACCAGACTTTAAGTCTAACTCGCATTTTATCTTTATCTGTTTACGTTATAACAACTCTCAGGCACTCAACCGAGTAGTTTGGGAATCAAGTGTTTTGGGGATAGGCTTACGGGACAGATGGAGCATTCTGAATGCTTGAAATCAACATAGTGGATACACACACACACACTTGTTGTTGATGTGGTATATGGTAGACAGACTATTTTATATATACAAGACTTGTAATATTATATATTATATTTAGAACTCCACATTAACGAAGTTAATGTATTCTAGATTTCTGTATTGATATTTATTTATCAGTTGCTTCCGCTAGTGCAGTCTCTTGTATATTGTTTACTCTATTATGTTTATGTATATTCAGTATATTGTATGCTATCTTCCCTCTATGAGATTGTATCGATGTGCCTTGGTATGACGTTTTGTTCTATTTTTTTGCCCTAACCGACCATTTTTTATGGTATTCAGGAGTTAGAGGTTATCATCTGATGTTGATATAGGGTAGTACAAAGGACGGGTCATCATATAGCCTTGCTTTCAAAGGCAACATCGACTCGAATCCCATGGTCGTCACGTACAATGTTTGTTTACAATAAATGAACTAATTTGAAACATCACATAAAAAGATGTATTATAATTGAAGTTAAAGTTGGGCTACAACACTACGTTTGTACTAATGTTAATAGTAGTTCAACTAGTTATGAAGTAGAAGTAATTAGTGAACAATTGTAGTGGAATGAAGTGTTTAATTTTATTCAGTATGGCCAGCATCATGGACATTCTGAACCTGGTTCTTCTAGTTTGTGTGTTAATTTTTACTGTAGGTATATTCTGAACTAGGTCATATCTTATATTTTGTAAAAGGATTATGCATATCTTTGATAGTTTTGTGAAATTAGATGCTTATACTTTAAAATCTAAGCTATCATCTTATTTGAAAAGCATAAACAAGCATTTTAAATAAAAAAACTTACAACAAAATGATTATTCCATCAACATGGAATTCATAAACAATTAATCCATTCTTGAGAGAGAAATGGCTAAATTAGATAATGCTTGAGGGAAAACGAAGAGATTTACATATTTAATTATAGATTTATAAAGATAATAATCTCACTTTTTCAAAAATGTAATGACCCCACTACTATATCCATATTACTAAAGAACATTATAAATAATATTGTCTAATAATACAAAGAATACGGCTTGTTAAGGGTGACCAAATGTGAATATCACTTTAAACTAACACTAATACGTCATACTTAACATTTTACGAAACCTCTGAAATAAAATTTGACGTGTTCAGTCTCGGTTCAAAATAATAAACACATCGGTTTCTCAGAATCATAACAGTATATCATATAAACAATAGGCATAGATCGCAGCGGAATAATAAACATCATATACATATACAAGGCTCAGAGTCTATCAAATATGATACTAGACTCACATAATTTACATCTAGTGTAAATCTTTAACTCAAATATACATCTTATATATGGACACAAAATCCTACATGAGATAAATTAAAGGTCAACAATGTTTAACTCTTTGCTAGCATAACCATCCAAAGGTCAACCTGTCATATATCTTGAAAAGTCTCGGCCTAACCCAAGCATTAAAATAACACTAGGGTTAGACTATCTCTAAATATGGAAAAAGGCAAGAACAAGATATAACACAAGATATATGACATATAAGTAAATCTAGAAGTCCAAGGTATAACAAGTCACATACTTAATTTAACTCTGAGTTTACTTCAAAGCACAGTTGTGTGTGTGTGTGTGTATATATATATATATATATATATATATATATATATATATATATTTGGTCACAAACACACATTAGTCACTAAATAGAAAATCATAGAGTAAAGCACAATATCCTTAATAGAAAGAAACTAATTTCGCACCGTGGAAAACAAAAAAATGTGGTATCACTCATATCGATCTGATACCAAAGGTCAGAAACAAAAAATCATGACACAATCATAAGGATTGAGGAATATACAAACTTGACACAATCACAAGGATCGGGGAAAACCGAATCTCAACCAATCAAGACGATCGTGGCGACCATGACTTGAAAATTCTAGATTATTCATCTTTATAAATTTATAATCGTAAAGAAATCCATGTTTATATCTCTTAAAAATCTATCAATCCTATCGACCACCAAAAGGAAATGTATTCTAAAGTGATAAATACTATCACTTTCAGTAATCACTAGAAACTTAATCAAACGTCTCATACCACCTGGTGAAATTCAAGTATTTACTAGAAGCTAGTAAATCTCACTCATTATGTATATGGTTAAAAAACTTGAACTATGTACTTTCAAGGATCTATCGGTCCCACTAAACACCAAACGAGAATACAACCCTAAAGTGTTAAATACTTCCTGGTAGAAATTACAGGAATTTAACCAAGGCATCCCATACTACCCGATGAAATTCAAGTATTCACTAGTGGACTAGTAATTAACACTCTAACATTCTATTTAATGACTTATACCATACTGGACGATGCATTACTTTAAAGCATTTAAACCAATCAATAACACTAAATCGATTATTAGTCCTCCTCATCTTATAGAATTAAGGCTCTCAAAACATTTTATATTTCAAAATCTTCTCCAAATCCTTAGTGTTGAAAGCAAGTTATATACATTATTTTATGGAAACTAATTTCCAAAATACACCATATATTTTTATATACTTACTTTCAAACTTCCCATTTAATACTAAAAAAATCCATTTATTTCCAAACACAATGTGTGTATACACACACATACACTAAGTGATTAATCCATTAACCCGGTTTTATAACAAATTGCTCTTTTATATAATTGTTCCCAAATGCTTATTAAAGATTAATAGTTGACATACCTTATTCCAAGCCCATATTGATATTTAACATTTGTTTTTTCCATAAAAAACAACTGGTTTATATTTCTAAAAAAATAATTCAAACCGATAAAGTTCTTTCTATTTTTTAATTACTGGTATATAATACATTTTTATTAAATAATATATAATAGTTCCAAGGATTTTAGTAGTAACCAAAGTGTAACTATTTGTAGCAAACCAAAACTTGAATCTCTTTAGTTTTAGAAATCAGTTTCTAATGCACACACAAAAAAAAAAACTTACACATGCACACAAATACTTCTTTTTAAAATCCATAACACATTTTGGTACTAAACTTATAAGAATATAAGTATATTTATTATTAAAATAGGTTGAATTCCAATTCTAAAACAATGTACAATATAAAGATGCAGTTGTTTAGAAATAAGAGGGTTCATAGACTTATAAAGTACTTTATCAAATTTTCCATCACAAATCATAATTAACAGTTTAAGAACTTAAACCATAACAAGATTGCAATGCAATAGATCACCATATATCATCATTTGAGAAGAGGAACAAACAAAACAAAAATATGCAATAAAATAGAGAACTGCTTGAAACGATGTTGCTCCAGACCATCACCCCATCGGTCGACCAGTGGTGACGAGCACTGGAGCTCGTGAGGCTATAGGATGCTTATTGGTTGATCGTTGCAGCTATTCTCATTGATTGAAGTTTACACTAGCACACATGCATTAATATCGACCTACAGAACATTATGCCCTGATTCAAGCAACATGTTTTGCAGTTTTTGAGTCATAGGTTTTAAGTAAACAGTAACTTAAGAATTTTAGCAAACAACAAGTCCATTCAATGAACTTATAATAGGATTCAACATAACAATCATGCACTTGGATTTACAGAAAGACGTGTGAGGGTTACTCACTAATTTCCTATTTTCCTTAATGATCTCGCATTCGTAATTAACTCAAATTCTGAGTAAGAGAAACCCTAGAACTCCATAGAAATAAATAACACAAAAGGATTCAGAAATCACTAAAAGACTTGAAGTCAATTGCTTGAATTGATAGGCAAAAGCTTAGATTGCGTACCTTGATTTTTATTTGATTTTCCATGATTTTATTTATATTTTAAAATAAAGATCTTTAATGAATTTAGAAGTAGATAAGAAACCTAGCTCTTATTCTTATACAGACCTTGAAGGATCCATTTGCCAATCTCAGGCCGATTCTAGATGTAATCGAGTCTTATCGCCTTGCCAATTTTAGCCTTGGGAAATTCGGATCTCCAATCCGCTTCACCTAAGATGTGCCTTTAGACAAAGTAAGAGAGATAGCTCCTATCAACAAAATTGAAACCCATGGTCCGTTGGAGGGGACACTAGGACAATAACACACACATGTACATACACTGTACTTTAATCGGTTCGTGTGGAGTTTTAATTCGATCAAGACTGACTCATCTTTGTTTCATTTGCAGATTCTATGGACCATTGTGGATTATATGATGATTTCTAGGAGTATATGGGGGTATCACCCGAGGTGTGAACAAAGTGTGCAGCTTCACAAGTCTGGCCATGGGTCTAAGTCCAACTGGCACTCGAGCCAAGATCGTGGAAGTAAAGAGAAAGACTATAGGTCGCACGATTCGTCGTCTAAGCATCATTCTAGATCTAGATCTACCCATCTAGGGGTTCAAAGAAACATTGTAGTTGCCAAGGCAATCACCCACGTGATGACATGTCTGGTATTTCCCCTCCTACCAAGCAAGCAACGTTATCCCATATTTCTCAGCAATCTCAGCATCCTACAAAGTCCACTACATATGATTCCTCTCGATGCGAGTACGATATGGCACTTGTTGATATGCCAGTTGAACAACTTGACAAACAGCTTATTGTACAAGTAGAGTGATTGATCTCTTTGAATCTTATGGTAGCCATTTTGCAACATCACTTTCCCAAGATCAATCTCAAAGCTTGCAAGTTTATTCCGAACATAAAGGATATTCCTAAATGATACTAAACCTAAACAGTTGCTTATGTCAATAACATCTACGATTGGTATTTCATCTGGAAAAGGTTAATTGAAATAATATCAGAATACTTCGAGGAATTAGAAGTTGAAATCGTGGGAATGAAACTCATAAAGGACAAGAATAATGCAACCATTTCCCGTCTAGATAAGGAAGTTGCCAAGTTGACGAAGGTGAAAGAGGAGACTAACTAAAAGGTTAAGGACGTACATGCTACAATTGAGCAAGAAAGAAGGAACGATGTGATTGAAGTGGATTCCATTCATCATAGAAATTATTATATGGTTAAGGAAGTTAAAACATTAAAGGAACAACTTGAGAAGGAGAAGAAAGAGAAAGGTGAGGCTTTTCTGACTACCCATACCTATTGTGACGATGTGCTTGATGTGCATGAAGAAAGAGATGTTGCGCATAGAGAAAGGGATGAGGCATTGGATAAAGCTAATAGAGTGGACGATTTAGTAGCCTCTACGAAGAGGTGGATTAAGGATAGCTTTAATCCTTCCATCACAAATTACAATACTAATATTCTCTAGTTTACAAACCTAGTCTGGCTTAGCAAGGCTTATCCATGCACCTTAGTGAAGGCATGGGAGAAGATGGTGAGTGGCGAGAGAAAACACTCAAAGGAAGGTGAGGTGGACCTAGAGGAGTTGGAATAGGAGTTTCTAAGCAAGGAGAAAATCGAGGTGTTCAGAGCTGATGAGCGCATTCTGCACCCTAAACTTACTACCTTTACTCAAAAGGACCAAGCTGAAGCTTCTGGCACTACTCCTCAAGATATTACTAAAGGCCTTACCTCTGATCCACCAATTGCCTCTGTCATTTCAATGGATCCTGGTTATAATCCAAATGCACCATAGTTTCACAGGCCAAGCATGCCATCTCCCATTTAGGAGGGAAGTTCAGACGATAACCCCCATGTTTAGGGCCATACTTTGGTGGAGATCTATCGCTAACTTTACTGACATTTGAGAGGGCACATATGATGTCAGTTGACGTTGCTAATCTCTCATTTTACCTTTCTAAAATTTTAGGTCATCATGCAATCTTAGATCTATTCAAGGAAAGCTCCCAACTGGGTCCACACACAACAACTGACTCAACGGTTGCGTCTATATTTAGGATAATCCCGGCCATCCCAGCTGCTAATGCCTCTGGTCCTAACATGCAAAAGATCCAAGCTTTGGATGAAGAAGGGACCAGTAATCTTCAAGAGATTTAGGTCGGTGAAGATGTTTTGATGATGGTGACTTCGAGGCATGTCATAGGGCCCACTATGCAAAAAGATCATGATCAATGGTCTCCGGATATCGCCAAGGTCAAGCAAGAGCCGATTGATCCACCTCCAATTCCATTGTCTATTGCTTTGCCTACTGACACTATTCATGTGGTCAGTAACGTTAGAAACTAGGGTGGCTATAACATAATGTTGGATCTTAAGACTATTCGGACACTAGAAGTGGTGAATTGTGTATTAACTACTTACTTAAGAATATAAAACTGTATTTACTCAAATTGCAAATAGAAGAAGTAATCAGAGAATAAGTAAGTAACGAAGTAAAATGCAGTAATGTAAATAACACCCGGATTTTTATACTGGTTCGGATTAACCAATCCTACATCCAGTCCCGCACTCTATCGTGCAGAATTCAACTATAATCGCTTGATTTCCACGGGTGGCAAGAACACCTTTACAATCTTGGTTTCACGGGCTACAAGACACACCCTCTTGATTTTACAGGCTACAAGAACACCTTCTCTTTATCACCAACAGCAAACTATGGCAAGTGGTTGTATCTTCAATACAGATTCTTGCAGATTTGGTATAATGATCCTATAGACCTACAATGGAAATATATCTTTGAATTATTTGAGGAATAGGATGAAATCAGAGAGAGAATGATGTGAATTCATGTACAACTCTCTGATATCATGTGGTTTGCAAATCAGTGAAGAATTGGAGTGAAACAGTATCGATTTGCAAGGAGATTGAAAGAGTATGCAATGGATTTCTTTTGCAAATGTTTGGAGAAGGAGTAAGAGAAAATAAGAATTCTTGATGTAAAAATTCATTGTCAGAGGCCTTTATATAGTGGTTGAAGAGATGTGTCTTTTGGTGAAGAGGTGGAGGGAAATGTCTCTTCATTTAAAATTTGAAATTCTAAAAAACAGTTAGTATGTCGACATCCCCCACCCCCCATGTCGACATGGGTGTGTTGCAAAATGAACAGCAACACTAATAAGTGTTGCAAATTTTCAGCATTTCAAATTGCCTTATATTTCTGGATTTTTGTGAATCGGTTGAGGACAATGGTTGATGATCTTCAAGTACAATTGCCATAAGATCTTTAACAAGATATTCTAAGGTCTAACCAACTCCTCATCGCTTCAAACACCTTTATCCTTCAGCATTCTTCTCTAATTGGGTTTTGTTCTTCAATTGCTCTGATTGACCTTCTTCTATAATTCATTTGCTTCCACTGTTTTCTTGTTTATCTCTATAAATGTCCCTATAATATATTTGTTATGACTGCATAGCTCGAAGATACGTTAGTAGTAATATTTATGTGGTTGTTGTCATCAAAATCAATACCTAGGGTATTAACAAGTAATACCCAAAGTGCATCCATCTTTTCATCACAGAGCACTCTGGTGAAGGGCCAAGGGAGTGGAGGGCAAGAAAGCAAAAGTAGATTGACAGTCCTTCGATGTGGGACATAAAGGAAAGAAGCATAAGAAGAAGTAATCGTTCGTCTCGTTTATGCTTTTGTTCCGTAGTAGCAGTTTGACACTTTTATCCTTTTGCTTTTTGGCCAGTATTGTGTGGATTCGGCCTCCGCTTTTGTTTTTGACTTCAATGTTAATAACAGTTGTAGTTACTTTGGCTATGAAATAAAAAGACTTTCGTTTTTGGTTTAAGTCTTAGGTGAATTTTTTTCTTAAGTGAATGAGAAATGCGCTTTACATTCAATGTTTTTTGTGATCCATTTCTCATTGTTATTATTAGGGTAATCACTAGTTTATTCTGTTATTCATGAGCGAAGAACAATTATCCAAGTGCTTCTGCACGTGACCATGTTCAGTTCTAGAACTAGGTATCGATTAAAGAAATTCATAGTCAGTCATCTCTTTGGACATCCATGACCATTCCAAACTTTGGGCATCGATCGAATTTAACCACTTAACATAGTGGCTTAAATATTCATTGCGAGGATATTTGTAAGTAAGACCTCGCCTATCTTCGAGTGTAGAACATTTTCCCTGCTTACTCCGAGCAAGACATGGTTGCTCTACTAGACTCTAGGCATGAGCATTGGAGGCATACCATCTCATTCAACCTTTGAGTTTTGAATATATATGCTCATGCCCCTAAGTTAAGGGTTGGAGGAGTTATTCGGCATCTATTTTTGAATTCCACATGCAATTGTACTTTGCACGTCCGATCATGAACTACGAAAGTTTGGTTAGCACCTACTTTTGGGTACCTGCAAACCTGCAATTTTCATAAGCAAGCTTATTTAAACATAATGCCATTTGCAGTGTTAGATCAGTTATGGAAAAATCTATGAGCTTCGGAAGTCATTTCTTTTATAAAACATTAGAAATGACAAATTCTATTTGGTTACATGGAAAGTATGCACAAATTTACATTCAAGTGAAATAGTGTCGTAAGTATTCACTCCTCCATTCCCTTGGGAGTGAGATCTCATCCACAGTTTCCAACTTGAAAGTGCCATCTCTAAGCTTTTGCTCTATTGCATACGGACCTTCCCAAGTCGGATCCAAGTTTCTAGGTCCAAGAAAGATTCGTTTAAGAATGAGGTCACTAATTTCAAAGGTCTGATTCCTGACCTTGGTGTTGTAATACTAAACGACTCAATTTCAGTATGCAACCACCCTCATATCAGCTTCATCATGCTTCTCATCTATTGTATCGAAAGGCTCTAGAAGAGTTTCTCATTCATATGTGGATTATAGTGATCAGTCGCCCGATGAGAAGGTACCTTGAGTTCAATCAGGATCATAGCCTCTGATCCATAAGCTAAGGAAAACAGAGAGTGGCCAGTCGATGACTTGTGGGTCATTTGATAAGCCCAAAATTTCTAATGGTAAATCATTGACCCACTTTCCCTTAGCCCTCTCATCCATTTTTAGAGTGGACTTAATTATCTTGTTTACTGCTTCGACCAGGCCATTCGCTTGGGGATGCACCACCATAGCGAACCTCTTCTCGATATGGTGTCTACAGGAGAAGTCTTTAAACTCAGCACCATCAAATTGGGTAACATTGTTAGAAATAATCATATATGGAACCCCAAAATGACAGATGATATTTCAAACAATGAAGTTGATTACTTTCTTCGTTATGATAGTGGCTAATGGCTCTGCCTTATCCAATTTGGTGAAGTAATCAACCATGACTACAATGTACTTTGCACCACCCTTGGATATCGGCACCACATCAATGATATTGATTCGCCAAACTGAAAATGGCCATGGACTAACAGTTTGAAAAATCTCTATTGGAGGGGCACTTGGTATCTTGGCAAATCTTTGGCATTTGTCACATTTTTTGGTGCAATCGGCTGCGTCTTGATTGCTAATTAGCTAGAAATACCTAGAGCGAAGGATCTTCGTCACTAGGGTTTGCCCCCCGGTGTGGTCACCATAGGCCTCTTCATGAATTTCCTTCAAGACCACTTGGCTTCATCATTGGTGACACACCAAAGCATGAGAACAGTTAATCCTTTCCTATATAGCACTCCTTGCATGATAAATCTGGTAGCTTTACAAAGAAGTTGGCATTTTTCATTTTTCCTATCCGGAGGGATTCCTCTCTGTAAATAGTTCTTTATTGGAGTCATCCATGACTCCATTTCAGGCAGCCTCTAAGATCCAATCGACATCCATCTGGTCAATGGTAGGAGCTGATAATACTTTCACTAGAATGAGACCCATGAGCTGTGCATTTCCGGAAGTGGCCAATTTCCCTAAAGAGTCGACCTTTGCAGTCTCCTCTCTAGGAATATGCACTATCGTTAATATTCAATATCACTGAGTAGTTCAAAGGCTCGATTTGGATAATGTGCTAGTCATGCTCATTTTGCTTGAAACTCCTTCTGCACTTGACATACCACCAGTTAGGAATCAAAAAAATGTAAGGTCCTAACTCCCAGTTCTTTGGCAATTCCGAGTCTTATAATCATGGCCTCATATTCTACTTCATTATTTGTTGTGAAAAAAATCAAGTTTCAAGGCGTAACAAATCAGATGTTCCTCAGGAGTTACTAACATGGCTCTAGCAGCAGAACATCGTTCATTATATGCACCATTAGTGTACATCTTCCACCTAGCATTCTATTCACCATTTCTTTATGGAATATCATTTCGTGCAATGTATTTAGCTATAAAATCCACCAAAGCTTGACCCTAAAATGCTCTCCGATGGTGATAAGATATCTTATATTGGCTCAATTCAATCTTCCATTTCAATAGCCTTCCAGAAGTCTTTGGATGTTGCTAGACATTTCACAAAAGTTAATTGGTAAGAACTTTAATTAGATGAGCTTGGAATAGGGGCAGATCTTCCTTGAGGCAATTAACAGGCAGTACGCAAGTTTTCTAGTTTTAGATAATTTTTTTCTACTCTTGTCAATTGTTTGCTGATGTCATAGATTGGTCGCTGGATTTAGGATTCCTCTTAAATGAGTGCGGCGCTCAAACATGCACCGACACTGCTGGATATATAAATAAATCCTTATCATCGAACACCTTTGATAAAATATGGGGCTCTCTAAGTGATTTACCAGGTCTTCGAATGCATCTGCATGCTCCTGCATCAAACTGAAAATCCATCTTCCCTTCGGACTCTTTACCTTCTTAATTACATCAAAGAAAAGGATGCATTTGTTAGTGGCTATGGAGATGAACCAACTTTGGATAGTGGCTTTTTCATTCAAGATCTGGACCTCTTTGACTGTTTTTGGAGCCTTCATATCCCTTAACGCCTTTATCTTTTCTGGATTGGTCTAAATCTCATGAGAGTTCACAATGACGCCCAAGAATTTCCCTAATGCAATGGAAAATGAGCATTTCAAGGGATTGAGCTTCCTTCTGTATTTTCGAAGAACAACAAACATCTCAAACAAGCCATCAACATGGCTCCCTGATCATCATGACTTCATGAGTATAGCATCTATGTAAACTTCCAACGATTACCTGATCTGATGTTTAAACATCCCGTTTACTATCCTTTGGAAAGTTGCTCCAACGTTCTTCAATCCAAAGGGCACAAGATAATAGTATAATCCAAGTTCGGTATGAAACTATATATTTCTAATCTAGTACGTGCATTAGAATCTGATTATATCCAAAATACACATCCACGATCGATAGTAGCTCATTTCCAGTTGTCGAATCCACCAGCTGATCAATTCTCGAAAGCGTGAAGCTATCTTTAGGGCCTTATGTAGATTATAATAGTTAAGACATGTCCTCCACTTCCCGTTTGGCTTCTTTATCAAAATTGGATTCAATACCCATTCCGGGTATAAAGCATTGCGGATGAAGCTATTATCTTTCAACTTCTCCTTTGAGCGCAGCGGATCTCTCCGTCCCCAGGCTGCGGTGTTTCTATTTCATAGGAACACATTTCGGATTAATATTTAATGCATGGCTCGCTATCTTGATGATATCCCACACATATCAAAATAGTGTAGGACCATTTTCATCCTAGAGAGGGAGGGGGCGAATAGGGTGATACTATAATAATAAAAATTAATGTAGAGGTAAAAACAATAATAGATAATAATGCAGAAGAGATCACACACAATTTACCCAGCTTCAGCAAAACCCTGCATACGTGCTGCCCCAAAGGTTTCTATTAGAAATTTAGTAGTCAGACGCTTACAAGTAAATTTGTGACATCTGTTAATGACTAACCTAACTCTACGCTCAAAACCTGCCACAACTCAGCTATTGAGTTGCGAATTCTTGAACTATGCCACCTTAGTTCATAACTTAGTCACACGACTAGAGAGTTACGCAATTTTAAAAAGGAAAATTGCAAAATAAACAAAAATACTGAGCAAAACCCTATTTAAATACTCAAGCCAAAAATAAAATTAAAGCAGGCCCAATTGTAGTTAAAAGAAGACTTCCTCTTTTTATATTTCTCGTGTAATCTTATAGCAGATTCCTTCTTCGTTCCTCTTTCACAAACTAGGTTTTTGCTGTGTTAAAGCCATCGCTTAAACTTTTGCTTTGATTGAAGTATGTGTTTGCTTTGAATTGCTTTGTCAATCGATTGCTACTTCATTCGCCTAGGCTGCTCTAATTGCCGAGCTCGACTGAACAGAAATTGGTATGTGATTATTTGCCCCTTTTGATTTTGATTGTGCTCGATTTTATGCTCTGATGATTTTTTCGAGGTCGAACTCGAATGCTTCCTTTGCCGATGATGTAATGGGTTTTTATAGGGATTAAAGACCTAAATTTTCATTTGTATTTTTATGTTTGAATTCTATAAATAATTTTTTTCGGCCATTCGATTTTGCTTGAATGCTTGTGATACATTCTGACTAGTTCAATTTGAATATTTTTCTGATATACTTTGCTTGGTCACCACGTCTTGCGTTTGGTTTTCAGATATTTCGAATCTGTGATGCTTGTTCATCACACTCTTTCATTTTTCAACTATTTTTGAGTTTGTTCATCTCGACCTTGACATGGTTTGAAACTACTACTCATCAAGTTTGATTTTCTTTCATGTCGCCTTTTGCATTCTCTGGTTTACATGAACCTGTATACATTCATGTTGCATTTGTAATTTTGATTTCTTCGAGTTTATGATCCTAGCTCTTATGCATTTGTAACTTGTTAGCTGAGTTATCCTATTGCCTACATACCTATGTTGTTATGTATATGTATATGTATATAATTTCACATATGCATATATATAAGTTTGTAGCTCTGGCCAGTTAGTCTACTGCTTCATTGAGTTCATGCATGAATGTTGTCTTTGACCCATTTGCTTGTTAAGTGCATCTTATTTGGCCATAACTGTCTTTGTGTTCATGCAGTTCTGATGGAGGCTTCATTTGCATTTAAGTTGATCCTATCTGAACCTTTTGTCTATACATGTTGAAGCTTATTTTGGTCAAGACTTGAACTGTATTTAAGTTGTGTGCTCCATTTGTAGCCGAGTCTTGTATATATCTTAGTGCATTTGAAACTTGATCACTTATTTGGTTTTGGTCTTGGGTTCATGTTTTACTTATCTGGTTTAGCTTCTTTCCACTCATGTACATGTTGTGGTCATTCCCAGTTGCAATCAAGTCTTCACTGATCACTTGTTGTAACTGTTATGTGTCTGGTCGCGTTACTTGCTCTATTTACTTGAGTGCACTTAACGATTTCATTGTCGAGTCAAGTTCCATATGTTAGATTATGGTCTTCGTATGAACATGTCTGGTTGCTTTGACTGGTTGTAGTTGTCTCCTCTGTTATATTGTGTGTTGTCATTTTTGTTGAGGCTTCATGTCTATTTGAACTAGTCTGTTGAGTTGCATTTGTATGCTCTGAGTTGATCTTCATGTTTTATGCATGTGCTCTAATTTGATGCACTTGGTTCACTCGAGTCTAGTTGTTGCAATCTGAAGGTAGCTACATGTTTGCTAGGACTGGTTTGGTTTGGTCTAAATAAACATATATGCATACTTTTTCATGTGATCATGTTGAACTCCATTGAGTCTTGCTGCAGCTCTTTTGTACATGTTGTTTTCAATTGCACTTGTGTTGAATCTAGCCTCGGCTCAGGTTTGACCTTGTGCTCACCTGTTCCTGCAGTTTTAACAAGCAAGTGTATATCAGCGTGCATGACCTTGTGGCATGTACAGTGATACACTATGCATGTCACAAGTTATTCGTTTACGATGATATAAAAGAATATGATGACAAACAATCCAAATAACTGAGGAAAATGATATTTTCAAGCACACACTTCATTTTACACTACAAAATATTTCTTTTTCAATTTTACTGCGTCAGTGTTTATTTTGCAAATAATTCAGATGCTGGATACAATCTAGAAACAAAGTTTAAGATCAAATACGAGTGAATGAGTGATATGTAGTGAGGTGATAAATTGTATATTGATGTTGTAATTGAAAATGTGTGGTAATTGAAAATATTTTGTATTTGAAACTTGTATAGTGAGAGCTTGAAATTGTATTGTTCAAAATTGTAATAAAGTTTGAATACGATTTCCATGTTATTTATTTTATTAAACAAATATTAATATAATTGTGTGGTTAAGTACAATACCAAATACATTTTAACAAATGTTTATATGTTTACTATCATCAAACAAAAATCATAAGTTATTGTATTCTACAAATAGGTCCAGGCAAACACATCCTAATTTGTCAAAGAAAACCAACCAATTCTTTCATCACACTCGTGCCAAGCAGTGTTCTAATCTTCACAGCCCGTGTAGAATCATCCTAACTGACTGGAATGTTGATCATCATCTCCGTTGATGCAACTCTTCCATCCTTTGGCTCTTTCCTCAGATGTATATCCTTACGAAACCGACTATGCTACCCGAGTCAAGGCTCAAGCGATGTTGTTGCGCATCAGAGCCATGATTTAGAGAGATCCCTCCATACATTTTCCTTTCTTCTTTCGCTTTGCATCTTCGGGCTCAATGACGTAACATTCCTAGCCACACCCCTGATCTTCTTGGACGATCCCCACACCATTCTCGGTAGGTATCTTCATTGTTATGCACCAAGGAGCGATGGTCGTTCTGAATTTAGCAAGGGTCGAATGGCCCAGAAAAGCATTATATGAAGAATAAATGTCTAACACAATAAAAGGCATGAATAACACTCACTTGTGATCACTCTCTCCAAAAACCACTGGTAGATCCATGCAACACACCGGCTCAGTAGACAACCCATTAAATCCTTGGATCTAAGATTTACATGGCTTTAATTCCTTTCCCTCTAGAAGCATCTGGTCACAGGTCTTCTTAAACAAGATGTTGACTGAACTCCCATAGTTAACCAAAACTTTTCTCACAACGGCAAGGCCAATCATGGCCAGAATAACAAGCGAATCAATAGTTAGAACTTCCACCCCATATGCATCTCTATTACAAAAAACAATACCTTTAGTCACACCACCTAAGTTATTTTGCCGGAGCACCATCTTCGACGGTAAAACAACTCTCTTTTACTACATGCTTCAGAGCACCAGCATACTGCTCCATCTCATTCCAACTCTTATTAGCCTGATGTTGTCCACCTATGAGTGTATTAATACGAGGCATTTCTCAAGACACGTGGGCTCATTAGTACCAGGCTCGGCTTGCCCCTACTTGTGGCTAGAAGATCCTTGCCTGCCATCCCATGGGACTTGAACAAACTGCTGCAATTTCTTTTTTCTGATCAGTTCCTTAATCATATTGCACAAATGTCTAAACTCATTGGTATTATGACCATGAGTTTGTAGAACCTGTAGAATTTTCCAGACTTCCTTTGTTTCTCAGTTAACTCCCCAGTGCTGGCTTTCTATATTGCTCTTTTCTTTAAGTTGCTAAATAATATAATTTTTTAACGGGGTATACCTATTGAACTTCGAGATTCTCGGTTGCTTCCTCCAATCCACTTTCTTATCTTTGTTTCTATTGGTATTCTTATTTTGTCCACCACTCTGATTCTCAACATTTAAATCAACATTTCTGGAACTCTTTCTAGATTACTTCATAACAATATTGCTTTTTATTGCTTCAACTGAACCCCCGACGTCGTTCCTTCGTAGACATTTATGCGCTTCTTCCTAGTGCAAGTATTGGTTGGCTTTTCTATAAAAAGCATCCATAATTAGTGGGGTTCCTTTCTAACCGTTCCTCGAAATCCATCTCGGGATGAATTTCCCTCATTAGTGCCATCAGAATAGTATCACCTAAGCATTGTTCACTTCTACCGTTGTCATATGGAATCTATGAGAAAAGTCCTTTAATGATTCTCCATCTTGGTGAAAGAGGTTAGAAAGAGACATAATGTCTTTCAGACATGTAGTATGCATGCGGAACTATTCTATGAATTTTTATGACAATTGATCAAAAGACAATATGGATCTCGACGGTAACACGATGAACCACGTTGTCGCTACACCTTCTAGAAAAATTAGAAAGCAACAACATTTCACTACATGACCAGTTCTGGCTATGTCCATATGCCAGGCAGACTTTATCAAATGTTGACTTGAATCAGTTTTCCCATTGTATGTCGGCATCGTTGGCATCACAAACCTTCATGGGTATTCCTTACATAGAATATTCTCTGTAAATCGATTCCAACTAGGGAAAGTTCCCTAATCATCGTTGGTCTAATGCTAGCTATTACTAATAAATCTTCTAATCCTCTCAGTTAAATAGGTTTAGTTAGTTCTACCGAATGACATTAAGTATGATCCTCTCCAAAAGTTTGACCTAGAAAATGCTCTTGGGTTGTCATAATACTTGGGTTCCTCTGACTCCGAAAGAACCATTCATTCAGTAGTTCAATGATTCCGTCAAGGAGGATCTATAGCATCCACCTGATCTCCAATATTCTGAGCATCCGGAACATGTTCAAAAGTCAAACCAGTGACATCCCCTTGGGAGTTGACCACTATGGCCCATAGATGATTGTTCATTATCGAACAGCCTCGATGGTTCAGTGCTGATCCATATTCCTTGGTGTGGCTTCAGTCCAGCCTTTGTTTTAACCTCCCGAAATCTTTTCTTAGCATTTTCTGCTTTCTGTCCCTCTTCGTATGCTCAAACGGTGAGGAACTATCTGATTCTGAATCAAAAGGCATATTGTCCCTCCTGCTTCTCCTATGACTACTAGTTAGTTGAGTCAATAAGTCCAAGCTCCACTTCATCTGTGCATTCAACTCATTGCGGATTTTCTAGAGCTTATTCTCCATTTGATTCATCATGTGGTCTATTTCAACTCTACTGACCACATCAGCCGGGTTCAGAACATCCATGGTGGTTGGCTGTGCAACCTCTCCAGCTAGTTGGGGATTAATCTCCTCAACACCATCTATAGCATGCAAAGTGGTGGAACTATCTCTTTTGGGTGCCATAGTAGGAAGCATTTACGTAGAGTTTTTGAAAATATAAGTATAGGGAATTCTAAAATAAAGAAAAACTAGATCTATCTCTTGGATTTAGACAATCTAATAGTAGATGTTGGATCCAAACTAGCCTGAGAATATCGTTTCTTAGTGAAACCACCAAAATTTAGCGTCAAAAATAGCACTAGTACCCTTAGGATTATGTAGAGAAATATAGATGATGAAAAGAAAATTAAAAATGAGAAATAAATAGTAGACAAACAATTTATAGTGGTTCAGTAAAGTGTGCCTATGTTCACTTAACAATTTTTCTCGTTTTATTACCGAAAGTACAACAAATATTCTTATTGTTCATCGTCGAACGATAAGTGATTACAAGAATTGAGTACAAGTGCTGGAAAGTGAAAAAGATCCCTCAAATAAAGCCTCTCATGGTCTATTTATAGGTGTAGGTCGATGGGAAAGTCTCAAGCACGTCCATTTCCACGTTCTCCATGATCTCCTGACAGTTACTGAAGAAGAAGACGTCGTCAGCTCAACATCTCTATGGGTCGGTACCTAACCATATTTATGGGTTAGTACCAACCCATAAAACTTCATCAATCAGTATTTGGACTTTTGAAGATCGGTTACCTTATCGTTAGCTCTATGGTTTCAAAGTCATTTGAGTCATTATTAGTCTGCGTTTGACTCCAGTTGATAGGTCTATGGAAAGTTGAAGTTGCTGACTTGAAGAACTTAAGGAGATCGATGAAACATAGCATGCAACCGATAATTTAGAGCATGTAATGTCTTCCGGGAACTTAGCCATTACATAGTGGAAAAATAGGATCCAATCCATAGTATTATGGGTCAGACCAAACCATGTGCTTAGCAGGTTACTCTTCTGCTTTTTGCATCATGGTTCGGGGCCTGGTTTTCCGAACTTGGTTGGACCATTTTCATGAGCCTTCCAATTATCCTTCTGGATTGCTTGCCTCGATAATCTTTATGTGTGACTTGTCTAATCTGACTAAATATTGCAGAATCAAAAGGTCGAATAACAGTACAGTAGTTCGGATACTATATGTATGTAAGAATATATCAATTTTCATTAATGTATTGTAAATGATTACTGATAGATGGCACTTGAAATGAAGTGTCGAATATAAGTGGAGCATAACATAAATAATTTATCAGCCACTTTAGATTGAGGATACAATATGTAGCTATTTGGTTATTAACGAATAAAAAATTGCATACTAAAATAATACAGTACTCTTTGACTACTTCTCTAATGTCGGTAGAAGTATATGTAACAGTAAATTAATGGAAAACAACAAATATGTACTACATAACCAAAATGAAGCAATTTGTAGAAGATATTTCAAAAAGAAGAACTAGGGAATACTTTTAATTTCTTTGGTGAGATTTGAGGAACTGGAAAGGCTTTGAAACGGAAAGGGCAATTTATCAGCATCCAAGACATAGTTATCTCCATAAACCCCGTACAAAGCGAAGTACCTAACGAGGATATAGGAAACAAGGTTAAAGGATGAAACAACAAGCATGGAAAGGGAGAAATTTGGGTTTTAGGTTTAGGAATTTGTATGAGCCCATAGATTTTTGGTAAGCTAAGAAAGTGTGGGAGTAGCAACTCAAAAGGGTTTAGGAACTGGTTTCGTTTAGGTATTTTAGAGAGAGATCTCAATTTTTCTTAGTGGAGAATGAAGTATCGTGAAGTGAGAAAGGATTTCTATTCTGAAGGTCGGAGGATGAAAAATAAACGCAGGACCTGCCTAAGGAAAACCAAGAGGATTAGTTTGACAAAAATATTAATTAATATATATTTCTTTTTAAAATACTTTTTAGTCTAACTTATCAATTAAACGTTTATTGTTAATTATCTAACAATATTCCTTCTAGTGTTTAGTACTATTTTTTTCCAAATCTTTTTAAACTTTTGAGTTTTCGCCAACTAACATAGAATTTTACAAAACCAAATAATTTTTTCATAATTTAATAATTATAGATCATTAAATATTAAAACTTATTAATTTTAAATTATTAATCAATTATTAATTATAAATCATTGGTTATAATAAGTAATTAATTTAAATTTATTACTCATTATTTATAAATTTTTGTTTATGAATTAACAATTGTAAATCATTAATCATAATAAATTATTAACAATAAACACTTAAATATTAAGTATATTATTAATTATGTGTTATGATCTACACCTTATTACTATACAATATTACTTATAATCAATTATTAATTGTAAATTGTTATCTATAAATTAATTATAAATAACCATTAATTATAATATATTATTAATTATCAATTATGTAAGTTGTCATTTATATATCATTAATTTTAAATTTTCATTTATAAATTATTATTATTAACTATTAGTTATAAATTACTAATTATTAATCATTATAATATTTTAAATAATTGTAAACATGTTCAAAAAGACTAGCGTTAATTCAGCCTCTTTATTGAACGTTTTCTCAAAAAGTGTTATGTGATCATTTACAACATGAATACAACAACTTTTAAAAAGGTTGCTATAAATTAATATGCAAAACGTTTTGCAAGCGATAATTGTCAAAGAAATTTGACAAAACTTTCAGTGAAAGAACAGTTGTTCAAAACATCATTTTTACAACTTTTGATAGGAAAGAGTTGTTAAAAAATGTTTACTGCGACCGTCAAAAAATCATCATTTGTAGAATATGGTAACATGGTCATTTGTTTGATATCATTTTAAAAATGTTTGGGTCCAAATAAGGAATAATCAATCAAATGTTAATGAGAGCAAAGTGGTATGAGAGAAAATTCATAATCCGAAAATGGCCATTAGTTATATAGAGCAATTAGTAATTGATTATCAACTATGGATAGACTAATGAAGAGAGGAATCATTACAGATCATGTATGCGTTGTATGTGAAACTAAATTGGGAACTTATAATCATGTTTTCTATGAATGTCAGTATGCAAATGAGATATGGAAGTGGTAAAAAAACAAACTTAATCTGAAAAACAACCATGCATCAAATACAATTAATGTTGCATTAAATATTCAAGGCTAATTCGCAAAGAAAAATAAAAGAAGAGATCTTGCCGTCTATGTTTATCAACATCGGTATGAATCATTTGGCAGGAAAGAAATAGTAAAATATTCCGATCTACCAAAACTCAAAAAATGCAGTATTATTTTAATTCACAAATTAATTAAAATTAATGCTCAAATTGGTTAATCATGGCCAAATGACCAGAATTCGCAAGATATTTTGAATAATTAGGAAACATATGAGAATCATACCTAATCTAGCCATGAAACCATAAACCCGTACCCACTACCTCATTTTGATTTAGATCAAAGGCTAAACACTGGAAAGTTTGACGTAATATGGCATTTGGAATAATTAACTGCTTTGGATTTATAGCCGAAGCCGAGGAATAAGAAAATGAGCTCAGATTTGATGAACCGTTGATAATGTAACGGCGGTAGAAATCCTATTTTTTAGACTGGGGTTTCTCCATTGTTTTTTACTTATGTCGATGCGGTAATGTATCGAGTGATATGTTGTGTATTTATATAGGAAGGCAGAGGTATATTTTTTATATAGACCTTGTTATAATAAAGGCTAATTACCTTTCCTTAAAAATGAACTACACGAATAATTAAGGACCAATGGATGACATATACATATATACTTTTATTAGTGTCACAAATAACTAAACTTGAAGTAACTTAAGACTAAATGCCACCAAATATGATTATGTTTAGAAGTAATATTAGATGGGACTAATTTTTATATAAGCCTCTTAAAAAAAATTCCAATAACAAGACTCTATTGAAACTAATAATAAAAATAGGCCACCTTTTGAGATTCAGCATTTGTTCATACACATTTATGAATCGTGCAAGAAATAAATTATACCCAATTGTAATAGTGGTGTAGTTGGTAAATGTAAGTGAAAAAGTTAGGTATGCCTTAGGGAAAATTATGTATTTTTTACATACTTCTGACTCTATACTTAATCTTGTATGTAATAACACTTGTTTGTTTACTTTTATATACTTTTTTTATTGTGATATTAATAATTAAATAATTAATTTAAAATGCATAATGAGAAAATCCTTAAATAAAATGTAATGTTATTGTAGTTGCAAATAGTTGAAATCGTGAATAATTAATCATAATATGAAATAACATTTTATTTTAAATATTCCTAGCCAAGAAATTTCCAGAATGGATAGCGATGTATCCATTGATACCAGAGTATGTAATGCTCTTCAAATGTTTGTTAGTGTATTACTTTTGGCTGCTAAGGGCAACAAGGGGTTACATGCTCATATTTATTAGATAACTATGGAGTGAATCATCTAAGATTTCCCGTTGGTTGATAAAAACTTAGTCAAATATGAAATCTCAGTGTGTTGAAGATACGCGGTTTCTTCAACTTGAGAATATTGTGGAAGTTCAATGTGAATACTCCACTTTGATTGTAATTAAATCATGACAAAGCAATCAATCAAGTGACTATAGTTAGGCAAGAGTTGAAGCATTGGAAGTGAAGCACTATTCAACAGAGACTCCGTCTCCTTAATTGTATGAGCTTAGTACCACGATCAACTTTGGTCGATTTAAAACCAAAATATCTAGCCAAAGTAGTATAGTTAATCATAATTGTTATTATTGAACAAACGACATTGTTTTTGTACTAATCCAGTTGAATGTGGATAATATTGGAGTCTTGACCAGTACCAGACTCCATACATCCTAATATGATGTAGTATTGAAGAAGAAAAAACGTGTAAATTATTGTCGCCGTTGGTACGATTTTACCGATAAGGTCCGAAGAATTTGGTCAAATTGTTACACCACTAGATAATGCGATATGTGAACGTTAATATTTTAATTGTTCAATATTAATTATTGATTAAATTCACACCTCTATGTCACATAACCACATTTGTGATTTCTTTAGAAAAGCACATGGTTTAATTATTTTATAAGTGTTATAATTTGATTAAATTAAATAATAATTGAGAATTATTAATTATTGGTTTGATTTAATTTCTAAGTGTTTAAATAATTATTTGAATGTGTATGTGTTATCCGGCATTTTGGCCCGGCTATATTCATATTGATTGGATAAGTTAGACTCGACGATCATCAAGGCCAATTGCCCGGAGCGATGATTGTAATGTCCAAAAATAAAATGTAGGCAATGATATGAAGCGATGATCAAAAGAGACCAATAAATAGACTCTCCAATTTATTCAAAGTATGAAATAATGCCTCCCTAGGTAGAGGATCAGTGCCTATCCCTTTCCCTAGGGGATTGGTACATATTCTCAATTTTTGTCCTAAATAGATGAGATCGATATAGAGAGACAAGGAAGGCCCCACGAGGATATATTTCAAATCTCAAGTCATTTTGAGTTGCATGCTTAGTTTATGGAAAAATTACTTAATTTAAGAAAAGGATCGGTATAAAAGGGATCATGCAGAAGAGATCGGCATATTTTAGCCAAATAAGAACATCACAATGGAAAACAATAAATATCTCAAAATCCATAAGTCCAATGCTTATGAAATTTTTTGAGAAAGATTAGGACCTTAGGGAGCCTACCTTAGGGATCACGCTCCAATTAGAGGAGATTGGAAGGATCGGCCACTATTCCTTTAGAGGGGTCGGCTAAAATCAAAATGTTTGCAATACAACTTTACGAAAAACATGATATCTCACAAATGGTAAGTCAGAATGGCACGGAAATTAGAGGGCAAGTAGCTAACATCATAGGGAACCCATAAGTGGGATCACACCCCATTTGGAATCCAAAATAAGAGTCAGAACTGACCCCTATTGTAGGCCCCAATGGGCCTCAAAATTCTTTTGTGGCATCATCTTGGCCTATAGGTTCTTCTACTGAAATTTTAGTCTGATCTGTGCACGTCTTCCCCTATAAATATCGCAGGCATAGCGTCAAAAAAGGGATAACTCTTTTCACTACCAAGGCTCTTCCATTTTTTGTTCATTCTTATGCTAATGGATCTCTGTTGATCCAAACGTTCTTATGATCATAATCAAGGGCAAGAACAATAAAAATATAAACTGGACATAGGCCAAGATTGTCGAACCACTATAAAAATTTATGTATTCATGTATGATTTTTGCTCTGTTTTAATTCCATTCTTCATTTAATCTGTACTAGATTCTATTAGGCATGGATGTCCACTTTTGGCGTCAACATTTTGATGCTTTCAGTGAGAATTGAATTCTCAGCTTGATTGGATCTCATCATCTACTTGTGCATTCCCATATTCGCGAGATAGATACAGCTTTCTACCAAAAAATTTCCTATTATATTCAAATTTGGACGAAATCTAAAGGAAGCCGATAGCAATGGTTAGAAGAATTAAATCAATTTCCTACAGAGTTGAAGGAATTGATGATGTTAGTGTTCTTGTTTGGATTTGTTCATGCCCATTTAGAAGGGATTGGATTTACTCATTTATGCAAGTTCTTGGGATCAGTTGTTAAATTTTGCACTTAAGTTAGTGGAGCCGAAAACAGTTAAGTCCCTCATAGTGAAAGGGACCATATCTGGTCCCTTCTCTATATAGTCAAGCTTTGTCAAGTATCAGACTCTAAGGGCTACGACCGATCCCTCTAGCCGATCCCTCATTCATGGCGTTATAGCATATCCCTCTCATATAGCAACAAACGATCCTCTCCAAATCAGTTAACAACTGATCCCTCTCTCAAAGCCAAAATGACCGACCCTATGTCATGACCGATCCTTTTATTGTGAACAAATTTTTGATCCCTCCGCACTCAACTACAACCAATCCCTACATAGTTGATCCCTCCATACCTACTACCAATACCACATTCATACACTTCCCCATGCCATTATTGATCCCATTCTTGAACCGCTCTACTTCATGAGCAAAGATCGGCAAAGTGGAAGAGGAGGGGATCAGTGTGCAGTTTGAAGGGATCAGCCTACTAATAAAAATAAAGCATCTCTTCTTAAATAAAAAATATAGATCGGGTATAATCCCTGCAGTAGCGCATTGCCTCTGCATTTTGGATTCAATACTCAGCTTAAACATGTGCATTATATCCACTTCCTTTATGTCCCATGACTGACCGGGGCATAGGGGATCAAGCGACAGTTGCTGAATTGCAGCAAAGGAATGGACAAGGAACTACTACTCAAACGGTACTCCCAAAGACTGGAGAACCAATGTGATATGGCACAAACTGGTATCAGTTACTAGATCAAGCTTCTAGAGTAGATTATGACTATTCTTAGCTAACCAACTTTCGAATGCCTGATTTGACAGCTATGGTACGACGACTTGTGTAACGACCAGCCTACGCTACTTATCATGCCATCTTAAAGTATAACCATCCATTATCAAAGTCATCACTTACCATTATGGAACCTCCATTATCGAGTCACAATTGGTAATCGTAAAAAACCATCAAAGATCATCGAAACGTTTCTCGAGAAACTCTCTTCAAGGCTGACGCAAAGTCGGACCCGAAGTAGTCACCCATTCCACTTGAAGCAAACACAGGAAATTCTGGCCTAAGGTCAAACTTAGGTAAAATTAACATTTTTTCGAAGCAAGCACCGATATGATTCTAATCACCATTCATTACTAACCCAACACTTCAAATTCAGCGACTCTAAGTAAACCAGGGACTAACTCAAAGCAAATAGAAAATTTTCTATGGTTGGACTCTAAGTAAATTATCATGAATTCGTCAATACCGGTCCATTTTTCGGTCATAACTCCAGCACATGAATGCTAAATGAATTGAAACTCGATATGTAACCTTAAGAGGCCTGCCTTACTAACTTATATGGTTCGTGCCTCAGTTGGGTGAAAGTTTGGGGATTGTCATTGATCAGCGATCAACATTCTCAACCACTCAAACGTTGGACAACCATACATCATTCACAAAAATTACAAGCAATCATAACTTGAAAACGAACCGAACTTACGATGATTCGAGCATCTCCCCTAATCAAAACCTATTCAGCGAAGCTGTTCAATGTGCAAAATATCCAAGGAGATTTAATGTGCCGACCATGCCAGATTATTCCATGATTATAGATCCTCGACAACATCTCATGAATCATGAGTGACACATGGATCCTTCTTAAGCGATGGATGCAATCGAATGTAGATGTTTTCCTATATTCCTCGAAGTAATAACGATCGTGTGGTGTACGCAATTACCGCATTGGTCCATCTCTTCATCCGATCAACCGGATCATAAGTTTATCGTGCAATTAGGATTCATGTGGCTCACTCCAAGGATAGGATGTCATTATCCAATTTATTCCAATCGTCAAGCAAGTCGCTCAAACACTTCCTATAGAGATTCAACATCATCATCACTAAAGCATGCATTCCCAATGAGAATATCACACTAATGGCGTTGATAAGGGGAATTGACCCCAAGACAGACTTTGGTGACTGGTAAGCTAGGGCGCATCCTACGACCTTGGATCGTTTCTGTTACAAAGCGAACCAGAACCTAAAAAAAAGGAGGTATAGCCGACTAGGGAAAAGGGCGATGCAGGCTCGTTGGCCAAAGGGATTTAAAGCGAGTCCAGTGATGATGATTCCCTAGAGGAGGACTTGGATTCTGAGAGACGACCTAGAATCCCAAAATTCGACTCGTATACTCCTTTGAAAGATTTAGTCGAAAACATCTACTTGGAGACCCATGACTCGAAGCATTACTAGAAACCAGCCTCGAGAAAGTCCACTGAAATCCAGGAGAAATTTGGGAAATGTTGTGTATTTGAAGATACATATGGTTATAACACCGAAGGTTGAAGATACCTTCGAGATGTGTTTGGAAAGCCGATCTGGAAAGGATAGTTTTGATAATATGTGCAAGCCCTACAGAATGGCAGGCAGGGAACATCCGATCAATAAAGAACTCTAATTATCAATTGGACTACCTATGGTCGACTTCCAATTGAGAAGGTCTAGGGCGAAGTGGAATAGAAAGCATACGACTCTGCTTCACTTATCAATAAGATTTATATCAATTTCAACTATGTTGTGGACTTCGACCAACTTGAACTAAACTACTTTCAATCGATGAAGGTGACCAAGTACTTAGAGTTGGGCACCAACCAACTTCCAAGGACTATGATTAGACCTTTGGAGAATTATCAAGATAAGTGTGATTAACAGCTTATTAGCTACCATATGCCCCTAGCTTAGGGGTAAGAACTTGAAACGGAAAGTGGGTGTGACTCGACTATCCACTTCATATTTTATGCTTCAATCCTGACAGGACATCAGTGCCTTGCTTAGAGCTTGGAAAGGACAAAATCCAATGTAATGTAGACACGATTATCCGTACATTTATTAAACTCCACACTTTACTTGGAGACCAAAGAAAGACTTGGAGTGGATGTGACCAATCATCCACTCCCTGACCCACACTTAAAGTTTTCCAAAATACATATTCCTCTCCCGAAGCTCAACGATGCCAGGATCCAACTAAAGTGGACGTGATTGGATTGTCTACACATCGAATCCTACCTTGGATACAGGGGGTACTTCGAAAGCTCAATTTAAAGTAGGCGTGACTGACTGCCTACTCATCAACCACCACCCAAATGGAGAAGCGTTTAGAACTTTAAATGGATATTTTAAGGTGAATGGAAAGTATAAAAGTGATTTTTGGGTTTATAGTATCAATGTTTGTGCAACATTTGTTTTAATCCATTTAACTATATTTTGAAAAGTGATTGGATCTTTAAAATAAAATTTTAAAGATAACTTAATAGAAAGTATTTTGGGGTTTGTCGTAAACATTGTTTTAGTAACATTTGTTTTTAAACCCATGAATAATATTTTAAAGTGTTAAAACATTGTTAAACGAGTTTGCAATATACTTAGATCTTTAATAATGGAATTTTAAAGTGAATAACAAGTATGAATTGGTTTGTGGTATGTTATGGAAATGCGTTAGTAACATTCTCCTTTTTATCCATTTTGATTATACTTATGAATGTAAATTGATCTCTAAAAAGAATGTAGTAAAGATAATCATAAGTGAAATGGTTTTGGGTTTGTAGTCATGTTTGAGTAACATTTTTGTTAAGCCCTTTGAAATTGATATGTGAATATACTTATGCGGTTAAGATAAGTACATGAATACTTTTGAGAAGTATTGAAATGTGCTAAAATGAATATTGATGTTTTAATTAAATAGTGGAGTTTAATTGACAAATGGAGTTTCATTTATAAAAGAGTTTATTGGAAAAATTGGGTTTTACTAATAAAAGAGGATTTTACATAATAAAAAAAGATTAATTAAAAAATGGATTAGAAGTCGTTTATATGACTTGATCGTGCTTGTTTGTTTCAATCGTGCTTTTTGTGTTGCTTGCTTATGGACAATATATGGGAACTAGTTTTTCATATGTGATTATTATTATTGTTATTTTTAGTTTGATAGTTAAATAATCAACTATTAAATCTTGTCCAAATATACTTTGAAAATTTAGAAGAAACACCGGAATTATATGGTATATTAATCATTGGTGATACTGTATTGCACTTATGAACTTGTTTTGTTCTTCTAGGACAAATGATAAGGGAATCCGTTCGCTTAAACGAATAGGAGGTGATCTCCAATCTTATGTATTGTCTTTCTATTTCCTTAAGAACCGGGGTTGAGGTTCTTGGGAAATCGATCGATTAGTTTTTGGAGCACCCAGTACGCGAGGGAGTATACTATATAAGATGACTCGAAACCATAGCCGCTTTAAAATTATGTAAGTGTTCTATGCATTAGAAGAGGTTCATGATTGGTTCGTGATTGCTTCGTGATGTTGGAAGCTATATGGAGATTCGAGATCTGTTTGAGATGCTCAAACACATGTTGTTCATGATCTATTCAGGATGTGGAAATCCATGTGTGATTCCAAGATCTGTTGAGGTATGGAAATCGATGTATGATTCCAAGACCTGTCGAGGTTTGAGAATCCTTGTGTGATTGCGAGATTTGTTAAGTGATCCATGTGTGATTCCGAGATTTGTTGGGATATGGGAAACCATGTGTGGTTCCGAGATTTGTTCGAGTTGGAGCTCGTGTGGAAGATCTATTCTAGTGGTGACTCATGGGTTGGAATGTCGGGCATAGCTTCAACAATGGGTATGAAACCAAAGATAGGAGACATAACAGTAGAGTTGGCAAACCTACACTGTACCTACGACTCCATTTCTAGAAGCACTTATTAGGATAGGCATGCGGGAGCAATGCATCAGGTCTTAGCAAGACCAACTATGGTTTTCCTATGGTACATTCACTGGAGATATATGACTCTTTAGAAGGACATCTCTGATCCTTGTGCAATAGCTCGGATTCAGCTTCCCCGAAGAGATCTATGTGGTATTTCTAAACAATTAGCGAATGTGCCTTAGTGATTGTGATTGTATACCTATTATTATTGTGATGTACACTCACTTGTATCGTAATTATGTGATTATTTATATTTCGCACCTTTGACATTATTATATATCACTTATTTTTATAAATAGAAATGGTTTGTTTATCATATGGTAAAAACTCGTCCATGTTTATTAGCGGCGTGGTCTTAAGAGATACCCTTAAATTGAAGGGTTTTAAGATATAATAAATGTATATGATTTGACTTTCTCATACTGGTTTACTAGACTGGTCGGGGGGGTTTATTTTTTTAATGCTCAGATCAGCTCGATTATGTTTACAGATTTGGCTATGTTTCTTTAGAGCTCTTAGAGAGGATCTGGATGATTTCTTACCATACCTTATTTCCACTAGATTACTTGATTTGTATCTATCAGCATTTTTGATGATAGGTTGTTATAACTATCTAGGCAGATGGTAGATTAGTTTTCTCTGATTGACGTATGTATGTCAAAGTTTCCTCTTTGGTAAAGACCTTTTGAGATATCATATATTATTGTTCCCCAAAGTTATTCTTATATTATGTTATCTTCTTTTTTGTTCTATTTCTTTTTCTTCTCATTTTACTCTAACAATTCATCTTTTTGGCACTTGGGTGCTCGATACGTGAATATCATGGATGTATTGGTGTCGACATTCGGTGGTTGAAAAGGCTACTCATTACATGTGGTATCAGAGCTGAATGTTAAGCGAGAACCATAGTTTTGGTGGGTACAACTCATTAAGAGATTGAGTAATGAAATTTCTTATTATGAGTTAAGAGTATATATACGAAAGTGCGCATATGTTATTGTTATAAAAATGTTTTGAATTGTGTTGATTGGTTTGTTGAGCGGTTTTTGGATTTTGATTAAAACGAGTTGCTATCTTATTGATAGGGGTCTCTAAACGCTTAGACAGGGCAAACCGTCACCGTATTGTTTTGAAATTGGTAAATAAAATAATTTTATCTAGGAATATATTGATATATATATATATATATATATATAAAAGAACAACTTTCAAAGAATTGATATAGTTATATATGATACGTTTGTTTGTTAGAAAATGGTAATATTCTATTATTATAATTTGTTATGATCGAACAGTTTACCTTATCACTACATGGGTTGGGTTGATAATAAAATGTTGAGACGCTGAAACGAATACTTGTGAATTAAGTTTCACAGTTTTATGATAAGGCGTTTGATGATAATGTTGGATTAAAAATTTGGTTTTAACAAAAGTGTTTTATTATAATCTAAACAAGGTAAACCCTTCAATGGAAGTTTTATATAGGAAGTAGCTTACATAAATATGGTTTATGAATACAGCTTAGAAATATGAAAAAGGATTTAAAGAGAGAATTTGAAAACTTAAATCTCGATGTTTTAGAAACTGGTTTTCTAAGATTTTGAAAAATAATACTACTACTATTGGAAAGTAAATATATGGGAACTAGTTAATGAACTTGATCTTACGGTACATAGTAATGTTTATGAAGTATTTGATACTATTTGAAAATGATTTTGGTTAAGTTCGGAAGGCATGGTTTGGATGTACTAAACTCACTTTTATCGTTGGAAAATGATTCCAATGACTACAACATCGTCGGCGTTTATTTTTGGATTTCAAAGTAGGGGATCCTACTATAATAGCTAAGCTTCATAGTGTTTTGGTAAAATAGATTTTGATTTAAATGCTGGAAGTATGATTCTGTACACAAAAGTTATAAGTATACATATTTCAAAATGATTTGAAATGAAATCAGGTGTTTAATTCTTAAGTTTTCTATTAAGATACTTTATGGCTCATGTATCCTATGCATTAGGGTAACTATAGTTGTGCATCTTGTTTGATCTATCGATCAGCAGTTTTCGTTTACTGAAATGCAATGGAATTTTCGACAATTTTGAATAGCCGAAACTTTGAAATTTGTTATAGAAAATTGAAGCTAAGTGTTTTGTGAAAATATAAATATGAGTTTATTTAACACTTGAACTTAGGAGATAGTAAAATTTAAAAAAGTTTTGAATTGATTGAATATCCATTTTAAGTAAAATGAATTCGATATTTTTGTGCATACTCTGAGGACGTAGTGGAGTATTATACGAGTATGAACTTAGGTAATATAATTTTCAATAACTTGAAGTTATTTTTATGAATGATTCATAAGTGGTTTTAGTATTAAATGAAAAATACAAAGTGAAACTGAATGTGAATTGAAATGAAAACCGATTGATGTAGTTAAGAAACCAATTAAATGGAGTATGAGAGTTGTACTTAGATCATTTTATTCGTGTGGCGGTTCTTAGTCTAGGATTCGAGTACATGAATTTCGAGGTGATTCACACCGGCCTGGATTAGGATTTTTCACTATATTCTTGATGGCAAATACCTGATATAGATTTTGATGTGATCCTGAATTTTTCTATTATAGTATATGGCTATGTAAGGAGAATAGAGGTTTCAAATCAGGGAACCTGATCGGAGTCCACACTAGAGAAGTCAAGTAATATATACTAGTTTAAAAGTGAATTTATGTGATCGAGCTAGCGATCAGATTTGATATTGCAAACGAATGATATATGTATATGGTACAGGATTTGGTATATTTATATGCTATGTTTGTTGGTTTCTGGAGAGTTTGGCGGATGACTCTTCGAATTACTTGAGGTAGCATGAGTGTTTAATTGAGTAATACCTAAGGCTATTGAGTGTAAGGTACACTTAGTTGGCCGTTTGTCACCCTTATGCGATGGGAAGGTTTCTGAACCTAGGTGAACCATGAGTTTTGGTTGCCAATGATTGCTTTACTGTATAGTATTGTTATGTGATTGTTTCTATGGTTGATAGTGATTGCAATACCATTAGGTATTGAAGGGTGATTCCTTCTTTTGTTTCTTGTGATGGAATTTCGAAGGCGAAATTCTTTTAAGGGGGAAGAATGTAACGAACCGAAAGGTTAATAATTAAATATTGAAATTGTTTAATATTTAAAATCATGGATTTATTGTGAATAAAAATGATTTCGAAAGCTTATTCAAATTCTGTTTAAATAAGGATGATAATAGTAAACTTTTAATTCGGAATATAAAGTGATTAAAATCATTTTAAAAATAATACGTTTTAATTTACATGTGAAATTATCATTTCGAGGCACTATCTTGGATTTTGACAAAAATAGTGCCATTGGATCTGAATTAATGAACTGTTATACATCGACGAGTTTCATAACAATCATACGTATTGCGTACTCGTGCATACTCGAAACGCGTAGCGTTAAAGTTAAATTAATAAAATATAATATAAATTTTTTTAAGTACACCTCAAAATCTAAAATTTAAATAACTTCCCTCTTTCTCCTCTTTTCAATTTTCAAAAGCCGCTAACAGTAAATCTCTTCATCTAATTAAATCATAAGCTATAATTAAAGAAATTCGACGAGAGCGGATTGGTTAGCTTCTTGTAGTGGAGAGTTTCCTTCTGGCATGTGTCATTTTATGAACGATCGAGCTTGGTCTCGCGTGATTTCAGTAGTAGTAGACTAGGGTTACCGTTGGTTTATGAGTTAGGGAGAGTTAAGAGAAGTAGTGGTTGACGTCTCATTTCTCTTGAGGAGTTGCATCATTTAGCATTGATGACAGGTGGTTAGATCATCTAAGGGAGGGGGAAACATTCAATGTACGAAGGGAAGATTCGGTCGCATTTTATAGGTGAGCAAAAGGTGAAATCAATGATTCCTTTGAGCTTGTGGTAGAGGGAGAAGATCGTTGGCGGTGGTTTGGAGTGTTCTAGGTTGACAAGGCAATTCGTGGCTTCAGGGTTGCACGTGGAGGGGGAGGGGTAGTGGTTGCGACTAGAAAGGTGTGGTCGAGTTGGTCTTTGATGGATTTGGTGCAAAGCTTGTTTGAAGAAATGTTTGTAGGCCTAATTGGTTTGTCGTTTCATCGAGCGAGGTAATGTGGATATATTGGAAAGTGCACGACCGTACACTGATATGGCATGTACATGGGTGTTTTATTAGAGAATGAAGGAGATAATGAGGTAGTTCTTTAGAAAGTAATTTTAATTAGAAAGTTAATTAAATAATTTATTAAGTTTTGAAATATCATATCTAATATAATCATATCTTGTTCGTACGAGGTTCGATCGAGGCACTGTTTTTTGCATTGGACTCATGTCGATGATATTTACATATTGGGGTTGGATTCGTTGAGTTTAGAGCTTATGTGAGTTTTATTCAAAATTAAATGACGTTCTATTTTGGACCATTCAAAAATGTGAAACCATTAACTGGAACTTAGGTGAGTTTTACTTAACAATTGAATATACAATTATTGTATATATAATTGTTGTGTTAAAAGTGTACAACTGTATAATGGACCACATGTTATTACTTTTAGACCCTGGCCTGTTTTGTAAAGCAAGGGAAAACATTAAATTGTAGTGTAATCCCCATTTTGATTCTCTAAACATGTTTCATGGCCCAGACACACTATTTACATGTTTGATATTGCTTTATGAAAAGTGAAAGTGCATTACATATGTTCGGAATGATATAGTTGTTATAAACATGCTTAGTAATCCCAGAAATTTTACATATGCTAATTAGATAAAATGTGATATACTACAAAATTATATGTGTGTATATATGTATATATTGGGTTGTCCTAAACATGTTTTGGTGTGTTTGGCATAAATGGAATTGGTTTGGATATTTGTCGAATTTAAAATGTAAGTTTTAAATGTTAGAAGCGGAAATGTCACGATGGTTGCACTTTTAAGTCGATGTGATCTATGATTTTAAAGTTAGCTTTGGAACACATCCAAGGGCTCATTCCTATTGATTAATAAGTATTGTTAGCATACTTATTATGGAAAAGTAATAAGGTTTAAATATATTTCTGAAAATCATTTATGGATTTTTAAAGTGATCATTTTTAACTAAACAAGTTTTAAGATGATGTTTTAAATAAATGGTTTAAAATATAGTATAAGTATTTTAAAAGTATATTTTTAGTATAAATATGGTTTTAGAAATTGTTAAAGGTTTTATTTAAGATAGAAAAGTATTTCATATTATAATATTTACATATGGTTTATGTTATTTTATTAAATAGCTTTGTTTTATATATAAATTAGTATATGTAAGTATCTCTTTCTAACAGTATTTTACTATATGTAGAGGTTTTAAAAAGGAAATTTAGTATATTGTAAAAGGGTATAAAGAGTTTTGGGATTATAACAATTATGTTATAATGGACTATTTTGTGAAAAATTATTAAAAAGATATATAACCTTGTTTTATAAAAGGAAGAAGTGCTTAGAATTTTAAATGGATATTTTATGGTGAATGGAAAGTATAAAAGTGGTTTTTGGTTTTATAGTATTGATGTTTGTGCAACATTTGTTTTACCCTATTTAACTATACTTTTGAAAAGTGATTGGATCTTTAAAATGGAATTTTATAGATAATGGAATATTAAGCGTTATAGGGTTTGTTGTAAATAATGTTTTAGTAACATTTGTTTTTAGACACTTGGATAATATTTTAAAGTGTTAAAATATTGTTAAATAGGTTTGGAAAAATAATTAGATTTTAATAATGGAATTTTTAAGAGAATAATAAGTATGAATTGGTTTTGGGTTTGTTGTGGTAGTGTATTAGTAACATTGATCTTTAACCCGTTTTGATTATACTTATGAATGTAAATCGATCTTTAAACAGAATATTGTAAAGATAATAATAAGTAAAATGGTTTTTGGTTTATAGTGACGATGTATAAGTAACATTTATCTTAAGTCCTTTGAATTTTATTTGTGATTATACTTATATGGTTGAGATAAGTATATGAATACATTTGAGAAGTATTGAAATCCATTGAAATGTATAGTAATGTTTTAATTAAATAGTGGGGTTTAATTCACAAATGGAATTTCACTTATAAAAGAGTTTAGTGAGTAAAAATGAGTTTTACTAATAAAAGAAGATTTTAATTAATAAAGGAAGATTAATTAAAAAAGGATTAGAAGTCATTTATATGACTTGATCGTGCTTGTTTGTTTCGATCATACTTTGTGTGTTGCTTGCTTCTGGACAGTATATGGGGACTAGTTTCCCATATGTGATTATTCTCATTGTTATTTTTGTTTGATAGTTAAATAACTGACTATCAAATCATGGCCAAATAGAATCTAAAAATCTCTAAAAGAAACACGAGAATTATGTCGTATAGTTATCTTTGATGATACTATACTATACATATAAAATCGTTTTGCTCTTCTAAGACAAATGATAAGGGAATCCATCCGCTTAAGTGGTTAGGACGTGATCGCCGATCTTATCTATTATCTGTTATTTTCCACAAAACCAGGGTTGAGATTCCTGGAAAATGGATCGATTGGTTTTGGAGCACCAAGTAAGCGTGGGACTGTTCTTATATGAGATGATTCAAAATTGTAACCACTCCAAAACCATATATAAGTTCTATGCTTTGGAAGAGGTTCTTGATTGGTTCATGATTACTTCGTGATGATGGAATCTATGTGAAGACTTAAGATCTGGTTAAGATGCTCGAACACATGTAGTTATTCGTAATCTATTTATGATGTAGGAATCCACATGTGATTTCGAGACCCGTTGAGGCATGGAAATCCATATGTGATTCCGAGACCTGTTGACGTATGGGAATCCATATGTGATTCCGAAACCTGTTAAGGGATCCATGTGCGATTCCGAGATATGTTGAGATATAGGAATCCATGTCTGGTTCCTAAATATTTTTGAGTTGGAGCTCATATGGAAAATCTGTTCGGATGTTGACTCGTGGGTTGGAATGCCGGATGTATCCTCGTCAGTGGGTATTACTAAAACCAGAGATAGGAGACATAGACAGTAGGATTGGCAAACCCATATGGTGCATGCGACTCCATTTCTAGAGATATTATTGGGATAAGCATGCGGGAGCGGTGCATCAAGTCTTAGTAAAACCAACTATGGTTTTCCTGTGGTATATTCACTAGATATGTACGACATTTCGAATGGATATCTCTGATCCTTATGCAGTAGTTAGAATTCGGCTTCCCCGAAGAGATCTTCGTTGAAATCCTACACAATTAGCGAATGTGCCTTAGTGGTTGCGATTGTATACCCATTATTATTGTGATTTGTTGCATCGCATCTATGTGATTATTTATATTTCATACCTTGTAAATTATTATATTACTACTGGATTTTATAATAGAAATGGTATGGTTATTATAAGGTAAAAATTCGTCTGTGTTTATCGACGGTGTGGTCTTACAAGTTACCCTTATTTTGAAGGGTTTTAAGATACAATAAATCCATATGATTTGAGTTTCTCATGCCGGTTTACTATACTAATCCGCGTGGTATTTCTCAATGCTCTGGTCAGCTCGAGCATGTTTCCAAATTTGGCTATGTTTTTTGGAGCTCTTGGAGAGGAGCTGGATGATTTCTTATGGTACTTTATTTTGGTTGCATTACCTAATTTTTATCTATCAGCATTTGTGAGGACAAGTTGTCATAAATGTTCAAGATAATGATAGGTTAGTTTTCTTTGATTGATGTATGTATTATCAAACTTTCCTTTATGGTAAAGGCCTTTTGAGATATTATATACATTATCGTTCCGCATGTGAGATTCTGGTAATGTGTTCTCTTCTTTCTTGTTCTATTCCATTTCCTTTTCTTTTACCCTAGCAATTCATCTTTTTGGTACTTAGGTGCTTAGCACGTGAATATCGTGGATGTATTAAGGTCGACATTCGGGGGTCGAAAAGGCGGATCGTTATAGTGGAACATCAACATGGATACTTCACTTTGATTAAAGTTAAATCAAGGCATGGTGTCCATTGAACGACTATGGTTAGTAAGCATTGAAAATGAAAACTATTCAATAAAGAATTCATCTCCTCAGTTATATGAGGTTAGTATCACGATTAATTGTAGTCAACTCAGAGTCATAGTCTTTGGCTAGAGCAATACGATTAACAATAATTGTTATTATTGAATTAAGGATTTTGTGTTCTGTTATCCCGCCTTTTGACCAGATGGTATGCGGATGGACTCGACGAACCAAACTTCGAAGTTATCATGGCAAGAAGCCGAAGAGATGACTATAAAGCTCAAAACTCAAGTACGATCAAGACCGCAAAGTGGAGGCAAACTATCGAAAGAAATTCCAAAGTTAGAAAGTCCCTAGATAAGGGATCATCACCGATCTCGCACATAGGGATGAAAATCACTAGGGGAGGGATCATCACCGATCTCACATCTAGGGAAGAAAATGACTAGGTGAGGGATCATCACCAATCCAACACCTAGGGAAGAAAATCACTATGTGAGGGATCATCATCGATTTCGCACCTAGTGCAAGACCAAATCAAGTTTTGAATCGCACTAAGTGTGGGATTGGTACTGGCCTCTTCCTTAGGCGATCGGTATTGATCCCCAAATCTTCATCCAAAGTGGCGCCCACTCCTTCCACTTACTACCGATGATGCCAAGAGCCCGATTCAAGTATTTATCCAGAGTTTATATGCTTCATATTGGCAATCTCCATATATAATCTAAAGCAGCAATTCAACCTTTTGTAGATCCATCGTTTGGACCAAAAAACGTCCAGGAAATTATGCAAAACAATCTTGGAATCATGAAGCCCACAACAAGACAGTCCAACAAAAAATTTGAAAGACCCATACCTATGTATTTAGGGATCGGTATAGATCCCTAACTCTAGGGGTTTTGGAGCCCGAATTTTCAGAATGACTTTGTCTTGGTGGCGAGATTCTGCAGGAGAAGTTTAAGTGAGATATTTGGTCATTTACCTCTATAAATACAGGGGCAATGGTTTATTCTAGGGGGTTCTTTTCTTCTTCCTTGCTTACACTTTGCTATTTTTTCATAACTTCACGGATTTATACAATCCAAGCAAATTGTACCTGTAATCTACAGAATAAACAAATAATTTTTTAGAGTGGACGTAGGCCAGAGTACGACGAACCAATAAAAAACTTGTGTGTTCATTTCCTTCTTGTTTTTAATTTATTTTCTTCACTTTTTATTCTCTTCTACTTTTTATTTGGGGTTGGCGCCTTTTTGACACCAACATTTTGATGCTTTCATATAGAAACATTTGAACTCGCTGATCTAAGACTTAGGAATATTCTAAATGGCTAGACAATCAAATAGAAGGATTGCTATTAGAGAAAATCAATAAAGAGGAAGATAGGAAGCATCCTCGATAAATAAAGAGAGAACATATTATGTATATGACTTATAGTACCTATTTACGTTTTGGAGGAAATCGCTACCTTGCTGCTTAAAGGTAGTGATTTCCTCCAAAACGTAAATAGGTACTATAAGTCATATACATAATATGTTCTCTCTAGAGAGAACATAGAGAGAACATATTATGTATATGACTTATAGTACCTATTTACGTTTTGGAGGAAATCACTACCTTGCTGCTTAAAGGTAGTGATTTCCTCCAAAACGTAAATAGGTACTATAAGTCATATACATAATATGTTCTCTCTAGAGAGAACATATTATGTATATGACTTATTATGCCTATTTACGTTTTGGGGGAAATCACTACCTTGGTGCTTAAAGGTAGTGATTTCCTCCAAAACGTAAATAGGCATAATAAGTCATATATATAATATGTTCTCTCAGTGATTTCCTCCAAAACGTAAATAGGTACTATAAGTCATATACATAATATGTTCTCTCTGCAAGGTAGTGATTTCCTCCAAAACGTAAATAGGTACTATAAGTCATATACATAATATGTTCTCTCTGCAAGGTAGTGATTTCCTCCAAAACGTAAATAGGTACTATAAGTCATATACATAATATGTTATGTATATGACTTATAGTACCTATTTACGTTTTGGAGGAAATCACTACCTTGCTGCTTAAAGGTAGTGATTTCCTCCAAAACGTAAATAGGTACTATAAGTCATATACACAATATGTTCTCCCAGAGAGAACATATTATGTATATGACTTATAGTACCTATTTACGTTTTGGAGGAAATCACTACCTTGCTGCTTAAAGGTAGTGATTTCCTCCAAAACGTAAATAGGTACTATAAGTCATATACATAATATGTTCTCTCTATAGAGAGAACATATTATGTATATGACTTATAGTACCTATTTACGTTTTGGAGGAAATCACTACCTTTAAGCAGCAAGGTAGTGATTTCCTCCAAAACGTAAATAGGTACTATAAGTCATATACATAATATGTTCTCTCTCTACCCCTATCCATCTACGTAACCAAGGATGAGATTGAAATCATGATAAATAGATTGCACAGGGATGATTGCCCACAAGACAAGATGATGGAAAGCTTCTTTAGAATGATGGGGCAAACTGGAATGCCTAGAGTAGTCAGAAATCAGGATCAGAGGCAAGAAACAACAGAAAATGTACCAAAAGTCAGGATGGAGCAACCGGGGAAAAACCCCAAGCAAGTGTTACAGGTTGGTACCAACCCCCTACTGTTCGGTTCCGATCCACAAAGGCCTAGGAACAAGGATCGGGTCAACCTTGGTGGGGATGTTGTGCGTCCGATGAATGATGTTGGGCATGTCGATGCAAATCAGAATTTTGGAGTTCTACTGGAGGAGTATGTGCTAGAATTCCCTCATGGTGTCAGAGGCAGGCTAAGAATGCTAACTTTGGAATTCCCTTGAATACGATGACAGACTTACTGAGATGGTGAGGTGAGCTGTGAGAGGTGGATTGCCTAATTAAGGCATGGAAGATGTAAACAGGATTCCATTCACTCCAAATATTCTCTATGTTAGGAGTCCGTCATATTTCAAGCTACCTATATTGGAGGTATACAATGGGAAGACGGATCCAACGGTTTATTTGATGAGGTACATCTAGCACATGGAGGTGTTGGATGCACCTGAAGAGGTTATGTGACCATGTTTTCTTTATATTGGATAGATTTGGCATCACAATTGTTTAGGCAAATGGAGATAAGTTCCATGAGCACATGGGCTGAGTTGGTGAGTAGATTCATGAAGTACTTCTGGGTCCGTATTTCATGATTCAAAAATGTAACGACATTTGCAAGTATGAAGCAGAAGTTTGGAGAGACCCTTAGGAGTTTTCTAACAAGGTTAATGCGGTTGCAGCTGCGGTTGATAAGCTAGGCCTTTTGATGGTTTTGATGGCGCCAGTTTCAAGAATAGCTGCTAAGACAGATTTTAAGATTGCACCGGAATGGGATCCTCCAAGAAATCTTGTAGAATTTTATCACAAGGCTAACAAATACCTGCATCAAGAGGACGATTTGGTTGATCAAAAGGAAATTAATGGCGTGGATGGCGTTGGGCCACCCAAAGAAGGATCTCAAAGGCAAAGGAAAGTGAAATATTGACAATAGCTTTGAGGGATCGAAGCGACAAAGCAGGGAACCAAAATTCTCTTCTTACATAGATTTGAATGAAATCCTGGGGCAGAGTTATTTGGATACCCTGGGGAACTCCCTTATCGAAGGCCGGCGAGAAGAGAGCCTGCTGAGCATGAAAGGACGTTTGGAAAGTGCTGGCTATTTCATGAGCTAGATGGGCATAATGCAAATGATTGCAAGCACTTGTGGGATTTGATAGAGGAACATGTTAAAGGCAACTGATTGTAGTAGTATATGAGAAATCAAGATGCGATTGTGGAACAAAAGAAGCCATCAACTGTGACAAATCGAAGTAGCCTTGGATCAAGGTCAAGGATAACATCTCTTAATCGGGATGGAACAGAATTAGGTTTAGTCCTCGCACTCATTTTCTCCCTTTTAATAAACCATGAAATAATGTAGTCTGGACACCACTAATGTATGTGATCCCGAATGGTCCCTAGGCATGCTCTAGGCTGGATGCTAGGCTGTAACACCCGGAGAGGCACCTATCTTGATATTAGGTTTTATTTTTTTATATTTGAATTTGATTCCATTAAATAAACCTTTGATTATTAACTCTAAATTGGATGTGATGGCTGATGCTAATCGATTTAAGTATCGTTCAAAGGTACAGGACTGTAGTGCAATGTGGTGACCATTGATTATTATCATTTGATTAGTAAAGCAGACAACCTCTGACTTCCTTTTCTTTGCAGCTCCATCCTTTTGAGCTCCTTCTTATGGAAGAACTTTCTTTTCTGACTTTTCCCCACCTGGACTTTGTTTTCCTTATTTCTCTCCAAAAAAGCAAGCATCTCTTCGTGTCTCAATGCCATCTCAACAACACATCATATGGATCTGTAATATGTGATAACATAGCCCTAGCTAGCTCAGGTTTCAACCCCCTGATAAACTTCTCATTTCCCTTAATATTAGTATCTGTCGTAGCATAGCTATATCTTGCTAATTCCTCAAAACTCCTTGCATACTCAGTTACATTCATATCTTACCTGCTCCAACTCAGCAAACTTCCTGAGCTAAGTGGACTTAGCAATCTTGGACATAAACCTTTCCTCAAATCTCCTTTTACACTAATCCCATGTTATTATCTCCTCATTAACTCAAACCGTAACACCGTTCCACCAGTACAGCGCTGCTCCAAGCAGTCTAGAAGCAAGCCTTCTCTTCTGCTCATCATTGATCCTCAAATCTGCAAAGATTCTCTCACAATAAAGTAACCAGTTCTCTACTTCAATTGCATCTTCAGTACCAATAAATGGCTTCCCTCCCAACTGAGAATAATCCCTACTCAAAATAGCATAGTTGTTGACCACTGAAGCTTCCTGAACTCCTCCTTCAATTACTTCACCAGCAACATCCGCTAGCATCATGTTGACAAAGAACCGATACATTGTTCCCATGTCAACTTGCGGGACTCCAACACCCACATTTCTAGCTTGTACCTAACCTTGGTTCCTTCTCGTATTTAGTCTGGCATTTCCATTTGTTGTGGTGCTTCCCCCACCAAGGTTAAATCTTCCACTTCTAATTTCCATATCTGTGTTCAAGCCTCATGATATACAGAAGAATAGCCTAATAGAGAGAGAAGAATAGAGATATAGCATATACTTATATATAGCAAATACAAGTACGTTACTATAGCGTTATCCCATACCCCGATCATATCTCTAATTCCTTAGGATTATGTTTTCAAAAATCTTTTTAGTTTAGAGTTTTTCATAAACCTATGCTCTGATACCAAGTTGTAACATCCCTTATTTGGAGACCCGAAGCTAACTACTACAGATGCTGCAATGATCCACAGTATTAACTTTTGGTGACAGAACCGGAAGTGGCCCTTATTTCAAAGAGAGGAGGACGGATTTGCACTCATATTACCACAAAAGAGATATATAGGTAGCGAGATAGAGATATGGAGAAAATACAGTAATGTTAATAGTATCCATAATATTAGAAGCACTTGACTATGAAATAAAAATCATCAAAGGTTAAAACATTTTTTTGATTACATTTCAAATAAAAATTCATATCCAAGTTACATAATCCCAAACGTTTCCCAAGTTCAGATAAAATATAATTATTATAAAATACGCCAAGAGCGTCATATGAAGATGCCCCTTGGATGATCAGAGTACTAAATAGTCATAACTGACTTAATACAATACAGAGGAAATAAAAAAACAAATCCTAAATAGCTAGCCATCAGCTTCATGCTTGTCTTTGGAAGCTTTATTCATCCACCTACTAACCTAAAAATCCTTAATAATCAGCCTACTCAAATCAATTTTGAGCACCCGAGAGTTTAAGGGGAGAAACATGAACTTCGAGTCAGACATAAAGCTTTGTACGAATAATACTATACATCTCGATTATTTGGTATTAAGTGCGACCATGGCGCTTAGCGGAACGGGATTCCCTCACTGATATCCTTTTAAAACATATCTTTTGCAAATCTTAATCTTGCAACCAAAACTGGTTAAAACAATAATATCACTATCATGAAAGCATATAAATCAGGTAACAAATGGACTATCTATCCAAACACTATAATTTTGTTTAGTTAACTATTAACCATTGGCTGAATCGGGCCTACTAGACAAAATCAACAAATAATCTATATTCTATTAGATACTTCTCTTCTGGACGGTCTATCCCTATCTTAATTCTCCAGAGTCAACTGATCTTAATGCTTTTGTGGGCTCACCGATAACCTTTCCTTACTTTATATATTCCTTTATGTGTGTAATATCATTTTAGTCTTACTTGTGACAAGGCCCTACACATTAGAATTTTGGACTAAATTGGCTAGCAACTAATAGCTAATGCATAGGGCATGACCCTATACCAGTCCCATATGGTATTCTAATATCTGAGTCATTTTACTTAAGGTCATCTACTCTTAAATTTTCCTTGAAAACCTTTCTTTCAAATTGATTTAAATCTTTAAATCGATCTTTAAACAAGGAAAATATAATTTTTTCTTCACTCAAATTACCTTGCCATCTTATAGATAATTTACATAGAACTTTGTTGATGAAAACATTTAACCTTTAAAATTACCCCTTTCGAATCCATTGAAAGTATCCCTTACAAAACCAAGTAAATCACTTTTATTTATAACCTTAAGTCGAAGGCCAAAACATACCCTTTCAAAACCCTTCATAATAAACCTTTCGAAACCATTAAAAACATCACCTTCGAAAGCTTTAAAACCTTGGACATGCTATCTTTAAAACACTTAACAACGCCTTATGAAAACATTAGAAACCATCCTTTTGAACCTTTCGAAACCATTGGGGAACCACCCTTTCGAAACCTTTATTTAGACCTTTCGAAAGCATTAAAATCCTTTGTAAACATCAAACCTTTCGAAAGCACTTGATTTCAAGTAAAACATGTGGAAACCTTTCGAGACCATTTAAAAACCTTTCCTTTTAAAACCTTTCGGTCTACCTTCAACAGAACAAAAGAGTCATAAAACAACTAAGACAAAAGCACTCTTTCGAAAACAATTGCTAGATAAAAAAGAGATGGTTTCGAAACTAACCCTTCGAAAGCATTGAAGAAGTGGCTAGGTTTTAGAAATAATGTATCTTTTGAAACCATTTGCTTCGAAAGGTAGAAAGCGGCATCAAGGAGTTTCGACCCCTTTGAAAGCATTTACCGAAAAAAAGGCGCAGTCTCATTCGAATCCATTCCTTAAATCAATTTGACCCAGCCGAAAGCCAACCAAGTCGAAAGCATTCCTTTCGAAAGCAAAGTAGGCGCATTTTCGTTTGAAAGCAAAATAACGCTTCTACCCCATCGGAACCCCTTGTTTCGACCCAACACCTTTTGCCTATATCCAATTCACTTGTACCAAATCATTGATGCTATGTGCACTGGTTTCGATGGTGATGGAGGCCAAAGTTCCCAGTCAGAACCTAGGTGCCGAAAGTGGTGAAAAATGTAAAAAGCATGCAAAATCTAATTTTTAACCTTTTTATGTAATTCTTTTTAACTGACCTGCCTTGTTTGCCAAAATGTTATTGGTTGCTAATTTACTTTTCTAAAAGTACTACCGGGATTTTAGAAATAAATAATTTAAATTATTTATAAAACATCCCTCCTTTTATAAATATAAAACATTTAAGTCTCACACCTTAAATAATTTTATATATTCACTAAAACACTGGGGAAAATTATGACGACCCGGAAATTTTGAACATTTGAAATGGAATATTTAATTGATTTTAAATATTTGGAAGTTATTTTGACCTTGAATTTCAAAATTAACTATGATTTTGGCAATTTAATTATTGAATTTAATTTATTGAAGTTGGGTAAAAATTTGAATCTTCAATTTTAAGCTTGTTAAAAATAATTTGATGGCTTAGAAAATTTATATTGATAATACTGAAGATAATGGAAGCTTAAGAATTTAAATTGGAAGTATTTTGTTCAGTTTTGAAATTTTATCGTTCAAATGATATTTAAAAATAGCCTTCCGAGGCGCAGTCTCGGAATTCGACGAAACCAGTTCCGTTGAATCCGTAATATTGTATTATTATCGGATTTCAATTTTTGTAGTGTTTGGAGTTGTTGTGTGAGCGTACGATATATAAACGCGCCTGAAATTTATATTGGGAATTTAATATTTAAACTCGATTTAAATGGCTGTCTTCCATATACGATCAAATTAGAGCTCGGAATTTGTTCCATTGGGTTCGGAATAGGGTTATAATATTAGAAACACAAGGTGGCACGCCTCGATAGGAGTTCAGGATTTCGAGTTAGGTTATACAAGATATTTTGAATATAAAATTATAAAAATCAATTAGAAAGTCAAAGCCCTACCTTATGTAATACGCTATTCAATCCCAGTTATAGCCGCATAACCTTTCCCTTATCTCCTTCAATCCGAAAAAAAATCATGGCCGTTGTTTCCTTCTGCAATCAACAAAATCCCTCTCATCTTCTTCAATTCAAAATTAAAATCATCCAAATATAATAAATCTAAACCCAACTCACAGAGCGGCCTTCCTCTTCTTCATTTGGAAAAGAAAAAAAAGGCCGAAGCCTTTCGTATGAACGATAAAGGGGGGGGTTGATCGATTCAATTGCAATCGAAGTCGATCGGTTTAATCAAGCTCGTGCTCTTTTCAATGCTGCCAGAGTTTGCGAAATCGAATTTACATTCGAGGTTAGGGTTAGTAAGGGCAGAATCGATGCGACATTGGGTTTCCTTGGGGATTGCGATTGATATCGAGGAACTCACAGTAGTCGTGGAGATGGGCACGGCTCGCGTCGATGCTCGCGGCTCACGTCGATGCTCGCGATTCGATTGGGCATTAGGTTTTCAAGCACGGCTGGTCTTAGGGCAACTCGAGAGTGGAATCGAGAACAACATCGCCACTGGAAGGACCGCCTGGGTATGCGCGCGAAGTGAATTTCGCGGTGGATGGATGGCGACTCTGATATGTCGCGATGGTGGCCTTGGATTCTTTGATTTCAGTGAGTAGTTTTATTATTTTTAAAAAATGTATATAGTTGAAGGATAAAATGTTTTAAAGGTTTAAACAGAATTTTTTTTAAAAGGTTTTGTTTCAGAAAGAAAAGAATAAAATAAATGTACATATTCATGTTTTAATCTACTAGTTATTTCAAAAAATATATAGTGAGGGGGATTAATTTGATTGACAAACTCATTTAATTATTTTAATTGCTATAAGATTTTTTTAAGGATATTTAGTTTAAATTTAATTGTTTGTCAAATTAAATCATATGTTCAAATTAAATCTATAAAACGTTAATTCAATTTTTCAATATATTCAAATATTAGAAAATGTATAAATTGTTTATACAAGGTCCAAAATCATAAAGAAAACAAGTCGGGATGAAAATGGGCTGCATGCATAGTAAAAGGTGAGAACTTCTCACTCAAAATTTATTTCTTGGTTAATTTTAAATGAATAGATTTAAATTGATTGATTGTGTGCTTGGATTAATGATTGTTATCAATTGAATTGAAATAGACCCTATGCGCCGTATAATAGTGAATGATATTATATTAAACCCATATACCGTGATATTCCACCTCGAAGTGGAATTGGTATTATATATATATTTAGAATTGTTGATCTCCCACATTATATAGCAGATGAGACCCTATGCGCTGCATAATAGCGGATGATATTTTATAAATCCCATATACAGTGATATTCCACCTCGAAGTGGAATGGGTATTTAATTGCTGTGCTAACATCTATGGATGCAGTGAAGCAGGTTGGAGGGATCCAACTGGATTCCTCAAACATTTGAATTTATTTCATATATTGTATGTTGAATTATTTATAATCTTTGTGTGATTATATATGTGATTGGAATTGTGGAAGGCTATGATTTAGCCGAATATATTTTTGGTATCGTAGGTTACCAGAAATATGAAATTGGATTTTTGAAAATTAAAGTAGAAAAGCCTAGACCGTTACAATTAAAGTATTGAAGTTGATTTTTATAATCTGATCGAATTAATTCCAAAACATGGAAAAAGATTTTAATAAATGGATTTTGAGAAATGTTGTTTAAAAGTTGAAGGATTTATTAAAAAATTCGGATTTTAAATAGTTTAGAAAAAATAAAGGGATTTATGTTAAAAGATAATAAATTTGGAAATCCATTTGAAAATTGATTTGGTATTTGAAAATAAATCTTTGGGAAATCGATTTGAAATTGATTTGGTGTTTTGGAAATAAATAGGAAAATCAATTTGGGATTTGATTTGGCATTTGAAATAAATTTGGAAATCAATTTGAAAATTGATTTGGTGTTAAAAGTGAATATTTGGGAATCTATTTGTAGATCCTATATCAATGGATATTTGGAAATGTAAATTTACAATGGGAATCAAAAGAGGAAAGGAAAATTTGTTTAAAAAATAAAAATAAATATTGTTTATTTCTAAGAAAAGCGTGAAAGAAATTTACGGATTCGGAACATAAATTTAAAATAAATCAAGAAAGTTTATTAATTGATTTGAATGAACCATTTTGAAATGGAAAATGTATTTTCCCTGAAAAGCTGAGTATGATTTCGAAGTAGCCTATAAATATAAATTGAAATTTTTTAAGGATGGTTTAGAAGGGATACTTTGGATAAATTGTTTTCTTAACTAGTTTCAAATATTTAAAGTATGGATTTATTTAATTACTTATAGGAGGGGTTATTTTAAAGATTAGAAATTGATATTTGTTTTAGGAAACGATTATTTAAATAGTTATATCTTACCTACTAATTTTATTTTAAAATTAGCTGGGACTTAAAATCTTATATGTGATAATTAGTATAATGTTTTCATAAGCAATATTTTAAGTAAGTATAAAAAATGGTTTTGTTTTAAATATTCCCGAGTATAATTTGGATAAGTTATTTGAACTATTTTAACTCGGCAGAGAAATGAATAAATATTTGAAAATATATTCCGCATAAGGAAAATGCTTTGAAATTTGTTTTCAAACGATTGAAATGTGAATAGTGATTCGAAATTTGTTTTCAAAATTTTAAAGTGATAAAAGTATATCTTGCGAAGATATTTTGGAAATAAATGATTTGGGAAAATTATTTGAAATCTGGTAATTGTTGTGAATGTTGATTGGTGGTTAAATAACCGACTATCAATATTAGCCTTTTAATGGCATTTGAATTTCGATGCGACCGGGAGTCGGATTCCAAGTCGATATCCGAAAGCCACATCGAACCTTTGTGATTGTGATGGATCTTTTATTTAAAAGATCAAAGTGGAAATTTTATTGTGATTTGTTTGAAATCTGATTGAACGCTTATTTTTAAAATAAGCGCTCATTATTCAGATTAGCCGAGAGAGGACCTTGTGTCATAAAACCCATTTCGAGTAATGATACGACGAAATGGGATGCATTTGAAGACGGTGTTGAAGACCGGGTATTTTTGAAAGCGAAAGGATTACCTGTCGAATGTCTCTGCACCGGGTTGCTCCGGTATAGAGATTTTATCACCCTTTGTGATGGGGATTCCGGACGTGATTAGCGAATATCCGGATTTGCAAGGGCTTCTTTGAAGTGCCTTCGGTTCCGTTTGATCCCAGAACGGACTTGTATGGATGTGTGTCCAACATTACACTTTAATATATAAAGCTGATTTCTGTCAAATACATTTCTGTTGGTGGCGGAGAATTTATTCTCTTAGCTTAACACCCTTCTCTAAGACGTACGAGCTCAAAGGTTATGTAGTTGATGGTTATTAGTGATATATTCCCAAATTGGTAATGTGGCATACGAAGTGCTGCTGATCATTTATTGATCAAAGCATGACTTTATGAAAAGTGTAGCTTTGTGGACGAGACCTCATCGGACCTCACACCCCGGAAATGGTCGAAACAGGAAAGATGCGGCAAGGTTATGAGGGTCGCGCCCTTTAGGGTATGTCATTTCCTTCTGGAAAAGGGTGGTATCATGGTATGGAGCCCAGATACTTAACCTATGTTGTTGCCGCAAATTTATTATACTTTGTGGTTGTTGCTTTGTGGTTGAGGATCCTCGGATAAAGTCCGCAAACGACCGGGGGATGGCATACTCGAGTAGTAGTTACCTAATTACAGAGGTAACCCGGTCTTGTGTTGGCAGAGATCCGGGTAGGTTCTCGGGGGTCCCTCCAGAGGCGTACCCATATGGCAGCAGGAAGTTCCTTAGCCTGACCATTTGTTGGAAATCCAAAGAAACAATACGTGCCCTGTACGGTTTTAGTTGTCTAACCTACCATGGAATGTGGCGGTAACCTGCTATTGAACATGGTAGCTATAGTAGGCATACAATAATGGTTTTATGCTGGCTAAGATTAATATTATAATTTCGAAATGTTTTCCGCACTATGCACTAATAATAATAATATCAAAGGATTTTGCGTATCAAGCATGTTTGACTACCAAAAGGAGAAATCTCCTCCAATTCTGCATTTGCATTGTGTGTGTAGCGGGAGGCCTTATGGTAGTTTCATTTTCCAAAAGCATAGCGGATTTCATTTTATTTTCTTTGTGAAAATAACTTTTTTTAAGATCTCACACCAGTTCCACGACTGACTCGGAGTTTATTGTTCCCTTTCTAAACTCTGGGTGCCCACAATTTTCCACACGGGCAACCTAGAGTCAGGTTATCATTATTTTGGAGCGAAGTTAGAAAAAGATATGCTGTGGAGATCAGGAGCAAGTTGGATGGCGAAGCATATCACAAGTATATGTTATATTCTTTTTCGCTGTTTGTTATTGTGACACCCTGATAATGTAATGTGATGTAATGTAATAACTGATATAGTTCTTTGTTTTAAAGATATCCATTTGTCTATTATATATTGTTCGGCTGCGAATTGTGAGATTCTGTTATTGTTGTCTTTTCTTCTTCTTCTACCTCTTTTTTCTTTAAACCCGAAGACTCGTGCATTTGTTCCACTTTGGGCTGAATTGTTGTTGAAATTTTCCAGCTCAAGGGGGCACGGATTTGCGGGCCTTTACAGTGGTATCAGAGCATTTGGTTAAGCAACAACCCTGTCTCTCTTGGGTGTTACTCATTAGAGATAGAGTCAGTATTACTCTAGAATGAGTTTGCGTGTATTATAGATATGAGCGCGTATCTGTTAGTGAATATAAAAAATTATTTTATATTGTGATGATTGGTTTGTTGAGTGGTATATGGATTCTGGTCGGTATAGTCTGTACAACTTTATCGATAGGAATCTCTAAACACTCGTACAGAACAATTCGACACGATATTGTTTTAAAATAGGGTGAATGAAATAATTTTTCCCAAAACTATTTTCATAGATAAAGTAAATAATCTTTGTAAATTATTATAGTATATGGTTGCTTGGTTGTTAGGAAGTGATAATATTAAACTATTATCATTGATTGTTGAATAAGAAATTGAAATCGTAACTCAAAAGCTGAGAAATAAAATCCGTATACAAATGAAATTTATAAATATAAATTGTAAATGTGATTTATAACTTGAAATGGAATTTCAGGGAAATATATGAAAAAGTTTTTGAAAAAGTTTTGAAGTTTGGAAAAGATTGGAGATTTGGAAAAAAATTTAAATTCTTTGTAGTTTGAAAACGGTTTTCAAAGGTTTCGGAAAAGGTTTTGAAGGGATAAAAGCTCTAAACTCTTTTCGGTCGTTAGAAAATAATTCTGATGATGATCGCGACATCATCGGTGTTCATTTTCGAGTTTCCAAGAGAGGAATTGCTGTCAAATTGTTTTAAATTAAAGTTGTTTGAAAATTTTGGGTTTGATTTTGGAATTCAAAGGATAATTTGAATTGTTTTCAGTAATGGTTTTGGAAAAGGTGGAAGACTCTGGAATTTTATTAAAAATAGTTATGGAATAATAAGTTTGAAAACTTAGGAAATTCAGATTCAAACTGAAATTGACTTGAGTTAATTTGAATAAATGTGAATTTGAGAAGTCTTATAGACTAAATGTTTGGAATAAAATTATTAAGATGGAAAATAAATTGTGAATGAATAAATAAATTCGCAATTGCAAGTAAATGAAAATGAAATTGAATGTTGAAATTCATTTCGAATTTGTAAGTGATTAGAACTGGAATTGGAATTGAAATTGATTTGTGATAGAAAAGTGAAGTATTAAACTAAAATTAGTAAGTGAAACTAATTGATGAATGACCAAATGGATAAGGTTTAAAATGAATTGAATCCAATATTTTTTAAATGAAAATAAATGGAAATCATATAGAATTGGAAATCTAGTTTAATATAAGTAAATATAAACCAAAGTGATGAATTAAAAATAATAATAAATATAAGAAGTATATAGAATATTTGCATTGAACTTAAGAAATGAAGTGTGAAATTATTAAGTAAATTTTGTATTGGGAATATGCCAGGTTAATAATTAAGTGAAGGTTAAATTGAAAATCTTGAAATGGTGAGAAGAGAATGAACAAAAGAATAAAAACTGGAATTGAAACTGAATATTGAAATCGAATTTGAATTGTGTGAAATAAAATGAAGTTGCAAAATTGGTTCAAAGTGAACTATGGATAATAAAGGTGGAAATATAAAAAATGGTTTGAGATTACATGAATTGGAATTTGTAATGAATTATTAAATGAAACTAATTTAAATTAGTGATATGAATCAATTGTGAATGAAAGATAATGAGAAAATTCAATATTCAGAAGATAAATTAAATCAAAATAGAATTGAAATTGTGAATTGAATTCAAAGGAAATTGAAAATGCAAGATTGAATGATAATGGATATAAATTCAATAGTGAAGTCAAAATGGTATAAGAAGTGTTCAAACTTTTGTAAAGGGATGTGCAAAATAAATTTGAATGTTGTAATTGGATATTATAGCTAGCAGGATACATAGGTGTATTAAATGAAATGGAATTGGGATTTGCTTTTCGAAGATAAATTTGAATTACTCGAGAAAAGGTTTGTATTTAAATTTCTATATGAAATTTGATGATTTTCTTGTCTAGCCACTTGGCTTTTTGTTTTCTTTTAAAATCTGAGGGCCTGTGGTGCCATTTTGTAGTCGTACCGAGCTAGCCGCGCAAATGAGACGCTGGCGAAATTTTTCAAAAATTTACGGTGTTAGAAAATTTTTAAGAAATTTTAGATAATTTGAAATTTGAATTTAAAATTTAAACTTAAATTATTGAAAACAATGTTGTTTGGAAACTTATGATTGAATTTGGAAAATTAGTTGAAATGATAATGAGTCTTCAATAAAAGATTTGTTTTGGCAAGTTGATAAAACTGTTTGGTTTTGGGAAGATAATAATCGGGTTAAGGATCATTCTTCAACTAGTAATTTCGGGACGAAATTCTTTTAAGGAGGGAAGGATGTGACGACCCAGAAATTTTTAACATTTGAAATGAAATATTTAATTGATTTTAAATATTTGGAAGTTATTTTAACCTTGAATTTCAAAATTAACTATGATTTTGACAATTTAATTATTGAATTTAATTTATTGAAGTTGGGTAAAAATTTGAATCTTCAACTTTAAGCTTGTTAAAAATAATTTAATGGCTTAGAAAATTTATATTGATAATACTGAAGATAATGGTAGCTTCAGAATTTAAATTGGAACTATTTAGTTCAGTTTTGAAATTTTATCGTTCAAATCGATATTTAAAAATAGCCTTCCGAGGCGCAGTCTTCGAATTCGACGAAACCAGTTCCATTGGATCCGTAATACTGTATTACTATCGAATTTCAATTTTTGTAGCGTTTGGAGTTGTTGTGTGCGCGTACGATATATAAACGCGCTGAAATTTATATCGGGAATTTAATATTTAAACTCGATTTAAATAGCTATCTTCCATATGCGATCAAATCGGAGCCCGGAATTTGTTCATTGGGTTCGGAATAGGGTTATAACATTAGAAACGCTAGGCGGAACGCCTCAATAGGAGTACGGGATTTTGAGTTAGGTTATACGAGATATTTTGAATATAAAATTATATAAATCAATTAGAAAGTCAAAGCCCTACCTTATCATACGCCATTCCATCCCAGTTATAGCCGCATATCCTTTCCCTTATCTCCTTCAATCCGAAAAAAAATCATAGCCGCTGTTTCCTTCTACAATGAACAAAATCCCTCTCTTCTTCTTCAATTCAAATTAAATTCATTCAAATATAGTAAATCGAAACCAAATTCACAGAGCGACCTTCCTCTTCTTCATTTGGAAAAGAAAAAAAAGGCCGAAGCCTTACGTATGAACGATAAGCGGGGAGGTTGATCGATTCAATTGCAACTGAAGTCGATCGGTTCAATCAAGCTTGTACTCTTTTCAATGTTGCTAGAGTTTGCGAAATTGAATTTGCATTCGAGGTTAGGGTTAGTAAGGGGAGAAATGATGCGACATTGAGTTGCCTTGGGGATTGCAATTGACATCGAGGAACTCACAGTGGTCGTGGAGATGGGCACGGCTCGCGTCGATGCTCGCGATTCAATTGGGCTTTAGGTTTTCAAGCTCGGCTGGTCTTAGGGCAACTCGAGAGTGGAATTGAGAACAACATCGCCACTAGAAGGACCGCCTGGGTATGCGCACGAAGTGGATTTCGCGGTGGATGGATGGCGACTCTGACAGGTCGTGATGGTGGCCTTGGATTCTCTGATTTCAGTGAGTAGTTTTATTATTTTTAAAAAATAGCTGAAGGATAAAATATTTTAAAGGTTTAAACAGAAGTTTTTTTAAAAAGGGTTTGTTTCAGAAAGAAAAGAATAAAATAAATGTACATATTCATGTTTTAATCTACTAGTTATTTTAAAAAAAATATAGCGAGGGCGATTAATTTGATTGACAAACTCATTTAATTATTTTAATTGCTATAAGATTTTTTTTAATGATATTTAGTTTAAATTTAATTGTTTGTCAAATTAATTCATATGTTAAAATTAAATCTATAAAACGGTAATTTAATTGTTCGATTTATTCGAATATTTATAAATGTATAAACTGTTTATACAAGGTCCAAAATCATGAAGAAAACAAGTCGGGATGAAAATGGGCTGCATGCATAGTAAAAGGTGAGAACTTCTCACTCAAAATTTGTTGCTTGGTTGATTTTAAATGAATAGATTTAAATTGGTTGATTGTGTGCTTGGATTGATGATTGTTATCAATTGAATTGAAATAGACCCTATGCGCCGCATAATAGAGGATGATATTATATTAAACCCATATGCCGCGATATTCCACCTCGAAGTGGAATTGGTATTATATATGTATTTGGAGTTGTTGATTTCCCGCATTATATAGCGGATGAGACCCTATGCGTCGCATAATAGCGGATGATATTTTATAAATCCCATATACCGTGATATTCCACCTCGAAGTGGAATGGGTATTTAATTGTTGTGCTAACATCTGTGGATGCAAGGAAGCAGGTTGGAGGGATCCAACTGGATTCTTCAAACATTTGAATTTATTTCATTTGTTGTATGTTGATTTATTTGTAATCTGTTTGTGATTATATCTGTGATTGGAATTGTGGAAGGCTATGATTTAGCCGAATATATTTTTGGTATCTTAGGATACCAGAAATATGAAATTGGATTTTTGGAAATTAAAGTAGAAAAGCCTAGACTGTTGCAATTAAAGTATTAAAGTTGATTTTTATAATCCGATCGAATTAATTCCAAAATGTGGGAAAAGATTTTAATAAATGGATTTTGAGAAATGTTGTTTAAAAGTTGAAGGATTTATTTAAAAATTTGAATTTTAAATAGTTTGGAAAAAACAAAGGGATTTACTTTAAAAGATAATAAATTTGGAAATCCATTTGAAAATTGATTTGGTATTTGAAAATAAATCTTTAGGAAATCGATTTGAAATTGATTTGGTGTTTTGGAAATAAATTGAAAAATCAATTTGGGATTTGATTTGGTATTTGAAATAAATTTGGAAATCAATTTGAAAATTGATTTGGTGTTGAAAGTGAATATTTGGGAATCTATTTGAAGATCGTATATCAATGGATATTGGAAATGTAAATTCACAATGGGAATTTAAAGAGGAAAGGGAAATTTGTTTAAAAAAATAAAAATAAATATTGTTTATTTTTATGAAAAGCGTGAAAGAAATTTACGGATTCGAAACGTAAATTTAAAATAAATCATGAAAGATTTATTAATTGATTTGAATGAAACATTTTGAAATGGAAAATGTATTTTCCCTGGAATGTTGAGTATGATTTCGAAGTAGCCTATAAATATAAAGTGAAAATTTTTAAGGTTGGTTTTAGAAGGGATACTTCGGATAAATTATTTACTTAACTGGTTTCAAATCTTTAAAGTATGGATTTATTTAATTACTTATAGGAGGGGTTATTTTAAAGACTAAAAATTGATATTTTTTTTAGGAAACGATTATTTAAATAGTTATACCTTATCTACTAATTTTATTTTAAAATTAGTTGGGACTTAAAATCTTATATGTGATAATTAGTATAATGTTTTCATAACCAATATTTTAAGTAAGTATTTAAAATGGTTGATTTTAAATATTCCCAAGTATATTTTGGATAAGTGATTTGAATTATTTTAACTCGAAAGATTTCCATTGGAAATAAATAAATATTTGGAAATATATTCTGCATAAGGAAAATGCTTTGAAATTTGTTTTCAAAGGATTGAAATGTGAATAGTGATTCGATATTTGTTTTAAATATTAAAGGGATAAAAGTATACCTTACGAAGATATTTTGGAAATAAATGATTTGGGAAAATTATTTGAAATCTGGTAATTGTTGTGAATGTTGATTGATAGTTAAATAACCGACTACCAATATTGGCCTTTTAATGGCATTTGAATTTCGATGCGACCAGGAGTCGAATTCAAGTGGATATCCGAAAATCGCATCGAACCTTTGTGACTGTGATGAATCTTTTATTTTAAAGATCAAAGTGGAAATTTTATTGTGATTTGTTTGAAATCTGATTGAACACTTATTTTTAAAATAAACGCTCATTATTCAGATTAGCCGGGAGAGGACCTTGTGTCATAAAACCCATTCCGAATAATGATACGACGAAATGGAATGCATTTGAAGATGGTGTTGAAGACCGGGTATTTTCGAAAGCGAAAGGATTACCTGTCGAATGTCTCTACACTGGGTTGCTCCGGTATAGAGATTTTATCACCCTTTGTGATGGGGATTCCGGACGTGATTAGTGAATATCCGGATTTGCAAGGGCATCTTTGAAGTGCCTTCGGTTCCGTTCGATCCCGGATCGGACTTGTATGAATGTGTGTCTGAAATTACACTTTGAGATATAAAGCTGATTTTAATCAAATACATTTCTGTTGGTGGCGGAGAATTTATTTTCTTAGCTTAACACCCTACTCTGAGACGTACGAGCTCAGAGGTTATGTAGCTGATGGTTATTAGTGATATATTTCCAAACTGGTAATGTGGCATACGAAGTGCTGCTGATCATTTGTTGATCAAAGCATGACTTTGTGAAAAGTGTAGCTTTGTGGACGAGACCTCATCGAACCTCACATCCCGGAAATGGTCGAAACAGGAAAGATGCGGCAATGTTATGAGGGTCGTGCCCTTTAGGGTGCGTCATTTCCTTCTGGAAAAGGGTGGTATCATGGTATGGAGTCCCGGTACTTAACCTATGTTGTTGCCGCAAATTTATTATTCTTTTTGGTTGTTGCTTTGTGGTTGAGGATCCTCGGATAAAGGTCGCAAACGACCGGGGAATGGCATACTCGAGTAGTAGTTACCTAGTTACAGAGGTAACCCAGCCTTGTGTTGGCAGAGATCCGGGTAGGTTCTCGGGGCGTCCCTCCAGAGGCAAACCCATGTGGCAGTAGGAAGTTCCTTAGCCTGACCATTTGTTGGAAATCCAAAGAAACAATACACGCCCTGTATGGATTTAGTTGTATAACCTACCATGGAATATGGCGGTAACCTGCTATTGGACATGGTAGCTATAATAGGCATACAATAATGGTTGTATGCTGGCAAAGATTAATATTATACTTTCGAAATGTTTTCCACACTATGCACTAATAATAATAATATCAAAGGATTTTGCGTATCAAGCATGTTTGACTATCATAAGGAGAAATCTCCTCCAATTCTGCATTTGCATTGTGTGTGTGGCGGGAGGCCTTATGGTAGTTTCATTTTCCAAAAGCATAGCGGATTTCATTTTATTTTCTTTGTGAAAATATCTGTTTTTAAGATCTCACATCAATCTCACGACTGACTCGGAGTTTATTGTTCCCTTTCTAAACTCTGGGTGCCCACAGTTTTCCACATGCGTAGCCTAGAGTCAGGTTATCATTATTCTAGAGCGAAGTTAGAAAAAGAGATGCTGTAGAGATCAGGAGCAAGTTGGATGGCGAAGCGTATCACTAGTATATGTTATATTCTTTTCTGCTATTTGTTCTTGTAACACTCTGATAATGTAATGTGATGTAATGTAATAACTAATATAGTTCTTTGTTTTAAAGATATCCATTTATCTATTATATGTTGTTCCGCTGCGAATTGTGAGATTTTGTTATTGTTGCCTTTTCTTCTTCTACCTCTTTCTTCTTTAAACCCGAAGACTCGTGCATTTTTTCCACTTTAGGCTGAATTATTGTTGAATTTTGCCAGCTCAAGGGGGTACGGATTTGTGGGCCTTTACAAAAATTCTACAAAAATTTCTATAAATCATTTTTATACGTTTTCTAACATATATAAATTTCGAACCCAAAACATATGTAATTTAGCCATAAATTATTTTAAACCCAAATATCCATTTTCCTCACTGTAAAATTAATATTAAATCCACATTAATCCAGGAAATTACGAAAATTTTGACGTATCTCTTAAATATCATTTCTGATCTAAATCTAAAATTGCAAGGCTTTTGGATGTCATTTAATAGGATTTTCGCATTACAACATATCATAAAATCTATATTAATTTGCACGAATCATGAACAAGCATATATATATATATGTGTGTGTGTGTGTGTACATATATATGTATATATATATATCGAAATTAACAACCAAAAACATGGCAAAACCTTTGTAATTCAGCTTGGATTTACCTAAAACCGAAATCAGTTAAAAACACAGGATGTAGTGATTATTCACCTTAGTTTTGTGATTAAGAAGTTTGAGATTTGAAAATGGATTAAGTTGATTTAGCTTCTTCCTTTTGCTTATCTTCCTCTTGTTATTGCTTAATGGTGGCCGGCCTCTTAGTTTTAGTTTTTGCAAATGAACGTATGAAATGAATAAGTGTAAGGGTTTAGGGTATAAGGATCTACTTATTCCTATTTTTACCCTTATCTAACTTCCTTAATTTATTTTAACCCATTCTACTTCATTTATTCATGTTGGCACGACAATCCCTAATAATCACAAATCTCAATCCCATAATCATTATTTTATTTAATTTAACTAATTAAATATCCTAAATAACGTTACTAAAATTTAGGGCTGTTACAAACAATCTCCATATAAAATCTAAAGCATCAATTTAACATTATGTAGATCCATCATTTGGCCAAAAAAACATCTAGGCAACTATGCAAAACAACCTTGGAATCAAGAAGCCAACAATAAGAGAAGCCAACACAAAAAGTTGCAAGACCCTTATCTATGTATTTAGTTATCGGTACCAATCCCCTATATAGGGTTCGGTACCGATCCCTAACCCTAGGGGATTTGGAGCCTTAATTTTCAAGGAGACTTGGTCTTGGCGGTGAGATTCTGCTGGAGAAGTTTTAGAGAGAAGTTTAGTCATTTACATAAGGGACAATGCTTCATTCTAGGGGGATCTTTTATTCTTCCTTACATCCAGTCTATTATTTGTTCATAACTTCAAGGATTTATACAAAGCCAAGAAAAAATATACTAGTAATCTACATTATAAATAAATAAAATCTTGCGATTGGACGTAGGCCAAAGTACGCTAAACCACTATAAAAACTTGTTTGTTCGTTTCCTTTTTCCTTTTAATTTGTGTCCTTCACTTTTTATTCTCTTCTACTTTCTATTGGTTGTTGGTGCCATTTTTGACCATGTTTGGACTTACAAAGTTAAATGCAGACAATTCGGAATTTTAACCAAAACTATATTCCACAAGAAAAAATGTGATATAATTTTGACAAAGCGAATTAGTATAAACTACCGTTACTACAAGGTACCATTACCGCTTAAGTGACTATGAAATTTAATTTGACCAAAAAGACGTGTAAGCAATTAATTCGGCTAAATTGTCACACTACTAGCTTGAATTGTTTAATATCAATTGCTGACTGAATTCACACGTCTGAGTCGCACAACCGTATTTGCGACTTCACGCAGTTTAATCAATTTGTATAATGTTATAAATTGACTAAATTAATTAACATTTATAAATACTAATTATTAATATTGATTTAATTTTTATTTTGAACATTGTTGGTAATTATTTAAAAGCATATATAAAAGTTATAATTGCATAGATTAGTATACGATATCGATATATTTTTAGACAAGGTTTAAATAATAAAATAGTAGTATAAAATGGTTTTTTGAAAAATTTGCACATTAAGAATATGCTAAGGCCGACCATGTAGCGGTGAGCGGATGGAATCAATTAATTGAATTGATCGAAATTTGGAAAGGAAGTAAAGAAGGAAGTTTTGATAAGGAGAATATGAAAGGTTCCTTTAATTCTTTTAAAACAAAATCTTCTCACTTGATTTCTTGAATAGACCAATACATTTTTCTTTTCTCTATTATCCATGGTTGAAAATTCATTCAAGAAATTTTTTTTGATACAAATTCAAACCAACATCAAATTAAATTAAAGAAAGTTGGTTCATCCTTATCTTGCAAGGTGGATGCTGATTTGCTTGAAATCCGAGGAGAAACCACAAATCAGTGTGTGATGAAGGGAAATGTTTGTTGGGTTAGTTAATAATTCATTTATGATGTTTAAAATAAAGTTTTCACATATGCGTAAATTGTAGCCACTTATGAAGAACATTTAAAAAAAATCTATGTATTGTGATTGCCTGTGAGTCCATAGTTTTGAAAATTACTGATTTATTTGGATCTGAAATAATTAATTGTTGTAGAATTGATTAATTGACAATTTTTTTATCATAATTGATTATGTCTAATTAAATAATTTATGTTTTATTTCATATGAGATCTGAAACAAATCATCTTATTTGTGTATCTATTGTGTTTTGTTGTAAATCTTCCATATTTTAATAAATTACTCTTGTTGCCACAGTTACTCCTTTTAATCATGGATCTAATTTTAATAGACTGAATCGTGAAGTTGTGTGTGTGTGTATCTATATGTATGTGTGCGCGCTTGCGCGTATATATGAATCAATTCTTCTTCATACCTTGAACTTGTAAACTGGTCCTAAAACTAAATTTTATTTGGTTAATTTGTTATAGATTAAGTCAATTTTATGTTTTAAATTAAATTTAAGTTTAATAGTTATATGTATGTACCTAAATATAAAAGTTATGTTTCATATCCAATTATGTCATTAGGCTCAATTATTAAATTGTAAAACTTTTAATTTTTTTATGTTAATTACATATCTTTTCAGATTTGGATATAACATAAATTCTTTTGTTTTTCAATGGTTTTGGATGTTTTTTGTAATTGTGTTTGAAATTCAATATGGTATTAAATGTTGAATTGGTGGTTGTAGAAGAAAAGTAAAGTAGAATTGCACTACAAGGTCATTTTCTTTTTAATTTAGATTTGATTAGGTTTATTTGCAACATAACTTTTCATCTTCACTCTTCTAATTTACTCTTATTTTAAGTACCACTTTATGTGAATTATTTTCATAAGTTCATATATATATATATAATATAAGTGGTAATACATATTATATATATATATATATCTGTATGTGCATGTGTGCCTAAACTATGTATGTGGTATTGTCGGTATGTGTATACAAACTATATACATAAATTGCAGTATACTCAAACATATGGATATACTTAGGCATATTTATATTCCCAATATGCATGTGCAAATGTAACTTATATATGTAAGTATGATGCACACACAAATAGATATTAATCCCAATATCCAGATGTATATAATGTGTGTGTCTATATATGTACACACATTTATATTAGTTCATTTATGTTGTTATATGTTTGAATGTATATTGATATATTCCCAATGAAACATTCGGTTGAAATGTTAACATGTTTATATATATATAATGATGTTAAATAAAATATGACTCTGTTTAAAAACTAGACTAGATCTAGTATAACACCTTTATATTTCATAGGCCTAATAGATCCAAAATATGTTTTTTTTTGAAATCTACCCATTTCACCCACTTCTGACGGGCTCGGTTCCTTCATAAACAAGCGAGTAACACCAGGTGTATGGGACATCTAAGCTGATATTGTTCGATTGAGTTATGAGTATTTATATATATGGTGTTGCGAACTGCGATACACAAGCTGAGAGCTATTAGTATGTTTATATCTATGTGTGTACTCCTATTATCTTGGTGATGAATAAACAAAATTAGGCTAACATTTATTCTAGCGACCTCATTGGGTGGGGTCATATCCTAGATCAATGACATATTTTGTCGTAAAATTGAGAACCACTACTCTATGTCATCTCGGCTAGCAATCTATTACTGTTTAGAGAACTTATAGGGTTGTGAACATGGCATTGCATAGTTATGCAAGCATGTTGGTGCAAGATGGATATTGGGTCTGATAGGTATGAAGGTAACTTAAGACTATTAGTGTAGTGCTGAGAGTGTATGGGGAAGGCCCTTGGAGAAGAGCTTTGAGTTTACCAGTCTCTTATTTGGTTACCGATGTGATGAAATAGACTATGCATATTCACATTTGCGAGATCATTTATGCGATTGTAAGCTGATATGGCTATTTTTGAGCCGAGAGTCCAAAAGAAAAGTTACTCAGTATGCATGTGTGTCATATGATTATATTCGAGATTATCCATGACACTACCGAGAGCATATCATTATTAAGGAGTTAGACCTGTTCTTATTATGCGATTAGCTGAGAGCTAATCATGGCGTAGATGAAAGCATTCCATATCCATATTTGATATATTTTTGCTTGGATGCTTGTTAGTCATTTACCTATATGTTGAGTATAAAGGACCCCGGGTATGTCTGCCTCATGATTATCTGAGAAATGTTCGTGGTACAACTAAGAGCATGCCATGATTATTTTTAATGATTATTAGGCATTAATTGTTGTTGGTTGCATAGTTAGCTCAACCATTGTGATATTGTACCATTTGATGTGTAGTTTGATTTTAATTTGTTATGAGTCATGATATATGTGCATAGTTTATGAATTATGTGGATGCCTATGAGATATTTATATGCCAGTTTGAGTTAGACGTGATTATACCATGTTGTTGCTATTATATATTGACATCTACATTCTAGACATGGTCTAAATCATGTTTTATTTACATAATACTTGGGTCATTTTGATATTTTAGGTTTACAGATGAAGCGATCAACCTGTGTTTGTTAGGTATAGAATTGGAGGATAGTTTTTGTAGGACTATGTATTATGTATTCACCTGTGTATGTAGTCTCTTTTTATATGTTGATGTTATGGTGAGAGGTATGTGATGGTCGTATACTTTGTATGTTTTTAGAGATTGTAAGGTAGTTGACACACTTTTGGTAAACCCATTTGGATTTGTATATTTCATTTATTATATTTCATCGCTGTGCTATATGACTTTGTGTTCTATTATTTATTTTATACTATGTATTGTTCTATCCTAGAAATACACATGTTTATTACTTTGTGCTGATACAAAGTACATATAAATGAGTTATATTTTATATTATTAAATACATATCGGTGTTAGCCAAAAGGAATATTCATATGTGACAGCCCAATATGGCCTCCTTCTTCATATTATCAAACAACATTATGTAGTAATACTTTTTAATAATATGAGTATATAGGGGATGTTACAATCTTGACCCCAAATCCATATATAAGAAAATATTATATTCCTGCTTATTAGATATGATTAAAAAAAATTCATGTATAGTCATTTATAAAACATGATACCAATAATTTATACATATACAAAAGAACTAGTTTTCTAATATATGTTTGTTTTGGTTGCAATAGAATATGCTATATATATATATGTTTATTCCATAGATTTGATTTATCTAAAATAATGAATTTTATATTCAAATATTTGAATTTTGCATAAGCATTTTTGTGTTGTTGAAATAGTGAAACATCTTGAATCTTATCATTTGCTTAAGTCAATTCTAGTTTTAAACATTAATTTTATGCTTTCAGTGTTCAATCGAATATATTTAAATTTTAAACTTTAATTATTTTTGAATTATAATACACAAACACACACACACACACACACACACATATATATATATATAATGTTTTGATTATCAATTCGTATCGTAATCCTAATTATAACAATGTTTTAAAGATGACTTTGTTTATATGTATTTATATGTTACTTTAGATTTTAAATTTTAGTGCTAAAATTTGATTATAGATAACCATGTAATTACCTTTCATTTAGATATTATATTTGAAGTGAATTGAAAGCTTGTAAAAAAGAAAGGTGGAATTATTTAAATTTATTACCATCTCATATTTCCTTTAAGACACCCATTTAATTATACCTAGATTTAGTATTTACTTATTTCTATTCTCTTTAACACTAAGCACTATTTTTTGTGTGCATGAGTGTGTGTTCTCATGAATTTGTTTCAAAAAACAGACACACAAACAAATATATAAGTGGATACACATATATTACACTCACAGATATATATACATATACTCATACACATACATCTATATATGTTTGTCTTTGTATGTGTATACAAACCATTACATGTATTATAGTATAATTAAACATGTATATATGCTTACGTATTTCTATTCTCAACATGTATGAGAATTTGTTACATGCATTTGTAAGTATAATATATATGTATGTACAATGGATATAAATCCTAATTTCCATATGTGTGTATGTATATAATTATACACATGCTTATATATCTTTATGTTATCGTGTGATGTTTTGAATATGTACACGACATGTTCAAATAATTATTTAATATAATTAATTAAAAAATATGAAATATTTTTTAATAAAATACTTTTTTTAATAATTATATAGGATCTGATGCTAGTTAACAAACTTCATAAGCCCACTAAGATTCAAATAGGGATTTTTTTTGAAATTTACCAATTCCACCTAAATGAATTGGGTTCCTCTAGTAAGGAGTTAAATCATTGTTAATTAATTTTAGATCACGGGTTAAATCCCCACTTCCACCATATTATTTATTACTAACTTGATGGTTCATTATCGATCTTTATTTTTTGAGTAACTTTTGTAATATATATTTTATCACTTAGCAACTATATATTTGCAATAGTAAATTTGTTTCATAAAGCATTATAACTTTTTATCGAACTAAAGAAATATTCCAATAATCATTTTTTATTTGGTTTAAAAATTTTATGCAACATGTTAATTGGGTTTTTATCCAAGCAGATATCAATAGGATTTAGAACAGCAAGACAAAGGAAAAATGACTTAAAACTTGGCAGGTACACTTAAAAGAAGCAAAGAAGAGGTTCAGAGAGATTCTAACCAAAAAAAGCTAAGTAAACAACTCGATAATGAGTTGTTCTACTCGGTGTCGAGTCATTTTATGGACCCACGTTGACTTGTAAACTCCCTAAGACTTATTCTCTAGTCCCCCAGAGTGTGCCCAAGTTTTTTCATAAGGTTTTGATGACCAATCATCAAGTTTGAAGAGAAGACAACCTGATTAGTCAAGTAATCCAAATAATGAAGGAACTATCACTATCATCAACAAAACATTAAAGGAAAAAGCATGAGACACATTCATTCATTGGAAGAAATGTTATGCAAAAAGAGTTGAGTCATTTCCAATTGACACGGTACCAAGTTATATTGACAACTCGTATAAGGTTGCGCTCTTCTATGCTACATTGGGCCGATAATATAATAAGAAATAGAATGAAGCCACCATCGAAGTTGTAGTGGATATTGGAAGAGGGAGTAGGGGGTTCCTTTTGCAAGGAGACGGGTCGATACCAACCCAAAGCTACTCGGTACCGACCCAAACTTTAAGGTGTACACTCCTCAAGAATGCAATGCCATGCTCATTTCTGAATCTAAAGACGATATGCAGCTTAATGATGGAGACTTGGAATTGAATACTAGTGTTAACGGATAAAACGCTGGATCTGGAGCTCAAACAACCATGGAAATACTAAATGCACACCAATGGAACTCTACAAAAGTGGTCCTCCCAAAAAATGGAGAACCTAGGCTTTAGTTGGCAAACCAAGGTCAATTGCAGAGCCAAACACTTGGGATAGTCCTTGACAACCGACCTGCAGATTACCATGCCAGCGAAGAATACATTATTGACATGGTTAAACGGTTTATGGAGGAGAGTAGAGGTAGGAAAAATAAAGATGGCTTCTGCGCCAAGCTGAACCCCCACTAGTACAAAATATGTCTGTTGCATCACCTTAGCTTTGCTTGTGTTCACAACCAAAGCAAATAGTGTTATTTTCTTCGGTTGTCCTTAGAACCGAAGAAAATGCACCGAAGCAAATAGTGTTGTCTGCTTCCGTTTCTCTTACAACCGAAGCAAATAGAGTTATTTGCTTTGGTTGCCTTACAACCTAAACAAATGCACTAAAGCAAATACGTTATTCGCTTCGATTTTCCTTTCAACCGAAGCAAATGATGTTATTTGCTTCGATTGTCCGTACAATTAAAGCAAATAATGCTATTTGCATTGGTTCCTTCGGAATTGAAGAAATTGCAAATTATTTTCACTACGCCAATCCAACCATTTTATAACACAAAACTTTTGTAACGTAATGCAATTTTTTTTATATATATTTACTATTGCTTTAAATACTACAGTAATTAATAATGGTAATTTATAATTATTAACAAATAATTAATATTTTCTTAATAATTTTAAACTGGTTATTTATAATCAATAATTTTCAATGACAGTTTATATAGGTCATTATTTATAATTTTTTTTATAATTAACGATTGTTAATAAATAATTTATAATTACTAATTATTATCTATAATCAATAATTTTTTGATATATAATAATTTATTATTGTTAATTATTTATAATTAGTAAATTATTGTAACACCTCATGTTTTTTTGTTAATTAATTAAAATATAATTTAATAAATAAATAATAAATTGTGAAAAAAGAAATTTTTATAAATGTTGCAATTTGACCAAGAGAATTATACCATTGGGTATGTGGCGATTTTCAGATAAATTCTCATTTATAAACTTTTCCAGTCGAAGTTCAAACAAAAAGGCTATTAGCGTTTGAATTTTTGTAGTTGGAAATAATTATATATGTAATTAAGAAAATAATTTAAAATAAATTAATGATTGACTAACACTGCTAAAGTTAATGGTTTCTTAATGGTTAAGAAAATTTATTAAGGAAGGAGATAACATTAACTGAGTGTTAAAGAAAACAAATCAACCAGAAATCAAACGAAATCAAAATGCACCGAAACTCATTGGTCAGGTCGACCATGACCTATGCGTGGTCGACGGTGAGCGGTCGACCTTGGCATGGGGTGGTTGACCCACCTTGTCTTGGAGGTGGTAGTTAATGGAGGCCGTGTAGCCCAGATGTAATTCAGTTCCCATCCGATGGTTAACGCTGATTTGAACCTCTATAAATTAGAACCCAAGGCTTCACTTCCTGCTCAATATTTTTCTAATGAGCACGGAAGCTCTGCCTTTTTCCTTTCTCCATCAAAATTTCTAAATACACAAAATAAATCTAGGTAGCGCGGATCACTTTGGAGAAGAATAGAAAAGAATAGAGGATAGGAAATAGGTTTAAACTAGATTGGTATATCAAAGATAAACTTTAAGATCTAGTTCTTATTAATAAATCTAAACCTAAATCTCTTCTCTTTAGTCTAATCTCTAATATATCTGTGTAAAATATTGTGTGTAGATCCGAATAAGGTGTCAAAAAGTGGAGAATACAGATAATAGGGTTAGATCTAGATTAAATCTAGAGATTTAGTAGCGCTACTTAGACGTGAGAGAAAATATTATATGTTTTTATATAATACTAGATTATATCATTGCAAATCGATTCCTATGTGCTTGAGTCTGATAATTTAATTTCAAATGAATTCACATGTATGAAATATTGAAGAATGTAAACTTACTTATAAATTTTTATTGATAATTACAGAAGTGTAATGATTAGTTTTAATTCTGTAATTACTTGATAATTAGTTTTATTTCTTTAACTAAGTAATGATTAAATTTAGTTCTATAATTGTGAAATGATTTTAATTATCAGTTTTACATCGGATTAATTAATTGAAAACATAATGAATTGAGATTCCATTTTATTTGATGAGCGAGCCTATATAAAATAAAGCTAACTGGACTTTTGGTATTTTAGTGATATTTTAGTTTATTGGAATGTATATAATTAAAAGCGTATTTTCGGATATTATCAGATTCAAACTTAATAAAAGTGTAATGTTTGAAGTGATAAGTACTCAATCTATATATAAAAGAAAGAGATGTATAAAATAGAGGTTATTACCATACTTTATACTGTCTATTTCAATAAATAAAAGAGAATTTCTTGTAACTACGAACATCACACAAACCACCTCTTTGGGATAAGATATGGAAACTTAATGTGTAACAGTTAAATTATTAAAGTTTGATATCAATTTATTAAAATATAGCAAACCTCAAAAGTGCAGTATTGGAATAAGAATGTAATTTAAAGGTTAATAATAATGGAAACTAATGGAAAAGCAAGTCTGAATTATAGGCAAGGAAAAGGAATAAGAATTGGAATAGAAATCAAAGGTCGAACTAATAAATATTGTTGCAATGATATTGATGTCTGAATTTGAGAAGCAGTAAATGAAAAATAAAAGATAAACACATAATAAGACTGGATACTTAAAGTCGAGCATAAAAGGTGTTGACGCAATAACGAAAACCAAAGAAGAACAAGTATACATAAGTCTGAATATGTTTATAAGAAGCCTCGGATATACATTTATGACGGGTGTGGGTAATTATAAACTGTTTGTTACAATCATAGTGGACCAATGTCTGAAGTTGTTAGATTGGGTTAGGATTCTAAAACAAATGCAACCAATACGACCCATGGTGAGTGTATGATTTTGTACTAGAGGGATACCCCCAGTTTTATACTGTGCTTATTGCCTTAATTATATATCGTTTGTGATAATTATAAATATCTATTATAATTATGTCAAGGCTAAAGGTGCACAATCAAATTAGTATGCTTCAATTTTTTTTAAGTTTTTAACTAGGGTTATTGCCTTGATTGCACTAGACAATCTACATGTATAGTGAGTGAGATCGAACTTATGCAACAAGGCATAGAAAGTTTGGTGTACCTAGGTACCAAATTGAGATGCAACAAGTGTACGTAAAAGGCTGGCGTACTTGTGTACCATAAAATAGGGTAGGAGTTGCATATTTCTCGATCTTGACATCAGCCTCTTACGGTCAACGGGAAGGATAGACTTACATCTAACCGATCTCATCCGCATATTAGAAATGGTTCATTTGGGTTATGCAACGCCATAATTGTTTATTAGTTTGTTTGATAGGGCAAGGCTAGTTAACCCATATAAAACTTCCTTCAAAATATAGACGGGTTGGTAATGCGTGGGGCCTAAAATCCATGATGATAAGTGGACAAGGGTATGCAAAAGGCTGGTGTACGTGATGACAAATCCCCGAAGCATTAGGACTATATGGATTGGAGGTCATGGACTGGAAGTCGTTAGTGCACATAACAAGATTTCCTTAGTGATACAATGGTGATGGATCTTTACGAGTTGTTGAGCGAATGATACTAGTGGGGATAGTATCTAGTTCCACTAGTGGACTTTAGATTATGTATGTAAGTATGTATATATATTGACCTATATAAACATAGATCTATATGGTACAGATGGGTAGGGGTCATAGCAACCAATAATAAAATCTAACGTAACATGAAATATTGAACAATGTACATAAGCTAGGTTATGTATAAGATGTATAATTTGCCAGTAACTAGAACGTTGTTCTGACCCCTTCTTTATACAACCCACGAGATTTAGAAGGGCAATTAATGATGTTGATTTGGAGCAGTTGTCTCGCTGAGGCTCTTAATATTTGAGATGTTAATATTTGGTCAATAATTATATTGATCTATTATATTTTATTATTTCCACTATGAGTTATAACCATCAGTGCTTTGATATACTTCCCTTTTGTAGGATACCAAACTAACGATCTGTATTTTAGTGGACTATGTTTTTCGAGTTAGCAAAAATTTAGGCCACTGAAGTGTGGGTTGTTACATTTGGTATCAGAGCTTATATTAGTCGATTCTTGAAAAATTAGGAAACAATGAGTGAATATATTTGTATTTAGAGTATAAATATAAATATAGTATATGCTAAAGTCTAAAGAATTCCATCTATAGGGCAGTTGCATATGGAATATCCCTGGAACTGGATGGTACTTGATCCCCTAGTCGGGCGCTAATAGCCTAATGATTGTTTATCTCTATTTTGATTGTCGATTGATGATGTACGATAAGTCCAAATAAAGGAATAATAACGGTCCACATGTTATAGGAAGTGGAATGTGGAGAAGTTCCTGAAGCACGTAAGAAATAGTCATCCGTAATTTATGATTGCATTTTTGGATCTTTGGATATGTAACTAAGGATGTTCTTAAGAAAATAGTCAGAAGTCCACTTTGAGTCTAACCCAATAATAAGAAATTTTTGGAAAATCAGGAAATGTATAAATTGTATACCTTAAAAGAAATTTTAATGAAAAAAGCAGTAAGTATTAAATTTTGAGTTATATTAAAGGTTTTGTAAGAAAATACATATATTTAGGTTTCAGTAAGGAAAATTTGTCCGAGATAGTTTTCTCTTGGAAAGAAATGATAGAGCAATATAGCTAAACCTTTCTATGCGATGATGAAAGTTTTTTTCAAGATATAAAGATATCTATATAGGTGGACAATATAATTGGTAAAGATTTAAAATTGAGTAAATGGTTTAGAAAAGAAGATTTAGAATCTTAAAATTTAGCTATAAGTGGTTGCATCGTAGTAATAAAGAGATGTTAAATTAAGTGAAACAATTGGAGTTAGTATAGTTTAGGCTAAAGGGTTGATTATTAGGAAGTTTTGAAATTAAATAAAAGAGAGGTTTAATTTATGTTAATTAGGTTGGGAGTTGACATACTTTAATTCATTGAAATGAAGAGGGAAAACAAAATAAGTTTCTATGAATCAATCAAGTTACAAATAATGGTGTTTTGTTTGAAATAATATGGAATGTAAATGCAAAGGAAGAGATGTACAAAACATGGAAACCCATATTTTGTACTATCTATTTGAATAAAGAAAGTGAAACATAATTCCATGTAATTTTACATGAAACACGAATCCTCTTTTACGCGATTCATAGAGAATTATAGCATTAATAATTCCCTTTAAGAGATAAGTAGTTATAATGCATTAAAATATAGGATCCTTAAGTGTAATAATTAGAAGTAATGTTAGTAAATCATATTGAACAATGCTACTAATCTAATTGAAGAAACTATATAACTGTAAATACACATTTTCCATTGTTTTGCACATTTAATTTAGGTAAAATGTCCCCCTTTTATGATAATTAAGACCGTGCCCAATATTAGATGTTTGGGAGAGTAGGAAACATAAGGAATTGATAGGATGTGATTTGTTCTTATCTACTCCAATTTTTATAATTTAAATGTTACGAATGGTGTTTTAGAAACATGTAAAGTATGTTTTTTTAAGAAATGGTTCTTTGAAATGAATAAGATTTTGAATGAATAACTAATAAATGACAGAGTTAAAAATCCTCGATTTTTATGAAATAAAAGTCTTTAAAAGAAAAGGCCGATTTGATTTTAAACTTAGAAGTGCTTATATTCCCTTTTAAGTTTAGAGAATAAGTTAAATTCAAAAATCATAGAATGTATGTTTTGAGAAGAGTTAAAAACACAAAGTGTTTTTTAATTTAATAAAAGTTTCTAAGTAGCACTTTTAAGGACAAGAGTTTTGGGATTATATATTTTAATTTTTTTTTGAATTTTCATTTCTAAAGAAACATGATAAAGACCAAACCAGGATTTTAAATATGGAGTAGATAGAATGCCTAGGTGAGACGGGAAAGAGAATATGGTTATGAAGGAGATAGCATTGACTACTTTTGGAAAAGTAACAAGGAATCCCCATAGAGCGTGAGGGTAGCGAAAAGGCCCAGAAATATTATGTTGATATGTGTGTAAACTATAAGGATCGAAAATATTATCAAAAGAATGGGATAAAGAGAAAGCGGTAATAGATGGTTATGAGATGGTAAACAACATGAAAGATATTGGTAGACTTAAGTTGGGGAAGCAAAAGAGGAAATGGGAAAGATTATTTCTCCAAGCTCGGTTGTCCTTTAGTATGAAGACTGCATATATTGTATTTCTTATCCATTATAGTGAGAGGAGGCATGGTTATTCCACAATTAGGTATGGAATTGAAGAGATGAATAGGCCTTACTCATCGTAAGTAATGCAGGAATGTTAAGATTTGAAGATTTTTGCTGAGAGATGGCATGTTAGGAAGGTCCATTCTAATTGTGGTGGCAATTTGTGGTGTTGTGTTTTCTTATGGCGTTAGTTTTTTTGTGGGTTGTAAGCATTACTTGTTGCAATGGATTGCATACGTTTAGGAAAATATTTCTTTTTATGTATTTTCTCTGAGACCGCAATTATTTGGCACAACAATAAAAAAGAGATTTCATAAAGTCAGTTAACTAATGCAAGGGAAAAATTATTTAAACATGGAAGTTAAGTAATAAATTAAGAAGATTTATTTAACTAATTATTAAGTAAAAGTAAAATGAAAGTGTAAGTTTCAAAAAATAGAAATTTTTTGGATGATAAATTTTAGAAGACAAAGGATAGGGTTACTGAGAGGTGAGCCATGGGTCAAGGTTTCTATTTGTAATGACACTGCCTTTTCGACCATCGAAAGTCGACACCGAATACATCCACCCTATTCAAATGCCGAACATCCAATCATTGGAAAGGCTTATTGTCAGGGAAAAATAAAAAGAAAAGTACAGAGAACAGGGAAATCAGAATCTCATAGTGGAATCGAACATCATATGAAATAATAAAGATAGAAAGAACTATCACTCCAAAATACGGAGTACATTAGAGTTAAAAAAACAAATCTTATTAGCTGGACGGTTATAAATTCCTCACCTTACAATTGTTGATAGGTAGATATATAATACAACGGAAAAACAAATTACTACGACACATGAACATCCAACTCTGCTCCATGAGCTCCATGTCCAACCAACAACAACTTGGAAAAATACTCGGTGTGACCCAAGGATTATAATAAAATAACACGCTAATCAGTCTTGGAAACCAGCATGAGAAAACTCAAATAATAAGGCTAAAATTGAATAATTCTGTGGGATCATGCTACTAAATGTGGAATAGGTTTTCCCCCACAAGAACAACATCCATATATAAAGAAATAGGAAACAATCAAAACAATGATCCAAATAATAAAGGATGTACATGGATATCAACAAAATCAAAACTTATAGAAATGGCAATTATAATTAGATATCGAGAAGAGCTTCAGAAACCTCTCGATGCAGATTATGAAATACAATTCAACGATTTGAATTAATCAAGGAAAGGGGAAATCTTTTCAACAAATGACTAGGAGGATGCACCCTCTTACCCGCTCTTTTGTTTTAGTCCTTTCCGGCAAAAGATAGCAACATTCAAATGAGTACAAATTGTCTTGGATTGATGTATCATAAAAGATTAAAAGGTCATTTCCAAGGTTCAAGATAGAAACAAGGAAAATGAATTTATCCAACATAACTAGGAGGGTGCTCCCCCTACATTAAAAGTATACCTCTAGATAAAATATACTTGAGAGTCAACGCCAAATATGCAACACTCTTGGGAACTTCCAAGCTGGTCTATTAAATCCACAGACATCCAAATATACTCACATCAGTGAATGCATGCAATTGACTTCTCTAGATGAATGGTGCAACCCACATGGCTTGGCTCCCAATCGCTCTTTGGTTTCAGTTTTCTATGGTGTTGGATGGCAATGCTCAAAATGAGAAATAAATCGTTTTAGAATGACGAAGCACAACAATGACTTGGAGGGTGCGCCTCCTTACCCACTCTTTGATTTTAGTCATTTTCGACAAAGGATAACAAAGCTCAAATAAAGAAACAAATCTTCTTAGAGTGACGAAATAAAAATAATATAGCGGAATCGAAATTGACACATCAACTATCGGAAATAGCAAAGTGATTTATTTACGGGAATTAAATCGCATATGCTTTCCACTAATAAACGAATCAAAGTTTTACAACATTTAATCTACACTTAGGCTTGATTTTCACTTTTCTGATATTTGTAAGATACATTAAAAACTCTCTTTGAAATATTCTTTTAAACAAGGCAAGTTATAATAAAAAACAAATGTTATTAAACATGGTTTACTATAAACCCAAAAAAATTTACACTTAGCTTTATTTTTAAACAGTTCCTATTAAAAGATTTTTCCATTTATAAACCGGACTTTCTAAAATCAAACAACTCTTGTTATCCCAAAGGGTAATAAATTAATCAATTATCTTTAACACTTTTGTGAAATTTATTAATTAACTTTAAAACATTTTAGTTAAATCAATTACGTAACTTTAACGCTTTTATTAAATCGGTTGATTTGCTTTAAACTCTTTTATTAAATAAGTTAATTAACTTTTAAAACAACATTAGTCGAAGTAATTAACTTAATTTTAAGCATCATTAATTAACATTAGTAATTAAATTCAAATATCATCAATTAAAATGATTAATTGGATTCAATCATCACTAATTAAAATGATTAACTAGATTTAAGACATCATTACTTAAAATGATTAATTAGACTCAAATATCATTAATTAAAATAATTAATTAAATCTAAACATCATTAATTAAAATGAGTGGTTAAATTCAAATATCATTAATCAAAATAATTAATGAATTATAAAAATTTATTTTGTGAAAATACAAGCTCAAGTTCAACACATAGTGGTATAGGAAGATGATATTCAATAAGTGATGATATAGCGAAAAATCACTATAACAACCCTTAAACAATTCAAATACACTGTCATAATTATTTTAACTAAACATCAATATAAACAATAAAAGAATATAGATGAGATGCAAATAATAATAAATAAATAAATAATGCCAAGAAACCCTTTAGGTCTCTCTACAAACGTCCTTTATTTATATATATATATATATATATATATATATATATATATATATATATATGTTTATTTTTCGAAGTGTTCCATAGCAGCCTATTCGCTATGATAACACTCTGGCTTCTTCTTATTGTCCCCTGCAACAAAATGGTTATTTATGTCATTCGCTACTAGGCAAGAACAAACAATAATATATACTTATATAAATTTCTAAAACGGGAATCCAATCCAAACAATCAATCAAACAACAATACAAACTAACATCCAAGCATGAAATAAATAATATACAGTTTTCTCTTTCGCGTTTTAATTCCGTCTAAAATTGAGCAACATTCAATTTTAGCTTGAAATTCAATAAGCCAAAAATCTATCAATACAATTCCAAAATGTGGGTAACGTTACTACGAATCCGACATGACTAAAAAGTGGATTTGGACCTTGTATGATCAAGATATGAATTAGATACGATTATCAAATTAAATAATATAAGTATTTCTTAATTGCATTCGTTAATCTTTAATTATCAAATTAACCACCTTAATCACGTCGATGAAACAAAACTGGCCGCCACTTCTCCAACTCGCCACCACCACCTTCGGCTCCCTAGCCACTGCCGCTCAACTTACCATGGCCTCTCACGACCCTACAACTCGACTGCCACTCAGATCATCGCACGTTGTTGCTCATAGCTCGCTCCGTGAATCATCTTCGTTCACGTCAATCTCACAACCACCGTTGACTACCAAACCCTGTCGCTCCACCTTCATTTGAAAACTCTCTCCTATGTCGTCTCCATGCCACCGAACATGACCTCCGAGCTGGCCTCAAACTCCCCCATTTACCTAAAATGTCGGTTGCCTTCATTACCAAGTCTATGATGCCATGGGCCATCACCGGCCAATCCAACCATCTACCTTACTCTACTCACCCTCTGGAACAATTTTATAGGTAGGGTTGAAGCCCAATTCAGCCCTTAGAGGCGTGGATTGACATGGGCAGTTGGATGAGGTTTCGAATTTCAATGGCTAGGTTTTCTTTTATGGTTCGGGGAGAAAATAAAGGGTATGGGTCCTATATATATAGGCAATCCTAATCAACACTGTTCACACCTCAAAATTCTCAAACTCCGAGCGAGGTATGCTCACTGACGTTCTTAGCTAATTACCCATATTCCGAACTCGATGGAACAATTATTAAGGCCTAAGTCCATCATATACAAAAGTTTTATTTTTAAATCAAATTATATTATATAAATTCTCTAAAATTAATCGTTACGAGTTTCGAGCTTGCACGGTCACATAGTTCGTGTGATCGTTATGACAACAATGTACAACAATTTATTATTCCTGATCAAATGGCGCTGATTTCGTCAAAATTCAAGATACTACCTTTGAATAATAATTTCACACATTTTAAATATCGTTTATATTTCGATTATAACTATTGATGTTTATCCAATCAATTCATTATAACAAATACAAATTGAATTCATCAATATTATTTATTAGTTAAAAGGAGTTAAATATGATAATTAGATCCATTTAATTAATTGTTAATTCACAATTCAAATAATCAAATGATCACTATATTTTAATTCAAGTTATAAATTTCCAAAATCAAATTATTTCAATATTTAAAATTAATTAAATATTTAAAATTTAATGACCAAAATTCTGGGTTGTTACATTCTCCCCCTTAAAGAATTTCGTCCTCGAAATTCCCAAGTAAGAAACTACCATGAAACCCCTAAGGTTTAAAAAATTATTAATTAAAATGGGTTGTTAAGCTTATTACTTAATTAATTCTCAAATATTACATAAAATTTGACAGCATCTCCTTTGCGCACCTCGGAACAACTAAAATTACCATTAAGGACCCTAAATCAACAAAAGAAATCAAAAGCCAAGTAGCCCCCATATATGGGGAATAAAATCATCAACAAATTCCAATTTATGAATCTACTACTTACCTTTTTGTGTCAAAATTTTTAATTTTTTGTAAGCAACTTATTTTCTTAATGAAAATGTAGTGCACAAGAATCAACTAGCAATCTTCTGCTTACCTATACTTACACAATCCGAAAGAGAGTCATGCTGACAAAGGAGCAACATGATGCGACTAATAATAATAGTGAGGCAATTATACATGCAAACAAAAGCAATATTTAAACCATATGCAACAAAACATAGAGGATATCCTATAATAAAATAATATGCATCCAATTATTTCGAAAGATAATTTTAGAACATATTGTCCAGAATTTTACATTCAAAATGTATATTCAAAATTTCTTCAAAGACAATTTAAATCAAAACCAATTATGGCTAGGAGGGGCTACTCCTACCGACGCACGGTATAACTCTAGAATCAAACAACATGTAGCATCCAATGATATTCTAGTTCCTCATAAACAACAAATAGTGAAAACAAAAATGCCCAACGTGTCCTCCAAATCGAAAAACTCCATTTTTGCCCAACTTCAGTCATAATAAAATATATTTGAAAAACCATTTCAAAAATATTGTTTTCAAACATTTGAAACATTAACACCTCATTAATATTTTTCAAAACAATATTTTATTATTATTTCTTTCCATAAATTTGTTTAAATTTACTCTTTCAAAAGCATTGGGATTTAAATCCTAATAAACAACAATCCAAAAACCTTTATTTATAAATTAATACTTTATAAATAATGGCATATAAAATCACACAACCAATTAAATCAAATCAAAATCCATATAGGTATAAACTAACACTTAACACCATTAAAATGTTAAGTGACTTGTCAAGTAAAATCTAGGATTTTGCTTAGGTTCACGAATTTTCTTAAGTCAAATACAAAGCATACAATTATACTCTAGCCCATATAATATACATAAATCATTTGTATACTATATTTGATCTGATCACTTACTCGGATATATAGACTTTTACATTCGAACAATTATCGCTCACTCGACCTCTCTATGGCGGACTTCGATAAGATTCCTCGATTAGAAACTTTCGATCTCATTGCATAGCCATAATCTATGATAGAAACCTCAATATCATATTGAGAATTCAAATCAAGTGTTTGCAAACAAGAATCAAGTGAGCAATCCTTTTTCAGACTAGTGTGAATCACCCGAAGTTATGTATTCAAATCCTAGATCAGGAACCGTACGAATATAATTATCTACGTATAATTTACGTACTTAATTCAATTAGTTACTTAATTATACCAATTTTTCTAAATCACTTATATTTTTCATCTAGTATTTTATTAAGTACTAACGCTATTTATGAATTATTTCCCAATTCTTTTTACTTAAGTTTATCAATATTTTATAAAGTCTCGTCTTTATAAAACATTAGATTAAAACTTATTCCACTCTTATTTACTCGTAGAATACTCCTCTACATTCTAAGAGTATATACAAAACACCAATTTTGTTTTATTTAATTGTTCTATACCTTTATTTTTTGCAAAATTTAATTAGAAGTCCAAACACAGTATGAGTCATTAAAACTTAGTCAACCCCTTAACCCATTTACTATAGAGCACTCTAAGGAAAAATGTTCATGGTTTGGCTCAATATCACTAAATAATTTACATAACTTATCTAATTAAAAGAATATTTGTACCAAAATTAGGCAAAACACTCGTCGGATGTAACTGAAGAGATTAGAATGAAGAAATAAAATGGAAAATGAGGCTAATCTAACAATCACACCAAGGAAAGTAAGTAGTAATAGAAAAGGATAAGAATTTATAGTGGTTCGACGTTATAGACTACATCCATTTTGAACAGATTAATGTTTATTGCTGATTCTCAACCAAGTTACAACAGTACGATTGCTAATCCTCAAGTTACAATGGAGTTTTAGCAAAGTTGCCACATAAAAGCTCCAAAAGTCCTTTTTAGTTGGCGTGGGGGTGCTATTTATAGGTGTAGAGCTGGAAATATCTGCCTCACATCTTGGAATACCCTTTCTCATGCGCGGGTAGGCCTACAAGATCGATTTGAAGTCGTTTGGTATCAATCTTGATCAATCCATGTGCATTTTATATTGATCGAGAATGGCCCTATTTGAGCTGTGATCGATCATCGAGGCTCTTCAGGTGATACGTATGTGAAAATTTTATGGCATTTGGACTTGTAATTTGAGAGATATGATCGATCTAGGGTTGAGTTTGCAAGTAGGGCTGAAGGCTTCGTATCGACCAATTGTTCATCAATCCACTTCGTATCGATACGATGCATATCGATCATCTCGTGTTGATGACGTGGCCCGGGAGGTCCATATTTTTTGCTTAGAGGTTTTTTCTTTTGAACTGACGTCTTCCTTCATATCCATCCTAAACATTGCACTTCATATCGATGCTTGGCCTATCTCTTCATATCAATCTGCAGTCCTTTCCTTCGTTTTGATCAAGTGGGTGATCGATACGAAGCATGCTGCTATTAGATGAGTGAAACGTGATCCGTCCATGGGATGTTGAATTCTATTAAAATTCGGATGGATACAAAATGGATGGATAATGAGGGATTGGAAATGCTCATTTTGCGTTGGTCTCGATGGATTCAAAATGATGGATCTTAATGGATGTATATGAAATATATGGTGCCTAACATGGATTTTGATCGGTCAATAATTTGAGCATACAAACTCTGATTGACATTAAATTCGAGACATGGCCTTCCATAGCTTTATGAATTATACCATGCTAGTTGTAGCTCGAACCAAACTCGAACCAAGATTGCCTGTATCCATCGTGGACCTGTAGCTATCCGATCTCCGAGGTGGTTCGACTTCAGTCTCTAGTCGAGTCCTTGGTGTCACGGCCTTGTCAAAAGGCGGGATAACATTTTTCCCCCAAAGTATATCCTGTGGAAACATGACGTGCTTTGAAAAGCTACAATCTTCATTCCAAAAAGGTTATATCTGATTTGTTGAACAATTGTCATGCCTTTTATCAAGAGATATGTCCTCTAATTAATTTCCAGTAGCATAAATGTTGAGTTGTAAACCGCCAATAATCATGCAATTTTTGTTGTAACTAAAGGTCGAGTGCTAGCAATTTTGTTGCTCATCATTCTGTTTGTCACAGAAAAGCATTCAATTCCTGTTTACTTTGAAAATCCAATGTTAATACGCATACACGCCCATATGTTAACCTGACTCCCATTTATGTTTGCACATTCATGGGTCATTGTCAAGTTCTTTTTTCTTATTTTGATCGAGTTTCTTATCAATCCTCTCTTGGATTGATGTGAAATCTGAGTAGCAACAACGATTGATGGATGTTTTTGATCCATTTTTTCTCCTGGATTGATCAGGGATGTATGAAGGTAGACTTCATATTAATGGATACAAAACTTTAGGTCTCAAATAGATGGATACGGAAGTGATGTTTTGTATCGATGGAGTCGAACAATCTAGACATTATCATGTAGTGATATTCGTATCGATGGATACGAAATAGCGGGCTTCGGATCAATTCGCATCGATGGATAAGAAGTGTTAGGCTATGGATTGCTTTGTAGATGGGTATAAAAGTCGTTCTTCGTATCGATGGATACGAATGATCCAGATATAATTGTGCAGCGCCATTCATACCGATGGGAGTTGACCGCTTCTATCGTTTTACATGACTAGGATACGATTCGTCCCTTATGTCGATACGAAGAAGTATAAATTTATTTTGGATTTAGAAAAAATTTCGCTTGCTTTTTCTATTTCGTATCGATTGAAGAAAAGAAAGACTATAGAACTTTCGTCTTCTAAACAGCCAATCATCAATCCTCAATTCTATTCCTTCAAACTAGATAATCGATCGGTGAAAACCATTCTTAGAGCGATGGTATTCAAGTTTTCATGCCAATTCTTCCAGGGCAATAGCCAACTCTGGTGCCATTGGTGCCGGAGTAGGGCTAGGGTTAGGTCGAGGAAGTAGGTAATGGCGATTTGGAGGCTTAGGGAAAAAGGAGAGCACCAGAAGGAGACGATGGAGTCACTGACTTCAAGCTTTTGCCCCAAATTCATACCGATGGGAGGTGATGGAAGGCTGCCTCCATAACCAATCTAAGAATCATGAAATTTGCATTGAGGTAGATTGATGGATATGAAACTAACTGCCTTGGACCAAGACCATTCGATCGAAACAAATATGATCGATACAAAATGTATCGATACGAACAAGCTATAGGTCCAAGTCTTGGATTGATATGAACTCAGGCTTCAGGGAATGATCTAATTCGAACCATGATGGATACAAAACCATTGCTTTTGCATGCTTGAACACTTTAATCCGATGAGCTTTAGCCCTACATATTTTGACTTCATTATAAACTACCTATATGACCATCCTTCAAAGCTCATCGATGGAACTGTAACTTGATAAACATAACCAATCTTAACATGGATCGTTCTTCAAAGTCAGGATGGCACGGTTGAGACGATCAGCGATGACGGTCACTCCAATCGAATCTCGAAGTCTTGCCATTTTAGCATTTTTCAAACTTGTAGAAATTCAGAGTATTATGTGGCACTTTATTAAACAACACGATCATTCACTTTACACTGGGGGAACATGGATTTCTTTCCATCTAATAACGGTTTTACTGAGTTTAATAGCTATAGATCCTAGAAGCTCAGAGCGACAAGAAGTTCAAAGTCCTTTGTTTCTTAGAATCAAAGTGCCAGATATCACTGCAGATATAGTATACCCTGCTTCGGATGATCTGCATGATGTAGTATTGGTTATAAATCCAGAGGACTCCATCCAGTCTAAGATCTCAGAAGAAATGTTGGGTAGAATTTGTCTTAGGCATGGACTATCTTTGGAAGAAGTTCAATTAGCAAGGTTAGAAGGTAAAGCGCATAATCCCCAGGAAGGGTTCACTGCATGTAATAGATTCATGTGCTTGACTTGAACATTTCCTCCGTTTAATCAATTTATTCAAGATGTGCTATTTTTCTTGAGGATCGTGCCTTCTCAATTTCATCCTAATGGATTCACGATTCTCAACAGCCTATATATCATATTTATGGATCATCTTCTTCATCCTCTGAACGTTGAAGAGATTAGATACTTATTTAATATTAAGAGTCGAGGAGATAATCCATCGTTCACTTTCCTAGAAGTGGTCAGAAACTGCCAAGTGGTGGCAGGTGCATGGAGTAAACTGAGTTATTTCAAAACAGAGTGGTCCTTCTTGAGATGCCTGCCAAGGTTCGCCAGACAACGGTTGGTCAGACATAACTACTTTAACTTGTTCATCAATTAACTGGGTAATATAAATCGATGTTGTACTCATTGTTATGTCTCTTTCATAGCTGCTATTCCACGGCCCGAAGGAGCACAGTTCAAATTGATAGTGAGGACACCCCAAGGCGGTGCCTACTGAACTTATGGAAAATAGACGAAGTTTTTAGGGACAATAACCTGATTGCCATTGGGTTCATAGAAAAAGGCCAGAGTAAAAGGAAGACGAGAGTTCCTAGAGTGGCCACAGTGAGACAAAGTGGAAGACGGGCTCCTGTCGTGCCCCCGGTCGGGGAGCTTAAGCCGTGTTTGGAGTAATAATCATCAAGCCTCGTGATGACGAGGGGACGAGGCTGGTCATAAGCCCGCGGCCATGCCTCCGTAGGGCCTTTGCCATATGAATCAAAGAGAAAAAGAAAAACTGTCGCCCATAAAGCTAAAAGGCAGAAGACTATCGAAGCAGCTTAGCTCATTGCAACTTCCGTAGGTAAGGAGACCCCTTCTTCGTAGATGGAAAGTTTATTGAAAGGTTTATCGGACATTCCTATCCCAGATGATATATTGTCATTCTCTGATCCTGGGCTAGAGGGGCTTGACTCCCCATCAAGAACTGGTGCAAACCTACCTTCAATAGATATAGGGGAGACAACTCCAATAAGCAAGGCTACTATAGCCCACAGGTTGCGGGTTGGCACGTGCATACACACACTTTATGGAACCACACGACATCTCATCACATGCTTCTTAATTTTTGGCGATAATTAATTCTATTCCTTATTTTTTTACAAATACGATGGTGAAACAAGGCTCCATGCTCATCAAACTTTACTCTTCACGACATTCATCCGGATTGCACTCTGAATCACATTGCCGCGATAGCTAGAGAGACTATGATCGCGGCTATCATTCCAGTCAGGAACGTGAGCACCACGATAGAGAAAAAGAAAGGTCACATCATAGTAGGTGTCGTTCTAGGTCGCGATCTCCGCCACTAAAAGGACCCTCTAAACCGTCTGGCTCCGGTAGACCTTCTGAATTTACTCATCAAGTAGCGTTGTCTCATGCTCCAAAGGCCGACGATCAGTGCCATAGAATTAAAACAGAAAACCCTACCGTCGTAGAACAAACTGCCATAGAGCCTGTAAGGGAGGGAGCCATCTACATCGCCAAGATGAAGAAAGATTTTCCGACCATATGTTTCAATGGCTTCCACTTCCCTCCTAACTTGAAAAGAATCCCAAGTGACATAGAGAAATTAGTGTAGGACTATGCGTGTGATGCATATAGCCGATATTGCAAATGGGTTAAAATGATAGAACATGTTTCGGCTGTGTCTTTTGAGTGGCCAAGGCTATCGAGAAACTAGAAGGTGATCTCTCTCATAAGGACAAATTAATAAAAGTGCTTACCAATAAAATTGTGTCTTTGAGGAAAGCCGAGATTGAGGCCAGCCAAAAAGCCGAGGAAGCCATGAAGTCTATGGAGGAGATGAGGAAAACGCACATGGACTTGGTGCAGGAAATGGGGCATCGCAATAATGTTATTATGCGAGAAATGGATGTTGCATTGAAAGAAGTCGTCGAATTAAAGGCGAAGCTGACTGTGGCTCTTGAAGAGAAAGACGAAGCCAACAAAGTGGCCTAGGGGGCATGCGAGGAGGCAGTGAGACTCAGGGAAGAGAGGGATTCTACGAATAGAAAGGTCGAGGAAGTTGATGCAAGGGTCGAAAGGGAAATTAAAGCCAATGAGGCTTGGATGGAAAGTGAATTTGAAGATATTTTGGTCACCTATAATGCAAATGTCCTGAGAAATCGCAACCTTAACTGACTCGGTGTGGATTATCCCTTTCAGTTATACAAGGGCTGGAATCACTTAGTTAAGGATGGAAAGGTGACCCGTGGAGTTACAACTGTCAATGAGTTTGAATTTGAAACTCAAGTATTGATTGGGGACGAGCCTAAAGTCCTTCACGATACAATGATCGCGCTTCAGAAAGAAAAACCAGCTACTGAATATTCGAAAACTGGGGAAGCATCTGGGGACGAACCTATACCGTGGCTTCTGAAATTCCCCCAGCATCTCAAATTATGCAGTCATCTTCTATAGACCCTCCAGTCGTCTCGGGGTATGATCCTAATAGGCCGCATCTTTCTCTGTTCATCGAGGTAGCTCAGAAGCCCACCTACACAACCTGGGAGTCAACTTGAGGAAGGTATTCTGGACACTTCTCCTATTCCTCAAAATATGGGAACACCATCAGAAGATATTACTAATATATTCTCCTATCTTCATTTAGTCTTAGATTCTACACCGACCGACCCTCCTACAACTCAAGAAGTTCATCACGAGTAGGAGGCATTAACAAAGGAGGCCAAAACTATAACAATTACTTCTTCGGCTGGGGAGACACATGATGGCAGCTATGTGCTTGATAATTAACTAATGGAAGTGCTCCTCAGCCATCAAAGCGAGCCAAGTATTGAAGTGCCTTTCAACGTAGATGAAGATGTAATTATCACGGGCTCCATGGGTCCGACCAACAACATTTCGATAGGCGAGCGTGTAGATTAGGAAGAATAAATAATGGTAGAAATCAAACACGAAGTTGAGTAGGCTTGTAGAGCCGGCGTAGGCATGGCGGGTCCTGGTCCGGTCCCTATTCTTGTGGCTTTTTTGGGTGGCACCATTATTCGGGCTAGCGTGCCTCATTCTTCTAGCATCTAGAGTGCCAACATTCCATCGGTATCACACACAGAGGATGCTTCAATCTCTATGAGTTCTCAAAAAGAGACCACGTCGACTCCCCTAACCGAAGACAAGCCAGATGGTGCGAGCCGAGGAGGCAAGGGTTCAAAGAGAGGTCTGAGCAGTAGCTCGGGGGATATACACCAAAGAAAGTCAAGACAAAACCGAAGGCGTAGATTTGAATTTTTTTTCCTCTTTCGCAAATGGCTAGAATAAGCTTTTCTTTTGCTTTTGATAGGCCATGTATAGATGTGGGCTTGCCCTCCGCTTATAGGAATTCCTTGAACATATTATGTGCTTACTTTCTCAAAGAATAGCGTGAATAAAAACTTCCTTTGTTTCTAGCATAACTCTTTGCTTATTCGTCTAAGTACTTTAGCACTCACATTTCCATTCAATGTACTCACGAAGCTTAGTCTCTGAGTTGAACTTGAGTCTGGTTTTTAAGTCCTGAAGTCATGGCCTCGGGTCATAAGCAAACGTTGAGTTGAGTCCCAATGTTGCACTATCTTGGTCAACGGCTGGAACTTGAGTTATGCCCCCAGTTCTGAGGAGAATTGAAGAAGTTAGTTGGCAGTCATCCTCCGCCTTCGCCAACTTTATTTTAACTTAGTCGTAACAAAGTTAAAGTGACATGAGTTTGATTGGTCGGATCACACTCGCTTGTTTGCTATTATTTTCATCTACACTCTATAAGGATTTAAACTTATATGCCGACGGTTGGTCGTGCCTGCTTATTGTTTAGAATTATATCCATACTCTGGGACATAAGCTATTTTATGGGTGGTCTCTTACACCTGCTTAATATTGGATCTTATTCGCACTCTGGGAATAAGGAGTTGGTCAAGGTCTTGGATGGTCGTATCGCATCATCCTTGATCCAATAAGCAAAGTCGTAGAAGGACAGATCCACCTTCTTCGAGCTTGAAGAAAGAAGGCGAAGCCGTTGATGGACAAATCCATCCTCCTTGAGCTTTAGAAATGAGTGAGGTCATGGATGGATGGATCCATCCTCCTCAAGCTTTGGAAATAAGCAAGGTCGTGGATGGACATATCCATCCTCCTCGAGCGTTGGAAATAAGCGAGGTCACGGATGGATGGATCCATCCTCCTCGATCTTTCAGAAATAAGCGAGGTCATGGAAGGACGAATCCATCCTCCTCAAACTTTCGAAAAGGAGCGAGGTCGTGATGGACTGATCCATCCTCCTCGAGGTTTTGGAAAAAAGCGAGGTCGTGGATGGATGGATCCGTCATCCATGAGTCGGACGTTCGATTCATATCCTAATTTTGGAGTTTGAACCCGAGTAAGATAGGTGGCCAATCTTTGTTCTCTGGCTTGGTAATCTCCTCGAACCTGGCATACCACTATTTGTGAATCACAGTAAATCTCCACAGCAATGACTCCCAAGTCTCCGGCAAGCCTTATTCTAACAAGCAAAGCTTCATACTCGGCTTCTTTGTTAGTTCCTGGAAGTCAAACTACAAAGCATAGCATACAGATCGACCTTCTGGGGTTTCGAGTACCACTCTAGCGCCTGAGCAATGGTCGTTCAATGCACCATTAGTGTATAGCTTCCATGTACACTTGGAAGATTCACTGGCTTTGAGAAAATCCTCCGGTATGTTAAATTCAGCTATGAAGTGAATAGCTTGCCTTGGCATATAAGTGATGTCAAATTGACTCAGCTCGATATTCCACTTAAACAATCTACCAGATGTCCCAGGTCATGTTGGGATCTTTCGTAACGGCTGGTCAGTGTAAACAGCGATCGGGTGAGGCTGGAAATATGAACGGAGATTCCTCGAGACTATGACGAGACAATAAGCCAGCTTTTCCACCTTCAGGTAGTTTCTTTCTTCCTTTGTTAATCTTTTGCTGATATAATAGACCGGTCGTTGGATCTGATTCTCTTCTCGATCTAGCGCGGCACTGATTGCGTTTGCTGAAATCGCCAGGTAGACATACAACTTCTCACGATCAACTAGTTTCGACAAGATGGGAGGTGTTGCTAGATGTTGTGCTGGTGCCTGGAATGCGCTCTCACATTCCTCTGTCCACTCGAAATTCCATTTCCCTTTTTGATCAGATCGAAGAAGTTAATGCACTTGTCCATGGATCAGGAAATGAACCTGGTCAAAGATGCCACCTTCCCATTAAGACTTTGCCCCTGCTTTATGGCTCTAGGAGTTTCGAGATTTCGAATCTCCCAGATCTTTTCAGGATTGGCTTCAATTCCTCTGGTGTTGACAATAAACCGAAGGAACTTTCCAAATGCCACCCAAAAGGACACTTTAACAGATTGAGCTTCATTCTATACTGTCGGAGTATGTTGAACATAGTATCTAAGTCACGATATGGTTGCTAGATAACCTCGATTTCACATGCATATCGTCTACGTACACCTCTACAGTCATCCTGATCCAGTTTTCAAACATTCGGTTTACGAGCCTTTGATAGGTTCAGCGTTCTTGAGTCCAAACGGCATCACCTTGCAACAATAAAGTTCCAGATCAGCGATAAAGCTAGTTTGCTCCTGATCAGCAAGGTGCATCGGAATTTGGTTATAGCTGGAATATGCATTCACGAATGATAAAAGCCCAGGTCTGCTGTCGAATCCACATGTTGATCGATTCTAGGAAGTGGGAAACTTTCTTTAGGGAAGGCCTTGTTTCGATCTGAGTAGTCCACACATGTTTGCCATTTCCCATTCGACTTTCTGACAGGCACTGGATTCGATACCCACTTCAGGTATAAAGCAACATGAATAAACCCGTTAGTCTTGAGTTTATCCACTTCTTACTTTAGGGCGGCAGATCTCTCTGGATCCATATGGCGCCTTTTTTGTCTCACGGGGACGTGCCATGAGTCGATATTTAATACGTAGCTCACGATGTTCGGCGAGATTCCACACATGTCTGAATGAGTCCAGGCGAGCACATTAAGGTTTGCCTGGAGAAAATCAACCAGTTCCTGTCCCATCTAGGGCGAAGCTGAGATCCGATCTTTATCATTCTTGAATCATCATCGTCGTGGATCGGAACATCAATTGTCAACTCCACCGAGGAAGCATGTTAATCTTTGACTTCCTTCTCATCATTATTGTCTCTAGGATCAAGATCCTAAAGGAACTGGTTGTGGCACTCGAGCCTAAGCCTAGGTGTTAGTTGTCAATTTTCTAAAAGGCGGACGCAGAGAGATTCCTCTACGCCTTTCCCTTTCCCCTTCCACCGTGCATCTTGCAGCTCCGTAGCATAACAGGCGTGTCCAGCTGCCTGATAACCATGTATTACTCTGACTCCATTATCTATGGGAAATTTCAGAGTCAAACACCAAGGGAAATCGCTATCCTGAAGTCTACGAGGTCCGGTCGGTCCAAGAAAGCATTATAAGTGGAATGTATGTCGAACAAAAAAATCTGCAACATCCAAACTCTCCGGCGATCTCCAACACCTAATTCAACGGGTAACTCCACCATCCTGGCTGGTCTGTTTGCACTTCCAGTAAAACTATGGATACGTGACTGGCACGGTTTCAAGTCTCTCTCTTCCATCATCATTTGGGAATAAGCGTGCTTGGAAAGTATATTCATAGAACTTCCAGTATCAACTAAGATCCTCTTCAACCAACCAGGACCTATCTGGAAGAAATAACCAACGGATCAATAGTAGGGGCCTCAATTCTATTGGCATCTCGGTTTCTGAAAACGATGTCGTCTGTCATCGTCCTCTGTTTCTTTGCCGGGGCCCCTTCATCGGTACCACTACAACATTCGAAGTCTACGTGCCTAATCGAACAAGCATATGACTCCATTTCCTTCCAGCTCCGATCATCCGAATGAGGACCACAACTCACAGTATTAATCATTAACCTTTCGCAGTACGCATGGGTTCTTCAGGCCTAGCTTGGCCTTGACCTTGGTTGGGATTAGACGGGACCGCATCTCCATTCTGTAGAGTCCGGACTAAATGCTCTAACTTTCTTTCTCTAATCAATTTCTCGATGATATCTTGCAAATTACGGCACTCATAGTGTTATGGCCGTAACAATTATGGAACCTACAAAACTTTCCAGTCTGAATCTGTTTCTTGGATGAAGGTTTCAGAGCTGGTTTCTTTACTGCTCGGTATTACAAGTCTAAAGATAAACATTTCCTAGCGACGTGTTTAAGGGAGTATATCGACCGAACACAGGAGCCCTGGGTCTCCTGCAACGTGGGTCTCTCTTCTTTCTTTGACCTTCATTATTCTTTTGTTGACCTTGTTTGTTTCAAATATTCAACTGTACTTTACTGGAGCTCTCCCAGTCTACTTTATGGGAACCTTACTCTGAACACCTTCACCACTGGACCCTACGACATCTTGCTTCCTAGACCGTCTAGCGTCTTCCCTCCTCAAATACTGGGCTGCCTTTGCATAGAAACGGTCCAACGACGCGGGCGGTTTTCGGCCAATCAATCACCAAATTCGAAATCGGGATCGATACCTTTAGTCAATGCCATAGAGTTTTCATTGGGATTACTGACTTCATCATAAGCAGCAAGGAACCTTTCCAAATAATGCCTTAAAGTCTCTCCTAGGGCTTGAGTAACACTGGACAAGGTATTGACATCCTTCGGCCTTGTAGCATGGAATTTCTCAACAAACTTAGTAGCTAATTGGTCAAAACATGAAATAGGCCTTGGTGGTAGACAGATGAACCACATAATCGCAATATCTCCCAAGGAGATAGGGAAGCTTCTATACTTAACCGCATTGTCAGCTCAAGCGACATTCGTGAGCCATTCATATTTCAGAATTTATTGATTGGGATCTGAATTCCCTTTATATACATGCAAAGTCTGCATTTGGAATCGGCGGGGAGATTTCGCATGTAAGATGTCGTTGGTGAACGGGGTGCGACTTCTAGAAATCCCCCAGTCATCATCAGTAAGGCCTTGACTTTCTTTTGTCATTTGGTGTATCATAGTTGGATATCAAGTAGCTGGATTTCCGGGGACAAAGCATGTTCGGGTTCCATGTCGCGAGGACGGTCTGATCATTGTCATGGTCCACTCCATGCCTCCTTGGCTTCCGGTCTTCATGGGAGTGAATATCTTGAGCATGAATGCAGTGACGAGGGGCTGGATTTGGTTGGTCCTGGATTTTGGTGTCCAGGGCTATAGCAGCAGCTACTGCGTAGTCATGAGTAGTGTTGTAAGGAAGTGCCCCTCCTTAGGAGGAGGGTCCAGCTTGATGCCCTGTAGAAGGACCAATCCCGGACTGTTTTGGTTTTACATCATGCTGATGCCCGGAGGCTTCTTCGTAGTTTCCATTTAATTGACGGCATATAGATCTATGATAGGAGTCGGATGACGCCAAGCTTTCAGATAGAAAATAAGAGGCACGCTCCCTTCTAGATCTCCCTTGCCTTGCTTTGTTCAGTTGATTCACAAGCTCCATGTTGGCACGGGTCTATTGAGTGAGCTCTTGACGGCTTTGAGTGAGCTCATGCATGAGGGATTGAAATTCCTCTCCAGTTACTGGATTAGGCAAATTTGGAGCTTCAGCTGATGTTTGGCCTGTAGTAGTCAGTTGAGTGTAGCACTTCCTAGATCTAGAACAATTTGAATAGAATGGAAGGAACCACCAGAAAATAGATCTAGATCTCCTCCTTAGATTTTAGCAATCCAACAATGGCAAAGGATCCATAGAGCAGGAGAAAAAGCAGAGTTTTTTCTCGGTAAAAGCACCAAAGTATTTGTACCAAAATTGGGCACAACACTCATCGGATGTAATTAAAGAGATTAGAATGAAGAAATAAAATGGGAAATGAGGCTAATCTAATAATCACACCAAGGAAAGTGAGTAGTAATAGAAAAAGACAAGAATTTATAGTGGTTCAGCGTTGTAACCTACGTCCACTTTGAATAGTTTGATGTTTATTGCTGATTCTCAACTAAGTTACGGCAGTACAGTTGCTAACACTCGAGTTACAATTGAGTTTCAATAGAGTAGAAGCATCAATGTTCAAAAAGTCCTTTTTTAGTTGGCGTAGGGGTGCTACTTATAGGTGTAGAGCTTAAATATCTACCTTAGATCTTGGAATACCCTATATTATGCATAGGTGGGCCCACAAGATCGATCTAGAGTCGTTTGGGATCAATCTTGATCGATCCGTGTGCATTTTGTATCGATCAAGAATAGCCCCATTTGAGCTGCAATCGATCATGCAGGTTCTTCAGTTGATATGTAAGCTTCTGTGAAAATTTCATGGCATTTGGACATGTAGTTTGAGAGATATGATCGATCCAAGGTTGAATTTGCAAGTAGGGCTGAAGGCTTCATATCGATCAATTGCGCATCGATCCCCTTCATATCGATATAATACACATCGATCATCTCGTGTCAATGACGTGGCACTAGAGATCCACAATTTATGCTTAGAGACCGTTTCTTTCGAATTGACCTCTTCCTTCGTATCCATCCTATACATTTCTCTTCATATCGATGCTTGGCCCATCTCTTCATATTGATCTGCAGTCCTTCTCTTCGTATCGATCAAGTTATTGATCGATACGAAGCATGCCACTATTGGATAAGTGAAACGTGATCGGTCCATTGTATGTTGAAGTCTATTGAAACCCGAATGGATAAAAAATGGATGGATACTAAAGGATGGGGAAATGCTCATTTCGTATTGATCCTGATGGATATGAAATGATGTATCTTAATGGATGGATATAAAATAAATGCGCCGAACATGGATTTTGATTGATCCATAACTCGAGCATACAAACTCTGATTGACCTGAAATTCGGAGTGTGACCTTCTATAGCTTTGCTAGTTATACCATGCTAGTTGTAGCTCAATTCGGACTCAGACCAAGTTTGCCTGTATCTATCGTGGACCTGTAGATAACCGATCTTCGGGGCGGATTGACTTCAGTCTCTAGTCAAGTTCTTGGTGTCACGGCCTTCCCAGAAGATGGGATAACATAAAACTACAGTTTTAATTAAATAAATTTACCAAAATCTTTCTATCTAATTTAACCCACTTAAAACTTGAGTTAAATCATATCTTTTATATCTAAGAGTTTTAAATTTTCATTTATCAAATTATTATTCAAAATTATTTTGATTTTAAACCAATTTCCTTTAAGGAAACTTAAGACTAATTACCCAGATTGTTACTTCAAAACCCTTTTCGAAATCATATTACTTGTATTTCTGTATGAAATAACTTCACACAATTAATTTACCAAAACTCACTTTAGGTTAGTCTAGATTTAAACTCATTTTGATTGCATAATGATAAAGAGAATAATTTACTAGGTGTTCCACAACGTTCGCTAAAGCAAACATTTGATCATCACTTAGACGATTATTCGGATTACCACAAAATTGATCGAGACAATTTCCTCTGAATTATCCTAAAGAAAATGCATTCCATTTAAAATTTCACTTCCAAAACATTTTTATTTAGAAATACTTTCAATTAGTAATACTAGATATTATTTTTTTCAAAAACCTTTTGAAATTATTTCAAACGACTTTGGGGTTTAGATTCAAAAATCTATTTTAAAACATATTTTATAAATCGAATTTATATAAAATTACCTTTATATAAAATCATTTCATATTACAATAATTCTCCTTGATTATAATAATATTTTCTTAAATATTTATTCTCTTAATGTGTGATCCTACCATTTAGATTATGTTAAACCACCTTTATTAAAAGATTACTTTAACTTAACATTTTCTCCAAACATCTTATAGTGAAATTGTGAAACTTCATTCGCAAGGGGTACGTTTTAGTGTACTTATAATTATTAAACAATATATGCTCATATACTAGTTTAGCATGGATTAACAAATCAAAAAACAATGGTCAATACCCCAAACTATTTAAGCACAGCAAAGCAAACAATAATGATAATAAAGAAGTATTATCATTAACAAACAAACACTATAAATAATTATATAAATTTGAAAATTATTTATTTATATATAAAAATAGAGGTAAAATATTTCATTTACCAAATTTTCGAAAATCAATATCGTATCCGTTTGGCTTGTTCAAGTGTTTAGAAATCCCTATCGATACTGTAGCGTCCCACATCTCGATCGGAATTCATAAACAACTCATCAGACCAATTAACACAATATGTTTTTATAACAATAACAAATATGCTCTCGTATATATAATACTCTCAAACTCATTACAGGGTGTCACTTACTATATCTCTAATGAGTTACTCACTCAATGTTATTACTAACCCTATCTCTAGTGAGCCATACCCTACTATAGCCAAGGTTCTTGCTTAACCTTTAGCTTCAATATCAAATGTAAAGACCCATCTTTTCAACCATCGAAAGTCGACATCGAATACATCCACCGTATTTAAATGTCGAACATCATATCGTCGGAGAGGCAGATTGTTAGAGTAAAATAAATGAAAAGAACAAAGAACAGGGAAATCATAATCTCATAGCAGAATCGAACAACAATAATATAACGAAGATAGTAAAAACTATCACTCTAAAATACAGAGTACATTTGAGTTAAAAACAAACCTTATCAGTTGGACAGTTATAAAATCTTGACTTTATAATTATTGATAGGTATATATATAGTATAAAAGAAAAATAAATTACTATGACAAGTGAACATCCAGCTCTACTCTATGAGCTCAATGTCTGTAGCGACCCTTAGTTCCGTACCCTTGAGTTGATAATAAATCATTCATGTTCAACCCAAATTGTATGAAAGAGCAAATAAATTGGGTAAAGAAGAAGAAAGAGATAGAAGAAAATAAACAACAACACAGAATCTCACAATTGCAGCTGAACAAAATATAGTAAATAATAACATATTTTTTCTATACAAAGCATTTGTAACTGTTTTATATTTACAACTATCAGAGTACAACAATCAGTACATCAAACTGGATAGTTATATAACTTTTCCTTACACAGTAGAATATAAGCCACATACGGAGATACGTCTTTGTCATCCAGCCTGTCTCCTAAGCTCTGTAGCATCCTATCCTGGATCTTAATACTCGGTCTGACTCGAGCATTATAATAAAATAGCGCTCGAGGCGGTCTGGAAAACTAGCGTGAGAAAACACAGTCAATTTGAATTATTAGAGTTATGATAATCCTTTGGAAAACAAAGGTATCTCGTAAGACCGCGTCACACATAAACACGAAAAGTTTTTACCTTATGATAACCAAAACACTTTATAGAAAATCCAGTGATATTATAATAGTGTATAAATACAAATACTTATTAGAATACCTAAAATTGTCACATTAATTAAATTCTAGCATACTAAGCTCTCCAAACAAAACCGTAAGCTCGTACTGGAGAATGGATTCCAACAAATGGTTGGGCCACTAGGGTACCATCCATCACAGTGCACCTCTAGAACAATGTACCGAGGACCACGCTGGGATCCCCTACTACACCAGACCGACCTACCATCAATATGGATAGATGGGGTTTCGATTGATCCTTTCTGGGGAATTAGACAGTCTTCCCGAGCAGGCCTTTTATTTGGTAGGTAACATCGACGAAGCTACCGCGAAAGAAAAAATATCTGCTTAGGAATTATGAAATCGCATAAATGAATTTTGAATATGTTATAACACCGGGTGTTCCCACCCTTACTATCAAGCGCTCCTTCCATGCACAACCATATCCATAATAATTTGGTTTCTGAGGACATCTAGAAAGGTGATAACATAGTGGCGCAGCGGATAAATCGAAACAAACTTCAATCGATGGAATGTAGCAATCGGTGAGTTGAGAATACTGCAAGGCCCAAATCCGTTGATCCAAAGATACCGGATTCTAGCTATCTTTGTTTCGTTGATCGCGCACGATACCGAGAAAGAAGATCTACGATTCTTCGTACGTTGATCTAGCGCACTAGATACCGTGAATCGGCTTCTACGATCGTTGAATCGAGCGCACTCGATTAACCAAAAGAGGAGATAGGAGATCACACTCAACTACCAATTTGTATGAAAGCACAAAGCTAACAAAAGAGAATTTTATTCAAGAATCAACTACCATTACAAATGTCACAACACTGCTATTTATAGCTTTCATAACGCAACACAAACAAAACATCACCAGACTCTTAGGTCGGCAGTGACCTAACGACAGCGACTCAACGCTATACTCAACACATTTTTACAACACTTAGGTCGGCCACGACCTAACACTTGCGACTCAAAACAAACAGACTCAATTATAGGTCGTGAACGACCTAACATCATCCAACAGCGCCTTAAAGGATGCGGCAGCAGGTCAGCGTCCTAACTTAGATCGGAATGTTCTTTGAGCGACCTATCTTCTTGCGACTTAGTAAGGTCGTTCGCATATCTTCAACATCCTGCGACCTAATATCTGGGCGACCTAACATGTTAGATCGTGAACAACCTTCACTAGGTCGTGAACGACCTAACTTCACCGAGCGACTTAATTCCGAAGTTTTCTCCACATTAACTCGTAGCTTCTTTTCTCGTGGATCCTTTGGTCGTAGACGACCTAACATCCTCTCCTTAGGTCGTGACCGACCTAAAGTGCCTTCATTAGGTCGCAGCTCAGTTTCATGTATTCCCTTAGGTCGTTGCCTGTTTAAGTTAGCTCGGAAACGACCTATACCTTTCTCCTTAGGTTGTATACGACCTAGGCCTTCTCCTTCCTTAAGACGAGAACGACTCATGCTAGGTTGTGAACGACTCATGCCTTGGAAACTATTAGTTTGCAATTCTTCAATCCGGGTCTGAGCTGCATCATCCTTTCCTGGTTGAGAAAAATTCGTCCTCGAATTTGTAAATTCTTCCACATCAGATTGTTCATCTCCATAATATGGTATAAGATGTTTAACATTGAACACGTCAGAAGTGTACACATCCTCCGGCAGCTTCAGCTTATAAGCGTTCTCGTTAATCCGTTTCACAACTTCCACAGGACCAATTTTTCTAGCTTTCAACTTGTTATAAGCACCCACCGGAAAACGATCCTTTGTCAATACAGCATAAACCAAATCACCTTCCTTAAATTCAACACTTCGTCGTTTCAAATCAGCAGCCCGCTGATACTTCTCATTTGACTTTTCCAATCGTTCTTGAACGATTCTACGACATTCCGTCAATCCTTCAACAAAATCAGCAGCTCGTTTAACCGTCCTCTTCGGTTGTGTTACCACCGCTAAGTCTAATGGTCCCCTGGGTAAATTTGAATATACAATCTGAAATGGACTGTAACCCGTACTACGATTCATGGCATGATTATGAGCAAACTCTGCTTGGCATAGCTTCATGTCCCAACTTTTCAAATTATCCTGTACAAGACATCGCAACAAATTTTCCAATGACCTGTTAACAACTTCTGTCTGTCCATCAGTTTGCGGATGGTAAGCGCTACTAAAATTCAGCTTTGTCCCGATCATCTTCCACAAACTCAACCAAAAGTGACTCAGAAAACGAGTATCTCTATCCGACACAATAGACTCTGGCAATCCATGAAGTCGATAGATCTCCTTGAAAAATAACTGAGCAACACGAACAGCATCCGACGTCTTCTTGCAAGCAATAAAATGTGCCATTTTAGAAAATCTGTCAACCACTACATATATAGAATCATTACCACGCTGCGTTCTTGGCAATCCCAATACAAAGTCCATACTCACATCAACCCATGGTCTAGCCGGTACAGGCAATGGCATATACAAACCAGCATTGGTCGCGGTTCCTTTCGAAACTTGGCAAATATGACATCGCTCCACAAATCATCCCACTTCTTTCCTCATCGATGGCCAAAAGTAAGACTGTGAAATTAATTGCAAGGTACGATCACGGCCCACATGCCCTTCCTCGTGTAACTCCTTGACAATTTTCAATCTCAAGCTACAATCCGGTATACATAAACGATTCCCCTTAAACAGAAAACCATCAACCAACATAAATTCATCGGTACTCCCATCCTTCACTTTCTCAACATATTTCACAAAGTAAGGATCTTCTTCAATCATCTCTGGCAGTAATTCGAACCCCGTCACTTCAACCTTCAATGTTGTCAACAAATGACTCCTCCTACTTAAAGCATCAGCCACATGGTTCGTCACCCCAGATTTGTGTTTAACAACAAAAGCAAATTGTTGCAAATAAGCAATCCACGATGCATGTCTCGCTGAAATTTTATCCTGCCCCTGTAAATGCTTCAATGCCTCATGATCAGTGTACAGAACAAATTCTTTCTGAAATAGATAGTGTCTCCAATGCTTAACAGCTTGTACAACAGCATAAAATTCCACGTCATATGTACTGTATCTCATCTTTGCCCCTGACAACTTTTCACTGAAATGTGCAATAGGTCTCCCCTGCTGACTCAACACTCCTCCAATCCCAACCTTTGATGCATCAGTGTGTAGCACAAACAACAACTGAAAATCAGGTAAAACAAGAATTGGCGCTGTCGTCAACAGTTCTTTGATTCGTTCAAAAGCAATCCCGGCTTCTTCTGTCCACGAAAACTGTTTACCCTTCATGCAATCAGTAACTGGAGCCATCACGCTACCGAAGTGTGGAATGAATCTTCGGTAGAATGATGCTAGCCCATGAAAACTTCTCACTTCCGTAATTGTCTTTGGCTGTGGCCAATTCCTGACTGCCTCTACTTTACTCTGATCAACTTGAATACCTTCTCCTGAAACAACATACCCCAGGAATAAGACACTTTTTGTCATAAACACACATTTCTTCGTAGCAGCATAAAATTGTTCTTCACGAAGAATAATCAACACTTCCCTCAAATGTAGAACATGCTCTTCCATACTCCTGCTATATATCAGAATATCATCGAAATAAACCACGACGAACTTCCCAATGAATGGTCTAAAGATTTGATTCATCACCCGCATGAATGTACTAGGTGCATTCGACAAACCAAATGGCATAACCAACCATTCGTATAACCCCTCTCTTGTCTTGAAAGCTGTCTTCCATTCGTCTCCAGGTCTAATCCGAATTTGATGATAACCACTCTTCAAGTCAATCTTCGAAAATATAGTTGCCCCACTCAACTGATCCAGCAAGTCATCCAACCTTGGCATAGGAAATCTATAACGAACAGTAATCTTGTTCAAAGCTCTACTATCTGTACACATTCTCCATGTTCCATCCTTCTTCGGTACTAACAAAGCTGGCACAGCATAAGGACTCAAGCTTTCCTGAACACGTCCCTGCTCAAGTAATTCTTCCACCTGCTTTCGTAACTCTTCATGTTCCTTCGGACTCATTCGGTAATGTGGTCTATGTGGTAACACTGCTCCTGGAACAAGATCAATTTGATGTTGAATGTCTCTTAATGGTGGTAACTCCTTAGGCAACTCCTCTGGAAACACATCTTCAAACTCTTTCAAAACTGGCTTTGCTTCTTCAGGAATTTCAACCTCTTCACTGCTCTCTCGCCCAATCAACAAATAGACTTCAGGCTCCTCTTCAACCTCCTTAACAAACTCCTTCAAAGTCAACAGAGTTTTCAATTCCTCAATCTCCTCCAGCTTGCTCTCCTTCTGTTGTTGCTTCTTGGGAACCAAAGTGATTTTAGTACCCTCGAACATGAAACTGTAACTATTAGCACGACCATCATGTTGAACCGATCTATCAAACTGCCATGGTCTGCCCAACAACAGATGACATACGTCCATATCTACAACGTCACACCAAATTTCATCTTTGTACTTCTTCCCAATGGAAAAATTCACACAAGACCTTCGACACACCTTCACTTCACCACCCTTCCTTAACCATGCTAGCTTGTACGGTTTAGGATGTTTCTCAGTTTTCAAGTTCAACTTCTTCACAGCCTCGGTAGAAATAATATTATCGCAACTTCCAGCATCAATGACGAACTTGCAAACCTTTCCCAGAATAATGCATGTCGACTGAAAAATATTGCTTCTCAACCAACTAAAATCCTCCTCTTGCTTTGGTGTAAGACATGACCTCCTCATCATAAGATTACAACCTTCATCTCCAGACAATTCTTCTTCCTCCTCAACATAAGGTGCATTCGAACATTCTGCCTCCTCACCATCATCCTCCTCCACTTCTGCAACCATTGCTCTCTTCTTTGGCTTCGAACATTCATTGCTTTTATGACCCAACTCCTGACAATTATAACATTTGAAATCACTGCTAACCTTCGCCTTCTCAGCCTCCTTTACCACTGGCTTTGTTACAGGTTTAGGAACATTAGAACTTCCACCAACACCTCTTGCTTGATTATTGGAATTAGTAAACGCACCACCTCCACGCCTTCCTTGTTTTTCCCAAGCTAACGCCTTCTGATGTGCCTCTGCTACAGATCTTGGATCAAACATATTAACCATATCCTGGATCTGCATTCTCAATCCCCCAATGAATCTAGCAGTTAACTGTTCTTCGGTTTCCATAATATCATTCCTGGCAATGAGTTGGTAAAATTCATCAGCATAATCACTAACAGATTTCGTCCCTTGCCTCAGATTCTGCAACCTCTGTTACATAAGTGATTGATAGTTGTAAGGTAAGAAAGTAGATCTCATCAACTTCTTCATCTTATCCCATGATTCTATCTTTGACTTCCCCATTCTCTCCCTTGTAAGTTTAGTTTGCTGCCACCACGCCAAAGCTCTCCCCCTCAACCTAGTAGCAACCAACTTCACTCTCCTATGTTCAGGAACCTCTTTGAAATCAAAGATCTCTTCAACATTAGAAATCCAATCGAGAAATTCTTCTGCTACCATTCCTCCTTTAAATTCTGGAATTTCCATCTTCATACCCGATTCCCATCGTCGATCATCTTCACTATTACGGTAAGAATTTCGAACTTGGTCCCGATCTCGATAATGAATACTAGCTCCATTACCCTCTTCAACAAAATCAAAAGTACGCCTACATCGATCTCGATCATTATCATCCCTTTGCTCATGCATGCTTCTTCGACTATGTCTCTCTTCATCTCTATATGCTTCATGGTCAAATTCACGTTGACTCCTTCTCTCGTCATGTGCATAGTCATGATGATCTCTTCGTGATGAAATTGATGTTTCTCTTCTATCTCTACAAGAATGTGGTGATACCCTCCTCGCTTCCGTAACCGATGGCGAAACTCGGTTTCCTCCATGGTTCGAGTTTGGTGATCTCCTCCTTTGATTCAAATCATTCATCAATTTCTCCAACTTTCCAATGCCTTCATCAAACTTTTCATTAATACGTTGTTCCATAAGCTCGGCTTCTTCTCTTCGATACAAAGCTTCAACGTTTTGATGACGATTGGCTCTCCTTGGTGGCATGATTGAATCAACACAACACCTCAACAAAACAACAATAAGTCGCGGCTCAACCTTCAAAACAACTTCACAAGGCTCGGCTACTTCCCAAGTATACACGGCCCAACTTCAACTCCAAACACCTTCCAACACTTTGATCCAAAAAGCAATGGATCGAAAGTTCTCCTTTCGTTGCCACTTCAAGATGAACACGATGAACAACTTCAAACTTCAACTTCAAATACTTGGCTCCAAGAATCAACTTAGCTATGATTGGCTAAGTATGGCTCTGATACCAAACTGGCGCAGCGGATAAATCGAAACAAACTTCAATCGATGGAATGTAGCAATCAGTGAGTTGAGAATACTGCAAGGCCCAAATCCGTTGATCCAAAGATACCAGATTCTAGCTATCTTCGTTTCGTTGATCGCGCACGATACCGAGAAAGAAGATCTACGATTCTTCGTACGTTGATCTAGCGCACTAGATACCGTGAATCGGCTTCTACGATCGTTGAATCGAGCGCACTCGATTAACCAAAAGAGGAGATAGGAGATCACACTCAACTACCAATTTGTATGAAAGCACAAAGCTAACAAAAGAGAATTTTATTCAAGAATCAACTACCATTACAAATGTCACAACACTGCTATTTATAGCTTTCACAACGCAACACAAACAAAACATCACCAGACTCTTAGGTCGGCAGCGACCTAACGACAGCGACTCAACGCTATACTCAACACATTTTTACAACACTTTGGTCGGCCACGACCTAACACTTGCGACTCAAAACAAACAGACTCAATTATAGGTCGTGAACGACCTAACATCATCCAACAGCGCCTTAAAGGATGCGGCAGCAGGTCAGCGTCCTAACTTAGATCGGAATGTTCTTTGAGCGACCTATCTTCTTGCGACTTAGTAAGGTCGTTCGCATATCTTCAACATCCTGCGACCTAATATCTGGGCGACCTAACATGTTAGATCGTGAACAACCTTCACTAGGTCGTGAACGACCTAACTTCACCGAGCGACTTAATTCCGAAGTTTTCTCCACATTAACTCGTAGCTTCTTTTCTCGTGGATCCTTTGGTCGTAGACGACCTAACATCCTCTCCTTAGGTCGTGACCGACCTAAAGTGCCTTCATTAGGTCACAGCTCAGTTTCATGTATTCCCTTAGGTCGTTGCCTGTTTAAGTTAGCTCGGAAACGACCTATACCTTTCTCCTTAGGTTGTATACGACCTAGGCCTTCTCCTTCCTTAAGACGAGAACGACTCATGCTAGGTTGTGAACGACTCATGCCTTGGAAACTATTAGTTTGCAATTCTTCAATCCGGGTCTGAGCTGCATCACATAGCCTATTTGGGTGCGACCCACTTAGCCTTGCTACATCTCCCCTACTTTAATCATTCCCGGTTGATGTGGCTTGAGACTAAGCGTTACCTTTTCGAGAAAACAATTCTACTTAGAATGGTCATCCTCCTCCAATGACGATGTTCGGATAGCATTTGCCCATACAAGTTGTATTAGGTCTGGACAAACCTAACCACCGTCAACATTATCTTCATGGTATTCATTCGTAGCATTCAAACCGAGTCAAAGTTGTTTTTGGATAATTAAATCCGATCCCGATGTCTTCGAAACGATAAATGAAATTAGTCAATATTGATGGTCGATTATGAACTATCAATTAAGCATCCATAGGAAGACACCAGGCCTTACTATACATTTTCTCCAAAATATCTATTTTCAAAAAATCTTTATAAGATATATCGATTCCTTCCAACATTTGAAAACAAATTTCAAATACTTAAACCCGTAACCGGATATTTCCCAACCATCTCAACACTTAGAATTATTTCCAAATTCCCATTTTTATACTTAGGAAAACATCATAGGTCTTATTTTCCAATATATTCCAAATATCACTCTTAAGAGAATATTTCGTAACTTATCTCATAAATCTTTGGAATCGCTAAAAAATTCTTTTTTTTCAATTTCCCACCCCAGTATACTTATTTGTAACCCCATTCAACAATTTATAACTTCTTTTATAAATTCAGATTTCATTTCAGATTTCCATATTCATACATTTTTAAATTTCATTTCCTCCAAACCCCTTTATGAAATTCCTTCCCTCAAAACATTTCCATTTAAAAGTGCCATTTACTCATCTCGAGAGAATATATAAATAAAAAAAATTCAATCACTTCAAAACTCTACGTATATATAAGTATTTTAAAGAGGATAATAATTTATTTTCGAAAACATGTTCAAATAATTATTTAAAATATCAAAAACCTTTATAAACATCCGTAACTCATTTTTTTGTTAAACAAATAAATTTTTAAACGTTAGAATTTACTAAAGTAAATAACTAATATTTAGAAACCTATTAACCAAAGTATTTCAATACTAACTAGTTTAAAATTCCATAGTTTCAAAATAATAAAGTTTTCCTTTTATAAGAAAAATTAACTTCTTAGAATTTGAAAATATATTTTTAAAACCTCACCAACCAATTCAATTTATAAATCCCTCTTGAATCACAATATATCACTTCCATTTAGATCTCCTTAACCGTCTTCACTTTTAAAAATAGTTCTTTTATTTTTCCCACTCTATTCCCATATTCTAATATAAATCCTTCCCATAAATTTATATTTCAACCTATCATCTGATGCCTAATTCCTTTGTTTATACACATCGTTTATAAATTTTATAACCCCTTTGGTTTTACCTATTAATAAAACAAATCTTATTTATAAAATCCCATAATATAAATTCGTTTCTTATCAATTCCATTTATACCTCCAATCTATTTTTAATATTGATTTTAACTCCTTTTCATATTTCAAAATACCATTTAGAAACTCCTTTATGTAATTAATTTTTAATGTCTCTATTTAAAACCATTCACGAATAGTTACGTATAATCCAAAAGTAATATATACTATTCCCATTTCCATTATCTTAAAAATAATTCAATTTCCAATATAAATATTTTATATCAAAAATTCCTTTTATTTCCTTAAATTTTAAAAATATATTTATGGTATTTTAAAATATTAAAATTCAGGCCAGTGCTACAATAACATCCAATAATTCAAATTTCAACAATAATCGATAATAGATTATCTACACACATCATATATCAGTATATATGAAGATAAAAAATATATTTGAGGAATCCAGCTGGATCCCTCCAACAACCTATTTCTCTACAACCATAGATTTTAGTACAACATAAAAATACCAATCCTACTTCGATGGGGATAGCATGGTATATAGGGTCATCCGCTATTATGCGGGAAGCATAGGGTCTCATCCGCTATAATGTGCGGGAATATCACTCCAAATAGTGATATATACTACTATATATATTATACTATATCATTCGACCAGATAATAATTAATAACTTCAACCAAGCATCCAAAATAAATTTTAACGATTTAAAATTAATTTTGGTAGTCCAAATGAGTGAGAATTTATCACCTTGATTTTTAAGTTTTCCAAACATCAAATTGATGCCGAAAAATCCTAGTTTGTAGTCCATATCACTACGAATCCTATATCTCTGCTTTGTTCAATTTATGACCTGGCACGAGTTCGATATGAATATATGAATATTTTAATTAATTAAATATGAACTAAATAAAATAAAATTTTAAAATTTAACTTATCTCTCCTCTCAAACAAGTTACAGGTCCAGCTGTGAACACCTCCCATGGCCGATGCTTTTCAAATAAAAATTCATGCTCAATATCCTGATGTCGCCGACCACTTGATTGAGTGCAGCCTTCACGCGCCTCCTCTGACCCACTGCCGTTCCCCTGGCCTATCGCCACCACTGCCTGCTCTTAGAAACAGTCGCGACTAGCGACAACTTCGATCGCGGCCTGAACCCTAGTCGAATTTGGAATCGCGAACGCAATCCACGAATGTAGCCAAAACTGAAATCGTGACTTTATCGCAATTTGATCTCTTCCTTCGCTCGTCCCTCATTTTTCCATTCGCGATTCGAACTTCACCTCGAGCTGTCACTCGACTCCCACCACTGCTTACGAAACCAAAACGATGCACTGAACCACTCGCCATCTCCCCTAGATCTCGACCTTCACCTGGCAACGAAGCTCCCTAATTAAACATGATAGCTCCAATCACGTATATTTTTCTCTTCGATGATTATGAATTGAAGAAGACAGAGAGGGAAGCCTCATGAGTTATTAAATTTGATTTCTTTTTTTCTCCTTTTTTCTCGGTTCGAATTCGATTTCGAGTTTTCCCCCTTTTTCTCTGAGTAAACAGAGGATTTCAATTTGTTTCAAATAAGAATGAAGGAGGAAGGAGCTCGAGATTTAAATAGAAGATGGTGCGTTTCATTTTTTTTCTATTCGATTGCATGTAGGAGGAAAGGGAAAGGCTTGATATAACATGAAGGAGAAAGGTATATGTAATTTGAAAAGATTAGGGCGGCGGGATGTTGACTGGCCATATATATAAATAAGTAAAATTTTCAAAATATCTTGATTTGCGCAACTAAAAAATTTCGAAATCCTATGGAGGCATGCTGCTAGGCGTTTATGATGTTATACCCGTATTCCGAATGTAATGGAAAAGGTCCCGAGTCCTAATTTGATCGTATGAAGAAGATAGCTTTTTGAACCAAATTATTATATTGAATTTTCGATATAAATTTCAACGAATTTCTATTTCGTACAATCAAACGATAACTCAAACACTGCAAAATTTTGAATCCGATTATAATACACTATTATGTACCTAATGGAACTGGTTTCATCGAATTTTGCGACTGTGCCCTAGATCGCTATTTTAAATCGTCGATTAAATCGACGATTTCATAATTTTACGAAATCGCTTGAAATTCCAGTGTTAAATCTTGTTAAATCATAATTCCCAATTCAATATTTAAACCATTTAAATATTTAAAGTTAGTCGTTGAAAAATCTGGATCGTTACATTCCTCCTCCCTTAAAAGAATTTCGTCCCCGAAATTGCTAAGGTAAGAAGAACGCTCCAAACCCGAAAGTAACAAAACATGAAATTCAATAACATTTCATTCATTCAAATGGTTAAAACACATAGATTTTATAAATAATGCATTCTAACACATAATCATAAGCAATTTCAATGTTCCAACACCAATTTAATTATTTTCAATCGATCCATATACTCTTTCGTTCAATCTGAAATGATTTACACTCACTTTATATGCATTCAATTTATTTTTCGGCCAAACAAACTCACATCCCTTCCAAATTGATTTAAAAATCAATTTTATTCACTTCCATTAATTCATAGAATTTTATCTACTTCCGTTTACGTCAAACGACCAATTTTTCTATGCAAATTCCACGATATTCGCTTAATATAATATCCAACTTTTTTATTTTGATTTCAACCCAATTTATATTTAATTCTATTCCATTTCAAATTGATTCTCAATCAACTCATTTTCATTCCATTCATATCCACTTTTATTATATCCAAATCCACTTTACTAAGCTTGGAATCATCCAATGCTAATTTGTTAAATAGCCATTTCATAAATTATTTAAGCAAACTTCCATTCAAAATATTTATTAAGTTAATTTATTTATCTTCAACTATTCCAACCATAATTTAAGTTCGTTTCTTTTGCAACCAAATTCTGTTTCAAATTTTTGATTTGATTTTTATTTAATCAAATTTCATACCAATTATAATATATTTAATTAGTTCCTTCTCTTATTCCACTTCAATTTTAATATCCATACTTAATTCGTTCTTGAATTATTAAAATAATATTCATGGCTATATTCAACTTATTTATGCTCAAATTGAATTTATTATAACTCAAATCACTACTATTTAAATCCATTTCATTCGACGTTACTTCCAGTTATATTTAATTCGCTTACAATTTAAGTCGAATTTTATTTATAACTCGAGTTTCATTCCCAATATCATTTTTAATCCACAGTCCAATTTTAACTCAACCAAGTTAATTTTCACCTTCATATTCATTTAATTAATTAGTTAGTTCACCTCAAATTTATACTCAATATTTAATTTTCATCTCAAAAATCACTTCTTCTAATTTTCTTGAATTCAAATTCCTTTTTATAATCCAAATTTGGACATTATTTCTTCACTTTAAAATATTACATTATTTTTATTTTGGGTTTTTTATTTCACTTTTCAATTTTATGAGTCACGCCACTTATTTTTCATACTTGATATATTCGCATTTTATTTTTTTCTCGAGATTATACATTTATTTATAGCGTAAGTATATTTTATTCAATTAATTTCAATTTTTATAAGCTATTCCGATTTGTTTGTTAACAATTTCAAATTTTCACTTCAATTTTATCTCATTCAAAATTTATACCTTACGGCTATATAACTATCTCATAATTTAAAACTTATATTTACATCAATTCAATATTATTTCTAATCCAATTCAAATTTTCTAACTTATAGTTATATAGTCACTTTATACTTCACATTTTCTTATTTATTTTAATCAATATTATTCAAATCCAGTTCACCTTTTTATTTAAATTTCAATTCCTTTAACCAACATTTCAAAACTAAATTCGAGTTAAACTAATTTCACTCCAAACAAATTTATTTTTAATCCATTCAATTTTCATTAAATATTCCAATTACTTTTCTTGAGTGCCCATTTCTTTAACACATAATATTAATTCAATTCAAATCCGGTCAATTAAATTTCCAAAATTTAATTTATCCAACTTAATTTAAGTTGAATTGTGTTTAACTTCCTCACTTTAAATTTTATTTCAACTTTAATTTTTTACACCTCTCTCTATATAAATATCATCTTCCACAGGCTTCCAAAATTTTTAAACACACAGTATTTATTTCAAATCACTTTGAAATCATATATATATATATATATATATATAACTCTTTGTTTCAACAAATCATTCCTCGAAATTTTCAAAATTCATTTGGTTCCATCCCATAATAATTTCCATTCAAGATTTCCAAACAACACTTGTTCCAAATAGAAATATCCATATCAAATTATTACGGCAGTAATATGTCACTTAGAAACTCAAAAATAAATACCGATGATGTCACGATCATCATCGAAATTATTTTCCAGCGATTGTAGTGATTTCAGTGCTATATCACATCCAAAATCCATTTAAAACTATTTTACCTCCAAAAATTATCTCAAAAATAGTATTACAAATATTTATCTTAAAATACTTTGGGAAACATTTCCAAAAATCTCCGGGATTTAATTTTCCAAATTCTGGTTTAAACCATTTGTAGTTTCTAACTCAGTTATGTAGTTCATACTTATACAATTTTAATTTTGTTTTTTATATATAAATTTCAATTTTTATAATCTTATTCTGGTTATATAATAATAACCAAATACATCCATTAACTAAAATAATTTCTATAAAATTATTCCTCATATATCAAAATATAATTTGGGTAAAATTGTTTCATTTACCCGATTCAAAACAATATTGTATCAGTTTACCATGTTCAAGCATTTACAAACTCCTATCGATTTAGTGGCATCCCACTACTCGAACAGAATTTATATACCGCTCAACAGATAAATTAACACAGTATATAACAATTTATATTCACTAACAAATACATGCTCATAGCTATTATTACACTCAACTCATTCTATAATAATACTGATTCTATCTCAAATGAGTAATCCCCACCAAAGACAAGATTCTCGCTTAAACTTCAGCTCTTGTACCAACTGTAGCAATCCATAGTTTCATACCCTTTGAGTTGATAATAAATCACTCATGTTCAACCCACATTGTACGAAAGAGCGAATAAATAGGGTAAAGAAGAAGAAAGAGATAAAAGAAAATAAACGACATCATACAATCTCACAATTGCAGCTGAATAAAATATAATATATAATAACATATTATTTTATACAAAATCATTTGTAACTATTTATATTTACAATCATCAGACTACAACAATCAATACATCAAACTGGACAGTTATATAACTTGTCTTTACATAGTGGAATATAAGCCAAGTATGGAGATATGTCCCTGTCATCCAGCTCGTCTCCTGAGCTCCATAGCATCCGATCCTGAGTCAATAATACTCGATCTGACTCGAGCGTTATAATAAAATAACACCTGAGTCAGTCTAAAAAACCTACATGAGAAAACACTCTCAATTTGAGTTATTAGAGTTATCAAAATCCTTTGGAAACACAGGTACCTCGTAAGACCGCGTCACACATAAATACAATGAGTTTTTACCTTATGATAACCAAAACACTTTATAGATTCAATGATATTATAATAGTGTCTAAATACAAATACTTATTCAAATAGCTGAAATTGTTACATTAATTAAATTCCAGCATACTAGGCTCTACAAATAAAACTGTAAGCTTGTATTGGAGAATGGATTCCAATGAATGATTGGACCACTGGAGTACCTCCCATCATAGTACACCTCTAAAACAATGTACCGAGGACCACGCTGGGATTCCCTGTTACACAAGACTGGCCTACCCCTAACCTGGATAGACTGAATATGTTATCACCTCGGGTGTTCCCACCCTTACTATCGAGTGCTCCTTCTATGCACAACCATATCCATAATAATTTGGTTTCCAAGGACATCTAGAAAGGTGATAACATACCCTAATTGGGTGCGAGTCACTTAGCCATCCTGCATCTCCCTTGTTTTATTCATCCTCGCTTGATGAGGCTTCAGGCTAAGCGTTACCTTTTAAAGAAAACAATTCTACTTAGAATGCTCATCGTCCTCCAATGATGATGTTTTGATAGCATTCGTCTATACAATTTGTCCTGGGTCAGGACAAACCGAATCGCCTCCTCATCATCTTCACAGTATTCATTTGTAACGTTCAAACTGGATCAAAGTAATTTTCGGATAATTAAATCTGATCCCGGTTTCTTCGAAACGATTAACGAAATTGGCCAATATTGATGGTCGGTTATTTAACTATCAATAAAACATCCATAGAAAAACATCAGGCCTTATTATAAATTTTCCCCAAAACATCTATTTTCAAAATATCTTTATAAGATATATCGATTCCTTCCAACATTTGAAAACAAATTTCAAATACTTAAATCCATAACGAGATATTTCCCAACCATCTCAACACTTAGAATTATTTCCAAATTCCCATTTTTATACTTAGGAAAATTTCACAGGTCTTATTTTCCAAAATCTTTCAAATATCACTCTTAAGAGAACATTTCGTAACTTATCTCATAAGTCCTTGGGATCACTAATAAATTATTATTTTTCAATTTCCTACCACATATACTTGTTTATAACCCCATTCAACAATTTATAACTTCTCTTATAAATTCAAATTTCATTTCAAATTCCCATATTAGTACATTTTGAAATTTCATTTCCTCCAAACCCCTTTATAAATTTCCTTCCCTCAAAACATATCCCTTTAAAAGACCCATTTACGCATCTTGAGAGAATATATAAATAAATAAATTCCAATCACTTTAAAACTCTCTATATATATAATTATTATTTTAAAAAGGATAATAATTTATTTTTAAAAACATGTTCAAATAATTATTTAAAATTTCGAAAACCTTTATATACATCCATAAGTCTTTTTTTGTTAAACAAATAAATTTTTAAAGCTAATTTTTAAAAGTTAGAATTTACTAAAATAAATACTTAATATTTAAAAATCTGTTTACCAAAGTATTTCAATCCTAACTAGTTTAAAATTCCATAGTTTTAAAATAATAAAGTTTTCCTTTTATAAGAAAATTTAACTTAGAATTTGAAAATACTTTTTTTAAAATCTCACCAACAAATTCAATTTATAAATCCCTCTTGAATCACAATATATCACTTCCATTTAGATCTCCTTAACCATCTTCACTTTTAAAAATAGTTCCACTATTTTTCCCACTCTATTCCCATATTCTAATATAAATCCTTCCTGCAAATTTATATTTCAACCTATCATCTGATGTCAATTTCCCTTATTTATAAACTTCGTTTATAAATTTTATAACCCCTTTGGTTTTACCTATTAATAAAACAAATCTTAATAATAAAATCCCATAATATAAATTCATTTCTTATCAACTCCATTTATACCTCCAATCTATTTTTAATATTGATTTTAACTCCTTTTCATATTTCAGAATACCATTTAAAAACTCCTTTATATAATTAATTTTCAAAGTCTCTATTTAAAACCATTCACTAATAGTTACGCACAATCCAAAAGTAATATATACTATTCCCAATTCCATTTTCCTAAAAATAATTCAATTTCTAATATAAATATTTTTATATCAAAAATTCCTTTTAATTCCATAAATTTTAAAAATATATTTATGGTATTTTGAAATGTTAAAATTCAGGCCAGTGATAATAGCATCCAATAACTCAAGTTTCAACAATAATCAATAATAGATTATCTACACACATATCATATATCAATATATATGATGATAGACAATATATTTGAGGAATCCAGTTGAATCCCTCCAACATTTTTACCTGCATCCACAAATGTTAATGCAACATAAAAATACCAATACTACCTCGATGAAATGTCATGGTGTATAGGGTCATTCGCTATTATGCGGGATGCATAGGGTCTCATCCGCTGTAATGTGCAGGAATATCACTCCAAATACCGATATATACTACTATATATATTATACAATATCATTCAACCAGATAATAATTAATAACTTCAATCAAGCATCCAAAATAAATTTTAACGATTTAAAATTAAATTTGGTATTCCAATTGTGTGAGAATTTCTCACCTTGATTTTTAAATTTTCCAAACATTAAATTGATTTTGAAAAATCCCAGATTATAGTCTGTATCACTAGGAATCCTATATCACTGCTTTGTTCAATTTATGACCTAGCACGAGTTTGATATGAAAATAATTAAATATTAACTAAATAAAACAAAAAATTTAAACTTAGCTTATCTCTCCTCTCAAACAAGCTACAGCTCCAGTTGTGAACACCTCCCATGGCCGATGCTTTTCAAAAAAGATTTCATACTCGATATCCTCATGTCACCGACCATTTGAGTGAGTGCAACCTTCGCGTGCCTCCTCTGACCCACAACCGTTCCCCTGACCTAACACCACCACCACTATTTGCATAGAAAAAGTTGCAACTCGTGACAACTTCGATCGCGGCCTGAACCCAAGTTGAATTTGGAATCACAAATGCAATCCACGGAGGCAGCCAAAACTGGATTCGTCACTTTATCGCAATTTGATTTCTTGCTTCGTTCATCCCTCATTTTTCCACTCATGACTCGAACTTCACCTCGAGCTGCTGCTCGACTCCCACCACCACTTGCGAAACCAAAATGACGCACTGAACCACTCGCCATCTCCCCTAGATCTCGACCTCCACCTGGCAACGGCGCTCCCTAATTGAACATGATAGCTCCAATTGCATATATTTTTCTCTTCGATGATTTTGAATTGAAGAAGACAGAGAGGGAAGGCTCGCGAGTTATTAAATTTGATTTCCTTTTTTTTTCCTTTTTCCTTTTTCGAATTTGATTTCAAATTTTCCTCTTTTTTTCAAGTAAATAGAGGATTTCAATTTGTTTCAAATAAGAATGAAGGAAGAAGGCACCTGCGATTCAAATAGAAGATGACGCGTTTCATTTTTTTCTATTCGATTGCATGATGAAGGGGAAAATGGAAAGTCTTGATATAACGTAAAGGAGAAAGGTATACGTGATTTGAAAAGATTAGGGTGGCTGGATGTTGATTGGCCAATATATATAAATAAGTAAAATTTTCAAAATATCTTGATTTGTGCAACTAAAAATTTTGAACTCCTATCGAGGCGTGCCGCTAAGCGTTTGTAATGTTATACCCCTATTTCGAACATAATGGAAAAGTTTCCAAATTCTAATTCGATCGTATGAAGAAGATAGTTTTTTGAAGCAAATTATTATATTGAATTTTCGATATAAATTTCAACGCGTTTCTATCCCGTACGATCAAACGATAACTCAAACACTATGAAATTTTGAATCCGAAAATAATACACTATTACGGACCCAATGGAACTAGTTTTATCAAATTCCGAGAGTGTGCCCAGATCGCTATTTTTTGTCGATGTCAAAATTTTACGAAATCGCTTGAAATTCCCATGTTAAAATCTTATTTACTCAATTATAATTCCAAAAATATGTAAACCGTTTAAATATTTAAAATTAACCGTTGAAAAATCAGGGTCTTTACAATGTCCCACTAACGACAACTCAAAAAATATATTAGGTATGACATGAGCATTATGATAAAATAATGCCCAGATCAGTCTGGTAAACCAGTGTGAGAAAACTCAAGTAATAACGCTAAAATTGGAGATCATACCGCTAAATGCGGAATGGGTTATCCTCCCACAAGAATGACATCCATATATGAAGAAACGGGAAACGTTCAAAACAAAAATCTAAACAAGAAAGGATGTATACAGATATCATCAAAATCCAAACTTATAGAATGGACAATTATAATTAGAGACGAGAAGAGCTTCTGACGCTTCTGGATGCAAATTATGAAACACAATTCAAAGATTTGAATTAAATAAGGAAAGGAATTTTTTTCAACAAACGACTTGGAGTGTGCACCCCTTAACCGCTCTTTGGTTTTAGTCATTTCCAACAAAGGATAACAACACTCGAATTAGTACAAATCGTCTTGGATTAACATGACACAAAAGATGAAAAGACTAATTCTAAGGTTCAAGATGGAAACAAGGAAAATGAATTTATCCAACATAACTAGGAGGGTGCTCCCTCTACGCCGAAAGTATACCTACATATATAATATACTTGAGAGTCTAGCCAAACACACAACATTCTCAAGAACTTCCAAGATGGACCCCGTTAAATCCATAGACATCTAAATATACTCACATCAATGCATGCATGCTGTCGACTTCTCTAGGTGAATGAATATATCCTAATGGGTATGACCTAAATGGCTTGGCACTCACTCGCTCTTTGGTTTTAGTTTTCCATGGTGTTGGATGACAATGCTCAAAATGAGCGATAAATCGTCTTAGAATGACAAAAAACAACAACAGCTAAGTGGTTACACCACCTTGCCGCTCTTTGGTTTTATTCATTTTCGAAAAAGGATAACAAAGCTCAAATAAAGAAATACATCGACTTAGGGTAATAAAATACAAATAATATAGCAGAATCAAAATTGATAATCCATATATCAACTATCAAAAATAACAAAGTGATTTGTGCATGGGAATTAAATCACATATGCTTTCCACTAATAAATGAATCGAACTTCTACTATATTTAATCTACACTTGGGTTTGATTTGCACTTTTAAGATATTTGTAAATTACATTAAAAACTCTCTTCGAAATATTCTTTTAAAAAGGGGAAGTTATAATACTAAGTGTATTAAAACAAAGCTCAAAACAAATGTCATTAAAACATGGTTTACTGTAAACCTAAAACACTATACACGTTAGCTTTATTTAAAAAAAAATTTAAAAGATTTTTCTATTTATAAACTAGTCTTCATAAATTTAAACAACACTTGCTTTCCTAAAGGATAATAAATCAACTTAAATACCATTATAAATTTTAATAAATTAATCAATTATCTTTAAACACTTTTTTCAATAATTAACTTTAATACATTTTAATTAAATCAATTAAGTAACATTAAACACTTTTATGAAATCAGTTGATTTACTTTAAACTCTTTCTATTAAATCGGTTATTTAACTTCTAAAACACCATTAATTGAAATAATTAGCTTAATTTTAAGCATCATTAATTAAAATTAGTAATTGAATTCAAATATCATCAATAAAAATGAATAATTAGATTCAATCATCATTAATTAAAATGATTACCTAATTTTAAGACATCATTAATTAAATCCAAACATCATTAACTAAAATGATTGATTAAATCCAAACATCATTAACTAAAACAATTGATTAAATTCAAACATCATTAATCAAAATGATTAGTGAATTATAAAAATCTATTGTTGTGAAAATATAATCTCAAGTTCAACACTCAAGGGTTTAGGGAGATGACATTCAATAAATGACAATATAGTGAAAATTTTCTATAATGACAATTAAACAATTCAAATAGACTGTCATAATCAATTTAACTAAATATCAACATAATTAATAAAAGAATATAAATGAGATGTAGATAATAGTAAATAAATAAATAACGGCAAGAAAACCCTTTGGGTCTATATTCAGAGGTCCTTTGTAAATCATATATATGTATGTTTATTTTTCATGTGTTCTATGGTGTCCTGTTCGCTATGATAACATTTCGACTTCCCTTGCAACAAAATAGTTATTTATGCCTTCCACCAATAGGCAGGAACAAACAATAATACATAGCTATATGAATTTCTATAATGGGAATCCAATCGAAACAATTAATCAAACAATAATATGAATTAACATCCAAGTAGGCAATAAATAATTTTTTCGTCTAACACATAATATACTGATTTACAAAAAATGTGAGTTTAATCACCAAAATTTCTGTTATCGTTTTCACATTCCGATTCTGTCTAAAATAGAGTAGCATTCTATTTTAGCTTAAAATTAAGTAAGCTCCAAACTCTGTCAAACTAATTCCAAAATGTAGATATCATTATTACGAATCCAACACGACTGGCCACATCTGATTTGGATCTTGTATGATCGAGATATGGGTTAAATACGATTTTCGAATTAAATAATATAATTATTTCTTAATTACGTTCATTAATCTTCAATTACCAAATTAACCACCCTAATCATGTCGATCGAACAAAACTAACCGCCACTTCTCTAACCCGCCACCGTCGCTCAATTTGCCACGGCCTCCCTTGACTCTAACAACTCGACTCCCATCTAGATCATCACACACCGTCGCTTATCTTTCGAGAACGAGCTCTGTGAATCACCTCTGTTCATCTCAATCTCCCCATCGCCGTAGACTACCTACCTCTGTCGCACCACCTTCAAAACTCTCACCAATTTCGTCCACATGCCATCAACCGTGACCTCTAAATTGGCCTCAAACTCCACCATCTACCCATAATGTCAGCCCCCTTCATCGCTATATCTGCAATACAATAGGCCATCATCGAGGAATCCAATCATCTACCTTACTCTACTTACCCTCGGGAACAACTTTGCAGTTCGAGTCAAGGCCCATTTCAGCTCCTAGTGGCATTGACTTAAAGAGTTGGATGAGGTTCCTAATTTTGGCAGCTAAGGTTTTCTTTTAAGGTTTGGGGAGAAAAGGAACGGCATAGGTCCTATATGTAGGCAATCCTAATCAGCACTATTCATACCTCAAAAATCAAACTCCAAATAAGGCATGCTCACCGGCGTTCCTAACTAACTACACCTATTCCGAACTCAATGGAACAATTGTTGAGACCTAATTCTATCATATACAAAAGTTATATTTTAAAATCAGATTATATTGTATTAATTCTCTAAAATTAATCGTTACGAGTTTTGAGCTCGCACGACCACACAGCTCGTCTAATCGTTACGAAACTCAATGGCATACAACCATTTATTATTCCGGATTCAATGGCTTTTCATCAAAATCCGAGACAGTGCCACGTTTTGTATATCGTTTTATATTTTAGATCACCATTATTGATATTATCCAATCTATTTATTATTATAAATACAAATTGAATTCATCAATATTATTTAAAATGAGTTATATAAGATAATTAAATCCATTTAATTAATATTTAATTGACAATTGAAATATTTAAATGATCACTATATTTGAAATCAAGTTATAAATTTCCAAAATCCAATTATTTTAATATTTAAAATTAATTAAATATTTAAAATTTAATGACCAAATTTCTAGGTTGTTACACTGTTCCCCAAAGACTAAATTTAAAATTCAACATGTTTGTTGGTTGATATTAATAAGAAAGAAAAGTTTTTGGGAACTTAAAAAATACCGCACAATTAAGAGGAGTTTGTTATGGATAATGGATGGTTGGCTAAACCCTGATGTTAGAAATGTGGAAAAATATTTATAAAATGTAATTATGCATATATTTTGAAAAAGAAAAATTTTATGTAAAATTTATTTATGAAATGTTTTCATTATAAATAATATGACTTTGAAAAGTATATACATACCTTTGGAAAGATTTTAAAAGCTAAAAATTTGAGTATTAGAAATTTTAAAATACTGCATCCCGACTTTGGGGAATATTCGGTAAGTTGATTAGTGTAGATTTTACTACACGGCTGCATTTGTAGTAAAATGGTTACGATGATCAACAAGGAAGCTGTTTTGCAAATGGAGCATTTTTCCCTGTATATCTTATCGATGAGTGAAAAAACAAAAATGGGATGATTTTTGAAATAAGAATTTTTTTTGAACTTTAAAAATAAAATTTACTTGTGCAAATTATGCTTAGGAAAGTAGGAAAAGGATTGGGGCAAAAGAGTAGATCCCAAAGCATAGTGGAAAGCGGTCACATAAGAGAATGATGAAAGTATGGAATTTCCATCTAGACCCTTTACAAGCATAAAAAAATAGGTTTACACTATGCCATAAATGGCCTTCTGCAACATTTTTGCAAGGTGATGCCAAGAAAAATGTTGCGATAGCTATACAATTTTGGTCCTACTGCAACGTTGAATTTTTGGTGTTGCCTTAGCCATAAAAATGTGTTGCTCTAGCTAAACAAGTGTAATTGATGCAACATTTTTTTATAGTGTTGCTATAGCAGACCTTTGCATATCTTTCGCACCGATCCGCGCCAATCTACCAAGGCAAATCCTACGTTGGAGAACGTGACACCTCATCAATCCGAACACCACTCCTTGATCTTTTAGAGCCGCGAAGAAAAAAGTCCCCGCAAATAAATTTTTATTTTCATTCTTCTCTGTCTTCTTACAAAGGTTCAAGCGAACGTTCTTAATTTGGGGTTCAGTGGTTTCGCTTCGATTAGGGCTTCAATTTGGGGGTTCAAGCTTTGTTCAGCGATTTCGCTTCGATTTGGGGGTTCAAGCATTGTTCACATCACTTTAGGGCTTCAATTTCGATTTTGAGGTATAACACTCTCTCCCATCACTTGAGGGTTTCGGTTTAAACTACTTATAAATTCTTAATTCGGCCTGAATTAACAATTCGACTTGTCTAGGTTTCCTCTTGTTGGACACACACAAATTTTATCTTTTTATATTAAAATACTCATATTCATAATTGTAGTGATGAACAGCGAAAACATTTGGATAGAACTTCCAAAGTTTAGTGAAGGATATATTAGCGGGATAAGAGCCTTTATACAAAACGGTTTCTCTAAATTGGCCGTAGGCGATGAAATGACGTGCCCATGCAAGAATTGTAAAAATAGCAAGTGGCGTCGTCCAGATATAATTTATGATCATCTCATCTGCAATGGTCCATCTCCATTGTATGTAAAATGGATTTGTGAGGTTTCTCTCCCAAATTTTGGAAGGAGTGATGAAGATATAGACTGTGATGCTGGTGATTTTGGAGATAATCTAGGTGAAATGTTGCACCGTACTCGTTGAAATATGCAGAACTGTGGAGATGAGAATTCTGATGCACCAAATGCTGATGCTAAAAGATTTTATCGCCTTGTCGAAGATGGAAAGCAGCCATTATATCCTGGTTGTTCAAAATTTTCGAGATTAAGTTTTATCATAGGCTTTATTCTTTAAAATGTGTACATGGAATTACAGAGTCTACAGTTGGGGATATACTAGAGTTGATGAGAGAGGCTTTTCCACAGGCCCACATACCTTTATCTTTTAGAGCCACGAAGAAAATCATTAAATATTTAGGTCTTGATTACAAAAAAATACACGCATGTCCAAACGATTGCATGCTCTATTGGGAAGAAAATAAAGATAAAGATGTCTGTAACTATTGTGGTATTTCGAGGTGGGAAGAGGAAAAGAAAGGTATCCGTGACAATGATTCAGAGAAGTTGATTCAAAAAGTCCCAGCAAAAGAAATACGTTACTTTCCGCTAAAACCAAGGCTGCAAAGGCTGTTTATATGCAAGGAGTATTCACAACTTATGAGATGGCATTCTGTGGGCCGAAAAAGACGGAAAACTTAGACATCCAGCTGATAGCGAGACTTGGAAGGCGATGGATGCTATGTATCCTGATTTTTCATCGGAAAATAGAAATATCAGATTGGGTGTAACCTCTGATGGATTCAATCATTTTCGTACAATGAGTACAACTTACAGTACATGGCTAATTGTATTAGTTAACTACAACCTTCCAACATGGTTATGCATGAAGCCCGAAAATCTAATTCTTTCAACACTCGTCTCCGGTCCAGAATTTCCAAAGAATAAAATTGATGTATATATGCAGCCTCTAATTGAAGAGTTGAAAGAATTATGGGATCTAGGCATAGAAACTTATGATGACTTTACTGATCAAAAATTCATTTTATGTGCAAGTGTGTTGTGGACCATTAGCGATTTTCTAGGGTATGCAATGTTATCCGGTTGGAGCACAAAGGGTAAATTGGTTTTTCCTGTATGCCATTATGAGACTTCTTCAATGTACTTGAAACATAGTAAAAAAATGTGCTACATGAATCATAGAAAATTTCTGGATCCGAAACACAAGTGGAGGCTTGATAAGAGGAGGTTCAATGGTGAAGTTGAAATAGGACAGATTCCGAGAAACTTATCAGGAACAGACATTGAAGAACTGTTGCGTGACTTTGAAAATAATTTTGGGAAGAAAAAGGATTCCCCTTTCGAAAAGAAGTCAATATTTTATGAAGATAAATTTGAATTGAGTCAATAAAACGATATCGATTAAAACCAAATTCTATCGTAATTTCTTGTGTATATCAAAGTCCCAAGGGGGACAAATTGGTATATACTTTGGGGTATTCAGACCCGAATTTTGAATTCATACCTAGTGTTTGAGAAAAGACTAAATCCATCTATCTATTCTCTGGGATCTGATACATTCTACGAATGATTAGTTATCCCTTCGAACTAATCAATGCCCTTACATATTCGTAGACCGGATAACACGAGTATCTTGTAAAATATTGTATGAGTTTGTTCTCATATTGTTGATATTCTGATTTGGTAAACCGAATGCAAAATATCTTGATTCTGATCTGATCAATTATTTCTTTATCTATTATCTTTTCTTTCTCGTCTTCCTTGCAATTTCGAGGATGAAATTCTTTTAAGGGGGGAAATCCTTTTACAACAACAACAAGAAACTCTCAATTTACCGTATTGGAGCCACAATTTATTGCGACATAACCTTGATGTTATGCATATAGAGAAAAACATATGCGACAACATACTCGGTACTTTGCTAAATATTAGTGGCAAGTCAAAAGACCATTTGAATGCCCGTTTTGATTTACAGGAAATGGGCTTCAGGAAGGTCCTGCATCCCATTTTATCAAATGACGACGAATACTTTGAGATTAGGGCTGCGATATTTGACATGACGAATAAAGAAAAAGAAATATTTTTCTCAGTACCGGAGAATGTCAAATGATGGGACTTTTCATTTTAATTAAAGGTGAAGTTCCTAAAATACTCAGAGGTCACCAAAGATGTTTAATGTTCATACAAGGGTGAATGACAAAAGAGTTGTAATTATGATGAACCAGTGGTTCCAACCTATTTCAGATGATGACAAAGTAATATCTGAACTGAGCAACTTTTTAGGAACATTAAAAAGGTCTGCGCCACTTACGTATAAATCTTGGTCGGATGTTCCTGAAAAGTTAAAGAAATCTCTATGGGATTATGTTAAGGTAATCTATTATTAACTATAATGTTGCTGAATTTTACTTTAATAAGTAATATTGATCTATTAACTATAATGTAGCTGAATTTTGATTTATTTATTCTTTTTTATCTTTGATTTATATTTAAGCAACGGTGTATTATACCAGATGAATGTGAACTGGGTGTTGAAGTCTATTCGTGACTGTTGGAGGGGGTACAAGAGTCGCATAAAAACAGCTCATTATAAAGTTTATAAGACTGATGAGGAGAGGATAGATAACAAGCCGGACAACATCCCAGTGGAGGATTTTAAAGTGCTCTTGAGGTATTGGGCAGATGATGAGATTCAAGTATACATACATATTATTTATTTCGCAAGATAAACGAGTACTTTTTTTTGTGAGATAAATGAGTACTTTGTTTTTTGTGTATTTTTTAGCAAAAAGCCCTGAAAAATTCTAATAGTCGTAAGTCGTATCAAGACACACGCACCGCTGGTCCAAAGTCGTTCGCCCAGCATCGTCATAAGATGGTATGTGAGTACATGTCTAATCCTCAAGTAATGAATTACAAACTTGTAAGTAATAATTCTGTTTTCTAATAATTTTGTTCTGTTTTGCACATGCTACACATTGTTCATGTCTTGCTTATGTGCATGTATGCACATGTCCTTGAAACCGTCCTTGAAACACTTGTTGAACCTGAGTTTCGCAAACGTACTAATGGCATAGATGTTTGCTTTGGAAATTGTAATTGAGTATATTGTGAGATTAAGAATTTTGATCCCTCGGCCATTTTTTTCCTTTTCTAGTCGAATGAAGAGGACTTGCTTTTGCGTTTGGCTAGAAATGACACAAAAACTGGAAACGAAGAAATGAACTTGGTTAAAGGGATTACTGACTTGGTTTATATAAAAATATATGTCTATAGTAATACACCTATGTGCATAAATAAAATGAATGGCCGTTTGAAGCCTCAGAATCCAGATGACGGAGCCGTAGCTGGTTGTCGACGGAATTGTTTTCCAGTTTTTACTAGTATATATGTTACAAATTGTTTTCTAATTACATGCACATAAACAGATTATTTTCCAAAATGTGGCTTTCTCTGCATTTGCTGTACACAATCCATATGTAAGCATTTGCTGCATTCTCTACATTTACTGTAGGGTAATTTTGATGTGGCTTTATTTTGTAGGACATAGTTCAAAAGGCAATGGCCGGTGGAGAAGGAGGAAATACTGTTGAAACAGTAATTTCGAATGGAAAATCACAGGGTCATCCTTTGCTTATAGGGAGGCATGCAAAGTGTGCAAAACAATCAACCGAGGCTCTAACAAATGCTTACGTACATGACTTAAGGCAAAGGCTTGTCGAAGAAATGGAAGAACAACTAGAATCCAAGGTAAATCAGAAGGTACAAGAGAATTTGGCTAGGGTGCTTAAGAAATTAGGTGATGCCAACCCGGAGATGAACATCAATGTAGATGATCTAACTTCCACAATCATGTCCAGTGAGACTGATAATCTGACTGGAGGCACCAGCTCTTAAGTCTCATTTATGAATTGTTATGTGTACCGGATATTTTGGGGTATCTTTGTAGTATTTTGGGGTAACTGGATATTTTGGGGTAACTGACATGAATTGTGATGTGTACTGCTGTATGAATTGTTATCTGTACTGTGTATTATGCTGTGTATTATGCAAGTGTTTTATGTGATATTGTACAGTGTATTATGCAAGTGTTCTATGTGATATTGTACTGTTCAATATGCTCTTAGTGTCTCTTCAGTATAGTGTTGCAGTAGCTTCAGTATAGTGTTGTAGTAGCTTTAGAATAGTGTTGCAGTAGCTTCAGAATAGTGTTGCAGTCAGGTTATAAATGTTGCTTAAAATAATGTTGCAATAGTCATTCAAGGTGTTGCCATAGGGATGGACCCAGTTGGGTCGTGGGCCCCACATTGTGGGCCCCACAAGATGTGGGCCCCACAACTTCAGAAAGTTAATATCTATAGCAAATTTTTTGGAATGTTGCTACAGATACCTATGGGTGTTGCCATAGACCCAAATAGGGTTCTATTGCAACAATATTACTTGTGTTGCCTTAGATAGTCAAAATGTTGCATTTGAGGTCTAAGGCAACGACAAAAATTGCATCACCCTAAAAGTGTTGCCATAGACCTCTGGCAACATTTTTCGGGCCTAAGCCAACTTTTTTTTTTGTGTTGCAGAAGGCCATTTATGGCGTAGTGTTTAGAATACTATATTTTTCTAAATTTGGAAGTTAGCAATGATGTGTTAGGAATTTAGATGGTAAGGATTGGATGGAAATTTTCTTGAACTATGCTTCTTTTTATAGGGGTATGGAAAAATTTAGGTGAAAAACAATTTTGATTTTTCAAACAGCTGCGTTCATGTAGAACTGCCCATATATTTAGGATATTAGCATTATATTTTAGAAGTTAATTTAAAAAGAAATCATTCATATATGAGGCGCCAATTAGAAATTATTGTTAATGCAATCATATGTATTGTGATGCACTGTGCACATGTACCCGATTGTTGCAAAATTGGTTGTATAATAAGTTATTATTAGTGTAGAATGGATGTGTGATGGTTTACATGATCGAACCCTTACGGAATTTCGATGACGAAATTCATTTATGGGGGAAGAATGTAACACCACACATTTTTACATTAATTAATTAAAATAGAAATTAATTGATAAATAATAAACTATGAAAAAGGAATATATATATATAAATGTTGGAATTGGAGTTCAAATGAAAAAGTTATTGGCATTTGAATTTTCGTAGCTCAAAATAAATATATATGTAGTTAAGGAAATAATTTAAAATTAATGATTGACTAACGCGGTTAAAGTTAATGGTTGCTTTGAGAAAATTTATTAAATAAGGAGATAATGGTAATTAACGTTAATTGAGTGTTAAGGACAAAATCAACTAGAAATCAAATGAGATCCAAACGCACCAAAATTCAAGGGTCGGGTCGACCAATACCTATCCACAGTCGACTATTAGCGGTTGACTTGGGCTTAGGGCAGTTGATACGCCTTTTCTTGAAGGCAGCAATTAATGGAGGCCTTGTGGCATAGACCTAATTAAGTTCACATCCGATGGTTAGCACTGATTTGAACCTCTATAAATTAGGACCTAAGGCTTTACTTTCAACTCATTATTTTTCTAATGAGCATGGAAGCTATATCATTTTCCTTTCTCCTTCAAAATTTCTAAATACATAGAAGTAAATCTAAATAGCATGGATATACTGTGGAGAAGAATAGAAAAGAACAGAGGATACGAAATAGGTTCAAATCAGTTTGGTACATCAAAGATAAACTTTTAGATCTGCTTCTAATTAATAAATCTAAATCCAAATCTCTTCTCTCTAATCCTATCTTTAATAGATCTGTACAAAATATTGTCTATGGATCCTAAAAGGAAGTCAAAAAATGGAGAATAAAGATAATAGGGTCGAATCTGGATTAAATCAAGAGATTTGGGAGCGCTAATTAAAGATGAGTGAGAATATTATATTTTTTTATATAATACTAGATTATATCATGTAGATCTATTTCTATGTGCTTGAGACTGATAATTTAATTTCAAATGAATTCATTTATATGAAATGTTGAAGAATGTAAACTTTCCTATAATTTTTTATTGATAATTACAAAAGCGTAATGATTTGTTTTAATTCTGCAATTACTAATGATTAATTTTATTTCTGTAATTACGTAATGATTATATTCAATTCTATAATTGTGAAATGATTTTAAATATCAGTTTTACATTGGATTAATTAACTAGAAACATAATGAATTAAGATTTCATTTTATTTGATGATGAGACTGCATAAAAAAAAGCTAATTGGACTTTTGGTATTTTAGTGATATTTTAATTTATAGGAATGTATGTTATTAAAAGTGGGTCTTTATACATTATCAAATCAAACTTAAAATAAGTGTGATATTTGAAGTGACAAGTAATCAATATATACTTATAAAAGGAAGAGATATATAAACTAGAAATGACTACTGTATTTTATACTGTCCATCTAAATAAATAAAAGAGAATTTCTTATAATTACAAACATCGTGCAAATCACCTCTTTGCAATAAGATATGGAAATTAACTATGCAACAATTAAACTGTTAAAGTTTGATTCCAATTTATTAGAATGTAATAAACCCCAAAAGTGGAATATAGAAATAAGAATGTAATTTAAAGGTTAATAAAATGGAAACCAATGAAAAATAAGTGTGGATTATAGGCAAGGAAAAGAAATAAGAATTGGAATAGAAATCAAAGGCTGAACTAATGAATGTTGCAGCAATGACATTGATGTTTGAACTTGAGAAGCGGTACATGAAATTAATGAAATAAAAGATAAACACATAGTATGACTGGAGATTTAAAGTCGAATGTAAAAGCTGTTGAGGCAATAAAGAAAATAAAAGAAAAATAAGTATACATAAGTCTAAATATGTATATAAGTAGCCTCGGATACGCTTTTATGATGGTGTGAATAATTATAAATTGTCTGTTATAATTATAGTGGACCAATGTCAAAAGGTCGTTAGATTGGGTTGGGATGCAAAAAACATATCCAACCAATAGGACCCGTGGTGAGTGTACGACTTCGTACTAGAGGGATACCCCCAGGCCTGTACTGCGCTTATTGCCTTGATTATAAATTGTCTATCATAATTATAAATATCTGTTGTGATTATGTCAAGGCCGAAGGTGCACAGTCAAATTAGGTATGCTTTAAAGTATTTAAGTTTTTAAGTGGGGGTGGGGGGGGGGGGGGTATTGCCATGATTTCACTAGGCAATCTAAATGGGCGCGAGTGAGATCGAACTTATGCCATATGGCATGGAAAGTCTGGTGTGCATAGTTACCAAAATGAGTTGCAACAAGTGTACATAAAAGGATGGCGTACTTGAGCACTATAAATTAGGGTAAGGGTTACATTTTTCTCGAGCCTAGCATTGGTTTCTTGTAGTCAACGGGAAGGACAGAGTTACACCTAGCTGATCTCTTCCACCTACCAGGATTGGTTCGATTAGGTTATGTAGCGTCACAGTTGTTTGTCAGTTATTTTAAAAGGGCAAGGCTAGTTAACCCATACAAAGGTTTCTTCGAAACATAGACGGTGATTTCCAACGGCTACCGACGGCTGACGAACTCTGTGGCTTTTTCGTAAATAAAATACAGTGGCCGTCAAAAGCCGTCGGAAATCGACGTAAATGAGCCATCGACGGCCGTCGAAAGCTGTCGAAAAATATCGTGTATACAGACTGCAGGCCAAGAGCCATCTTCGTTATCTCCTCTCCCCCAAAATCAACCAAATCCCTAACCCACCACCACCTCTCCATCGTCAGCCAACCCCCGCGCCTCCCCGATCATCTCCAACTTCATCATTCTCCACTCTCGACAAGCCTAGGTCCTTCATCAATCTCCAATTAGGTTTTATTCCAAAATCCTAATTAATTTTGATTTGTTAAATTAGGGTTAATTTATTGTTATAGTTGTTTAATACCCTATTGATTGTTTATTATACACTATTGAATGCTAATTAGGTTGCTATTATAATTGTTTATCATTTAAATATCGAGGGAAAAAATTTAGTGTATATGTGCGTTAATTAGTGTATATGTGTTGATTAATTAGTGCATACGCGTATTAAGGCTAGTTTGGATTATTTAGAGTCGATGCTCAGGATTTAGTGTATGTATTTTTAAGATGATGAAACGACGATTTAGAGTATGCGTTACTTAGAATGTAAATAAATTATTGTAAAAGTTGTTGTATAATACGCTTTACTTTTTATAAGTCACTTAGAGAGTTTTTGGCCCCGTCTGAAAAGTATTGTATATTATCGTTGTATGAATGTTTGTTTTTAACACATAACTGACATTTATAATATTTGTCGGATTTGTCCCTATATTGGACAAGTTACTAACATAATAGAGTTTGCAAATCATTTCATTTTAATTTTTTCACAAAATTTCGACGATACTTTCTTTTTGTTCCCTGTGTACATGCATATGTTTACGATACAGGGAATAAAAGGGAAGTGCTGGGAAATTTTTATTGAATCGTTTAAAATAAACTGATTTACATAATATAATTGCTACTGTGTTTGTAATGAAAAGTAGGATGACCGACCATCAATGTGTAAAACAATAACCTAAAAATTGTAAATTATATTCATATAATAATTTGTGTAAATCCGTTTGAAATAAAATTAAATAGAATAATAATATATATTTACAAAAATATAAATGTAGGATTTAATTTTAAAAAAAAAATCAACACATAAACGATTGATGCATTTTTATGTTTAAAAGTAGGAAAATGGTCAATTATTTTATCGATTGGAGTTGGATGTACCAATAAAGAAGAGAAATTAAAGGCTCAATAAGTGAATATTTTCAAAATGGTGTGCACGTCTTTATTGAATTTGCATTACGTAATAATGGAAACGACGCAAAAATTCATTGTCCATGTAGTAGGTGAATATTATTGAAGCATTTGATACCGGATATGGTAATAGTTCATTTGCACCAATATAGTTTCATGCCAAATTATTTGGTGTGTGATCGTCATGAAGAACTTGTAGCACCTAATCCCGTACATTCAGAGGAGGAGGTGGATACTGAAATTGTTTTGAAAAATCTCATAGAAGATGTGGTTGAAGATGGGAGTATTGATGTTACACTTTTTTGTTTGTCATATGTGATTATTGATGTTAAACCTTAATATGTTTATCCATGATTGAATGATATGTTCTGCCATAATAAAAAATATGTATATGATAGGTAATACTAATGTCTTTCTTTAGACGGCAAAGTACTTCGCAGTCCGGTTCTCCCTCTTCGTCTTAGAGAGGGACCGTTTGCAGCGATGGTGATGGTAGTAGCCCGTCGTAGGAGGCGCCACGTACGGTGGTTAGATTGTTACCGAAAGAAGATGGCTCGTAAGTATTAAATTTACTTCAGCATTATAAATTTTTATATGATATATTAGTCATGATTTGTCTGTATCATATTTAATGCAGTGGTTTTGAGCTTGAGCCTTCAAATATAGTGCTCAGCATATCTAGGTAAGCATACATGAGCTGTATGACTGTATGCTGGCCGAAATGGAGTAGGATCCCAAAGCATGTCCAGGAGATCATTTGGCAGGACTTCTTGGTAAGTGTAAAATTATATATCATTATATATAATCACTGTATAATTTGCTGACTAAGTATAAATGTATAACTTATATTTTTTCAACAAATATACAAGATGCGGTTGACCTACAAAAGGAGGATGCTACTCTTTGTCGGCGCAATTGGAACTCCAAAGTTGCAAATAATTACCGAAATACGATGTCTACAATCAAAAAATTCAAGAAGAAGCCAAACTGGATGGGCGCTAGCATAATGAATGCTTTGGTCGCATGGTGGGGTAGCGATGAATTCAGGGTAAGTCTATTAGATGTCACATTAACTTGTTCAGTAGAGAATACGTAATTTATACCTGTAAAATATCATTTTAATTTTTAATTTGCAAGCGAAGTCAGAGAAGAGCGTGAAGAATAGGCAGAAAAATCCAGTCACACACTATGGTGGCGCGAAATCATTTCAGCATCATCGCGAGGACCTGTTAAATTGATTAATTGGAATTACGAACAACTATTATATTTTTGTATAAATTTGTATGAACAGCAACAATGTACCCCAATTATTGTAGGAAAGAGCGCGTGGGGCTCATGTCTCGTATATGGACATATTTACGCATACTCATGTCGTCGGGCAGACCAACGACAAAGAATCGATGACTATGCCTGGCATGATGATGATAAAACATACGCCGCACATGTAAGTATAGTTTTAAGTTAGTAGTAATGATCATTTTATAATTATTATAATAATGTCGTGTAATATTTACTTGTATTTAATTTTGCATTGCAGGAAAAATTTATGCAAGCATGTGCGCAGAAATTTGAGCATTCGGGATGGAAGCAATTGACCACTGATGAGGAAGGCACTATCTTCGACTCCGTAATGAATCCGACACAGAGAAATAGGCGCTATGACTACGATAATCAATCGATAATTTATAAAAATTAGCTAAGTTGTAAAAATCGCTTAATTTTTATAAAAGTTACGCAATAAATTAAACATATTTCGACTTGTTTTGTAGGCTCGGGCCTCACAAAAGGCTTATCAAAAGACTCTAGACAGCTATATATAGGAGCAGGATCGCCTTCGAGCAACACAAATGGAGCAACTGAATCAGCATTTGGCAAAGTATATGGAGCGTCATGGAGCATTCCCTTTGTGTGTTGGTTTTAGAACCGATGACGAGTCATGAGGTACGTTTTGTATTTTTTTGAAACTTGTGTATATATACAATGAGAGATGGTGAGGTTTATTTGTGAACATTAGGTGCTTGATATTGATTTGTGAGGTTTGATGTTGGATTTATATATTGTATATTGATGTTGGATTTAGTTATTGCAGTTGGGTGATGATGAATTGTTTGGTTTGTATTGATTGGAAATGTTTGAGTTTCAGATGGTAATGTTTGAGATGATAATGTTTGAGTGTTATTATATTATTATTGATATTGATTTTAGCTTATATATTTGATGTATATTGGTTTTTTTGTGTTGTGATATATATTTATATTGATGTTTTGTTGGGCTGCTACAAAAAAAAAATTACCCAAATTTCTAACGGCTACTGACGGTTTTCGACGGCTTATAGGTCGAAATATTCCGACAACTTTCGACGGCTAACTGGCGAAAACTCCGATTGCTTTCGACGGCGTTCAACGGTTTTCTGACATGTTTTTAAGCCACATGGACGTCATCACCGTCGGAAAAGACGTCGGAACTACTGTCGAAAAAGCCAACGCATATCTGTCGTCGTTTCTGTTAGAAATGGACGAAATTCGTGTTTTATATATCGATGACATTTCTGATGGCTTCCGACGGCTTGGAGCCATCGGAGACGACTGTATTCCTTGTAGTGTCACAATCACTTATTATATTTCATCATCATGATTATTAAAAAATGAAAACTATTCTTTATAATAATTTGAGAATGTAATAACTTGCTATGTTTGATATATTATTATTAATATCAATTTCGTATTTATTGATAACATTTGTAATAAACAAAAATTATATTACAAAATTTGTATTACGTATTTAGTATTTGCATTTTCAAAATATATTGTAATATATATTTTAGTGAAATATATTTAGTAGTTAAATTTTCAAAATATTATAATACACGTTTTATCTTGTTTTGTATCATGACAAAAAATAATTAGTAACGGAGAGAAATTATATTTCAAACAATATTAACAAAATATGAAATTAAAACAAAAGGTAAGTATGAAAATTATAATTAGTATTATCGTTTTCAAAACATTGTAATGAATATTTTTCATTATGTTATACAATCATGATAAAATATAATTTCAATTATTAACAACTTTTGTAATATAAATATATCAATTACGAAAGTTATCAATAAAAATGAAATTGATATTAAAAATTACTGTATTAAGATATAGTTGGTAATTGCATTTTCAAAAAATTGTAAAAATTTATATTTAATTTTTCTATAATATAATTAGCGCTTGAGAAAAATCATATCGATTATGTATTTTATTATTAACTTTCGTAATACAAGAAAAATAAGTTTATTTTAGTAACATTATTCATACGTGTTACATCAAAATTTTAGACCAAAAGAAAAATATTTATTGGAATATTTCTCTAGTTCGTTAAGTTATTTTAATGTATTTATGAAACAAATTTGTTAACAGAAAATATAGTTAGTAAGTGGTTAAAAGTTTATTACAGAAGTAATAATAAAAAATTGATAATGAAAAATTAAATCAAGTTTGCAATAAATGATATGGTGGAAGTGATGCAACAGACTTTATCTCCTTACACTTACCAAGTACACCACCATTATAATTGTTTATATTTGCACATGAATAAATGCTAAGTCTCAAAAGGAGACCAGTTATTACAATTAGTTTCAAAAGAGGTTTGTAGTTGGAATTAGTTTTTTTGTTATATTAAAATTTTGTCCTTGATGGAAAACCATCAAGGACAAAATATCATGTACGCATCCTTTGGAACATTTTAAGAAATCTGTATGCAGATCCATGACACATAAACAAAACGATAATATGAGGTAAAGTAGTTAAGATGCCACAAATTGATGGAAACTCGCTAGTCCTTTTCTTAATAGCAGAGGAGCAGATAGCAGAAATACCAAATCATGTTTTAGTTGTGGCATTTTGACACCAAAATGGATTTTCCAATTTAACTCTTGTTGAATTCATTTTGAATTATATGCATTTTCTCTTCACCTTTCATTTGGAATGTGAAATTTGATTTCAGTGTATAAAACTCGCGGGCAACTCAATATTTTTTTCCATATGGAAAAGCAATGGTACATTTTGGCACTGACATGTTTCTGGGTCCAGTTTTTTAAGCCCAATTATAGCAACTACCCATCAAGAACAAACCAAAACATTGATTGAATACAATTACTGAGTTGAAATGCTACTCAAAGTACACGTGTGACAGGAAAAGCATGATGAATTTCTGTTAGATGCATGATGTGAAATTAACTTAAAGTTTGTACACACTTAAATGCTTAGATTTCCTAAAAGAAAGCATCTTTCACAGACCCACACAAAAGAAATCTAGATATCACTTGATGAAAAGTAACATGATCAAAGGAACCATATACTTAAGAGTGAGCCAGCTTGTGTTATTCTTAGGATATTCATAGTATAAACCTCACATTTTCAGAAAAAACGTATGGAATATGCCAGTCCACTTTAAGCTTATTCTGCTTTTCTAAGTTGTATATAAAACCTTCCACAGTTTAGTTTAGCACAGCAGAAGGCAACTTACTTATTAGGCATTGTCAGTTTTAGGGTTTCTCTTCTTTGGCAGGTGGCAACATGAACCATATATGCTGTATCCATTAGGTAAGCAATGGAATATATGAAGATTTCTGCCAAAGGAGAGTTGCCCTATGACTGCCACAGTGCTTCTCATGCTACGACAGCATCCATTGTTTTTGAAGTTGTTTTGTCTATAGCTGCGCACGTCCTGAAAAAGATTTGACATTAAATGGCTCTTTATTTAGTATAAGCAAAACCATTTGCTGTCAGGTATTCTTACTGATTTATGTGTATTAAATATTTGGTAAAGAAAGAGTACAAAATTTAAGTTTGTTCGTCATTGAATGACACCAATCTCCATACTTTATCGACTGAGATGTTCATTAAATTACTACACATAATATCTACATAACTTGTTGATTACGGATTTAATAATAACAGGCATGGATATAAGTTCATATGTGGCATGTCATTTGTAAACCAGAACATCAACAAAATCTGTAAGTATATTGGTTCATACCCAATAGCACATTTTATCACAGAAGGTTTGATAACGTGACTTGCATATACAGTAAAGTAAATCATGACGCATCAAGAATTTAAATTGCTGGTTAGAAAAATAAAATATACATACCTTACAAAATGTACAGGCACTTGAACAAAATTAGAAATGCCTATTTATGTTCTTACATCTTAATAGAGAGAGGGTGGCACGGCAGGGCTAAACAGGATCCGTGGATACATCCAGATGCAGATTGTGTCATATCACGTCCAAAACCATTATTGAATATTGAATATTCTTATCCGCAGATGCGAACGAATATCTGATGTAAATCATTTTCAGTACTAATGCTAATCTAAATGCAAACAATGAAAAACATGATGAAAATAATTTACTTTGATAGCAAATATTCATTTATACGTGCATAATATGAATTATTACCACGATAAAACAATATATATTAATCATTTTATACAGCAAAATATGCATAATCTCAACTATTATGTTAATATAAGTTGGAAAGGATAATTTTCCGACGTTCATATACTATCATATTTGTATTTGTTTTTCAGATTTTATTTTATGGATAATAGATTTCAGAATTTCAGTGAACTCACTGACAACCTTAGAGCTAAAATATAGGGATGAGTTTGAGATACGAGGACAAATATGTAAAAAATATTACTACAGTTAGCTCAAAGCAAAAAATTCAAATTCTGTACTTCGCTCTATAATCGATCTGCATGTTCGAATTCAAAATACAAATAATGTTGAATTTGCGTTTTTCATGTGTGTATCAAATGGTATGTCCGTTGAAATGGAGTTCAAGAGCCCAACAGTGGAAGAAATGAGAGCTCGTTTGGAGGTAGGATTCAAAAGTTACGGTGATTTGAGTTGGAAAAGAAATAACGTTGCTAGATGTTTTTTTGGAGGATCTCTATGGACGTTAGGTCAACTAACCGAATCGCTTTGAATCTTTGTCTCTTCAATCCTCTATGTCTATTTGGTATTCTGGTATTTTATTGAACCTCTATTGAATCTGAAAGTGGTGTTTAGTCAACGTGTTAGATTTTGGAAATCTTCACATTGCTAGTAAAATTTTCACTTCATATTGGTAGCAAAGCTAAAGCTAGCTGTTCTTAGGACAACGGATGTGGAAAATTTAAATCCGCATCCCTATTCGAAAAATTAAATCGGCATCCGAATGCGCATCCGATCTCCGTGGATATATGAAAATTAACATCTGTATCCACAGACGTGGATATTTTTCGGATATTCGAAAATATCTGCATCCGAAAATAAAAAGTGGATATTTCAGCATCCGAAATTTAATAAGATTTTTATTATACTAATATTTTTGAACTAAAACAATCACACTTTCTCAAATGACAATACACACTGCAATACTAATCAATTTTTCAAATGACAAAAGAGCAACACATAATATCAAATAAGTTTACACGATATTACAACAATTCAAATGATATAAAATAGCAACATACATAATGACGAAATGACAATGCATAAAATTTCGGATCGGATGAATATTTTCAGATATGGATATGTCCATATCCGCATCCGCATCCGATTTTCTTTTCGGATGTCGGATATCCGCATCAACTTTTGGATATCGGATGATATTCGTTTTTGGATACGGATCCGGACGGATTTTGGATTTTTTGGTTATCCATTGGCAGGCCCAGTTTATCGACTTCGAGATTAGGCATTTCTTATTAATATAAGTACCGTTACCAACTTCGATTGAAAAGAAATTTTAGAACTTGAAAGATGTAGATGGATGATGTTTTGAAGTAGGAGAAAACTTATAAAACAACGCCACAACTTGAAAAATAGAAGGATTCATGATGATTTAAAAGAGATGAAAGAGGAAGCTGTTATTATCAACTAACTGGTAAAGTTAAGCGTGCCATATTGACAATCATGTAATTTTGATTATGTGACGCAATCTTGTAATGAAATCTTATTCGAATGAAAAAAGTGTAACTTTTTGTTTAATTGCTTATGTATGTGTTTAACGCACACATACATATACATGTACATGTACATATACACAAATACACATACATACATATACATATACATATACATATACATATACATATACATAGGTCTATAAACGGTCGGATACGAATTCAGATAGTGTCATATCCATATCGGTATCAGAAATCATTTCGAATTTCGATTATTCGTATCTACGGATGCGAACGAATATTAGATATTTATCAGATATTCTTCGACCAGTTCACAACCAATAATTAAAAAAAAAAAATACAAGGTATTGATTTATCACAAATCCATTTTAGTACATATAAAAAATAATAAATACACTAAGTAAAATAATTTTAAGCATCAAATATTGATTTATATATATATATATGTATATATATATATATATATGTATATATATATATGTATATATATATATCAATTTTTTTACCTAGATAAAATAGCAAAGACGATCATTTTATGTACTAAAATAGACAAAAAAACAATTATAATCTTGATAAAAACCGAATGGATAATAATCGAATACGGATATAGTCATATCCTCATCCGTATTCGTTTTTTGGATGTTGGATAATTTTTCATATTTTGGATACGGATAAGTACGGATTTCGGATTTTTCGGATACTCATTGACAACCCTACATATACATATACATATACGCATACATATACATATACATACATATATGTGTACACACACTTATATATACACACATACATATGTATATATAGACACATATACATATACATAAACGTACATACTTGTGTGTGTATAGATCGACATCCTAACTTTCACGTATCACGAAAGTATGCCCAATTCCATTTTAGACATGTATGATCATTAGAATTTGATAATGTTTTGCAGGTAGCCTCTACATCATAAAAGCTACTTCTATCAAAAACTGCCATGTTCCAAAATCTCTTGACTACTAAAAATTAGTGCTTTTAAATAAATGTTTACATAAAGTATTACGAATATACAATATATTACATACTTAATTTTAGTTGGCAAATAGTATTGATCGGAAAAAAAATTATTGCAAAGATGATGTTCATGACATGTAGATAATGCCTAAATTTTTTTTTATCAAATTCTGATGATCATAGTGCTTTCGATTGAGTTGAGCACATTTGGAGGATGCAAAAAAACTAGGATGCGGATCCCTTCGATATACATGTATTTATGTATGTATGTATGTATGTGTGTGTGTGTATGTGTATGTATGTATGTATGTACATATGTAAGTGATGTTTGGATTACAATGTTACAGTTAACAGAAATTTTTAGGATGAGTGTTTAAACGATCACAGATGGAAAGTAATTTGTAATCATGGATATTGAACCATAATAATGAACACTTATCCTTTAATGTTCCTAGTCATTTGTTAGTTGGTGAATAGGATATCAACACATCTGATGAGCATGTAAAAATATATATTTTAATGCTCACATTTTGTCTTCCTTTGTCTAAATAAATGTTATTTAATTGTATTTTCACATGATGCTAAAAAATGTTTTCAATCCATGCATTCATATTAAACATACATTCGAAAAATGATTTTTATTTGTGTATATTTTCATTTTAGTAAAATTATTTACACATTTTAATTGAAATTTTGTTACTTTTTGTACACATCGATAAAGGTAGGTGCATGTCCTTGGGGGCATTTTATAATGTATTGTGAATTATTAACTCTGTAGTAATAAAAAATATATTTCTATTATAAACATGTCATGCCATGTTATGTTAATTAATTTTTTAATTTAAGTATATTTAATAGAAAATACTTAAATGATAGGTTATTTTATAATAATTACAATACGTTGTAATCATGAAAAATTTATCACGTTAAAAATAACATTTGCGTTCCCAATCAAGATGTTTTGAGATAGGATGACTGTGGAATGATAGGGTTGCATACTGATGTTGTTGGATGACTGTGGAATGACTTACTCGAGATTTTTTTTTGTTACTATAATTAAGGTCAAACAGAGAATTTCAAAGTAACAATATTACATAGTTTTCTCGACTTGAGAATACTATTGGACTTTAATGTGGGCATCCACTTTGATTATAGTTAAATTATGGCACGACATCCATCGAATGACTATAGTTGGATCTGAGTTGAAGCATTGAAAGTGAAACATTGTTCAGTATAAAATGCGTCTTCTTGGTTACATGAGGTTAGTATCACGGTTAACTATCACACCACTAGTTAATGTCATGTGTGTACATTAATATTCGAACTGTTCACTAATAATCGTGACTGATTTTACATATTTGAGTTGCATAACCTTTCAATTGTACAAAATTATCAAATAATTGATTTTGAACCAGTAAATTTATAAAAAGAGGAATAACTTTCAAAATCTTCAAAATAGATTTTTATAGTCAAAAATCATCTTTTCGAAATTTCCTTTTAATCCTTTTTATAAAATATATACACTTTTCAAGAGAATTTCATTTTGGAAATATTATCAAAACCCTCATTTATACTTACGAAAATCTCATACATTCAATTATTCTTAAAAATCTCTATTTCGTTTTTACATTAACTTTTATTTCTAAAACAACTCCCAATAAATTATTTTATCTGTCCCATTCACATTGATTTATTTATAATATACTTCAAATAAATTTTAAAATCCCCTAAATAATTTTCCAAAGCATTCAAAAATATTTTAGAAATGGAAAATCAATAAATCTTCTAAAATACAGTTCAGGTCCTCATAATCAATGTACCATCATCAATATAAATTTTATCAATCGACCCGAATCGAATTACATTGAATTCAAGTCATCCGTAAAATTAGCACACACATACAGATATATATATAATAACTGCACATCAGAATACAATTGGACAGCATCTCCTTTGCATTTTGACGATCCAACATGCACAAAATCTGCTAACCAATCCAAAATCATATCTAACATCGCAACAATCAATTCGACCAATATTCCAACAACATTTCAAGAAATCCATTCATCCATAATCGGGATAAATAATAAATAGCAGGCAATAAAATAGATATAGTTATGAGTGAGAAAACTACCTAAAATACTGCTCAAAAACTGCCAAAGTGGCAATTGCAGTTGGCTCTATGCAATTGGCCAATCACTGCCTTCAAACCCTTGTCATCTACTGCCTTCAATATCGCAAGCAATTTCCACACCACTACTCCATCATCCATTCAAGTCGCAACCTCTCTTTCAACATCGACCACCATCGCCACCGCTAAAACCCCCACGTCAAAAACCTCAAACATTCGAGCATCATCGCTACCGCCAGCTTGCGTGCACTCCAGGACGATCTCGACCCTTCGAAAGATGCTAGTCACATCATGATATTTCCAATTCGTATCGACCTCGTCGTCGCTCACAATAGCCGCAGTGGCCTCCATCTTTGGCATTGTCAAAGTCGTCGAGCCCGCCATCGAATCGTGCTCGTGTGCTATACATACATACATACATACATACATATATGTATGTATGTATGTATGTATATTTATGTGTGTGTATGATGGTCGCAATTTTAATCGGGGCTTAAAAAATGCTACAAGGGATGCAGGCTTGTGAGTGAAGCAAGGAAGAGAGAATGGGCTTTGGGCGGAAATATATTTAGGCTAGTTTAAATTAGTTAACTAAATCTTCTTCTCTTTTCCTTCCTTTAAGATAACTCTTGTATTTATCCATAAATAGGTTTCAATCCTTCTAATTGATTTACACTACAAAATATTTCCTATTTAACTAAAACATTTTATTCAATTTTAATATATCCTCCACAAAGGATCTATAGGTCTAATTTAATTTATTAAACAATATCCTTTATCAAATAGAATTAAATTGACTAAAAATTTGTTTTAAAATATTAATTATCAATTATTGAATTCAAACGATTTTATTTTAATTAAATATATTTGTTTATATGGCGTAGAAAGGAGGGTTGTTACAAGTATGGACAACAGAAATGTATATAAAAGGAAAAATGTGTCTGTTGCGGTGCAGGCACTATCATCCATATACGATCACAATAAACCATGTATATTTTTATATGTTGCTCATGCGCTATAAATGTATATCTATATTTGACATACATATACAAATATGTGTTATGTGTTATATGAATAATACCAAATCTTTGTATAAACTAATTAAATAAAATAAAGATTTTATTTAAATTTACTAAGATTGGATCTAAATTAATTTAGACTTCATAAGCCTAATAGGATCTTAAAATGATTTTCTTTCCAAATTCAATCATTTATTCCACTATGACCAGGTAGATTTCCTTAAATGGTATCAAAGCCTAAAAGCCTACGCGGTCTAAATTAGCAGTATTAAGACTAACTTATTAAAGTCTACTTTTTTAGTAGGATGTCTAGAAAAGTAGTGTCAAAGGTTGGATTTGGATAATCAAGTACTTCATTCTACTAGCTACTGGCTTGGCTCGAAAGATGAAGTAAGCTCAAAGGTTATCCCTAATATAAAGGCTCGAATGGATTTTAGGCCTTCAATTAATTTTCAAAATCTATTTTGAAATTATAATAATATTTTAAATTTAAATGGTTGAGTTTAAAATACATAAGAAATTTTATAAAAGTTACACTATATTTTTCAAAATTGTTTTGAAAAGTAATTAATTATTTTCAAAGGTATAATAAAAATTTATATGATTAATAAAGTAAAAAATAATTAAAAGCTAATTAATTAAATTAAAAATATATATAATGGTCTATGTAAATTTATCTTAAATTTCTTTAGGCAATTAATAAACAATTTTATAAATTAATTAAATTTAACTAAAATTATTTTAATTAAATATATTAATTAAATGTTAACTAATGAATAAAATAGCATATGTATGTCATGATATACATGTGACTATTATAACATCCCCCAATTTGGAGGTCCAAAACTAACGGCTACGGATACTGCAGTCATCCATAGTTACTAATCCCCGACGACCAATACGGCGATATTAGATACATTGATACACAGAAAAACAAGAATATGGAAACAATTTAAACAGCAAATTTTTTTTCACATTCCATTTCAAAATATTCCAAATTGATTACATAATCTCAATTCGTAGGCCATATTCAGATATCATATAATAATTACAAAATATGCCCAGAGCGACATATGAGGATGCCCCTTGGTAGATCAGAGTATACAGACAGGAAAGAATACATTTTGCCTTTACAAACAAAACACCCAGCGAAAATAAAAGAATACTAATAACTATCCTACCTCCTACACGTCCTCGGAAGCTTTTATTTGTCTAAAAGAACATTTGCAAACCTTAACTCTCAACTTAATCAAAATCAATTAAGTACCCGAGAGTTTAACGGGAAAACAAAAACTTCGAGTCAGACAAAAAGCCTAGTACGAATAATAATTTGCCATCTCAAACCATTTAGATATTTGGTGAGACCACGCCACATAGCGAAATAGTTTTTTCTCTCACTAGTATCCTAAAATATTTATAAAACCATTACTCCTACATCCACAATGGTTAAAACATAGTATTTCAAAATATTATGATAATATGCTAAATAAATAAATCAATTCTGGATTATCCATCGCCATTCATTCAGACTATTTATCTCAATTATAGTTTCTAAGACTACTATTAACCCATTAAAATGTTAAGGACTATCTGTCCAGTCACTTAGTTTTCATGGGATCACTAAAAACCTATTATAATTCCAATATCTTATTTCTTATCCTAGTTTTCATGGACTTACTAGGAACCTATTGGCTAATTGCCAATATCTTAATCCGGATATAGCTTTCATGGGCTAACTACAAACCTACTGGCCCCTGCTAGTATCAAATCATAGTTTTCATGGACTGGCTATGAACTGATTGGCCCTTACCAATATCATATAGTTTTCATGGGCTTATTGTAAACCTATTGGCCCCTGCCAATATGTTTAATTAAAATTTTTAACATCTGTTAAGTTATATTCACTACTGGATCAATCTAACTGGTTATTCTTCCATTTTCCCAAAATGCAGTGATGGGTTAATAACAATGTGAATAACATTTCCAAAATCTTTATTTATGCCATGGTTATCACTTTAAATTGAGATTGGGTTTATGTTTTGAAACCATAAAACATCTCTTTCGAAACCTCTGGATAGCCTCCTTCGAAAGCAAAGACCTTTTTCAAAACATTGTATACATCCCTTTCAAAGCTTTTAGTAAATACTCTCTTTCGAAACCATTTTTACCTTACGATGGTATCAAATCACTTTTATAAAATATAGAGCTTCAAAACAAATGAAAGTGCCCGTTTCGAAAGCATTGGTTTTACTCTTTAAAAGCATCATTTGGGTCAAAATGGTTATATACGAAAGTATCTCTTTTGAAACCAATAAAAATTTATTTAGGGAAAAAGTGATAGTGCCGGAACAGTCTTAGTCGAAAGCAAAACCTTTAAATCAAAACTTTGAAGGATAGAGTTGAAATTGTTATCCCGCCTTTTGGCAAAGCCGAGATACCTAATATTTAACTGGAAATCAATGATTACTGGGCACGAGTATCGAATAAGCATTGCAGGTTCACTACGGATATCGACGAATTTTGTCCGAGTCTGGATCGGACCACAATTTATGAGACATGACAAGCAAAGCCATGAAAGCTGGCGTTTCAAATTTTAGGTTAATCGGAGTTTGTATGAATGAGATATGATCGATACAAGTTGAAGAAAATATACTGTTCGTATCAATCAAAGAGTCGAGGTGATGGCCTATTCGAATCCATCAGCTTCATACCCATCAGAATAACTTCGCCCTGTTCTGTTCGAATCCATCAGGTTCGCATCAATCAGAATGTTCGTATCCCCATGTTCAAATCGATCAAGGTCATCTGTTCATGTCGATCACGTGGAAGCCTTGCTCGCATCAATCCTAAATTCGCCTTTCGTATCGATTCGCAGAAATCGTGGATCATAGTTCATATCGATCAACGGGAGCCTTCATTTCGTATCGATCAGCTGATAGATACGAGCAAAGTCAAAGCCAATCGATATGAGCAGTACTCCTTAGTGATCGATACGAAATGGCATCCCAAATATCGATACAATCATCGGTGCAAACATAGCTTCATCGACACGAAACAGAACATGAGCCATAGATGCGAACGTGTCGATGCAAACGAGGCGAAAGCTTCGGAACGAATCGATCAGCGCGGCACAAAAGGTGGAGCGATCCAAGAATCTCATGCCATGTCACCACGCACTCACGTGTCCAGGTCGATTCGAAGGGATGGGTATGAAACTATGGATTCGAACTCAACAGCATACGAAAATCACAATCTTGCATCGATCATATCTCACAAAGCACAGGCCCAAATGCTATGAAATTTTCACAGGAGCTTACGCACAAGCAGAAGAAGGTTCATGCCAAGTTTCGGCTCGATTGGATGAGTTCTTGATCGATACGAAATTGGTTTGTATCGATCACGGATCGAGTCGAAGTTTACAGGATAGATCGTGTGCCCCCCTCATGTGCTAGAATGAGTCTCCTGAAGTTTGAGTGCGATATCAGCCTCATACGCCTATAAATAGGGCGCCAAAGCCTACAGAAAGGGGATCTTTCAACTCTGAAGCGTCCAGACTCTACCGGATTCTATTTTCACACTCCACCATTATTGTTGTACTGGAATTCCAGAGCTATAATTTACTGTAACCTGCTGTAATTGATTGAAATCATCAAGTGAATCAATAAGTCACGAACTTCAGAGCGGACGTAGGCCAGATTGCCGAACCATTATAAATCCTTTGTTGTTTACTGCTTTTCTTTGAATTTTCTGAGTGGTTTTCATACTTATTACTCATTGGTCATCTGTGATTGTGAATTAACGACTATTGGGTGTTTGTGACCAATTTTGGCATAAACATTTTGGTGCTTTCACTGAGAATGCAAAATTCAGGAATTCTACCGCTTGGAAGTTGAATTTGAAGGTTTAACAGTTCATATCTAAAAAGCTATGACAAGGCAATCAAGTTGAAGGCAGAGACCAGAGAGAAGTCAACACGAAGGGAGTCAAGAGGCTTCCTCGGAAGCGAACAAAGCCTCAGTCTTTATCACCAGGGATGAGATGGAGACAATGATGAGAAGGTAAGAAGAAATGATCCAGAATTTGTTTCGACGGGTTGGACAACTTGGAACACAAAATCAAGGAGCAACTGGAATTCAGAACGGAGCAGGACCATCTGGGGTGGCACCAGAGTTAGGGGGCACTCACCTAGAGCACGTTGACCCAATACCAAGAAGAGCATCGGGTGGATTCGAATAGCATGACGTTGGTAGAGGAGCGGGTGCTCAGCCAGGAGAACAGATTCCAGAACTCCCTCGTGAACTCGGGAGCAAGTTGAAGGCAATGGGCAAGGACTACAGCTCGGAGACAACAATAGATTGGCGGAGATGGTTAGGCGGGCTATGAGAGGCGGATTAGTAAACAAAGATTTGGAAGATGTGAATAGAAGCCCTTTTACCACAACAATCAGGCGAGCTAGGAACCCACCAGATTTTAAGCTACCATCATTGGATAAGTATAATGGGAGGACAGACCCTACGGTTCATCTGAAAAAGTATATGAGGCACATGGAAGTGCTGGGGGCATCGGAGGAGGTCATGGCCCGGTGCTTTCCATTGTACCTGGCAGATATTGCAGCGTTATGGTTTAGGCAACTGGAGAGTGGGTCTATTGGATCATGGAATGATTTGACAGAAAGGTTTATGAGACAATCCAGTGTTCACATTTTGAGACCCAAGAATGTGATGAGTCTGGCAGCACTGAAACAAAGAGCTGGGGAGTCTTTGAGAAGCTTTTTGACGTGATTCAATGCAGCTGCAGCATCGGTGGATCGACCAGATCCATCCATGGCCTTGATGGCAGCTGTATCGGGCATGATGGCACAGAATTCAAGAATTCACTGACAAGAGACCCCTTATGGATCTAGGGGAATTTTATAATGAGGCTGAAGGATTTTTATGGTTAGAGGATGCAAATGCTGAAAGAGAGGAAGGAGAGGGAATCGATGTTTATGCGGTCAAGGGCGGAAATCCTACTAAAAAAGATGCAGAAACTAGCAAAGGGAAGCGAAAGACTGAGGATAACGACAATAGATCAACATGACCACGAAAAGAAGCAAGATTCACCACATATACGGAGCTAAACGAAACTTTGGAGCGGATCTACCTGGACCAAGGGATAGGTTCCTTATCGAAAGCCGATGAGGAGAGATCCGACTAGTAACGAGAGAAGGTCATACAAGTATTGCTCTTTCCATGAGTTGAATGGTCACAGCACAAACGACTGTAGACACTTGAAAGACGAAGTCGAGGGGCATATCCGGAATGGTTTGCTATCGCAATACATGAGAAGGAGAGCCGCAACGGTGGAACAAGAGTGACCACCGCCTACACCAACTGAAGACGGCTCAGGATCGAGGCGTCGGCTTATTATCAATTGATTGAGATAATGACGGACGAGTGGCAAACTCCACACCGACACGATTAAGTTGTTTACACATGTACAGGACCGCAAATGATCCTTAGGCATGCTCTGATACAACTATGAAATCATATCGATGTAGGTGTTTGCACTCTGACGTCACTGTTTTGCTTTTTGCTTTTTATGTTTGGATTCGATTTTGTCGGACATTTCTGTCGAAAATCTCGATTGAATGGATATCTAGTTTTGATAATTCTGAAATGGCGAAGCTACTTACACATGTATGGGGTCGCGAACGGTCCTTAGGCATGCTCTGAGATAGCGATAAACAGCCTTGACAAACGATCCAAAAATTCACTCGAACGTGAAATCAGGTATTGATAATGCTAAGTCCCCCCTCCCTGGGCACACACAATTAGCCTCGAACGGCACCCGTTCGCGAATGATCACAATTCGCCACGAACGGTACCGATCGCGAACGATCGCAATTCACCACGAACGACACCCGATTGCGAACGATCGCAATTCGCCACGAACGGCACCCAATCGTGAACGATCACAAATCGCCTCGAGCGGCACCCCGACCCCAAACGGTCACCATTCGCCGCGAACGGCATCCGACCGCGAACGGTCCCATATCTCCTCAAATGACGTACGATCCCGAACGATCGTCATTCGTGGTCAGATGAGACTGTCAATTTCTCTGCAGGTCATCAACAAGATACAAACATGCAGCTTATGGCATTACAAAACACACCTTCTTACCGTAAGGCATGTTTTAGGGGGAAAAGTTTTATCTCGCCTTTTGGCAAAGTAGAGATACCCAAAAATTAACTGGAAATCGGTGATTACTAGGCACAAATATCGATTATGCATTGCAGGTTCACTATGGATATCGACGAATTTTGTCCAAGTCCAGATTGGGCCACAATTGACGAGACATGACAAGCAATGCCATGAAAGCCAGCATTTCAAATTTCAGGTTAATCGGAGTTCATATGAATGAGTTATGATTGATACAAAGTTGAAGAAAATATACTGCTCGTATCCGTCAAAGAGTCGGGCTGATGGCCTATTCGAATCCATCAGCTTCGTACCCATCAGAATGACTTCGCCTCTCTCTCTTCGAATCCATTAGGTTCGCATCGATCAGAATGTTTGTATCACCAGGTTCGAAGCGATCAAGGTCATCTATTCGTGTCGATCACATGGAAGCCTTGCTCGTATCAATCCTAAATTCACCTTTCGTATCGATCCCTAGAAATCATGGATCAAAGTTCGTGTCGATCAATGGGAGCCTTCATTTCGTATCGATCAGCTGATAGATACGAGCAAAGTCAAAGCCAATCGATACAACAGTACTCCCTTTAGTGATTGATATGAAATGGCATCCCAAATATCGATACAATCATCGGTGCGAACAGAGCTTCATCGACACGAAACACAACACGAGCCATAGATGTGAACGTGTCGATGCAAACGAGACGAAAGCCTCAAAATGAATCGATCAACGCGGCACAAAAGACAGAGCGATCTAAGAATCTCGTGCCATGTCACCACGCACTCACGTGTCCAGGTCGATTCGAAGGGATGGGTACAAAACTATGGATTCGAACTCAGCAACATACGAAAATCACAATCTTGCATCGATCATATCTCACAAACCATAGGCCCAAATGCTATGAAATTTTCACAGGAGCTCACGCACAAGCTGAAGAAGGTTCATGCCAAGTTTCGGCTCGATTGGATGAGTTATTGATTAATACGAAATTGGTTCGTTTCGATCATGGATTGAGTCAAAACTTTACAGGATCGATCGTGTGGGCCCCCTCACGTGCCAGAACGAGTCTCCTGAAGTTTGAGCATGATTTCAGCCTCCTACGCCTATAAATAGAGCCCCAAATCCTACAGAAAGGGGTTATTTCAACTCTGAAGCGTCCAAACTCTACCGGATTCTATTTTCACACTCCACCATTATTGTTGTACTGGAATTCCATTGCTATAATCTACTGTAAACTGCTTAATTGATTGAAATCATCAAGTGAATCAATAAAGTCCCAAACTTCAGAGTGGACGCATGTCAGATCGTCGAACCACTATAAATCCTGTGTTGTTTATTGCGTTCCTTTGAATTTTCTAAGTGATTTTCATACTTATAACTCATTGGTAATCTATGATTGTGAAATAACGACTATCGAGTGTTTGTGACCAATTTTGGCGTAAACAGAAAACCCTTCCGAGTCCATCTCCTTCGAAACCCTCAACCCTTTCGAAAGCAATTAGCAAAATGGCTTAAGTAAAATAGAAGTAACCCCTTCGACAACATAGACAACTTCAATGCAGTTGAAAGAGGGATTAGCGGCTTGGCTTCGACTGGGACGAAACCTACTCTTTCGAAAGCGATTATTTAAAGGAAAAATGTATTCTTTCGAAAGCAAACACTTTAGCACAACATGGCAATGTTCTTCGAGAGCTAATTATAAAACCTTCTCGAAAGCATAGCTTTCGACTATGTCAAAAGCTTTAGGTAAAACTAGGCAAGACTTTAACTTTTTTAAAACAAAGCAGGGTTTCGACCACATTAGGAGCACCTACCCTGTTCGACATCTTGGCTTCCGCCTTTCTTCCAATCCACTATATACCACCTAAGTGATATCATGTGTATTGGTTTCGATTATAGTGGTGTGTTGGTTTCAACTGAGACGAGGCAGAGTCAATGAAGTCGGATGGTACTTACTAACATAGGAAAAACACCCTTTTCTGATTTAAAGGTTGAATTATAGCAACTTTTAGTAATTTCTTTTTAGCAACTTGCCTATTTGTAAAACACTTATTGGCCGTCATAATCTTTTCAAATGCTTTACCTTTTTAAAACTACCGCATTGGTTCAGATCCAAATTAAAGAATTTAAACGTTAAAACCCTTCTATATGACCAAAAGCTGTTTTGCAAAAAAGCCCTTCCTTTAAAATAATTAATTTCACCAAATAAATCAACTGGGAAAATTCCCTAAAAATTACAAGAAATTGATTTTTTCATGTAATCAAACATATTAAACTTTTAGACCCAATTTCTTTTTGAAATTCTCGAAATAAATTTTAAATCCAATTATATCATATCTTTCATCAAAAATTCATAATAAGGTTCCATAGCTTTGAAAATTTTGAAAATTAAAATCCATCTCCAAAATCATGCTTTACTTAACCCAAAATTTTTCCATGGCAGCCTGAAATCATATAATCTAGGTTTTATACTAAAACCATACAAATTTATGTGCTTATAAATTAAAACAAATCATAATACTATAGTTCAAGCATATCATCATCCAATTTGTCACAAAAACGAATTTAAATCATAAATTTGAACCATATAATTATAGAATAAATAAAGATGGTAGAAGAATATTATTCACCTTAAACTTCAAGAGGAATTGAGATCTGTGATTGATTAATCCTCTCTAGCTTTTGATCTTTAGCTTTAGATTCAAATTCCTTCTTTCTTCCTTGGTAATGGCTGGCTTTAGTTTAGGTTTTAGATTTGTATTTGCGACCATGAGAAATGAGATGTAAATGGACAAAAATGAGAAGTTATAGCCATGTGCAATAAATAATATGCCCATGCGTAGATTAAATAACCTTTAAACCAATTTAATGCCCATTTACTTTGTTAATAAGCATGGCCCTATTGTGTAATTTATTCAAATCTCAATCTCCTTATCATCATTACTCTATTTAATTTATCTAATTAAATCTTCTGAATAATGTAATTTAGGGATGTTGCAGGCTCTCCCCTTAAAGAATTTCTCCTCAAAATTCAGTAAGGACTAAATACTAAACATAGCAATCATCTGTAACAACACCTAACAACTGTACTAGTCTAACCGACTAGCAACTATCTATATAAGTTTAATATAGACATACCTTTAAAGTAGATCAGGATAAGTATCTCTAATCATATCCTCTGTCTATAAAGTACAGTCCTTCTCGTTGTCGCTCCACTTGAACTTTCACTAACCTTACTGTCTTGTTCCTTAATCTTTTATCATCTCTAACTACAACCCGAACTGGTTGTTTAACAAAAGTCAAATTAGGCTCTACCACTAAGTCATCCAACCCTATCGGAGGGATAGTAGTCTCTGGATCGTGCACATACTTGCGAAGATGAGACAAATGAAATACATTATGGACACCTGCCAAACTGTTCGGCAACTCTATTCCATATGCGAGCTTTCCAACCCTCTCTATAATCTGGAGTGGACCTACGTATCTTGGGGCTAACTTTCCTGACTTTCCAAATCGTATCACACCCTTCATAGGTGATGCCTTAGTGAAAACCTTATCTCCAACTGAGAGTTCTAGATCCTTACGCCTCTTATCTTCATAACTCTTATGTCTGGACCGAGCTTCCTTCGTCCTCCCTCGGGTTAACTCAATCTTCTTTGGTACCTCTCTAACCAAATCTGGACTTAAGGCCAATCTGTCTCCAGTCTCCAACCAACATACTGGTGATTTGCATGGTCTTCCATACAAAGCTTAAAACGGTATCATTCGTATACTAGTCTGATAACTATTATTATATGAAAACTCAACCACATGTAGGTGATCTTCCCAAGATACATCAAAGTCTAATACGCAAGCTCTCAATCTGTCTGTCTGCCCATCTATCTGGGGGTGATACGCAGTACTCATGTTAAGCTTGGTACCCATCACTTCCTGTAGACTCTTCCAATATTCACTAGTGAACAATGCATCTCTATCATTGACTTGCTAGTAGGAACTCCATGCAGTTTAACTGTGTTCTTCGGGAACAATTTAGCTAAAACAGGTGTCATTCTTGTAGACTTAACTAGAATGAAATGGGCATTCTTGTTCAATCTATCCACTATAATCCATATACATTCATTACCTCTATTTGACCTCGGCAAAAATCATCTATAAAATCCATGGATATCGAATTCCATTTCCAAACTGGAATCTCTAAAGGCTATAGTAACCCACTTGGTTTTTGATGTTCAGCTTTCACTTGTTGATAGTTTGCACACTATCTAACCGACAAGCCAACATCCCTCTTCATGCCTTCCCAATAGATGCTCCTTTTCATATCATGATATATCCTAGTTCCTCTAGAATAAATCGTAAACTTGCATCAATGACATTCCTCAAGAGCTTCTTTCCTTAAGTCTTCCACATTCGGAACACACAACCATCCCTTCTTTCTTAGCCATCCTCTCTGGTCAATGCTAAAATCTTCCAAATCATCGATTCCATTCCAATCTCAAGTTTTCTGATCCTCTAGCTAACACTGGATGCCCCTTCTATTTAGAAGCAATTTTCTCAATCAATACTGGTCGAGCTTCTAAACAAAATAGCTTGGCGGTGCTCTGGTTAGAACAAGCAATCGATCTTAACTGCACATCACAACTGACTAAGGCTAATAAATCCCTCCATTCTGTCATCATAACTAACACCACTTTCTGATGTCTGCTGCTAAGGGCATCTTCCACCTTATTAACTTTCCCTAGTGTGCTTAATACCAAAATCATAAGCAGCTAAAAACTCCAGCCACCTCTACGGTCTCATATTCAACTCCTTCTGAGAGAATAAATAACGTAAAGACTTATGATTGGTATATAAATCAAATCTCTTTCCTAAGAGATAATGTCTCCCGAACTTCAGTGTAAAGATTATAGTTTCCAACTCCAAATCATGAGTAGGATATCTAACTTCATGCAGTCTAAGCTGCCTAGATGCGTAGGCAATGAACTTACCATTCTGCATCAACACCGCTCCTAATCCAGTTCCATATACGTTAACATATACCACCAATCCTTGGTTCCTACTTGGAACTACTAACATGGGTGCATTAGTCAACGGATGCTTTAACTTAAGGAATGTCTCCTCACATTCGTTGGCCCAAACAAATCTCACTTCCTTCCTAGTTAGCTTAGTTAATGGTGTTGCTATCCATGAGAAATCATTAATGAATTTCTGGTATTAGCCAGCAAGTCCAAGAAAACTCCTGATCTCAGTCACCGTCTCTGGTCCCTTCCAATTATCCATAGCTTCGATCTTATCTGGACCGACTGACAATCCTTTCTCTAAAATCATGTGACCAAGAAATTTTACCTCTTTCTTTTAGAAATGACACTTTGTAAACTTCTACTTTAGCTAATTCTACCTCGATGTCTCAAGCACCACTCTAAGATGAACTTCATGCTCTCTGTCATTCTTATAATATACTAGAATGTCATCTATAAATATTAGTATAGACCTATCCACGTACTCTTAGAAAACTCGGTTCATCAAATGTACGAAGAAAGCAGGTGCATTTGTCAATCCAAATGGCATCACCAACCACTCATATGAATCATATCTTGCTCGAAATGCTATTAAAAGAATCCTATCCTCCGCCACTCTTAACAAATGGAAACCTATTGCCAAGGCCAACTGGAAAAACACTGTGACTCCACTCAACTGATCAAACAAACCATCTATTCTTGGTAAAGGATACTTACTCTTAATTGTCCTTTCATTTAACTTACGATAGTTAATAAACATCCTTAATGACCCATCTGGTTTCTTCACGAATATCGCGGCCGCTTCCCAAGGAGAAACTGCTTGGTCTAGTAAAATTTCTTCCTTCAAGATTCACTAGCTGCACCTTCAATTCCTTCAACTCAGTTGGTGCCATCCTGCTAGGTGATCTAGTTACAGGTTCAGCTCCTGGCATAAGATCTATTCTAAACTCAATAGCTCTTTTTGAGGGTAGTCTAGTGACTAGCTCAAAAACATCCATAAATTATCTTGCTACCTGAAACCAACTTAACTCATTTTCTACCTCCATATCATTAAGCATAGCACTAACACTCCAGTCAGTATTCTCTACTGAGAATATCACTCGATTATGACTATATGGGCATCTCACTGATATTTTCCAATCCTGGTAAAATTTTCTAGCCTCATACCTATTCAACCAATCCATACCCAAAATGATCCCGAAATCTATGAAATCAATAACAACAAACTGCATGCAAATTTATGACCAAACAAGTCAGGTTCTAACTGGTCACATCTTAACCTTAGAGTTGCATACCTTCCTATTGGATTCGCAAACCTTATTGAGGTAGCAAGATAAGTTGGTTCTAAACATAATCTCTCAACCAAACACTAAGATATAAATGAATGTGATGCACCAGTATAAAAAAGTACTCTAATTGAAATATTCTCAATTGAAAGCATACCTTCCATCACAGTCTTTTCTTTATCTGTTGCAGTAGGCCTAGTTGTCCTATAGCAAAAAAAATTCATTTGTCCTCCCTAACTGGCTCTGGACACTGATTCTTGTAATGTCCAACTTGATCATAGTTGAAGCATTTCACACTCTTCTTAACTGCAGTTTTCTTCCCATTTCCTGACCGGCATTCATTAGCAAAGTGACCTTCCTTGTCACACTTATGGTAAAATAATTCAGCGTACTTCTTGGTAGTATCTTCCTTCTGGGTCTCATTCTTCTTAAAGAACTTCCTCTTCTTCCCGTGATAACTTTGAGTTTCCACTGACTTCTATTTAACTAAATCAGCAAGCAACTCCTCATGGTGAATAGCCATCTCCACCATTATATTACAAGGACCACTGACATGGGTCATGGTCATTTTAGCAAGCTCGAGCCTTAGTCCTCGAATAAACTTCTCATTCCTTTTGACGCCGGTATCTATAATAGCATATCCATATCTAGATAGCTCTACAAACTTAGCAGCATACTTAGCACTGAAATCTCTCCTTGCACTTAATCCATAAATTTCCTTATCAGCTCAGACTCGGCAAACTCAGTATAAACTTCTGCTCAAATCTCATCTTAAAAACATTCCAAGTCAACTACTCTTTCGGCACTTCGGCAATGACACTATTCCACCAATGTAGTGCTGACCCCTGCAACTTTCTGGAGGCCAACCTCCTCTTTTGTCTATTATTCTAACCCAAATCGGTAAATATGTGATCACAATGAAATAGCCAATTCTGATCTTCTACAGCACTCTCTATTCCCAAGAATGGCTTCCCGCCCAAACTGGTGTAATCTCCGCTCAACAAAGAAATATTCACAGCTGGAGGCATCGGATTAGCTTCTCCTACATTTCTAGCAACTCCGGCTTGCATCAAACCAGGCAAGAACTGATACATCTCCTCCATATTTACTGGTGGGTTTCCAACACCCATATTGGCTTCAATATTTGGTTACTAGCATTAGCCGATCGACCCGGGTTTCTCCTGGTAGTAGGTCAAGCATTTCTATTAGTTGAAGTGCTTTCTCCACTGAGATTTCCTCTTCCTTTTCCAGCTTCCATATCTTCTTTCTCGTAAATCTTCATACGAGCCTTAGTAAGATACATAAGAAAAGTCTAAGAGAGCAGGGGATACGTGCTTACATATATATATATATATATATATAACTATATATATCAAATACAAGTAGTTACTATAGCATTAACCCATAACCCAATCTTATTATCTGATTCATTGGATTGAGTTTGGAAAAATCTTTTAGGTTTAAGTTTCTTTTAAAGTTTCATAAATCTTTGCTCTGATGCTAACTTGTAATATCCCCCTTTTTGGAGGCTCTAAACTAACGGCTGCGGATGTTGAAGTCATCCATAGTTATTAATCCTCGGTGACCAAACATGGCGATATTAGATACATTGATACATAGAAACACACGAATATGGAAAAAATTTAAACAGCAAAAAAAATTCCACATTCCATTTCAAAATATTCCAAATTGATTACATAATCCAAATTCTCAGGTCACGTTCATATATCATATAATTTGTACAAAATATGCCAACAGTGACATATGAAGATGCCCCTTGTAGATAAAAGTATATAGATAGGCAAGAAAACATTTGGCCTTTACAAACAAAACACAGGGAAGAAATAAAAGAACTCTAATAACTATCATGCCTCTTACACGTCCTCAGAAACCTTTATTTGTCCAAAAGAATACCTACAAAATTTAACTCTCGGTCTACAAAAAATCAATTGAGTACCCAAGAGTTTAGAGGGAAAACAAAAACTTTGAGTCAGACAAAAAGCCTAGTATAAATAATAATTTATCATCTCAAACCATTTAGATATCTAGTGAGACCATGCCACTTAGCGAAATGGGTTTTCCCCTCACTAGTATCCTACAACATTTAAAAACCATATACTGTGCTTCTGCATCCATAATGGTTAAAACTTAGTATTTAAAAACATTATGATAATATGCAAAATAAATAAATCAATTCTGGATTACCCATCCCCATTTATTCTGACTATCTGTCTCAATTATAGTTTCTAGGATTGCTATTAACCGGTTAAAATGTTAAGGACGATCTGTCCAATTACTTAGTTTTCATGGGATCACTAAGAACCTATTGGTATTTCCAATATCTTATTTCTTATCATAGTTTGAATGGGCTAACTAGGAACTTATTAGCTAACTGCCAATATCTTAATCCGAATATAGTATCATGGGCTAACTAGAAACCTACTAGCCTCTGCGAGTATCAAATCATAGTTTTCATGGGCTGACTATGAACCTACTGGCCCCATCCAATGTCATACAGTTTTCATGGGCTTACTTTAAACCTATTGGCTTCTGCCAATATCTTTAATTAAAATTTTTAGTATCTGTTAAGTTATATTCACTATTGGGTCAACCTAACTGGTTATTTTTCCATTTCCCCAAATTACAGAGATGGGTTAATAAGAATGTGAATAAAATTTCAAAATCTTTATTTATGCCATGGTTATTGCTTTAAATTGGGATTGGGTTTATGTTTTGAAATCATAAAACATCTCTTTCGAAACCTTTGGATAGCCTCCTTCGAAAGCAAAGACCTCTTTTCAAAAGAATGTATATATACCTTTCGAAGCTCTTAGTAAATACTCTCTTTCAAAACCCGTTTTACCTTTCGATGGTATCAAATCACCTTTATAAAATTTAGAGCTTCAAAACAAATGAAAGTACCTCTTTTAAAAGCATTGGGTTTACACTTTAAAAACATTATTTGGGTCAAAATGGATATATACGAAAGTATCTCTTGTGAAACCAACAAAAATTTGTTTAGGGAAAAATCAATGGTGTCGGAACCATCTTAGTCGAATGCAAAACCTTTAAAACAAAGCTTTGAAGGATAAAGTTGAAACCCCTTCCGACTCCATCCCCTTCGAAACCCTCAACCCTTTCAAAAGAAATTAGGAAAAAAGCTTAAGTAAAATAGAAGTAGCCCCTTTGACAATATAGATGACTTCAATACATTCGAAAGAGGGATTAGCGGCTTGGCTTCAAATGGGACGAAACCTACCCTTTCGAAAGTGATTATTTAAAGGAAAAAGGTATTCTTTCGAAAGTAAACACTCTAACATAACATGGTGACCTTCTTCAAAAGCTAATTATGAAACCTTTTTGCTTTAGGTAAAACTAGGCAAGACTTTAACTTTTTGAAAACAAAGTATGGTTACGACCCCACCGTAAGCTTCTCCTTTCGACACCATGGCTTCCTTCCAAACCACTACATAGCACCTAAGTGATATCATTTTTATTGCTTTCGATTATAGTGGTGTGTTGGATTCGATTGAGATGGGGTTGAGTCAAAGGAGTCGGAGGTACTTACTAACATAGGCGAAACACCCTTTTCTAATTTAAAGGCTGAATTATAGCAACTTTTAGTAATTTTTTTCAAAACTTGCTTTTTTGTAGAATACTGACTGGCTGCCATAATATTTTCAAATACTTTACCTTTTTAAAACTGCCGGATTTATTCTAATCGAAAATCCAAACTAAAAGATTTAAACGTTAAAACCTTTCCATATAACAAAAAACCAACATTTTGAAAAAAAGCCCTTCCTTTAAAAAAAATTATTTACTTAAATAAATCCACTAGGAAAATCCCTAAAAATCACAGGAAATCGATTTTATCATTTAATCAAACATATTAAAATTTTAGACCCAATTTCCTATTGAAATTCTCGAAATAAATTTTGAACCCAATTATATCATATCTTTCATCAAAAATTCACAATAAGATTTCCGCACCTTTAAAAATTCTAAAATTAAAATCCATCCTCAAAATCATGTTTTACTTAACATAAAAAATTCCATGGAAACCTGAAATCATATAATCTTGATTTATACTAAAACTATACAAATTCATGTGCTTATGAATTAAAGCAAATCATCATAATATAACTTAAGCATATCGTCATCCAATTTATCACAAACAAATTTAAATCATAAATTCGAAACCATATAATCATAGAATAAAATAGAGATGGAAGATGATTGTTATGCACCTTAAACTTGATAAGGAATCTGAGATTTGTGGTTGATTAATTCCTCCAAATTTTGATCCTTAGCTTTATATTAAAATTCCTTCCTTTCTTCCTTCATAATGGCCGGCTTTAGTTTAGGTTTTAGATTTGTATCTGTGACCGCGAGAAATGAGATGTGAGTGGACAAAAATAAATAGCCGTGTGCAATAAATTGGCTAATTTACTAATATGCCCATATGTAGATTAATTAACCTTCAAACCAATTTAAATCCTATGTTAACGGTAAAAATAGCTATAACGCTAGCACCCGGTGTATCTCGTGATGAAGTGAAAGCACCACCCGTTTATACGGGAAACCAAGTAAAAAGAAAAGTCGCAGAAAAGTAAAAGAGACAGAGATTTTTATAGTGGTTCGGCTTCTAGTAAGCCTACATCCACTTTACATTCTTCATTATCTTCTTTGTACACACTTTTACAAGATTACAACAATTTTACAACATGATCTCTCGATTACAACACCTTCACAACACGATCTTACAATTACAACATGAACGGAGAAAGAAGTTAGAACGTTGATGGTGAATTGCTCTTCAAATCTCTCTTGGATGAAACAGATCTCTTGATGAAGAATCTTCGATGGTTGAGGTGCTCGGAGAGTCCAGAAATCAGCAGAGTGTAGGCGCCTTGAAATCCAGAAAAAGTCCCTCCCGAATGTGGAGTTGATGGAGTATTTATAGGTGAAATCGGAGTTAGGTCGGCAGGGACGACTTAAGGAGTTAGGTTGGCAGGGATGACTTAACGAGTTAGGTCGGCTGGGACGACTTAAGGAGTTAGGTCATGTGGGACGACTTAAGGAGTTAGGTCGGCTGGGACGACTTAAGGAGTTAGGTCGGTAGGACGACATAAGGAGTTAGGGACGACTTAAGGAGTTAGGTCGTATGGACGACTTAAGGAGTTAGGTCGGCTGGGACGACTTAAGGAGTTAGGTCGTGTGGGACGACTTAAGGAGTTAGGTCGGCTGGGATGACTTAAGGAGTTAGGTCGGCAGGACGACTTAAGGAGTTAGGGACGACTTAAGGAGTTAGGTCGGCTGGACGACTTAAGGAGTTAGGTCGGCAGAACGACTTAAGGAGTTAGGGATGACTTAAGGAGTTAGGTCGTGTGGACGACTTAAGGAGTTAGATCGGCAGGGACGACTTAAGGAGTTAGGTCGTGTGGACGACCTAAGATAAGTCGTAGGTCGTGCCACATAGTTAAGTTGTTAGGCCGTGGACTCCTTTGAGCCATGGACTCTGTTAGGTCGGACCTTCTGGTGAGTTGCTAACTCGTTTAGCCTTAGGTCGTTGAGCCGCTTCTCCTGTTAGCTCGTTAACTCGGTTGAGCCGCTTTATGCCTTAAGTCGCTGATAGGTTAACCCGTTAAGTCGTTGATCCTTGGTCCAGCTTAGGTCGCTCCACGTGTTAGGCCGCTAGGTCGCTTAACTTGGTCATGTCTTAGGTCGCGAGGTCTTCTTTGGTTGTAGGCGCTGGCTTCGAGTAGAAGATAGGTCGCTTCATTCTTTAAGTTGTATACCGTTTTGGATGGGGCGTTGCGGGGGCGCTGCCCCCTAGACCCCTGTGACCTGACCAGTCAGGTCAAACACCGTCGCGGTGGCGTTGCCCCCGCACCCCCACCATGGGGGGTTGGCACCCCCCTGGACCCCCCTCCGTAGGGGATCTTAGATGAAAAAACATTCAACAGAAATTGTTTTGTTGAGATGTTGAGTTGACCAATCTTTGAGACGAGCTATCTTGCTTCTCTCGGTCGATCTTTTGATATCACGGCCTTGCTGAAAAAGGCGGGATAACACTTGCCCCCCAAAACATGCCTTGCGGTAGGAAGGTGTGTTTTGTAATGCCACAATCCGGACGTTCATATCCTGTTGATAACCTGTAAAGGAATTGACCATTTTATATGGCCCCAAAATGACGACCGTTCAAGATCGAGCTATTTGGGATGAAGCGCGGCCGTTCATGGTCAAGTGCTTAACTTCAAGTGACGACCATTTGTGGTCGAGTCATTTGAGGTGAAGTGCGACCCTGCGCGGTCAAGCGTCTAAATCCATGCGACGATCGTTCGGAATTGGGTCATTTGTAGTGGAATGCGATCATTCATGGTCAAGCGCTTTACTTCGAATGACGGCCATTCGGGGGTCGAGCCACTCGTGGTAAAGTGCGGCCCTATGCGATCAAAATGACAACCGTTCATGGTCAAGCGCTTTACTTCAAACGACGACCATTCGGGGTCGAGCCATTTGTGGTAAAGTGAGGCCCTGTGTGGTCCAGTGATAGAGCTCAACCGTCCATGGTCAAGCGCCTTACTTCAAATGGCGACCATTCGGGGTCGAGCCATTCGTAGTAAAGTGCGGCCCTGAGCGATCAAGTGGTAAAGCGCGGCTGCTCGCGGTCAGGTGCTTAACTTCAAATAATGATCGTCCGGGATCGACCCATTTGAGGTGTAGCACGGCCGTCCGTGGTTAAGCAGTCAACTTTATATGATGGTCGGGATCAAGCCAAGTGAGATGAAATGCAACCGTCCACAGTCAAGCGCTTTACTTCAAATGACGACCATTCGGAGTCGGGCCATTTTAGGTGAAAGTGCGACTGTTGGCGGTGTGAAGCGCGGCCGTTCATGGTCAAGCGCTTAACTTCAAACGATGACCATTCGTGATTGAGTCATTTGAAGTCAAGTGCGGCCCTGCGCGGTCAAGCACTTAAATCTACGCGACGATCGCTTAGGATCGAGTTATGAATTGAAGCGCGGCCGACCACAGTCAAGCGACTGTTGGCGGTCAAGGACTTAAATCCATGAGTTTTTGACTGTTCAAAGTCGGGTGCCTGTTCATAGGACTTAATCATTGAGACTGTTCGAAGTCAGGTGCCTGTTCGTAGGGCTTGATCATTGAGACTGTTCGAAGTCAGGTGCCTGTTCGTAGGGCTTGATGATGCCTGTTCGTAGGGCTTACACATTTCAAAATCATGAAAAATCAAATATTCAACTGAAAAGTTGTCAAGTAGAAATGTCTGAAAAAGTCAAATCCAAACATTTGAAGCAAATCGTGAAAGCAATGTGGAATCAAATCCAAACATCGGAAGCAAATCATGAAAGCATAGTAGAGTCAAACTCAAACATCAGAAGCAAAACATGAAAGCCATGTAGAGTCAAACTCAATCGTCGGAAACAAATCATGAAAGCAATGTCAAGCCTAGTCCAAACGCAGAAGGCAAAGTAATCAGTCATCAGAAGTAAAATACAAAAGTAAAGGAGTCAACCATCAGAAATAAAATTCAAAAGCAAAGAATTGACGTCCGAGTGCAAACATCTACATCAGTATGATTTATAGTTGTATCAGAGCATGCCTGTGGATCGATTGTGGTCCCATACATGTGTGAACAACTTAATTATGTTGATGTAGATTTTCCACTCATTCATCATAACCTCAATTATTCGATGATAAGTCGATGCTTTGATCCTGAGGCGTCTCCAGTTGGTGCGGGTGGTCGTTCTTGTTCCACCGTTGTAGCCTTCTTTTTCACATATTGAGATAACAAACCATCCCGGATATGCCCCTCAATTTCATCTTTCAAGTGTCTGCAGTCATTCGTGCTATGGCCATTTAGCTCATGGAACAAGCAATACTTGTCCGACTTTTTCTTGTTGTTAGTTGGATCTCTCATAATTGGTTTTCGATAAGGAACATGTCCCTTGGTGTCTTGATAGATTCGCTCCACAGTCTCATTCAATTCTGTGTATGAGGTGAATCTTGATCCCCTTTGTTGTCGTGATGATTTTTCATTGTTATCCTCAGCTTTTCGTTTGCCTTTGCTTGTTTCTGCACATTTCCCAGGAGGATTCCCGCCTTTAACCACAAAAACATCGGTTCCTTCTCCTTCTTCTATATCAGCCTTTGCGTCCTCTAATCGTAAGAACCCTTCGGCCTCATGGAAAAATTCTCCTAAATCCATAGGAGGATCTTTGGTCAATGAATTCTTGAACTCTATGTCATCAGCTATACCTGACACAGCTGCCATTAGAACCATGGATGGATCTGGTCGATCCACCGATGTCGCGGCTGCGTTGAATCGCGTCAAAAAACTTCTTAAAGATTCTCCAGTTCTTTGCTTTAGTACTGTCAAACTCATAACATTCTTGGGCCTCAAGACGTGGACCCTGAATTGCCTCATAAACCTCTCAATCAAATCATTCCATGTTTCAATTGATCCATTTTCCAATTGTCTGAACCATAGTGCCGCAATATCTGTCAAGTACAGCGGAAAGCACCGGGCCATAACTTCCTCCGATGCCCCCAGCACTTCCATATGCCTCATATATTTTGTCAAATGAACTGTAGGGTCTGTCCTTCCATTGTACATATCCAATGATGGTAGCTTAAAGTCTGGTAGGTTCTTAGCTCGCCTGATTGTTACGGTAAAAGGACTTCTATTGACATCCTCCAAGTCTTTGTTTACCAAACCACCTTTCATAGCCTTTTTGACCATTTCCGCTAATTTGTCGTTATCTCTTAGTGACAATCCTCGCCCTTGGCTTTCGTATTGCCCCCCGAGTTCACGAGGGGATGGTGGAATTTGTTCTTCTATTTGGGCTGTTCCTCTTTGATTCTAAGCTCCAAGTTGCCCAATCTGATGAAACAAATTCTGGATCAAATCCTCTTGCTTTTCATCATTGCCTCCATCTCCTCTCTTGTAACAAAGGCTGAAGTTTGGCTTGCTCTCGAAGAAGCCTCTTGACTTCCTTCATGCTGACTATTCTCTGGTCTTTGTAGTCTACTCGATCGCCTTACCATAGTTCTTCGGATTTCAGTTTCAATCTCCCGGATTCAAGTATTGATTAATAGGATTCCTAAGTTCAATTCTCAGTGAAAGCACCAAAATATTAACGGTAAAAATAGCTTTAACGCTAACACCCGGTGTATCTCGTGATGAAGTGAAAGCACCACCCGTTTATACGGGAAACCAAGTAAAAAGAAAAGTCGCAGAAAAGTAAAAGAGACAGAGATTTTTATAGTGGTTCGGCTTCTAGTAAGCCTACATCCACTTTACATTCTTCATTATCTTCTTTGTACACACTTTTACAAGATTACAACACTTTTACAGCATGATCTCTCGATTATAACACCTTTACAACACGATCTTACAATTACAACATGAACGGAGAAAGAAGTTAGAACGTTGATGGTGAATTGCTCTTCGAACCTCTCTTGGATGAAATAGATCTCTTGATGAAGAATCTTCGATGGTTGAGGTGCTCGGAGAGTCCAGAAATCAGCAGAGGGTAGGCGCCTTGAAATCCAGAAAAAGTCCCCCCCCCCCGAATGTGGAGTTGATGGAGTATTTATATGTGAAATCGAAGTTAGGTCGGCAGGGACGACTTAAGGAGTTAGGCCGGCAGGGACGACTTAAGGAGTTAGGTCGGCTGGGACGACTTAAGGAGTTAGGTCGTGTGGGACGACTTAAGGAGTTAAGTCGGCAGGACGACTTAAGGAGTTAGGGACGACTTAAGGAGTTAGGTCGTGTGGACGACTTAAGGAGTTAGGTCGGCTGGGACGACTTAAGGAGTTAGGTCGTGTGGGACGACTTAAGGAGTTAGGTCAGCTGGGACGACTTAAGGAGTTAGGCCGGCAGGACGACTTAAGGAGTTAGGGACGACTTAAGGAGTTAGGTCGTGTGGACGACTTAAGGAGTTAGGTCGGCATGACGACTTAAGGAGTTAGGGACGACTTAAGGAGTTAGGTCGTGTGGACGAACTAAGATAAGTCATAGGTCGTGCCACATAGTTAAGTTGTTAGGCCGTGGAATCCTTTGAGCCATGGACTCTGTTAGGTCGGACCTTCTGGTGAGTTGCTAACTCGTTTAGCCTTAGGTCGTTGAGCCGCTCCTCCTGTTAGCTCGTTAACTCGGTTGAGCCGCTTTACGCCTTAAGTCGCTGATAGGTTAACCCGTTAAGTCGTTGATCCTTGGTCCAGCTTAGGTCGCTCCACGTGTTAAGCCGCTAGGTCGCTTAACTTGGTCATGTCTTAGGTCGCGAGGTCTTCTTAGGTTGTAGGCGCTGGCTTCGAGTAGAAGATAGGTCGCTTCATTCTTTAAGTCGTATACCGTTTTGAACGGGGCGCTGGCCCCTGGACCCCTGCGACCTGACCGGTCAGGTCGAACACCGTCGCGGTGGCGTTGCCCCAGCACCCCCACCATGGGGGGTTGGCACCCCCCCGGACCCCCCCTCCGTAGGGGATCTTAGATGAAAAAACATTCAACAGAACTTGTTTTGTTGAGATGTTGAGTTGACCAATCTTTGAGATGAGCTATCTTGCTTCTCTCGGTCGATCTTTCGATATCACGGCCTTGCTGAAAAAGGCGGGATAACATCCTATTTACTTTATTATTAAGTATGGCCCTATTATGTAATTAATTCAAATCTCAATCTCCTTATCATCATTATTCTATTTAATTTATCTAATTAAATCTTATGAATAATGTTATAAAAATTTAGGGATGTTACAATATGTGTATATTCAATTTAAAAATGTTTAAAATGAATAAATTTTTATTAATTATGATATATGTGACTCTAATGACTATGTTCTCGAGCTTGCTAGACTATTTTCAGGTTTTTTACATATCATATGTTCAAAGTCTAGTGATGTGGTTAGTGATTCCTCCTCTGATGAGAGGGGTTAGTTATGTATTTTTTAGTGGCTAAACCATTTAGCCTTACCCATGTACCTAAATTATATTTAATTTCTTGTTAATGATATAGTTGTTGGTCAACTACAAAATCAACTTACCTTCAAAAAAATTATTAAATAAAATGTTAATTAATTAGTTAAATAAGATTTAATTAACAAAATTAATTTAAATTTATATATAAGAATTTTTTTTAATAAGCATTCCAAACTTCCTTTTATTGCTAGGACCAAAAAAGTGCTTATATATAATGTATTTACATTCATCATTTCCAGACCAAATAAAAGAAAATACAAATACTTCACTTAAGCCCAAATATTACACCTAGCTAGTTCGGATACAAACCCGAACCAGCCAGCCATCTCGAAGCTTCCTAAGTGCCAAATCACCCTACAAAACCCTCAACACTATATATAAGAATATTATATAAGTCAATTAAAATTATGAAATGTTACACATGAATTGAACTTATATAATATGAATGTATAATAAAAGGTGGAACTGTTACAAATCAAATTTAGATTTAAGGAATGGTTTCACATGAGTATTAATAAGAAATGCATCATTTCATATATTGATATCACTCAAGTAAATATATTAAAGAATATGAATCTTTAACATAAATGTCATCCTCTACCATTTATAGGTTAATCGATTACTTGCATACTCTATAGTTTATGATATTTCTCAAGCTATAAATGTTACGTATAGTACTCTTAATATATGGAATACAAGAGGTAAGACATATGCATGTATTTGTTGATATTTCCCAAGGTACGTGCATTTATACTTAGGCCATCGTGAAATGTTAGGTATGAGTAAATAATCTATTTCAATTTGTTGATATTTCTCAAGGTAGAAATGAGATTTGGACAAAGACTATGGGATAGGAGTTGTATGTGATACAATCGATAAGGTGTTATCCATCGCATGCAGGCTATGATTTATTGATATTTCCTAAGCCACAACCCTAAAGCATGCGAGTCCTAGCATCCATTAGAGAAGTTGAAAGACTTATATATTTCTCTATTGATTTTGAGAAATATTAAAGTCTAGTGGGATCTTACTAGTAAAATGAAATGTAATTTTTTACCTTACTAATATTATAAGAACATTTGCTATGAATATAATGTCCTTATCTACTAAATTAAATTTGTAGGAAATTTTATACACTAAAGTTGATTTCTATAAACAACAAATTCCTTAGACCAAACTGCATAGAATGGCTAAGAGTAATCAAAATAGCACTTACATATGAACTCTTGTGGTTCTCAATAACTGAACCTCCTAGAGTAAGACCCATTGATGATGTGGACCCCAAACTAATAATTACATCTAACAAATCCATTATTGTCCTAGAAATTATTAAGTTTACATGTTGTGTACTTTAGATGAACCATTGCAAAGGCAATATAAAAACATGTTTGTCCATCAAATTTTCAATAGCCTCAAAGCATTGTTTAGGGAGCGATCTATTCCACAAAGTACAATAGTACTAAGAAATTGTTCAATATGGAGATATTATGTAACGCCCCGTAAATTAAACGTAACTAAAAAAAGAAATTAATTAAAAAATTATTAAAGCCAAAATTGGATTTTTTTTTAAATGTCAAATTATGGCTTTGAAACTTATACCGTTGTATTCGTAGCGATTTTCTAATCAAATTTCATATATAAAATTTTACGATTGAAGTTCAAAGGTAAAAGTTATTAACATTTGAAGTTTTTGGATTAGAAACAATCCAAAACCAATTAAGAAAGTGTGTAAGTAAGTAACTTGAGCGCATAAGGAAATAAATATAATTAATTTGTTATTTTAAGGCTACATTAAACGTCAAATGTTGATATAAGGATTCTCTAGAATTAAATGGATTAAATATAACGCACAAGGAAATAGATGATTATAAATTAATAGTAAACTAATACTTAATGTTTAAGTAACGTTAACGTTGATAGCAGATGGAAATTGAAGGAAATATAATAATAGCTTAACAAGTGACCGGTCGATCCCTTACTGTGACCAGTCGGCCGGTGGCTGTTATTGCTATGAGAAAGAACGCAGGCCTAATGGCCCAGATTTAATAAATTATAATCTAGTTGATGGAATTGATTTGCATGTCTATAAGTACAGGTCTAACCCCTCACTTTTCTTCTCATATTTTTGCATCAAAGATCAAAGCCCTGCCATTTTATTTTCTCCACAACTTCTAGGGAATATAAAAATTATAAACTAGCATATTATATATGTGTGTGTGTGTGCGCGTGTGTTCGTGCATATGCATGGAGAATAGTGGAAAATCAAAGAGAAGAAGAATAAGGAAGGAATCAATTCTATGAAAAAGAGGTAAGTTCTAAATCTAAAACTTTACAACTCCGTTTAGTTCATATCTCTTCTCAGATCCATAATTCTAATAAATATGTATACGCTTTATAACATATTTTAGTAGAAGGAAAATGGAGGAAGAATAGGTTTAGATCTGGAGATTTAGGAGCTTAAAGGTGAGTAGAAAATTATATATTTTTATAATACATTGGATTTATATCATTGTAAATTTGTTCCTCGTATGCTTAAAAATAATTTTAGAGTTGTAGGCTTAAATTGTACATGAAATGAAATTGAAAACCGTTATATATTCTCTGAATTGTTAATTTGATTAAAATATTGCATATACTTGAATATGGAAAATAAGGGTGATAGTAGTCCCTAAATTAATTATATTTTATAGTAATTCCAGGTTTGTTAGTTAAATAATATAAGCTAGTAAACATAAATCAGAAGTCATTATGATTTGGATTGGGATTTTGTGACGACCCGACCTTCAACGACCAGAAAGCCGCATCATCTTTAAGAAAGAAAGGGATAGAAAAGAGAAAAGAAAGAAGAGAAAGAAGAAACAACAACAGAATCTCAACAGCAGAACGAATAAATTATATTAATAGCATAAGTATTACATAGTATACAACAACTATCAGAGTTACACAGACAATACATCACATACTAGACAGTTATAAACGCCTGTCTAGTTATACAACTCAATACAACTCAGAGAAAACACAGAGATATCAAAACTCAACGGAACTCTATATATCTACACGCTGAAGCCTCCTGCTCCATTGCTCCTCTTCAATTCGTCAAAGCTAACCTGAATCCCTTGGCTACTCGTAAAAATTTGAGTATCCAAGAGTTTAAGAAAAACAGAAATAAACTCCGGTCAGATATGGGTGTGGTGTGAGTAACAGGTTAAGGTTGCTTAACTTTGAAAAGCCTTTGAAAGAAAGGTATCACGTAAGACTTCCAACGCATAAACATGGAAAAGTTTTTACCTTACGCTAACCAAAACATTTGATAGGAAATCCAGTGAAATTATAATAGGTCTAGGGTTTCCAAGTAATTAGGAAATAGTCGAAATTGTTACATTATTAAATTCCATCTACTAGCCACAAAAGTGGGTAATACAATCAAAACCGAGGGCACTTATTGGATTTTGGATTCCATACAATGGAAAGGCTACCGGGGTACCGCCCGTCACAGTACGGGGCCTAGATAACCATACCGAGGATCACTCCCAATCCCCTGCAACAAAAGCCGGAACCATTCCTTACTGAACAGTTCCGAACAAGACCACACCGTAGTTGTGATCAGCAACCGCACCACACAGCCGAAATAAAGGGACATCTAGATAGGGGTAAATCTCGTCCTACTTAGGCATGACCCATTTAGCCTTGCTGCATCTCCCCTGTTTTAGCCATTCCCGGTTGATGAGGCTTGAGGCTAGATTACCTTTATAGAACACATCACTTAGAATGCTCATCGTCCACCTGACGATGTTCTAAAAGCATTCAATCCATACAAGTTCGTTCCGAGTTTGAACGAAACCGAAGCCATTATCTCATTACACTCATTTTGGAATCACCCTAAGAGTTAACGACGATAACCCTTGCACTCTGAATCTTCATCTTCATTTGAGATTCACGACCTATCGTTAATTTGGATCGATGTGGTTTTCGGATATCCAAATCTGGAAACCCGATCCCGGTCTCACCGAATCCAAAACGTGTCTTTTAAGGCCAAGCTGTTTTAAGGTTTAAAACAATTCAATTCAGTATCTATATACACACAGATAGATAATTCACAAATCACAATACATAATCAACATTATCATAATAATCAGATGATCCACATTATAAACAGATAATCCATACTATCATCGAAATAGATAATCCATATTATCATCATAATGCAACCAAAGCATTCATACCACACAACATTACTTATCTCATTTCTGAGATCACAAATTATTCAAGGCAACCAATATCATCCATTCATACATAAGCAATGATTTAATGATCACATTATCTATAATTAATTTAAAGAGAATTGAAATAATTACTTTATCTCTAATTAATTTAAATTAAATTAAATTAATTACCTCATCTCTAATTAATTTAAAATAAATTAAATTAATTACTTCATCATTATAATCCTGCTTAACTTAACATTAATTAATTACAAATGAATTAATTAATTAGCAACTCATTATTCATTTCCATTAATCATTCCTGATTAACAATTCCCTAATTACAATAAGTATTTAGCCTTTAAATTAATTACACAAGTTAATTATGCTTAACCCTTTACAAAAATTAACTTTTAATTATTTAATCAATTAATTAAATAAAATTAATTACATTAATCCTTTATTAATTAATTACTTCATTTATTAATTATTCCTTAATTAATCAATTCTAAATTTACTGTTGGGCGAATTCTCACCCAGAAGATCTCGAGACCAAGAAGTCACAGTTTTACCCGGGCTCGCAACCCCCGCTTCATTCGGAAAACACAAGGCTCGGTACAAGCATGGAAGACCATCCGGCATTCTCATTCGGCATAAGACCAGCCTTCTCCAAGCTCCATTCGGCCTCTCCCATGCGTGCCGAACCAAGGTCACCACCGGACCAAGGCCATTACCGAACCAACATGCCTTAGCCCTCTACAACCGAACCAAGGTCACCACCGGACCAAGGCCACTACCGGACCAACCACCTACCTCAATGCCGAATGGACCTCCATCCCACTCCACTACTGCACCAACCACCTACCTCAATGCCGAATGGACCTCCATCCCACTCCATCACCGGTCCAACACCACCCATTCAAGACCGAATGAAGCCTCGCCGAACCAGAACGCTGCCAGGCCAGATTGCTCCAGCCCAGGCCCACCAGCAGCTATATACATCCAAGAACCCTGCCCCCGACCTCACTCTATATATAGAGGGGCAGGGGTACAACAATGGCGGACAAGTTTGAGAGCTCAAGCACGGAAGGAACTTTCAAACTACTTTCATATACTTGTACACAAAGCATTGTACTTGTAATCTGAAACAAAGAAGATAATAACATATAAAGTGGACGTAGGCACGTTCTGGCCGAACCACTATAAATCTGTGTGTCTTTTACATTTCAGCCCTTGCTTTTTCACATTTACATAACTCATCTGAATCATTAAGAATCACATAAAATCAACTAAATCACACGACTTGAAGGTGTTTGCCCATTTTTTGCGCAAACATTTACATCATTGATTTTATTAATTAATGATTTCTATTTAAATTTTTAATTAATCTCTCTATTTAAATTAATTACATTAAGTAATTAATCTTCAATTAAACCACATATATTAATCATCCTTGATTAATAACGTCCATTATTAACTACCCTTAATTACTTCATTAAATAAATTACTCCTTAATTTATTCTCTAATTAATCCCTTGATTAATCCCATTCAGTAAATAACTATCCTTAATTACTTCATTTCAAAAATTAATTACACTTAATTAATTATCTCAATTAATCCCTTGATTAATTACAAAGTAATTTAATCCAAATCACTTCCATTATTAAAACATCTTTAATTACATTTAGTAATTATCAGTTAATTACTTCCCTAAGTAATTACATTTCCATTAATTACATTAAGTGATTATTTATCAAATCATCAAGTGTTTAAATTAATTAAACTTAATTAATTAACTTAAACCAATCACATTAACCCAACTAATTACATTAAGTAATTAATTCCTTAATTACTTCCATTAAGTAATTACACACAAACAATTTCACAAATGATTATTATTAATTAATTATTCTAATTAATCATTAAAATTAATCACATTAATTAATTATCAAATAATCTCAAGTTAATGACCTTCATTAACAATTCTTTAATTTCACCCTTAAGAAATTAACTCAGATTAACCATTATTAATTACAAATTTGTTAATATTTAATCACCAATTAATTAATTACTAATTATTTAAATTAATTAAGTGTTAACTGCAACTTAATTAATCCTTAATTACTTGTTTAATTAATCTTAAATCATTAATTAAAATCTAATTAATAATCCTTAATTACAAATTAATTAACCTTAATTTATTAATCTCAAGTCTTAATTTATCAATTTAAAAACTCTTAATTACTTAATTAATCATCCATATTATTAATTAATTAAATAATTAATTACCTATTTAAATTAACTTACTAATTTAATGAATCCAAATCATTAAAATTCTATTTATCTTAACATTTCTTACTTAATCAAAGCATTTAAAACAATTTGTTTTCAAATTTACCTAAAATTTCATTTTAAATTTCATTTTAAATTTAAGATTAAAATGAATACAAATTTATCTAAACAAAGTTTAAAAACAATTCAAAATCTTTTTATCTCACAAGTTAAAGAAATATCCATTTTATAAAATAGGTTTAAAAGAATTTAAACCAAACTCATTTTTAAATTCAAATCAATTTAAAAAACACTTTAACAAACAAGATTGTTTAAATCATTTTAAATTTTGAAAACTTTCATTTATTTCAAAACTGGAATACATATCAAATTTTAATTCCAAATTACTTAGATTCAAAACTTACTTACATTTTAATTTCATTTTAAATTTCAAATCATTTAACCATATTTTTAAAGTAATTAAACAATTTAAATTTAAAACTTTATTTTATTTTAAAAAAAGAAACTCAAACCTAAATTCCAGATTTTAAAACTAGATTTAAACTTATTTAAATTTTCCATTTTACAATATAAACTTTCAGTTCAAATTCAAAACCAATACACTTTTACACTTAAAAGTTGTTAAAACCAAATTTGAATTTCAAAATTTAAATCTTTTTAAATCTAAGGTTCAAACTATTTGAATTCATATTCAAACTCAGGTTTTAAAACTTAGTTTAAAATTTCATTTTACATTTAAACTTTACTTTAAAATTTTATAAAAAAATAGAACATGTTTCTGTTTTTATTTTAAAACCTGATACAAAACAATAGACTCGAGCCAAAACCTAAGTGACTTCGAGTCAAATCCTAACCTGCTTCGAGTTAAAACTCGAATCACCCGAGAATCACTCGAGTATGCTATACCTGCTACAATCCCAAACTTCATCAGTTAACATCATCAGAACAAAGTGCAACGTGCACATGCACGGTGACTTTGATCACCTCCGATCAACATCGACTATCATCTCACAACGACCAGCAACCCCTCATCTCACCTCAATCATCAGATCACTCAAAATCAACTCGAATTTGTATTCGAATTCAAAAACCAAAACCTGGAACAGGCAGAACCACTTCATCCAAACCTGTCAACGTCTCCCCTTTGAAACTCCGACCACCGTTGCCTCTGAAACTTCGACGAAGTCCTCGTCAACCTACCAACTTCCAGTATCCAAGTCCTCGATGCACTCGATCCACTGAGGAAGCTGAACCAATAACAAAACTCAAACCCATATAAACTAGGGTTCCACACTTCAAATCATAACCATCATCTCCAAAATGAAATGCACCAAAATCTGATAATTTTCCCATCATCCATGATAACTCCTCCACCTCCAAGAGCACTCTCGACACCTTTGATCATTTGTGGCCTTAGGGAAGCCTTAAAATACCCAATACAGTCAATTGAGAACTGCTCCTTGATTCTAGCATTAAAAATTATAATTTTAGGTTTAAAATTCATGATTTTGTATAATGTTTCAGATTATAACCCTGAAACAATAAATTGTGACACTAAAATTTTCACTTATTTTAATCTTGATCATTTGATTTAGTTTCCAATGATAATCTAAGGTTATTTTAACTTAAGTAAAAATCTAAATTAAAGTTTGTAATTAAACTAACAAGTTTCATTTGAAACTCAGATTCAACAGTGATTAAATCAAGAGAATTTGAATTTGAACAATAAACTATAACGGAGTAGATTTTGTAAAAAAACAGTAGGCATGCATCATACAACAAGAAGTACAACCATATATAAATATACATAACAATGCATATATAACAAGTATACATATTCCAGATTTTAAATCAGGCAACCAAAATTCATATATTTAAATTTTTAGAAAAGAATTTGTTACTCACCTGTTAAAACTTGATGAGCAGAGCACCTGATTTTTCAAAGTCTTTTGAATCTTTTGAAAACTTGCTTGAATGCTTTTAAAAAACTTTAAACTTGAATGTTGCTTTAAAATGCTTCCAACTTAAAAGAAAATGAGGCAACAAATTCCAGGTTGAATGATGAACATGCTACAGATTTGAAGAATGCGGTATGCTTTTGTTTAAAAATAATGCAGGTTAGCTCCAGATCATTGCATGTGCTTCCAAATTGAATAAAATGCAGACTTGCATGCTTGAAAATGTTACAGGGATTTTTGCTATGCGTTTTTGAAGATGGTTATAGGGGTTTGATTTCAATTTTTAAAATGGTTCTAGGGATTTCTGGGTTTGAGGAGTTACAGGGAATGATTTGCATTTTGATATGAGGATGATTACAGATTTTGGGTTTCAGATTTTGTTTTTGAGGAGTGATTACTGATTTTTTTATCTTGAAATGAAGATTGTTTTGGAGTGAAATGTTTCAGCTAAGAATTTTTCTTTACTATGAAATGAAAATGAGAAAAAGAATAGGAAATGAAGAAGGTAAGTTTATATAACTAATTTATGATTTATTAAAATCAAAGAAAAATAAAAATATAATTTGACACTTGTAGAAAACCCTACATTTGTCACTTACCTTAATTCATAAATTAACACATGTTAAATTATGTTCTAGGATGTTTACACATGGCTCTAAAGTAATTGTATTTATAATTAAGTGTTAATAAAAGTTTTTAACTAAATTAATTAGTTTTTAATACTTAATTATATAGAGATAACTAATTCTTTTAAGGAAATAAAACCATTTATATTTAAAACTAAAAACAATACATTACTTTATTATTTAAAAATAACATTTTAGATAATTTAAATAAAATTTATAAAAGAGATTGTAAATTACTTATTATTTATATGAATAAACGTTTCATATTTTAAATGTATTTAAACTTTCATATTTAATTACAATCATATTTATTAAATAATATTTTAAAAAGGAAATAAAACAAATCTGATTATTAATCTTATTTAAACTTAAGCTAAAATACCTTTTTAAACAATTAAATATTTATTTTATGTATTTTAAAACCATATAGTTCTTTATTAAATGGCTTTGAAAAGCTTAACATTAAATAAATCATAATTTCCCAATTATCAAAATATTGGAATTAGAAAATATGCTATATTAATTAAATTTAAAACCAAACTCATCTATTTAATATATATATATATATATATATATATTATAAATATAAAACAATTTATTAGCTTATTAAAAGATAAATTCACTAATTAAATATTTAATAAAAGAAGATTATTAAATCAATTCAAATTTATTTACAAAAATTATCAAATCAATTTAATTTTAAATACAGATTATTAAATTTATATTGCCAAAAATTCTGAGATATTACATTCCTCCCCCCTTAAAAGAAATTCGTTCCCGAAATTTAAAACAAAGGTAATTTAATAATCTTATTAAAGATTAAATTTTAAAAACACAAGCATATTTATTAATCATATGTTAACAACCAAAGCAACCAACTTATCCAATCAAACAAATCTAGTTATCCAGAAAATTCTGGATAGAATTTTCTCGAGTTTCCTTGGTATAAATATCGGGATACTCGCTCTATAGAATCTAAACAATCAATAATACCAAGCTACAAAGCTCTTTTCTCATCTAGATCTACAAAACTAAATAGGATATCAGACTACAGACGAGTCTGACTCTACAACCAAACCCTCCTGAACTGCTGGTTCCAAAACCAGAGATATATCATACACGTACTCCCTCAGAGATACGTGAAACATACTGAATCCCAGTTATCCAAACTAGCAATTCAACTCTTGAAAACCAAAGCACTTATCTTACCAAAACACAGAAGAAGTCCAAAACACCTCGCAGCTAGCTTCCTAGACTTACCAAAACTTATAGCTCCTTGGATCGGAGAAATCTTAACCATAACCAAATCTCCGACTCCAGAATCAAAATTCCTCCGCCTCCTATCCTCAAAATCCTTCAAACGATACTGGTCTGCCTTCATCCTTCCTGATTAGCTCAACCCTTGCTGATTCTTCTAGAAATAGACTGGACCAAACAACCCAACATAATGATCTCCTCAAGATCAATCCAAAACCAAGAACACAAACTCTACTCCTCAAACAACAGAAAATTGAACTTACTTCTCCTCATCCGGAAAAGACAAACAGAAACACTCCCAAACTGCTTCCGCTGCGCAACTCTGATCTGAAGTAGAAGAAAATGCCGATGAAAACACGAGCACAGACTAGACAACACATTCCAGAAATATGATTCCTTAGATCCATAAAGAAAACTCAGAAATTCCTTTGAAACCTGAGTTGCTTCACCAACTTCTATCTCTAGGAACCATCCTTCTATTAGATGAACCACTAGTACCAATCCTGGAATCTTAGCTGATAAAAAAACTCGATTTCCAGATGTGGACAAACCTATGACTTCCCTGAAGACATCCGGAAAATCTCCAATAACCCAAGAGAGCACTAAAACTATTACAAGTCACTTTTGCGATCAACTCAGCCTAATATCCAAAGAAACTTCTCTCTCTCTTTACCAATCAGAACAGCTTACGCCGGCCAAGCCAATCCACCGAAGAAATGGATTCACACTGCTGCTTCTGAACTCTATTTCAGAAAAACTACTCAGCCAGAAGACTTCCTGCCAACATAGAACACTCCGAGCTGCACTGCTGGCACCAAAGCCAAAGAATTCCTAACCAAAAAATCTTCGAGAAACTCGGACCTCCATCCAAACAGAAACACCTTGCTGAACACATCCACATCATCGATGCAGATCTACTTCCTTAAACTTGTTCCAAAGAAATATTTTTGGAAACATCCATAATCACTGCATCTCATCACGCAGCTACTACTTTCCGAGGTATCAAGACACCATCACTCATTTCTGCCAAACCGACAAATCCAAACTCTATTCATCCAACTTTAAAGATAGACTCCGAACCTTTAGAAGGTTTCCTTCAGAGATTGATGAAATCCCTACACCAAGAAAAGCTCACTCGAGACGGTATTAGGTCTACAGTCTCGTCAGATATACTTCCAACCTCAAACATTCAAACTCCAACCAATGGTAGTTGTGTTACACACACCACTACCTCATCTACCTTTATACCTTATTATTATCCCGCCTTTGGGCAAGGCCGTGATACCAAAAGATCGGACGAAAACCAAAGACAGTTCGTCTCAAAGATTGATTATGCACTGTTTCACCATGGATATCACTGAATTTTGTCCGAGCCCGAATCAGGCTACAATTGATAGAACATGGCAAGCAAAGTCATGGGAACCAGCATTCCAAATTTCAGGTTAATCAGAGTTCGTATGAACGAGATATGATCGCTACAAGTTAGCTAAAGTACACAGTTCGTACCCATCAAACAGTTGAGATGGTGTCCATTTCGAACCGATGGGTTCGAATCCATCACTGATTGCCCTGTTCGAATCCATCAGAATCCATACAATTCGAAACGATCGAGTTCGAATCGATCAGCACTATTGTTCACTTCGAATCGATCGGTTTCGAATCGATCAGACGAATGTCGTCTCAGCATGTTCGTATCCATCGGCTTCGTATCGATCGAGGTGACCAGGCCTTCGCATCGATGGACTTCGTATCAATCGAACTTCGGTTAAAGTGTCTTATTCGAATCCATCGGCATGGCTCGGTTCGTAACCACTGGCTTCGAATTGATCACCTAACATCAACTTCGCATCCATCAGAGATTCGCTGCTTCGTCTCCATCCAAGACCATGTTCGAATCCATGAATAGAGGTTTGTTCGTATCCATCAGGTCAATGAATCTTGGATGACATGTCATCCAACGATACGAACAAGGCAAAATCTACGGATTCAAAGCGGTCAACTCGGAGTATAAACCGGATCGAGGCGAAGTATGCGCGCCACGTCTTCACAAGACCACGTGAGGTGATCGATTCGAAGGAGTCGATTCGAACAGATGGATTCAAAATGGACAGCCGAACGAGATTCATCAAACTCGAATCGATCATATCTCCCAAACCACGAGGCCGAATGCAATGAAATTTTCGCAGTAGCTTCCATACAAGGTAAAGATTGTTCCTGCCAAGTTTCGGCTCGATTGGATCATTTTTTGATGGATTCGAAATCACTTCGAATCGATCTCAGATCGAGTCGAAACTTGGTGGGGTCGGTCGCGTGGGCCCACTCACGTGCCAGAAAAAGTCTCCCGAAGATTGAGCAAGATCTGGGCCTCCAATGCCTATAAATAGCACCCTGAAGACTTCAGAAAAGGGGGATCTTCCGCCATTGAGCGTCCAAACTCTGCCGGATTCAATTCCATACTTCATTATCGCTTTTGTAATCAGATTTGAAAGCTATCATCAATTGTAATCCGCTATAATCGATTGGAATCATCAAGTTAATCAATAAAGACATATGCTTCAGAGTGGACGTAGGCAAGATCGCCGAACCACTATAAATCTTGTGTTTGAGATTGTTATATGTGAATTATTGTGATTGTTGTTGCTTAGATCTGAATTCTATATTGACTGTTGCTGATTTGTGTTCATAAACGGGTGCTTTCACGATATTGGGTGTTTGTGGTCAATTTTGACGCAAACATTTTGGTGCTTTCACTGAGAATTGAACTCAGGAGTTCTACCAATTAAAAGTTGATTCAGAAAGTTTGAAAGTTCAGATTTGAGAAACCATGACGAGACAAACAAGTAAGAGACAAAGGCCAGAGACAAGTGAACACCAAGGAAGTCAAGAGGCCTCCTCAGGAGCGAATCAAGCATTGATCTTCATCACTAGGGACGAGATGGAAACAATGATGAAGAAACAAGAGGAGTTGATTCAGAGTTTATTTCAACAGATAGGACAGCTTGGGGCACAGAATAGAGTAGTAGATGGAGTCCAGAACGGAGCAGGACAATCCGGCGTGGCACCTGAACTAGGGGGCACACCTATGGAGAACGTTGGTCCAATCTCGGAGAGAGAAAGAGGAGTATCTGCACAACCTGGGAGCAGCAGTGGACTGAATTCTCAGCCAAGGGGGCAGATCCTAGAATTCCCTCGTGGACTCGGGGGGCAGGTCGAAAGTAATGAACGAAGATTGCATCTCGGAGACAATGACAGGTTGGCGGAGATGGTTAGGAGAGCTATGAGAGGCGGTTTGGTAAACAAAGATTTGGAGGATGTTAATAGGAGTCCTTTTACTCCAGCAATCAAACAAGCTAGGAACCCACCGGATTTCAAGTTACCATCGTTGGACATGTATGACGGAAGAACGGACCCCACGGTTCATCTAACGAAGTACATGAGGCATATGGAAGTGCTGGGGGCATCAGAGGAAGTTATGGCCCGGTGCTTTCCATTGTACTTGGCGGATATTGCAGCATTGTGGTTTAGACAATTGGAGAATGGATCCGTCGGAACGTGGAATGATTTAATTAAGAGATTTATGAGGCAATTCAGGGTCCACATCACAAGACCCAAGAATGTGATGACGTTGGCAACTTTAAAACAGAAGGCTGGAGAGACTTTGAGGAGTTTTCTGACGCGATTCAATGCGGCGGCAGCTTCAGTGGATCGACCAGATCCATCCATGGTTATGATGGCGGCTGTGTCCGGAATAGCTGATGGAACAGAGTTCAAAAACTCATTAACTAAGGATCCACCCGTGGATCTAGGAGAGTTCTATCATGAGGCATAAAAGTTTTTACGATTGGAGGATGCGAATGCAGAAAGAGAAGAAGGAGAGGGAATAGAAGTTTATGCACTTAATGACAAAAAGCCTCTCGAAAACGACTTAGGCAAGGATAAAAGTAAAAGAAAGACTGAGAATGACGGGGACAGGTCAAAGCGGCAACAGAGGGAGCCGCGATTCACCACTTACACAGAGCTGAATGAGAGTCTGGAACGAATTTATCAGGATACCAAGGAGCAGGTTCCGTATCGCAGACCAATGCGAAGGGATCCAACCTCTGACGAAAGAAAATCAGATAAGTTTTGTGTATTCCATGAATTAAATGGTCATAACACTAATGATTGTAGGCATCTGAAGGACGAGGTGAAAGGGCATATCAGGAACGGTATGCTCCTTCAGTATGTAAGGAGGCGAACTCCAGCAGTGGAATCAGAGAGACAACCGTCCACATCAGCTAGAGGCGGCCCTGAATCAAGGCACCGTTTAATTATCAATTGATTGAAATAACGATGAACAAGTCGTAAGCTTCCACTAACACAATTAAATCATTTACACATGTAAGAGATCGCGAACGATCTCCAGTCATGCTCTGAATGATCATTGACTGTTTCGTAGTGGGAACTTACACTTTGACATCCTTGCTTTGCTTTTGTTTCGTTTTGATTTGGACATTTGGACTTGGTTTGTTTGGACATTTCTATTTTAAAATTCATTTGTTGAATAGATATTTGATTCTGATAATTCTGAAATGGCTAAGCTACTTACACATGTACGGGGCCGCGAATGGTCCTTAGGCATGCTCTGAGATGGCGATAAACCGTCCTAACAAACGATCTAGGGACCCACTCGAACGTGAGCCTGGCATCGATAATACCAAGCCCTCCCGGGCACACTTTCTCGCCTCGAACGGCACCCGACCTCGAACGGTCACAATTTGCCTCGAACGGCATACAATCGCGAAAGATCACAACTTTCCTCGAACAGCACCCGACCGCGAACGGTCACGATTCACTTATAATCTCCGACCTCGAACGGTCACAATTAGCCTTGAACGACACCCAATTGCGAACGATCGATACCCGCCGCGAACGGCATACGACCGCGAACGGTCCCATCTCATCATTCGCCGCGAACGGCATAGATCGCGAACGGTCCCATTCCATCCTTCGTCGCGAACGGCAATCGACCGCGAACAGTCCCGGTTCATCTCAATTGACATACGATCCCGAACGATCGTCATTTGAGGTCATATGAAACTATCAAGTTCTGTACAGGCTGCTGACAGGATATGAACATCCAATTCAAGGCATTACAAAACACGCCTTCCTACCGCAAGGCATGTTTGGGGGGCAAATGTTATCCCGCCTTTTGGCAAGGCAGTGATACCAAAAGATCGGACGAAAACCAAAGACAGTTCGTCTCAAAGATTGATTATGCACTGTTTCACTATGGATATCACTGAATTTTGTCCGAGCCCGAATCAGGCTACAATTGATAGAACATGGCAAGCAAAGTCATGGGAACTAGCATTCCAAATTTCAGGTTAATCGGAGTTCGTATGAACGAGATATGATCGATACAAGTTAGCTAAAGTACACAGTTCGTACCCATCAAACTGTTGAGAAGGTGTCCATTTCGAACCGATGGGTTCGAATCCATCACTGATTGCCCTGTTCGAATCCATCAGAATCCATACAATTCAAAACGATCGAGTTCGAATCGATCAGCACTATTGTTCACTTCGAATCGATCGCACTACGCCATAGATGGCCTTCTGCAACATATTTGCAAGGTGTTGCCAGGTAAAATGTTGCGATAGCTATACAATTTTGGTCCTACTGCAACGTTGAATTTTTGGTGTTGCCTTAGCCATAAAAATATGTTGCTCTAACTAAACAAGTGTAATTGATGCAACATTTTTTTATAGTGTTGCTATAGCAGACCTTTGCATATCTTTCGCACCGATCCGCGCCAATCTACCAAGGCAAATCCTACGTTGGAGAACGTGACACCTCATCAATCCGAACACCACACCTTGATCTTTTAGAGCCGCCAGGAAAAAAAGCCCCCGCAAATAACTTTTCTCCTACGAATCTTCTTTTCCATCTTCTTCAGTTTCTCATCCTTCCTCTAGGTTTCCGCTCCCAAATAAAATTCGCTAAAGCATACCCAAACCGCCAATCGAAATATCGTAGATCGAAACAGTTTTGTATGGAAATCAAATTCTTGTTTTAATGTGAGGATGTTTTGCACTTTGCTAGAGATTGTCGTGCCCTTATTCGTTGCTTCAGATGCATCTTTTAGGTCACAGGAAGAATCGGTGTTTGAGGAATTCGAAGGTTTCAGTTGCAGGAAGCAAATCACAGCTGAGTATCTCTAACCATGGTTTCCATTTCGTTCTGAAGAGCATGAAACTCAAGCGCATATTACTGGATCAATTATTTCAGAGATTTGAGGCATTGAGCTTTTGGAGGATCTTTTTATGCATTTTTATGCTATTAACTCTGTCAATATAGGTATGAATTATAAAGTTAAATTTGGTGGTCCAGAAGTTAATTCGAATGTTGCCAGCCTCAAAGATTTAAAGTTTTCTAATTTTAAATCGAATGATACGAGTTTAGATGAGATGTCGAATATCAATACTAATGTCTTAGGGATGAATACCGTGGATCTTTCAGACTCAATGCTTTTAGATCCATCTGTAATGAATTTCATTTCAAAATTTGAATGCCATGGGATAGCTTCTGGTTGTGACAATCAAGAGCAATTGTTTGATCAAAATTTGGATAGTTTGTTTACATTAATGATAGAGATTGTAAAGCAAGTGGAGGCAGTAAGTCTAGCTTCGTGATCTCTACCTCGAGCAGTGTTGATAGTTTTGTTGATTTGGATGAATTAGATTTGAATTTAGAGAAGAGTTTGGATGTTTCTTTTGATTTGGGGGTTCAAGCATTGTTCACATCACTTTAGGGCTTCAATTTCGATTTTGAGGTATAACATCTCTCCCATCACTTTAGGGCTTCGATTTGGGGGTACATGAATCAATGAACAATCTTTTTTCCTAATCTCAAATATTTCTCAGGATCAACCCGGTTTGGAAATTGCTTCTGCTGCGAATCCTACCTCTAATACATTATTTACTTTACATGTTCGAACTTTCTTCAACTTCATGTTAATTGATAGATAAAAGGTATCAGTGTAAATTTCCAGGACAGTTAGCATAGTCGTAAGGATACTTGAGCGTGGAGTAAAAGATTTTGGGTACAAATCTCCTGGACATCAATTACCCGAAAAAAAGTATCAAACTAAAAGCCAACTTATACTAGATTTTAAGGTTATGGAAAAAAGTACCTTGACTTGATATAATATGAATTTTAATGATAGTCTATATGAGAACTGCATTTCCAAATTATTTATTAAACAATTAATATCATATATGAAACTCTAGTTTAGTACTTTAAACAGCGTTGCAGATGGTTTAAGTATGGGAACGCCAATGAGATTCAATTATGAGGAAGGAGTAAGGTCCTGAATGTGTACCTAACCATGATCAAATTAAGAAATCAACCCTTTCAAAGTTCATAGAAATTAATGAAAATTCCTATGTGATTAACCTTTTGAAATCTCAAGTAGTTTTAGCTTTTCTCATCCAAATGAGTTTAACCACGATGATGGAGCTCTTTGCAGTAATTGTGACTCAAAGCTAATTGGCTCAAAAATGGAAGAGAATAATGTAGGACAAATATTTAAGTTGGCATAATACTCTTTATAATTTATTTCTTCTCTTTTACTTCATTATGTTCTTTCTTTATTTTTTAGTTCATTAACATTGCCTATACAAAGGCTTTAATATCATGCAATAAATCATTTAGTTCAAAATCTAAGGCTAGTTCATATTTCATGGTTACTTCCTGAGCTTGTTTTCTTTAAAATTTACTAGTGCTGCATCGGTTAGAGGTAGATATCTTTAAAATGGTTGCAAGTATTTAATTTCTTGAACCATGTAATGAAAACTCAGTAAAAATATGAATTACAAGTAACCTATTTCTCATCATTTACTAATTCTCTTTCAATATGTTAAGCCCTTCATTTTAGGATAGGCATTTTTTCAGTGTGTTCAACAGTCTTCAATTAGTGGATTTATTTCCTCCTCGACCGCCATACCATCCGTGCTTGACATTTTATCTCTATCACTTTTGCATAAGAGAAACAAAGAGCTTAATCAGAATAAAACTGTAATAATGAGGTTGTGTTCTCATTTAAGAGTAATAAGTTTGAAATGTGCATACCTCAAAGAGTAAATGATTAGTCCAACAGTAACAATTGCAAATGCAAAATAGTATAACCAATCAACCTAGATGCAGTCAATTGTATGAATATAAGCAAACATCAATACATAATAAATGGCAGTATAATTAATATCACAGTGAAGAATGAATACCTGCTGTTTATAAAAGAAAATTCGAATAAGCACTGCCCACATATCAGATGTCAGCAATGATAGGTTCAATAGAGTAGCTCCACTCATCTGCAACGTGATATTACTCAACGTAAACAACGCTAATCCAGCTTACATGATATATACGTTCAGTATATTACAATTACAAATACAAACCTTAAGTAGAAAAATGGCTGCAGTGTAAAATAGAAATGATGCTGTTGCATAGCCAGCAAACAGAGCAATCTGCAAGAAAGAAAAGTAACATACAGTTACCTAATATATTCAAAACAGAAGTTTAAATAAAAGGATCAGTAGAACTACTTACAATTCTTGCAGACCACTGAACTGATACAAGTTCTTTTCTCTCAAACATATATCTAGAAGAATAGTGAAACTAAACCAATAACTACAAGGTAGGGTTCAAGCATTGATAAATTAACACAGAAATTTATAGGAGAGATATTTTCTGAAAGGTAAGGATAAGTCACAAGTGTAAGCAAGCAATAAAAAGGATACATCTCACACAAACTAATCAGCCCTCCAATGCAGCCAAGCATCGCGAGGAATTCAACCCCATCTTTTTTCTTGACACAAAATTCCTATATTTTTCAGTAATTATGGAACAAATAAGAAACCCGGTACAATTATGATGTAGTTTGATCTAAATGAGGAAAAGCATGAATAAAAGATAGAAAATGGTCACCTTTCCAACATTGCTAATTGCATAGCGCAATGTTGCTACAATTACAAGTGCATCGCCTAAGAGAGGGTTACTTCCACCTAATTGTGAATTTATGTTAAACAACAAAGGTTATTGTTTCATAGCACTACATGCAATATGAAATGGTACCATTACTTCTAGTTTCTGTATAATAGTTCTAAATGGTTCATATTGACCTGCAATCTTAAAGATTTTAAAATTTCGGAACAATTCCAAATTTTGCAAAATTAATTTACTGATAAGTAGTTCAATGTGTGCTTGAATTAACTATCTATTGAACTTGTATCAGGAGACATCATCCGATGCAGCACTTTTTCTTAAAAGTCGTAAGAGAACAGATGGACGTGAGTACGTGTCTAATCCTCAAGTAATGAATTACAAACTTGTAAGTAATAATTCTGTTTTGTAATAATTTTGTTCTGTTTTGCACATGCTGCACATTATTCATGTCTTGCTCATGTGCATGTATGCTCATGTCCTTGAAACTGTCCTTGAAACACTTGTTGAACCTGAGTTTCGCAAACGTACTAATAAAATAGATGTTTGCTTTGGAAATTGTAATTGAGTACATTGTGAGATTAAGAATTTTGATCCCTCAGCCATTTTTTTTCCTTTTCTAGTCGAATGAAGAGGACTTGCTTTTGTGTTTGGCTAGAAATGACACAAAAACTAAAAATGAATTTGGTTAAAGGGATTACTGACTTGGTTTATATGAAAATATATGTCTAAGGTAAATCAGAAGGTACAAGAGAATTTGGCTAGGGTGCTTAAGAAATTAGGTGATGCCAACCCGGAGATGAACATCAATGTAGAGGATCTAACTTCCACAATCATGTCCAGTGAGACTGATAATCTGACTAGAGGCACCAGCTCTTAAGTCTCATTTATGAATTGTTATGTGTACCGGATATTTTGGGGTAGCTTTGTAGTATTTTGGGGTAACTGGATATTTTGGGGTAACTGACATGAATTGTGATGTGTACTGCTGTATGAATTGTTATATGTACCGTGTATTATGCTGTGTATTATGCAAGTGTTTTATGTGATATTGTATTGTGTATTATGCAAGTGTTCTATGTGATATTGTACTGTTCTATGTGCTCTTAGTGTCTCTTTAGTATAGTGTTGCAGTAGCTTCAGTATAGTGTTGCAGTAGCTTCAGAATAGTGCTGCAGTAGCTTCATAATAGTGTTGCCACCGGGTTATAAATGTTGCTTAAAATAATGTTGCAACAGTCATTCAAGGTGTTGCCTTAGGGATGGACCCAGTTGGGTCGTGGGCCCCACATTGTTGGCCCCACAAGATGCGGGCCCCACAACTTCAGAAAGTTAATATCTATAGCAACATTTTTGGAATGTTGCTACAGATACCTATGTGTGTTGCCATAGACCCAAATAGGGTTCTGTTGCAACAATATTACTGATGTTGCCGTAGATAGTCAAAATGTTGCCTTTGAGGTCTAAGGCAACGGCAAAAATTGCATCACCCTAAAAGTGTTTCCATAGACCTATGGCAACATTTTTAGGGCCTGAGCCAACATTTTTTTTGTGTTGCAAAAGGCCATTTATGGCGTAGTGTCGGTTTTGAATCGATCGGACGAACGTCGTCTCAGCATGTTCGTATCCATCGGCTTCGTATCGATCGAGGTGACCAGGCCTTCGCATCGATGGACTTCGTATCGATCGAACTTCGGTTAAAGTGTCTTATTCGAATCCATCGGCATGGCTTGGTTCGTAACCACCGGCTTCGAATCGATCACCTAACATCAACTTCACATCCATCAGAGATTCGCTGCTTCGTCTCCATCCAAGACCATGTTCGAATCCATGAACAGAGGTTTGTTCGTATCCATCAGGTCAACGAATCTTGGATGACGTGTCATCCAACGATACGAAAAAGGCGAAATCTACGGATTCGAAGCGGTCCACTCGGAGTATAAACCGGATAGAGGCGAAGTATGCACGCCACGTCTTCATAAGACCACGTGAGGTGATCGATTCGAAGGATTCGATTCGAACCGATGGATTTGAAATGGAAAGCCGAACGAGATTCATCAAACTCGAATCGATCATATCTCCCAAACCACGAGGCCAAATGCAATGAAATTTTCACAGTTGCTTCCATACAAGGTAAAGATTGTTCCTGCCAAGTTTCGGCTCGATTGGATCATTTTTTGATGGATTCGAAATCACTTCGAATCGATCTCAGATCGAGTCGAAACTTGGTGGGGTCGGTCGCGTGGGCCCACTCACGTGCCAGAAAAAGTCTCCCGAAGATTGAGCGAGATCTGGGCCTCCAACACCTATAAATAGCACCTTGAAGCCTTTAGAAAAGGGGGATCTTTCGCGATTGAACGTCGAGACTCTGCCGGATTCAATTCCATACTTCATTATCGCTGTTGTAATCAGATCTGAAAGCTATCATCAATTGTAATCCGCTGTAATCGATTGGAATCATCAAGTTAATCAATAAAGACATATGCTTCAGAGTGGACGTAGGCAAGATCGCCGAACCACTATAAATCCTGTGTTTGAGATTGTTATATGTGAATTATTGTGATTGTTATTGCTTAGATCTGAATTCTATATTGACTGTTGCTGATTTGTGTTCATAAACGGGTGCTTTCACAATATTGGGTGTTTGTGGTCAATTTTGACGCAAACACTTATATTGGAAAAAAACCCGAACAGGTAACCCAACATATAGGTAGGAATAAAATACATATATATATATATATATATATTAAAAACACAAATACGCTCTCTCAAGATAGACACCACTTCAGAGCCTAGGTATTCGCTCAACCTATTGCTCTGATACCAACTGTGACGACCTGACCTTCAACAACCAGAAAGTCGCATCATCTTTAAGAAAGAAAGGGATAGAAAAGAGTAAAGAAAGAAGAGAAAGAAGAAACAGCAACAGAATCTCAACAGTGGAACGAATAAATTATATTAATAACATAAGTATTGCATAGTATACAACAACTATCAGAGTTACACAGACAATACATCACATACTAGACAGTTATAAACGCCTGTCTAGTTATACAACTCAATACAATTCAGAGAAAACACAGAGATATCAAAACATAGCGGAACTCTATATATCTACATGCTGAAGTCTCCTCCTCCATTGCTCCTCCTCAATTCATCAAAGCTAACCTGAATCCCTTGGTTACTCATAAAAATTTGAGTACCCAAGAGTTTAAGAAAAACATAAATAAACTCTGGGTCAGACATGGGTCTGGTGTGAGCAACAGGTTAAGGTTGCTTAACTTTGAAAAGCCTTTGAAAGAAAGGTATCACGTAAGACTTCCCACACATAAACATGGAAAAGTTTTTACCTTACGCTAACCAAAACATTTGATAGGAAATCCAGCGATATTATAATAGGTCTTGGGTTTCCAAGTAAATAAGAAATAGCCGAAATATTTACATTATTAAATTCCAGCTACTAGCCACAAAAGTGGGTAATACAATCAAAACCAAGGGCACTTATTGTATTTTGGATTCCATACAATGGCAGGGCTACCGGGGTACCGCCCGTCACAGCATGGTGCCTAGATCACCTTACCGAGGATCACTTCCAATCTCCTGCAACACAAAGCCGAAACCATTCCTTACTGAACAGTTCAGAACAAGACCACCCCGCAGTTGTGATCAGCAACCGCACCACACTGCCGAAATAAAGGGACATCTAGACATGGGTAAATCTCGTCCTACTTGGGCATGACCCACTTAGCCTTGCTGCACCTCCCCTATTTTAGCCATTCCCGGTTGATGAGGCTTGAGGCTATGATTATAGAACACATCACTTAGAATGCTCATCGTCCACCTGACGATGTTCTGAAAGCATTCAATCCATACAAGTTCGTTCCAGGTTTGAACGAAACCGAAGGCATTATCTCATTACACTCATTTTGGAATCACCCTAAGAGTTAACGACGATAACCCTTGCACTCTGAATCTTCATCTTCACTTGAGATTCACGACCTATCGTTAATTTGGATCGATGTGGTTTTCGGATATCCAAATCTAGAAACCCGATCCTGGTCTCACCGAATCCAAAATGTGTCTTTTAAGGCCAAGTTGTTTTAAGGTTTAAAACAATTCAATTCAGTATCTATATACACATAGATAGATAATTCACAAACCACAATAGATAATCAACATTATCATAATAATCAGATGATCCACATTATAAATAGATAATCCACACTATCATCGAAATAGATAATCCATATTATCTTCACAAGGCAACCAAAGCATTCATACCACACAACATTACTTATCTCATTTCTGAGATCACAAAGCATTCAAGGCAACCAATATCATCCATTCATACATAAGCAATGATTTAACGATCACACCATCTATAATTAATTTAAAGAGAATTAAATTAATTACTTTATCTCTAATTAATTTAAAATAAATTAAATTAATTACTTTATCTCTAATTAATTTAAAATAAATTAAATTAATTACTTCATCATTATAATCCTGCTTAACTTAACCATTAATAATTACAAATCAATTAATAAATCACCAACTCATTATTCATTTCCATTAATCATTCCTGATTAACAATTCCCTAATTACTAGTAATTAGCCTTTAAATTAATTACACAAGTTAATTATGCTTAACCCTTTACAAAAATTAAATTTTAATTACTTATCAATTAATTAACTAAAATTAATTACATTAATCCTTTATTAATTAATTACTTCATTGATTAATTATTCCTTAATTAATCAATTCTAAGTTTACATCATTAATTTTATTAATTAATGATTTCTAATTACATTTTTAATTAACTCTCTATATAATTAATTACATTAAGTAATTAATCTTCAATTAAACCACATATATTAATCACTCTTGATTAATAACATCAAGTAATTAACTACCCTTAATTACTTCATTAACTAAATTACTCCTTAATTTATTCTCTAATTAATCCCTTGATTAATCCCATTCAGTAATTAACTACCCTTAATTACTTCATTTCAAAAATTAATTACCGTTAGTTAATTATCTCAATTAATCCCTTGATTAATTACAAAGTAATTTAATCCAAATCACTTCCATTATTAAAACATCTTTAATTACATTCAGTATTTATCAGTTAATTATTTCCCTAAGTAATTACAATTCCATTAATTACATTAAGTAATTATTTATCAAATCATCAAGTGTTTAAATTAATTAAACTTAATTAATTAACTTAAACTAATCACATTAACCCAATTAATTACATTAAGTAATTAATTCCTTAATTACTTCAATTAAGTAATTACACATAAACAATTTCACAAATGATTATTATTAATTAATTAATCTAATTAATCTAATTAATCATTAAAAGCAATCACATTAATTAATTATCAAACAGTCTCAAGTTAATGACCTTCATTAACAATTCCTTAATTTCTTCCTTAAGAAATTAACTCAGATTAACCATTATTAATTACAAATTTGTTAATATTTAATCACCAATTAATTAATTACTAATTATTTAAATTAATTAAGTGTTAACTTCAACTTAATTAATCCTTAATTACTTGTTTAATTAATCTTAAATCATTTATTAAAATCTAATTAATAATCCTTAATTACAAATTAGTTAACCTTAATTAATTAATCTCAAGTCTTAATTTATTAATTTAAAAACTCTTAATTACTTAATTAATCATCCATATTATTAATTAACTAATTAATTACCCATTTAAATTAACTTACTAATTTAATGAATCCAAATCATTAAAATTCTATTTATCTTAACATTTCTTTCTTAATCAAAGCATTTAAAACAATTTGTTTTCAAATTTACCTAAAATTTCATTTTAAATTTAAGATTAAAATGAATATAAATTTGTCTAAAATAAGTTTAAAAACAATTCAAAATCTTTTTATCTCACAAGTTAAAGAAATATCCATTTTATAAAATAAGTTTAAAAGAATTTAAACCAGACTCATTTTTAAATTCAAATCAATTAAAAAACACTTTAACAAACAAGATTGTTTAAATCATTTTAAATTTTAAAAACTTTCATTTATTTCAAAACTGGAATACATATTTAATTTTGATTCCAAATTACATAGATTCAAAACTTACTTACATTTTAACTTCATTTTAAATTTCAAATCAACCATATTTTTAAAGTAATTAAACAATTTAAGTTTAAAACTTTATTTTATTTTAAAAGCTGAAACTCAAACCTAAATTCCAGATTTTAAAACTAGATTTAAACTTATTTAAAATTTCTATTTTACAATCTAAACTTTCAGTTTAAATTCAATACCAATATACTTTTATACTTAAAAGTTGTTAAAACCAAATTTGAATTTCAAAATTTAAATCTTTTCAAATCTAAGGTTCAAAGTATTTGAATTCATATTCAAACTCAGGTTTTAAAACTTAGTTTAAAATTTCAGTTTACATTTAAACTTTACTTTTAAATTAAAAAAAAACAGAACAGGTTTCTGTTTTTATTTTAAAACCTGATACAAAACAATAGACTCAAGCCAAAACCTAAGTGACTTCGAGTCAAATCCTAACCTGCTTCGGGTTAAAACTCGAATCACCCGAGAATCACTCGAGTATGCTATAACTGCTACAATCCCAAACTTCATCAGTTAACATCATCAGAACAAAGTGCAACGTGCACATGCACGGTGACTTTGATCACCTCCGATCAACATCGACTATCATCTCACAACGAACATCAACCCCTCATCTCACCTCGATCATCAGATCACTCAAAATCAACTCGAATTTGTATTCGAGTTCAAAAACCAAAACCTAAAACAGGTAGAAAAACTTCATCCAAACCTGTCAACGTCTCCCCTTTGAAACTCCGACCACCGTTACCTTTGAAACTCCGGCGAAGTCCTCGTCAACCCACCAACTTCCACTACCCAAGTCCTCTATGCACTCGATCCACCGAGGAAGACGAACCAATAACAGAACTCAAACCCATATAAACTAGGGTTCCACACTTCAAATCATAACCATCATCTCCAAAATGAAATGCACCAAAATCTGATAATTTTCCCATCATCCATGATAACTCCTCCACCTCCAGGAGCACTCTCTTCACCTCCAATCATTTGTGGCCATATAGATGCCTTAAAATACACATTACAGTCAATAGCGAACCGCTCCTTGATTCTAGCATTAAAAATTATAATTTTAGGTTTAAAATTCATGATTTTGTATAATGTTTCAGATTATAACCCCGAAACAATAAATTGTGACACTAAAATTTTCACTTATTTTAAACTTGATCATTTGATTTAGTTTCCAGTGATAATCTAAGGTTATTTTAACTTAAGTAAAATTATAAATTAAAGTTTGTAATTAAACTAACAAGTTTCATTTGAAACTCTGATTTAACAATGATTAAATCAAGAGAATTTGAATTTGAACAAGAAACTATAACGGAGTAGATTCTGTAAAAAAAAATAACAGGCATGCATCATACAACCAGAAGTACAACCATATATAAATATACATAACAATGCATATATAACAAGTATACATATTCCAGATTTTAAATCAGGCAACCAAAATTCATATATTTAAATTTTTAGAAAAGAATTTGTTACTCACATGTTAAAACTTGATAAGTAGAGCACCTGATTTTGAAAAGTCTTTTGAATCTTTTGAAAACTTACTTGAATGTTTTTAAAACTTTAAACTTGAATGTTGCTTTAAAATGCTTCCAACTTAAAAGAAAATGCAGGCAACAAATTCCAGGTTAAATGATGAACAGGCTTCAGATTTGAAGAATGCAGTTTGCTTTTGTTTAAAAAAAAATGCAGGTTAGCTCCAGATTGTTGCATGTGCTTCCAGATTGGATAAAATGCAGACTTGCATGCTTGAAAATGTTACAGGGATATGCATTTTTGAAGATGGTTACAGGAGTTTGATTTCAATTTTGAAAATGGTTCCAGGGATTTCAGATAGATTTCTGGGTTTGAGGAGTTAAAGGGAATGATTTGCATTTTGATGTGAGGATGATTACAGATTTTGGGTTTCAGATTTTGTTTTTGAGGAGTGATTACTCATTTTTTTTATCTCTTGAAATGAAGATTGTTTTAGAATGAAATGTTTCAGCTAAGAATTTTTCTTTACTATGAAATGAAAATGAGAAAAAGAATAGGAAAGGAAAAAAGGTAAGTTTATATAACTAAATTTATGATTTATTAAAATCAAATAAAAATAAAAATACAATTTGACACTTGTAGAAAACCATACATTTGTCACTTACCTTAATTGATAAATTAACACATGTTAAATTAGGTTCTGGGATGTTTACACGTCTCTAAAGTAATTTGTATTTATAATTAAGTGTTAATAAAAGTTTTTAACTAAATTAATTAGTTTTTAATACTTAGTTATATAGAGATAACTAATATTTTTTAAGGAAATAAAACCATTTATATTTAAAAATAAAAACAATACATTACTTTATTATTTAAAAGTAACATTTTAGATAATTTAAATAAAAATTATAAAAGAGATTGTAAATTACTTATATTTATATGAATAAATGTTTCATATTTTAATTGTATTTAAACTTTCATATTTAATTACAATCATATTTATTGTACAATATTTTAAAAAGGAAATAAAACAAATCTTATTATTAATCTTATTTAAACATAACCTAAAAATCCTTTTTAAACAATTAAACATTTATTTTATGTATTTTAAAACCATATAGTTCTTTATTAAATAGCTTTAAAAAGCTTAACATTAAATAAATCATAATTTCCTAATTACCAAAATATTGGAATTAGAAAATATGCTATATTAATTGAATTTAAAACCAAACTCATCTATTTAAAATATATATAAATATATATACATTATAAATAGAAAACAATTATTAGCTTATTAAAAGATAAATTCACTAATTAAATATTTAATAAAAGGTTACAAAAATTATCAAATCAATTTAATTTTAAATACAGATTATTAAATTTATATTGCCAAAAATTCTGGGATATCACAGATTTAAGTAGTATTTTAATTTATTGGGACGAAGTGTGTGGCAATGTAAATTTGTAGAAATTATCTAGTTTTATAAATATGAATAAAAGTCTACCGTCTGAAATAACAAGTAATATCTAAAAGAAAGAGATGTATAAATTAGAGATGTTTACTGTATTTTGTACAGTCTATTCCAATAATAACAAAAAAGGAAATTCCTTGTAATTTCAAGCATAACACAAAACCTCTTTTAGATAGCTTATGGAAAATTACAGTGTTAATGTTTTTTTAGGATGTTGTAATTCCAACGCATTAAAATATAGAAATCTGTAAGTATAAACCAAAGTGTTATAAGTTGAGGTAATAACAACAATTAGGTTATAAATCTAATATATGTGATAAATTAGAAAATAACAACAGATGAAATGTTTGTAATGTAACTAAACGAGTAATTGGGAAAAACTACAGTCGTCAAAGAAGTTTAGTGAAAGTTAAAGAGGGTCGGTAAGCTATATTTAATAGTGTTGAGTGGAAGCTAAGCAATAAAAGATACCTATTGTGTTAAAATTATAAGTAAACAGTAAATGATAGTAAACGATGTTAATGAAACAGAAGTAAGCTATGTAAGAGGCATAGTGAATAAATGAATAAATTATATAACTTCAAGTATGTATTTATGGCCAGTGTGAATCATTGAATATAGTCAATAATTTAGACTAATTGAAAATAACTTAGTCATTAAAATAGTTTGGAATGCGAGGTCAGTAATATTACACAACAGAAGTTTGCCCACCACAAGAGGCTACTAGTAGTTGTGGGTACATATTGATGAGGGACATATCCAACTATAGGATCCGTGGAATTATACGTTTGCATATTGGTGAATGGAATATACTAAAGTAGGATGTTTCGCCCAGGTCGAAGTGTTAAAGGGCCAAGTAGAGTCTGTTTCAACCTTTTAGAGGGTATGTGTTAAACAACCATGCAGGCATTTCTTTAGTTGCATTTAGAAATCTAAATGGGACGGTGTGCGTAGGCTCGATGTTATGTCAACAGGATTGGTACCATATGTATGAGGAGTAGGAGTTGTATACATAGTAAGAGATCATCATCAGTCCTGAGTGGTCAACAGAAAGATAAGGGTTACGCTTAAATGGGCTATACCTCCTACTAGTGTAGATCATGTATAGGACATGCACTACCTCACAGTTGTTTGTTAGTTTTTTTGTAAGGAGGCAAAGTTATATGATCCTTAGTGGAGGCCTTTCAAAACGAGCTAAAATACAGTCAAATGGTTGTGATGTTTTTATTAGGCACTATGGAAGTTCCTTGGTATATATGGCGGTAAGGACATGATACTACATCGACGATGGATTCTGACAAGGTGCAGATTTATAAAGATTGCGAGGAAAGTATCCTGGTTCAAAGGGGGATTGTAGTGCTTATATATATACCTACGTAGTTATTAAATACTTTGAGTGGGTGGGGTGTATCGTACGCGTATATGAAGTCAATGCAACTAAGATTAAAAAGCAGATATAATACATAATTGAAAGCAATCGACATAAACTAGTATTATGTACCAAGTACGTAATTTATCAGTCATCGGAACGTTATTTTGACCTATTGCTCATTACAAACCACATGATAGACTTAGAAGGATAGGCACTGGTACAAGGCGGGAATGGTGGAAGGTCATGCATGCTTGACGCTAACAAGGAAACTAGATACCGAAAGTATTAGCCTTGGTATGTAATTATACGTTTTATTATATTTCACTATTCCGCTGTGAGTTCTTATCAGTAGTGCTCTGATATACTTTAGTTTATTTAGAGAATACCAACACCAACGATTCATATCCTAGTTGTAAAGTCCCAAATTTTAGTAATTTGATTTTGAATATTAATTAATTTTAATTATTAAAATATTAGTTTAAAAAGGTTTAATATAAGGGTTGTTTTAAAATTAATATCCTGAATGCAAACATAAGGACTATTTAAAAATATTTAATTGAGAATTAATATTTGAATACTATTTCAATTAATGGGATTTACAATTGAATGCTAATTTTAATTGATTAAATGTACTTTTTCAACTCCTTTAAATTATAAATAATAACAATGAATTCAATTTGGAAATTTATTTGCACTAATAAACAATTGAAATAAATAATCGAATATTTTATCATTAATATTACAACTTAATTTCTGTTGATGTATTTTTATCTCATTTATTTGATTTTTTTCTTAATTTTTAATTTGGAAAATATTTAAATTATTCGTTTGATGAATTATCACCAAATAGCAAAAAAATTTTGATTTTACATACCCAATAATAAGTGTACATTATTATTGTTTTGGTATCGCATCACTGTTTCGAGCGTAGTTGAATTTTTGTTTTGTCATTTCGGGTTCATGTATAAACGAACATTTATGTAGCGAGATGTTGGAAGATGTGAAATTTATATAATTCAAACCCAACAATTAGTACCCTCAAATATAATTTCATCAAATCACTCTGGCCTTTTTCCTCCTTTCGCTTTTCGTTATTCCCAATAGTAATAGCAAGAAGAAGAAAAAATGGTCTTCTTATTTAATCCAACAAAAAATTAAAATTAAAATAAATAGGTTGGAAAGCGAGTGAGTCTTTGGTTGCCTACATCGAAGGGCGTCAAAAGGCGGATGTTGGTGAATTGTGGTGGCTCATGGTGAGTCACATCGTTCAAGGAAGTTTTGGCTCGTACTCTTGTCATCGACAGCGACTGAAGTGATGAGGTAGGTGGCAATAGGTGTAACGGAGGTAGGGTTTCCTTCTGGCCAAGTGCGGCAGCAAGTCGGGGGGCCTGGTGGCGGTGCTTGGAAAATGGACGAAGCAGCTTTCTCAAGCTCGTTCTCGAGCTAGTGATGACATGGTGAGGCATTTATCATTTGGTTGTGCTTGACTTGGTCATGGGGAGCCATGCCAAGTCGGCGGTGGTGACCAAAGTTCGAAGGCGACGACAACAAGCAATGGAAATCGATGGCCTGGGTATGAAACCTCGTATGGTTAAGCGTGGTTAGGGTTTTTATTTAGGTAATTAATAGCTAATGGTGTGATTTGTTAATAAATAATATTATTTAATTTTGATAATTTATTAATGAAATAACTATTCCACATTAGGTCCAAATCAAACTCGTCAATCGCGTTATGCTTATAAGAACGAAATCTGCGATATGAAATTTGGTTGGTAGGAATTATAGCTTGTGAAAATTTCACTCCAAATCGACGAAAACTAGAATGCTTCAGTGGCAACTAAAACTCTAGTGAGTTCTGCTCACCCTTTTGGTTAACCAATAATGTTTTATAGTAGATAAAAATTATTGATTGTTTGCTTGGATGCTTTATTGCTTGATTGTTTGATTTTAATGAATTGTCACTTTTAAAACGGTTAATATACGAGATCAATTGCATGGATTTAACTGATGTATAGGAAATTTATAGAGGGATCAAATGGGATTCCTCACTATTGTTTTATTATTTTTCAATAATATTCCTTTTATATGAACTATTGAAACATAAGAAATGATTATTTTGCCCTATGAAACATGATATCGTTATATGTTGAAAACTTAACCTCTGTAGTGATCAAAATCATATCAACATTGGTTAAGCGATGTGGTGACTGTTGGCTAAATTTAGTATTTTGAAATACTATTATTTTCCAGTTATGGTTTAAAAAGGGTTTTTGATTTAGTGAATGTTGTTAAATCTAACCTTTGGGTTTTCTGGAATATTTTCATTTAAGAAAAATTTGAACTTCTTCGTTTTACCCTAACTTTTTTTTGTTTGTCTTTTCTAAATCATTTAGAAATGATTTAAAGTTGTTTAACTATTATTTAATAATGATTTTAAGCGGTTTAATTATTGTTTAACTATATTTTAAAATTTTTGTTTATTTATATCTAATATTGTTTTTAAGTTATTTATCAATATTTTATATTATGAAAAGTATTTGTTAAATAATAAATATTGTTTGAAGTTAATAATTATTTATTAGTAATGTTTTACTATTAATAACTATTATTATATAATAATGTTTTGAAGTAAATTATTATTATTTATTTATAATGTTTTGAAGTTTTTAATTATTATATAAAAAATGTTTTGGATGTTTGTACCAAAATTGGTCACAAACCCCAAAAGTAGTGAAAGCACCAGTATTTACACACAAATCCACAATATCCAAACACAGACTACAGATCTTGATAATGTAGAGGGTAAAAGTGAAGAAATAGCAAATGTCAAATGAGCAAGAAAGTAAAGAACATAAGAAAATTTTAGTAATTCGGCTATCTCCGGCCTACCGCCCACTTCGAGAGTTTACTTTATATTCCTTTATACTGTGATTACAGTTACAAATGAGTGCTACTCAATAGCTGAAATGGCAGAGTTTAACCAAGCTTGAAGATAAAAGAGAGCAGAGAGATAACAATCCTTTTTCTTGAGCTATGCTCTCTCTCTATTTATAGGTGGAATCTACAAAAATCTTACTGAAAATTAGGAAGAGAAGTCCCTTGGTCCATATGGGCCCATATGCAGATCGATGGGGCTCACCTCCATGCTTTGGGATCGATTAATAAGTCCTTCGTATCGATAATAATCAAATTAAAGACAGTTGAGATCGATCATGTTGAAAGATGACAGTGCAAAGTCCTTGCTCTACAAATTTCATAAAGTTCCAATGTGTAGATTGTGAGATATGATCGATCCAAGTTCGAGTGTGCAAGTGTAGGTTGATGATTTCGTATCCATAGGTTCATTTGTTCATATCCATCATACTACATCCATCTGAGTCTTGCACTGTGATCCATGCAATGCGCTCCAATCTTTGACCGGTTCCTTCGTATTGATCGATAGGAATGATCGATATGAAATATTTCCAAGTGCATTTGCCTCCGTATCCATCAATTGCTTTATTCCGCGTATTGATCCCAGTTTTTATCGATATGAAGTGTAATGATTGAAACCATTTTCCTCGTGTCGTAGTCAAATCCGTATCGAGTCTTCAACATGCTTTGCCGTATCAATTTGATCGTTATGCATCTATCGGTAGGAAAATAATAATCCACGTCCATCAACTTGTATCCTTATTGGAGCTGCCTGATCGATACGAATTGTATCGATACGAGATGTGTCAATAGGTATGTCGATTGATCCAAACCAAATGTAAAGCGCATGTGTTAATCCAAATCTATATCCATAGTGGTCGATATGAGAGTATCGATACGAGCCAGTTTATCATGAATATTGATCCATCCATAGCCCAAGCATATGAACTCTGATTGACTTGAATACGAAGTGTAGCCTCACCGAGCCTTGTTTTAATTCCAATTGATCCCACCTTGATTGAAGCTTGGTCCAATTTGGGCTGTATCGATCATAGCCTTGTTTCCAATCGATCTCCAATCCTGATATCCATCCTTTTTAGCCAATTTGTTGATATCGTAGCTTTGACCAAAAAGCGGGATAGTATTTGAATTAATAAATTATTTTATTAAAGATATTAGAAAGTTATTCTATTATTTATTAAGGTTTTTTTATAGTAAATTAATTTATTCGATTAATTGTATTTATAAATAATAAATTGATTTATAAAAAGGAATCTCATTTGATTAAAGAGATTTATTGAAGAGTTTATAAATGTAAATGGGGTTTGAGTTTATAAGAATTTTTAGAAAGGACTATATAAAGGATTTTTATAAAGGACCTTTATAAAGTGATTTTGGAAAGAAATTTTATAGAAGTTCTTTATAAAAGACTTTTATAAAAGGATAAAGTTTTATAAATGGGTTTATAGATTTATAAAAGAAGTTTTATAAATAATTTTGGATTTATAAAAGAGCTTTATAAATAGTTTTAGAAATTTATAGAAAGAATTTTACCAATGGTTTTAGAAGTTAATAAAAAGAGTTTTATAAATTACTTTAGATATTTATAAAAGAGTTTATAAACGGTCTTAGAATTTATAAATGGAGTTTTATAAATGATTCTAAAGTTCTATAAAAAACATTTCCTAAGCAGTGAAAATGTAGCATTTTTGTGAATATACTTATATGTTGGGATAAGTACATGGATGTTTCTCCAAGTACAAAAAGGGAGTATAAAGGGTTTGTGAATATATCTCTGTAAAAGTATTTTGATATAAGTATTTACAAAGCGATTTTAATTCATGAAAGGATTTATTAAAGAGGTAATAGCTGCTTATATGCTTAACTAATGTTGGTTTCCCTATGGAAATAAATCCCTGATGTGATTGTTGTGTATTTGATAGTTAACTAATCGACTATCAAACTTGGCCTATTTAAATTATCGTTTTCGATTTGGAGAGACTGGGATTAGATATATTACCTGAAAACCACTTCGAACCGGCATAAGCGTTCAAATTGGCACATCTTGAAAATGATTGAAGATGGAGTTTCTAAAGTAAAAGGGCTACTTGCTACTAATCCCGAGGGTAATTACAAAATGGATTTGGTGGAGGTAGTGCCCTCGGTTTTGTTCAGACCCAGAACGAACTTGTATGGATGAATGATGCATTACATTTCTACCTAGAGGGTATTTTTAGCATTCCAAGATGCTTTTCTATATAAAAAGTTAATCCTAACCTCATGACCTGTTAACCGGAAAAATGATTAAAGCAGGGACGTATCATAGGGCTATATAGGTCATTCCATTACGGTGTGATCATTCCACATCTAGTTTCGATATTTATATATGCTTTGGGGCCCAGTATGTGTATTTATTAACCATAGGTGATCATATTCGATGCTATCTATTAAGGAGTAGGGCTAGTTCTAGTAGCAGAGGTGCAACATGTTGTAGCATTTCGTATATTTTATTTTGATGTTTATGGAATCGGTGGGTAGACCCTTAACCTTTAATAGTTGGAATCCATTCCCCAATACAAGCATTCGAATTTGTTTGTATACCTATTTTGTTGGATTTAAAAATGTAATGATGTATTTGCATCCTAGACATTATTATAACATCACTGGATTTTCTATAGAATTATTTTAATCATCATAAGGTAAAAACCCGACTATGCTTATATGAAGCATGGTCTAACAAGATATCCTTATTTTCAAAAGATTTTTATAACATTAAAATTCAATTGAGGTGTGCTTCTCACTCTGATTTACTAAACTGGTCCGAACATTATTTTTCTTATAATGCTCAGTTTAGACTGAGCATGTTTATAAATTCACTTGGGATGCTTAGAGTTTCAGGAGACGAGTTGGATGCCTCCAAATCATATGCATGCATATTTTATTTCCGCTGCATTAGTTTTTTATTTAACAGCATTTGCGAAGATAGATCATCGTAACTGCTCTGGCTATTGATTTATTAGTTGACTCTGGTTGATATATGTATATGAAAGTTTAATTTTGCTTTTGTAAAGATCTGTTGTATATTATGTTACGCGTCGCGATGTGAGATTCTGTTTTGTCTTTTCTTCTATTCCCCAAACAATCTGTCCTTTTGGCACTTGAAAACTCAACACGTGAATATCGTGTATGTATTAGTGTCGACTTTTAAGGGTCGAAAAGGCGGGTCATTACAACGCGATATTAGAGCTTAAGTTGAGCAAACACTTAAGCTTGTTAACCCATTTGAGATATGGTAAGTGAGGCCCTAGGATGAGTTTGAGTATATGTGTATGTATGTGTGTGAGCTTTGATTTGTTAGTGGTATAAAAATGTTTTATATTATGTTGATTTATCGGTTGAGTGGTTATGAATTCTGATCGATGCAGAAGGAATAACTGTATCGATAGGGGTTTCTAAACACTTGAACAAGGCAAATTGACACAATATTGTTTTGAAATTGGGTAAAAGAAATAATTTTACCTAAATTATATTTTCTATATAAAAGGATAAATTTTTAGAAATTATTATAGTTATATATGATGTGTTTGGTTGTTAGAGAATGATAATATTCAATTTTATCATTTATTATTGATTAGTTGTGTTCATATATTTATGGACATTTTGTTTGGTTAAATTAAGTACGAACACCTTGTGAATTCAGTTTCACAATTTGTCTATATAGTGTTCGATGATAATACTGAGTTGAATTTTAAATTATAATAAAAGTTATCTATTATAATCCATACAAAGAGAAACACTCGTGAAATGATCTTGTATAAGAAGTGAAATTATATAAGTAAGATTTATAAATATAATTTATAAACAAGGATTTAAAACCTAGAATTTGAGTACTTAAATACCAGAGACTTGAAATTGGTTTTCAAAATGTTGTAACGAATAATTATAATATTATTGGAGATTATTTTAAAATATAAATTTTCTTAAAATATGGTTTGTAAATAAAAATGTATTCAAACCGATAAATTTAGAACTCAAAGCTATTGTTTGGAAATTATTTTCAAATGTTTGGGAAAATAATATTGGTATAATTTTGAAAAAACCGATTAATAGAAATATTGTAAATGGATTTGAAAGAGTTAATAAGCACTGAACTCACTTCGATCGCTGGAACATAATTCCAGTGATGACTGCAGTATCACCGGCGTTCATTTTCGAGTTTCTAAGTGATGGATTACAACCATGGTAGTTTTGCTTCAAAATTGTTTTGGGTAAAACTAGTTCTACTCTTAAATTTATGAAAGTATGATTTGATATACAAAGGAATATATGTATTTTTTTTTATATTTCAAAAAGGAGATGTGAAATTAAAATGAGTGTTTTGATTCTAAATATTTCAGTTAAGTAATATTATAGACTCATGTATTTTAATCATTTGGATAATCTGGTTTGTGCATCTAGTTTTGAAAGGTTGTTTGGTAATTTTCGTATAGTAAAATGAAATGCAATTTTTGATGATTTGAATGGTTGAAACTTTCGAGTTAAATTGGAAAAAAAAATTAGTTAAGTGTTTTGTAAAAACATAAGAAAATAATTTTCTGTAACCTTTAAATTTGAAGAGATAGAAAATTTAAAATAGGTTTTAAATTTGTTAAATTCTAGTTAAGTAAAACAATTCTGAATATTGTGTATATATAGGAATTAGAAGAGTATTTTGCAATTATAAACTTCAGTTATATAATGTAATAGACATAAGTAATATTTCTTAAGTAAGATAATAATTTCTTAAAATGGTAATTAAAATCTTAGGAAATGTTTCAATAAGTCATTATAAAGTGTCTGTAGGCTTAAAGTAATATGTTATAAAATTACTCAGAAAATGAATTCTAATATTAATTTAAAATATAGACTTAAATTTTAAGAGTGGGTATTAAAATATGTATGCTTTATAAAATTCTTATAATAATATTAAGTATGAAGGAGATTTCAGATGAAGTTGTTATTTTTTGAAATGTTAATGAACTTGAGTTTTAAAGTAACTGATTTGCATAAGTGGTGTTCTAAGATATTTTTGAACTTGAGTAAGGTTTTATGAAATAGTTCGTATATAATTTTAGTGTCAAAAGAAATACACTAAGCAATAATAAATGTGAATTAAAATAATGGGTATAGTTAGGAAAAGAGTATTTGAAAATTGAGCTATAAGATGAAATTTAACTTAAGTAAAGTAAAGGCAAATAAAATGATTTATGAAATGGATTGAAATGAATTAAGTATTAAAGGAAATACGATTAGTGTAAATTAATTATGATTTAAAAATGAATGCGAATAAAAAGAATTGAGTGTAATTAAGAAACCAATTGGAGTAAACACGTAGATTGTTCCTAGATAATTTTGTTTATAACTAATTTGATCCAGATTCGAGTGCATGATTTTGAGGTAATGTACATAGGTCCGAGTTAGGATTTTTTACTCGATTCATGATGGCGAACAGTGGATACAAATTTTTGATTTGAATCTAAAGTTTTCTATCATAGTATATAGTTTTGCATGGAGAATGGTGGTTTCTAATCAAGAAACCGGATCAGAGTCGCACTAGAGAAGTTGAGTGAGAGATACTAGTTCGGAAGTGGAATTGTGTGATTGAGCAAGCGATCGAATTTGGAATTGTGCATGGATAATATATGCACATTATACGGGCTTTAATAAATTATATGTTTTAATGTTACAAATGCAAATTATATGGCTATGAGTTTTTTGGATGGATATTATTTGTAAATGAGATATAGGTTTATGGAATCAAAGGCTAGTTTGACGCCTTTGGTTTTATGTGTAGAGTTGTTCGTTCGAAAAATAGGCATGCATTTATATTTTTGGTTTGGTAGATGGTTTTATGCCCTGGATACGGAAGTCCGCTTGGCTTTTGTTTCTTTTGTTGGATTAGGGCCGTAGTGGCAATTTGTAGTTTTTCTGATCGAGCCACGCAAAGAAGACACTGTTGAAGGCGACGGTGGCGAGCAATTGAAATCGACGGCATGGGTTGAAATCTTGTATAGATTAAGCATGATTAAGGTTATTAATTAGGTAATTAAAAGTTAATGTTGTAATTAAATTTTGAAATCTTATTAATGAAATAACTATTTTATATTAGGTCCAAATCAAACACTGTTAGTCTTGTTGCGTTCGTAAGAACGAAATCTACGATATGATACTTGGTTGGTAGAAATTGGAGCTTGTAGAAATTTCCCACTAAATCGAACATTATTCAATTTATAGAAAAACTAGAATGCTTCGGCAACAACTGAAAATCGAATGAATTTAACTCACCCTTTTGGTTAACCATTAATGTTTTATAGTAGATAAAAAATTTTGATTGTTTTCTTGGATGCTTTTTGATTGGTTGTTTGATTTTGATGAATTGTCCTTTTTAAAATGGTTAATATATGAAATCAACTATAGGGCCTTAACTGATGTACATGAAATTAGAAGTGGGATCCCACGGGATTCCTTGCTATCGTTGTATTATTTTTCAATAATATTCCCGATATATGAAGTATTAAAATATCAAAACTAATTGTTTAGCCCTACGAGTTATGATACTGTTATATGTTGAAAACTTAACTTTTGTAATGATAATAATCAATATCAACATTGGTTAACCGATTTGGTGACTGTTGGCTTAAATTAAGTATTTTGAAATATTATTAATTTCCAATTATGGTTGAAAAGGGTCTGTGATTCGGATAATGATATTAAATCTAACCTGTGGGTTTTCTAGAATATTTTCATTTAAGAAAATTTTGAACTTCTCTATTTTACCCCATCTCTTTTTATTTGTATTTTCTAAATTATTATGAAATGATTTAAAGTTGTTTAGCTATTATTTAATAATTATTTTAAGTAGTTTAACTATTATTTAATAGTATTTTAAAAAAATTATTTATATTCAATATTGTTTTAAAGTTATTTGTCAATATTTTATATTATGAAAAGTTATTTATTAAATAAATAATATTGTTTAAAGTTAATAATTATTTATTAGTAATTTTTTTCTCATAATAATTATTATTATATATAATAATTATTATTATATATAATAATTTGAAGTAAATAATTATTACAGTAAATAGGCACAAGGAAGAAGTTGCAAAAAAAATTAGTCTCAGGGACAACAAGTTTGCTTTTTAGTCTGAAGGACACTCTTTAGTATAAACTGAAAATGATAGTTACAACTATCATTCTGTGAATTACACTAAAAAGTGTCCTTCAGCCTAAAAAACTAATTTCTTATCCCCAAAACTAAATTTTTCTCTAACCTTTTCCCTGAGCCTAAAAACCCCTAATTATTATTCATTTATAACGTTTTGAAGTTATTAATTATTATATTAAAAATGATTTGGAGTTAATAAATTATTTTGTTAATGATTTGGAAAACTATTTTATTATTTATTAAGGCTGTTTAGAGTAAATTTATTTATTTTATTAATTGCATTTATAAATAATAAATTGATTTATAAAAAAGAATCTCATTTAACTAATGAGATTTATTAAAGAGTTTATAAATGAAAAAGGGGTTTGAGTTTATAAGAATTTTTAAAAAGGGCTTTATAAAGGACATTTATAAAGGACTTTTATAAGGGGATTTTGGAAAGATTTTATAATGGTTCTTTACAAAAGACTTTTATTAAGGAATAAATTTTTACAGATGGGTTTATACATTTATAAAAGATGTTTTATAAATAACTTTATGGATTTATAAAAGTGCTTTATAAATAGTTTTAGAAATTTATAGAAAGAGTTTTATCGATGGTTTTAGAAGTTAATAAAAAGAGTTTTATAAATTGCTTTGGAAATATAAAAGAGTTTATAACTGGTTTTAGAATTTATAAAAGAAGTTTTACAAATGATTTTAGAGTTATATAAATACATTTCCTAAGCAGTGAAAGTGTAGTGTTTTGTGAATATACTTATATATTAAGATAAGTGTAGGGATATTTCTCCAAGTATAAAAAGGGAGTATAAAGGTTGTGTGAATATACATTTGTAAAATTATTTTTCTCAAGTACTTACAAAGCGATTTTAATTCATAGAAGTATTTATTAAAGAGGCTAGCAGATACTTGTATGCTTAACCAACATTGGTTTCCTTATGGAAATAAATCCTTGATGTGATTGTTGTACATTTGATAGTTAAATAACCGACTATCAAAATTAGAATCTTTAAATTTTCATTGTCTATTCGAAGAGACTGGGATCAGATATATTATCCATAAACCACTTCGAACTGGCATAAGCATTCGAACTGGAACATCTCGAAGATGATTAAAGATGGAGTTATTGAAGTGCTAGGGCTACTTGCTACTAATTCTGAGGGTGATTCCAAAATGGATGTGTGGATGTAGTGTCTTTGGTTTTTTTCAAAACCAAAACGAACTTGTATGGATGAATGCTGCATTGCACTTCTACCTCGAGGGCAGTGTTGCATTCCAAGATGGTTTTGTATATAAAAAGGTATTCGTGACCTCAAGCCTCATCAACGGGGAAAAAGACTAAAGTAAGGATGTGCCATAGTGTCATGTGGGTTGCCCTCATTAGGGCATGATCATTCCACATCTATTTTCGATATTTATGTATGCTTTAGGGTCCATTTTGGTTGTTTATCAACCATGCAGTAATCATATTCGGTGCTATCCAGTAAGGGGTAGGGGCAGTCCTGAGTAGCAACGGTGCAACATTTTGTAGCCTCCCATGCATTTTATCTAGTGGTATATGGATTCGGTGGTTAGACCCTTACCCTTTCATAATTGGAATCCATTCTCCAATATAAGCCTTTGAATTTGATTGTATACCTATTATGCTGGAATTTAAAAATGTAACAATTTCGACTATGATTAATATGTATTTGTATCCTAAACATTATTATAATATCATTGGATTTTCTATGGAAATGTTTTGATCATCATAAGGTAAAAACTTGTCCGTGTTTATGTGCGGTGTGATCTTACGAGATAAAATTATTTTCAAAAGATTTTAAAATATTAAAATTCAATTGGCTTGTGTTTCTCATGTGGTTTACCAGACTGATCGGGGTGTTATTTTTTTTATAATGCTCGGGTCAGATCGAGCGTATATGCAGATTCAGTTGGGCTACTTCGAGCTTCAGGAGACAAGCTAGATGCCTTCAAATTGTATTCACACATATTTTATTTCTGCTACATTAGTTTTTTTATTTAATAGTATTAATGAGGATGGGTCATTATAACTGTTCAGGCTATTGATTTATTGGTTGACTCTTATTGATATATGTATAACAAAGTTCAAATTTTCTTTTCTAAAGATCTGTTGTATATTACATATTACTCATCATGATGTGGGATTCTATTCGGTCTTTTCTTATTTTCCTCAACAATCTATCTTTCTAGCACTTGGAAGCTCGGCACATGGATACCGTGGATGAATGTCAACTTTTAAGGGTCGAAAAGGTGGGTCGTTACACTATTGGACATGGGGTTTTCGATTTAGTTAAAATTAAGGCACAATAAGGTGCATATTGTTACATATATTATCAAAGCGAGTTTAATCAAACCTAAGAATTAAGATACATTGAATGAACTTATTTGTACTTTATATATAACTACATATATATATATATACATGTACATACATACAATACATACGTACATACATATATACATGCATACATGCATACATACATACATATATGACAAGCCAAGCACTATAAATCCTGACTATAAAATTACTTGCATCCATATTCTGAAGAGACGGACTATGCGATTATGAGTTGGAATAATAGATGAAGTTGGCAATTTACCCCTATCCTGATTACCCCACAAGAAGTAGGTTGTATTGGAAGGCATTGACTAAAGAAGAGCATGAATGTGACATATGGAAGAGTCCTTGAAGCTACATAGTACTTGATTCCCTTGTAGAGCATAGATTACCCTATGGTTGTAGATCCCCGTAGGATTGCCGGCAGATCATGTACATTAGGTCCAGATAAATGGAAAGTGAAGCATCAATATGTGGCAAATATCAAAAAGTAATAGTCGAGCTAGTTCCCGAAGGAAGGTTTGTATAGGTCACTCCAAGATGATAACCAGATTTTTTAATATATTCAAAAGGAAGATAAGTCAGAAGTAAGTGGAAAAGAGGATAAGTCCCAAAATAGGGACAAGTCAAACTAACTCTAAGTCCGACCCATAGAAAGAATTTAATAAAATGTTTGAAAAATATATTTGAAATGATTTTCTATGGATTTGTTTAAAAGTAGAAAAACCCCATTCTTGAAAAGTAAGTAAATATTAAGCTTTTTGTAAAATAAAATATTCCTTTTTATAATAAAAAGAATTTTTTTTAGTGGAAATTAGAAGTTTCTTTAAATCGAAAATTTTAGTTAAAGTAGGTTTTAATAAAGAGTTATTTCTATTGAAATTAAAAGAAAATAGTGTGTGTGTTTGTGTACACATATATAGGTTATCAATTTTCTGATTATAGAAAAAAGTCAAAAAAATACTTTTTAAAGAATGGACAAACTTAACTCAATCTGTCTATCTTCGGTTGATATGCGTTGCTCAAACTTAACTCAATCTGTAAAGTTTCTTATAGACTCCTCCTGAACTCGCTGATGAAAAACAGATCTCGCTCACTAACTATACCAGTAGGAACTCCATTTAACTTAACGACACCTCCATGCATAGAGATGCTAACAATGATGCCGTCTCGTAATCCTCCTTGGTATGAAATGAGTGCACTTGGTCAACCAATCGACTATCACCTATATGCTCTCATTCCTTCTCCTTCTCCTTATTAAAAAATTCCACAAAATCCATAGAAATGCTCTCCCGCTTCTACTAAGGAATAGCCAACGGCTGCAATAATCCCCCCACATGCTCCACCACATGCTTAACCAATAGAAAACCATCTTTATGTCGCAATACATCTTATCACCACTACGATGAATGGTCATCCTAGAACGGTGAGTCTCATCTAGTACTGCATATACCAAATCCATACTAAGAGACACACAAAGCCTACCATCCCTTTGTAACCATCCTCTCAAGTCAATGGCATAATGCCTTAAATAACTTGATGACTCTCCCTATGCCTTAAATAACTTGATGACTCTCCCTACCAATCTTTTAATAATGTCTATATGATCCTTGTCCTCCTTCTATCTAGTCCCAATACGCTCCTTTAATGTAGGCTACACATCTATAGCTGCTAGCAATCCCAGGGTATATGAGATATCAAAGTCATATGATGTCAAGAACTCCATGCATCTTTGCTGCCCTAAATTCAAGACCTTTTCGGAGAACAAGTACTTCAAGGAATTGTGATCCATTTATAGCTCAAACTATTCTCTTACAAGGTAGTGCCTCCATGACTTGAGTGCAAAGACAACAGACGCTAACTCAAGCTCATTGGTATGATAGTTTCTCTTATGGGTCTTCAACAACCTACTTACATAACTCACCACCCTTCCTTCTTACATCAAGACATTGCCTAACCCATTACCACATGCATCGATATAAAAGGTAAATGGTTTCATATCATCGGGTAATACAAAATAGTGCAATACTCAATGCCTCCTTCAACTTGATAAAAGCATCTTCGCATTTTGCATCCTATGAAAAATCTGGATTCTTCTTGGAAAGACAGGTCAGAAGGGCAGAGATCTTCATGAACTCCTAAATGAACTTCTGATAGTAGACCGCTAAACCAAGGAAACTTCCTAATCTATGGTATTCTTCGGCATATTCCAACACTAAACCGCTTCCACCTTACTGGAATCAACCGCGAACTCGTTTTTTGAGATGATGCATTCCAGAAAGCATACCTCCTCTTTCCAAAAGTCTTCGAAAACTTCACCTTCAACTTTTGCGCATAGAGTATACTAAGCACTTCTTTTTAATGTAATGTGTGCTCCTCCTCGAATAGATAGAATATCATTTACAAATACCCTAAAAAATTTATTAAGCAAACCCCTAAATACTCGGCTCATCAAATCAACAAACAAAGCGGATGCGTTGTTCGGTCCAAAGGGCATGACTAACAACTCATATAATCCATCGAGTGTATGGAATGTTATCTTCTGGATACTATCCTCGGCTACATGCAAGTAGTGGAATCCGATGGCCATGTTAAGCTATAAGAACACCTTAACTCTAACTGACTAGTCAAAGAGATCATTTATACGTGCAATGGATACATATTATTCTTTGTAAGTTTATACAGCTCCTTATAATTGACGTAGAGTCTTAGGAAACCATCCATTTTGGTGCCAAAGGTGACTGGTGTTCCCACTCAGAGATGCTTCTCATAGTAATACCCTTCTCCAACAGCTTATATACTTGCTAGTTCAATTCATGTCTCTCCTTTGGAACCATATGCCTTACTTGTAAGGCGACGAGTCTACCATTCTCAACAAGATAGATCCTTAATTCGATCTCTCTCTAGGGTGAAAGACTGATAACCTCAACAAAAACATCTAGGAAATCTCTAATGACAGGCACTGAATCGAGCTTGTTATGTGATAGGTTCAAAGAATTCGGTAGCTTAACATAACTGTTCCTCGAGGATCATAATAAACATCCAAGGTATGCCCACTACACATGCTTAAACTAATGACCTTCTTATCACAATCTAAAATAGCCATACATTGTCATCCAATCCATGCCCAATATCAACCCAAACCCAGATAATACAACGGTATTACAAGCAAACTCGACCTCTAAAATGAACAATTCCAAACCTCTGCATAATATAGACAAATAGGCCAATCTCCTATGGGGTTTGATGCAACTATAAGGACCATTGTTATACTAGTGTGTAAGTGTAAGTTATCAACAAGTCTACTTGAAATGAAAGAATGTCAAGCCCTAGTGTCAAATAATGTGCGGATAGATAAACCGGATAAAGTTAACACATATTCGATCACAACTTTCTTTCCCTTATCCACAACTGGTTATGCATGCGAGCTAGGGATTACCTACAGTGCGAAAGATGAAACCCCCCAAGTAAGAGTTTGAGGAGAAGCTCTTGGAAGTGTTGGGTATGCTTACTTCATATGCCCATACCAATCGCAGTTATAATACTTGATCTTTAAGAAATCAAATATGCACTCTTAGCAAAGTGACCCTTTCTACCACATTTCTTGCACTGCGCGTCCTTCTTCTATATCTTTCACTTTGGCCCAAATCCTCCTTTTTTCTTTTTTTTACTTCACTATCTCTCCAGCTTTCTTAGATTCCTCTTTCACTTCCTCCTTGGAGAAGCTATTGAGTAAGGCCATCCCCATTAGACCTTCACATGTAACACCGATAGAAATGTGACTTAAAGTTAAACCTTGGGCTTGGAGAGTTTGGTTCAGCCCTTTAGCAAACTTTAAAGCCTTTTTATATAGGGTGTCAATCAGTCCCATTTCAAATATAGCTAGCTCATTGAATTGATTGATGTATTCCTTAATAGACAGATCTCCTTGCTTCAAGTGAATGAACTTTTCCAGCTAAAAACCTTCCTTCGCCCTAGAAAGAGACTTCGTCTTGAATTTCCTGCAAAAACTCCTCCTAAGAAATCTTCCCTCCATTAATCATACACTTAATAACCTCCCACAAACTCAATGCCTCATCTTATAACTGCCATGTAGCTAACTGCCTCCTCACCTCGTCGGTTAAACATATCAAACCAAAGATCCTCTCACAAGTGTGGATCCATATCCTTGAATCCACGTAAGACTCTATCCCTATGCATGGCTTTCTTCCAAGGCTAGAAAAATCTTTGCATGGCTTAGAAATGTCTAAAATGGTAGGTGGGTGGGTAGGAACTATACATGTCACTCCCTTCACAGGCTTTCTAGTGGGATTTAGCTTGGTTTGTCCCCTCGCCTAAAGGTACCGACAAAACCCTATTGGGATATACATGGCCGGGATCTCGGTTGCATCGCTAGAGCTTGAACCTGCGAGATCACTCATCTTCTATCTATGAATTTTAATAATTTTACTAGCAACTTACACAGATAATATAAGCACGAATAACGTAGGCACGAGTCAAAGATAGAGAAGGGTGACTTTTGGACTCATGTCATGTCGAGAAATACGGGCTGTCGAGGTTTTTATAACATTATAGAGACTAATGTAAGCATATATAATCTAAGATTTATTACACTTTTAGATCTCGCTATGAAAGAAACAAAACATATAACATAGAAAATTTTCCATCTCAAAAATTATCCAAATCACAGTCTTAGAAAAATCAGTACGTGATCCAATACATAGTACATAAAAATATCACACCAAGTCTGATACAGGAAATAAAATATATTGATAAGATAAATAAATGCATGGAGAGTAAGTATAATAAAAGCAACATTAAAAGGAGCTCGCCTCTTCAAGTTTTAAGAATTGGCCATTCACCTACTATCATGTCCACTAGTGGTGAGAAAAAAAGAAAAATTAGTGGGTCAGACAAAAGTCTGGTGAATAAGTACAAGTTTAATAGGCAATGACAATGTGCTATTAACTTAAATACTACTCTAGAAGACATAGGGTGTGCTACAAGTATCTGTGAATTCCCAAGGTTCATTACCTATAGGTTCTCATCTAATCCAAGGATCAAACTATGAGTCGAAACGCACAACAAACAATAGATTAATGCTCTTAGAGTGGCCCTATAAGGTAACAGCGCATGTAGGCTATTGTGGAGACCAATTTCCGCTAATATCGTAGCATAACAATATTGTGGGAATTCTCTCTTATACTTATAGGACTTCCCATAACTCAACTTTGCTTAGAGAAGGAGAACCTAAAATGCCGACTTGCCAGTGTGCCATCTACACCTATGCCCACCTTTCGTTCGTAGTGTATGCCTCTTATTACATGCATCGGTGTCTACTATCTGATTTGTATCATATCACGTCCGAATCATGCATACCAGGACTTCCATTATGCCAGGTCACTTCTTTAAATATTACCTCTTATCATACTGCATTCGGGCAGACTATGTCCAAATAGAATCCCTAGTTGGTACTGGTCGTAATTCAAAATTTGGGGTTCATGTATTTTTCTAATGTTGATTTTTAATTAGCGTAATTTCAATTGATTACAGTGTTTTCAATGAACCATAAGCGGTTATTTTGACCAGTTTGTATTTCTCAATTTCAATTTCAATTTTGATTATTCAATCACGAGTTTACAAGTTTTAGGGTTTATATCTAAATAATTAAAGGGTTATGCTAGCATTAACATTAGATTTCACCAACTACAGTGATTTCAACTCTACCCTAGATTATAGGTTTTAAATGAGGGTTTTACAGTTTATAATTAGATTTCTATCATCGTAAATCATATAAAATAGATTAAATTTAACTGTAATAATCATCTAATTAAATTCGTTCTTACTGACCTTATGCCTAAGCTCCTCCAACATGCTCTGCTTGAGAATCGCCCTCTGTCCGCTTGCTCCTCCTTGATACGATTGGTTGTAATTCTTATACTTTAGGATTAGAGGAGAGGTTAGATTATGACAGACTTTCAATATAATAATGTTTCTGTAGATTTCAGGGTTAGGTTATTGTTAAATTTATAGGGGTTAGCAATTAGTTTAGGACGTTGGATCTAGCCTAGAGAATATTTAGGGTTAACACATATGCATATCTCGGCTAGGCGATGAAGCAAAATATCATGATCATTCAATTGCCAACGGTCAATCGGGTATAAACCAAACATAACACAAGTCTTCTTTTAGATAATTTATATAAAACTATAATGTTAAAGTTTCATTTTTGTAAGATGTAATTCCAACGCGTTAAAATGTAGCAATCCATATATAAACCATTGTAAGTATTGGTAATAAAAATAATTCAGTTATAAATCTAATATACACGGCATGTTAAAAAAATAACAGTAAATGATGAAATGTATATAATGTAAGGAAATGAGTAACCAAGAAGATTACAGTAATCTAAGAAGGAGAGTAAAAGTTAAAAAGGAGAGTAAGCTATATTTAATAGTGTTAAGCGGATGTTAAATAGTAAAAGATACCTGATTTATTAAAATTAGAAGGGAACGTTAAATGATAATAAATGACATTAATGAAACAAGAAGTAAGCTATGTTAAAACAACTGAAAATTAATAGTTGAACATAAAAGGTGTAGTGAATAAATAAATAAATACATGTATCCTTAAGTACGTATTTATAGCTGGTGTGAATTGTTGAATCTATTCAATAACTTAGATTAATTAAAAAATGACTTAGTCATTAAAATGGGTTGGAATGATTGGTTAGTTGTGTTATATAAAAAAAATCTATCCATCACAAGGGGCTACTAGCAGTTATGTATACATTACTATGATTTAGGGTGTATCCAAATATAGGACCCATGGAATTGTATGTTCGTGTATAGGTGAAGTGAATATACCAAAGTAGGATGGTTCGTCCCATTCAAAGTTTCAAAGGGCTAAATAGAGTATCCTTCAACCTTTTAAGGGATATGTGTTAAGTAACCAAGTGGGCATTTCCTTGGTTGCATTAGGAAACCTAAATGGGACGGTGAGCATATGGTCGGCACTATGTCAACAAGATTGGTACCATATATGTGAGTAGTAGAAGATGTATACATAGATCGAGATTGTCATCGGTCTTGAGCGATCAACGGAAAGACAGCTTACATCTAAACGGGCTACACCTCCTACAAATGTAGATCACGTTTAGGACATGAACCGCATCATAATTATTTGTTGTTAGGAGGAAACTCTAGATAACCCTTAATGGAGGTCTTTCAAAACGAGACAAAATATGGCTAAATATTTGTAATGCCGTAACTAGGCACTCTGGAGTTCCTACGTATGTACGGGGGCTAGGATGTGATACTGTATTAACGATGAATCTTGATGAGGTGCGGAGTTACAGATACCGACGAGGAAAATATCATGCTCTAAAGGGGGACTGTGTTTCTTAAATATACTCCTATACATATACACGTACGTATTTATTGAATACATCAAGTAGGTAGGGCATATCGTATGTGTATATGAAGTCAAGATGACTAGTTTAAAAAGTAGATGTAACATTTAATGGAAAGCAATTTGCATAAACTAATGTTATGCATCAAGTATGTAATTTACTAGTCACTAGAATGTTATCCTAACCCTCTCCTCATTACAACCCATAGTATAGACTTAGAATGATATTTAACGGTAAAGACGGTAATGGTGGAATTTCATGCACACTCAACACTACTAATGAAACTAAATACCCAGAAGTATTAGCCTTAGTTGGTAATTATATTTTTTTTATACTTTACTATTCCACTATAAGTTCTTATCGGTATTGCTTTAATATACTTTTGTCTATTTACAAGATACCAACACAAACGATTCACAACCTAGTGACCCAAGGCTTTTGGTTTAGCAAAAATTCAGGCCCACAATGGTGCGAGATATTGCATTCTGAAAGGCAAGAAAGTGAACAAGTTCGTCTTAATGATAGAAGGCTACATTGATGGACTTACTTAATTGAATATTATGATAAGCATTGAGCTACAAGTGGCATTGATCCTAGAGTCTCTTACTCTATAGTTTGAACTATTCATATTGAATTATAATATGAACCGTTTGAACGTAAGTCTTATGAAGCTACTCAGTATGTTGAGATCGTCCGACTCTTCATCCAAGCATTAAGGCGCAATGCTCGCGACAAATGGGAAGGAATCATCATTGAATGGTTTAAAGAAATGGAAAAAGGTTAACTAGAATAATAAGAATTATCCTAGAAAGAACAATGTGAGTATCATCATTATCACAAGAAAGGCATAAGAAATGAAACTGTTTGGATTACTTAAAGATTGTTAAAGAGAAGAAACAGAATAGGCTTCTACTCCTACAAGTATATTTATGATTCAAAACTATTTTGCAATCAACAAATTATCTTGGGTTTTAAAAAGGATCAGGAACTTATATCTATAATTCATTAAAAGGAAATAGGAATATTTGACATTTGGCAAAGGGTGCGATGAGACTTCAAGTTGCTAATGGATCTTTGGTAGACGTAACTACAGTTGGAGACTATCACTTGGCTTTTCCTAATGGATTAGATTTAATTTTGAATCGTTACTATTGTGTTAAAAACTTTATTTACGGTATAATTTCTATGTCTAGATTGTCTAAAACTGGATATGGTTTTCATTATGTTGATAATGTTATGAATAATATGTTTGATGGAAATAAAATCTACAATGGTGTTTTAGATAATGGCATTTATGTTTTTAATTATAATTATATTTACACTATAAGTAATTCTTTGAATGTTGGCATTAATAATAAATATTTATGGCATTGTAGGCTAAGTCGTATAAGTAAGTGAGAAACGACTGCACAACTAAAAATAGAAAGTTTTCTATGACAACCGGAATCAAAATTATTTGTTAAGTTTGAGTTGTGCCTTAAAGAAAAAAAATTGACCAAGTATCCCATTTGTAGAGCAATGATAGAGATAATGAAATTTTGGATCTCGTACATACTTATATTTTTTTTTCGATACCTATAGTTACCATAGATAATACTTCTTATCTTGTAACTTTTACCGATGATTTCTCAAGACTAGGATATGTGTATCTTATGAAGAACAAATCCAATATTTATGAGGAATTTAAAGTATTTAAGAATGAGGCCAAAATTCAAACGAACAATAAGATTAAAACACTTTGATATAATCGAAGATGTAAGTATGTTAGACAATAGCTCCAACAATACTTAAAAGATAATGGGATTATCTCTCAGGTTACTCCAACCTATAACCCACAATGCAATGGTGTTATAGAGGGAAGGAATCAAACGCTATCAGATATTGTTTGCTCCATGATGAGTAAAGTTGAGTTACCTCTTTCCTATCGAGATATGCACTAAAAGCCACTGTGCATATGTTGAATTTAATACCCATGAAATCCATGCCTCCAACCTCACACATTTGAAGGTGTAAAGTTATCTAGCATATTTGATGAACGTTGGCCCTAATAAACTTGAGCAACATCAGTCTTGTGTAAACTTATAGGATATTCCCGGAATTCCATTGGATATATTTTCCATAACACTTAGGAACGAAAGGTTATTATTTCTCAACATGCACGTCCTTTTAGAAAAGTAATTCCTATCAAAAAATTAGCGGCGAAATTGTAAACTTGGATGAGATCCAAGAAGTTAACATAGAGGCTAAGCTAGTGGAAGAATCAAGCTCACCAATATACAAAAACACACAACGTATTAGATTGTATAATAGGGAATCTTGAGATACTATAGTTTTCTCGTGAGGCGAGAAAAGGTATTGTCATAAAAGAGGCCACTCCTCTATCATTCCTACAAGTATTGCAGAGTTAAAACTCAACACTTTGGCTTGGAGTTATGAACTTCAAAATGGATTTCATGCATGAAAACAAAGTATTTACATACCCAAGGGATAAAACTCATCGATTGCAAATGGATTTTTCTTAAATAGCTAAATGCAGATGGACAAATAGAGACTCATAAAGCAAGGCTAGTTGCGAAAGGGATTCGTTACAGACATGATGTTGATTATGGCAATATATTTTTTCCTATAGTGATGCTGAAGACCTGTCGGATAATGCATGCCATTTCCTTATTCAGTAACTACGAAATATGTCAAATAAATGTGAAAACTGCATGCCTAAATAGCGATTTGAAAGAGACCGTTTACATGTCGCAATCTGAGGGTTTCGAGGTCAGTGCAAGTGAGGGCAAGGCATGTAACTTGTTAAGATCTACTTATGTTCTTAAACAACATTCAAGAAGTTAGAATAAGTGTTTTGATAAACTTAGCAGACGGTTTGGTTATAATTAGAATATAAAGGAAGTATGCATATATTAGTATTAATAAGGAAGTGCTATAATGTTGTTAGTTCTATAGGTCGATGATTTGTTACTAATTGGCAATGACATTACATTGTTGCAATTAGTAAAAATGTGGTTACCCAAGAACTTCTCCATGAAAGAATTGGGAGAAGCAGCCTAAATATTGGGTATTAAGATCTATATCTATATATATAGGTCTAAGTGGCTATTGAGATTGACTCAATCCTTTTACATAGATACAATACTGAAAATTTTCATTATGGAGAATTCCAAGTGTTGAAATGTTCCGACATGATCTTGAATCGTGCTTTCCAAGCAGGATCGTCCTTATACTAATGAGGAGAAAGAGCATATGAAGGATATTGTGTGCATCGGCAATCAGTTCTATAATGTACGCCATACTGTGTACTAGACCAAATGTGGGTTACGCATTAGGATGTGTAAGCCAATACCAATCTAATCCTGGAGAAAGACATTGGACTGCTATAAAATGTGTACTCCTAATATATTAGATAATTATGAACTAAAGGATGGAGTTCAACCATCCATTATCTAACTTCGCTAACCTAAGACTTATGAACTAAAGGATATGATATATGCTGCTGTAGTACACGAACATTGCAAAATAAAATTCACCCTTCTAATATATTAGATAATTCATGCTACTTTTTTTTCCTTCATCGGTGGCAGCAGCTCGCAACAAACCCCTGCTATTGCCGCTCACAAGCAGCGAATTTTTTTTCTTTTTTAATATCATCATGCAATCATTCATGTAATCAAAGTATTAGTTTATATATATAATGTAACGTAGGCTTCAGATCCCAAACAATATAGTCGTTCCAGACTAAGAAGAAAAGGTGCAAAATAAATATTCTGGTATGATTTGGATTTACGGCCTAGATTTGGCATTCAAGCACATAGAAGGACTAAATATGAAAGTAAAAGAAGAATTACAGTAGCTTGATATAAGTGATAAGCTTATGAAACTATTTACCGAAAAAATGTATAAATTTGAACAAAATGAATATCAAAAGAGAAAAGCATACTCAATGACTTTTGATGTGTATATATGCAAACTCGTTCATAAGCAGATGTTAAGCTTTTAAGAAGTATAGAAAGAGAAATAAAACATTCCAAAAAAATTCTTTTAGAATGAAACTAACTAACGACACAATCACACTCAAACTTGCATAAATACACACACCCATACACATATAGACTTGTGCACATATAGATGCAGACTTAGACACACTCAAAAAACCTGCAAGCTTACACCACTCGTGCATGTACATACAATGCTTACGCGCGCGCACTGCACATACAAACACACATTAGATACACATAGACTGAAGTTATGATGCTTAGATACATTCACCTTTATTACTTAATAAACGAGAGTTATAACCAATTACAACTAGGGCTGAAGACATTTTTGTAAATAAAATTATCAAGGCACTAATATATTTGAAGTTTCACTAGTTTATAGGAATGTTAACTATGTTAATTGTACTAAATTACATAAAAATTGTACAACTTCAGTCTTTAGACACCTAAAGTTCACCCATATATACTAGAATGGAAAACATTTTTGTCCAAAATAAATGCCATAAACATTGAGAATTGCCTGAGTACCTCAGTAAATAATGTGAAAGTTCTTAGCATAAAGCAACATACAATATATGGTAAAATAAAAAGCAGTCAAAAAAATATGAATATTTAGTTTTGGGAAAATATTCTGTTTTAGGAAAATATTCTAGAATATCCAAATTTTAGTGTACAATTTGTAACTCAGCCTGATATTGCTTTTACTAAAAAATGATTGCATAAACATGCATAGCCATAGAATCTAACATTAAATTTCAATTTTGGATTCACGGTAGCTAAATAAATTGAGTATTCAATATTTATTTTATTAAGTGAAAAAAGTTCTTTTTTTTCAATCAAATAGAGCAGTTGCTAACATGTTTAACCTGAAATAAAATGGGTTTAACAAAAATTTTGATTATAGCTAATAAACCATATTATTCCTTAATTTATTTAAACACCGCAGTTTTGTTGTAGAAAAATCCCTCAAGATCACCTTTGGAACAAAACCCCAACTTGTGGAAAAGTGAATAGAATCGAATTGATGGTGAGGCAAAATAAACAACAGATAGTCACCAGCTAAAAGCAATCATAGATCAAGCAATAAAAGAAAATAACACACGTGATTTAAAGTGGTTCCACTACCGCAGAGTATGTACAACCACTTGGGGATAGGATATTTTATTGCTTTCTAAAGGAAGAAAATTTTACAAGATTGATAATGCAAAAGAAGAATAAAAAATACAATTAGGAGAGATAATTCTACTCATGCTAATCTCTGCCTTTATATAGAGAACATGGGGTTGAAATAATTGATTTATGGTCATAAATCAACACCTCGTTAATTCTCCGATTCATACAGGGAACATTTATCCATTTGATTTTCTAATTTCCCCCAATTTGCATGTGCCTGTTAAGATTCCTACTTTAATCAGCTAATTAGGAAATTAATTGATTACATCAATCTCTCAAAATAATTATTCTTCTTACATAGGTAATTTATTACTCTCTTTAATGCTATAAAAGAGGCAATATGTATTTGAGTAGTTAGCTCAAATATCTTTCAAATCTTTCGCAATTGGAAATATTGTATCACTGAAATCAATAATATCTTCCAAATCTTCTACAGTTGAAAATATTGTATTAACAAATCATACAATCTCCACCTTGATAATATATTTCCCCACATGCCTATCAACTCCACCTACATCCTTTTACCCCAAGTAGCTCTTGGACAAGACACCACATGTACTTTCTTAATGAGCTTCGACATAGCCATCACCCATTGCACATTATTAACGAACTCCCGCAAGGCCACTGGCGGCCGAAAAATGGTTGAAAGTTCCCTCTCTAAGTAGGACCTATCAATCTCCACAATGAAAACAAGCGTCTCCATCTACTAACTCACTCACCCCGTGCCACCCTATGGCATCTAGCACTTTATCAAGTGAATCAAGTTCGAGCAATGCTTGAACTTTGCAATGGGTAACGACTTGCTAAAATATACATTGCATTCGACTCTGTGCGAACCTTCTGAAGATGCAAAAGCTTCTCTTAATCCATTGAGACAAGAAATGACACTTTTCACCTCAACATGCTTCGTCCTTGAGTTGAAAGCCAAATTTTAACTAAGTGAATTGCATTTTGGCTATCACAATGCACTTCTTACCTTCATACACGAAGCCCAAGTCACACAACAAATGCTTCAAGTAAAGTGCCTCATTAGCCGCTTCAACTGCATCTATAAGCTCTACCTCTATAGTAGATAAAGCCAAAATCATCTACAACCTCACTCTCCAAATAACAGTTGTCCCACCAATGGTGAACACATAACCTGAGGTTGATTTCCTTCGATCTCTGTCACTAGTATAGTAAGAATCACAAAATTAAACCAAGTTGAAATCTCTATCACTACCGCCAAAAACAAGCCCTGATCTGGAATCCCTCTAAGATATCTGAAAATATACATCACTACCTCCCAATGCGTCTTTCTTGGATTTGACATGAATCTACTCACCAATCCAACTACCTATGCAATGTCAGGCCAAGTGCAAACCATGGCATACATTAGACTACCGACTACACTCGTATAGGGAACCTTCTCCATGTAAATCCTTGTCCTTCTCTAAGATCGGAGAGCCTTTACTAGAAATCTGTATGTGCAAAGGCATGGATGTGCTAATTGTCTTTGCTCCTTCCATATTAAACTAAGAAAGCACTTTCAGAATATATTCCTTTTGAGTAAGCCTCAAAAGTCCAAGATTCCTATCCCTTTGGATCTCCATAACAAAATCTTCCTTTCTTCTCCAAGGTCATTCATCTCGAATTCTACCTTAAGCTTCAACTTCAAACTATCAATTTCAGCTTTATCCGTGGAAGCAATCAACATATCATCCACATACAAGAGTAAATATATCCAATAATCATTCTTCAAATGCTTGAAGTACAAACAAGCGCCTTTGATGCTACGATCAAAACCAAGTGAAAGCATAAAAGAATCAAACCTCTTGTGCCATTGTCTAGGCAACTGCTTAAGTCCATATAATGAATTATTTAGCTTGAAATCCCGATTCTATTTTCCATCTATGACATATCTATCTAGCTGTTTCACGTAAATCGTCTCATCCAAGTCTCCATGCAAGAAAGCAGTCTTCACATTAAGTTTCTCCAACTCCAAGTCATGAGCGGCAACTATAGCAAGCAAAATATGGATGGATGTATGTTCTACAGGAGAAAAATCTCATCATACTCCAATCCCTTCCTCTGTGAAAACATTTTAGCAACAAGTCTAGACTTGTATCTTCTGTCATCCTTCACCTTGAACACCCACTTGCAACCTATGCTCTGCTTCCTTGAGGAGGAGGTACCAAATCCCATGTCTTGTTATTCTTTAACGACTATAGCTCCTCTACTATAGCATACGTCCACTTCAAACGGTCATATGACTTCAAAGCTTCATCAAGGTCAAGCGGTTCCACATGAACCATATGTAGGGCATAATTAAACTGATCGCTAAGTCTAATATTTGCATACTATCAATCACCATACCTCTTAAGCGATCTAATAGTTCTACGACTGGATCGAGGAGGTACAACTTTACCAAAACTCCTTTCATCTCCACCTGGAACTGAACTTCCTTTAGTCTCGTGTACATTACTAACACTAGTAGAAGGCACTTATGGACTACTCTGCGATGTCACATCTACTGCATCTGTCTCGCTCTCAACAGCATCAATAATTCTTATACTAGGCTATAAAATAGGAACCTCTTCCATATCTAAGCCTATCAGAAACATCTGATGTTGTAGGTAAGTCTTTCTTAGAATTAAACATTGTCGACTCATCAAAAGTAACATCTGTAGGATAAACAATCTTCCTATCAACAGGGTTCCAGATACAATACCCTTTGATACTAGTGTATCCCTAGTAGATGACCTTGTATGCTCTAGCCTCTAACTTATCATCACCTACATGGTGAACTTACACAGGACAACAAAAATACAAAAATAACCAAGGTACATGGCTTTACCTCTGCACTTCTCTTGTGGAATCTTCCAATCAATGATTAAGCACAAAATTCGATTAATAATATGCACCGCAGTCGATAGTGCCTCGGCCAAAATCCTCCAGATATTTCTGCCATCAATCACAAGCAACGAGCCTTCTCAATTATAGTCATTTTCATCCTCTAAGCAACCCCATTGGATTGTGGATCACCTAGTGCAGTGAAATATCTCTCAATGTTATGTTTTCTACAAAATTCAATGAACTCCCCAGAGACAAGCTTGCCACCATTATCAGATCTCAGCCCTTCAACTTAGGACTAGAATGCTACTCAACATGCACCTTCAAACTTTAAACTTCTCAAAGCTCATTGATTTGGCTTTCGTCACATACACCCAAACTTTTAAAGAAAAATCATTAATAAAAGATAACATACTTCGTTCCCCCAATGGAAGTAGTAGCAACTGGTGCCCAAATATCTATATGCACGTAATCAAGAACCCTCTCTGATCTATGGAGTCCAACTCTAAAGGATACCTTAGTCTGCTTACCTAACACACACTCCTGGAAGAAATCCTACTTTTCAAAATCACCTTTGATCATATTCCATCCACGAAGAAACTCTAATCCCTTCTCAAAAAATATAACCCAACCTAAGATACCAAAGTCTGGTGGCATCCAAAACACGAGAACTATCAACTCCAATACTCGACTCTCAAAGAACTGTGGTCCCCTTAAGCAAATGTAGATTCTAAAACACATCAATTTCTATAAGAACAAGAGCACCCCTCAAAACATTCAAACCAACCTTCTCTAAAGTAACCTTGCACCCTATGGATGCCAACTGCCATAAATAAATAAAGGACTTCCAAAGACCCAGAACATATTGGACACCTGTCAAAGTGCGTACCACTCCATCAAACATCATGATCCTCACTATACCTTCTCCCATGTCTCTACAACTAGCATCATTACTCATAAGGACTGCACTTCCCTCTCTGTTGACTAAAAAAATGAAGTAATCACTATTAGGCATCACATGAAAAGATGCCCCTGAATCAAGCATCCAATGTTTGGTATATCTGATACCACCGTAGATAACACACCACCAAATACAGCTTTCTTCACCACAAATGATAAAGAAACACCTTCTTCCTTCTTCAAATTCAGACTGTCTCTTTTCCAATGGCCTAGTTTCTTACAACAGTGATACTTTACATCCTTAGATTTTCCTCTATAATTATTACTAGGCTTTCTAGATTTGGAACGCCCCCCATAATTCCAATTAATCTTCTCCTCTCTCCCTCCCTCCAAAAATAGATCTTGACTACTACTACCTTCATTCATCTCCTTCATCCGGTCCCTCAAGTCCTCAGATAGAAGACCCGACTTCACATCTTCGACGGTCAAAGTATCTCTTACAAAGATAAGGCTGTTAGTGAAACTTGTGTGATGCTCCAGAAGGGAACACAAGAGCATTATAGCCATATGCTCTTCATCTACCTTCAAACCCATGGTCTTCATCTTCATCACTAGATCATTGAGGAAACTTTGATGCTCTTTGATAGAAGTACCATCTCTCATCCTCATGGTGAAAAACATCTTCAACAGAATCAAATGGTTAGTCGAAGATTTCTTTAGATGAAGATTTTCCAGCTTCGTCAAAAGGCTATTAGCAATAGTTTCACCACTAATCTCGGAAATAACATTTTCTCCCATTGCTAATTGCATAGTAGCAAATGCCCATTTTTCCATCTCCTTCCTTTCTACGGCTGAAATTTCAACCTTCAACTCCTCAGGAGCAAATGCCATAGATGAACTTCTTTTCTCTTTAGAACAGCTTTCCCCCTCCATTGCCACTTCTCGAAGTCTCAATCACCGTTCCACTTCTCTATTGCTAAACTAGATCTTGATGCAATATAGGTCCCTCTAACATAAGGTTTTATACAACCGCTAGAGTCCCCTAATCTCCTGCCATAATGTCCAACACCATTTCTCAATCAACCTTGTCGCTCTGATACTAGATTGTTGGAGGGAAATCCCTCAGGATTGTCTTAGAAACAAAAACCCAACCTTGCAGGAAAAAATAGGACCAGATTGATGGTGAGGCAAAACAAACGACAGATAGTCACTAGCTAAAAGCAATAATAGATCAAGAAATAAAGAAAAATAAAACACATGATTTATAGTGGTTCCACTACCACAAGGTTGCGTACATCCACTTGGAAAGAGGATATTTTATTACTTTCTAAGAGAAGAAAATTTTACAAGGTAGATAATGAAGAAGAAGAATAAGAAATACAACCGAGAGAGATAATTCTACTTAGTCTCTGCCTTTATATAGAGATTATTACTTGGGGTTGAAGTTGTAACGACCCGGAAATTTCGATCTTGAAAATTCCAAATAGTTAGTGAAAAGAAGAAAAGAGAAAGAAGCAGAAACAGAAGTCAGTCACAGAAAACCTCACATTCGCAGCGAATCAAAATATAATATCACATAATAACAGTTTACAAAAAGAATTGTATTGGTACGTTTGCATTTTTATATATCAGAGTTATAACATTTACAAGACACAGGACAGTTCTAAATCAACATGTCCTAAATATACAACTATATATCACAGCGGGTACGCTCCATACGCTCCAGCCATCCAGCTCGCCTCCTTAGCTCCAGAACGTCCTTACCTGAAAATCTGTAATACTCGGTCTGACCCGAGCATTACATCAAAGTAACACCCGGGCCAGGCTGGAAACCAGCGTGAGTAAACCCATCTAATATGAAATACACCAAAACAATATTCAACTTTTAACCCGGGGTAACTTATAAAAATTTACAAATCCACAGGGTTGGTATAGATAACACTTATTATACTCATCAATTTTTAAGTGTTAGAACTTAGATTTTATAATCCAGTTCACTTAAATCATTCCATATCAGTTTATTGATTTCACGAACCAGTTTATCAAAGAATCGAAGTAGGTTCGGGTATTTTCTAATACCCGACTCTGGTCTCTTCGAATCCAATGTCTTTTTGCCCCAAATTATTCAAATGGAACACAGTTCAAACTTCAAATACAGGGTGTCACATATATATATTAACTCATCATTGATGATAACCACATTATCTCGGTTAAAACCAACATATCATCTCACAGTACATCACATATAACATCAAAAGATTTTCAAAACCCATGTCATCCATTTCATCCAATCATTATGAACAAGATTTAATGTATATATTTCTTAATTAATTTAATTAATCTCTAATTAAATTAATTACCAACTTTAATTCACTTGGATTATCTAAACCATGCTTACTTAAATATTAATTAATTACAACCCCGATTATTTATCATTCTAAAATCATCCATCTTAAATAATCATCCTCGATTGATTATCTTTTACAATAAGTAATTGACTCTCAATTAATTACTCAATAGTAATCTTTAATTACTTCCCATAAGTATTCAACATTGATTAAACCACTTTTAGTAACTATCCATTAATTACTCTCCTCAATTAATCACATTCAGTAATTGTTCTTAAATTTTAATTTTTATTATCGTTACAAAAATTTTTCATTAAGCCCTTGCCTTTTAAATTGATTAAGTAATTAGAAATCCTCTAATTACTCTTATTAACCTTTAATTAATAAGTTAACCTTAAATTAATTCTCTAATCATATAATCATTCACATTAAATAGTTAACCTTCAATTAATTATTGAAATTAATTCTTTTAATTAATCATCTTAAGTAATTACCCTTAATTACTTAAGTTAAATAAATAAATCCTTACTTAAATAACAACTTTTATATTAATTATCCTTATTTAATCATTATTAAAGTTCATAGAAATATAACTAAATAATTAACTAATTCTAAAATTATATTATCCCAAGCAATTCATTTTAAAAAAAATCTTTAATCATTTACTTCCACTTCCTTTGGCTTTTTAAACTAGATCAAATCATCTGCTATCCCGTATTACTCTCCCTCTCCTTCACAAGATGACTCGCGTTCAACATCAAGTCAGATACGAAGCAAAATAACCTTTCTCCCCAAGCACCCACCCAAAACAAACATCTGATACATGCGATGGCACCGTGCACGTGCACAACAACTCCGGTCCCCTCCGGCCATCTTCCGTCATTCAACAAACCACACTTGATCACGAAAGTCGACACACCAACCCAGAAACCCAAAATTCAAAGAAAAACGGAAACAAGCTATATGGCCAAAATCTGGAACCCACCATCATCGGAATTCCTTCAATCACCGACGTTCCCAACCTTGTTGACTCTCGCCGACCTCACCGCAGAGTTATCTCGACCCCCAACATCGAAGTCCCAACCCACGGTCAGGTCCGATTCTCCCATGGCGACGCATTACCCTTGAAAAGCCATCGACCATCCAACACAACGAAAACCCTATTTCTTTGATTTTCCAACACCACAGCGTTCAAATAAAACCCTAACCATTTTTGCCGACCCCATAGATCACCAAACTTGCCTCATTCGAGACCCCGATCATCCCAGAGCCATGTGACCTCCAGAAATTCTTCTAAACCCATAATTCGACCAACAATCCATTTCCCCAATTTACTATAATAAAAATCATGATTTTTTTTTTAAAATTCAATAATTTGATAAATGATCTGATTATAATCCTAAATTAACAAATTAGACATGTTGAGATTTTGATCTAGAAAAGTTTTTCACAATTTTCTTCCTGCTTGTTTAATTTAACTTCATGTAAATCATTGCGTCATTTTGAAAATTTATATTTTGATATTACAAACAAATTTTGTTTGTAAACTAAAGCCTAACAAGATTCAAAGAAGAAAATCTTGAAAAATTCTCAGATTTGAAACCTGAACAAAGCAAAACATAGAGCCAACCGATCATATGACCTGCACATTCATCTATCCAGACATATTCAAACAATTCCATCATGCAACCAATGTTACATCCAACTTTGAAGATTTATTTATGCATCCATATTTCAGTCAAAAATAAAGTTATGTTTACTCAAAATTTTAGGGAAGAACAAAAGATATATATATGCTGTTATACAGACATTCACTTAAGTACTATAGACATATTTACATTTCTTCATCTTAAAATTAACAGGCAACATTTAAGCTAATCATTCATCAAATTTTACCTCAAGCATTTACTACCTGAACCAATTCTAAATTGTTAGATTTTTGAATTTATTCACTGTTCCAGTTATTGACAGAGTTTTATTTCCTATGTTCAGACATGTATATAAATATTGTCACACATATATGCTTGTAATCATCTTAAAACATCATACTCAGCATGGTTCACATTATATTTTCAAAGATTTTCACATGCAATTCCAAAATAGACTTGAAGTTCTTTAGATTTACTCACCTTTAAAAAATATATGAACAGAGCCTTGATTTTTTGCTGGAAACTTGAAAAACTGAATTACTGATCCTTTTTGAAACTTGAAAAGCTTGTTGCTGCTTCGATTTAAACACTGGGAAGCTTTTGAAACTGAGGTTTCTTTGAATCAGATTGCATTTGAAAGTTACAGATTATTTAAGAATTTGTTACAAGGCTTTGATTTTGGCTTGTAAAGTGTTTCACAGGTTTTTTTGATTTCTGTTGGTATATTTGTTTCCAAGCTATTGTTTCTTTATTTAGAAACTTATAAATGGGAAAGAGCTTAGAGAGGAGATAGATATGTTTTATATATATTTAATTAGGATTTTATTAAAATAAAATGATAATAAACCAAATGGGTGACACTTGTTTTGCTTGGAAGTTAATTTTCTTACAAATGTCTTTTTCATGGTATAATAACCTTACACATGTTATATTACAATATTAAAATAATTACTCACTTGTTTATAATGTATTTAAATTGATTTCTTATTTATATTATCATGTTTAAATGGTTATATCAATTTAGCTTTTAACGTTTATATATATAAATCACCTTTATACGATTACACATTTTAATGTTTATTTGTATATTACAAAAATATACGTTCAAAGCTAAATTTTCAAGAAAGAAAATTTAAAAAGAAAAGAATATTGAATTAAATCTTATTTCAAAGTTTCGTACTAAAACATTGTTCTTTAATATATATGAACTAAATTTATTTCAAAAGCTAATTTTTAAAGAAAACAAATTAAACTTTTATTATATATATTATTTTAAACTATTATATTTTAAACAAAATAAATAATTACTTTAATTACTTTTGAAAACATAAGATAGATTTTAAAATAAGCAATTTAAAAGTTTCTATATTAAATTCAATCATATTCTCCCATTACACATAATATATATTTAAGCAACACTTATTAAATTGAAATATTAATAAAAAATTAAATTTATAAAATAACACAAATTAATAATTATTCCATAAAAAATCAATTTATCTCTAAACTTAAAAACATCCCATAAATTTTATATTTGGTTATTTATATTTGAAGATAACAATGTTATCCATTTTACATAATTTAATTAAGGGATTATCACATTTTAATAGTTAAACTCAGTTAATTATCCAATTATCTGATACCCAAAAATCCGGGTTATTACATTCCTTCCACCTTTGAATCTTTTCGTCCTCGAAAAGGAACGAAGCCATAATTTTTAAAATGCTCATAATCAGATAAATTTTCATTGATCATTTTTAAAATATTTTAGAAATCTATATAATATTACTAAAATAGTTTTTGTAAAAATATTTTATAACTCGATGCTTCAACCAGTCCATCCTTGTTCTCACAGAAATTCGGTCATACGTTGATCAGGCGTACGACTGAAAATCTATAAGTACTTAGCAGACCCGTTTTCAACACCCAGTGAAAATACTTGGAAACTAATTTTATTGAAAATATAGAAAATAGTTTTTGAAAATAGAGGATATGTCTTTAGTGAGAATGCTCTGGAAATCATCACCCCCATCCATGGTCACAGTTACATTCCAGGGTTACGTTGCCGTCACAGCAAAAGTCCATGTAACTGCAGCCTCTCCACGGCCTCTCGATTACGCCATGGATCCCACACAACAGATCACAGTTACACCCAGGGTTACGCTGCCGTCACAGCAAAAGTCCATGTAACTGCAGGCTCTCAACGGCCTCTGATTTTCACTGTCAAAATGAAACTTCTCCACTCCTACATAGGTCGCAGTCTACCGATATAAAATCAAACGCAGACTGTTGGCTCTCGGCGGCACACACGACTTTCGCTATGTTATACCATAGATCGTAGTTACATCCTGGGTTACGTTGCCGTCGCAGCAAAAGTCCATGTAACTGCAGGCTCTCAGCGGCACACACGACTTTCGCTATGGTATACTCTACTCATAATCCTCAAGAACTAGTTTTGTCTGGACTCCTCACATGATCAACTTTAGAACCCCCCTAAGGGGCTCAAGGCAGCACCACTCGGTGGTACTCCTGAGAAGTTCATTTCAAGGGAGCACCTTTTTCCCCAGAGCCATCATCAAAACATTTTATACTATATACATATAGTATCTTTAAATCATACACCTAGTATGATCTCATACAAATCTTCTTTACACAAAATCGATTATCCCAAAATCGATAATTCTCAATCTAGTCTTTCCAAATTCAATATTGATTTTACCCAAAAATCAAAATCCTTTCCAAAACCAAAGGTTCCCAAAACCTTTTCCAAAATCCTCATATGATCCTTTATACATAGAGATATATATAAAATCCTTGATAAAAATCTTTGGATCATTATAAACTTGTATAAAAATCCTTTTATACTTCAAACACTTTCAAAACAAATCCTTTCTCTTTTGGCAAAAGATTCGTCAAGGGAAGTTTTATCTTATAAAACAAAGATATTTGCTTTGTTTACTCAAAATCAGATATTCAAATTTGATTACTCCTTACAAAACCACTTACCATATCACTTACTTCCATAAACAAAATTTCAACCATAGAAATATCCAATTTCTATTTTATTTCCTCATATATTTCACAAAATATATTTTCACTTCAAAAACCATTTCAAATTTCTTATCCACAAACTTCAATATCAATTTCATTCCAATCTGTACGATGTACACATATCATCCGTACGCTATACCAATCTGATCGCTCACTCGATCACACAATTTCACTTCCGAACTAGTATTGTCCACCCGACTTCCTAGTGCGGACACAGATCTGGTTTCTTGATCAAAAACCGTTATTCTCCTTGCATAGTCATAACTATGATAGAGAATATTCAGAACCAATCAACAATCCATATCCAGGTTCGCCTTCAAAAATCGAGTCGAAAATTCCAACTCGGATCGATATAACTATCTCGAAATCCTGTGCTCGAATCTGGATCAAATCATTATGCGAATAGAATAACATACGTACACCCTACGTATTTATCTTTATTGGTTATTAGCCAAATCAATTCCATTTCTATTAACATTCACTTTGATTTTCATTCACTTACTCTCAATTGCTTAAATCCATTCGGATTATCACCTCTATTCTTATCTCGATTGGGTATTTAACAAAAAACAGTTTAAACTCTGTCCAGTTTAAATTTAGAAAATAGCTTGAAAAGTTAAAAATAGATAAGTCGTTGGAAAATAATTACTAGTTTGTAAAATGGTTGTAAAATAGTTAGGTAGTTGTAAAATAGTTAAAATAATTATAGAAATTTTAGATAATTGCAAAACAATAGTAAAATAGTAATTAGTTTTGTAAAATAGTTGAAATATAGTAATTAGCTTATAAAACAGTTGGAAAATTGTTAAATAGTTCCAAAAATAATTGTATAACAAGTATAAGATAGTTTGGCCTTTAAAAGAAAGGTTGTGTATATATAATGAATAGCTTGGAGAAAATAGGTTTATATTAAAACAATTTATATTAAAAATTGTCCAGAGTCAAAACTGCCCACTTCCCAATTTCCACTCTCATCAATTCAATTTAAATTTCCTTTTCCATTTAAATTGACCCAATTCAAATTTTAAATAAATTCAATTTCCATTGAAATTGATTCAACCCCAATTCAAGTTGAATTAACCTCAGTTTATTTCCAAATTTAACTTTATTCAACTTTGATCTCGAATTCTACTAATTCAAATAAATTTCAATTGAACTAGTTCCAATTTCAATTCATTTCAATCCCAGTTTGAATTAATCCCCATTCCAAACTCCATTTTCAAATCAAGTTGGATTATTCTTGATTTCCTTCCAAATTCAATTCAAATTCCATTTGGATTTGAAACATTCAACTTTAATTACAATTCCAAATTATTCAAATCAATCTGGACTAATTTCAAATTGAACCCACCTCAATTTCAAATTGTTTCAATTTAATCCAATTCAAATTTTCCATTTGAATTTTATACTTATATATCTTTAATCATAAATTTCAATTAATTCAAATCAAATTCAATTTGAACTAATTTCAAATTTTAAGTTCACATTCCAGAATTTCATTTTAAATCAGTTTAATTTTTCAAAAACCAATTTATTATCCAAATTCAACCTTAAAACAAATTTTCAACAATTTCTGATGAAACTCTATTTTAAACACCCAAATCTCATGTCCAAAGTGATTCCATTTCTTTATTTCCAAACTAAAGTTAAATTTTCTTTTTATCTAAATAATAGATACATTTCTACAGTCCATTTCAATTTCTAGATCTCAAATCCATTGAGATTACTTAAACTTCCTAATTCGAATCAACCATTTAACTTTTTCCCCAGTTAAACTTAATTTACTTAATCCAGTCAATCTTACCCAATTTGAACTTCCATAAATTTTTTTTAAACTTAACATAAATAATCTTCCCACTTATTAAGTTCAAAAACTTATCACCTTGGGTATCACATCTTATTCCAAACTCAAAACTCACCATTTAGAGTTTATTTCCAACCACCTTTGATATTATGTATATCCACATGTATACATATTAATTTCTTTTACATACCAAGTTATACTTTAAAATTTTAAACCACCTTTGGTTTTAATTCAAAACAAATTTCTTTTTAAATTTTCAAACAACTCTTGTTTGAAATAGGACCATTTCATTCATATGCATTAAATAATATTATTTATTGTTTCTTTAAATTAATTACGTCATTAATTAATCACATTCGGTAATTAACTTATTTCTTAATTACCTTCATTAAGTAATTGTCCCTTAAATTACTTACCTCTAGTTACTTCATTAAGTAACTTCCTCTTAATTTATCATTTCCAATTATTATCCATTAATTAATCTCATTAAATAAAGTTTAATTAATTTCATAAATTCATTGATTATCCTTATCCTGAAACCTTTTCCAAATTCGAGATTTAATTTCAGTTGGTTGTAATTTAATTCAATAATTTAACAACCAATTCCCTTACTATTTATTAAAAAGAAATATTGCTTATATATATCAAAATATATACTTATATAAAACCATTTAAAATCTTTATATAAGAACATAACAAGTACGCTCTCTCATATATATACACTCAACTCATTCTAGGGTACCACTTACCCTATCCTTAATGAGTAATCCCACCAGAGCCAAGGTTCTTGCTTAACCTTCTGCTCTGATACCAAATATAACGATCCAGAAATTTCGATCTCGAAAATTCCAGATAGTTAGTGAAAAGAAGAAACGAGAAAGAAGCAGAAACAAAAGTCAGTCACAGAAAACCTCACATTCGCAGCGAATCAAAATATAATATTACATAATAACAGTTTACAAAAAGAACCGTATCAGTACGTTTGCATTTTTATATATCAGAGTTATAACATTTACAAAACACAGGACAGTTCTAAATCAACATGTCCTAAATATACAACTATATATCACAGCGGGTACGCTCCATACGTTCCAGCCATCCAGCTCGCCTCCTGAGCTCCAGAACGTCCTTACTTGAAAATCTGTAATACTCGGTCTGACCCGAGCATTACATCAAAGTAACACCCGGGTCAGGCTGGAAACCAGTGTGAGTAAACCCATCTAATATGAAATACACCAAAACAATATTCAACTTTTAACCCGGGGTAACTCATAAAAATTTACAAATCCACAGGGTTGGTATAGATAACACTTATTATACTCATCAATTTTTAAGTGTCAGAACTTAGATTTTATAGTCCAATTCACTTAAATCATTCCATATCAGTTTATTGATTTCACGAACCAGTTTATAAAAGAATCGAAGTGGGTTCGGGTATTTTCTAATACCCGACTCTGGTCTCTTCGAATCCAATGTCTTTTTGCCCCAAATTATTCAAATGGAACACATTCAAACTTCAAATACAGGGTGTCACCTATATATATTAACTCATCATTGATGATAACCACATTATCTCAGTTAAAACCCACATATCATCTCACAGTACATCACATATAACATCAAAAGATTTTTAAAACCCAAGTCATCCATTTCATTCAATCATTATGAACAAGATTTAATGTATGTATTTCTTGATTAATTTAATTAATCTCTAATTAAATTAATTACCAACTTTAATTCACTTGGATTATCTAAACCATGCTTACTTAAACATTAATTAATTACAACCCCGATTATTTATCATTCTAAAATCATCCATCTTAAATAATCATCCTCGATTGATTATCTTTTACAATAAGTAATTGACTCTCAAGTAATTACTCAATAGTAATCTTTAATTACTTCCCATAAGTATTCAACATTGATTAAACGACTTTTAGTAACTATCCACTAATTACTCTCCTCAATTAATCACATTCAGTAATTGTTCTTAAATTTTAATTTTTATTATCATTACAAAAAAATTTCATTAAGCACTTGCCTTTTAAATTGATTAAGTAATTAGTAATCCTCTAATTACTCTTATTAACCTTTAATTAATAAGTTAACCTTAAATTAATTCTTAAAATTAATTCTCTAATCATATAATCATTCACATTAAATAGTTAACCTTCAATTAATTATTGAAATTAATTCTTTTAATTAATCATCTTAAGTAATTACCCTTAATTACTTAAGTTAAATAAATAAATCCTTACTTAAATAACAACTTTTATATTAATTATCCTTATTTAATCATTATTAAATTTCATAGAAATATAACTAAATAATTAACTTATTCTAAAATTATATTATCCCAAGCAATTCATTTTAAAAAAAATCTTTAATCATTTACTTCCACTTCCTTTGGCTTTTAAACTAGATCAAATCATCTGCTAGAAAACTGGGTTAAATCAAAATTAAAACATCAGCCCAAACAAATTCCCTAGCCCAATGCTTACGTGATCAGATACATCTCATTCTTACCCCCTTCCAATTCTGCTTCGAGAAAAATTCAAAGGTCCCCAAGCTTAAACCCGAGCCCCAAACCTAATATACCCAGCTAATCCCATATTACTCTCCCTCTCCTTCACAAGCTGACTCACGTTCAACATCAAGTCAGATACGAAGCAAAATAACCTTTCTCCCCAAGCACCCACCCAAAACAAACATTTGATACATGCGACTGCACCGTGCATGTGCACGACAACTCCGGTCCCCTCCGACCATTTTCCATCATTCAACAAACCACACTTGATCTCGAAAGTCGACACACCAACCCAGAAACCCAAAAATTGAAGCAAAACGGAAACGAGCTATATGGCCAAAATCTGGAACCCACCATCATCGGAATTCCTTCAATCGCCGACGTTCCCAACCTTGTTGACTCTCGCCGACCTTACTACAGAGTTATCTCGACCCCCAACATCGAAGTCCCAACCCGCGGTCAGGTCCGATTCTCCCATGGCGACGCATTACCCTTGAAAAGCCATCGACCATCCAACACAACGAAAACCCTATTTCTTTGATTTGCCGACACCACAGCGTTCAAATAAAACCCTAACCATTTTTGCTGACCCCATAGATCACCAAACTTGCCTCAGTCGAGACCCCGATCATCCCAGAGCCATGTGACCTCCAGAAATTCTTCTAAACCCATAATTCGACCAACAATCCATTTTCCCCAATTTACTATAATAAAAATCATGATTTTTGTTTTTAAAAATTCTATAATTTGATAAATGATCTGATTATAATCCTAAATTAACAAATTAAACATGTTGAGATTTTGATCTAGAAAAGTTTTTCACAGTTTTCTTCCTGCTTGTTTAATTTAACTTCATGTAAATCATTGGGTCATTTTGAAAATTTATATTTTGATATTACAAACAAATTTTGTTTGTAAACTAAAGCCTAACAAGATTCAAAAAAGAAAATCTTGAAAAATTCTCAGATTTGAAACCTGAACAAAGCAAAACATAGAGCTAACAGATCATATGACCTGCACATTCATCTATCCAGACATATTCAAACAATTCCATCATGCAACCAATGTTACATCCAACTTTGAAGATTTATTTATGCATCCATATTTCAGTCAAAAATAAAGTCATGTTTACTTAAAATTTTAGGGAAGAACAAAAGATATATATATGATGTTATACAGACATTCACTAAGTGCTATAGACATATTTACATTTCTTCATCTTAAAATTAACAGGCAACATTTAAGCGAACCATTCAACAAATATTACCTCAACAATTTACTACCTGAACCAAGTCTAAATTGTTAGATTTTTGAATTTATTCACTGTTCCAGTTATTGACAGAGATTTATTTCCCATGTTCAGACATATATATAAATATTATCACACATATATGCTTGTAATCATCTTAAAACATCATACTCAGCATGGTTCACATTATATTTTCAAAGATTTTCACACGCAATTCCAAAATAGACCTGAAGTTCTTTAGAGTTACTCACCTTTAAAAAAAATATGAACAGAGCCTTGATTTTTTGCTGGAACCTTGAAAAACTGAATTACTGATCCTTTTTGAAACTTGAAAAGCTTGTTACTGCTTCGATTTAAACACTGGGAAGCTTTTGACACTGAGGTGTCTTTGATTCAGATTGCATTTGAAAGTTACAGATTATTTAAGAATTTGTTACAAGGCTTTGATTTTGGCTTGTAAAGTGTTTCACAGGTTTTTTTGATTTCTGTTGGTATATTTGTTTCCAAGCTATTGTTTCTTTGTTTAGAAACTTATAAATGGGAAAGAGCTTAGAGAGGAGATAGATATGTTTTATATATATTTAATTAGGATTTTATTAAAATAAAATGATAATAAACCAAATGGGTGACACTTGTTTTGCTTGGAAGTTAATTTTCTTACAAATGTCTTTTTCATGGTATAATAACCTTACACATGTTATATTACAATATTAAAATAATTACTCACTTGTTTATAATGTATTTAAATTGATTTCTTATTTATATTATCATGTTTAAATGGTTATATCAATTTAGCTTTTAACGTTTATATATATAAATCACCTTTATACGATTACACATTTTAATGTTTATTTGTATATTACAAAAATATACGTTCAAAGCTAAATTTTCAAGAAAGAAAATTTAAAAAGAAAAGAATATTGAATTAAATCTTATTTCAAAGTTTCGTACTAAAACATTGTTCTTTAATATATATGAACTAAATTTATTTCAAAAGCTAATTTTTAAAGAAAACAAATTAAACTTTTATTATATATATTATTTTAAACTATTATATTTTAAACAAAATAAATAATTACTTTAATTACTTTTGAAAACATAAGATAGATTTTAAAATAAGCAATTGAAAAGTTTCTATATTAAATTCAATCATATTCTCCCATCACACATAATATATATTTAAGAAACACTTATTAAATTGAAATATTAATAAAAAATTAAATTTATAAAATAACACAAATTAAATAATTATTCCATAAAAAATCAATTTATCTCTAAACTTAAAAACATCCCATAAATTTTATATTTGGTTATTTATATTTGAAGATAACAATGTTATCCATTTTAAATAATTTAATTAAGGGATTATCACATTTTAATAGTTAAACTCAGATAATTATTCAATTATCCGATACCTAAAAATCCGGTTTATTACAGAAGTAATTGATTTATGGCCATAAATCAATACCTCATCAATTCTCCTATTCATATAGGAAATGTTTATGCATTTGATTTTCCAGTTTCTTCCAATTTACATGCGCCTGATAAGATTCCTTCTTTAATCGGCTCATTAGGGAATTAATTGATTACCTCAATCTTTCAAAATAATTCTTCTTCTCATATAGGTAATTTAGTACTCTCTTTAATGTTATAAAAGAGGCAATATATATTTGAGTAATTATCTCAAATATCTTCCAAATCTTCGGCAATTGGAAATATTATATCACTAAAATCAACAATATCTTCCAAATCTTCTGCAGCTGAAAATATTGTGTCGCCAAATTTTACAAGTTTAAATGGCTTTTCTTTCAAAAACAGTAAGCTTTTAGTATATACAAATATTTATAGTGTTATTATTTAGTATTAGTATGTAGTACCAATGTTAATAGAATGTCTAGAAATACATTTTTCCTTTCATTACATTTAATTTTAATTTTTTTGGGTGATATTTCATTTCTTCCAAAATATTGTTTTTTTCCTGAAAAGGTTGTGCCAAGATATCTAGTTATAGTATTTAGGAATCACTATCGATGACATTGGTCAGGCTCATGGACCAGAATTCTTAAATCACTCTATAGACAAACTAACACCATAATAAGCTACTAAAATATTTTCAGTCACTATATAAATATTATTTGTCTTCTATTAAACCATATGCCTATTTGTTATAAAATATGAAATTTCAAAATTTTTATATACATTCAATTCAACAATCATTAATAACAATCAATCATCACACTTCCATAATATCAATCAAGCATTCCAATAATTTTATTTTACTTCCCATTCCATATTTTAGTTGTATGTAATATATATTAATTTTCTTCTATAAAATAATTATACATATCCCTCATTGATTCCTCCTCAAATGAAGAAAATGTTATGCTCTATTAACATTTGGCTTCATCTAAATTTAAGTGGAATTAGAAATATTTGAGGGTTAATTCCTACTCAATTGCCACATTCTAGATTAAGCCAAATGAAAACAAGAATTAGTTCAACCAAACACGCATCAAACAAACAATAAACAAATGCCTTTAGCAGGAAGTTATTTATCAACATCCGATGTGCACTTTGATCTCTATTGGATCACTTGATTCACATCAAGCCACACAGAGGTTTATTCACTATCAACAATACCAACACTCGTCAGGAAAACTACTCCTTACTTCACTACCTTACTCAATCGCTTCTACTTCACACAAAAACATATACATACAGAAGAGGTAGAAAAGAGGAATATATATATATATATATATCTGTGTGTGTAAGGAAAATTACAAGTACGTCCCCATTAATCATCGTATACTCCTCATATCCCTTTAATATAAAGTAACTACCAACACATCCAAAGGGACAAGGACTCAAAGTCTGATCTAAAGTCTTGACTTATGTCTTCTATATATAATGTATTGTTCTAAACCTGCTTTGATGCCATTCTGTAACGCCCTACCTCTATACCCATACTATCTAAGAGTATTACTAATTAATACTATCAGATAATTCAGAGAATGAGGCTATGTGGGGGGACACACTTGAATATTCCCTTGAACTAATACTTGTACGTATTCAAACATTGAACATAACTAACCAACTAACGTTATAATATCGGCACAAAGCAATAAAAACGTGTGCCTCCAGGATTGAACAATATAAAATATACGATAAATAGAAGAGAACACAGAGTCAATCGTAGCGATAATATGTAATACAACAATATACAAAGTGTGATGTACATCATCAGGTCATATACATGCATGAATTTATAGATTGCAATATACTACGAATACATAGTCTCCTCTATGCCCAAATAATACAAGCTGGTCTCGTTGTTCCTATACCTAAAATATCTTGGACTAACCCGAGTATTATATAAATAACACATGGGTCAGACTATATCTATAATGATAGGTGATATTATTAACATATAATGGTAATATAATAAGAATAAAGATGATAAAACTACTACCACAAAATATCATAAAACCATATTCACAACAAATCTGCATAAGAAAGCATCACTACCTATACAAGAACATCGAATCAAAATCCACTAAATCCTCAACAAATGGGTGAATCGCCTATATCTTGAAAGCACTATTGAAACTAGAATAATAAATAATGAGATATCCTTAAGTGAAGTTAGGTAGTAATAAAGCAATACCCACAGTCTCTCTCAATCTCATATTAAAAAATACTTTACCAAATCATTAAAATAAATAAGAAAGATTTGAACCAACTTATAACAATGTCCGAATATAATCAATAATAATTAGGTTGTCTACCCAGGAAGGAAACAGGGTTGACCATAGTTTGGACACAGTCTCGGGCATAATCTCATCTCATTTATTCCTATCTACCATACATAAACCAAAGCCAAACGGGAGATTAGTAGTTGTATGACCACTTTAGGAACCCAAGGTATATTGTCGTATGCCTATAGTCGGATCTATTCCTATAGCCATAGTTACCTTGATGAAAAGCACGACTCATATCCACTAATGGCCCATTAATGTGTAGCCTCGGTCACGACCGTGCTTTGCCCTTATAGGTAACAGACTACTAGCATATGCGACACAAAGGGTTGTAGGGCACTTACCCTACGGCTCACCAAACCCAAACCATGTGATGCACATCTGATATAATATATAAAATGGTGTTGCGAATCTAGGGCATGACACCACGATCAGGCTACCAAGATGGATACTGGCAAAACTGGTTTACTCCCAAACCATAAAGGGATTTGGACAAAGATAGATAGACATATGGTATATATACAATGGCCACCTCGTGATTATATATATAAGTCATCGTGTGATTATCAAATACTTAATGTAGCGAGTATCATATACAACATACCCTATATTAAGTTTCATCCATGAGCAAAGGATAATTGAATAAATAACACAACAACGACCCATACCACCTCATGTCACTAGTCCGTTTATTTAGTGTTCACACATCACACTCACCCTTATTTATTCTATATAACGAGTCCAAAGAATAACCGAAGAAGTATTACTAAAAATCAATTATTCAAATTTCTCATCACATAGAATAAATATCAATAAATCCAACTAGAAAGATGTCATTACCATATCATCTTAGAATATATCACAAATCAATATTAATGTGAACATTTGTATAATCTTTATATAATTAAACAAGAAAAGAAATATCAAAACTAAAATATAAAAATTAATTATTCAAATAAATATAAAATAAAGAAATCAATATTTAATAATGAATCATTCACAACATATAGTTTCGTATAACAAAATTATACTAAGGGATGAAGAATAAATACATATCCCAAGTTAGTTATAGAGCTAAATACTTCATCTAAAAATTATTTCGCATATTCTAATCCATAAATATGAATTTATTAAAATTATATTCAAAATTTCATAGATATACTTACAAATAAATTTATAAACCACTAAAATAATTCTTTTCATTCAAATCATCATTTATAGCTCAAATCCTTTACTTCATATATTCAAATCTTAAATATTGTTGTAAATCCATTCTATAACATTTTGTATTAAAATATTATTTCAAAATAAATTTATTAGCTACAAAATAAATATGAATCATTTTCAAACCAGAAAATCTATTGAACATCCAAAAATGTGTATTATAAAGCAAAATACTCTAAAATCAACAACAAATCATTAATATAAACTTTATCATGTGACTGAGTCGAATTCCATCGAATTTTAGTCACTAACGCACTATATACACAATATAAATAAATTATACAGATTGAAATGCAAATGGATAGCATTTTCGTTGCATTTCAAACATCTAACAAAGCCAAATCATATCTCACTCAATCAAATAAATATCCCGATCAATGATTCATCCAAACAAATCAATTCAATGTACAGAATCAATCAAAACCCAAATAAGCATCTCAACGAAGTAATTCAACCAATCGCGGTTATAGCACATATATGAAGGGTAATAAATTTTTAGATATAGTTGTAAGCGAGATATACTCACTGAAACAATGCTCGAATTATCCCATTAGCGACTGTCATCACTTTGCCCGCATTCATCGCTGCTTCAAGCTCACTGCCACTTCTAACTTGCAACTGCACTGCCTCTAGCTGCATCCTCTTAACCATGACCATAGCCACCTCTAACTCAAGACGGTCGATGACCAAGCATAGCACCAGAAATACATCTTCCAATCGAACATCATGAAAGAAGCTATGCGGTAGGATCGTATAATATGGAATAGTGGAATGGTATAGGTAAATAGCAGTAAGCAATAAGTAAAGTGGACACCAAGACTTTATACTGGTTTGGACCTCTTGTCATACGTGCACAGAATTCTAACTAACAACCCTCACTTATCCCGGAGGAATAGGTTTACAACTTACCCGAACAACCGAACGGGATTTCTTGCCTCAACTACCGCAGAGGACTTCAACTAGGTACAAAGAGTATTTTTGACTTGTTGTGTTCTTGATAACACTAATGAGTCTAATTGAGTACAACTTTTCTATAATCTAATCCTCAAGAATATGAAATGTGATTATGAAGATTTAGGACATATAAATAGCTATGAATCAAAAGAGTATTAAAAATAAATCAGAGATTCAAGCAATTGAAGTGGTTTGTGAATGCTTTTGAAAACTTGAGTAATTTGAAAATATAATAGAGAGATTAAAGCAATTAGAATTGGTGATTTTGCAAATGATAGAAACATGTTTTTATATGTGTAGAAGAGGTGTAACCATTTGTAAAAGGTGCAGGCAAGAGATGCATCCATTTCCATTGGAGAATGGCTGCAACTCTTGGGAAGAAGAAGGTGTCTCTTCAGGAAAAATTCGCAGGTTCAAATTCAGTCGACTGAACAGGGATTTCAGTCGACTGGAACTGTGCATGTTGTAAAATGTGTAACAGGTTCAGTCAACTGAAATATCCCGTTCAGTCGACTGAACTGGTAGATTATGCATAATGAACAATTAACTGAAATATGAAGTTGTGTTATGTGTTTTTTGTGTTTGTGCAAGTTTCTTGAGGATAGATTTTAACAATAAAACTAAGACTAAGACCTATATATAGTAATTACTCATGATATCCTTGGTCTTCATAGTCCTTCATTTAGCTTTGCACATTTCTCTTCCTTTTTGTTGAAGCACATTGTCATTGATCAAAATATAGCGTATCAACATTGTCTCCCTTTTTGATTGATGACAAAACCTATGTTTGTAGAGATGTAATTTATGTTTCCTCCCCCTGAATATACGCACTATTTTTCCTATAAAACAAAATTAGTAACCTTTCTCCCCTTTTGTCATCGACAAAAAGGAAGTAATATATATATATATATATATATATATATAATTGTCAAAAAAAAATAATCTCATATAGACATAACCATAGTATGAACTAAACAAACCACATAATTTCATAAAATAAGGCTATTTATACAAGCCTTATCAGAAATGTTTGAGAATAAATAAAGTTTCTGGAAATCAAACCAATAAAAATGATCACTGATCCTTGTTACAATCGTAAGATCCTTCACGTCCTCCCTCTGGTTCTCGAATAGCCGAGCAACCGGTTGGTTGTTGAAAAGCTCTACTTCCTTGACCACCACTGTTACAACTAGTGCTGCTGCTCGGATTTTCTTCGAAAGATGTCCATGTGAATGTTGGAGCCGGACGCTTTCCGCGTGAGGTCGAAGCAAGAGTGGAGCTTGTGCATGAGATGGCATCCCATAGCTTGTTGAAGAAACCTTTTATTCTATCAAGTTTTTGATCAACCTTTTTGAGGCGATTATCAAGAATTTGTTGATTTCTTGATAGAATTCATAATGACTGATTTGTAGTATAATCCGGTTGAACAAGATGAATATCATCATCTTGAATATGAGGTTCTTCTTGTTGGACCTGAGGAGATTGGTGAGGTTGTTGATTACTTGCTTCCCATTCGGCTAGAGACATGATGCGAGGAGGTCTTGCCGGGAGTTGCATGAGGCTTATAGTCCGTTGGTTGATTTGGTGAACCGTTGTAGATTCGGACTCTGGTAGTGGCGAATCAACGATGAGGAGTAGTCGCATGATATACTCGCCATAGTATATTGTTCTCATTTTTCCATTATTGAATGTAATAATTCATCAAGAATTAATTGAACCCAATTATCTTTAATATTACCCCAAATGGAATAAAGTGCCCGATGGTTATTTGGGTATACGATTTCATATGAGCCTGTGCGAGGAGTGATGGTACGCGTAAGAGCTTTGTGTAGAAGCCTAGCTCGTGGTCGTAAAGAAGTTGATTTGATATCCTGGATATTAATGTTATCATCCAAAAATTGATGATTGATGTTGTCCCGAATATGAGGATTAAATTCTATTTCCTCAAGCTTTCTACCAATGTTAGGAGATCCTAGATTATGTGCAATGCGGTCTAGAGAAAACCATACCTTTTTACCGCACACCATACTCCAAACACTATCGTTAGGATTTCGTGGAGTTTGGTGTCCAAGATTTAGGTTAGCATAGAATAATTTTACCATAATATGATTAATGGCAAGATCATTGCGTTTAATATCTAATAGGGATGTCAAACCAGCTTGATCGGTCAAGGCTTGAATGTTGTAAGCTTGAAGACTCTGGAAATCGACGAATGAGTGTTTGAAAATCCTAGAATTCTTCATTTTATTCCATCTAGTGACAGCCACTCCATCATAAAACCATTGAGCAATTTGAGCATCAATTGGTTCGGAGGATGTTGAAGTAGAAGCTCTTGATCATTTGGGAGGCATTTTTGTGAAGTATGGAGGAGAAATTGAAATAAAAAGTTAAGGCTGGGAGCTAGGGTTTTAGGAGAAATGGTGATGAAGCTTGGAGAATGGTAAAAGTAAAAGGTAAAGTGACGAAACTGATGGGTAAAAAGAGAAAAGTAATCAGGGAAACGACGTTCAAATGGACTGAATTGTCTGTTCATTCGACTGAAAAGGTACCCGAAAATTTTCTGGGTAAGATTCAGTCGACTGAAACAGAGTTTTAAGTCGACTAAATTCGTGAATGAGGAGTTTTTGTGTAAAGTTCAGTTGACTAAGCAGAAAAATTCAGTTGACTGAATTTTGCATTTTTTGGTTTTATGTTGAAAATATGTGTAAATGTTTTATTTAATGAAATGTTTACAATTGTATAATAATATTACAATACAACATCATTATTTTAACCTTTAAAAAATATCATCTCTTGGGAGTTGGAGTCTTGGGGGATGGAGTCTTCTTCTTTTGTGTTGTATATCTTTCATTCGCCATACAGTTTTTGTCCCATGAATTTGGACTATAGTGATGTCTTTGAGGCGAGACCCAAGGATGTATTGGGTCGTTTGATGTACGATACGACGAAGATGGATCATACGGATTAAATGGTCGTGGTAAAGGTTCACTCACATCCTTTTTCTTCGAGCTACGAAACTTCAAACCAATTTGTTCAAGAAAGCTTAGGCGTTTAGATGTTACTTTCTGTTCATAATACAATTCTCGTTGAAGGTCTAGGTGTTACTGTTGATAATGATAAATTTCATCGATTTTTTTCTTCGTGCCTGGAGAAATAAATAGCGAACGTTTTGCCTTCTTGGAATCCGGTGTATATCCGGTTCGGTAACTTCCCATTTATACACAGGCTCGTGTGTTGGTGTTGGCGTAGGAAGTTGAGGTGAATCGGCTGAGCTATCGGTTGAAAATGTTATTATGATGGGAGAGTTTGATTTGTTGGAAGACATTTTTCTACAGAGATTGATCGTTTTGAAAAAGAATTTGTATTTTGTTTAAAATTTTAACATGTATATATAGGTTTGGAGTTATATAAACAAAAAATGGCGTAAAATCATTAAGGATTTAGAACCAGAAATTAAATTAATGGTTAATAATTTGCTTTGAAATGGATGGTTATGTTTTAGTGTATGAAATGTTAGCTAATTCAAATGTATAAATGATTAAGTTTTTCAAACCTATAGTTATGTAAAAAATAATGTCTACCTTTTAAATGAAGTGAATTAAAGTAAGAGATATGTTACTCATGTATTAGGTTCCTTGCCATTATAATTCCTGTTATTAAATATCCTTGAAAGAAATTATTCCTAATTCTCATCATAATTTTATGAATGAGTTTTCTAGTAATGGTTTAGTAAATATATCGGCAATTTGATTTTCGGTAGATGTATATTCTAAATTGATAATTCCTTTTTCGATATTATCATGTAGAAAATGGTGACGAATATCAATATGTTTTGTACGAGAGTGATTTACTGGATTTTTAGATAAATTTATTGTACTTGTATTATCACAATATATTGTAGAGTTTGTTAAAGTTGTATTAAAATCTTTAAGTGTTTGTTGCATATATATGACTTGGGTACTAGCTAATGTGGCAGATATATATTCCGCTTCATAGGTTGAAAGCGAGATACAATTTTGTTTCTTACTAAACCAAGATACAAGTGATTTTCTGATGAAATTGCACGTACCACTTGTACTTCTTCTATCTATTCGAGATCCACCAAAATCAGCATCACTAAATGAAACTAACTCGAATGGACAATCTTTTGGATAGAAAAGACGAAAATATTTAGTACTATTAAGATATCGCATAATTCGTTTTACGGCTCTTAAATGTGATTCTTTTAGATTAGCTTGAAAACGTGCACATAAACATGCACTCATCATTATGTCTGGTCTACTAGCGGTTAAGTAAAGTAAAGAGCCTATATACTTCTAAACAATTTTTGGTCTACACTCTTACCATTTTCATCTCGATCGAGATGAGTTATGGTACTCATAGGAGTAGGTTTACCAGAAGTGTTTTTCATTCCAAAGCGTTTAATTATATTAGCGCAATATTTTTCTAGGTTTAAGAAAATGCCATTTGTTAATTGTTTAATTTGAAGACCGAGAAAGTAAGATAATTCTCCCATATGTGACACTTCGAAGTCTTTAGTCATTATATTTGAAAATTCTTTACACAATTTTTCATTAGTTGAACCAAATATAATGTCATCCCCTACATATATTTGAATTATTAAAATATCTTTTGTAGTGTTTTTAATGAATAAAGTTTGATCTACTTTTCCAATTTGAAATCTCGAATCTAGTAGATAGCTCTTAGGTCTCTCATACCAAGCACGAGGTGCTTGTTTGAGACCATATAAGGCTTTCTTTAATTTATATACATGATCCAGATATTTTTCATAAGTGAATAAAGGGGGTTGTTCTACATATACATTTTATTTTATAAAACCATTGAAAAAAGTACTTTTAACATCCATTTGATAAAGTTTAAAATTGTGAAAACAAGCGTAAGCTAATAGAATACGTATTGCTTCTAATCTTGCAACATGAGCAAATGTTTCTTCAAAGTCGATACCTTCCTCTTGATTATATCCTTGTGCTACTAGTCTAGCTTTATTTCTAGTTATATTTCCTTGTTCATCTACTTTATTTTTGTAAACCCGTTTAGTTCTTATAACTGATTGATTAGTAGGTCGGGGAACTAATTTCCAAACATCGTTACGTTCAAATTGATTTAATTCTTCTTGCATAGCAACAATCTAGTAGTCACCTGTTGATGCTTCTTTAGGATTTTTAGGTTCTATTGTTGAAATAAAGGCAACATGTCCCATTTGGTTTAGTTGACTACTTGTTTGAACTTGTGAGTCAATTTCTCCAATTATATTTTGTGTAGGATGATCTCGTAGAGTTCTAGGAGGAGATCTAATTTGATTATTATTGATTTGATTAATATTTTCATTATTTTCAAAACTTATATTTCTGTGTTAGATATGATTTCTTCATCATCTTTGATGATTGTATATTTATTAAAATTTTCATCAAAAGATACATGTAAATTTTCTTCTATTACATTTGTTCGTTTATTAAAAACACGATATGCCTTACTTCGTTCTGAGTAACCTATAAAAATACCATGGTCAGCTTTTGAATCGAATTTTCCAAGTTGGTCTTTTGTGTTAAGAATAAAACATTTTGATCTAAAGATTTTTAAGTACGAAATATTAGGTTTTCTTCCATTAAAAAGTTCATATGACGTGTTTTTAGTTAAAGGTCTTATGGAAATACGATTTTAATACATAGCACGCAGTTGCTACAGCTTCTGCCCAAACATGCTTTGGTAATGTACTTCCATTTAATAACGTTCTTACGCATTCTTGAAGAGTTCTATTTTTCCTTTCTACAACTCAATTTTATTGTGGAGTTCTAGAAAATGAAAAATTATGATTTATTCCTTTCTTTTTACAAAATAATTCAAATGATTCATTTTCAAATTCGCCTCCATGATTACTCCTTATATTTTTGAATTTTAAATTCTTAATATTTTGAATTCTTTTGACAAAATTTTTAAAATATTCAAAAGTATCACTTTTATTTTTCATAAATATCATCCATGTATATCTTGAGAAATCATCAACTATTACAAAAACATATCGATTATGGTTAATAGATTGAACCTGTGTTGGTCCGAATAAATCCATATATAATAATTCTAATGGTTGTAAAGTTGAAATGACTTTCTTTGATTTAAAAGATGATTTAGTTAATTTACCTAGTTGACAATCATCGCAAATATTATTTGTTTTAAAATTTATTTTTGGTAAGCCTTTGACTAATTCATTTTTTGAAAGTTTTTGAATAGCTTAAAATTAATATGACAAAATCTTTTGTGCCATAACCAAGGATCATTATCTTTGACCATTAAACACATATCTTTGTTATTATTAATTTTCATGTTTAAAACATAAATAATTCTATCTCTCTTTCCTTCAAAAATAAGATTATGATTTTGATCAAATATACAACATTTATTTTCAGAAAAAGTTATTTTAAAACCTTTGTCGCATAGTTGACTTATGCTTAATAAGTTATGTTTTAAGTTTTTAACTAAAGAAACATTTGTAATAATGGGTAAATTTGATATACCGTAGTTGCACACATCTCCTTTGCCAATGATGAAGCCTTTTGAGTCATCTCCGAAGGTAACAGAGCCACCATCAAAGTATGAAATATTTGTAAGCATTTCTTTGTCTCCGGTCATGTGTTTTGAGCAACCACTGTCCAAAATCCATTTTCTTTTCTTGAGTGGGACCTGCAAAAAATATTAGTAAATACATTGGTACCCACCTTTTAATAGGGTCCTAAGAATTAGATCTTAGGAAGCCAAACCCAAGTGGGTTTAGTATCCCTTTTATAAATATAATTTTTATTGCTATGAACAGTATTCATAAATGCTTTAACATATTTGTTCCTAATTAAATTATTGTTATCTTTGGAACCCAAATTTTAATTATCTTAGTTTCTACTTTGTTTTAGTAGGTGCTCTTAATGATATATTATGTTTTGAATCATTATTCTTCTTAAGATTAGTATTTTTCTTTTGAAATATTTTTGACTCCTTTTTATATCCTAGTCCATGTTTATTTGAGGAAGATTGAGAATTTTCTAAAATCTTAGATAAATTTTCTCTTCCTTTGTTAAAATTAGAAACATTTTTAGTAATGTTTTCTAATTTAATTTGAAGACTAGTATTTTCTAGTTCAACTTGTTTTATTTTATTTTTTAAATTGTGATTTTTAGAAATAATTTTATCATTCTTTGTCTTTTGAGTTTCAATTTCTTGGCTCAACAGTAAAAGTTGACTGTCTGAGTTTGAGAGAGATTCTTGAACTTTTTCAAGTTCTTCTTCCAATATTTTTTTCTCGTTTTTTAACATATCTCTTTCAAATTCAGCTGTTCTGATTTTCCCGTGTCTCTTTAAGTTTCTTTTGAGAATTTTTATAGTATTTAAAAATTCAGTGTTTACTTCTATTAAATCATCATAAGATAAATCACAAACCTCATATTTTTGAGCCACAAAGCATACATTTGCTTGTTCGTTGTCGCTATCAATATCACTTTCGGATGAAGATGAATTTCAGTCATCCCATGTTACAGAAAACGCCTTCTTTTTGAATTTATCCTTCTTATTTTTTTGTTGAATATTTTTTTGATTTTCCTTCTTTTGTTCTGGACAATCCTTGTGCATGTGTCCTTTCTTGTGACAATTGAAGCATTATATATTTGAAGATGAAGGTTTGTTCAAGAAATTCTTTTTGAAACCGTTTTTATTTCCTTTTCTATATTTTAAGAATTTCTTGAAATTTTTGGCAATAAATGCTAAATCCTCATCTTCAGATTCCGATTCTTCCTTTTCTGCGTGAAAACCACATTTTTTCTTTCCTATGCTTGGTCTTTCTTAGCTTGCATGTTAACTTCATAAGACATAATGTTTCCAATTAATTCTTTTGGTTTCATTGTAGACATATCATTTGCTTCCTCGATTGCTAATACTTTTCTCTCTCATTCATCAGTGCGTGAATTTAGGACCTTAGATACAATATCAAAATCCGTATAATTTTCTCCTAATCCTATTAAGGCATGATGAATGTCTTGAAATCTCGAGTACATGTCATTGATAGATTCATTTTGTCGCATTCTAAAGTTTTGGAACTGGTTCTTTAACATGGAAATCTTTGTTTGTTTGACCTTGTTTGTGCCTTCATGTATGGTTTTAAGTGTATCCCATATCTGATGTGCAGTGGTACGAATGCTAACACGATTGAACTCATTTCTATCCAAAGAGCAAAATAGCATATTCATAGCTTTGGCATTAGCGCTGGTTTCATTCTTCTGAGTTTGTGTCCATGTAGGATAATCAGTTGTGGGTACAACGAATTCTGTTTGAGTTGCATTCCAGGCTTCAAAACTTGTTGCTTGCATATAAATCCTCATTCTTGTAGTCCAATAATTAGTTTAATCCATTGAATAGAAGAGTTCTTTAGGCAGATTATCCTTTTGCAAATGTAGAGCTATAGGCAGTTATTTTGCTTGTGTTATTTTCCATATTATCAATATGTCAAATAACGGTCTTATGGTTATAGGACGGCCTTGCTTCGATACCAATTGAAAGAAGCTATGCGGTAGGATCGTATAATATGGAATAGTGGAATGGTATAGGTAAATGGCAGTAAGCAATAGGTAAAGTGGACACCAAAACTTTATACTGCTTCGGACCTCTTGTCCTACGTGCAGTCCCTAAGCTCCTCTTAGGAATTCTAACTAACAACCCTCACTTAACCCGGAGGAATAGGTTTACAACTTACCCGAACAACCGAACGGGATTTCTTGCCTCAACTACCAAAGAGGACTTCAACTAGGTACAAAGAGTATTTTTGACTTCTTGTGTTCTTGATAACACTAATGAGTCTAATTGAGTACAACTTTCCTATAATCTAATCCTCAAGTATATGAAATGTGATTATGAAGATTTAGGAAATATAAATAGCTATGAATCAAAAGAGTATTAAAAATAAATCAGAGATTCAAGCAATTGAAGTGGTTTGTGAATGCTTTTGAAAACTTGAGTAATCTGAAAAAATAATAATAGAGAGATTAAAGCAACTAGAATTGGTGATTTTGCAAATGATAGAAACATGTTTTTATATGTGTAGAAGAGGTGTAACTGTGACGATCCAGAATTTTCGAGCATTTAAAACCAGAATATTTAATTGATTTTAAATATTCAATAGAGTATTTTAACTTAAATTACGAATACCATAATTTATTTGATAATTAAATTATTGAATTAAATAATTTGAAGTTGGATAAAATGTTGAATCTGGAATTGTAAGCCGGTGAAAAATAATTGGGAGGCTCGTAAAATTTATATTGATAACACTAAGGGTAATAGAAGTTTTAAAATTTAAATTTAATAGTGAATTATTCAGTTTTGAAAATTTTATCGTTTAATTGAATTTAAAAATAGCCTTCCGAGGCACAGTCTCGGAATTCGATGAAACCAGTTCCATTGGGTCCGTAATATTGAATTATTATCGGATTTCAAATTTCGTATTGATTGAAGTTAGTGTGTGAGTGTACGATTTAATAACGCGCTGAAAACTTAATTGATAATAATTTAATGAAATTTACTTAGTCAAGCTTCTCTTTTACGCCACTTCTTTTAACTAAAAATCGTGTTTCCCTTTCTCTTCTAAAAGGACAGGCAAGTTCAATTCCTTCTGAAAATCAAAATCGAAAAAATATATATAATAAATAGACAAATAAAGGAAGCTTCTAGGGGAAGCTGTAAGTCGTTTATAAAGAAGAAAAGAGCAACAATAGGGGCCGAAACCCTTTTCTTCTTTTCAACCCCAAAACCACTCAGTCTTTTAAAAAAAATCATTCGCATCGAATATAACCGAACATGGTGGCTTAGCCTAGGCGGCTATAAGGGCGTTCGAGGTCGTGTTCAGGACAGCGACACAGGGCCGGAGGCGATGTCGAGATCGCCAGGGCTTGGCTGACGATGAAGGAGGTTATTGTGAAGGCGCTTTGTTATCAAGGGGTCGACTTTGATTTCGCGGTGCCGAGAGGGGGGGTACGGCAGTGGAGTGAGGGAGTAGGAGCGGCCTTGCCTATTTGTCGACAACATCAAGGAGCAGGGCTTGGGATGGAGGCTGACGTAGTGGCGATCGTTGTGAAGGAGGTCGGCCCGATTCCGAGCATATGGCCATAGGGAATTTTCTGAGGGAGGATCGAGCTCGCAGTGTCGATGGGGTCTCGCGGGTTGTACGTGCGAATGTGAGGGAGGCTCATCACAGCAAGGTATATGTTTGGCTTAAATTAAATAACACTTAGTTAAGAAATTATCTGCGTGAAAAAAAAGTAGAAAGAAAATTTTGTATATAACTCATGATGTTGTTAACAGTAAGGTGTGCATATACATTGACAAATTATTGAAAAAAAAAATGTTGTAGAGCTTATAAAGTTTGATTTTTAGGTATAAATGATTTCAAGAAGGAAATAAAAAATAAATATTTTTTTTATCTACTAGTTTAATTTTAAAATAAATGAATTTGAAGATTTAACTGTTTTAATTTCCCGTATTTAACTATTTTAGTTACTAAAAGACTTTTAAAAGGAAATCGGTTCGAAACTTAGTTCTTTGTTCAAAATTAAATCATTAGTTAAAATAAATTATAAATTAATTAAATTAAATTTATCAAATGGAAATTTATTTCTCAAATAGTTTGAATATTAATAAAACCATATAATTGTTTGTACAAGGTCAAAATTGGGGGATAATGATCAAGATGGAATTGGATTGCCCAAACAAAGATCAAAGGTGAGTTAATCTCCCTCGGTTAGATTTAAATTTAAATTTAAATTTAAATGATTAAATTTAAATAATTGTTTGAATGGTTGAATTGATTGTTGTGTTATATAGTAGTATATATACTACACCTTGAAATGATTGATTACTCTCATTTTATAGTGAAGATATTTTATATTGTGCTAACGTCTGTGGATGCAGGGGAAAACAGGTTGGAGGGATCCAACTGGATCCCTCAACATTTATTTAAATTATTTAAATCCCCCTGTTATGATGATTTGATATTTTATGATGGATTATGTTGAAATATTGAATACTATGGTTTGATTGGATATAATTGGGTATAATGAATTTCCAAAAATATATAACTTGGATGTTGGAAAGAAAATAAAGGAAGTGAATTTGTAAGTAAAACAATTATGGAAATTTGAATAAATTTAAGAATGAGTAAAATATAAAGTGACATAAGAATTCTAATTAATAAATCTTGAGTATAGAAAGAAGATTTTTGAATTAATAGGAAGTTAATGAATTGTAAACTCCAGTGCTAATATCTAAAAGAACAAAACATTTATTTTAAATTTAAGATTTGAAAATTTGAAAGGAACAAAGAAGAAAATGGGAAAAGCCTGAAATTTGTATATTTCAGTTGAAAGATTTAACAAACAAACATAAATAATAATAATAAAAACAATGTCCATAATTAATGAATTTTGAAATGAACCGAGCAAGTAAAGAAATTTATTTCAAATAGAATAAATTGGAAATCAATTTGGGAGATTGATTTAAGTGCTTGAAGTTGGAATTTTCTCTGGATGGCCAAGTACACGTTTTCAAAGGTAAATTTATAAATATAAATTAAATGTTTTAAAGTTGTTTTTTAAAGAAAGCAAGTTTTGTAAAATTTATTTTTTCTAATATTTAAATTCTAAAGTAAGTATTTTCTCTTAATCTATTATAGTAGTAATTATATAAAAGTGACTTAGTATTTTGTTTTAAAATGTAAACCTAGTTCATATTTTATTTAGTAACCTTATTTTCAAATATTATTGAAGTACTTTTCTAAAATAAATGTTTAAAAGTATATTTCAAAGTAAAGTGTTTTAAATTATTTTAAAAATCTAAAGTTTTGTGCTTGGTGATTCCAGTGGAAATGGAAATACTCGAAATTTATTCTGAGAAAAAGGAAGATAGTTTGAAAACTGTTTTCAAAAGGGTTTGAAAGTGAAATCATATCTTGTAAAGATATTTTGAAGTTAATAAATAATCTGGGAAATTATTTATTGTGTGATGGTTGTTTGTGAATATTAATTGATAGTTAAATAACCGACTATCAATATTGGCCAAATGCGTTGATCGTTTCGAAGAGACCGGGATCGAGATTTATTTCTCGAAAACCACTTCGATCCGGTTTGTATGTTTCGTGTAAACAATTTTGGATTCGAAGATGGAGCAGTGAAGTGCAAGGGCTAGTCGCTACTAATCCTAAGGATATTTCCAAAATGGATGTAGTAGGAATAGTACCTTCGGTTCCGTTCTAACCCGGGACGGACTTGTATGGACGAATGCTTGTGAAACATCGTCAGGTGGACGATGGGCACTCTAACGAATATATTCTTAAAAGGTAACGCTTAGCCTCAAGCCTCATCAAATGGGAATGACTGAAAATCAGGGGTGATGCAGCAAGGCTAGATGGGTAGCACCCAAGCAGGGTGAGGTCATTCCAGTTTAGATGTCCCTTTTTATTTCGGCTTAGTGGGCGGTTGCTGATCCCAACCGCAGGGTGATCTCACTCGGGATTATCCAATAAGGGATAGTCCCGGCCTTGTGTTGCAGGAGAGCGGGCGTACTCCTCGGTACGGTGATCTAGGCCCCGTACTGTGACAGGTGGTACCCTAGTGCCTAGTCATTAGTTGGAAATCCATTCTCCCTACGAGTTTTGTTTGTATTACCCACTCTGTGGCTAGTAGCTGGAATTTAATGAATGTAACAATTTCGGCTATTTTATAAGTATTTGTATATAGACCCTATTATAATATTAGAGGATTTCTATAAAAATTGTTTTAGCTATCGTAAGGTAAAAACCCGACATGTTTATTTGTGGCGTGGTCTTACGAGATGCTTTTGTTTTCAAAGGATTTTTGAAACTTTAATAATCAATTGGTGTGATTTTCTCATGCTGGTATTCCAGACTGACTCGGGTGTTATTTAACTATAATGCTCGGGTCAGACCGAGTATTATAGGATACAGGATATGATGCTGTGGAGCTCAAGAGACGAGCCGGATGACGATACGTACTTTCGTACTTGTATATTTATATATTTCCGCTATGTTGAGTTGTTGTGTATCCATTTGTATGACATTGATGTTGAGCTGTAATTGGTGTACTCTGATGATGTAATATATAAACAAGATATTTGATGTTTGAGTAAAGAGTATTTATTATCTTTTATATTTTATTCCGATGCGATGGTCAGATTCTGTTATTGTTTTCTATTTTCTTCTCCTACCTCTTCTTCTTTAACCCAAATGGTTCGTATTTCTGTGCAACTTGAGTTGATTGTGGTAGAATAGTGTTGACTCAAGGAGTACGTATTTGCGGGTCGTTATAGTTGGTATCAGAGCTTAGGTTGGAGATAACCTTGGCTCTGGTGGGAATTACTCACAAAATAGAGTCTATAGTACTCTAGAATGAGTTTGAGCGTATTAGTAGATATGAGCGCGTATTTGTTAGTGAATATAAATTGTTTTAATATTGCGTTGATTGATTTATTGAGTGGCATATGAACCTTCGTCGACACAGTTCGCGCAACCGTATTGAAGGGGTTTCTAGACACTTGAATAGAACAATCGACACAGTATTGTTTTAAATGTGGGTAAATGAAATAATTTTACCCAAAAATATATTTTCGATATAAAGAAAGTTTTTGTAAACTATTTAGCTAATATATGGTTGCTTGGATGTTAGAAATGATAATATTAAAGTATTATCATTGTTAAGTGAAAATTTAACTAGAAATTGAAAATATAACTAAAGTTAAGGGAATAAATTTATTATAAAATGAAATTTATAAATATAATTATAAATGTAATTTATGAATTGAATTATAATCAAATGGAAATTTATATAAGCATAAACTATACAAATGCATTATAATTAAAATGTGAATTAAAACAGAATTTGAAACTTTAAACCCCGGAGATTTTGGAAGTATTTTGAAGATAAATAGTAGCATTGTTGTTTTTGGGGTATTTCTGAAAGGAAATTTGTTTTAAAATGGATTTTGAAAGTGAGATAGCATTGAATTCACTTCAGTCACTGGAAAATAACTTCGGTGATGACTGCAGCATCATCGATGTTCATTTTCGAGTTTCTAAGTGATGGATTGCTGCCAAAAGCTGATTTGTTCAGAAAAGCTAGTTGTTTTTGGAAATTTCAAAGGGAATTTGTTGGGACAAAACCAGGATTGGTTTAATTTTTGAGAAATGTGATTTGAGATGTTGGAGATTTCAAAATAATTTGAAACCAAAGCCGGGTGTTTAAAAAAAATCCTGATGAGATAGTTGTAAGCTTATAAATTGAGATGATTTTTAAATCAGAAAGGAAATATAAGCTTTGAATGTTGGAATTTGAATTAAAAGTGTAAAGTTTTGGATTGGGAAATAAAATTTAACTGTATTGAAATTAATTGAATAAGCTGAAAATAATATCCAGTTGTATTCGAATTAAGTTGAAATCGAATTTGGTTAAATAAATCTGAGTTAAAATTAAATTGAATTGGAATAAGAATTCAATTGAATTAATGAATGGAATTAAATTCTTACCTGAACAAATGGAAATAAATTGGTTAAGGATTGGATTGAAGTAAATAAATTAGAATAACTCATAAAGGAATATAATTCCATAGAATAAAATATGCATGGAATAAAAATATGCTTGAGTTATAGATAAGCATAAGGCTTGAGTTAAAATAAAAGAATAATACGTCCAAGCCTATGATAAAGGGAATTGTGTAAATAAATAAGTGTAAAACTCGAATTAAAAATACAAGATGAATACATTCAAGCCTGGAATGAATGTGATTGTATAAAATAATAAGTTATGACTTATAAAATTTGAGAATGGAGTACAAAGCCCAAAATTAATATTTTGATGAATTAGAAAATGAAGGAAAAATCCAAACTTAAATTATAAAATAAATTTGAACTTAAGAAAATTTAAATGAAGAGATTTTGAGATTAAAATCAAGTTCTGGATTATAAGTTGGAAGAAAAGACTAATTAGATAATAAATTAGTTAATGAAATTGAATTGTGAGTTTATGATGAAGTTTGGAAACAAACTCAAGCTATAAATTGAATTCGACTTGAATTGTCAGTATAGTAAATGAAATTGAACTGTGAGTTCATAAAATTGGGTGGTTAATCAAAAGTGAATGGTGGATTCAGAACTTGAGTTATTACTTTAAATTTAATGTGAAGTGTTAACAAATTAAATATAATTGGAAAGGTATTGAATAAAAATGAAATTGGATTAAAATAATAATGGTTTGTATTGTGAATAAAATCCAAATATGTAGAAATAAATTGGAATGACCTTGTAATTTATTTAAGTGAACTGAGAATGAATCGAACTTGGAAATTTGAAATTTATAATAACAAATCAAATAAATTTGTAGCTTGAAAGGAGATTGGATTGAAATAGAATCAAGTTAAATTGAAAAGAGAACTTTGTTTGCAAAATGAGAATGAGCTTAAGTATAAAATTTGAATAAATTGAAGAAAATTGACTTAAGCTAAATGAATGAAGGAGAGTTGAATTGAATTCAACTTAAACAAAGTTTAATAATATTGGATTGGTTTTAAATCAATTGAAAGTAAATTTTTAATCGAAATAAAAATTCGGTGAGTTACCGATAATATTTAATGGAAAGAAATTTTTTAATAAATAATTGTAAACCATTTAAATTGTTATGGAATTGAAATAATTAGAGACAATAAGGAAATGGAATGTTTTTAAGTTAATAAAATGGATTTGAATGAATGCGGATAAGGAATGAAACGCTATTGAAAAGATCGTGAATAAAATTGAAATAGTTATTGAATGAAATAACTTAAATTGTCTTTGAGCTAAATAAAATGGTTTGGGATGAACAAATATGGAACGAAATGAAATAAATGGATTGTAAATGAAATTTAAACAAAATGTGTCAAGCTAAATAAATGATTGTGAATAGATTAAAATAAAAGGGAAAGTTAATTGGCAATTAAGATGAACCTAGGTTGTAAATGGTTTTGAATGAACTAGTTGGTTAATAAGATGAAATGTAAGTGAATGTATTCAAATTTGATATGCAATGAAGATGAGAGTGTATGGGTTGTGAATAAATTGAAAATGGAATAGAATTAAGTATAAATTGAATTGAAATCAATTTAAATTGGTTATAAACATAAATACTTATTTATTCACATAAATCTCGTCAAATTGCATAGAATTAATTGTTATTTGATGTAAATGGAAGTAATTAAAATTCTATGAGTTGATAGAAGTAAAATAAATTGATTTTGAAAGCAATTGAATTAAATATGAGTTCAGTTTGCTTAAGAATAAATTAAATGTAAGCGAATGAGTTTTAAACCATTCGAATTGATGAAGTGGTATACGAATGGATTGAAAACCATTCAAATTGAATGAAAATGGTTTGTAGATAAATTGGAAACGGTTGAATTAGTATAAAATTGTATAAATTGCTTACGGAAAATGTTTGATGTGCATTTCTTTTAGAATTCATATGCTTTAACCATTGTAACTAAGTGAAATATAGTTAGACTGCATATATTTGGCACTTACATGTTTAAATTGAGTAAGTACAGGTACCTGGAAGCCGTGTGGCTGGATTTGATAGTGCTATTTGCTAAAAATAATAAGCCGCTTGCTTAAAATGCTAAATAAGGTACGCCTACGCAATAAAATTAGGAAATATGAACTGTTTTTGGTTTTTCCAACCGTGTTGGTCGATGTATATATATTTATATCTATTGTCAAATTGCAAAAGCTCCTCCGTACAAAGGGGACTCTACCAAAAATTTTCAGAAATTTTGGGAGTTAGAAACTTTTTTGAAAATTTTGGAAAATTTTGTTAACGACAAAACGGTTTAAACTGGAAATTTGAAATAAGTTAGTAAACGAAACTAATTAAAGTGAATGACATAAATTAGTTATAAATGAAAGATTAAATTAAAGATTCAAAGTTGAAAATAAATGAAATTCATATGTAATGTGGAAATCAATTTGAATAGAAATAGATATTAACTGAAGTGGTAAAGTGAAAACAAGCAAAGAAGCGTATAGAATGCTTATACTAAACTTAAGTAAGGAATGGTGAATTCTTAATTGGAGATTGATATTACAAATATATTCCAGGTTGATATTTGAATGAGTAAATAATTGACACTTGTAAGGAAGTCTATAAAATGTTTTTGGAATATTGTGATTGGATATTAGTGCTAAGCAGGATATGCAGGTAATATAAAGGTAAAGAGAATTGATTTTGATTTCAGAAGATAAATTTGAAATGCTCGGCAAAAAGGTATGTGTTTAAGTTTCTATATGAAATTTGATTGGGATTTGGATTGAGCCATTTGGCCTTTTGTTTTCTTTTTGGATTTAGGAGGCCGTAGAACCATTCTGTAGTTTTACCGAGCTAGCCGCGCAAAGGAGACGCTGGCGAATTTTTTTGGGAATTTCGGGGGTTAGAAAATTTTTGAGAAAATATTGATAATTACAAATTGGTTTTAAATTGAAACTTGAATGATTGGGCAAATAGGTTTTTTCGCAAATTAGGGAAAGATTTGGAAAGGTAATAAGAAAGGTAATGTGTCTTTTATTAAAAAGATAATCGGTAGGATGTTAAATTGTTGGTTTTGGCAAATAGTAACGGATATTAAACCATTCTTCCTAACTAGTAATTTTGGGGACGAAATTCTTTTAAGGGGGGAGGAATGTGACGACTCGGAATTTTCGAGCATTTAAAATCAGAATATTTAATTGATTTTAAATATTCAATAGAGTAATTTTAACTTAAATTACGAATATCACAATTTATTTGATAATTAAATTATTGAATTACATAATTTGAAGTTGGATAAAATGTTGAATCTAGAATTGTAAGCCGGTGAAAAATAATTGGGAGGCTCGTAAAATTTATATTGATAACACTAAGGGTAATAGAAGTTTTAAAATTTAAATTTAACAGTGAATTGTTCAGTTTTGAAAATTTTATCGTTTAATTGAATTTAAAAATAGCCTTCCGAGGCACAGTCTCGGAATTCGACGAAACCAGTTCCATTGGTTTCGTAATATTGAATTATTATCGGATTTTAAATTTCGTATTGATTGAAGTTAGTGTGTGAGTGTACGATTTAATAACGCGCTGAAAACTTAATTGATACTAATTTAATGAAATTTACTTAGTCAAGTTTCTCTTTTATGCCACTTCTTTTAACTTAAAATCATGTTTCCCTTTCTCTTCTAAAAGGACAAGCAAGTTCAATTCCTTTTGAAAATCAAAATCGAAAAAATATATATAATAAATAGACAAATAAAGGAAGCTTCTAGGGGAAGCTGTAAGCCGTGTATAAAGAAGAAAAGAGCAATAATAGGGGCCGAAACCCTTTTCTTCTTTTCAACCCCAAAACCACTCAGTCTTTTAAAAAAAAATCATTCGCATCGAATAGAACCGAACATGGTGGCTTGGCCTAGGCGGCTATAAGGGGGTTCGAGGTCATGTTCAGGACGGCGACACAGGGCCGGAGGCGATGTCGAGATCGCCAGGGTTTGGCTGACGATGAAGGAGGTTATTGTGAAGGCGCTTTGTTATCAAGGGGTCGACTTTGATTTCGCGGCGCCGAGAGGGGGGTACGGCAGTGGAGTGAGGGAGTAGGAGCGGCCTTGCCTATTTGTCGACAACATCAAGGAGCAGGGCTTGGGATGGAGGCTGACGCAGTGGCGATCGTTGTGAAGGAGGTCGGCCCGATTCCAAGCATATGGCCATAGCGAATTTTCTAAGGGAGGATCGAGCTCGCAGTGTCGATGGGGTCTCGTGGGTTGTACGTGCGAATGTGAGGGAGGCTCAACACAGCAAGGTATATGTTTGACTTAAATTAAATAACACTTAGTTAAGAAATTATCTGCGTGAAAAAAAAATAAAGTAGAAAGAAAATTTTGTGTATAACTCATGATGTTGTTAACAGTAAGGTGTGCATATATATTGACAAATTATTGGAAATAAATGTTGTAGAGCTTATAAAGATTAGATTTTTAGGTATAAATGATTTCAAGCAGGAAATAAAAAATGAATATTTTTTTTTTATCTACTAGTTTAATTTTAAAATAAATGAATTTGAAGATTTAACTGTTTTAATTTCCCGTATTTAACTATTTAGTTACTAAAAGATTTTTAAAAGGAAATCAGTTCGAAACTTAGTTCTTTGTTCAAAACTAAATCATTAGTTAAAATAAGTTATAAATTAATTAAATTAAATTTATCAAATGGAAATTTATTTCTCAAATAGTTTGAATATTAATAAAACCATATAATTGTTTGTACAAGGTCAAAATTGGGGGATAATGATCAAGATGGAATTGGATTGCCCAAACAAAAATCAAAGGTGAGTTAATCTCGCTCTGTTAGATTTAAATTTAAATTTAAATTTAAATGATTAAATTTAAATTATTGTTTGAATGGTTGAATTGATTGTTGTGTTATATAGTAGTATATATACTACACCTTGAAATGATTGATTTCTCTCATTTTATAGTGAAGATATTTTATATTGTGCTAACGTCTGTGGATGCAGGGGGATACAGGTTGGAGGGATCCAACTGGATCCCTCAACATTTATTTAAATTATTTAAATCCCCCTGTTATGATGATTTAATATTTTATGATGGATTATGTTGAAATATTGAATGCTATGGTTTGATTGGATATAATTGGGTATAATGAATTTCCAAAAATATATAACTTGGATGTTGGAAAGAAAATAAAGGAAGTGAATTTGTAAGTAAAACAATTATGGAAATTTGAATAAATTTAAGAATGAAAAAAATATAAAGTGACATAGGAATTCTAATTAATAAATCTTGAGTATAGAAAGAAGATTTTTGAATTAATAGGAAGTTAATGAATTGTAAACTCCAGTGCTAATATCTAAAAGAACAAAACATTTATTTTAAATTTAAGATTTGAAAATTTGAAAGGAACAAAGAAGAAAATGGGAAAAGCCTGAAATTTGTATATTTCAGTTGAAAGATTTAACAAACAAACAGAAATAATAATAATATAAACAAAGTCCATAATTAATGAATTTTGAAATGAACCGAGCAAGTAAAGAAATTTATTTCAAATAGAATAAATTGGAAATCAATTTGGGAAATTGATTTAAGTGCTTGAAGTTGGAATTTTCTCTGGATGGCCAAGTACACGTTTTCAAAGGTAAATTTATAAATATAAATTAAATGTTTTAAAGTTGTTTTTTAAAGAAAGCAAGTTTTGTAAAATTTATTATTTCTAATATTTAAATTCTAAAGTAAGTATTTTCTCTTAATCTATTATAGTAGTAATTATATAAAAGTGACTTAGTATTTTGTTTTAACAATGTAAACCTAGTTTTATATTTTATTAAGTAACCTTATTTTCAAATATTATTGAAGTACTTTTTTAAAATAAATGTTTAAAAGTATATTTCAAAGTAAAGTGTTTTAAGGTTTAAAAATCTAAAGTTTTGTGCTTGGTGATTCCAGTGGAAATGGAAATACTCGAAATTTATTCTGAGAAAAAGGAAGATAGTTTGAAAACTGTTTTCAAAAGGATTTGAAAGTGAAATCATATCTTGTAAAGATATTTTGAAGTTAATAAATAATCTGGGAAATTATTTATTGTGTGATGGTAGTTTGTGAATATTAATTGATAGTTAAATAACTGACTATCAATATTGGCCAAATGCGTTGATCGTTTCGAAGAGACCGGGATCGAGATTTATTTCTCGAAAACCACTTCGATCCGGTTTGTACGTTTCGTGTAAAAGATTTTGGATTCGACGATGGAGCAGTGAAGTGCAAGGGCTAGTCGCTACTAATCCTAAGGATATTTCCAAAATGAATGTAGTAGGAATTGTGCCTTCGGTTCTGTTCGAACCCGGGACGGACTTGTATGGACGAATGCTTGCGAAACATCGTCAGGTGGACGATGGGCATTCTAAGGAATATATTATAAAAAGGTAATGCTTAGCCTCAAGCCTCATCAAATGGGAATGACTGAAAATCAGGTGTTATGCAGCAAGGCTAGGTGGGTAGCACCCAAGTAGGGTGAGGTCATTCCAGTCTAGATGTCCCTTTTTATTTCGGCTTAGTGGGCGGTTGTTGATCCCAACCGCGGGGTGATCTCACTCGGAATTATCCAGTAAGGGATAGTCCCGGCCTTGTGTTGCAGGGGAGCAGGCGTACTCCTCGGTACAGTGATCTAGGCCCCGTACTGTGACAGGTGGTACCCTAGTGCCTAGTCATTAGTTGGAAATCCATTCTCCCTACGAGCCTTGTACGAGTTTTGTTTGTATTACCCACTCTGTGGCTAGTAGCTGGAATTTAATGAATGTAACAATTTCGGCTATTTTATAAGTATTTGTATATAGACCCTATTATAATATCAGAGGATTTCTATAAAAATTGTTTCAGCTATCATAAGTTAAAAACCCGACATGTTTATTTGTGGCGTGGTCTTACGAGATGCTTTTGTTTTCAAAGGATTTTTGAAACTTTAATAATCAATTGGGTGTGATTTTCTCACGCTGGTATTCCAAACTGACTCGGGTGTTATTTAACTATAATGCTCGGGTCAGACCGAGTATTATAGGATACAGGATATGATGTTGTGGAGCTCAGGAGACGAGTCGGATGACGATACGTACTCTCGTACTTGTATATTTATATATTTCCGCTGTGTTGAGTTGTTGTGTATCCATTTGTATGACATTGATGTTGAGCTGTAATTGGTGTACTCTGATGATGTAATATATAAACAAGATATTTGATGTTTGAGTAAAGAGTATTTATTATCTATTATATTTTATTCCGCTGCGATGGTTAGATTCTGTTATTGTTTTCTATTTTCTTCTTCTACCTCTTCTTCTTGAACCCAAATGGTTCGTATTTCTGTGCAACTTGAGTTGATTGTGGTAGAATAGTGTTGACTCAAGGAGTACGGATTTGCGGGTCGTTACAGTAACCATTTGTAAAAGGTGCAGGCAAGAGATGCATCCATTTCCATTGGAGAATGGCTGCAACTCTTGGGAAGAAGAAGGTGTCCCTTCAGGAAAAATTCATAGGTTCAAATTCCGTCGACTGAACAGGGATTTCAGAGTACTGGAACTGTATATGTTGTAAAATGTGTAACAGGTTTAGTCAACTGAAATATCCTGTTCAGTCAACCGAACTGGTAAATTATGCACAATGAACACTTAACTGAAATATGAAGTTGTGTTATGTTTTTTTGTTTGTGCAAGTTTCTTGAGGATAGATTTTAACAATAAAACTAAGACTAAGACCTATATATAATAATTACTCATGATATCCTTCGTCTTCATAGTCCTTCCTTTAGCTTTGCAAATTTCTCTTCCTATTTGTTGAAGCACATTGTCATTGATCAAAATATGGCGTATCAACACGTCAAACACAACTCCTACCATGACATTCCTCATATTAACGATCTTCTACCAAACTAAATTACTTAATCCTCTATGTGGCACTTCTTTTGATTCTCTTATCGTATATTATAATTTAAATAGATTCATTCATGACTTTCTTTTTTTCCACATACGATAAAAAATTACCAAAATATTCTAAGTGACCGAAATTTTAGAAAATTTTGGTAGAGTCTTCTTGGTACAGAGAGCAGTTCGACAAATCACAATCTAATAAATTAGATATGCATAGATCAAAACATGGTCAAAAACAATATATACAAAAATCTTGCCACATGGCATATATTTTGCAATATTTATCAGTCTTTAAGTAAAACGTACCTTATTTTGCATTATTAAGTGAGTTTGATTATAATATATATAAGAGAAACTCTGCACGAGCTCTATCCATATGGTATTCGCTTACCTATACTTAATTCAAATAAAAATATAAGTCCCGTATATATTTAGAATGTTTTGTTTATAATTTATTATACTCCATAATATCAATTGTTAATTTTTAACGAATTGCAACAATCAACTGCGCCTAAAGATAAGCCCTTGGAGGTTTCACCTTGAACCTAAATGTTCCTAGAGGAATATTTTACAAAAGTAAATCCTACTTCCCTAATCTACATTTTTTGTTTTATTCATATAAAATTTCTACCCTTTATGAACATAAGCTTAGTAGTAAGTATATCGTAATAATTCCTTGATTAAAACCAAAGAAAAAAACTGTGTATACTAACTTCAATAACTATAATTGCTGAAAGTTTCTAGGTTAGGGACAATTTATACATAAGTAAATTAAAGTAATTTCCACAATGATGACATGAAGGTGATTTATATTCTTATACACCTATAAATTAAAGGATACGATTTCTCCCTTATAAGCAAAGGCCCTGATTGAGATTTCTCCCCATAAGCCTCTTCCTACCTCTATTCCTGTCCAGTTAGCTGTTGGTCATGTGGTGGATGTTCGTGTTCGTTATGGATGGGTCCCTGACATTTGTTCCTCCTGTCATTCTTTTGGACATATTGCCTCTGCCTGCGTGCGATCTGTTGTTCCTGCTGCTGCTCCTAAGATCCCACTGCCTCGGCCTCCGCTAAGAAAATGGGTTCCCAAAGCCTATCTGGTTGCATCTGACACTGGTCCTTCCCTTTCCTTAGTGCGTCCTGCTTCCCCAGATCCTGCTGATGTTCCCTCAGTTCTCCCTGCTGAACCGGTACTCTCTCAGCCTCTCGTTGTTTGGGCTGAGACTGAACATTGTTGGGTTGATCGTCGTTCTGATATGCGCTTCAACCCGGTGGATGGCACCTATTTTAGATATGTATCTGATGATTTATTGGATCTTCGATGCCTTTATTATAGTATTTCTGGTGATTCCTTGGTTCTTGACATGGATGGACCGTTTGCTGAGACTAATTCTATTCTTCTAGCTGATTCTGCCTGGGATCGTTCCTTTGTTTACTCTTCTGATATCGACTGTTATGATCCTTCTATTCCTGTTCATTTTCTCCCCTTTTTAGGTCTTCTTGGGGGTGGTTCACTGGATTCTTCTAGGGCTAATGAGGACGTTGGAGATTCTTCCTCTGCGGAGGAGAACTAGCCTTGTTATTTAGTTCTAGTAGCTGTGACGTGTCTGTCATACTCCTGTGCTGTATTTTTATTTTCTCATATTTAGTAGCTAAGGTGCCTTTACCTTACTCCTGTACTTCAACCTTATTACGTTCGTAATAAAAGTGGTCGATCCACTATAAAACCGTCGGCCATGCCAAAAAAAATTAAAGGATACGATATATGTTGCTTGTAACGACCCAGAATTTCCTCACTTTGATTTATGAATATATAATTAATTTTAAATATTCAAATAACACATTTTATAATTAAAATAAACCTTCTAAATAATAAACAGTGATGGTGAAATGGCTTTAAAAATTAGTTTACAAAAATAATTAGTTTAAAGAAAAGTCGAAAATGTGACCCGAATTTATTTTCTGAATTTTCGACTTATCGTCGGCTAAAAGTTGTCGGAAAACATTGCGATAATATGATGTTTAAGGCATTTGGAAACAAAAAATACATGTAAAAGAAAACATCACATCACCTTAAGCATTAGGAAACAGTAGTATTTATGCATTAATTACATTTGGAACATTTGAAAGGAGAGGGAACAAGGTGGAGGCACAAGTACACGAGGGAAGGAAGGACATGGTGAGGTAGAGCAAAGGTAATGGATGGTATATACTAAGGGGCAATTGGGTAATTTACTAATTGCATTTTATATAACACCTTTTCCACTTGTTTTCTCTTTCATTTTTCTATTCTCTTCTCATTGTTTTCACAAACTCCATTATTGTTCCAAGCTCCAAAACCCTCTTTAAGTGCTTCCAAATAAATTTTAAAGTATTAGAAACATTGTTTTCCCATACTTATGTTCATAAAACCTTTCTTAAACACCTTCCTTCTCTTCATCACCCTCCTTCTTGCCAAAGCAGGACCCACACACTCATTTTTCCATTTTGGTCGAACCCCTCCTGGCTCATTAGGCTTCCAAAAATCTATTTTTCTAAAAAGGAAGCTAGGATTTGGATTGTTTTCAAGTATAGTGGCAGTTCGAGTTAGTTTAGGTAGCTTTTAGGTGAGAAAAGCTTGCCTTTTTATTAAACTTTTAAACATTAATGTTGATGAAATTTATTGCGATCATAGTTGATTAAATATAAAACTGAATTTGATTTGGTTATACATATGTAAACTTGGATGTGATGATGGTTAGACTGGAAAATAAAAGTTAAGGTTAAGTTTAAACTTGCAAGTTATGATTTCCTTGGATATGATGATATTTAGCATGTATCTATGTGTGTTAGTGTCCTTACTTATGATGTTCTAAGTTAAGGAAAAAGTTAGCAATTGATTTATATTCATATCGAGATCAAGATTGAGATCCTTTTGTTTAAACTTGTTTACACTCAGGTGTTTCAATGAAAAATGTTTATAAAGTCTCAATGTAACGACCCGAAATTTTCGTCCGAAAATTCGACATTAATACGTTCACTGTAGAAGTACCGAGCAATCGAACGCCGGAAATCCCGGATTATTAGGGTTAAGAAGAAAAGAGGTAGAAGAAGAAACAGAAAACAAAAGCATAGAATCTCACAATCGCAGCGGATCAAAATATAATATATAAATAACATCATTTACACAAACAAAGTTGTAAATGTCAATATACATATAACATATCAGAGTATAATCCTTTACAAACAAATTGGAAAGTTATAATAACATGTCCCAGACTACTATCAATACAATCTCAAATACATAGCGGAATATACTCCATACATCCCTGCCATCCAGTTCATCTCCTGAACTCCAGAACGTCCTAACCTGAAAATCTATAATACTCGGTCTGACCCGAGAATTACAAGAAAGTAACACCCAAGCCAGGTTGGAAATCAACGTGAGTAAACCTATATAACTTGAAATACTAAGTTATAAAACTTCTTTGAAAACCAAGGTAACTCGTCCAACATTACGAGTTTTATCTTACTATAGCCAAACACTTAACCGTTACTTAGTGTCAATGGCCAGGTTTACTAAATTTATTCCATTCCAGCCTATTGATTTTACAAATCAAATCTATAAAGAATTATAGATTACTAATCGAAGTGGTTTCGGATATCATTGATATCCGATCCCGGTCTCTTCAAAATCCAAACGTCGTATTTTAAGGCCCATTTGTTAAATAAAAAAATTAATTAAACATCAGAATGCCATATGCACACAGAAATTCATCACACGGATATCTATTTAAATAAATGATTTTCATTTATCAACAGATCAATATAGGCATTTCATATCACGGAATATAATGAATTAACATGCTATAGATATTAAACAACCCAAGCTTTCAATTCAAACTAATCGTTCATAGGCTAGGTAAATTTGTCACACAATTTCCAATTAATTTAATTTACACAAAAGATTTAATTTCCTATAATTCTACTTAATTAACAATGATATAAAACAATCCCAAGCATTCAATTCAAATTTATCATTCATAAGCAAGATTAATTAATCATAAAATCATCCAATTAATTAACGAATAAATTACTTATAATCCTGCTTAATTTACATTAATTAATTACAAAACATTTATTTTATTATAATCAAATGTTTGAAATTGATTAATTAATTACATTTAAAATTACTTTAAGATTTTTTATTAATTATAAGTTCAAATCATTTATTTTATCCACCTACTCAATTATATTATTTAATTTTTATTTTGAAAAACACTTAGGAGTAGAATCAAATAATTAGCCTAATATATATAGTTATTCTAAACCAAACCAATTCAAATTCAAAAACATTTAACTTTATAAATTTTAATTTTTTTTGAAGCTTGCTTGAAAATTTGTTCAAATTTTCTTTTTGGAACTTTGTTACTTCCATTTAAAAATTTATAGAAAACTCGAGCCCAAGGCCCAAAAACCCCAAGCCAACACTTGTTACAATCCTTTCTTCCTCGACTCTCTACTACCAATAGAAACCAACGGACACATAAACACACATGTAAACGTGTAGAACTCGACGACACTATTTCGATCATCGTCGCTACCTCTGACCCATCGTCGATGACTCGCTCAAACGTTTCGATCACCTAGAAATCCATTCGACTCAGCCTAACGAAATTGAGTAGTCGAGCACCAACAAGGACCAAACCTGATCGTCGAAATCACCTCACACTGCCCAACTCCGATGACCAGAACCCTCGCCACCACGTCTATACCTTCGCCGTAGTCCTATGCTTCTTTCCCCCTCCTCCGTTCAAGCTCGATGCTATGATGTCATCGCATTGGCCTCTAAATCAACGTCGACCCAAACGGTTGTTAAATCCTACTTCGCCACCATTCATCCTCCACAATGAGCTAAAAAATCAGCGACCATTTTTCCCATGATCCCTGACCTTCACGCTACCTCTCGCTTCAACCAGATGCTCCATCCATCACCGATCGTCGATAAATCGACGAAAGTTTCGTTTCCGTTCAATTCACAAATTCTCCATAAATACTAACTTAAAAATCTTGATATTACTACTAAAAACCATCATTTTTAAGTACAAATCAGATTATATAATCAAAAAAAGAAATTCAAACAGTTGATTTTCTGACTTGGTTTGATTTTTACCGTAATCTCTCGTTTTCTAAATAATTACTCAATATATTCACTCGATAATATTTTTAAAAATGATATTACATCCATACAATCATTTTCTCTTTAATGATCATAGCCTGCATTTAGATGAGGAGATACGAATCTATTTAGGTTGATTTTGAACCTGTTAAAAAAAATAGAGGCATGCACGTACACATACACGGTATTTTCATCTTGTTCATCTAGGTAATCACACAATTTGATCCATGCAAATCATAATTAAGTCATCACTACTATTAATTATTACATGCACATGCTAAATAAGAGGGTTTAGCTTTTAAAAGTTATGTTTACTCACCTATAACTTTGAACAGAGAATACTGTTTGAAATATAGAAAACTGGGAATGATTTTAATCTTGATCTACTTGAGTTGAACTTGAATTTGAATTGCTGCTTTATTCAGTTGAAAGCTTGGAGTTGTTATTCTCTTTTATATATTTTTGCTTAAAAGATAAAAATGAAGGAAGAAAGAAATTGAGATTGTAAATTGTATATAGCCTGTAGTTTCTTCCTTAAATCATTTTTTCTTCTTTTTAATTTAAATGAAGAAAATAATTTTAAAAAAAACAACTTGACACTTGTACACATGTGTCATCACCTAACTTACAAATGTCTTTAGCAAATACTTTATATTTATTTATGTTTTATTTTTATTTTTATATTTTTATTTACCATGTTTACTTAAAGAAATATTATAAAACCCTTTTATATCTATACTTTCATATTTCCTTCTTATTTATCCTTATTTTAAGTTTTAAACTAAGATTACTAATATTTTAAATCAATAGCTAAGTATATACATACTTATATTTAAAACTGTAGAGTTTCAAATCTAATTTATTTCTAAGATATTTACTTTGAATTCTAAATTATAATTTTGTTCACAAACCATATATATTTGAATAATAGTAAAATGGCTAGCATATTTCATTTGTTTTGAAATGATAAGTTTGTAAATTTTAAACAATCATAACAGAAGATTATCAAATTTATATTGCCAAAATCTTAGGTCATCACACTCTAACTTTATTTTTTGTCTTCAAAAACTTTTTCTAAAGTTATAAAATAAGTTAGCATATAAAAAATTGAATTTTAAAGTTTATTTGAAATATAAAACAAGTTTTGAAAATTACAGGTCATACAGTGATTATGTGTAGTTCTTACAATCGAACTCTTTTTGCTAATTTGAAATGTTTTTACTGAAGGATATTATTGAAAAGTGCTTCCAAAACTTATTTTAAGTAAGGATAAGTAATTATTATTATTTAATTAATTATTTATTTAATGATTATTCGTTAATAAATTATGTAAGTTAGTTTTTACTTAAGTATTTATCAAATAATTTAATTGTAATTAGCTAATTAATTAATTATTAATTAAGGGGTGATTATATTTATTTATTTACTTAAAGTAAATTTTTGATTAATAATTTATTGATAAAAGGGTTAATCACTAGTTAATTAATAATTAAGTTAAGATTTAATTAAGACTTAATTAAGGTTTAATTATGTATACATAAAGAGTTCAAATGTTATTTAATTATCAAATAAAAGTTTTAAAGTTTAAACTACTTTATTTCAAAAGTCAAGTTTTGTTTTTGAAGTAACTCACTTATAAAGAATATTTTTAATCAAGGGATTTCTTTATCGATTATCTTTAAGTAACTTCAAGTGAATAGAAAATCCATTGATACATTATCTAATTTGTAGGAACCCACATGACTACATATATTATCCATAACCATTGTTTTGTAGAACATTTGCAGAGAGACCCTAAGCATTTCTCACCAATATTTATTTATTTGTCTCCTTATGCTACTTATATTGATGTTTAATTGAAAATACTTATAGCCTTCTATTTGAATTGTTTAAGTGTCATTGTAGCAAATTTAATTTATTGAATATCATCCCCTAAAACTTTGTGCATTGAATTTGAGCTTGTATTTTTACAAAATGAATGTTTGAAATTAATTAATCATTTTAGTTAATATTTGAATCGGATAAATCACTGTAATTAACGATGTTTAAATTAATTAATCATTTTAATTAATGATATTTAATCAATTTAATTGATGATATTTAGACTTGGTTAATCATTTTATTTTATGATATTAAAGTTAATTAATCATTTAATTAATTAAATTTAAATAATTAATTATTTTAGTTAATGATGTTTCAAAATTAATTAGCTGATTAAATAAAAAAGTCTAAAAATTAATTAACTGGTTTAATAGAGGTTTAATGTTAATCAACTAATTTAATAAAAGTAATTTAACGTTAATTGACTAATTTAATAAAGGTGTTTCAAAGTTAGTTAATTAATTAATTTAATAAAGTGATTCAAGTTAATTAATTGGTTTATTATCTTCTAGGATAATTGTGAAATTTGTAAATAATAATTTATAAATAAGAAGACCTTTAAAAAGAATTGTTTCAAAATAATGTTAAGTATAAATTGTTTGGGTTTTATAGTAAACAGTATTTTAATGACATTTGTTTTTTTACCCTTGTTTTAGTACAATTAGTATTATAAATTGTTCTTCTAAAAGAAATTTTCAAAATGTATCTTTAAAGGTATTTTATGAATATTTTAAATTGTGAAAATCAAGCACAAGTATGAATCAAATGTTTTAAAAGTTTGATTCATTTATTGGTGGTAAATGTATCTGATCTAATTCCTATATACAATCCACTTTGTTATTCCGGATAGTTGATTTATTGATTATCGATTTTGATTCTGCTATCTTCTTTATGTTTTATCTATTTAAGATGATTTTATTGCTCGTTTGAGCGTTTGAAACTTTGTCTATTCTTAAAGTAAAGATTGCTGTCAAGTCAAGGTAGATAGCAACACTGCCATAGCTTGTCCGGCATTATTGTTTCTTCGAGTTGTATTATTTTATTTTTCGATAGTTGATTTCCTGACTATCAATTTTGATATCATTCATTATGCTTTGTCACTCTAAGACAATTTTCCACTCATTTTGCACGTCGGCATCTAACACCATGGATAACTAAAACCAAGAGCGAGTAGGAGCCAAGCCATGTGGGTCACACCCATAGGGTATATTCACATTTATCTAGGGGTGTTGATAGCATGCATGGATTGACGTGAGTATATTCAGATGCTTATTTCCAAGAGTGATTTGTTTTTGTCATGAGCTCTCAAGTATATTTTATCTTGGGGTATACTTTCGGTGTATAGGGGTACCTTCCTATTTATGTTAGATAAATTCATTTTCCTTGTTTCGATTCGAACCTTGGTATAATAACCCGCATATTTAATGATAATACGTTTAAATAGTTGATTTAAATATTAAGTCATTATTGAATTAGAAGTCTAAAATGTGACATTAGCATATGGTCAAATCAGGACTTAAGACTGCTTCTGTTGAGTTCAGATCAATGTTACGAATTTAAATAAGTATATGGTTCAATATATTTGGAGTTCGGAAATGGGAATGAATAATGTTGGATGGAGATAATTGGGGCTTAGCCCATTAGTTGCTTATATGTGGCTAACTCCCTTTATTATCTCTCATTCACATTCATTACTTATCCTCTTTCTCTAATGGTCTCATAATACCCTTTTAGTCACCTTCTAATCCCTTAACCCTAACACCTCTAAATAAAATTCCTAAATTCAAATAAAAATCATCATAATTCGTATCTTTTAATTCTTTATAATACCCATAAAGGAATTAGCTTGATTCGAATTTTGGAGAGAGATCTCAACTTCAAAGTTAGCTTAGAGATGGGTATTGGTGATTAGAACTTGATTTAGGGAAAGAGAAAGTGAATGGGATGGTTCTCCTTATCAGTTTATGTATTATACATTGTATTTTCATTTATTACTTAATATTGAATCATATGAAATGAATTGGAGAATGATTAGATTAGTTTAGACTGGTATTCATGTTATAAAAAAAATTCTCTTAGTTGATTAATTGTTTAAGACCCTAATTACTATATTTGAAAATAGTTTGTAAGCCCTAAAATTGATTTGGAAAAATTAGGTGATTGGTTATGATGTCATTGTTTGATTTGGGATTAATTATATAGAGTAGTGATGTGCATGTCATTAGTAACAACTAATTAATCCATTTGAATTGATTTGCAAAAAGGTTATTAAGACAATTAAGAAGTTTGGGAGTTCTTTACCCCTTATTAAGTAATTGAAGACCCTATTATAAAATGGGTATGAGATTTTATAAAACAGTGAAAATATGAATACTTGATTTTAATAAAGTGATTATAAGCCAGTATGATATTTTATAAAATGGTTTATGATTTCATAAAAATGATATAAAGAGATGTTTCACTCTTATTATTAGAAAGATTACTAAAAAAATAATATTTGAATAAGACATACTTGAATTGATTACTTGATATAAGTATGTGTATATGTACATGAGCGGGTGTACGTATACGTGTATTCGAAGTTAAGCAATAATCGAAGAAACTCCAGTACTGTAGCTAGAATTATGACGAGAGTTGTGTTTGTAATAAGGTGAATATTTGTGTAATTGGTTATATATGCATATGGCAAGGTTTATATGCGTATATAATCATAATTTGAGCGATCTCGTGTAGCCATAGTGACCACTGGGTGCGCTAAGTTGTGTGAGATGGTGTCAGGTCGAGTAATTGCCCCGGTGAAGCTGGAATATAATTGAATATAATTTCATTATGGGTATTTCACACAGCCATAACGACCCCTATGTGTGCTAAGTTATGTGAGAGTATAGCAGGTCGAGTAATTGCCCGGATGAAGTCCGAAAATGTGAATTGATAAGTTAATATATGTTTGCGTGAACGTGTGCATAGGCATGCACGAATGTGTGTATCGACACATGTATAAGCTATGCACATAGGTAGAGGAAAATTCAAGTTGTGTAAAGTCATGATTTGAAGTCTTTAGATTGAAGTGAATTTTCCTTGATCGTAATGGATGAAATGTTGAGTCATTTGGAGCTACGGACCAAAAGTTACAGGTATTTGAAGGTTGATTCTGCCCGTAACAAGCACTCAGACATATGACCCAATGTCTCGAATGTCTGCATAGGCCATGGGAACAAATAGCAACATATGTCAGACTTCTTACCCAAATCTCAGACGTCTGGTGGATGTTGCAGACGTTTGACGGCCTACCATTTTAGTTTATCGATCGATCATTCAAAATTTCAAAATGCGATAACTTTCACATATGAACTCAGATTGAGGCACCGTTTGAATCAATGTTCATCATTTTCTAGGGATACCATCTAGAAAAATTTGATAAGATTTGTAGTAAATATATTTTAGGTCCATGTGGGACCTACCCCTACACATATTCCAAAAAACGTTGATTCTGTTGTAAATCAGGAGGATATACCGGAAGGGCATTATGATTTGGAATGCGATTTGAATTAGTATGGGGTTTTAGAGTTTTCTATTGGGTTTTAGCCATGGCGACTAGAGCCATGCATGGCAATCCCATACAATTTGTGATGATGGCGGGTTGGGATATAGAGTTCCTTAGTAGCGATTCATCCATGATTGTGATGATAGCAGGCTAGGACATAGAGTTCCCTAGTAGTGATTCATCCACGATTTTGGAGATAGAAGGCTGGGAAATAGAGTTCCCCAGTAGCGAGTCATCTAGGTTTTTTTATAATAACGGGCTGAGACTTAGAGTTCCTTAGTAGTGAGTCATATACGATGTGTGATGATAGCGGGCTTAGACATGGAGTTCCACAATAGTAAGTCATCTAAGACTTTGATGATAGCGGGCTGGTTTTCTCATGCTTATCATATTACTTGAGTTTTATCATGCTGGTTTTTCTAACTGACCCGGGTGTTATTTTATTGTAATGCTCGGGTCAGACCGAGTATTTTTCCAGGTTGGCTTTAGCAATATGGATTTCTTGAAGAAGAGCTGGATGTTCACCTTTCATAGTATTTTAATTCCGCTGTATTATATTGTACACCTATCGGTAATTGTAAGTCCATGATTTTATGTTGTCCAATTGTTATGGTTTATTTTTAACTCTGATGTACTATGTATTTTGGATTGGTAGTTATATGGTCTTTATTATATTATATGTTATTGATTCCACTATGAGATTTTATTTTTCCTATTCTTTTCTTTTTATTTTACCCTAAAAATCCACCTTTGTGATGATTGGATATTCGACATTTGAATACCGTGGATGTATTCGTTGTTGACTTTCGATAGTCAAAAATGCAGGTTGTTACACTTGGTATCGAGCTTAAGGTTAAGCAAGAACCTTGGCTTTAGTAGGGTATGGTTCATTAGAGATAGGATGAGTAATACCCTAGAATGAGTTGGTTGTATTATATATACGAGAGCGTATTTGTCATTGCTATAAAATGTACCGTGTTAATTCATCTGTTAAGTATGAATTCTGAATTCTAGTCGAGACATTGGACACCGCGGTGTCGATTAGAATTGCAAAACACTTGAACGAGGCAAATGGACATGATATTGATGTTTGAAATTAGTAAATGAAATATCTTGCCTCTATTTTATATATGTAAAGGAATAATTTGAAAAAATTATTGTTATAGAGTGTGTTTGTTTGTTTGAAAGTGATAATGTTTGTTTATATCAATATTATTTGATCCGTCGTATTTGATTAAATTAGGAGCATTGATTTTCGTTTGTTGATTGCTGATTATTTATGCTCAGCTTATTTTTAAGCATTTATTTGTTTTATTATAAATGAACCCCTTATGAATTGAGTTTCACAATTTGACTATAAGGTGTTCGGTTATAATGATAGTTAAATGTAAACATTTGATAAAGTTTGTTTAATAAAATCTAAATGATAGAATAACATATATGAGGAATAAATATTTGAGAAAATTTTAATACAATAAAAGAGAGTTAATATAATATAACATGATTTGATATAACGGTAATTTTACATAAATTTGATTTATAAAATGTGCTATAATAGGTTTTTTTGGATGTAAATCCCAGAATTATTTGACAATAATTTCAAATAGTTTTAGAGAAAAATGCTACTTGGAAATAATTTTAACTAGAATATTTTGGAAGTGAAATTTAAAGTGAAATGCATTTCTTGGGGTAATTCGGAGGAAAATATTTCGGTTAGTTTTGTGGTAATCTAAATAATCTTCTAAGTGATAATGACATGTTTTTTTAGACGAGCAGTGTAGTGCAACTAGTAAATTATTCTCATTATCATTGTGCAATAGAAATGAGTTTAGATCTGAATGAATCCAAAGTGAGTTTTAGTAAATAAATTATTTGAAGTTATTTCATGAGGAAAAATATGCAGTACGTTTACAAAAGGAGTTTTGAAATAAAAACCTAGTATATAATTTTTAAGTTCCCTTAAAGGGGATTGATTTCGATATAAAAAGGTATCTTTGACAATATAATGATTTGATAAATCAAAATTTTAAACTCTTAGATAGAAAAGTGATGTTTTGACTCAAATTATAAAGTTGGTTAAATTAGATAAGGAGGTTTTAATAAAAATTCTTTTATTGAAACCATAGATTTTGCTTAAAACATTTAAATAGTGTGAACTATTTGTTATTTTTAGGTCAACCCATATACATTTTTTATTATAGTACTCTAGGTTAGAGAGGTCGATATGTTGACTCAATTTTTTTTGAAACCCCATATTTTGATTAGGTCTCTATCTAAATTTTGGAAAGTAAAATAAAAATGGTGTTCTGTAAATACTCTTGGGATCTAGAAGTGTATCATATAAATAAATAAAATGGAATAGGTTTTATTTGATGTTTTACAACGAAACGACTTTACAAATTTTTATATACTTAGGTGAAAATTTTATAAAATAATTCATAAACAATTTTAAAGTTGAATGAAATACCAAATAGAAAATATAAATGATTTAGAAAGATTGGTGTATTTAAGAAACAAATAAATTTACAGAGTGACTTTCAATTTTATCTGAAGGAGCTTAGATACTCTGCTAAACATTAACCAAAGGCTAATGATCAAAATGGCACATTTGGAAAATTATCTATATTCTTGGACAACCAAAAAAGTTTTGAACCTAAGCTAAGATTTGATTGTTGGTCATTTGACATTATAAATAATGTAAAGTGTTAGTTTATTCCTTAATGAAATTTGATTAATTGGTTGTGTGATTTTATATACCATTTTTTATAAAGTTTGAATTTATAAACCAAGGTTTTTGAATTGTATCTTATCAGGACTTAAATCCCGTTACTTTTGAAAAAGAATTTTGGGAAAGACTTTATGAGAGAAATAATAAAAACATTATTTTGGAAAAAAATTGATCTAGTGCTTTTATTTCAGAACGTTTTAAATGAATATTTTTGAAATGTTTTTTAAACTAAATTTATGCAATTAAGGGGTTTTCCAATTCGGGAGACTTGCCAGGTATATTTCTTTATTCTAGTTGTTATTTTAGGAGGAACAGAGTACCACTGGATGCTCTATATTATTTTGATCCTAGAGTTATACCATGCTTCGGTAGGGAGAGCCCTCTCCTTTTTATTTTTGATTTTTTTTGATATATTTCTCTTTGAAGAAATTTTGAAAATATTTTGAATATAAAATTCGGGCATTTGGTTCTAAATTTTTCTTTTGAAAATATTAGATGCACAACATTTAGTACAGAATATTTCTGCATTTTGTTGCATATACCTATTATATATCTTTTGGTTGCATGTAGAGTTATCTCATGCTGGCTTTTGCATGAAGAATTACATTTGAATAGTGTTACATATTTTTAAGATATTTTGTTTTCTGGGTTAGATTTGTGGTAAAATTTCGGGGACAAAATTCTTTTAAGGGGAGAGTGTGTAACAACCTGAAATTTTACCACCTTAATTTGAAAATATTTAATTAATTTTAAAATAATTAAATAATAGGTTTTATAATTGAAACAACTCTTCTAAATAATAAATAGTGATGGTGAAAATGTTTTCCAAAATTAGTTTACAAAAATAATTAGTTCTAAGAAAATCGTAAATGTGACTTTGTTTTTCGAATTTTCGACTTTTCATTGGTTAAAAGTAGTTGGAAAAAGTTGTGAATTCTTTAATGTATATATATACGTTTATAAATAAGTAGGACTGTATATATAGTACCACACATACACACACATGTGTGTGTGTATGCTTAAGCGTATAATAAGATGTTTAAGGCATTTGGAAACAAAAAGTACAGGTAAAAGAAAACATCACATCACCTTAAGCATTAGGAAACATTAGTTTTTAGGCATTAATTACATGTTGGAACATTTGAAAGGAGGGCGACAAGGTGAAAGCGCAAGTACAAGAGGGGAGAAAGATAATGGTGTGGTGGAGCAAAGGTAATGAAGGATATGTACTAAGGGCCAATTTGGTAATTTACTAATTAAATTTTATATAAAACCTTTTCCACTTGTTTTCTGTTTCATTTTTCCATCCTCTTCTCACTCTTATCACAAACTTCGTTCTTGTTTTAAGCTCCTAAACCCCCTTTGTTGGCTTCCAAATAAATCCAAAAGTTTTAAAAACATTGTTTCTCCATTCTTAAGTTCGTAAAACTTTGCTTAGACACCTTCGTTCTCTTTGTCACCTTCCTCCTTACCAAAGCAAGACCCACACACCCATTTTCCCATTTTGGCCGAACCTCTCTTGGCCCATTAGGCCTCCAAAAGTCTATTTTTCTAAGGAGGAAGCTAGGATCTAGGCTGTTTTCAAGTATAGTTGGAGTTCGAGTTAGTTTAGATAGCTTTTGGGTGGGAAACGCTTGACTTTTTCTTATAATTTTAATCTTTAATGTTGATAAAAATTATTGCAATCTTAGTTGATTATATGTGTTGGTTCTTGGGTAAAATTGATGCTGATTTGGTTATACCTATGTATGCTTGGATGTGATGATGATTAGACATGAAAAAAAAAGTTAAGGTTAAGTTTAAATTTGCAAGTTATGATTTGCTTGGGTGTGTTGATTTTTGGCATGTATGCATGTGTGTTGGCGTCCTTGCTTGTGGTGTTCTAAGTTAAGGAAAAAGTTTTAATTTGTATTCATATCGACATCTAGATCCTTTGGTTCAAACTTTTTTAACCTAGGTGTTTTTATGAAAAGTCTCTAAATTTTTTTTTGCAAAAACTTTATTTGAAGTTATAAAATAAGTTAGCATATAAAAAATTTAATTTTGAAGGTAATTTGAAGAAAAATATAAGTTTTCAAAATTACAGGTCATATAGCGATAGTCGTTATAAATGTAGTTCGTAAAAACGAATAATTTTTGCTAATTTAAAATGTTTTAACTTAAAGATATTTTTGAAAAGTGTTTTCAAAAATTATTTTAAGTATGGATAAGTAATTATCATTATTTAATTAATTAATTATTTAATGATTATTTAATTAATTAATTAAGTTAATTAGCACTTAATCATTAGTTAATATGGTATATTAGTACTTAAGTATTAATCAAGTAAGTTAATTATAATTAGATAATTAATTAAAGATCAATTAATAATTAAGGGGTAAGTTATTTATTTTTTTAATTAAGATAAATTTTTAATTATTTATTTATTTATCAAAGTGTTTAATCATTAATTAATTAATAATATAGTTAAGATTTAATTAAGACTTAATTAAGGTTTAATTACTTTTAAATGAAGAGTTTAAATGTTATTTAATTATCAAATAAAAGTTTTAAACTTTAAACTGCTTTATTTCTAAAGACTGATTTTGTTTTTAAAGCAACTCTTTTAAAGAATATTGTTAAATCCAAGGGATTTCTTTGTCGACTACCTTTAAGTAGCCTCAAATGAATTAAAACCCAATGATACATTATCTAATTTGCAGGGAACCCATATGACTGACTATGTGTACTATCCGTAACCATTGTTTTGCAGGGAATATTTATAGAGAGACCCTACGAGGTTTCTCACCAATATTTATTTATTTACCCCCTTATGTCACTTATATTGATGTTTAGTTGAAAATACTTATGGACTGCGATTTGAATTGTTTAAGTGTTGTTGTAACAAATTTCGCTATGTCGTCACTTATTGAAGATGATCCCCTAAACCGTTTTGTGTGTGGAACTTGAACTTGTATTTTCACAAAATAAATGTTTGAAATTAATTAATCACTTTAATTAATATTTGAATCAAATAAATCATTTCGATTAATGATTTTTAAATTACTTAGTCATTTTAACTAATGAAATTTGAATTTAATTAATCAATTTAATTGATGTATTTGGACTTAATTAATCATATTAATTTATGATATTTAAAGTTAATAAATTATTTTAATTAATGATATTTGATGTTAATTAATCATTTCAATTAATGTGGTTTAAATATTAATTAACCATTTTAGTTAATGATGCTGTAAAGTTAATTAGTTGATTAAATTAAATTGAATATTGAGCAGACATCCCTAAAACCAAACTTAATTCAAAGCCGGTCCTGTTTTTGTTTTACGCCTATTTTTCCCCTAAATTACCCATGCGCTTCAAAGTTGAATCGTGGTTTTTCTTCTTCAGTTTCTTCTTATCAATTTCAAAGTCGAGCTGAGTATTCTTCAGACAAGTATTTAATTCTCGATTTCAATGAAAAAATGCAACTATTTGAAGACGAATCAATCTTGTTTACAAAAATATGAAATGTATTTTATTTTTTATGGATTGTTGGTGTTGTTTTGATGTATAATTCATTAATTAATGAGAAATGGTTGCGGTTTGATATTTGATGTTATGTGCACAAATACTGCAAATGTTACCTAGAATAACATTCATATAGTTCTTTCCTGCAAAAATTTTTAATAGTTGCTAGAAAATCAGCAATGTTTAAGATTATTTGTAGACATTGGTGCAAATTTTCATAATAATTGCAAAAAAAGTCAGCAAATATTGGGAATATTTGCATATAAATATGCTTTTATTAGGAATTTTCTTCTGCAATTATTCATTTAAAATTTTACATATATTAATAATATATACTTGCTGAAAAATCAGCAATTATTCCCTTAAAATCATTTTTATTCATCTTTGTATGCAATTATTCCAAATAATTGCAAAGATGTATGCAATTATTATGTATAATTGCATGTATGTCTACAAGAATAATTTGCGTGTATATCATAGAAATCTGTAATTATTCTCAATAATTGCAGAAGTTGGTGCAAATATTGGGAATAACAATAGAAAATAACTGCTAAAAAATCTGCAATTTTTAAGAATATTTGAAAATATTGGTGCAAATATTCAGAATTATTGCAGAAAAGTCAGCAAATATTGGAAATTTTTGCATATAAATATGCATTCTGTAAGAATTTTTCTCTGCAATTGTTAATTTCAATATATTGCATTAGGAAGATGAATTTTATCTTCAAAGAATACATGCATAAAAACTGCATTTACTAAGAAAACTTGCAAATATGTGCATTAGAAACTGCAATTAGTGAAAATATATGCATAAATATCTGTAAGTATTCCAATATTTCTACAAGTATTCTCAATATTTGCAGAAAAATATGCAAATATTGAGGATACTTGCATTAAAAATCTAATGCATATATTATGAATATTTTTACTTTTTACTGCAAATATTATGAATAATTGTAGAAAAATCTACAAAATTTGAGAATATTTTTTTATAATAATACTACAAGTATATTCTGTATTTTTGCAAAAAATATATAATAATATATGTTGAAGCTACAAGTGTTTTTTAGCAAGTATTCATTATTTTTACTTTCATATGCCATTATTATGAATACTGGCGGATATAGCTGTAGTTTTTTTCGAATAAATGGAGAAAAATTAGCAAATGTTGTGAATTTTTGCTTACAATATTGCAAATATATACAAATTTTGCAGTAAAACATGTAATAATATATGTTAGAGCTGTAAGAGTGTTTTATCAAGTAATAAAAATTTTCACTGCAAATTTTCTATGTATTTGCAATTAAAACTGCAAATGTTAAGAATATTTGCAGGAAAAAATGCAAATATTATAAATATTTGCATTTTTAGCTGCAAATATTCTAAAATTGTTGCTAATATATTATAATTTTTTAATTTTGTGAAGAATGATTTTATTTTCATACAAATTATTGTTTTCTTTTGCTATTTCAATTTTAATGTCTGATTTTGATGTTCTAATTGATTATACTTTCCATTATTTGATTTCAAATTCTTCTTGATTAATTAAAATGAGTATTTAGTTTCGTTTTCCTTCTAAATCAATTTTCTAGTCATCTTGATTTCAGTTTACTCACTAGATTATGATTTGATTTTGTTTACTGATTTCATTTTCACAGGAACGATGAAGTGTAGAGAGAAATTATAGCGGAAATGTACTTCTATCATTTAGATGGTCCTATATTATAAATAGGGACAAGAAACTTATCTAAAAAACAAAGGGATGTTTTGTGTATTTGCAAACTATATGAGGGATGTACGCCAAACGCTCCCTAAGTTAAAAGTGTTAGATGTTAATTAACTGGTTTTGTAGGATTTAAAGTTCAACTAATTTAATAAAAGTAATTTAAGGTTAATTAACTAATTTAATAAAGGAATTTTAAAGTTAATTCATTAACTTAACAAAGTTATTTATGGTTTATTATCTTCTGGGATAATAAATTTTGCAGAAATTTATAAATAATAGTTTATAAATAAGAAGATCTTTTGAAAAAATTGTTTCAAAATAAAGTTAAATGTAAACTGTTTTGGGTTTATAATAAACAATATTTTAATGATATTTGTTTTTAACCCTTGTTTTGATACACTTAGTATTATGAATTACCCTTCTAAAAGAATATTTCAAAAAGTATCTCTAAAGCTGTTTTACAAATATTTTGAAATGTGGAAATCAAGCACAAGTATGAAATAAATTTTTTAAAAGTTTGATTCATTTATTGGTGGTAAGTGTATGCGATTTAATTCCCATATATAAACCACTTTGTTATTCCCAATAGTTGATTTATCGACTATCGATTCTGCTATCTTCTTTATGTTTCATCTATTTAAGACAATCTTTTGCTTGTTTGAGCCTTTAAAACTTTTACTATTCTTGAAGTCAAGAATGCATGTCAAGTCACGATAGATAGAAACACTGTCCTAACTTATCCGGCTTCATTGCTTCCTCGGAATAGTATTAGTTTAGTTTTCAATGGTTGATTTCTCAACTATCGATTTCGACATCGTTCATTGTGCTTCATCTCTTTAAGTCAATTTGTCATGCACTTTGAGAGTTGGCATCCAACACCGTGGATAACAAAAACTAAAGAGCAAGTGGGAGCCAAGCCATGTGGGTCGCACCCATTAGTGTAACGACCCAGAATTTTTAATAATTAAAATTTGAATATTTAATTAATTTTAAATATTTATAAGTGAATTTATAAGTCGAATAAATTTTATTTTGATTTATTGGATTTAATTGGATAATTAAATCGATAATTTAATATGTTAAATTATGGAAATAATTGAAAATTGAGTTAAATGTGATTGAAAATGATTTGTAAAATTTTATTTTATCATATTGAAGTTAGAACGATATTTTAGAACTTTTAAAATCGAATTAAAAGTTAATTTGTGAAAATTGAATATTTTAATATTTAATAATCGACTAGTGAAAATAGTCAATTTTTGAACAGTCTCAGAATTGAACGAAACCAGTTCCATTGGATCCGTAATAGTTAGTTATTACCGGATTTCAATTTTCGTGTCAATCGGAGTTATCGTTTGATCGTGGCAGCTCGAAACGCATCGATTTATTTTTAATTTTAATTTGGCGAGTTAAAATAGCCATTTTTCAAAAAGTCTCGGATTTCGACGAAACCGGTTTCATCGGATCTGTAATGTGATATTATTGTAAGGTTTCAAATTTCAAGTCAATTGGATTTACCGTTTGTCCGGTACAAATTAAAACGCCTAGAAATCGAGTTAAATCGGTTTAATTTAAATTGAGCGTTTACAGCCATAACTCGCACAGATGTCCGAATTAGCTTCCGAAACCTGTTCCATTGTGTCCGGAACGCGGGATAAACCCTAGGTACGTCAGTTTCGGCGCCTAAATCGGAGTTCGGAATTTCCGGATGAATAGTGTCGTTCAAAACTCTATAAATACACACCCACACCCTTCATAAATTAAAAAAAAATATCTCTAAACCTAACACTAGCCGCCACTTTAATAACCAATGGCCAGAAATCGCTCTCACTTCTTCATCAATCTCTCTCAATCCGTAAAGAATTACGCGAAGTGTTCAACACGGAAGTCGAAGAGCTCGACGAGAGCTTCGATTCCATACGGTGATGATCGGAAACGAAGCAACGTGGGAGGAGCTACATGGGGCCGTTCATAGCCAGCTGCACACACATTTCAAGGCTCTACAGGGGGCCGAGCTTCAAGCCATTGGTGGTGGAGGTAGCTCTCGCGAAGGGCTTCGCGATGGAGGTGGTTTGATGAAGTTTAGTCGAGCGATGGTGGAGCAAATCGAAACCCTAGTTCGGCCTTGGTGGGTTCTTTTGTTTCGTGTGTTACTGGAGAGGAATAACTTGAGATAGAGGAAGGGGGGAACCGCCTGATGGTGATGGGTTTAGATCCTAAGGCCAGGATTGATTTAGGTTTATAAAATTTAAATTTATGTTGAAAATGTTATATAAAATCGTGTACAAACTTATAAAATCAATATCTTTTTCATACGAGGTCGAAAAAATGCAAACTCAGTTGCGTTGGAATCGTATGGACGAGCACTACGCGATGGAGTTGGTTTGGAGTCGTTTGGAGTTAGTGAGAATTTTGGGTAAAATTAAACGCGCGTTTAATTTTATTCGAAATAAAAGATGAAACGGAAATTAAAATCAAGGTGAGAACTTCTCACTCAATCGAATAGGTTTCGATTTTATTTTAAATAGTTAGATTTAAAATATTTGAATGCATGTTTGAATGATGATTGTATATATTGATTGTTAAAATAGACATTATGCGCCGTTAGTAAGCGGATGTTATTTATTAAAAACATATACCGCGAATATTTCATAAACAGTGAAATTGGTATTATATATCATATCAATATATATATATTGGCATATGTATATATTGCAGTTGTTGATTTCCCGTATTTTTTAGCAGATGAGACCCTATTGCGCCGTTATTAAGCGGATAATATTTATTAAAAACATATACCGCGATAATTTCGTACTGGAACGAAATTGGTATTGTGCTAATGTTTGTGGATGCAGGAAAACAGGTTGGAGGGATCCAACTGGATTCCTCAACAGTATTTATTTGATTTCAGATATTTCGATATTTGACGGATTATCATATTGATATATGATATCGTTGTTGTCGTGATTGACTATTTGGTGTGTAGCATCATTGGACCAAATTTTGAAACTTTAAAATGATTTTTAAAGTGATTTTTGAAAATATACTATATTTTTGGAATTGATCCATTATAAATAAATAAACGTTATAATTTTTAAAGTTATAAAAATTATGATTTTTGAGAAATACGGTTAAAGTAGATTTTTGAGAAATATGGATTAATGATTTTATAAAAGATTTTAAATTGGGATTCTGAACTTGTTATAAAAAGTTTAAATATAGGATTTATAAAATTTGATTATTTTATAAATCAAAATGGTGAAGTTTTTAAAGGAATTTAAAGGCGTTTTAAAGAATAATATAATTTGATTTATATTAAGAGATTTATAAATGGATATTTATAAATAGAAATATAGACATTATAAAACGAGTTTTTATAAGTGTTTGAATGAAGTGAAAATGAATTTCATAAATGAATGAAATTTATAGAATTATAAACTGTGAAGTTATAAATAAAATTTATAAATAGCAAGATTTATAAATTAGTGAAGTTAATTGAGGAATAGATTTGGGTGAATAATTGAATCTTATAAGTTATAAGATTTATAATTATGAAGTTCAAAGGAACGATTTTTGCAAACAAATAGATTTTAAGTGTTTAACTTATAATATGAACTTTTAGTTTATAATTGAGTTATAAACTGGAATAGGTTAATAAAGGAATTTATAAAAAGGAAGTTTTTATAAAATAAATAGAAATGGAATTTATGAACGTTGTTTTATAAATTCACAAACAATTTATTTTGGTAAGTGAAGTGTTGTAACTTATTTAATGGAGTTGTAGGCACGTTCTAGACTGTGAATAATCCTTTAAAATAAAGTGTATAGAATTGATGAAATTTGTTAACGTAGTATATTCACGTTTTTGAATAGTGAATAACGTGTTAAAGAAATTGTTTAGAATGTGATATTTTAAACAGAATTAAAACGATCTAACGATGTTTTAAAAGGTGTTGAGATTCGAAACCATAGATTTCAACATTCATTGTTGAAATAGACGTTTTCGAGAAATAAAAGGAAATGGTGGGCTATAACACTGTTGTTATAGTAAATGATTTCCGAAAGGAAATGTTTTGAATAGTATTGGGATTCATATATCTATTTTAATTTAGAATCCCTATATTAGTGATTTTGGGTTGTCGTAACGATGTTTTACGCAACATTCGTTTTGGCCCAAATAAATATGTTTAAGTGAATGATTTCCTTAAAGAATGAAATATATACTTAATTCGATTTAAGTATATTAAATATTTTCCAAGGTTGAAAATAAAAAGATTTGTATTACTTATGAATAAATAAGTATGGAAATGTTTTCCAATATGAAGTGAATAATTAGAATTTATTTTTTTGAAGATAAATTGATATGAATAATTGAAATCATATATGCATGAATATTTTGGAATATAAATTCACTAAGGAATTTATAAAAGAAAGTGGGATTTGTTTAGAAAAATAAATATTGATTTATTTTTGAAATGTTGAAATTTTATATCTTGTAAAGATATTTTGGAAAGTAAATAATTTGGAAAATTATTTGGAATCCGGTGATGTGTGCATATCCATTGATAGTTCAATAATCGACTATCAATATTTTCCCTTTGAATGGGTATTTGATGTGAATTGATTGAATTTGAATGCCACACTTATTTTTGAATAAGCGCTCACTATTCGGGTTAACCGGGAAAGGACCATGGGGTCGTATAACCCATTCCGAATATGTGATACGTCGTTGTGAATTGCATTTGAAGATCGGTGTTGAAGACCGGTATTTGCGAGAGCGATAGGATGACCTGTCGATTGTCTCTGCATTGGGTAGCTCCTGGTATAGAGATTCCATAAGTGATGGGAAATCCGATTAGGATTGTGGATATCCGGATTGCAAGGACTTCTTTGTAAGTGCCTTCGGTTTTGTTCGAGCCCGGAACAGACTTGTATGGATTGTATGCCTGACATTACAAGTTGAGATATAAAGCCGATTTCTTTCAAATATATTTCTGTTGGTGGCGGAGAATTTATTCTTTTAGCTTAATACCCTTCTCTGAGACGTACGAGCTCAGAGGTTATATAGTTGAAGTTATCAGCGATATATTCCCAATTTGGTAATGTGACATGCTGAGTGATGCTGAAATGATCATTGTGTTGATTATTTGTGATAGGATCATTTGTTTGATCGTCTATCTTGATGATCATTGTGTTGATCATTTGTTGACCCAAAGCATGGCTTTTGTATAAAGTATGTTTTTGTGGACGTGAATTCATCGAGCCTCACAACCCGGTAATGGTCGAAACAGGAATTGTGCGGCAAAGTTTTCAGGGATAACTTCCCTAGGGTATGACCATTCCTTCTGGAAAAGGGTAGTATCATGGTATGGAGCCCAGATACTTACTCATGTTGAAACACTTATTATTATGGTGTGATGTTGGTTAGAGAGCGCTCTCGTTTAAAGGTCCCAAAGGACCGGGGGTGGCATATCTGAGGGTTTGTAATATTCCTTGGGAAAAGGAATTCCCGGCTTTGTTTGGCAGAGGACAGTGGTTCTCGGGGCGTCCAGCCAGAGGCGTTTCCATGTGGCAATGGGAAGTTCCTTGGCCTGACCATTTATTGGAAAAATCCATTCTCCAAATACGAAACTTGTACGGTATTAGTTGTAGGACCTATCATTCACTTATGGTGTCGCAACACTGTTTGGATGATAGCTATAGTAGGCATACGATAATGGTCGTATGTTGGCTAAGATTTATATTCTACTTTCGAAATAATTTCCTACACTATGCACTAGTAATAATATCAAATGTTATTTTAAATGCGTATCAAGCTTCTTTGACTATCATAAGGAGAAATCTCCTCCGATTCTGCGTTTGCATGTGTGTGTGTGCGGGAGGCCTTATGGTAGTCTCATTTTTAAAAGCATTGCGAATTGAATTTAAAAATATTCTTCTATTTTGATTTTAAAGATAAATAAACTGTTTTGAGTTCTCACACCAGTCACATGACTGACTCAGAGTTTATTATTTTCCTTCCTAAACTCTGGGTGCCCACCAATTTCCACACGGGCAGTCAAGAGTTAGGTTTATCAGGATATTCTGGATATTCAGGAGTTGCAGGAGGCAAGCTGGATGGCATGGCGTATTACTAGTTTATATAGTATTTCTTTTTCCGCTGCACTGTTTGTTGTTGTATGATGTTGTACACTCTGATGATATGATGTAATGAAATGTAATGTAATAACTGATATAGTTCTTTGTTTAAAAGATTATTCATTTATTATTATATGTTGTTCCGCTGCGAATTGTGAGATTCTGTTGTTGTTCAGTTGTTTCCTTTCTGTCCATTCTCTATTTTAAAATTTTCTGTTTTCTTTCCTCTCCATTTTTCTATCTCTTATCTCTTCTTCTCTCTTTTTCTCTTCTCTTTTCTTAAATTCTTTTTAAAACCCATAACATTCCGTGTTTCCGGCCTTCGATTTCTCGGCAGTCGATAAAGTGAGTATCGATGTTGAATTTTCGAAAGTCGAAAATTTTCGGGGCGTTACATTTGGTATCAGAGCTGATGGTTAAGCGACAACCATGGTTCTGTTGGGTATTACTCATTAGAGATAGAGTCAGTAGTACTCTAGAATGAGTTGAGAGTAATAATAGATAAGAGTGCGTATTTGTTAGTGAATATAAAATTTGTTTATATTGTGATGATTGGTTTGTTGAGTGGTATATGAACCTTCCTCAGCACAGTATGTACAACTATGCCGAAGGGGTTTCTAAACACTTGAATAGAACAATTCGACATAATATTGTTTTAAATTGGGTAAATGAAATAATTTTACCTTGATTATATTTTTATATATAAAAGAATAATTTGTCAAAATTATTAAAGTATGTAAGTTGATTGTTTAGTTGTTTGAATAATCTAAATTAAAGAATAATTGTATAAGTAAAAGAATTATAAGAATTGAATTATAATTAAAGTGATTTACAATTGTGAAATAAACTTATATATATAAGAAGTAAAATTATATGAATATGAGTTGTAAATAATCAAGTGGATTAAATGAATATAAACTTGAGTTATATAGATGAAATTCAACTTTTGTAATTGAATTAAATGAATTGGATGTAAATCAATTGAATGTAAATTTAGTTGATATGAGATAATGAATGAAAGTGTTAATTCATTAAAATCTAATTTTATTGGAAGTTGAATAATTAAAGACCAAATTGAATGAATGTAAGCAAAAGAATTTGGTTGAAATTAATATACATTGGTTGATATTGATTGTTAGTGATTGTATATAATTCATTAAGTGTTAATGAAATTGAAAGCTATGTAAGTGAATTCAAATTAAAGGTAAATAAATTTGAATAGAATTGAACGTGAATTGGATTTAATTAGTGAATGCAAACTAATTAAAAATTGAGAATGAATGTTGATAAAATCCAATGTAAATAAATCAAATATGATTTAGAGTGAAAACCAATTCATTGAATATGAATGAGAATATGAATGAATATTATTGGTTATGAATGATAGTTGGTTGATGTTTGCATTTGTTGCTTTAATTGCATTTGCTATATTATGTAGTTATTATGTTGCTATATGTTGTATATTGAGATTATTGTCTATATGCATGATTCTCATGTTGTTTGTTGAGTGTTTAGTAGGTGCGGATCGCGTTTGCTGCGCATTTGGAGCTCGCTTTCGCGCTATATTAGCCGTATATGCTCGCTAATAAAATATAAGGTACATATCTCGGATTAAATATCGTACTTTTACACTTTTTTCCCTTCGGGATGCCTCATTACTTGATGAGATGTATATTTGTGCTATATATACTATCATTTTTTTTTCGGATCGAGCCGCGCAAAGGAGACTATGGCGAATTTTTCCGGAAATTTAAGGCGTTAGAAAAAATTTGAGAAAATGGGAAAAATTTTGAAAACTATAACTTTGATTTTGGAATTGAAAGTTAAACAATAGTAGTTGTTTTTGAAAAGATAACTAAGTATGATTTGAAACTTAGTAAAGTTATTAAAAGAAGTTTAATTATAAATTTTTGGGAAAGTTAATAAATTTTGCAACTTTCTTACTTGTAATTTCGAGGACGAAATTCTTTTAAGGGGGAAAGATTGTAACGACCCAGAATTTTTAATAATTAAAATTTGAATATTTAATTAATTTTAAATATTTATAAGTGAATTTATAAGTCGAATAAATTTTATTTTGATTTATTGGATTTAATTGGATAATTAAATCGATAATTTAATATGTTAAATTATGGAAATAATTGAAAATTGAGTTAAATGTGATTGAAAATGATTTGTAAAATTTTATTTTATCATATTGAAGTTAGAACGATATTTTAGAACTTTTAAAATTGAATTAAAAGTTAATTTGTGAAAATTGAATATTTTAATATTTAATAATCGACTAGTGAAAATAGTCAATTTTTGAACAGTCTCAGAATTGAACGAAACTAGTTCCATTGGATCCGTAATAGTTAGTTATTACCGGATTTCAATTTTCGTGTCAATCGGAGTTATCGTTTGATCGTGGAAGCTCGAAACGCATCGATTTATTTTTAATTTTAATTTGGCGAGTTAAAATAGCCATTTTTTAAAAAGTCTCGGATTTCGACGAAACCAGTTTCATCGGATCCGTAATGTGTTATTATTGTAAGGTTTCAAATTTCAAGTCAATTGTATTTACCGTTTGTCCGGTACAAATTAAAACGCCTAGAAATCGAGTTAAATCGGTTTAATTTAAATTGAGCGTTTACAGCCATAACTCGCACAGATGTCCGAATTAGCTTCCAAAACCTGTTCTATTGTGTCCGGAACGCGGGATAAACCCTAGGTACGTCAGTTTCGGCGCCTAAATCGGAGTTCGGAATTTCCGGATGAATAGTGTCGTTCAAAACTCTATAAATACACACCCACACCCTTCATAAATTAAAAAAAAAAAATATCTCTAAACCTAACCCTAGCCGCCACTTTAATAACCAATGGCCAGAAATCGCTCTCACTTCTTCATCAATCTCTCTCAATCCGTAAAGAATTACGCGAAGTGTTCAACACGGAAGTCGAAGAGCTCGACGAGAGCTTCGATTCCATACGGTGATGATCGGAAACGGAGCAACGTGGGAGGAGCTACATGGGGCCGTTCATAGCCGGATGCGCACGCATTTCAAGGCTCTACAGGGGGCCGAGCTTCATGCCATTGGTGGTGGAGGTAGCTCTCGCGAAGGGCTTCGCGATGGAGGTGGTTTGATGAAGTTTAGTCGAGCGATGGTGGAGCAAATCGAAACCCTAGTTCGGCCTTGGTGGGTTCTTTTGTTTCGTGTGTTACTGGAGAGGAATAACGTGAGATAGAGGAAGGGGGGAAACGGCCTGATGGTGATGGGTTTAGATCCTAAGGCCAGGATTGATTTAGGTTTATAAAATTTAAATTTATGTTGAAAATGTTATATAAAATCGTGTACAAACTTATAAAATCAATATCTTTTTCATACGAGGTCGAAAAAATGCAAACTCAGTTGCGTTGGAATCGTATGGACGAGCACTACGCGATGGAGTTGGTTTGGAGTCGTTTGGAGTTAGTGAGAATTTTGGATAAAATTAAACGCGCGTTTAATTTTATTCGAAATAAAAGCTGAAACGGAAATTAAAATCAAGGTGAGAACTTCTCACTCAATCGAATAGGTTTCGATTTTATTTTAAATAGTTAGATTTAAAATATTTGAATGCATGTTTGAATGATGATTGTATATATTGATTGTTAAAATAGACATTATGCGCCGTTAGTAAGCGGATGTTATTTATTAAAAACATATACCGCGAATATTTCATAAACAGTGAAATTGGTATTATATATAATATCAATATATATATATTGGCATATGTATATATTGCAGTTGTTGATTTCCCGTATTTTTTTAGCGGATGAGACCCTATTGCGCCGTTATTAAGCGGATAATATTTATTAAAAACATATACCGCGATAATTTCGTACTGGAACGAAATTGGTATTGTGCTAATGTTTGTGGATGCAGGAAAACAGGTTGGAGGGATCCAATTGGATTCCTCAACAGTATTTATTTGATTTCAGATATTTCGATATTTGACGGATTATCATATTGATATATGATATCGTTGTTGTCGTGATTGACTATTTGGTGTGTAGCATCATTGGACCAAATTTTGAAACTTTAAAATGATTTTTAAAGTGATTTTTGAAAATATACTATATTTTTGGAATTGATCCATTATAAATAAATAAACGTTATAATTTTTAAAGTTATAAAAATTATGATTTTTGAGAAATACGGTTAAAGTAGATTTTTGAGAAATATGGATTAATGATTTTATAAAAGAGTTTAAATTGGGATTCTGAACTTGTTATACAAAGTTTAAATATAGGATTTATAAAATTTGATTATTTTATAAATCAAAATGGTGAAGTTTTTAAAGGAATTTAAAGGCGTTTTAAAGAATAATATAATTTGATTTATATTAAGAGATTTATAAATGGATATTTATAAATAGAAATATAGACATTATAAAACGAGTTTTTATAAGTGTTTGAATGAAGTGAAAATGAATTTCATAAATGAATGAAATTTATAGAATTATAAACTGTGAAGTTATAAATAAAATTTATAAATAGTAAGATTTATAAATTGGTGAAGTTAATTGAGGAATAGCTTTGGGTGAATAATTGAATCTTATAAGTTATAAGATTTATAATTATGAAGTTCAAAGGAACGATTTTTGCAAACAAATAGATTTTAAGTGTTTAACTTATAATATGAACTTTTAGTTTATAATTGAGTTATAAACTGGAATAGGTTAATAAAGGAATTTATAAAAAGGAAGTTTTTATAAAATAAATAGAAATGGAATTTATGAACGTTGTTTTATAAATTCACAAACAACTTATTTTGGTAAGTGAAGTGTTGTAACTTATTTAATGGAGTTATAGGCACGTTCTAGACTGTGAATAATCCTTTAAAATAAAGTGTATAGAATTGATGAAATTTGTTAACGTAGTATATTCACGTTTTTGAATAGTGAATAACGTGTTAAAGAAATTGTTTAGAATGTGATATTTTAAACAGAATTAAAACGATCTAACGATGTTTTAAAAGGTGTTGAGATTCGAAACCATAGATTTCAACATTCATTGTTTAAATAGACGTTTTCGAGAAATAAAAGGAAATGGTGGGCTATAACACTGTTGTTATAGTAAATGATTTCCGAAAGGAAATGTTTTGAATAGTATTGGGATTCATATATCTATTTTAATTTAGAATCCCTATACTAGTGATTTTGGGTTGTCGTAACGATGTTTTACGCAACATTCTTTTTGGCCCAAATAAATATGTTTAAGTGAATGATTTCCTTAAAGAATGAAATATATACTTAATTCGATTTAAGTATATTAAATATTTTCCAAGGTTGAAAATAAAAAGATTTGTGAATTACTTATGAATAAATAAGTATGGAAATGTTTTCCAATATGAAGTGAATAATTAGAATTTATTTTTTTGAAGATAAATTGAAATGAATAATTGAAATCATATATGCATGAATATTTTGGAATATAAATTCACTAAGGAATTTATAAAAGAAAGTGGGATTTGTTTAGAAAAATAAATATTGATTTATTTTTGAAATGTTGAAATTTTATATCTTGTAAAGATATTTTGGAAAGTAAATAATTTGGAAAATTATTTGGAATCTGGTGATGTGTGCATATCCATTGATAGTTCAATAATCGACTATCAATATTTTCCCTTTGAATGGGTATTTGATGTGAATTGATTGAATTTGAATGCCACACTTATTTTTGAATAAGCGCTCACTATTCGGGTTAACCGGGAAAGGACCATGGGGTCGTATAACCCATTCCGAATATGTGATACGTCGTTGTGAATTGCATTTGAAGATCGGTGTTGAAGACCGGTATTTGCGAGAGCGATAGGATGACCTGTCGATTGTCTCTGCACTGGGTAGCTCCTGGTATAGAGATTCCATAAGTGATGGGAAATCCGATTAGGATTGTGGATATCCGGATTGCAAGGACTTCTTTGTAAGTGCCTTCGGTTTTGTTCGAGCCCGGAACAGACTTGTATGGATTGTATGCCTGACATTACAAGTTGAGATATAAAGCCGATTTCTTTCAAATATATTTCTGTTGGTGGCGGAGAATTTATTCTTTTAGCTTAACACCCTTCTCTGAGACGTACGAGCTCAGAGGTTATATAGTTGAAGTTATCAGCGATATATTCCCAATTTGGTAATGTGACATGCTGAGTGATGCTGAAATGATCATTGTGTTGATTATTTGTGATAGGATCATTTGTTTGATCGTCTATCTTGATGATCATTGTGTTGATCATTTGTTGACCCAAAGCATGGCTTTTGTATAAAGTATGTTTTTGTGGACGTGAATTCATCGAGCCTCACAACCCGGTAATGGTCGAAACAGGAATTGTGCGGCAAAGTTTTCAGGGATAACTTTCCTAGGGTATGACCATTCCTTCTGGAAAAGGGTAGTATCATGGTATGGAGCCCAGATACTTACTCATGTTGAAACACTTATTATTATGGTGTGATGTTGGTTAGAGAGCGCTCTCGTTTAAAGGTCCCAAAGGACCGGGGGTGGCATATCTGAGGGTTTGTAATATTCCTTGGGAAAAGGAATTCCCGGCTTTGTTTGGCAGAGGACAGTGGTTCTCGGGGCGTCCAGCCAGAGGCGTTTCCATGTGGCAATGGGAAGTTCCTTGGCCTGACCATTTATTGGAAAAATCCATTCTCCAAATACGAAACTTGTACGGTATTAGTTGTAGGACCTATCATTCACTTATGGTGTCGCAACACTGTTTGGATGATAGCTATAGTAGGCATACGATAATGGTCGTATGTTGGCTAAGATTTATATTCTACTTTCGAAATAATTTCCTACACTATGCACTAGTAATAATATCAAATGTTATTTTAAATGCGTATCAAGCTTCTTTGACTATCATACGGAGAAATCTCCTCCGATTCTGCGTTTGCATGTGTGTGTGCGGGAGGCCTTATGGTAGTCTCATTTTTAAAAGCATTGCGAATTGAATTTAAAAATATTCTTCTATTTTGATTTTAAAGATAAATAAACTGTTTTGAGTTCTCACACCAGTCACATGACTGACTCGGAGTTTATTGTTTTCCTTCCTAAACTCTGGGTGCCCACCAATTTCCACACGGGCAGTCAAGAGTTAGGTTTATCAGGATATTCTGGATATTCAGGAGTTGCAGGAGGCAAGCTGGATGGCATGGCGTATTACTTGTTTATATAGTATTTCTTTTTCCGCTGCACTGTTTGTTGTTGTATGATGTTGTACACTCTGATGATATGATGTAATGAAATGTAATGTAATAACTGATATAGTTCTTTGTTTAAAAGATTATTCATTTATTATTATATGTTGTTCCGCTGCGAATTGTGAGATTCTGTTGTTGTTCAGTTGTTTCCTTTCTGTCCATTCTCTATTTTAAAATTTTCTGTTTTCTTTCCTCTCCATTTTTCTATCTCTTATCTCTTCTTCTCTCTTTTTCTCTTCTCTTTTCTTAAATTCTTTTTAAAACCCATAACATTCCGTGTTTCCGGCCTTCGATTTCTCGGCAGTCGATAAAGTGAGTATCGATGTTGAATTTTCGAAAGTCGAAAATTTTCGGGGCGTTACAATTAGGGTATATTCACATTTATCTAGTAGTGTTGATAGCATGCATGCTTGGTGTGAGTATATTCGGATGCTCATGTGAAGCAAGGTCTAGCTTGGAGGTTCCCAAGGCTGATGCATGTTTGGCGTGGGCTCTCAACTATATTTTATCTAGATGTACTCTTTCGGTCCAAGGGGACACCCTCATATTTATGTTGGATAAATTCATTTTTATTATTTTGATTCGAACCTTGTTGCAACAACCTGCATATTTAACAATGATATATTTAAAGAGTTAATTTAAATATCAAGTCAATATTGAATTGATAAATTATTTTTAAAAGCTTGACTATTTAATGATAAATAACTTATTTAAATGACCTAAATTAAAATAAAAATCTCAAAGCGAAACAAGTTTATTTTCCAAATTTTCTTTGTCTATATGGAACTTTAAATAAACATTTTCATTAGATAAAACTGGTTTTTAAAACATTTATTTTAAAAACAATATGTTTGTTACAAACTTTTGCAAAGTAAATTGGTTATGGATTTTGTTTGCTTTATAATCAAATTCTTTTATTAATAAATCTTACTTAAATTAAAACATAGTCCCATCGGCCCGAAGCCCAAAATTCAAAAACAAAAACAAACCTGCACCTAATATTCGTACGAACCAATCTGGCCGAAGCCCAAACCCACAAAAAACTACTTCTTCCCTAAATCTCTTCCCCTCTTCTCATCTACCAGACGGACAACCCAAAATCCACTTGAATTGTCGCCACGAACCGGAGTGGATACTGCTTCGATCAACCCAAACATTCAAGCGAACCTCAGATGCAACACAACACGACCAAAAATCGAACCTAATTCTCCTCACCCGTTCGCCCAGCCGAGGAAGTTTCCACGTGCACGCTGTGCATGTGCACACCTTCGCCAGTGACCAACCCACTGCCGTGACAACCCCACCCTATCACACAACGTTACCTGATCCAAAATATCACATCACCAATGCCAGAAATTTCCTCGGGTCGAAAATCGATCAATAGCCCGTTCCCATATCCAAACCCAGAAACAACCTTCTTCCAAATTCGAAGCACCACAACGCTACCAGCCACAGTTCTGCATGCCACCTACCTCCGACGAAGACCAGCTCCAACAGCTACCACCGAGCCAAAACATACGAACTCCAGTCTCTCCACCATTGTCCAATAAAATCACGTTCGCCGACCACTTGAAAACCATCCCAAAACCCTAAAGCCACTCGATCAACCAATCCAAGCCTAAACCCAAATTCTGCCAAGGTCGACACCTCCACAATGTCCACCAGCTCCTTCTAGACCTGGCCGCGCCACTTTACTGCGACGAGATTGCCGAAAATAAATTTTTGAAAGAAAACGTTCATCCACTAATTTTTTGAGATATACAACACTAAAAATTGTAAATTTACCGCTAAAATTCATATCTTCCAACAAGAATCAAGTTTGCATGTTTGAATCCTTGAATTAAAATTGAAGAATTTTCACTAAAGTTGGATTATTCACTGTAAATTTAACATTATCAAACTACACAGCAAAATTTAATCCCAAACTATTTTTAACTAATACTATACTAGAAAATGAACATATTCCTAGTTTACATCAACATGTAAAATGGACTAGGTGAAAAGATATAGATTTTTGAACTACTGGCATGAACAATATTCACAAATTAAATAGAGTACAGAATAATTTCATTACCAGGTTAAAAATATTAAGGTTTCTCACCTTCCACATTAATTCCAAATGCTTTAAAATTTGAAGTTGAAATATTTGATTTAAAAACTTGAAATCTTTAAAACTGAAACTTGAACTTGCTTTTAAAAGTTTCCTGAGTTTGAATTTGAACAGAGATGATCCAGTCTTCTTAATTTACAGACTTGATTTTATAGAGTACTGCTTTCTTCTTTTTTTGGTTTGTTGTTGCTTGAATTAGAAAAGAGGATACTTACTTGTTTAAATTTCTTAAACAACAACACTGAACTGAAATGCTCATATATGTAGGATCTAAATTAACCCTAGAGGGGGGGTGAATAGGGTTATAGCAAATTTTCTTAATTTAAATACAAAAATAAACTGCAGAAATAAATATACTGAAAAATAAATCACACACAAGATTTACCCAGCTTCGGCAACCCCTGCCTACTGCTGCATTCCCAGATTTCTATTAGAATTAAACAGTATCACGCTTACAAACACTCTAACAGACTTGCAAACCCTGCTACCGCCTATAGAGTTTTGCAAACTCGCAACCCCTGCTTACTGAACTAACTCTAAATAGACAATCAGACACAACCTAAAACCTAGGTGGTGATTTACCTAAACTCTTTGATTCGTAGAATAAGAAAAAAACAATAATTAAGAACGAAATAGCCCTAAACTAATTAACATTATTAATATAACAATATTAATTAAAAAAACAAAGACCCCCTTTTGTTTTTGAACACCGGCCCACTTTCCTTATTTCACCCGATCCTCTTTTTATTTGTTCGTGAGAAAAAAAAATGGCGGCTTCGTTCCAGTTAGGGCTTCGTTCCCTTTTGATCCAGTTAGGGCTTTGGCTCTTCGTCGCAATTAGGGCTTCGGTTCTTCGTTGCAATTATGGCTCTGGTTTCTTCAATTGACCTGTGATTTGTTGCCCTAGCTTGCTTGCAGTTGCTCGATCGAGTTTTGATGCTTGTGAATTCGGTATGTGCTGTCTCCTTTTGCTTTTCTAATTTGATACTCGAACTCGATCGAATTGAAATGCCGATGATGACTAGGGTTTTAATAGGATTTGATTTCCTATTTTTGCGTTCGACTGATTATTTCAAAAAATTGCTTTGGTCGTTCGATTATGTATTGATGCTTGAGATTTCTTTGACTTAATCAAATTCGTATAATTTGATGCTTGGCACTCACGGTTTCGATTTATGACTTGTTCGATTCCTTGATTCATACGGCAAAGACTTTCTACATTTACTTTTCTTTGACTATTTCAAAAAAAATACGCGTACGCGCTTGATTTTTTTTTCATTCGTGAATTTTAACTTCTCTGGCACTTGAATTTTATAACCTGACTTCTGGTTTCACTTTGTCTTTGGCATTGAATGACTTGATTAACTTGAAACCTTGACATTGTTATCATTGATTTGTTGTGCTTGCTGTATCTTGTAGTTGCACTTCTAGTTGGATATGTTGGCACTGGGATATAGCTCGAACTGTTTTTCACTGTCCTCACATGTCCATGCTTCATGTATACTTCCAGTTGTCTAGCCTTGCATTGTCCAGTTGAGTTGTTGCAGTTCTATTACTTTCATTTTTGCTTTTATGTAGCTTGTTCTCTACATTTTTTTTTTAAATGTTGCAGTCCATGTTCTGTTGAGTTGTTTGCTTATGTTGGCGGCAATCTTCAAGTCAGTTTGCATAAGTGAATTGAGTCTTGATAGCTTGCATGATTTACTTGCATTGTGGCATTATGTTCATTTGAGTTGTCTCCACCTTCTGGCCTTGAACCTGTTGCATACATGACTGCTGTATGGTTGCATATTTGTAAGTTGTTCAGTTTGCATCATGCTTTTGTGCATTTCTCTGTACACTGCATAGTGGTCTTCATTGTGATGATTTTGTTGCTCTGACTTATATCACTTGATGTCTTGAGCTTCAACTGTTTGGTTCACTGTGTCATTGTGCACTTTTGTGCTTTGCCCCATTCATTGTTGCTCTTGAGTTTTTGCTTGCATTGTCACTTGATGTTGTTGCAATCTTCACTTCTGGTTAGCCACTGTTGCATTACTATGTCCTGTGGCATGTTGATGCATTTGCTGTCCACTGCAGTTTTATGTTGCTGTGTTCTTTTGTGCTTTGGTTTGAACTTGCTGTTAAGAACAGTTGCTTTGTCTCGACTTTAGTTTGTACTGGTGCACTTCTGTTTGTACTGTGTTGCTGTAGTCTATTGGGCTGCATTTGTGTATATTTGATTATTTTTGCAATCTGGTCTGGTGCACCTTGTTTCATGCTTGAGACTGTGTTTGCAATGTCTGGTCAGTGGTGCTTTGAGTTGAACCTATCTTGGGTTTGACCTTGTTTTTGATTTCTGTGCTTTTGTTTGATTTTTGCACACGAGTTGGCGAGGCAGTGCACACGTATACGAATGTACACGTGTGTACTGCAGCCACTTGTAATTACCTGTCCCTGATAAAAAATATCGATATGCACAGATATTGCACAGTCAAAAATGATGACGAACAACCCAAATAACTGAGGCAAACAATGTTTTCAAAATCATCGTTTCTTTCAAATTTCAAAAATATTTCTCTTTCAATTTTACTGCGTTTAAAATATTTTTGCAGATTACTCAGATGCTGGATTCAAACCGGATTATAGTTGAAGACAAAAATATGAGTGTGAGAGATATGTAGTAAGGTCGTGATGTAAATGTGATGTGATTGTAATCAAAAATGTACATGTATAGTGAGAGCATGAAATTGTACTATTTACAATTTGTAATAAATATTCGTTTGAATAAAATATTCGTTTGAATTCAAAAACTGTGTAACTTGTTCTGTTTGAATTCAAATTCAAATTCTGTGCAATTTATTTTATTCAACAGATATTTATTTAACCAAATACATACTATACAAAATATTTATTTGAATAAAATTTCTGTTTGAATTCAAAATCTGTTTAACTTGTTTTGTTTGAATTCAAATTCAAATTCTGTGAAATTTAATTTTATTCAACAAATATTTATTTAAACTATGAAAAATAAAATATTACATTACCAAATACATTTATATGAATGTATATATGTTTATTATCATCAAACAAAAATCATATAGCGCAAAGCGCATATTCAACAATCTCCCCCTTTTGATGATAACAAACATATATTTAAGATTTTGAACATATCAAATGTATTTGATAATTTCATTTGCTCCCCCTATTTGAATGCTCCCTCTCTACACAATACTCCCCCTATATATATGCATAGAAATATATAAGAGAGCCTATATGCACAATGAAAATTATTTGACCTTTGCTTGATTCTATTCGACAAAAATCTTAACTTTTCTCTCCCCCTTTTGTTATCAGCAAAAGAATAATAGTGTTATAAAATAGGGATGAAATGATCGACATGAATCAAACATTTAACTCAACTAAATATAAATATCAAATTTCAATAAAATTCAAACAAAAATCATAATTACCCTTGTCAAGCGCATATTCCACTTTCAGAAGTGATGAAGATAGAATCATCAAAAATTCATATAGTTATGTCTATTTGTGGTATATTTATTTCTGGAAATTTGAATATCTACTAACCATGCATAACCGTTAGGACTTTTAAATGAGATTAGTAGTATTCCAATTTAATTTAAAAAAAATGAAATCAAGTATCTTCTAACCACGCATGACCGTGAGGACTTTTAAATGGGATTAGAATCAACTTGTCTATTAAATCAATTATTTTTAATATGCGTTCCATACATGCATAACCGTGAGGACTTTTAAATGAGCATGGAAGCACATAATCAAAAAAAAAATCAAGTAATTCACCCATGCATGACCGTGAGGACTTTTAAATGAGAGTGAATACTTTGAGTATTTATTTTTAATTGCTGAATATAATAAATTGAAGCACAAATAATTTCCTTTACTGATTTAAAGATATTGAAGAACAAATGATTTCCTTTGTAAACTACCACAAATTTACATACTAAATATGATCTTGATGAGTAATGTTTGATAGAAAGATGATAGAAATAGAAATGGTCATGGAATTATTACCCAACAAAAAGTTTTTATAACTCTTGTTATGAAATTCTAAAGAAATTTCCTAATTATATTTTCTCGAGTTTTAATATATGATAAATATCAACACTCATCACTTTTTCAATCACTATTCATCTTTTCGATAATCATTAGGGAGTTAGATTAGTTAAAAAATTGTCATTTAGAATCAAATTCAAAAATCAAAAAAAAAAATTTAAAAAAAAAAATTAGTCAACCTCTATAATTCCCAAATCTAAACGTAATTTGGAAAATCTGTCTTCGGGGAGAGGTTTTGTGAAAATATCAGCAAGTTGAGTTTCTGTTGAAATATATTCAATGCAAATGTCTTCTTTAGCAATGTGATCTCGAAGAAAATGGTGTCTCACATCAATGTGTTTTGTGCGAGAGTGATGAACAGGATTATTTGACAAATCTATAGCACTCCTACTATCACATTTTAATGGGACTTGTTTATAGACTAAGCCAAAATCAGAAAGAGTTTGCATCATCCATAGAATTTGAGCACAACAACTTCCCAAAGCAATATATTCTGCTTCAGTGGTGGATAATGCAACACAATTCTGTTTCCGACTTGACCATGAGACTAATGAATGTCCTAGCATGAAACATGTCCCACTAGTGGTTTTTCTGTCAACTAATGAACCAGCATAATCAGCATCGGAATAACCTACTAAATCAAAATTTTCACAAGAGGGGTACCATAGTCCAAATTTGTGTGTGTGTGAAAGATATCTCAAAATTCGTTTAGTAGCTTTTAAATGAGATTCTTTGGGATTAGCTTGAAAACGTGCACACAAGCATACAGAAAACATAATATCAGGTCTAGAAGCAGTAAGATAGAGAAGTGAACCGATTATCCCTCGATATTTCTTTTGATCAATTGCAATTCCTTTCTCATCTTTGTCCAACTTTGTTGATGGGCTCATAGGAGTTCTCAATGGTTTGGAATTTTCGACTCCAAATTTCTTCAATAGCTCCAACACATATTTGGATTGTGAAATGAAGATACCATCACTGCTTTGCTTAATTTGAAATCCAAGAAAGTATTTCAATTCACCAACCAAACTCATCTCAAATTTAGCCTGCATGACTTGTTCAAAATTCTCACACAAAAGCTCATTAGTAGCACCATAAATAATATCATCCACATAAATCTGAACAATCAAAAAATCATGTTCTTTATGTAATAGAAACAGAGTCGTGTCAGCACTTCCCTTTTTAAAACCATTTTCCAAAAGATATGTACAGAGGCAGTCATACCAAGCTCTTGGTGCTTGCTTAAGACCATATAATGCTTTTTCTAGCTTATACACATGATTTGGAAATTCATGATTTTCAAAACCGGGTGGTTGTTCAACAAAAACTTCTTCTTTTAAATCACCATTCAAAAAGGCACTTTTTACATCCATTTGTTTAAGTTTGAAACCCTTGTAACATGCAAAACTTAGCAAGATTCTAATGGCTTCTAACCTAGCAACTGGAGCAAATGTTTCATCAAAGTCTATGCCTTCTATTTGGTTATAACCTTTTGCAACCAACCTAGCCTTGTTTCTAATTACATTTCCTGATTCATCAAATTTATTTTTAAACACCCATTTAGTCCCTACAATTGGATAGTCATTAGGCCTAGGAACTAAATTCCAGACTTTGTTTCTCTCAAATTGATTAAGGTCATTTTGCATTGCTAAAAACCAATTTTCATCATTAAGAGCCATTTCAACAGAATCAGGTTCAATTTCAGAAATAAAACCACTATGACAACAAAACGCACATAAATTTTCATCAAATGAGGAACGAGTACGTATACCTTCCGTAGGATCACCAATAATTAATTCAGGAGGATGATTAGGTTTGAACCTTAATTTATCAGCATCAACAGTCCTCCTTTCAGTTTTCTTACTAAATGTCCCTTCTTCAGTGCCTTCAGGATCTACTACATCGTCAACCATCCTTTCAGTCGTTTTTTCCAGATCAGATTCATCAAATTTCACATTGATTGACTCAACAATTGTCTTTGTTCGTTTGTTATATATCCTGTAAGCCTTACTCCTTGTTGAATAGCCCATGAAAATTCCATCATCAGCCTTTGATTCAAATTTTCCAAGTTGATCACCTGTGTTAAGAATGAAACAAGGACACCCAAATATACGAAAATAAGAAATGTTAGATTTCCTTTCATGCCACAGTTCATAAGACGTTTTGCCAAGTATTGGTCTAATCATTACTCTATTCATTACATAGCACGAAGTATTCACTGCCTCTGCCCAAAAGATTAGAGGTAGCTTATACTCACTTAACATGGATCTAGCCAATTCCTGTAATGTACGATTTTTCCTTTCAACCACCCCATTTTGTTGAGGTGTTCGTGGAGCAGAAAATTCATGTTTTAAACCATTTTCTTCACAAAAATTTTCAAATTCAAAATTTTCAAATTCGCCTCCATGATCACTTCTCAAAGTTTTAATTGTAACTCCTTTTTCATTTTGAACAAGTTTTGCAAATTTTGAAAAATATTCGAAAGATTCAGACTTTTTGGCTAAAAAGTAAACCCATGTAAATCTAGAATAATCATCAACCAATACATAACAATAACGTTTTCCATTCAAGCTTGAAATTTCATTTGGTCCAAATAAATCCATGTGAACTAATTCAAGGACCCTTGATGTGCTAACAATGTTTTTAGGACGAAATGATGATCGACTAAGCTTGCTCAAGGAACATGCTTTACACACTTTATTATTTTTAAATTTCTGATGTGGTAACCCTCTGACTAATTCTTTTGATTCGAGTTTTTCTAAGAGACTCATGCTAGCATGTCCAAGTCTCCTATGCCATAAATATGCCTCTTCGTCAGTGGCTACCAAACATCTAGAAAGTTTTAGATTATCAAATGAAAGTGAGTAAACATTCCCTTTTCTTTTGCCCATAAAAACAATGTTACTAGAAGATTTATCAATAATTTTGCAAGTATCACTATCAAAAATCACGTTCATACCTTTGTCACATAGTTGGCTAATAGAAATGAGATTGTGATGCAGATTTTCAACGTATAAAACATTAGTCAAAGAAAAAATACCGTTACCAACTTCACCTTTGCCAATAATCTTACACTTGCTATTGTCTCCCATGATCACATTTCCACCTTTAAAATTCTCTAAGCTAAGGAACTTCGATTTGTCACCTGTCATATGTCTAGAACAACCTGAATCTAGAAACCATTCTTGTTGTTCCTTAGCCCGCCAACAGACCTACATAAGAAGAGAGGAAGATGACCTAGAGAAACTCTTAGGTCCAATGTTATTAGTGATAGAAGCATTGTGAATAAACAATCCCTTTGGAATCCATACTTGTTTAGTCCTTTTATTTTTATTCCAATAAACATGAAATTTGTTTTTAGAATTCTTAGGAACCCAAACTTGTATAAATTTTGTGTTCTTGTTCCTATGACTATCATTTTTATTACGACATCTATATATTTCACATCTATCAAAGACATTCTTATATTTTGCATTATCATCAACTTGTGTTTTCCCAAAACCTAGTCCTTTCCCGTTGTTAGCAAAAATTTGATTTCCTAATAGCATGTTGAAAGATTTTTCGCCTCTTGAAAAGTTATTCAAAGATTTCTCAAGACTTTGGACTTTGGTTTTTAATGTTGAGTTTTCAGTAACAAGTGAGGTGCATCGATTAATAAAATCCTTTCTCCTAGTGTCGATGGTTTCTTTAAGATTCAAGTTTTCACTTTCAAGATTTTCAAAGTTATTCCTCAGTTTTGATAATTCTGAATCTAAAATCTTACATTTTTTACATTCTAGGTTTTGAATATTTTCAGTTTCTAACCTAGAATTTTCATGGACAAGTTCTCTCCTATCAGATTTTAGTCTTTCAATTTTAGATTCAAGAGTATCAATCATTTTAGTAAAATCACAACACATTGAAACAAGTTCTTTATAAGAATAGTTACTTACCTCACTAGATTCCTCTAAGCTTGCTTCTGAATCCGATTTTGACATAAGACACAAGTTAGCCTCCTCTGAGCTATTATTTGAAACTTCCTCTCCTTCTTCATCATCCCAAGTTGCTGCAAAAGCCTTCTTTTTCTTTTTCTTTCCTTTGTTGTTTTTGAGAAGTGGACATTTTTGTTTGAAGTGGCCAGGCTTCTTGCAGTTATAGCATGTCAATTCATTGTCGGAATCGTCAGAATTCTTTGACTTATTACCACTTATTTTCTTCTTTCGTGACTTGAATCTTGACCATTTTTTAAGATTATTGACAGCCATTGCAAGCTCTTCAATTGGATCTTCTTCTTCTTCATCGCTTTCTTCTTTGCTCTTTAAGGCAATCGTCTTCTTCTTTGGTTCGGAGTTATTGCGTTCTTCCTTTGCTTTTAGCTCAAGCTCATATGTCATCAAGTTTCCAATCAACTCCTCCATGCTTAGTTTGCTTAGATCTTTCGATTCTTGGATTGCCGTGACTTTTGCCTCAAAGTTCATTGGTAAAACTCGTAGTATCTTTCGCACAAGCTCTATCTCAGTGAATACCTTCCCAAGCGCTCTAGCATTGTATACCAAGGTTGAAAAACGTCCAAACATATCCTTTATGCTCTCGCCTTTGTCCATCACAAAGTTTTCGTATTCATTGCTGAACAGGGCTAGCCGAGACTCCTTGACTTGAGAAGTTCCTTCGTGTGTCACCTCCAAAGTATGCCATATTTCCTGTGCTGTTGTACAATGAGAAATTCTATTAAATTCATTTTTATCTAGAGCACATATCAAAGCATTCATGGCTTTAGCATTTGTCGTTTTCAATTTCTTATCGTTTGCATCCCACCTATCCTTAGGTTTAGGAATCTCAGTATCACCAACGATTATAGTGGGGGGTTTATAGCCAGTTTCAATAATATCCCAAACTTCATAATCAACAGAACTGAGATAGATACCCATCCTAACTTTCCAATAAGCATAATCGTTCCCGTTAAACATGGGTGGCCTAGCAATAGATTGCCCCTCAGAAAAAGCATTATTTTGTAGACTCATGACTCTAGAGTTAAAAATACCAGGCTCTGATACCACTTGTAGGATCTAAATTAACCCTAGAGGGGGGGGGGGGGGGTGAATAGGGTTATAGCAAATTTTCTTATTTAAATACAAAAATAAACTGCAGAAATAAATATACTGAAAAATAAATCACACACAAGATTTACCCAGCTTCGGCAACCCCTGCCTACTGCTGCATTCCCAGATTTCTATTAGAATTAAACAGTATCACGCTTACAAACACTCTAACAGACTTGCAAACCCTGCTACCGCCTATAGAGTTTTGCAAACTCGCAACCCCTGCTTACTGAACTAACTCTAAATAGACAATCAGACACAACCTAAAACCTAGGTGGTGATTTACCTAAACTCTTTGATTCGTAGAATAAGAAAAAAACAATAATTAAGAACGAAATAGCCCTAAACTAATTAACATTATTAATATAACAATATTAATTAAAAAAACAAAGACCCCCTTTTGTTTTTGAACACCGGCCCACTTTCCTTATTTCACCCGATCCTCTTTTTATTTGTTCGTGAGAAAAAAAAATGGCGGCTTCGTTCCAGTTAGGGCTTCGTTCCCTTTTGATCCAGTTAGGGCTTCGGCTCTTCGTCGCAATTAGGGCTTCGGTTCTTCGTTGCAATTATGGCTCTGGTTTCTTCAATTGACCTGTGATTTGTTGCCCTAGCTTGCTTGCAGTTGCTCGATCGAGTTTTGATGCTTGTGAATTCGGTATGTGCTGTCTCCTTTTGCTTTTCTAATTTGATACTCGAACTCGATCGAATTGAAATGCCGATGATGACTAGGGTTTTAATAGGATTTGATTTCCTATTTTTGCGTTCGACTGATTATTTCAAAAAATTGCTTTGGTCGTTCGATTATGTATTGATGCTTGAGATTTCCTTGACTTAATCAAATTCGTATAATTTGATGCTTGGCACTCACGGTTTCGATTTATGACTTGTTCGATTCCTTGATTCATACGGCAGAGACTTTCTACATTTACTTTTCTTTGACTATTTCAAAAAAAATACGCGTACGCGCTTGATTTTTTTTTCATTCGTGAATTTTAACTTCTCTGGCACTTGAATTTTATAACCTGACTTCTGGTTTCACTTTGTCTTCGGCATTGAATGACTTGATTAACTTGAAACCTTGACATTGTTATCATTGATTTGTTGTGCTTGCTGTATCTTGTAGTTGCACTTCTAGTTGGATATGTTGGCACTGGGATATAGCTCGAACTGTTTTTCACTGTCCTCACATGTCCATGCTTCATGTATACTTCCAGTTGTCTAGCCTTGCATTGTCCAGTTGAGTTGTTGCAGTTCTATTACTTTCATTTTTGCTTTTATGTAGCTTGTTCTCTACATTTTTTTTTTAAATGTTGCAGTCCATGTTCTGTTGAGTTGTTTTCTTATGTTGGCGGCAATCTTCAAGTCAGTTTGCATAAGTGAATTGAGTCTTGATAGCTTGCATGATTTACTTGCATTGTGGCATTATGTTCATTTGAGTTGTCTCCACCTTCTGGCCTTGAACCTGTTGCATACATGACTGTTGTATGGTTGCATATTTGTAAGTTATTCAGTTTGCATCATGCTTTTGTGCATTTCTCTGTACACTGCATAGTGGTCTTCATTATGATGATTTTGTTGCTCTGACTTATATCACTTGATGTCTTGAGCTTCAACTGTTTGGTTCACTGTGTCATTGTGCACTTTTGTGCTTTGCCCCATTCACTGTTGCTCTTGAGTTTTTGCTTGCATTGTCACTTGATGTTGCTGCAATCTTCACTTCTGGTTAGCCACTGTTGCATTACTATGTCCTGTGGCATGTTGATGCATTTGCTGTCCACTGCAGTTTTATGTTGCTGTGTTCTTTTGTGCTTTGGTTTGAACTTGCTGTTAAGAACAGTTGCTTTGTCTCGACTTTAGTTTGTACTGGTGCACTTCTGTTTGTACTGTGTTGCTGTAGTCTATTGGGCTGCATTTGTGTATATTTGATTATTTTTGCAATCTGGTCTGGTGCACCTTGTTTCATGCTTGAGACTGTGTTTGCAATGTCTGGTCAGTGGTGCTTTGAGTTGAACCTATCTTGGGTTTGACCTTGTTTTTGATTTCTGTGCTTTTGTTTGATTTTTGCACACGAGTTGGCGAGGCAGTGCACACGTATACGAATGTACACGTGTGTACTGCAGCCACTTGTAATTACCTGTCCCTGATAAAAAATATCGATATGCACAGATATTGCACAGTCAAAAATGATGACGAACAACCCAAATAACTGAGGCAAACAATGTTTTCAAAATCATCGTTTCTTTCAAATTTCAAAAATATTTCTCTTTCAATTTTACTGCGTTTAAAATATTTTTGCAGATTACTCAGATGCTGGATTCAAACCGGATTATAGTTGAAGACAAAAATATGAGTGTGAGAGATATGTAGTAAGGTCGTGATGTAAATGTGATGTGATTGTAATCAAAAATGTACATGTATAGTGAGAGCATGAAATTGTACTATTTACAATTTGTAATAAATATTCGTTTGAATAAAATATTCGTTTGAATTCAAAAACTGTGTAACTTGTTCTGTTTGAATTCAAATTCAAATTCTGTGTAATTTATTTTATTCAACAGATATTTATTTAACCAAATACATACTATACAAAATATTTGTTTGAATAAAATTTCTGTTTGAATTCAAAATCTGTTTAACTTGTTTTGTTTGAATTCAAATTCAAATTCTGTGAAATTTAATTTTATTCAACAAATATTTATTTAAACTATGAAAAATAAAATAGTACATTACCAAATACATTTATATGAATGTATATATGTTTATTATCATCAAACAAAAATCATATAGCGCAAAGCGCATATTCAACAATATATATACTCAAACTTGCAATCAATAGAAGATGGACAGAAATGACTATTTGGTGGCTGAAATAATATTATCTTTGTTGAAAGGAATTTGAAAAGAAAAATAAAATTAAATGATTATGTTGGATTTGATCGGGGAACTTATGCCAGATGTAAATGATTTTTACTGATAAAAATTTATCACTATCTACTCATTGTTTTTACTAGATTAAAACTGTTTTGCTTCACAGTTTTCTGTTTTTTGGTTAATCTGTTTCCTCACTTAACAGTAAATGATTTACAACCTTTCTATTATATATTTATATAAACCATAGGATACTTAAAAGTATATATAAGTATGCTCAAGAAATTAGACATCCCAAATTTATATTGACTAAGTAGAAATGTACTTGTCACTAATACATTTAAAAAAAATAAAGTTGAGAAACTAGATAACTACAATAACACTTCTTGGTTTATACCTCTATAAATATGTTGTTACTTAAATAAAATAGACAACATTCAATATTAAACACCCTATGTGTTATAAGAACTTCAAAGTGATAAATTATTTCTAAATCCTTCATGTATATATACAACCATATATACATCTTTTAAACTTATAATATAGAAATACATTAATTTTAAATAAACTAAATTCATTAGTTATATATATATAGTTTCTCTTATTTATAGTTAAGTGATTTTTATACAAATCAATTTATTTATAACATTTTTATCAATCAAATATTATAAATTTTCCTTTTTAACTTATCGTATATATATAACCTTTCTTATTCAAGATGTATATATATTATTATTTTAGAAGCTTTCAACTTAAAATCTTTTTATTTAATATAAACAACATTGTTTTTTTGTGAAAAGCAATGGGCTAAGGGAGCCCTGCCCAATTTTATTTGATGACTCGTTTATGATTACATGCATGTACATGATTCATACTATGAATTACATCACATACAAACAGTTACGTATCAGTAAATCAGAATGAAACATGATAGCCCAAATAACATGAAATATATCACTATAGCCTTCCTAACCTTTTTCGAATTTTCCTATCAATAATTTTAAACACAGCTGCAGCAGGTTCTACCTTCAAATCAAAGATCCTCCTATTTCTTTCTCTCCAGATTTCATATACATTTTTTTAAAATAATGTTGAGAAACTAGATAACTGCAATAACACTTCTTGGTTTATACCTCTATAAATATGTTGTTACTTAAATAAAATAAACAACATTCAATATTAAACACCTTATGTGTTATAAGAACTTCAAAGTGATAAATTATTTCTAAATCCTTCATGTATATATACAACCATATATACATCTTTTAAATTTATAATATAGAAATACATTACTTTTAAATAAACTAAATTCACTAGTTATATATATATATATATATATATATATATATATAGTTTCTCTTATTTATGCTTAAGTGATTTTTATACACATCAATTTATTTATAACATTTTTATCAATTAAATATTATAAATTTTCCTTTTTAACTTATCATATATATATATATATATATAACCTTTCTTATTCAAGATGTATATATATTATTATTTTAGAAGCTTTCAACTTAAAATCTTTTTATTTAATATAAATAACATTGTTTTTTTTTGAAAAGCAATGGGCTAAGGGAGCCCTGCCCAATTTTATTTGATGACTCGTTTATGATTACATGCATATACATGATTCATACTATGAATTACATCACATACAAACAGTTACATGTTAGTAAATCAGAATGAAACATGATAGCCCAAACAACATGAAATATATCACTACAGCCTTCCTAACCTTTTTCAAATTTTCCTATCGATAATTTTAAACACAGCTGCAGCAGGTTCTACCATCAAATCAAAGATCCTCCTACTTATTTCTCTCCAGATTTCATATACAAAAGCCTTCAGCATAATCATCATAACACCAGTCTTTGGGGATTTCTACCGTGTAGCTTTGAAAATATTAAACCATTCTAATTTCGAGCTTTTATTTGGTTTATGAAAATCACCATTAGTTAGTAGCCTACACCCAGATTCCAAATGTATAATAGCATTCAAAAAAAATATGAATATTAGATTCAGGATGCCTATGACAGAATACACAATCTTCATTGTTAATAATACCCATACTTGCCAATTTCTGTTTTGTGTTGATAGCATTAGCCATGATTTTCCATAACAAAAATTTTTCCTTTGCAGGGGATTTATCCTTCCAAATTCTTGTAGCCCATGGAAATATGTCTGCTTGATTTAACAGAGCTTTATAAACTAAAGAAACTTCATGCTTTTTCTTTTTGTTTGTCCATAAAACTTTTATGTCTTAAGAAGAGAGAGACAGGGATTGAATATGTTGCCATAGAGATCGGACTTGAAAGGAACTACAATAAGGCAGAGAAATTGATCCATCGTAAATAAGAGAGAATACTTTGGTTTTGATTGGAATACCTGACTGCAAGACAAAAGAATGAGGAAGGTTTTCCTGTAGAATCAAACCAGGTTTAGCCCATGGTGAAGACCAAAAAAGAAGATCATTTTCCACAGATGGATTACATTGAATGATTGGTAAGAAGGAAGGTCTTAATTTTAAAATATTTCTCCAACTCCAACTACAAAGGTTAGGAACTTCCATTAACCAGAAAGCCTTTCCTTTTATGAGATTTTTAATAGTCCATTGTGTCCATAAGTCTTCAGATTTTGATAAAATCTTGTTAAAGTAGGTAGAGAAAGCTGCAGAATTCCAAGTCTTAAGATTTACTATCCCCAGACCTCCATGTTTCTTTGGTAATTGAATTTTGCTGAATTAAAATTAAAAATATTAAAATTAAATTTTTCTGAATTAAAAATTTTGGTAATCCCTAGACCTCCATAAACAACATTGTTTATATACCCAAAATTAAAAATATTCCTTTTTTACTTCACTATGAATTTCTATCCAAAATTTATATACATATAAGTTTATTATTCCTATATGTAAAAATGTGTGCATTTGATTTTTGCTAATTTCTTTAATTCTCTATTACATTTTATCTTTGGAATAAAATATACATATTTATCTCTAAAACAAACTACACATATTTAATCTAAAACAAAATATATATATTTTTACCTTCAATACAAAATATACATATATAAGAAATTCCATTTAAATCAATCTTTATTAATACATATATGAAAATTCAAATTACACTGGTTTGGAAAATTGTATACAATTATTAATCATTGGTTATTGGGAATATTTTATACTAAAATACAATATTATTGAATATTATAAATTAATTTTCACAACTCGGGATATCCAAAATCCTAGGTCGTTACATTTCTCCCCCTTAAAAGAATTTCGTCTCCGAAATTTCATAGCTAATTTAGTAAAATTGTCCACACACATTAGAACAAATCAATAACAATCTGAACTACACAAGTAAATACATAGATTCATACTGTATATCATAATATACATTATATTTAGTAACAGCCAAAATATTCCTACAAATATTATCATCATCCATACAAACATACATATATATATACAGATATATATATCACCCTACCAAACATTTAACACCAAACATCCACGACGTCCAAGGGTCAAAACGCATACAAAAAGGCACACACTACCAAGAGAAAGCAATCCAAACTAACTATGGACTCTTACTACCAGAGTCCTCTCCTTCGGGTGCTGACAATTCTCTGGACTCTACATCACTGTCCGGAACCCAAACAATCTCAGGACTAGGCTCTCTTGGAAGGAAATCTACACCAGCAATTGGCTCCTCAACAACCTCCCAAATCTCCCAAATGACTGCATCGTCATTTTCTGATTCGAGATCCTCCTCCACTTCGAACTCTTCTTCGTCGTCAAACTCCTCATCTTCATCCTCAACTTCAAACTCCTCTTCACTGTTGAATTCCTCCACGGGGTATTCTTCTTGAGGCTGAGGTTGTTCGACGGGCTCTATCGGCTCCTCTGGCTCTTCTTCATATAAGTACGGCTCGTTAAGATCCGTCCGAATTCTCCTGACCCGCTCAAAATCACCATCTCTCCTAGCCCTTGCTAGTGCTTCACCATGAGTGATATAACGACCCAATTTTTCGACTTCGAAAGTCGACATTAATACGTCCACTGTATCAAATGTCGTGCAATCGGATGCTGGAAAACCGAACCGTAAGGGTTAAAGAAGAAGAAGATAGAAGAAGAAACAGAAACAACAAAAGAATCTCACATTTCGCAGTGGAAAAAATATAATAGATAAGTGAATAATCTTTAAAACAAAGAATCATATATGTTTTTACATACATCATCAGAGTTTACAACAACATGATACAACACTGGTTACAACAACATGATACAACACTGGCATTTATAACTTAGCCACATGAAAACTTACTTGCACCAACTTTTACACAACAGACACTATATAGTATAAGTGATATGTCTCGCCATCCAGCTTGAACAATGAACTCCAGAACTTCACAGCACATCTTCACTTCCCTCTAGAATAATGATAACCTGACTCTAGGCTGCCCGTGTGGAAAATTGTGGACACATAGAGTTTAGAAAAGGAACAATAAACTCCAGGTCAATCGTGAGACTGGTGTGAGATCTCAAAAACAGTTATTTTCACAAAGAAAGAAAAAGAAATCCGCTATGCTTTTGGAAGATGAAACTACCATAAGGCCTTCCCACACACACACAATGCAAGCGCACAATTGGAGGAGATTTCTCTTTATGATATTCAAACATGCTTGATATGAAAAAAAATCCTTTTTGACAATATTGTTATTAGTGCATAGTGCAGAAAGCCTTTCGAAAGTATAATATTAATCTTAACCAGCATAGGTACCATTATATTATGCCTGCTATAGCTACCTTCTAAGGAGGCAGGTTATACAATTGCAATCGTAAAGGGCTTGTATTGTTTCTTTGGATTTCCAACAAATGGTCAGGCTAAGGAACTTCCTACTGCCACATGGGTAAGCCTCTAGAGGGACGCCCCGAGAACTTTACCAGCTCTCTGCCAAACATAAGGCTAGGTTTCCTTTGTAACTAGGTAACAACTACATGAGTATGCCATCCCCCAGTCGTTTGCGACTTTTATCCGAGGATCCTCAACCAAAAAGCAACAACCACAAAGTATAATAAATTTGCAGCAACAACATAGATAAAATATCTGGGCTCCATATCATAATACTAACCTTTTCCAGAAGGAAATGACATACCCTCAGGGGGCGCTACTCTCAAATAACCTTGTTGCATCCTTCCTGTTTCGACCATTTCTGGGGTGTGAGGTCCGACGGAATCTCGTCCACAAAGCTACACTTTTTCACAAAGCCATGCTTCGATCAACAAATGATCAGCAACACTTTGTATGCCACATTACCAATTTGGGAATATATCACTAGTAACCATCAACTACATAACCTCTGAGCTCGTACGTCTCAGAGAAGAGTGTTAAGCTAAGAGAATAAATTCTCCACCACCAACAGGAATGTATTTGATAAAAACCAGCTTTGCATCTCAAAGTTTAACATCACACACACATCCATACGTCTGTTCCGGGATCGAAACGGAACCAAAGGCACTTCAAAAGAAGCCCTTGCAATCCGGATATTCACTAATCACGTTCGGAATCCCCATCACAAAGGGTGATTAAATCTCTATACCGGAGCAACCCGGTGCAGAGACATTCGACAGGTAATCCTTTCGTTTTCGAAAATACCTGGTCTTCAACACCGTCTTCAAATGCAATCCCATTTCATCGTATCATTATTCGGAATGGTTTTTACGACACAAAGTCCTCTCCCGGCTAATCCGAATAATGAGCGCTTAATTTTTAAAAATAAGTGTTCAATCATATTTCAAACAAATCACAACAAATTTCCACTATGATCTTTTAAGTAAAAGATCCATCACAATCACAAAGGTTCGACGTGGTTTTCGAATATCCATTTGGAATCCGACCCCCGGTCGCATCGAAATTCAAATGCCATTAAAAGGCCAATATTGATAGTCGGTTATTTAACTATCAATCAACATTCATAACAATCACCATGATTTAAATAATTTTTCCCTCAATGTTATTTTCAAAATATCTTCGCATGATATAATTTTAACACTTCAACCGTTTGAAAACAAATTTCAAATCACTTTCCACTTTTCAAACCTTTGAAAATAAATTTCAAATTACGGTTCACTTTTCAAACCTTTGAAAACAAATTTCAAATCACTTTCCTCATGTGGAATAAATTTTCAAATATTTATTTAACTCCACTGAAAATCTGCCGAGTTCAAGTATTTTTAAATACTTATTTAAATATTAATTATGAAAACTTTATACCAATATCTCATATTAAACTTCAAATCCAAATTAATTTTTAAATAAAATTAGTAGATAGGGTATAACTACTTAAATATCCATTTTCTAAATCAAATATCAATTTTAATCTTTAAAATAATCCCTTCTATAATTAATTAAATAAAACTTTACTTTAAAGATTTGAAACCAGCTTAAGAAAATAATTTCTCCACAAACATCCTTTTTAAAACCAACTTCAAAACTTTTAATTTTGAAAGCTACTTTAAAACATACTCGGCTTTCCAGGGAAAATACACCTTCCATTTCAAAATGGACCATTTAAATCAATCTATAAATCTTTCTGGATTTATTTTAAATTTACGTTCCAAATCCGCAAATTCCTTTCCACACTTTTAAAAATGAAACAATATTTATTCTAAAACAAATTTCCCTTTCTTTTATAAAATTCCCACTGTGAATTTTAAATTTTCAAATTTCCACTGATATATGACTTTCAAATCGATTCTCAAATATTCACTTTCAACACTAAATCAATTTTCAAATTGATTTTCCAAACATTTACTTCAAACACCAAATTGATTTCCAAATCAATTCCCCAAAGATTTATTTTTAAAACACCAAATTAATTCCAAATCTATTTACCAATTTATTTATTTTCAAATACCAAATCAATTTTCAAATTGATTTTCAAATTTATTATCTTTTAAAATAAATTCTTTTGTATCTCCCAAGCTAATTAAAATCTGGATTTTAAATAAACTCTTCAACTTTTAAAAAATACTATTTAAAATCCATTTATTAAAATCTTTTCCCATATTTTGGAATTAATTTGATAAATTTTCAAAAATAAAATTTTATCCATTTAAATTCCTTCCTTTAAATTCACCCAATTCTTAAAAATGAATTTACTCAGAATTTTCTACTTTAATTTTCAAAAATCAAACTTTATTTATTTTCGGTATCCTACGATGCCAAAAATATATTCGGCTAAACTATAACCTTCAACGATTTCAATCACAAATATAATCACACGGAGATTATAAATAATCAACACACAACATATGAAACAAATTTAATATTTTAGGAATCCAGTTGGATCCCCCCAACCTGTTTTCCTTGCATCCACAGATGTTAGCACAACAATTAAATACCAATTCCACTTCGAGGTGGAATATCGCGGTATATGGGATTTATATAGTATCATCCACTATTGTGCGGCACATAGGGTCTCATCCGCTATATAATGTGGGAAATCAATCACTCCAAATACATATATAATACCAATTCCACTTCAAGGTGGAATATCACGATATATGGGTTTAATATAATATCATCTGCTATTATGCGGTGCATATGGTCTAATTCAATACATCTGATAATAATTTATCATCCAAGCACACAATCAACAATCTTAAATTTAACTATTTAAAATTAAATCATAAAATCTGTTTGAATGAGAAAATCTCACCTTTAAAAATGCATGCAATCCATTTTCCATTCCAGTTTGTTTTTCACGATCTTTAGACCTTGTATAAACAATTATACAATTTATTAATATTTGAAATAACTCGATAAATCAGTTTTCGTTTTGATTGTTTAATTAACTAATTGTTTTATTTAAAACTAATACTTTTAATTTTTAAAAAATTCCTTTTTAATAAATTTATTCAACTAAAAATTAAATTTTAAACTAAATTTCCTTTTCTAAATCATTTATCTAATAAATTAAATTTCTAACAAATTTTCTTTTACAAAATATTTTTAGTGGGTAAAATAAATTTTACATAAGCTAACAAAATAAATCACCTTAAAATTTTATTTTACAAATGAAAGGTGCATGTGTGTACATATATTTTTTCTTCTTACTTGAAACTATATATAAAATTTTATAAAATAAGCTAATAGATTCCATAAAAATCTAATTTCATATCATCTCTACACATTATAAAATTTCTGTATCTTCTCAAAATCTAATATATATATATATATATATATATACTTGTATATTAACCGCTTTATATAAACATATTTAAATTTTAAATCAAGATTAATTTAAAACTGCCTATATAAAGAATTAAATTAAAACAACTGTTTATACCTTACAGACTAGTTGAAATTTCCGATGCTCAAAACCCACGCGACAGTTACACGCCAAGTCGCCGTGGATCATTAAAACTATAGCGGACCACAGTATTTTCGTGATGACTATGAAACTGCCGCCCACCGATAATCGCGACCGCCATGCCAAAACTACTTGACTTCACGTGGCCGTGGATGCGAACTTTGCGCCCGCCACCTCCACTGCATGAGCTCGCCACCTTTCGATTTCAATAAAGCAAGTCGCCGCTTCCACACAATGCCAAACACGACACAATATCTTCCCTTTGCTTGCGCCCGTCCACGCGCCACCAGATGCCGCGAAAACACTGTCGACGTCACCGACACTCGTCGCTGCCCTGCCTCGAAACACATCGCGACCCAAATCGTGACGCCGAGCCTCTGCCCAGACATGTGCGTGCTTTGTGCATATCCCTCTTTTTTTCTGCTTCGAATTCGATTTTTTTTGGATCCCCATATTCAAAATGGAGAGGGAGAGCGGCCATCGATTTCGAATTGGAGGCGGCCATTTCTAATTGATTTTTGAATTTGGGAAATATTATACTTTGGCCAAAAAAATTTTTACGAACGAGATTATTTTAAATGGAACGAAGTGGTTTTCTTTTTTTCTTTTTTACAGTCGCCTATTTTTTTTTATTGATAAATGAACGCGTGTACAATTCTTCAGAGGAAACATAACAGGTGTTGTTCAAGAGGACACGTGTTTTGAAAAAAAACGTGTAATTTGCCTTGTGAACATATATATTATATTTTTAATTTAAATTTAAATTCAAATCGCTTTGAATTACGCAATTCAAAACTTCGATCTCCAATGAGGAGTGCCACCAGGTGTTTATAATGTTATATGCTTATTCCGAACGCAATGGAAAAGGTTCCGATTCCAAATTCAATCGTATGGAGAAGATAGCTTTTTGGACCAGTTAAAATATTGAATTTTCGATTTAAATTTCAGCGCATTTGCTTATTATACGGTCAAATGATCACTCAGAATGCTACAAAAATTGAAATCCAATAATAATACAATATTACAGATCCAATGGAACTGGTTTCGTCAAATTCTGAGACTATGCCTCGGAAGGCTATTTTCAACTACCTATTTAAACGATATATTTTCAATACTGAACAAATCATTTCCAAATTTAATTCTAAAGCTTTCATTATCTTCAGTATTATCAATATAGATTTTCCAAGCCTTTAAATTATTTTTACCAAGCGTAAAATTGATGATTCAAATATTTTTTACCCAACTTCAATAATTAAATTCAATAATTAAATTGCCAAATTCATTCTGATATTTGAAATTCAAGTTAAACCATCACTCAAATTAAAATTAATTAAATATTTCAATTTCAAATGTTCAAAATTCTAGGTCGTCACAACTGATGCTACGGGTTCTCTACAATCAATACCAAAACCCAAAGGTGAGATCCTAAGGTTAGACTTCTATAGGTTAAAGAGTACATCAAAGTTTACATTTCAAAATTTATTCCCCCTTTAAAATTTCTTTTATCCAAAATTTATAAAATCATCTTTCCAAAAATAATTTAAATATATTTGGAAAGTAATTATAAGGTAGAGAAAATATACAATAATACAGTGAGTTTATAAACAATTTATTTCTTCCATTTATAAATTTATATTTATATATTTATATTACAAATAAAGTGTTATGAGGTTTAAATTCTCGAATATCCTTTTCTAGAAATCCATAGTTATAAAAAGTATCTTAAAGGGTGGAAATTTTTTCCCAAAATACTAGTTTAAAATTTTTCCAAAATTTCTTTAGTAAATAAAATTTAATAAAAATTCATTTTCCAAAGATTCAAATTCTAAAGGGTTCAGATTTCTAAGGGCATACTCTAATCAAAAAGGACAACCAATGAAAATTGTTAAACTGTAAATTTTCTATCAAATTAGAAAACTACCGATAAATTTCAAATTTAATTTTACCGCGAGCGCACAACGTACTATCATAGTACGTGGCGAGTACGGGTCGATCCGTAGGGAATTAAAGATTTAAAAATTCAATTCAATCAAATTAAACCAAAGTCGAATGATTGTTAACTACTAAAAGAAAGTAAAAACAAACTAAAACTAAGAAAAATAAAAATATGAGATTAAAGAGCAATTTAGAGGTAAATCCCCTCTCATGATCACATAAAACAACATAATGAAATTATGATCTCTTTTTGGTCATTTTTGAGTTTAGTTGATGCATTTATCATAAACATGGCCTAATTATTTTATTAATTAACACATTTAAACCATCAAACTTCAATACACCCTCTAACCCACTTACTAACTTCAATGAAAATGATATGAAATTAAGTAGAATCTATATTAAGAATGACTTATTAACTAACATAAACCATCAAATTTTGATTCTAAATCCACTTCCATTACCATAATCATATGTAGATGAAGAGGTAATTATTGATTCATATGACTAAGCATAGCCTATTTGTTTTGAACAACATAAGCTATCAAACTCAATATTAAACACAAAATCACACAAACATCCAACTTCCATTAAGCACCAAAGAGACATAACATCAAAATGTTGCGTCTACAAGATTCAAGAGAGCTTCATTACCCCTAAATTATAGGGATTAGCCTCTTATTTGTGCTATCATATCAACATAAGTAGAAAGCAATATGAAATAAACAAAACAACAATAAGAGGAAAATGAAAGCTAATGGAAAAGAGAACTAATCTAATTGCATAAAATAAAATCTACACTATAAGCATGAAAGGAAATTAACATGTAACTAAAAAGAAACACTAATTAATATTGCATAAAAAAAGAAATATACATGAAGTAAAAATGGCTAAGTAGCCATGAAAAGAGAAAGAGAGCTTTCTTTTTTATTTTGAGCCTAAACTAAACTAAAGAGAGACTAAGGAAGAGAGTCTAAAGAAAAGACCAAGGGAGATGAGGATTACATGAAACATAAGGGGTTATTTATACAAGCATGAAACCCTATTCCATAATTTGGAAGATGCCCAAACTACCCTTGAGAAAGTATGGAGGCCAAGTAGTCATTAGCTTCTACTAATCATCATTTAAGTGTACGTGAAGCCATTAATTCCATAAGCATGTGCATTAGCCTCTAATTTGTTTATTAAGGTAGGTGGGTGGGTGGGGTCCTCCATGATCTTCACTTTGAATTATTTCTTTCTTCATTCCTTTGTGTTATTTTTGTGCATGCATATCTTCTTCATGAAACAACTTGTAAATGAAATCAAATTCCTACAAAATAGTATGGAAATTTCTAATTAAATTTTCTCAAGTTAATTTATGCACAAAAATGACTATTTTGCCCTGGATGATGATGAATTTGTGATAATTTGAAATTAATATGGATTTTGGTTAAAACAAGTTAAAATACCCAATATGATCATTTATTTAAATTAATTAGAATAAATATGATGGTAAAAATATGCACATTTATGTGCACATCAAATACCCCATACTTATCTTTTTATTCGTCCTTGAATAAAGAAAAACTAAGATAAATCCGTTTTCGTAGGGAGCACGATTACATTAAGCGTATGCAACTAGACATTAAACCTCTGGGTGTCCCCAATATGACGAATGTTGTCTCGTGAGGATTTTTAGCGGATACTACCCACTAAATCCAAATGCAGGATGAAATATTTACCAAATGCCAGATTTATTTACAAATAGTTGAATGCGAGTTTTTGAAAATATTTACAAATGAACGATTTATTTTTAAATTGACATGAATAAGCTAAATATAGGTTTTGGTTATTATCTTGAAAATTTTAATCGTCAAATTTCCAACAAAAATCAAGTTATCATAACAAATAGACTATAGTTTAACTCGTTCTTTTGGTTAATAACACAGTGTAACTATGAAATGGATCCTTAGTTGATTATCTATGTTTATCAAAGTGGTAGTTTCATTTCTTTTCAATAACAAATCAAATGAAATAAGTAAAATTTGTGCTAGGATTTCAAATGCTTGCTCTCTCATTATTTGTAAGAAAAATTACACACCTCGCTTAGATAAACTGAGGCCAGATATACCACCCATGCACTGCCTTTCGGGCTTATGTGAGAGGAGTACAGAGCATGGCGAGTGCACAAACATTCGTACATACACCTATCGACCATAGGTGGTTTTTATTAAGTCTGTTCTTTTTTTTCATTTTTTTTACATGTGTTCCATACATGCATAACTTTGAGGACTTTTAAATGAGTATGAAAGCACTTAATCAAAGAGTCCAAGTAATTCACCAATGCATAACCGTGAGGACTTTTAAATGAGAGTGAATACGTTGGATGTTATTTTTTTAAGAGAAAGTGAGTTTTGCAAAATCATCTTAGCACCATTTAACTTAGAAGATGAAAAAATGTTATATCTTTACTTTAAATCAACCACTTTTCAAAACAATGATTTTCAGTTAGGATGTATTTCATAATTAGCACGTATGAATCTTCCAATATACTAGTTAAACCATTGTTATTTGTAATCAAACTTCATTTTTATTTTTGTTAGGATAAATAAACTTTCAAAACTTTCAAATTAATAAACCAAAACCATATATTTATCCTATAGTGTTTCTTTAAAAATAATTTTTTTTTGAAGTTTTGAAAAGAAAATGTAAAAAAATTATGAAAAATCAAAAAGATGATGAGACTCCCTCCACACTTGATTTTGACTATGTTCCCACAGTCAAACCAAGTGGAAGGAGAAAGAAGAAAAATAAAAATCCTGTATTTCAATGAAAGGATGATTATTTACAAGAGATGAGAAAGTATACAGTCAAAAAGTAAATGAAACGGTCTTCTAAAGACCGATTCATTTGTCTCGTCAGGTATACGAGACACAGCACAAGCTCGAAAAACCAAACTATAAAAGATTGAGAAGTTGAATGTTGATTTGGAAAAACGAATGTTGTTTTACTGAAAATTGTACGAGTTGTTTTGTTTTCGATGATTTTTGGGGTTGATAGAATAATTGATTGAAATTCAAGCTTATTATCACCAAGTTGAAATTCAAATTTATCATTGAAAACTTCTTCAAAATTATTGATTTTAAAATCAAAATGGTGATGTAAAACTTCCCCTTTGGAATTTAACTTGTTTTCGAAAAGCCTAAAGAAATCATGTTTGTTAAATTCATCTTCCTTTATTGAGTTATCAACAACTTTATTGTGTATATAATTTCAAAAATCCAAAGTTGTTGTATTCAAATTTTCAAAATCGGGAAAAGGAAGATAGAATTTAAATTTGGTTCCACACCCTCAAAAGAATTGAAATCCAACTTAATTACTATATTTGAACAACTTGATTAAGATCGTCATTAGCAATTTCAAAAGTTATTATTTGAAAATCATCAATTTGGGTAAAAGATGGATTACCATTTGACTCATCACACATTGAAATTTGATTTTGTTTCTCACGAAAATTTTCCAATGTTTTAATCAGCAAATTCGTGTGATCATCGTAAATTTCATTCATTTGCTCAACAAAGTCAAATTTGTAATTATTAACTTGAAAATTTTCGATTTGGACTTGTTGAGAACAAGAATACTCAATTTCGATAAACGGTAGATTATTATTTGATTCTTTGCAAGTTGAGATTTTATTATGATTTTCATGAAAAGTTTTGTATTTTTCAAGTAATAAATCTTCGTTATCTTTTTCCATTTGGTCAACAAAATCAAATTCATGATTATTAATTTGAAAATTTTCACTTTGAATTTGTTGATAACCAAAGTTTTCAATCGTATCGTTATTGAAACTATTCCCGTTGGCAAAATTATTTGAAAATTGGTTCACATTTTCGTCTTGATATTGAAATTCATTTTGAAGCTCGAAATTGAATTGGCATGGGTTATACTCGAAATCATTTGAATTTTGAAGTGAATTCAAATTTTGATTATTTTGACTTGAGTTATTGCACAAATACGAGTTACACAAATTGTTTATACTTTGATTTTGTTGTGTAGAGAGTTCAAGTAAAGATGACATGCTATTTTCGAGATTTGAGGGTTGATCATCGTTTTGAAAAACTTTGCTGTTCGAAATTTGAATTGTTTATACAAAAGTTATCGGTAAAATATCCATACGAATTCGGAGTGAAATCATATGGATTATATTGATTTTCACAACTATTGTAAAATTCAAGTGAGTGGGAAAACTCGGACAATTTCAAGAATGTTTTTGGTTTTTTTTTACGAAGGAAAAATATTTACAAATAGAATTTATTTTTCAAAAGGGAAATTGATTTTTGTTTTGTTTTTCGAATTTTTTTCTTTGTTTTTGAAAAGGTTTTATAAATTTTTTTTTTGGATTTTTGAAATTTCAAAGAAAAAGGATTTAAAATTTTCAAAGGAAAAGGAATATTTACAATTTTTCCAGTTTTGGATTTTGGATTTTTGTTTTTTTTAATATGCATGAACTAATGCAACTAAATGAATGTAGTGGTTAATTATAAATGATCTATCGTAAATTAACCCGAAATTGTATAATCACACATTGTCTTAGATACACAAGATAGTTCTCGGCCAGGTAACGGACAGGATTTATCAGTGCACCACGAATCACCGTAGCAATGCAACCGAAGGTTTAAGTACTTTCAAAGAAACAAACATTATAATATTTATGAATCACCGTAATATTTATAAATGGTTATTGCTCTGCCGTAGCCTAGACACCGAGAAATTAAATCGTTCAAAGATGTCAACTTGTCAATATACAATTAAGGGTTATCGATGTCTAATCGTTATTATTAATCAAAATTCTAAGATGAAATGCAAAGCAGAAATTAAATGTATATTAACAATGCAACTACGAATGGATTTTTTTTTTAAATGCAAGTAAATAACAATGCAAGACAAACAAAAACAATATATTTATACAATACAAGACAAATAAAAAGAAAATTATAAATAAGCAAGCAATTTTTTTTTGGCAAGATCAGCAAATCAAGCAATTCATTTTAGCAAGCACTTCTGCTCCTTCTGCAACTCTGCTTTGGTAAACTGAAATAAAATAAGATTTATATACAAGTTTTTTCGATATATATATATATATATAAAGGAAGAAAACAAAACAAGTGAGGAAAAAAACAAATGAAAAGAAAATATATGAAAACTAAAACAATTAAGACTCAAACAAGTGAAAACAAATGAAAATTAAACAAAGTTAAACCCTTTTCTTTTTGTTTTTTTATTGAAAGGAAACAAACTAAAACAACTAAATGTATACACAAATGAAAACACTTTTATCAAGTGAACTAAAACTAAGCAATAGAAACACTCAACTTTAAAACCCTGCCCAATTAAACTTAATAGAGGAAACTTAAAACAAATAAAAAAAAACAAAACTAAAGCTATCCCAACAACCCAAACCCGGCCCAACAGATACGAAAAATGTTTTTATTGTCTTTCTTTAATCGAACCAAAAAAAATGCTGCAGATCAACCAAATCCTCGTTTCAATCTATTAAAACAATTTTTCTTTTCCAAAATTTAAAATCGAAAATTTGCTATCAAACAGACTTTGGATCTCAGAATGTAACGTCGATTTGGTGAAGGAATTTCAATTTGAAGGAGATCGTTATATGGGTTGCGACGCTGTCAATTTGGGTTGAAGTTGCCGCCTTGCAGGTTAGTTCGATCGTGGTGGTGATTGTGGAGTCGAGGCGACTGGTGGATTGTTGGAGTTGATCGCTGGAGTTCTGGTGGTCAAGGGGATGTTGCAGTGATGGAATTTTGTTGGTCTAAAGGCAGTTCTCGGCTATGAAATCGAAGGCGGTTGATTGGAGTATTGGTTGAAGGTCACTGGTTCGAAGTGGATTTAAGTTCGTCAGAGAGGTTCAGGTATTGCTTGGTTTGGCAGCGGTAGTGAGTGATTTTATTTTTATTTTTTTGGTCGCGGCTCTAGATTGAAGTATCTGGAGGGGATTCAATTTGGGTTGTTGTAGAAGGTACGGATGTGGTGGATGTGCAACAGAGGCGGATGGTTGCTATGATGATAAGGCAGTGCACTTTTGTCTGGTCAGGAGAGATGGTATTTGGCAGCAAGCAGATGAAAAGTGGAGATGTCTTGATGGTCAGGGAGGAAGTAATTGACTGACAGTGTTTGTTGAAATGAAGTGATGCAGATGTGGTATGAAGTTTTGTGATGATGAAGAGCAGCAATTATCTGATATGGTAATGCAGATGTGGTGATTGAAGTGGATGTTAACTGAAGTGTAGTGGGGTGTTTCAGGTTGTTTAGAATTGTTGAGGTATTGTGGTGATAGTGCACAGAAATGTGCACAGTGCACAGTCAGATGCAGGTTATATGTGGTGGCTCTGGTGGTTGCGAAGAGTGGTTGAATAGGCTGTGGTGAAGGCAGAAGGCAAATGGTTGAGGAGTTTGGGTCTGATGTGGTTTGATTCACTGAAATTGTTGTGAATGAGGTGAATGGACAGTGATGTCTGTATATGAGGTTGCAGTTATGGTTGTATTTGAGGAGCAATTAAATGAATTTGTCTTTGCAGTTTTGTTGTAGTAGATGACTGGGTAAAATGGAATTGGTGAAATGGTATGTGGCAGGTCTTGGAGGAGAATGATGGGCTGGCAGCACTTATTGTTGTCGAGAGTCAGTGATTTGTGGTTCAAGCTAGCAAGGACGTGGTGACAGTGGGGAGAAGATGCACTGATATGAAGCAAGAAAGCTTGGTTTGTGGTCAGTGGGGTGGTAGAGGAAGAAGCACTGTTGCAACAGTGGGATGGTGTGAAGTTGAGGCGGAGTAACGGAGAGGTTGGCTCTTGTTTGTAACAGCTAGAAAATGTAACAACTATAAAATGTAATATGAAATGTAAATGCAATTGCAATAGAAAATGAAATGGGATTTTTTTTCTTTCAAATGCAATTGTGTATTTTTAAAAAAAAATATGAAATGCAAATGAATAAAACACTAGAAAACAACAACAAACACACAAACAAAAATCAAACAACAAACACAACACATTTTTTTAAAAAAGAAATTAACACACAAAACAAACACACATAAAAATAAAACGAAGATAATTCGAAGAATAGAAAATCAAAATCAAAACAAACTCCTCGGCAACGGCGCCAAAAATTTGTTAAACGGTATGTTTTCTATCAAATTAGAAAACTACCGATAAATTTCAAATTAAGTTTTACCGCAAACTCACGACGTACTATCGTAGTACGTGGCGAGTACGGGTCCATCCGTAGGGAATTGTAGATTTTAAAATTTTATTCAATCAAATTAGACCAAAGTCGAAAAATTGTTAACTACTAAAAGAAAGTAAAAACAAATTAAAACTAAGGAAGATAAAAATATGAGATTAAAAAGCAATTTAGAGGCAAATCCTCTCTCATGATCACATAAATCAACATAATGAAATTATGATCTCTTTTTAGTCATTTGTGAGTTTAGTTGATGCATTTATCATAAGCATGATCTAATTGTGTTATTAATTAACACACTTAAACCATCAAACTTTAATAAACCCTCTAACCCACTTACTAACTTCAATGAAAATGATATGAAATTAAGTAGAATCTATTTTAAGCATGACTTATTAACTATTGAATTAGAAACATAAACCATCAAATTTTGATTCTAAATCCACTTCCATTACCATAATCATATGTAGATGAAAAGGTAATTAGTAATTCATATGACTAAGCATAGCCTATTTGTTTTGAACAACATAAGCTATCAAACTCAATATTAAACACAAAATCACACAAACATCCAACTTTCCATTAAACACAAAAGAGACATAACATCAAAATGTTGCATCTACATGATTCAAGAGAGCTTCATTACCCCTAAATTATAGGGATTAACCTCTCATTTGTGTTATCATATCAACATAAGTAGAAAGCAATATGAAATAAACAAAACAACAAGAAGAGGAAAATTAAAGCTAATGGAAAAGAGAACTAATCTAATTACATAAAATAAAATCTACACTATAAGCGTGAAAGAAAATGAACATGTAATTAAAAAGAAACACTAATTAACATTGCATACATGAAATAAAAATGGCTAAGTAGCCATGAAAAGAGAAAGAGAGCTTTCTTTTTTATTTTGAGCCTAAACTAAATTAAAGAGAGACTAAGGAAGAAAGCCTAAAGAAAAGACTAAGGGAGAGGAGGATTACATGAAACATAAGGGGTTATTTATACAAGCATGAAACCCTAATCCATAATTTCGTGAATGCCCAAACTACTCTTGAGAAAGTGTGGAGACCAAGTAATCATTAGATTCTACTAATCATCATTTAGTGCACATGAAGCCATTAATTACATAAGCATGTGCATTAGCCTCTAATTTGTTCATTAAGGTAGGTGAATAGGTGGGTTCCTCCATGATTTTCACTTTGAATTATTTCTATCTTCATTCCTTTGTGTTTTTTTTGTGCATGCATATCTTATTCATGAAACAACTTGTAGTTGAAATCAAATTCCTACAAAATAGTATGGAAATTTCTAATTAAATTTTCTCAAGTTAATTTATGCACAAAAATGACTATTTTGCCCTTGGATGAAGATGAATTTGTGACAATTTGAAATTAGTATGGATTTTGGTTAAAAAAAGTTAAAATACCCAACATGATCATTTATTTAAATTAATTAGAATAAATATGATGGTAAAAATATGCACATTTATGTGCACATCAGAAATGCTCAAGGTTGACGTCTAAGACCACTCAACCGTAGATGATAAATTATTATCATCACAACCAATTATATTAAGTGAAAATTAGCCACAAGGGCCTCTTTAGAAAGTGCAATTAGTTTCAAGGACACACAATTGAAATAATTACTTTTAAGGACAAAATGCAAAATAATTAGTTTCTAAGGCCTAAAAACCTATGAAATTATGTCCTTGAAAGTAATTGGCCAACTGACTTTGTCCTTAAAAGTAATTATTCTGCTGACTTTGGCCTTGAAATTAATTTCTGTAGATGTATGTCCTAGAAACTAATTAGACTGCAAAGTTTGTCCTTCTAATGAAATGCCCCTTATATTAAATACTATATATTAAAAATTATTCCTTTTTATTAAGAAAATATATCTGGGTAAAATTATTTCATCTACCCCTTAGAAAAAACAATATTTTGTCTGTTGGCCTGGTTCAAGTGTTTAGAGATCCCTATCAATAATGTTAGCTACTTGTATTGACCAGAATCCATAGGCCACTTAACCGATCAATTAACACAATATAAAACCATTTTTATATAACTAACAAATACGCGCTCTCGTGTATATATATATATATATATATATATATATACATACACTCAGACTCAAACAAGTTGCTACAAATTCTATTCCTAATGAACAACCCACCCGAACCTAGGTATTCACTCAACCTAGGCTCTGATACCACAATGTCACAACCCATTTTTCTATACTGATTTAAACCGACTTTAAAACCACACTTGTCAGCCAAATCGCATGGAAAGACAGAAAGTGAAAGAAAAGAAGAAGGTAGAAATAGAAAGAAGATAGAAATAGAAAGAAGATAGAAGAAAAGAGAACAATCAGAATCTCACAGCGGAACGAATAAACTATAATATAAACAAATCTTTACATGAAACCAAAACTATTACTTTAAATACATATACAGACTTTAAATCAAAGTTACAACCATTCAACTCGGACAGTTTATAACCACCTGTCCTCACAACTTCTTGACAACACAACCAAAGACAAATGAATATAAACATCTATGTGAATACGTCTCCTGATTCCAGCTCCTCTCTCGAAGCTTCCACACTTCCATCTAAAACTGAGAATATGCTCGGTCTGACCCGAGCATATAGGAAAAACACCAAGTCTGGGTCAGTCTGGTAAACCAGCGTGAGAAACACATTCAACTTGATTAATTAAAGTTTAAAAATCCTTTTGAAATCAAAGGTATCTCGTAAGACCACGCCACAAATAAACATATCGGGTTTTTACCTTACGATAACCAAAACATTTCTTATAAAATCCTCTGATATTATAATAGTGTCTATATACAAATACTTATTCAAATAGCTGAAATTGTTACATTATTAAATTCCAGCATACTAGCCATAAAGTAGGTTCTGCAATCAAAATCGTAATGGGCACATAGGGAGAATGGATTTCCAATGAATGACTAGGCACTAGGATACACGTATCGCAGTACCTAGTCTAGATCAGTGTACCGAGGACCCCCTCCATTCCACTACAACACGAGACCGGACTACCCCTTACTGGATAGCCCGAGTAAGATCACCCCGCGGTTGGGATCAGCAATCGCTCACACAGCCGAAATAAAAGGGACTTCTAGACAGGGATGACCTTACCCTACTTGGGTGCTACCCACTTAGCCTTGCCGCATATCCCCTAGTTTTCAGTCATTCCCGGTTGATGAGGTTCGAGGCTAAGCGTTACCTTTTTAGAACATATCACTTAGAATGCTCACCGTCTCCCTGACGATATTCTGAAAGCATTCATCTATACAAGTCCGTTCTGGGTTCGAACAGAACCGAAGGCACTATTCCTACTACATCCATTTTGGAATCACCCTTAGGATTAGTCTTGCACTTCACTGCTCTATCTTCGACTCCAAGCTCTAGTCTTCATCATGAAAACGTACTCGTTGGATCAAAGTGATTTTCGGATTACAAATCCGGTCCCGGTCTCTTTGAAACAACTTTTGCTATTTCCCGGTGAACTCGAACCCGGTTCTTTTGGAAATACACAGACGGAATACAAGATCAGAGTTCACCTCCTAACCGTTAGTAGACGGGTCTCCTTATAATTCGTCCTAGAGAACAAACAAGTTTATACGTACGGTATAGGACCTCGAACGGTAACCGTACCATATGATTCTCGAGTCTCCTCTAGATATTTCCAAAGTTAAGTTTTTGTTCACATTTGATAGTCGGTTATTTAACTATCAAAACAATCAATCAATTCAACTAACTTATTTCCCGTTGCAACTATTAAGCCTTGTTCACATTTAAAAATCCAAACATATTAAAATTTACTATGAAAGCTTATTTTACTGGGTAATACACACACACACAACAACAACAACTTCTTTCCAAATCATACCTATACAATTTCCTAATACATTTCTCAAGTTTATTAAATAAAAATTCCCTTTTTGTAAAAGTTTTCTATAATATATTATTTTAAAACAACACTTATATTTAATAGATTATATTGAAGATAATATACTTAAATACTAATTTAATAAAAATTTACTTTTTAAATAAATATTACAGAAATAGTTTTTATACTTGAAATAGTTTAGATTCTACATACTTAAAAAAAATTACCTTAATAAAGATTCCCAAAACTAGTAATAAACTACTTTTGATATTTCCAAAATACTTATCAATTATTTTTAAAAACATTACTAAAAATAATATTTACTTTTAAAACAAAACAAGGTTCAAAATCAATCCAAACAGAATAAGGCTTATCAGTCTCAACAGTACTTATCAAGCTAAACTTCACAGGAAATACAGATATTCAAAATCAATCAGCTTCTATAGATCAATTCACATTATATTCTCAAATATAGTTAACAGACAAATAGCAGATATATGCATGAATAACAGATTAGAGATTGTCATTGCTAGGAAACAATTACACAGATATTATCAGATCGATGGCTTAAACTACCCACATAAGGTAAATTAACTATTTAGCGGAATGGTGTCTGTTTCCGCTAACCAGATGTCAACAGTTTGAATAATCTACAATAAAAATATCTATTCAGTTTGGGAACGTTTTAACAGATAGGTCGTACAAAATTATACAATGGCACAAATTTCCAAAAGAGTAATTAAATTCTCTGTTAAAGGTTTGCAAAATTTTACTTATTTAATTTCACAACGGATCGTAGGACGGCATAGCATCCGTCGATACGAACCATCCACTTAATGACACTTTATTATATGTGAAACTAAGTAATTATTATAAATATAGAATCACTTAGGAATCTGTATTAATTCAAAAGTATAATATTTATTTTTCCCTTAATTATTTCAATTATACTTCACTTTATTCAAAACTCAAGGATTTATAATAAATTATTTTTAAAAGGTTGACTACTTAATGATAAATAACTTATTTAAATGACCTAAATTAAAATAAAAATCTCAAAGCAAAACAAGTTCATTTTCCAAATTTTCTTTGTCTATGTGAAACTTTAAATAAACATTTTCATTAGAGAAAATTGGTTTTAAAACATTAATTTTAAAAACAACATGTTTGTTATAAAATTTTGTAAAGTAAATTGGTTACGGATTTTGTTTTGCTTTATAATCAAATTCTTTTATTAATAAATCTTGCTTAAATTAAAACACAGTCCCATCGGCCCAAAGCCCACAATCCAAAAACAAAAACAAACCCGCACCTAATATTCGTACGAACCAATTGAGCCGAAGCCCAGACCCACAAAAAACTACTTCCCAAAATCTCTTCCCCTATTCTCATCTACCAGACGAACAACCCAAAATCCACTCGAATTGTCGCCACGAACCGAAGTGGATATTGCTCCGATCAACATGAACATTCAAGCGAACCTTAGATGCAACACAACATGACCAAAAATCGAACCCAATTCTGCTCACTCGTTCGCCCAGCCGAAGAAGCTTCCACGTGCACGCTGTGCATGTGCACACCTTCGCCAACGACCAACCCATCGCCGCGACAGCCCCACCCAGTCACACGACATTATCTGATTCAAAATATCACATCACTGATGCCAGAAATTTCCTCGGGTCGAAAATCGATCAACAGCCCGTTCCCATATCCAAACCCAGAAACAATCTTCCTCCAAATTCGACGCACCGCAACGCTACCGGCCACATTTCTAAATGTCACCCACCTCCGACGAAGACCAACTCCAACAGCTACCACCGAGCCAAAACATACTAACTCCGGTCGCTCCACCATTGCCCAATACAATCGCGTTCGCCGACCACCTGAAAACCATCTCAAAACCCTAAAGCCACTCGATCAACCAATCCAAGCCTAAAACCCAAATTCCGTCACGGTCGACACCTCCACAATGTCCACCAACTCCTTCTAGACCTGGCCCATGCCACTTTACACCACGAGATCGCTGGAAATAAATTTTTGAACGGAAAACGTTCATCCACTAATTTCTTGAGATATAAAACACTAAAAATTATAAATTTACCACTAAAATTCATATCTTCACACAAGAATCAAGTCTGTATGTTTGAATCCTTGAATTAAAATTGAAGAATTTTCACTAAAGTTGGATTATTCACTGTAAAATTTAACATTATCGAACAACGCAGCAAAATTTAATCCCAAACTATTTTTAACTAATACTATACTAGGAAATGAACATATTCCTAGTTTACATCAACATGCAAAATGAACTAGGTGAAAATATATAGATTTTTGAATTACTGGAATGAACAATATTCACAATTAAACATAGTACATAACAAATTCATTACCATTAAAAGGATTAAGGTTTCTCATCTTCCATATTAATTCCAGGGGCTTTAAAATTTGAAGTTGAAATCTTTGATTTAAAAACTTAAAATCTTTAAAACTGAAACTTGAACTTGTTTTTAAAAATCTCCTGAGTTTGAATTTGAACAGAGATGATCCAGTCTTCTTGATTTACAGACTTGATTTTATAGAGTACCGATTTCTATTTTTTTTTCTATTGTTTGAATTAGAACAAAGGCTACTTGTTTAAATTTCTTAAACAACAACACTGAACTGAAATGATCATATATACACAAAAACTTGCAATCAACAGAAGATGGACATAAATGACTATTTGGTGGCTGAATTAATATTATCTTTGCTGAAAGGAATTTGAAAAGAAAAAAAATAAAATGATTATGTTGGATTTGATCAGGCAACTTATGCCAGATGTAAATGTTTTCTACTGATAAAAATTTATCACTATCTACCCATTGTTTTTACTAGATTAAAACTGTTTTGCTTAACTGTTTTTCTGGTTTTTGGTTAACCTGTTTCCTCACTTAATAGTAAATGATTTACGACCTTTCTATTATATATTTATATAAACCATAAGATACTTAAAATCATATATAAGTATGCTCAAGAAATTAGACATTTATATTGACTAAGTAGAAATGTATTTGTCACTTATACCTTTTTTAAATATAGTTGAGAAACTAGATAACTGCAATAACATTTCTTGGTTTATACCTTTATAAATATGTTGTTACTTAAATAAAATAAACAATATTCAATATTAAACACCCTATGTGTTATAAGAACTTCAAAGTGGTATAAAAATTATTTTTAAATCCTTCATGTATATATATAACTATATATACATCTTTTAAATTTATAATATAGAAATACATTACTTTCAAATAAACTAAATTCACTAGTTATATATATATATATAGTTTTCTCTTATTTTTACTTAAGTGATTTTTATACACATCAATTTATTTATAACATTTTTATCAATTAAATATTATAAATTTTCCTTTTTAACTATCATATATATATATATAACCTTTCTTATTCAAGATGTATATACATTATTATTTTAGAAGCTTTCAACTTAAACTCTTTTTATTTAATATAAACAACATTGTTTATATACCCAAAATCAAAAATATTCCTTTTTACTTCACTATGAATTTCTATCCAAATTTTATATACATATAAATTTATTATTCCTATATGTAAAAATGTATGCATTTGATTTTTCCAATTTCTTTAATTCTCTATTATAATTTATCTTTAGAATAAAATATACATATTTATCTCTAAAACAAACTACACATATTTAATCTAAAACAATATATATACCTTTAATACAAAATATACATATACAAGAAATTCCATTTAAATCAATCTGTATTTTAATATAGATCTGAAAATTCAAATTACACTGGTTTGGAAAATTGTATACAATTATTAATCATTGATTATTGGGAATATTGTATACTAAAATACAATATTATTGAATATTATAAATTAATATTCATAACTCGGGATGTCCAAAATCTCGGGTCATAACATTAAGAGATGGAAAATCCTGCAACATCTCTTAAATTATTACATGCACGTTATACACTTGATAGGAGATGTAAAATTCCGTAAACATTTCTGAAGCTATTAAAGTCATATTTACTTGTTGTTGATTTAACTTACATAAGAACTTTTAGTTTTGACTCAAGTGTTTTATTTTTTCATTACTCTCGGGCCAGCCTGAGCATTTTAGTGTTTGTAGACATTATTCCTTGAAGATGAAGACGGAGTTTGCTAGATTGTATTTACTAGTATTATTCCGCTGCATGATTTTGGCATGTTTGTTTATTATACTCTGATTATATTGTTAAAATTGTGTATATTGTAAAATAGCTTCATGAACAGCTTATTTGATTATTATATTTTGTCATTCCGCTGCGAGATTTTGTACTTTATTTTCACTCTTTTATCTTATTTTCTTATTAAACCCTATTGACAATCCTTTCTTTTGAATGGTATGAGTTAGACCTGTGCGGTTTATTATCGACTTAAATCATCTGAAAAGGTAGGTCGTCACAGTTGGTATCATAGCTTTGGTTTAGAGATACATTAGCCTGTTGGGGGTAACTTATTAGAGATAGGGTTAGTAATGCCCTAGAATGGGTTTGATCGAGTGTGTGTGTGTGTGTGTGTATGTGTGTGCGTGTGAGTGGGCTTATTTGTTAGTGCTATAAAAATATTTTGTATTGTGTTAATTTATTATGTTAAGTATTTATAAATTCCGGTCGATACATAGGATGTTATGGCATCGGTAGGGATTTCTAGACACTTGAACAGCGTAAACCGGCACAATATAGTTTTTTTTAAATTTGTAAATGAAATGATTTTACCTAAAATTATATTTTATATATACAAAAAGGATTATTTTTCATAAATTGATAGTTATTTTTGGTGTGTTGTCTGTTAGGAAATGATAATATTTGATTAAGGTTATTTAATTTTGGTTAGCCAAAGTTCTTGAAAACTATTGACTATTGTATGTTATAAGAAAATGAAATTTCATAAATATAGTATAAATTATGATTCACAAATAAAATGAATTTAAATGGAAATGTGAGAACTTATATTCGGGTGTTTTGAAACTGGTTTTCAAAGATTTTTGAAAATATATGCAACGACCCGTAATTTCGACAATTAAAATTTGTTAATTTAATAAGATTTTGGTAATTTAATATTGAAGAAATAAAAATTTGTAACTTAATAATGAAATAAATACTAAAATGAAATGCAACAATGTTAATTAAAGCTAATTATTAACAATTTGAATGGAATTCCAATTAATTGAATTAGTATAATGTTATAACTTGGCTATAAGCTAAATACAAGAAAAGCAATGTAAATACTTAATTATTTAATTATTTAGTATGTGATTAATTGAAATTGAATAAAATTAGTGTTTGGCAAGAAATTGTAACATTTATTTGTAAATAATGAATCTATAAGTGTGATTAAAGGCTAATAGTAACAATTATCATAGGTTGCCTATTTATTTGGTCTATTAATTAATTAGAAATCAATTGAAATTAATTCACTTAATTAGTGTAGTTAATATAGGTTAAATTGATAATTCGAATGTTGATTTATTAATGAAATAAGGTATGATTAATTGAAATTGGTCGTAGTAGTTATAACAATTAATTGTAAATAATAAACTTGCGAATGTTGTAAATTGTAGTAATTGGTGACGATTGTTGCCTGTTACCAATATGTTTAATCAATTGAAATTAAATGCAAATAGATGTTACATTAATATGATTTAATACAATAACTGTAGATGTAGTAAAATAAATAGAAATGTAAATTTATTCATAAAGTAATAATTGAGTTAATAAAAGGATGAAACTGAGATAAATAATTAATTGAGACTTTAAATTTTAATTGATGTGTAAATTAGAAAAAATCTAATATAATGGAAATATAATAGTTAATACAAATAAAAGATGGAAATTGGAATATACTAATGTAATGAAATGTAAAAAAAATGTTAACTTTGTTATAGAGTAATAGTGGGTTTAGTATAGAGATTGAAGTTGAATCAAATCAATTCATTGGAATTAATTATAATTAATTGGATTTAATTATAGTGGAATTGAATGCTGTAATTTGTCAACACTGGATTGTTATATAAATTTGTATTAAGTCATTGTAAGTGCCTAAATGATTAATAATGGTGAAATTGGTAACTATGAAATTTTGAATTAAAAGTGAATTAATCAATTTAATATTGATTTATTTAATTAACTGAAATATAATCATTTTGGCAACAGTCTCGGATTTCGACGAAACTAGTTTCATTGGATCCGTAACGGTGAATTATTATAGGATTTTAAGTTTCATAGCAATCGGACTTGATGTTGATCGTACGGACTCGAAACGTCTAAAAATCAATTTAATTGAAACCAATCGAAATCAATTTGAAATAAGATGATTTTAACATAACTTCTTCATATGATGGAATTAGGATCTGAAACCTGTTCCATTGAGTTTAAAAATATTGAAAAAATCTATTTTGATAAATGGGTTGACCCATTTTCGTTCCAGAGATAGAACGGGCTTTTCGGGTTGTTTATCGTTCAAATCCAAATCAATCTGGTCCATTCATTCCATTTTTTTTGATCTGCCTATAAATACCTCGTTATAAACCCTAATTATTTCTTATTCCTCATTACAATACGTATCGATGTTTCTGTTGCTCCTCTTTCTCAATTGCTGAAATCCCTAAATTATCCAATTCAATTTCAATTCAAAATTCAACTTCAAAATCAAAACTCCTAAAACTATATCAAATTATATATCGATTTGAAACTCTTGACGAGCATAATCCACTACAATGATTTATTTTTCAATTCAAATTTTTTGCTCCCAGGAATTGACGAAGAAGCGTCGGCCGTCCACTGGCCACGGTCCCATTTAACGGTGGATCTATGACTATTTGGCGATCGGAGGTTGCTGGCTTCTAGAGATTGATGAGAGAAGTTGATCTATGTGGTTGAAGCGCCAAGATCATCAGCAAGTTCACCTCGAATCACCGTGGAAGATGACGCGTCCAAGTTCGCCTAGGAGCGTCGAGCGTGGCGAGGTGCAGCCCGTAGGGGCAGTGGAGCGTAGGCATCACGTTTGTGGTGTCTGATCTTGGTGGTGCCGATCGAAGAGGCGTGCGTTGAGGGATGTTCAATGGCGGCTGTTAGGGTTAGGTACGTTCGGCTTTAATGTATAGTGTTGCAAAGGTGACGTGTATTAGTTTTGTTTTATTTTATTAATCTTAATTTTTATCGTATGATCTTTTAATGTGTATAACTTTTAAATACGAGGCCCGATTCACGCATGGTTTGTTTTGCCGGGATCGTATTGGGATTCCGGACATTTGATGCTAGTTTGGACAAATTCGGAGACTGTTTTAATTTTAAGATTAAATATGATTTAAATTCAATTTAAATTCAATGGTGAGTGTTTTAACCCACTCACAACTTCTAAAACTTTTTATGTTTGTTAAATTATATTTTTGATGTGACTGAAAATTTATTTATTGATCATTTGATATATTTTAACCCATCATCTTAGTTAATTTGAATTTATTTGAATTAAATCGTTTATTTATTATTGAATATAATTGGCCAGTTTGTTAACCCGCCTTTTTACAAGGGCACGGATAGGCGGATTTAACCAAATCGACTGTTCATTTTTCGAAACTGGAATACGATTGATTGGAACTAGCTGGATGGATAGATGGTCGGTCAGGAATAGGTTCGATGTGCATGGCTCGACACTGAGGAGAGAGAAAGGTGATTCGTTATTGGTTGCCACTCGGCATAAGGCATGGTTTGGTATTGGTCGCCGCTCGGAAAAAGGTGTGACTCGGCATGGGTTGCCGCTCGGCATAAGGCATGGGTTGCCGCTCGGCGTAAAGCATGGCTCGGCATTGGTCGCCGCTCGGCATAAGGAGTGGCTCGGCATCGGTCGTCGCTCGGCAAAAGGTGCGGCTCGGCATGGGTTGCCGCTCGACGCTAGGCATCGATCGGCATGGGTTGCCGTTCGGCATCGTGAGTCGCTCGGCATAGGATGTTGTATGGCATCGTACCTCGCTTGGCATTGGAAGTCGCTCGGCATTGGATGTTGTTCGGTATCGTACCTCGCTCGGCATTGGGTCGTTCGACATTGGTGAGATGGCTCGTCATTGGATGAAGGTCGCTCGGCATTGGTCAGGTCAGGGTCGCTCGGCATTGTTGGTACGGCTCGGCGTTGTATTAAGGCCGGTATGGCTTGGCATTGTGGAGGTATGTGGCTCGATGGAAGGTCTTGATGGGCCTACACCATGCAGAAAGCCCAACAACTCAGGATTTGCCTATAAATACAGCATGTGGGGGTTCAGAAAAGGGATCTTCTTCTGGCTCTCTCGCTTTCTATTTTCTAAGGCTGAGCTTACTCTGTCATTTTGTAACTGTAATTGATTATTACAGCAATGAAAAGGAAACTTCTGGAGTGGATGTAGGCCGGAGTCAGCCGAACCACTATAAAATCTGTCGTTCTTTACTGCTTTCATTTTAATTTTGTCTGTTCTTCATATTATTACTCTTTACATATATTCTATCTGTGAGTTGCAACTGTTATTTGGTGCTTTCATCTGGATTTGGGTGTTAGTGACCATTTTTGGCGCTAACAAAGCTAAATACCTGTTATTGATTTTAAATTATCTATTGATGTTTATTGATTAATTTGGATGATGATTGTGATGGATAATTGATTGTTGATATTGGATGAATGGATGTTGTATCTTATATCATTATAATACCGCAGGTTCACTACGGGTTATACATACCCGAACGATCTTATAGATTTGGTGAAAATCGTTATGGGTTGAAATGATAAACTCGAACGGTTTTCATCGATTGGAAACGTTGATTTTTGGTACTGGTTGAAATGACACATATATCATATAATTTCTTGAATTTGGATTTTATTTGGAACTGAATTATTTGAAGGGTTTAAATTAATTCAAACTTTGATTTGTTTAATTAGGCGATTAAGGTTGATATTTCGAAGTATTTGAAACCTTTTAAGTAAATATATTCACATTGTACACTTGATAGGAGATTGAAATCTCGTAACATCTCTAAGCCATTGCATTCATATTTTATTAATTTGACTTACATAAGACCTTTTAGTTTTGACTTGAATGTTTTGTATTTCATTACGCTTGGGTTAGTCTGAGCTTTTTAGTGTATTGAAGACCATTTTATTTTTTGGAGGACGAAGACGAAGATTCAGTATATTATTTCTATCTATTATTATTATTCCACCACGTTCTGTGTTCAAAGCTGCATTATTTGTTTTTTATGATGTATGTATAACTCTGATTTGAATTTGTAAAAGTGTAATCAAATGTTATTTGTAAAACAACTTCCTGAACTGTTTATTTGATTATTATATTTTTCGTTCCACCGTGAGATTCTGTGTTTTATTTTTCCCTCTTTCCTTTTATTTTCTTATTTACCCCATTAACAATCCTCCCTTTTGAATGGTTTGAATTAGACATATGTGTCTGCATATGCACTTAGCGGGTGCAGCATGTTAGGGGTTCTCGCTTCTGGATTTGGTAGCGAATGGATGACTCTTATTCCTACATGTCCGTTAAAGTTGGTATCAGAGCTTTGGTCTAGACATACCTTAACATGTTGGGGTTAACTCATTAGAGGTAGGGTAGTAATACCCTAGAATGAGTTGTCTAGGTGTATATACGAGAGTGCGTATTTGTTAGTGCTATAAAAATGTTTTATATAAGTTTTGAAATGAAATTATTTTTCCTAATATTATATGATATATATAAAGGAATAAATTTTTATAACTAATATAGTTATTTTTAATGTGTTTGATTTATGAAATGGTAATATTTAGTTATTATCATTTGTTGTTGATTAGTTGAGTTTTTGTCAGTTTATAAGCATTGGCTAATTATGGTTGATTAAATTAATGGATTAAACATTAGTTTAGTAATGGTGTATTAAAAAGAATAAAATGAATAATTAGGATAATTGTTTATGAAATTGAAATATTGTTGTGAATTTTGTTTGGTTGTTGACTAGTAGTTTCAACTATTGAAATAAAGTGGAATATGTGGATATTTTAGATAATCAAAACCTTCTGAATTAATATATGAGTTGAAACTTAATAATTGGGTTTAATTATAAATTGATAACCTTAATTTGAAAACAAGTGAAACAAGTTTAATTTGTTAGAGTGGAGTAGAATTATTGTATATATTATTGGCATGTAATGTAATAATATAAAGATGTGAACTTTAAGCCTTGAAATATTTAAAATTGAAATTGTGAACTTAGTTAACAATTTATGGAACGTGTTATAAATAAATCGAAAGGTGAAGGTGAAACTAAATCGGATAAACAAATATAAATTAAAAGTGAAATGGTTATAGATAAAGCCTTGACTTGTAAATTGTTATCAAATAAATGGATGTGCAATAAATGGTTATAAATAAAGTTGTGATAACTTTAAACTCGAACAATGTCTTATAAAAAGGAATTAACCTTTTATAAATTGGTTGTAAACTAAAGAAAATTCCTAATGAAATGATTTGCAAATAAATGTAGTAGTAAATGAGAAATATTACATGTGAAATGAATGTGATTTAAGTTGAAGAGAAATATAAGCAATATTATGAGAATGAATATATTAATGTTTTACATTAAATGGAGAAATTCTATGAAACAAATATTAAAGTATGAAGTGATATTTGTGTTAATCAATGAAAAAAAATGAATTTAATTGAAATGTAACCGGGATGAATCAAATTAGAATAAATATGTAAGTTGTAAGTATATTATTTTATTAGAAAAATTAATTTGATCTGGATTTGAGTACACAAGTTCTATGTGAATTACACCATTTCATGTTAGTATTTTCATTCGATTCTTGATGGTGAATATTTGACATGGATTTTGGTTTGATTCTAGAATTCTCTATCATAGTATATGGCTATGCAAGGGGAATGATGGTTTCTAGTCAAGAAACCATATCGAAGTCCCCATTAGGGAAGTTAAATGGACAATACTAGTCCGAAAGAGAACTTGTGTGATCGAGCGAGCGATTGAATGTGATTTTGCAAAATGATGACATATGTATATCTTATGTTTTAATATTATTGATAGCTTCAGCGCTGAAATTGAAAGTTGTTAGGTTGGATATCTTTGTAATTTAAATTGGGATTTCCAAAACTACTATTAATTTAAAACCATTTTTCAGAACTATTTTTTTTCTTATACAAACTATTTTCTTTTATTTTCATATACAAACTATCTTATTCTATTTTATTTACAAAACTATTTTATAAACAATTTTATTTACAAACTAATTTATAAATAATTTTATTTAAAAAACTATTTTACAAACTATTTTATTTACAAAACTATTTTACAAACTATTTTACACAACCATTTTATATACAAAAATACAAAACTATTCTAAAATTCTAAAACTTTTATAAAGCAAAGATGTTCAATCCCATATTGCTTTTCATACAGTGAAATTGATTTGGAAATTTTTGATTCTTGTATAAGATGGACTTTATATAAGTACAAATGATTTTGAATCTATTGATTTTGGAAGATATTCGATCTAAAGAGATGAATCTTATATATAACAAAATTTATATAAGAATGATTTGACATATTTGAGATTATTGATTTTGGAAAGTACTTTATCTAAAAATGAAATTTTATATAAAATGGAATTTATATAAATGTGATAATTGAAGCTATGGTTTTGAAAGGGTACTATATATGGTATGTTATATTTTGAAGTAAGAGGTATGGGGAAGTACCCTTCGTGAAGAAGTATAGTATGATATGCTTCGACCCAGATGGGCTTGGGGAATCCAGGAATGGATTCGATCGATAAACCCTAATGGACTTGGGTGAATTCAGAAATGGATTTGGGATGATATGTTTATCCGAACTTAAACTCATGGGTTCCTCATTTTTTTTCAAGGTAGATTGTGACGCCCCACCTCTATACCAACGCTAGACAAGAACACTACGGAGTAATGCTGTCGACTAGCACGGAGAATAAGGCTGTTGAGGAGCGACCATCTGTATAATTGCTTTGTGCGAGTACCGATATGCCGGATAAAAATATAACTTTTCATCTCAAGAGGAAATCCGACATACCGACACAAACTCAAAGCTACTACACAGTGGCTATAAAGGTCTTCGGAAACAAATATAGAAATAAACATAACACAAATCAGTCACAGATAATTTATATCACAAAGGCGAAAATAGATATGAATATAACACATGAAAGTGTACATCAGAGTAGTGGTCAAACAAGATCCACAATAATACAAAGGAATAGATACAAGTGCTAGACAAAAATATGTATACATCAAGGAGTCTATATCTTAAATGTATACAACAAAAACTACCAAACTAAAGTAGTTAACCAAAAGATCAGGTGTAGACGGATAAGGAGTCAAGCAGAAGCACCTGTAACATCTCGGTCTGACCCGAGTATTATTTAATAAGAAAATAATAAACGGATCAGTCTAGCTATAAATATCAGATGAAATGATACAGAATAAGAGATATGACTAAACGCATAATAATCACAATGCAAAGCTGTGATATATAAGAAATTGAAAAATCAACAAGAGATTAATCAATATCACAAAGATCTACTCAAGATAAAAAGGAATGTCATACTCCTAATTTCATTAACCAAGCCACAATAATTGATAAATCAAATCAATAGAAATCACGAAAATAGGTGAAGCATAAATTCCAGAATTCAACACACGAAATCCAGATATCAGAAGAAAAGGATGGCCAATCCATAAAAATGAGCCAGAGCTCCTCCAGACAGGGTATAGTCCCCCATTGCGGACTTTGAGCGGAAGCTCCTCCTGGTGAGTCAAAAACTCCTCCTGACAGGGTATAGTCCCCCGTTGCGGACCTTGAGCCGAAGCTCCTCCTGGTGAACCGAAGTTCCTCATGACAGGGTATAGTCCCCCATTGCGGACATTGAGCCGAAGCTCCTCCTGGTGAGTCATAACTCCTCCTGACAGGGTATAGTCCCCCATTGCGGACTTTGAGCCGAAGCTCCTCCTGGTGAACCGAAGTTCCTCATGACAGGGTATAATCCCTCATTGCGGACATTGAGCCGAAGCTCCTCCTGGTGAGTCATAACTCCTCCTGACAGGGTATAGTCCCCCATTGCGGACTTTGAGCCGAAGCTCCTCCTGGTGAACCGAAGCTCAATAAAAACGACGTACAGTCCTCCGCGTGGACAAAGAGACATCGCACAATGCTAGTCTAAACCATGAAATGATCGTCATGATCACCGAGAAGTGTCAATTACAGTAAGCTAGTAAATATATGAGCTTAGCTTCATGTCCCATAACCACTAGCTTAACTTAAATATTTACGAACAAATTGTAGATCTCCACTATAAAATTGTCACAAGAGATTCAATCGAACAAGTCAAAGAATTAACCGACGAAGTAAACGCAAGCGTTTCATACCACTCGTTTTACTAAGTCGTTTAATTAGATTTCTCATATGAGTGAGGTAAAGGCTTGTATATACTACTAGATTGGAAAAAGGTTTAAGAAAACGAGCTTTGTAATAAAATAGTGTTGAAATCGTTGTGATGAAAGAGTTTTGATATTTACTATTAGTATAGAAAACCTTTATATTTTTAAAGTGACAAATCACAAAGAAGATTGTAGGAACAATCAATCACTAAGATTCACATTCGAAAACGTGAATAAAATCCAAATAAATCGATGCTGAATCCATCGAAATGGATATTCCAAGAATTCCCGAAGAAAGTAAGTCATCAAAGTCAATAACAAATGATAATGACAAAAAGGGAAATAACACGAATCGATTAAAGTTGGAAATTCAAACAACTAGGCGAAATAGGCAAAAATGCACCAGGCCGGTCGGCCGGCTACAGAGCTCGGTCGACCGGACCCTGTTCCAAAAAAGTCTCGGGAAGCAGGTCGGTCGGCCGAACCCTGTACTCGGTCGACTGAACCTTAACAGGGAAGTGCTTATGCACTTGGCAACAGGTCGGTCGGCCGGCTACAGGGCTTGGTCGACCGGACCTGTTGCCAATCCCCTCCCAGTCCATCCAATTGAGGTCCAACCTCGACCAAATTGCATTCTCTCGAGCAATGGCGCTAAGGGATTATGCCAATCGACTACCCGACCCTATAAGCTCTTCGATGCATCTCCAAAAAAACATGATCAAAGATCAAAGCTATGATTTTTAAGGAATTGAACCCAAAACACTAAAAATTGAAATATTCACCAAATCAATCCAAACCAAAAGCAATTGCACATGAATAAGTGTTAGGAATTCATACCTAACAATCGAAGGTAATTCATAGACTTAGATGTGAGATTAAAAATATCACCTTTGAACCCAAACAATAGAAGAAGAAGCTTGAAAGCAAGCTCAGATCAATTCCTCTTCAATAACAACTCAAGAATCTTCAATCTAAGCTTAAAAGAGAAACATTTCCTAAATAAGGTTTAGGAAATTTCTGAGATCAAAGAGAGAATGAGTTGGAGAAGAAGAAGGAGATGCTTACTAATGGGTTCTATTTGAATTTGGAGCAAGAACTTGAGCTAGCAAGCGGAACTAGGGTTTGGAGTTTCTAATTCCCTTTCCTTTCCACCATTTTCAGTTGGAGCTTGAGTTTGAGGAGTGGGAATGAGTGAATGGAGAGGAGAGGGCTGAGCTAGAGTATAAGTGGGGTTAATGGGCTGAAACCCAACCCAAAGCCCTAAAGAAAAAGTAGCAAAATTCAACTTACTCCAAACATATCGAAGTTTATACTCAAAAAGGTCGCAAATGTCATTTTGAACTCAATGGAGGTGGTCTCGAGTCCCAATTCGACTGTTTGCAAAAAGTAGCTTTTCGGACCAAAATCCGAGTATCGAAAAAATATTTAAATATACAATCGATAAATATGCGGATTGTTACAGACTCCCCTCCTTAAAGAAATTGCGTCCTCGCAATACTTAAGAAGAAAATAAGAAGTAACAACCATGGAAGCATATCAACACAAAAGAAAATTTGAAATAGGAAGTTCACCATAAGGAGCATGAAAGAGTAAGCCAGGACGGGATCGCTCGATGAATTCTCTGGATTCCCAAGAGCAATCCTTAGGATTTGAGAACCATTGAACTATCACAAGAAGAACATCTTTATTCCGAAGGCGCTCAACCTCCGACGTAATGATGCGAATGGGATGTTGCTCATAAATCAAATCTGGTGAAACTTTAATTTCTACAATATCACCGGCCTCAAGAATAAAAACCGGAATTCCTAAGGCATTTCCGTAGATAAAAGACGTGGAGAACGTCAAGAATAGCAGAAAACTGAGCTGGTGCAACGACGTAGTACAGAAACAGTACGCCCAAGAAACTTGAAACTCAAATAATTTGGAACATCAGCGTAGTACAAAAACGGTACGCCCAATGAACCAAAGTTCGAATAATTTCGGAACACCGACGTAGTACAAAAACGGTACATCCAATGAAACGATAAACCAGAACAACGATGTAGTATAATGGTACATCCATTGATCCAGATAGGACGGAACATCGATGTAGTATAATAATAGTACATCCGATGAACCGAACACCATAAAAGAACATCGGACGCTAGTCCATAAAAGAAATGAGATGAAACTCAATAAGACGAAGTATATCAAAATGTTCGATGAACTTGATAAAAAGATAATTCCATTCAGACATCATCAAAGAATCAACCACTTGTTGCCTACGACAAAGCGCATTGGCAACCCGATTTCCCTTCCGCGAATAAAAAGAATATCAAGATCATAAGATGCCAGGAACTCGAGTCAACATGAAGTTCCTTATGAGAAAATAAATATTCCAAGGATTTATGATCGAGGTAGAGAACAAATTTCTCATCCAAATGTGATGATGCCAAATTCCAAAAGTAAAAACAATAGCCGCGAGCACTAGATCATGAGTGGCATATCTAGTCCCGATAAGCTATAATGATTTAGAAGCACAAGTGATAGCACGTTCTCCTTTGCAAGAGAATGGCATCCAAACCAATACGACTAGTATCGGTACAAATAGCAAAGTCTTGGTTCCCCTTCAGGAATCACAAGAACAAGAGTATCGAAAAGAAAGAATTTCTTTTAAATAATCTTCTTTCCCGAAAAGCTAAGACTTTCAAAATTACATTTATCTTTATGTAATAATCTTTCTAGAAAAATTTACATTTTTACAAGTCAATATATCGTGTCTGACTGTCTCATCTAAGCGTTTAGGAAATTCCTATCGATAACGTTGATCAAGCGCATCGACCAAAATTCTTAAAACACTAAATGGGCAATACAATCAAAAAATCGTATTCTATAGGATAAGTAAGTTTCTCAAAAACTTCTAAGAATATTCTTTGTTCGTTTTAAGAACAAAAATCCGGTTATACTTCTAAATAAATCTTATGAAAAAGATTTGCAAAATTTTAAGTTTCTATTTTCATCCAAAATCAATAAATTCAAGAATGGTCTCACCGAAATATTCATAGAATACTCGATATATAAAATGGATGAAATAAGCTGGACAAATTGAATGACAAAATAAGTCATTCTTAAGAATCGTAACGAGTGCGGAATGCGGTAAATGGAATGTGAACTCCCGCAACTCGTAACCAAATGAAAATCGGTGGCAAGGTCGAACTAGAAAGACCTTAACACCACACAAAAGATTTCTTAGGCGACAATCCTAAGACAAAATTCAAAAATACCGGAAAATATCTCAAACTGCATAAATGAGAGAAACAACACTTTCCTTATAAGTGGGCTTAAGGAATAAAATGATTCCACCAAAAATTTGAAATCGGAATCACAAAGAAAAATAGAAAGCTGCTTAACAGATAGAAAATATCGAAGATGAATAGCCCACTCGAAAAATAGGATACGGGCTTCACAATTAAGCCGATCCTTTCAAAAAAAATCAATTCCGAAGCCTAAGTAAAAATATCGGCTCAGAAAGAAAAATCTCATAAAATAATTTCGACATCAATAAAAAGCAAATTGAGTGTTGCGGACCTACCATCCGGATTCACAATTCTCAAAGAAGTCATCAAGCCCAAAATATTCAAAGAAAAAGAATCGACAAGTTCTTTTGATATAAAAATAATGAGATGAAACCCATATCAAAAAGAACTCGAATAAGAAGGTCACGAAATAAATGATGCCATCAAGGATTGAATGTAAAATACTTTGACTGAGAGAAGAGTTGCCAGGGGCTTGCACAATATTTCGCTTTCTCGTGTCCTTGTTCAAAAGTTTGGGACATGCAGATAAAAGATGACCCGGTTAATTGCAATAGCGACAAGAATGGGGTTTTGGACACATATTCGCATAGTGTTCCTTAGAATTACAATTGTAGCATCCTCCACGATTAGGGATTGGAGTCTTTGCTACAAAAGTAGTTTGCTTCACTCTCTTATTGGGATTAAGGCTCTTGAACTTAATATGCCTCTTCTTGGAAGTCCCAATATCACAAACACTTCCTTTACCAACCTCTCCATGAAGAAGAGTAACATCCACAAGCTGATTGAAAGAAACTTCAAGTTTCAAAGGTAGAACCATTTCGGGGTTCTTACTCAAAGCATAGATAAACTCTTGATTCTTTACAAGATCCAAAAGTTGTTGAGCAGACATGAATACTCCATCCAGGGGAGTAGCACTAGATTGACCGGCGCTGGGACGGCCTGGTCTAACCATTTCTCTTCCTTAAGAAAGAAAGAAGGAAGAAGAAGGTTATTCACAAAATGAATATCAAGCAATCTTGATAGATAAAACAAGGAATCATAAAGAAAATAGGATGAATCGGTACGAAGACTCGAATAAATCCTAAAGCACGACTCCTAAGAAAGACTTAGGACGATGATCCTTGTTATAATATTTCATATTGTTCCGAAGTTTGGCTCCGATACCAAGCTGTGACGCCCCACCTCTATACCCACGCTAGACAAGAACACTACGGAGTAATGCTGTCGACTAGCACGGAGAATAAGGCTGTTGAGGAGCGACCATCTGTATAATTGCTTTGTGCGAGTACCGATATGCCGGATAAAAATACAACTTTTCATCTCAAGAGGAAATCCGACATACCGACACAAACTCAAAGCTACTACACAGTGGCTATAAAGGTCTTCGGAAACAAATATAGAAATAAACATAACACAAATCAGTCTCAGATAATTCAAATCACAAAGGCGGAAATAGATATGAATATAACACATGAAAGTGTACATTAGAGTAGTGGTCCAACAAGATCCACAATAATACAAAGGAATAGATACAAGTGCTAGACAAAAATATGTATACATCAAGGAGTCTATCTCTTAAATGTATACAACAAAAACTACCAAACTAAAGTAGTCAACCAAAAGATCAGGTGTAGACGGATAAGGAGTCAAGCAGAAGCACCTGTAACATCTCGGTCTGACCCGAATATTATTTAATAAGAAAATAATAAACGGATCAGTCTAGCTATAGATATCAGATGAAATGATACAGAATAAGAGATATGACTAAACGAATAATAATCACAATGCAAAGCTGTGATATATAAGAAATTGAAAAATCAACAAGAGATTAATCAATATCACAAAGATCTACTCAAGATAAAAAGGAATGTCATACTCCTAATTTCATTAACCAAGCCACAATAATTGATAAATCAAATCAATAGAAATCACGAAAATAGGTGAAGCATAAATTCCAGAATTCAACACACGAAATCCAGATATCACAAGAAAAGGATGGCCAATCCATAAAAATGAGCCAGAGCTCCTCCAGGCAGGGTATAGTCCCCCATTACGGACTTTGAGCCGAAGCTCCTCCTGGTGAGTCAAAAACTCCTCCTGACAGGGTATAGTCCCCCGTTGCGGACCTTGAGCCAAAGCTCCTCCTGGTGAACCGAAGTTCCTCATGACAGGGTATAGTCCCCCATTGCGGGACATTGAGCCGAAGCTCCTCCTGGTGAGTCATAACTCCTCCCGACAGGGTATAGTCCCCCATTGCGGACTTTGAGCCGAAGCTCCTCTTGGTGAACCGAAGTTCCTCATGACAGGGTATAGTCCCCCATTGCGGACATTGAGCCGAAGCTCCTCCTGGTGAGTCATAACTCCTCCTGACAGGGTATAGTCCCCCATTGCGGACTTTGAGCCGAAGCTCCTCCTGGTGAACCGAAGCTCAATAAAAACGACGTACAGTCCTCTGCGTGGACAAAGAGACATCGCACAATGCTAGTCTAAACCATAAAATGATCGTCATGATCACCAAGAAGTGTCAATTACAGTAAGCTAGTAAATATATGAGCTTAGCTTCATGTCCCATAACCACTAGCTTAACTTAAATATTTACGAACAAATTGTAGATCTCCACTATAAAATTGTCACAAGAGATTCAATCGAACAAGTCTAAGAATTAACCGACGAAGTAAACGCAAGCGTTTCATACCACTCGTTTTACTAAGTCGTTTAATTAGATTTCTCATACGAGTGAGGTAAAGGCTTGTATATACTACTAGATTGGAAAACGGTTTAAGAAAACGAGCTTTGTAATAAAATGGTGTTAAAATCATTGTGATGAAAGAGTTTTGATATTTACCACTAGTATAGAAAACCTTTATATTTTTAAAGTGACAAATCACAAAGAAGATTGTAGGAACAATCAATCACTAAGATTCACATTCGAAAACGTGAATAAAATCCAAAGAAATCGATACCGAATCCATCGAAATGGATATTCCAAGAATTCCCGAAGAAAGTAAGTCATCAAAGTCAATAACAAATGATAACGACAAAAAGGGAAATAACACGAATCGATTAAAGTTAGAAATTCAAACAACTAGGCGAAATAGGCAAAAATGCACCAGGTCGGTCGGCCGGCTACAGAGCTCGGTCGACCGGACCCTGTTCCAAAAAAGTCTCGGGAAGCAGGTCGGTCGGCCGAACCCTGTACTCGGTCGACCGAACCTTGAATAGAGAAGTGCTTATGCACTTGGCAACAGGTCGGTCGGCCGGCTACAGGGCTCGGTCGACCGGACCTGTTGCCAGTCCCCTCCCAGTCCATCCAATTGAGGTCCAACCTCGACCAAATTGCATTCTCTCGAGCAACGACGCTAAGGGATTATGCCAATCGACTACCCGGCCCTATAAGCTCTTCGATGCATCTCCAAAAAAACATGATCAAAGATCAAAGCTATGATTTTAAGGAATTGAACCCAAAACACTAAAAATTGAAATATTCACCAAATCAATCCAAACCAAAAGCAATTGCACATGAATAAGTGTTAGGAATTCATGCCTAACAATCGAAGGTAATTCATAGACTTAGATGTGAGATTAAAAATCTCACCTTTGAACCCAAACAATAGAAGAAGAAGCTTGAAAGCAAGATTAGATCAATTCCTCTTCAATAACAACTCAAGAAGCTTCAATCTAAGCTTAAAAGAGAAACATTTCCTAAATTAGGTTTAGGAAATTTCTGAAATCAAAGAGAGAATGAGTTGGAGAAGAAGAAGGAGATGCTTACTAATGGGTTCTCTTTGAATTTGGAGCAAGAACTTGAGCTAGCAAGAGGAACTAGGGCTTGGAGTTTCTAATTCCCTTTCCTTTCCACCATTTTCAGTTGGAGCTTGAGTTTGAGGAGTGGGAATGAGTGAATGGAGAGGAGAGGGCTGAGCTAGAGTATAAGTGGGGTTAATAGGCTGAAACCCAACCCAAAGCCCTAAAGAAAAAGTAGCAAAATTCAACTTACTCCAAACATATCGAAGTTTATACTCAAAAAGGTCGCAAATGTCATTTTGAACTCAATGGGGGTGGTCTCGAGTCCCAATTCGACTGTTTGCAAAAAGTAGCTTTTCGGACCAAAATCCGAGCATCGAAAAAATATTTAAATAAAATATTTAAATATACAATCGATAAATATGCGGGTTGTTGCATAGATGGTTCTTTAGTTTACCCAATGAAGGCTCTTTCGATCCCAAGATCTTTTGTTTATGGATCTTCTGGAAGGAAGTGCATCCTTTGCATACATCATTGAAGCAGTAGTATACCACTGCAGCAGGGGTCGATGATTCCTTGTTTACGAATTGGCTACGATATTTTTCTAGAATCCGAAAGGTAGAAGGATCTTCTGAAAAGTTTTGTGTCCATTGCGTAAATAATGGATCAGCAGCGGGCCACTGCTATCGTATTATTATTGTTTGACATTTTATTTTGAGCGGTACTTCTCATACCGGTTTTTAAGTATTTTTCACTTGGTGTTGAGACATGTCTACTAAGTAATTGGAGATTTCTAGTCCTATGCCTGATCAACATACGACCAGAGCCTGCAAGAAAGAGGATAAGCCTGTTAAGACATTGAGTTATAAAAGTATTTTGATAAAGTATTGTATAAAGGATATTTTGGTCATTTTTGTCAATTATAAATACTTTAAAATGTTTAAAATATTGTTTATTTATATACAATATGGATATTGTTTAATAGTAAATTATCCGTGTTGTAAATATTTTAGAAGTTATTAATTTAATAAAACATATTAAAAGTAAATGATTATTGATTTATTAATAATGTTTGAAAAGCATCTTGAGATAAAATTGAATAAAATTATAAATAATGGATTGAATGTTTTTAGTACTTCTTTGTAAATATAAGTAATGATGTAAATAATCATTTTCCTATAGTTTACATATATTTATAAAGACGTTATTTAAATATTTAAATGATATTTATAAGTGAAGCAAGAAATTTCACAAATGAATTTTTGAAAGGTATTAAAGTATTAAAGATGATTGATTTGCAAATAAAGCTTTCAAATGAATATTTCAATTAAAATTTATATAATTTTCTTTAAATATTATATAAATGGGAAAAATTTGATTTGCGAAGTTTATTTATAGTAATATACTTGACAAATACATTTGAATCCCTATTTTGGTAGTATAGTTTGAAATATTTACTTGATTTCGAAGTACTAATAGTAGATTTATAGGTTTATTAACTATTTGAATTTTATATTTAACCATAATACATGTTTTTCCATGATTTGAATATTCATTTTAAACAAGTGTTTAAAATTTATTATGAAGATATAAAATCTTATACTTTGATTTTAGAAATTTAATGTAAGATTTGAGTGTACTATTAGTTTCAGTTTAATAACCTTGAGTTTATACTTATTTTAAAAATAACGTGTTTAATAAATTTTAGGATTTAAAGAATTTTATTTTAAAGCTTATTATAATGTTTTGATATAAATTTCTAACATTGTTTTATACTTTTGAAAAAATCTTTGCATAATGCTATGAGGATTTTCAAATATATCTTATATTTTTACCAAGTGAGTGAGGTTAAATGTTTTAATGGAATTTTTAGATATATTGAAATATTTCTTTTCTCTTCAAGGGTGAATACCAAAAACTTAAATTTTTATTCAATAGCCGAATTAAATTATAAACTTAAGTAAGGCAGTAGAAGCTTAAGTAATATTTTTTTTGAAGTGATTCATTAATGGCTTAAATCCTTAATGGAAAACAAATTATGTAAGTGGTTGATCTATGAATAAATAAATGAATGGAAAAGAAAATAATGAGAAGAAAAAACGGTAGAATAAACTAAAGAAAATTTAAATTAGAATTTCAACTATTGTAATGAAATAAATTTTTAACTATTTAATAATTGGAACTTCTAAAGTCGAAAGTAAGAAATTAAATGCTAAGTTATAAATGAAATATACAAGGGATTTGAAATTTGTAACTTGTAACTTGTAAACAAAAAGAATATTAAAATAAGAAATGACAAGTATTGAACATTTATTTACTAAAATGGAATAAGATAAACTTGTGTAACTTTCAATAACCTTCTTAGAAACATATACATATAACTTACCAGGATATCAAAAGTTGCAATGTTAAATAAGGATATGTGATGGAATATTATACAAGAATAAAACTTAAGTAACGAATGTGTTTAATGGAATTTACTTTATAAACAAGAAATTTGATATGAAAATAGCTATAAACCAGAGTTATAATTGTAGTACTATTAAATAAAATGAAATAGAAAGTGAATATTGTAAGCAAAGAATTATGAACTTAAGTTAAGGTTTGCAGCTGTTGATAACTAAAGTAAATAATAAAATGAACACTATAATAAATTTAATGATTGAAACTTTAGAAATGGTTGATTACTTTGATCCCTCGTGAAGAATGTATGCTTGTTTGCAAAAGATTGTTGTTATGTTGTATTGATTTATTTTGATTTTATGTGATGATTGTATGCTTTTGGCTGAAAGTGATTGTGTTATGTTATGTTGATGGTTGTTATTAATTTAAATTAATATAATCATTTCACTTCTATATAATTTTTAACCTCTTTGGATTATATAAGTGGAATACAGGCTATGGAAGCAATTGCTACTGCTTTTGGTTTCACAAAATAAGCGTTATTTGCCCGTCAAATAAGCACGTTCTTGGACTACGGTTTTCTAGCGATATTATATTGTTTTTCCCGCTGTTGGGACATATTATTTTGAAAATATATAATATTTTTTTTATTTTGATATTATAACTTCTTCCGAGCCTCTCCGTACAAATGAGACTTTGCCAAAAGTTTTCATGAATTTTGGACTTAGAAAATTTTATGAAATGTTTTCTAAACTTTGTTAACTATAAAAGATTTAATTGTTACAAACTGATATATTTTATTTAAACTATTTAGTTTTGTAAATAAATTGTTATAAATTTAACATTTTGAATAAGATATATTGATTCCTTAATTCCTTTCTTTCCTCTTCTTTTTCCTTTTCGGGGACGAAAAGTTTGAGTAAGGGAGAGTGTAACAATCCGTAATTTCGACAATCAAAATTCGTTAATTTAATAAGATTTTGGTAATTTAATATTAAAGAAATAAAAATTTGTAACTTAATAATGAAACGAATACTAAAATGAAATGCAACAATTTTAATTAAAGCTAATTATTAACAATTTGACTGGAATTCCAATTAATCGAATTAGTATAATATTATAACTTGGTTATAAGCTTAATATAAGAAAACCAATGCACATATTTAATTAATCAATGAATTAGTATATAATTCATTGAAATTGAATAAAAATAGTGTTAGGTAAGAAATTGTAACATTTGTTTGTAAATAATGTATCTATAAGTGTGATTAAAGGCTAATAGTAACAATTGTCATAGGTTACCTATTTATTTGATCTGTTACTTAATTAGAAATCAATTGAAATCAATTCACTTAATTAGTGCAGTTAATATAGGTTAAATTGATAATTCGAATGTTGATTTATTAATGAAATAAGGTATGATTAATTGAATTGGTAGTAGTAGTTATAATAATTAGTTGTAAATAATAAACTTGCAAATGTTATAAATTGTAGTAAATGGTGGCAATTATTGTTTGTTACCAATATATTTAATCAGTTGAAATTAAATGCAAATAGATGTTACATCCATGTGATTTAATACAATAATTGAAAGTGTATATGTAGTAAAATAAATAGAAATGTAAATTTATTCATAAAGTAATAACTGAGTTAATAAAAGAATGAAATTGAGATAAATAATTAATTGGGACTTTAAATTTTAATTGATGTGTAAATTTGACAAAATCCAATATAATGGAAATATAATAGTTAATACAAATAAAAGATGGAAATTGGAATATACTAATGTAATGAAATGTAAAACAAATGTTAAATGTGTTATAAAGTAATATTAGGTTTAGTATAGAGATTGAAGTTGAATAAAATCAATTTATCGGAATTAATTATAATTAACTGGATTTGATTACAGTGGAATTGAATGTTGTAATTAGTGTAATAACTAATATTGAATTGTTATATAAATTTATATTAAGTCATTTTAAGTGCCTAAATGATTAAAAATGGTGAAATTGGTTAACTATCAAGTTTTGAATTAAAAAGTGAATTAATCAATTTAATATTAATTTATTTAATTAACTGAAGTATAGTCATTTTGGCAACTGTCTCGGATTTGGAGGAAACTAGTTTTATCAGATCCGTAACGGTGAATTATTATAGTATTTCAAGTTTCGTAGCAATCGAACTTGGCATTTGATCGTACGGACTTGAAACGCCTAGAAATCAATTTGATTGAAATCAATTTGAAATAAGCTGATTTTAACATAACTTCTTCATACAATGGAATTAGGACCCAAAACCTATTCCATTGAGTTTAAAAATATTGAAAACATCTATTTTTTATTATATGGGTTGAAACATTTTCGTTCTAGAGACAGAACGGGCTTTTCGGGTCGTTTATCGTTCAAATCCAAATCAATCTGGTCCGTTCATTCTATTTTTTTCTGATCTGCCTATGGATACCTTGTTATAAACCCTAATTATTTTTTATTCCTCATTACAATACGTAGAGAAGTTTCTGTTGCTCCTCTTTTCCAATAGCGGAAAACCCTAAATTATCCATTCAATTTCAATTCAAAATTCAACTTCAAAATCAAAACTCCTCGAACTGTATCAAATTATATATCGATTTGAAAATCTCGACGAGCGTAATCCACTACAACGATTCATTTTTCAATTCGAATTTTTGCTCGACCAGGAATTGACGAAGAAGCTTCGGCAGTCCACTAGCCACGGTCCCTTTTAACGGTGGATGTACGACTATTTGGAGATCAGAGGTTGCTGGCTTTTACTGATTGATGAGAGAAGTCGATCTATGTGGTTGAAGCGCTAAGACCATCAGCGAGTTCACCTCGAATCACCATGGAAGCTTACGCGTTCAAGTTTGCCTGGGAGCGTCGAGCGTGGCGAGGTGGAGTCCGGAGTAGTAGTGAAGCGTGGGCATCACGCTCGTGGTGTTTGAACTTGATGGCGTCGATCAAAGAGGCGTGCGGTGAGGGACGTTCGATGGCGGTTGTTAGGGTTAGTGGGTTCGGCTTTACTATACAGTGTTGCAAAGGTGACGTGTATTAGTTATTTTATTTTATTTTATTAATCTTAATTTTTATCGTATGATCTTCTAATGTGTATAACTTTTACATACGAGGTCCGATTCACGTGCGGTTTATTTTGCCTGGACCGTATCGGAGTTCCGGACATTTTGACACTTGTTTGGAAGAATTCGGAGACTGTTTGAATATCAGACTTAAATTGGATTTAAATTCAATTTAAATTCAAAGGTGAGTGTTTTAACCCACTCAAAACTTCCAAAACTCCTTATGTTTGTTAAATTAATTTTTAATGTGATTGGAAATTTATTTATTGACCGTTTGGTATATTTTAACCCATCATCTTTGTTAATTTAAATTTATTTGAATTAAATCATTAATTTATTTATTATTGAATATAAATAGCCAGTTAAATACCTATTATTGATTTTAAATTATCTATTGTTGTTTATTGATTGATTTGGATGATGATTGTGATGGATGATTGATTGTTGATATTGGATAAATGTATGTTGTATTTTATATCGTTATAATACCGCAGGTTCACTATGGGTTGAAATGAAACATAACCGAACGATCTTATAGATTAGGGGAAAATCGTTATGGGTTGAAATGATAAACCCGAATGGTTTTCATTGATTAGAAACGTTGATTTTTGGTACTAGTTGAAATGACACATATCATATAATTTCTTGATTTTGGATTTTATTTGGAACTTTGAAGGATTTAAATTAATTCAAACTTCGGATTTGTTATATTAGATGATTAAGGTTGATATTTCGAAGTATTTGAAACCTTTTAAGTAAATATATTCACATTGTACACTTGATAGGAGATGGAAATCCTGTAACATTTCTGAAGCCATTGCATTCATATTTTATTAATTTGACTTACATAAGATCTTTTAGTTCTGACTCGAGTGTTTTGTCTCTTCATTATGCCTGGGTCAGTCTGAGCTTTTCAGTGTATTAAAGACCATTTTATTTTCTAGAGGACGAAGGCGAAGATTCGGTGTATTATTTCTATCTATTATTATTATTCCACCACGTTATGTGTTCCGCTGCATTATTTGTTTATTTATGTGTATGTATAACTCCGATTTGAATTTGTAAAAGTGTTATCAATGTTATTTGTAAAACAGCTTCATGAACTGTTTATTTGATTATTATATTTTGCGTTCCGCTACGAGATTCTGTGTTTTATTTTTCCCTCTTTCATTTTTTTCTTATTTACCCTATTAACGATCCTTCCTTTTGAATCGTTTGAAATAGACATGTGCGGTTTATTGTCGATTTAAACTGTCCAAAAAGGTTGGTCGTTACAAAATATTAGTATTATTTGGAAGTATTTTTGGATATAAATATTTTCAATAAGATTTAACAGAAATGTTTTTAAAAGAATTTTAAAGGAAATAATTTATGTACTTCCCTCTTCTGTCGTTGGAAAATAATTTTCGTGATGACGGCCGCATCATCGACATTCATTTTCAAGTCTCAAAGTGGGGGAGGCCGCATTGTAGATTTGCTACGCATTTGTTTCGATAAATAGGTTTGATTTAAAATTTCTAAATATGATTTGATATATATATATATATATTATTTCATGATGATTTGAAATGATACCTTGTATTTAGTTCTTAAATTTTCTATTAATTGGTTAATTGGTTATTTTCAATTATTGAAATGAAATGGAATTTTCGATAATTTTAAATGGTAGGAAACTTCCAAATTAAAATCTGAAATATAAGCTAAGTGAATAATGAAAATATAATGAAATTGAAGTTTCGTAACTTGTAAATTAAAAGATAATGGAATATCAAACATGTAAAAAAACATAAGTAATGAAAATGTTTTCAAATGGAATTATGTCTACAAATTAAAACGTAAGATGTACAAGAAATGGTATAAACTTAAGTTAATGTTTTGAAATTATCAATAATTAAATTGAATAGTAAAAAGAGAATACGATTTAAGTAAATGATTATAAACTTAAGAAAATGTTGAAATGATTCAAAAATAGATTTAATAGTAAATAGAACTATGTATGAAGAAATAAATGTGAATTAAAAGGTAGAAAACTTAAGTATGACATGATTCATTAATGAATATTAATATTAAATGGAAATCAAGTTATACAAGTAAATAAATGTGAATTAAATTGCAAAGAAACTTAAGTAATATTTTAAGAATTGGTACATTGATGATTTTAATTATTGAATGGGAAATAATTTATGAAAATAAATGAATATAAATTAATAAAAATGACCTTGTACGAATGAATTAAAATAAATGAAAAGTGAATGATGTAAAAAAAGAAACCAATAGAACAAAATATGTAAGTTGTGCGTAGATCATTTTATTCGCATAACAGTTTTGATCCAGATTTGAATGCATAATTTGTGGTAATTCACACCAGTCCGAATTAGGATTTTTTGCTCGATTCTTAACGGTGAACATTTGATATGAATTTTTGATATGAATTTGAAGCTTCCATCATAATTTATGGCTATGCAAGGAAAACAGAAATTTCTAACCAGGAAATCGGATCAGAGTCTGCACTAGAGTGTCGGGTTAACAATACTAATTCGAACGTGAAATTGGTGTATTCAAAGAAGCGATTAGAATTGGTATTGTGTATAAATAATATATGTACATTGTACAAATTTAAATAATATTTATGTTCCTTGTTGTTTGACTTATGGGATGTTTTGGGAATTGATACTTCGATTTGTTTGAGGTTGTATGAATAATCTATTAAATAATTACCTAAGACTGTTGAGCGTAAGGTGCACTTGGTAGTTTATTTATCACCCTTGTACAATGAAAAGTTTTTGAACCTGGACAAACCATCAGTTTTGGTTGCTATGGATGCGTGATGGATTCTTTTATTGCATATAATGGCCATATTGCTTTTGTTTGCATATGATTATTTTATATTGTGTTGTATGTGCTAACGTTTTCGGATTACAGTTTTTGTAGCGGTATTTTGTTGTTTTTCCCATTGTTGGGATGCTTGATAATTAAAATATGATATATATATACAATGTAATTATTGATATTGTTATTTTCCCGGACCTACTTGCGCAAAGGAGATGTTGCCAAAAAAATTCGTAAATTTATGACCTGGAAATTTTTTTGGAAGTTGAGTTGTTTTCAAATTTGTATTAGACCTAAATATTTAAGTTTAATTGTTTTAAATTGATTATTTTGAATAAAACATATCAAATTTCTTGATCCCTTCTTGTCCCTTTTAGGGGACAAAAAGTTTTGAGTGGGGGAGATTGTAACGACCCATATTTTTGACAACTAAAAATATTCAATTTAATAAGAATTTGGAATTTAATATTATCAGAAATTAAAATTTATGATTTATTAATAAAAAAATTATTATAATATTATTTAATAATATTGATTGATTGTAATTGACAATTGTTTTAATGTAATTTCAATCAATTATTTTGTACACAAATTTATTAAACTTTATTTGTAAACAATAAATTTATAAATGCGTTTAAATTACTCTATTGTAATTATTGTTCTATTTTCGATCTTATTGTTTAATCCGTTGAAATTAATTTGGAAATCAATTGTTGGAATTTACTGTAATGGAAATATTGCAATTAAGAATAATAAGATGGAAACTTATGTGGAATAAATTCATAAGGTAATAGTTAATTTAATATAAAATATTTAAATCAAAAATAAATGATATGTTGGAATTTAAGTTATAATAAAATAAGTTTTTATTTCTGTTTTAATTTAATGTTGAAATTAATGTAATATTTAAATCTTGGATTTAATATGGAAATTATATTTTAAATGATTATTAACTTCTGTATAATCAAGAATGATGATAGAAAACTTTTAATTTAGAATTTAAAAGTGATTAAATTGATTTTTAAAATAGAGTGTTTTAATCAACGTATAATATTTGTCTTTTAGGCACTGTCTCGGATTTCGATGAAACCAGTTTCATCGGATCCGTAATAGTGAATTATTGTAGGATTTCAAGTTTCGTAGCGATCGGACTTATCATTTGATTATATGAGCTCGAAACGCGTAGCAATCAATTAAAGGATTTAATTAAAATAATTTGATTTTAAAAGCTAACTTCTATATACAATGGAATTAGAGTTTGAAATTAGTTTCATTGGTTTTAAAATATTAAAACCTATATTTTGATACATAGGATGAACTATTTTCGTTTCGGGAATGAAATGGGCTTTTCGAGCCTTTATTATCGTTTTGACCCAATCGATATGTTCCATCCATTCCTTTTACATCTTTGTCCATATATATATATATATATATATATATATATATATTAGCATCAAAATTGGTCACTAACACTCAAGAAAAGATTTGTATAGAGAGATTAATGAAGATAATAAATTAAAACAAAGGAATGTATGCAAAACTAATTGCATAAACAAGAACACTAGAATTATAGTGGTTCGACGTAATTGCCTACGTCCACTATTTATATAATCTTTATTGCTTTTCTCAAAGACATGAATATAGATACAATCCATTAACAAATAACTCGAATACAAGTTTGAACTGAAAGAACGAGTACCAAAAATGGCAGAGTATCCCTGGAGTTCCCGAAAAAAGGTCCCTTCCACTATACCTCTGCCCTCCTATTTATAGATGAAGATAGGTTAGATATCTTGTTCGGTCCCAAAACCAAGGTATCTCAACCCATATATGGCAATCTCGAGTTGATCGAACCAGGCATACTAAGCGACTTTCGACCAACCGACATATGCCGACCCATTAAGGCCGATCGGTGGTCATTGAGCAATTGACTCGAACCGAACTCTTAAAGGACTCGGAGTAACTCACGGTGGTTCTCGAAGTAAAGCAGTGTTAACTTCCTCACTCCACTGTTGATCCCACTTACAGGCTAACTCCCTCATTGTGCACCGAACCAAACTCACCGACCATACGTGTCGAACCACTTCTGATCGAAAGATACCAACTTCCCTTCATGGCCCAGCGATGAGTGATCGGTCCACTTAGTCTTCCCTTTATGGCCGAGCGATGAGTGACCGGTCCACCTTGACATTCTCTCTATGACCGAGCGACGAGTGACCGATCCATCTTGGCCGAATGACTAGGGCTAATCATGCTTTCTTGGCCGAACCTCCCATACCGAGCCATATATGCCAAACCATGCTTTAAGGCTGATCCGCTTGAATATACTGAGCCACTCAAATAGGTCGAACCATAAACTGATGTCGAACCATGTATATAGGCCGAACGATATATGTATGCTAAACTACTTAAATCAGGTCAATCTTTTATATTTCCAACCTCTCACCGACTCGAGTTTCAACTTGATTCAATCAAAACCTCTATAATTATCGTCTTGTAGCCGGACCAAGCAGCCGGTAACATTTGCCCCCCAAAGTGTCGTGTGAAACAACACGACACGCTTTGAATTGTTGATCAATTCCTGCTTTCAAAAGTCAAACGTATACAATCTCATGAAGGCCAAAACTTGACGAACCTTCCTAGCATGTTGTACATTTTTGATTTTTTTTAAGCGAGTGGATCGGTGGGTGAGAGACTGAACCACTCGCCCGGTATGCCCAATACAAAGCGGCTCGGCATGCCATCACCGACCCACTCTGCCTACCAGATCTATGACTTACTCCACACGACACACCCAAAGTGCATGGACCGGTTCTAAAGGCACCGGCCTGTTCATCTTCCCTTCGCTGCACATATAAATATCTCTTTTCTTCCCTTCACTTTTACTTTATCTCTACAAGAACTTCTAATTTACCTCCCCTCGAACCTCGGCAACTACTCCAGCTTTCCTTTCTCTTCCCGAATCCAGTACGTTCGCTCCATAACTCCCTCTGTTAACAAACCTAAACGAACTTCGGCCCTAAATCTAATGGCTCCCTAAGCTTCGATTCATTCCTATAGGTATGAATCTTTCAGTCGATCCACTTTCCCAAATTAGGGGTTTTGTACGAAGGTCGATTTTACGAGTTTTCTTCCGATTACGGACAGTATGAATCGTTGTAGATGAGGAAGACGAACCGAAAATAGGAACATGCCTTAGGGTTGGAACTTGGTATGGTTTTAACTGATTTCGAGCCGGTGAGGTGGAGAGGAGAAAAGAAAAGGATATCAGTGATCTCCGGGTTGTAGGTTCCTGTTGGGCTACCGAGCAAGGGAGTGTGGTTGTTAGGTTATTGGAGCAGGGCTGAATTGGTGATCTGGTATGAAGTCATTCGACGATAAGGGAACGTGGGAGAAAGGAGTGTGTGCGGTAGGAGTTTGTAAGTTTAGAAGGCATAGGCTGAGTGATAACACCGAGTTAGTATTTTGGGTGGAAGTCTACTAGTTGGTAAGTCTCTTGTGGGAGTAGTGCCAGAGTGAGAGCGTTATTCGGCCGAGAATAAGAGAGTGGACCGGCCAACATGTGTTTAGGAATGTGGCCGCTCAGTTTTCAAGGAGTGAGTATTGGTAAGGAGAGTGATTGGGTTGGTGTCCTTAGTCTAAGGGGTCGTTCAATAGCTTGTAGATAGGTGGTTCAGTATGTAGGTTCAGAAAGACCACCGACCTTGGGCCTTGGGATCAGCATTGACAATCAAAATCATCTCCACTTAAGCATAGCATATGCCAAGATCACATACTTCCGCGCCTGACCATAGAACAATGAAAAATGACAGGAACTTAGGCACATGAGCATATGGAACAGGTTTGAACTGATAACTCCCTAGTTCTAACAACTATAAAAGAGAGTTCAACTTAACAAAAGCAAATAACAGCCTTCAACATATAATCCCAATGCCCGATTTCAAGACTCCCACTACCGAACATAGGACAGGCGCTCGGGGACGGTCAGTGATGACGATCTTCGAAGATGACAGCTTACCACTTAATCACATTTCATCGGTCTTTAAATCTTTAATTCTTTTATATTCATGCTTAAATGATTGCGCTAGTTCACATACCGAACGGGGGGAATATTATCATCGTTATGTCTGATATCGATTGTCTTTCAAATATAGTTTAAACAGGTATCTACCCATAGCCATCGCTCTTTAAAGATGTCCAAAAAATCGAGCTCAGCTACAGTTTCTGACAAGCCTGAGCCAAGTTCTCAACAGGAGGTAGTAGGAACTTCGTAACCATCGACAACCCCTACACAAGGTATCCCAAATTCATCAGTTGCGGTCATTGGCCCGGCTCCTGATGTTATAGATGGAGCAGTCATCCTGGATGATCCTGTTGATTCACAAGCTTCAAAAATCGACGAAGCCAGTCTTTGTGGGTTATGTACAATTCATGAAATCCCTTTCGACGACATATTAGTTCCATCGGGGCAAGATCAGCCTTACCTGCCCCCAGCTGGATATACAGCTTATAATAAATTCAGGTGTTGGGTTAGTAGTGTGCCATCTTTCAACTCCTTTCTCTGTGAAGTGTTACAGTATATCGGGATCGCCCCGGCATAACTACGTCTCAATAGTCATTCGTTCATCTATGGCACTTGTATTCTCTTCATGAGCATCTTAATCAGGCTTCCACTCTCGGCGATATCCGCTACATTTATCGCTTCAAAAGACGGTCTGATAGTCCAAATTTCATATTCCTTGAGCCACACTCCAAGTGTCAGATCCCGACGGGGATGTGGAGTAAATTCTCCCAATATAAGCAAGCATGGTTTTACATACGCTGCCCCCTTGGTTTTGCAAGAAGATGGCTGGAAGGAAGTAAGTTCCATTTTCGGACCAATATTTGTTTAAGGCACGAAGTGCATTCTTTCTAAACTTCTTTCGACATTTTCAGGTATCAGCCCACGTCCTGAAAGCACCGGGTATTCTGAGGCCGATGCGGCCACTCGAGTTGTTCCCTAAGAGATCGGAAGATCAAATTCGTTATTTCCAATGAATCGCTTTTAAAGTTTGGATTGTTGGCGGAAGGTCAAACAACTCTTCCAACTAGCGCCATTACAATCGAATATGTCTCGAAAAAAGGCAAAGGGCAAACTAGGCCTTCGATGCCCTCTACATGAGGAACTCCTGATATATCTGAGGAAGGAGAAATAAAGGAGGCCGAGGTTCCAAAAACAACCGACGAGAACTTAGGTTCCAATATTGCACCAACAACGGATGCGCCTGGCATTGCCAAGTCACTTCCCTCTTCGAAGAGGCAAAAAAGATTAGCTTATAAACTAAAAAGAAAACAGTAAGCAAGACTTCTAAAGTTACAATCACTCCGGTTGAGAAAAAGTCGTCTTCCCAGCATCTAGAGGGTTCACTGAAAGGTCTTTCAGACCTGACCATCCTCGGTGACCTGCTGAATTACGGTTTCAATGGCCCAAGGGATATGGGACTTAATTCTCCTATGAGAGGCGATGGAGGTGATCAAATTCCTCATCAAGGAGAAAAAACTCCTATAAGTAAAGCAAAAGAAACTGTTCCGTCGGGGGGGAGGGACACTAGGACACACACGAACACTTACACTTCACCTTGCACTTAAATTTTAGCCATTACAGTATTCTCACTAACTCGTTCTCACTTAATTTCTGTGCGGGTGATATGGGGCGCACTCACAGATTTGATTACCTTCGCGGGTCCTCTATCATCCACCATTCCAGTCGGGATTCGGGGTCAGGTAGACGCCGAGAAAGAGATGATAGCGGCGATAGGGACTACCGTCCCAAAGACTCGTCGTCTTCTCGAAGAAAACATACGGCCACTCTTCATACCCCAACGATCCTCTCCCTCACTCAGAGCACAGTTGGAGAAAATCTGCTCAAAAGGGGTCCCAATCTGAAGCTCCCCGCGACCAACACGCTGATTCGTCCAACACAAAGCAATCTCATGAGCCTCATAAAAGTCTATGGCTCCGGTTAAGCAAACCCCTCCAATATCTACACATGATTCGTCAGTAGCTGAAAGATTGGTTGAGTTTAAAGCCATATTTTCTAAGATATGCTTCGAGGGACTGAAATTTCTTCCTGCGATTCACTAGTTCCAGGGCATGTCAAACAAAGCGCCATCGCTTGCAATAACGATGTCTATGTTCAATACAATGCATTTTTTCACTTGGTAGAAAAAGTTTCAGAAGTTTCTATGAAACGTTAGTATGAGATCGATCGCCTGAAACATGAAGCCATCCATGATAAAGACAAAGCCAAGGATGAATAGCTTTCCTCGTACAAATCTCAACTTGAAGCTGTCCAACAAAACACTTAAAATACAACCGAGGCAGTCAGTCATCTGGAACTACTCACAAAAGAAAAATTGATGAGGCGGTTAAATGCTGTGGCGCTTTAGCCTTAGAAAAAGAATCCATTCAAAAGGAGAAGGATGTCCTTGCTCAACGAGTCAAAGAATTGGAGGAGCTACTCCTCAAAGAAAAGGAAGAAAAAATTGCCGCTCAAGAGGAGTCGCACCGATATTGCAACGAGATTGTCGCTACACGACTTCTAAAAACAAACTTGATAAAGAGCTTTCCAAAGCTAAAGCATTAAAGGACGCAGCCTGTGAAGAGGGCGAAAGAATGGCATTGATAGGAATTGACTCCCACCTTAAGGCAACTGCTGAAGCCGGGAGAGAAGAAATTAAATGCCTATTTGATCCGCTTATTGATGAATACAACCTCAGGTTCTCATGCATCGAGATCTATCTTTCATGGGCAAGGGTTACCTCTAATCATTAGCTAAGGCATGGGATACCTTGATAAAAATCAAACTAGTAGAACTGGGCGTCGATGAGGTTGATGAGGGTTCACTTGTGAAGGAAGTGCTACGAGGAAACGAGCCTTCCGACTTATCTGTAGCTAAATCCCTTTATGGAAGAGATTCCTCCTTATCAAAAGGGAAGGACGAAGTTGCTGATCCATTCGAAACTGAATCTCCAGTTCTTCCTTCTGTTCGTAACCGATCGCTCTCCACCCAATCCTTTCGAACAGCCTTTTGGCTATGATCCAAAGAAGCCCAAGCTTGATATCCACATTCTATCCCCAATTCCAAAGGGTGAGACTCCCAAAATAGCTGAGAATCAACCAAAGACTGGTAATTAACCTTTCTTTTTAGAGTTCTAATAACCACCGCTTCTTGGCGAGCAATAGATGTATTTTAAAATTGGTCATTTATGACTTGTGTAGGTCATTCTGATCCTGAACCAACTCCAAGGAGCGATGCCGCCACAGATAAGGAAGAGAAATTGGGAGAGGCATCTCATACTGGGAATGCTCCCAGACCCAATGCTCAAATGATTGGGGAGCTCGATGAGGACAAACTCGAGAACCCCTCACCTATAGAAGAACATGATGAAGTTGAAACCACGAGTGCCTCCGAACACACTTTGAAACTTAGCATGAAGGAACAAATCACGGAAGAGGGGAAGAAGAAAGCTGAAATTAAGGCTGAGCCTCAAGTGGTGGAACTGGATGATCCCCTGAACAGACCTCTGAAGGTCATTCTCCCTGTTGGGATCATGCCACTGGAAGTTCCTTCTCCTTCTCCGAGCACCACCTTACTAGGAAGCAAGGCGTCCAAGAGAAAACGCTCGGGTGAGGAGCCTTCGGAGAGGCCGAAGAAGGTGAAAAAATCAAAAAGGTAGCGATCCGGTCGTGCCTCGTTCAGCCTGAATGAACTCGGGTCATGTAGTTGTTTTTATTTATTTTATAGTTGTTGTGAATAATATTTTGTTCCAAATTCTAGAATTGGTCACTAACACTCAAGAAAAGATTTGTGTAGAGAGATTAATGAAGATAATAAATTAAAACAGAGGCATGTATGCAAAACTAAATGCAGAAACAAGAACACCAGAATTATAGTGGTTTGGCGTAACTATCTATGTCCACTGTTTATGTAATCTTTGTTGCTTTTCTCAAAGGCTTGAATACAGATAAATCCAACAACAAATAACTTGAATACAAGTTTGAACTGAAAGAAGCGAGTGCCAAAAATGGCTGAGTATCCCTAGAGTTCCCATAAAAAGGTCCCTTCCACTGTACCTCTACCCCCCATTTATAGACAAAGATAGTTTAGATATCCTGTGCGGGCCCAAAACCAAGGTACCTCGGCCCGTATATGGCAAAATCGAGTTGACCAAACCAGGCATACCGAGCGACTTTCGGCCGATCGACAAATGCCGGCCCATTATGGCTGATCGGTGGTCATTGAGCAATTTACTTGAAGCGAACTCTTAAAGGAATTAGAGTAACTCGTGGTGGTTCTCGAAGTAAAGCAGTGTTGGCTTCTTGTCTCCACTGTTGATCCCACATACAGGCTAACTCCCTCATTGTGCACTGAACCAGACACCGACCATATGTGCCGAACCACTTCTGACTGAATGACACCAACTTCCCTTTATGGTCGAGCGATGAGTGACTGGTCCGCTTAGTCTTCCCTTCATGGTCGAACAATGAGTGACCGGTACAACTTAACATTCTCTCCATGCCCGAGCGATGAGTGACCTATCCATCTTGACCGAACGACTAGGGCTAATCATGCTTTCTTGGCCGAACCTCCCACACCGAACCATATGCGCCGAACCATGCTTTAAGGCTGATCCGCTTGATTATACCGAGCCACTCAAATAGCCGAACCATACACTTATGCCAAACCTTGTATACATGTCGAACGATATATATATGTTGAACTACTCAAATCGGGTCAAACTTTTGTATTTCCAACCCTCATCAACTCGAGTTTCATCTTGATTCAATCAAAACCTCTGTAATTATCACCTTGTAGCCGGGCCAAGCAGCTGGGTAACAACACACACACACACACATATATGTTGTTATAAAACATAACGACCTTCTTCCATTCTATTTTTTTGTAGTACAATTTCAATTCTTATCTGTTCCTTCTCAATGGAGATTACCCAAAACCCTAATTACTGATTTCAAATCAAATCTAGAAATTCAAACTGCTCAAACCCTATCATGTAATATATATCATTGTGAAGGTCTCAACGAATGGAATCTGTGCCTGCAATTCGTTTTTCGATTAGAGGCTCTTTTTGTCTAGAAATTGGAAAAACATTCTCCACCATCCATTCCAGGGCTTGGATTCGACAGTGGATCTTCACCCAATCAATGATCGGGAAGTACCGGAGTGTAGAGAGCAATGAGAGGAGTTGATCTATGGTCTTCGGTCATCATATAGATGCATAGATTCGTGAAGAATTGGACTATAAGGCGGCGGCATGGATCTCATGCGGCGGCGCCTGGGCTCACGCGCGGGGAGGAGATGGTCAGCCTGAGGTGGCTGCGGCGGCCGCAGTGTCAGATCTGAATATGGACAGTCGTAGCAACGGTGAACTGAGTAGAAGGTGTCAGCTATGATGGGTTAGCATGCGCGATCTGTTGCCATCAGGGTTGAGATGTTGGTAAATTACAATTGTGCCCTTGTTTTATTTTATTTGAAATTTAATTTTTCAAATCTTCTTACGTCAATAACTTTTTCATACGAGCTCCAATTGACGCGTAGTTTCTTCCATTGGACTTGTATCGAAATTACGAACAAACTGAATCTTGTTTAGTTAAATTTGGAGATTGTTAAAATTTTGGGTTTTTGTTGGATTTTTAATGGGCTTTAAATCAAAGGTGAGTGATTTAGCCCACTCACGCAATACTAAACCTTCTTAGGTTGTTGAATTAAATTTATGAAGTGATAAAAAATTTATTGATTGCTGTGTGGTAGTTTAAATTGACATTTATATTAATTTGAATTTAGTGTTGAATTAAATTTGCAGTTAAATTAATTTGAATTTTATATTGAATTAAATTGACATTTAAATTAATATTTAAATTAATCGCTAGTTAAACATCGACAATTGACAATCAATATCTGTTATGACATATTGGTTGATTTGGATGTTAATTGTTATTGTATGCCTATTGATTGATGATGGATATATGGTTGTTTATTTATTTGACATATTCCTATTACTACCTATTTATTTATTTATTTATTTATTGAAATCATTTATATTATCATTTGGTCCATTGGAAATGAACTAAGAAATAAGTTGAAATGATATATACCTATGTCATTTAAATATGGATTGAAATCATATATATCCATCCGTGTAATAAAAAAATTGAAATAACTGATCACTTGGTCATAGGGTAGAAAGTTATATACGGACACCTGATCGGTTAAATTAAATGGTTTAAAAATATAGAATTTAAATTGGTTTAAATGATATTATATTATAGAAAATAAACATTTTGATTTATTTGAATTAATTTACTTTCTAATTCGAGATTTGAAACAATGAAATTGAAACTGTTTAAATGAAACTATTTAAGGATTTAATTTGAAATCTTAAAGTGGATACTGGAATATAATTTGAAATTATTGGAAGTGTATAATTGCGAAAAATTAAATTCAATGTAAAACTTTGAATTTAATTTATTTTAAATGGTTTTATATTCGTATTTTCAAATTTGGATGTGAAATGGATTTAAACGAAAATTGTTTAAAAAGAGGATATTGAATTGAGATTTTCAGCCATTTGAATAGAATTGTTTAAATTGAATTTGATGTAAAGTTTCAATTTGAAGTGAGGTTGATGTAAATCAAAGTTTGAACATGAAGTTGACTTGAAATTGAAAGTTGAAAAGTTGAATTTACCGTGATTTGAAATGGGAACATGAGTTTAAATTGTTTTAAAAAGGAAGAAACAGTTTTCATGTAAACTATTTTAATATATAACTATTTTAATAACTAAATTATATTTATAAATAAACTATTTTTATTTTCTAATGATGCTTAATATTAAAAATATTTTATATTAAAAAATATTTCCCATATTAAAAATATTATCCAAACTACTTTCAATATTCAAACTATTTTCATTATTCGAAACCATTTTAAATGTTCAAACTGTTTCAAAAGTGGGAATTGTTTAGATTTAAATCATTGATTTAAATACAAATGTTTTGAAGGTATAACCTATTTGAATTCGAAATGATTTCTGAAGCAAATCTGATATTTTGATATGAAGTATAACTTGTTCTTGAAATTTAAAAGAACCGACAAATATGTAAAATGGATGATTTATTGTTAAAGAGATCGGGGCCGGATGATTTAAAGAACCACTTTAACAACCATGTACACGGTGGATGTTATCCAGAATGTAGAGGTTGAATTGAAGCAACGTTTGCTGGATTTAAAGAAAGAGAATGATGATGGATGACCCCGACACATGTGTCAATTTGAAATGACTAAAATATGAGCCTATGCCTGGCCAAGGGGTTAGATACCTTTAGGGGCCCCAACCTTTCGTATTATATTGAATTTTGACTTGATCAGTGCACAATGATTTTATTATGGGATGGTGGACTCGATGGGTGGTCGTGGGTAAGATGCGTTACCACAAGCCAGAAAAGGTAAACTGGTAGAATCCTACCATGGGCATCGCCTCACATGCCTTTTCATACTTTTATCCTTATACACGACCACTACGACTTTGTTTTAGTGTTTTCTTATCACGGCGCCTCTCTGACGACCGACGTTACTTATGGTGTTACAAGGCAAACTGTAGGACGATGCTTAAAAATGTATTAAGGGGGATAAATTAAAGCCTTAATGTATTTTAATATTTATGTTATTGGTTAGACACTACATATATAGCGTATTTACTACATATAAATAGTTTGACGGATCTTTAGAAGATGGAAAATCATATAACATCTCTTAAGTTATTGCACGCATGTTATACACTGGATAGGAGACGTAAAATCCCGTAACAACTCTGAAACTAGTACACTCATATTTACTTGTTGATTTAATTTACATAAGAACTTTTAGTTCTGACTCGAATGTTTTGTCTTTTCATTATGCTCGGGTTAGCCTGAGCATTTCACTGTTTGAAGACATTATTCCTTAAAGATGAAGTCGGGGTTTGCTTGACCGTATTTAATAGTATTATTCCGCTGCATGATTTTGGTATATTTGTTTATTATACTCTGATTATGTTGTTAAAATTATGTAATCAAATGTATTGTAAAACAGCTCCATGAACTATTTATTTTATTATTATATTTTGTCATTCCGCTGCAAGGTTCTGTATTTTATTTTCCTTCTTTTCTCTTATTTTTTTAATTAAACCCCGTTAACAATCCGCTCTTTTGAATGGTTTGAGTTAGACATGTGTGGTTTATTGCCGACTTAAATCGTCCAAAAAGGTGGGTCGTCACATCTATCGATTCTGAATTTGAGCTATATTCCTTGTAAAATATTGGAAGAAATGAACATCTATTGACATATTAATGTTATTTAATTACCCGACTATTCCATAGGTTGTATTGAGACTATACTTCTACATGGTGTTTAGTTCTATTTCACCGCCTCCAGTTTATATTTAGTTTAAATGCACAAAGACTATAGTTATTAGCAACCCTAAGTTACGACAACAGAAATGCAAGGTATAAGACGAGAAGAATTGAGTGATGCCAATTGCAGAATAAAATAGTTTATGATTTTTTTGATGATTATATGTGTGTGTTTGTTATAGTACTATTGCAATACCATGGATGAAATAACAAATCTGAATTTTCAATTAAACAAATATTTTATTAATAATTTCATTTGAACAAACATTTTATTTCATTTTAATTTCTAATAGTGCACACTTATTACATAGCTTCCAATATATTTTACACTTTCAAACATAGCAAATTATCACTCTCATGTACAACAAACTCATATAAAATTCACTCACCCACTCATTCACGCACGCACGCACTCAAATTTGATTTGATATCTTTTCTTGCTTAAACTGTCTTCAATCCAATCATCCGCTTAGCCTGTCAAACAACAATGAAAAGACCTAAAAGGAACAAACTAAAACCGTAGAAAAAAATTATAATTGAACTCGACATTACGTCAGTTTATTGTGTTTGCTTTTTTCATATGTTAAAATAATAAATATACACGAGTAACATACGACATGCACAGTGTATCACTGTACGTGTCATAAATCCATGCATATACATAAAATCTACCCGCATCGATTCAAGTGCAGGGACAAATGCAAGGTCAAGCCAAAGAGCTCAACGCAATGAAAACACACGAGGTTAAGCCAAATTTTCTCAACTCAAGTGCTCGATGGTTCAACATGTGCAAGGTACACAACCGTGCAACTATGAGACTCACGTCAATACAAAGATCAGCCATATGCACAAGCACAAGAGAGTTTACAGTACAAGTGTGCATAAGTTCAGACAATAATCAGGCAAGGCAGTAATCATAAGTGCACAAATTTGAGTTCAGGGACTAAATATAAAAAAGAAATCATGTAACATAAACATATCAGACTGAAGTAAATGTACATGCACAAAAGGCAGTAAAACAAACATGTACAAACGTGTACTGACCCGCATAAAACAAGCAAGGGTTAGCAAAGGTCATGTACCAGAAAAGGTCAGGTAGTTTCTCATACAATAGCGTGAACATACAACACATGCAAGTGCACAAAGGGCAACAACCATAAAGACATGTGCAAGGAAGTTCAACATGCAATAAGGCATCAAAAGGAAGAATGGTACGACACATTACACAACTAGATTCAAAATGCTCACAAAACAAGAGGAACAGGGAAGAAAGCAAATAATATACATATATGTATATACTTGTATATGTGTACACGGTGAAAATCAGTAAAGTAAGGAGCATTTAAATTAACATAAACGGTTTCAAACTCGGTGCATAGAACACATCAACATGGAAAAAACTATCAGAGCATCACCAACACTGAACAAAACTCCAAACTCATACTAACCACAAGGGAACACAAATCCACTGTTAAACCAAAAACTGGTATAATATCGATGATGCCAATAGTGATGAATTAATCCTTGGCTTAAACGAATGTGATGACGTGATTAATCATAACTCAACTAATGTCGACTGAATTGTATTGTCGAGGACCAAATCATCACTTGAGACTTGGTGTGTGATGGAATCATTAAAGGATGAATTGGAGATGGCAATAAGCCCCTGTGGATAAATAAATGGAAGTCCATGTGTTTTCATAGATCATTATGCTTTCATGAGTTATCGTATTCATGAGTCCATATGGGCTTTCAAGGATAATATTCCAAAAAGGGCCCATGTCATGTCATATATTCTAAAGAGATAAGAATATAAGTCACAAATTTGGACAATAGTCCATTAGGCACGATAATGGGCTATGTAATTTGTTCTTATGTTCGAAGTCAAATGTTCATATATTGTGCGCATATTCGCTTGTCATAGTCCCAAGTTCATTTCAAATAACCACGTCATGTCTCAAATCAAGCTGTTCGAACATATACATATCCAAGTTAATAATGTTCGAAAAATCATAGCCATAAGCAATAGGCATATCTAGGTCCTTGTTAATATAAACTAAGTGTAATTACAATCAAATAGGATTGTCCCCAATTCAGTTTAGGGTTCACAAGGGTTCGATTTCAAGATTAGAGAGAGAGGAAAGAAAATCCTTCTCAAAATGGCACCCATATGTCCATATTTATAGAGGTAGCGTGACTCCAGTGTCTTCGGCACGCATCAATATCGGCTTCGCCAATAGCATTGGCAACAACCTTGGTGACCTTAATGTTGCTTTGTATTTGGCTTGTTTGACGATGACAAACGACACCCTTTGATAAGTAGAGGAACATCGGCATTGTTAGTCTTATGCCTGGTTGCACTTTCAATTGGTTATTGGCGTTACTGATTGGAAGTGACGTTAAGTATCGATTTGAAGAGCGACCACATTCCATATGGTGTCAGCGCTGATGATCTCAATAGATATTGATGAGTCTCGATGTTAGTATTGCACATTTATACGCGTGGTGCTCCTTTAGTATGAATGAAAAGCGCCACAAACAGTATAGTATTGGTTGTTGACATTATTCATGATTGGCAGCTTTAATGAATATGAGACCATTTAACGATCCTGAACTGCATTATTGGATCAATGTCGGCAACCAGATGGCCTTTCTAGCATACAATAGGGATATCGATGACAACATTCAATTGAATTAGCTTTAACTATCATCCTATCTTCATGAACATCAATGATATTCATCATCGACATGGCAAGGATAAATGGTGACAATAAATCCCAAAATAGTTTATTAATAGTGACATATCCTGATGATACTCGTCGACGTTAAAGAAGCGAACTTGTTGAATGGAGATGTTGATTAGATGTGCCATTGAAACAATGTTACTTCCACCACTGTATGACTTCGACAATGGACGTGGTGGGTCCAATGTGGCCTTGATCAAGTGCGATATTCTTATTTTCTTTATTATTAATGGAACTTAACGCTAATGAATTGCGAAGTGATGATGTGCGGCGTGGGTAAGGGACGGTGTGGATTAAGTGTGATGTTGATGAAGGGCGATGTCAAAGAGATACGTCACCGACTTTACATATTATTGACCTCACACTGCATTTTTGATCTTTGATGTAGAACTAAGTGACACCAATTCCTTTGTGACGCTACCATTCATGACACTATTTTGATACCGAAATTATATGGATAACATTTTCCCCCTCTTAGTCTAAGTGATGCCTTTTACTCTTTAGGGTAAAACCATGAATTTCCTTGCTTTGTCCAATCTTTACCAAGATCTTCTTTCTAGAGCTATTTTCCTGCAAAACAAGTCATGATATTTTATTGTTAACTTTTTGGATGAACTTTCTGAAGATTTATGAAAGATCTTTTGCCTGCAACCTAACACTACTTTTGAAGTTTATCAAGTTTAGAAAATTATCTAGTAAAAATTTTCATGAATTGCAAACTAGATAATTATTTGTGAATTGTAATTTCTCTAATGGAAATATCACAGGAGCGAAGACTAGAAATCTTTGTAGCAATGATGATAGAAGGTCAATAGTCCATTTGATGATTCTAATAGAAAACCATAGAATCCATTTGATAATATATATCCTTCTAACAATAAGAGAAAACCAAAAATCCATATCGGGTCATAATAGAATTCCTTGTATCCGTATCTAGCAATAACAGAAGAATACTAGAAATCCATATCTGATTATAATAGAAGACTAGAAATCCTTATTTGATAATAATAATTGAAGAAAAATTCAAATCTTGCAATAATAATAAAAGACCAGAAATCTAAATCTGATAATAATAATAATAGAAGACCAGAAATCCCAATCTGCCAATAATAGAAGAAGACTAGAAATCCAAATCTGGCAATAATAAAAGAAGACCAAAACTTAAATCTAGCAATAATAATAGAAGACTAGAAATCCCAATCTGGTGAAATAATAGAAGAAGACCAGAAATTAAAATATGGAAATAATAATACAAGAACTAGAAATCCAAATCGGATAATAATAATAGAAGACCAGAAATTCAAATCTGATGATAATAGAAGAAGATCAGAAATCCAAATCATTCTATAATAATAGAAGAACCAAAAATCCAAATCTGGTAATAATAATAGAAGACCATAATTCCCAATCTAACGATAATATAAGAATGCCAGAAATTCAAATTTGGCAATAAATAGCTCATATTTGATGGACCTTCTTATAGAAAATTTGTTTGATTTGAAGCATTACTTGACTTCGATTTCTGATAGACCTTCTTCTAGAATATTGATTGATTTCGAGCACTACTTGGCTCTGATTTCGATAGATCTTCCTCTTGAAGTTTGACTGATTTGGAGCACTACTTGACATTGATTTTTATATATCTTCCTCTTGAAGATTGATTTGGTGCTATAGTGAGGCCTTCAATGACTGACACTAAAGGCTTACTTTGTCCTCCTTCTAGGAGGTGCTTTAGTAAGGCCTTTTATGATGGCCTTGAAGGCTTAGTCGATGCTTTAGGGAGGCTTATGCTGATGATGCTAAAGGCTTACTCCATCCTTCCTCTAGAAGGCGCTTTATTAAGGCATTTGATGACGACACTGAAGGTTTCGTCGATGCTTTAGCGAGGCCTTTGACGACTACGCTATAGGCTTACTCCGTCCTTCCTTTAGGAGGCGCTTCAGTGAGGTCTTTGATGACGGCACCGAAGGATTAGATAGGGCCTTTGATGGCCAGGGATCTCTTGCGGTCATGAGCCTTTGATGGATAGGGCCTTTGATGGCCAGAGACCTCTTACGATCATTATCCTTTGATGGCTATGGCCTTTAATAGCCAGGGACCTCTTGCGGTCATGAGCCTTTGATGGCCAGGGACCTCTTACGATCATGAGCCTTCGATGGCTAGGGCCTTTGATGGTCAGGAATATCTTGTGGTCATGAGTCTTTGATGGCTAGGGAATTTTTGCCAATTCCTTTTTACGATTGAATCGATAAATTCTTTTTATACATCCATCATTGAAAAATATTCTCGCAAATGTTCAGCATTCCATGTTCCTGATATGATATTCGAAAGTGGCTTGGTTTCTATCCACTTCGTGAAGTAATCAATGGCTATACTGCATATTTAGCTCCTCCTTTAGATATTGGCAACAACCCAATTAGGTCAATTCCATATACATCGAAAGTCCATGGGCTTGAAATAGAAGTCAATTCACCAGATGGTAGGTGCGGGATCTTAAAGAACCTTTGACATTTTTTGCATCTTCTTACATAATCAATAACTTGACTAGTCATTTGAGGCCAATAGAAGCCTCACCTCAGAACTTTCTTGGCCAATTTTCATTCCATTTGAATGGTCTTCATAGAATCCTCCGTGAGCTTCTCTTGGTAATTTGGATCATGTTTTTGAATCGACACATTTTAGATAAGGGAGTGAATATCCCTTTTTGTAAGTATGCCGTTTGCTATAAGTCGGAGCCTAGCGTTTTATTCTCCTTGCCTCTTTTTTATCTATCGGTATCATTTCTTTTGTTATATATTCAACAATAGGAGTCATCCAATTATTCTCATATTGATTATTAGTTTACAAACGAGGGAGGTTATCTTGAAGGATTTCAGTTTCATCTTCTATCTCTTGGGGCTTTTCATCTTTATACTAGTTGGTAACCACCTGAATGGTTCGGGCTTTTGATACCCAACCCCTCCCTCCTCTTCCCCCCATAAGCTTGCTAACGTTGCTAAAGAATCAGCTTGAGAGTTCTTGTCTCTTGGTAATTGATGTATTGAGAAATCTTTAAATGGATATGTATTTTCAATATTGTTTAACCTATAGAATCAATTTGACGTCCTTCGTTTGATATTTCCAATTTAGCTGATTTACCATTAATTGCAAATCACTGAAAATTTCAATTCTAGGGATTTTCGATTGGAGGGCTAGAGTAAGTCCCGTTATAATGGATTCATATTCTACTACATTGTTGGTGGCTAGAAACCATAACTTTATTGCATAGTGCAAATAATGTCCATTGGGAGAACTCCACATATCCGGCTCTGGCTCCTTGTTCATGTGATGCTCTGACCACAAATAGTAGCCACTTAGGTTTTAGGTTTTTTGCTTTATCTGATTGCTCTTTAATGAATCCGGAACATTTGTTGACAAAATCGGCTAGTGCTTGTCCCTTGATTGATACCTGGGGAAAGAATTCAATGTCGTATTGTCTAAGTTTAATTCCCCTCTTAACCAACCGTCCTGAAGTTTCTGGTTTACTAAGAACCTGCTTTGGTGGAAAATTAGTTAAGACTTTGATAGATGTGCTTGAAAATAAGCTCTTAACTTTTGTGTGGTGAGCATTAAACAATATGCCAACTTTTCTATAACTGGATATCTAGTTTCCGCATCTTTGAGCCTCTTGCTGCTATATATACTGGAAGTTGAATTTCCTTCTCTTCTCTTATTAGCATTGAGCTAACTGCAAGTTCAGAAATTGCCAAATAGAGATAAATACTTTCCCCATCCACAGAGCTAGAGAGGATTGGTGGTTTTTCCAAATGATCCTTCAGCCCTTTAAAAGTTTTTGACAGTCCTCACTCCATTTGAAGTTTTTCTTCTTCTTAATCACACTATAGAATGGAATGCATTTGTCGGTAGCTCTTGAAATAAAGCAGTTCAATGCTGCCACTCTTACATTCAGGATCATTATGTTCTTGCTTGTCTTAGGTTGTTCCATGTTTCTAATAACTTGAATTTTGTCAGGGTTAGCTTCGATTCCTCTAGCACTAACTATACATCCTAATAATTTTCCGGACTAAATTCCAAAACAACACTTTTGTGGGTTAAGCTTCATATGGTATTTTTACAATAAATTAAACATTTCTTTAAGGTCTTTTGGATGATCGCCTCACTCTTGAGACTTGACCAACATGTCGTCTACATATACTTCCGTGTTTCAACCAATTTGGTCCTTGAACATTCTATTTACTAGTCTCTTGTGTGTTGCTCCCACATTCTTCAATCCGAAGGGCATCACTTCATAGCAATGCGTTCTCCAATCAGCTAAAAAATTAGTGTTTTCCTCACCTAGTTTGAACATTGGAATTTGATTGTATCCAGAATGTGCGTCTATGAAAGATAAGAGTTGGTGTCCGCTTGTTGCGTCGACTAACTGGTCTATCCTTAGGAGCGGATAACAATCTTTTTGGCATGCTTTATTCAAATCAGTGTAATCAACACACATTCGCCACTTCCCATTGGATTTCTTGATTTGCATTAGATTAGCTAACCATTTCGAATAAAGTACATCTCTAATAATTCATTCTCGAGCAATCTTTTGACCTCTTCTTCCAAAGCACTAGACAGAACTTTATCGAACCGTCTTTTCTTCCATCATACTAGTGTGACATTGAGGACTATATTCGGAGCATGACATATGGGTCCAAACAATTTCAACCATATCCGAGTGTGTCCAGGAAAATATATCTTTGCTAGACTGAAGGAACTGAACTAGCTCTCCCTTGAGTTTGTATCTAACTCTCTCCTAATTTTGACTATCTTCTTGGTATCGGTAGAATCTATACATATTTCCTAAAGATCTTTTGTACGCTTCATTCTTTCTTGTTAATTTCTACAGTTTGGTTTAGTGACAATTTCCTCATCTTCTATTTCGTCTTCTACAAGATTTTCTTCCTTCCTTTTTCTTTTCTTCTTTGAGAAGTCAAATTTTCTCAATACATGTTTAGTCTTCTTAATAGGCTATGTTTTTGCTTTGAGCGTTGAGTTTGAAGAATCTCTATCTAAAATCTTTTTTAGTATCACTTTGGATTAATTTATTTTTCTCCGAATCATAACAAGAAAGGTAATCTTGTCCATATTGTTCAATAGTTGCAAAGTTCATCTTGCAAGCACTAAATTATTACCTTCTTATAGTTCCCCACCCGCTTTTATTCAAGAATTTCCCCATCGGATACTTAGGGGAGACAAAGCATCAACTTCATCCAAAGCTGGTCTTCTGAAAAATGCATTATAATACGAAGATTGATCCATGATGATAAAGAGAGTTTCAAAGGTCCGAAAGTGCAGTGGAACTCCTGTTTGCAAGAGACTTATTTGTCCAATAGGAGTTGGCCCTTTATTATTGAACCAAAAAAGAGGCTCAAAATTTGGTTCAAGATTTTTATCCGGAATCTCCATCTGATCAAATGCATGCTTGAAAATTATATTGACAGCACTTTTGGTATCCACCAAAATTTTGGTAACCACAGATAGTCCAGTTTGCAAAGTAATCATGGTGGTCATTGTACGGGTGGCGGAACTCTCTTAGCTCGTGGTGTGATGGTCAGATTATGCATCTAGATTTGGAATCTTGGATTCTTGAGCTGTAGTTCCTCTTAAATAGAGAAAATCCCTTCCTTTTCTTTCCTAATATAGTGACTCCTAGCTCCTTCGCTATTTCCAGCCAGATGCGGGCCTCTGTCGATTGCATGAATTCTATTGAGAAGTGGAATGAAATCTGGCTAAACGTAATCTTGTATTAGATTTGTGGTATTGTTTGGTGGCCTTTGTTGCCATTTTCAAAATGAATAGCTTTCTAATTTTCCATAACAAATTTCATTTGTTTTCGGATCGGACCATTTATTGGATTATGTCTGCTCACACTCAGTGTTCATCTGTTTTATGCCCGTTCGATTTATTTATAGCGCAGTAATCTCCTTCCTTTCTTGGTTCGGGAGTAGTTTTAGCTTTGTAAGAAATCGAAAAGTCATCTCTTTCCTTCATTGCAACATATATGTAAGATATGGTTTTTTCAAAGCTACATGGTTGGTGCTTGAGTCTTCGTCCCATCTTGGTTTCTTATGGTTGATGTTGTTGTTCACCTTTCTTGCTTCACATTCCCTTGGGCCTTCTTTCAGATGTGATATATTTCATCCATTCAAATGAATTTATCTGCTTGACAATGGATATCTTGCAAATCTTTACATCTGTGTATGTAGAGTTCTTGCCAAAACGGAGTTTGCTCAATTAGCCTAGAATGTACTGCCATCAGCTTGTCTCTATCAGTCGTATTTTTTGCCTTTAGGGCTTCAGCATTATATCTCTTAAGATAATCATCCAACATCTCTCCCGGTCTCCGTTTGATATTAGTTACCATGGTGTAGTCGATGGTGGGATCTTTGCAGATATAGAATCGCACTGAGATTTCATAAGAAAACCGTTTTCAAGAATAGATAGTCCTCTCTTGATATTGTCGTTACCATTTAGCTGCTGCTCCCTAAAAAGTAGTTAGGAAAAGCCGACAACACATAACTCCAAATGCATTATATAGGTCCATCTGGCTTTCAAAAGCCAATAAGTGATCGGTTGTTTCATTATACCTGATGGATGGGATCTTGATATGAGAAGTAATTTTTATGGTCATAATCTCATCTGTAAAGGGAACTTCTCGATGATTATCATTGATTCCGTCGTCTAGAGTTCTTTTTCCCTTAATATTAAGCATGTCTTTCGCTATTTTTTTCAGCCAATCCTTTCAAGTAATATTCATCATCATGGTAGTTTCATCTATTAGGTTTGTACCCTTCGGAAGTTGAGCTTCTAGATTGTTCCTTTGGTTTTTGTCTAATCGTCCCTGGTAGTTTGTTGGTCACCTTCTCTCTTTTGTGGAGTTATGGTAAGTTTTCCTTTGCTTTTACTTCTAAGCAAAAAAGCATTCATCTCTAGCAATTGTTGTTCCTTTCCTTCCTTTGCCTTTGCATATCTTTTGCTATTCCTTCCGAAAGTTCGTTCATCTCTAGAAATTGTTGTTCTAGGATTTTAATCTTGGATTCCCTATTGGTAGGTCATGCCAGCTTTGACGGTTGTTTAGGCTCTGCATTTCCCAAGTTGAAGTTGGAAAATACATTCTCTTCTAGTGTTGTTTAAATAACCTCTTCATTAGAGCATTAAGTAATCTTGATCTTATTTTCCTGAAACAACAATTTTCTTCATTAGCTCATGGAAAGAATTAAATAGGATCGTAGGTTCAGGCCCTCTTTCTAGTGCCAAAAATGTTAAATCAAAATTGCTATAACATTCATGATGCTAATAGTTATGAATTAATCCTTGACTTAAATAAATGTGGTGACATGATTAAGCACACTCAATCTATGTCAACTTAATGCGTGGTAGAATCATTAAAGGATATACTGGAGATGGCAATTGACCCTTGAGGAGAAATATACGAAATTCTATGTGTTTTTGTAGATCATTATGCTTGAGATCCTATAAAGTCGTTTAAAGTCATCATATTCAAGAGTCTATATGGCTTTCAAGGATAATATTCCAGAAAGGGCCTATGTCATGTCATATGTTCATAAGAGATAAGAGTAAAAGTGATAAATTTGGATAATTGTCCATTAGGCATAATAATGGGCTACGTAATTCGTTCTTATGTTCGAAGTCTAATGTTCATATATTGTGCACATATTTGCTTGTCACAGTCCCAATTTCAATTTAAATAACCGCATCATGTAACGAAATCAAGGTGTTTGAATATATGCACATCAAAGTCAATGATGTCTGAAAAGGCATAGTCATAAGCAATAGCATGTCTAATTCCTTGTTCATATAAATTAGGCATGATTACATTCAAATAGGATTTTTCCTAATTCAATTTTGGGTTTATAAGGGTTTGATTTCATGCATAGAGAGAGAGGAAAGAAAATCCTTCTCATAATGGCACCTTAGGTCCATATATATAAAGGAAGTGCGACTTTAGTGTCTTCGACATGCATCAATATCAGCTTCGACGATAGCAATGGCAACAGCGTCGGCGACCTCATTGTTGCTTTTTATTTGACTTGCCTAATGATGACACTTGACACCCCTTGATAAGCAGAGGAACCTCGGCATTGGTCGTCTTATGCTTGGTTGCACTTTCAATTGGTTATTGGTGGCATTGTTGAAAGCGGTGTTAAATATCGATGAAGAGCGACCACATTCCATATGGTGTCGACAGTGACGATTTTAATAGATATTAATGAGTCAATGTCATCACCGAACATTTATATGCATGGTGCTTTTTTGGTACAAATGAAATGCACCACGAACATTGTATAGTATCGGTTATTGACAACATTCATGATTGGCGGCTTTAATGATATGAGACCATTTGAATAGTGGCATGAATATCATCATCATCAATCCTGAATTGCATTACTAGATCAGTGTCGCCAACAAGCTGGTCTTTGTAGCATACAACAGAGGCATCGATGAAAACATTGAGTTGAATCGGCTTCAACTATCATCCTATCTTCATGAACATCGATGATATTAATCACCATGTTGCAAGGATGGACAGTGATAGTAAATCCCAGAGTAGTTTAGTAATAGTGACCTATCTTTATGATATTCGACGACATTAAACGAGTGGTACTTGTAGAATGGAGATGTTGATTAGGTGCGCCATTGAAATAGTGTTGCTTCCACCACTACATAACATCGACAATGGGCGAGGCAAGTCCTATGCAGCCTTGATCAAGTGCGATATTCTTCATTTTCATTGTTGATGGAACTCGATACTGATGAATTGTGAAATGCTGATGTGCAATGCAGGTGAAGGGTGGTGTGGATGAAGCGCGATGTGGATGAAGGGCGATCTTGAAGAGATACATCACCGACTTTACACATTATTGATCTTTGACGTAAACTTAGTGACACTAATTCTTTTATGATGCCATCACTCATAACAATATTTTGGTATTGAAATTATATGGATAACACCAACATCATCAAATACATCAGGGACTGACTTTTGAGATGCACGCAAAGGTGAAAACGAAAGGGAGTGCACATAGGTCTAAAAAAATACAGAGGATATCATTACTAGAAACTCACCAATAAATGCAATCAAAAAAAATCACAGAGGATAGTTCTAGCAACCGGAATTTTTGTACCAAAGATCTCAATCAGAAATACGAAGAAACAGAGAAGCAGTCGAGCATGGACCAGGAAAACAAAATTTCAACAGTTGCATTTAATATTTAATAGCATACTTTGAAAATCAGAAATTCAACATGGGTCTAAATACACACACACATTCTCTCTTATATATGTGTGTGTGTATATCGAAGAATTTGAGTATATATCAAGACTTGAAAAAGTCAAGTTTTATGATCATTCGATCGGATCTCAATGGAAAAAAGAAAAACCGAAGTCTAGTTTGAATATTCAAAGTCGAAATCAAATCAGTGTCACACAAAATATGTGGAATGAAATCACTAAAATAACCCATTATCATCATTAGCAAATTTAGTCGAGTTCGAAGCAGCATAATAAACTCAAAACAGAAAAATAAAAAATCATAACAAATATCAATCGAAGGAAACTCGATGACGAAGCAATCGTAAGCCTTTAACATTTCGAAAATCAAAATTCAATGGAGAAGTGGTGGAGTGATTCAAAAGTCTACAAATGGCTACTTTGATTTGAGAAGCCTTAATTAAAGATCAAAAGGGAAGCGACTTGAAAACAATACTTTGTTCATCTTAAATAAGCCATGTTTTTAAATTGAAGAATAAATTTGTTTGGACCATAGTTATTTATATTTAGGTTTTCTTTTATTTAATTGTATTTCAATTCCAAAAAAAATTTAAACTCTAGTTTTTAACTAGTACGAACTACAAGTCATAGTTCGACAATTTGCAAATCAGGGTTAAGTTGTGGCAGGTTTATGAGCGTAGGGTTAGAACAATTAGGTTAGTGAGGGTCGCGAGTATACAGGGTGTAACAACCAAAATATTTAGCCATTTGAATTTAGAATATTTAATTGGTATTAAATTTTGAAAAGTTAATTTTATAAGTTAAATAACTTGAATTTCAAATATAGCAATTTATTTGACAATTAAATTATTGAATTTAATATTTGGAATTGTCTAAGAATAATTAATTCATTAACTTAATGTGAATAAACATGATTTCAAAATTTCATTTAAATTCAATTTAAATAAGAATGAAGTAGTAAACTTTTAATTTAGATTTAAAAGCGATTTATTTGGTTTTAATAAAAATTTGTTTTAATTAACAAATGAAAATAGCCTTTTGGGGCACGGTCTCGGATTTTGACGAAACTAGTTTCATTAGATCCATAATCCAGAGTTATTTTATGCTATGAATTTCATGGCCATTGGACGTATCATTTGATCGTGTGAGATCGAAATGCATAGAAACTAACTGCATAAATTATTATAATATAAGTGGGTTTGGAAAGCTAACTTCCATATATGATCGATTTGACCTCGAGACTAGTGCCATTGCGTTTGAAATAAGGTTAATACATATAGAACGCCAGGCGGGACATCTCGATAGGAGTTCGAGATTTTCAAACATTTAATGCTTTTTTTAATTAAAATAATATATTTAAGCCATACCATACCTCACCCTACCTATCCTTACTTTCAGCCATACTTCTCCGCATACTTTCACTATTAGAACCATACCTTCTCCTTCTATTAAAAACAAGACCAACCAGAGAAAAAAAGCTCTCGTTTTCAAAACTTAAAACTTTCCCTCATCCCAAGGATCTCATCCATCATAGCCACTCGAGGCAGTTTTGTTGAATATGCTTGCATATGATTTTTGTTTGATTATAATAAACATATATATATATATATATATTCACTTAAATGTATTTGTTATTGTACTATTTTATTTTTCACATAATTAAATAAATATTTGTTAAATAAATTAAATAACATAGAATTTAAATTCAAACAAACATTTTATTCAAATAAATATTTTATTACATTCTTGAATAGTACAAATTTGAGCTCTCACTACATATATACATTTTCAATTACAATACAATTTCGATTACATCACAAATTCACTTTACAATGTTCACCTCACTACATATAACACACTCACTCGTATTTGATCTTCAACTTTGTTTCTAGCTTGTATCCATCATCTGAATTATCTGCAAAATAAACAATGACGCGGTAAAATTGAAAAATAAATATTTTTACAATGTCAAATAAAATGTATGTTTTTGAAAATATTATTTGCCTCAGTTATTTGGGTTGTTCGTCATCATTTCTTTTGAATTCATCATACAAGAACTACTTATGATATGCATGGTGTATCACTGTACATGCCACAAGGCCGTGCATACCGATATACACTTGCTTGATATAATTATAGGACAGATGAGCACAACGTCAAACCCTAGCATAAGTTGGATTATACTCAGGTGTGTGCAAACAAAATTTAGTTCAGAAAACTGAAATGACTCAAAGTAACTATCAATTTAACTCGAAGACAACACAACAAAGGGATGTAACTCCACATATGGACAATATGAAAAAAGCTTCAGACCACCCTAAAATGAATCAGACTCATATGTATGCAGTGAACACCAGTCAGAGTATGCAAGTGAAGCCTCAACCAAGACCACCCAGTGGCAACCAAACAAGAATGAGACTAGACCAGATTTTCAGTGAACCAAGCAAGCAAGTGAAACAAAATTCACTCACATATAGACAAAAATGCATTAGAACATATATAGCCCAACCAAAAAGGCACCAAAATAATATACTTGTGAAGATCAAAATAAAATGTTCAAGCAACTTAAAATGGCATGGTCTGGTGTAGGCACAAGTCAAGGCAGGAAGCAAATGCAACACAAAACCAGATCATACCAAAATACAAGGCAACCTAGGTTTAGAAAATGCAAAGCACTTGAATAAAAGTGCATATGCCAAAATGTATCAGACTGGTCTACATACAGACATTCAAATTTCAACATGAACATGTATCAAGGTGGTTTTCATATCAATGTACACATGGTTGGTCATATGTACAACAAGCTCCATACTCAAAGAAATAGCACATATCAAGATAACAATAGGAGCAGTACACAAGCATGAGATGAAGGCTACACAAAGAAACCACCATATATATATATAGTCATATGTATACACACATGTATACATATATAGGTAGTGCATATGTAACCAGAACCAAGGCCAACCATAAAACAGTTTCAAAGACATGAAACCACATGTTCAACACACAAATGTACAACCTAGTACACCATTCAAACTTGAGGCAATAACAAGATGAAATTAAATGACCAGACCACATAACATTGAATACTGCAATAAACAGATCATATAACACATGGTCAGTCCAGAATGAAGCAAGCATTTGAGCAACAGAGCAGTGCACAAGCATTTGTGAACATGTAATCAAGTGACTATTTTTTTCAAAGAGATGCAATCAAGTTAACCACACACACACACACACACACACACACACATACATACATACATATGTATGTATATATGTATGAAGGCCATCATAACTCAAATATGCAAAAGACTCCATAATGCAACTGCACCAGACATAGCAAATGGATGTACACATGATGTTCAGGGCATTAATATACAAATATGCGGGAACCGGATATAAACATCAAACAGATAAAATAGAAATGACTCGAAACAAGTGCAAAACTAACCAAGGTCGGTCCATAAGCAGGAACCTCACAGCAAGGACAAAGCATAACATTCACACATAAAAATGTATACAGTTCAGAGATTACAAGTGCACATGAACAAGTTTGGCATTAGTTCGTACACATATATACATACATATATGTATGTATGTGTGTATATACGTGAATACATAGCAAAAACAATGGAGCAGCACAGTAATTATTAGTTACAGTTTTAATAAAGTCAAGGCCGAGATAAACTTCAATTAGAGGTCATATGGAACATCGAACGAAATATTAAACAAGTCGTTGGCAATAAAGAACCGAGGAATTCAGATGTCTTTAAGAAAATCCATATATATTGAAAACATATTCAACTGGTGATAAACTGAACAAGTCGAAATAATTATCATAATCGTTCAAGCAAGGATCGAATGGCCAAGCAATACAAGTGACGTGTTTCAAGTCAAATATACGAACGAAAACTTAGAGACTTCAATCCCTATTTGAACCCAAAAATGTCATCAGCAAAATCCAACAAGATTCAAGTTCAAACAAATAGCAGAGCAATAAATCACAAAACTCAAATCGAAATCGAGCACAATCGAAAATTAAAAAGGGGCAAAAATCACATACCAATCTCATACATTCGAGCTCGACATATTGAAGCCGCAGCAAACTATGAAGGCCCGAGAATCGCTCGACGAAGCCAATGAAGTAAAAGCATACTATTAATCGATCAACTTCTAAGCAGCGACTTCAATTTCAAAGCCCTAATTTTTTTAAAGAGGAACGAAGCAGACATTACAAAGCAACGAAGAAGAACGGTCAAATTTACACTAGAAAATAAAAATGGGAACATGTCTTTTAGTTTCCTTTTGGGATGGCTTTATTTATTTTATAGTTGGGATTAAATATATATAAAAGGCTTTATTTTCGTTTTTGTTTAGTTTATTTTGTAATTTTCTCCTAAAATTTTGTAAAATTCTAGTCGTGTGACTAGGGACGAACGCAACTCAGTGGTTGAGTTGTGGCACGATTTTGAGCGTAAACTTAGATTAGTCATTAGCTAGTGTCGTAAGTTTATGTATGTAAGTGTCTGACTACTTAATTTCTAGGAGAAACCCTGGGGGCAGCACCTACGCAGGGTTTTGTCGAAGTTGGGTAAATCTATGTTGTTCTATTTCTTCTTTTATTATTCTACTATTATCTGTGCTGCAATTATTATATATTTTTCCATATTAATTTTTGTTATTTTAGTATCAGCCTATTCACCCCCTCTAGGGTGAAATCGATCATACAGGTTTCAGGTCACATCGTCAACTAGAGAAATGTTGGCATCGACGAGTTGAACTTATTCAATGGTGGGATTGAGCTATGATGGCGTGTGGTGGCTAAGGAGGAGCTCCATTCGTGGCCTTTTTTTTGGGTCATCTTGACATTGGGGGCAGGATTAGCGATGAGATAGGTCGCAGTAGAAGCATGGGGTTCTGGGTGTGCTACGATGGTGGTTGCGATAGTCGACGACGTACGCGGCGGTGGTAAGGAAGAGAAATGTGAAAGTGAGTTAAACTCGTCTTTTTGGTTAACAAGTAATATTACATTAATGATAATGAATTGTTGATTGAGTGTTTGGATGATTTACTATTTTATATAATTGGTTTGAATATATTCCTACCCCTGGAGCGGATGAGACCCTATTATATTCCCGTGTAAGAGCTGATGACCCTTTGTATATGACCCCGTCTCGAAACGGTTGATTTATATTATTGATTATATACTGTATGATGCGAGGACGGGTTGGAGGTATCTAACGGGATTCCTCGCCATTGTTGAATTGTTCAAATATTATTCATGTTATATGAATCATTGAAAATCAAACCTGATTGTTTGACACTATTGGTTATGACATTATTATATGTTTAGAATTTAAACCCTAACGTGATTAAATAAAAATAAATATCGATACTGGTAAAACATTGGGCAACTATTGGCCTCAAATTAGTTTTTTAAATATACTATAAATTGCCATTTGAATTGGAATTGGCTTTTGAGATAGAAATAGTTTTAAATCCGTAATTGGGTTTTGGAAATATTTTGTTCTAAAGGATTTTATTTCTATTTTATTACAACCTTTTCATCGATATTTTCCTCTATTATTTATATTTAATATTGTTTTAAAAGGTTATTTTATTTATATTTAATGTTGTTTTAAAAAAGTTATTTTATTCATATTTAATGTTGTTTTAAAAAGTTATTTTATTTATATGTAATATTGTTTTAAAGTTATTTATTTACAATTAATATTATATTTCGGGTTATTTATTAATATGTTAATATTTAAAGATTAATTACTTAAATAATTAATATGGTCGAATTTAATAATAATGATTTATTAATACTATTTTAGGAATTAATTATTATTATTATTTTTAATAAGGTTGAAAATTAATTATTATCATTTTATTAATAATGTCTTTGAAATTATTAATTATCGTTTTAAGATGTTTTAAGGTTAATAATATTTATTTATTTATAACGTTTCTATTAATAACTATAATTATATAATAGTGTTTGAGGTAAATAATTATTATTTATTTGTAAATGTCCAAGATTTATAAATAGAGTTTATAAAAAGATTTATTTAAAAGGGAATTTTATAGAATGATTTGGAGATTTAAAGGGAGATTAATTACAGGATAAAAAGAGTTTATAAATGATTTAAGATATTTATAAAAGAACTTTGGAAATGCGTTTATAGATTTATAAGAAGAGTTTCATAAATAGTTGTATGGATTTATAAAGAGTTTATAAATGTTTTGAAATTTATAAAAGACTTTATTATTGGAAATGGAGGTTGGGTTTTATAAGAAGTTTCTATAAAAAGTTTATAAATGGTTCAGAGATTTATAAAATAGATTTATAAATGGTTTTTGAGATTTATAAGGGAGTTATAAATGATTTTAGAATTGTATAGAAAGGAAATATTTCTTAGTTTTATGAATATACTTATAGCATTAAGATAAGTATATTGATATTTTCGAAGTGTGGAAAATATAGGGATTTGTGGGTATATCTTTGTAAAGTTATTTATATACAAGTATTACAAAGTGATGTTAATTAATGAAAAGATTTATCAAGGTGGCTATTGGTCGTTTATGTGCTTAACCAATATTGGTTTTCCTTATGGAAATAAATCCCCGATTTGGATGTTTGTTTTTTGATAGTTAAATAACTTACTACCGAATTTGGACCCAATAGTAACTTGGAAATATCTAGGATAAACACGTGAGTTATATGCCACAATCATCTCCGATGATGTTGTACTATGCATATAAATCTCGTTTCACTCTCTTAGGACAAATAATAAGGAAATCCGTCTACTAATGGTTAGGAGGTGATCCCCGCTCTTATCTTTGACTGTTTATTTTCTAAAGAATCGGGGTTGAGTTTACTAGGAACTATCGGATGTTGTTTCGATGAGACCAGGATCAGATATGTTATCTAAAAACCACTTCAATTAAACTCAAGTGTTTCAAATTGAAGACATCTTGAAGATGATGGAATTGAAGACGGAGCCCTTAAGAATTTCATTTAGTCCCAGAACGAACTTGTATGGATGAATGCTGGCATAGCATTGTTGCCTAGAGGGCAGTGTTAGCATTCCAGGTAGGAAGTGCTATATAAAAGGTAAACCGTAGCTTCAAGCCACATCAACCGGGAATGACTAAAACATGGGAGACGCAGTAGGGCTAAGTGGGTCTCTCTTAAGTAGGGTATGATCATCTCTATCTTGAGTCGATATTATCTCTCATTTGTATGCTACGGGGCCCATTAACGGAGAGGCGATCATATTCAGTACTACCAGTCAAGTGGTAGGCCGGTTCTGTGTTGGTAGAGGATCCCAGCGAGGTCCTTGTTGTAATTTTATCTAGAGGTGCATCGTGGTGGTACCCCAGTAGCCCAGTCATTGTATGGAATCCATTCTCCAATATGCGGCGTATGGGCTTAGTTGAGCCCAACTACACTAAAATGTGAGATGCAAGCATTTCAACTATATTTATATATTTTATTTTTACCCCTAGACATTATTATAATATCAACGGATTTTCTATCAAAATTCTTTTGGTTATTGTAATGTAAAAACTCGTCCATGTTTATGTATGGCGTGGTCTTACGGGATACCTTTATTTTCAAAAGATTTCAAAATCAATTGAGGTGTTTTTTTCATGCTGGTTTTCCAAACTGACTCAGGTTTTATTTATTTATAATGCTTAGGTTAGACCAAGCATATTATAGATTCAGTTGGGATGCTTTGGAGCTTTAGGCGACAAGCAAGAGGCCCAGAGACGTATTCATGTATATGGTTACTTTTCCACTGCATTCGTTGTTGTATTTATCAGCAACTGTGAGGATAGGTTATTATAACTGTCCAGACTGAAATAGATTAGTATGCTCCGACTGATGTTTGTATATGTAGATTAAAGTTTGCTTTTGCGTAAAGATTGTTATATATTATTCTTTCCGATGTGAGATTCTGTATTTTTTAGCTTTCTCTTTCTATCTTCTTTCTTCTTTCTTATCCCAACCTGTTCGCCTTTCCATTCAATTTAAGTAGGTCATGTGTGGTTGATTATCCGCTTAATCAACGGAAGAGTGGGTCGTTATAACGTGATATCAGAGTGCAAGGTTAAGTGAGAAACTTGGCTTTAGTGGGGGTACTTATTAGAGATACGGTCAGAAGCACCTTAGAATAAGTTTTAGCGCGTGTGTGTATGTATATAAGCGTGTATTTGTTAGTAATATAAAAATGTTTTATATTGTGTTGGTTAATCTGTTGTGTGGCTTATGAATTTTGGTCGATATGAGTAATTAACATTATTGATAGAGATCTCTAAACACTTGGATATAGCAATTTGATATGGTATTGTTTTGAGATTGGGTAAATGAAATAATTTTACCTTGATTATATTTATATAAAAGAATAATTTTTCAAAAATTAATATAGTATATGGTGTGTTTGGTTGTTAATGGATGATAATATTTGAATATTATCATTTGTTGTTTGTGTTCTAATAAAAGTTGTAATGTGAAAAAATAAACAATTAAGAAATGCTTTTATATAATTGTAGTGCAATTATATATATAAGGGAAATTTATAAATATGATTTCTAAATAAAGAGGATCTAAAAGCTGAGAATATGAGAATTTTAAATTCCATTGATTTTGGAAAATTGTTTTTCAAGGTTTTGGAAAGTAATAACAATATTATTTAGAAAGTATTTTGTCTAGAAATAATTTTAAAAAGGATTTAAAGGAGATAGAAAGCAGTGAACTCACATCGGTTGCTAGAAATTAATTTCGATGATGACTGCAGCATCATCGATGTTCATTTTTGGGTTTCCAAGAGAGAAATTGCTATATGAGAGTTTTGTTTTGGCAAAACAAGTTTTGAATTAAAATTCAAAATTATGATTTTGAATACAAAGGGATAATTATTGTATTGTTTTAAAATAATTTGAAACAAGAATGGGGTGTTTAAACTCTGAAAATTGTCATTCAAGTGTTTATGAAAATATGAAAAAATAAGTTTTATAACATATAAAATTTGAGAATTAGTAAGTTAAATTAAAGTTTTAAATTGTTGGATATAAATGTTAAGAAAAACAAATTTTGGAATGAAATTTAACTTAAGTTAATTTAAATGAAGTGATTTTTGGAAATGAAACTAATTGTGATTTGGAGCGAATTAATGAAGGAACTAATTAAATAAATTAGTGAATTGAATATGGCTCACAATGTTGTTGATAGAATTGAATATTGAAATTGAAAAATGAACCGAGTTAAATGAAATTTAATTAGATTTAAAATGGATATGGACTTAAGTTGTGAAGTGACAATAAACATGAGAAGTGTTGTATAAATGTTTATAAACATAAGTAAAATTTTATGAAATGATTCGTAAATGAATTTAGCATGGAGTGAAATGTTATTAAACATAAAATTTGATGGAATTGTTCTTAAGTGATATTAGTATTGAAAGAATATAATAAGTAATAAGTGAATGTGAGTAAAGAAAATGTTGATAGCTGAAAATACAAAATAATATGATTATGAACTATAAGATTGGATACCATTGGTAAATAAGACGCATGTATACAAAAACAAGAGCTAGCTCGATGCCTTTGATTTCATAAAGAAAATATAGTTTCCTGACAAATAGGCCCATGTTTATATTGTTGTTTGGTTTGATGGTTATATGATTGATCCACTTGGCTTTTGTTTTCTTTTGGTTGATTTGGGCCTGTAGTGGTGATTTGTAGTTGTTGTGATCTACCTGCGCAAAGGAGACAATTTTCCATAAATTAAGGCGTTGGAAGATTTTGAAATTTTTTTGATAACTAAAATTTGATTTGAGTTATAACCTAGCTCTGATACCATGTTTGTAACGACCCTTAAATTTTAAAAGTTTTAATAATTTAATTAATTGAATTTTTATGAAATTTTAAATAATGAAATTTTGAAATATAAATTGATACCAGGGTGTTATAAGGTCGTCTGGTTATTCATAGCGTATATCTCTTTATAGTAGATAGTTCCTCAGATCCTTAGAGGATGGTTATCCCAAACATCCTTTAAGTTATTTGTATTTCAGTTGATAATTCACTTGAGTTGGATTTATTGATATAAGAATGTTAATCCTGACTCGAGTGTTTAGTGTTTTGCTTTACGCTCGGGTCAGACTGAGTAATTCAGCTTTTGAGACTCACCTTTGGAGTTTGGAGCTTCACTTGGAGATCCAACTATCGATTCAACTTTCAGCTTTTCCAGTTGATTTGTTCACAGATGTCATCTATTTGTATTCAAGACTTCAGGGTATTTGAGATATTTTGCTGTATTTTATTTCTAACTCTGATGTTTATATGGTAGCTTCATAAACTACTATTTATCTATTCCGTTGCATTATTATTATGTAACTCTGTGTCTGTGATTCTGTGATCGATTTATATACTGTATATGCCGAGTTTTGCCAAATTTAAATTAACAATCTGATATTTTGAGCAATTAAGTCCGCCATGCGCGAATGCGAATGGTTGAAAATACCAGGTCGTTACAACGTTAGAACGACCCACTTTTCGTTCAATTTAAGTGGATCATGTGTGGTTGATTATCTGCTTAATCTGTACGAAAAAGTGGGTCATTATATAGGGGCTACAAGTGTTGATTGTTTAATACCTCGTAGAAACCTTAGAGGCAGCAGTAGGCAGGTTTTGCCAAAACTGGATAAACTTGTGTGTCGCTTTTATTTTTGCATTTACTCCATTATTATCTGTGCTACAATTTAATTATTCTGTGCATTATTATAAACCTTATTCACCCACCTTCTGGGTTAATTCGATCATACAAGTGGTATCAGAGCGGGTTACTAGCATAAATGTATAATCCTAGTTGTAGATCTAGCGAGAGTCAGTCAAGTGTTAGTCCCCCTATTTTTGATGGAACGGATTTTTTAAATTGGAAATCAAAAATAGAATTTTATTTAAAATTAGTTAATTTTAAATGTTGGATATTATTGAAAATGGGTGTGATATGGCAGATAATACTTCGATTAATGCTCTTGCTATGCATATACTCTATTCTCTAACTAATTGAGATGAATTTAACCATATCTCTCATTATTTAACTGCACATGAAATCTGCAACACTTTCGGTGCAATATATAGAAGAAAAGAAAACAACAACGAGAAACTTCTCAAAATCAATTCAGTTAAAGAATTGTGCTTGCTAGAATTTATAACAAATAGTTTAGACAATGACAGTAAAGAAGGCAGTGACGAAGATGCAATAACTAACGGGAGATAAGTGATTTCTAATTCAGAGATATAATAATCTTGTATCAAAAAGTAATTAAAAATATTGATGAACTTAACATGAAAAATAACTATTTTAAAATTTAAAAAATCTAAATTGCTTAAAAAATAGTGATTTGGAAAATGAGCTTAAATTATTAAGAAAATTAAAAATTCTAACTTCGAAAATTTTTTGAATTATGAAAAAGAGTTCACTTATTTTTGTGAAAATTTTCAAAAGCTAGAAAATAAAATTTTGATTTTAGAAAAAAAACAAAACCATTTTGATTTAAAAAACGACATTTTAAAAAACGAGTTGGAAAGTATTAAGATGTCTGAAAATTCAAAATGTGTAAATTTTAAAAGAGAACTAAATGAGGTCAAAGAAAATTTCGAAACCTATGAAAACGTAAACATGATTTTGAAAAATAAAAAAAACCGAAATTCTTTGAATGAATCACAAATTAGAAAAAGGGATCCGAAAAGTCAAGGATTTCAAAAAATTTGAATTTGAAACTAAAATGCTTGATTTTGAGACCAAAATAAATGAGCCCAGAAGTGAAATTTTGTTTTAAAAAGGAAATGATTTTGAAAACGATGAGAATGTTATTAGTCGTTGTTCTAAGTACTAAACGAGAAAAATCTTTAAAATCCAAAACTAACGAACTAGAGTTGATTATTCAAAAAAAATTCACTGCAGAAAAATCGTTTAGTATGCTATTAGAAAATCAACTCTTTACAAATAACAGAAAAGGACATGGATTTAAAAAAATGCCAGTATATAACCAGATGACTAATAACACTGCTAGGGGAGAAGCATGATATCCAAATGCGTAGTGTGGAAATATAGGGCATATCGATAATAATTGTCGAAATAAAAATAAACATAAAACCGTTAAACAAATCTAGATTCCAAAAGACGCAAATATAAATTTTCCTAAATTTAAACAAGTTTGGGTTCCTAAGGGTATGATTGTTAAAATAAACGGTTTGCTATGTTAAAAAATTTGGATACCGAAGATTTCGAACGAAAATGAAAGTGGTCCTACATCTTTTGTTAGGCCACTCGCTTCTTCCAAAATTTTGGTAAGCAGGCTCAGGAACAACTTCGATAGATACATATTTCGAATTGTTCTATATGGTCGATGAGCAAAAATTCTAATGTTCCTTAGACTAGAATGATAAGGTGGAGATCTATATAGTTTGAATATCACGACATAAAATGTAAAGGTATGTTCTCCAAAACTTTGTTTTGTTTTCTTATTGTTAATTCTAGTTTTGTTGACACTGCTGCAGTATAATTAACATATCTTGAACTCCTTAATTCCAATTTGCAAAATTAAAGATTTTTTGGAAAATAGATCGAAAATTTTATAATTTTTATGTTCTGTGTTTTTTAAGAATTTAAGCTTAAACCACTGAGAAACTGCAAATCATTTGGAATATTATTCGAAAGCAGTTTCAAAACTTCTTAACACAGCTGTAGTAATCGGATCGTACCTTGCTCATCTTTACTCTGATATTTAAAAATTTTGAAGTTCTAGAAATCTAATTAATAGCATACAACCTTACCGTTTAAGCTTTTGCTAATTCATTTTGTAAATATTGAAAAACAATAATCATTTCAGCACATTAATTGTAAAGTGTTTCTGATTTTGCAAACAAGTTGTAGTATTTCAGCCATAACTTTTGATTAATTCATCGTTTTGACTTGAAATCAATTTTGATCAGTGGAAATTTTCAATGTATAAACTTTTATGTTTCGTGCTAAATCAAATCATGTACTTAAAGCTTTGAATTAGTGGTTTCAAATGGACTGAATTTTTAAAACAAGAATTTTCAATTGCTTTGGTAGAACGATTAACTTTCAATGTCTTTTTCATGACTAACAAATTAATGGTTGGAGAATTCGGTGATGTTTCTTGATAGAAATGTTTTTTCTTCTATCTAATATTAAATTACATTGTTGAAAATTTTGGAAAATCAATTTGAGTGATGTTGAGTAGTACACGGTCTATTGGGTTAATTATATATCAAATTTTTGGCAATCAGAGTGCAAGTGGCATTAGACATCAAATCATTTGAAGTCATATCTACATTTTAAACTAAGCTAAAAAGTAACGGACATTGCTTTTACAAAACCACTTGTAGAAAATAGTTTTTTAATTCTGTATTTAGAGAATTTTGAAATAACTCAGAATTTTACTTTGATGGAAACACCCGTTTATTTTAGTAATGTATTTACTCTGGAAAAGATGGTTGTTGACTACTTAAACCTTTTAAAACTTATAAAAATATTAATGATGTTTGAGAAAGCGATGAGTAGTGATTAAATTATATTTCATAGCTAGAGGAAGTATATGTTAAAATTTTCATAAAAACTAAACAAATTTCATAATATTTTTTCAATTAGTACATATTGCACAATCATCTCTATTACTATCATTCTTCTTCCAATCCATACACCAAAATTTAATATAGTATATAGAAGTTTGTATTTCAAAGCAAGGAAATAATTTTTTTGTAATATATAATTCTATCCCAAGGTGTTCACTCTTATTTAAAAGTCATCGCAGTTACGCAAGGGTGAATTATCTTAATCTCTATATATGTGCTTCCATTCTTATTTAAAAGACTTCATGATTATGCATGAATGAGACTCATGTACAAGAGAGGGATAAATATTCAAGTAGTTTCTAACCTCACTTAAAAGTCCTCACGGTTATGTGTGGTTAGAAAATAGTTGACTTTTTTTAAGTAACTACTAGCCTCATTTAAAAGTCTAAACGGTTATGCATGATTAAAAAGTACTTAATATTTTTTATAATATTTAAAATAGTAATTTACAAAAAAAATTCCTTTATTAAAATACCACACTACCATCATCGTATAAATTTCCCCTAAACCATTATCCTAATGTCACGCTAAAGTGGAATTTGTCCCTAGTAAATAAAATATTACGATTTTTGTTTAATTGATTGGAATTTTCAATATATATTTCTCTCCCAATATGATTTTATGATTTTAATCAAAATTCATAAATATTTTAATTTTTGTTAATGATAGCAAAAGGGAGAGAGGTTAAGATTTTGGTGGTTGAGCAACAACCTTACTAATATACGAGAGGTGTTCTTACTATCAAAGAGTTGTTTTTGCAATTATTTGACAAATAAATTTTTCATTTATTAAATTGCATGTATATGTGTAAGTAGAGTCTAGTTGTAGAGGGATTAATAGCCGAAGAAGAGATGAATCATCAACAAATTGAAGAAATGGCACCAACGCAGGCAATCAAGGGCTAGGATCTTCCAATCAATGCGAAGTCATTACAAGAGATGAATTGAATAAAATGGTTGATGAAATCAATTTGAAAATGGAAAGCAGTTAGAGAGCTCTTATGGAGAGCTTAATGCCCTTATGACCTAACAATCACATCCTGCTCCAAGAACTATGGTAGACCTGCGACTGCCATAGAACAAGAAAATTCTTTCATTTCTGGTCTAAACGGAAGAAATGGAAAGAAGCTGCAAAGAGGAGTGATAGTTGGAACAATGGGAATCAACGTAGATGGAAACATAAGTACTCCACCGACTGCAAGGAAACCAGCTATGAACTTGAATCAAGGAGCAAAGACCTCACAAGAGGATATAGCCATGGACCTCTCCGACTCAGAAGATGGAGAGCAATTTGACGACGAAAAGTTGGAAGGAAATGCCAATGCATTTGATAACGCCAGGAATGTCCAAACTACCCCAGCCGCAAGCCAATGGGAACCCGAGGGAGTAGCTTTTCCGAAGATAGGAGTGCCTAGGCTTCAGCCTACTTACCAAGACCGTTTGCAAAGCCAAACACTCGGTGTAGTGATTGACAGCCGACCTCAAGACTATCGAATATCAGAGGCATTTATGATGGATATGGTCAAGCGATTGATGGATGAGAATAGGAGTAGAAGAGATGATGCGTGGCGATCATCTCCAAGTCAGACCGTCTTCACTGAGGAGATCTGGAATGAGCGGTTCATAGAAAAGTTCATTATGCCAATTATTTCGTCCTATGACGGAATAAAAGACACAAAACCCCATTTGTACAAGTGAAAGTGGTACATGGACGGAGCGAATTCTTTGGACGTTGTTCGATGTAAACGTTTACCAATTTTTCTAAAAGGAATTGCTTCCATGTGGTTCACTATGCTTCCACCAAGATCCATCTCCACTTCCAACCAACTGGCAGCAAGATTCCTTGATCAGTTCAGACTACACATAGCGCAACCTAAAGATAGGATGTCCTTATCCGGCATATTCCAGGGACGAAATAAATCTCTAAAGTTTTTCATGAATCGGTTCAATACCGCCGTGGCAGAGGTAAGAAATCCAAACGAGGATATGGTTTTCATGGCTTTGGTCCACGCCATCCACCCCAAAACTGAGTTCAAAAAACGGATCAGAATGAAACAACCTACCACTAGGAAGGACTTCAACCGTAAGGCGGATCAATATTTGAGATTGGAAGAGGCGTAGGAGTTAGAAAGGAAGCCTACTAGCTTGCAACCGATGAACGATTGGCAGAGTGACATGGTAATGAACTAGAACATAAATGCCTCTAGGACTATCGAAGGAAGTGCAGGGAAAGATGGAGACCAAAAAAAGAAAAATCAAAATTCCAATAAACGAAATGGTAACAAGAAACGACTTAAAGGCTTCAGGCCCATGGATTTCACCCCGCTCAATCATACTCCAGAAAACATCTATCTCACAACAAAGCGGATAGAAAAGTATAAAAAAAAACTCCATAAGAAGGAAGCAACTGGACAAAAAAGCGCCCGGAGAAGCTCTTTCGCTTCCATGAGACGCACGGTCACAACACAAACGAGTGCTGTCATCTAAAGAACTTGATTGAAGAGCTAATTCGGGAAAATAAGCTTTAGCAATACGTGAGAAAATCACACAAATCCTGAGCAACCCATGGCTTCCTAAGCTCCTAGGGATCAAAAAAAACCAAGCCGGAACCAACAAAGAGGGATCTAAGTGAACTTACAATAGACTCATCATTGGAAGATATCTGGAGGACCACATCCCGCACAGAGAAGTTAGGGAGAAATTGAGCGGTATGTGAGTTTGTTAAAGCGCACTTTAAAGGATTTGTGCCGTAGAATCGAAGATGGAGCTCCAGCCAAGCAGCGGAAAACTTTGAATGATGATATAATATTCCGAAATTGGGATACCGAAGGGATCGAAGCTCCAACTCCCAATCCCATGGTAGTGACAATAGGGATCGGGCCTACTGTGGTCCGACGAGTATTGGTTGACAACAGCAGTTCTATGAATATTCTTTTCAAACGTTCCTTTGACCAGATGAAGATCGGCATGGAAGATGTATCTGCATGCCAAACCAAAATCCAAGGATTCACTGGCGAACACAAACAACCTGTCAGGAAGATTTACTTGCCAGTAGAACTTGGGGAGGACGACCAAAGAGTCACCCTCATCCAGACATTCGTAATTGTAGATGAAACTTCCACATACAATGCCTTCTTGGGACGACGCGCACTGGTGCATTTCAGAATCGCTTTAGCCCAGTGGTGCTTTACCATGAAATTCTCAACAGAAACCAGAATCGAGGTGGTCAAAGGAGATTAATGCGCCATCAGAGAATGTTACATTACAGAACTGCATGAGTCCAAAAGAAAAGAAAAAGTGAAAAATGTAGGGAGAACTCTCTACATTTGTGAACCTATCGAATAGCAACTACAGAGCCGTCCCTGGCTTGGGGATGATAGCCGATTAAACATGGCTTTAGATCCTAGAAATAAGAGTTCGAGGGGGATCGAGTGGCACCCGTAGAACTGACGGTGTCTGTTCCAGTCGATTTGGGTGACCCAACACTGGTCTTAAAGATTGGATCGCCCCTTGGAAACAAGAAGAGATTAGAACCCACCAAATTTCTTCGTGCCAACTTAGATGTGTTCGGTTAGACACATTCCGATTGTGTGGGGTATCGCCAAAAATTGCATGCCACACGCTCAACATTGATCCCAGGTTTACACCAGCAAAGCAAAAGAGGCACAGCCTGGGCCTTGATCGGTTCAAGGCATTGAGATAAGAAGTAGACAAACTGATGGCCAATGGTTTTATCCATGATGCGACCTAACCTGAATGAGTATCTAACCCATTTTTGGTCAAGAAGTATAATGGGAAATGGTGAACTTGCATTAGATACTCTGACTTAAACAAAGCCTGCTCGAAGTATAGTTTTCCACTACCCAGAATTGACTAACCTATGGATGGAACGGCTAGGAACAACTTGCTATCATTTATGGATGCATACTCAGGCTACAATCAGATCCTAATGCACGAGCCTGACCAGGAAAACACCAGCTTTGTCACCGACCTAGGATTATACTGCGATAGGGTAATGCCATTTGGTCTAAAGAACGCAGGGGAAACCTATCAGAGATTAATAAACACCATGTTTAAGCGTCGTATCTAAAAAACCATAGAGGTTTATGTGGATGACATATTGGTGAAATCACGAGTAGCGATCAATCACCTAGATAATCTCGCCGAAATGTTGAATTATTCCAAAAATAACGAATGAAACTCAATCTATACAAATGTCACTTCGGGATAGTACTTGGAAAGTTCTTTGGATTCATAGTGAGTGCCGGTGGCACTGAAGAAAATTCAGAGCAAATAACCTCCCTATGAGAAGTCAAAGTCCCAAGGAACAAGAAGGAATTACAAAGCTTGAATGGTAAAATCGCAGCACTAAGTCGATTCATCTCGAAAGCCACCAACATGCATACTATTCTTTGATGCATTAAATAAAGGAAAGAAGAACTTCGAATGGAATGAGGCTTGTCAACTGCATTTGTAAAATTGCCGCGATACATGGAAACCCTGCCAGTCCTATCGAAGCCGGTAGACAGAGAGAATTTTTTCATCTACCTAGCACTCCCACCTCACGCATTAAGTACTACTCTTATACGTGAAGAAGCTAGGACCTGGAGACTTATGTATTACATCAGCAAACATTTCAGTGGAGCGAAGAAGAATTATCCGAAGTTGTAAAAGCTAGCATATTATCTCTTGATTGCATCCAGGAAATTACGGCCATTTTCGGGCACACCCGATCAAAGTATTGACCGTTCAACCTTTGTAGCGGGTATTATACCATCCCGAGACGTCCGAGAAACTCATCAAATAGAATATCAAATTAAGTCAATATGAAATCACTTACCACACTAGAAGAGTAATCAATGGGCAAGCGTTAGCAGATTTCATCATCGAATTTACCATTCGAGAAGATGATGAGGAGACCACACCGGAAGTGGAAACACAATGGAAGCCCTTTGTCGATGGCACATCTAATAACTTCTTCTTGGGGATAGGAGTAGTGCTTGGGAATCTAGAAGGACGGGCCACTTGCTACGCTCTACGATTATAATTCCCAGCAATAAATAACAAAGCATAATATGAGGCTTTGATAGCTAGGTTAAAAATTATGAAAGAGCTAGACATAAAATACATACACATCTATAGCGACTTTCAATTAGTTGTCTGTCAAATAAAAGGCAAATACCAGACTCGAGGGGTGAACCTTGCCTTATATCTATCTAAAGTGCAAGAGTTGCTGAACGACATCGAACATTACAACATAACTCACATCCTAAGGGTGCTGAACATGAAAGATAACTACTTGGCTAAACTAGACAGTTCCAGAGAAGCTTAATTATTGGGCCTAGTCCCAGTCAAAACCCTGACCATTATGAGCATAAGCGAAATGGATGTCAACTAGATTTTTGAGACTATCATTGAACCAGAAATGTGGATGATGCCCATCAGAAGCTATTTGCTCATGGGAAATCTTCACGTGGATAGGAACCAGTGGAAAAAGCTTCTTCGAAATGAACTGCAATTCTTAATACAGAAATGGATACTCTACCAAAAGGGGTTCTCAACCCCCCGCTCAAATGTGTAACCAACAATGATGGTCAAAGGATCCCGAGGTAAGTTCAGGAAGGCGATTGTAGAGAACATACTGGGGGGAAAACCCTTTCAAAGAAAATCCTTCGATATGGGTATTTCTGGCCAACCGTAAACCATGATGTAATAGATTACACCAAACGGTGCGACCGGTGCCAAAGATTCCGCAAGATCAAAAGAACTCCCTCAACAGAGCTAAAGCAAAAGGTTAGCCCATGGCCATTTTCAATAAGGGGAATTGGTCTGATTTTTGTGTTGCCAATAGCTAAAGGAGAGGCTAAATATGCTATAGTTGTCGTTGATTATTTCACCAAGTGGGCCGAAGTGGAACCGCCGGCCACCATTACACAAAGAATGTCATTAACCTGTTACCAAAAATATTATTTACAGGTTTAAAGTGCCATAGAAAATCATCATTGATAACGAGACCGAATTGGAAAGCGCTAAGTTCAAAGGCTTTTGCAAATGCTTCCAAATCAATAAGAGCTTTTCCAAGGTCGCTCATCTGTAAGCAAACGAGCAAGTGGAAGCAGTAAACAAGACCATCAAGTCCACCATCAAAAAGTAGCTAACACAAAGCGGCAACTAGGCATACCCCATTCGCCTTAGCATATGGTTCAAAAGTAATGATCCAAGTTAAACTGCAAGTCCCCTCTTATCGGAGGCAGAACTTCAGTCAAAGGAAAAACGAGCAGCTCCTACTCAAGTTGCTTGATATGGTTGACGAGAAGAGTGAAGAAGTCGAAGTAAGGATTGTTGCTCACAAAAAAAAGGGTCAAACCTTCGAAGTGGGAGACCTCGTCCTCAAACAAGTCTATCCCGTACCGGGGGCAATTGGACCAAACTGGGAAGGTCCATATGCCATCGGTCAAAAGCTAGGGGATGGAACATTCAAACTAACAACTATTGAGGGAATCCAAATTCCCCGAGCATGGAACAGTGCATCACTATGTCGTTAATTCACCTAGAATTATTTTATGTACTTCTTATTTTTCAGCAAATAAGCCGTTATGGAATGCCGAAGGCATTGTAAATAGGCAGAATTTGCCCAACCTTTCTTAATAAAATTGCTTTACTTTCTAAACCAATAAAACCGCGTTCATAAAAGTAACATGTTGGGTCGATGTGGTCAAATCGGCTCAAAACCATTTAATCGTTGCTTGAGGTAGTGGAATCATGCTCAACCATGCCCCACTTATCCGTCGGGTCGACGGAAGCAAATCGACTCAAATCTGTGGATCGGGGGAACCCAATAGCTGCCTTCTAAGAACTGATCCTGCTCCGGCAGTACGGTGTAGGCTTAAATCAAAGCTTTGTATCCCGTAAGTCGTGCATTACCTTTTCGAGCCATGGAATTATGCGCATGAAGCATAGACTCCTCACGTGGCCCGAAGATTGGCAACGTCGAGAAGTTTTGAAATTGCTCTGGATCGATGGGTCATATTGGTCCCGAAAGCTGTACATCCCATAAGACATGCACTACCTTTCTGGGCCGTGGAATCATGCTCTTAAAAGCATAAACACCTCATATTGCCCAAAGATTGGCAACGTTGTTAAGTTTCGAAACTGCTCCGGATCGATGGTTTGTATCGGTCCCGAAAGCCACACATCCCATAAGCTGCACACACTTCTAAAAGCCGTGCATTTCATATGCCGTGCATACTTTTAAGTACCAGTATTACCCCGACGATGCCAGGAAAATTCACGCATTGTAGAAATAACAAGAATCAACCCAACTCCATTATCGAGAGCAACGGGCATGAATCCAAGAAAAATAAAAAATGCTACAAATCGGTAGAAAATTCTAATTGTTGACCAATAAATCTGGAATTAAGCCGTTCAAATCATAAGTTCTTAAGGATGGGAACAATAAGCAAGTTGGGTGACAAATAAGACAATAATAAACAAACACTTGGTCAATCGGTCGTTTGTCGGGTGTTCGAAGTAAACAGCCTCGTGAACTTTGGGGTGGGGGTGGGGCACACGCTGATACTCAAACAGAAATACTTAAAAAAACACTTCATAGTTCCATTACTCCAAAGAAAGAATTTTAGTGGTAATCACAAGACTAGGTTAAAAAAGCAGTAAATGAAATTGACATAAGTGCATGAAACACAGATAAGTAGATAGGTAAAATTATGATTAAAATGTCAGCATTGTATTACTTATAATGTTTTGTGTACAAAATCAAAATGTGGAGGCCGTACCCACCCAATGTAGGCTAACAAAAGGAAAAAAATAGACGCTACAACAAAGCAATAAGTGCAGACTCTACACTTGAACAAAATAAAACAAAATGTCTCAAAAATCAGCTCAACTTTGATCCGGACATCTCAACGCCTCTTTCCGTGGCCCCCTTTCCCGCCTTTAGTTGGAAACTTTTGCTTATATTCAGGATCTCGGCTAGGGTAGTGTCATTGCCGGTGATATCAACTATCTCCTCGGTGCTGGCATCTCCTCCATGCTCTCCAACCTTTTCGAAGGACACCTCTTTTGTCTTGCGCTTCCGGGATTTGCGGGGCTCTTCGAGGATTTTATGGCTTCAACCTTTTATTTCTTAATGGTAACCAATTTCTGTTAATATTTATGTAGTTGCCCAGTCTGGACCTTCTACTGTTGAGCTTCAGCTGCCGTAAGGTCGCCCTCCAAAGATACAGAAGGGTCATCCAAGTCATGCAATTCAACAATCTTCTCAGACTCTGGCCCCAGCTGCGAACCAGATAAAGATGTAATAATCGGAGCAGCTATAGAGACAAGCATTAAGGTGGTTGAAATAGGAACGAGTTCGAGCATCGAAGAAACAGGCCGATCAACTGGTAAAAGGACAGACCTATAAGATCAAAAATGAAAGCATTAAATTCGTCTTGGTCTTGCGGCGTTCCCTGGAAATTCTCAAACTTGGGAGAAACAAGAAGGTTACCTGCATCAGAGGAGTGGCCAAGAATGTCGATCTCATATTCACTGCCTTCTCCTTCTTTTGATGGTTTCATAATCTGCGGAGAAGCTTCGGGACTAAAACTCGCTAATTGGTCGCGAGGCTGTCTTGACGATACGCCAGGTCCAGATACAAGGGGCTTCGACAAAGTTTTGGCAGTTACAATCAGGGCCGCATCGGCAGCTTCCTGTTCCCTTTCAAATCATAGGATCTCTCAGCCTTCCATCGTTGCTTTCCTTGACTCCTCATTAAGTTAGGCATTCTCTAGCTCCCTCTTAGTGTAGGCATCCCTGCTATATTGGAAACGGATCAAAATTTCCTCCCAAACCATGGCCAGAATGTATGGGAACTTGGGGGCCAAGTAACTAAGAAACCTCTAGTGCAATACGGAGTTAACGTAGAAGTTCAAGATAATTCCATCTTCTACATTTTCCTCTCATATGTGTCCTGTAGCTCCAAATAATCCACTGTAATGGTAGCTTTTTCAACCTCAACATGAGTTTTGTCGACGCTAAGCTGCGCAACTCTTACTTGGAGTAGGGCAATCATCTGGGCTTGATAGAGGATGATCTTATCATGGGACATCATGATCCCTTCATAATTTGTGATTGTTTTGCTATACACTTCAACAATCTTGTCGTGATCAGCGATAGTCTTCTTTTGGGCTTCAATAATCATGTTGCGAGCTTCGAGCTCCTCTTTCAACTTGACTTCATCGGCATGGTCCTTCTTAATTCCATCTCAGAAGAAAATCTCTATTTTTTCATGGGCCTTTTTAAGTTCTTTCAGCAAGCCGGCATTATTCTTACTCTCCCGGAGCACTGCATCCCTTTCATGTAGCACTCCTTCAATTATGGCATCGCGTTTTGCCAATGCCTTCTCGAAGTCATCCTTCTTTGATTCAAAGGAAAGGATCTCTTGATAATTATTGCAGTTCGCGTCAGCTAGCTGCTTGCAAACCCATTCCTCAGCTTGCTCTAAATCACTTTGGATCGCTTGAAGGAGGGGCATATAGGAATCTTTGCAAATTGGGCGACGGTCGCGGTTAAACTTAACTCCTTTTTGGAAATCACCCAAGGAGCGCTGCTTCAAATCTAAAAAGACCAGCTGGAAGAATGCAAGATGATCTCCGATGATGGTACCAAGAACCAGGGGCGAGCACCATGTAGGACAATGGATCTTGAGATTAAGATGGAGCCTAAACACAGGAAATCGGGATTTCAAGACTGATGGATGCTGGGGCTGGGGGGAAAGGCCTTTTGCATAGAAGGATGACAATCACGATCAACCTTTGACTTCTTAGAAGTTTCCTCGCACTCAACAAGGGTCTCTCTCTTCTTGTAGCCACTTTTGTACGTCCGACCCCATTCCCTCTCATCCCGACGACGAGCTTCAGCATCTAAGTCCTTTTTCTTTCTCCGTTCCTCCTTGATCTAGTGAGGCTGATGATGGCTTATGGATCATTTCGACCCATGTTGCGAATCGGTGAATTCCTCGAGATCGTCATAAAGGCCACATCCTCTCATGGTACCTGACATAAAGAATAAATAAAGAGCTCTAGTCATGAAAAGTATGCTTGAATAATGCATGTGTAAGTGAATGTGACCCTAATGAAACGTGTAATGGGTCTAGGAGGGCCTAAAATGACGTAACAAACCAGATCGAGCAACCATTGTGGTAGAAATCAGACTAATTTCAAGACCAACATGGCCTGGGCTAGAAGGCATCTCTTTGAATTTGAAATCTTCCCCCATAAGTTCGTCAATATCCATGTAGACATTGCTTAAATCCTCGAAGTCTACGCTGGCATCTTTAATCGAGGAATCCTGATGTCACTCGGCTACTGGCAGAGCATTTTTATTACGAATTTCTCGGTGAGGAAAATCCAAAAGAATAGACTCATCCCTAGAGTCCCATCACACAATTCAGAATCTCTGTCACCAAAACACGCGTCAAAATCATCATCACTAGAAGAAGAGTCATAGCTGTTACTACTCTTAACTTCAATCTCCTCATTTCTGTTGCCATTGCAGCCTTACCTTCTTGTTGCTTGAACTCTTTTTCCCCTTCCTGTGGAATTGGGGACATTCTGGCAGGACAAATGGCTTCAGTCATGACATCTCTTCTTTCATGAGTCTCTTCAGTTGACTCACCAGACAAGCCCTCCTTTTCTTGAAAAAACTACCTATTTAGAACCATGTGACGAAGAAGTGGAGGGCTTCGTATTCTGGAGCGGGAAGGAGACGAAACTTCAACCGCTATGGTGGATCTCCCGGGATGCAAAAGTTATACCAGAGAAAATTTTCATCTATTGGCAGAAATCTAACCGACCTCTCTTCGGCATCTATAGCCTTCAGAGTATGAAAACTTTGGTTAAGCATTAAGTCCTTATTTGGCTTCGGAATAATTGTAGGAAGCATTTGACTTGTTAGAAACTCCATAGCAACATTTCAAAATTTAATGGGTAAAGAAGAGAACTTACCCCCTCCCCCCCCTCCCGTTGTACAAAGGTGATTGAACCCTTCAGGACATGTAATGAAGAAGTACAAAGTCTTGAATTGGGACAAATTGCATTGTAGCTGCAACACGGTCTTGCGATTCCTATGGGCCTCGATGATGACAAGGGATGCACACTCATCTCTCCTCTTAAATGAGAGGAAATATCTCAACTTGTCGAAACTTGGAGCACGGTTAAATGTCCGCATAAATAGAACATGCAGGCAAGTCAAGATCACTTACCAATTAGGATGAATTTGGAATGGGCCAATTCCCAAGTTCAAAAGAGTTTCTCTCAAGAAATTATTGAAAGGAGGCACTGCTCCATTTAGGTACATATATCAATGGCAAACAGTGTATCCAGGAGGCGACATATATTCTTCTTCGGTAGGCACATGACATCCTCGGGAATTCCATGTTGCAAGCAAATGTTATGCAAAGCCATGGCGAAGATTACGGAGGAAGCTCTCTCTGACATGTTAAGAAGAACTCTAAAATTCGATGGAGTGCGGTCCACAACCGGACAGACTAGGACTAGCTGACCATATTCAGGCTATAAAGTGGAAGAGGAAGGGACAACAGATGATGATTCAGCTTTTCAAAGTGCTAGACTCCCTCCTCTGGACTTATGGCGAGAAGACGGATACTTCATTCTATACAATAGGATTTCCGTCCAAAGCGGTCAGGTAATTCTTCTTTAACCAAAAACTCCCCTATAACACTTGAATTTCGAAAGGATGTCGATTCACACCGACACATTGGATTTCAAGTATATACTAGGGCAAGTGCAGTGTGTTATCTACTAGGGGTGAGCTTGGTGTCTTGAATACTATAAATGCTCTATTACGTGTAGGCAGTTCACTCATAGTAAAGAAAGAAAAGGGTTTGTCGTATAATTTTTTGAAATTATTTCTTCTACACTAACCTATTAAAGACCGATAACGGATCCATTGTCCGAAGCGACACAGAAAGCTCTTCCTAGTATAGGTATACCGAACGTGGAAGAAGCAAGACCAGTCCGAATTCTCTGAAAGGCAACAACAACATAAGCTGCTTGTGAGACGCTATCCTAAGCCATTATCCACCTCCGGAATGGTTAAAAACAATTCGTATTGCGCCATGTTGTATCGGCGATGTAACTTAGTGCATGTCAATTTTGATTCTATAGATGAAGATAGCAAAACATGTAAGGCACCGGGGTAAGGCCCGAGTGTCGTTCTGAGAACTCAATACTAGATTTACTATCTTCTTCCATAAAATCACAATTGACTCGGACTCTTTACTATAATCATCACTAATACACAACATCATCAAATCGCCAAACGAATGTCAGAATCAGCATTACCTACCTCGAACAAAGAATCAAAATGCAAAGACGACCAGAGTTTTCAACCCAGTGATCCCCGCAAGGACGCTCAGTGGAGATCCAAAGAAGGAGAAGATGGAGTTCGAGTTTGGTTGGCGATGATCCAGAAGGAGCTCGGTTGAAATCAAGGCGACGACGAGACTCAGGTCAATCAACGGTGAAAGGCTCTAGTGGTGAATGGTTAGCGACGGGGATAGAGCGGATGGACTTAGGGATTGGACAAAGTTTGGATCGAATCACAAGTGGAAGGCTCGGGTCGCAAGAAGAAGGTAAGACTGGAGTATAGGCTGGCTCGGGGTAGTTAAATAGGAGATTACACGAAAAAAGTCTAAGTCGTTGGATTGCTAGCGATCCATCGAATCGCGTGCGATAGATCTCAAATTTATCTAGCAACATCCATGTACTGTTTCAAGGAATCCTAAAAATTATGGGGTAAAACTTGGTCTGTTATGACAAACGACGACAGTTCAGGTCAAAACTTAACAAGCAACTGAATATCCAAAGTCAAATTCATATGGCCCTAACACGATTACTTGAACCTCGTCAAGAAAAAGCTGGAAAGCAATTACTTCCAGAGCACGCCTTGTTTTCAATGTAGGCTATTCTGGGGAGCAAATGTTATTCAGGTTTTTAACCTCGCAGAATCCAAAGGAAGTTGGAGCAGCATGGTCGAGTTAGAATAGCTCAAGAGCCAACCAAAAAGACTAGAGAAACTAATCAAGAGAAGTCAAACGAATGGAAAGCGAAAATACACAAAGGTGGTGGCTTGCTAGCGATCCATCATCTATGGATCTCCAACGACCCATAAGCTTGGCTCGTGGATTCATGAATTCACTTGCATCAGGATCCATTGGGTATTATAAGGACAATGGCTAAGTTTGATGGAATTTAGAGCAAGTTAAATCAAGAGGCAAGCATTCGATTTAATTTAATCAGCAGTCTGATGCAACCAGTAAGTGGAACATCATCAAAGTAAGACAACAAGATATGTAATTACATGGAAAGCAGCAACATGAGACACAAATGCACCCCATAAGACAAAGTCCAAAAATCAGTTAAGTACATGGACTGGCGATCCATGTACTATGGATCGCTAGCAATCCATACCATTTAGCCATATCGCCATGAACTCTTAGGTAGAAGGTAAGGAGAAGCATCTCAAGATGTTGGATCGCCACCGAGCTAGAAGCTATGGATCACTAGCGATCCATCAAGTTAGCTCGGTTCATAATGAAACTTATAGTGCACCTTCCTATGGTCATTTGCAAGCATCCGGCAAGAAGGCCTAGCCCAATAGCTGTCCAACCTCTATAAATACTCATCTATCTGCAACATAAAAGGGATCCTTTGGACTGGCTACTGCGACTCTGTAGAAAACCTTCCTTACTCCTCTCCTCCATTACAATAGTTATCCAAGGAGTTCATTGTGATTCTCCGGTGAACTCTAGTATTGGGGACTTAGTCTAACTTAGGATATTCAAAGACTTTGTAATCCAATTCACCTTGTAACAGCAATCAGTCAATAATAAAAGTTATAAAGTGGACGTAGGCTTCATTAGCAGCTGAACCACTATAAAAATCTTCTTGTCTTCTTACTATTTCTTCTTTTTCTACATTTATTCTCTGTAGTATTTCTCCGTAAGAAGAGGGCTGGTGCTTTCACACTCAATCCAGGATGTTGATCATTTTTTGGGTTAACAACATTAATCTCTATATATATGCTTCTAGTCTTATTTAAAATTCCTCATAGTTATGCATGGATGAGACTCTTGTACAAGAGAGGGATAAATATTCAAGTTGTTTCTAACCTCACTTAAAAGTCCTCACGGTATGTGTGGTTAGAAAATACTTGACATTGTTTTAAGTAACTACCAGCCTCATTTAAAAGTTCAAATGATTATGCATGATTAGAAAGTGCTTAACATTTTTTTGTATAATACTTAAAACGATAATTTATAAAAAAATTCCTTTATTAAAAAACCACACTACCATCACCATATAAATTTCCCCTAAACCATAATACTATCATCATGCTAAAGTGGAATTTGTCTCTAGTAAATAAAATATTATGATTTTTCTTAATTGACAAGAATTTGCAATATATATTTCTCTCCCAAAATTATTTATGATTTTAATCAAAATTCATCGCTATTTTATTTTATTTTTAATGATAACAAAAAGAGGAGAGAGGTTAAGATTTTGGTGGTTGAGCAATAACCTTACTAATGTTTGAGAGGTGTTCTTATTATCAAAGATTTATTTTATAGTTGCTTTTGCAATTATTTGACAAATCAATTTTTCATTTTTAAATTGCATGTATCTGTGTAAGGAGAGTCTAGCTATAGAGGGAGTATTAGGGGAAGCTTCAGCACAACATCAAAAACATTTGCTGGGCACAAATTCTAAACATATATTTGTTATCATCAAAAGAGGGATATTGTAGAATATAAAAGATTCTGATTTTTTTATCATAATAAACATATATACATTTTCAAATGTGTTTTTATAGCAATATTTCAGTACCACTGAATAAAATAAAAAATCGAAATTTCAATTAAACAAATATATTATTCAGAAGTTCATTTGAATAAATTTTTATTTCATTTCAATTTCGAATAGTACACACTTATTACGTAGCTTCTACTATATTTTACACTTTCAAACATAACACTTTTTTCACTCTCATATACAACAAACTCTCATATAAAATTCACTCACCCACTCACTCACACACGCTCAAATTTGATTTCATATCTTTTTGCTTTTGCTATCTTCATATCTTTCCTCGATCTATTGGGTTAGCTTTTTCCCTATCTTAAAATAAACATCAAATAAATGTACATGAGCAACATACAACATATACAGTGTAGCACTGTACATGTCATAAGTCTGTGCACATAAACAATATCCACTTGCATCGATTCAAGTGTAAGGAAAAATGCGAGGTCAATCCTAACAGCTCAATGCAACGCAAACGCACGAGGTCAATCCAAATTGGCTCAACCTAAGTGCTTAATGGTTCAGCATGCACATGCTACACAATGGTGCAACCATGAGACTCATGTCAACACAAAGATCAACCATGGTCACAAGCATAAGAGAGTTTATAGTGCACGTGTGCATGAGTTCAGACAACAACCAAGCAAGGTAGTAATCATAAGTGCACAAATTTGAGTTCAAGGACTAAATATTAAAAAACCGTGCAACACAAACATACCAGACTGAAGTAATTGTGCATCCACAAATGTAGCAAAACAGACATATATAGACATGCGTTGACATGCACACAACAAAGCAAGGGTCGGCAAGGGTCATGTACAAGCAAAGGTTAGGCAGTATTTCATACAATAGGATGAACATACAACACATGCAAGCGCACAGAGGGCAACAACCATAAAGATATGTACAAGGAAGTTCAACATGCAACAAGGCATCAAAAGGAAGAATGGTGCGACACAGGTACATAACTAGGTTCAAAACGCTCACACAATAAGAGCAACATGGTAGAAAGCATATAATATACATATATGTATATACACGTATATGTGTACACAGTGAAAATTAGTAAAGTAAGGAGCATTCAATCAACATTGATGATTTCAAACTTAGAGCACAAAACACACCATCAAGGAACAAACTATTCGGAGCATCATCAACACTGAACAAAACTTCAAACTCATACTAATGGCAAGGGAACACAAATCCACTGTTAAACCATGACGCCAATAGTGATGAATTAATCCTTTACTTAAACAAATGTGGTGACATGATTAAGCGTAACTCAATCAGTATCGACTTAGTTGTATCATCAAGGACCAAATCATCACTTGAGACCAAACAATCACAAAGGATACTCTAGAAACTAGAATTTCTGTATCGAACATCTCAATTAGAAATATATAGAAATAGAGAAGCAACCGATCATGGACCAGGAGAACAAAATTTTAGCAGTTGCATTTTTTATTGAACAACATACAACCGAAATAAAAAATTCAACAGGGGTCAAAATATATTCATGTTTATATATATATGAGAGAATTCGAATATATATCAAGACTTGAACAAGTCAAGTATTGTGAATCGTTCAATCAAAAATCAATGGAAAAAAGAAAAATTGAAGTCTAGTTTGAAATAATCAAAGCCGAAATCAAATCAGAGTTACACGAAATATATGGAATCAATTCACTATAAATGACCCATATCATCATCGAAAAATTGAGTCGAGTCCAAATCAGCATAATAAACCCAAAAAAGAGAATCAAAAATCGTACCAAATATCAATCGGAGGAAACTCAACGACGAAGCAGCCGTAAGCCACTAGTGTACTGAAAATCAAAATTCAAAAGAGAAGAAATGGAGTGATTCAAAGTTCATTTGGAAACTATGATTTTGATTTGAGAAGCCCAATTTGAGATCAAATGGGAAGCAGCTTGAAAACAATACTTTGTTTATTTTAAACGGGCCGTGTTTTTAAATTAAAGAATAAATTTTTTGGACCATTATTCTTTGTATTTAGGGTTTCTTTTATTTATTGTATTTTGTTTTAAAAACTTTACAAAACTCTAGTCTATAACTAGGTAGGCTACGGGGCATAGTACGAGAATCTTTTGGCTGAGTTGTGATAGGGTTTTGAGTGTAGGGTTAGAATAATTAGATTAGCAAGAGTTGCGAGTTTACAGGTTCTTTAAGCATCGATTATTTAATTCCTAGTAGAAACCTTTTGGGGCAGTAGTAGGCAGGTTTTTTTGAAACTAGATAAACTTTATATCGCATTTAGTTTTGCATTCACTCTATTATTATCTATGCTGCAATTTTTATTATTCTATGAATTTATTATAAACCCTATTCACTTCTCCTCTAAGGTTGATACGTTCCTACACCAATTTATGCATAGAAAATTTATGGTTACTATTATATTAATGTTTCAATTTGTTTATTCGTACCATCCTTAACATTTTGTATAATGTTTTGTTGAAGTAAAATATTAGAATTCATTAGTATGTTACCCTATATGCAGATACTATTTCAAAGTAGCTATTAATAACCCGTTTTAAGTGAAATGCAAGTTATAATAGGGTGTTCCGTATATACAATGGTTCCCATACACCTAAGAGAGGGATGTGGTGTATATCTCTCTTATATATATACTACTTGATATATAACATTTTTACAAATTAGGGGTTGATAACTTATTCGCTTCGGGCACATATTAATTTTCAACATTGACTTTTATACCCTCGATATCAACGAATTTCAGTTGTAAAGGTGAATTTGTATTTCAATACTACATTTTTTGTTTTACTCTAGCTTTACGATTAATGTATGCAGTGGATTGCTACACTTTTATGCATGTCAGGTGGCTACTCGATTGTTCTAAAATGTTATTGTTTTGTGTATTTTAGTGTTTTGTTTCTATCTTAAATCCCATGCTATGTTTATCAATGTTCTATAACTTCAACATTTTAGAAGTTAATTTTAGTTATGAACGATGATAAGCTACCTTAAACCATCGTAAATGTTAATAAAAGAAGTGGCATAATATGCAAATATAATGGTGAAAGCACAAATATTTATTCAATGGTCCTAACAAAAAAGGTGTTGGTAATACTACTTCTCTCAGCTTATATAAAAATATGATATGTTTCTCACTCTATTCGATATACACACTCATATATCCTTACTCAAAAACCCCAAACATAGTTAATGATCAAAATCATGATACATTTTTGCTATAAAATAGTTACTACAAACATTTATCACTAAATTAAGTTTTATTATAAACTGTTGTTCTACTCTTTGAAAGGGTTTAAACTCTTAAAAGGAGGTTTCTTTTGGGAATTTCTTAAACATTTCTTCCCAATCGCTAATGTTGTTATAATTAGATGGATAAATTCTCATGTTTATATTTACATACCCCACCTTGTTGAATTTCGGTTGTATTCATACATCCATTTCTCACATGTTTACTTGCAAATATTACAAGTTCCCATAAATGTTTCAGACAATGTTATACTATCACATGCATGATTTTAATGTAGCCCACCACCAAATGTAAATGGTTGAAATAAGGATGTCAAGTTGTGAAATTCTGGATTTTCTTATCATATGCAAACAATAAGCTTAGAATTCCATTCTTTATATTATTGAATTAAATAATAAAGCCAGGTAGTCCCTCACTTTTGAGCATAGATTTAGATTCATTATTATTCTGGGATATAAATTTCATTATCAAAGGGGATATTATGATGCTCTAGTTCTCGTTGCCAAATATGGATTGCTATTTAATTATGAAGCTTCAATTCAAGCTTTTTCCTTTGTGAGATCAATTCCCTCATGGACTTCTGGTTCCCTTATTATTATTCCTATTGTTATTACTATTCGTATAAGAAAACTCCTATTGGAGTATATTCTTTTCACCACAATCAATGGGAATCTTTCATTACTCAAAATTTGAATTCAAATTCTTCTATATGACAATGAAATTCTCATGGGCTTCTGGATTTCTCATTGTTGTTATCTGAATAAAAAGTGCTTACTTTGTTGAGGTATTCCCCTTTTATTCATGGTCGATGGGATTTTCGAGACGCGATACCCAAAATTGAATTCTTTTCTATGTCACAATCTATTATATGGACTTCAAGATTTCTTGTCATTGTTATCTAGGAAACTAAACTCCAATTATTGAAAAATGCAATCCCTTCTTCATGATAATGGGATCTCTGAAGTCTGAATCATCATAATCTTCTACTGCATATGAGTCTTGGGAAAAGAAAATATCCAAGCTCTTATATATATTCCTTAACCCTAATAGACCTAAGTGCTTGATAACAATATTTCCTATTTGCAAAGAGAATTAGTTCATGAATCATGACTTATTAGGCTCACAAACATGAAAAATCTTTTTATTAAGGAAAATCTAAGATTCCGCCATGTTTACTTTATAAAATACATATAAAAATAATATAATAATACATTTACTTTATAGAATACAAATAAAAATAATATAATAATACACTAATTTCATAAAATATATTATCTAAAAACATTTATTAAGGATGATTTGGAAAGGTATTTCGAAGGTCATTGAATTTATTACCACATCTCTTACATATCTAAAGAAGTATAAATGCATTTATTTCAAAAATGGTTTGTGAAATCTTCAGAGTTATAATTCCATCTGAAAGCTTTGACCCCAAATGTGTTTTGATAAACCATACTTATAATATGCTAAAGTTTTCATCAAAAAAATTTGTTCCATAAAAAATGATATATTTGGCAAATTATACAGTCAAAAATATACTGTTTACGAAAACTCTAGATAGAGAGGTTTGCTCCCAACTAAGAAACCACTAGTTCATGACATGACCAAAAGGTATTTTATTTGAGATTTACTTTCCTATCATGGGATTTCTTAAAAACCCTTCTAACCAGTAAAGCTGAGAGGGGACCTTTTGCAAAAATTCAAATTTCATAGAAATCTTTTCGATTCGTTGGCTTAGAACCAAACCAAAAAATTGGTTTAAGAAAGGAAAATTGGTTATTGGAGAACTCTTCTTGGTTTATTAAAGATCATGTCAAAAAAATGTTTCGATTTTATCAAAGAAATTCCATAGTCTGTGAGGTAAGAGTCACTTATCGCCAAGAGCCATATATCTTGCTATCAAAGTAGTAACTTTATAAAGTTCCATATTATTTCATCAAAAATTAACCGTTGTTTAGTGATGGAAGTGGGAATATCATTCTTCTATTTATTAAGCCAAATAAGATCTCGCGTTATGATTTTACGACAAGAACATGAGTTTCCCACCAAGTGGGGGTGGATCTCTTTATTGGCCATGTGTCTGGTCTTATTCATCGTTTCATGAATGATAAAATGCATGCGAACAAGCATTTAGACCAACGAAATTTTTAGAATATCGATATGACACCTATTTCAAGCAAACTCTCAGAAATGTGAATGGAATGGATTGCGTATTATCCGAACTTATGAATCCTACTGCCAGAACACGATTTCCCGTTTCATGTAGATGAGTATTAGAGATTTTTATGCTAAGCGAACACTATTGAAATAATCCACGAGGGTCGAATACTCCATTAATCAAGACTTTAAATTCTTGGATTCTAAATAATTTTCGCTCAACGATGAAATTTGAATTGTGGTTTCTTCAGATTATGATGATACATGTCAGAAGAGAAATAATCAAACTCCGTATAATCAACATGGTAGTAAGGCTTTCTTACCAATTATAGCTCCTTGTCTAGTAAAGTTCAAAAGTATCATCTTTCGATTAATAGGATAAGAGATGATCTTCTGCTATGTAGGAAGAGTCGAATCATTCATTACCATAGACTTTTGAATAGAAAACATATTTTATAAGAACATATTACCCCCAACCTAGAAATTAACAAAGGAAATATATTGTTTTGGTTCTCTTCTACAGACAAGCCTCCAAGTAAGTAAAGATCATATGATTTTCAATCCCCTTAAATTTCACTTAAAGACATGTGTCTATGGGAGTATGGATTTCCTTAGTGATTGAGAATCTCTTCTTAGTAATAGAGCCCCAATCCCCAACCTCAAATATGGATCATCGTTCTTATTTATAGTAACTTTCTACCATCAACTCAAGTACGAAGATGAGATAGAATTCCAATTTCCTACTTCACATGCACCTTTGGAACTGTCACGAACCACTAATATCAACATATGGTTAATTGAACAAGTATCGATAAAGGAAATGTTGTTATAAGGTAATACCAAACCAAAGAAGTTAAAGATGTTATGCCTTCCTACACTACAATAGACAAAGCACCATAAAGAAGAGTTAGCCATTTCAAATTCAACTTAGATATCAAACTCGCAAATGTAACACCCCCCTACTTGGAGGTCCATAACTAATACTACAGATGCTACAGTAGTCCATAGTTATTAATTTTTGGCGGTCAACTACGGCGGTGCAAGATACATTAATACACAAATCACAAGATTATGGAAAAATCTTGACAATCGAAAAAATTATTTCCACATTCAGATTAAAACATTTCATGTTAATTGCATAATTCCAAAATACGTTAACCACGTTCAAGAACATATAATTATTACAATTACGCCAAGAGAGACACATGAAGATGCCCCCTTAGTTGATCAGAATATATAATAAAGCTATTAAATCTGCCTTTACAAACAAATACATAGAGAAAATGAAAACTCTAAATAACTACCAACCTCTGGCATGCCTCTAGAAGCTTTATTCATCAAAGAAGAGAACCTAAGAACCTTAACACTCAAACTACTCAAAATAAATTGAGCACCCAAGAGTTTAAGGGGAAAAAAATTTCGAGTCAGGCATAAATCCTGGTATGAATAATAATCTAACATCTCAATCCTTTTAGATATCTAGTGAGACCACACCGCTTAGCGGAACAGGTTTTTCCATCACTAGTATCCCAAAACTTTTATAAAACCATATTCCATGCTCCTGCATCCACAACGGCATACATTTTCAAAATATTATGATGATATGCATACTTGAAAATAATTAGGATTTCCCCAATCCCATTTTAGACTTTATTAGCTTTAAAGATGGACTATCCATCCCATATTTATTTTTCTTAAGCTGATGCAGACTATCCAACTCACATCTCATAGTTTTCCTAAGATGACTATAAACCCTTCATTAACCATATGGAGACTATCCATCCCAAAAATGATGTTGACTATCCATCAACCATCCAAAGAGTGATGGTTGATTAAGCCTTTGATTTGCTATCGGGCTTGGTCAAAGTACCCATCTAAGGAAGATGGATAATGGAAGCTTTAATGGTCAAGCAAAGTCTATGGAAACAACCATTCAAAAAAGAACAGTTATTGGATTCCTGATTCAAACCATGAGTAGCAAGTAGCATAGACAATCAATAATGAAAGATGAAACATCTAGGGAGTAATAAAGTGAGAGAAAAAAGATGCAATGCAAGAATAGATGTTTATTTAAGCTAGAGCATAAGAAGCTTCTTATAAAACCATGTCATCTTTGTTGATACTGTGGCCAAGGTAGCGATCTTCGTAAACTAATATAAAATTGAGATGATGAAAAATGACACCATCAAGATCATCCAACTTGCCAAGTCACTGATCTACATCAAATTCGATGAATCAATCCAAATAAGCTATGGCACTCTCCAAACTCTATAAATAAAGACCCATCCCTACTTAAGAAGCGGTTCCTATTTTTGGTTGGACATTTCAAAGCTTCCATGAGAGCTTGAGATCTCTTTTGATAGCCGATGAAGAAGAAGATGACTTGCAAAATGACCATTAGAAATATGAATTTTCATATCCACTTTTTTCTTGATTTTTGGATTTAAACAAAGGAAGATGACATGTATGTCTTGCATATTGGCCATTGAAAAAAATTACACATTTTTGAATTCTATATTTATTGCAATTATATTTGAAATCCATGCATTTCAAAAATGTTTAAATGTTATGCTAAAATTTGGACTAACGGTGTCCTTTAGACTAAACTTTAAAATCGTCCTTCATTTAAAATTATGGCTAAAGTTTTCTGTTCTTCATATTTTCTTGTTTACAATTAGTATATTGAACTATTTTACCAAATTGTGTTTAAAACTAGGGTTATTAAAAATAGTTTTATGTCTACCTTACAATACAAAGTGAGGTAAATTGAAAGCAAAGTTAGTTTCACCTTAAGTGGGATAAAAAACGAGCGGATGGTATAGGCGAGAGTGGACTGATGGTAAAGGGGTGGGGCTAAGTCACGGAAATGGCTGGGGATCAGACATCTGCAAAGGAGAGAATGGTTAGCCATGGGATGTATTGCGGTGGCGAAAGAGAATTAAAAGAGGGAACTGAAAGTAGTTTGTAGCAGAAATATGATGAAATGGGATAGGGAACTACGACCAAAATAAGGCAACCTTGAAAAATAATTTGGAGCTTGCTCACAAATTTAATTTTGCTGTAGCGTTTAGTTTGTTAATTTTTTATTTTACAAAAGTAATATAGCATCAAGAATAATTATTTGCAGTAAGACGTTGTTTTTTAGTGTTGTCATAAGTAAATTTTCATGTAGTGATATATATACATGATTAAATATCAAGAAGTATTTGATCATTGTGAGGTTTGAATGAAATATGATCTGTTTTGAAAAGAACAGGAGGGATAGGGATGTATTATGGAAGGCTCTAAAGCACGAAATTTATGAAGCAATGAAGAGACTGTCTGTTTTTACTACGGCTTCGAGTTATGCTTGGAGGTAGCTTGTGGTCTGATTCGGGTTTCGTCTGTGTTCCTTTTTCTTTTCTTGCTTTATATTCTAAGTATGCATGTTTTTTATAGTTTTTTCTTTGTGTGTTCTTATAGCTTGTATTCGTTACAAGCTATTTTATTTTATTGTTTTTGTTGCAATAAAATCAGGTAGGGGCCCTGTTAACCCCGCTATCCTTTGCTAAAAAATGATCGAATTTATATCATATACCACAAAATATAATAGTAATACGCACACAAAAGTAAGGATCAACTACACCTTACTTTTGTTACACCTCAAACCCCCCGATATCAGCCACGAGTTTTGAATTAAAAAATATACTTTCTCTCTCTTTCCACCCACCTCCATTATTTAACTTGAAACTTATGGCTAATACCGGAGGATTTGAGGTGCAGCAAAATTGAAGTGTAGCCGATCCTTGCCTATATATGTGTGTGTGTGTGTATGTATGTATATGTATATATATATATATATATATATATATATATATAATTCATCTTGGATACATATTTAAAACCATAAAAACATACTTTTTACTAGAAAATTTGAGCAAGTAATCTTTCATATAGCAATTGTTTATTTGCAAAGTAGATGAAGTAATTAGGATGAAATTCTATAAAAGAGTTATGTTTTGGCTCCACAAATCCTTATGATTATGAACTAAAGCAAACTATAAATTCTGAGGATGTAACAATAACTAAACAAATAATAGAGAAATCTTTAATTGCGTCATATTGAGAAAACTTATGCACAAAGCCATTTTACTCTACCTTATTATATTTTAAAGTAATATTCTATTCTCCAAGCTACTAAACAAAAATTCTTTAAAAAAAACTAAAAAATTCTAGCAACAGTTGATAAAATTTCCAGAATGATAAAAGACATATCGTGCATGAAATTTATAAACCTGTATTGAGAACAAATCAAAATCCTAGCCTAAATGCTAAAGTTCTTCTTTTGGCCTCTTCTTTAAAATGAAGGTATGCTTTTAATTTTCTTAATTCTCTAATGCTATGCCATATATTCTTTGAGGCATTGTTTATTCTTATCACCTCTCCAATTAGCTCCAACGACTGATTCACTCTCAACGGCCATCTTATTTCTGCTTCCAATAATGAATGTGTGATAATGAGTGCGGCTGAAGACAACATTAGATATATTTCTCTTAAGCAAAGTGATTAAAGAAAAGTTGTTAAAGACAAAGCAGTTCAGAAATCCCATCAAGGCCCATTATCAAAATATATATTCATGTATCCGCTTTGTAATCTGCTTCTGTTATACAATATACATATAAACCACTGTATTCATGTAATTCATTTAGTTTTCATCAATAAAATTCAAATTTCTTTCATGGTATCAGAGCCAAATCCCACCTAATGACTATCATTTTCTTAAAAAAAGGAAAACCCATCAAACACTCTTCATCATCTGATTTTTTCTCTTCAAAGATTGATCATCTCCTCATCTAAGTGTTCAGATCCAAATTGAAGTGATGTGCTCGCCAATTTGATGAAATCTTGCTGCAACAACACTCCATCTGAATCGTAAAAGAAAATTAGCAAAGAAACCAATCAAATTCAGATCAAGAAATTCAAGAACTGATCACAAAGCATCAAAAAGTGCATCCAACAAAGTTTATCAAAATTTTGATCATCACTTAAAGCTTTACGGTTGCATTTGACCTATTCAGTGATCTGTAATACTGATCTTGATCAAGAATTGACTACTCTCCATCAGTTTTTCCTTTTTTGATCTCCACTTTTCCCTTATCATCATTATTCTGATATCTGAGCCTCGTCATGGCTGACAAAGCGAATACTGCATCATTTGAAAATGTGAGTAACTCTTAACAAAATGCAATATTTGCTAAGAATCTGATCAACACTATCATCATCCCACAAAGTCAACTTGTAACTGCCCATTTAGATGAAGGCAACTATCTATTGTGGATGCTTCAGGTTGAGACAGCAATTCAAGGATACGGACTTGAAGGATACATTCTTGGAACTATATCATCTCCTCTATAATTTATCACTAATCAAGAAGATAAGTAGTTAGCAATAAAGAATACACAAAATATCAATAACAAGACAGGTTAATATGTTCTTGGCTATTATCATCCATAAATACAAAACTGCCGTCTCAAGTGATAGGATGCAAGATTGATATTGAAATATGGACAGTTGAAAAAGTTTTTAATACTCAATCTACAGAAAAAGTGATGTATCACAAAAGATAACTTCAAAGCATCAAGAAAGAAAACCATACAATGAGAGACCATCTGTCCAAGATCAAGTCAACCCGTGATCTTCTTGAAGTAGCAGATCATAAAATATCTAATTCAGAACAAATTCTAGCTATACTTAATGGCTTAAGTGATGAATATGAAGCTATGGTTGCTGTTATAGCTTCTCAAAAGGTGTTACCATCCATAGATGATGTACATTCAATATTGCTAGCCCATAAAGCAAGGATTGATAACAAAAGACCACAAGACTTTGACCTCTCTATCAACTACACAACCAATCAGAGTAACAAAAGCCAAAACAGCAATAAAGCAGAGAAATCAAATGAAAGAGGTGGCTACACTAACAGGTCAAGAGGAAGAGGAAGGTGGATCAACAACAATATTTATTTCAGATACTCAAATCGTAACAACAATAATCAAAGAAGCAGCAGTTTCAATGTAAACATGGCACAAAACAGTGATAGTCAGCCTAATAATAATAACAAAGGTCGGAACTCAAATGAGATTGCCAGAGGAGAGCATGTTCAAGATGAATCTTGGTACCCAGACTCAGGAGTTACCAATCACATCACTAGCAACCTCGACAACTTAAATTTTGGATGTAAGGAGCACAGAGGTAATCAAATAATTTGCATGGGAAATGGTAAGTGTTTCAAAATTACTCATACTAGTAATGCTTATATTAAAGGTAAAAACAATTCTTCTTACATAACTTGTTAAGAGTGCCAAAGATAAAAAAGAATCTCATAAGTGTATCTCAGTTTGCTCTTGATAACAATGTATATTTTGAGTTTTATCCTAAATATTATTTAGTTAGAGACATATTGACTAGGGACATTTTATTTGAGGGTGACACAGAAAAAAGGCTATATAAATTTAAATCCGCCAACTCCAAATGTGTCACAGAGAAGCAAAATCGCTGTAATCTGAGTATAAAAAGAAATAATAGAGATGTATTTGATCTTTGGCACTACAAGCTTGGTCATCCTGGTACTAATGTTGTAAAACAAGTTCTTGTTCAAAGTAAAATAAAATTTGATGATGTCTCACTACCTTATATATGCACTTATTGTCAAATGGGTAAGAGTCATAAATTAGCATTCAATGACTCATCTACACAATACTCAAAACCACTGGAATTAGTTGCCACAAATTTAGGGGGTTTGCATCCATATGCTCAAATTTTGGTTTTAAATACTACATTTCCTTTGTTGATTCATATTCAAGATATTGGAAAAAAAAATCTGAGACATGCAATATAGTCACATGCTTTATAATAATGGCTGAAAAACAAACTAATTCTCAGGTTAAAGTTATTCAATCTGATGGTGGTACTGAGTATAAGACCCTTAACAGTTATTTTCAGAAAAAGGGAATTATATATAGAACTACAAGTCATTGTACATCCGAGCAGAATGGTCTAGTAGAAAGGAAACACAGACACATTGTTGAATATGGGCTTACTTTACTTGCTCATGCCTCAATGCCATTAAATTTTTGGCCTGAGGCATTCAACACTACTGTATATTTGATATATAGGTTTCTAACAAAAGTTCTTAAAGGAATTGGTCCCATGGAAAAATCGTATGAAGTCAAGCCATACTATTCAATTTAAGGACTTTTGGATGTCTCTGTTTCCTTTATATCAGACCATATAACTCAATTAAATTAAAATTTAGATCTAAACTATGCACCTTTCTAGGATATACTATAAATCAGAAAGGTTATTAACGTCTTGATGACAGTGGGAAAATTTTTGTGAGTAGACATGTTGTTTTTAATGAAAGTTTTCTTCCATTTAGCAAGTTAAAAATAAAGACAGCAAGCAAAGTATACAATCTAAAGGTATCCATACCAGATATACCTGTTTACTCCGAGATTGAGCATCAAGTGATGGCAAAGAAGGCTATTGAGAATCGATATATACAATCCAGAACTTTTGCTCAACATGAACCAGATTGGATAGATAGTCTCAGTCATGCTAGTCCTTCACCTATACGTATATAGAGAACAGAGAAAAAGATCAAGAAGACAATCATAATGAATGTTTTCAAAGAAGTTCAGATTATAGTGACACAGAGAGCTTACCTCAGACTGATGCTCAACCAAGACCAAGTCACCCCATGATCTCAAGGGCCAAGAGTGGCATCTTCAAGCGAAAAACATACACAGCATGCTCATAAGCCAGTCACTTATGAACAAGTTGTCAAAGACAAAAACTGGAGAGATGCCATGAGTGAAGAATATAATGCACTCGTCAAAAACAGAATATAGGATCTTGTATGCCCGCTTGCCAATAAGAACATTGTGGGATGCAAGTGGACATACAAAATAAAAAAGAATCCAGATGGAACTATCAACAGATATAAAACAAGGCTTGTTGCAAAGGGTTACACTTAGTAATATGGATTTGACTTCATTGAAACTTTTTCTCCGGTGGTCAAACCATCAACCATCAGACTTATTCCCACCATAGCTTTACATAAAGATGGTGCATAAAGCAATTGGATGTGAATAATGCATTTCTTAATGGTATCTTACAAGAGAAAATCTATATGGAACAACCACAGGGTTACAACAACAACGAAAATTATGTGTGTAAATTAAAAAAGGCCATCTATGGCTCAAACAAGCTTCAAGAGTCTGGTTTAACAGACTAAAGTCAACATTAACTGACTTAGGATATCAGTTTGCAAAGTCAGACAGTTCACTCTTCGTCAAAGCCAGTGATATCTCTATTGTTTACGTACTAATATATATGGATGATCTAATTATTATAGGCAATAACAATGATGAAATCACATTATCGTACAAAACAAAGAGTTCTTGGTAAAGGATCTTGGAGATGTCAATTATTTCCTTGGCATAGAAGTTAGAAGGAAAGCAAACACAGAAATGATATGCCAAAAAAAGTACATTCAAGAGCTTCTAGACAAAACAAAAATGAGTGATGCAAAGCCACAACCAACATCTATGATAAGTAATCAAAATTTCTCTAAAAACATGGAAGAAGACATATTTGATATTAAACAGTATAGAAGTGTCATAGGGGCCTTACAATATGCAACTATAACACGACCTGATATTGCTTATAATGTTTACAAAGTTTTTCAATTTTTGCAGAATCCACTTGACGAGTATTGGAGAGCTATAAAGAGGATTCTCATATATCTAAAAGGGACATTGGATATGGCTTATCTCTTAAAACATACAACAGTTTAAATATAGTAGGGTATGCAGATGCAGACCGGGCCTCGGATCCAGATGATAGAAAATCAATCACTGGCTACTGTATAAACATTGGGAACAACTTGATATCATGGTGTTCTAAAAGGCAGACAACTGTCTCCAGATCGAGTACAAAAGCTGAATACAAGAGTATAGCAAGTGCCACAACAGAAATTATTTGGCTACAATCAATATCGAGTGAACTAAAAGTAAAAACAGTTTACATGTTTGCAAACCCTATACTTCACTCTCGAACCAAACACATAGAAATAGATTTACACTTTGTTCGAGAGTATGCTCAAAAAGGAAAACTTTAGATAAGACATATACTTGTTACTTACCAATGTGCCGACATCCTTACAAAGGCACTGTCAGCTAAAAGCTTCAATAAGTTCAGATCTGACCTGAGAATCGAAGATAGTGAAAATCACTTCGTCTCTATCACTTCAGATTCAAGCAGCAGCATGGAGAGTAATGGAAACACAAGCGCATCTCACAAAACCTCTCAAATTTGTACTGGTCAAAGCAAAATCGCCAGATCTCAACTCTCTAACCAAAGCAAAAAGAAGGAATAGAGATGCAAAGCCACCAGAATGTTGTCGCACTTGTAGATCTGAGTTAATTCGAGGTAATTTGTTGAAATCAAATCGGGAATTTTTTTGGAGCTGCAAACCCTACACCTAAGCTAGGGTTTGAGGGGGAAAATAATGATTGTGTGATAATGGGTGCGGCCAAAGACAACATCAGATATATTTCTCCCAAGCAAAGCGGTTAAAGAAAAGCTGTTAAAGACAAAGCAGTTCAGAAAGCCCATAAAGGCCCACTATCGAAATACATATTCAAGTAATCCGCTTTGTAATCTACTTCTGTTAAACAGTATATATATGAACCATTGTATTCATGTAATTCGCTCAGCTTTCATCAATAAAATTCAAATTTCTTTCACTTCCACTTGACTCAACATGAGGACCAATACAAAGGTTCCCCGATTCATTTCTTGTATGATATATCGAGTTTCTTAAATATTACTTGCACTAATCGAGTATAAAATAATTATAGTTGCATTCTATATAACTGGTATACCTGGTGGGTCCCAATGGTAGTTATGTAGTGAAGAGAAGGTGAAAGTTTTCTAAGTACATAATTGATAATACCATGGTTTAAAATTCCGGCGGGATTCCGGTTATTCCGGTGATTCCGTTCCGGTTCCGTTCATAACCGGAACAAAATCCGATCAAAATTCTGCTTCCGCTCAAAATTTTGGATTTTCTTTTCAAATATTGAAAAAAAATTAAAAAAATACAACAAATATATATTAATTAAAAAAAGAAAAACAATTAGTCGGGACAATAAATAAATGAAGAAGAAATCATATAGTTTCACAAAAAAAGTTGTTATATTTTTGTTAATTAACATTGAATCATAATAAAAAATTAAAAAAATTCAAAATTGATTCAAGTTTTAAAATCTCAACTGAACAATACAGAATCCAACACACTGGATTTTTAATTAAAGCGTGTATTTTATATGTATTGTAAAAATATACTATAAATTTACGACAATATTGGATATTTATTAGCGTCTAGCAAATTAAAGCAAAAAAAAGTATCAGAATTTTAAAACCGGAATTAAAACGAAACTTTCAGAATGTCCGGAATGGAACCAGGAATTTTAAAATTACCATTGAGCGGAGCGGAAACGGAAACGGAATTTTGAGCCTTGGATAATACATGATGTATAATTGAGATCAATAAGGTCTCAATAAGCCTTATAACATAAGACTTATAATAGAGATGCAAACACAAAACTCTTGAACAAGTGTCACATTGCTGCCAGTAGTAAATAGGGCATTTAAATTTTAAGTTTTATATACACATAATATAATCAAAGTTTGAAATATAACATCAAATGTGTAAATTAGTTAAATAAAAAGAATAAGTTATATTTTTAACAGTGAGTATACATTGGCTTTCTTATGTCAGGACTTTTAGAAATTCATATTCAATTATATAGAAAAATAAGTCAAGCATTTCATAGATAATACATATCCTTAAATGATCATTTGTTGATAATTCAAAACAATAATCTTCAAACTGTGTTACATCAATAGGTATTTCTTAATGCATATTTTTCAATTGCTAAGGATTGTTACTAGGTTATTTAACCAAGTATACTAAATAAATACCAATGAGAAATTTACATAATCTTTGGTGCGCCTACAGCCCACTAAGACTGAGGATCCTATAACCATTTAGCAACATGTACAATGACTATCTACTTCGCATATATTTTTCCACTAGATATGTAGAAGGATTTCAACCATTGGTTTATCTGCATAAGTACACATGTTTTGTTGCCTTTTCCGAACAATGAAAATTGAAAAGGCAGAACCATTGAAAGCGAGCGATAAGAGTATGAAGTGAAATTGCAAAGATCGGTTAGCACCACGTTGTAAATCACTTTAAATTATTTTGTAGTATTACGTTTGATTACTATGCTAATTCCTACTTGTCAAAAACAAAGGTAACTCGAGAACCAAAAGGTATATGCAATTTCAACTTTAAATAAATTAATTAAAAAGTAAAATAAATCAAACAACTAATGGTGGACATTTGCATCTCCAGCTCAAATAGTTCTAGTAGAATTAATTACACAAAGAATAAACATGAGATTGTAAAACCATATTGCATTAATACCTTAGAAGAAATAAACAGTTGCGCCACATAGCCAATCAATCGAATATAATATTGGAAAATGCTAATCAACCCCATATGATTTTATGTTTTAATGAATCGATAACTTTGGTCACTTTAATATGAAAATTCATAATTCAGTACAATTAAGAAAACCCGTGAACCTCTTGCTTGGATGAATGCATACATACATATAAATATATATGTATATGTGTTGAAAATAAACTTGATTTTGTTAATCTAGATTTTTCCATGTAGGAAATATCTAGAATCTAGAATCTAGAATATATAGAATAATGTATTTGAAGTTGTATGAGAGGATATTTAGGAGATATTTATAGACTAATATATTTGAAATTGTAAGAGATTATTTAGAAGATATTTATGAAGTACCGTTATATTGATATAATCTCCACCGTTTATTTGAGATGTGAACTTTAATAAATAGAGGTGCATTCATGCATCTTGGATGTAAAAAAGTAAGAAGAGAGAAGATAAGAAAAAATATATGAACTTTTGTAATAAAGTTTAGTAATAAAAAAATTCTCCTCATTAAAAAAAATCCATTTTTCTTCTTCTCCAACCTCTTATCTATCTTCTTCTAAAATCAGATCTATTAGTCATTGAACAAAACTTCCAATAAAGTGGTATCAGAGTTTGAAGATCATTCTAAAAAGATGGCGAATAGTGGAGTTCCCTTACAAGTCCCAATGCTCACTAGGACTAATTATGAAAATTGTAGTTTAAGGATGACAACTCTCCTTGTAGCACACGACGTATGGAAGATAGTCGAGAAAGGCTACAACTAACAGAAGAATGAGGATAGTCTAACTCAAACTCAAAGGAATAGTTTGAGAGACACAAGGACGAGAGACAAGAAGACTCTCTGTCTAATCTATCAAGCATTGGATGTCGATACCTTTGAGAAAGCTTCGGGATCAATGTCAGCCAAAGAATCATGCGAAAAGCTTCGAACATCTTACAAAGGAGCGGATCAAGTCAAAAAGGTACGTCTTCAAACTTTAAGAGGAGAGTTTGAAACTTTGTATATGAAAGAAGGTGAACTTGTCTCTTATTACTTCTCAAGAGTTTTAACGGTTGCTACTAACCTAAAATGAAACGGTGAGAAGTTAAATGATATAAGAATTATGAATAAGATTCTTAGATCATTAGGTCCAAAGTTCGAACATATTGTTGCCATCATCGAAGAGACAAAAAACTCGGAGGTCATGGCAATAGAGTAACTTCTCGTCTCATTGCAAGCTTATGAAGAAAAGAAAACGAAGAAGGTAGAGATTGTGGAGTAAGTACTCAAGACACGAATTGATTCAAAAAAAAAAGTAATTAAAGCCAACAAAGACTAGGTTATGGACACGAACGATAAAGAGGTCGTGGATATGTACATGGACGAGGTTGGAGACCCAATAACGACAACGACAATGAGAACAACAACCAAAGAGGAGAAAGATCAATAAGAGGTCGTGGAAGAGGAAATTCAAAATCAACGTATGATAAATCACGCATCAAATGCTACAATTGTGAAAATTTTGGACATTATGCTTTCGAATGTACAGCTCCAAACAACAATAAAACTAAAGAGAAGACCAATTACGTTGAAGAATGAAGTCAAGAAGATGGTACTTTACTACTTGCTTATAAGGAAAAGAACGATGAGTTAATCTCCGAAGGATCATGGGAAATTGTCGAAAATGGTTATGAATGGCTGAATGATTTGGAAAGGATATCATAAATAGACAAGAAAGTTTTTGCGAAATTACGATGGAATGACCATCGTGCTCGTGTTGTGACGAGTGAGAATGTTGATGAAGTAGCGTATGATCATATACTTAGAGAAGGTTCCACAAAAGAGTCATGGAATTTGTTAAGAGAAGCGTATGGAAAGAATGATGAATAAATAATAGAAGAAGACAATCTGATTGATGAGAAAGAGAAAAAGAAGGATAGTGAGAAAGAAAAATTGCTGAACTTTGAGGAGTTAAAGGAGGAAAAATTAAAAGAAGGAGAAAAACGTTAGGATATAAAAAGGAAGAAGATGACAAAAATAAAGTAAGCAAAGATGATGTCAACGATGAAGAGTACGAAAGCAAACAAGATGAAAATGTGGAAGAAATAAATCAAAGAGATGGAATTCAAGAGCTTGGAAGAAATTTGAAATATGAGCAAAAATTTAAAGAAATGAAAATGAAGAATATTAAAGAAATAGAAATGGTCAAATTGGAAGCCAAAATAGCAAGTGAGAATTTCAATTGATCATGAAAATAAAGAGATGAGAAAAACTTATATAATTTTGAACATACCTATTTTTCAAGTGATGTTCTCTGAAATGACATGCAAAAGAAAAATTTGGGAAACATATAAAGAAACTGGATTGGTCAAAAAATGCAAGAGCGATGTTATGAAAGAAAGTAAGGACTCATTTAAAATTTATGGCACTGAAACAAGGTGGATGTTAGAATGTTTAATTTATGGAAATTTCTATTGTGATGAAGAAGGACGAAATGAAAGAAGTAAAACAAGAATCAGTGAAATTGCGTTAAAGATCTCAACGTTTGGTAACAAGGTCAACTCAATGAAGAAAGTTTGAATAATATCTCTATTACTACTGAAGCACGTGAAATACAAAGATTTCAAGCACTACTTGCTACTACAAAGTCAAGTTTACAGGGGGTGTTGGAAATAAACTTGATTTTGTTAATCTAGATTTTTCCATATAGGAAAAATCTAGAATTTAGAATATATTATATGGAAAAATCTAGAATTTAGAATATATAGAATATTGTATTTGAAGTTGTATGAGAGAATATTTAGAAGATATTTATGAACTAATATATTTGAAATTGTAAGCGGGTATTTAGAAGATATTTGTGGAGAACTATTAGATTGAGATAAGAGGTTTTAGAACAAAGGTCCATTTTCTCAAAGCCTATGCACAAAAAATCCCTACTCATAAACTCATGTAAATTTGGTTTCTATTTTTCATTTTTTACCAAATTTTCCCCTCGTAGAAAATTGGCCTAGCATTGAAATTAGGGGCAAAAACACCATAAATTGCCAAAAACTAAAAATAGGGATCTAACTTTTATAACTTTTTCGGAAGGGCTTTTCTTCCATCATCTTTCAATTATGGAGACTTGGCAGTCATTCCTTGTTGAGATAATCTCCACCGTTTATTTGAGATGTGAACTTCTATAAATAGATGTGCATTCACGTATCTTGGATGTAAGAAAGTAAGAAGAGAAAAGAAATGTAGTAAGAAAAAATATAAGAACTTTTGTAATAAAGTTTCGTAATAAAAAATTTCTCGTCATTAAAAAAATCCATATTTCTCTTCTCCAACCTCTTATCTATCTTTTTGTAAAATCAAATCTATTTGTCATTGAACTAAACTTCCAACAATATGTACATATACATCTGTGTATATGTATGTATGTATTTGCATATGTATATATCTACTACAAGAAAAAGGACAGATTTTTGCGTCGATTACCGATGCCATAGTGACCCGGTGATGGCGCATTATCACTAAATTTACTACCGTCACAAAGGCATCGATAATTAGCTAGGACTTAATGATACCATGTTTTTTACTGCATTTTCAAATTAGCATCGCAAAGGCATTGAAAATTGTCTACGACTTTGCGATGCTAAAGGAATTTGATGACGTCACCTTTAGGTTTTTGTTTTAAATTTTCTAGCATCACAAAGATGTCAGAATTTACTTCCGCCTTTTGGGTGCTAAAGAAATTTAACCTTTGTAATATATAAAATAGTAAATCAAGTAGCGTCTGCAAAGTTCTGCCTATCTCCCACACTTCAGAGTTATTAAGAAACTTTTATTGCATTTTGTAGAATTCGAGTTTTGCACTTCTGATATATTGATTAAGTTTATTTTCCATACCTTCCATTGTTTATTGTTCTTATTCTCCACTTTCATGAGAACAGACTGCTGTTTCCATCATCCACACGTAATGCCGTTGAAAGGAAAAACAAACTTCCCCTTTGAATTTGACACTAATCAACTAGATCGATGTTTATATTGTAAGTCATGTTTGCAAACTTACATAATTAAACACTTATTAGCCTTCTTTGCCCTATAAAATACATTAATGTTTGGTATTTTGGATTTCTTTATCAGCCATAAAGTCAAGCTCTTGTTTCCAATAAGAAAGGCAAGTTTGCCAGTTAAAATCTATAAGTCCATAATTTAAAATTTTAGAGCAGAAATTTGGCTAAGATCAATTAGATGTCAATATCTATATGATTCTTTGGTGTCTTCTAAATGATAGAATCATTACGAATATTTTTAGTCTCTATTTCTCATTCTCCACTGTAGTTGAAACAAATCAATAACAGTCAAAAAATGTTACTGGAATTGTGATAGTACAATGCAAACCAGCAGGAATAATATTTGAATATTGAAATCATGTACTACAATTTGATTTGGTTTTTAAAATTCTAGTGCGGAAAATAATTCCTAGAATTGAAGGATATACATTGTTTGAATTTTGAGGTTACTTGTAAATTACATGACTCGGCAAAAACAAAAATATATACGGTTATAAATGAAATTACAAGATAGATTGCAAATTGCATGTTTAACACTGTGAGAAAATAGTAGTAATTAGGGGTCAAACATCAAATAACACTTCCTTGCCAAAATTCGTTGTGAGTAACTCGCTTCATCCTCAATGCAAGTATCTATAAATGACTTCAAATAATAATAAATAGTTAGCCTAGCTTTACTTTCTGCAATTGTTTTAATAAAATATCAAATCGAATTATCAATTAGTAGAGTAAATTAATTTTCTCATCCATCTCATCGAGCTGCATCTTTTTCCATAGTCATTTTCTCATAGTGTTGGATGCCAAACATTGGTGAAATTGTTGTTGCATCTTGTGCTAGAGAAACTGATGAGAATTAACAGTTAAGCATTTTTTTTAATCAATGCATAGTCAATTGTATTAGCGATAGTTTAATATTCTTGAGTTCTCTATCAAAAAATATTAGTTAGATCTTATCATCTATGCTATATTAATGTTGAATTTTTGCTCTATAAAAGTTGAATTATGAATGGCCCTAATTTTACTAAGTTTCATAATTTAATTACGTAGGAGGAAACAAAACTCAGTGTGGAAAAATACAACCTTCTAAAGTTGGGCATTAAATACCTTAAGTTGTTATCTCTTATCTCATCTCACCAATTATGGTAAAATGGATGAATATTAAAGAGAAAGTTTAACCATTTTAAAGCTAAAATGGAGAAGTTCAAGTTGAACAAAGATAAAGTCTTTTAATGGAGAATTATTGGTTTGTGTTGGTGTGCAGCTGTTTTGGTGCTTTTGTTGCAGGCATGGCAAGTTTAGTGATGGAATTCAGTGCAAAAATTATTTCTTCTATTTCTATGTCATTCAAGGTAAGATATGTGAATTCCTTCTTTTTTTTTTTATCACTGGTAGGTAGAAGAGGGCGCGTAATATCGAATGAATAATTTGATAATCATATCTACTTACCAGGGTATTCTTGAAGGCTTTCAATTTGAGGTATGCCATTACTACACCTTTCACATGTGCGAGAAGCTGCAAATGAGTAAATTTCTAAGTCAAAGACATAAAAAAGATAGAAACGGACCTCAATTGGTAGTTCAATTGTCCAAAGACATGAAGATGACAATGGAGAGATACCACAATCAAATCTTAAAACAACAGTGGTAAATTCGTTTACTAATAGCCTGAAATATGGGAATAACATGGTTTGTGTATTGTATATGTATTTATGTTGGCAAGTGTTATTCGAACATATTAGGTTGTAATTGTAGTTCTCTTGTGACTTAAGTTGTATTTGTTTAGACTTAAATTATACTTTTTATCACAGTTTGTTGGTCAAATATATAAGCTTTGCATATATATGATTGCCTGTGATTAAATTGTTGATTATATGGCATGTTTGGCAAAAACATTTTGGTTTTATATGATAATTCTATTTGGTTTTCGATTGTAGTTAGGTGACACAACGAAGAATTTTCTACTTTAGAGCATTGGCATCACAATGGCATCTCTAAAATTTAGTGATGTCATTACGACACTATTTTTCGAATATAAACATGCATCGCAAAGGCGTCTCTAATATTTAGTGACACCATAGCCACACCAGCTTTGTGACACCTTGGCGATGCCAAACAATTTAGTGATGCCCATTTTTCTGACATGCATTTGGCGTTACTATGGCGTTGCTTAAAAAATTAGGGACAGTATTTTTCTGATATAAACACGTATCGTAAAGGCATCGTTTAATATTTTGCGATGCCACAGTGATGCTAGTTTTGTGATGCTTTAGCGATACCAACCAATTTTATGACGTCCGTTTTTTAACCCGCATTTGGGGTCATTATGACATCGCTAAAAAAATTAACGATGTCATAGCGATGTCAAATGTGCATTAGAAAACCGCAGATTTATAGTAGTACAAGCACATACATACATACATACATGTATGTATGTATCGTTTTCGAAAAAATATGTATGTATATGTATGTGTGTGCGTGTGCGCACACACACACATATATATATTAGATAAAAATTTGAATTTGCTAACGCTATCTTAGCGTATGCATATTATAATTCTTCCAAATTAATAGAGGTAGCTAATATGAGTAGCAATACATATACAAATATGTTTAATCAAATAAAAGTATCTATAGGTTAATATAGTTTTTTTGGAATTTAAGCAGGGTTTTTAACGAGGTTCCTTATCTCTCTATTAAAACCAAAACAATAAAGGAAATAAAAGGATGAGGTTACATACAAAAACCCATCTGTTTATGAAAAAAGTTTCTATCACTATCTCTATCAAGTCATCCCCATTCCTCTTTCTGAACCTAGCAAATGATTGATTTCATGCATTTCCATATTATGTCACCTTCCTTTCTCTTTTCTTTTTGGACAATTCTCTGGTTTGTTTCATTCCATAATTCATGCATAACAATCTTCATGGATGAGAGGAGAACATTATATTAAAAACCGCTATATATCTCTTAATCCGTTCATTCTCAGGGTTCACCAAAAGCTTCCATATCCACTCAGCCTTAAGACTTCCCTCCAAACTCACCATAGTCTCATTTAAATTATTTTTGATGTAGTCTCATTTAAGTTAAGTTCGGCTCGTATCCAAAAAAACGTGCATTTAATTTTGCCATCAAAGTAAGTGCATATTGGAATCTATGATGCAAGACTAATAGAGACGTACGTACTTTCAGCACATAAATTCTAATTTGACAAATATCATAGGACATTAAGTAAAAGCGAATAGTGTGAGATTATAACTTACGAATGATAGTGAAGCATTATTGTTTGACATAACTTTATCAATTCCAATTAAATCTGCATATTTCAACCAAACCAAATCAGGCTACCAATGTTTATAGGTAAGTAGAAGTAAGAAATGCACCGAAATAGCTATTAAATGACAAAAAGCACATAAATACTATTAAATTTTAGTGACACTATATGTACAATTGAAGAGGACTGAAGTAGTTTGATATTGGTAATGACGATTTGCGAATCAGAGCTCGAAAGCTTGAGATATTGCATTTTGAAGCAAAATGATTTATGGTCTTCTACTACCGATAATTTTGATATCCGAGATAAGTTCTCAAACTTCTGAATAGGTGGTCAGATGTCCAAGAGACCAACTCGGACTTTGAAATGGATGTCTAAGAGACCAAAGCGTACATATTTCAATTTTGGATGTTTTTAGACATCTGAAATAGGGAGTCTGACATCTGATTGCTTGTTTTGAAGACCTTTATGAATGAAGTCAGACGTCTAATTTTGGAGTTCAGACGTCCGACCATTGTTTTGGGGACAGTTTTTCCCTGGCTGTTATGCATCATTTGTTAAAGTTTCAAGGCAAATTGGTTATTTACCATAAGAGAGTTCTTTATATAAAAGCTATTTTTTATATCTCCAAAAGGGAGGTTCATTCAAATTGCAAAAAATGGTCTCCTCTATCAGATTCCTTCAATTCGTAATCTCCACAAATCAATTTCTATATAATTTTTAGTGATCATTATAATAAGTCTATTGTACTCTTTCATTGTTGATAATATAAAAGCTCTGTCCAAAGCGAATGCACATGAACATGATGTTAGTGGAACCACTGTAGATCTTGTGTGTATTTACTTCCATTATTGCTTATTTTACTTGCTTGTGATTGAGACTGGTTTATTTGGGTTTTTTGAGTTTTGATGCTGAGATATTGACTAGTAATTTCTATACATCTTTTAACGATATCACTTTTCCATTGTGTTTTGAGTTTTGGTTTGGAGTAGTCATAAATTCAAATTCGATAACATTTGGTATCAGAATGTGGGTGTTTGTAGGGTGTTTGTAGAAATACCGACATCGAAAAATATCTCGGATAGCCTCTCAATGATTGGTCCAAGTAATTAGCACCGTATGTAATGCGGTTTCAGGTTCACGTTTGGTTATAGCAAGTGGAATGATGATAATGATATTGAAAAATGGCAATGGAAGATGAAAGTGGCTAGTAGAGAGAATCGCGTGCATCGGTTTGCATTTGAGACATATTTACTACTGGCGGACATCTCGAATGTTGAAAGAGAGGAAAAGAAGAGTGGTCATTCACTATACTTCAACTTGCTATGGGTGAGAATGTAATCTCTGAAATTAGCGGTGAGAGCATCGTTAATGGTATCTGTGATAAGTTGGAGGAATTGTATGCAAAGAAATCACCAACTAATCGTTTGATCTTGTTGTGAACATTCTTCACCTATAAGATGAAGGAAGGTACTTCGAAAACAACACACTTGAATATCTTTGATGGTTTGCTAATTAAGATGAAGGCAGTTGACTTGAAGATTAAGGAAGAGAAAAAGGTGATTATCTAGTTATGTTTGTAGCTGAACCGTTATATGAGTTTCTCAAATAGCTCAAGCTATAATCGAGATACTTTGACTCTTAGGGATGTTAAGCTGGGTCTTCTTAGTGAGGAGTTATAGGATCAAATGAAGGTGTGGAGTGATAGTAGCAGTGGTGCAAACAACGACCATGTTTTGTTAGTGGAGAATCAGAGAAATGAGAAGGCAAAGGGGAATCATTGGCGTTCTAAATTAAGGAAACCTGGTTGAAGAGGAAACTCAAAGGAAAGAAATAACAAATGATCTATTTGCAAGAAGCCCGGTTATTGGAAGAACTAGTGTACAAATATGGATAAGAAGAAGAAGGTAGTTGCATCTTCATCGATGGTGGTGGAGAGTGATATTAGTAAGGTAGAAAAAAATGTATTGACCGTACTAGCATTAGATGTTTCCGATGGTGAATGGATACTCGATTCAGGTGCATCTATCACATGATGCCTAATAGGAATTGGTTTTTCCTCTTATGTCGACAAAGAGAGAAATTCAATTGTTATGCATAATGGTGCTATTTTTACATCAATGGGAATTGATTCCATGCGAATTCTGATGTTTGATGTTGTAATTCCTATCTCATAATATACGCTATATTTCGAGTCTTCATAAGTCATTTATCTCCTTTTGCTTATCGGATTCTATGGTTGTAAAATCATTATTGAGAGTGGCGATAAGCTTATGGCCTTTAAGTTGGGTCATGTCTCAGAGAGGAGTTTGGATATTCTTTAAAAAGGGAGATGGTCAATGGAGAGAGTTCCAACAAACTTAAATTTTGCAAAGAATGTGTCATGGGAAAGCAAATAGAGTATCATTCGGTGAAGAAAAGCATGAATCAAGAGATATTTTTATGTATGTTCACACAAATATTTAGGGGCTGGCACAGGTAGCTTTTTTAGGTGGAGCTCTTTATTATTTTTCTTTTATTGATGGCTTTTCTCGAAAAGTATGGGTGCATGTAATGAAGGCCAATTTGGAGTATTTGCAAAGTTCAAGACTTGGAAGGCTCTAGATAAGAGTGGTAAGTCTTTGAAGGTGCCGAGGTCCAACAATGGCGGGGAGTATATTTCAAGAGAATTCTTGGATTTTGCAAATATCATGGCGTTCAGAGGAATTTTACTATACCGGGGGATTCACAATCGAATGGTGTAACGGAGAGAATAAATCGCACTCTACTTGAGAAAGGTTGATATTTGAGATTGACGGTATGTTTGTAAAAGGGATTTTGGGCCGAAGCTTTGTCAACCACGGTGCATGTTGTAAATCAAATTCCATGCTTGGCTATTGATAATAAATTCTGGAAGAAGTGTGGAAGAGGAAGAGAATTGACTTAAGCTATCTTCGTGTGTTTGGTAGTCTGGTTTATGTGTATGATTATGGAAATGATAAGCTTGAGCCTAGAGCTTTCAAGGGGGTCTTACTTGGCTATATGGATGGAGTCGAAGGCTACCGAATTTGGATTCTGAAAACAAATGAGTTGTGAATTCTCATTATGTTACTTTTGATGAGTTGGCTTTGGTCAAGGAGAATGAGAGCTCATCGGATGTTTTGGATTTGGTTTGTGACAAATCAAAGAAGAAGGAAGTTTCTTCCATTATTTGTCCAAGGTGTAAAGCTGTTGAAGATGCTTGTGTTGAGGAAGCAATTGATGTTACGACACATAGTCTACATGTATCCCCGATTAGTGTTGGTGATGTCCATGACTCTAAAGATGATTCGATTCAAGGTGGAGGTGAAAGGTGTTTGGGTTATAGTATTGCAACTTGGGTTGGTCATCATGTTATAAGACCATCCAAAAGATATAGTGATTGGAACTATCTTACTTTTTGTGATAATTTGGACTATATACTTCATGTAGTTCAAGTTAAGCCGATGGACCTTGATGGCATCATGGATTCGAGCGAGAGTTGAAGAGATGCAATCTTTATTGAAGAATCAAAGTTGGGATTTGATTCCAGTTCCTTAAGGAAACCATGTTATTCGGTGCAAATGGATTTACAAGGTGAGGAATATGAGACATATAAAGCTAGATTAGTATTTTAAGGGGTTTGCATAAAGGAGGGGAAAGTAATACGATGAAATTTTTGCATGGTTATGCACTACTTTAGTCCGAGTATTACTTGTTATAGTTGCTATTCATGACCTGGAATTGAAGCAACTTTATGTGAAAACCGCCTTCTTGCATGATGACTTGGATGAAGACATCTACATGGAATGACTGGAAGGTTTTGTCGAGATAGTAAGTCAAATTTAGTTTGCAGGTTGAAAAAATCTATATATGGTTTAAAGCAATCTCCTAGACAATAGTACAAGAGATTTGATCATTTTATTCTTGAAAATGATTCTGATAGAAGCATTCTTATATTTCAAGAGGTTAAAAAATGATTATTGAGTGTATTTACTCTTTTATGTGGATGACATGCTCATTTCTTCTAAAAATAAAAATGAATTCAACGAATTAAAATATTTCTTAAAATCAAAATATGATACAAAAGATGTTGGAGAGGTGAAGAAAATTTTGGGCATGGAAATAGAAAGAAACTGAAAGTTTTTTGAGTTGAAACTGACTCAAAAGGAGTATACTAAGAAATTGCTTTGTCGGTTTAGCATGAAGAATGCAAAGGCATTTAATACACATTTGCCTTTGCATATAAAGCTTTCGATTAAGGGATCACCTATCTTGGAGAAAGACAAGGCTTATATGACAAGGATTCCATATACTAGTACAGTTGGAAGTTTAATGAATGACAAAGTGTGCACAAGGCCCGACATTCCAAATGTCGTCGAGTCAGTTAGTCGGTATATGAATAATCTGGGAAAATCACATTGGAAAGCCATGAAAGTTATTTTGAGATACCTTAGAGGTACTTCATGTCATGATCTTATTTTTGGAGGCAGTGATGGGATGAATAGGAAGTTGGTTGGTTATTGTGATTCAGACTACGCTGGTGTAAAGGATCGAAGGAAATTAACTTCTGAGTATTTCTTCACTCTTGGTGGTATGGCCACATGTTGGAGATCAAGATTGCAAATTAGTTGATTTATCCACCATAGAGTATGAGTTAATAGTTGCGGTGGAGGCAGTAAAAAAAGTACTATACTTGAGGCGATTATTGTGTGACTTGGATTTTGAACATAATAGTATTGATGTTTAATGCGATAGCCAAAGTGTTATACATATCATGGAAATTTTGACTTTTAGCTCCCGGACTAAGCACATAGAGGTGAGAGAGTCAATTTTGATAGCCATGGATGAAGATAAATTTGTTCATCTAAGGATAATGCAGCGTATATGTTTACTAAAGCATTACAGGTTGGAAAGTTCGAGCTTGGCTTGAACTTGATTCGCCTGTTAAAGTGCTAGTGCCACGGGATGTCATGGTCGAGGGAGTAGTTTGGTTATTGATGATGAAGAGTATCGGTGAGAGATTGTGATTCTATCTTCTTGGTAAATGCTTGTTTTGCACTACTTTTTTCTTTTACTAAGATGTTTTCTAGATATAGATAGTTTCAACACTTCATTAATGGGTGGTAGCTTTGCCAGAGCTCGTTGGCAGAGTGTAATTGGGGGTTGCTTTGCCGGAGCTCATTTGGAAAGTATTAAAGTGTTTCTTGGTTGAAGGTAGAGTTGGTGATGACTTGGGCTCTTTGGTTTATAGTGGTGTATGAAGATGGATATAATGTCAATATGGATTGTTTAATTTTGGCAACACTATATGTAGAATTGAAGAGGACTGAAGAGGTTGATATTAGTGAAGATGGTTCACGAATTGGAGCTCATTGGCTTAAGATATCGCATTTTAAGGCAAGTGGATTTATGATCTTCAGCTACTGACAATTCACATGTCTAAGATAGGCTCTCAAACTTCCGAATAGGAGGTCACGTTTGAGAAACCCACTCAAACGTCTAAAATGGACATTTAAGGTATCAAAGCAAATACAGTGTAATTTTGGATGTTTTCGGACGTTTGAAACATGGAGACTAATGTCTGATTGCTTGTTTCAAAGACTTCTATGGATGAAGTCAGACGTCTGAGTTTGCAGTTCATATGTCTGACCGTTGTTTTGGGGATAGTTTTTTCTAGGCTTTTGAAGCTTCAAGGGGAAAATTGGGTATTTGCCATACGAGATTTCTTTATAAAGCTATTTTTATGATCTCAAAGAAGGAGGTTCATTCAAATTGCAAAAAGGGTTTCCGCTATCAAATTTCTTCAATTCTTAATCCCCATAAAGCAGACTATAGAATTTTGAGCGATCATTATATTCAATCTCTTATACTTTCATTATTGGTAAAATAAATGCTCTCTCTAAAGTTGGATGCACACTAACACGATGTTAGTGGAATCATTGTAAATCTTTTGTATGATTTACTTTTATTATTGCTAATTTTACTTGCTTGTTATTGCTTTATTTGATTGGTTTTGGTTTTGATGTTGAGATACTGATTGGTTGTTTTTGCACATCTTTTAACGATTTTGATTGTCATTACGTTCTGGAGTTTGGATATAGAGTGGTCTTGAATTCAAATTTCACAAAAAATACATCAAATCTCATGAGATTTAAATCAATGAGAAATGCAGCCTAATTTAATGCTTATCATTCTATTTCCTTTGTTAAAGACTACAATGTTATGGTTTTTATTCCTCTAACTAAATTATTTGAAAATATTAACAAAAAAACTTATTTAGATAAAGTAAAACTAAAGCAAATGAGTGATTATTACTAATTCACCAACTTCAAAAACTGTGCATTTGAAATGGCTACCAAATGACAAAAAGAACTGCTCATATGCGTCAAATCTTATAAGATTTAATCAATGAGATATGCAACTTCTTCATATGCTTATCATTTTATTTCCTTTATTAGAGACTACAATGTTATGATTTTATTCCTCTAATTAAATTATTTGATAATATTAACAAAAACTGCTATTTGGATGATAAAACAACGGCAGTAAATGAGTGATTATTACCGATTCATCAACTTCAAAAACTATGCAGTTGAATAGACTTTCTTTCGAAGTCAGACTCATGTCCAATGATTTGTTCACTTTAGAGACATCGACCAAAAGTGAAATATATTTTTTATAAATATACATGTTTATAACGCAACTCATAATCTAATTCATTTGCTTATTAATAACCCTTCATAAATAAAGGAAGAACGATAACACATAAATGAAAAGTATATGTCAGCATGAAGCGTTTTCTTTTAGGTGCTACAAGAAGAAATACAAACGTTTCGAGGTATATAACTAGAGGAAATCACTCTTAGTGCAACTCCATATCATAACTCGAGTAATAAGATCACATTTTTCTAATAAACTTTTTTACTTATCGAATAAATGTTAGTAAAATGAAACCCACGGTACTTATCTTACTGAAAATCATTCTAATAGTGACAAAAAATGAGTTTGGTTTTTGATGGCCTAGGTTCTAAGTAATTGAATGGTGCTTTTGTTCGTTGTTACAATTTCAATAGTTGAAATGAAACTTGGTTACAAAACTGTAACTCTTGTTGGATCAAAAATTGATACAACGCCCCGATAAACCAATAAAACAAGAATAAACAAAGTAAAATTGCAACGAAATAGCTTGAACACATAACATTTTATAGTGGTTCGACTTCATTGTCTACATCCAGTTTAATATTATTTCAAGAGTTTTTGCACGAGTACAAATAAAATATGATGTTTTAGGAGTAGAAAACAAAGTGGATTCGAATTTGACAGCATTTCGTGGTAAAGTTGGATTAAAGACAAGAATATGTGTGCAAAAGTCCTTTCTACTACTCTAGCACTGATATTTATAAATGAATCCATTTGATCAAGTTGTCGGCTTATGGAAGACTAGGTAGAAGCCGAGATCCACAATCAGGAAGAAAGAATGGGTAAATCTCATAACATGAATCATATAGTTACCGACAACAATCATGCCAGCATCGACCATATTTTACTAGGTTATACTCCATCTTTTATTTATACTTGTTCACATCTTCCAATTTCCAAGCTTGGTTATCAAAATTTCTCCCACAAATCATGGTGGTACCAACATGGTTGTCCTATGTAAGATTAGTCTTTATTCGCAAAGTACTGGAGTAGTTCACCTACCTGTTCAGAAGTGGGTCCACCATCAATGCTTCTCGATATTGACCAAATCATATTAGTGATTACTACATTTGACTTGCATTATTTTATATCTAACTCCTTGTACATCATCATTCAATCACTCCAAACATCTTCTTAAGTTCTTCATTTATTTCCTCATCATCTTGAGGTTCATATCTATCAAGAAGTTGCTCGGTTAAAAAGCTGGACAACACTTGCCCCTCTATAGCATGCTTTCATGATAACAAAGCATGCTTTGGATCAAGACAAGTGAACCGATGCCAGACCCTTTTATTTTTAACCCAATTTTTTTTTTTTTCCAAGATCCTGAGTTACCAATATAGTTATATCAGTTTACAATTCACCTTATAATAGCTCTACATATTTGATGATATGTTTGCTTCTTTTATTTTTGAATGGGATGATCTAAGCATATAGGTTTGGTGGTGCAAGTACAGTGCACCTTTGCAAAATTTTTTTTTTTTTAATTTCCTACTCTTTCTGCCTATACATGACTACTGACACATAATACAATATTTAAGTATTAAGAAATATAACTGAAAGGAGTATAATTGTTAATATGAACATACAAATTTGTTTTCACAATCACATTTTCATTTCAGGTTGCACAATTGTATTTGCTCTGCATTTTTCAGATTGGTTGAAAATGCATACTGGTTTGCTTCGAGTTTATGTTTCAAAAACTCGGAGTTTTTCAGTTACTTTCTTCGGGTTGGAAACACTTGCACAACATAAATTGCAGAGAAGTGATTCCAGGCTATAAGGATCTGACACTAAACCATCTAGGTTGGTCATGATCCCATTCTTACAATATTCAGGACCATATTTCTATGTAAATCAATTCCACAAACATTCTTTCTTATCTCCAGTTTGCTTTTATCTTATAAAAGTTTTTATGAGAATTTGTTTCTCCCCAGGTTTTTAGTCACAAAACAAAAATGTCTCCAAATCCATTTCTTTAAAACTCTTTCTGTTTTAAAATCAATTGCATAAATATAAGTCATGCATTTTCTCAAAGATTATACACCACCCAATGTTCATTACAGTTCATGCATAATTTATCTTGTTCAAAATTCACAAGCTTATTTTGTTTTTCTGAAGAATCTGTTACACTTGACAATCTTAATTGCCATTATTATAACACAAATCAGTTTCAAACAAAAGAACCACGGACTGACATGCACACATGTTATATAGTTATGATATATATATTAGTTTTCACAGTCCCCAAAAGATAACCAAACATTTCATAAGAGCATCATCTAGTTACTTGCCATAAGAATTCATTCATCACAGTTTTAGTTAGATACATATCATAATCCAAGCACCCAAAAAATAAACATCCTCACTATTTAACTTTAATTAATAATAATCAGGTCTTTCACTACAAGCAATCTGCAGATACAAGCAATGTTTCTCTTATTTATACTAGTAGCTAATGCCTCCTTCATCCATCATGTCACTTTTACTTACCTGCATGCAAATCATTGAGCTGCCCCATTTATTTGAGACACCTAGATGTTTGCAAGGCAACCAAAAGGGTCAGTTTACACTGGTATGAACATTAATAAATTCTATACAAATTTACAAATCTTATGAACTTTTATCACTTGCATAATCTAGCAGTTTATAAACTAGGCACATCAGCAAAGTTGCTAGGTAACTTCAAGTATACAACCATTCATTCAACATATATGCAACAAGCCATGCATTATTCACAACCTCATAAATTAATCCAGGTTATGTTCTCCCAGTTTCTCCCAGCAGTTCATTAAGGTCATCACATTAAACCTTATTTTATTTATACATTTGTTCAGATATTATAACCCAGAGATTTTAAATCTCATACCCCATTTTAATTATGGTCTAAATCCCCCTGTCAAATGAACACAAGTATGCATTGTGAAGGAATCTCCCAGTTAGTCTTATTTATTCCAACACACAAAGGCCTCAGGGTGCACTTGCACCATGCATATACTTTCCCCCACCTGAAGAAAGTAGATCATTGACTAACCCCAAATGACCTATTTTTATTTCCTTTTACTTAATCATAGGGTTTATTAATTTAATAAAACTCCCCCCTCAGTTTCCTGCTTAGCTTATTAAGCCCCTGCTTATAACTCATTCATAAAAATCTTCACCCCATTCATGTTTCAGAAAAACATAAATACTTTCTGGTACAATCTTTTCTTACTGCAGAGATTTACAACATGTGTGAGATCTTTCCAAAAATTACTTAAGCATTATGATCCTATTATTTTATTGTAGAAATATGGAAAGAGGTGTTTGTTTAATAAAATTCATCAAAAACTCAGAAAAACCTCCTACCTTATTATTTAGAATATAAACATGAGCTAGATCTTCATCTTGCTGCCTATGTTCTAAATAATTTAAATCCATACTTAACAATAATAAAAACAGAATTAAAAATGCTCAAACCATCTTGGCTTGGAAAAACTATCATACAAGACTCCAAACAGAAATACACAACAAACATCCATTTCATCCATATCAAACCATTTCAAAGATTTAAATACTTCTTATAATACTTTTCAGGCTGCCTACCAGAGGACTTAATGCCATTGCATAAAATGAATTAATGCTCACCTATTATTTTTCCTTTACTATCTTGCTCCTCTACCCAGCAAATTCTTTCAGAACTGCATACCTATTTTTCTTCTATTTTGTTTTATATGTATATATTTTTCTGAGAGGATGATGATGATCCTTATGGTATGCAGGTTTTATAAAGTTGTTTTTAGGGTTTAAGGAAATGGGTAATTCCTTTGATACCCTTTTATTTTTCATGCACAGTTTACACTTATGCTTGTCCTCAATTGGAATTATACCCACTTGATTTCCTTTAGTAGTTATTTCGAGATTTCAAATACTTTAATTTCTGCATGCTATTTCCATGATCTCATCCTATTCATGCCATATGCATGTGACCTTTGTACATTTTTATTTTCTGCTCTATCCTTATAAAAACTGTAATCTTCTTGCATTTTCTACCTAGCCACCTTTTCCATTAAATCATGTACACCATCATATATAATTATGTGATGTAAAAATTATTCATACTATATTGTTTTTATTCCACCCCTTAAAACAACAACTCATATATATATATGTGTGTGTGTGTTATAAAAATTATACACACACACAAGATTATTTATTTTTCCCTTCTTTCAGCATGATTACATAAGTCATTTAAAACTTCATAAATTTCCATTACATTTTGCTTCTTAAATTAAACAGGTAATTCCCTATATTTTAAATACATATATTCATATGATTCTTTAGTCATGAAACTATTTGTTTTAAGTCCAAAAATTTCTTTTTTATAACTTCTGAAATTCTTAAAATGAATATAATTTTCATTTTATTTTTGTTTAGGGTCATTACATACCCTCCCCCTTAAAGGAATTATGTCCCCATAATTTCTTCTAATTTCTCCAAATAAAAGAAATATTAATCCATAGCCTGTTTTAATTCCATAACCCCATACTCACATTTTATGAAAGCAAGCAATGCATAAGAATATTCAGAGAATTATTATAAACTACTTAAACATACCTCTCCATCAATAAACAAGTTGGGGTATTTAGCCCTCATTTTGTCCTCCACCTCCCATGTACAATCATTGGTGTCCAAGCTCCATTGAATTTTTACCAGTTTGATCACCTTGTTCCTTAACTTTTTATCCTCCTTAGCAACTATCCCCACTGGTTCATTTGCATAGACCAAATTCTTTTGGACTTGAATTTGAGTAGGTGACTCCAGTATTGCTCCTTCATCATGCACCCATTTTCTCAATTGAGAAACATGAAACACAGGATGTACACCACTCAACTCCTCAGGTAACTTAAGTTTATAGGCCATAGCACCAATTCTTTGCATAATTTCATATGGCCCTACAAATCTTGGTGATAACTTACCAGATTTCCCAAATCTGAACACCTTTCTCATTGGTGATACCTTTAGAAAAACATACTCTCCTACCTTAAACTCCATTGGCTTCCTCCTTTTATCTGCATAAGACTTCTGTCTTGATTGTGCTGTCTTCATTCTATGTCTAATTAACTCAATCATGTTGGAAGTTTCTTTAACATGATCTGGTCCTATTAGTATACCCTCTCCCATATCCAACCAACAGGCAAGGGATATGCAGGGTCTCCCATACAAGGCTTCAAAGGGTGCCATTCCTATGGTTGACTGGTAGCTATTGTTATAGGTAAACTCTGCCAAATGAATGTGATCCTCCCAATTACCCCCAAAGTCAAGCACACATGCTCTTAATAGATCTTCCAATATTTTATTTACTATTTCTGTATGCCCATCACTTTGAGGATGGTAGGCAGTACTTAAACATAGCTGAGTTCCCATTGCTTCTTGGAAGCTTTCCCAAAATCTTGAGGTGAATAAAGTGTCTCTATCACTTACAATGGTCTTGGGTATGCCATGTAGCCTTACCACTTCCTTAACAAATAATTGTGCAAGCTTAGATGCATTTCTATCTGACTTGACAGGGACAAAGTGAGCTGATTTGGTTAGTCTATCAATAATTACCCATATACTATCATTGCCTTTCTTAGTTCTAGGCAAACCATCCACAAAATCCATGGAAATACTTTCCCATTTCCACTGAGGTACCTCCAAAGGTTGCAACAAGCCAGAGGGCTTTTGGTAGTCTGCTTTAATTCGTTGACAAGTGAAACACTTTGCCACATATCTTGCCACTGCTTGTTTCATTCCTGGCCACCAGTAGCTTCTTTTTAAATCATGATACATTTTAGTACCACCAGGGTGTATGGTGTACTTGGTTTTGTGATGCTCATTCATGATTTCTTCCTTCAACTCTGCAATGTCTGGTACACACAGCTTCTCATTCTTCCTCAAATACCCCTTGTGATCTATTTTAAAATTTTCCAACTCAATGTTGCTAAGTAACATTTCCTTCTTCTCCTTCAAATCCTTATCTTGGTCTTGCATGCTACCAATTTGCTCCACTAGATTGGATTTTACTGTAATCAATCCTAGTGTACCAATCTACCATATCATTATGCTCACTAAAATTCTTTTCATTCTTGCTATATATATCTGCCTCCCCAAGCATTGCTAGGTTTTTAAATTCATCAATCATTAGACTTGCTAACCTAACTTGATGCCTACTCAAGGCATCTGCCACTCTATTGGCTTTTCCGGGGGGGTACAAAATATCTAAATCATATGCAACTAGAAATTCCATCCACCTTGCTTGTCTCATATTCAAATCTTTTTGAGAAAATAAATATTTCAATGCTTGATGGTCAGTAAATAATTCAAATTTTGCTCCAAGCAAATAATGCCTCCAAAGTTTTAATGCAAACACTATTGCAGCTAATTCCAGATCATGAGTTGCGTATTTGGTTTCATTGGGTTTACGTTGTCTTGATGCATATGCCACTACTTTGCCATGTTGCATAAGCACTGCACCTAACCCAGACCCACTAGCATCAGTATATACAACCATCCCTTCATTTTCTTCTGGGATTTGCAAAACAGGAGCTTCTACCAGTGCTTGCTTCAATCTCTCAAAAGCTTGTTCACACTGCTCAGTCCACACATATGGTTGGTTCTTTTTTGTCAACTTGGTCATTGGTGTGGCTATTCTTGAAAAATCCTTGATGAACCTTCTATAATACCCTGCCAACCCCAAGAATGATCTCACCTCAGTCACTGTTCTGGGTCTACTCCATGATTGAACTGCAATCACTTTGCTTGGATCCACACTTACCCCTTGCTGTGACACTATGTGTCCTAAGAATTTTACTTCATGTTGCCAAAATGTACATTTTGAATACTTGGCTTTTAATTCATGTTCTCTAAGTCTGGATAATACTAAGTGTAGATGCATAGCATGATCATCTTCTGTCTTGGAGTAAATTAATATATCATCTATAAATACTAGAACAAATTTATCCAAAAAGTCTCTGAAAATTCTATTCATTAAATCTACAAAATAGGAGGGAGCATTAGTCAAGCCAAATGGCATTACTAAAAATTCATATAGGCCATATCTTGTGTTAAAGGCTGTGTACTCAATGCTCTCCTCTGCAACTTTCATTTGGTGAAATCCAAAGGCTAAATCTAATCTTGAAAATATTCTAGCTCCATGCAATTGATCAAATAGATCATCTATTCTAGGCAGTGGGTACTTATTTTTAATAGTTACCTTGTTTAAATCCCTATAGTCTACACACAACCTCATTGTTCCATCATGTTTCTTGACAAAGAGCACTGGGGAACCCCAACTAGAACTACTTGACCTTATGAATCCTTTCTCTTCTAATTCTTCTAGTTGATGTTTTAATTCTACCAGTTCTTTTGGACCCATTCTATAAGGCTTTTTAATGATTGGATTTGTTCCTGGCATTAACTTTATTTTGAATTCAACTGGTCTATTCTGAGGAATTCCTCTCACTTCTCCAAACACATCTATGTATTCATTAACTACTGGAATTTCCTCTATTTTCAACTCCTTTTGAATTTCATTTATACTCCAAATTTTATTAAAACATGTGTTCTTTGCTATTTCACTTAGAACTGTAATTCTTTTACCTTCATTTGTCTCCAAAGAAATAGTAAGATTTTCTAAATTTAAAATTGCTTTATTTTTCATTAGCCAATCTACCCCCAATATAATCCCAATACCAGGATAATTTAAAGTATATAGATCTGAATCAAAACCATAACCCCCTATAATTAATTTCAGACCCATACACTTTATTCTTAATATATAATGACTCCCTATGGGACTGTGTATAGTTAAGGGTTGTTCAATAGAAACACAAGCAAGTGCTAACTTCTTTACAATTTCCAAAGATATCAGTGAATGTGAGGCACCAGTGTCATATATTACTGATATTGGTTGGGTATTGATTAAAATTATACCTTCAAGTTGTCCAACATTTTCAGTGGTGTTTGTTGCCAAAGCTCCTACCCTTGCTGTTTTCTTATGAGTCTCTGGGCAGTCCTTCTTTAAATGTCCCATCTTCCCATAGTTATAGCAGCTTCCCTTTGGTATTTTAGGGTCAGGGCATTGGTTACTGTAATGTCCAGCTTTTCCACAGTTAAAACAATGAGTAAATTTCTTGCTTTCAGGTGCTATTGCTCCTTCCCCTTTCTTAGCTCCTTTACTTGCATTTCTCTTATCATAAGGTTGCACTTTGTTCTGGCCTCCCTTCTTCTTATTGAGCTTCATGTTCCTGAATTTCTCTCTTTTGGTATCATGTTGCTCAAAAGAGAGAGTTAGATCAATCACTTGATCAAAAGTTTTATCTTTATATGGCAACATTGCCCTGGATAAATTGGGGTTCAAGCCTTGAATGTACCTTGCATTCTTTGCTTCTGCATTCCCTATCAACACCATTCCATACTTGGACAATGCTTCAAACTTCTGAGTGTACTCATTTACACTCATGCCTCCTTGCCTTAATCTAATAAAGTCTTCAAGCAGTGTGGCTTTGGCAGATGCTCGAATAAATCTGGCCTCAAGCATGACCTTGAAATCATTCCAAGTGATATCATTCTCTGGCCTTCCTACTATCACAACCTCCCACCAATCCAGTGCAACCCCCTTCAATTTCCTTGAAGCTATTTGTCTTTTCCTTTGGTCATTGATTTGCATATCTGTAAAGACCCTCTCCATAGTCCTTATCCACATTTGAACACCCATAGCTCCTTCAGTGCCTTCAAAATCCTTTCCTCCCAAATTGGTACAAGTCTTGAGCAATTTGGAGAGCTCCTCATGAGGATTATCTTGCCTTGGTGCCATTCCATCCCTCAAAGCCCTCACAAAATCTTCCATGCTTATCACAGGTGGCTCACGTGATGGTCCTGCACCTGTGTGATGTCTGGGTCTTACCACAATGCTATAGATATAATTTTTAAGTTAGTTTATTTACCCCCATTATTTTTAATATCTTTACTTTTTTTATTTATTTGATTTAGGTGTACTCTATACATGTATCTCAAACATACATTTCATTCAGTCATACAAAAACATTCAACCTTAAGAATTTAATCAATGCATTCAATCATCCATATACATACAATAATGTTTACTATGTTATTTAAAACATAGCTCTGATACCAACTGTGGTGACCCCTTTTATTTTTAACCCAAATTTTTTTTTTCCAAGATCCTGAGTTACCAATATAGTTATATCAGTTTACAATTCACCTTATAATAGCTCTACATATTTGATGATATGTTTGCTTCTTTTATTTTTGAATGGGATGATCTAAGCATATAGGTTTGGTGGTGCAAGTACAGTGCACCTTTGCAAAAAAAAAATTTAAAATTTCCTACTCTTTCTGCCTATACATGACTACTGACACATAATACAATATTTAAGTATTAAGAAATATAACTGAAAGGAGTATAATTGTTAATATGAACATACAAATTTGTTTTCACAATCACATTTTCATTTCAGGTTGCACAATTGTATTTGCTCTGCATTTTTCAGATTGGTTGAAAATGCATACTGTTTGCTTCGAGTTTATGTTTCAAAAACTCGGAGTTTTTTAGTTACTTTCTTCGGGTTGGAAACACTTGCACAACATAAATTGCAGAGAAGTGATTCCAGGCTATAAGGATCTGACACTAAACCATCTAGGTTGGTCATGATCCTATTCTTACAATATTCAGGACCATATTTCTTTGTAAATCAATTCCACAAACATTCTTTCTTATCTCCAGTTTGCTTTTATCTTATAAAAGTTTTTATGAGAATTTGTTTCTCCCCAGGTTTTTAGTCACAAAACAAAAATGTCTCCAAATCCATTTCTTTAAAACTCTTTCTGTTTTAAAATCAATTGCATAAATATAAGTCATGCATTTTCTCAAAGATTATACACCACCCAATGTTCATTACAGTTCATGCATAATTTATCTTGTTCAAAATTCACAAGCTTATTTTGTTTTTCTGAAGAATCTGTTACACTTGACAATCTTAATTGCCATTATTATAACACAAATCAGTTTCAAACAAAAGAACCAGGGACTGACATGCACACATGTTATACAGTTATGATATATATATATTAGTTTTCACAGTCCCCAAAAGATAACCAAACATTTCATAAGAGCATCATCTAGTTACTTGCCATAAGAATTCATTCATCACAGTTTTAGTTAGATACATATCATAATCCAAGCACCCAGAAAATAAACATCCTCACTATTTAACTTTAATTAATAATAATCAGGTCTTTCACTACAAGCAATCTGCAGATACAAGCAATGTTTCTCTTATTTATACTAGCAGCTAATGCCTCCTTTATCCATCATGTCACTTTTACTTACCTGCATGCAAATCATTGAGCTGCCCCATTTATTTGAGACACCCAGATGTTTGCAAGGCAACCAAAAGGGTCAGTTTACACTGGTATGAACATTAATAAATTCTATACAAATTTACAAATCTTATGAACTTTTATCACTTGCATAATCTAGCAGTTTATAAACTAGGCACATCAGCAAAGTTGCTAGGTAACTTCAAGTATACAACCATTCATTCAACATATATGCAACAAGCCATGCATTATTCACAACCTCATAAATTAATCCAGGTTATGTTCTCCCAGTTTCTCCTAGCAGTTCATTAAGGTCATCACATTAAACCTTATTTTATTTATACATTTGTTCAGATATTATAACCCAGAGATTTTAAATCTCATACCCCATTTTAATTATGGTCTAAATCCCCCTGTCAAATGAACACAAGTATGCATTGTGAAGGAATCTCCCAGTTAGTCTTATTTATTCCAACACACAAAGGCCTCAGGGTGCACTTGCACCATGCATATACTTTCCCCCACCTGAAGAAAGTAGATCATTGACTAACCCCAAATGACCTATTTTTATTTCCTTTTACTTAATCATAGAGTTTATTAATTTAATAAAACTCCCCCCTCAGTTTCCTGCTTATAACTCATTCATAAAAATCTTCACCCCATTCATGTTTCAGAAAAACATAAATACTTTCTGGTACAATCTTTTCTTACTGCAGAGATTTACAACATGTGTGAGATCTTTCCAAAAATTACTTAAGCATTATGATCCTATTATTTTATTGTAGAAATATGGAAAGAGGTGTTTGTTTAATAAAATTCATCAAAAACTCAGAAAAACCTCCTACCTTATTATTTAGAATATAAACATGAGCTAGATCTTCATCTTGCTGCCTATGTTCTAAATAATTTAAATCCATACTTAACAATAATAAAAACAGAATTAAAAATGCTCAAACCATCTTGGCTTGGAAAAACTATCATACAAGACTCCAAACAGAAATACACAACAAACATCCATTTCATCCATATCAAACCATTTCAAAGATTTAAATACTACTTATAATACTTTTCAGGCTGCTTACCAGAGGACTTAATGCCATTGCATAAAATGAATTAATGCTCACCTATTATTTTTCCTTTACTATCTTGCTCCTCTACCCAGCAAATTCTTTCAGAACTGCATACCTATTTTTCTTCTATTTTGTTTTATGTGTATATATTTTTCTGAGAGGATGATGATGATCCTTATGGTATGCAGGTTTTATAAAGTTGTTTTTAGGGTTTAAGGAAATGGGTAATTACTTTGATACCCTTTTATTTTTCATGCACATTTTACACTTATGCATGGTCCTCAATTGGAATTATACCCACTTGATTTCCTTTAGTAGTTATTTCGGGATTTCAAATACTTTAATTTCTGCATGCTATTTCCATGATCTCATCCTATTCATGCCATATGCATGTGACCTTTGTACATTTTTATTTTCTGCCCTATCCTTATAAAAACTGTAATCTTCTTGCATTTTCTACCTAGCCACCTTTTCCATTAAATCATGTACACCGTCATATATAATTATGTGATGTAAAAATTATTCATACTATATTGTTTTTATTCCACCCCTTAAAACAGCAACTCATATATATATATATATATATATGTGTGTGTGTGTGTGTGTGTGTGTGTGTGTTATAAAAATTATACACACACACAAGATTATTTATTTTTCCCTTCTTTCAGCATGATTACATAAGTCATTTAAGACTTCATAAATTTCCATTACATTTTGCTTCTTAAATTAAACAGGTAATTCCCTATATTTTAAATACATATATTCATATGATTCTTTAGTCATGAAACTATTTGTTTTAAGTCCAAAAATTTCTTTTTTTATAACTTCTGAAATTCTTAAAATGAATATAATTTTCATTTTATTTTTGTTTAGGGTCATTACAATGGCCTAGGTTCTAAGTAATTGAATGGTGCTTTTGTTCGTTGTTACAATTTCAATAGTTGAAATGAAATTTGGTTACAAAACTGTAACTCTTGTTGGATCAAAAATTGATACAACGCCCCGATAAACCAATAAAACAAGAATAAACAAAGTAAAATTGCAACGAAATAGCTTGAACACATAACATTTTATAGTGGTTCGACTTCATTGTCTACATCCAGTTTAATATTATTTCAAGAGTTTTTGCACGAGTACAAATAAAATACGATGTTTTAGGAGTAGAAAACAAAGTGGATTCGAATTTGACAGCATTTCGTGGTAAAGTTGGATTAAAGACAAGAATATGTGTGCAAAAGTCCTTTCTACTACTCTAGCACTGATATTTATAAATGAATCCATTTGATCAAGTTGTCGGCTTATGGAAGACTAGGTAGAAGCCGAGATCCATGCAATCAGGAAGAAAGAATGGGTAAATCTCATAACATGAATCATATAGTTACCGACAACAATCATGTCAGCATCGACCATATTTTACTAGGTTATACTCCATCTTTTATTTATACTTGTTCACATCTTCCAGTTTCCAAGCTTGGTTATCAAAATTTCTCCCACAAATCATGGTGGTACCAACATGGTTGTCCTATGTAAGATTAGTCTTTATTCGCAAAGTACTGGAGTAGTTCACCTACCTGTTCAGAAGTGGGTCCACCATCAATGCTTCTCGATATTGACCAAATCATATTAGTGATGACTTACATTGACTTGCATTATTTTATATCTAACTCCTTGTACATCATCATTCAATCACTCCAAACATCTTCTTAAGTTATTCATTTATTTCCTCATCATCTTGAGGTTCTGATCTATCAAGAAGTTGCTCGGTTAAAAAGCTGGACAACACTTGCCCCTCCATAGCATGCTTTCATGATAACAAAGCATGCTTTGGATCAAGACAAGTGAACCGATGCCAGATGCATAAGAGTCATTAGTTGACTAACTATCACTATAAAGCATCACGTTTATCCTAGGAATTCTCATTCGCCAATTCAAACAGTCAGTGAACCAAGAATTTTTTGCAGCCAAGCTAAGCCATCAACTTTTTAGAAGCTACGTCGTGTCTCAACCAAGTAAGCTTCCTTTCTTCTCTTTTCTTTTTTCAAATATTAAGGACCAAAATGTCTCGATGTTGAACATATCATATTGGTACCGACATAATTTCAAAAGTGTATTATATATACTAACACTAGAAATTTTTCTTTACTTTATTTCAATTCAACGCTCAGCATCCACTACACCAAATAGGTTCTTTTGTAACACTTTTTTCGTTTCAATATGTAATGGTTATAACCGTTATAAATTTCTAACGGATATTTCCATGACAAGCACTTACAACGGTTATTTCCGTTACCAAATTTGGTAATTTTGAATATATTCAGAAGTGCCATGTACAGATTTTTCATTTTATATTTTATTATTCCTAGCCCATTTTCTCACGCTTCTTACTCTCATTTGATGTAAATCAAAATTTCATTCTAGGTTTTTGCCCCCTCCCCCTTTCCCCCCCTCCGGTTATCGTTGCCTCCGGCTCTAGCGCCCCCTCTGCAGGGTCGGCCTTTGCCCATAGCAGCAAAAGAAGCTGCTTTAGTCCGCAAATTCCTAGGGCACAAACAGTCTTGTCTCTCTGCATACTGAATAAAACAAACATGGTTGCTCCTAAAAAATATCGTTTAGATTAAACTTTGAAGGCTAGAAGGGCGGTTGCATCAGCCGATGTGGAAGACAAATCAACAAACAACAACGCAACGCATGTAGCAGGAAGCAAAGATCGTTGAAGGCTATTTCAAGTTTGGGTTTTAATTTTTAAAATCTGGTAATTTCAATCAGTAGTAATTTTGATTTTAGTTTTCCAATTTGGTGATTGCTAAATTTGGATGAAGGGAATTAGCAGTCCGTAAAAAGGTTTGTAGGATTACGATTGATGTTGTTGAGATTGAGAGGAAAGCAATGTTTGATCTGTGGGGATTTCTTACATTTCACCATCATGGCTAACGAGAGATTACTAGGTCAAATTTATTTTTTCTTTTTTTCCTTTAGTTTATTTCTTTTTTTTATTTTACAAGAGTATATGCTATGTTTTCAGATGTATTCATATTAGCTTCTTCTTCTTGTTTTTTTCCAAATGATACTCAAGGAGATTGCGCCAGATTTATCAGGGTTTGAATGCGGCCTTGTTCATTTTTCTTGTAAGCGAGCCTTGCTTATTTTGATGGCTTTTACTATATGTTCTTTTATTAATAAAAATTGCAAACTTCCATCTTTTCTTTCAGTTGTTGTTATGATAAATTCTACTGTAAATGGATGTTCACTTTAAGCATAAACTCAATTTTAAATAATAAAGTAAAATAGTTCTTTTGTTTAGTGTAATTCTAATTTTATACGTAGACATATGCTTTAGCTTATCAGTATTTAATTTACCTCATGCCCCCGCCAATGAAGCTTTGGTCACTGATGAGTTCTCACCACTCTAATTAGATTTACCTCATGCCCTGCCTTGTAAAAATTTGAGTCCTTGATCTGTCATATCTGTAGGCTCCTTTTAGCTGCTTTTTAGGAGGATCCAATAAAGGTAGAAAAATAGCAGAAGAGATGGTTGTCATAGCCTCCAAGGCCGGTCCTCTTAGTCGGTGTTAGTGTTAGCAAGCTGGTACTTAGAACCATTTGGAAAGTGTATAGTCATATCATACTATTTTTATTATTGTCAAGTGGGTTTCCAATGATGAAAAGGAACTATTTTATGAGCTCGATGACGACGCTCTTATGCAGTGTAGTGAAGAAGAGTTTAGAAATACCAGTGATGGTTTCTTCTATTATATAGCATATTGTATTCCTGGATTAGATAGTAGCATCTTAAGGATATGGCATTTTTCAGTTTTGGACACAGACCTAATGAGATGCTTATCCGTTTAGTGAAAGAAAGAGCAGACATGTCAAAATTCAGTTTGGATTGTAAATGAATTATTCAACAAATATAAACAGAGCGCGACATTTGTTTCTTTAGGAAAAAGAAGCAGCCCTTTCATTATAACAAAACAAACAAGGGCAAGGGCTTTGGTGGACCTGGAAATACATAATAATATGCCCCATATTAAAATATTGTTATGAAGCTATGCAGTCAATTTGTACGTGGAGCATAGTTTGGATTGATTGTGGTCAATATACAATAGAAGCTGTTACATTTATGCTTCATATTTTCCAAAAAATGAATAATATAAAATGATGAATTGTTGTTACAGAACATTTAAGATTGTTGTTACAGAACATTTAAGATGTGGTCAAACATTGTTGCATAACATTATTTTCGAATCATACAAGTAAATCTCTAATATTGAGCTTCATTAACAATACAAATATTTGTACTCTAGATGCATTCAATTCCATTTAAGATGTGGTCAAACATTTTTTTGTGAATGAAATAGTTTGATGTGCTTGGATGAAACAGGTCAACTATAAGTTTATAAATAAGCATTTCATACAAATATTATCAAAGCATTCTAATATCCAGTTACATCAAGAAGCAACGAACTTCTTATGTATTTATGTGGTATAGTTTCAACATAAAAACTGGTTGCTATGTGTATTCCTCCTTGGCTGAAACTTAGAACATAAATCATGCTTCAGGTTTTCTTTCCTATTCAATATATTGATGTGGTATAGTTTTCAACATAAAAAATGATGCTCCTGAGTAACAGATGAAATCTTGAGTCCATTTTTTATTCAATGATTTATCTCATTAACATGCAGTTTATTTGTTTGGCGTACATTCAAAATTTTCTCTGCTTGGCTTAAGGCAATGGCATAAAAGCTTATGCTACTTGGCTTCATTTCAAGGCGTGGTAAGTTCCAATAGTATTAATCTTTGTTTATGTTTTTCTTTCCTATTAGTGGCGTATCTTTTGGTATATTTGTATAATCTTATATATACCAAAATATAAATATATTGAATAGTTTATCTTTTGGTATATTTGTATCTTTTCTATTAGTGGCGTATTCCTTTGTTTCTCTTTCTTATTAGTGGCGTATCTTTTATATACCAAAATATAAATTTGCAATAGAATATCATATTACAAATGATTTCCTTTTTACGTACAAGGTTTAATTATCCATGATGTGGCACTAATTCTAAATTGTATTTCATTGAATAATCATAAATAATATAGTAGAGGAGAATTGTTTTGGTTAAGGGAATTTAAAAAAAATTCAATCAAGGAATTTTATTAAGGGGGTAATCAAATAGTGATTACCCCCTTATATAACAATAAAAGAAAATTATAAATTTAAGCTCTCTGTAATTAAATTTTATCGTGAAGGAGAGTACATTTCAAGGAACTAAGCTTTAAATGCAAATGAACTTATGGAAAATTAAAATAAAATCATTCTTTTAAAATGCTTGAACATGTTTGCGATCTTAGCCAATATATTTTACGATAATCATTGTTATTTACAACATTATATGACTATTAGGATATACATGTAAGCATACAGACAACATATTGGTAAGATATACGTGCAAAAGAATGATGGTAAGGATTTTATAGAAAAATAAAACATTATATAAGCTGAGGTAAGAAGGAGCATGGAAATAAGTTGCAGCAATGAACATAGAATTTAATAAAGAGAAGAAATAGAAGCAACTTAATGTTTTTATAAAGCCGAGGTAAGGATTTGTTGATTGATTTGTTAATTGCAACTTAATGTTTTATAATGTAAATTCTATTTAAATTTATATCCTTTTATATAAGTTGAATTTTGGATTAATATATGTATAAGGAACATACTGGATACTTTGAAATTATTTAAGAATGGTGTAATTATCTCTTAGAAAATAACATATATACCTGAAAATTTAGGAGATGAATCCTATCTAAGATTTACTGAGATTTATTGAAAGTCGCATATTTTTAAAGTGTACCAAGACGAGTCCTTTGTGCTTATATTTTAGTATAGTGTAAGTTATGGTTCAAAATTGATAATACGTAAGCATTTTAAAATTTGTATATTAGTTATCGAAAGAAAATACTTTATGAGATATGAAACTCGATAGCCTTGTGTTTGAAATAAGAAAAAAAATCATCAAATTAGTTCTTTTTATCCTTTTTTGCCTTGATCACAAATAAGTTAATCTGAAATGTATGTGAAAAATTGTTGCCTTGATCACAAATTAGTTAAATGATGTAAGCTGACTACATAAAATTCTATCTTCCTAATGATTGTATCTTGAGCCGTATCCTTGTTTGCTTTAGCTTGTTATGTATGATGTTTATATTTGATTGAATCTCCTCGTCCACTTATATTAATAGATCTAAGGCTAGATGTTCATTTTTTAGGTGGACTCTTTGATTTCATAGGTTCATGGGCACTCATGTATTGATATTTAATCTTTTTACGAAGCAACCATGTTTATGGATTTAACATGACTCGCTATTGCAACATTAATGTCCTGTACCACTGGTGCATGATTCAAGATACATTGTCATTATACACATAATTATTATGTTTAATTTATGGAAATCAATCTATCAGAATAACATGGCTACTAAGTACTTCAAAACAACTCTGTAATCTTTTCAATTGATAACTACTATTTTATTTATGATTCCACATTGACCTGTCATCTAAGTATTTTGTTCTACTGATTTAAACTATTAATAGCTTCTACAAAACTATTAGATCACTCTATTAATGAGGTACATATTTATTTATTTATTCAAATTGAATACTTAATCGTATATTTAGCACCGTTGATATAAGTTACAAATACCATTTTATTTTATTTTTGAAATGGTACTTTATATACAACAAATTATTGGGACAACATATCCCATGTCAATAAACGTCCGAAAGCAAGTTTCCAACTTGTGACCTCTTGCACCAAATCCGAATCAATTAACCACTTGGACAATGGTGGTTGTCTACAAATACCATTTTAAGCTTGCCATGATGTTATTTTTGTTAATATCGACAATTCAAAACAGTAAAGATGGAATTAAAATGTTTTCAACTGAAGGTATAAATCTTTTTTAAATGATTCTTTCATATATCATGCTTATATGCAACTTAAATTTGTGTAGTGCATTGCACGACACAAATATGGTTGGACACAATCTTGACATGTCGAAAACAGATGCACTATATATTTATAGGTTATGATCTATGTATTTGATACTTGCAAACACATATTGAATGAAGAAGGGAAAATGTAGTGTTATATACATATATGTTCGCCCATTTTTCATTTATAGAACCTGATGGTAAATCAGGTTTGTTATTTTGAGTTGATTTTCAACCGATCAACTTGATAGGCCTCTACTAGAATTTGCATTTTTATTCAACGATTATACATTTCATTTGGTATGATTTAATTTTTGTTCAAGCAATCTTGAGCAACAAAAGGCTATTTTTGTTTGAGTTTTATTTTAGAATAGTGTGGTACCAAATTGATTATTTACTTATTAATTTTATTGTGTGTTTAGTTTGATCTTAAATAGAAGTTTGTTCATTGAGATTACTGATGCATTATCTCAGATTCAAAATCATAAATCAGACTGGAGAATTAGGCTTAAGCGACTGAATCGGGCATGTTAATGCTTTGACTAGATAGAATTTTAATAACTTCTCATCTTAAAATAAAAGCTTAAAAGCGTTCTTTTTCTGATCTTTGTAACGATATTTGTATTAACAATGCTATACAAATACATATAATTGACTACTACATATTAGATAGAAATTCAGGATTTCCAACTCTTCGTATCAAAATTGGTTTTTTATTAATAAATTGCTTATGTGCTAATGTTCAGTGAGTGTAAATCATAATCAATGGAAGAACTTATCATAGATACTTCTGCACTTGTATATTCAGTTTCTATCAAACTTCGTAATTGAGTATTTATTGTTGATTGATAACTATCATTCGTGTAAAAGTTTTAATTGATAGTCTTCGTTTGATTTTATATCTGCACTAGCTTTGCAAGTTATACATACATGATAAGATGATACAACTGAACATTTATTTTAGAGATTTTTTTGTAAAGTTGTTGAACTGCTTTCTTTTTTCCAATTTATAGATCATGCCTTCTTCAAGTTCCTCTCCCCAAAATAGTAAACCATGTTCAAACACTCTTTGTTGCCAATCTGGGTCCTTCCTGTACACAGACAGAGCTTCTTGAACTATTTTCAAGGTAATAGATCTGCACATTCATGCACTCCTTGATACAAAAATTGCTTTTATGTAAAATGATTAAATAAACAATTTTTTAGGATATATATTATTTTTGAATGAAATATTTGATTGTTGTAGTTATTTGGAAATTATTGGGGGATGGCTATATGGAAACAATTTTCTGAGACTTGAGATCTTCTCTGTTAAGTCTTAACTAATTGCTTTAATGTTATCCATGATAACCAAATTAAATTAATAGTTGAATAATTACCTTGATTTGTTGTTTATATTCTCCAACAAACATCAATAATATCGTAATGACACAAACATCAAATGGTAATAGATTCATTTACCTGTTGACTTGGCTTAAGTCATGCTTATTATTACATGGACCCACTCATTGATCCGTTTTAGCAATTCTTGCTTAGATTATTCTGGACTTCAACACTGTAGAATTGTCGAACTTACTGTTCATGCTAGACAGTCAATTATATGTTATTTATTTGTAGTGTTGTATGTTTTAATCCAACCATAAATTAGAAAAATTATAATGTACCACATTTCCTGTTCGTTTCATCTTTGCATCAGATTCTACAACACTGTTTCATTGTTTCATCCTTGTTTGGTGATTATTAGGATCCATTGATAGTTTGCATTGGATAATTGATTGACAGTCTGCATTGGATAATTGACAGTCTACATAAGCGATCTTGTTGTAATCTGTTGCATTAGACCAATTACTAGTATTTACAATTAAGTGTGTTGTATAAAGTTTAGTCAACATACAATTTAGTCAGTGTGGTCTTTTGAGCAGCAGCTTATGCACTAGGAGTTGATGACATTGACGAAGAATCTAAGATCAACACTTACCGTGATACTCGCTTTACCAGTTTGTACGAGGAAAAAAATAGCGCAAATATAATAGCTAATTAAACCTGTAACAAAATTATGTAATCATGATCTAAAACTTTTGTTTGGATTTTTTAAACCTGTAACAAAATTGTTTTTTGGCCTTTCCATCGAATTGCATTTATCATCACTTGAACCTAATTTGTATTTCAATATGTTCACAGTTTCTATATATAGCTTTGGTACTCTAGTTTAAATTAAGTTTCTAGTCCAAACTTTTTCATTCGTGATTTCTCCTACAGCTAAAAATGGATTTAATATTATGGTGAAAATTATGTTCTTCTACCTTATTGTTAGACACTATAAGAATAAGTGAATAATAAGGCAAATTTGATTTGTACACACGTCAAACAACTCTAAACTTGAATAATGCAGGCTATGGACTGATAGTGATCCAAATTTGACGCATAATCAAGTGTATGCTACTGTTGTAGTCTTGTAGAGCAGAGGTAAACATATATTTTCTTAATTGTACAACTTTGTTCGAACTTTTGTTCTTGGTATTCCTTGTGTGTTACTATTACATAACAGTGCTTCCATAATTTATATGGATGAGTAATCAATGTAAGCTTTAAACATATCTTCTTTGATATATTTTTATTAAAATGATTTTTTTGGCTGCTATAGAACAAATTTTTTATAATATTTGTTTGTATGTGCGTTGTTCCATCAGCTAGCATGGCAATGTAGACTAAGGAGACACATAAGATCATTCATCCAAAAACATTGTCTCAAAGTATTAACTTAACTTAATTTCAGTGAGGATAAGGTTGGATCTATTAGTTGATTTCTGGTCATTTTGCATTACAAATATTGAAGCATGTTGGTTTCAGTATTTCATGAGAATCATTTGGCTGTGGTTTTATTTCATTTTTATATTGCAGATTCCTGCTTGCCGACGGATATCATGGGCTAAAGCAAATCTTAATCATGTTGCACAAGCTCTTATTGTGTCAATAGGTAATTTTTTTGGAAGTTTTTTCAAGCATCCTTTTATATGTAGTTGATATTTGGAGAAATATTATGCAGCAGAAATAATTATGCATTTTCATTGATAAAGATGTAAAATAAGGTTTGAAGTAAAGTATGTGGATCATGCAATTAAAATTTGATCATTCTAAATTGGACACAAAATATACCGAAACAAAATTAATGGTGCATTTGAAACAAAGAGGGAACTAAGGTCAAAATAAACGGCCTAAGTTAATACAGTTACAGGCATATTAATGAAGTAATTATGAAGTTATATTAAAAGATAGATATGAAATACAAAAATGCATAGTAGTCCAGAAGAAGCCTGTCTGGATGCAAAGTGAGCAGCCTGTATTGAAGCTACTACGGTGATGCTGAGATGCGAAGTGAATGGAGGTAGGACGATGCTACCGTAGAGATGTTGAAGCTAACTTATAACATGTGGTAGTTTGCGTTATTGGTAAGTTACTAAACACTATGTAGTTATATTCTAAAACTGTGTTTTAAAGTTTGTTATATATATTATGCTTGTATGCTATAACTTGTGGTGTTGGTATAAAGTATCCTTTGTGGTGTTTGTATGAAACATAAATGTTTGGTGTTGTTCTAATTGTTGATCGTATGTTTTCTTAATGTTAATACTATATATTTTTTGTATAGATTGTTTGTAGCTGTAATAAAATATTGGTGCTATATAGTTTGTTTGATATTGTTTTAGTTATTACGGTATTGAGTGTTAGAAAATAACCTTTCGTAATGGTTATAACTATAATACTATCTAAATTTCCCACGGTTATAAGCGTTAGTAAAAGCCATTTTATCACGATTATAACCGTGAGTAAATATTGTTCTGTCACAGTTATAAGTGTGATAATATCTAAATTTATAACGGTTATAAGCGTGAGAAATTACTATTTTTATCACGGTTATAACCGTGAGCAAAAGTGTGACTGAATTTTCCCACAGTACCTATTTTCACGGTTATAACCGTAACAAATTAGTTTTGTCACGCTTATAACAGGGAGGAAATTGCCTTTCTGGTGTTGTGATCCTTGTCCCTTTGTTGTTGCGACTTTGTACCACCATTCCTTTTCCTCTAGTGTCATCACCACCACTAATCGTAGCACTTCCATGACCTTAGCATCACCACCACTTGGTTGGCTGCAGTTAGATCGGCACTGATTTCCTTTTAAATCTCTACTAGATCTCGACTTGAACCTAGGTGGGTTTTGACTTTGACCATTGTGTCGCTACTACTACCATCACCATTCCAGCTTCGTTGTCAATGCTAGCGCTAGATCACCACCATTGATACATAATCAATTGTAAATTCATGCCCTTTTTCGGTCATGGCCGAATCGAGTTGTGTACTCGGGGGTAGATTCATTCACTCAAAGTTAGGACAGGTTTTCTTGGGTTTTCCCTCAATTTTCCTCCCCATTGCTCACGAATGGACTCTACTTTATGACATCAAGGGCTTCACCCTGAGTTTTATTCAAATCGAACTTAGTTCTTCAATTAGGAAAATCTTTCACATTATTGAAAACCGCCAATTGACTTTCATCAAGTTTCAGTTAAATTTTGATTGACGACTTTAACTTTAAAGGGATTGTTTCTGGAAGCGGTCACATTAAACGTGCTCCGACATCTGAGTGAATCACATGTCAACACTTAAAGTTGAACATCACCGCCTAGTGATCCTGTAAAGAAAACTCCATGTCGCTCCAGACAGTAGTTCTATTGTAGTATATTCTATGATAAAGGGTAAAATCTGACACACGGTTCCATAACGTGATAGAGCTCATTTGCCAGCATAAGCGGAGTATCTGCATAGAGTGTTCACGTACACTGTGTTCTGGATACATCAAACATACTGTATAGATTGACACTTTATGTTATCCCAATCATTGTGAAGAATTCTATTGGTCAACACATTTAGACATCCGTTAGACTTTGTACATCAGCAACATGGGTTTCAATAAAAGTAAAGCATCAAAAAAATACCCGACTGTGTTTGTCATTAAGTTTTCTAGTTCAAAATGACCCATGCCCAATGATCTCTCAACACCAACCCTTCCACTCCTCTCTAAGAGGGCTCTTTTACTACTCAAGCATCTACTTCTACTTCAATAGGAGCAAGACATTCAATCACATTATGGCTTCAACTCCGAGCTGTTCCAACAACTCAACCTTACAGAACTACCCCTCCAAGGGAAGATCAGACTATTATTATGGTCTTGGACAATTCTCGAGATCAAATACCTTCTAAACTAATTGCGAAGGAGCTTAAGATGATTTGTATCAAGCATGGGATCCCCGAGGTCAAGGTTCTCATGTAATAACTCACACCTTCGAGGATCGAAATTTTTGCTAAATTGAAAGCCCAAGTCCACTAGAGTATGAATAGTTGGTTTTGGTATCTTATAATAAACATAATTATACTAAAAGCTATCGATAAGAACTCACAGTGGAATAGTAAAGTATAATAGAACGTACATATACTGACAAAGTTTAATATCTTTGGTATCTAGCGTCTTTTTTAGTGCAGAGCATGCATAAGGAAATACGTCCTTCTGTCATTTCCGCCTTGCACCAGTACCTGTCCATCTAAATCTACCTTGTGGGCAGTAATGTGGAGAGGATCAGAACAATATTCCGGAATAGCAAATTACATACTTTATCCATAGTAATAGTTTATGGCGATTGTTTTCTATTACGTATTATATCTATTATTTTGAGGTTTTGTCATTTGAGTTCATATACACGTACGATAAACTCAACCTTATTAAGGTATACAACAACTACATATATACAAGTGTCAAAGTTCCCTCTGTGGAGTGGATATATTCCTTACTAGTATTTGTAATCTGCACTATGCCGGGCATTAACAATAGTTCTAGGTCGAATTGCCTGTGAACACTGAGGAATCTCCTATTGTTGCCTAATAATGGCATTACAACTATTTAACCATATTCTAATTCCTCTTAAAGACTCTTCTAGGAGTTATGTAGCCTTTCCACCAAACGATAAAAAATCTAACAAACAACATTGAGGTAATGCATGTCCCATATAGAACCTACACTGGAAGGACGTATAGTCTGCCTTTAAGTGTAACACAAGGCTTTTTAATGATCGCTCTATAATCGATGATGCTCTCGACCTATGTGTAGATTCCTCCTCGCATATACGGTATCAATCTTGCTAACATAAAACTGAGTCTGCATCAATCTTCCCATTTAAATTACCTATCCAATCAAGGCAAAGCCTACTTGGTTACTTAGTACCCTATATTGGGATTGAAGCAGACCCTTGTTGAACTTTTAAGACTTCAAACCCAAGGCAAACCCCCTTTGGTATATTCCCTTTACTTATACATGTACATATATCCCATGAGTCCTATAGTTGGAGATATCCCACATCAGCACAATGTATACACAACTACTGGTAGCCCCTTCCAAGGGCATACTTTTGTTGTGTAACATTATTGACCTCGCATTTCAACGCTTATTAATGACTATGTCATTTATAGTTAATTTAAATATTTGGCTAGATCCAATAATTCACATCCCAAAACATATTTTTGAGGATATATAATTTTAATTGGAGAATTATTACTCCTCCTAAGTTCAATTATTAGTGTTTACTTATACGAACTTACTTCTTATTTCTTTAGTGCCATCAAATGTTGTTTACTGCTTCTTTCTAATTTAATTGATAAATATCCTTTACTGCTTAATTTCCAATTAGATGTAATCTACTACTCCTTTTAACTATTACAATTAAGTATAATTCACTGATTCCTTTCACTGATTCCTTTAATTTATTAACTACCTATCTTGATTATTGTAGTTTTCCTAACTTACCTAAACAATGCATATTAAATTGATAACATAGTATTATTATTATTATTATTTACAGTGCTATGGTTTTACATTAGGGATTCCTATATTTTAATGCATTAGAACTATATCTTGTGAAAAAAGAAATGTTAACACTATAATTTCCCTTAAATTATCTAAAAGAGGATTTGTATGGTATTTTAAATTGTAAGGAATTATCTTTTCTGTTATTATTGAAATAGATGATACAAAATATGATAATCATTCCTATTTTGTACATTTCTTAATTTTAGGCATATTCCTTGTTATTTAAAACAATGCTCTTTTATTATATATATAAAGTTAGATAATTTATAGAAATTTACAAAGAAGCATTCTTCATTCCAATGAATTAAAATATTAACTTAAACCCAAATCAAATTTATAACAATCTTCAATTCATGTTTAATAACTTATAACATTCAAATAACAAACCCGAAATTGTATGAAATCTTATTGATGAATTATCTCAAAACTTTTAGGGACTACTTTCACCCTTATATTACATATTTAGAGGTATACAATATTTGACCAAGGTTAACAATTCATGGAATATGTATGCAAGGTTCTCAGGTTCATTGCATATATATCTATATGTGTGTGTTAGCCTACAATTCCAAAATTTACATTTAGGAATAAAGGGAATAGATTCGTAACTATATAAATCCAATATTATATAAAAATATATAATTTTCTACTCACCTCTAAGCTTCCAAATCTCCAGATCTAAATCCATTATTCCTGATTGACTCCCTTTATTTCTACCAAATATGTATCAAAAGTATATACATATTTATTAGAATTATAGATCGAGAAGAGATTTGAATGAAGATATAGATTTCAATTTACAATTTACCTTTTGCTTTGATGAATCACTTCGACCATACTCTTCTTCTCTTTCTTTTTTTTCTATTCTCGACTTATGTGTATGTATATAATAATTTATAATTTCTATAATCCTTAGAATTATGGAGAAGAGAAAATAGCAGAGCTTCGCTCTTAATTTAGAAAATATGAGAAGAAAAGTGATGGGCTAGGCTTATATTTATAGACGCTCGAATCAATTCCATTTGTTAGCTTAGATTGTATTAAATCCAGACCATTTGGCCTAGGGTTATTGGCAACCGACAGACTACCATTTGTCGACCGTCCCTCTTTCACGGTCAACCGCTAAGGGTCGATCGGTTGAACTTAGGGTGTCGACGTGTTAATGTTAAGTAAATTAATGTTGATTTGTTTATTTCTTATTTCATTTTCATATATATATATATATGTATGTATGTATGTATGTATGTATGTATGTATGTATGTATGTATGTATGTATGTATATATAAATGCATGTGTGTGTACGTATGTACAAGCATGTATAATTATTTTCTATTCGAAAATTTCAAACGTTAATAGTTTTTCTTTTGAACCCCGATCGTAAAACTTTATATATGAAACTTAATCAGAAAATCATCACGAACACAATGGTGCAATTTTCATAGCAATATTTTAAAGTTTACAAAAATTATATTTCTAAGATTTGATAATTGCTTTTTGATTCTTTTTAATTAATTTCATTTTTTTTATGCAGTGTTACATTCTCCCCCTTAAAAGAATTTCATCCTCAAAATTTCTCAAGTGTTAAACCACATAACATACCGCACAACCATTCTAAATTGATCAATTAGTATACAACCAATTTTGCAACCAATATTGTACAAGTGCACCGTATATCATAAGCCATATGATATATATGCTGAAGAAACTAAATCCCTGCTATATGAATACATTCTTTAAAAATAATTTTGAAAATATGGTGCAAAAACCTATATATATGAGCAGTTCTTTATGTATGCAAGTTTTAAAAATCCAAATCCTTTTTCATACAACAATTTCTCATACTCCTATGGTTCAACCAATTTTTTGTCCAGTCCAAACCATCTAATACCTAGCATATAATTTCTAACATTCAAAATTTTGAAAATCCAGTTTTCCTAAATCTATACTCTAATACTGGAAAAGGGAATTTTGATGGAGAGTTCCATATTTCTATCCTTCTTTTGTGTTCCAATATCGTTGTATCTTGAAACCTTCGCTTTTTCCCCCAAATATTTTTCAAGTATGGTTCACATAAGGAAATTTATTTTTAAAAATTCAAAACAGAGTTATTTTAGAACAAGTTTTGCTCTACTATCAACAAAGTATGGAAAAAGAAATTCTAGAACTAAAAGAGCTTTTTCCCTCATTATTATTTATATTTTTACATATTGTCACTTCTACTGAAGAGTAAAATTCAAATTTGCAAACCCGTCGACTTTTCCCTATACTGAGCATGTGGTGTTTCAAAAATAAAAAAATTCTCTTTTCTCTTTAATTTTTTCCCTTTGCAATTAAAATTTTGAAATAGTTGGAAATTTTTTAAAAACTCTTTTTTTTCAATACTTATATAAAAGTATTTAATTTTTTAAAAATCAAAGATTTTGGAATAAAAGTCAAAAGTAATTGTTGTAAGGTTTTAAGAACAAATCAGGCTACGTACACATAAGTAGAATTCAGTCAAACTGTTAATTCCTATGAGTGAGCTTAGCCTATTCCACAATAAGTTACGAAAACCTTTTCTTTTGTTTTAAACAACAGTTAGCACATAAGTATATTTATTATATTCCACTTTTAAGGTATAAGGATAGTGACCCGTGGTTTCGTAATAATCTTTCCATGTCCTTCACTTGCTAAAATTTATCTTTCCAAAAATTTAATGTTGTTTGGGATTTAACTTAATTTACTTCTAGTACTTAATTAAATAATTTTCATAATTTATTCGACAAACCGCTAGTCTTACTTTGCATTAATTAAGTGTCTTTATGAGAAATATATATTTATATTGTTTTTTTAATAAATATAACAGTCCGTCTAGAAAAAAAATACTGTAGCGGAAAGGAACATTTCTCATAATATCATACACGTTTCATACAAATAGAGAAAACTAATGCTTACAATCCAAAGCCTAAAAAAATGTTGGAAGAAAAGTATTAACTATTACTGCTAAACCTAATGACTACTTACAATTTGTCGAATGGTCCTGATCCTCCGTGGGAGCTTTAGCCATTGGCACGATCTTTGAATGATCAAAGCATGTTAGTTATGCATCCATGATAGCGACCCTGGCAGCTCTGTTTAGCTCATATCTCATACAGCTCAGCCTTGATCTGAAATTGAGAGTCTCACATCACGGCAAAATCAGAGCCCTGTGGTTGTGGCTCTGCAGCCACTAAGCCGTCCATGGGGCCCACTACTACTGCCCTACAACCCATGTGCTCCAACCTCTACAGGAACTCTCTAATCCCCATCCTCTTACGGGATGACCTATCCAACAGTGCAACGACCATTGTCTGCACCTACTCTCCTTGGAGAATCACTTTGTACTATTTGAAGATGCAAGTGAAAAGATGACAACGAAGAATGTAGCTCCTTTGCACCCCAACTTCCAAGCCTATATGCTAGCACATAATGGGCTTTTCCTAGTTCAGTCTAATACCACCAATAATGGCATAGGTGGCATTCTGCACTAGAGGTAGATCTGATCAAAACTCCTCCTCTTGGGATGTGTTATGCTGGATAGTACGGGGGACTAGACGGGCTTGGCCCTACATATTATCTAATCTCCAAACGCCTATTACACTAAGAAAATTCTACTATAGAATCTCAAGGTTCATAGTCTCTATCCCGTCTAAATCTTCTCCTACTACGAAGATATGTAGAATACTCAGAGACTGCTCATCCGTCATTCGAATCTTCTTCCCCTTTACTTCAGATGCAAAGCTGTTGTCGTGCTGTTCAAACACATACTCCAATTTAATGTCAAATAGATGCATACACTACGAGTAGCACTCCTGCTCAAACATCACATGGCTAAGGATCAACAACAATCCAAATCATCCAAACCGTAAGCGATGAAGACCCTAAATTTCATCAGTTTCCCTTATAGAAAAGTGAAGTTCTCCACTGCTCGGTAGCCTTTAATCTTTTCTTTGTCACCTTGGAGCCAGCGATCTCTTATGGGGTTAGATTTGGGTAGCAGAGGAGATGCTGGATTGTCGAGGAGGTGCCATGATTTGGTTTGGTGGAAAAATTGAGTTTCAAATCTATATATGAGAGCTATTTTTGGTTGATTATTGACTGTCTTCGGGGTATTTGAAGGGGTTGTGGTCGTTGTCGCGTGCAAGGAATGGAGTGGTGGCGGCGTCGCTTGATTTAAGAAGAGGGAGGGATTTCAAAGGTGAGGAGGATGAAAAGATGAGAGGAATAGATAATAGAGACCTGGATGTGACTTTTAGTTGTGTTCGAGGTTCGGGTTATGGTTTTGACCCGACAATCGGTCGACCAGTCGCATATGGGACGGTCGACTGCTACTGATCGACCTGTTAAACCCAAGCTGTCGATCGCTTGTTGCCTATTTGACCCAGGTTGAACTTGCACCCTATTCAAGCCATATTATAGATAAAATTATTTCATTATTTCTTTTTGCTTCCGCCTTCTTCATCTTCATCGTATCTACTCTATAAAATCCCAATCTACCTATAGCAATGTGTTTGTCTATCGCTTTGGTCTTTGGACTCTAGTCTCCTTTCAATTGAATTGCTACTGTTGTCTTTTTTGGGCTCTTATGTCACTCCATTCTTCTTACCCTGTTTTTAAAAAGTACCACCACCTATTATCTACCCACTAAAAGAATTTCTAAAACTTTGAATTTACAAAATCTGAAAAATTATCGAGCTATTCTTATGCTTAATTTTTTATTTATTTCAAAGGAAATGCCTCTTTGTTATAATCCATTTTGACTGAATTTTTTGTTCTAAACTATTTTAATTTCAATTCTACTTAAATTAAATGTAAAATATATTTTATTTTTATTTGTGGAAAATTTTGATATGTACTTACTTCTCAAAAAATAGGGTTTTTCTACTTTTGAAAAATCCTTCGAAAATTGTTTCAAATATTTTTAAGAAAAATTGAAACCTTTTTATTTAATTCTTTCATATGGGGTCTGATGGGTTTTATTTGTCCCTTCCTTTGAACTTCTCTTCTTTTACACTTATTGACTTATCTTCTTTTAGAATATATATTAAAAACCTGACTATCATTTTGGAGTGATTTCTAAACACGTTCCTTTGAGAACTTGATTAGTTCTTTCTTTTAGATATTTGCAACATATATATTATTTTATTCGCATTTATTTGGATTTAATGTACATCGTCAACCGACAATCCAACGGGGATCCACAACCATAAGACAATCTATGCCTAATAAGGGAGTCAAGTATCATCCAACTTCAGGGAACATTCTACATGCGGCACTCATGCTCTTCTTAAGTCAATGCCTTTCAGTAAGACCTATCTCCCATGGGATGATCGACATATGCATAAATTTTTGACTTTATCTCTTGTCATAACTCATAGTCGCCTTATCCATATTTCTAGAATATGGTTACAACTACGTTTATAGTCGGAATATATAGAGTTTGGCATATAATATATTTTTTTGTTGGTATACGTATCATAATTCCCCCGTGGACTAGGATACATTCCCCACTAGTATCTATAACTTTGCACCATGTCGGGCATTTACCAATAGTGTCTAAACCGAATTGCCCGCGTACACTGAGGAATCTCCCATTGGTGCCTAAAAATGGAATTATAATTATTTAGCCGTATACTATTTCATCTTAAAGACCCATATATGGGTAATCTAGCCTTGCCTCCTAACAATAAACAAACTAATAGCTTTGAGGTGATGCATGTCTTATAGAGAACCTGCACTAGAGGGAGGTGAAGTCTGTCTAGTCGTAACTCAAATCTTTCTAATGACCACTCGAGGACCGATGATGCTCTCAGCCTATGTGTATAGCCCTAATCCTTGCATATATGGTACCAACCTTGATGACATAGCGTAGAGGCTACACCCATCATCCATTTAGATTGCCTGATGCAATCAAGAAGATGCCCACCTAGTTACTTAGTACCCCATATTGGGATTAAAGTAGACCCTAACTGGCTGTTTAAGACCTCAAACCCAAGGCAAACACCCTTTGGTATATTCCCTTTACTTATACGCAAAACATATATCTCACAGATCCTACAAATGGAGATGTCCTACATTATTACAATGTATACACAACTACTAGTAGCCACTTGCGGAGGGCAGACTTCTGTTGCGTAACATTACTAACCTTGCATTCCACACCTTACTAATGACTACATCATTTATCGTTAATTTAAATTTTGGATAGATCCAATGATTTTCACCTGTCATAAACATATTTTTGAGGCTATATAATTTTTGCTGGAGAAATATTATGCCTCCTAAGTTCAATTATTAGTGTTTATTTACATGAACATACTTCATATTTCTTTAACTCCACTAAATGTCATTTACCGCTTTTTTCTAATCTAATAGATTAAATATCCTTTACTACTTGATTTCCAATTAGATATAGTATATTTTTCCTTTTTAATTATTACAATTAAGTATAATTTGTTGATTCCTTTAATTTACTAACTACGTTTCTTGATTACTGTAATTTTCCTAACTTACTTAAACCACGCATATTAAATTGACAACAGAAGTATTGTAATTATTTCTATTTATAATGCTTTGGTTTTACATTTAGGCATTCATAATTTTAATACATTAGAACTATATCTTGCTAAAAAGGAAATTTTAATACTGCAATTTCCCGTACATTTTCTAAAAGAGGATTTGTGTGGTACTTGGAATTACGAGGAATTATCTTTTCTATTATTATTGAAATAGATGATACAAAATACGGTAATCATTCCTATCTTATACACCTCTTTTTTTAGGCATATTCCTTTTTATGTAAAACAATACACCTTCATACATAATTATAAAGTTATGTATTTATAGAAATTTAAATAGAAACATTCTTTAGTCCAATGAAATAAAATTTTAACTTAAATCCCAATAAAATTATAAAAATGTTTAATTCAAAGTTGATAATTTATAACATTCAAATTACAAATCTAAAATTTATACAAAATCTTATTGATGCATTATCTCATAACTATTAAGGGCTTCTTTCAACTTACATTCCAAATTTAAGTATATATAATATTTAATCAAGGTTAGCAATTCAAAGAATATGTAAGCAATGTTATCAAGATCATTGCATAAATAAATATATATATATATATATAGCTTATAGTTTCAAAATTTACATTTAGGCATAAAGGAAACAGATTAACGATGATATGAATCTAATATTATACAAAAGGTATATTCTTCACTCACCTCTAAACTTCCAAATCTCTAGATCTAAATCCATTATTCCTAACTAACTCCCTTTCTTTCTACCAAAATATGTATTGAAAGTATACACATATTTATCAGAATTATAGATCCGAGAAAGGATTTGAATTAAATGTAGATTTAAATTTAGATTTGCAATTTACTTTTTTCTTTGAGGAACTGATCCGACCCTACTCTTTTTCTCTTCTATTTGCCGCTATTCTCCACTTATATGCATATATATAATTTATAATTTATATAATACTTTGAATTTGTGAAGTAGAGAAAATGGTAGAGCTTTCCTCTTGGACTCAGAAAATATTTAAAGAAAAGTGAAGGGATAAGCCTGCATGTATTGGTGCTCAAATCAGTTCTATCTGTTAGATTGCATTGTATTAAATTCGAGCCATTCGACCTGGAGTTATTGGCAACCGACAGATTACCACCCGTCGACCGCCACTCTTTCATCAATCGACCACTAGGGGCGGACTGGTTGAACTTAGTGTGTCGATCGGTTAACATTAAGTAAATTAATATTGATTTGTTTCCTCCTTTATTTTATTTTCATATATATGTGTGTGTGTGTGTGTGTGTGTGCGTGCGTGTGTGCGTGTATGTTTGTTTATTTAATTATTTTCAATCAAAATTTTTAAACGCTAATAACTTTTTAGTTTGAACTCCATATTCGTTAATTATCTTGTCAATTAATTTTTGTTTCTTTTACGGGGTGTCACACCTCCTACCTACACCAAATCATAGGGCTAATGTCATGTTGATAGGTTATACAACCTGCAGTAGATATATGTGTATATATATATGTAGCCATACCCCCATTAACAAGTTCCTTAAACTCTTTTTTCCATAGCTTGGGCTATCTCTACCCAAGTGCATCCAAACAGTTATGCTTTGCTTAACTCTTTCTATATCAGCTTTATAATACACCTTGCTTGTCCTTCGTCTTTCAAAGAACTCACCTTCCTATTAAGCATTAAAGAGAGACAATACCCACATACTCGAATGATAATCAAAGCTTATAGCCGCTGTAAGATTGTTGAGGGGCTCTATAACAAGCGCAGCTCTTTTAAAAGCAAATATTTTTTTATTTTTTTATTTTGAATGCTTCAACTACCTCAAGTTGTATGCCCATAAGATTTATTACTAGATTTCTTCCTTAAATATGGGCTTTCTTCACCAACGTGTCTAACTCTCTTTTGATACCTCTATCAGATCTGCTAGAACAAGTCCCTACTGCTGAACTCTCGAACACATTGGCATTCCTAACGGGGATCGGTAATGACTTAAGAAGAACAACATATCCTCTTAAAATACTCAATTGCAACAATATCACCTCCTCTAAAATGAAAGAAGTGTTGTCCTACCAAAGAGGCTCGACCTGCTACTGGACCTTCTTCTTTAGTAGGTGATTCTGATGATGAAAAACAGAGGAGTGAAGAAGGCTAGGTGCAAACCTTACTGAGGAATAAGAGGATAAAGGAATCGAAAACTTAGGCGAGGTAGAGACAAGAAGGGGAGAGAACATAGAAGGAGTTGGGGGCGAAGAGATGGATGAAGAGAGGAAGAGGGAGAGGAAGATGAAGATGAAGACTACAATGTTGGTGGGGATGAATCATTCAGGGAGACATCCCCCTAAAGCGACATGGTCACTTCTCCTCTAAGGCCAAAATGATTAGTGATCAAGTTTTTTTCGCTTACACTTCAGCCACATCATGGTCCCACCAAAGAATCAATCCCTCCATCATTTATATCTAAAAAATATTTGGCTCTTTAAGTGATCTTGGAACTCTTTCCAACTTCCCTTTCGGCAAGTAAGATTTTGAAGACATGCATTTCACTAGAAGGACAAACTTTGCAATCCAATTAGTTTCTAGGACACACATCCACAGAAATTAATTTCAAGGCCAAAGTCAGCAGAATAATTACTTTTAAGAACAAAATCAGCAGTCCAATTACTTTCAAGGACATAATTTCATAGGTTTTTAGGCCTTAAAAACTATTTATTTTTCATTTTGTCCTTAAAAGTAATGATTTTAGTTGTGTGTCCTAGAAACTACTTGCACTTGCTAAAGAGGCCCTTGTGGCTAATTTTCACTTTTTAATAACAGCCCCTGTGAATTCGACTTCCCATCGGGAGACATTCTTGTGGTAACCGAGGGCAACGGACTCCATTTTTGGAACCCCTCGAACATGGTCCACTGGTTACTTAGAGGAATGTCGACACTTCACGCAGTTTTATGATCATAAGAAAAAACAATTAGCACTTGTTCTTAATCTAGTGCTTCAGTTCTGATATTTTTTTTCTTTTTCAAGTATAATGGGGAAAGATAAGAGAATGCAAAATCTTTATGAAGGCGTTGACCAACACCGCCCCTTAACTCTCAAAGCCTACTATTAATGTTATGGCTCATATCAAGAGTTTAGCACTAGAAGGCAAAGGAAGAAGGAGCAAGAAATGCATGATGCTAAAGAAAGGCTGGGACGTTGTGATGAACAAAGGGAATCGCACGATTACTCTAAATGCAACTTTGATTCCTACTATCAACAGCTCCCATAAACTCAACTTTCATAGCACCGAAAATATTCCTACCATGTCTCCCTTCCACTATCTTGACTTATCACAACTGCTACCATAGCTTCCTCTCAATCCAAAATTGTTGGCCCTATCCAATCTCAGAAATCTCTTACAGATAGCAAAGAAACTAATAATCACAATGCTACTCCTCCTCCACCCCTCAAAAGTTAATCAGCTGCTATTACAGCTAGGATGTAGGCGGCTTTGCCTTGCTACTTCTTTGAAGGTTTATTTTCGATTGCGACATTAAGGACTTCATTCCTATTTATGCTAACAAAGGCCCCATTAGATATAAGGATGTCATGAAGTAGCTCTATGAATGGAAGAAGCTTGCTAAGCGCCTCTACGATGTCAGCCAGGCTAACTAGTTGATTATCTATTCCTTTGACATGGAGAGGGATAATCATAATAGGATATGCGAAGATTACAAATAAGAATTGGTCTCGATTACATAAGAAAGAGATGAGAATGCAAAGTAGGCCAAGTCTCTCGGAAAAGATTGTCTGAGTTGGCCAACATCCATGCAGAAGAGACTATAGTCCTTAATTCTTTACTGAGGATAACCCATGCTGCCAGCTTCAAGTTGAAAAAGAAAGCCAAAGATAGAGAAGCTAAAAATGAGGCACTTTAGGCTGAAATGGAAAAGCTTAGCGTAAATTTGCCAATCTAATAGTCAAGCTGGCCGACGATGAGAAAGAAAACGAAGACCTCAGATTAAGATCTATCTAAACCAAGAAAAAGATGGAAGCAACTCTTCTCCATTTCTTTTCCAACGTTATATAGATGAAGAATTTAAAGTTTCTTGTAGGCAGCTATCCCGAAACACTAACCGATGCTTAGGAGAGAATCTTATAAAGGGCCAAAAGTAATGGCCATGACATCGACTTCGATTTTCTAAAGAAAATATTTTTGGATAAAGAAGATCTGGTGGCCCTAGAGAAGAACAAGACGATCATGGAAGCAGATGTGGTAGTCGAAGGGTAGGTGCCTACCAAGGCTAACGTCGGCCCCGCCTCACTGGATTGTGTAGATAATCCATACTGCCTCCTAAGGTGCCTTCGATAGATGTCATTACTTCTACATTGACCACTCTTGAGGCTTTCATAATTGAAACACCTACCCATGCAACGTCTGGCACTATCACTTCATCTCTTACTCCTCCAGTTGTTCAGCTGACTCAACCTATAGTCAAGGAGGGAGAAATCGCTAAATCCCCACAAAAAGACACTCCAATCAGTCAAGATATATTTCTAGCCTCCAAAGTCTTTGAGAAACTTAAGTTCTCACCATAGTACATCGCTAATGTCTACCTTTCCGTTTGTAAGCTTATTAATCATCCATCATTTCCCCCTACCACCTGGTACTCATGCTTTAGCTTGAGCTCCATCGTGACAACCTCTATTACTTAACTACAACAGTCATTCTCCCAATTCTTCCTTCCAACTCTGGCCCCGGCATCGAACAAAAATAAAATACGGTTGCTGGAGAGAATATTAGAAGTTGATGCGTCTCTCCCTCGAAGAAGTGATGATCATTGGCGCAAAGGGTCCTAACACCATGCTCGCGGTGGAGAAACTAAAGATTTACGTTTCCAAAATCAGGATAAAACATGAGCTAGGCAAAGAAAAGGCCCTTCCCGTCATTCCATATTCCACTGTTTAGGTAGATGGCTTTTCCATTGAAACACCCAAGTCCCAAACTAACTTTGACAATGACTATGATAGGCAGAAAGACATCGAGGGTTTTCTTGCACTTCCAATGGATTCCGACCTCCCAAAGAGAAATTCTCTTTCCAAAAGGAAAGATGGGAAGGAGGAGAAGATGGAAAGGAGGAGAAAGGATGCTTAGAGATAGTTCTTCAACTCTTTTTGTACTTTTCTCCTGTTTTGCATTCACCTTGTATATAAGCCGATGTTGTATGGGAGCGACCCCTTCCCAAATTTGTATTAAAAGCTATATAAATAAAAGATTGTTTTTTCTTAAACCTTTTTCTTATTTACAGTACTGCATTTTTATTTATTTTGTGTACATACTAGCCTGCATGTATAACATGATCATCTGTAATTCAATTACTTATATATTATTCATGCCTATGTATGTGATATGTGTAGTGTCATTATTTACTATAACCCCATACATATAAATAACTTTCTACAATTGCTCTTTATCACTTCATTACTTAGTTTGTTTATCATTGCCAATATACTTCTTATTTGGTTAAAAATAAATTATTTTGATGGCTAATCCTATTTACCTTCGGCTTAACACATTCCATATAGCCATGAACAGAGCTAAGTTTCTTTAGCAAACTCTATAGCCGTCCTCATTTATCTTTAGTCTAACATATTTCATTTTGCCGTAAATGAGATCATATTCTTGAAAGTGTTGATTTCATACTGACTTCTACCTCCAGCATCAACATCTTAGATGCCTGCCTCTGGGCATTTTAAGTCAATTTCATCGTTCTTCAGGTGACAATCAAAGATGCATCTTCAGTCAATCTCATTTATCATCGGCCTTATGTAATGTGTTAAACTATAAACGGGGTTGTAGCTGCAAAAAGTTCAATTATACACCAATCCTTTCTCCAAGAATTGGTGTCTCAAACGTCTTCGACCCTGCCTATCTTAGGGCGTTTGTTAAAGATGCTTTGTTGATCTTCTTTGCTTATCATCGGCTAAGTGTGCCTCATTTAGGCCATAAGCGAGGTCTTACTTACAAACACATGTAATTATACACCAGTTCCTATCTCTAGGATCCGATGTCTTCGGTCCTATCTTGAAGCATCAGCCCTTGACCTTACCTATCTCGGGCATTGACCTAAGTTTAGTTATGTAAGGACAATCATTTGATCGACCCTTGTACGATTATAATCTAGCGACTCGATCATGGATCGAAGGAGTTCATTGGTACCTATCTTTCTAGACATCTAGTTTTTCAACACATAGAATGTCTAATTTTGCCGCTGTTTATGCAACACAAAGTCAAACTTTCAGGAATACGGTTCTTTTAATTCAAAAGCCAATTTTATTTGAAAACAAAAGAATAGCAGACTCCACCTTAATGCATTTCATCCCATTAATCGTGATGTCTTATTAAAAAAATGTAAATCTAAGTAAAAAAAGCATGGTGAGTTCTCGATATTCCCTGCCCACAAAATTGATGTCACTTCCATAATCGATAGCTCAAAAGTTCCACCTCCAAGATTATGTTCAATCATGTAGGGACTTCCCCAATTGGGACCATGTGCCTCTGTACTAGCAAAGACCCTTTTCAAAATGAGCTTGCCCATCTCAAAGGTACATTTTCTAATCATGGCATTGAACAGCTTCGTTTCTCTTTTCTAGTGAGCAGCTACCCTCATATCAGCCTCTTCTCACTTCTCTTCAATAGGTCGAGGGACTAAAGTAAAATTTCCTCATTCATCTTGAGTCATATGCAGTCTTTAGTGAAAAGGGACTTTGGATTCAATCAGAATCATGGCCTCAGTTCCGTAGTCCAAAACAAATAGTGTATGGTCAGTAGCGGACTCTTGAGTTTTTCCATAAGCCCATAATGCCGGTGGTAGCTCATTAACTAAGTTGTCCTTGGCTCCCTCCAATCGTTTCTTGATGATGGATTTGATGATCCTTTTCAACTTCTCTACTTGTCCATTTACTTGAGACTGTGCTACTGCCATGAAGTTCTTCTCAATTCGGTATTGAGAATAAAATTCTTCTAACTCGGCACTCTCAAATTGAGTTCTGTTATCAGTGATGATCTTCCATAGAAATCTCTATCAACATAAAATGTTTTTCCCTACGAAGTTGATCACCTTCTTCCAAGTGATCGATGTGAGAGGTTCCGCTTCTACCCACTTTGTGAAGAAATCCACATCCACTTTAGCATATTTTGCTTTGCCGCTTGATATTGATAGCACTCCATTAATATCAATCTCTCAAACCACAACGACCATAGGCTAACCATTTGGCCATATCTTGGCTGACCATTGGCCCGAAGTATCCATAGTGAAGAACCCTCTTTGTTAATGCCTACCCCCTAATGTCATCACCACAGCTACCTTCATGCACATCTGTAAAAAAATTCTTAACTTCCTCCTTCCTAACACACCTCAGCAAGGGCATCGAAAAACCAATCGCATATAGTACTCCTTGCATAATGAATCGAGGTTCTTTACATAGGAGTTTCTGTCATTCATTTCTTCCACCGGGAGAGTCCCTTTTAATAAATATTCTTTAAACAGACTCATTCACAACACCTTTTCCTCCTCAGCCTTCAAGATCCAATTGACATCCATCTCAATAATGCTTGGAGCTGAAAAAATTTCTATTAGAATGAGTCCTAAAAGCTACACATCCCCGAAGAAAACCAGTTTGTCTAATGAATCAGCTTTCATATTCTCTTCTCTGGGAATGTGTGTTATCTTAAAGTGATCAGTGTCATTCAGCAGTTCTAGAAATTTCATCCGGTAAGTGGCAGGTCTCACTACCATAGCTTGAAATTATTTTTTAACTGACAAACCACCAACAGAGGGTCGTCGAATATATGCAATGTCTTGATTCCCATTTCTCTTTCTATCTTGAGTCCCACAATCAATGATTCAAATTCAATTTGGTTGTTTATGCCTAGAAATCTGGTCTTAAATCATAGCGTATCCTCCTTACTTTTGGGGGGTTACAAGAATCACTTATGCTCTAGAATCATGTTCATTGAAGGCTCCATATAAATATAATTTCCATTGAGTCGGTTGGACCACTGTACCATCTCCCTAGTTGGAGGCTCAAAACAAAAGCCTACGAATGCTGAAGTCATCCATAGTTATTAATCTTCGACGGCCAAATACGACGGTGCTAGATACATTGATACACAGATCATAAGAATATGGAAAAATTTAACAATTCAAAAACATATTTCCACATTCAATTCAAAACATTTCATATTCATTACATAATCCTAAAATGTTAACCATGTTCAGCAAAATATAATTATTATACATAAGCCAAGAGTGACATTTGAAGATGCCCACTTGGTTGATCAGAGTATATAGTAAGGCTAATAAATCTGCCTTTACATCCAAATACACAACGTAAAAGAAAACTCTAAATAACTATCTGCCTCATGCACGCCTCCGGAAGCTTTATTCGTCCAAGAAAACCAGAAAAATCTAAACCTCAAACAACTCAAAATCAATTGAGTCCCCGAGAGTTTAAGGGGAAAACAAAAACTTCAAGTCAGACATAAAGCCTAGCATGAATAATAGTCTATCATCTCGAACCAAATAGATATCTACTGAGACCACGCCACTTAGTGGAATGCGTTTTCCCCTGACTGGTATCCTAAAATCTTTATAAAACCATATACTGTGCTCCTGCATCCACAATGATTAAAAACATAGTATTTTAAAACATTATGATGATATGCAAAATAAGCAAATCAAATCTAGATTACGCATCTCCATTCATTTTGGCTATCTGTCTTAATTATAGTTTCTAGGATTACTATTAACCTAATAGTTTTTATGGGCTAACTAATAACCGGTTAAACACTTAAGGATTCCCTGTCCAATTACATAGTTTTCATGGGCTTACTATGAACCAATCTATCTGACATTTTCATTTACACATAGTTTTCATGGGCTAACTATGAACCTGTCTATCTGGCATTTCCATTTGCACATGGTTTTTATGGGCTAACTATGAATCTGTCTATCTGAAATTTCCATTTGTACATAGTTTTCATGGCTAACTATGAACCTGTCTATCTGACATCCTTTTTTATGCACAGTTTTCATAGGCTAACTATTAACGTATTGGCCCCTGCCAATATCATACAGTTTTCATTGGCTTACTGGAAACCTATTGGCCTCTACCAATATCGGTCCTTTATATTTTAGCATCCTATATTCTGGTCTTTCTGACCTTCTAGATGCGACTTTAATCATTCAGGAGTTTATTCAATTTAAATTCACTACTGGGTTAACCTTGCTGGTTCTACTACTCTTATTCCCAAAATACAATTATGGATTCATTATAAAGTGAATATATTAATATTAGAAGAAGTAATAAAACAGCATAGAAATACCACTCCTATGGGTTTAATTTATCAAAGATAGATTTTTATTAAACCATTATATGAATTCCTTTATTATAACCATTGTTCTTCCTTTTAAAATAGAGTATCAGTCATAAAACCTTTCGATACCTTCGAAACCTAGCTTTCGACTTCATAGGGTAGCCTCCTTCAAAAGCTATTAAAAACATTACGCTCCTGGTTTATAATACTTTAAATGCTACCTTTTTAAAATATATAACTTCGGTCAAATTAAAATAATTTTACAACCCCGAAGGCAAAGAAAATCAAGCGAACATTTTCAAACGTAAAGAAAATAATTCCCTTTTGGAATATAAAACTTTATTTTAGCTATAACTTTTTATAGACGTGGAATTAAGGTCTCTAAACTATTCCGTTGTATTCAAGTGATGATTTCACTTTCCGTGGAGTGGTCACAATAGAAAAATGGAATTACAATTAGAAAGTTATGCCTATTTGAAGTTTACAAACAAAGTTGGAAAAAACTGCTCCAAAAGGGCTTCCATAACGTTTACAACTACTACCGAAAGGTAGCTTCCAACAAGGTCGAAGGGTTGCTTTCGGCAAGGCCGAAGGGTTAACAAAAAGTGCCGCAGAAAGGTACGGAAATAATGCGGAATGTTATTTGACGAAGGGTTTCTTAGGTGGAAGGCACTATGATGAAAGATTCGTCAAAAATGCTGCAGAAAGCTACAAGAATGCCGCGGAAGGTTCTATGACGAAGGGTTTCTTAGGTGGAAGGTTCAATGATGAAAGGTTCATCAAAAACGCTGTAGAAAGCTGGAGAAATGCTGCGGATGGTCCTATGACGAAGGATTTCTTAGGCGGAAGGTTCAAAGGTGGAAGGTATAGTGGTAGAGTCGTAAATAATTGAAAAACTATCACACTTATTCTTTGTCTAATTCCTATTGGTTAAGTATAAACTTTAGCAATTCTTTGTCACATTTCAATCGGTTAAAGACACATCTTTGCAGAAAATCTGCTACATATCAGAATTATTATTTTAGAAATTATTTTCAAAATAATTAATTATATCAATATTTTAATATAATTATTAAGCCTTTTTAGCTTAGAAAATTCGTAATAAAATGAAATCACTTGGGAAAAATCTTAAAAATTCACTTAAAATCTGAAATAACATTATATTCGTCTGTAAAAATTTCGAGGCAAAATTCATTATTTTATTATTTTTAATAATTAATATCCGAAATAAATGCCTTTTTCACTTTAGGAAATTCATAAAATATTCCTAATAACTCTGAAAATTATAAAATTAAAAACCCATCTTCAAAATTATGTTTTACACAAGAAATCTAAAAATCAAGCCATCGGGAGGTCGTTTACTAAGGTTTTCACTCTAAAATCCATCATTTTAATTCCATAAAAATCCCAATAAATAACCATAAATCATTATTCTATCTAAGCAATGATTATTAGATCCAACCATGATCAACACGGCAAAATACATTCGGTTACTACCTATAACCGAACCAAAATAAGTAATAATGAGATGATTACACTATTATTCACCTTGCTTGAGATAAGGAGATTAGGGATTGTTTGAGATTGATTTTTCTCTAGGTTGAATCCTAAGCTTTTAGTTGATTTTCTCTTCTCTTCTAATGGTCGGCCTTGCTTCTCATGGTTACTATTTTTTTGTTTGAGAATAATGAACATGTAAGACTAAGAAGGATGGTATAAGGGTGAGAAATATGAGCGGTTATTTACCCTAATGCCCTTGTGTTTAATTTCCTAATCATTTATTTATGTTCATTAGATAATCAATAAAATTAGGTACAGGCTCCCCTCCTTAAAGAATTTCGTCCTTGAAATTCAATAAGGACTAACTAGCAATCATAGTAATCATTTGTAACGTCTCCTAATAATCGTACTAGCCTATCTAACTAGCAACCAGTCTATATAAATAAACATAGACAAGCCATCAAAGCAGATCAGGATAAGCCTCTCAAATCATATCTTCTGTCTCCCAAATACAGTCTTTCTCATTGTCGCTCCACTAAATTTTCACCAACTTGACTGTTTTGGTCCTCAATCTTTTCTCATCTCTCGCTACAACCCGAACTGGTTGTCTAACAAAAGTCAAATCAGGCATACTACCAAGTCCTCCAACTCTATCTGAGGAATAGTAGCCTCTTGATCATGCACATACATGCAAAGATGAGACACATGGAATACATAATGGACACCTGCCATACTGCTTGGCAACTCTACTCTTTAAGCAAGTTTTTCGATCCTTTCTAAATCTGCAATGGTCCAACGTATCTCGGAGTCAACTTTACCGACTTTCCAAACCGTGCCACACCCTTCACTAGTGATACTTTAATGAAAACTCTGTCTCTTACTGAGAACTCTAGGTTTATGCCTCTAATCTGCATAACTCTTTTGCCTAGATTGATCTACCTTCATTTGTCCTTGGATTAACTCAATCCTTTCTGACGCCTCTTTTACCAAATCCTAACTAAGACCAATCTGTCTCCAGTCTTCAACCAGCATGCTGGCGATTTGCATGGTCTTCCATATAAAGCTTCAAAAGGCGTCATTCCTATACTAGTTTGATAAATATTATTATAGAAAAACTAAATTAAATGTAGGTGGTCCTGCCAAGATCCACAAAGTCCAATATACAAGCTCTTAGCAAGTCCTCATGTACCTTGTTGACTCTCTCTTTTCGCCCATCTGTCTGTGGGTGATAAGCTGTACTCATATTGAGCTTGGTACCTAATACCTCTTGTAGACTTGCTCAAAATTCACTAGTGAATAGTGCATCCCTATCGCTGACAATGCTACTAGGAATCCCATGAAGTCTAACTATGTTCTTGATGAACAACTTTGCCAAAATAGGTGCCGTTCTGCTTGACTTTACTAGAATGAAATGAGCACTCTTGGTCAACCTGTCTACGATAACCTATATACTCTCATTTTCTCTCCTTGACCTTGGCAAACCATATATCAAATCCATGGATATCGAATCCCATTTCCAAACTGGAGTATCTAGAGGCTGAAGTAACCTACTTGGCTTCTGATGTTCAGCTTTCACTTGTTTACAGTTTACACACTGCCTTACCCACAAGCCAACATCCTACTTCATGCCTTCCCAATAGAAGCTCCTCTTCATATCTTGATACATCTTGGTCCCTCCAGGATGAATCATAAACTTAGATCGACGACATTCCTCAAGAACTTCTCTTCTCAAGTTCTCCACATCAGGAACACATAACCGCCCCTTCTTCCTCAACCGTCCTCTCTAGTCAAGATAAAAATCTTTCAAATCGTTGACCTCGGTTCCAACACCAAGCCTTTTGATCCTCTTATCTAATAATCGGTCCTCCTTCTGTTTAAAAGCAATTCTCTCGATCAATACTGGTCGAACTTCCAAATAGGACAACATTGCAGTACTTTGACTAGAACTAGCAGTCGATCTTAACTGCACACTACAACTGGTCAAAGCTTCCAGATCTTTCCACTCCACCAACAAAGCCAACACCACATTATGATGTCTTCTGCTGAGAGCATTTACTACTTTATTGCCTTAGAAAACCATTGGAAAACTTTCCTCTAAAACCTTTCGAAAACCTTGGGTTATACTTTACAAAACAAGGGTAACCACCTAAATCGAAAGCTTCACTCCCAAACCATTAGAGAAACGACTAATTTTTTTTAAAATAGGTAAACCTTACGACTGGATTGGAAGGTTCAAAGTAAAATCTTTATGAAAAGTAAAGAGTAGTGGTCGTAGCAACTACAACCTACTGACTACATCAGAAGGTTTTAAAGTCTTTCTTTTAAATAACTTGACCTGGGCGGAAGTGACCAAGTTGAAAGCTAAAATTCAAAAGTTAAGCAGGCAAAAGCTTTTCACGTATAAAACAATTATATTCCAACCTTTTGGGCCATCCACCTTTCGGCTATATTCAATTCATTACATACCAATTACTTGTTACCTTATGGATTGAACTTTAAACTTATCGAAAGCTAACCTTTCGACTAGGTTGAAAGGTCTAAAGCGGAAGGTAAATGGCCATGATGGTTGAAACATGCTAAAAGAGTGATTTTTGTTTTCAAATTAAAAAAGGAAACTTTTCAACCAACCTGCCTTTGTTTGTCAAATTATCATTGGTCAACAAAATGCTTTTCAGAAATGTGCATCAGCAATTACCAAAATTTATAAATCCTTTTATTTTTCTAAATTCCCCTTATCCTTTATAAATATATAAAACATTTAAGTTCCATACCTTAAATAAGTTTATATATTTATCCCTCAAATGACTTAGGAAAATTCTAGAAAAATCCTAGAAAATCTATTTTAATATATTGCCGAACGTATAAAAATCTCGAACCAAAATAATTATTATTTTAGCCGAAAATAATTTACAACCCAATTAACAATTTCCTTCATCTCTGTCGGTGACATTTTGCTAGGTGGTCTACTGATTGGTTTAGCTCCAAGTACAAGGTCTATCCGTAACTCTATAGCTCGTTTCGATGGTAATCCAATGACCGGCTCAAATACATCTACAAATTATCTAGCTACACGAACCTGACTAAGGTCATCTCCCACCTCCAAGTCACTTAAAAAAGCACCAACGCTCGTACTGGGATTCTCTAGTGAGAAAATGATTCGGTTATGACAATCTGAGTGCCTCAATGATAACTAACGATCTTGGCAACCTCATACTTACCCGACCAATCCATACATAAAATGACCCCAAAAACTATAAAATCAAAAGAATACAAACTGCATGCAAACTTGTGGCATAACAAATCAATTTCTAACTGGTCACATCTCATCCCAAGAGTTGCAAGCCCTCCTATTGGATTTGCAACCCTTAAGGAAGTAACGAGTTATGTGGGTTCTATACATAACCATTCAATCAAATACTATGATATAAATGAATGTGATGCACCGGTACCAGATGGTATTCTAACTGGTATACTCTAAATCAAAATCGTAACTTCAATCACAGCTTTCCCTTTCTCTATGGCAGCAGGACTAGAAGAAGACGGTGGTCCAATGGAAAATACTTTCCCTCGTCAACCCGGACTAGCTTTGAACACGAGTTCTTATAATGCCCAAATTGGTCACAGTCATAGCATTTCACATTCTTCTTCTCCGCGGGATTCTTTCCTTTACCGGTTCTGCACTCGTGGGCATAACGGCTTTTCTTATCACACTTATAACACACTAAATCAGCCTTCGCTTTCTTGGTAGCATCCCCTTTTTGGGATCCTTTCCTCTAATAAGTCTTTGATTCCTTCTGACGTCGGTGTTAGCCAAAGCATAACCATATCGAGATAGCTCATCAAACTTAGCAGCATACTCGATCATTGACAACTCTCCTTATACAAGATCCATGAACTTCCTCATCAATGCCAACTTGGCAACCTCGGACAAGAACATCTAACTCAAACCTTCTTCTAAAATCAGGCCATGCTAGCTCTTCCTCCGAAACGCCGACTATCACACTGTTCCACTAGTGAAGCGGTAACCCTTGCAACTGTCTAGAGGCTAGCCTTCTCTTCCCTCCATCATCCAAGCCTAAATCTGTAAAGATCCTTTCACAGTTCAAGATCCAGTTCTCAACCTCAACAGCATCCTCTGTTCTTTGAAAAGGCTTTCCTCCTAAACTGGTATAATTCCTGCTCGGCTTGGCATAGTTAATGCCAACTGGGACCACAGGATTGGCTCCTCCAATATTCCTAGCATTGCCTCCAGCTATCCTTGCAGCTGCTCTAGCTTGCATCGAGTTGACGAAGAACTGATGCATCGTCCCTATATCTGGTGGCATTCTAACACCTGCATTGGCCTCTGCACTTGGATTAGCATTAGCCTGTCAAACTTGGTTCGTCCTGGTATTCGGTCGAGCATTACCATTTGTTATGGTGCTTCCTCCATCTAGATTCACTCTTCCGTTTCCTGTTTCAATACCTTTCTTTCTCGTAATCTGCATACGAGCTTTAGTAAGATACAGAATAACGGTCTAAGAGAGAGGGGAATACTTACCAAGATATTTACCTATATATCAAATACAAGTACGTTACTATAGTGTTATCCTAAACCCCGATCTTATTCTTTAATTTATTAGGATTATGTTTCAAAAAGTTTGGTTTATTTTATGTTTTATCATAAACCTATGCTCTAATACCAACTTGTAACAACCCCCTACTTGGAAGCCCAAAATTAACGGCTACGGATGCTGCAGTCGTCCATAGTTATTAATCTTCGGCGACTAAATACGGATGTGCTAGATATATCGATACACAGATCACTAGAATATGGAAAAATTTAACAATTCGAAAACATATTTCCACATTCAAATCAAAATATTTCATGTTCATTTCATAATCCCAAAACGTTACCCACGTTCAGCAATATATAATATTTATACATGCGCCAAGAGCGACATATGAAGATGCCCCCTTGATTGATCAGAGTATATAGTAAGACTAATAAATCTGCCTTTACATCCAAATACATAGCGGAAAAGAAAACTCAAAATAACTATCTGTCTCCTGCACGCCTTTGGAAGCTTTATTCGTCTAAGAAAACCTAAAAACCCTAAACCTCAAACTACTCTAAATCAATTGAGTACCCAAGAGTTTAAGAGAAGAAAAAACTTTAAGTCAGACATAAAGCCTGATATGAATAATAGTCTATCTCAAACCAAATAGATATCCAGTGAGCGGAACGGGTTTTCCCCTCACTATTATCCTAAAACATTGATAAAACCATATACCGTGCTCCTGCATCCACAATGGTTAAAAACATAGAATTTCAAAACATCATGATGATATGCAAAACAAGCAAATCAAATCTAGATTACTCATCCCCATTCATTGTGAAGATCTGTCTTAATTATAGCTTTTAGGATTACTATTGAACTAATAGTTTTCAGAGGCTAACTAATAATCGGTTAAACAATTAAGGATTCCCTGTCTAATTACAAAGTTTTCATGGGCTTACTATGAGCTTGTCTATCTGGCATTTTCATTTAAACATAGTTTTTTATGGGCTAACTATGAACCTGTCTATCTGACATTTCCATTTGCACATAGTTTTCATGGGTTAACTATGAACCTGTCTATATGACGTTTCCATTTGCACATAGTTTTCATAGGCTAACTATGAACCTGTCTATCTGACATCCTCTTTTATACAAAGTTTTCATGGGCTAACTATTAACGTATTGGCCCTTGCCAATATCATACAGTTTTCATGGACTTACTGGAAACATATTGGCCCCTGCTAATATCGGTCCTTTATTTTTTAGCATCCTATATTCTGGTCTTCCTGACCTCCTTGGATACAAATTTAATCATTTAGGAGTATATTTAATTTAAATTCACTATTGGGTTAACCTAACTGGTTCTATTACCCTTTTTCACAAAATACAGTTATGGATTCATTATAAAGTGAATATATTCATATTAGAAGAAGCAATATAACAGCATAGCAATATCACTCCTGTGGGTTCAATTTATCAAAGACAAATTCTTCTTAAACCATTATACAAAATCCTTTATTATAACCATGGTTTTTCCTTTTAAAATAGATCTTCGGTCGTAAAACCTTTCGATACCTTCGAAACCTAGCTTTCGACTTCACAGGGTAGCCTCCTTCGAAAGCTCTTAAAATGATTAGGCTCCTGTCTTATAATACTTTAAATTATACATTTTTAAAATATAAAATTTGGTCAAAATAAAACATTTTTACAACCCCTCGAAAGTATCTCCTTCGAAGGCAAAGAAAACCAAGCAAATATATTCGAAAGCAAAGAAAATAATCCCCTTTCAGAAATATAAAACTTGTTTTAGCCATAACATTTTGTAGGCATAGAGTTAAGGTCTCTAACCTATTCCATTGTGTTCAAATGATATTTTCTCTTTCTTTAAAGTGATCATAATAGAAAAATAGGCTTAATGTTATAAATTTATCCCTATTTGAAGATTATAAACAAATTGGGAAAAACTACTACAAAAGGGCTTCCGCAACGTTTACAACAACTACCGAAAGGTTGCTTCCGACAAGGTCGAAGGGTTGCTTTCAGCAAGGCCGAAAGGTTTACTAAAAGTGCTGCAGAAAAGTGCAGCGAAGCCTCTAAGGTGGAAAGTTCAGTGGCAGAGTCGTAAATAACTGGAAAAATTGACACACTTACTCTGTCTTATTCCTATTGGTTAAGGACAAACTTTAGCAATCCTTTGTCAAATTTCTTTTGGTTAAAGACACATCTTTGTAGAAAATCTGCTATAGATCAAAATTATTATTTTAGATCAAAATAATTAATTATATTAAAATTTTAATATAATTATTAAACCTTTTTAGCTTAGAAAATATATAATAAAACGAAATCAGTTGGGAAAAATCTCAAAAATTCACCAAAAATTCGAACTAATATTTTTTCATCATATAAAAATTATGGGACAGAATTCATTGTTTTATTATTTTTAATAATTAAAATCCAAAATAAATGCCTTTTCACCTTAGGAGATTCATAAAATATTCCTATTAACTCCAAAATTATGAAATTAAAAACTCATCTCCAAAATTACGTTTTACATAACATATCCAAAAATAAAGCTGTTTGGAGGTCGTTTACTAAGGTTTTTACTTTAAAAACCATCATTTTAACTCCATAAAAACCTCAATAAATCACCATAAATCATTATTCTATCTGAACAATGATTATTAGATTCAAACATGATCAACACGGTAAAATACATTCGATCACTATCTATAACCGAACCAAAATAAGTAAAAATGAGATGGTTACACTATTATTCATCTTACTTGAGATAAGGAGATTAGGGATTGTTCGAGATTGATTTTCCTCTAGCTTGAATCCTAAGCTTTTAGTTGATTTTCTCTTCTCTTATAATGGTCGGCCTTGATTCTCATGGTTGCTATTGGTTTTGTTTGAGAATAATGAACATGTAAGACTAAGAAGAATGGTATATGGGTGGGAAATATAGGCGACTATTTACCCTAATGCCCATGTGCTTAATTTCCTAATCATTTATTTATGTTCATTAGATAAGCATGGACATCCAGTTTATTAATCAACCTCAGTCCCTTTATCTACATTATTCTATTTTTTTATTCTAATTAAATCTTCTGAATAATGTTAATAAAATTAGGGTTGTTATAACCACATCTTCTTCCATTTCTCCATCTCAAATGGCGAACTCGAGAGCGAAGTTTGCCAATGCCTATCCTTGGATCACCTTCTTCGGATGGTATGTTATATTATATTGGCTTGGTGCGATATTACGTTTTATTAATCTCCCCAAAGTCTTGGTTCGATGTAGTACTTGCCTCAATGGCTAGTCGGTGAGCACTTTCTTTGGGTGAGCTTAAAAGTGTGGCTGCAACTTCCTCAATGCAATCAACAAACAATAAATCAGCTTTTCTAGCTTAATTTGGACGGTTCTTCTCAACTCAAGTGTACTATTTTCTATTATAAGTCACCAACCAATGAATTCTACTCTCCTCACATAACAAATCCACACTCATTGCATGAGTAGAGATTACTAATTAAATGTACAAATCTTCCTCTTCCAATGGCTTCGACAATGCTAATGGTCTCACTATATGTTCTAGCAAATTACGGAAAGCATCCTGACATTCCTTCGTCTAGACAAACTTTCTTTTCTTCTTCTTAAGGGCGTCGAAGAACGACATGCACTTATATATTGCTTTCGAAATAAATCTACCCAGTGCTGCAACCTTCCATTTCAAGTTTTGCATCTCCCTCCCTGTCTTTGGGGCAGTAACCTCTTTCAGTGCTTTGATATATTTTGGGTTAGCCTCTCTTTGGGTTTACAATGAAACCCAAGAACTTTTCGACATAACTATGAAAGATCATTTCAATGGATTAAGCTTTATTCCATACTTTCGAAGCACATCAAAAAAATTTGACAGATCGTCCATGTGACTCATTGATCGTTGACTTCATAAGCATATCGTCCACGTTGACCTCCATTGTCAGTATGACATGATCTTTGATCGTCTTATTCACCTGTCGTTGAGTAGCTTTAGCATTCATAAAACCGAACAACATCATTGGTTACACTAATACCACAAATCAATGATGAAACACATATGCTCCTAAACCCAAACTTACACTACTATTTGATTATGTGGAGCACACACCAATAAATGGTAGCGGTTCATGTCCAGCTATTTCATCTTCAAGTTGGTCTATCCTTGGCTATATGAAGCTATCCTTTAGACATGCCTCATTCAGGTCTAAATAATCAATGCATGTTCACCAATCCCATTTGCCTTTTTGACAAATACAGGTTTTGACACCCATTTTAGGTATAAAGCATTGTAGATGAAGCCATTTTCCTTGAGCTTATGCAATTCTTCTTTCACCGCAATGGATTAATTCAGATCCATGTTGCATCTTTTCTACTTCACATGAGGGTATCCTGGGTCCATATTCAACGCGTGGCATATTATCTCTAACGAAATTCCATACATATTGGAATATGTTCAACTAAAGACATCTGGGTTTTTCGAGAGAAACTCTACCAACTCCTTTTTCATCTTTATGCCGAACTTAGATCCGATCTTGAGAATCTACGCGGGATCGTCATCTTCAAATAGGACGTTATACTAGTTAGCTCTGCTATTGCTACCCTCGCATCCTCTGGCTCATTTTAAGGGTCCATAGACTTGTAAAATTTCTATAAGACTGAGTTGGGACTTGACTGGTGGTTTCTATACATCAACAATCTTGATGCAAAGATACTTCTCTACATCCTTTCCTTTTTCACGTTGCTTTTCCTCTTTGAGCCTTGCGACGTAACTTTCTCAAATAGAACTTTGGTTGCCTTGAATAGTTTCTACTCCATGGTGGGGAAGTTCATCATCAAGGGAAGTTCATCATTAGACGCCATGAAGCAAGCGCTATCCTAAACTTGGAAATGGCGGTAAGCCTAAGAAAGCATTATAGGCCGAATATTCATCGACCACTACCGATGTCTGAATCCGCACTATCTTACGATCCCCTTTTCCCAAATCCATAGATAAATCAATGTACCTAAAAGGCTCATTGGCCTCTCTGGCAAATCCCTAATATGAAGTTTACTTAGATCCTTCTCGTTGATTCGCATTTGAATAGAGGCCTTTTTGAATAAAATATTAAATGAGATCCCATAACTAATCAGGAACCAGTGTGCTATTGCTGGCCTGACAATTCCCATAATTAGTATGGGGTTAAGTGTCGACATATCCACCCCATCTACATCTCTATTTCCGTAAACGATATCATCATTCGTTGTTCTTTATTGCTTCACTGTAGTCCCATCCTCTATGGTGAAGCATGTTCCTTGAGGCACATGACTCAATGAACTGCTATATCATTCGATCACATTCCATCTTTTCTCTAATGGATGAGGTCCTCCAGATATAGTATTGATCACTATTCTCCTCTCAAGCTTTTCCATTTTGATCAAATCCTCAGTCACATCTCTTAAATGCATGCACAAATTGGTATTGTTCCCATATGTCCATGAATGGGGCAATATTCCGCGAGCATCTTTCATGTTTAGTGGCCTATCTCATGGTTGATTTCTTATAATTTTCAGTACCTTATATGGCATGGTAGATGTTTCCAACAGAATCATTAAGTAGAGTATAATCTTAAGGTTTGGTATACCCGATGCGCTTCTTGGTGTCTACTTCTTCCTACAAACACGTTGGTTCTTTCTTTTCATTATATTATTATTATCGAAATTTCTTCAATGTTTCAAGCATTGTCATCCATCTACTTGATAGCAACTATTAACAAATAAATTCGTCAACACCAAAAGGTTGTATAATGTGGCATATTCAAAGAAATTGCAAATGTACCCTTCGTTTTGGGATAATTCAATGGTTCGTTTAAATCATAGTCCATAAGATCAAAAGATAGAATATACAAGTAGACAAGTTCAAAAGTCAAATATGCAAGTTCATAAGTCAAATACGTAAGTCCATAAGTCAGTAGGTAAATAGGCTCAAGTCAAGTCCTTTATTTAAAATTTGAATATGTTACAGGATGTGCTAATATGAAATTTCTCGATTGTTCAAGTCCTAATTGACAAATATGTCTCCTTCTCCGTCATAACCCATTATTCATGAGTCCATCCACAAGCCCTCTCCAGCTTAATGAAGAGAACTTAGAGAAGATCCTACCAGGAAAAGGTCGTGAGAGAGAAAGAAGTTAAGGTCCCTTTTTCATGAGGGGTGCATTTTTATTTATAGTGATTGAAAGGAGGAAGGCTTGCTTAAATTGGTGATATGGGACTTTTTGTGCCATGGAGCATGTAGTGAAATGTGAAGTCTTTTGAAGCTTTATAAAGGAAAGTACATTAAATTCTCTTGATTTTACTCTTTTAAATGATCTTATGCTTTCCTCTTTGTATGACCTTTGACATCCTATGGCATGGAAGTTGTGTGACAACGACAATCGTGAAATATGGCATCGATCAATATCTTATGGTATTGAAATGCTCTTGATTGATTGCCAGCAGCATCAATTGGAAGCATTGTGGAACATTGATGACAAGTGGCGTTTGTATAGTGTGGTATTGGCATAAAACGGCTTCACTCTGCCTCTTATTTCTGCGGTACGCTCGACTTCGACATTGTTATCCTAGTATTGCCTTAGTAGTTGAACAACATAGGAAGAAGGCAGAATTGACTTACTTTCAGTGTCTTTGACATACATCATTACCATCTTTGATGATAGCATCGGTGACAGCTTCGGTGACAATATTGGCCACAATTTTAATGACTTCGATGTTGATCAACACTAGGCTCCATCTTTATTTCTTCAATGGAGTCATTCGTCAATAAGGCACTATGGTATCAATTAACTTTTCATGATGATCAAAGTCAACCATGAGTGGATGACGATATCAGCTTGAATCCATACGTGTATGAAGCATAAAAGCATATTTGTGGACATTGACTGTGTTCACTATCAACATTGCTTATACGGATGTGCAGCGTCTTTGGTGTGCTGTATAACTACGATGTGCGATGTGATCGTTAACGAAGAGCGACATAACTTTATATCCCTTTGTTAATGGAGTGCAATGCTGGAGAATCGTGAGGTGATGAAGTGTGGAGTTGTTGAGGGCCGACATCGAAGAGATATGTCACTAACTTTGTATGAAGCGTGGTGAGATACATCATCGAAGAGATATGTTGTCGAATAGTTATGACCCCGAAGTGATGAAATGTGACACTGTTGATCTTCGACATAGTACCTAATGGCTCCAATCACTTTGTGATGTTGTCACTCATAGCATTATTTGATATTGAAATAATATGGATAACATTTAGCCCCCTTGTATGAATGAAGCTTTTACTCTTTAGGGTAAAACCAAGAATTCTTTTGTACTAGTCAATCTTTAATAAGATTCCCTTGTTGGATTTTTTTCTGTAAAACACAAAGTGAATAATATTTTTCATTAGTATTTATTATCATTATTCGATTGAGTTATTAATTGGGATCTATTTCCTATATTATCCGTGAAAGTATAAGTTTATAATTTTATAACGACAAGTTTTAAAGCAAATGACTGGAAGATTATCCGAATATAATAGGGATAGCGGCATCAGAAATTTTCTTTGGCAATAGGACACTAAAAATTCATTAAATGTCCTTCTAGAAATGAAAAGATACCAAAAATAAATATAGGGAAATCATAAAAGAAGTCTAGAAATCAACGCCTGATAATAATAAAAGACCAAAAAATCTTTATTCGATAATAATATAAAACTAGAATTCTTTAGAAGAAGGCCAGAAATTTAACTTTGGCAATAATAACAAAAGTCCATAAATCCATATCTGGAAATAATAGAAGAAGACCAAAAATCCAAATCTGGCAATAATAATGAAGACCAGAAATCCATATCAGGCAATAACAGAAGAAGACTAGACATCCAAATTTGGCAAGAATAATAGAAGACTAGAAATTCATATCCGACAATAAGAAAAGTCCATAAATTCATATTTATAAATAGTTGATGTCAAAAAATTCGTACCTGAAAATAATAGAAGTCCAAAAATCCATATACAGAAACAATAGAAGAAGATCGGAAATCCAACTCTAGAAATATTAATATAAGATATCTGGCAATAATAGAAGTCCAAAAATTCATATCTAAAAATAATTGAAGTCCATAAATTCACATTTGAAAATAATAGAAGAACAGAAATCCATATTTGGAAATAATAAAAGAAGGTCAAAAAATCCAAATATGGCAATAATAATAGAAGATTAATAATCCTTATCTGGAAATTGAAGATTGCATTTGCTAAGAAGCACAAATGGCTTACATTCAGTGAATTTTCCTTTAGAAGATTGTTTGATTTGGAGCGGTAACTATCTCTGAATTTGAAAAGATCTTCCTCTAGAAGTTTGATTGATTTGGAGCACTACTTGAGTCGAACTTTGATAGATTTAGAAGCATTACTTGGCTTTGATTTTGATTGATTGAGAGAACTACTTGGCTTTGATTCTAATTGATTTAGGAGCACCACATGGCTCTGATTTTTATTGATCTTTCTTTTGAAGATTTCGGCACTTTAGTGTGGCATTTGATGACAGACACTAAAGGCTTACTCTATCCTCCCTCTAGCAGACGCTTTAACCAGGCCACGTAGGCAGCGGTAGAAGACTTCCTTGGTGCTTTGCCTTTGGTGATGGCACTAAAAGCTTACTCTGATCTCTCTTTAAAAGATGCTTCAACAAGGACACATAGGCAGGGGTTGAAGGCTTTTCTGGTGCTATATTGTGGCCTTTGATGACGACACTAATGGCTTACTCCGACATCTCTCTAAGAGGCACTTCAGTGAGGCCTTTGATGACATCACTAAAGGGTTAGGGCCTTTGATGGCCAGGGACCTCTTGTGATCTTGAGCTTTGATGGCTGGGGCCTTTGATTGCCAAGTTCGTCTTGCGGTCATGCACGTTTGATGGCTAGGATCTTTGATGGCCGAGGACCTCTTGCAGTCATGAGCCTTTGATGGCTGAGTCTTTTACCTTTGGTGAATCTTACTCTTTTCCACGATTGAGTTGATAAATTTTTCTTTTTCGACTTATTTATTCATCTATTGTTGGTAAACATAGCCGCAAATATTTGGCATTCCATGTTCTCGTTATTACATTGCCATTTGGCTAGCGGAGTTTATAGGACCCACGTGGGATTACTTTATGCTTAACTAGGGGTCCTTACCAAATTGGCATATTGCCATTGCGTTATAACTTTGTCATTCAGGCTTTACTTAGCAAAAAGTAACATCTTGTTTGTAAGTTAAAAATTCATGATCCATGACTAATAGACTCTATAGAAAAGAACATTCTCTTCTATAAGATTTCATTATAGTGAAATAATTTTCCTCATAGGATTATATCATTATATGAAGAATCAAAACTTATACCATCTCAGAAATTCATACTTGTTAATATATATATATATATATATATATATATATATATATATATGTATGTATGTATGTATACATATATGGAAATCATGTTATAATGAACTTTATATAAAAACTTTGGGATATTGGATTTTAATTTATGTGAATCACTGGTGTAGTCGACCTTCCTGACGCTATATGATATGGCTAAAATATCATGCTACTTGTGAATTGATCATGGAGAGTATCTCTGAACATTATAGGTGGCTTCCAGTCTATGCAGTTAAAGTGCTCGGCAAATGTGCAAAAAGTCATAGCGGGACTACACCGAGGATTTAGCGGGATATAGTGGATGACTCTAAAATAACATATAAAACTTGTACTTAATGTTTTTACAAATATATAAATGGTAATTAAATGAAAAATTAACATTCAATTGAATTACAATTAATACATAAATAATTTTAAAAAAACATGTGCGAATATACTGTAAATAAACGTAAAACTTTTATATAACATAAATGAATTTATTAGAATATTGGAGTATTTTCATTTCTGAAATAATATTAAAAATTCAATTAAATAAATTAATTTCATAATTTTTATAATGTATAAATGTCATTTTTCAATTCATTTTTGAAAAAAGATACAACGGAAATAGTGAAATATAGCAGGAATAACGAGATATAGTGGAAAATAGTGGGGCTTAAGCGGGAAGGCTATATTTGGGGCTATATGGAAAAATCATAGCGGTAAAAATCCACAATGAGATATAGAAAAGTTATAGCAGAGTAATAGCGGGACGTTAACGGAACAGCTTCCAGTATCACTTGACATGTCCCAAAATCTTCGATGCTTATGATGCCATTTTGTCCAATTAATCTTACTTGTCCTATGGCATTATTTAAACTATGCGACCTTACTTATCCTTTCGGTATTGTCTAAGCCATACAACATCACCTAATGGTATCTGAGATCACTTTTATGCTTATACCGTACCCAAGGTTTGAGGTCTCTTCTGAACCTGAAATCTTGTATATGTCGTTTTCGTATGAAACTGTATTTGCCTCGAAATCATGTAAACTGAAAACTATGCACATGCCTCAAATCACTTTTGTTCAAAACTTGAAAAAAATATTTTGGATTTAACATGCATGTTCTGGAATCATATTTGTTCAAACCCATATTGAAAATTTGTATATTCAAGAATGTGTAAAACATATTTAGAATTATCATATCCAAAATCTGATATATTTGAAATCATGTATGTACCTAATATATATATATATATATATATATATATATATATATGAAGCTCTATGTACTCGAATTCATATATATACCCAAGACATCATTAATTCAGAAACTATTATACTTGAATTTTTTTTTGCCTAAGACCTATATATTAAAAAAATATGTACCCAAAACTTTGGTATGTACAACTCCTGTACATATGGATTGTAATGCATTCAAAAGCCTAATAATTGTGAAACCATGTGAACCTAAATTATGTGTGTCACATACAGATAAAGCTATATATAATTTTACACTGATATATACACATTTCAAAAAATTTAAAACGTATGTATTTGGAACTCATGTGTACACCTGAAATTCTCCATGCTTACGAAGCTAAACATGTTTAGCGTATACAAATGAAATTATAAACATAACACTTGGAACTTCATATTTTTGAAACTGTTACTATGAGAAACATCTGAAACCTTTGCATTTTTGAAACTTAATAACATACAAGTTTTTTGTACTAAAATTAATACATATACAAAATTCATAGATTCTAGATCATGCGAGCATTCAAGGCTTCACATCACAAAGTCATATCACTTAAAATTTGTGTACGGAATTTTAAATATATTTGAAACTAATGCACTTGAAATCTAAGTGTACTGGAGTTTATATACCTTTAAAATCTGACATCTTTCATAAAACCACATACATACTCAGAATCGTATTTATAAACGATACTATGTGTGTGTGTAGTATGTATATGTATGTATATGTGTATGTACTCAGAACCATTATATGCTTGGAGCAGCAAGCTTCGAAAATTAAATCCATGAAACTAAACTTATACATTTTAGACTGAAAGATTTTGAATAAGAAAAGTATTTCTAAGAGCAATTTGATGAAGAGAAAAAGTGAAATATAATTTTATTAATGATTTCATTATCTTGTTACAATGAGAATGCTTTGCATTTATACAAGATGTCTTTAGAGCAGTATACAGTTATAAATGGGCTTCAGCCCATAATTCTAAACCCGAATCAAAAAATTATTTCTTTAGAGGGAATTGACGGTTTAGATTGAAAGTAGCATGAATCTAATGGCAGAGCAGAAACGAGAGGCGTCATATATACGGTGTTAAGATGAAGGGTTTACTTTCTTATTTCATTATCCCCCCAAACCCTTCATTGGCTAGGGTTCGATGAAAAGATTATTCCCAAATCACTTCACTTCTAGAAATAAATCATGAATTGGCTGAAATTGATCTTGTATATCCTTAAAGCAACTGTATTTATCTTTAGAAGAGCGATTTCAGACACCCGATTTTGTCACAGCAACATTCGAGCTGATTTCTTTTCTTGGCTGTGTATTGTTTGAGACTCGAGGTCATTCGATTCTGATACTTGTTGAGATTTATTGAGGCTAGAATTGCAAACTTGAGCTTGAGTCCTTTTAGTGGCATGATGTCTGAAGCTGGAGATTCTGCAATTTTGAGGCTTATTAAGTCCTGTTGAAGCTGTGTTTGTTTTGAGACGATCTCTGATTAAGGATTCCAGTGAGTCTCCTTTGATACTCAACTGCTCATGTGATTTCAGTGAGTTGTTCACTTTTAGCTTGTCTCTGATATGCACAAAATTGGCTTTGGACAGTGTCTTGGTTAGGATGTCAGCTATTTGGTAAGAAGAAGGTATATGATTAATATTTAATTTTTCTTTAGCCACTTATTCACGAACAAAGTATAGGCCGAGTTCCGTATGTTTTGTTCTAGAGTGTAGAATAGGATTTGCAATAAGATGAACTGTGCTTAAGTTATCACGCCATATTGTTGTTTTGCTGTCTATCTTGAATTGTAGTTCATCAAGTAATGATTGTATCCACATTACTTATGCTGTTGCATTAGCTACAATTCTATATTCTACCTCTGTACTTGATCTGGACACAGTAGGTTGTTTTCTTGAACACCAAGATATAGGGTTGTTGCCTGAAAATATACAATAGCCAGTTGTTGATCTTCTATCATCAGGATCACTGGCCCTATCAGCATCTGCATGTCTTGTAATATTGATGTGTTTGCTTGAATTTAGAGTCAGATTGAAATCTGCAGTCCCTTTAAGGTATCATAATATCATTTTCACCATTTTCCAACGTTCAGTTGTCAGTCTTTGCATAAATTGGCTGACTTTATTAACACTATAGGCAATGTTTGGTCTTGTAAGGTTGCATATTGAAGAGCACCAACAATACTTCTATATCGTTTTTCATTGGGTATTGCATCACCTTTGAACTTTGACGTATGTAGATTACTGACCATGGGTGTTGATATAGAGTTGGCTTGATTCATTTTAGCTCTATTCAGTATCTCATGAATGTATTTCTTTTGGCTCAATTGGATGGATGAATCTGACAGCCTCGTAACTTCAATGCCAAGGAAATAGTTTAAGTTGCCAAGATCTTTAACACTGAATTTTCTGATGAAGCTGATGTATGAGACAATTTATTTTCTCTGCATTGTTACCTGTAATAATAAAATCATCAACATATATTAGTACATAAACTATTATAGTTTTACTGAAATTTGTAAATAAAGAGTTGTCAGATTTTGTAGATTTGTAGCCCAGTCCAATGAGAGTTGTCTTGAGCTCTTCAGACCACACTCTTGGAGCATGTTTAAACCATATATAGCCTTATTTAGTTTGCAAACCAGATTCTCTTTTTATTTTTGCACAAATCCATGTACATGTAAACTTCTTTCTATAAAACACCATTTAATAAAGCATTATTTACATCAATTTGTTCGATGGTCCAATTTCTATACAAAGAAATTGTAATAACTATTCTTATAGTAGTGGGTTTTACAACAGGTGAAAATGTTTCATTAAAGTCAAAACCACTCAGTTGTGTGAAACCCTTAGCTACTAATATTGTCTTGCATTTAAAAATTGTACCATCAGCATTCTTCTTTAAACTAAAGGTCCACTTGCACCCAACAACATTTTTATTCTTTGGTAAAGGAACTAGACTCCAAGTCTTGTTTTTTATGAGAGCATTGTATTCATATGACATGGTTGATTTCCAGTTTTGATTTTCCATGGCTTGATAATAAGTACTTGGCTCTTCAGTATCTAAAGTTATATTATAAATTTTGGGTTTGAAAATACCACTTTTAGACCTTGTGACCATATGATGAACTGCTCTAGTGTTTTGTTACTGAAGAACACTCTCATCTAGTTGATGTTGTTCATTGTAAGGCCCTGTATCCTCTGATGTTTGTTGTGAAATAGATTGTTCACTCACTCTTTGTTGAGGTGTCTGAACAGGTGTATCCGCATTAGTTACCTCATGACCTGGTCCACAACTGGACACTGTGTGTTGTGAGTTGACATTATCTTCAGCCAATTCTCTAGGAGCTTGAATCACTTCCTCAGGTAAAGCAGGTATAGAAGGTAGTGTTTACTTTGAGTTATATACTTTCTTGGATGTTTTGATTTCCGATTCTTTAAAAGGAAACACCCCTTCATTGAAAACAATATGTCTAGAGACAAATATTCTGCTAGTATTGTCTAAGCATTGTACCCCCTTTGATTAGCGACATAACTAAGAAAAGTACAAGGGGCTGATATAAAGTTTAACTTGTGAGTGTTATATGGCCTAAGATAGGGAAAACACATACAACCAAACACTCTCAAGTTTAGATAATCAGGCTTGACATTGTACAATATTTTCAAAGGACTTTCAAACTCTAAAACTTTTGTTGGTTGTCTATAAATTAAATAAACAGTTGCAGTAAAAGCATCATGCCAAAATTTTAAAGGCATAGCTGCCTGAGCTAGTAATGTGAGACCTGTCTCAATAATTTGCCTATGTCTTCTTTCAGTTATTTCATTTTGTCCAGAAGTGTAGGAACAAGTTGTTCTATGAACTATCCCTCTCTTGTAAAAGTAATGCCTTAGTGGCGTATACTCTGTTCCACCATCAGATTGAATCATTTTTGACTTGGCAGTTGGTTTATTTTTCTGCCTAATCAATAAACTGTAACATTGCACTATGATTTTCACTTTTGGATTTTAAAAAATATATCCAAACTTATCTAGAAAGTGCATATAAATGATATATAATATTTATACCATAATCGCTGTGAATAGGCGCAGGCCCTCATAAGTCTGTAGCAACTAATTCAAGTGGTTTACTATAAGTAGTTTCAGGATTCAAAAAAGGTAATTTATGTGCGTTACCCATTTAACAGTATGTACATATATATTGCATGGAGGTATCTTTGAAAGAAATATTATTATTGCTCAATACATGCCTTACAATTGTAGCATTTGGATGTCCCAATCTATAATGCCACATATCAAATGCCTTACAATTTTCTTCCTGTTTGTATTCAGAATTATTACACCAGTTTCTTTTAATTTCTGAATTTCTTGAATTAGCCATATTGAACTTGTACAGCCCTTTATGTTCATTACCTTGCAAGAGAACTTCTTTAGTTAGGATATCCTTAACTAAACAGTATTATGGGTAGAACTCAAAATACACACTGTTATCCTTGGCAAACTGTGACACACTTGAAGATTTTTTTTCTGATTAATGGTACTCTAAGCAAGTTATTTAGATATAATTGCCTTTTTCCATAATATATGATCCGCCAGTGTGGGTAATAGCAATAGACTTACCATTACCCACATGTATAGAGTTCATGCCTTTATACTCCATGTTTCCAAGATTCAATTTGCTCAAGTTGTTTGTGATGTGGTTAGTTACTCTAGAATCTGGATACAAATCTTCATCATGTGTATGCTCTGGCTTTGCTGCTTCTGTTTGCTGATAGTCTTTGTTGTCAGATTGATTGTTTGAATTGTATTGAACTTGAGCAACATTTGCACTGAGACTTTGACTTCTTTGATTGTTTGAATTTTGTCCTGGACCATAATTCAGATTTAATCTGAAATAACACTTAACAGTAGTGTGGCCTAACTTTTCACAAATCTGACATATTGGTATGTTGTCATTGTTCCATCTGCCACTGCCTCTAGCTCTGTTAGAATATCCACCCATTTGCATTGTTTGGTCAGTCTTTTTACTGTTTTGATTTTTGCCTTTGTAATTTGTTGCATAGTTGACTGTGAAATCAGAATCTTGAGTTTTCTTGTTATCAATTCTTGCTTCATGTGCAACTAACAAAGAGTGAACATCATCTATTGATGGCATAATTTTTTGAGATGATATTACAATAACCACACCTTCATATTCATCACTTAATCCATTTAGAACTGCCATGATTTGTTCTGAATCACTGATTTTATGGCCTGCTGCTTCAAGCAGGTCACAAGTAGTCTTGATTTTAGAGAGATATTCTCTCATATTTTGGCTGTCTTTCTTGATATTGTGCAACTGTCTTTTATAGAACATGACTTTAGCTGCAGATTGTGTATTGAAAACTTTGTCAATGGTTACCCAGATTTCATTGGCAGTCTTGCATCCAATATCATGTGATAGAAGATTCACATTTATTGAAGACAATAGCCAAGAACATATGAGTCCATCTTGTCTATGATATTTGACATGTTCTTCATTGCTGACTATTTTGTTTTCTTTGTCAGTGATACAAATAGGAGGAATCTGTATTGTTCCTAGAATATAACTTTCAAGTCCATATCCTTGTGTTGCTGTTTCGACTTGATGCTTCCACAAATGATAATTATCTTCATTTAGGAGGACAGTAACCAATTGGCTCTGAGGACTGATTACAGTTTTGATCAAATTCTCTGCAGTGTTAGCAAGTTGAGTACTGTTGGCATTTGATGATGTCTCTGAGTTGCCTTCTTCGGCCATGATGATTCAGAGACAATTTGATCAGGAGGGAAAGGTAAAAGAATGATGAAGTCAAAGCAAGAATTGAGTTTAACTCAGAATGAAATGCAGAACAGGTAACATGCAACCAAATAAATGGTTAAATGATGAATTTCTGGTAAGATTTCTTTCTGGATGGCACTTTTCTGTTTCTTGTGTTGTTTTTTCTGGTTTTCTTGATCCGAATTTCTGAGAATTTGATTGTGTTGCAGCCGGTTGGATTGAAACTAGCGAGGCATAAGATTTAGAACTGAATCAATCTTTTAAGTGATGAGATGCAGATTGATGCAGATCTCTGATAAGGGATAAACTTAAATGATGAGATTATCCTCTGATGAGTATTTTTCTTGCTGTTAAGCAATTTCTGAACGCTCCGATATCATGAAAGATTTTGAATAAGAAAAGTATTTTTAAGAGAAATTTGATGAAGAGAAAAAGTGAAACGGAATTTTATTAATGATTTCAATATCTTGTTACAATGAGAATGCTTTGCATTTATACAAGATGTCTTTAGAGCAGTATACAGTTATAAATGAGCTTCGGCCCATAATCCTGAACCCGAATCAAAATCCTTCAGAGGGAATTGACGGTTCAGATTGAAAGCAGCATGAATCCGATGGCATAGCAGAAATGAGAGGCATCATATATACGGTGTTAAGACGAAGGGTTTACTTTCTTATTTCATTATAGACACCTAATACAGACATGTATTCAAAATTTGATACTTTTTGAAACCTACAATGTGTATTTAATTAAAGTTCTGTGCTTTTGAAAAACAACTGGACTCCATACATCTAAAATTGTGGATATCAGGAACTTCATATGCATTTAAGCTATTGCACTCAGAGCCTTTATTCTTTTCTTTTTTTATTTTACACATGAAATCTTCATATTTATAAAACCTTATGTGTTTAAAACTTATGCATTTTCCAAAACATAGGTGTGCTTAAATTTACACATATGTATGACATTGCATATTCAGTGAAAGCTAGTATATGTTCAAAAATTTTACATATGAATCTGCATTCATGAGAATCCCCATATTTGGAAAATTAAATCCCTGAAACTTAGTGCATTCATACGGTGTATACACTTTAAAGTTACATTCTCACTTAAAGTTTGTACATATAAAACTACGTATATATGGAACTGTCATAGATCTAAAACCTTATATTAAATATGTTCCCAATGCCTTAGGTATTTCAAGAACATTTACTTTCCAAATCATCCTCGTTCAAATTCATCTGTATAGAATGCATGTGTTTGAGACCAAATCTACGCAAAATTCATAATGAAAACCATATATGTACTTTTCCAAGAGCTCGCATACATGAATCTTGACTTACTTGAAATTATTATACTCGAAAGCTTTTCGTATGTACAAAAATGATGTATGCATAAAACTTTATATTTTCACAAACTCAATTTATAAATCACTCATATATGCATATTATTGAACCCTATATATGCCCAAAACCATGCATACTCAAAACTCAAATATACTAATACTTCCCCATCCAAAAATTAATATGTTATATATAGAACCACATAGAATATTCCAAATTCATGTAGCAAACTAAGATATTTGAACTTGATATTCTTGAAAATGTTATCTTCGCAAAGCAAATGTATAAGAAATTTTATACTTTCAAAGCAACAGATACTTTTTGAAGTCTCTGTTCTTTCAAAATTCTTATGCACAAAAACTGTAATATTTATTTTAGAAATTAGTTCAAGTTTGAAATCTTGTCCATATCATATATTCATTAATAAAAAACAGAAATTCGCAATTTTGAAATGAAACTAAAGTGATTTATGAAATCAATTTTCTTTGGAAATTTCTTATTTTCAAAATCCCTTCCTTTAGAACTTGAAAATTTTGGAGCTCTTTTATTTTCAAAATCGGACAAAAATTACATGAGCTTTTATATTCAAAACCATATGATTCTTTGTATATTCAAAAATCTGCTTATGTACATTGAAACTAATGTATATAAAGCTATGTACGTGCATGAATCCTTTCTCACTTAAAACTTGCAAATAAATGTGAATACATATATGCAAATATTTAAGAAACTAGCATGGACATATATGATAGGAAATTTTTTCAAACAGTGCTCCGGGTCCAAACATATTGCACAAACATGCCTCAAAGAAAACTAATTGCAAAACTAGGCCTCGTTTAGTTATAACTTGCGCATTTATGGAATGCGCAAGTTATAATTTTTTTAGGTAGAGCTTGCGCAATCCATAAGTGCGCAAGCATCAGTTTTAAGCTTGTGCAATTTTGGAATGCGCAAGCTTATTTTCAGGCATCAAAAAGACAGTGAGCTGAATCTGAGATTCATTTCTCTCCTAACTCAATTTTTAACAAAAACCTCCCCATTTTCAACCTCAAACTCATTCCAAATCCAAACTTATTAAATCAAAAACATTGTTTTTGATCTATTCCTTCAATCAACCGCTAGATTAAGCATAAAATGGAAGCAAGCACTTCTTCTTCTTTGATTAGAGGTAATTATATTTTGATTGTAAATTGATTACTACTTTAAAAATGATTGTTGTTAATGGAATTGGTAGTCATGATGATGTCAATGTCAACGTGCTCTAATTGTTGGTTTCTTTGTTGAAAATACAAAAGGATATGAAGTCTTCATCTAGCTAAAACCCTAACTCTGTACAAAGTTTTTGTAGTGATAAACAATTGTTGCTGTTGTAGAATTGTCTCCCGGGCCCGAAGATAGAAGTGTTCTCTATCTTCAAGAGCACCATAGAAGCCAAAACGACACATTAATGGAGGTAAATGTTTGATATTGGTAAACCGGAGAAATGCAAATATGAAGCACCAATTTTAATTTTTTTTATACATTTCAGAGTGTTGAAACTGTGAAGATATGCGATCATTCAAGCAAACTCAAGGAGATCGATTATAAAGATCCAAGATTGAAGGCGAATCTACGAATCTTCAGATTTTGGCAAGCTATGCAAATCGACTACATTCATTTCGATCATCACCTTATTACCGCTTTATGCAATAGATGGAGGCCGGAAACAAATACGTTTCATATGAGAGTCGGAGAGATGACAGTGACTCTAGCGGATGTACATTTTCTTTTCGGTCTTAAAGCAGACGGTCGTCCGGTATGTTTACAAAATTTAGATATCGATTACATTGAATTGGCTCATGACTTGCTTGGTATTTTTCCACCTAGAGAGGCGGTTAAGTCTAAAAGTGAATTATCAATGACTTGGTTTAAAAGTGAATTTTCCGAACCACTACCCGAAGGGGCGACCGATTTAGATATACTTCGCCGCACTCGTGCCGTGATATTGTATTTTTTGAGCTTTCGATTATTTCCCGATCATTCGAAAGGGAGATTAAGTTTGAATTTTTTACCTTTTTGGACGATTTGGCTAACTGTGGATATCATTCTTGGGGTAGTGCTGTTCTATGCTATTTGTATAGTGAGTTGTCACAGGTTGCCTTGCAACGTCGAAAAGTTTTAGGGGGTTCTGCAATGTTGTTGCAACATGGTCATGGTCACATATTACTATTGGACGACCATCTATTAGAATTCCTACTGACTTAGATCTGTATCTTCCATTCGGGGATAGGTGGAATTGTGCTAGAAGTTGGCATGAGACGCCAAGAAATGTACAGTTTTACTGTAATGAGTTGGATTTGTTGGCGGATGATGCGGTTTCATGGGAACCATATTCATTAGTGAATAAGTTTGGACATCCGAAAGTTGAGTATGCGTTCGCCGGTTGGATTGCTAAGAGCCGACTGATTCTATTTTTAGACTTTGAGTTGTATGCACCCGATCGGGTTATGAGACAGTGTTCCTTTGATTATCAGCACATTTCTGACCCTGTCGTCCCCTTTGATCCAGAACCCACTAGTTAGATGACATTTTTGGAGGAAAGTATTGCTAGTTGGCAATCAAGAATTGATCATGCCAAACGAGCACGCGAGCCTCCGACACCTTTGAGCGAGTACGAGTATTGGTATTGGCGAATTACTCATCGTTATATTTTTTAAAAATTGGCAAGGAAGTAGGTTGCGTACATTTACTGTGCTCCTCTAGAACGTGATGTGGTAAGTATTGTCATTTCATTCAATTTTTATATCATATTGATGCATTGTTATGACTTATGGTTTAGGTAAGCGGAATATACAGCGCTTTGGATGTCGTGAACGAAATAGAAGAAAGTCATATGGAGCCGGATAAGGTCAAAAGCAAGTGCATTGACCTACGATGAATACTTGACACGATTTTGGGTCGGAACAAGTTAAGAAGGCCGGTCAAGCCGCTGCGCATTGTAGAAGAGCCACCACATTGTACAGAGGAGATACATACCACAGTAGCGGGTGGACAAGCCCAATGGAAGGAGGCACAGGTAGAGGGGGAAACTTCGCAACATCCCGGTGGCAAAACTACAGCTGGATGGCCCACTTGGCCTGAGGTAGAGCAGCAATACACCGGTGGAGAAACTCATGCTGATTGGCCCGTTTGGCGTGAAGGAGAACAACAATTCGGATATGTTGGACAGTCGACATACGAGCATGCGCATGAGACGCCGCAATGGGAAATTCAACAGGAAGAACTCATTGTGGGGCCAAGCCAACAACAAGAAATTCCATTGCCTACACATGCTCCTACATTCGAAGAAGGCCAACGATCGGCTCTCATCGTGTACAAACGGAAGAAGAAGAAGAGAGACGACACAATCACTTGAGCTTAGATGGATTCGTGGTTGACGGTGTTGGTCTTATTGTTGTTGTTTTATGTTGGTTGGTTAAGGGGTTATTGTACGAGTTGTTCAATCTATTTACTGTAAGACTTGTACGTTTCTATGTTATTGTACGACTTATTTAATCTATTTATTTTGTCAGTTGAATCATGCTATTTTTTTGTTTGGAGATGGTATTGTTAATGGAACGTTGTGTGCATGCTTTGGGAATTTGAGAGTTTGCAAAATTTTGGTTTAGGAGTATGGCAGAGCAGCTCACTGTTTTGAACTGACCCATAAAACAACTTGCGCAAATGTGGAGTGCGCAAGCTTTATTGCCAATACAGCTTGCGCATTCCACATTTGCGCAAGCTGTTTTCGGGTTATTTTAAAAACACGCTTGCGTATATATAGATTGCGCAAGCTATATTGACAACATAGCATGCGCAATTCATATATGCGCAAGCGATTTTTTGACCATGTCCAAGACAGAGAACTCTTTCAATACTGTAAATTACACACTTTCACACAAGTCTTAACAACATTCGACATACCATGCAAACACCATGCGAATGACAACATCATTACATAACAAAGTCAATAACTCATACACTAACATAGACGTTCTACTTCTATTACAATTCATCATGGACAATTTTTCTTCTTGTGGCCAATAGAACCACATTTGCTACATCTGTTATGGCTCGACGAAGATGGCGGATCCATGAAACCTTTTAATCGAGTAGATCGAGGACAACCTAAATTTCTGCTTACAGGCGGTGGTTGAATAATTGGACCATTGTAGACGTTCCAATGTCAACTATCTGGTACAGGGTGGAATAAAGGAGCATAAGCTGCGGAATACATAGCCTTCGTGTACCATGTGGAGACTAAGTCAAAATACGCTCTATTAGCACCACCCGAACCACGTGAACAAGCCGCTAATACATAGGAGCATGAAAATGATCTAATGTCGGCATGTTGCACGAACATTTGGCAACGTTATCTTCGATATTCACCGTATAGTCAAACATATGCACATCTTTCACCTTCCATTCAACGAAGCTATATCTCTCTATAGACATGAGCCTCGATTCTTCCATTATTCCCCGCGCTAGTGCTTCCCACCTAGGTGCGAGTTGCGACGTCCACTCTTCCCCTTGAGTTCATCGTTCGACGAAGTAATGGTTCAGTCGGTGAAACGTTCGTGCAACCAATGATCTAATGGGTAAATTCCTAGTTCCTTTGAGCACACCGTTAAAGCTTTCGGAAACGTTGGTCATCATTATATTGAATCTTACTCCGCCGTCATGACAAAGAGCCCTGCTTGATTCCTGGTCTTTCAAACTTCTTTCAATCCATGTATCGGCATCTCGATTTACATCCTTCAACTGTTTTCGAAGATCATTATATTTTACGACCTCTGATGTCGTGGCACATGTGTGTAATAAATTTTGCAGCTCATCCGTACCAAACTCCGCTTTCTTGAAATTTGCTTTAATATGACGGATACAAAAGCGATGATGATGTTCAATTGGCCAAGCTTCTCTAAGCGCACGTGGAATTCTTTTCATACGTTCCGAGATAAAGGTGATACATCTAGTACATACGGATGGAATATAATTCCATATGCAACGAATAAACAGACTCCACGTTTGCCACAACTCTGTATGTACAATAGCAAAAGCTAAAGGAAATAGCCCTTGATTTGCATCCACCCCAGTTGCTACTAGCACCCAGACACTTTCCGTATAAATGAGTGCCATCAATAGACAATATGGGTCGACGATGGTCGAAGCCTTGAACAGAAGGTCCGAAAACCCAAAAAGCACCATCAAAAATACCACGACTATGAATAACATCATATACGGTTCCGGGTTTCGTATGTTGTAGGGCTCTAAGATATTTCGATAATTCTGCGTACGACGATTCCCAATCGCCGTTAATCATTGCAACAGCTTTCTGCAGTCCGTGTCAAGCTCAAAAATAACTCACTTTAATATGAAACATGTTGGACATTGTCTCTTGAACAGTTCTTACAGTCATGTTTGTTTCCGCTTTAATCAATGGAAGTATTTTGGTGCATATAAACTTAGCAGTTGCATGTCGATGGTTTGAGTTGATGGTTGCACTTAAACAAGAGTGATCGCCACCATATGTAGTTATCTTCCACCAATTTGAATAGTTTCTTACTAAAAGGCTTGCATGATCACGCCAAGGGCATGTTTCTTCTACATCACAGCGGACCGTGCATTGATTTGCACGCGATTTCAGAACTTGAAACGAAGCTGAACATTTAATCGCCCATTCACATAACTATTCAACAAGCTTCTGCGTACTTTCAAAAATCAACCCAACTCGTGGACCTTTCTCCACACATTCTCTTCCAAAAACTTCCACATCTAGTTGACAATTTTCCATTATTGATTTCGCCATCATTGATGTCGTGCATAAATCATCGCCTAGAGCCTCTTCATATGTGATTCGTTCTTCTTCCGCATTTACATCATCAGCCTCCTCAATGTCTGCATATATGATTGCATCATTGTTAACTTCCATTTGATGTATCCAAGTTCTATCCTCATCATCCGCACAAGCAACTTCCATGCTATCCAATTGTCCACGAATCCCTTGTGGAGTATCAGCATGATAATCTGCACCATCGTCGTCACAACCAGTAAATGCATCTACGCCACTAGGAATACAAAAAACAAACGTCATATATTTTGCATTAACGTAAGCCAAAATACAAGTGCCAACGTATAATAGTACACACTTTTCAAATGCTTGCGACTGATTTGGATTTATAGCGTCCTACATCATATTTTGTTCCTGACTAGAAGAGACTCCAGCCATTCCGCTGTACCTGTGAAGTAAGTTTATAAATTCTCTACCTCAATGGCTTGAAAGACACGATGGATACGCAGACCATTGTGTTTCTTGTAACTATGTGGTATGCATATACCCACCCCCAAAGATTACTGGCGCTTGTGTTTCGACCACACTTTCAAGTTCCACTCTCACAACGTAGATTTCTATAACTCTCATCCCAACTGAAAAGGTGGAGTTCAAATCATCATCGTCCTCCAAATCAACAGCGGATGCTGTAACAGCCCAAATTTTAGCAATATTTTATTCTTTATTTATAATTCTGGGGTTTTATTTTTCGAAAATTTGATTGTCTAAATTTAATTATAAATAATCACCCAAGATTTTTATTAGTGTGAAAATTCTAAAATTCTTATTTTGGTTAAAACGTAACATTTTTTTTGAAGTTATAAATCTTTAAATTTTTAATTTTTAATCTTTTGGTTTAATTTAATATATTCGTAACAACGTTTATTTCACCTTTTGTTCTTTAAAAAATTGATTTTATACTTTTAAAAATTTTATATTTTATATTTTACTTATATACATTTTTGAAATAAATTTCTTAGTAAATGTGTAAACAAATCATATTTTTATATAAGTAATAAATTTCCAAAACTTTGTGTATAAATAAACTGTTTAATTTCGCGTTTAAAAGGCGCGTTATTTGATGGAATAAATAATGTATATATACATACAAGAAAACGTATAAAATTTAAATCCGTTATTTTCATATATTTTTTGGACAAAAATCACCGCGTCTGTTGTACGCATTCTAATTTTATTCACTTTGCTTTTACTCTCTTGATTTAATAAGAACGTTATTTACAAATTTTATAACCGTTCATCTTTTTAATTTCTTGCCATTGTTCCCATCAACGCGAGCTTTAAATTTTAAACGCATTTAGTATTGTTTAAAAATCTTATTCCAAAATCTAATCTTAGTTGACCGTTTCTTCTGCTTTAATTTCGAAACCCATTCGCTTAAAATTTGTTAAAAATCTAGTAACCGTGTACAACAAGAAAAATCAGTGCTCAATCAAAATCGTGGCCTTTTTTTTAAAATCAATATCTTATTTCTTGCCTATAACTGCTCATTAAAAATCAACGCTAGTTTAATTTTCTTTCCATTTCAAAGCAAGTTGATTTATTGCCGTTCTTTCTTCTCCTTAAATCACGCTACCTCTCTGATCAAACATATATAACTCACGCAAATATTCATTTCTCAACAAAATTTTATTTTTCTAACCTTTCCTTTCCTACGCTCCATGTTTCCACTTCTTTCTTTATGACCATTCATTATATATATACACTACAGCTGGAAAGTTATAAATGTATAAACTTAAAAACGTTTTGTATTTATTAAAAATTTAAAGCTTACCTTTGATTGTGACTTTTCTCTTTCCTTCCGTTCAAATTTAAACGCGCATCAATCAATTGCTTTAATAAATATTGCAGAATCAATGCACATACGTTGTCAATTTCATTTTATGGTGGTACGTTTTTTTACGTTTCCTACCGTTTAAATTTTAAATAATTAGCTTTTATGGGTCAGCTGAATCAAAGCAATGTAATCGTTGCTATTTATTTCTTTTATTAATTACTACAATTATTTTCACCAAATCAAGGGTTGACTGTTACAATCACTTTTATTTATTTATTCACTTAAAATTTGGTTGCCTATTCATTTTCTTCCGTTATATTTGCCTGAAAACATGCGGTTCATCCCTATTTATTTTTGTTTTCACTTATCTTTTCTCTAGATCTATTTGTTCCCCTCCCTACTTTTCTTTGAAAAAAAAAAAGCAAACTAAAGCATGCGGCTGTCACCATTATTTGCATCCGCCACTTCACCTTTCTTCCAAACCTCCTCATCAAATGAAACCCATCACCTCGCCTTTCGGTTGCTTCTGTTTGATCGGTGAGGTATGGGCGTGTAAGCACATATATGTTTTGATTTATATTCGTAATTATATGTTTTTTTTTGTTAGTTGTGATATACATGCTATTTATATAAGTATTGAATAATATTTTTTTCAAAAGTTTATTTTCATAACATGACAGTGTATATTTATATATAGTTTCTATTTGATCTTCCTCACAGCTTATAAGTCATGTTAATATTTTGAATTATGTATGCAACATTTTGAAGGGAACATACTATAAAATAAGTATCTTTCATTTTTAATAAGAATATATATATATATATATATATTGTGTTTTATATTTTAATATGGGTCAGCTTCTATTTGTTGATATCTGGTTTCCTATAATATGGTTATGCGCTTATGTCTTTGTTTTGTTACAGTCTATATAAAATACTTTAATATATGTATATTATGCGGTTTGTTACCATTTGGGTTTCTATGTGGTACTGACTTATTTAGTTGATGATAGTATATATTTTGTTACAGTGTTATATTTATACTATTTTGGATTTAAGATGATTTTATAAATACTCTACTTTATAAATTATTTTAATATACATATATAATTTGGAAATTTATATAGGTTGAATATAATATGTTATTGAATGTAAAAGTATGGATCGATTTAAATTATATATATATAACATTTAATATATATATATATATATATATAGAAATAGTTATATATATAAAAGTTTTCTTTTAGGTATTCATATTTAAACATTTATTTTATCTGTTTGAGAATATATATATATACTAGTTATATAAGTTTAGTATAAAGGTGTTAGTATATATATATATTATTTTAAGTGTATGTTGATTTTTTTTAAAAATGTAAGCTTGATTTATTTATTTATTTATATGTTTGAAAAACATGTAAATTAAATTTGTGATGTTTGAACTTAGAATATAAATTTTATATGTGTATATATAGCTATAGGTGGTTATAAAAGTTCGCTTATACCATTTATCTTCATCGTTCCAGTTATGATCTGGTCTGTTTCATCAATTCGAGCCAATCAGCTTTGATCGTTGAATTCGTGTCGATTTTTCTTTGCTTGGATTTGAAATTTAATTTCAGTGTCTGTATCAGTGTGCGTATCCGTGTCTCCTTCTATATTCTCTAGCCTCGAAAGGTGAGCAATCACTCATGATTAATGTTTTTTATTTATTAAATTTGATTTCAATTGAAACGACAATTGAAATATACTACTGTAGTTAGTAAATCTATTATATATGCTATTATCTGTAACTGTTCACCTATGTGATATGACACCATATCCTATTGTTTATATTTTATTTAATTACTAATGATATATGCTTGCTGTTATATTATTATCATATCTGTTATCACTTTGCAAGTTCCCTATTAGTATAGAATTCACTATGGGTTGAAATGATACATACCCGAACGGACTTTAGAATAGGAGAAAATCGTTATGGGTTGAAATGATAAACCCAAGCGATTTTCATTTGAATTGAATTTGGGATTTCGGGTTGAATTGATATCCATCCGTATATATTTAGTGTACGGATTGAAATGATAAATATCCGTAGCACTTGAAAATATATACCAACACCGTTGGTCCATATATAAATATTTTGAAAATAATTTCTATGATTTTGGGAGGAAATATATGGTCTTAATAAATGTTGATTCTTAAATTATTATATATAAAGGGTAATGATATATATAAATTTAATAATATTTAATTTAATTAAGATTAATATAATACATAAATTATGTTAAATATTTATGTAAATTATATTTCAAATAGATTTTTGCAATAATTGGGATAAATTGAGGTGGGGAGATAAAATTTGGATTTAGCTGAAATGGTATTAAATTAAGAATTTTATTTAGTTAAATCGATTTGAAATTATTGAGTGGGAAATTTAAAGGTACGATATTTATAACTGGATTTTTACTCAAAATAAATTAAATGAATATTTCTAGTATAAATAAATTGAAGGAAATATTTATTTGTTAGAAATTTGAGTTTTATTTTATGGATTGATTTGGTGAATATTTTAAAACTAAATAATAGGACAATAAATTGTTGAATATAAATTCCAACCTTAGTTTTGAAATTATTAAATACTCAAGGTTTGAAATATATTGAATATAAAGGGGTAATTTGTGATTACAATTCTGAATTTGAGGTCGATAAAATTTAAGTGGTTATTTTAGGAATTGAGTTGAATTTAAATTGATAAAATTGAGATTGAATTTAAGTTGAATGAGAAGGTCGGGTTGATTTTGAAAACGATTTGTTAAGTTGAGGAAACTACAAATATTCTACTCTATAAATATTTATGTATATTTTGGAAAATATATATATGAAATGAAAAGATATTTTTGTTGTGAAGTATAAATTAATTTGAAATGACCTCGGTGTTATAGTGTATATTTCTACCTTATAGATAGTTCCATGGACCCTTAGAGGATGGTTATCCCAAACGTCCTTTAAGTTAATTATATTTCAGTTGATATTTCACTTGAGTCAGATTTATAGATATAAAAATGTCAATCCTGACTCGAGTGTTTTGTGTTTTGCTTTACACTCGGGTTAGACTGAGTGATACAGCATTTGAGACTCACCTTCGAAGTTGGAGCTTTGCTTGAAGATCCAGCTATCTATCCTTTCAGTCATCCAGTTGATTGGTTCAGAGAAGTCATCTGCTCGTACTGGAGACTTCACTGCATCTGGGATATTCTGATGTATTTTATTTCTAACTCTAATGTATATAGTAGCTTCATGAACTATTATTCCTTATCTATTCCGCTGCATTTTATGACTCTGTGTCTGTGATCTGTGATTGATTTATTTACTGTATATGTTACGTTTGTCAATAAATTAACAATTCGGTATTTTGAATTATTCAAGTCAGACATGTATGGTTTTATTGTCGATTTGAATGGTCCAAAATAGCAGGCTGTTACAGTTGGTATTAGAGCTTTGGCTCTAGGCAAAACTTAGCATATATGGTAAATTTATTTATAGAATCACTTTCGCTCGAGTTGAATCTCTTCCTTTTGACTCGATTTCCTTTGAATTTTGGAATGTCCCTCGGTTCCGAAATTCATTCTGTCTCTCCCTATTTATATTCGTTTGTTTCTGGAGTATCCCATAACTCCACTGAATGATTTGTAAAGGGGGTAAAAACTCCTTTTCAATTGGCATTGACTCACCGAAGATTTCTGTATCCTCGGTTTACGATGCTGCTATATCTTGTTATGCCAAATTCTATATCTCTGGCGATCGAATGTCGAATTGCCTCAGAATTCTACACCGATCTAATTTTGGAATCACGATTGACCGGTAAAGGTCGCCCGCGATTTATAGAAGTATATCCATCTTCTATTTTGTAATTTAATTATCTCATCTTCGATCGGGTCTATCTTCGAATCAGAATTCTATTGATTTAAGTTCCTCTAATTCAAATCTCTATCCTTGTTTTAAAATCCATTTTTAAAATTATCCTTTGAAAATCGGGTATGTTTGCATTTTTGAAATTGTTTTATATATCGAAATTATTATTTTGATAACTATGATTTTATTCTATATATAAAAGTGAAAATGTTTTCGATAAGGATTATATACCTATATATAAAACAAATAAGAAATGTTATTCTATATAAAAGGGTTTTGAAAGGATTTGAAATTTTTTAAGAAATTGATTTATATAAAAATGATTTATAACTGAAGGGTTAAATTTGAAATTCGAGAATTGAATTCCTGTATTTTGAAATTGGTTTTAAGGTTTTGGAAAATATATAATAATAATACGATTTAAAAGTATTCTCCAAATAAGAAATGTTTCAAATTAGTTCAAAAGAATTCCAATAATTTTGAAGAAATTTCAAAGAAGTTTTCAAGAAAATAGAAGTCCAGAACTCACTTATGTCGCTGGAAAATAATTTCGGTGATGAATGCACGCATTATCGACATTGATTTTCTAGTTTCAAAGTGGGGGAGAGGCCACTTTAATAGCTTCGTTATGCGAGTGATTTTGTAAAACCATTTTTGATTTCAAATTCCGAAGTATAATTTGATATTTTCGAAAGACATATGTATATATTTGAAACAATATAAAGTGAGACCGGTATTCAGTCCTTGAGTTTCGGATTTGATTTAGTATAATCCTATCTATTGAAATTGATAATTTGATTTATGTTGATTTTCAACTCTTGAATTTGGAAATTTGATTTGCCTAACTATTTTGAATGTTCGAACACTTCCAAATCGAGATTAAATTTTCAAAGCTAAGAAATTTCGAAGAGTATAAAATGTTTGATAAAGAATATAAATTTAGTTTTGAAATGTTTTGAAAAAAAAATAGTTTTGAATAATGGTTTTCAGAAAGGTAAATTGGATATTTCAAATAGAAATAGATAGTTTAAAAGTTTTAATAATTATAAATTTGGAAACCATTTTGAGTATAATTGATTTTGAGAAAATATTTGGTTTTGAAACTAAATTGAAATTAAAAACCAGTACTTATATGGTGATTTTGGAAATGAATTTGTTTGACTTGAATTATTTTAATTTGGAAACTGGGATAATTTTCTAAACCTATTATTTTGGGAACTTTGAAATTTAGATATTTAATTTGGGGGAAAAATTGGTGAAATCATATATGATTTTGAAACTGAATTGATATTGAAATGATTTGAAAATTTAGAACCTTATATTATTTAGTACTTGATTTGGGAGTGGTCGAACTTATATAAAACGGATTGTATAAGTATGAAGTTGATTTGAAATCTATTGATTTGAAAGGTACTCAATTTGGAAAGAGATTTTATATAATCGAAGTCTATATAAGTATGATTTGATCTACTATTGACTTGGAAAGTATTCGATTTGGGAAAAATGGAATCCTATATATATGGACTTTATATAAGTACGATATTTGAAAGTGATTTGAAAAAGTACTATATGATATATATTTTCGAAGTAAAGATATGGAAAGTGCCTTCTGCTTGATATCCGCTTTGTGGCCACATCGTGGATTCATTCTATCGATATTATTCTCTCTGATTTTTGGTTTTCCGGATGTAATACTCGAGTGTTTCCACCATGACGTAACCCATGGTTTTTTTTCTCTCGTGACTGCATAGCGCAATTGCCTGGCTGAGTCTGGCCTAGGGGTACGGATTGTTTCCTGGGGGATCCAGGCGTTACCATTGTGTATCCTGCAATCTATGTAGGTCGCGAATAGTATCAAAACTGCCTGGCTGAGACAGCCTAGGAGTACGGATTGTTTCCTGGGGGACCCAGGCGTAACCATTGTGTATCCTGCACTCTACTAGTCATCATGGCGTAATTCGTAGGGCTGAGAAAGCTTACGGATACGGATTGTTTTCTAGGGGATCCAGGCGTAACCATTGTGTATCTGCGAACCATGGTAGGACAAAGCTTTTGGTTTGGTTGTTTTGTTTGGATTGTACTTTCCATATCTGTTTTAAAGGTTTTTCAAGTATTTTCACTAGGTGTTGAAACAAGTCTATTAAGTACTTGAAGAATTCTAGCTTTGCGCCTGATCAACGCATGGCCAGAGTCTGCAAGGACGAGGATAAACTTGTTGAAACATCGAGTTATAAAAGTATTTTCGAAAGGAAAATTTATTTCGATATAATAGTATTTTATTATAAAAGTATTATTATATAAGGTATTTATTATAAAAGTATTTTTCCCAACAAATAAATTTTGAATTAATATTTGAAATTTAAATTCTTATGGTTCTAGATTAATTATTCGTGCCCAATACTATTCCTTGCATCTACCTTATCTACTCAGTTTTGTTATTCACCTTGATTCTGTTTTCCAAATCTACCTTCCTTCCTTGTTGGCTATATCGTTTTTAAATATTGCTTATTTGTATACTACATTGTTTAATAGAAAATTTTAGTGTTATAATATTTTGAAGTTAGTAATTTAATAAAACATGTTTAAATAAAATGATTATTGATGTTTCTATAATGTTGAAAGTATCTTAAGATAAAGTAGTAAAAAAAAGTAATAAAGAAAATTGATTTCCAAGTGAAGTTTTCAAATGAATATTTCAAGTAAAATTTATAAAATTTTAAAATTTATTGTTTATCTTGTCTTTCAATCTATTTTCTTTCTGGTTGTTTTAATTCTCCTACCTTCTTCCTTTTCGGGGACGAAAAGTTTTGAGTGGGGGAGAGTGTAACAGCCCAAATTTTAGCAATATTTTATTCTTTATTTATAACTTTGGGGTTTTATTTTTCGAAAATTTGATTGTCTAAATTTAATTATAAATAATCACCCAAGATTTTTATTAGTGTGAAAATTCTAAAATTCTTATTTTGGTTAAAACTTAACATTTTTTTTGAAGTTATAAATCTTTAAATTTTTTATTTTTAATCTTTTGGTTTAATTTAATATATTCATAACAACGTTTATTTCACCTTTTGTTCTTTAAAAAATTGATTTTATACTTTTAAAAATTTAATGTTTAATATTTTACTTATATACATTTTTGAAATAAATTTCTTAGTAAATGTGTAAACAAATCATATTTTTATATAAGTAATAAATTTCCAAAACTTTGTGTATAAATAAACTGTTTAATTTCGCGTTTAAAAGGCGTGTTATTTGACGGAATAAATAATGTATATATACATACAAGAAAACGTATAAAATTTAAATCCGTTATTTTCATATTTTTTTTGGATAAAAATCACTGCGTCTGTTGTACGCATTCTAATTTTATTCACTTTCCTTTTACTCTCTTGATTTAATAGGAACGTTATTTACAAATTTTATAACCGTTCACCTTTTTAATTTCTTACCATTGTTCCCATCAACGCGAGCTTTAAATTTTAAACGCATTCAGTATTGTTTAAAAATCTTATTCCAAAATCTAATCTTAGTTGTCCATTTCTTCTTCTTTAATTTCGAAACTCATTTGCTTAAAATTTGTTAAAAATCTAGTTATAAACGTATAAACGTATAAACTTCTTTCTTTATGACCATTCATTATATATATACACTACAACTGGAAAGTTATAAACGTATAAACTTAGAAACGTTTTGTATTTATTAAAAATTTAAAGCTTACATTTAATTGTGACTTTTCTCTTTCCTTCCGTTCAAATTTAAACGCGCATCAATCAATTGCTTTAATAAATATTGCAGAATCAATGCACAGATGTTATCAATTTCATTTTATGGTGGTACGTTTTTTACGATTCCTACCGTTTAAATTTTAAATAATTTGCTTTTATGGGTCAGCTGAATCAAAGCAACGTGACCGTTGCTATTTATTTATTTTATTAATTACTACAATTATTTTCACCAAATCAAGGGTTGACTGTTACAATCACTTTTATTTATTTATTCACTTAAAATTTGGATGCCTATTCATTTTCATCCGTTATATTTGCCTGAAAACATGCGGTTCATCCCTATTTATTTTCGCTTTCACTTCTCTTTTCTCTAGATTTGTTCGTTCCCCTCCCAACTTTTCTTTGAAAAAAAAGCAAACTGAAGCATGCGGCTGTCACCATTATTTGCATCCGCCACTTCACCTTTCTTCCAAACCTCCTCATCAAATGAAACCCATCACCTCGCCTTTCGGTTGCTTCTGTTTGATCAGTGAGGTATGGGCGTGTAAGCACATATATGTTTTGATTTATATTCGTAATTATATGTTTTTTTGTTAGTTGTGATATACATGCTATTTATATAAGTATTGAATACTATTTTTTTCAAAAGTTTATTTTCATAACATGACAGTGTATATTTATATATAGTTTCTATTTGATCTTCCTCACAGCTTATAAGTCATGTTAATATTTTGAATTATGTATGCGACATTTTGAAGGGAACGTACTATAAAATAAGTATCTTTCATTTTTAATAAGAATATATATATATTGTGTTTTATATTTTAATATGGGTCAGCTTCTATTTGTTGATATCAGGTTTCTTATAATATGGTTATTCACTTATGTAAGTCATATATTTGTTTTGTTACAGTCTATATAAAATACTTTAATATATGTATATTATGCGGTTTGTTACCATATGGGTTTCTATGTGGTACCGACTTATTTAGTTGATTATTGTATATATTTTGTTACAGTGTTATATTTATACTATTTTGGATTTAAGATGATTTTATAAATTCTCTACTTTATAAATTACTTTAATACACATATATAATTTGGAAATTTATATAGGTTGAATATAATATGTTATTGAATGTAAAAGTATGGATGGATTTAAATTATATATATATAACATTTAATATATATATATAGAAATAGTTATATATAAAAAAGTTTTCTTTTAGGTATTCATATTTAAACATTTATTTTATCTGTTTGAGAATATATATATATACTAGTTATATAAGTTTAGTATAAAGGTGTTAGTATATATATATTATTTTAAGTGTATGTTGATTTTAAAAAAAATGTAAGCTTGGTTTATTTATTTATATGTTTGAAAAACATGTAAATTAAATTTGTGATGTTTGAACTTAGAATATAAATTTCATATGTGTATATATAGTTATAGGTGGTTATAAAAGTTCGCTTATACCATTTACCTTCATCGTTCCAGTTCTGATCTGATCTGTTTCATCAGTTCGAGTCAATCAGCTTTGATCGTTGAATTCGTGCCGATTTTGCTTTGCTTGGATTTGAAATTTAATTTCAGTGTCTGTATCAGTGTGCGTATCTGTGTCTCCTTCTATATTCTCTAGCCTCGAAAGGTGAGCAATCACTCACGATTAACGTTTTTTTATTTATCAAATTTGATTTCAACTGAAACGACAATTGAAATATACTACTGTACTTAGTAAATCTGTTATATATACTATTATCTGTAACTGTTCACCTATATGATATGACACCATATCCTATTGTTTATATTTTATTTAATTACTAATGATATATGCTTGCTGCTATATTATTATCATATCTGTTATCACTCTGCAAGTTCCCTGTTAGTATAGAATTCACTATGGGTTGAAATGATACATACCCGAACGGACTTTAGAATAGGAGAAAATCGTTATGGGTTGAAATGATAAACCCAAGCGATTTTCATTTGAATTGAATTTGGGATTCCGGGTTGAAATGATATCCATCCGTATATATTTAGTGTACGGATTAAAATGATAAATATCCATAGCACTTGAAAATATATACCAACACTGTTGGTCCATATATAAATATTTTGAAAATAATTTCTATGATTTTGGGAAGAAATATATGGTCTTAATAAATGTTGATTCTTAAATAATTATATATAAAGGGTAATGATATATATAAATTTCATAATATTTAATTTAATTAAGATTGATATAATACATAAATTATGTTAAATATTTATGTAAATTATATTTCAAATAGATTTTTGCAATAATTGGGATATATTGAGGTGGGGAGATAAAATTTGGATTTAGATGAAATGGTATTCAATTAAGAATTTTATTTAGTTAAATCGATTTGAAATTATTGAATGGGAAATTTAAAGGTACGATATTTATAACTGGATTTTTACTCAAAATAAATTAAATGAATATTTCTAGTATAAATGAATTAAAGGAAATATTTATTTGTTAGAAATTTGAGTTTTATTTTATGGATTTATTTGGTGAATATTTTAAAACTAAATAATAGGACAATAAATTGTTGAATATAAATTCCAACCTTAGTTTTGAAAATATTAAATACTCAAGGTTTGAAATATATTGAATATAAAGGGGTAATTTGTGATTACAAATCCGAATTTGAGATCGATAAAATTTAAGTGGTTATTTTAGGAATTGAGTTGAATTTAAATTGATAAAATTGAGATTGAATTTAATTTGAATGGGAAGGTCGGGTTGATTTTGAAAATGATTTGTTAAGTTGAGGAAACTACAAATATTCTATTCTACAAATATTTATGTATATTTTGGAAAATATATATATGAAATGAAAAGATATTTTTGTTGTGAAGTATAAATTAATTTGAAATGACCCCGGTGTTATAGTGTATATTTCTACCTTATAGATAGTTCCACTGACCCTTAGAGGATGGTTATCCCAAACGTCCTTTAAGTTAATTATATTTTAGTTGATATTTCACTTGAGTTAGATTTATAGATATAAGAATGTTAATCCTGATTCGAGTGTTTTGTGTTTTGCTTTACGCTCGGGTCCGACTGAGTGATACAGCATTTGAGACTCACCTTCGAAGTTGGAGCTTTGCTTGAAGATCCAGCTATCTATCCTTTCAGTCATCCAGTTGATTGGTTCAGAGAAGTCATCTGCTCGTACTGGAGACTTCACTGCATCTGGGATATTTTGATGTATTTTGTTTCTAACTCTGATGTATATAGTAGCTTCATGAACTACTATTCCTTATCTATTCCGACGCATTTTATTACTATGTGTCTGTGATCTGTGACTGATTTATTTACTGTATATGTTACGTTTGCCAAATTCAAATTAATAATTCGGTATTTTGAATTATTCAAGTCAGACATGTATGGTTTTATTGTCGATTTGAATGGTCCAAAATAGCGGGCTGTTACAGATGCACCATCATCCCGAACCTGTTTGACCGCTAATTTTAAATCATATATCATAGGATTTGCTTTTTTCATTTCATATGCCCTGTGTTTAAGCTCTTCGAAACTACAATGATTTTTTATTGTCGGTCCTTTTCGATTTCCGCCCACATATCTAGGTTTACCTTCATCATCAACCAACAATTCGCCATCAAAGTAAAATATAATCGGAATCTTTGACATTATCTGCAAAATAAGTTCCAATACCACAGTCATAGTTTTTGTTCATTGACATAACTATAAACATCAATTTGATGAATTATTACCTATTTTTCTAGGTAGATTTTGCTTCTGCATGCAATCTTCAACCAAAAGCTATCAACTCAATTTTTAAAAAAACCCAAACAAGCAAATCAATATAATAACGTAACCAATATATTTCATCAATAAAGTCAACAATATCAAATGCATTTCAACAACATAATAAACTATCTACCTTGCATACGTTACGGGTTACAACAAATAGAAACATTTTCGCAACAACATATTACAAATACAACGGTTCAACATAAAATTCAAATATGACAACTTAACCAACTCCCAAACATCTACCACATTCTAGGCCTTCCGCTGTTTGTCCTTAATTCTTCATTCACACTTTTCAAACGACTTATTTCAGCTTGCAGTTCATGGGCATACTGAAGTCCCCTTTCGCACAGGGGTTGATCAATCCATTTAAAATAATTGCAACAATCATATTCACGAGGATTCAATCTATATTCGTTGTACGAACTACACCCAAAAATCTTCGTCCAGCATTCTTTTCTTTTCTGTAAACAACCACTACACACATATTGTAACAACCCACATATTTAACGATTTTATATTTAAATATTTTATTTAAATATAGCGTCGTTAGTCGGATTTTTGGTCCGAAATGTTACTTTTTGCAAATGGCCGAATTGGAACTCGAAACCATTTCCATTGGTTTCAAAATGGCGTATGCGGCCTTTTTGAGTATAATCTTTGATATGTTTGGAGTAAGTTGAATTTTGCAACTTTTTCTAGTTGGGTTTGGGTTGGGTTCAACCAATTTGTTAGTTTAATAACATAACTCAGTCCCTCTCCTCTCCATTCTCTCATTCCACTCTTCTAAAACTTAAGAAAAACTGAAATGGTGGAAGGAAAGAGGAAATAGAAATTTGCAAGCCCTAGTTTAACTTGCAAACTTGATTTCTTGCTCCAAAATCAAAGAGAAGCTATAGGTAATCCTCCTCTTAATCTTCTTTATCTCTTTCTCTCTTCAATCTCAGAATTTCCTAAACCTAACTTAGGAAAATATGTGTTTTATTCTTAGATTGAGCTTGTTGAGTTGAAGTGAAGAGTAGTTTGTCTCCTTCTTGTGTTTGAGCATCTTCTTCTTTGTTTTCTGATATAAGGTGAGATTTTTATCTCACATCTATGCTTATATATATATATATATATATATATATATATCTTTGTTTGGGTATAAGAAGGTGAGTTTTGAACTCACATCTACTTCTCTTGATTTCATTGATGTTGGGTATGAATTCCTAGCATTTGTTCATATGCACTTGTTTTCGATTTGGATTGCTTTGGTGAAATTGCCAAATATTGATTTTTGAAGCCAAATCTATGTAAAACCTTATATGGTTGATGTTTATGTTGTTCGGAGTGTTTGGGTGGGTCGTTAAGGTTGGGTAGTCGTTTGACGTAAGCCCATAATTAACACGCATCTGATTGCTTTCGATTTGTTTGGCCATAGATGGCCTAGGTTCAAGAAATGCCTGACCATCAGGTTTCAGACGTTTGAAACCCTAATTTCAGACGTCTGAATATTGTTCTGGGGAAGTTTCTTGTCCCCAGATTCAGACGTCTGAATTTATATTCCAGACGTCTGAAAGTCCTTAATTTCGACCAGAAATGAAATAGGCCAAAATATGCCTATTTCAGACGTCTGGAAGTTTGGATTCAGACGTCTGAATTCTCTTTTCAAAAAGAAATTAAATTCCAGATTCAGACGTCTAAATCCCTTCTTTCAGACGTCTGAACCTGCTGTTTTTGCCAAATTGCCTCGTTCGTTTAGTTTTCCAAATTTAATCGATGCATATTGATTCCAATTAGTTGTTTATGCATATTTGACCTTGATGATTCCTTTTTGAATTTATTCACGGGTTTTATAAATGATTTCTTCAAATCGTATTAAAAGCTCGCTTCCCCGATTTATAAATTCTATTTAAAACACACGCACAATTTCGCACTTCGAGCGAAGTGGAAGGGTGATTAAATGGTTAGATAAAACACGGACCATGTGTGAAATTAACTAACGGATAGTAAACCGTTTAGTGCGAACGAGTGGTTATGGGACTCACGTTACCACTTTTCGGATTCCTTTTTGAGAGTTATGACACATTCCTCCAGTTAGTTGTGTCCAGTACTGGGTCTTCGACCTTCACCACTACGGTTTGTTGCCTTCGGGTATGATGTCTTCGGGTATGTTGCCTTCGGGTTTGTGCCTTCGGGTTTGTTGCCCTATAGTATCGCTTCCGATCTTGGTCGTTATGAGCCGAATGGGTGATATTGGGGTGCCCATTAGTATCGCTTCCGATGTTGGTCATTATGAGCCGCATGGGTGATATTGGGTTTGGAGTCTTCGAGCTCATGGATCCTTGTTTGTACAGTACTGAGCTCGAGCAAATTTTATGATGTTTTCATTCATATGTATATTCCCTAGGTATCGCCCTTCAGTGTTGGTCTTTTTAAGCCGCATGATATGTAGCGATTACCTTGTGGAACTTGTATACCTTATTGGTATTTGTTATTTGCCTTTTTGGCTTGATTTGGGATATTTGTATCCTTTGTTTATCTATGTTGCCGATGATATGAGGCCTGTTTTGTTATTATATGATTCATCTTTTGTTAGATGATTGTGGTATCTCCTTTAGAGATATTTGTTATACCTTGTAACCTTGCAGGTTTATTGTTGTTCAGTTTATCTAACTGATTTGTTTAGCTAGACTGACCCGTGTATTTTATGCTCGGGTCAGACCGAGATGTTTCAGGTTAGGTGCTTTTGGACTTAGCCTATTTTGCTTCCGCATGGACTATTCAGCTTTTTCCTTTTTGTTAAAGCTTTTTGTGTAGTCCTTTTGTTGTAACTCTGATGTGTATTCTTTTGATTCGTCTGTATATTGTGGTTTTCTATACCACTTGACATGTATTATTTTGTATACTCGGTTATGTATCTGTATATGTGTATATGATGATCTACTGTTCTGTGATGTATATTACATTTGAGTTGTTATATTCTGTTCTGATAGATCCTTCAACCACCTATGGTTTTGTTTTAAGTATTCATCGGATATGTCCACCTGCTTGGTATGTCTATTGTTGATGTATTCAATAGATAGTTAGAGCGAGGCTATAGATGGTCGCTCCTAACCAGCCTTATTCTCCGTGTTAGTTGACGGCATTACCCTATAGTGTCCTTGGCTAGCGTGGGTATAGAGGTAGGGCGTCACGGCGTGGTATCAGAGCTGAGTTCAGGACAAAGTATGATAAACACAAAATAGATGCACATATTATGGTACATCAAAGTATATAAGTGATACAAATTTTTGAATCATCGTGCCTTTCTATTCCTTCTACTATCAAAGGTTAGATAGAATTTGGGGAATACGTCTAGGAATGCATTTATATTCCCTAGTATTCCATATTGGGACATCTGCCTTGTGATTAATCTTGTTCTTATCTTACTTCAGCGTATGGCTGGAAGAGGCAGGGGACGACGTTCGGATGCTGGGCGATCTAGTGGCTCACATCCGGATGGCGTTTATATGTCTGCCGATCAGTTTTTGGAATTGTTTAGGAGCACTCAGCCTCCAGTTCCCCATCGAGTGTCTCCACCTCGCAAGTCTGCCTTTGCACGCCAGTGCAGTGATTTTGCCCATCTTGGAGGAAAGCCGTTTAAGGCTCCGAGTCGGTTCTTGAAGTCCAAGCTTGGTTTCGCACGTGCGAGCGTATCTTCTCTGTATGTATCTTTCTGACCATGATAGATTTCTTGTAACTTCTAGCTTATTACAAGAGCGTGCTCTTGATTGGTATGAGCTTCTTGTAGCTGAGATTGATGAGTCTACTCTTTCTTGGACTCAGTTTCGGGAGCGATTTGAACTCAAGTTCGTTCCTGAATCTGAAAAAGTTTTATTGACCCGTCGCTTCCTTGAGTTGAAGCAAGGGAAATCTTCTGTTTCTGAGTATGTTGTATCATTCGAGGCTTTATTTAAGTATGGTCTTGAATTCATTAGCAATTCTTATAAGAAGAATTTGAAGTTTGTCTCTAGTCTTAAGAAATATCTTAAGAAGTCTTTGTTGCTCCAGCTTAAGCTTTCTTTTGAGGAATTGGTTAATTCGGCACTTCATCTCGAGACCGTCGAGAAGGAGTGTGATAGTGATGTTGAGGTTTCCAAGAACCCCAACAAGAGGCAGTTTCCATTTCAGAAGAAGTCTTTTCCTTCCAAGAAGAAGAAGACAGGTGGTTCTAATTTTCAGTCTCAGTCTGTTGGAACACCTTTTATTCGAAAGTGTTTCAATTGTGGCTCTCCGGACCATATTATTCGAGCTTGTCCTAAGCCTCTCTTATGTCGCTATTGCAAGAAGGAAGGTCATCATGTTTCAGCTTGCCCTACTGTTCCGGCTGGTGCCAAGTCCAACAAGCTTTATGCTGCCAAGGCTTTTGAAGGTCCCTCTCAGCCCAAAGGTATATCTCCATCTATTTTGGAAGGTTCTATTTTATTTCATGATCATAGTATACGAGTTCTTTTCGATACGGGTGCTACACATTCTTTCGTATCGAAGAAGCTCGTCAATGATTTATCTTTGGATGTTTCTTGTTTGGTTACTTCTTTAAGGATTGTGAATCCTATTGGGGGATCCGCGACCCTTAGCCTGCTTTGTGATAATATTGAGATAGTTTTATGTGGCTTTTCTTTCCATGCGAGTCTGCACGTTATTTCTTGTCTGGGATTTGATATGATTTTGGGTATGGACTGGCTAGTAAGATATGATGCCCGGATTATTTGTTCGGAGAGAATTATATATCTTCGACATCCGGATTCGCCTACTCAGCTATCTCTTATTCTTCGGGATGTGGATAATTCCGAAATGGCTTTATATTCTCTTGACTCGCGAGATGATGATGATATATCTCGTATTCCTATTGCTTGTGACTTCCCTGATGTTTTTGAGCCTGTATCGGGTTTGCCACCCAAGCGGGCAACTGAGTTCCGCATTGAGGCGCAGCCAGTTAGTCGTCCTCCTATGAGGATGTCTACAGGGGAAAATGAGGAACTCAAGAAGCAGCCTTTAGAGCTCGAGTCCAAGCAGTTGATTCAGTTCAGTTTTTCTCCGTGGGGATCTGCGGTCGTCTTCGTGAAGAAGTCTGATGAAACTCTTAGGCTTTGCATTGACTATCGCAAGCTTAACGAGTTGACCATTAGAAATAGGTATCCATTGCCTAGGATCGATGATATGTTCGATCTATTGAGTGGTTCTAAGGTTTTTTCTCAGCTAGACCTTGCCATAGGTTTTCATTAGTTACGAGTCGCGGAGGATAGCATTCCTCTTACCGCTTTCCACACTCGTTATGGTTCTTTTGAGTGGCTCGTTATGCCGTTCGGTTTGACGAACGCTCCTGCTTTCTTTGTTGATCTCATGAATCGGGTATTCCGGGAATATCTCGATAAGTTCGTCCTTGCGTTCATTGATGATATCCTTATTTATTCTAAGTCTGAAGCCGAGCATGCTAATCATTTGAGAATTGTCTTGAGTACCCTGCGTCATCATCAGCTTAAAGCCAAATTCTCCAAGTGCCATTTTTGGAAGAATAAGGTTAAGTTCTTAGGCCATGTTGTATCTTCCGATGGCATTTCTGTCGATCCCTCAAAGATCGAAACCATCTAGAATTGGAAGAGGCCTGAGAATGTGCATGAGATTCGTAGTTTCCTTGGATTGGCGGGTTATTACCGTCGGTTCATTAAGGATTTTTCTCGGGATGTGCTTCCTCTCACCAGCCTTACTCGGAAAGGCATCCGTTTTATTTGGTCCAACAAGTGTGAAGCTTCCTTTCAGTCATTGAATGAACTTCTCACTAATGCTCCTATTCTTGTGGTTCCCGAGGGGAATCATGATCATGTTGTCTACACCGATGCTTGTGGTAGTGGTCTCGGTGCTGTTCTTATGCAGAAGGATCGGGTAGTTGCTTATGCTTCTAGGAAACTGCGTCCGAATGAAGTTCGCTATGCCACTCATGATCTTGAGTTAGCCGCCATTGTCTTTGCCTTGAAGATTTGGCGACACTATTTATTGGGCGAGCGCTTCATTCTCTATACCGATCATAAATCCTTGAAGTATTTGTTTACTCAGAAGGAACTCAATATGAGACAACAGCGTTGGCTCGAGTTTCTTGCCTCCTATGACTTTGATATCCAGTATACCCCTGGTAAGGGTAATCGGGTTGCTGATGCGCTTAGTCCCAAACATTCGGCTGTTATTTCTATAATGCTTGACGAATAGGATATCCTTGAGACTCTATCTTTTTGTGAAATTCATGATCGAGCTTCATCTTCTAATTTTCCTATTCTATTATCTAGTTTGGGAGCTCGATCTATTTTTTGGATCGTATTGACAATGCTTAGCGGCGTGATCCTGATTTGTTGCATCTTATTCAGCTTTGTGAGTCTGCATCCTGTGATGAGGCGTTGCGGGATTTCAGCATTTATTCTCATGGGTGTCTTCGCAGGAAGAACCGTCTTTTTGTGCCTTCTGATTTTGCACTTAGGTATGACATTCTTGATGACTGTCATCGTTCTAAGTATACCATTCATTCTGGTAGTAGTAAGATGTATGCCGATATGTGTCATCTTTATTATTGGGAAGGCATGAAGCTTGATGTGGCGGGTTATGTGAGTAATTGCATAACTTGTCAGCGTTTTAAGGCCGAACATAAGCGTCCTTCGGGTCTTCTTCAGCCTCTAGAGATTCCATTATGGAAATGGGATCAGATTTCTATGGATTTCATTGACGGCCTACCTCGTTCGAGATCGGGCCATTCTAGTATTTGGGTTATTGTTGATCGCCTCACTAAGTCTGCTCATTTTGTCCCTATTAAGTCTAATAGGACTGCTTCGCTTTTGGCTAAGTTATATATCAAGGAAATCGTGAGACTTCACGGTGTTCCTAGTTCTATTGTGAGTGATCGTGATCCTTAATTCACGAGTCATTTTTGGAAGAGTCTTCAGCAAGCTTTGGGAACAAAGTTTAATTTTAGTACAGCTTATCATCCGCAGTCTGACGGACAGACTGAACGGGTGAATCGTATCTTGGAAGATCTTCTCCGTATTTGTATTTTTGATTTCGGTGGTTGTTGGGAGGATCACCTACCTCTTGTAGAGTTCTCCTACAACAATAGTTTTTAGTCTAGTATCGGTATGGCTCCTTTCGAACCCTTATACGGAAGGCCATGTCGAACACCTTCTTGGTGGTTGGAATCTGGGAAGAAGCTTATTCTTGGTCCAGATTTTGTTCGTGAATCTTCTGAGAATATTGATCTTATCCGGTTGAGAATGAAAGAGGAACAGAGTCGCCAGAAATCCTACGCGGATAGCCGTAGGAAGCCTCTCGAGTTCTCGATTGGTGATCTTGTTTTTATTCGTGTTTCTTCTTTGAAAGGGGTTATGCGTTTCAGTACGACTGGGAAATTGGCTCCTCGCTATATAGGACCATTTTCTATTACTGAACGTATTGGCCCTGTGGCTTATAGAGTTTCACTTCCTGCTCATTTATCTGGCATTTATGACGTGTTTCATGTCTCGCAACTTCGGAAGTGTCTTCGGGAATCGGATTCTGTTATTGATTCTCCTGATTAGCTTGAGCTTGAGATCTCACCGGACTTATCTATTGTACAGCAGCCTATTCGCGTACTTGACAAGAAGGTGCGACACCTTCGGAACAAGGACGTGCCGCTCGTTAAAGTTCAATGGTCCGCTAGTCCCAATGACTGTACTTGGGAAACCAGAGAGTTTATTGAGCGATCGTATCCGGGTTTTCTATCTTTGCTTGGGAACGGTGAGTTTATCTTTTCATTTCAAGCTTATTTTCTTTTCTGTAGTATGTATGTAGTTGTTACAAGTATCGTCTCTAGGAGTTGCGGGGACGCAAATTTGTAAGGAGGGGAGATCTGTAACAACCCGCATATTTAACGATTTTATATTTAAAATGGTGTTTGCGACCTTTTTTAGTATAAGCTTTGATATGTTTGGAGTAAGTTGAATTTTGCAACTTTTTGTAGTTGGGTTTGGGTTGGGTTCAACCAATTTGTTAGTTTAATAACCTAACTCAGTCTCTCTCCTCTCCATTCTCTCATTCCACTCTTCTAAAACTTAAGAAAAACTGAAATGGTGGAAGGGAAGAGGAAATAGAAATTTGCAAGCCCTAGTTTAACTTGCAAACTTGATTTCTTGCTCCAAAATCAAAGAGAAGCTATATGTAAGCCTCCTCTTAATCTTCTTTATCTCTTTCTCTTTTCAATCTCAGAATTTCCTAAACCTAACTTAGGAAAATATGTGTTTTATTCTTAGGTTGAAGCTTGTTGAGTTGAAGTGAAGAGTAGTTAGTCTCCTTCTTGTGTTTGAGCCTTTGTTTTCTGATATAAGGTGAGATTTTTATCTCACATCTATGCTTATATATATATATATATATATATATATATATATATCTTTGTTTGGGTGTAAGAAGGTGAGTTTTGAACTCACATCTACTTCTCTTGATTTCATTGATGTTGGGTATGAATTCCTAGCATTTGTTCATATGCACTTGTTTTCGATTTGGATTGCTTTGGTGAAATTGCCAAATATTGATTTTTGAAGCCAAATCTATGTAAAACCTTATATGGTTGATGTTTATGTTGTTCGGAGCGTTTGGGTGGGTCGTTAAGGTTGGGTAGTCGTTTGACGTAAGCCCATAATTAACACGCATCCGATTGCTTTCGATTTGTTTGGCCATAGATGGCCTGGGTTCAGGAAATGCCTGACCATCAGGTTTCAGACGTCTGAAACCCTAATTTCAGACGTCTGAATATTGTTCCGGGGAAGTTTCTTACCCCCAGATTCAGACGTCTGAATTTATATTCCAGACGTCTGAAAGTGCTTAATTTCGACCAGAAAGGAAATAAGCCAAAATATGCCTATTTCAGACGTCTGGAAGTTTGGATTCAGATGTATGAATTCTCTTTTCAAAAAGAAATTAAATTCCAGATTCAGACGTCTGAATCCCTTCTTTCAGACGTCTGAACCTGCTGTTTTTGCCAAATTGCCTTGTTCGTTTAGTTTTCCAAATTTAATCGCTGCATATTGATTCCAATTAGTTGTTTATGCATATTTGACCTTGATGATTCCTTTTTGAATTTATTCACGGGTTTTATAAATGATTTCTTCAAATCGTATTAAAAGCTCGCTTCCTCGATTTATAAATTCTATTTAAAACACACGCACAATTTCGCACTTCGAGCGAAGTGGAAGGGTGATTAAATGGTTAGATAAAACACGAACCATGAATCTGTGCGTTTATCCTTCCGATTAGTCCCTGGCCTATTCAATTGATCGTTTTGACCTTCGGGTTTGGTTTACCGATGATATGAGGTGAACTTTGCACTGCTTTGAGTGTGAAATTAACTAATGGATAGTAAACCGTTTAGTGCGAACGAGTGGTTATGGGACTCACGTTACCACTTTTCGGGTTCCTTTTTGAGAGTTATGACACATTCCGCCAGTTAGTGGTGTCCAGTACTGGGTCTTCGACCTTCACCACTACGGTTTGTTTCCTTCGGGTATGATGCCTTCGGGTATGTTGCCTTCGGGTTTGTGCCTTCGGGTTTGTGCCTTCGGGTTTGTTGCCGTATAGTATTGCTTCCGATGTTGGTCGTTATGAGCCGCATGGGTGATATTAGGGTGCCCTTTAGTATCGCTTCTGATGTTGGTCGTTATGAGCCGCATGGGTGATATTGGGTGTGGAGTCTTCGGGCTCATGGATCCTTGTTTGTACAGTACTGAGCTCGAGCAAATTTTATGATGTTTTCATTCATATGTATATTCCCTAGGTATCGCCCTTCGGTGTTGGTCTTTTTGAGCCGCATGATATGTAGCGATTACCTTGTGGAACTTGTATACCTTATTGGTATTTGTTATTTGCCTTTTTGGCTTGATTTGGGATATTTGTATCCTTTGTTTATCTATGGTGCCGATGATATGAGGCTTGTTTTGTTATCATATGATTCATCTTTTGTTAGATGATTGTGGTATCTCCTTTAGAGATATTTGTTATACCTTGTAACCTTGCAGGTTTATTGTTGTTCAGTTTATCTAACTGATTTGTTTAGCTAGACTGACCCGTGTATTTTATGCTCGGGTCAGACCGAGATGTTTCAGGTTAGGTGCTTTTGGACTTAGCCTATTTCGCTTCCGCATGGACTATTCAGCTTGTTCCTTTTTGTTAAAGCTTTTTGTGTAGTCCTTTTGTTGTAACTCTGATGTGTATTCTTTTGATTCGTCTGTATATTGTGGTTTGCTATATCACTTGACATGTATTATTTTGTATACTCGGTTATGTATCTGTATATGTGTATATGATGATCTACTGTTCTGTGATGTGTATTACATTTGAGTTGTTATATTCTATTCTGATAGATCCTTCAACCACCTATGGTTTTGTTTTAAGTATTCATCGGATATGTCCACCTGCTTGGTATGTCTATTGTCGATGTATTCAATAGATAGTTAGAGCAAGGCTATAGATGGTCGCTCCTAACCAGCCTTATTCTTCGTGTTAGTTGACGGCATTACCCTGTAGTGTCCTTGGCTAGCGTGGGTATAGAGGTGGGGCGTCACAGCGTGGTATCAGAGCTGAGTTCAGGACAAAGTATGATAAACACAGAATAGATGCACATATTACGGTACATCAAAGTATATAAGTGATACAAATCTTTGAATCATCATGCCTTTCTATTCCTTCTACTATCAAAGGTTAGATAGAATTTGGGGAATACGTCTAGGAATGCATTTAAATTCCGTAGTATTCCATATTGGGACATCTACCTTGTGATTAATCTTGTTCTTATCTTACTTCAGTGTATGGCTGAAAGAGGCAGGGGATGACGTTCGGATGCTGGGCGATCTAGTGGCTCACATCCGGATGGCGTTTATATGTCTGCCGATCAGTTTTTGTAATTGTTTAGGATCACTCAGCCTCCAGTTCCTCCTCGAGTGTCTCCACCTCGCAAGTCTGCCTTTGCATGCCAGTGCGGTGATTTTGCCCATCTTGGAGGAAAGCCGTTTAAGGCTCCGAGTCGGTTCTTGAAGTCCAAGCTTGGTTTCGCACGTGCGAGCGTATCTTCTCTCCTATGGATCTTTCTGACCATGATAGAGTTCTTGTAACTTCTAGCTTATTACAAGAGCGTGTTGTTGATTGGTATGAGCTTCTTGTAGCCGAGATTGATGAGTCTACTCTTTCTTGGACTCAGTTTCGGGAGCGATTTGAACTCAAGTTCGTTCCTGAATCTGAAAAAGTTTTATTGACCCGTCGCTTCCTTGAGTTGAAGCAAGGGAAATCTTTTGTTTCTGAGTATGTTGCATCATTCGAGGCTTTATCTAAGTATGGTCTTGAATTCATTAGCACTTCTTATAAGAAGAATTTGAAGTTTGTCTCTAGTCTTAAGAAATATCTTAAGAAGTCTTTGTTGCTCCAGCTTAAGCTTTCTTTTGAGGAGTTGGTTGATTCGGCACTTCATCTCGAGACCGTCGAGAAGGAGTGTGATAGTGATGTTGAGGTTTCCAAGAACCCCAACAAGAGGCAGTTTCCATTTCAGAAGAAGTCTTTTCCTTCCAAGAAGAAGAAGACAGGTGGTTCTAATTTTTAGTCTCAGTCTATTGGAACACCTTTTATTCGGAAGTGTTTCAATTGTGGCTCTCCAGACCATATTATTCGAGCTTGTCCTAAACCTCTCTTATGCCGCTATTATAAGAAGGAAGGTCATCATGTTTCAGCTTGCCCTACTGTTTCGGCTGGTGCCAAGTCTAGCAAGCTTTATGCTGCCAAGGCTTCTGAAGGTCCCTCTCAGCCCAAAGGTATATCTCCATCTATTTTGGAAGGTTCTATTTTATTTCATGATCATAGTATACGAGTTCTTTTCGATACGGGTGCTTCACATTCTTTCGTATCGATGAAGCTCGTCGATGATTTATCTTTGGATGTTTCTTGTTTGGTTACTTCTTTAAGGATTGCGAATCCTATTGGGGGATCCGCGACCCTTAGCCTGCTATGTGATAATATTGAGATTGTTTTATGTGGCTTTTCTTTCCGTGCGAGTCTGCACGTTTTTTCTTGTCTGGGATTTGATATGATTTTAGGTATGGACTGGCTAGTAAGATATGATGCCAAGATTATTTGTTCGGAGAGAATTATATATCTTCGACATCCAGATTCTCCTACTCAGCTATCTCTTATTCTTCGGGATGTGGATAATTCCGAAATGGCTTTATATTCTCTTGACTCGCGAGATGATGATGATATATCTCGTATTCCTATTGCTTGTGACTTTCCTGATGTTTTTGAGCCTGTATCGGGTTTGCCACCCAAGTGGGCAAATGAGTTCCGCATTGATCTCATTCCAGGCGCGAAACCAGTTAGTCGTCCTCCTACGAGGATGTCTACAGGGGAAAATAAGGAACTCAAGAAGCAGCTTTTAGAGCTCGAGTCCAAGCAGTTGATTCAGTCCAGTTTTTCTCCGTGGGGATCTGCGGTCGTCTTCGTGAAGAAGTCTGATGGAACTCTTAGGCTTTGCATTGACTATCGCAAGCTTAACGAGTTGACCACTAGAAATAGGTATCCATTGCCTAGGATCGATGATATGTTCGATCTATTGAGTGGTGCTAAGGTCTTTTCTCAGCTAGACCTTACCACAGGTTTTCATCAGTTACGAGTCGCGGAGGATAGCATTCCTCTTACCGCTTTCCGCACTCGTTATGGTTCTTTTGAGTGGCTCGTTAAGCCGTTCGGTTTGACGAACGCTCCTGCTTTCTTTGTTGATCTCATGAATCAGGTATTCCGGGAATATCTCGATAAGTTCGTCCTTGTGTTCATTGATGATATCCTTATTTATTCTAAGTCTGGAGCCGGGCATGCTAATCATTTGAGAATTGTCTTGAGTACCCTCCGTCATCATCAGCTTAAAGCCAAATTCTCCAAGTGCCATTTTTGGGAGAATAAGGTTAAGTTCTTAGGCCATGTTGTATCTTCCGATCGCATTTCTGTCGATCCCTCAAAGATCGAAGCCATCCAAAATTGGAAGAGACCTGAGAATGTGCATGAGATTCGTAGTTTCCTTCGATTGGCGGGTTATTACCGTCGGTTCATTAAGGTTTTTTCCCGGGTTGTGCTTCCTCTCAACAGCCTTACTCGGAAAGGCATTCGTTTTATTTGGTCCGACAAGTGTGAAGCTTCCTTTCAGTCATTGGGGGAACTTCTCACTAATGCTCCTATTCTTGTGGTTCCCAAGGGGAATCATGATCTTGTTGTCTACACCGATACTTGTGGCAGTGGTCTCGGTGCTGTTCTTATGGAGAAGGATCGGGTAGTTGCTTATGCTTCTAGGCAACTGCGTCCGAATGAAGTTCGCTATGCCACTCATGATCTTGAGTTAGCTGCCATTGTCTTTGCCTTGAAGATTTGGCGACACTATTTATTGGGCGAGCGCTTCATTCTCTATACTGATCATGAATCCTTGAAGTATTTGTTTACTCAGAAGGAACTCAATATGAGACAACAGCGTTGGCTCGAGTTTCTTGCCTCCTATGACTTTGATATCTAGTATACCCCTGGTAAGGGTAATCGGGTTGCTGATGCGCTTAGTCGCAAACATTCGGCTGTTATTTCTATGATGCTTGTCGAATGGGATATTCTTGAGACTCTATCTTTTTGTGAAATTCATGATCGAGCTTCATCTTCTAATTCTCCTATTCTATTATCTAGTTTGGGAGCTCGACCTATTTTGTTGGATCGTATTGCCGATGCTCAGCGGCGTGATCCCGATATGTTGCATCTTATTCAGCTTTGTGAGTCTGGATCTTGTGATGAGGCGTTGCGGGATTTCAGAATTGATTCTCATGGGTGTCTTCGTAGGAAGAACCGTCTTTTTGTGCCTTCTGATTTTGCACTTAGGCATGACATTCTTGATGAGTGTCATCGTTCTAAGTATACCATTCATCCTGGTAGTAGTAAGATGTATGCCGATATGCGTCGTCTTTATTATTGGGAAGGCATGAAGCGTGATGTGGCGGGTTATGTGAGTAATTGCATAACATGTCAGCGTTTTAAGGCCGAACATCAGCGTCCTTCGGGTCTTCTTCAGCCTCTAGAGATTCCATTGTGGAAATGGGATCAGATTTCTATGGATTTCATTGACGGCCTACCTCGTTCGTGATCGGGCCATTCTAGTATTTGGGTTATTGTTGATCGCCTCACTAAGTCTGCTCATTTTGTCCCTATTAAGTCTAATAGGACTGCTTCGCTTTTGGCTAAGTTATATATCAAGGAAATCATGAGACTTAACGGTGTTCCTAGTTCTATTGTGAGTGATCGTGATCCTTTATTCACGAGTCATTTTTGCAAGAGTCTTCAGCAAGCTTTGGGAACAAAGCTTAATTTTAGTACATCTTATCATCCGCAGTCTGACGGACAGACTGAACGGGTGAATCGTATCTTGGAAGATCTTCTCCGTATTTGTATTTTTGATTTCGGTGGTTGTTGGGAGGATCACCTACCTCTTGTAGAGTTCTCCCACAACAATAGTTTTCAGTCTAGTATCGGTATGGCTCCTTTCGAAGCCTTATATGGAAGGCCATGTCGATCACCTTCTTGTTGGTTGGAATCCGGGGAGAAGCTTATTCTTGGTCCAAATTTTGTTCGTGATTCTTCTGAGAAGATTGATCTTATCCGGTTGAGAATGAAAGATGCACAGAGTCGCCAGAAATCCTACGTGGATAGGTGTAGGATGCCTCTCGAGTTCTCGATTGGTGATCTTGTTTTTATTCGTGTTTCTCCTTTGAAAGGGGTTATGCATTTCAGTACGACTAGGAAATTGGCTCCTCGCTATATAGGACCATTTTCTATTACTGAACGTATTGACCCAGTGGCTTATAGAGTTTCAATTCATGCTCATTTATCTGGCATTCATGACGTGTTTCATGTCTCGCAACTTCAGAAGTGTCTTCGGGAATCGGATTCTATTATTGATTCTCCTGAATTGCTTGAGCTTGAGATCTTACCGGACTTATCTATTGTACAACAGCCTATTCGCGTACTTGACACGGAGGTGCGACACCTTCAGAACAAGGACGTGCCGCTCGTTAAAGTTCAATGGTCCGCTAGTCCCAATGACTGTACTTGGGAAACCAGAGAGTTTATTGATCGATCCTATCCGGGTTTTCTATCTTTGCTTGGGAACGCTGAGTTTATCTTTTCGTCTCAAGCTTATTTACTTTTCTGTTGTATGTATGTAGTTGTTACAAGTATCGTCTCTAGGAATTGCGGAGACACAATTTTGTAAGGAGGGGAGATCTGTAACAACCCGCATATTTAACGATTTTATATTTAAATATTTTATTTAAATATAACGTCGTTAGTCGGATTTTTGGTCCGAAATGTTACTTTTTGCAAATGGTCGAATTGGAACTCAAAACCATTTCCATTGGTTCCAAAATGGCGTTTGCGACCATTTTGAGTATAAGCTTTGATATGTTTGGAGTAAGTTGAATTTTGCAACTTTTTCTAGTAGGGTTTGGGTTGGGTTCAACCAATTTGTTAGTCTAATAACCTAACTCAGTCCCTCTCCTCTCCATTCTCTCATTCCACTCTTCTAAAACTTAAGAAAAACTGAAATGGTGGAAGGGAAGAGGACATAGAAATTTGCAAGCCCTAGTTTAACTTGCAAACTTGATTTCTTGCTCCAAAATCAAAGAGATGCTATAGGTAAGCCTCCTCTTAATCTTCTCTATCTCTTTCTCTCTTCAATCTCAAAATTTCCTAAACCTAACTTAGGAAAATATGTGTTTTATTCTTAGATTGAAGCTTGTTGAGTTGAAGTGAAGAGTAGTTAGTCTCCTTCTTGTGTTTGAGAATCTTCTTCTTTGTTTTGTGATATAAGGTGAGATTTTTATCTCACATCTATGCTTATATATATATATATATATATATATATCTTTGTTTGGGTGTAAGAAGGTGAGTTTTGAACTCACATCTACTTCTCTTGATTTCATTGATGTTGGGTATGAATTCCTAGCATTTGTTCATACGCACTTGTTTTCGATTTGGATTGCTTTAGTGAAATTGCCAAATATTGATTTTTGAAGCCAAATCTATGTAAAACCTTATATGGTTGATGTTTATGTTGTTCGGAGTGTTTGGGTGGGTCGTTAAGGTTGGGTAGTCGTTTGACGTAAGCCCATAATTAACACGCATCTGATTGCTTTCGATTTGTTTGGCCATAGATGGCCTAGGTTCAAGAAATGCCTGACCATCAGGTTTCAGACGTTTGAAACCCTAATTTCAGACGTCTGAATATTGTTCTGGGGAAGTTTCTTGTCCCCAGATTCAGACGTCTGAATTTATATTCCAGACGTCTGAAAGTCCTTAATTTCGACCAGAAATGAAATAGGCCAAAATATGCCTATTTCAGACGTCTGGAAGTTTGGATTCAGACGTCTGAATTCTCTTTTCAAAAAGAAATTAAATTCCAGATTCAGACGTCTAAATCCCTTCTTTCAGACGTCTGAACCTGCTGTTTTTGCCAAATTGCCTCGTTCGTTTAGTTTTCCAAATTTAATCGATGCATATTGATTCCAATTAGTTGTTTATGCATATTTGACCTTGATGATTCCTTTTTGAATTTATTCACGGGTTTTATAAATGATTTCTTCAAATCGTATTAAAAGCTCGCTTCCCCGATTTATAAATTCTATTTAAAACACACGCACAATTTCGCACTTCGAGCGAAGTGGAAGGGTGATTAAATGGTTAGATAAAACACGGACCATGTGTGAAATTAACTAACGGATAGTAAACCGTTTAGTGCGAACGAGTGGTTATGGGACTCACGTTACCACTTTTCGGATTCCTTTTTGAGAGTTATGACACATTCCGCCAGTTAGTAGTGTCCAGTACTGGGTCTTCGACCTTCACCGCTACGGTTTGTTGCCTTTGGGTATGATGCCTTCGGGTATGTTGCCTTCGGGTTTGTGCCTTCGGGTTTGTTGCCCTATAGTATCGCTTCCGATGTTGGTCGTTATGAGCCGAATGGGTGATATTGGGGTGCCCTTTAGTATCGCTTCCGATGTTGGTCGTTATGAGCCGCATGGGTGATATTGCGTTTGGAGTCTTCAGGCTCATGGATCCTTGTTTGTACAGTACTGAGCTCGAGCAAATTTTATAATGTTTTCATTCATATGTATATTCCCTAGGGCGCCCTTCGGTGTTGGTCTTTTTGAGCCGCATGATATGTAGCGATTACCTTGTGGAACTTGTATACCTTATTGGTATTTGTTATTTGCCTTTTTGGCTTGATTTGGGATATTTGTATCATTTGTTTATCTATGCTGCCGATGATATGAGGCTTGTTTTGTTATCATATGATTCATCTTTTGTTAGATGATTGTGGTATCTCCTTTAGAGATATTTGTTATACCTTGTAACCTTGCAGGTTTATTGTTGTTCAGTTTATCTAACTGATTTGTTTAGCTAGACTGACCCGTGTATTTTATGCTCGGGTCAGACCGAGATGTTTCAGGTTAGGTGCTTTTGGACTTAGCCTATTTTGCTTCCGCATGGACTATTCAGCTTGTTCCTTTTGGTTAAAGCTTTTTGTGTAGTGCTTTTGTTGTAACTCTGATGTGTATTCTTTTGATTCGTCTGTATATTGTGGTTTGCTATACCACTTGACATGTATTATTTTGTATACTTGGTTATGTATCTATATATGTGTATATGATGATCTACTGTTCTGTGATGTATATTACATTTGAGTTGTTATATTCTGTTCTAATAGATCCTTCAACCACCTATGGTTTTGTTTTAAGTATTCATCGGATATGTCGACCTGTTTGGTATGTCTATTGTCGATGTATTGAATAGATAGTTAAAGCAATGCTATAGATGGTCGCTCCTAACCAGCCTTATTCTCCGTGTTAGTTAACGGCATTACCCTGTAGTGTCATTGGCTAGCGTGGGTATAGAGGTGGGACGTCACACATATCTCCGCAATAATAGTTTGGAAATGGTCATTGTGCCCTTGGCACGGATGGACTAACAGGATGTATACGCGTCAGCAATTTCCGTCAACTGTATGTTGATGACCGGGCATTTCTGCAGAAACAACTTCACGTAAACGAGCGTGTAAGGTTGATGATCCTGAATGGAATTTAGGCGGTACTGGTTCGAACCGTGTTTTCAAAACAAGATCGACATCAAATTCAATGTGACTTGAACTTGCAACTCCGATTTTCCCTTCAACCTCATCAAAATATTTCATCAATGTTTTATCGTCTATCTCCCAATCATTAATGTCTACCGTCATAATAAATAATTAAGGTGTAAATTAGGGATTTCAGATTACTAATACTTAAATTGGGTTTCCTAGTTCGTTAAACACTAACAACTACTTCAAAAACAACACCATTCCATAATAATTAACACAACTACCATCAATAACTCTTCATTTTCAACAACATCAACAATAGCAAAATTATATCTTAATTTTCAAAAACATTAATTATTACATTTGTTTTGTAACGATGAAGAAGATGATTCCATAGATAGTTTAGCAACTATTTGGTTAATAAGGTGATTGTGGATTTGGATATGAAAGAAAAATGAGTTTGGATTGAGAAATGAAGAGGGTTTGGGAAAGAAAGTAGAAATGTTGATAAACGAATCTCAGATCTGCTCTCTGTCTTTTTGGTGCCAAAAATGAGCTTGTGGATTTCATAATTGCGCAAGCTTTAAAATAAAGCTTGCGCATTTATGAAATACGCAAGTTATGGTTAAAAAAATTTACATTTGCGCACTTCATATTTGCGCAAGTATAAACCGAAACGAGGCCTACTTTGCTAATTAGTTTTTTCTGAAGCCTAAGAGCATAACATGATATTCCGTGGACCCTACTAGCAAAAATTGCTCTATATGATATTGATATCTTTGAAAACTCAGATATATAAAATATGAATCTGTTATTACTTTTCTTTTCTTTTAAACTGAACTCCCGTATGTTCCTTGAAAACTCATACATTCACTATCCTCGAACCGAAATCCATGATGAAATCAATTGGCTCATGGGATCAAATTTCTTTGAAATTCTTCATTTCTGAAAACAATAGATCGGCTCATATATGTAAATAAGCTTGGAATCTCTATGTTTTGGGATTAATAAATTGCAATTTTCAAAACCAAATCTGAAAAATCTGGAGTATTTTAAAATCCTTGATTTGCGAAATACTTGTTTTTCTGGATCTGTAAATCATCAAAATGGAACTATTCATCTTGAGTAAAAAAAAAAAAGTCCCATACATTGAGCTGTCTGTTTTGGGCAATAAACAACGACCCATAACACAATGGTGGACCTAGGCCGTCGCTAATTAGTGGCAGTGAATAGCTGTTAACCCTCGACTTCTAGCGTTAGGTAACTCGCCGCACTAGTTGATTCTCGATGCTGCTTAGTCCTTTATAGAATCCAGATTCATTAACTGCCTCAACAATCATTAGTCACTTCGAGATTAACTGAACCACTTTGAGAATTACTGATCGTTTCGAAACTAACTTAACCACTTAGAGAATTATTTGTTTAATCACTGAACAGCTTCAAGATTGAACCACTTCAAAAATCATTGAACCACTTCGAAAATTGTCTCGTGAATCACTAAACAGCTTTGAGATTTGAATCTCTTCGACTCCAGTTTCTACGACACTGCTTATCCTTGACACCAATGAACACAGTCGATTGATGAACATAATCGGGGTCGCTTATTCGTGGTTCACGAAGCCATCCCTCTTTGACACTCGCGATATCGTTCATTTTTGCTGTTGCTAATTTTCTATAGAACAAGATCGCTACTTCGGTAATCATCGACCACTTCAAATGTCTCTGAGCACCTCTGAGAACCGCTTCGAGAGTCACTTCCCAGTAGAACAACTTCGAAGATTATCAACCACTTGGAGAATCATTCATTACCTTCAAGAATCATTGAACTGCTTCGAAGATCTCTTCGACTTCGAGATTCACTGAACTGCTTTGAAGATCACTTCGAATTCCTCCTGATCTACTCCGACTTCGCTTAGAACCACTTCGAGAATCACTTTAAGAATCTGTAGAACGACTTTGAGAATTACTGAACACAATCGGCTTCAAGATTATCCAAGTCGCTTTTGATTTCCTTTGGATTTTAATATCGAATTTTTATTTTGAAAGCAGCGAAGAAGAATAAAATTGCTTCTGGGAAGTGGCAAGGAATCACGTGATGAATGGCATCATATGAGTCGAAGTGGGGCACATATGTTGTGATGCCGTGAATAAAGAATGTTAGAGTACTGTGATGCCGTGAATAAAGAATGTTAGAGTACTGATTTGTTGAGCGTCAAATAAGCTATCGTACAGTGATGGGTGTAATAGCAGCGAATTTTAAAATTTAAATTCAAAATTTTATAAAATTCAAATCATAGAGTAATTTGGTCATTTTCGAACACTTGAAGGTTGCCGACCTTATAGCGTCAAATTATTAGCAAATAAATTCGATTAACATCGCATATTCAAAAAAAATTCTAAACATAACCCTTAGTTTTGGAATAATTCACAAGTTGGTCTAAATCATAGTCTATAAGTTCAAAAGATAGAATTACAAGTAAGCAAGTTTAAAAGTCAAATATGCAAGTCTCAATAGGCAAATAGGCTCAAGTCCATTCCTTTATTCAAAATTTGAATATGTTACTAGATACGGAGATATGCAAATATGCAATTTATTAATTGTTCTAACCCTAATTGGCAAATATGTATTCTTCTCCTTCATTAACTCATTATCATGAGTCTGTCCCAGAGCTCTCTTCAACTTTATAAAGAGAACTTGGAGAAGATCCTTCTAGGAAAAGATCATGAGAGAAAGAAGTTAAGTACAACATTTCATGAGTGGATACATCTTTATTTATAGTGGTTTGAAGGAAGTAGGCTTGCTCAAATTGACGATGTGATACTTTTGATGGCATGAAGCATGTGGTGAAATGTAAAGGGTTTTGAAGCCTTATGTAATGAGCCTACTTTTAGTTGGCATTATTTAGATATTTAATTAGATAAACTAAATTAAATAATGTAGAAGGTTAAGAGGTTGAGATCTGATAATTAAATTTGAGCCATGTCTTATGAATGAACTAAAATAAGTAATTAAAACTTAAGATAAGGAGGAGGAAAATTTGAAGGACAAAATAGGAAGAGCCTTATTTTATATCTTAAAACCCTTTTGTTCTCTTGTTCATTCATTCAACTACATCTACAAACTAAACTAAAACCTAAAGGGTGTGGCAGGCCATTAAAGAGAAGGGAACGAAAGATTAAAGCTAGGAGATTTAAGATCAAAAGCTTAGGAAATCAACCTTGATCCAAATCTCAAGATTCTTAATCAAACCAAGGTGAATAATTAGTTCACATCTCATTTTAGATAATGATTGCGGTTTCAAGTTAGATCCGAATTATTTTGTAAGTATCATGCCATATTTTGATACATTAAACATATATATATATATATATATATATATATATGTATGTATGTATGAATGTATGTATGTGTGTGTGTGTGTGTATATGATTGTTGATGATTTATATGGATTTTATGATATGTTTGGATCAGAAAATCTATGAAACGACATCTAAATGATTTTTGTTTTTGAGATATGGTCAAGATTATTATTTTAGAAAGGGGTTTCAGGTTTCATAATATTTTTAGTAATTATGGATTTATTATGAATTTTTCAAGGGAGAATATGAAGAACTTCAGATTTAAATTATTTTAGGCGATTAAATAATGTTTTTGGGCTTGAAACTATGTGTGTTATAATTAATGTGAATTATTATGATTTTTGAGAATTTTTCTAAGTGATTAACTATGGTATATAAATTATTTAAGTTATAGGACTTAAATGATTTAAACATTTTATTAAGGCGGAGGACATAAATGTTAAATTATCTTCAAAAGGATTCAAACTGGTTTCGGTAGAAATTTTGAAGAGAAGTTGATAAAGTTTTATCATCCAATAAGATTTAACATATATTGATGGTAGGTGAAAAGTATTTTCTTTAATAAGTGAAAATGCAGTTTTCATACAAATTACATCTTCCCCAGTTAACCCTCAAGCTTCTGACATCATACTTTTGCCTCAAACCCTTTCGCATCCATTGGGTACCAGTATACATGGTATAAAGTTATTTGTATGAAGTGTATTGGACCTATGAGAAAGGTAGTAATGGTCTTGAAAGTATACATGCATGAGGGTTAAAATTGTATTTTCATGTTTCAAATTTATGAACCCACTTTTGATTTAATATCTTCGAAAGGGTTGCTACTTTTGAAATCCTTTGATACCTTAGTTGCCGCATTAAAACCTTTCGCCCTCGTAATAAGCCGCTTCTCATAGCTCTTAGATCAATGAGTGCGAAAGGCAGGTTTCGAAGCAATACCCCTCTGCAACCATTGAAGTCGCCTTCCTCAATGTTTTTGAAAGGAAAGACTTGGCCGCGTTTTCTTATAGTTTCGGAGAATGGTTTCGAAAGGATATCTTACAAATGTGTCCATTTTTATACTTTGTAGTTGTTTTGTTTTCAAACTATGGTTTCGAAAGCAACATTTTAAATTGGTTTCGAAGCTATACTTTCATAATCTCTTACTTGAACCCAATGCTTTCGAAAGGTATGTATTAAGCGTTTCGAAAGGTATGTTTTAAGTGTTTTGAAAGGTATGTTTTAAGTGTGTCGAAAGGATTTTTTTTTAAGTGTTTTGAAAGATTTGTTTTAAGTGTTTAGGAAGATATGACTAATGGCTTCGAAAGAGGTTGTCTATGATTTTAAGTAATAATTTTGGAAGGTCTATTTCCAATACATTCGAAAGGAAGGTTTGGCTTTTTAGCCTAATGTTTTCTAGGTTAAAGTATTTATCATGTTTCGAAGAGATAGATAACCCTATTGATTTTAAGTTTTCATCAACATTGTTATATGTAAAAAGCATATATCATGGCATGGATATTTTGAGTAAAGAAAAGAGTGTATTTTCCTTATTTATGTACGATTTAAAAGGGTTGAATCAATCTGAAAGAAATATTTTCAAGAAAAACTAAATAGGGTAGTTGGCCCGAAGTATATGACTCAGATATTAGTTGATCAGATGGGACGGCTATGGGGTCACGGGTATGGGGTCACGTGCTATACTTTAGCTAGTAGCCCCTAGCTAAAATAAGTCCAAAATTCCAGTGTATGCGGTTTTGTCACAGATAAGATTAAAATGATGTTACATATAAAAATAAATATACATATTAGAGATAGGTTATTATTAAGCCTGCAAAACCATTAGGATCAATTGACCCTAGGAGAAGTAAGTCAAGGACAGACGTCCAGTGTTATGTCTAATAGAAGTTAGAATATTTATTATGTCAGGTAGGCTTGAGACAGCCAGTAATTATAGTAGCCAGAAAAAAGTATAACGTTCAAACAAATAGTCCATTGATTACCTGATTTATATACATGTATGTTATTGCTATTGTTGTTATAATTAGTTTGATTGTAGGATTTTGGTTTATAAAAGATAAGTTTTTTAAAGGATATTAGTGGGGGAAAACCCATTCCACTAAGTGGCATGGTCTCGCTTAACATCAGTAAACCGAGATGTAATAGAATTATTCGCACCAGGCTTTATGTCCGACTCAAAGTTTATGTTTCCCCTTAAACTCTTGGGTGTTAAAAATTAAATTTGAGCAGACTGAGAGTCATGGACTTTTCAGGTTTAGTAAGTTGGATGAATAAGTTTCTAAAGACGTGTAGGAGGCAAAGCTAGCTATGTAGGAGTTATTTAGTAGTATTTCCACTATGATCTATTTATGACGGATATGCTTATCTATCTAGTACTCCAATCATCCAAGAGGGCATCTTCATATGTTGCTCTTGGTGTGTTTTGTGATAATTATATTTGATCAAAACTTAGGAATGGTTTTGGGATTATGTAATTAAATATGAAATATTGATTTCAAATGGTCAAAAAAGCTATTTTTGAAATCTGTATTGATTTTATTTCATATTCACGTGCTTCTGATATTGTGGATACCATTAACATTACCATACTTTGTTGCCCGAAGTTAATACTATAGATGACTGCAGCGTATGTAGCGCTTAGCTTTGGTCCTCAAAATAGGGGATGTTATAACTTGGTATCATAGCATAGGTTTATGAAAACTTAAATGAAATTTTAAACTTAAGATGATTTTTGAAAATATAATCCTAATAAATTAGAGAAAAGATTGGGGTATGGGATAATATTATAGTAACGTACTTGAATTTTCTATATATAAGTATAGCTTTATCTCTATTCTCTCATCTCTCTTAGGTTATTCTTCTGTATCTTACAAAGACTCAAATGCAAATTTAAAAGGAGTAAGATATGGATGCTAGGAATGGAAGAGTTAACCTTGGTGGAGGAAGCACCTGACTAATGAAAATGTCAAACCAAATACTAGAAGGAATCCAGGTTGGGCAAAAGCTGCTAATGTGGATGCTGGAGCACCGCAAGTTGATATTGAAGCTATGTACCAATTTTTTGTCAACATGATGTAAGTTGGAGTTGCTGTAGAATTAGTCAAAGAAAATGTTGGAGCAGGAAATCAAGAAACTCCGTTGGTCAGTAGCTATGCAATATTGAGCAAAGATTATGCTAGGGTTGGAGGAAAGATGTTTATCAGCATTGAGGATGCAATTGAAGGGGAAAATTGATTGCTTCATTGCGAAAAGATTTTTTCTTATTTGGGACTGAACGACGAGCATAAAAAAGAGATTGGCATCCAAACAGTTGCAAAGAGCAACACTGTACTGGTGGAACGGTGTTACTATAGGAGTTGCTGAAGAGGATATGACTTGGGCAGAATCCAGAAGGAGGTTTGAGGAAAGATTCATATTGGAGATCGCCAAGTCAACTCCGCTACGATTGTTTGCTGAGTTTGTGTAAGGAGACATGACAGTGCTTGAGTATGCTACCAGATTTAAGGAATTATCAAGATACAGATATGCTACGGTTGATACGGTTATTAAAAGGAATGAGAAGTTCATACGTGGATTGAGATCCAAGCTTGCTAAAGCAACTTTACCATATATTAGGGATCCGTGCGATGTAGTTTTGAGAATCAGAAGAGAAAATTTTTCCATAAGAAGGGAGATTAGAAGAGTGGAGCTGCCAAGAAAAGAAAGACAGAAGTTATCTGCTTTAAGTGTGATAAGATAGGGTATTTCACTAATGAATGTCGTTGAAGGGATGGAAATAAAGTGATTAGGATAAAGAATATCAAATGCTTCAACTATGATCAGGTTGGATATTATAAGAACCAGTGCAAGGGATCGGCCAAGGATGGAAAGGGAAAAGTGTTTGCATTGGAACTAGCTAACTCAGGACCAACAGCAAGGGAGAAAAGGAAAGCTGTGTTGGGAGGTACGCTTTTAATTCAGAGTATGTCAGTAAGAGTTCTATTTGATACCGATGCACCACATTCTTTTATATCTCATTATTGGTAAATAAGCTTAACCTAGAACCTTCGTACCTAGTTACATCCTTAAGGGTTGCGAATCCGATATGAGGGTATGCGACTCTTAGGATAAGATGTGACTATGTAGAGCTTGAATTTTTAGGTCATATATTTGCTTGCAGTTTGCATGTGTTTGATTTCGTAGGTTTTGGAATTATTTTGGATATGGATTGGTTAAGTAAGTAGGATTCTAGGATATTTTATCATGATGGGAAAATATCACTTAGACATCGTAGTTGTACGCTGTAGAAAAACCGAAATTAGGTTCTTGTGCTTTGTTGGGTGTTATGAATGGAGAAGATGAGTTGAATCGAGTTTTCTATGTTACAGAATTCGCAGATGTCTTTGAGACCGTGAAAGGACTACCGTTGGAGCAAGCTATTGAATTTTAGATAGATTTATTACTAGGAGTTGAACCTATGAGTAGACCGCCAAGTATAATGATATCCACCGAGATGAAGGAGGTAAATGTGAAATGGGTGGATTTAGAAGGTAAGAATTTCATCAGGCCAAGTAGTTCGCCTTGGGGAGCAGCCGTAGTATTTGTTAAGAAACCGGATGGGTCGTTGAGGTTGTGTATCAATTATCGTAATCTGAATGAGAAGACGATAAAAAAAGATACCCGTTACCTAGAATTGACGATTTGTTCGACCAGTTGAGTGGAGGCAAAGTATTTTTTCAGTTGGATTTAGCAACAGGGTTCCATCAACTTAGAGTTGCAAAGGATAGTATTCCTTTGATGACGTTTAGGACCAGATATGGATAATACGAATGGCTAGCGATGCCATTTGATTTAACTAATGCGCCAGCATTCTTCATGGACTTGATGAACAAAATCTTCCGAAAGTACCTGGATAGATTTATATTAGTAATTATACATGAAACATTGATATATTCCAAGGATAAAAAGGACCATGAAGTTCATCTTAGGATAGTGCTTGAGGCATTAAGACAACATCAATTGAAGGTAAAGTTTTCGAAGTGTCACTTTTGGAAGAAGGAGGTGAAGTTTCTTAGTCATGTAGTCTTAGAGAAGAGGTTGTCAGTAGATCTACCTTAGATGACGCAGTGCATAATTGGATCTACCTTAGATGACGCAGTGCATAATTGGAAGAGACCTAGGACAGTGATTGAGATAAAGAGTTTTTTGGATTAGCCTGCTATTACCAAGGATTCATTAAGAATTTCTCACGGATAGCAGCATCGATGATTAAGCTAATTCGAAAAGATGTGAGTTTGTTTAGACTGATAAGTGTGAGGAGGCATTCCATAAACATAAATATTTATTGATTGATGCACCTGTGTTAATTGTTGTAGAGAGAAATCAGAACTTAGTGTTATACACGGATGCCTGTGAACATGATTAGGAGCCGTGTTAATGCAGAGAGGTAAAGTGATTGCCTATGCTTCTTGATAGCTCAGTTCGCATGAAGTTAGATATCCAACTCATGATTTGGAATTAGCAGCGGTAATTTTTGTTAGCAGCGGTAATTTTTGCGTTGAAGGTGTGAAGACATTACCTTTTGGGAGAAAGATTCGAGTTGTTTACATATTATAAGTCACAATGATATTTATTCTTTCAGAAGGAGTTGAATATGAGACAACATAGATGGTTAAAGTTCATAGCCACATACAGCTCTGGTATTGAGTACGCACTGGGAAAAGGAAATAAGGTTGCAGGCGCACTTAGCAAAAAACAACAGAATGTAGTATTGGCATTGATAGCTGAGTGGAAATATTAAAAGCACTGATTAAATGTAGAGTATAATGGAAATCCGAGGCAAGTTCTAATCGAGAAATTGCCATGTTATTATGTTAAGAAGTTCGACCGATGATGACAAAAGGATTGCATTTAAGCAAAAAGACGACCATGTGTTAGCTGAGAAGATTAAAAGGCTAGAGGTCGGAATTGAGATTGATGATTTGAAGGATTTTATTCTTGACTAGAGAGGGTGGTTGAGAAAGAAGGGACGATTGTGTGTCCCGAATGTAGAAAACCTAAAGAAGGAGGTCCTTAGAGAACGTTATCGATCAAAATTTACAATTCATCCTGGGGGACCAAGACATACCAGGATATGAAAAAGAGTTTCTTCTGGGAAGGTATGAAGAGAAATGTAGGCCTATGGGTGAAGTAATGTTTGAACTGTCAACAGGTAAAGGTTGAGCATAAGAAACCAAGTGGGTTACTTCAGCCTTTGGATATTCCAATCTGAAAATGGGATTCTATCTTAATGGAATTCATAAATGGATTACCAAGGTCGAATAGGGAAAATGAGAGTATCTGGGTTATAGTGGACAGCTGACTACGAGTGCACACTTTATACCCGTTAAGTCGACCAGGACAACACTAGATTTAGCTAAGTTATTCATGAATAATATTGTTAGACTGCATGGAATTCCTAGTAGTATGGTAAGCGGCAGAGATCCCTTATTCACAAGTGAATTCTGAAAAAGTCTACATGATACTTTAGGTACCAAGCTCGATATAAGTACTGCTTATGATCCGCAGACAGATGAATAAACAGAGAGAGTTAACAAAGTTCTAAAGGATTTGTTAAGAGCTTGCATACCATCTGCACTTTATCGATTTTTCGTATAACAACAGTTATTTGACTAATATAGGTATGGCATCATTTTGAAGCTTTTTATGGAGACCATACAAATATCCTATTTGTCATTTAGAGACCAGTGATAGATTAGTTCTTGGTCCTGAATTGGTTAGAGAAGCTACGGAGAAGATTGAGTTAATTTTCGTTGGAATGAAGGAGGCTTGGTCTAGGCAGTAGAGTTATGCTGACAAGAGACAGAAAAACTAAAAATTCTTGGTTGGATATTATGTTTTCATAAAAGTATCACCGATGAAGGGCGTGATCAGATTTGATAGATCGGGGAAATTAGTACCAACATTCGCTGGATCATTTCCTGTTATAGAAAGGATCGAGGAACTCGCATATAGAATAGAGTTACCGAATAGTGTGACAAGAGTTCACAGCATTTTTCATATTTCTCATCTAAGGAAGTGTATTCGAGATCCAGAGACTAGTATTACATCGAACGTATTAGAGGATCTAGTAGTGGAACCAGATATGACTGTAGTTAGAAAACCAGTTTGTATAGTTATGAGAGATGAGAAGAGACTATGAAAAAAGGCAGTCAAATTAGTCAAAGTCCAGTGGAGCAACAACGAGAGAGACTATACTTGGGAAACCGAAAGCACAATTAGGGACACTTATCCTAACTTTTTTCATAGTATGTTTTACCTTTATGTCTGATTGTGTAGGTACCTTATCATAATTTCGAGGACGAAATTTTTGAAGGAGGGGAGTCTGTAATGACCCCAATTTTAGTTAACATTATTTAGACATTTAATTAGATAAATTAAATTAAGTAATGTAGAAGGTTAAGAAGTTGAGATTTGATAATTAAACTTGAGCCATGCCTTATGAATGAACTAAAATAAGTAATTAAAACTTAAGACAAGGAGGAGGAAAACTAGAAGGGAAAATAGGAACCTTATTTTATATCCTAAAACCCTCTCATTCTGCACTTCACTCACTCAGTTGCATCTACAAACTAAACTAAAACTAAAGGGGTGTGGCCAACCATTAAAGAGAAGGAAAACTAAAGATTAAATCTAGGAGATCCAAGATCAAGATCTTAGGAAATCAACCTTGATCAAAATCTCAACATTCTTAATCAATCCAAGGTGAATAATTAGTTTACATCTCAATTTTGATAATGATTCGGTTTTAAGTTAGATCCATATTATTTGCAAGTATTATGCCATGTTTTGATATATTAAATAGATATATATGCTTGTTGATGATTTATATGGTTTTTATTATGTGTTTAGATTAGAAAATCTATCAAACGACATCCAAATGATTTGCGTTTTTGGGATATAGTCAAAATTATTATTTTATAAGGTGGTTTCAAGTTTCAAAATTTTCTAAATAATTTTGTATTTATTATGAATTTTCCAAGTGAGAAAATAGCGAGTTCAGATTTAATTACTTAAGGAAATTTAATAACGTTTTTGGGATTGAAATATGTGTGTGTGTATGTGTATTAAAAAACATATTTAATGTGAATTATTATGATTTTTGGAGATTTTTCTAAGTGATTAACTATGGTATATACATTATTTAAGTTATAGGACTTAAATGATTTAAACTTTTAATTAAGGAGAAGATGCTTAAATGTTAAATTATCTTGAAAAGGTTTCAAACTAGTTTCGGTAGAAATTCTGAAAAGAGAAGCTGATAAAGTTTTATCATCCAATAAAATTTCAACAATTTTTTTGGCAAAGCCAACTGACTTTATAGTGGGTCGTGCCATTGTATATAAATGAAGAAAAGGTGTTCTACACATGCACAAAAAACCTATATGGTTTTATAGTGGCCATTCCACTTATAGTACATCAAAGGTGAGAAGAAAAAGTGATTATACAGCTATATTCTAGTTTTATAGTAGCCATACCACTAGTACATAACTGAAATAAAAGGAGTCAAGACTTCCCAGAAGGACAAAAGTCCCTTTTGTCATTACTGATATCGATATCTGTACCAGGACCAATAACATGCTGAATAGCAAAAAAGAATGTCGCTAGATACAGATCATAAGACCTCGAAAGAAAAAATTAGAGATAAATTCGATCCCAAGTAGTATCTAAGAATTGCCACCAATTGCATGCACCATCATAACTTGTGGTTGACAGAGAAAGTCCCTCACCCTCAACATGATACACCAGCTTCCTAGACTCAACTTCATCACCTAAGAATATATGATAACTTTTCCTCTATGGATCATACCTCATTTCTGTTTCTACATGTACCCATGAACGCTCAATAGGTTCCCAATAAATTATCTCATTATCAGATTCATTGAGTGCAGGAGATTCCGCTGACTCTACAGCAGGAGAAACAACAATAGCAGGATTAGAGACAAGCAGAGAGTAAACCTTGGTGACCCATCTCATTTCCGGCCTGGGAGGGGCACTTTGTCGGCAGGTAGAATTGGAGTAATTGAAGAACACTTCTCCACCAAATGACCAAATGACTGACAATAGTACATATTTCAAGCTTCTAGCTGTAATTAACTTTTATCTCCACTTTGAGACCTTCCATAAATCTAACTTTCAGAAACAATGGAAGCGGCTTCATTATGGTTATTTCAATTAAGGCCCTAACATATAGTAAATTCTTGCACGAAACCGTATTGGAATCAATGCACTTGAATTTTCCAATAAGGCTCGCAAGCTAGTTCAGACCAAGAAAAGTTTGGAGGACAGAAGGAATAATGGAGAAAGTGGCACATACTGGAATCGACAAAATCTGCTCTCTAGTTCTGTCTATACCAACACTCCAAGGAGTCACAATAAATAGTTTCCCCTTAATAATAAGAGGGATAGAATCTAGCACTATAAGTCTGTATTCCTAATTTCTGAAATGGAATAAGAAAAAGTAATTCAAATATTGGACATGTAGCGAACCTTTAAGTTTCCATGCTCATCGACAATGTTCATGAACGGCCGAATTAGAAGAAGAAGCATCTAGAAAAAATCCAACAAGGTGATCTGACCAATGGTTAACAACCTCCTGAAGCATAAAAGGAGGGATCACATTAGAACCATCAATGACTTGAGTTGTAAATTTCTACAAGGAGTATTCACCAGCATTCCGAAGCAATGATTTGAACAAATAAGACAAATCAGGCTTGACACCACAGGGACGCAATCGATATCGACATAATAAACTTCAGATTAGTCTCTTGAGTTCATAGCACAAGCTATAGGAATAAAGGATTCAGGAACTGGCATTTTGGGTATAGAGGAAATGTTTTCAAATACTGATGCATCATTCAAAGTACATGACTCCACATTAATTCGACCAGAAGAGCCTTGCATAAGCAAAACATACATATTAGGCTCAGAGATACCATCCAGAATAGCATTTACAACAACCCCATTAAATAAAGTGGAATCGGCACAAAACCAGTTTCTCTCATAGCATATCATGTTCAAATAAGGCAAAGTAAGGTTTACGGTAGAGATACCTGATAAAGGTACCGCACCAGTGTTAGTCGAAACAATTTCGGCTTCAAGGAGCAACATAGGGTTAATCGCGTTACAGTCAACAACCGGTAGAGCAATTGGAGGCAACACAGGGAAGCAGTTGGTAGTAACAGACAGAATAAAGGATGGAGAAGGCGGTATTGCATTGAGAGAAAATTGCCTGCCAGATCTTATTTGCAATGATATTGCCAAGGAATTAGCGTAGCGATCATTTATCTTTCAGTTATTTTCCATAAGATGAAGCGAAGAACGGAGATAAGAGCAGACGAGGCTACAGGGAAGATGAAGAAGGAGGGGAAAGGAGATTTGGAAAAAATCATCGTGAAAAAATTGCCATGATGACGAATTCTTGTTACGATAGCACCTCTTAAGCGAAAACGCCATGAATTCAACATATATTGATGGTAGGTGAAAAATATTTTCTTTAATAAGTGAAAACACAATTTTCATACAAGTTATATCTTCACCACTTAACCTGCAAGCTTCAAACATCATATTTCCGCCTCTAACCCTTCTGCATCTATTCGATACCAATATACACGGTATCAAGTTATTCATGTGCAGTGCATTAGACCTATGTGAAAGGTAGTAATGTTGTCGAAAGTATACGTGCGTAAGGGGGTGAAGTTGTATTTCTAGGTTTCGAATTTATAAACCCGCCTTTGATTTAATATCTTTGAAAGAGTTGCTGCTTTTGAACCCATTCGATACCCTACCTGCCACATTGAAACCTTTCATCATAGCAAGAGGCCGCTTCTTATGACCCTTAGATCAATGAGTGCGAAAGGTAGGTTTTGAACCAATACCCCTCCACAACAATTGAAGTCGAAAGCAATACTTTTAATTGGTTTTGAAGCTATACTTCATAACTTCTTATTGAACCCAATGCTTTCGAAAGGTATGCTTCAAATGTTTCAAAAAGTATGTTTTAAGTGTTTTGAAATATATGTTTTAAGTGTGTGGAAAGGTTTGTTTTAAGTGTTTCAAAAGATATGATTAATGGGTTCGAAAGAGGATGTCTAAGATTTTAAATAACGATTTCGAAAGGTCTATTTCTAATACATTCGGAAGGAAGGTTTTGGCCTTTCAATCTAATGTTTTCAAGGTTAAAGTATTTATATTGTTTTAAAGGGATAGACAACCCTATTGATTTTAAGTTTTCATCATCGTTGTTTTATACAAAAAGAGTATATCATGGTTTTAAGTAAAGCAAAGAGTATATTTACCTTGTTTAAGTATGATTCGAAACGGTTGAATCGATTTGAAAGAAATAGTTTCAAAGAAAATTGAATAGGGTAGTTGATCCTAAGTATATGACTCAGATATTAGATGACCAGATGGGATTGGTATGGGGTCGCGCCTTATACTTTAGCTAGTAGCCCTTAGCTAAAATAATCCCAAAATTCTAGTGTGTAGGGCTTTGTCACAGGTAAGACTAAAATGATATTACACACAGAAAGAATACACAGAGTAGATATAGTTTATTGGTAATCCCGCAAAACCATTAGGACCAGCTGACCCTACGAGATGTAAGTTAAGGACAAACCGCCAGTATTGTGACTAACAGAAATTAGAATATTTATTATGTTTGGTAGGCCCGAGTCAGCCAGTGGTTAACAGTTAGTTAGATAAAGCTATAATGTTTGAAAAAGTAGTCCATTGATTACCTAATTTATATGCATATATGTTATTGTTATTGTTGTTATAATCAGTTTGATTGCAGGATTTTGTTTTGCAAAAGATATGTTTTTTAAAGGATATTAGTGAGAGGAAGCCCGTTCCACTAAGTGGCGTGGTCCCACTTAACATCAGTAAACCAAGATGTAATAGAATTATTCACATTGAGCTTTATGTCTGACTTAAAGTTTATGTTTTCTCCCTAAACTCTCGGGTTCTCAAAATTAAATTTATGTGTATGGAGAATTAAGGACTTTTCAAGTTTAATAGGTTGGACGAATAAGCTTCCGAAGACATGCAACAGCAAAGCTAGCTCTGTAGGAGTTATTTAGTAGTATTTCCACTATGATGTATTTATGACTGATATGTTTATCTATCTGGTACTCTGATCATCTAATGGGGCATCTTCATATGTTGCTTTTGGTATGTTTTATAGTAATTATATTTGATCAAAACCTAGGAATCGTTTTGGGATTATGTAATTGAATATGGAATATCGATTTGTAATGTAATCAGAAAAGCTGTTTTTGAAATCTGTGTTTATTTCATATTCGTGTGCTTCTGATATTATGGATACCATTAACATTACTGTACTTTGTCACCGAAAGTTAATAATACAGATGACTGTAGCATCTGTAGCGCTTAGCTTTGAGCCTAAAAATAGGGGGATGTTACAACTTATGAAGGAAAATACACTAAATACTCTTGAATTTGCTCTTGTAAATTACCTATTCTTCCCTCTTTGTATGACCTTCGGCATCCTATAGCAGGGATTTTGTGTGACAACGGCACTCATGAAATATGGCATCGGTCAATAGCTTACGACACGTGGCATTCTTATGTATTGAAATGCTCTTGATTGATTACCGATAGCATCGATTGGAAGCATTATGGGACAAGTGGCATCGATATTGTGTGGTATTGGCATAAAGCAGCTTTCCTCTGCCTCTTATGTATTCGGGAGGATCGACTTCGACATCGTCATCCTGGTTTTGTCTTCTTGGTTGAACAACATAGGAAGAAGACAGAATTGTCTTGCTTTCAACATCTTTGACACGCATCATTATCATCTTTGATTATAATATCGACAATAATATTGGCCATAGCTTTGATGACTTCGATGTTGGTCAACACTGGGATCTATCTTCATTTCTTCAACAGAGTCATTCATCAATAAGGCACTATGGTATCAATCAGCTTTTTCCATGATAGTCAAAGTCAACCATGAGTGGATGTCGATATTAGCTTGAACACACACACACACACAGATATATGTATATATATATCTGTGTGTATGAATCATAAAAGAAGATTTGTGGACATTGACAATGTTTATTGTCGACACTGCTCATATGGATGTGCAAGGTCTTCGGTGTGCCATATAAAAATGATGTGTGATGTCATCATTAACGAAGACCTGCATAACTTTATACTCCTCTGTTAATAGAGTGCAACACTGGAGAATCGCAAGGTGATGATGTGCGAAGTGGTTGAGGGTCGGCATCGAAGAGATATGTCGCCAATTTTATATGATGTGTGGTGAAATACATCATCGAAGAGATACGATGCCGAATAGATATGACACCGAAGTGATGAAATGCGGCACTATTGATTTTCGACATAGGACCTAGTGGCTCCAATCCCTTTGTGACTTTATCACTTATAGCATTATTTTTTATATTGAAATTATATGGATAACAACAACGTTGCTTTGTATGGAACTACTCAATCCCTATTAACCGTCGCAGCTAATTTGACAGCTAATTCCACCTCTTCCAAGTGTAAAAATTGAGATGCGTATCAATAGAATTCCTTCGTGGCAATCGGTTGTTTTCCTGTTCAATCACCTACCGAAACCAGTTTTGGGATAAACCCCTCGGTCAACCCTATCAACACAATCCCCTCTCTTAGATTACTCACTTATGTTATTATAGCATTAAATATTTTTAATTTTTTGCAGAGTCTCTCCAGTAATGCCGATTAAGAGTCAATAACGACATCATATCTTTAGGTTGCACTATGTGGACCTAAAACTATTCCATGAACTTCTTCGCTAATTGATCAAAGGATGATATGGACCTCAACACAAGTTGAGTGAACCACATTGTGGCAACTTTGTCTAAGAATATAGGAAAGCACATACATCTCACACCATTTGTAGCAAAAGCATTATCCATTTTTCATATGTACGTTAATAGATACTACTTTAGATTAGTAGTTCCGTTATAAGATGGCATAGTTGGCATTACAATTTGGTCGGACTAGGCGATGAATCCCATTTGTTATTGTTTATACGGTGGATTTCACTTAGCAATCCTTTCACCATACGAGTGATGTACTCCTCTCTGCTCACAAAGAGCGAAAGGTACATCCTCAAGTGTTTGACTCTGCAAATGTTCTAGGTTTATAGCATGACGTCTAGGCTTCCTAGTCATTGGGGATGCCATTCATCCAAACCTCCTCTGTCTATGACATGTTGGTTCTACCATATTCGTTTAAACATCGCTAGTCTTTGCTCTAGCAGCTTGTTTGTGATGACCCACATTTCTAACCTCTACAAACGACACTTAATACATCCACGGTATTTGTGTGCGGTTGCCCAAGCATCCGAAAGATGAGTTATCATGGGATAAAATAAAAATATATAATAGAATTCTCACAATGGAACAGTTAAATATAATATAACACTATGATAGTACATATGGTTACTCCTTAACATGGTGTTATCAGAGTTACCAAAGCCTAGGTAGTTATAACAATTTTCCTTTACACTTGTTGATACATAATAAACATACATAATAAACATAATAGTAGAAATAGATAGCTAGGTAGATAAGGAGTCTCCTTCTCGACCACCATCTTCAGAAGATCCCAAAGAAACCTGATACTCCCCAACTACTCAAATAGAAATCAGTACCCGAGAGTTTAGGGAAAACAAACAACTTGGGTCAGACAATAAGTCTGGTAAGAGTAAACACCAAAGAAAAATGGAATACGCAAAAAAAACATGTGAGACCATGCTTCCAAACAGGGAACTGGTTTCCTCTCACCAGAACAACATCCCAGCATAAAAGAATGTATATAATAATAATACATCACGAAGTGTGCAAGATATTTCCCGATGCATTTAAGAAAGAAATAAATTCAAAGATTTGAATCAAAAATAAGGAAATGGAATTTTTCCAACAATAATTAGGAGGGTGTTCCCCACTTACCTAAAGTATACCCTTAGAATATACCTGAGAACTACGATGGCTCTCGGAAACATTCAAGTCACACCTCACCAACTTTACCAAGTATCCGAGTATTTTACATCTCAATACACATATAACCAAAACCAATCTAGAGTAAATGTGATAATACCTAAATGGGAGAAACCCTACATACCTTGGCCCACACTCGCTCTTTTGTTTTAGTGATTTCCAACAAAAGATATCAATGCTCCAAACAAGAAACAAATCGTCTTAGATTAATGAAACACAAAGAAGGATATTAAATTAGTTAGTCGGCAAACCAACTATCGAGGACAACAAAAATGATCGTATATGGAAATTAAATTTTACTCAGCACTACTCGATTTCAACTTGCACCGTCCCTTGGTTAACATGATGCCAAACAAGTAAAGGTAGTGTTACCTCTAGGCATTGACTCGATATACATTCTTAACTTTTGGAATGGAGATAAGTTTCCATACCTCGACGTTTAGTGCTAAGTATATAACTAAATCCTTTCCATATAAGTGATGTCGCTTTATGAAAATTAAACTTCTTACCCTTATCACCAAACTTCGATGTTTGGTACTAAGGATAATACTAAATCTTTCTACAAACGAATCAAAATTTTAAACTTTTACAACCAAATTACTTCTTGGATTTCACATAAAAAATATTAACTACAACATTATTGAAAATGGTTAATTAACTTCAAACATGAGGATTTACTTCAAACTTCATTATTTTAAAATGATTTCATTATTAGATTGATCAATTAACCTTAAATATCATTATTAAAATGATTAATTAACTTTAAACATCAGTATTAAAATGACTAATTAACTTTAACCATGATTAATTACATTATTTAAATGGTTAATTAACCTTAAATATCATTATTTAAATGATTTACTAACTTCAGACATCATTATTAAAATGATTAATCTACTTTGAACTCCATTATTAAAATGATTAATTAAAATAATTGATTATTAATGTTTAGAAATAAATCTATTATTCTAAGATAAATTATAACTTAAAAATATATTTAAAATCTCAAAATTCCTTTTAAATACTTATGAAATCTTTATGAACCCCTTTGAAAAGAATTTAAAAAATATTTAGAGTAAATAACCTTTTGTACTTCATTAAAAAATAAAATATTTTTGAACTGCGTCCATAACGACTATCGATATATGAACCATAATATAACGACTCAAATTTTATCATCTAAATTTGTGAATACTTAATTTATTTTAAATATTCAATTAATGGTTCTAATAATTTAATAACCCTCTTTTAATTTATGTTTAATATTAGAAGATTCATTTTTGAATTCTGTTTACATAAATGGGTAGTTCGACGGAAAATTGAAAATTTGACTAAAACACATTTTTTGGATTTTCAATTTTTTATCAAACAACATGTTATAGAAGTTGTATTACCCTTGTATAAACTTTAAAACAACATTTAAATGTCTTAAAAAAAATTATTTTGTAATGTGTAAGTAAAATAAGAATAATAAGGATTTATAAATAAAAATATTTAAATTTCAGACGAAAAGATGGATTGAAAAAGAAGATTCCTTAAGTGTGTAGATTTGCAAAGGTACTAGAATCATTTTATAAACCAACATGTTTCCAAATGTGTGACATTTAGGTGGATTAAGTCTGATGTAAGAGCTGAAAATGTAGATTTAAAGGCATTTTGGCATTTTCCCTCTTTTATTTTATTTTATTTTTCATATTTTATTTCATTTTACACACAAACACATACATCTTTCATCTTATATTTTCATTTCATACTTCATCTTCTTTACTCCTATTTTCCCATCTTCTCTTCCTTTTTAAAATTTTGAAATATCTTATCTTTTAAACTAAGTTTATACTTTACTCAAAAGACCAAAACTTTAAGCATTTCAACAAAACGGAAAAGGTGAGTTACTCATAACTTGTCCAAATATTTTGGTGAAATGAATATAGTGTAAATTTATGGATTTGCTTGGCTATGAATGTGTAATTGATTTTCATGCTTAAGTAATAGGCTCAAAAATCATATTTTTATTTATATTAGCCTTAAAAAGGACAAAGATAGTTTACCATAAGGAAGAACAACATACTGTTCTCTTTTTTGATTTAAATTTCATCTCGATATCCATGATCAAAATCCATAGCATGCAAACCGTTTAAAACTAGCCTAGGCGAAGTTGTCTGTATTAGTTTCTAGTTATTGTTAAAAATGGTCGGAAGTGGTTTTGTCAAATAATGTGGGAGATATGGGTCTAAATCAATAAGTGATCAAGTTGTGGCAGTTTTTCGATGAGTGCAATTCATCGAATGGAGAGTACGATCGTGTTTGTGTTGGTAAACTTGGATTTTTAAGGCTAGTCGTAGGATTTTAGGATGTTGGATGCCGTGGTGTTGAGATGGACTGATTTGGGTCTACTACCTAATTCTAGCAATCTTGGTGGTTTGCGGCAGACCGATTGGAGCTAGAGTAACCTGGGGTGATGGTGGAGCTATAATGGCGGTCGTTGGTTGTGCAGTGGCTTGAGATGCTCGGTTGAGCTAACTCTAGGGGTTAGAGAGTTATTTTTTGTGTTCTCCTTTGCTAGGTTCGGCCAACGTCAAGGGAGCATCGAGTTCGACATCATGGGCCAAGGAAGTGGAGCAAGGAGGCGGCGATCTAATGGTGGTGGTGTGATGGCATGGAAGGGGCCAACGCATCGGTAGTGGCAAGGCTTCCCAAGGGGTTGTGTTTTCCTCGATGCATTTCTTTTTAGGTTGTTAGGTAAGATTTTGTTTTGGGGATCCTAAGGTGACAGTGGTAGGTCGATCAAAGCAAGTTGGTGCAGGTGGACGTAGGGGTAGGGTCAAAGCTGTGATCAGCGATGATGGTGAGGCATGCACGTGCCCACGTGCATGATTGTGCATCCTTTTCTTAGCACAAGGTTTTGATTTTTGGAGATGGGATGGAGTGGGAATTTTGTGTGTTAGGAGAAGAAGCTGTCGTGTAGGTTGGGTAATGGGCCGAGTTTGGGCCGAGTTTGGGCCTAGTTAGTGAGTTAGTAGAGTTTAGTTAGTTAAGTTTTTAATTTAATTAAGTTAAAATTTGAAAAATTGTAACGCACCCATATGTAATCCATTGACATATGGATTTCAAAGTTAAGTTCATATTAACTAATAGAACACATTTGTAAAATCATTTGTCCCATATGTTGAAGTGCAAATTATTTATAAAATAATACCAACTATGTATAATTATGTCATTCGATAATTATATTTTATCACCGACAATTTGTTGGTAGAGTAAAACACCATTCTACTGTATTTAAATTAAATAAATTCTATTGCACATCTATTAGCAGAATAAATCTCCATTCTGCTATCTATTAATTTGGATATTTTTTATATGACAGAGACTAGGATAAATGATGTATTATATGTTGGTTGATAATTATGGATTTTATTTATGTACATTTTGCTTATGTAAATATCTCTGATCTAGTTTGGAATGTTGAACAAAATAAGTAGTAACTGGTGTAAGTACCATAAGGTCGCAAAGTCTCTTTCCAATTTGAAAAGAAATGGATTTAAATTTAATTTAACTTTATAATATTTGACGTAAAGTGTTCCTATATGTATGACGCTATTAAATTAAGAAATTATTTGTTAATAAAGTTTAAGTTAATTATTATTTTAACAACTAATGTTTAAGTTAATCATCATTTTAATTAATGATGTTCAAAAATTAGTTAATTATTTGTAAATAATGTTATTTTAATTAATCTTTTAATTAATGGTTTAAGTCAATCAATCTTGTAATTAATGGTTTAAGTTAATTAATCTTTTTATTAATGGCTAAGGATAATTAATTATTTATTAATGATGTTTAAATTTATTTACTCTTTTATTTATCGGGTTTTAGAGTTAATTAATTATTTTGCAATAATATTTAAAAAATTATTTTAATACTGATATTTTAAGTTAATTAATTTATTTATAATGGTGTTTATGTTGATTTAGTTAGTTTAATAACATATTTTAAATAAAAATATTGTTTTTTATACAAGGTGTCAAAAGTTCATAATTTTTTTTGTAAAGGGATTTTATTTAATAAAAGAGTATATAAATTGGAAAGAGATTTTGAAATTTGGAAAGGAAGTGGGTTTTAAAAACCTTGTTGAAGTGAATTGTTTACGGAATTTATGAAATCATATACTTGACATTAAAACTTCGAGGCAGGGATACTTCTGCCTTCGGCATATAAACCATTATTTCCGTTATGATTTGGTTTTCATGTTTGTGAAAAATAAGAAATAATCCTTCTTAGCTTTGGTGGTATAGAAGCATTTTATTTACTTAACATAGAGGGATTAGTGGTTTTTGGTTATAGAAAACAATGTTTTAAATAAAATTAGTTTTGAACCATTTGATAGGATTGTGAAATTAGATATCACTCTTAAATGCCTTATGAATATTCTCATACCATTGTATAAGTATATAGTAAAGTTTTCTAAATATTGAAAGAAATGGTTTGGGAATATACCTATAAAGGTGAGATAAGTATATAAATATTTTGGTAAACAACTTAAGTATTTAATTAATGAAGATAAATTAAAGTGGCTTAGTGGATACCATACAAAATTGAATCCTTGTTTGTTTTTTGGTTTGTTTGATAGTTAGATAACTAACTGTCAAAATCTTGACTAATTTTTAACTCTATGAATATCTAGGGAAAACATGGGCATAATATGGTATAGTTATCTTTGATGTTACTGTATGTGTAAACTCATGTGTTCTCCTAGGATAAATGATAAGAAGATTCATCCACTTAAACAGTTAGGGGTAATCCCGCTCTTACGTATTGTTTGCTTATTTTCGAAAGAACCCGAGTTGAGTTTACCGAAAAACATCGAATGTTGGTTTGAAGTGATCGGGATTGGATAAGTATGAATTATCAAAAAACCACTTCGAACCAACCAAAGTGTTCAAATTGGAAGCATCTTCAAGATGATGGAATTGAGGACGGAGCTCTTTGATGTGCATGGGCTAATTGCTACTAATCCTGAGGGAGATTCCAAAATAAATGTACTAGAAGTAGTGCCTTCTGTTTGTTCATATCCTAAACAACTTGTATGGATGAATGTCGGCATTGCATTGTCTCCTAAATGGCGGTGTTGACATTCCAATGGGGATTTTGATATAAAACGTAAAGTGTAGCCTCAATACTCAACAACCTGGAATGGCTACAACATGGGATATGCAACAGGGCTATGTAGGTCGCATCCATTAGAGTATGTCATCACTCTTCTAGATATATTCATTTATAGATTTGGTTATGCATGAAAGCCCTTGGTAAAAAGTTGCAAAGCAACCGGGGTGATGATATATTTGGTTCTATCCAGTAAGGAGTAAGCTGGTTTTGTGTAGCAGGGGTGAAAGATGTTTCTTTTTAAGCTTGTTGCATTTTTCTAAAGCTGCACTATGATTAGTGGACCCCCGTGCCTTGTCATTAATGGAATCCATTCTCCAAAAAGCGCTATACGAACTTAGTTATGCCTAGCTATGTTAGAAGGCGAGATATAAGCATTCCAACTATATTCATTATTTATATTAGCATCTTTAAATTTTCTATGAAATGTTTTGGGTATCGTAAGGTAAAAAATCGTCTGTATTTATGTACGGTGTGGTCTTATGAGATACCTTTACTCTTGAAAGTTTTATAAAATACAAAAGTTCCTTATGATTTGAGTTTCTCACACTGGTTTTACTAGACTGTTTGCGCCAAAATTGGTCACAAACCCCAAGCGCCGTGAAAACACCAGTGTATGAATACAAACCAATAATATTCAAACACAAATAACAGATCTCAGCAAATATTGAACAATAATCCCAAAATAAAGAACAGAGACACAAGTTTTATAGTGGTTCGGCTATCTCCGGCCTACGTCCACTCCAAAGTTTTTATCCTTTTATTGATTATCCTTCCTGGCTACAAATGATTACAGCAATTACAAGTCCAAATTCGAAATAAGTAGTAGGGATGATGGTGTAGAGTGATCCTGGCAGCGTCCGGGCGTGCTTCCTTTCTTCAAATTCTCCGACCCCTTTTCTGAATGACCAGGGGCTCTATTTATAAGCGTAGGAGGCTGATATTTCTCCTAAAATCCGGGAAGACCACTTCAGGCACGTGAGGGGGCCCACATGCCCGAAATCTGGAGGTCCGGGCCCACCTTGGGATCGATTCGAAGTAAGGTTCGAATCGATCAAGAAATCATCCAATTGAGCTGAAATTTGTTGAGAACATTCTTCAACATGTATGTAAGCTCCTGTAAAAATTTCATTGCATTTGGATCAACGGTTTGGAAGATATGATCGATTCAAGATCAAAGCTCCGTGCGTTCTGCTTGGTTCGAACCCATGCTTCGAAACCATCCTCTCCGAAACCATCTCCTTCGAATCCATAAGGCCGACTCCTTCGAATCCATTCTCTTCGAATCCATACTTTCTGAAGTCACGTCCTTCGAATCCGTGTCCCTTGCTTCGTATCCATCATCTTCGAATCCATGTCCACTGTTTCGTATCCATCATCTTCGAATCCATGTCTAGTGCTTCGTATCCACCGTCTTCGAATCCAATATCTTCGAGTCCCTCTCCTTCGAATCCATAGAGTTCCCATGGATTCGAACCACCATCGATGCGAACTAACCAGTATACACCTTTATGCCTCTCCATCGAGTCGAAGTCCATCGATTCGAAGAACCATCGATGCGAACTGTACCAGGCCGAAACCATGCCATTCGATACGAAGTGTATCGATTCGAACTGTCCTTGCGCAAAGCCTCTTGATCGATGCGAACCTGTTGAGTTCGAATCCATCCAGGTGGGTTCGAATCTGATCGATTCGAACCGAGCACCAGTTCGTCCCTTTTGATGGATTCGAACAACATGCATTCCCACCTTGAATCCATCATATTTCCTCCATACGAACTCCGATTAACTTGAAATTTGAAACATAGCCTTTCCTAATCCTTATCATCATCTCCAACCAATTTCATCCCGATCGAAGTTCAACAAAATTTTGACGATATCGATCGTAGCCTTGATTCCAACCGATCTCCAATCCTGATATTCATAATTCCTTGCCAATTTGTTGATATTCCAGTTTTGACCAAAAAATGGGATAACACTTTGCCCCCCAAAACATGCCTTGTGATAACAAACCGTGTTTTGAATAGTTCCGAATCCAATATCCGAAGTCCAAAGCCATATTGCCTGAGTATATCATCCTTGACTGCTTCGAGTCGGTGTCCAATTCCAGATCCAATAGCCAAAGCCTTAGCCAATTCCGTATCCATTCGAACTCGACAACTGAGTTCCAATCCATCCTTATCCAATAGCCAATAACCGAATCCGGGACCTCTCCGGGTCTATATCCACATCCATAACCTCTTCGGGTTTTTGCCAAGCGTAATCCACATTTGATGTCCTTGGTCCAGTGTCCCTGGACGTTGAGCTAACCTCTCCGGGTTCTTGCCAAGCGTAATCCACACTTGACGACCTTGGCCTAGTGTCCCTGGGTGCTAAACAATGCCATGGCTTAAGTCCTAAGCCGAATCCTGATCTCTCCGGACCCTTGTTGAGCATAGTCCATACTCAACGACCTGAAAATGACAATTGATAATAGAGGGCCTAAGTCCTAGGCCGAATCCTGGTCACTCCGGACCCTTGCCGAGCATAGTGCATACTCGACGACCTGAATGAGCCAATTTACCACGTTCGGGCAAAGTGACTCACCCCTTGCCAGGCATAATCCATACCCGACGACCGTTTATCAAAAATCAGATAAAAATCCAACCAAAATCCAATCCAAAACCCAAATCCGAAAATCCAAATCAAAACCATAAAATCAGAAAACCAAACTAGCAACCAAAACAAAATCAATCATCCGAAGGAAAAATCCAAACAAGAAAGCAAACAAAAACCAGGAGTCCAATCCGAACTCCAAAACCAAACCAGAGAACCAAGTGTCCAATCCAAAACAGAAAAACAGATTTCACAAGCCATAGCTTCGCAGTTTATCATCATTCAGAGCATGCCTAGGGGCTATCTCCGTCCCCGTACATGTGTAAATGACTTTACCGTTTGCTATTAGCTTGTTACTTATTCCATATTATCCTAGTCAATGGATGATCAGTCGACCATCATCCCTGAGCCTCCCATCATCACGGCGCGAGGTGGTCGGTGGTTGCTCCTGCTCCACCGTTGCATTTCGAGTTCCAACGTATTGCTGTAACTGTCCATTCCTCACATGCTCCTCGATAATATCCTTTAGGTGCCTACAGCTGTTGGTATCGTGTCCATCCAGATCGTGGAAGAGACAGTGCCTTCCTGATGTCCTCTCTCGTTCAGAGGGCTCTCTCCTGGCTGGCCTCCGGTAGGGAAGGCGATTCCGAGTATCCATGTATATCTGCTCCAACGTCTCGTTCAATCCTGTGTATGTGGAAAACTTTGGATCCTTCCATCGCTTCCTAGCGTTTCCAGAATCATTATCCAATTTCCTTTTTCCTTTGTCTTTATCCGAACCACCGCTGGATACTGCTCCAACCTCGATTGCACTAACCTTTTTTACCTTTAAATCCGTACTTGCATCTTCTTGTCGAAGGAACCTTTCTACCTCGTGAAAGAATTCGTTGAGATCTTGTGGGGGATCTCGTATCAGAGATACCTTGAAATCAGAGTCCTCCCTGACTCTTGATACTGCTGCCATTAAAACCATCGATGGATCAGGCCGATCCACCAAAGCGACTGCCGCACTGAATCGAGTTAGAAAAGCTCTAAGCGATTCATCCATTCTTTGCTTCACTGATGTCAACGTCATCACATTCTTCGGCCTTTTGACATGAACCCGAAACTGCCCCAAAAACCTTTCCACTAATTCCCTCCAAGTCCTGATAGATCCTTCTTCCAGCTGCCTAAACCACATCGCAGCTATGTCCGTCAAATACAAAGGGAAGCATCGGGCCATCACTTCCTCCGATGCCCCCAGCACCTCCATGTGTCTGGTGTACCTCATCAAGTGATCTGTTGGATCTGTCTTGCCATCATATATCTCCACGCTAGGCAACTTAAACTTAGGTGGGTTCTGAGCCATCCTTATTTCTCGAGCAAACGGACTCCTGTTCACTCCTTCCAAGTCTCCTTTGGCCAAACCACCTCGCACAGTCTTCCTAATCATCTCTACCAATCCAGCGTTGTCTGTCGGGGGTTGCCCCCGAGGGAACTCCGGCACATACTCTTCATGTGGCTCGTTAGTAGCAACGTTGGTTCTAGCCTGTTGGACTCCTCTCAGAGGTCCTCCCGTGTTGGATCCTGTGGGTCTGCCCCCAAGCCCTTGTTGATTGCTTTGTGGCTCCATATCTCGTCCTCCATTGGGTTCCACGTCCCTAGTCCCTTGTCCTGCATCCACAGCGGCTGTTGCTGTCCCTAGGTTCTGCATCCCTGCAGCTCTCATTCGCTCAAAGAAAGTCTGCATCATTTCCTGTTGGTTCTTTAACAATCTTTCCTGCAAAGAGTTTGCCATAGCCTCCATTTCATCCCGGGTTATGTAGATTGAAGCTTGTCCTTCCCCGGCTTCGGAGGATGCTTGTTGACTTCCTTCCTATTGGCTTCTCTCAGCCCTCTGCCTTTTACTATTTTGCCTGGTCATTGTCCTTGAATCCAAATTCTCCAAATCCAAACTTCAAATCCGATGTAGCGGGTGCTAGTTGTTTCTCAGTGAAAGCACCAAAGTGTTTGCGCCAAAATTGGTCACAAACCCCAAGCGCCGTGAAAGCACCAGTGTATGAATACAAACCAACAATATTCAAACACAAATAACAGATCTCAGCAAATATTGAACAATAATCCCAAAATAAAGAACAGAGACACAAGTTTTATAGTGGTTCAGCTATCTCCGGCCTACGTCCACTCCAAAGTTTTTATCCTTTTATTGATTATCCTTCCTGGCTACAAATGATTACAGCAATTACAAGTCCAAATTCGAAATAAGTAGTAGAGATGATGGTGTAGAGTGATCCTGGCAGCGTCCGGGCGTGCTTCCTTTCTTCAAATTCTCCGACCCCTTTTCTGAATGACCAGGGGCTCTATTTATAAGCGTAGGAGGCTGATATTTCTCCTAAAATCCGGGAAGACCACTTCAGGCACGTGAGGGGGCCCACATGCCCGAAATCTGGAGGTCCGGGCCCACCTTGGGATCGATTCGAAGTAAGGTTCGAATCGATCAAGAAAGCATCCAATTGAGCTGAAATTTGGTGAGAACATTCTTCAACATGTATGTAAGATCCTGTAAAAAATTTCATTGCATTTGGATCAACGGTTTGGAAGATATGATCGATTCAAGATCAAAGCTCGTGCGTTCTGCTTGGTTCGAACCCATGCTTCGAAACCATCCTCTCCGAAACCATCTCCTTCGAATCCATAAGGCCGACTCCTTCGAATCCATGCTCTTCGAATCCATACTTTCTGAAGTCACGTCCTTCGAATCCGTGTCCCTTGCTTCGTATCCATCATCTTCGAATCCATGTCCACTGTTTCGTATCCATCATCTTCGAATCCATGTCTAGTGCTTCGTATCCACCGTCTTCGAATCCAATATCTTCGAGTCCCTCTCCTTCGAATCCAAATAGTTCCCATGGATTCGAACCACCATCGATGCGAACTAACCAGTATACACCTTTATGCCTCTCCATCGAGTCGAAGTCCATCGATTCGAAGAACCATCGATGCGAACTGTACCAGGCCGAAACCATGCCATTCGATACGAAGTGTATCGATTCGAACCGTCCTTGCGCAAAGCCTCTTGATCGATGCGAACCTGTTGAGTTCGAATCCATCCAGGTGGGTTCGAATCTGATCGATTCGAACCGAGCACCAGTTCGTCCCTTTTGATGGATTCGAACAACATGCATTCCCACCTTGAATCCATCATATTTCCTCCATACGAACTCCGATTACTTGAAATTTGAAACATAGCCTTTCCTAGTCCTTATCATCATCTCCAACCAATTTCGTCCCGATCGGAGTTCAACAAAATTTTGACGATATCGATCGTAGCCTTGATTCCAACCGATCTCCAATCCTGATATTCATAATTCCTTGCCAATTTGTTGATATTCCAGTTTTGACCAAAAAATGGGATAACATAGACTAATCTGAGCGTTATTTTTCTTATAATACTCGGGTCAGCCCGAGCATATTTTCATATTTAGCTGGACACTTAGAACTGCAGGAGATGGTTTGGATGCCTAAGACATATTTTTGTGTTTTTATTTCACTGTATTTATTGCTGTATTTATCAACATTTATAAGGATACACTGTTATGACTATCCAGACTAATCATTGGTTAGACTCTAATTTTGTTTGAGTATTAATGGAATTTCTTTTGTAAAGAGATAATTTGGATATTATATTATTTATCATGTTATGAGATTTAGTTTTTTCTTTTCTTTTTTTCCTCCAACAATCTATCTTTTTGGCACTTGGATGCTGAGCACATGAATACCGTGGATGTATTAGTGTTGACTTCCGAGGGCTAAAATGGCAGTTTGTTACAGTATCGAAGCTTAGGGTTAAGTGAGAACCTTGGCCCTAGTGAGGTAAACTCATTAGAGATAGAGTTAGTGACACCTTATAATGGGTATGAGTGTGTGTGAGAGCGTGTAGTTGTTAATGCCATAAAAATGATTTATATTGTGATGATTGGTCTGTTGAGTGGTATATGGATTCCAGTCAATGCGAGTAGCTAAAGTTATTGATAGCAATCTCCAAACACTTGGATAAGGCCAACCGACATAGTACTATTTTAAATTGGTAAATGAAATAATTTTACCTAGGAGTATATTTTATATATAAAAGGATAATTTTCAAAAGTTAATATAGTTTATGATGTGTTTGCTTGCTAGGAAATGATAATATTTAATTACTGTTATTTATGGTTTGATTGGTCATCCTCATCCAGTGTGGGCATTAACTAGTATTTGTGGATTCATTTGCAAATTTTCTTTCCTTAAACATGGGTTAGGTGTGGGAACATTGAAACGAACACCTAATGAATTAAGTTTCACAATTTGACTATAAGGCGTTTGATGTTAATGTTGGGTTAAAATTTGATTTTAATAAAAGATAATTGTTAAAAGAAAGCTAGAATATTTTTGGAATAAATATTAAAGAAATGACTTTGTATAAAGAAGTGATTTTACACAAAATTTGATTTATAATACTGTATTTCATAAATAAAAGTTTTTGAGGACTTAAACCCAGATCCTTGAAGAAGATTTCAAATGTTTTATGGAAAAAAGTTAGTAATAATTTTATTTTGGAAAGAAAATTTCCAAGTAAGGAATATTTTCTTTGGATTGGTTTAGAAAATGAGCCATGATTTGTTTTGTGATGATCTAAATAATCTTCTTGTGATGGTTGAATGTTTACCTAGGCAATCGTGGTAGGACACTTAGTAAATTATTCTCTTTATTATTATACGACCGAAACGAGTTCAAATCCAAACAAACCCAAAGCAAGTTGGAAATTTGAGACTTGTTAAAACTATTTACATGGAAATATATATAGTATTGTTTAAAAGGTAGTATTTTAAAAATAGATGAAGTATTTTTATGTTAACTAGTTCGAGTGGCCCAAAAATAACTAAAAAGGGGGAAAGAGATGTGTTCGATTGATACTATTTTGTAGTACCCAGTTCGTCAGTATCACTTTGGGTTACTTGGGCTATATATACGTACATATATATATATATATATATATATATATATATATATATTTCTATGGTTAAAATATATTCAAAAAGGGATTTTTAAATAAAAATTAGGTATTCGGATCTTGAGTTTGCTCATTGGAAATAGATTCAAAATGAAAAGGTTTTGATCCAAATAGTGACATATACCCCCAGGATATAGTAGCGTATTATAGAGGTCTTAAACTTAAGTAGTGTTTAGTGAATATGTTTTCATAAACAATTATAGGAAGTAAATTCGTTAAGTCTTTACTTGTTTCTTCTTTGTTGTTTGAAATGGAAGAAATACCTTTAAGGGGGGAAAAATAATGGCCTAGAAATTTATCACTTGAATTTGTGAATATTTACTTTATTTTATATATTCAATTAATGGTTTTAATAATTTGATAACCCTTTTTTAATTTATATCTAATATTAGAAAATTTATTTTTCAATTATGTTTACATAAATGTTAGTTCGATAGAAAATTGAAAATGTGAACAAAACGCGCTTTTCGGATTTTTAAAGTTTTAACAAACAAAAAGTTATGGAAGTTGTTATACCCTTGTACAAACTTTGAAATAACACTTAAATGTTTTGTAAATAACCTTTTATACTTTACAAAAAATAAAATATCTCTAAACTGCATCCATAGCAACTATCGCTACGTGGACCATAACTTCTAAACTTTTTTTGTAAATCAAAATTACTTCAAATCTTGGTTCCATCAACATTTTAAAAGTGCCAAAGCACCACCAAATATTTATTTTTAAAACCTAAGGAAGAGATCACACGCATTATTTCAAGAGGAATGATGTTCCAAAATGTTGGTATAACGATAACCGCTATAACAACAATTTCATGGAAACAAGCTATGTGTCATATACATTCATTTTTTTATAAGAAACATAACATGAAAGTGAATCATTACAGGTGAGAAACTCTTTAGGGTCTCTCTACAAAAATCCTCTATAAAATCTTTATTATGCAAGTCGAAGTGTGTCGTAAAGACCATTTCGCTTTGAACACTTTAACTTCAATATAAGTCCCCTACTATCTTCAATCCGCTTCTAAGTGGGAGTCAAAATAATAATAATCATTAAAATATATAATAACAAAAGTAATTAACTATGGTTACAACAACAAATTGTAAATTTTAAAATTTGGTTTTAAAAGAAGCTTTACTCACCGAAACAAGCTCAAACTAAACAAAAGTTACCATGAACTTGCAACCAACACGCAAGCCTAGCTTTAGCTTGGAAGGACTCGACTTTTAAGGGGCTAAGGGAGTCAATATGGTTCGGCCAAGGTGGTGTAATGCTTAGCCAAGGCTTGGCTGAGGTGGCTTTTGGCCTTTGTTTGGTGGAGGAATGGTGTAGGGAAGAATTAAAGAAGTTTTAGCAATTTTTCTTAAGTAAAAGTGAAAAATAAGAGGCAACTTTTGAAATTTTACAAACTAAACTCCATGCATGGAGCAAAGAGAAGGAAAAGAAGGTAAATAAGAAAATGCAAATGAAGTAAAAAATGAAGATGAGAAAGTGGTGCTTCTTTTATAGAAAATGGAGATGGTAATTTACCAAAATACCTCCTTTAATATAATATTCCATACCATCCACCCAACAGTTGACACATCACCACCTCCCCTTTGCTCCACATGAGAGTCCATGGCTATACTCCATCATCTCCTCTTCATAAATACAAATGTACTTTGTGAAGATACCTTGTACTTTGTTATATTTTTATATCAAAAAAGTCAAATTTATTATTAATATCTTAATTATATTTTTAAACCAAATTTAAATCAAATCATATTGTTAACAAAAGTGTATGTTATTTATATAAATGTGTACACATGAACAATATTGTACACAACACATTTCAACAATTTTTGGTCGATAAAAAATTGAAAATCTGAAAACGATTTTCGGTCACATTCCCAACTACTTATTTCTGTAAACTAAAATTTAAAAAACCTTTACCATCATTAGTTATTACTAAAAATAGGTCTATTTAAGTTATACAATTATTGATTTAAATATTTAAAATAATTTAAATATTCAAATTAAAAGTGATTAAACTACGGGTCATTATGTCCTCCTCTCCTTATAGGAAATTTGGTCCCCAAAATTAATCGCATACAATAAAAGGTATCAAAAGAAACCAAAATGGTCTCATACAACAACAGGTAAAAAGAAAGTGACTCTACCACAACTAGTGAGTACATTAAAAAGATATAACAAAATACAAACTACTATAACAATAACTTGGGTTAAGAATCCCTAATATAGTCCTCAGTTTCCTAAGTACAATCTCTATTGTCTCCACTTCATTGAACCTTAAAAAGATTCACGACCTTCATCCTCAATCACTTTATATCTCAAGTGATGATACGAATAGGCCGCTTAAGAATGGTTAGCTTAGGCAGAACATCCAAATCAACTTGTTGTGCCAGTATCACTATTGTCGAAGGGTCGTGTATGTACTTACGTCAACGGGATACGAAAAATATGTTGTGCACATCTGATAATCAACCTGGTAACTTCATTTTATATGCAAGTCTACCAACCTAGTCCAGTATGGAAAAAGGGCTAATAAAATGGGAGGCTAGCTTCGCTGATTTCCTAAACCTCACAACACTTCTTAATGGAGAAACTTTTACAAATGACGAATCTCCAACTGAGCAGTCCAGATCCTTACGCCTTTGATCCGCATAACTCTTCTTCCAATCCTATTCTTCCTTCATTTTTCTTCTAATTTCAACTACCTTCTCACTGGCTTTTAAGATCATGTTTGGTCCACCAACAATTCTATCACCGGACTTAACCCTACATGAACGAGAATGACACAAACAACCATAAAGAGCTTCGATAGGGGTCATACCAATGTTTTCTTGATATTTGTTATTGTAAATGAATTCGACTTAGGGTAAATGATCTTCCTAGGAACCGTCGAAGTTGAGAATGCATACTTGCAACAAATCTTTCAAGATCCGGTTCACTCTCTCCATTTGCCCATCTGTTTGGGGATGGTAAGTTGTACATAGACTTAGCTCGGTGCCTAAAGTAGTTTGTAGTCCCTTCAAAACCTGTTAGTAAATATTTGGTCTTGGTCACTTACAATACTACAAGGAATACTATGAAGTCTTGCAAGCTCACCAGACTTGTAGCAGCCCTAGTCGGTCTAAGAAGAATGCAATGGTCACCCTTAGTTAGTCGGTTATAACGCAAATGCCTTTGTTACCACTTCTCGACCTAGGAAGCCCATCAATAAAGTCCATAGAGAATTTCTCCCACTTCCACTTCAGGATCTCAAGTGGCTAAAACATCTAGCTAACTTCTGCTAGTCACTCTTAATTTGTTGGCAATTTGCACAATGACTCATAAATATCAAAATATCTCGCTTAATCCCCTTCCATCATAATACTATCTTCATATCTTGAACATCTTGGTCACTCTTGGATGAAAATATGACTTGAATGGTGGCATTCGGCTCATAGTTCTTGCCTAATTCCATCAATGTTTGGAACAAAAATACACCCATTCAATTTCTATATGGCCCAGAGATCAATCTCAATGCTTGAAACAACACCTTCTTCAACATTCTTCATTAGTCAAGCCAAAATAGGATTTGCCTCTTGACTAGATGCAATCCTTTTCATCATAGATGGCTTCTATTTGCAACCATTGCTACATTCTTACTCAGTGTTTAGCAATGAGATTTGCTTTCCCAGGGGTATAAAGAATCTCCAGATCATAAGAAGCGAGAAACTCCAGCCATCTCCGCTGCCTCAAATTTAAATCCTTCTAGGTAAAGATATATTTTAAGGATTTATGGTCCATGTATAACTTGAATCTTTCACCCAATAGATAATTTGTCCAATCTCAAGTGCGAAGACAATAGTTAAAAGCTCCAAACATGTATAGCATAATTTTTCTCATGTGGTTTTTAATGTCAACTCGCATAGACATCACATGTTGCATCAGAACTGCTCCCAGTCTTATTCCACAAGCATCCGTATACATGGTTAAACCTTCGCATCCATCTGGAATGGTTAAAACAAAACTGCTAGTTAATTCTCCTTCAATCCCTTGAATGCTTGATCACCCTAGAAACCTAACTTTAGATTTCCATAAATAGCACTTAGATAACGTGGCTTTCAACACATGGCACCTTAAGGTATTAAGTATGATATGGAGATGCAATTTATGCCCTCTCCATCTTCGAATGGATATGGTGTCATTAATAAAGTGTAAAGACCCAGAATTTCTGTCGTTTGAAATTCGTATATTTAATTAATTTTAAATATTCACAAGTAAATTTTATAAGCTGAATAGATTATATTTCGACCATCTAGATTTAATTTGATAATTATATTGTTGATTTAATATTGGAAATTATAGAAATATTTGAAATTTGAATTTAATGTGAATAAAAATGATTTATAAAGTTGACTTAAATTTTATTTGAATTAGAATGATGTTGGATTACTTTTAAAACTAAATTAAAAGTTAATTTGTAGAAATTGAATATTTTAATATTTAGTTGACGAGTAAAGACAACCATTTTTCATATAGTCTCGGATTTTGATGAAACCAGTTTCATTGGATCCATAATGTTATATTATTGTAATATTTTAGATTTAGTGTCAACCAGATTTCGGTTTTTCAAATCTATTTAAGTAAAAATTAAACTTATATAAGTCGATTCGAAAACCTATCTTTCAAATACGATCGAATTGGCTTCCAATATATATTCCAATATGTTCGGAATAGGAGTAAAACATTATAAACGCCAAGCGGCATGCTTCGTTTCGAGTTCGAAAATTTTCGGGATGAATAGTGTCGTCAAATTTTCTATAAAATGCCAGCTAATTTCACTTTTGCACTCAAAAAACCCTAGCTAGGGTTTCACAGCTGCCACATATACAATCAATGGACGAAAATTTCGAATCTTTTTCCTCCAATATCTTCTAATCCATAAATCTATTAGAGAAACTTTCAACACGGAAGTTGTAGAGCGTTGCGTGCTCTACAAATCTATTGGCTATGATTGTTTATAGTTGAGTAAATTGGTGGTAATCTTCGTTTGAACATTCGACTTTCATTCATGATTTTCGAGGCATCATCTCAACCGAGGTTGCCGTGATCGCGGCCATAGGTGGAGGCTGAAGTCGATGTGCGTATGGGGGTGTCTGATCATCTCCTCGATGATCGATGTTGGCGCACCAATCAATGGCAAGAAGGCGGATTTTGGATTTGATCGGCTGGAAATAACGAGGGGAGAAGAAATAAAGTCGGTCAGACAGATCTGGATCTAAGCAAAACAAAGGGCTGAGATGAATTCAAAGGGTACGGATCTGTGGTTCATCACAACTGGTATCAGAGCTTAGATTTTGTATATTCCTAAGCTTTGATGTGTTCTCAGTATAAATAGGGACAGTAGCACCCTAGATTGAGTTTAAGCATATTATATATATGAGCGCGTATTTGTTAGTTGATATAAAAACGTTTTATATTATGTTTGCTTGTCCGTTGAGTTGTTTGTGAATTTTGGTCGGTATGTTGGATGCCATATTATCGATAGGGATTTCCAAACACTTAAACGAGGCAAGTCGATATAGTATCATTTTTAAATTGGGTAAATGAAATAATTTTACCTTGGTTATGTTTTATATATAAAGAAACAATTTAGAAATATCAAAGTGTATATAAATTGATTATTTGGTTGTTTGAAAATGTAAGTATATATAAGTTAATAAAAGCTGTTTGAATAATCTAAATATAAAACAATTGTAAAAGAATGAAATTATATAAGCAAATGAATTATAAGAATGGAATGATAATTAAAATGATTTAAAATTGTGCAATAATCTTATATATAAGAAATGGAACAACCTGAGTATATTTATAAATATGGGTTATAAATGAAAATGGATTTAACTATGAATTTGAGAATTTGAACCCTATTGATTTTGAAAGTTGTTTTTCAAAGTTAAAGATGTTATACTATTATAAATCTAAATAAGATAATAGAATTTGGAATGCGTCTTATATAAGTGAAGTAAAATAGTAGAATTACATAAGCAAAAGTTTTATAAATAAAAGAATTATTTTAAAGAATATAAAGCAATGAATTCACTACTCTTGTTGGAAGATAATATATGTGACGACTGCAACATCATTAGTATCATTTTCGAGTTTCAATGTGGTGGATTTGCTACCAATAGTGAATTGAAATTGAAGTTTTGTTTTGATAAACAAATTTGATTTAAAATCCAGGTTGTAATTGATAAATATAAGTGAAATGAGTTTTGGACTTATAAAATGAAATAAGAATTTAACTTTGTAAAGTACAGAAATTTGAGTTAGCATAATAAAATATATGATTTGAAATTTAACTAAAGGAAGGTTAGATAAATTAATTGGATTTAAACTGGATTAGATAAATTATTGAAATGGAAATTAAAATTAAGTGGTAAGTGATTATATAATATGAATTTGGAAATTTGAATAGTAAGTTGTATAACTTATAAAATTGAGAAAAAGTAAGTAAAACCAATTTTTAAAATGGTTAAACAATTTTGTTAAGCAAAACAAGATCAGAATTTGAATAGTGATATGAATTTGACTTAAGTAAAAGTTAAATAAAATAGAATTTGAATTAAATTAGAAATAAACTTAAGTGGCATGGTGGAAGAAAAATGTAAATAAGAATGAAATGAAACATAACTTAATTGATGTTGAATGAAGTTGAATTTGTTATCAAAATGAATTAATAAAATGAAAAATGAAATGAAGTCATTAAAGAATATGGACTTGGGTTATATAATGAAATTCAACTTGAAATGTAAATTATATAAATTTGGTTATGTTAGTTTTACATTAATTGTTAAATGTATGTTAATTGATTGTGTAGAAATTCATACGAAATTGAATTAATGAAATTGAAAGTAAAATAATTGAGTTCAAATTGAAAGTGAAGTAAGAATAAATAGAATTGAACTTGATTTGATTTGGAAGTGAACAAACTTGAATGTAAATTAGTGAATGTAAACTAACTGAAAATGGATTAATGAATGTTAGTAAAAATCCAATGTTAATGAATCAAATGTGATTAATTGAAAATCAATTCAATGAGTATTAATAAGAAGTGAATGTATATTGATTTGGTTGCGGAGTTGTTGGATATTAGTTGGATAGTTGTATGATGGTTGGATTTATTGATTTTGATAGCATTTGCTATATTGGCATATATAGTTGTTGTATTGATATATGTTGTATATTGATATTACTTTCATATATACATGTTTCTCATATGTTGTTGAGTATTTAGTAGGTGCGTATGGCGTTTGCTTCGCATTTGGAGCTCGCTTTCGCGCTATATTAGTCATATATGAGATGTATGTTTGTGATATATATATATATATATATGTTGTGTGATCCTACTACGATCGAACCGTGCAAAAGGACGCTGGTGAATATTTTTGAAAATTGAAGGCGTTAGAATTTTTTTAGAATTTCATTTTTTTTTTTGATTTGAGTTGTAATTTGAAACGAGATGAGTTGGTTTTGAAAAGATAAATAATTATGGATTTGAAAACTTAGTAAACTTTTTATAAGAAGTTTAACTAATGGATTTTGGAAAAAGTTAGAGGTTTTAATGGATTTGAAATCTAATTTGAAGGAATTGTTTTGAAAAGATAATAGATTTTGTGATTTTTTCTTACCCGGAAATTTCGAGGACGAAATTCTTTTAAGTAGGGGAGAATGTAATGATTCAGAATTTCTGTCGTTTGAAATTTGTATATTTAATTAATTTTAAATATTCATAAGTAAATTTTATAAGTTGAATAGATTATATTTCGACTATCTCGATTTAATTTGATAATTAAATCAATTTAATATTGAAAATTATAAAAATAATTGAAATTTGAATTTAATGTGAATAAAAATGATTTATAAAGTTGAATTAAATTTTATTTGAATTAGAATGATGTTAGAGAACTTTTAAAATCAAATCAAAAGTTAATTTGTAGAAATTGAATATTTTAATATTTAATTGACGAGTAAAAATAACTATTTTTCATATAGCCTCGGATTTCGACGAAACTAGTTTCATTAGATTCGTAATGTTATATCATTGTAAGATTTTAAATTTTATGTCAATCAGATTTACGGTTTGTCCGGGGCAAGCTAAAACGCATGGAAATCTGTTTAAGTAAATTTTAAATTTAAATAAGTCGATTCGAAAACCTATCTTTCAAATACGATCGAATTGGCTCCCGATATATATTCCATTTTGTTCGAAATATGGGTAAAATATTATAAACACCAGGCGGCATGGTTCGTTTAGAATTCGAAAAATTTTGGGCTAAATAGTGTCGTCAAATTTTCTATAAAAGGCCAGCTGATTTCACATTTGCACTCAAAAAACCCTAACTAGGGTTTCACAGCCACCACATATACAATCAATGGCCGAAAACTTAGAATCTTTCTCCTCCAATATCTTCCAATCCTTAAATCTATTCGAGAAACTTTCAACACGGAAGTTGTAGAGCATCGCGTGATCTACAAATCTAACGGTTATGATCATTTATAGTCAAGTAAATCAATGCCAATCTTCATTTTAATGTTCGACTTTCATTCACGGTTTTCAAGGCATCAGCTCGACTGAGGTTGCCATGATCGCGGCCGTAGGTGGAGGCTGAAGTCGGCGTGCATGTGGAGGTGTCTAATCATCTCCTTGATGATCGATGTTGGCGTGTCAATTGATGGCAAGAAGCGGCTATTGGGTTTGATCGGCTGGAAATAATGAGAGGAGAAGAAAAAATGTCGGTCGGCCAGATCTGGATCTAAGCAAAATCAAGGGCCGAGATGAATTCAAAGGGTACGGATCTGCGTGTCGTCACATAAAGACAAGAACAAATATATTAAGAACATATCGAAATACCAAATTCATTGAGTCCATAAAATAAGAAGGTGCATTAGTCAGCCCAAATGGCATAGCTAACAACTCGTAAAAATTAATTGGAGTCGTAAATGCTATTAAGGGCACACTCTCCTCTGCTGCCTTTAACTTGTGGAAACCATTAGAGTGATCCAATTAAGAAAATATCCGAGCGTCGTGGAGCTGATCAAACATACTGTGGATCCTTGGTAAAAGATATTTATTCTTGATAGTCCTCTTGTTCAACTCTGTGTAGTCTACACATAACCTTAGATAAAAATCCGCCTTTGTAACAATGACGACTGGCGATACCCAACTCGAGGTGCTGTGTCGGATCAAACCTTTCTACAACAAGTCAAATGTTTGGCCTACTAACTCCCTCTTTCTTTCAGAGCCAACTTAATAGGAGGTTGTAAAATAGGTCTAGTTCATTGAACCAAATCAATATGGAATTTCACTCCATGGTGACGAAGCGAACCTTGAACTTCATCAAAATGTCAATGAAACCCCAACAACCAGTACATCTCTTAGCTCTTCTTTAGCCTCTTCGAGCGAATAGAGGAAACCATTCGTTAACTCGTTAAGCTTTTCATAACATATATCCGCATAAACATCTCCAGCATCACTTACTCTGACAATCCCGTGATCATAGTTCAAGATCACTCTAAACTTCAATAACCAATCCATTCTTAACAACACTCCCAAACTCATAAACCTAAGAACGAACAAGTCAAAAGGAAATAGATGATTTTGACAAGAACGAAGCACATTTAGACACATGGTGTCATGATACGTCGAACCCCAATTGGGGTTGACACACAAAGAGGGTTGTTTATAATAACATATTTAAGGTTTATCTTGTTCATCAAGTCATACGCAATAAAAATATGGGAAGCATTAGTATCAAGTAATACTTTTATAGGAATATCAAAATGGATAATATACCATGAAACACTTGCTTCCCCTTTTGATATATAGAAGTGGATTATATCTCTTCAATTGTAAACTGCCTTTAGGACCCCTTCTTTTGGAAATGGCACTCATTTCTCATGTGCCCTTGCTAGCCGCAGTTGAAATAGGTGGTAACTGGGCACTAGTCCGCAACATGGCACATCTTGTTGCACTTGGAACACAGAACGTTGACCAATTTGGGCTGCTTCTTCTATGCTAGAGCCCCATCTTTGTGTTTCTTTCCTGCCCACTTCTTCTTTCCCTTAAACTTGCACTAGAAATTTTTCTTTCCTCCTACTAGTATAACTGACAATGGATTAGCACTGATGTTGGCACTACACCCTTCTAGACGTCCTTCTTATTATCCAGAGCTTCAAATCTTAAATCCATGTTGATAAAATTAGTGAAGGTACCATTGACATGATTAGCTATTTCATGATGGAATTCTAGCTGCAGTCCATCCACAAACATCTCATTCTTTTTTAAGTAGTTTGTCTATCAATACCAGTCTGAAGCGGGATAATGCATTGAACTTATGCTCATACTATGCCACCATTATATCACATTGCTTTAAATACATGAAACTCCTAATCAATCAAGTTCTTCTAGCCTTCTAAATAAACTATGCTTCAAAGACTTCCTTAAACCAAGCCCAAGAAACTTCTTCCTCTAGAATATTGGCCGTTACTGAATCCCACCAATCCATCGTCGAGCATTGGAGTTGTCGCGATCCGAAGTTTCTCTGCGTCTCCCAACTGAAGATCTTCAAATATTCTTTTACAAGATCAGAGCCACATATGACTCCAAGAATATATTTAGCTCCATAGAATGTCTTCCTGCCCAAAGTGGTAAAATTCTTACACAAAGCCGCAAAGTTCATAATGGCTGAACTTGCACTACCACTTCCTCTACCGAATCTACAACTGGCATAGTAGCATTTCTAGATACCCTGTCGTTGGTGGCCATTCTAGTTCTAGATCCTTTGCTTCCTCTCTTCTTGTATTTATCTCCTTCTACCTGAACAACTAATAGGAATCTTTAGAATACAAAAAGAAGATTAAGATGGTTTAAGGAAACAATACCAAAGGATCTAAAACAAGACATTAGATATTGATATCACTATTACAAAAATTACAAATACGCTCTTTCGGTTAACTCGTTATAGGGCATCACTTACCATATCTCTAATGAGTTGTACCCTAATTAGGCTAAGGTGTTTGCCCAACCAAAGCTTTAATACCAAATGCGACGACCCACCATTCTGACCCTTGGAAACGACACTTAATACATCCATTGTATCTGTGCACCATGGCCTAAGCATTCGAAAGATGAGTTATCTTGGGGTAAAATAAAAGAATGGTATAGAATTCTCATAATGCAACGGTTAAATGTAATATAACACTATGATAGTACATAAGGTTACTCCTTAACATGGAGTTACTAGAGTTACACAAAAGTATTACCATCAGCCTAGATAACTATAACAACATGCCTTTACACTTGTTGATAAAAAATGCACATACATAAATAAACATAACTGCAGAAATTGATAACTAGGTAGATAAGGAGCTACCTACTCAACCACCATCTTCAAAAGATCCCAAAGAAACCAACTACTTTCGGACTACTCAAATAGCAATGAGCAGTCGAGAGTTTGGCAAAAACAAACAACTCAGGTCAAAAAATAAGTTTGGTATGAATAAACTCCAAATAAAGTTGGAATACGCAAAACAACATGTGAGACCATGTCGCCAAACATAGAATGAGTTTCCTCTCATAAGAACAACATCCAAGCATGCAAGAAAGGATATAAATAATTAAACATTGCGAAAGGCATAAGACACTTCCTGATGCATTTAAGAAAGAAATAAATTCAAAGGTTTGAATCAAAAACATGGAAAGGAAAATTTTCCAATAATAACAAGGAGGGTGTGCCAACCTTGCCAAGAGTATGCCTATAAAATATACTTGAGAACTACGGTGGCTCTCGAAAACCTCCAACCGAACCTCACCAACCTTACCAAGTATTCGATTACATATCTCGGTGCACATATAACCAGAACCAATCTAGAGTATGTGAGATAATATCTTAATGGAGCAACCTCACATAGCTTGGCCCCCACTCGCTCTTTTGTTTTAGTCATCTTCGCTAAAGCATATCAATGCTCCAAATAAGCAACATATCGTCTTAGTTTGATGAAATACAAAGAAGGATATCAAAATCGATAGTCAACAAACTAACTATCAGGGATAAAAAATGATTGTATATGGAAATTAAATTTCATATACTCACCACTACTCATCGATTTCAAACTTGTACTATCCCCTAGTTAAAAATGGTGTCGGACAAGTAAAGTTAGTGTTACCTCTAGACCTTGACTCGACGTACATTCTTAAGTTTTGGGATGGAGACGAATTTTCCTACCTCGATGTTTAGTGCTAAGTGTATAACTAAATCCCTTCCATATAAGTGATGTCACTTTATGGAAATTAAACTTCTTACCTTATCACCAAACTTCGATGTTCGGTACTAAGGATAAGTCTAAAACCTTTCCATAAATGAATCGAACTTTTAAACTTTTACAACCGAATTTCTGCTTGGATTTCACATCACAAATATTAATTTTAAACGGTATTACTAAAAATGGTTGATTAACTTTAAATATGATTGATTACTTCAAATAGCATTATTTAAAATGATTAGTTAACTTTAAACATTGTTATTAAAATGATTAATTAACCTTAGAATTCATTATTAAAATGATTAAATGACTTTAAACGTCATTAATAAAATAATTAATTAACTTTAAACATGATTATTTACTTCAAACGTCATTAATTATAATGATTAAAACTTTAAACATCATTATTAAAATGATTAATTAACTTTAAACATCATTATGAAATGATTAATTAATTTTAAACACCATTATTAAAGTGATTAATTAAAATAGTTTATTATTAATATCTTAAAATACACCTTTTGTTTTAGGATAAAATAATAATTTAACAATATATTTAAAACCTCAAAATTCCTTCCAAATACTTATAAAATCTTTATGAATCCATTTGAAAAAAGCTTACAAAATATTTAGAGTAAATAACTTTTTATATTTTATGAAAAATAAAATATCTCCAAACCGCATCCGTACCAACTATCGCTAAATGAGCCATTACTTCTAAACTTGTTTTGTAAATCAATTTTGCTTCAAACCTTGGTTCAAATAACAATTTAAAAGCGCTAAAGCACAACCAAATATTTGCTTTGTAAAACCTAAGCATGAGATCACAAACAAAAGATTTCAAAAGGAATGATATTCCAAAGTGTCCGTACGGCAATAGTCGTTATTACGACATTTTCATGGAAAGAAGCTACATGTCATATACTTTCATTTTTACAATTAACATAACATGAAAGTGAAACATTATCGGTGCGAGGCCCTTTAGATTCTCTCTACAATAGTCCACTGTAAAATCTTTATTATGCACTTCTAAGTGTGTCGTAAGGACTATTTCGCTACGAACACTTCGACTTAAATTTAAGTCCCTGTGAAAAACCTATGTGATTCCTAGTGGGAATCAAACCAAACAACAATCATTATAAATATCTAACAACACAAGTAATTAGCTGTGATTACAAAAACAAATTATAAAGTTTAGAACTTGGTTTTAATGGTAGCTTTACTCACTAAAACAAGCTCAAACTAAACTAGGCTACCACGAACTTGCAACCAACACACGAGCCTAGCTTTGCCTTAGAAAGAATTAACTTTTAAGGAGATGGGAGGTAAATATGGTTCGGCCAAGATGGTGTACTTGTTGACCAAGGTTTGGTTGAGGTAGTTTTGGGTCTTGATTTGGCAGAGGAGTGGTGTAGAGAAGAATGAAAGAAGTTTTTAGCAATTTTCCTTAACGAAAAGTGAAGAAAAAACTTTTGAAAATTTAAAAACTAAACTTCATGGATGGAGAGAAGAGAAGGAAAAGAAGGCAAATAAGAAAATGAAATTGAATTAAAAAAATGAAGATGAGAAAGTGGTGCTTCTTTTATAGAAAATAAAGATGGTAATTTACCGAAATACCCCCTTTATTATAATATTCCATACCCTCTACCCAAACGCTACCACTTCACCACCTCCTCCTCCTTCCTCCACATGCGAGTCCATGGCCAGACTCTACTATCCCCTCTTCACAAATAAAAAGGTACTTTGTGATGCTACCTTGTACTTTGTTATATTTCTTATTAAAAAGAAAAGTCAAATTTCCTATTAATATCTTAAGTACATTCAAATCATACTATTAAGAAAAGCATATGTTATTTATATAAATGTGTACACATTTACACTGGCATGCACAAAACATTTCAACAAATTTTGGTCCATGAAAAATCAAAAATACGTAAAATGATTTTCGGTCATATTTTCGTTTTTTCTCTCCAAATTACTTATTTTTTATAAATCAAATTTTAAAACAACTTTACCATCATTAGATATTGCTAAAAAGAGATATATTTGATTTAAAAAATCCATTATTTAAATATTTAAAATATATTAAATACCCAAATTAAAAGTGATTAAATTGTAGGTCATTACACTGTTTATCTCTAATGCCAACATCTACAATTTTGCTTCACTATTAGACAAATTCATCTCTTTTACATTCATCCAATTACCAACAATTCGAATTAGCTCATTACCGACATGATTATCGTTGGTACTGCCCTAATCGGCATTCGCCTGCCTCATAACATGTCTTACACCTTGCCTTTTTAATACTCTAGTAGTCCTCCTCTTTATTTTTTGCTCACTATCTTCGATAAAGATGAATTTTCTACCTTATAATCTGGTAACAATGAAGCCTTATGGATTCACCTATGCCTATAAGGTTGTTGGGATATTATAGTAAAGCACTTTTCATGTTTCCAAAAATAGCATTTTGACTCTCCAATATCTTTCTATTCATCTCAAACATCATTTTATCTAGCTCGACCTTTGTCACTATCTCCTGCAGAGATGAAAGTCCTGTCAAAGCATCTAAAGGTTGAGTGGTCACTTTATTATGCCGAGAGCCTTTATCGTGACCTCCAGCATCAACTCAAAGCTTAGAAGCAGCTTTCCTAAAAGCCATTTCTTTCAGCAGCAACTCAAAGCTTAGAAGCAGCTTTCTTGAAGGCCATTTCTTTCAGATCTGATGTAGATTTGTCTTCCAAATCTAAATAACTTCAAATCTACAACAAACACGGTTAAATCTACTTTTTGGATACTTCAAATTCAAATTCCATACTAGATGTGCACTTGAGAATCTCATTTCTTAGTGAAAGGACTAAAATATTGGGCAAAAAATTGACATAACACCCTAATGAATCAATAAATGAGAACGAACAAAGTAAAATTGAAATGAAATAGCTTGGAGACATGATTTTTTATAGTGGTTTGGTCTCAAATCACTGCCTACACCCTCTTTAGTTTTATTTCAAGATATTTTGCACTAGTATAAAAGTTACAATGTTTTAAATCTGGAAAACAAAGTAAATCCATGATTGGTAGTGCTTGATGGAAAAGTTAGATTAGAGAAGAGAAAAGGAGTCCAAATGTCCTTTTTACATTGCTCTAACTTTGATATTTCTAGGTGAATCCATCCATTGAAGTCGCTAACCCTTGGAACACTAGATAGAAGCTCATTTCCATGCAATTAGGAAGGAAGAATAAGCAAATCCCATACATAAATTATGTCAGCATCGATCATAATCATGTCAACACCGACCATAATTTATTGGGTTCTACTCCATTTTATTCTTTATACCTATTCGCTTCTTCAAGTTTCCAAGCTTCATTACCGAAATTGTTCCAATAAATTATATTAGTACCGATATGATTTGTCTTATGCAAGACTTGCCTTTTTCTACAAAGTAATGAGGTAGTTCACTTACTTGTTTAGTGGTGGATCCCATCAAAACATCTTAGTACTTACCAAATCATGTGGTACCAACCATTTTTGTCTTGCACTATTTTTATCTCTACTTCTTGTACTTCATCATTCCAAATAACTCCTTTAGTTCTCAATCCATTTCTTCATAATCTTGAGGTCTATATCTATCAAGAAGTTTTTTGGTTTAAAAGCAAGTTAACAACTATAAAGCAACACAACAGACTACACCATCTATTAAAAAATGGATCCAAATAAATGAGTTTGGACATCAAAAGGAAATAAACAATCACATGGTGAAGCACATATAATTCTAGAATAATGTTAACCAAGAAATGAATCACCACTAGAACATGAATCTCATAACTATCTTAACTTGTATATGATTTCCATATATTATTAAAGATTTGAATTAATTAGAAAAGATGAGAAAACCAAGAGAAAATCACTGTTAGAATTGGTATCCACAACAACTTGGGTGGTGTAAGAGATGGAGGAAAGCATCATGTAGGAAGAGGAACTTAGCAATAGGGTTTCGTTCATCGATAGGCCGCAGAGTCATCAAAGTCAGAGGATAGGGCATCACCAAGTCGTCCAGTAACACCAAGTCATTCGGAAATAGCAAGTCATAGGGTAGCACCAAAGCGGAGGCAACAGTGGAATCAAACGAGGGGGGGGGGGAAATGTTTTTTGCTAAAAACAAAACTTAAGGATTAAGCGGGAAGTTAGAATTTAGGTGAAAAACAAAGAGGTGGGGCGAAAAGTGAAATGCTTTGGTCCGCTCATGAAATATTTTGGCAACGATTTGCTTCATTTTTATACCATTAATGTACCAAATTTAAAAAAATTATAGCATACTGCACTAAAACATTATCATTAGGGGTTGTTAAAAGTCATTTTCTTATAATGTTTGGACTTAATTTCTCTTCTTTATGCTCTATCTCATACATGACGAAGAGATATTCCATTGCAATAGAGAAGAGGTAAAGGGGTAGAGGGTATCCTTTCCTTTTGTCCTCTATTCCTATTTAAAATCCTCTGAGGCTGCCATTAATTAATAAGGAAAAAGCAGGAGCAGAGATACATTTATAAATTAATGAGACTATAATATCTACAAAGTCCTTAGAAACAACATGAGGGAAATAAATTATCTACTAATATTTGTCGTATGCTTTTTGCAAACCAACTTTGAAGCATAAGTTTTTAGACTCTTTTCCTTATATTTTCTGACAATTTCATTGGCAAACAAGTTTTCACTAGATAGTCTGAATGGAATGTAAGCATTTTGATTGTGTGATATTCACTCTTTCATATACTGCTTAATTCTTTTGCATGTTACGTTAGACATGATTTTGTATGTGACATTGCAACGGTATTTGGATATGAAGTCTAATATGGACTATGCATTATCTTTATTTGCACTAAAATGATTAATTTATGATTAATTTCATTAAAAAATTACAACTTGTGCCTATATGCATCATAGCTGAGACATCAACATCTTTAATAAGCTCTCAATGATATTTAAAGAATTTTGATCCAAACCCATTCAGTCCTAGGCTATTGTCATCATCAATCTGAAATGTAGCCACTTTTGCTTCTTCAGTTGATGTATGGGGCCTTAGTTATCTCTAGCATGATATGTCAATAATTTTTTGCAAGTTATGTCAAGATAACATCTAAATAATGATTAGTATTACGAACAAAATTTGATTGTGGTGTCTAGCAAATTTGACTCATCAGATACATATTGCCATTGATGTCTAACAAGTATTTAATTGTGTTCCTTTTTTGCTGTTGAGCTGTATGAATATTGTTTTTTGAACACTGATCTCCTTCATTCAACCATTTTACTTTTAATTTCGCTAGCTTTCTATCGCATGACTATGCACGATTCTCTCTTGATTGAATAAGCTATCTTTGTTTCTTGAATTATCTTACCACGGTATGGATTGTCTAATATTTTTAGATAGAAGTCGTTATTTTTTCTCTCATGTTTTCAAACATGACTTACACTAACTCTGCCTTTATTCCACTCTTTAGTGATTGTCCGATACATTTTGATTTTTGCTTAATTATAAATAAAGCATTACCTTTAACTCAGGTTTACCATACATTATAAATAATGCAATTCAAGCTATTTAATTCAGGGCTGTCAATGGGTACCCCAAAAATCCGATATCCGTCCGAATCCGTATCCGAAAATATGAAAAATATCCGTTACCCGAAAAGCGGATACGGATATCCGATATCCGAAAAGCTTTTCGGATACGGATATGGTTATAGTGGTATCCGTATCCGAAAAATATCTGTCCGATTAACTGATGCATATTTATATTATTTAAAATAGAAAAATAGGGCTATGAGTGTTTAACTTTTGAATATTTTTGGATACACATACATATATTAGTATAAAACAATGTTTTATCACCATATTTTTTATTTCTTTGTTTTTTTATAAACAATAGTACAAAAAATGTTTTATGTTGATCTAAACTTTTTCGTTTATACCTTTAAATTTATCAATTATTGGCGGAGCAGATAAATATCCGATATCCGTCCGTATCCGAAAATTAATATCCGATATCCGAAAATTAAACGGATACGGATATCCGATATCCGAAAATGATTTCGGATACGGATACAGATATGGCACTATCCGTATCCGAAAGCATCCGTTGACAGCCCTAATTTAATTGAGTTTGGGCATTATTGAATCTGAAAGGTATGCTTTTCTTGTCCTTGCTGCTGTGGATTATGTTTATCAACATAGGATGTATTCACTAATAGAGTATGATTCTAGATAATTGCTTTGAAATGAAAAATTAATCAAAGTTCTATTAATTTTACTACGTGTGAAGTAATCTTTCTCCCTCTCCGAGTAAATCTATTACCAACGTATTGAATTTCTTGGAAACCTGATTCTACAACTACATTATATAAATCGTTGTTATCATTTCCAGAATTATTGTGAGGACCTAGTCTACCAGAGTGATATAAGAAATTGTTAAAATCACATGTAACTATCCATGTGCTAATAATATTCACTACAAGAAAAAGGCAGAATACCGACAGCCAAGACCGACGGCTTCCGACGGCCATTTTCCGACGGCTTTCGACGGGCCGTCGGCGGCCGTCGGAAGTCGTCGCAAATTTGCGATTATACCAGCCAGCCGAGCCCTTTCTTCCTCCTCCATTTCATACGAAAAAAACCCAAAAAATCCCCCAAATTCAACCCCTAAGCTTCCAATCCATAATTTTTAGCTTCCGGATCTTCCAACGCACTCTAATCAAGCTTCAGTACTCTTAATCTCAGGTATAATCTCTTATTTTTATGAAAAATTCAGTTTTTACCCTAATTATAGATTTGCATAAATTGATAAATTAGGGCGAATTAATGATTGCAATTGTTTCCACTAGCGTAATAACGGTTTATAGCATCACATGGTATACCGATTTCATCTTTTATCGTGAAATTGTGATAAACACGTATAATTTGTGCATGTTCATGTATATGTATTTTGTTGTGTATGCCTTGATTCGACGATTGTATACGTTATTTGGAATAAGATAAAATGATTGAATGAACTAGGAGTATTATATTGTGCACGTTTTTACTTATGACACAAAAAAAATGCATTACTCTAAATTATAATTGTGTGTATTGAAAAATGACAAAATGTTAAACCAGCCCTAAGTTGATGCGTAATACGTCGAATAAATGTGTGAAATTAATATATAAATGTGAACAGTGAGTAAAACTGTATTTTTGAGTAAAATGCGCGCATGTTAACCGACAAATGTCCCTTAGAGAGTTTTTGGCCCCGTCTGACGAGTGTTGTACATGATCGTTGTATAAATAGTCGTTTTTTTCGAAAAACGACCATTTATATTCATGTGGTACAATGTTTGTCGGATTTGTCCCTGTATTGGACAAGTTATGAACACAGTAAGAATTTACATTTTGTATACTACTTCGTCTCAAACGGTTCATAAAATTTCGCCCTAACTTTTCTTTTTTGTTTCCTGCGTACACGCATTTGTGTACAATGCAGGGAACAAAAGGGAAATGCTGCCGAAATTTTATTGAATCGTTTGGGACGAAGTAATATACGAAATGTAAATGCTTACTGTGTTTGTAATGGGAAGTAGGATGTCTGACCAATGAAAAAAAATTATATATTTTTAATCGTTACGTACGTTAAAAAATGAAATGTGCCCTATTTGAAAATATTTTTAAATTTGTGAAGTTGTTCTTTAAATTTAAAATATTATACGAACATGAAAATAATCTTTTTCGAATGTGTATTCTTCAAAATAAATATTAAATTTTGAACTTCTCATTTTGTCAAATAGGAAAAATGATTGATTATTTTGTTGATCGAAGGAGATGGATGTACCAAAGAAAAGGAATGAGGGGCTCAATAAAAGAAGATTTTTATAACGGTATAAACGTGTTTGTTGAATTCGCCTTAAGTAATAACGGAAACGATCCAGAAATTCGTTGTCCGTGTAGTAGGTGTAGACATTTGAAGTTTTTGTTACCAGATATTGTGAAAGTTCATTTGTGCCAACACGGTTTCACACCCGAATATTATGTTTGGGATCGGCATGGAGAAGTTGTAGCAAATACTTCTGTAGAGTCTGAAAGTGTCGTTAACGAAATAGTTTCAACGACCCGTATAGAAAATATGGTCGAAGATGCAGCACGATCAATGTTTCCTATGGTTGAAGTTGACGACGATGATGTAAATGTTGAAGAACCAAATATTGAAGCTAAGAAAATTTATGATTTACTAGATGCAGCTAAAAAACCTATTTGGGATGGTTGTAAAAGCGGCACGCAGCTGTCAGTAATCGCAGAATACATTGCGATGAAGTCAAAATACAACATCACTGAAGCTGGGTTTACGGCTGTTGTACAAGCTGCAAAAAGACATATGCCGTCCGATAATCTAATGTGTGAAAATCACTACGAAGTTAAAAAACTTATGTCGGCTTTTGGTTTACCGTATCAGAAAATAGATACATGTTTAAAAGGATGCATGTTGTTTTGGAAAGAAGACGCAAACCTTAGAAATTGTAAAGTTTGTAACCAGGAGAGATACAAACCAAGAAAAAAGAAGGGTAAGGAAGTTCCGTACAAGCGTATGCACTACTTACCCATAACTCCAAGACTTCAAAGATTATACGCATCTTCTGTAACTGCGTCTAATATGAGGTGGCATAGCGTGAGAACGGAGGAAGAGGGTACATTGACACATCCGGCCGATGGAGAAGCATGGAAGCATTTCGATAAAACGTATCCAAATTTTGCAGCGGAGAGTCGAAATGTTAGATTAGGATTATGTACGGACGGTTTTTCTCCATTTTCTCAATTTGGTTCTAAATATTCATCCTGGCCCATTATCGTCACACCGTATAATTTACCTCCATGGATGTGCATGAAAACGCAATATATGTTTCTTACTGTTGTCGTTCCTGGCCCCGACGATCCGACACAAGGAATCGATGTATATTTACAACCGTTGATTGAGGAGTTAAAAATACTGTGGAACGAAGGAGTAGAAACATACGATGTGTCAAAGAAGAAAAATTTTCGTATGTTTGCTTCTTTGTTGTGGACTATAAGTGATTTTCCTGCCTATGCAATGCTTTCGGGATGGAGTACTGCCGGTCGTCTAGCATGTCCATATTGCATGGATGAAACACGAGCGTTTTCTTTACCGCATGGTAAGAAAATTTCATGGTTTGACTGTCATCGATATTTTCTCCATGTAAATCATCCCTTCAGAGGAGACAAGAAAAACTTTTTAGCTAATAGAGTAGAAAACAGACAACCACCGACGATATGGTCAAGCGAAGACATATATGAACTTGTTAAGGACTATCCAAAGATATATGAAACGGGGGAGCAAACAGAAATTGAAGGCAAATCAGTTGTTCATAACTGGTGCAAACAAACTATTTTTTGGGAGTTGCCGTATTGGAAACATCTTCTGCTTCGCCATAACATAGATGTGATGCACAATGAGAAAAATGTATTTGATAATGTGTTTAACACAATTTTGAATGTGAAAGGGAAGACGAAGGATGATTTGAAATCAAGACGTGATATAGAAGAATTATGCAAACGTCCCGAGCTTCATATGAAACCAAATGACAGTAAAAAACCAAAAGCTTGTTACGAATTAGATAATAATCAAGTTAAAGCTGTGTTAAAATGGGTGGAAGGGTTAAGATTTCCTGATGGGATATCATCAAATCTTCGTAGATGTGTTGACTTTAAAAATGGTAGATTGAGCGGAATGAAAAGTCACGACTGTCACATAATGATGGAAAATTTATTTCCCGTTATGTTTAAAGAACTACTGCCGTTAAAAGTTTGGAAGGTAGTAACGGAGCTTAGTATGTTTTACAAAGAGCTTTGTTCGACTACTTTAAAAGTGCAACGTTTACGTAAACTTGAAGTGGACATTCCTATATTGCTTTGCAAATTAGAGAAAATATTTCCGCCAGGTTTTTTTAATGTGATGGAACATTTACCTGTTCATCTTCCATCTGAAGCACGACTTCGAGGTCCTGTCCAATACGGATGGATGTATCCATTTGAGAGGTATGTAATATGTTATAACGTAATTTAATTGCATTTGAAAGATGAAGTTAATATAAATTAATGTTGCATAGATATTTGAATCATCTGAAGAAAAAAGTGAGACAAAAAGCACGAGTTGAAGGTTCGATATGTAAATCTTACATCGAAGAAGAAGCTTCGTTCTTTTTCTCTCACTATTTCAGTGACCATGTGAATATTTCATTTCAAAGTGTTCCTCGTAATGATGAAGGCGACGAACAAGAGTCCTCTCAAGCAATGTTATCTATTTTTAGACAACATGGTCGGCCTTCTGGAAAATGTGTGGAAATATGGCTAGACGATAGAGAGCTTCGTGTAGCACACACTTATATTCTTCTAAATTGTGCCGAGGTTGCACCGTTTGTTAGGTAATCTGAAATAATAATTTTTGTTTTATTCTTTTCTGTAATGCATGCGCGTGTATAACCTAATGTAATAATTTGTTTATATAAACAGTGTTTATGAACGGGAACATCCGAACGGAGATCTCAGTAAAGAATTTTCCCGTTGGTTTTCAAATTACGTTTATGAGCCGAAAAATTGTGTTGTTGACGAAGGGTTGAAACATCTTGCAATGGGACCAAAAAGAGTGGTCAAGACATATCCAATATATTTCGTCAATGGATACAAATTTAACACTAAAGAATACGGTGCAGAAAAATTAACAAATAATACTGGTGTATTTGTTAAAGGTAGTGACGATCCAGAAAACCATTTAAATGATTTTTATGGCGTTCTAACACAAATTTTGCAACTGACATATTTCTCAAGACCCACGGAGGAGGTGTTTCTATTTAGATGCAATTGGTTTAGCAATGTTCCAGGTTCTGGAATTAATGTGCATAAGGATTATAATCTTATCGAAATAAAACATACATCGCACTATCACAAGTATGATCCTTTTGTACTAGCCAAACAAGCATTGCAAGTTTATTACGCTCCTTATCCGTCTCTAAAAAGAGATAAAGCAGATTGGTCTGCAGTTTTTAAAACAAAGGCCAGATTCACATTCGATGGGAAGAATATTCCGGACGAACAAGCTTATCAGGCAGATCTTGAGCAAAATAACGAAATAATAATTACAGACGATCATACAGATTTTGGTCCTTTGATCGATGAATCAAATGTTTTGGTAGAAGCGTTTGACAGTGCAGAGGAAAATATCGTCGAAAACGAGACCGAATCTGAATCAGAAGACGATGATGACTGATATAAATTTGAATCTGTTTTTTTGCAATTGATGTAACTATGTTGAATTCTTGATGTATTATGAAATTGATGTAACTATGAAACTAAATCCGTTTACTATTGTTTTATGTTATTTCAATTTGTCATTTATTTAGCAATTTTTATTAAAAATGCAATGAACTCTGCTTATCGTAGGAAGAGTACACCCATCATGAATCAGGTATAACAAACTTACATGTCTATTTACATTTCAGTCATTATAATTAAGCAATTTATACCATTGATGTCATGTTCATATGAAATATATTTCATTATCATGTTTTTATTCTCTTATATAATGATGTGTAAACGTCACAGGTTTATCATTATGTCACATAGAGGGAGGAGCTCTTCCCGTTCTTCAGGAGGCGATGGCAGTGGCCCATCGCAAGCGCCACACCGTCCAGTTGTTACGTTAGTCCCCAAAGCAGATGGGTAAAAATTAAATCTTATTCATCATCTTATTTTTTCTATACTATACGTATGTACTTATCTGTATCGTACTTAAAAACAGGGGGTTCGAGCTACTACCCACTAAGGTAGCGAAAGAACTATAGAGACACGATATCTGAGGTTAAGAAATCCGGGAAGAGACCACGGTGGATGAGGGAGAGCGTGTGGCAAGCTTGGTTGAGCTACTGGGAGACGGACGAGGCGAAGGCAAGTATACTAATTTTTTTTCAATTATTAATTTAACGTGATTGAAAAATAATGTATCAAATTTTGAATGTACAGGCAGAGTCAGATAGAAACTCTGCAAATAGAAATAAGAATCCCGTTACTCATCGCGGAGGATCGAAGTCGTTTCAGCAGTATCGGCAGGAGTTGGTAAATTTAATTACTGAATAATAAATGTAAATAGTTTATGCTATATGATTTTAAATGTATAATAATTGTATGTAACAATCAACTTCAGGAAGCCGAGGCACATGGTCCTGTCAGCTATATGGACGTGTTCACCCGTACGCATGCTGTTGAGCATGTTAATCCAGACGGGACTGTTTCGTACACATGGCAGGACGATAAATCCAGTAAAAGCCATGTAAGCATATTTCATTTTATTCAGTATTAGTAATTGTTTTAGTTGTCAAATTATTATGAAATAAGATATGATATTATTAATTTGTCAATGCAGGAGATGTTTATGGAGCAGCGACAGAAACTCCTTTCTGATACGGGTCGAGAGCAGCTGACGACCGATGAAGAGGACGTTATTTTTGAGTCCGTTATGAGTCCACCAGAGCATGGTCGACGATACGGATTTGGCAATTTAGCGGTAAATAATTTAATTTTTCTTAAAATACTTAAAATATGATATTCTTACCTTTTCAAAACAATAAACTTTGATTTTATTTATTTTTCAATTATTGCAGTCCAGTAGTCAGAGTAGGAGACGGCGGAGTAGACCTCAGAGCGAGCTAGCAAGTATAGAAGAATTGCAGACTAGAGTTCAGCAGTTGGAGGAGCAGAACCGCCAACAGGCCATGCAGACGGCACAGTTATTTGAGTACATGCAGCAGTTTGGTGGCCGCTTCCCTTCATCGGCTGGCTCTGGATCTGGGGCAGATTGATTCATTGCTTTCTAATTCGTTCGTGCAGGTATGTTTAGTTTTAGTTTACAATGATTTGGTAGAAGGAACAATTAATTGTTGATATGTATAATTATGTATAATACACTTGGTTCTGTAGCTGTATCAGGATATGCATGATTAGAACAGTTATTGTTAGTATTATTGTTAATGTTGGAATGTTATGTATATTTTGTATTTTATTTTTATTCTAATTTTGTTTATTTCTGTGTCTATTGAATATTTTGAAGTATTGGTTTGCATGTTTGGTTGGATTAATGTTTATTTGATTGTGCAGTATTGATATTGTAGTGTTTGGAAGAGAAATGTGGTTGGAAGGCTCTATTTGCAGCAGATTTAAAAAAAAAACAGCAGGTTTCCGACGGCTTCCGACGGCTCCCGACGGCTTATTGGTCGAAATTTTCCGGCGGTTTCCGGCGGTTTCCGACGGCTTATTGGCCTGATTTCCGGTGGTTTCCGACGGTTTCCGACGGCCGTCGGAAGCCGTCGGAAGCCGTCGGAAACCGCCGAAAGCCGTCGATAATGTATACGGCATCACCCGTCGGTAGCCGTCGGAAATACTGCTCCCCGACGCCTTCATTTCCGACGGCTTTTTCCGACGGCCGCCGACGGCTTCCGACGGCCGCCGACGGTTTTCAGCCGTCGGAAATCCCCCCTCCCCTTGTAGTGATTGTTAGCAACTTCTTTTATGTATGACCATAGCATTTATCCTTGAGATTATGAATGCAAACCATACACAATAGTGAGAATAGTTAATATACCTCTATTCTATGATAAGCATGAAATTACTTGACTGTCATTGCATAGAATAGTGTTATTCCAAATATTAGGATCCCATATAATCAATATTCTACTTCGATTACTCTCTAGCTCATTGTACTTGAAAGCCCAGTTTGGTTTAACGCTTTTAGGAAATACGTGAATGAAATTAGTGCTCAACTTATGCTCAAGAAGACTAATAAACGTAGGATTGAATCTAGTAATATGATCAGTTGCATCAAATTTTTTTATGGATGCGTTTATCCACCCTAATATTCCATACAAGGAATGATATTATTATCATCTACTAATGTTGTTCCCTTGTTCTTAGAATTACTAAGGGTAGAACTCACGTTATTTGGCTTGCTTTTTCTCGCTTTTTATTTAGTTTGAGCTACTAATTTAGTTCATGTCGGGTTTTCACCCAAGGTATTGATTTTGATGACAACAAGCGTATAAACATTGTTACTAATGCTTCCCCAAGTTATACACACACATATATATTATATAGGATATCAGGAATAATTAACAGGTCTATACAAGTGAGGATTGAAAAAAAGCCTGAAAAACTGACTGATATAAATCGAGAGTTGATCAAGATATATTAGAAAACTCACGAGTTTGAAGAATTCAAGAATATAAACATGAAGAGCTCAAGACATTTGTGTCGGTATATTATCGAGTCTTATATAGATCTAAGCAATATCGTATCTTTGATTATCTTCACTTCAAAAATTATTTTTCCACCCAAAATGTTTGTATAAAAGAATAACATTTAATTTGTTTATAAAATGAGTTTTAGTAGATTTTTTATAAGAAATATATTTTAAAACACATTCAAACTATTTTTAAAAATATACTAATTATTTTGTATATGTGGACATATCAAAAATATGTATATCGACATATAGACCATTGAAATGTTTTTTAAATTTAAAAAAAAAACAACTTTTGGCACCAACCTTTCGCTCATGGACACAACTCTTCAACCTCTATTTACTGACCTTTAATTTGAATTTTTAACAACAATTCTAACTAACTTCTTTATCTCTCTCATTCTATTTTAAGATTTCAAGGAAGTGCTACCGATTTCTACATCAATTCTCTTTGTCTACATTCATAAAAAAGACCAGAGAAGTTTCACTTCTATTTTACACCATTAACTTTTTGATCTTAACTCAATTCTACTTAAAAGAAAAGATATTCGACTACTGAATGTAACGACCCGTAAATTTTAAATGGTTTTAATAATGTAATTTGCCGAAATTTTGTAAAACTTTAAATAAATAAATTTGAAAATAAAAATGTTATAATTGGAATATGTCTTGATAAACATAGCAACCGGTAAATTTTCATCGGATAATGCGGAAGTTTATTTTATTGTGCAATTTTATTTCAAATCAAATCAGTTAAAATTTGATGATAATAAAATATTTTCCAAACCTGAATATTTTTGTATAATAAATTTGTAAATCATCTTCTGAGTGAGGCATCATATTTTATTTCTTCAAATTTGGACGTAGTTGCTCCGTTTATTTTAATTTTGGCAAATTAGCAGCATTTTCGGTACCCATTTTTGACTTTTGATCAAATGATCCTATCACTGATTTTTGTATACCGTTTTGATCGTCTCGTCGTGCTGATCTCTGTGGTATATTCAATTCTGTGTTCTGAAGTCTAGTACACAGCGGATTCCACGAAACCATTAACCGTATCGGTACTAGATCCGTGACCTTTTGTTTTCTTTTTCGTTTCAAACTTTAACCGTGTCATCCAAGCAAAAAATTAAATTGCTTTAATAACTTCAGCTGAATCTCAGCCGGACCGTTGATATTACATTCATTTTTGGTATATATTTATTTTGCCTGAAGCAATACATTCATTTATAATGCACATCCTTTTGCCTTTTGCCTATTTTTCCAAGTTTTGGCCTTTCATTTCTCACAACCACTTCTTTGTGCATTCCTTTTCTTCCATCATTTTTCATGTCTCCCCTGTAACCCTCTTCCACATCCAACCTGAACCATTACCTCCCACGTGATCCACCTTCCACCTACACGCGGCCACAAAATCCCCTTCCGCCTGACCACCGTCCTCCTCATCTTGGCCATGCTCTCCCCACCACCAACCAAACCGTGTCTTCCATCTTCAAAGCCTTGTCAACTTCCAACCTGCTCATGTTCGAGCAACACACCTCCTCAGCTCCACCGAGCAGCCACTGCTTGTGGCCTTACTTCGGCCTCTCAACGCCTCTGCATAACCGCGGCACACTACAGCCTCTACCAGAGTTCATATATGTATGTAAGTATTATATCCCGAGAGGTAAATTTTGTTTGTATATTTAAAAAAGATTTTGTTTGAAATATATATGTAAATTTTACAAATTTATAAGCTTGTATAAATTATATTGAATATGTTGGTTTATGAAAAAGAAATTTTACCCTGCTTATATAATATGTAGTTATAAGTGGAGGATATATATATATACACATATATGTTTATATAAGGTTGTTTTCAAGGTATAGTTATATTGGGTTTTATATATATGTGTGTGTGTGTGTATATATATGTATGTATATATATATATATATATGTATGTATATGTATGTATGTATGTATGTATGTATGTGTATATATATATATATATATAGCTTTCTTTTCAAATAGTTGCAGTTTGGAAAAATATGAGTCTAGTTGCTGTTTTATTTGTTGTTTACAATCTATACATATATGATCAAATGTACTCGACTTTTATACATATATACGTGTGAAGAGTATATAATAATAATAAGTTTAACGTATTAACATTTATTTAGTTATATATATAGTTTATGTACTATATTATCTGAGTTACATATAAGAAGATGATAAACTATCTTTCGTACTTATGGGTTTACTGAAGATAGTGATTGTTTTAGCTTTTATATATATTATAATAAATTGTTTATATTGATTTTATAATAAATACTGATTTTAAAATTTTAAGTATATAAGTTATATAAATTTATGTGAGTTATACGTTTATATAGGTTACGTAGCAGTTTGCACAAGTTTTTTTTCCATATGTGTATTGTATATATATTTGTGATCTAATGTGTATATATATTATAATACTACTGTAACATTTGTAAGCATGTAAAAATATGTTAGTATACGTGTAGTATATTAGCTTTGTGAAATGATTTCATGTGGTATATAGATATACATTGACTTTTGAATTATAATTTTTATAAAGTCCTATCAGATATTGTTTTAAATGAAACATATACAGTCAGATACATTAGTTTATATCAGTGTACAATGTTTTTTTATGGACGGATATTTTATGTGTTTAAATTAAATTTTTGATTGGATATACATACATACATGCATACATACATACATACATACATACATACATACATACATACATACATACATAAAGAGAATTTATTTTAAACATACTGTAAGATAAATTTTATATATGTGAATAACATCTATTTTTCTCGATTTATATTAAAGTTAATTTTGATTTATTCCCATCAATTCCTATTATTAGTTTGTCCGTCAAATTCGTGCCAATCTTACTTTGCTTTGGAATTCGTGCTTGGATTCGTAACTCATCTCACTTTCATTCATTTCTAGCCTCAAAAGGGGAGCAATCACTCAGATTAACGTTCTTATATTTATTAAATTAGATTTTAACTGAAACGACAATTGAAATACGCTACTGTTAGTAATTTACATTGCTATATGTATGCTATTTATCTGTATCTGTTCACCTATGGCATCTGACACCATTATCTATTATTTATATTGATGACATATGCCTGTTATATTATTATTATATCTGTTATCACTCTGCAAGTTTCCTGTTAGTTTAGAATTCCTTATGGGTTGAAATGATACATACCCGAATGATCTGTAGAATAGAAGAAAATCGTAATGGGTTGAAATGATAGACCCAAGCGATTTTCATTGAATTGAATTGGGAATTGCGGGTTGAAATGATATATACCCGTATATATTTAAATCGCGGATTAAAATGATAGATATCCGTATCACTTGACCATAGGATATAAAATTATATACAGACACCGTTGGTCAATGTATATATATTTTGAAATGATTTCCAAGGTTTTGAAAGGATTTCCAAGGTTTTGAAAGGAATATTTTGGTTTTTAACGAACATTGATTTTAAGATATTATATGTATATGTTATCTTATAAGGGTTTAAAATTTAGTTTTTTAAATTTATATGTTTGAAAATGTATTTAATTAAGAACTTTATTTAAGTCGATTTGAAATTTACTGAAATTGAGATTTTAAAGGATATGATTTTGTAACTTGATTTTTGATTTAAGGTAATTAAATGAATATTTCAAGTTTAGATAAATTGGAGGAATATCAAGTTTATTTGTAATTTGGGGTTTATTTAAATGATATTGGATTTATTAATTGAACATTTCAAAACTACATAATAATGAAGTTAAATTTTAATATATACGAAATTATCAAATCTAGTTTTGAAATGTTTGGATATGTAAAGCTTTGAAATATATTGAAATTGAAATGGTTTATTTTATGGTTTAAAGGTGTGTTTGAAATCGATATAATTTGGAATGGTTTATTTAGAAATTTAATTGAATTGAAATTAATAAATTGAGATTTAATTAAATTGAAATTTGGAATTCGAGTTGATTTGAATCGATTTGTGAAATTGGAGAAAGCTATTTTATAAGATAAAGTATTTTAAAATTTTATTTAAACTATTTATATATTTTACTTTATAAATTAATTTAATATAAACTATTTTAATATACTAATTATTTTAATATACACTATTTTTCATTATAATTATTTTAAAGAAACTATTTTATTTTATAAAATAATTTATTTTATATACTATTATTAATATCTAAATTGTTTAATAAAGTATTTTGGTTTCCAAAGTGTTATGATTTCCAAAGTGTTATAATTTCAAGTGTTTTGGTTTAGAAAGTGTTACAACTTTAAAAATACTATTGTTTTCGAAATGGATGTATTTGAAAAGGAAATGATATCGTATTGATATGGTTTGAAATGGATATGATATTTTGGTTTTGAAGTGTAAACTATTTTGCAATGACCATGGTGTTATAATAATGTTTGGTTGTTAAAGAGACCGGGATCAAATATTATCATACTCTCTGCCAATACCGAAAACCACTTTAACAATTGTGTACATGGTGGAGATTCCAGAATAAAGTAGGATGGTTAGTTGACGATTCTATATGGTATTTACTTAGCCCTGACTCCTGTAAGTCAGCTTGATGTGGCTAAAACAGGAGCTATACCGGGCCAAGTGAGGTCATTCCTCCTATCGGACACATTTCTTCTATACCATTCTATTGCTTTTGTGATGTGATTGGGTGCACCCTTTGATTTAGGAGTGTGTCATGAGGTGGGCGGTAGTAGCTGCTATGTGTTATCACCAGTCCGGGAGTGCAAATGGTATATCAATCCTGGCATTGTCTCGAGTGCCATTGTCACATGCCCTATCGTGCCTTCTACGAGTTTGTTTTGTGTCGTACCTATGGAGTGCACCCTGGTAGCCCACCTGCGGGTGTTGTTTATAGTATCTGTATAGATTACGACATTATAAAAATGTGTTAAGGGGAATATGGGTAATGCCTTAACGCTATTTTAATAGTTTATTTTACTATAGACATATTATAATAGCATATATTACTGCGTAGTAGATAGTTTAACGGATCCTTAGAGGATGGTTATCCCAAACATCCTTTGAGTTACTTGTATTTTAGTGGATATTTCACTTGAGTTGGATTTATTGATATAAGAATGTTAATCCAAACTCGAGTGCTTTGTGTTTTGCTTTACGCTTGGGTCAGACTGAGCGTCACAGCATTTGAGACTCACCTTTGGAGTTAGAGCTTCGCTTGGAGATCCATCCATCTATATCCTTTCAGCTTTCAACTATCTAGTTGATTTGTTCAGAGAAGTCATCTGCTTGTATTCAAGACTTCATTGTATTTGATATTTCTGTTGTTTTCTATTTCAAACTCTGATGTTTATATAGTAGCATCATAAACTACTATTTATTCTATTCCGCTGCTTATTGTTATATTACTCTATGTTTGTGATTCTATGATTTATTTATTCACCGTATATGTTGAGTTTTGCCAAATATAAATTAACAATCGGATATTTTAAGCGATTCAAGTCCGACATGTGCGGATGCGAATGACACGAAATAGCTGGTCGTTATACTGAAGGTTTATAGGAAATTGCATCAATAAATTACTTTGGATTATGATCGAAAAATTTGATTTCTTATTGTTCGCTACTATTTGTAAAAGGGTTGTCATAACCATCTAAGTTAAAGTTAAGACGAGATAATAGGGTTGGTGTTTTGGTTACCTGAGTCGTCAAATTCACGAGGGTGTCCTGGTTACCCCTAGCAAATTTCAGTAGTTGTCCTTACTACCAGAGCCAAGAGGTGTAAAGGGTGTTCTTGCCACCTGATTTAAAGTCAAGACGTGATTTGTGAAATTCTATACAGGGTATAGGTATGCATATGGGATTAGGATTTCAGACTAGTATAAAATTCTTGTCGTCTTCTTTACCTTTACTTTTACAGCATTTACTTACTATTATTTGATCGTTCTCGGTTTATATTATTACCCATGTTTGAATTTTCTGTCATGAATTTCGATATTTTCTTTCGTGTTGATAAAATGTTTAAACACACTATTCACCTCCCTCTAGTGCAAAATAGCCTAAAGATCCATTCCACTACAGTACAGATTAGCTTATACACCTATCATCTCCTGGTCCATAGGGTTCTCATTTACCTCATTAGATGAAGTCACTTTGAATTCAAATACATCATCTTCCGTCCTACTACTTTTGATCAACCTATGCGAGGTGTTGCTCTTTTCATTGTCTCTTTTTCTAGAGTGTCACTATTATCTTCAACTACCATTCCTTACTGAGCTACATCAGTTTTATCCTTTATTTTTATTTCTTTGGTAGGAGCTATGTTAGCTAGAATAAACTGGTTTGAACTCTGCTTACTTGTTAAAAGTTAAAATTACCACTAGGATTGCAAAATTTTTACTTTGTTGGATCGTTTTTGTTATTTCTCTTATGAATGTTGTTATCAATTTTGAATTGCACATTTACATGAAATGTTTAGCGCTTTTTTAGGTGGACGACAAGCTTCATTAAGTTATACTTATTGGGACCGAATGCAATCTGCACATTGGGATTTGCCAAATTATCTAAGATTGAAATACATTATGGCTATTAACACATGTTGAAGTATCGTAATCAACATTATTATTGCTAACTTGCATCATTTCAACATAGTTCATATTCAAATGTTTATTTCTTGGCATCCATATTTTTGCATGAGTGCAATATCTCTCAATATGATTGAAGCACCTATAGTTGCCACATTTATTTGGTTTCTACTCATATTCAATATCTTGTCAGAGTTGATATTAATATCCATTAATTGGACATGGTTTGGGAATGAGAAGTCCAATTTAATTTTTATAAAGACTCATGCATATGACATTCTTATCATGCCTTTGGTAACCTAATCTATCTTAATTGGGACTCCAACCAATGATGCAGTTCTCCTAATTCCTTCATCAGTCTTATGGTCGATGTTAATCCCTGAAAAGTGTACCTAAATTGGTATTTATATGAATTCCTTAGATAACTTCATGCAAAGGATCCATTCCCACATCATAAATAATTTTTCTATCATAACTAAATAAAAATCTTCTTGCTTATCAAATTTTACAATAGAAAAACTATTACTTTTTAAAATATTTGAACCTCACCATCAATCTTCCAATCCCTCACAATATACACCTTTAAGGATCTTGAATTCATAATCTATAACATGATTGAATTACTCCACTTCAATTTGCACTCCTCTAATAATTATATAGTCATCTTGGCACATTTATATCATTAAATTCAAGAGTAGGATAGAAAGACAATAGATAATATACCGAAGTCTCATATTCGATGACAATGTCTCCCCATGCTTTTCGAATCTTAAAGGTTAATTCAGTATGGTTCAATTGGTGTTATCCATAAAGGTGTTGCACTCCTAGAACCTGTAGGATCTGAAATTCCTCACTGTTTTGAATATTAAACATGCGTTTAATTTGCTAATGATTATTGTTGTTTTAATTCAATTGATTGATTCGGATCACGGTAGATTTCTTCACCTCCATGGTTCGTAGTCTCCTACATTGCACAGTGGTAAAATCTTCTATATCAAACACCTTAGGGGGGTTTTTGGGAAACGTTTCTGCATTAAATTGAGGATTCAAATTTCAGCAGATGGAGATAACTGAATTTTTACCATTATATGTAATAGCCTACCTTTTCAATCCTGATAAGTCGACACTATACATCCATAGCTTTCATGTGTCAAACATCTAAGTGCCAGAAAAACAAATCGTTGGGTGAGAGAAAAGAAAAGATGGAACAAAATCTCATAACGTGGCAAGTAATCTATAATATATCAATGAACTTTACAAAAAGAAAACTTTTATATACATACTTCAATCAGAGTACAATTATCATATTATCGGCCCTTGGATAGTTATAACAACCATCCTTACAACTGTTGATAAATATAGATAAGAAACGAAACAACAGAAGATTAAGGAAAATACGGGAATACATCTTGGAGAATACAGCTCGTCCCCTGAAGCACCAAAGTGTCTAGCTAAATCTAGAAAATATGCTCGGGCTAATCCAAGCATTATAAGAAAAATAACGCCCGGATCAATCTGGTAAAATAAGTGTGAGAAACACAATCAAATGAATTCTTAATGTTTTATAAAACCTTTAAAAATAAAGGTATCTCGTAAGATCAAGCCGCACAGAAACAGGGACGAATTTATACCTTACGATAGCCAGACCATTTCTATAGAAAATCCAACGATGTTATAATAGTATCTATGTTTTAAAGTAAATATTGAATCATAGTCGAAATTGTTACATTAAGTAAATTCCATCATAATAGGTACATAACTAAGTCTGAAAGGCACTTATTGGATTATTGATTCCATCAATGATAGGGCTACTAACGTACCGCCTGTCATAGTACACCTCTAGATAAAATGTACCAAGATCAAACCAATCGACCCTTGCAAGGAAAGACCGGCCTGCCCCATACAGGGTAGTATCGAATATTTCATTATCACGTTTGTAAAGTAACTTTTTCCCAAGAGCTCTTATGCACAACAAAATCAATTAATAATAATCTAGAAGGGTGATGACAATATCCTAATGGATGTTACCCACATAGCCTTATAGCATATCCCAGTTTAAGTCATTCTCGATTGTTAAGGCTAAAGGCTACATTTATTTTAGAAAATCTCACTTGAAATGCTAAAACTGCTCTTTAGGCGACAATGCAATGCTAACATTCGTCTATATAAAATGTCAGGGATATGAACAAACCGAAGGCACTACTTCTACTACATCCATTTGGAATCACCCTCGGGATTAGTAGCAAATAGCCCTTGCACTTTAAAGATCTTCGTCTTCAATTCCATCATCTTCCAGAAGTCTTCAATTCGGTGCTTGAGTTAGTTTGAAGTGGTTTTCAAATAATTAATACTTATCTGATCTCGGTCTCTTCGAACCAACTTTTATAGTTTTTGGTAAACTCAACTTTGGTTCTTTTGGAAGGAAACAGACAATAGGCTTAGTGACATTGCCTAAAAACATCCTCCTTTCTATAACATTTTATCGTTTATAGATACCTTTATTTTATTTATTGATTTTCTTTCGACACGATAATTAAATAATTACTTAACTTTAAAATCTCATTAATAAATAATTAACTAACTTTCTTAAAAACATCATTTATAAATACTTAACCTCGCATTAATATAAAATTGAAGTTAATTTAAACCCATAACTTTACAAATTCGAAAATAGGCTTAGTGACCACAATAGTACTAAATCAAGTTACCATTTTAATTCAATTTGACTTTTCAAGTCACATTAATGGCCTTTCCATAAGTAAGCATATATATAAATAAATCAACTAGCAATCACTTGCTAATCCATCACTTTTCCAATTAACTGGCATATTAATTAATCTCCACATTAATATAATAGCAGAATGAGGATTTATTCTACTAGCAGATGTCATCCATCATTTGTTCAATTTAATTGTAGCATAACGGGAATTTATTCTGCTAAACAGATGTCTAAAATAATCTATTCAATTAAGTTATAGCAGAATGAGGATTTATTCTATTAAACAGATGTCGGGGATAAATTATAGTTACTATATAGCATACTTATACACAATCGTTGTACTTTACCATAAAACTATATTTTAATAAAATTACCAACTATTTATACCCAAGTGTTTTATTCGTCAATATGAACCTGATGCCGAAATCCGTTTGTCAATCGGACTTCGTATGAAAGCACAACTATTTTCAAAGTTTAACCTTACTGAATTTAATAACTTATTTAACTATATATATATATATATATATATATATATTTATCCACCCACTAACCAAAAAGCCCCACCCACCCTAACTACCTAAACTCGAAGCCCCTAAACTATAACAGCTTCTTCTCTTCAGAACTCTCGCCTATTACATGCGACCTGGAAACCAACTTCAATTCTGAACTCCTCCTACCACCGTCGCTCCAAGCATGTTCAAGCCACACCACCACCATCAAGTGCTTCCCCTTTGTCTCACGCACCTCCAACTCTGCCCAAATTAAGCTTGACATTGCCTAGTACCCTCCACAGGCCGAAACCTGGCACCAAAAACCGCATGGCTATAAAACCCTAATCTCCACATTGCTCCCACTATAGTCCATTGGACCACCCCCGATTGCAACTCGAGCTCCGCTTAGACCCAAGGAAACCTCCAACACTAATTACTTCTCCCCTTAGCCACCAGTTCTTCGAAAATTAATTTTTGATCAAAATCCGGCCATCTCACTCCTACGACATCACCACACCTCTATAAATCACATGACTAAACTTAAAAATCTCGGTTCGCGGATACGAACCCACTCATACCCAAGTTTTTCCGATTTGTGTTCGTCGAAACACAACCAGAACCGACCAATTATTGTAATTGATAGTTTTCTCCCCACCTACTCAACAAAAATCCTTGAAATTATTTTACAAAAAACTAGACTCGACGATGAACAACTTTCCAGTTGGTTGTATAGGCTAATTCTTAATGTTTTGGGTGCTATTGATTTTAGAACTTAAGATAGAGAAAGTTTTCCTATTTTTTCGTCAAAGAATAGAGAAGGCGAACCATGAAGTAACTTGCATATGTGATGTTTGTGCTAACAATATGTCACGACCCGTCTTTTTATCACCACAAAAACGCATCATGATTTAAGAAAGAAAGGGATAGAAGAAGAAAAGATAAGAAAGAAGAAACTCAACAAAATCAGATACTCACAGCGGAACGAATGAAATATAATATATCACATAAATATTACATAGTATCATATTACATCAGAGTTACACAATCTATACAACACATATTAGACAGTTATAAACATCTATCTAACTATACAACTCAAGATATCATAAGTTACAGATACCACACAAACACAGCGGAACCATTGCATATCTACACGCTGAAGCCTCCTGCTCCAAAATTCCTTCAGAATTCGTCAAGCTAACCTGAATCCCTCGATTATTCATACATAATATGAGTACCCAAGAGTTTAATAAAATAAAAAATAAACACTCGGGTCAGACAGGGGTCTGGTGTGAGTAAACGGGTTAAAATTGCTTAACTTTAGAAAATCCTTTGAAAAGAAAAGGTATCACGTAAGACTTCCCACACATAAACATGGAAAAGTTTTTACCTTACGCTAACCAAAATATTTGATAGGAAATCCGGTGATATTATAATAGTGTCTAGGGTTTTCAAGTAAATAAGAAATAGCCGAAATTGTTACATTATTAAATTCCAGCTACTAGCCACAAAAGTGTGTAATACAATCAAAACCGTAGGTTCTCGTAGGAAGAATGGGTTTCCATCAATGGCAGGGCTGCTGAGGTACCGCCCGTCATAGTACGTGGCCTAGATCGCCGTACCGAGGAGCCACCCTAACTCCCCTGCAACACAAGGCCGGAACCATCCCTTACTGGACAGTCCCGAATAAGATCACCCCGTGGTTGGCGCGACCAACCACCCACTAAGCCGAAATAAAAAGGGACATCTAGATAGAGACGACCTCACCCTGAAATGGGTGCTACCCACCTAGCCTTGCTGCACCTCCCCTATTTTAGCCATTCCCCGTTGATGAGGCTTGAGGCTGCGATTACCTTTATAGAACACATCTATCTTAGAATGCTCATTGTCCACCTGACGATGTTCTGAAAGCATTCAATCCATACAAGTTCGTTCCAGGTTCGAACGAAACCGAAGGCACTATCTCGTTGCACTCATTTTGGAATCACCCTCAGAGTCAACGACCATAGCCCTTGCACTTTGAATCACCATCTCGAACCTGAAAGTACTATCTCCATCAAACTCATCTCGGAATCACCCTCAACGTTATACTGACGAATAGTTCTTACACTTCGAGTCTTCACTTGAACTCCACTTGGATTCACGACCTAACGTTTAATTCGGATCAATGTGGTTTTCGAATATCCAAATATGGAAACCCGATCCCTGTCTCACCGAAATCCAAACGCCATTTTAACGTCCAAGTTGTTTAAGGGTTTAAACAATTAAACTTATATTCAAGATAACATAAACAGATAGATGAACATTATCACAATAGATGATTCATATCAACCAATTATCTCACAAAGCAGCACATATCACATATCATAGATATCACATCCAAATCATCCATTATCAATCAATCATCCATTATCAATCAATCAATCATAAGCAGGTTTGATTAACTCTTAATCAATTTAATTAACCTTTAATTAAATTAATTACTATTCTTTAATCACTTGGATTATCTTAATCCTGCTTCATTAATTTATTAATCATCTCTTAATGATCTTCCTTAATTAATCTCCCTTGATTAATTATCCTTAATTACATTCAAGTAATTAGCCTTTAATTCTTTAATTAATTTCTCAAATTAATTATCCTTGACCATATACAGTAATTAACCTTTAATTACTATCATTAATTACATTAATTAATGATCCTTCATTTGCTTCCATTAATTAATTAACAATGATTAATTTGTATTAAACCTTAATTAATTACAATTAATTAATCATACTTTAATTAATCATTTTTGATTAATTCACTAATTATATTAACTAATGATCCTTATTAATTAATTAACCCTTAAATTAATATGTAATTAACATCTCATTAATTAGTCTTAATTAATCATAAACATTAATTAACAAACTTGTAATTACTTATCTTAATTAATTGACTTCTTAATTAATTATATTGATCTTTGATTAATTCTACTAATTAATTAATCTTTAATTACTTCATTAAGTAATTATTAACTAATTACATCAATTACTAATCCTTAATTAATTACTTTATTAATTAATCACATTTTTTCTTAATTAATTACATTTAGTATTTAATCTTAAATTAATCACATTAATTAAATAAATTAATTAATTAACTAAATTAACTAAGTAATTAACCTTTAATTACTTCTATAAGTAATTATTCTTTAGTTAATTATTCTCTTAATTAATTGCATTAACAAGTCATTAATCCCATCATTAAATAATCCTTAATTCTTTAATTAATTAATTACTCTTTAATTAATTAACTTTAAATCAATTAACTTAATTAATCCTTAAAATAATAACATCAAGTGATTAACTCTTAATCACTTCACTAAGTTACTTCCATAAGTAATTATACACTAATTACTTTCATTAGTAATTTCTCTTCTTAATTACATTCAGTAATTATCCATCAATTACTTCATTAAGTAATTACACTTAATTGATTCATAATTAAGTGATTATTTAAAATTAAACAAACAATTAACTAATCATTTAAAATTAATTAAATAATTATTTAACCTCTTATATTTAAAAATCCTAAATTAATTAAGAAAATCATTTACCTAAATTAAACTTTTACTTATAAACAAATCATATTAATTAAGTATTCTTAAATTTATAACAATAATAATTTTACCTTATTTATCTTCACAAATTAATTATTTGAATTAATCAAATCTTAATAACTTAAAGACAAATTATTTTATTGGTTTACAAAATTATAACCTTAACCTTATTTGAAAATAAAGCATTTAGAAATCAATTTTAAAATTTAAAACACTTTAATCATCTAATTTAAACTTATTCATTTTCAATATAATTTGAAACTTAGTTTTTAAACATTACTTAAGATTTACTTAAAAACTTTGATCTAATATTTTAAAATTTGAAAACACCCCTTTGAATTAAAATTCAAAATTAAATTAAGTTAATTACTTTCTAAAGCAATTATCTTAACATTTTAAATTTGAAAATAAATTCAATTAAAACTTTTAAAAGTTTGATTAACTTTTACATCAAAGAACAAGTTTTAACTTTGTAAATTTGTTTCCTTTTTAAAAACTTAAGCTTGATTTTATTTATTTCAAAACAACAAGTTAAATTTGTAAATTTTATATTTTACTTTTACTGTACCGAATCAGAAAAGCCTAGCACCTGAAAACTTCGAGTCGAACACTGCACTACATGAGCCTGCCTCGAGTCTTCCAACTGCTCAAAAACTTCAAGACAATCTCCAGTTTGCACGAGACCAAACTCGAGCACTCATCTTCATCTCGAATGCCAACTTCATCAGATAATATAGGTGCACCGTGCACATGCACAGTGCTTCCATCATCCTTTGGTCATCTCTCTGGCCATCAGCCAGTCGAGCATCACGACATCAAATGCCTAATCCACTTCGATCATCCAAATAGATAGCAGCTAAAAATCAAGGCAACCAATCCAATGCAACCCAAATTCCACGATCGAAAATCTCCCATCGCTGTCGCTTCCAACATCGGAATCATCAGCCGACCTACCTAAAGATGCGCCACACTTCGATGAATAATATTCACACCTCGTAAATCATTCCGATCCTAAATGGCCAACACAATTACCTCGCAAAACCCCTCGTTCCCAAAGGACCGTCGAACCCTAGTTCGCCTCAGCGCGATCACCATAGTCATCGGAAAATTTCCATACCATTTTTCCTGCATTCATCGACAACTCAGCCAACTCCGATACTAACCTCGAGTTTCAGATCAACCTAGATCATCAGAAATTGCCGATATACCCAAAATCGAACAATTCAAAATAACTCACAAATTCCCTAACTAAAAATCACGATACTCTCATCATAATTCATCATTTTGTTATACGAATCAAATTTTATAACCAAAGATTGGATTTGACTCGAACGAATATTAACCATGTTTGAATAATCACTGTATCTTATAAATTTTTAAGATAAAAACAAAATATAATTTCCCGAGTTCATTTTTATGATTAGCATCACATTGTTATACACATTTCTCTTTTAGAAATCAAAGTCTGAAATTTAATACAAGAGAAGATAAAGAATTTACAAGTTTATCTAAATCCTGTAAAATAACAGAAGCAATTTTTTTTATACATACAAGTACTTCATATATTCAAGCATGCATTCATTTTAAGATATAGATACAACCAATATTGCCACACAAATTCGACCATAGGCATTTAATTAAAATCACAGTTTTAAACTGTTTTTAAGAGAATGTATGTTTACTCACCAATTTTTTTGAAAAGGCAGAGTAGGTTGTTAACTTTTTTGTCTTATTCCAGGCTTTGCTGTTGAAATCCCCTGCATGCCTACGAATTGTTATTTTATGGATTGAAACTGATGTTGAACTTCCCTTGATTTCTTCTGCTTTTCAGTTTTCAGGTTGAAAATAGTTTTCTGGATTGTTATTTAATTTCTTTTTTTTGAAAGAATGAGAAGAGAAAAAGAATAGAAGTTGAGAAGAAGAAGGTTTTGAATTGAAAGTGGATAAACAAGTTTCTCTTCAAACTATTTTTTTTTATAGAAACAAAACAAAATTGAAGTTAAAACGACACTTGTTAAAAATCTTTAACACTTGTCTTTTATAGTAGTTTATTTACTAACACATGTCACTAATACCTCTTAATGCATTAACATTTGTTATTTAAGAAATTTTATTATTTATTTATTAAATGCTAATAAAGTCTTTTATACTTATTTTATATGTTAAATGAAAGCTTTTAAATTTTAAGTAAATATACAAGTGTGAATTATGTAAACATTTGTTTATAAATAGCTTATGTTTTTTTAATCAAATAAATGTATTATATGTTTTCCTTTAAATTGTGTAATATAAATTTGTATTTATATTAATGTGAAATGTGAATTTAGTAATTTATTTATATATTACTTATGTTTACAACTATTCTAATTCAAGAGAAATTTAAAAAGAAAGTTTATTTATAACTTAATATATATATATATATAACACCATTTTAATTTAACCATTTTGAAAAATATATATATATATATATATATATATTTAAAAAGAAAGTTAATTTAAAAAGAAAGAATTAATCTTAAAAACAAAAGCTTCAAATTATAATATATTAAATTAACTTTTGAAAAATATTGAATTTAAAACAAAGCTTCAAATTACAATATATTCATACATATATATATATTATCAATAGATTATATTAAATTTCAAAACAACTTCAAATTATAACATATACATACATGTATATTACAATTTGAAAATTCAATCTTTTATTTAAAACAAAAGATCTTCTTATTCACAATATATATATCAAATATATATATTATAAATAGAATATAATTTTATTAGCTTTGAAAGATTATTCTTATCAATTTTAAATTGTTAAAAAGATATTGATCAATATTGCCAGATTAGATATTTATTAACCTTTAAAAGATTCCAATTTAAATTTAAATTATAAAGGAATATTATCAAATCGATTTAATTATTAATACAGATTATTAAATTAATATTGCCTAAAATTCCGGGTCGTCACATTCCTCCTCCCTTAAAAGAATTTCGTCCCCGAAATTTAAAAGCAAATGTATTTTAATAACCCAGCAAAGATTTTAATTTTAAATAGCAAAGCATACCTATTATCCAGTAACTAACAACCATAGCAACCAATCAAGCAAACAAACCTAACTAATTATCATGACACAAATCTGGATAGATCTTACTAATGCTATCTAGAGTTTCCCAAGTATAAATCACTGGGAGACTCGCTCTACAGAAGCTCAACTAACTACACCACTATAATCAAGAGCTCCTCTCTTCTCTAGATCCATCAATCTGAACAGGACATCTGACTATACTCAAGTCTAGCTCAACTTTCGAAATCTTCTAAACTACAGATTCCACAAATAATGATGAATCATTCACGTACTCCCTTAGAGATACGTGAAATACAATGAATTCCAGCTATCCAAACCGGCAATCCAATATTATAGACAAAAGAACCTATTTTATCAAAAACACAGATAAGAAATCCCAAATACCTCTCAACTAGCTCCCCAATCTTACCCAATCATACTGCTTTCTCAACCCGAGAAATCTTATCAACAATGAAGTCTCCAATTTCGAATTCCAAATTCCTTATCTCATATCTACATAATTCAATAGACAATCCTGGGCTACCAATCTTCTTGATCAGCTCAACCTATGCCGATGCTTTCAGAAATAACTAGACCAAAACAAACCAGTTTCTGGATCCTATTCATCAAAACGGTCTCCCAAGATCCGTCGAAATCCAGAACACAAGCTCAACTTCCCAAGCAATAGCAAACTGAACTTACTTCCTTCCTCTCACAGTTGCTTCCTTGCTTTCGCTGCACAACTCTGATTCTAAAATAGATGAGAATACTTTTGATGAACACGAGTACAAATTTGTCTAATATATCCAGGAAATTTTGTTCATCAAATTCATAAAATCTTAGTGACCCATCCGACTCGGTCACACAACCTTATAGCAGAAATCCAACTCAAAAATTAGATCTGACCAATCCAAATTCCAAAAATTCCTGAGCTGCTACACCAATTCTTATTTCCCCAAGAACCATCCTACTACCAGGCTAACCACCAGTATCGCTTCTGGAACCAATTCAATATGAAACTCAACTCCAGATGCAGACAAACTTCTGATTACTTCAGTAGCTCCTAATTCCACATGAGAACCCTCATTCTCAAACAAAAGATTGCCAAAGATAAATTCTCGAACTAATCGCAAGTCACTTTTGCGATCTGACCTAGTTTGGATTCTAAAGAAGCTGTCCTCTCTCTACCAACTAGAACAGCCTTAAGCTTTTCCAGATAAGGTTAATTCTTCAAGGAAACCTTCACCATCTACCCGGACTGCTGATAGAAGAACCACAAAGATTCCTGTACCATTGGAGAAATGACCACACTGCTGCTTCCTAAACTCTACCTCTAGAACACTACTAAGCCAGAAGTCCTTGTCGACTCACAAACACCTCCGAGCTGAAACTGCTACCACAGATAACCAAAGTCTTCTAATCCAAAGGCTACTCGAACCCTAAAACCATCAACAAACCACCCAAAAGACCTTCGAGATGGCAGACATCCTCTCAAGAAATTCGGGCTCCAAATCAAGCATCAACATCTTGCTTTCCTTAAGGGATGACAATGAGACCATGCCAAAGCGAAGCAACTCATAGACCTTAGTCTCATATTCCAGAACAGCCAACCTCCTTGCTAAAGATCCAGATAACTTCCACACAGACAAGTCTTCCCTGCAGCAGGTAAAAACTGCTCCTCAACCACTTCTAAAACAGCTTCAAGAGAACACATCTTCGAAAATACCCATGGATACTACATCTCACCACGCAGCTAGCAAGATACCATCACTTACTTCTGCACTTTCGACAGATCCAAATTTTATAAAATCCGCTCACCTGAGCGAAATCCAAACTTACACTTCAAAGATGAACTCCGAATCTTTAAAAGATTTCCTTCGGAGATCAGAGAAATCCTTACTCCAACTTGCAAAGCTCACTCGAGACAGTATTAGGCCTATAGTCTCGACAAATATACATCCAACCTCAAACATATGTACCTCTTCCATTAGTGGTAGTCGTGTTACACACACACCACTGCTCCATCTACCTCTAAAACTTATGTTGGAAAACCCGAACAGATAACCCAATAGATCAGGTAGAATAGATATATATAGTTATATATAAAAATTACAAGTACGCTCTCTCAAGAAAGATACCACTCCAGAGCCTAGGTATTCGCTCAACCTAACGCTCTGATACCAACTGTCATGATCCGTCTTTCTATCACCAGAAAAATGCATCACGATTTAAGAAAGAAAGGGATAGAAGAAGAAAAGATAAGAAAGAAGAAACTCAACAACATTAGATACTCACAACGGAACGAATGAAATATAATATATCACATAAATATTACATAATATCATACTACATCAGAGTTACACAATCTATACAACACATATTAGACAGTTATAAACATCTGCCTAACTATACAACTCAAGATATCATAAGTTACAGATACCACACAAACACAGCGGAACCATTACATATCTACACGCTGAAGCCTCCTGCTCCAAAACTCCTTCAAAATTCGTCAAGATAACCCGAATCCCTCGACTACTCATACATAATATGAGTACCCAAGAGTTTAATAAAACAGAAAATAAACACTCGGGTCAGACAGGAGTCTGGTGTTAGTAAACGGGTTTAAATTGCTTAACTTTAGAAAATCCTTTGAAACGAAAAGGTATCACGTAAGAATTCCCACACATAAACATGGAAAAGTTTTTACCTTACGCTAACCAAAACATTTGATAGGAAGTCCGGTGATATTATAATAGTGTCTAGGGTTTTCAAGTAAATAAGAAATAGCCGAAATTGTTACATTATTAAATTTCAGCTACTAGCCACAAAAGTGGGTAATACAATCAAAACCGTAGGTTCTCGCAGGAAGAATGGGTTTCCATCAATGGCAGGGCTGCTGAGGTACCGCCCGTCAAAGTACGTGGCCTAGATCGCCGTACCGAGGAGCCACCCTAACTCCCCTGCAACACAAGGCCGGAACCATCCCTTACTGGACAGTCCCGAATAAGATCACCCCGTGGTTGGCGCGACCAACCACCCACTAAGCCGAAATAAAAAGGGACATCTAGACAGAGACGACCTCACCCTGAAATGGGTGCTACCCACCTAGCCTTGCTGCACCTCCCCTATTTTAGCCATTCCCCGTTGATGAGGCTTGAGGCTGCGATTACCTTTATAGAACACATCTATCTTAGAATGCTCATTGTCCACCTGACGATGTTCTGAAAGCATTCAATCCATACAAGTTCGTTCCGGGTTCGAACGAAACCGAAGGCACTATCTCGTTGCACTCATTTTGGAATCACCCTCAGAGTCAACGACCATAGCCCTTGCACTTTGAATCACCATCTCGAACCTGAAAGTACTATCTCCGTCAAACTCATCTCGGAATCACCCTCAACGTTATACTGACGAATAGTTCTTACACTTCGAGTCTTCACTTGAACTCCACTTGGATTCACGACCTAACGTTTAATTCGGATCAATGTGGTTTTCGAATATCCAAATATGGAAACCCGATCCCTGTCTCACCGAAATCCAAACGCCATTTTAACGTCCAAGTTGTTTAAGGGTTTAAACAATTAAACTTATATTCAAGATAACATAAACAGATAGATGAACATTATCACAATAGATGATTCATATCAACCAATTATCTCACAAAGCAGCACATATCACATATCACATATCATAGATATCATATCCAAATCATCCAGTATCAATCAATCATCCATTATTAATCAATCAATCAATCATAAGCAGGTTTGATTAAGTCTTAATCAATTTAATCAACCTTCAATTAAATTAATTACTATTCTTTAATCACTTGGATTATCTTAATCCTGCTTCATTAATTTATTACAAATTAATTTATTAATCAACTCTTAATGATCTTCCTTAATTAATCTCCCTTGATTAATTATCTTTTAATTACATTCAAGTAATTAGCCTTTAATTCTTTAATTAATTTCTCAAATTAATTATCCTTAACCATATACAGTAATTAACCTTTAATTACTATCATTAATTACATTAATTAATGATCCTTCATTTGCTTCCATTAATTAATTAACTATGATTAATTTGTATTAAACCTTAATTAATTACAATTAATTAATCATACTTTAATTAATCATTTTTGATTAATTCATTAATTATATTAACTAACGATCCTTATTAATTAATTAACCCTTATATTAATTAAATAATTAATTTGTAATTAACATCTCATTAATTAGTCTTAATTAATCATAAACAGTAATTAACAAACTTGTAATTACTTATCTTAATTAATTGACTTCTTATTAATTTTATTGATCTTTGATTAATTCTACTAATTAATTAATCTTTAATTACTTCACTATGTAATTATTAATTAATTACATCAATTAATAATCCTTAATTAATTACTTTATTAATTAATTACATTTTTTCTTAATTAATTACATTTAGTAATTAATCTTAAATTAATCACATTAATTGAATAAATAAATTAATTAACTAAATTAACTAAGTAATTAACCTTTAATTACTTCTATAAGTAATTATTCTTTAGTTAATTATTCTCTTACTTAATTACCTTAACAAGTAATTAATCCCATCATTAAACAATACTTAATTCTTTAATTAATTAATTACTCTTTAATTAATTAACTTCAAATCAATTAACTTAATTAATACTTAAAATAATAACATCAAGTGATTAACCCTTAATCACTTCACTAAATTACTTCCATAAGTAATTATACACTAATTTCTTTCATTAGTAATTTCTCTTCTTAATTACATTCAGTAATTATCCATTAATTACTTCATTAAGTAATTACACTTAATTGATTCATAACTAAGTGATTATTTAAAATTAAAGAAATAATTAACTAATCATTTAAAATTAATTAAATAATTAGTTAACCTCTTATATTTAAAAATCCTAAATTAATTAAGAAAATCATTTATCTAAATTAAACTTTTACTTATAAACAAATCATATTAATTAAGTATTCTTAAATTCGTAACCATAATAATTGAACCTTATTTATCTTCACAAATTAATTATTTGAATTAATCAAATCTTAATAACTTAAAGATAAATTATTTTATTGGTTTACAAAATTATAACCTTAACCTTATTTGAAAATAAAGCATTTAGAAATCAATTTTAAAATTTAAAACACTTTAATCATCTAATTTAAACTTATTCATTTTCAATATAATTTGAAACTTAGTTTTTAAACATTACTTAAGATTTACTTAAAAACTTTGATCAAATATTTTAAAATTTGAAAACACCCCTTTGAATTAAAATTCAAAATTAAATTAAGTTAATTACTTTCTAAAGCAATTATCTTAACATTTTAAATTTGAAAATAAATTCAATTAACACTTTTAAAAGTTTGATTAACTTTTACTTCAAAGAACAAGTTTTAACTTTGTAAATTTGTTTCCTTTTTTAAAAACTTAAGCTTGATTTTTTTTGTTTCAAAACAACAAGTTAAATTTGTAAACTTTATATTTTACTTTTACTGTACCGAACCAGAAAAGCCTACCACCTGAAAACTTCGAGTCGAACACTACACTACACGAGCCTGCCCCAAGTCTTCCAACTACTCAAAAACTTCGAGACAATCTCCAGTTTGCACGAGACCAAACACGAGCACTCATCTTCATCTCAAATGCCAACTTCATCAGATAATATAAGTGCACCGTGCACATGCACAGTGCTTCCATCATCCTTCGGTCATCTGTCTGGCCATCAGCAAGTCGAGCATCACGACACCAAATGCCTCATCCACTCCCATCGCCGTCGCTTCCAACATCAGAATCATCAGCCGACCTACCTGAAGATGCGCCACACTTCGACGAACAATATTCACACCTCGTAAATCATTCCGATCCTAAATGGCCAACACAATCGCGTTGCAAAACCCCTCGTTCCCAAAGGACCACCGAAACCTAGTTCGCCTCAGCGCGATCACCACAGTCATCGAAAAATTGCCATACCATTTTTCCTGCATTCGTCGAAAACTCAACCAACTTCGATACTAACCTCGAGTCTCAGATCAACCTAGATCATCAGAAATTGTCGATATACCCAAAATCGAACAATTCAAAATAACTCACAAATTCCCTAACTAAAAATCACGATACTCTCATCACAATTCATCATTTTGTTATACGAATCAGATTTTATAACCAAAGATTGGATTTGACTCAAACGAATATTAACCATGTTTGAATATTCACTGTATCTTATAAATTTTTAAGATAAAAACAAAATATAATTTCCCGAGTTCATTTTTATGATTAGCATCACATTGTTATACACATTTCTCTTTTAGAAATCAAAGTCTGAAATTTAATACAAGAGAAGATAAAGAATTTACAAGTTTATCTAAATCCTGTAAAATAACAGAGGCAAAACTTTTTTATACATACAAGCACTTCAGATATTCAAGCATGCATTCATTTTAAGATATAGATACAACCAATATTGCCATACAAATTCAATCATAGGAATTTAATTAAAATCACAGCTTTAAACTGTTTTTAAGGGAATGCATGTTTACTCACCAATTTTTTTGAAAAGGCAGAGCAGGTTTTTAAATTTTTTTCTTTTTCCAGGCTTTGCTGTTGAAATCCTCTGCATGCCTACAAATTGTTGTTTTAAGGAATGAAACTGATGTTGAACTTCCCTTGATTTCTTCTGCTTTTCAGTTTTCAGGTTGAAAATAGTTTTCTGGGTTGCTATTTAATTTCTTTTCTTTTTTGAAAGAATGAGAAGAGAAAAAGAATAGAACTTAAAAGAAGAAGGTTTTGAATTGTGGCGGACAGCTGTATCCCCTAGCTCTGCTCTCCGGAGTAGGGTTTTAAAAAAAAAGAAAAAAAGAAGGTTTTGAATTGAAAGTGGATAAACAAGTTTCTCTTCAAACTATATTTTTTTTTATAGAAACAAAAGAAAATTGAAGTTAAAATGACACTTGTTAAAAATCTTTAACACTTTCTTTTGCAATAGTTTATTTACTAACACATGTCACTAATACCCTTAATGCATTAACATTTGTTATTTAAGAAATTTTATTATTTATTTATTAAATGCTAATAAAGTCTTTTATACTTATTTTATATGTTAAATGAAAGCTTTTAAATTTTAAGTAAATATACAACTGTGAATTTTGTAAACATTTGCTTATAAATAGCTTATGTTTTTTTAATCAAAAATATGTATTACATGTTTTCCTTTAAATTGTGTAATATAAATTTGTATTTATATTAATGTGAAATGTGAATTTAGTAATTTATTTATATATTACTTATGTTTACAACTATTCTAATTCAAGAGATATTTAAAAAGAAAGTTTATTTACAACTTAACATATATATATATATATATATATATATATATATAACCATTTTAGTTTAAGCATTTTAAAGAGAGAAAAATAAAACTTTGATTAAATCTTATTTAAACCATCATATTTAAAAATAAATAATTATCTTATACTTTGAAAATAATTGAATTAATCTTAAATTAACTTTTGAAAAATATTGAATTTAAAACAAACTTCAAATTACAATATATTCATACATATATATATATTATCAATAGATTATATTAAATTTCAAAACAACTTCAAATTATAACATATACATACATATATATTACAATTTGAAAATTCAATCTTTTATTAAAAAAAAGATCTTCTTATCCATAATATATGTATATCAAATATATATATTATAAATAGAATATAATTTTATTAGCTTTGAAAGATTATTCTTATCAATTTTAAATTGTTAAAAAGATATTGATCAATATTGCCAGATTAGATATCTATTAACCTTTAAAAGATTAAATTTACCAATTTAAATTTAAATTATAAAGGAATATTATCAAATCAATTTAATTATTAGTACAGATTATTAAATTGATATTGCCTAGAATTCCGGGTCGTCACACAATAAATATATTTTCTCTATTATACGCAAATATGAATAAAAACATGATTTTAAGATGATTATTAAGCATGATTTCATCCAAAATCAAATTACTAACAAATACAATATTTGTCAATTTATCAATATATTTAACATACATTGAATAACTCACATTTTTTTATGCTTTTTAAAATTCCAATCCAAGTCTTTTAAGCTTTTAAAGTTTTGATTCTTGAATGAATAAGGAGTTTGAACTAGAAATGAACTTTTCATTGTAAAAATTATAAAAGTAGAGAAAAGGAAGAATGGAATAAATGATAAACGTTCACTTTATACAATACAAAGAAAATCACAAAAATGCCCTTAAATACACTTTTCAACTTTGCCATCAAAACTAAAACTACCCAAAGTCTAAGCATTTGAAAATATGGTGGTTAATAAGGTGATTATGTACTTAGTTGAATTTTTCACTTAAGGTTTCAAATCCATTTCACATCCATCATTCTTTTCTGTTTGAAATTTAAATAAAATTTTAATTCTAAATACTTATTTATTATTGTTATTCATTCCAAAATAAAGCATGTTAACATTTATAAGTCTTTTAGAGCATAGATATTACAACTTACAATAACTTGTCGTTCTATAAAAAGCTGAAGATATGAAAAATGTGTTTCGGTCACATTTCCAGTTTTCCATCAAAATATCTATTTATGTAAATCAATTTCAAAAAATGAATTTTCTACCATTAGCTAAAAGTTAAATGAGGGTTATTAAATAAATAAATTCCATCAACTGAATATTTGAATTAAATTATATTCACAAATTAAAACGATAAAATTCTGGGTCGTTGCATTATATCTTCATTTCTCACGAATAATATTTTAGTACAATAAATAATGCTTACTATGTTTATAATTATATCATGAACAACAATATCATATGATTAAGTGAAGATGCGTATATATAAATGAATATTACATTAGTGGTCAATATTAGAGAGTGTGTGTTCTTGCATAGGCGAAATAATATCGTATAATTTGTAGATAAATATAAGTTTTTTTTTTATATAATACGTACATTTGAAGGTACGTATGTTCATATGTACATATGTATGTAAATACATACATACAAACAAGAGTATGAGCTTGCACATGCCTGTGCACACATGTATATATATTTGGTAAATCATACACACACATGAAACATATGTGCATATGTGAGTGCATGATGATCAAGGAATGCCATAAAGCTCTTATGTTTCACTTAAGGCGAAGTTAGATGTTTTGCACAGTTAACGTCTAATGTTAATATTTTTATGTTACATTAAATTATATGCGACGTCTAACATCTTTTATGGATAATCACGACACTGTATTAAGTTTAAGGAAGTTCACATTAAATTCCATCTTATTAGTTAGATGACATACATCACTATATTATTTATTTCTCATCAAAAAATTATATCGCAATGACAATAAGACCAATTTTTGTGCTTGTGTGTATATATACATGGACACCCGGAAGTAAATTTTGACTTACTTATAATTTTTAAAGTTATTTATATAATATACAAATATACAAGATTTTTTTGAGACTAAATTATAAATAACAGCTGAAATTATTATTGTTGTTCCAAAAGGTGATCAAAATATATATACTTATTTACATAAAAGGAAATATGAATTAAGTTCATACAGCATAACATTATCTTATCAGGATTAAACACATCGAACTGGCAGCGTTTCCTCTTCAAAATCCTTTCTTTGGTCTTAGTAATAGTATTGCAATGTCAGTTGCTAAGTTAAAATTAACTTTAGGAGAATCAAAAGTGCCTTAAAGAATGGAGCATAAAGGTTTTTTTTATAGCATTGGGTTCAAAAGGTATGTGACTTTCATATTAATCAATTTATGAGATTCAAGAACGAAATATCTAAGTAAGCTTTGTTATGCAACTAGTTCTCTAGCTTACCTAGCTTCACTCTTGAATGAGGGATAATATAAGTTGGAAAGTCAAAAATGTGTTGAGCATACGAATCTTGATTTCTATAAGCAATTTTTTTACTGGATAGTCGATTAGTCAACTATTGAACTTAACCAAATATTAAATTAGATCTTTAATAGAATGTTTTAAAGATAGTAAAAAGTATGGAATGGTTTTCAGTTTGCTGTGACAATGTTATAATAACATTTGAATTTAATCCTTTTTCATTATACTTATGAATGTAAATATATCTTTAAAAGAATGTTATAAAGATAAGCATAAGTGAAATGGTTTTGGGTTTGTATTGACAATATTTAAGTAACATTATTCTTAGACCTTTTTGAATGGATTTGTGAAAGTACTTAGATCCTTAAAATGGATATTTTGGAGGAAATTATAAGTATGGAATCTTTTGGAAAAAGATAAAAAAGTAAAGGTTTAAAATAAGAAATCTTGTTAATGGTTTGTGAATACACTTATATCATTTGAGATAAGTATATGAGATGTATTGAAAGAGTACAAGATTAGTGAATTTTTTTTAGATAAAAGAAGTTTTACTAATAAAAGAGGTTTTAATTAATAAAATACTAATTAATTAAAATGGGGATTAGAAGTTGCTTATGTGACTTAGTCGTGCTTTGTATGATTTAGTCATGCTTTGTATGTTACTCTCTTATGGAAAGCATTTAGTCGTTTACTTAACATTAAAAGTCGATGAAGTAGGCTTGTCTATCAGCAATGAGTTAAGACTGATGTTCGAGTAAGGATGGAAGCAACTGAGTTCTAACTTACTAGCTTCATTCTTGACTGAGGGATAGTGTGAGACAAAAACATCGAAAACATGATAAGTGTACGAGACTTGGTTTCCATATATGATCGTCTATTTTGAATTGATAGTCAATTAATCAACTATCAAACTTGAGCAGATTCATCGAATTAGTTTTGGAGAATCCGAGCTTGGTAGTTATTTACTTATCGAATTCCACTTCAAATCTAGTATACGAGTTCTATGTTTTAGAAGCGGTTGTTAAGTGAAATCCTATAGAGGTGAACTGTCTATCCTAAGGTTATGTCCAAGAGAGAGGTCAACATTAGCATTTTTCAAATGACTAATGCAAGAATCTAATTGGGCATTCATGTTCTGTTCGAGTAATGAATACTCGTGTGAAAGATGTCGAACATGACCTCGACATTGGAAATGATAGTAAACAGAGTAGAATGCACAACCTAGGGTTTTGATGACCCCCACCAGGGTATTATCAACTCCAAATCTAGAGATACTGATCAATTGTTGTCGGTGGGACTTGATGATATTTGGTTCCAAAATGTTCGTGTTTATGTTTGGATGATGGGTCATTTGTGTTTACCTTAATGGTATATTTTATCTTGAGATATATGACATTAGGAAGGTATTTTTTAGACCCTTGTGCATGGAGCTCGAATTCGTCTTCACCAAAGTGATCTCTACAGAAAATCCATTATGCAAACGTTCCTTATCGATTTTGATTGTACCCTCTAATATGCTACTGAAAGTAACCAATGTAACCATTTCGACTATATTATATATTTATATTCTACGCCCTAGACATTATCTATCATAACACCTTACGTATATAGTAGATGGTGGTTCTTTTGAAGGGATAACCGTTATAGTATTCCTTATGGTCTTAAGAGTACCATTATATGTTGATCATAGATTTCTTGATTTTATCATACCAGATTATGTCTAACGCGTGGTTTTTGTTTTTTCAAAATTTCCCACCTGCTCTTTCGAGTAGTCTGATAAAGTTAGGTTTTCGTTGATGCTCTTTGAAGCTCGAGAAGACTAGTTGGATGTCTCACCTACCGTAGTATTCTTATTTCTATTGTATTACTATATTCTACATATTAGCATTTAAGAGGATGGGTTGCTATGACTATCTTGGGTGATGATAGCTTTTAGAATTGTAATTCTGAAATGCTATGTATTTTAAAGTGACGGCTTATACTATCTTTTAATATTATCATTCCGCTATGAGATTCTATTATTGTGTTCTCTTCTTTCTTGTTCTTTTTCTTTTCCTGTTACTTTACCCTAACAATCTATCTTTCTATCACTTGAGTGCCCGACAAGTGAATACCGTGGATGTGACATTCAAGGGTCGAAAAGTAAAGCCGTTACATTTGGTATCAAATGCAATGACCCGTAAAATTTTGTTAATTTTTAATGGTTTTATTTAGCGTATTTAATTTGATTTTTGAGAAATTTTAAATAATAATATTTTGAAATAAAATTTTACATTTGGATTACGTATAGTTAAATGTGGCAAATGATAAATTTTCGTCAAAAATTAAGAAATTATATTTTAGGGTGTGATTCTGTTCAATTTAAGTCAGTAATAATCGATGTTCATAAAATAATGTATTTTGGAAAATTCAAGGCACAACTGTTTTATTTGCCATCATTTCTTTTAATTATTTTCAAACGGTTCATTTTGCCTTTATAACGTGTCCTTCCATATTTATTCTTGCTGTCCAATCAAGCTATTAATTGATTTAATTGTTTCTAAAACAGTGTGCAGCTGTTACTTTTTCTATCGATTTCAATTGCTTAATAATTTTTCCAATTCACAGATAGACTTCCCCATTCCTAGCCATTAATAAACTCTGAAATCATCGTCCATTGCCTTTAATTTTTAAATGTTCCATATTCTTCCCAGGCAACAGCTCACATTCCATTTGGCTCATAAATCAGTTTCCACTTTTACTCACCTGCTCACCTTTTCTTTCATCTATCCGTTTAATAGTTATATATAAGTTATAATACGTTTTCGTGATTCACCCCCTTTCCTTTTTTCATTGACATATTAATTATGGGAAGTGATTAATTTAAAAAACCCATCTTCCCTTCATTTCTTTAGAATTTCAGCTAAAATTTTAGCTTGTGACCGTTAATGTACATTTCATTAAAGAGGTACTTTACCTTATTAATCTCCGGAATTTAAGGGTGAAAATTTTATTTTTCTAACATTTCCTTTCCTACGCTCCCTGTTTCCACTTCTTTCATTATGACCGTTGTAAAACCCTAGATTTTTGCATATATATTTTAAATTTGAATTTATTTTTATTTTGATTATTTTAAATTTATTTTTATTTCAAACATTTTATCTATAAATGCTGACTATTAAGTGATCTATAGTTCAAAATAGTATAAATTGGACATTTTGCTAAAAAGGTGAATTTCTACTCAAACTGTTTAAACTTTGACTTTTAAAATTAAAATTAAAATCATATTTAAATTGTGAATTTTATTTATTATTATGAAAATAGATGTAATAACTTGAGCGCTGCTTTTCGTTTCGTTGAAAACAGAGTTTAACTATAAAAGTTATGTACATCTCAATTTTGAGTGTAATTTGATTTATTTAACAATTTTGTCTATTTTAAATTATATAAATCTTATTTTCTTTGTCATATTTTATTTTAATATGTTATTGTATGTATATTTTTGTATTATAATAATTTTAAAATGAAGTAAACAATTTTCCAAAGTCAATGGTGATTTATTTGTAATTTCTGGACACTGTTTTGGATTTTTAAGAAATTTCATTAAATCTTTTTTTATTTTCTTTAAATTTAATTTAATTTTTTTCTTATGTTTTAATGGGTTATTTTAAGTATATTTTGTCTTTTAATATTTTTTTTAAAGTGATGTTATAATTTTTCCAAAGTTTATTGTGTTGATTTCTTCTTTTTTTAAAAAGGCTGTTTTCTTATTTTCTGCTATTTTCTTCATTAAAATTATATTTAATTAATTTATTTATTTTGTGAATGTAATTTTATTTTATATTATTATTTATTTTTAAAAATATATTACAAGCTCATATGAATTTTCTAAAATTTATTTCATGTAATTTCAAATTTTCTAGACTAGTTTACTATTTTAGCTATTTTCCTTAATTTAACTTTATATAATTAATAAATATTATATATATTTGTATATTTTGATAAATTTTCGAAATTTCATCTGAGATTATTATTATTTCCAGAAATATCAAGTTATATAAACAAAATTATGGAAATTTGAAAGGTTTTAAAAGCTTTGAAACGTAAAGTCGTTGCACCTCCTAAGTCGTTTCTTTTACCGTTTCCTCATTTACTCTTTGACCGTTTTTTTTTCTTTTTCTATTGAATAGCCTCGTATTTTCCTTCCTATTCACGTGAGAAACTTCTCACTTTCCATCATCAAACTCTCGGCTAGAAGTATTGAGGGTAATGGCTTCCATTTCATCTTCTTCTTACTTTGTTTTTCTACTTTTCTATTTGAATTTTGTACTTTTTCTCACCTTCATAGCTTGGCTCCTTCTCAACCAGATCTGACCTGACCTCCACCACCCCCTTCCTCTGACCATCTCTCATCCTACTACCTCTCTATTTCAGGACAAGCCAATTGTGACGCCCCACCTCTATACCCACGCTAGCCAAGAACACTACGAAGTAATGCTGTCAACTAGCACGGAGAATAAGGCTGTTCAGGAGCGACCATCTGTATATTTGCTTTGTGCGAGTACCGATATGCCAGATAAAAATATAACTTTTCATCTCAAGAGGAAATTCGACATGCCGATACAAACTCAAAGCTACTACACAATGGTTATATGTAATCTTCGGAAACAAATATAGATATAAACATAACACAAATCAGTCACAGATAATTCATATCACAAAGGCGGAAATAGATATGAATATATATAACACATAAAAGTGTTTATCAAAGTAGTGGTCAACAAGATCCACACTATCACATAAGAATAGCTATCAGTGCTATACAAAAGAATATGGATACAACCATGAGTCTATATCTCAAGTGTATACAACAAAAACTACTAATCTAAGTAGTTAGCCAAAAGTCAAGGTAATGATCCTGGATGAGAAGTCAAGCAGAAACACCTGTAACATCTCGGTCTGACCCGAGTATTATTTAATAAGAAAATAATAAACAGATCAGTCTAGCTATAAATATCAGATGAAATGATATAGAATAAGAGATATGACTAAACGTACAATAATCACAATGCCAAGCTGTGATAAATAAGTAATTGAAAATCAACAAGAGATTAATCAATATCACAAAAATGTTCTCAAAGATCAAAAGGAATGTCATACTCCTTATTTCATTCACCAAACCATAAATATTGACAATTATATCAATGTCAATCACGAAAGTCAATGACACACAAATTCACCAATGCACAAATATTGATAAAACTTATCAATGAAAATCACGAAAATTGGTGAAGCACAAATCCCAGAAATCATGAATAGAAATCCAGAAATCACAAAAAGGGGAAAACAACCACTCTTCAACACAACCCAAATGAGCTTGAATCTATGCTCAAAAGAAGAACATTCCCAAAGTTAGGTTTAGGAATTTCTGAAATTCAAGAGAGAAGGAGTTGGAGAAGGTGAAGAGAAGGCTTACCAATGGGTTCTCTTAAATTTGGAGCTAGAAGTTGATTTGCAAATTGAAAACTAGGGCTTGAGTTTTAATTTCCCATTCCACTCACCATTAATCTCTTTAGAACTGAAAAGTAGAGGAAGAGGGAGTGAATGAAGAGGGGGTTTCAGTTTGGGGTATTAAGTTAGAACATTGGGCTGAACCCAAACCCAAACCTAAAGTGCAAAATGTCAAATTTTTAGCTAGCTCCAAACATATCAATGTTTATACTCATAAAGGTTGCAAATGTTATTTTGAACTCAATGGAAGGGGTCTCGAGTCCCAATTTGACTGTATGCAAAAAGTATCCTTTTGGACTAAAATCCGACTAATGATGAAATATTTAAATAAAATATTTAAGTATAAAATTGATAAATATGCGGGTTGTTACAGACTCCCCTCCTTAAAGAAATTGCGTCCTCGCAATATATAAGATGGAAACATAAAGTAACAACCATAAAAGCATATTAACACAAAAGAAATTTGAAATAAGAAGTTCACCTCAAAGAGCATGAGAAAGAAAGTCCGAATGTGTTCGCTCGATGAATTCTCTAGATTCCCAAGAGCAATCCTTAGGATTCGCGGACCATTGTACCTTAACAATCGAAACATCTTTATTTCGAAGGCGCTTGACCTCCGAAGCAATAATACGAATAGGATGTTGCTCATAAGTCAAATTAGGCGAAACTTCAATTTCTTCTACAACACCGGGCTCAAGAATAGAATCGGAATCTCGAAGACATTTCCGTAATTGAGAAACGTGAAACACGTCATGAATAGCAGAAAACTGAGCCGGTAATAAAAGGCGATAAGCCACGGAACCAATACGTTCGGTGATAGGAAACACACCAATATATCGAGGTGCTAACTTTCCCGATCGACTGAAACGCACAACACCCTTCATAGGTGAAACACGAACAAACACAAAATCTCCCACAGAAAATTCTAATTTCCTTCTCCGGTTATCGGCATAGGATCTTTGTCTACTCTGGGCTTCTTTCATCGTATGACGAATAAGGTCAATCTTTTCTGTGGAATCACGAATAAAATCTGGACCTAAAACCAGCTTTTCACCGGCCTCAAGCCAACAAGAAGGAGATCGGCATGGCCTTCCATAGAGTGCCTCGAAAGGTGCCATACCAATACTAAATTGGAAGCTATTATTATAGGAAAACTCAACAAGAGAAATATGATCTTCCCAACTTCCACCAAAATCAAGGACACATGCTCGAAGAAGATCTTCAAGAGTTTGATTCACACGCTCAGTTTGTCCATCGGACTGGGGGTGATAAGCGGTGCTAAAATTAAGCTTCGTTCCTAAAGCTTTTTGAAGACTCTTCCAAAACCCACTAGTAAACAATGGATCATGATCACTAACAATAGAAGTAGGAACTCCATGTAATTTTACAATTTCTTTGATAAAAAGTTTGGCCAAGAGAGGAACGGTTCGATTGGACCGAACGGGAATAAAATGGGCGGATTTAGTGAGTCTATCAACTATCACCCAAAAGCTATCATGACCCGAACGAGAACGGGGGAGGCCATCAATAAAATCCATAGAAATTTGATCCCACTTCCAAATTGGAATTTCTAAAGGTTGCAATAACCCACCGGGCCTTTGATGTTCGACCTTGATGAGTTGGCAAGTCATGCAACACTTAACAAAGTTAGCAATATCAGATTTCATTCCCTCCTAATAATAAAGCCGCTTCATATCCGCGTACATTTTACTACTACCGGGATGAATGGTAAATTTCGAACGATGAGAATCTTCTAAAATATCTCTACGAAGACCACTAATATTTGGCACGATAAGTCTATCAAATTTTCGAATGCCGCCACGTGAATCAATATCATAGTCTTTCAAACCTTCAATATCGATTTTATCCCTAAAATTTTGGTCAAGAAGAGCCAATTCGGGATTTAGCTTTTGAGCTTCAAGAATGCGGTCCAAAAGAGAAGGATGAGCCTCGAGACTACATAAAGCAAGAGATAAACACAAGTCGGAAACACGACCTCGAATTTCACAAGTGGACAAAACCTCGAGATCATTCCATTCGGATATCATCATGGAAACAACCGCTTGTTGCTTGCGACTAAGTGCATCGGCAACTCGATTTCCCTTTCCTGGAGTATAAAGAATATCAAGATCATAAGATGCAAGGAATTCGAGCCAACGCTGCTGACGCAAATTAAGTTCCTTTTGCGAGAATAAATATTTCATAGACTTATGATCAGTGTAAAGAATAAATTTTTCTCCCAAAAGATAATGACGCCAAATTCGAAGGGCAAAAATGATAGCTGCGAGCTCTAAATCATGAGTGGCATATCTAGTCTCAGCTGGCTTCAATTGCCTAGAAGCATAAGCAATAACACGTTCTTTTCGCATCAGAACGGCACCCAAACCAACGCGACTAGCATCGGTATAAACAACGAAATCTTGATTCCCCTCGGGAATAACAAGAATAGGAGCATCAGAAAGGAGCTCTTTTAGTTTCTGAAAGAAGTTTCACATTTGTCCGACCAAATGTATTTAACACCTTTCTTCGTTAAGCTAGTGAGAGGCATGGCAATCTTAGAAAAGTCTTTGATAAAACGGCGGTAATAACCCGCCAATCCAAGAAAAATACGAATCTCCGTCACACTCTCCGGTCTCTTCCAATCTTGAATCGCTTCAATCTTTGAAGGATCCTCGGAAATTCCGGATTCGGAAATAATATGACCGAGAAACTTCACACGAGATTGCCAAAAGTGGCATTTATAAAACTTTGCTTTTAATTGATTGCTCCTAAGAGTTTCCAACACAATCCGAAGATGCTTTTCATGCTCCTTCTCGGTTTTTGAATACACAAGAATATCATCAATAAAGATGAGAACAAATCGATCGAGGAAGTCTTTGAAAACTCGATTCATAAGGTCAACGAAATAAGCCGGAGCATTCGTTAAACCAAATGGCATAACAAGCCATTCATAAGATCCATATCGAGTACGGAACGATGTCAAAGGAATACTATCCTCTGCAATACAAAGCTGATGAAAACCAGTAGCTAAGTCTAATTGTGAAAAGACTTTAACACCATTAAGTTGATCGAATAGATCATCAATCCGAGGTAAAGGATATTTATTCTTGATAGTAAGTTCATTAAGCTTGCGGTAGTCAACGCATAGCCTAAGTGTACCATCGGATTTCTTCACTAAAATAGCTGAAGCTCCCCAAGGCGAGGAACTAGAGCGAATAAATTGCTTCGTTTCCAAATCGGATAATTGTATGCGCATCTCCTCATTTTCTTTATTGGACATGCGATAAGGAAGACGAGTAATAGGTTGAGCTCCAGGGGTAAGATTAATTCTGAACTCAATTGCTCGCTTAGGTGGTAATCCTAAAACGGGCTCAAATATGTCGGAAAATTCACGAACAACGTGAATAAGAGAAATGACGTCTTCCTCCTCATCATCATCACCATCACGAGGATTTAAAGAATATAAAGATGCAGATAAAGTGGAATCCGAATCTTTGAGAATAATAGAAATCTGCTTAACAGATTGAGGATGTCGAAGATGAATAGTCCGCTCAGGACATAGGATATGAGCTTCATAACGGTTAAGCCAATCCATTCCCAAAATCATTCCAAAGCCTAAGTAACGCATGACATGCAAATCGGCTAGGAAGAATTACACAAAATAATCTCGACATCTTTACAAAGCAAACTAAGAGTTGCGGATCCACCAACTGGATTCGAAATTCTCAAAGAAGTCATTAAAGCAAAAACACTTAAAGAAAAAGTATCAACAAGTTCTTTTGAAATAAAAGAATGGGATGCACCCGTATCAAAAAGAACTCGAATAGGCTGTTCACGAAATATAATAATGCCATCAAGGATAGAATGAGACATACCTTGATTACGAGATGTGTTTCCAGGGGCTTGAGCAACATTTAACTTTCCCTCCTTCTTGCCCTCAAGCTTGAGGCATGAAGATATAACATGGCCGGGACTTTTGCAGTAGCGACAAGAGAGGGGCTTCGAACACTTATTTGAATAATGGTCCTTTGAACCACAATTATAGCATTCTCCACGACCAAAGGAAGAAGTCTTTGCCACAGGGGTTGCTTGCTTCCCCTTTTTGTTGGGATAAGGACCATTGAATTTTCTAGGCCTTTTCTTGTTGTCGTTGAAGTTTGGTTTGGAACCCACCACTTCAACATCACTTTCCCTATCCGCCTCTTCAAGACGAAGAGCGATATCAATGAGTTGGTCGAAAGAAACTTATAATTTTAGAAGTAATGGCTTCTTGAGACTCTTGTTCAAGCCATAGACAAATCTCTGATTTTTCTTCAATGGGGTGTTAATATATTCCACCCCGTATTTAAAAAGAGATTCAAAAGACGCGACATAGTCAGTCACGGAAGATTCACCTTGAACAAGGTCAATAAATCGGCGAGCCAAAGTCACCTTCTCAGCTTCTGGCACAAACTTTAATTCGAAACGTGCCCAGAATTGCTCCCAGGTGAGATCCGTTTCATTAATTTCAGAAATATAAGTTCGTACCAGTCCAATGCTCTTTCTTGGAGCATACTAGAAGCCACCTGAACTCGGTGAAGATCAATAAGAGTCATGCGAGAAAAGATTCGATCGCATGATCTCAGCCAAGCCTGGACTTTAGTAATAGTTTCAGAACCCTTGAATGGTTTCCCACCCAAGTTGGTATAATCATTGCACAAACGTGCAAATCCAGACTTAGGATGAGTTGGTTCCGAATTAGAACCAGCTGCTTGAGCATTCTTAACTAAATCAAGAAGCTATTGGGCAGACATAAAAATTCCATCTTGGGGAGTAGCACTAGCTTGACCGGCGCTGGGACGACCTAGTCTAACCATTTCCCTTCCTTAAGAAAGAAAGAAGAAGAAAAAGGTTATTCACCAAATGAATATCAAGAAACCTTGATAAATAAAACAAGGAATCATAAAAGAAAATAGGATAGAACGGTACGAAGACACGAATTAAATCCTAAGGCACGACTCCTAAGATGGACTTAGGACGGTGATCCTTGTTAAATTGTTCTACATTGTTCCAAAGTTTGGCTCTGATACCAAGCTGTGACGCCCCACCTCTATACCCACGCTAGCCAAGAACACTACGGAGTAATGCTGTCAACTAGCACGGAGAATAAGGCTGTTGAGGAGCGACCATCTGTATAATTGCTTTGTACGAGTACCGATATGCCAGATAAAAATATAACTTTTCATCTCAAGAGGAAATCCGACATGCCGATACAAACTCAAAGCTACTACATAATGGCTATATGTAATCTTCGAAAACAAATATAGAAATAAACATAACACAAATCAGTCACAGATAATTCATATCACAAAGGCGGAAATAGATATGAATATATATAACACATAAAAGTGTTCATCAGAGTAGTGGTCAACAAGATCCACACTATCACAAAAGAATATGGATACAACCATGAGTCTATATCTCAATTGTATACAACAAAAACTACTAATCTAAGTAGTTAGCCAAAAGTCAAGGTAATGATCCTGGATGAGAAGTCAAGCAGAAGCACCTGTAACATCTCGGTCTGACCCGAGTATTATTTAATAAGAAAATAATAAACGGATCAGTCTAGCTATAAATATCAGATGAAATGATATAGAATAAGAGATATGACTAAACGTATAATAATCACAATGCCAAGATGTGATAAATAAGTAATTGAAAATCAACAAGAGATTAATCATTATCACAAAAATCTTCTCAAAGATCAAAAGGAATGTCATACTCCTTATTTCATTCACCAAACCATAAATATTGACAATTATATCAATGTCAATCACGAAAGTCAATGACACACAAATTCACCAATGCATAAATATTGATAAAACTTATCAATGAAAATCACGAAAATTGGTGATGCACAAATCCCAGAAATCATCAATAGAAATCCAGAAATCACAAAAAGGGGGAAACAACCACTCTTCAACACAACCCAAATGAGCTTAAATCTATGCTCAAAAGAAGAACATTCCCAAAGTTAGGTTTAGGAATTTCTGAAATTCAAGAGAGAAGGAGTTGGAGAAGGTGAAGAGAAGGCTTACCAATGGGTTCTCTTGAATTTGGAGCTAGAAGTTGATTTGCAAATAGAAAACTAGGGCTTGAGTTTTAATTTCCCATTCCACTCACCATTAATCTCTTTAGAACTGAAAAGTAGAGGAAGAGGGAGTGAATGAAGAGGGGGTTTCAGTTTGGGGTATTAAGTTAGAACATTGGGCTGACCCAAACCCAAACCCAAAGTGAAAAAGGTCAACTTTTTAGCTAGCTCCAAACATATCAATGTTTATACTCATAAAGGTTGCAAATGGCATTTTGAAATCAATGGAAGGGGTCTCGAGTCCCAATTTGACCGTATGCAAAAAGTAGCTTTTCAGACTAAAATCCGACTAATGATGAAATATTTAAATAAAATATTTAAGTATAAAATCGATAAATATGCGGGTTGTTACACCAATCCAAGGTGAAGACCACCACAAAATCCACCAAAAAACCATCACAAACTATCACTTATGGCCTAAAATTGTCATCTCCTCCTTCTACCACCATTAGCCGCCACTACCTCCACCACCACCTCTGACCTGACCTCCACCCTCTGCCACATCACCCACCACCCTCTGGAAATCAGGCCATGACCATAGAGCATGAGGCCGAGCCCAATAGGAGCCAAGATGTGATGATATTTGCTTTGTTTTGTAAAGTGTTGCACCTATATCTTCATCTCCTTTAAACCCATGTAAGCCGACCACTTTGCACCAAACCAGACCTTAATTCATGGCATAGCTGAGCTTAACCCATCCATAACTGGTCCATGTGAAGTTGAGAACAAGTGCAAAGCATTTGACTTTGTTCTGGACATTGATTTCTAGTGCTGTTCAAGTGTTACATTGTTTTGTAACTTATATGTTGTATTGTTTGTTTAAATATTTGTATAAGGAAATTATCTTTGGCTCTCTCAATATCAAATCTTTGTCGTGCCATCGTGCTTTTGAAGATCTTAGTTTGGGTCATTTGTATCGCAATCTCCAGCTCAAACATGTGAGTATTTCTCACCAGACATTATGTACTTATATAAGTAGTAAATTGACACCCTGTGAATCTGTAAAACTATATGATCATGTTATAACTGCTTATATTATTATCATATGATGTTCACACCTATTATTACACCTATTATGTTATATGTTACTATTATTTCATGCTATTATGTTTATTTTATCTGTCCATCACACTACAAGTTCCCTTTAGATTAGAATCACTATGGGTTGAAATGATACATACCCGAACGGACTTTAGAATAAGGAAAAATTGTTATGGGCTGAAATGATAGGCCTGAATGATTTTCAACTTATTTTATTTACTTGGGACTGTGGGTTTGAAATGATAAAACCCGGATTTTTCTTTGTAAATTACGGATTGAAATGATACATTACCCGTATCACTTTACCTAGAGAAGAAAATTATATACAGGCCCGTAGTTAAAATATGTTTTTCTAAAAAATTTAAATTATTTTGGAAATTTAATTATTATAATATTTTGATTTAAAATTAAATAAAAATATAATTTTTGTAAAGTATTATTGATTTTCTGGAAATCTATAAGTTAAATAAATTATGGAAAAGTTAGAAAATCTGAATGTAAGTTATTTTGGAAATTCTGATTTAATTTTTAATGGAATTTAAATTAACTTTGAAAATATGATAAGTTTATGATATTATGAATTTTAAATTAATTTAAAATGATTTTTATAACATATTAATGATTTTTGAATAAAGTTAAAATGTTAATGAGTGAATATTGAGTTGAATTTGGAAATATAACTTAAATTAGAATTTATGAATTTTGTTTAAAAGTGAAATTTTAAGTTAAGTTAAATAAAATGGAATTAAGTTATATTTGAAAATTTAAACTTAAGTGTTAAGTTGAAATTTAGTGTAATGAATTTAAATTTGAATGTTGAAATTTAATAAGTGAATTATTAATAAATATTGATTTTGGGAAGGAAACTTAACTTTATAAAATCATGAATTTAAGGAAAATTAAATGATGCTTATAAATACGAAAATGTATGATTTTATAAGTTAAAAATGATTTAAATAAAAATATAAGTGTTTGTCAAATTCTATTGAATATTTGAAGTTAATTAACAACATTTTTAATACTGTCTTTTGTTAAATTTAATTGTTTTCTTGAATGTAACTTTCTGTAGCATTTTCTAAATGCTGCGAAACTTGAATTTTCATTGTTTTAATAAATTTAAGTGCATAAATGAACATTGAAAAGTTTAAATTTTTGGCATTTAATAATTTAATTATTAAATGTAACAACTTCATTTTTATGATTTAATAATGAAGTAATTTGTTTGAAATATAACTTTTGATATATTAAATTGATTGAAGTGTGGTTTCGAAAGATATGATATTTTGATATATTAAAAAGATTGAAATGTGGTTTCGAAAAGATATGATATTTTGATATATTAAAATGATTTGAAAGGAAGTTTTGAAGATATGATATTTTGATATTAAATGATTTGAAAAATGGAGTTTTGAAAGATATGATGTTTTGATATTAAATGATTTGAAAAACGAAGTTTTGAAAGATAAGATATTTTGATATTAAATGATTTGAAAAATGGAATTTTGAAAGATATGATATTTTGATATAAATGATTTGAAAAATGAAGTTTTGAAAGATATGATATTATGATATTAAATGATTTGAAAAATGGAGTTTTGAAAGATATGATATTTTGATATTAAATTAGTTTGAAAAGAAGTTCTGAAAGATATGATATTTTGATATTAAAATGATTTGAAAAGAAGTTCTGAAAGATATGATATTTTGGAAATGAAGTTTTGAAAGATATGATATTTTGATATTAAAATGATTTGAAAAGAAGTTCTGAAAGATATGATATTTTGGAAATGAAGCTTTGAAAGGTTATGATATTTTGATATATTAAAATGATTTGAAAGGAAGTTTTGAAAGGATATGATAATTTAATATATTGAAATGGTTAGAAATGACTTGATATTTATTTTGATACATATTTGAACTGAAAGATATGGTATGATGATATATTGAAATGGTTTGGAAATGATTTAATCTTTATTTTGATAAAGATTTAGGTTGAAATGATATTTCATTTTGAAGTATATAATATTGTTTAAAGTTATAACTACGGGTTATAATAACGATTGGTTGTTAAAGGGACCGGGATCAGATATTGTCTTATAGCCGGCCAATACTGAAAACCACTTTAACAACTATGTACGCACTGGAGATTCCAGAATGAAGTAGGATGGTGGCGACGTTCTCGAGGTATATTACGTGGACCCAACTCCCGTGAGTTGGCATATATGACTAAAACAGGAGCTATACTGGGCTACACAAAGGGTTGCACCCTTTCATCGAGCATGCTCCATTGGAAACCATTCTATTACTTTTGTGATTCGATACGTGGCGCCATTTTGATTCGGGAGTATTGTTCGAGGTGGGCGGAAGCTGCCGGCTTGTCGTCACCATCGGTCCGGGAGTGCAAACGGTGTATCCACCCTGGCATTGCCTCGCGTGCCGTGTCATATCCTTATATCGAGCCCACTACGATTTTGCGCGTCAAGGTTCACCATCCCCTTAACGCTATTTTCTATATGATTATACTTTACTGATTAGACACTACTGTATATAGCGTATATTACTACATAATAAATAGTTTAACGGATCCTTAGAGGATGGGCTGTCCCAAGCATCTTCTAAGTTACTTGTACCTTTACTACAGTTCACTTGAGTTGGTTTACATTGTATAAGTATGTATGTCCTGACTCGAGTGTTTGTATTTTTATTTACGCTCGGGTCAGCCTGAGTTATTCATAGAATTGGATTTCCACTTTCTGGAGATTGAAATCGCTGGAGATTATCTACTTGTCAAGTTTCATCTTTTGTAGTCCATTGTTCCTTTCAGCTCTTGTATTAGTAGACTTCTATGTAGTGAGACTTCCTTTATACTTTATTTCTTCTGTTGTATTTTATGTAACTCTGATATTTTTATATAGTAGCTTCATGAACTACTATTTCTTTTACTTCCGCTGCATTATTATTACTCTGTGTCTGTGATCTATGATTTTTATATACTGTATATTCCGAGATTTGCCAAATTTTTATTTACAACGCGGTATTTTGAGCAATTCAATTCCGGCGTGAGTGTCTACCTATACACTTATAATGGATGCGAATGGTTGGAAATATCGGGTCTTTACAACCGTTCATTATATATATACACTACAGCTGGAAAGTTATAAACGTATAAACTTAGATACATTTTGTATTTATTATAAATTTAAAGCTTACCATTAATTGTGACCTTTTGGTTTCCTTGCTTTCAAAAAAAATTTGAACCATAGCCACGGTAATAAATTATTATAAAATTTTCAACTTAATCTAAGATGACCGTTGCTACTAGAATCGTTACTTTTCTAATATATTCATTCCTACTTTCACTGACCTTTTGTTTCTTCATTTTTCCACTGTCTAAAAAATAAATAAATGGTTATTCGTTTTATTTTATTCAGTAATCAGCGTGACTCTTGCCATTTACACCGCACCATATTTGACTGTTGATTTTCGTTCAGCATTCTTAATTTAAAAATATAAAGCAGAGTAACGTTGCCTTCACAATTTAAAAATTTCTTTAATAGCTCTTGAATAAATGTGCAGCTGTTACTTTGATATTTTTCCGAAATTGTGACTTTTCTCTTTCCTTCCATTCAAATTTGAAACGTGTTACCATTTATTTGCTTTGATTATTTTCCTGAATCAACCTGAATATTTTGCCTTAAATCCTCCACTAAATCATAGCTCGTGATTGAGCTATTTCTTTGGTTACTTTTATTTTGTCGTTTCCATTTACTTCTGTTCGTATTTTCTTCCCTTTTTTATTGCTTCTTCCCAGATTTCTCTTCTTTCCCTCTCTATAGTTTCTTCCTCTTCTATATAAACTTGTCTGGCACTACAAATTTCAGCCTCTCATTCACCTTTTCAAACTTCGCTCCTCCACCGAACCCACTCTTCCCCTTGCGCAATATCCATCGAAGACGCAGCGACCCTCCCCTGTTTCCTCTACTGTTCGCATAACCAGGCATAGGTAAGTTAAGTTTATATTTGCAATTTTTATTTATATATATATTATATATAGTTTTATATTTAGCTATGATATGGATGATTTTATCAATACACGTCCCCTGTACGTGTTGTTGATGCATATTCTAGCATTTAAAGTTGGTACGCATATTTGTTTATATGGAGTATAGATATGATATATTGATAGTGGTATAAAAATATAAGATGCATATATATAGTGGTTTATATAAAGTTGTTGGATTTGAATACATATATATACCAAACGTGGTTTCCATTTTTTTTTAAAAGTTTGTTTTGTTTCTAGAAGTGTATGCATATTTAATATGTATGAGTTGTGTTGGATCTACAAATGGAGTCTGCATATTTAGCAAGTAGATTTATATTCATTTTTGTTTTAACTTCGAGTCTATATATGTATATTTTACAAACCATATTGTATGATTTATTTTATAAGTTTTGTAAATCCGTTATTATATATATAGTTTTATAATAAACAGGTTGATAACTTTTATTGAAGGTCAATTTATATCTTATTATTATGGAAGTTGCATTGGATTTTTGAAGTTGTTTATTTCCCTAAGTTCGTATATGGCATATATTTATATAAAATTATAATAATTATAGATATATCTTTATGGCCTTACATATATATCTATATACTTTGCATACACTTATGTATGGAGTTAGTTTTCTAATATATAAGTTTTCATTTCAGTTGGCATGCATGTTTGCATAAAAGTTAAGGGTGTATATGTGTTTTAGTGTAGACCAGTTGCTTTCGCAAAAAAAAAAAGTTATATTAGTTGCAATTTTATATAGTATAAAGTTTACATTCTAACTTATATTTTCGGTCTGCACAGGTTACAGTATTGTATATATTTATAAAATAAGTTATAACATAAGTTAAATAAGTAATTCGTACATCCGTTGTCTAAAAATTTATATAAGTCTGTGTATAGCTTTACTGTTTATGTGTGGATAGTTATATATTAGTTTATATATATAGGTAAAGTGTTTAAAATTTATAATTGTATTGTGAAGTGGATTTTGTACCATATGTATATAGTAGTTTATAAATGAGATTTGAACAGTGTAATTTGTTGAAGTTTTATATATTAATCTTATTTTAAAATATAAATCTTAATGATATTATATACATAGGTCGTATGGGGTGGTTTGGGTCTTAGATTTGTAAATAGAAATTTTGATCTGTGTGTAAAAATTAAAATGGTTTGGAATAATTATAAGGATTTTTATTTAACATATATGTTTTATTTCAAATGTTAAAACTATTGATTTATGTATGAAAAAAAAGTTAAATTATATATATATATATATATATATATATATCTGTGTGTGTGTGTGATTAGACTTTAAATTTTTCTTAGGGATGCAATTTTTATTTTTATTAAAATAGCAAAAATTTCTGTATATATCAGACTGATTCTGATTCAATTCATAAATTCTTGATTATCAGCCTCGTTCATCCAATTCGTGCCGATCCTACTTTGCTTTGAAATTCGTGCTCGGAATTATAATTCAAATTTCAGTGTCCATATCAGTGTGCGTATCCATGTCATCTTCTGTATTCTCTAGCCTCGAAATGTGGGCAATCACTCACGATTAACATTCTTTTATTTGTTAAATTTGATTAAATTGAAACGATAATTGAAATATGATGTTGTAGTTATTTAAATTGTTACATATGCTATTATCTGTAACTGTTCACTTATGGGATATGACACCATATCCTATTGTTTATATTTATTTTTGATGATATATGCCTGTTGTTGTTATTATTTTCATATCTGTTATCACTCTGCAAGTTCCCTGTTAGTATAGAAATCACTATAGGTTGAAATGATACATACCCGAACGGATTTTAGAATAGGAGAATTTCGTAATGGGTTGAAATGATAAACCCAAGCGATTTTCATTTGAATTGAATTTGGGATTACGGGTTGAAATGATATCCACCCGTATATATTTAACTTACGGATTGAAATGATAAATATCCGTATCCCTTGTACATAGAATAGAAAATTTTATATCGACGCCGTGGTCTATATGAATGTTTTGAAAATAATTATATGGTCTTGAAAAGAAATATATGGTTTTAATGAATATTGATTTAAAGTACTATATATAAATGTTATCTATATATAGATTTAATATTAAGATAATTTAATTAAGATTGATTTTGTTAATATGAAATATGTTTAAGGATTTATTAAATTTGTATTTCTGAAATAGATTTGTGGAATAAATTTTATAAGCTAAGGTTTGAAGATATATTTGGGACTTATTTGAATTTGTCGTTAATTAAGGATTTTATTTAGTTAAATCAATTTGAAACTATTAAATTCGAAACTTTAACATATGATCCTATAACTTGAATTTTTATTTAAGAAAGTTAATGGATGATTCATGTCTAATGAAATCGAAGGTAATATATAGAAAATGTAAATTTAAGGTCATATAAATAATATTGAATTTATTAAGTGAATATTTCAAAACTAAATAATAATGAATTCAAGTTGGGAGATAAACGCAACTATCAAAGTTTAGTCTTTGAAATGTTGAATATTTAAAACTCCAAAATATATTAACTTCGAATTATATTGAAATTTAAATGGTTTATTTTATGGTTCAAATCCGTATTTAAAATAGAGAAAATTTGAATTAGTTTAGTCAGAAACTAAATTGAATGGTAATTGATAAATTTTGATTTAATTAAATTTGAATGCGAAGGTCGAGTTGATTTTTGAAGCGATTTGTGAAGTTTGAGGACATAAAAATACTTTACTTCATAAATTATTGGATATATATATACTAATTTGGAAAATAGAGATATTTGAAATGAAAATGATATTTTAGTTTTGAAATATAAATAAAATTGAAATGACCACGGTGTTATAGTGTATATTTCTACCTTTTAGATAGTTCCTTGGATCCTTAGAGGATGGGTATCCCAAACATCCTCTAAGTTAATTATATTTCAGTTGATATTTCACTTGAGTTGGATTTATAGATATAAGAATGTTAATCCTGACTCGAGTGTTTTGTGTTTTGCTTTACGCTCGGGTCAGACTGAGTGATACGACATTTGATACTCACCTTCGAAGTTAGAACTTTGCTTAAAGATCCAGCTATCTATCCTTTCAGTCATCCAGTCGATTGGTTCAAAGAAGTCATATGTCCGTATTGGAGACTTCACTGCATCTGGGATTTTCTGATGTATTTTATTTCTAACTTTGTTTATATAGTAGCTCCATGAACTACTATTCATTTATTCCTCTGCGTATCATTGTACTACTCTGTATCTGTGATTCTGTGATTGATTTATTTACTGTAGATGTTAAGTTTTTCCAAATTTCAATTAACAATCTGATATTTTGAGCAATTCAAGTCCAACATGTGTGGATGTGAATGGTTGAAAATATCAGGTCGTTACAGTTGGTATAAGAGCTATGGCTCTAGGCAAAACTTAGCATATATGGTAAATTTATTTACAGAATCTCTTTCGTTCGAGTTGAATCTCTTCCTTTTTGGCTCGAAATTACTTTGAATTTTGGAATGTCCCTCGGTTCCAAAATTCATCCTTGTCTCTTTCTATTTATATTCGTTTGATTTTGGAGTATCCCATAACTCCATTGAATGTTTTGAAAAGGGGGTGAAAACTCCTTTACAATTGGCATTGATTCACCGAAGATTTCTGTATCCTCGGTTTACGATGCTGCTATATCTTGATATGGCGAATTCTGTCTCTGGCGACCAAATCTCGATTTGTTTTGGAATTCTGCATCGATTATATTCCTGAAGTCACGGTTGACCCGATTAAAGTCGCCGCGATTTATAGAAGTATATCCATATTCTACTTTGTAATTTAATTATCTCATCTTTGATCGAGTCTATCTTCGAATCAGGATTCTATTGATTGGAGTTCCTTTAATTTAAATCTCTATCTTTGTTTTGAAATCCATGCTTGAATCATCCTTTGAAAATCGGGTTATGTTTGAAATTATTTTATATATCGAAATTATTATTTGGATAACTATGATTTTATTATATATATAAAAGTGAGATGTTATTCTATATATAAAAGTTTTGAAAGGATTTGAAATTGTGGAAATTTATAAGAAATTGATTTATATAAAAATGATTTATAACTGAAGGGTAAAATTTGAAATTCGAGAATTGAATTCCGGTATTTTGAAATTAGTTTTAAGATTTTGGAAAATATATAAAAATAATACGATTTAAAAGTATTTTCCAAATAAGAAATGTTTCAAATGAGTTCAAATGAATTCCAATAATTTTGACGAAATTTCAAAGAAGTTTTCAAGAAAATAGAAGTCCAGAACTCACTTATGTCGCTGCAAAATAATTTCGGTGATGAGTGCACGCATCATCGACATTGATTTTCGAGTTTCAAAGTGGGGGAGAGGCCACTTTAATAGCTTCGCTATGCGAGTGATTTTGTAAAACCGTTTTGATTTCAAATTTCGAAGTATTTTGATATTTTCGAAAGATATATGTAAATATTTGAAACAATTTCAAGTGAGACCGGTATTCAGTCCTCGAGTTTCGGATTTGATTTGGTATAATCCTATCTATTGAAATTGATTTATTGATTTATTGTTGATTTTCAACTCTTGAATTGGAAATTTGATTTCCCTAACTATTTTGAATGTTCGAACACTTCCAAATCGAGGTTAAATTTTCAAAGCTATGAAATTTCGAAGAGGATAAAATATTTGATAAAGCAAATAAGTTTAGTTTTGCATGTTTAAGTTTGAAACCTTTTGTTAAGTAAATGAATATGACTATTTTGAATTATACTAAATTGGAGTTCTGAAATGTTTTGAAAAAAAATTATGTTTTACATAATGGTTTTCAGAAAGGTAAATTGGATATTTCAAATAGAAATAAATAGTTTAAAGGTTTTAAAGGGATAATTATGAATTTGGGAACCATTTTGAGTATAATTGATTTTAAGAAAAATATTTGGTTTTGAAATTAGATTGGAATTAAAACCAGTATTTATATGGTGATTTTGGAAATGAATTTGTTGACTTGAATTATGTTAATTTGGAAACTGGGATTATTTTTCTAAACCTATTATTTTGGGAACTTTGAAATTGAGATATTTAATTTGGAAGAAAATTTGGTGAGATCATATATGATTTTGAAACTGAATTGATATTGAAATAATTTGAAATTGAGAACCTTATATTATTAAGTACTTAATTTGGAGTGGTCGAACTTATATAAAATGGATTTGTATAAGTATAAAGTTGGTTTGAAATCTATTGATTTGAAAGGTACTCAATTTGGAAAGAGAATTTTATATAATCGAAGTATATATAAGTGTGATTTGATATACTATTGATTTGGAAAGTATTCGATTTGAGAATGAAATCCTATATATAATGGACTTTATATAAGTATGATATTTGAAAGTGATTTGAAAAGGTACTATATGATATATATTTTCGAAGTAAAGATATGGAAAGTGCTTTCTGCTTGATATCCGCTTTGTGGCCACATTGTGGATTCATTCTATCGATATTATTCTCTTTGATTTTTGGTTTTCCGAATGTGATACTTGAGTGTTCCCACCGTGGCATAACCCATGGTTTTTTTTCTCCTGTGACTGCATAGCGCAACTGCCTGGCTGAGTCTGGGCTAGGGGTATGGATTGTTTCCTGGGGGATCTAGGCGTAACCATTGTGTATCCTGCAATCTGTGCAGGTCGTATTAGTAGCGAAACTGCCTGGCTGAGACGGCCTAGGGGTACGGATTGTTTCTTGGGAGATCCAGGCGTAACCATTGTGTATCCTGCACCTACTAATCATCATGGCGTAACTCATAGGGCTGAGAAAGCTTACAGATACGGATTGTTTCCTGGGGGATCCAGGCGTAACCATTGTGTACTTGCGAACCATGGTTGGACAAAGGTTTTGGTTTGACTGTTTTGTTTGGATTGTACTTTCCATATCTGTTTTTTAAAGGTTTTTCAAGTATTTTCACTGGGTGTTGAAACAGATCTACTAAGTACTTGAAGAATTCTAGCTTTGCGCCTGATCAACGCATGACCAGAGTCTACAAGAACGAGGATAAACTTGTTGAAACATCGAGTTATAAAAGTATTTTTGAAAGGAAAAATTCGTTTCGATATAAAAGTATTTTATTATAAAGGTATTTCCAACAAAGAAATTTTGTATTAATATTTGAGATTAAAATTTTATGGTTTGATTTAATTATTCGAGCCCGATACTATCCCTTTGAACCTACCTTATCTGCTCAGCTTTATTTATTCACCTATATTCCGTTTTTTCGAATCTACCCTCCTTTCCTTTTTGAATATAATCTTTAAAATATTGTTTATTTATATACTACATGGTTTAATAGTAAATCATTAGTGTCATTAATATTTCAGAAGTTATTAATTTAATATAACATATTTAAGAAATGAGTATTAATTTATCTATAATGTTGAAAGTGTCTTAAGATAAATTAGTAAATTTATAAACTATGGATTTAATGTTGTCAAATAACTTCCTTGAAAATATAACCAAGGATGTGAATAACTGTTCCAAATAGTTTTCATATATATTTATAAAGGTGTTATTTAAAACTTATAAATGGTATTTATAAAGGAAGTAAGAAATTTTACAAATGGGTTTGAAATTTTTTTTAAGTATTAAAGAAAATTTAATTTCAAATGAATATTTCAAGTAAAATTTATATGGTCTTAAATTAATTGTTTAACCTTGTCTTCCAATCTATTTATCTTTCTAGTTGTTTCTATTCTCCTTGTTTGTGCCAAAATTGGTCACAAACCCTAAATATTGTGAAAGCACCAATATATGAATATGAATCAGCAATATTCAAACACAAATCACAGATCTCAGCAAACAACAAGCAACAATTCAGAAGTAATAAATAAGAACACACGATTTATAGTGGTTTGGCTATCTCCGACCTACGGCCACTTCAATAGTTTTCCTTTTTATTGATTATCCTTGCTGATTACAATCAATTACAGCGATTATAGTGAAGTAAATCGTTTACAACAGTGATGGTTGCGAGTAGAATCGAATCCGGCAGAGTCTGGATGTTGAATGGCCAAAAGATCCTTTTTCTGTTGGCTCTGGGGCTCTATTTATAGGCGTAGGAGGCTCAGATCTCGCTCAAACTCCGGGAGACTTTTTCTGGCACGTGAGTGGGCCCACGCGATCGACCCCACCAAGTTTCGACTCGATCTGTGATCGATACGAAGTCATTTCGTATCGATCAAGATGATGTCCAATTGGGCTGAAATTTGGTGGAGACATTCTTCATCATGCATGCAAGCTCCTGTGAAAATTTCATGGCATTTGGATCAGAGATCTCTAGATATCGTGGATACGAAGTGGAGTCTTTCGGTTGCTGTCTGGTTCGAATCGATTCCTTCGAATCGATGCCTTCGACTCCATCAGCTCACATGGTTCTGTGATGAGGTGGTGCGCGTCCTTCGAGTCGATCCGGTCTTCTCTCCGGGTTGAACGCATCAATTCCTTAGATTTCGCCTAATTTGCACCGAGGGTCGACACGTCATCTAAGCTTGTTGACTCGGTGGATTCGAAGTGATCGTCATCCATGGATTCGAACAACTGTCACATCGTTGGATACAGATAAGTCTTTATCAATGGATTCGAACAATCGCCTTTATAATGGATACGAAGCACACTATCTATTGATGGATGCGAAGTGAGATCATCTGATGGATGCAAACTAGATGGAGTCGAACTAAGGCCTGAGGATGGGTACGAACTTGATCGATACGAACGAGATCGGTTCGAAGTGATTCGAACCCGATGGATTCGAACCTGATGGATTCGAACCCGATGGATTCGAATGGAGCGAGATGATGTCATGCTGATGGATTCGAACCTGATGGATTCGAATGGACCATCACCTCGCCCTCTTCATGGATACAAACAACACACTCTTTCCTTAGATTGAATCGATCATAACTTGCACATACAAGCTCGCATTGACTTGAGATTTGAAACACTGGCTTCTACAGCTCTCCTCATCATGTCCTGTCAATTGTGGCCCGATCCGGACTCGGAAAAAATGCATCGATATCCATGGTGAACCTACAGTGTATAATTGATATTTGTGACTAGTAATCATTGAGTTTCTGTTAACTTTTGGGTATCTCGACTTTGCCAAAAGGCGGAATAACACTTTGCCCCCCAAAACATGCCTTTTTGTAAAGGTATGTATTGAACGGTCTAAATCGAGTGTAGTAAATTCACGTTTTATTCATAGCTGCAGTATTATCAATCGTGTTTATGGCTGTTCGAAGCCAAATCGTTATCAATTTCTTTCAGTGGAAATCAAGAATGAAGTTTTTCAATCTCTCCGGACTATCTTTGGTCACTCTGGACCCTTGACAAGCCCATTCCAGACTTGGCGATTGAGTAGAAAGGTCTCATTGCACTCCGGCCCAGCTAGGGCATATAGCGATGTCTTGGTTGTTCTAAACCGTTCATAGCCTCTCCGGGCTCTTGCTGGATCCCATCCGGTCACTCTCTGGTGAAGGGGAGGCATCGTTAAGTGAATCGATCCTGTCGCTCTCCGGCGAAGCAACTCACTTCTTGCACTCCGGTTCAGTGTATCTGAACATTAAGCGATGTCTTGGTCGCTCTAGACCGATCATAGCCTCTCCGGGCTCTTGCTGGATCCCATCCAGTCACTCTTCGGTGAAGGGGAAACAACGCTTAAGTGAGTTGATCATGTCTCTCTCCGACGAAGCAACTCACTTCTTGCACTTCGGACCCCGTCTCTCCGGGTTGGGTCATAAAGCGATCATTTTATATTGGTTTTTAATGTTCATCCTTTAACTCTCCGGTCAAAGGTTTATTTCAAGAAATTCAAATTAATTTATTAAATTCAGGTCCTAGATGTTCAATCTCAAACATCAGGAAAAAGCTAAACATCGCCTCTCTGGGCATATCGGTTTATCTCCATCTTAGAGCATGCCAAGGGATCTCTCCGGTTCCCGTACATGAGTAAGTGGAGTAACCGTTTATTCTGAAAACAAATCTAAATGAAATCATTCGACCGAAGTCCGAATCCTGGACTCGGCCCTTGCCATCTTTAATCAGTGGATGACGAGTCGTGTTCCCGATCCAGGATCGTTCCTGTTAGGTGGAGGCGGTAGTTGTTTAGGCCTTACCGCCGATGTCTGTTCTCTGACATATTGTGGCAATCTACCACTCCTGGCATGTTCTTCCACCTCATCGTTCAAATGGCGGCATTCATCTGTAGTGTGCCCATCCAACTCATAGAATAGGCAATATTTACCTATTTTGCGCTCCCGCTCAGTGGGATCTCTCCTGGGTGGCTTTCGATAAGGGAGTTGCCCCCGAGTTTCAGTGTAAATTCGTTCCAGGCCTGCAGTCAGATCTGTGTATTACGTGAATCTAGGTTCTCGGAATTTCTTCTGTTTATCAGGACCATCGTATCTGTCATCCTGTTTCCTCTTTCCTTTACTTACTCCGGACTGTTCCCTGGAGGTTCCTTCGCTTTGCAAGGCGTTTGTTTCCTGCCTCTCGGCTCGTGATTCTTCTAATCGGATGAACTTTTCAGCTTTATGATAGACTCTCCGAGATCTTGCGGTGGATCTTTAGTCAGAGAATCATTGAATTGGGTGCCTTCCCCAACTCTTGCCACCGCCGCCATCAAAATCATTGATGGATCTGAGCGATCTACAGAAGTCACCGTTGCATTGAATCTTAGTAGAAAATCTTTTATGGACTCTCCGGTCCTTTGCTTTATCAAGGCTAAAGTCATCACACTCTTGGGTCGCGTCACATGGACCCTAAACTGTCTCATGAAGCAGTCTACAAGTTCGCCCCACGTTCTGATTGATCCAGTCTCTAGTTGCATGAACCAAAGTGCAGCCAAATCTGACAAGTATAGAGGGAAGCATCGTGCCATCACTTCCTCGGATGCCCCCAGCACTTCCATGTGCCTAATATATCTGGTAATGTGCATGGTCGGGTCCGACCTCCCGTCATAAGGATCTACTATTGGTAGTTTGAATTTTGGAGGGTTCTTTGCATTTCTGATGTTTGGGGTGAACGGACTCCGACTGACTTCTTCCAACCCTCCGCCAGACAATCCTCCTCTCATGATTCGTCGCATTAGACCAATCATTCTCTCATCTCCGTCCAGGGGTTGACCCCTGGCCACATTCCTGTCCTTCCCCCCGAGTCATGAAGGGAATTCGGGTACATACTCTTCGTGAGGCTCGTTAGCATAAGCATTAGCTCCAGCCTGTTGAGCTCCGTTTATTGGTCTTCCAGTATCGGACCCTGAGGGTCTGCCCCCAAGTCCTTGTTGATTACTTTCAGCTCCTGCATTCTGGTCTTGAACCTGACCTTCATTAGCTTCTGTAATCCTGATTCCTTGTCCCGCACTTGCAGTTGCTGTAGTTGGTCCAAGGTTTTGCACATTTTCCGCCCTCATTTGTTCGAGGAAATTATGCAGCATCTCTTGTTGAGTTTTTATCATTCTTTCATGCATCGAATTTGCCATAGCCTCCATCTCGTCCTTAGTGATGTAGATCGAGGCTTGTCCTTCTCCAGCTCCAGAGGATGCCTCTTGACTTCCTCCTTGTTGGCTTCTCTCCACTCTTTGTCTTCTACTGTTCTGTCGAGTCATTGTTGAATCAAACTGAATCCTTTAGACTTTCAAATCTGAACTTCAATCCGATGTAGCGGGTGCTAGTCCTTCTCAGTGAAAGCACAAAAGTGTTTGCGTCAAAATTGGTCACAAACCCCAAATATCATGAAAGCTTCAATGTATGAATATGAATCAGCAATATTCAAACACAAATCACAGATCTCAGCAAACAACAAGCAGCAATTCAGAAGTAATAAATAAGAACACACGATTTATAGTGGTTCGGCTATCTCCGGCCTACGTCCACTTCAATAGTTTTCCTTTTTATTAATTATCCTTGCTTATTACAATCAATTACAGTGATTATAGTGAAGTAAATCGTTTACAACAGTGATGGTTGCGAGTAGAATCGAATCCGGCAGAGTCTGGATGTTGAATGGCCAAAAGATCCTTTTTCTGTTGGCTCTGGGGCTCTATTTATAGGCGTAGGAGGCTCAGATCTCGCTCAAACTCCGGGAGACTTTTTATGGCACGTGAGTGGGCCCACGCGACCGACCCCACCAAGTTTCGACTCGGTCTGTGATCGATACGAAGTCATTTCGTATCGATCAAGATGATGTCCAATTGGATTGAAATTTGGTGGAGACATTCTTCATCATGCATGCAAGCTCCTGTGAAAATTTCATGGCATTTGGATTAGTAGATCTCTAGATATCGTGGATACGAAGTGGAGTCTTTCGGTTGCTATCTGGTTCGAATCGATTCCTTCAAATCGATGCCGTCGACTCCATCAGATCACGTGGTTCTGTGATGAGGTGGCGCGCGTCCTTCGAGTCGATCTGGTCTTCTCTCCGGGTTGAATTCCTTAGATTTCGCCTAATTTGCACCGAGGGTCGACACATCATCTAAGCTTGTTGACTCGGTGGATTCGAAGAGATCGTCATCCGTGGATTCGAACAACTGTCACATCGATGGATACGGATAAGCCTTTATCTATGGATTCGAACAATCGCCTTTATAATGGATACGAAGCACAGTATCTGTTGATGGATGCGAAGTGAGATCATCGGATGGATGCGAACTAGATGGAGTCGAACTGAGGCATGAGGATGGGTACGAACTTGATCGATACGAACGAGATCGGTTCGAAGTGACTAACTCCTGATGGATTCGAACCCGATGGATTCGAATGGAGCGAGATGATGTCATGCTGATGGATTCGAACCTGATGGATTCGAATGGACCATCACCTCGCCCTCTTCATGGATACGAACAGCACGCTCTTTCCTTAGATTGAATCGATCATAACTTGCACATACAAGCTCGGATTGACTTGAGATTTGAAACATTAGCTTCTACAGCTCTGCTCATCATGTCCTGTCAATTGTGGCCCGATCCAGACTCGGACAAAATTCATCGATATCCATGGTGAACCTACAGCGTATAATTGATATTTGTGACTATTAATCATTGAGTTTCTGTTAACTTTTGGGTATTTCGACTTTGCCAAAAGGCGGGATAACACTCCTACCTTCTTCCTTTTCTGGACGAAAAGTTTTGAGTAAGGGAGAGTGTAATGACCCGTAAAATTTTGTTAATTTTTAATGGTTTTATTTAGCGTATTTAATTTGATTTTTGAGAAATTTTAAATAATAATATTTTGAAATAAAATTTTACATTTGGATTACGTATAGTTAAACGTGGCAAATGATAAATTTTCATCAAAAATTAAGAAAGTATATTTTAGGGTGTGATTCTGTTCAATTTAAGTCAGTAATAATTGATGTTCATAAAATAATTTATTTTGGAAAATTCAAGGCAAAGCTGTTTTATTTGCCATCATTTCTTTTATTTATTTTCAAACGGTTCATTTTGCCTTTATAACGTGTCCTTCCATATTTGTTCTTGTTGTCCAATCAAGCTATTAATTGATTTGATTGTTTCGAAAACAGTGCGTAGTTGTTACTTTTTCTACCGGTTTCAATTGCTTAATAATTTTTCCAATTCACAGATAGACTTCCCCATTCCTAGCCATTAATAAACTTTTAAATCATCGTCCATTGCCTTTAATTTTTAAACTGTTCCATTTTCTTCCCAGGCAACAGCTCACATTCCATTTCGCTCATAAATCAGTTTTCACTTTTACTCACCCGCTCACCTTTTCTTCCATCTATCCGTTTAATAGTTATATATAAGTTATAATACGTTTCCCTGATTCATCTCCTTTCCTTTTTTCATTGACATAATAATTCTAGGAAGTGATTAATTTAAAAAACCCATCTTCCCCTCATTTCTTTAAACTTTCAGCTAAAATTTTAGCTTGTGACCGTTGCTGTACATTTCATTAAAGAGGTACGTTGCCTTATTAATCTTTGGAATTTAAGGGTGAAAATCTTATTTTTCTAACCTTTCTATTCCTACGCTCCCTGTTTCCACTTCTTTCATTATGACCGTTCATTATATATATACACTACACCTGGAAAGTTATAAACGTATGAACTTAGATACGTTTTGTATTTATTAAAAATTTAAAGCTTACCTTTAATTGTGACCTTTTGGTTTCCTTACTTTCAATTTTTTTTTGAACCATAGCCACGGTAATAAATTATTATAAAATTTTCAACTTAATCTAAGATGACCGTTGCTACTAGAATCGTTGCTTTTCTAATATATTCATTCCTACTTTCATTGACCTTTTATTTCTTCATTTTTCCACCGTCTAAAAAATAAATAAATGGTTATTTGTTTTATTTTATTCAGTAATCAGCGTGACTCTTGCCATTTACACCGCACCATATTTGACTGTTGATTTTCGTTCAACATTCTTATTTTAAAAATATAACGCAGTGTAACGTTGCCTTCACAATTTAAAAATTGCTTTAATAGCTCTAGAATAAATGTGTAGCTGTTACTTTGACATTTTTCCGGAATTGTGACTTTTCTCTTTCTTTCCGTTCAAATTTGAAATGTGCTACCATTTATTTGCTTTGATTATTTTCCTGAATCAACGTGAATATTTTGCCTTAAATCCTCCACAAAATCATAGCACGTGATTGTGCTATTTCTTTGGTTACTTTTATTTAATCATTTCCATTTATTCTGTTCGTATTTTCTTCCCTTTTTTATTACTTCTTCCCAGATTTCTCTTCTTTCCCTCTCTATTGTTTCTTCCTCTTCTATATAAACTTGCCTGGCACTACAAATTTCAGCCTCTCCTTCACCTTTTCCAAACTCCGCTCCTCCACCGAACCCACTCTTCCCCTTGCGCAATATCCATCGTAGACGCAGCGACCCTCCCCTGTTTCCTCTACTGTTTGCATAACTAGGCATAGGTAAGTTAAGTTTATATTTGAAAGTGTTATTTATATATATATATATTATATATAGTTTTATATTTAGCTACAATATGGATGATTTTATCAATACACGTCCCCTGTATGTGCTGTTGATGCATATTCTAGCATTCAAAGTTGGTACGCATATTTGTTTATGTGGAGTATAGTTATAATATATTGATAGTGGTATAAAAATATAAGATGCATACATATAGTGGTTTATATAAAGTTGTTGGATTTGAATACATATATATACCAAATGTGGTTTCCATTTTTTTAAAAAGTTTGTTTTGTTTCTAGAAGTGTATGCATATTTAATATGTGTGAGTTGTGTTGGATGTGCAAATGGAGTCTGCATATTTGGCAAGTAGATTTATATTCATTTTTGTTTTAACTTTGAGTCCATATATGTATATTTTACAAACCATATTGTATGATTTATTTTATAAGTTTTGTAAATCCGTTATTATACATATAGTTTTATAATAAACAGGTTTATAACTTTTATTGAAGGTCAATTTACATCTTATTATTATGGAAGTTGCATAGGATTTTTGAAGTTGTTTATTTTCCTAAGTTCGTATATGACATATATTTATATAAAGTTATAATAAATGTGATATCCCGGAAATTTTAGCAATATCAATTTAATAATCTGTATTTAAAATTAAATTGATATGATAAAATTTTGTTAATAAAAATTTACTTGATTTAATAATCCAATTAAATAAATGTTTAATTGATGAATTTTATCTTTTAAAAGCTAATAATTGTATTCCCATTTATAATGTATGTATATATATTTATATATTTATATTGTAAATGGATAAGTTTGATTTGAAGTTAAATAAACAAATAAAATCTGGTTATTAAAATTTTAATATTCATTTGATAACTTGAAGATTATTATTTTATTTAATAAATAACTAGTTGTTTAAAATACTTAAAGTAATTGTTTTAAATTGTATAATTGTATTTTAAACATAGTTTAAATTTTAATAAGATAAATAAAAGTTTATTTTAAATATAGCTTAATAATTATAATTTGGAACTATATAAGTAAATTTAAAATACCATTTAAACATTAAACATTAATGTAATTAATTAAGTTGAATAAGATATGTAATTTATGATTTCTTTTATAAATTATTTAAAATGAATAAACATGTTATTTTCTAATAATAATAAATATATAAATGTAGATATGTTTTAAAAGACAAAATTTTTATTGTCAAAATAAATATGTTAATATAAATTAGTTTTAAAATTGGATTTTAAATGTAAATAGCATTTGAATTTGAATTCATTTTGAAATTCAAATGAATAAACCTATATGAATCTTGTAAATAAGTTGTTTCACTTCATTTTCTTTAAAAAAGGAACGTATATACATTTACTCATGGAAATAACTTACACATATATAAATACAAATAAAGTGAAAGAGTTTTATTTAATTTTAAACATTAAGTAGTATAAAACAAATGTTAACATTTTAATCAACTAATGAGACATGTGTTATCATATAATATAAGTTTGTGACAAGTGTCTTTTAGTTTGATTTTCTTTTATATTTTAATTAAATCATTTATACTTATTTAAAACATGTTTCCTTCATCTCTATTCTTTTCTAAATCTTCATTTTTTTTCAAAGTTAAGAGGAAAAAATTCTTAGCTGAAACAAACTAGTTTCTAAACTCTTCAAAACCAGATTTTTCAAATGCAATGCAACCCTCCCTCAAAATCAAATCTGTAAGATGTGTACTCTTCTTTCCAAAAATTAAAGAATGCAAGCATTCTCTCTTCCACCTGAATTTTTAAAACAACAACAAGCTCTCGAATTTAATTGAAATCAAAAGCCTGCATGCCTTCTTTAAACAAGAGTTTTGATCAATACCGTCTGCATTCTTTTCAAAACTGCATGCAACTGCAGTTGCAATTCAAGCATGTGTTGCCTGCATGCAAGTGCTAACAACTAGTTCAAAGTTCAAATGGCCTTCAAGCCTGCATACAAGTTTTTAAGAGCAAGCTACTCAAGTTTTATCAAAGATTCAAAGAAGTAAAAGCTTTTCAAAATTCTGTGCTCTGTTTTATAAATTCCAGGTGAGTAACACTCTTAAAGATTTAAAAATAAGTTTGTTGCTTAAATATATATGTTTGTGCATGTTTATATGAATTGCATGATGATTAATCTGCCTGTGTATATGATCTTAAATACAATACTGTATATATGCATGCTAATGATAACTGTATGTGCTGTGTAAATATTCCTACTTGTGCTTGACTGCAGAAATACAGTTTTTAATAAAAATTAATTTTCTCTTAAACAAGAAAATGTTAGGATTTAAGATTCAGATGATATCTGAATTGTTGAGTATAAAGAAGCTTAAAAAAATTTATTTAAGTTAAATAAATTGTATCTTTGCCCTGGAAGAAAAAAAACAATAGGAAAGCTTTAAATTTTTAGAAAAATTCAACAATGTAATTCTTTTATTTAAGATTATAAATTGAATACTAATTCAAAAATAGGATTTTTAAGTTCTAAATCTTAAATTCTAAAAGTTGAATTGTAGTGCATATCAAGGATTGCACTGTTTTGGGGTTTTTTGGAAATTCTGATGAACCTTGTAATCTGGGGGATCGGGATTACTTCTGGTGATAGTAGAGTAATCATTGTTGATGAGAAAAATAGTGGAGAAGGTGATAAATCACCGAGGAGGTAGGGATGTTGGGTTTTGTCCTGTAAACCTAATTTTTAGGCACCCCATTGATTAGATTGGTATGGAAGTTACAGGTGACCGAGTGCCTTAAATTTTGGGGAGATAGGAGTATGGCCACTGACGAGATGGTGACCGGAGTTGTTTCTATTCTGGTGGATGAAGGAGGGAGAAACCAGGGTTTTCCAGGTTGGTGGTGATGTTTCCATTACTGTTGCCAGGTTTGTATTTGGAAGGAGGAACTCGATTTCGATTTTGAATGGGAGGTGAGTTTGTGATGGTCGTAATGTGTTCCAGGGATGAACAACGTCTTGCTTGTTGATTTTGTGGTGGCCGGAGGTGGCTACAGCCACCGTGCATATGCACGGTGAAGAAGGAGTGTCAGGGGAAAAGTTTGGGCTTGATGTGTTTGTTTTGACTCGGGTCGATACTCGAGTTAACTCAAGTTTTGCTCGGAGTTTTTATTGGTTCTGCTCAAAGAAAATAAAAGGGGTCTTGGGTATTCCCTGTTATTACAGGTTTCACTGAAACCTGTATATATTTCCAATTCAGATTTGTTTTAAAATCTTAATGCAGGGTTTTTGAAAACAGAATTTAAGCCAAATTTAAAATTTGAATTTCAAATGAGTTTTGAATCCAGGTTTGAAATTTAAATTTAAACATTTTAATTTAGGATAAAGCTTTAAATTTAAGTAGAGATTCAAACATGAGTTTAAAACTGAAATCAAATTCCAATTTGAAACAATGGTTTGCAAATAAAGGAAGTTTTAAGGCAATTTAAATATTTAAACAAATTTGGATGTTGAAACATATTTAAATATGATTTGTATTTGAAATGAATTTGGGATTTTAAATTTCTTATAACTTCTTTTATAAAATAATAAATTCTTTAGTATAAAGTTTTAAAGGATTTTAAAATGTTTTTTAAAACTTTGTTTAAGTTAAGTTTGATTTCTTTTTAAATTTAAATTTAATTTGAAAACAATTTTAAGTTAAATTGATTTAAATTACTTTATTAATAATAAAGTAATCATGAATAAGAAATGTTTTAGTTTTAAAAGTAAATTTAAGATTTAATGATCTTTGTTTCATTAAATTTGTAAGGTAATTTAAATAATTTAATTAATTAATTTGTTTAATTAATTAAAGATTTGAAACAAATTAATTAAGGTTAATTAAATTAGTAATTAATTTAAGTTAATTACTTAAGAAAGGTAATTAAAAATTTGTTAATAAGTTAATGAAGGTCATTAACTTGTGATTATTTATTAATTAATTAATGTAATTAATTTTGATAATTAATTGGGTTAATTAATTTAAATAATCAATTATGAAATTTAATTAAGTATGATTATTATATGGAAATAATTAAAGATATTAATTACTTTGTGTAATTAATTTATTGATTGGATTAGTTTAAATTAATTAATTAACTTTAATTAATTTAGAATAATCATTAAATGAGTTGATAAGTAATCATTGAGAAATAATTACTTAGAGAAGTAATTAAGTTAAGTAAATTACTGGAAGTAATTAATTAAAGTATGATATTTGGGATTAATTACTTTGTGAAGTGATTAATAATTAATTGCTTAATGGAATTAATTTAAGCATTTATTAATTGAGTTATTTGAAATAATTAAGTGATGTAATTAATTAAGAGCAATTAATTACTATTAAGATTAATCAGTGATGATTAATAAATATAGTTAATTATTAAATGTAATTAATTTAGAAGTAATTAAAGAAGTAATTAAGGGTAGTTAATTACTAAATGTAATTAATCAAGAATGATTAATAATTATGGTTTAATTAAGGTTAATTACTTAATGTAATTAATTTAAATAAGTAATTAATTTAAAAATTAATTAAGGATCATTAATTAATATAATTAATGATGTAATTAAGGATTAATTAATTAGGATTAATTAATCAATGATAAATGATTAAGGAAGTAATTAATTAATGTAATTAATTAATTAATAAAGTAATTAAAGGTTAATTACTGATTTTGGTTAAGGATAATTAATTTGTAAATTAATTAAGGATAATTACTTGAATGTAATTAAAGGATAATTAACCAAGGGTGATTAATTAAGGTGATTAATTTGAGGATAATGATTTAATTGATTGATAATCAATTAAGGGTTAAATAAGCAAGTTTTAAATGGGAAGTAATTAATTTAATTCACTCTAAATTAATTAGAGATAGAAGTAATTAATTTAATTCATTTTAAACTAATTATAGATGGTGTGATTATAGATCTTTGCTTATGAATGGATGATATGGTTTGCCCTGAATGGTTTGAATCTCAGACATGAGATAAATAGTGTTGTGTGTTATGGATGCATTGGTTGCATTATGATGATGATATGAGTTATCTATGGATGATGATAATGTAGATTATCAAGTTATGATGATAATATAGATTACTTGCTTATGATAATATTATTGATTATCTATTATGATGATGTTAAGTATCTATCTGTGTGTATATAGATAGTTTAAATTGAATTGTTTTAAACTTAAAACAACTTGGACCTAAAAGACACGCTTTGGAATTTGATGAGACCGGGATCGGGTTTCCATATTTTGATATCCGAAAACCACATCGATTCCAAATAACGTTAGGTCATTAATCCAAGTGGAGCAAGTGAAGACTCGAGGTGTAAGGGCTATATGTTAGTATAACTCTGTGGGTGATTCCGTAATGAGTTTGACGGAATAGTGCTTATAGATTCGAGATGATGAATCAGAGTGCAAGGGCTATGGTCGTTGACTCTGAGGGTGATTCCAATAATGAGTGCAACGAGATAGTGCCTTCGGTTTCATTCGAACCCGGAACGAACTTGTATGGATTGAATGCTTTCAGCACATCGTCAGGCGGACGATGAGCATTCTAAGATTTATGTCCTATAAAGGTAATCATAGCCTCAAGCCTCATCAACCGGGAATGGCTAAAACAGGGGAGGTGCAGCAAGGCTTCGTGGGTAGCTCCTACTGGAGAGCAAGATTGATCCCTGTCTAGAGGTCCCTTTATATTCGGCTGTGTGGGGCGGTTGGTTCGCGACAACTGCCGGGGTTGTCTTGTTCGGAACTGTTTAGTAAGGAACGGGTCCGGCCTTGTGTTGCAGGGGAGTGGGAGTACTCCTCGGTACGGTGATCTAGGCCACGTACTGTGACGGGCGGTACCCCAGTAGCCCCGCCATTGTATGGAATCCAAAATCCAATAAGTGCCAATGGTTTTGATTGTATTACCCACTTTTGTGGCTAGTAGCTGGAATTTAATAAATGTAACAATTTCGGCTATTTCATATTTACTTGAAAACCCTAGACCCTATTATAATATCATCAGATTTCCTATCAAATGTTTTGATTAGCGTAAGGTAAAAACTTTTCGATGTTTATGTGTGGGAAGTCTTACGTGATACTTTTCTTTTAAAGGATTTTTGAAAGTTAAGAAACTTTAACCTGTTACACACACCAGACCCATGTCTGACCCGGAGTTTATTTTTGTTTTTCATAAACTCTTGGGTACTCAAATTTTTACGAGTAGCCAAGGGATTCAAGTTAGGATTCAGGTTAGCTTTGACGAATATTGGAGGAGCAATGGAGCAGGAGGCTTCTGCGTTAGATATTAGTATTCCGCTGTGTGTTCTGTGATTGACTCTGAGATTGTATTATGTTGTAAATACTAGACAGGTGTTTATAACTCTCTAGTATGTGTTGTATTATCTATATACTCTGGTAGTGGTTGTAAACTGTGTAAATATTTTATGTTATTAATATAATTTATTCGTTCCGCTGTTTAGATTCTGATGTGTTGTTTCTTCTTTCTTCTCTTTCTTTCTATTTTCTATCCCTTTCTTTCTTATTAGCGATGCGACTTCCTGGAGATAGGATGTTGGGTCGTTACAATAAATATAGATATATCTTAATGGCCTTATATATCTATATACTTTGCATACACTTATGTATGGAGTTAGTTTTCTAATATATAAATTTTTCATTTCAATTGGCATGCATGTTGGCATAAAAGTTAAGGGTGTATATGTGTTTTAGTGTAGACCAGTTGCTTTCGCAAAAAAAAAGTTATATTAGTTGCTATTTATATATATTGTACAAAGTTTACATTCTAACTTATACTTTCGGTCTGCACAGGTTACAGTATTATATATATTTATAAAATAAGTTATAATATAAGTTATATAAGTAATTCATACATCCGTTGTCTAAAATTTTATAAAAGTCTGTGTATAGGCTTTATTGTTTATGTATGGATAGTTATATATTAGTTTATATATATAGGTAAAGTGTTTGAAATTTATAATTGTATTGTGAAGTGGATTTTGTACCATATGTAAATAGTAGTTTATAAATGAGATTTGAACTATGTAATTTGTTGAAGTTTTATATATTAATCTTATTTTAAAATACAAATCTTAATGATATTATATACATAGGTCGTATGGGGTGGTTTGGGTCTTAGATTTGTAAATAGAAATTTTGATCTATGTGTAAAAATTAAAATGGTTTGGAAAAATTATAAGGATTTTTATTTAACATGTATGTTTTATTTCAAATGTTAAAACTATTGGTTTATGTATGAAAAAAAAGGTAAATTATATATATATATATATATATATATATATATATATATATATATATATATGTATGTATGTATGTATGTATGTATGTATGTGATTCGACTTTAAATTTTTCTTAGGGACGCAATTTTGATTTTTATTAAAATAGCAAAAATTTCTATATATATCGGACTGATTCTGATTCAATTCACAAATTCTTGATTATCAGCCTCGTTCGTCCTATTCGTGCCAGTCCTACTTTGCTTTGTAATTCGTGCTCGGATTTATAATTCAAATTTCAGTGTCCGTATCAGTGTGCGTATCCATGTCATCTTCTGTATTCTCTAGCGTCGAAAGGTGAGCAATCACTCACGATTAACATTCTTTTATTTGTTAAATTTGATTAAATTGAAACGACAATTGAAATATGATGCTGTAGTTATTTAAGTTGTTATATATGCTATTATCTGTAACTGTTCACTTATGGGATATGACACCATATCCTATTGTTTATATTTATTTTTGATGATATATGCCTGTTGTTATTATTATTTTCATATCTGTTATCACTCTGCAAGTTCCCTGTTAGTATAGAAATCACCATGGGTTGAAATGATACATACCCGAACGGATTTTAGAATAGGAGAATTTCATTATGGGTTGAAATGATAAACCTAAGCGATTTTCATTTGAATTGAATTTGGAATTATGGGTTGAAATGACATCCGCCCGTATATATTTAACTTACGGATTGAAATGATAAATATCCGTATCCCTTGTACACAGAATAGAAAATTTTACATCGACGCCATGTTATGTATGAATGTTTTGAAAATAATTTCTATGGTCTTGATAAGAAATATACGGTTTTAATGAATATTGATTTAAAGTATTATATATAAAGGTTATTTATATATAGATTTAATATTAAGATAATTTAATTAAGATTGATCTTATTAATATGAAATATGTTTAAAGATTTATTAAATTTGTATTTCTGAAATAGATTTGTGGAATAAATTTTATAAGCTAAGATTTGAAGATATATTTGGGACTTACTTGAATTTGTCATTAATTAGGGATCTTTTTTAGTTAAATCAATTTGAAACTATTAAATTCGAAACTTTAACATATGATCCTATAACTTGAATTTTTATTTAAGAAATTTAATGGATGATTCATGTCTAAAGAAATCGAAGGTAATATATAGTGTAACGACCTGCTATTTTAGACTATTCGCATCCGCACATGTCGGACTTGAACAAATCAAAATACCAAATTGTTAATTTAAATTTGGCAAAACTGAACGTATACAGTAAATAAATAATCACAGAATCACAGATACAGAGTAATAATATGTAGCGGAAGCAAAAGATAGTAGTTCATGAAGCTACTATATATATATATATATCAGAGTTAAATACGTTACAACAGAAGTCTCGAATACAATGATCAAATACAAGAATCAGAATACATCACTGGAATCAACTTAATATCTGAAAGCTGGATAGATAGTTGGATCTTCAAGCAAAGCTCTAACTCTAGAGGTGAGTCCCGAATACTGGTACAATCATTCTGACCCTAGCGTAAAGCAAACACAAAACGCTCGAGTCAGGATTAATATTCTTATATCAATAAATCCAACTCAAGTGAAATAGCAATCGAAATACAAGTAACTCAAAGGACGTTGGAATAACCATCCTCTAAGGATCCGTTAAACTATCTACTATGTAGTAATATACGCTAAATAGATAATGTCTATCAGTAATATAAAGTATCAAAATAGTGTTAAGGTGTTACTATTATCCCCCTTAACACATTTTATATAAGCGTAATAGTCTATACAGCACTGTAAACTCCACCGTAAACTAGTGGGATATCAGGGAGTACTCCATAGGTATAACACAAAACAAATTCATAGTGGTCGCGTATATAGGGATACAAGTATGACAAGGCACATGAAGCAATACCCAAGGTAGTGAAACTACCGTTTACCTGATCCGGACTGGTGAGAACGCATCGCCGCAACGATCGCAACACCGCGAAACAACACTCCTGAAATTCCGAGGGTGCACCAATCAATCACAAGTAATGAGTAGTAGTTACGAAGAAGTGTGTTCGCTCGAGGTGGCTAACCCCATTTGGCCCGGCATGGCTCCTGATTTTAGTCATTTCCAATTTGATACAAGTGTCAAGGCTATCCATTATCGTTCTCTTTCTTCAGTCATCACGTACATCATTCCAACCACTTCATTCCGGATCATCACTCCGCGTATAGTTATTAAAGTGGTTTTTGGTTTAGACAGAGAGTATATCCATAACCGATTCTTGTTTCTTTAATAACTTCCGTAACTATTACACTGATTGGTCGTTTAATAAATTTCAAAACCAAATCAATCTCAATTTCAATTAGAATTCGTAAACCATCATTTCGTTTGTCTTTCTAAATCAATTTCCAAAACTTACGTTCAAAACATCCAAATTTCCATTTCAAAATCTTATAATTCGATTTCAACATTTATTTAAACAATTCAAATATTGATTAAAGTTCGTATATAAGTTTCATTCCGAAATCATTTAAAATGATTTAATTTTCATTCAAATCAATTTTAATTCATTTATCGATTTCGTTCAATATTCGCTAAGTAAATTTATCCTTCAAACAACTTCTATTTAAATTCCAATTCATTTAAATCAATTACATACGTTCAACTTCATTATATCAAAACTTCAAATTGAAATAAATTAAATTCGTCAAATCAATTCTTTAAATTACAAGTCTTACGTTAATTTCAATAAATCTCATTCATTTCAATAAATCACATTTTATTTCTTATTAAAGAAATTCGATTTTCACTTATTTATTGACTTCGTTACAAATTTCAAACTCAATTAATAAAGAACTAAATTTCACATAATCGAGAAGTTTCGATTTCACTTATTAACGTACTTAAATATTTTTCCAAACTTCATAAATAAGGAAACCCCATTTCATTTATTAACGAAGATCAAATTCACTTAATCAAAAGTTCGATTTTCTCTTATCAAAGAATTCAATTTTATTCAATTATCAGATAATTCAATCTTATTATATTATTTAATAATTTCAACTTAATTCATACTTAATTCATACTAAATTCAAAACTTAATAATTTCAACTTAATTATAAATTCAAACTTAATTATTAAATCATTTCAAACTTAATTCAATGAACAATTCCCAATTTTATTGTCAAATAATTTATTTTAAACATCGTTCTTTCAATAACTACAATGTTAATATTTTGTTTCAAATTTTTAAAATTTTACATTTTCCTTTCATCAAATTCAAATTCCAACTTCATTTCAAAACCTTATTATTTATTCAAATAAAATCTTTATTTTATTTTAAATCAAATTATTGACCAATCGGGTTTTTATTTAATTCTCTATCCTAGGTCAAATTCATTTGGATATTTATCATTTCAACCCAATTCCAATTCAATTCAAAAATCAAAGCATAGCAAAGGGAACTTGCAGTGTGATAACTGGGATGGTGTCAAAGTAAATAAACAAGCACTAACAACAATCAATAACAATCCAACAGTTTATTCAACTAATCCCGAAATAATCGTATTAATTCACATTGTTGTTTGTGCAAATTAATATAATTATTTCTAGAATCTACACTATCATTTCATGTAGATTAAAGATTATTACACTAATAATTTATACTGTTATTCACTTGTTATTCATTATTCGATTTCATACAACATCAATTTAAACAACAAATATTTAAATGGTTCAAGGTGTAGTTAACACTATTTCTACGTGTCAATTAATTCAACATTTAAGGGGGTCATATTTTCAAATTTAACTAATCAAATTCAACATATATGTCGAATCAAATTTTAACAATCCTATATTAGATTCAATTGCATAATATTTATCATTTTATACAATATAATTTTTACGTCCAATATAAACAACAAACACTCAAACAATTATCGACCAAACTGTATATCGTCGCATAAATAATTAACAGATATTGGTGTCAGATATCATAGGTGAACAGATACAGGTAATAACAATGTACAAAACTAACAACAACATATTTCAATTGTCATTTCAATTGAAATCAAATTTAATAAATAAAAGAATATTAATCGTGAGTGATTGCTCACCTTTCGAGGCTAGAGATTGACAACAAAGCAAGCCACGAATTCCAAAGCAAAGTAAGACAGGCACGAATCAACGATCAAAGCTGATAGATAAGGAATTGACGAAATCAAATTAGACTATATCGATGAAGATCAATGGTATAACTGAACATATATATCTAATTATGTACATAAGTTTGTATTTTATATTCAAACACATTTTTAAAATTTAAATATATATGTATTTCAAAATCATTAATTTAAATTGAACACATAAAAAAAATCAAACATATATACACATTGTACAAGGTGTGTAACTCATATAAAATAATAAAACTTATCAATACAGCTTGAAATATACAGCTGTCACAACATACTTCAATGCTTCTAAATTTAAGATTGGTATAACTAACCTTTACACTACATATAATAAAATATTCCATACTGACAACATATATAATGAACTAATTCAAACCAGACTCAAGCAATATAATACAACCTATACATATACTAATACCTGTACTGCCAACCAACAGTACTTACAATATAAATACTATACATGCTACCATATTTATTTCCAGGCAAACAGAAGTTTGCAAACTTACTTTATATTTCAGCTGGAATCAAATATATATATAAAACACGTGTGTATAATAAAATTAAATAACCCATGATCAATAACAATGCAGACTTGCAAGCTATGCAACATACATATATACAACTTAACATACTTCACGTCCAAGACTAGAATATATATAATACTAACATAAAATATAAATTATAGACATATATAATATATAAACAAAGCCTGTACATAGCTAATACATAGTTAGCATATTATATAAACTTGTATAAGCATTTACAACAAACGTTTACAAACTTGATATACCATGTTATACTTGTAAATACATATACACTTATATGATGTACATATAACAAACAGAAATATATATATTTACCTTAATATATATACAGGGAAGCACGGCAGTGGGTGGGACACTGGTGGAGCCGGAGTACGGTGGTGATTGGAGCAGAGGAGGCAGTTTTGGGTAGCTGAAGCGAGCTAGGGGTGGAGCGGGTCGGAACTGCAGCGATGAAGGAAGAAGTGGTGGCATGCGCGAGTGTGGGAGGGTGGGTGTAACAACCCTAGATTTTCGCCAATATATTTTAAATTTGATTTGATTTGATTTTTATTTATTTTAAATTTATTTTTATTTCAAACATTTCATTTTTAAATATAAATGTTGATTTTTATGTGAATTATAGTTTCAAACTTGTATAAATTGAATATTTTACTGAAAAATGAATTTCTGTTCAAACAGTCAAACTTTGACTTTTAAACTTCAAATTTAAATTATCAAAAATATTAAATTTTATATTTTTTTATGAAAATAGATGAAATAACTTGAATACTGCTTTTCGATTCGTTGAAAACGGATTTAAATTGTGAAAGTTATACTGTTTTCAATATTGTGTGTATATTAAGTTATTTAACAATATTCTTTGTTTTAATTTATATAAAAGATATTTTACTTGATATATCTTATCCTAATTTGTATATTTATGTTATTGTATGTATATTTTTTTATTATAATAATTTTAAAATGAAATAAACAATTTTCCAAAGTCAATGGTGATTTATTTGTAATTTCTGGACACTGTTTGGATTTTAAGCAATTTCTTTAAATCTTTTTCTATTTTCTTTAAAAATAATTTTTTTATGTGTTAATATTCTATTTTAAGTATATTTTGTCTTTTAAATATTTTTAAAGTGATGTTTGAATTTTTCCAAAGCTTATTGAATTTATTTCCAAATTTTAAAGCCTAGTTTCCATTTTTCTGCTATTTTCTTTATTTAAATTATATTTAAATTAAAATTTACATATTTATTTGTGAACGCATTTTTACTTTTATGTTGTTATCTTTTTTATAAATATTTTTACAAGTCCATATAAATTTTCCAAAGTTCATTCTGTTTATTTTCTATTTTTTTAGACTAGTTTGCAATTTTGTGCTATTTTCTTATTTTAACCTTATATAATTAATAAATATTTATATATATTTTATATTTGGTTATATTTTCGAAATTGTGACTGAAATCATTATTATTTTCAGTAATGTAAACTTATATGAATAAATTAAGGAAATACCAAAGGTTTTAAAAGCTTTTGAAACGTAAGTCGTTTCTTTTACCGTTTCCTCATTTACTCTTTGGCAGTTTTTATTTATTTATTAGCCTTTACTTATTTTGGCTGTATATTACTTTGTTTGGCCATGTATTACAGTCTTCATTCACTAAAAAAAATCCACTTCTCATTCATTCACGGCTAGGAGAAAAAAATTGGGTGATGGCCTCCTCTTTTTGCACTTTTTCTTCTATTTTTTCCATACTCTTGTCTTGTTTCTTTCTTCTATTTGCATGGCCTCCTCACTATTTCCATGGCCACCACTCTTTACATCTATTCCCTGCCATCATCACCATCTACACTCCAGGTCATGACCATATCCGAGCCAACCATGGTGACAAAACCCCTCAAAATCCAACATATGCCTTGAAAACATGCTAGTTGAGCCTTGTTGCTTCACCACTTCATTTTCCACCACCACCTCTAGCCGCCGCCGCCACCACCTCTAGCCGCCACCACCACACACCACTCCAACATCATTCTAGATCTGAACTTGAATGGCCAAGCCAAACCATTCCAAGGCCGAGCCCTTTTGTTGACCAAAAACATGCTATTTTGCCTTAAACCCTTAACATTCTCAAGTTGTAACCCCTCCACCTTCAATGCCTTGTAGCCGTGCATTCTTGTATTCATACCTGAGCCATGCTATGTCCAAACCTGAGCCAAATACACCCCTAGGCCATGCAAAACAATAATAGAAAGCAAGGCAAAAGATCGTGTTTTCATATTGCTTTTTATTCCAAAGTTATTTCAGTTCAATCTGGTATTGAATCTATGTTTATGTTTGGTTTTGTTTATGGGTTGTGACAAGATCATTGAGCTTGGTTCTCTTCCCACTTAGATCTTTTGTTGTGTCATCTTGCCTTTTGGAATCCATTTGTCTGTATTACGATCTCCAGCTAAAAAGGTGAGTAAAGCTCACACGACATTTATACTTATGCAGTTGTGAAACAACAACAACTGAATGTGTAAAAAAAAAATGACGTTATAACTGCCATATGATTAATTATATATGATGTTAAACCTGTTAAATTTCATGTCATATCATCTGTTATTATAAATATGTTGTTACTGTTCATTTATATCTGTTTATCACACTGCAAGTTCCCTGTAGATTAGAAATCACTATTTGTTGAAATGATACGTACCCGAACGGACTTTAGAATAGGGAAAAATCGTTATGGGCTGAAATGATAGGCCTGAACGATTTTTATTTGATTTATTTTAACTTGGGATTGCGCGTTTGAAATGATAGAACCCGTATTTTTCTTTTAAACTGGGATTGAAATGATACATATCCGTATCACTTGACCTAGGTTAGAAAACTATATACAAACCCATGGTTATTTTATAAAGTGTTTTCGTATATTTTTATGTATTTTGAAAATATAAATTTATGAAATTTGATTTTAATAGATTTTGAAATGTTTTAAAATAAAGAAATTATAATTTTTTTTTGAGTTAAAAATGTAATTAATGAATGGCTAAATTGGATTACTAAATATAACTTAAGTTTGGAAATTTGGAATTTGGTTAAAAATGATATTTAAGTTATATAAATAAAATGGAAATTTATTCTTATTTGAAATGGTAAATATGATAATTTGATTTAAATTTGAATTTGAATGATTTAATAAAGTTTTATTGATTTTTCTATGAATTAAAATGGTTAAGTAAATGAATGCTTAAAAGTGAAATTTTAAAATACAACTTGATTTGGAAATGTGGAATTTGGTTTTGTTAAAAGTTTTAAGTTAATTAAATAAATTGGGAATTTAGTTAAATTTGTGAAATGATAATTTGAAAAATGTAAATGTTAATAAAGCGTTAAATGTAAAATAGTAAAGTTTACACTTGAGTTTATTAAGTGGATTTGTGAAATTTGATTTAATTATAAAATATTGCTTTATAAAAATCATTAATTAAAGGAGTATTTTAATGAACATCTTTGAATGTTAAAATATATTATTTTTATAATGTTTAAATGGTTTAAATTGAAATGTTTTCAAGTATAACTTTCAGCACCTTTTTCTGAATGCTGTAAAAGGTTGAAATTTTCAATGTGGTTTTAACTTTGTAAATAAACTCATAATGGTTTAAAACTTTGGAAATTGAATACTTGATTTGAAAGTATATAAACTTAAATTTTAAATGGTTTAAATGAATTATTTTGATTAAAATATAAGCTATATAGAAGGTGATTTGGAATGATAATGAATGAATGATATCTTTGAATTTAAAAGGTATTTAAAGTTGAATATTTGGATTTAAACTTATATGATATTTTGATATATATTAAATGTTTTGAAATGAAGCTTTGGAAAGATATGATATTTTGATATATATTAAATGTTTTGAAATGAAGCTTGGAAAGATATGATATGTTGGTATATATTAAATGTTTTGAAATGAAGATTTGGAAAGATATGATATTTTGATATACATTAAATGTTTTGAAATGAAGCTTTGGAAAGATATGATATTTTGATATATATTAAATGTTTTGAAGTGAAGCTTTGGAAAGATATGATATTTTAATATATATTAAATGTTTTGAAATGAAGCTTTGGAAAGATATGATATTTTGTTATATATTAAATGTTTTGAAATGAAGCTTTGGAAAGATACGATATTTTGATATATATTAAATGTTTTAAAATGAAGCTTTGGAAAGATACGATATTTTGATATTAAAAATGTTGTGAAATGAAGTTGTCAAAGATATGAATTTTGATATATTAAATGATTCGAAGATGAAGTTTTGAAAGTTATGATATTCTAAAATTTAAACGATTTGAAAATGAAGTTTGAAAGATATGATGTTTATGTATAAAAAATGATTTGAAATGACTTGATATTTATTTTGATAAATATTTGAATTTGAAAGATATGGTATGTTGATATATTGAAATGGTTTGGAAATGATTTAATCTTTATTTTGATAAAGATTGGGTTGAAATGATATTTTATTTTGAAGTATAAAATATTGTTTTAAAGTTATAACTACGGGTTATAATAACAATTGGTTGTTAAAGAGACTGGGATCGGATATTGTCTATAGCCGGCCAATACCGAAAACCACTTTAACAACTGTGTACGCGGTGGAGATTCCAGAATGAAGTAGGATGGTGGCGACGTTCTCGAGGTATATTACGTGGACCCAACTCCCGTGAGTTGGCATAAATGACTAAAACAGGAGCTATACCGGGCTACACAAAGGGTCGCACCCTTTCATCGAGCATGCTCCATCGGAAACCATTATATTACTTTTGTGATTCGATACGTGGCGCCACTTTGATTCGGGGGTATTGTTCGAGGTGGGCGGAAGCTGCTGGCTTGCCGTCACCACCGGTCCGGGAGTGCAAACGGTGTATCCACCCTGGCATTGCCTCGCGTGCCGTGTCATATCCTTATATCGAGCCCACTACGATTTTGGTTTTAAAGATCCGACCGCGTTAAGGTTCACCATCCCCTTAACGCTATTTTCTATATGATTATACTTTACTGATTAGACACTACTGTATATAGCGTATATTACTACATAGTAAATAGTTTAACGGATCCTTAGAGGATGGGCGGTCCCAAGCATCTTCTAAGTTACTTGTACCTTTACTACAGTTCACTTGAGTTGGTTTACATTGTATAAGTATGTATGTCCTGACTTGAGTGTTTGTATTTTTATTTACGCTCGGGTCAGCCTGAGTTATTCACAGATTTGGATTTCCACTTTCTGGAGATTGGAATCGCTGGAGATTTTCTACTTGTCAAGTTTTATCTTTTCAGTCTGTTGTTCCTTTCCAGCTATTGTATTAGTAGATTTCTTTGTAATGAGACTTCTCTTGTACTTTATTTCTTCTGATGTATTTTATGTAACTCTGATATTTTTATATAGTAGCTTCATGAACTACTATTTCTTTTACTTCCGCTGCATTATTGTTACTCTGTGTCTGTGATCTGTGATTTTTATTTACTGTATATTCTAAGATTTGCCAAATTTTTATTTACAATGCGGTATTTTGAGCAATTCAATTCCGGTATGGGTGTCTACCTATACACTTATAATGGATGCGAATGGTTGAAAATATCGGGTTGTTACAGTTGGTATCAGAGCTTTGGTAGCTCTAGGCAAAACTCAGCATATGGAGTGAATGTATTTATAGAACCACTTTCATTCGAGTTTGAATCTCTTCCTTTTGACTCGATTCCTTTGAATTTTGAAACATTCCCTACGGTTCCAAAATCCATTCGTATCCCTCACTATTCATCTTCTTTTGACTCTGGAGTATTCCATAACTCCACTTCGAATGATCTTTTTAGTGAGTCGGCGGTCACGCCAATTTCAAATTGAATTGAAAAAAAGGGGAAAACTCCTTTACAATTAGCATCGATTCACCAGAGATTTATATCTATCCTTGGTTTAGATGCTAATATCTTTTGTTATTCCAAACTTTATCTATTGAGATCGAATGCAGATTTACCTTAGAAAAATCCACATTGATCTTATTCTTTAAGCCACGGTTGACCCGGTAAATGTTGCCCGTGATTTATTTAAGCTTATCCACCTCCCTATTTTGTTATTTAATCATCTTGTCTTTTGTTTCCAACCTATTTTCAAACATTTTGAATTGTACTTGTAAATCTATGTTTTGTTTATATATTGTGTTGTTTGGGTTGTTGATGTTGATTTGGGTTTCCGATCGATTCGTCCGATCAACGCTATCGATAGGATTTCTAAAACACTTTGACAGAACAAACTAACACAATGTTATTTTAAAATTTGGTTAATGAAATAAATTTTGATATATAAGTAAATTTATGGAACTTAATAAATTGATTTAAATTAATCATTTGAAATGATAATACTTGATTTATCATTTATTGTTCTATAAATGAATTTATAAATAGTTGTTTATAAATTGATTTGGGAACTGAAATGAATTTAAAACAAGAAATTTAAGAATTTAATTTCTGATGGTTTCAAACTTTGTGTTTAAAGTTTTAAAAGGTCATATTATTTAAAGTATTTCGAATAAGAATATGTTTCTAAAGGATTTTTTAAAGTTTACAAATTAGTGCTCTTCTCTTTGTCGCTGGAAAATAACTACGGTGATGACTACAGCATCATCGACGTTCATTTTCGTGTTTCGAAGTGAAGAGACTGCTCTGTAGACTTACTACAGCTTTGTTTTGGTAAATCAAATTGATTTGAATTGAATTTCTAAAATATGACTTAATTTATAATATATATATATATATAGATATATAGATATATGATTTAAATTTGATTTGATAAACTTTGTACATACATTTAGTTATGTCTAAAATGGTTTGAAGAAATCATAAATTTAATTCTTAAATTTTATTTTTAAAGAATAATTTCAATTATAAAAAAAAATTGAATAAATGATTTAAGCTTGAAATGATTGAATCGGAAAGTTTTATTTGTATAATACTCAATTGCATTCCAATATAACTTACCTTAATTTTAGAAGTCAACGATGTAATTGGATAATATACAATATAAAAAGATTTTATAAAATGATTAATAGAGGTAAATATAATAAATGGGTAATTGAATAATTTACAATATAAAATAATGTTAAAAGAACTAAGAATAAAACAAAGCAGTTATAATAAGTGTAAGTATATTTAACATAAGTGATAAATATATTGAGCGGAATAAATTTAACTTTAATTACGAATAAAGAAGAATAAAATTTATTAAGTACATTGTGAGTGTAATAAATGATTATTTTTCAAACCCATGGTTTTAAAAAATTGTTAATTTAAGATGATTGGATAATAAGATAATGAAATTTGGGATAGTTAAGATTTATTTAACTTGTGTAAAGATTTATTCTCTATTTAAGTTGAAATTTCCATGCTTTCAAATTTATTTCCTTATTTTATTTTTAAAACTATCTTTTTGTTGTCCTTATTATCCTTATCTTCCTACAGACCGGTATAGGCATCTTTCTAAAATCTTTCCGTTTAGAAATCTTACTATAATCTTTGATAATCTTTGGTAATCATTTTGAATCCACCTTTTTCGTGCTTGTGTTCTTAATTTTGGAGAATCTTGGAAGATAATCTCCACCTTGTTAAACTTACCTATAACAACAGTTATCAGATATAATTTCAATCTTCTTGTCATCTTATCTTAATCATATTTTACTCTATCTTTTTCTGTTCTTTTCCGTACCTCATCCCTTTTCGAGGACGAAAAGTTTTGAGTGGGGGAGAGTGTAACAATCCTAAATTTTTGCCAATATATTTTAAATTTGACTTTATTTAATTTTTATTTATTTTAAATTTATTTTTATTTCAAACATTTCATTTTTAAATATAAATGTTGATTTTTATGTGAATTATAGTTTCAAACTTGTATAAATTGAATATTTTACTGAAAAATGAATTTCTGTTCAAACTGGTCAAACTTTGACTTTGAAAATTCAAATTTAAATTATTAAAAATCTCAAATTATATTTTTTTTATGACAATAGATGAAATAACTTGAATACTGCTTTTCGTTTCGTTGAAAACGGATTTAAATTGTGAAAGTTATATTGTTTTCAATATTGTGTGTATATTAAGTTATTTAACAATATTCTTTGTTTTAATTTATATAAATGATATTTTACTTGATATATCTTATCCTAATTTGTATATTTATGTTATTGTATGTATATTTTTGTATTATAATAATTTTAAAATGAAATAAACAATTTTCCAAAGTCAATGGTGATTCATTTGTAATTTCTGGACACTGTTTGGATTTTAAGCAATTTCTTTAAACTTTTTCTATTTTATTTAAAAATAATTTTTTTTATTTGTTAATATTCTATTTTAAGTATATTTTGTCTTTTAAATATTTTTAAAGTGATGTTTGAATTTTTCCAAAGCTTATTGAATTTATTTCCAAATTTTAAAGCCTAGTTTCCATTTTTCTGCTATTTTCTTTATTTAAATTATATTTAAATTAAAATTTATATATTTATCAGTGAATGCATTTTTACTTTTATGTTGTTATCTTTGTTATAAATATTTTTACAAGTCCATATAAATTTTCCAAAGTTCATTCTGTTTATTTTCTATTTTTCTAGACTAGTTTGCAATTTTGTGCTATTTTCTTATTTTAACCTTATATAATTAATAAATATTTATATATATTTTATATTTGGTTATATTTTCGAAATTGTGACTGAAATCATTATTATTTTCAGCAATGTAAACTTATATGAATAAATTAAGGAAATACCAAAGGTTTTAAAAGCTTTTGAAACGTAAGTCGTTTCTTTTACCGTTTCCTCATTTACTCTTTGGCAGTTTTTATTTATTTATTAGCCTTTACTTATTTTGGCTGTAAATTACTTTGTTTGGCCATGGATTCCAGTCTTCATTCACTAAAGAAAAAATTCCACTTCTCATTCATTCACGACTAGGAGAAAAAAATTGGGTAATGACCTCCTCTTTTTGCACTTTTTCTTCTATTTTTTCCATACTCTTGTCTTGTTTCTTTCTTCTCTTTTCATGGCCTCCTCACTATTTCCATGGCCACCACTCTCTACATCTATTCCCTGCCATCATCACCACCTACACTCCAGGTCATGACCATATCTGAGCTAACCATGGTGACAAAACCCCTCAAAATCCAACCTATGCCTTGAAAACATGCTAGTTGAGCCTTGTTGCTTCACCACTTCATTTTCCACCACCACCACCACCTCTAGCCGCCACCACCACCTCTGACCAGACCACCACACACCACTCCAATATCGTTCCAGATCTGAACTTGAATGTCCAAGCTAAACCACTCCAAGGCCGAGCCCTTTTGTTGACCAAAAACATGCTATTTTGCCTTAAACCCTTAACATTCTCAAGTTGTAACCCCTCCACCTTCAATGCCTTGTAGCCGTGCATTCTTGTGTTCATACCTGAGCCATGAAATGTCCAAACCTGAGCCAAATACACCCCTAGGCCATGCAAAACAATAATAGAAAGAAAGGCAAAAGATCGTGTGTTCATATTGCTTTTTATTCCAAAGTTATTTCAATTCAATCTGGTATTGAATCTATGTTTATGTTTGGTTTTGTTTATGGGTTGTGACAAGATCATTGAGCTTGGTTCTCTTCCCACTTGGATCTATTGTTGTGTCATCTTGCCTTTTGGAATCCATTTATGTCGTTTTGTATTGCGATCTCCAGCTAAAAAGGTGAGTAAAGCTCACACGACATTTATACTTATGCAGTTGTGAAACAACAACTGAATGTGTAGAAAAAATATATATGATGTTATAACTGCCATGTGATTAATTATATATGATGTTAAACCTATTAAATTTCATGTCATATCATCTGTTATTATAAATATGTTGTTACTGTTCATTTATATCTGTTTATCACATTGCAAGTTCCCCGTAGATTAGAAATCACTATGGGTTGAAATTATACATACCCGAACGGACATTAGAAAAGGGGAAAATCGTTATGGGCTGAAATGATAGGCCTGAACGGTTTTTATTTAATTTATTTTAACTTGGGATTGCGGGTTTGAAATGATAGAACCCGGATTTTTCTTTTAAACTGCGGATTGAAATGATACATATATGTATCACTTGACCTAGGTTAGAAAACTATATAAAGACCCGTGATTATTTTATAAAGTGTTTTCGGATATTTTTAAGTACTTTAAAAATATAAATTTATGAAATTTGATTTTAATAGATTTTGAAATGTTTTAAAATAAAGAAATTATGATATTTCTATAAGTTAAAAATGTAATTAATGAATGGCTAAATTGAATACTTGATTTGAAAGTATATAAACTTAAATTTTAAATGGTTTGAATGAATTATTTTGATTAAAATATAAGCTATATAGAAGGTGATTTGGAATGATAATAAATGAATGATATCTTTGAATTTAAAAGGTATTTAAAGTTGAATATTTGGATTTAAACTTATATGACATTTTGATATATATTAAATGTTTTGAAATGAAGCTTTGGAAAGATATGATATTTTGATATATATCAAATGTTTTGAAATGAAGCTTGGAAAGATATGATATGTTGATATATATTAAATGTTTTGAAATGAAGCTTTGGAAAGATATGATATTTTGATATATATTAAATGTTTTGAAATGAAGCTTTGGAAAGATATGATATTTTGATATATATTAAATGTTTTGAAATGAAGCTTTGGAAAGATATGATATTTTGATATTAAAAATGTTGTGAAATGAAGTTGTGAAAGATATGATATTTTGATATTGAAATGTTTTGAATGAAGTTTTTGAAAGATATGATATTTTGATATATTAAATGATTCGAAGATGAAGTTTTGAAAGTTATGATATTCTGAAATTTAAACGATTTGAAAATGAAGTTTGAAGGATATGATGTTTATGTATAAAAAATGATTTGAAATGACTTGATATTTATTTTGATAAATATTTGAATTTGAAACATATGGTATGTTGATATATTGAAATGGTTTGGAAATGATTTAATCTTTATTTTGATAAAGATTGGGTTGAAATGGTATTTTATTTTGAAGTATAAAATATTGTTTTAAAGTTATAACTACAGGTTATAATAACGATTGGTTGTTAAAGAGACCGGGATCAGATATTGTCTTATAGCCGGCCAATACCGAAAACCACTTTAACAACTGTGTACGCGGTGGAGATTCCAGAATGAAGTAGGATGGTGGCGACGTTCTCGAGATATATTACGTGGACCCAACTCCCGTGAGTTGGCATAAATGACTAAAACTGGAGCTATACCGGGCTATACAAAGGGTCGCACCCTTTCATCACTACAAGAAAACATGTCTTTAGTTGCATTTATTGGTAGCATTTATGGTGTGAATGCAACCAATATTATTTTAAACCTTTTTTCCCCTTATTTTTGTTTTACTAGAACGTGAACAAAATTTACAGCATATACCCGCGAATAGCCAAACCACTGTCACATTTATTCACCTTTTCCCTCTTTTCCCAAATCTTCCCTCCACTTGAAATTTTTTTTCCCCTCTATTACTTTCGTCTCCTACGTATTCAACCTAAATTCACAAATTATTTTTTCTCCCGCATTTTGGCTTTCGTCTCCTCCCAATGTATTCAACCTAATTCATCTCGTTCTTTGCCCTCGTTTCCTAAGCTACCGTCGCCTTTTTGGGGTTGTTTCCATCGCACTTTCGATTGAGGTTTCGGGTTCGATTCCATCGCGTTTTTGGGTTAGTGGAATGGTCGACGTTGAGCAATCGATTCAGATTTAGATCCGTAGTTAAGGTACGTAAATTAATTTTTGATTTTGATGTATTAAATCGTTCTTTAGCTGCATTTTTTTGGTTGGCGGTTTGAGTTAATGAAGTGAATTGTGAGGGAGTGAGTTTGTTGAATGCTGATGTTTGCAGTGGGTAGATACGTATAGTGATGGGTGTATAGGTGATGGTTATTGGAGGAGTAGCAGTGAACTGAGCAGATGATTAGGTGACGATGGTTGATGGAGATGGTTCAATGTGAGGTTACTGTCATTAGAGTAGTTTCTGAAGTTGTATCGGTTTAGATAATTTCAATGATGGTCTGTAGTTGCGATGCCAGTTGTAGATAATGGTTTCAAGTATGCAGTGGGCAGTATGAATCTGAGTGCGGTGTTTGTATTGTAGGTTAGGAAGTGCAGTATTGGGTGTTAAATGGTAGTGTTTAAGGTTGCACTCAAATGTATGATGGTAGTGGAAGTTTTAAGGATATGCAATGAGCAGCTGACAGCAGTTGTAGAATTTGTTTTGATGGTAGGGATTGTAGTGTGTAGATAGTGTGGGTAGTTTGCTGAAGTGCTGGTTGTGTACTGATGTTGGTGTAGTTTGTCGAGGAAGTTTGTTTGTGCTTGACTGGAGATGGTGCGCAGGGGTAAATGGAGGGGGTGACTAATTAGAACAGTGGTGTGGTATGGTAGAGTAAATTGCTGTGCAGTGGTGATCAAGTTTGAGTTGAAGGCTGACTGTTTGGTGATGTTGTTGAAATAAGGAGAATAATAGGTACAATATCAGCATCTTTTAGACTTTTAGTAAAAGCAATGTATAATTTTCACATGTCCACTCTAATCACTCCTATTCACGATTGGCCAAACTATATTTGACAATTCTGTAATTTTATCATAAAGTTGGCAGGCTAGCGTTTGACAAAACTATATTGGAGAATTTAGCCATTCTGTAATTTTATTGATAATTAAACTTTCCATTAACGGTTAAATAGGGATGTTTCGGTATTAGTGGCAGGCAGATGTATGCTTAACCTATATTTCTGTACTGTTCCTTAGTCATTCCCATAGGCCATAGGAGATTGCAAATAGTTTAGGCTTCTATTTTGTCCTTGTCTTTCCACACTGCTAGCGTTGTTGTACAATACACGCAGTATCTATACTAATACTTCCAATCATATATTATCTTGCTTCAAATCTCAGAGATATACTTTATGGAATACCATAAATATAAAGCTATATATGATGTATTGTATCAGAGATTCTTTGTGATACTTGACTTAAACAGGTACATGGTATAGCCGATGGAAAAGGATTGGGTGTATTTAAACAGGTGGCTATATAAACTTGACTTAAAGTGTATTTTTAGAATCAACACATATATGTCAATATTAAAACTCAATTTTTTTATGTGTTTAATTTTTGTCATAGGACTAGTACAGAGTACCGACAAGGAGCTTTGAATTTTGTGCATGTGGCAAGGAGAAATTTGAAAAATGTGGAGAAAATTTTGTGCCCATGCACAAGTTGTCGAAATCTTAGTCGTCGGGATGACCACATCATCGTTGAGCATTTAATTATAAAAGGAATGGATCCCATATATAAGATAAGTACATGGTATAGCCACGGCGAGCAAATAAATGTGGATAAAAAAACAAAGTCTTTTGACACATATGACTTATTCAAGATGATTCATTATGAAGATGAAGATTTTATGAATCATGATTTTTCTACTGATGATAAGGATAATGTTGATTCCCAAGGAAGAGAAGAAGAGTTACTTAAGAATTCCGAAGATGTGGAAATTCCATTGTATCCTGGTTGTACAACTCATACAAAATTATCTGCCATCACCGTCTTGTATAATCTTAAATGTGAGATTGGTTTGTCTGATACTGGGTTTGACAAGCTTCTAAATGTGCAACAATTGTTTCTGCCGAAAGATAACGTACTTCCTAAAACTTTATATGAAGTGAAGAAATTTCTTAAAGTTTTTGACATGGGTTTTCAAAAGATACATGCTTGTGAGAATGACTGTTGCCTTTTTAGAAAAGAATACAATGATTTAAATACTTATCCAAGATGTGGTTCTTCAAGATGGAAGATAAATCAAGATACCAAGGAGATTATACAAGGTGTTCTAGTTAAAGTGTTGAGATATTTTCCAATAATTCCAAGATTTAGAAGGATGTTTGGATCTCAGAAGATGGCTGAAGATTGAAGATGGCATTTCGATAATAGAAGCAATGATCGAAAGATGCGTCATCCTATGGATTCTATGGCATGGAATATGGTGGACGAACGATGGAAATCTTTTTCAGCTGATCCATGCAATATTAGACTTGGTCTTGTTACAGATGGATTCAATCCATTTTCTATGTTGAGTTCAAAATATAGTTATTGGCCGGTGATGCTTGTGACATACAATCTCTCACCCATGTTGTGTATGAAGAAGGAAAATATTTTGTTGACATTGCTTATTCCAGGTCCAAAACAGCCCGGGAACGATATTGATGTATATTTGGCGCCTTTGATTGAAGATTTGCATTATTTGTGGAGTAATGGAGTTGATGCTTATGATGCATTTAGTAAAACGTTGTTTAAAATGAAAGCAATCTTGCTATGGATAATAAATGATTTTCCAGCTTATGGAAATCTTGCTGGGTGTTGTATGAAGGGAGAAAAAGCTTGTCTATTGTGTGGTGTTAATACTCATCATCGTTGGTTGAATTATAGTCGATAGAATGTCTACATGGGTCATAGAAGGTATTTGTCTATGTCAGACTCATGGAGGAAACAAAAGGCTTGGTTTGATAACACCGTGGAGAACGGTAATGCTCCTAGAATTTTAACTGGAAGAAATATTTCTGCATTGTTAAAAGATTTTCCAAATGATTTTGGGAAACAGAAGGAAAAGAATAAAAAGAAGAAGAAAAATAATAAGAAAAAGACAATTAAGATAAAATCTATTAACATGAAAAAAAGGAAGAGGAAGAGCGCCCATGACATGGAAGACGAACACAATGAAGATAACGATCCTAAAAAACTGGAGCTATCAAGGTGGAAAAAGAGATCGATTTTTTTTGATTTGCCATATTGGGAGGTTATTGGTTATTTTTTTAATTTTTTAACAATTAAAAATAATATAATCATACGTTACAATATTGATTTTTATAGGAACTTCCGTTACGTCATAATTTGGATGTAATGCATGTGGAGAAAAACATCGGAGAAAGCATATTGGGGACAATGTTGCATGATAATAAATCAAAAGATGGAACCAACTCAAGAAAGGACCTAGAGGATTGGGAATTCGGCATGAACTTTATGCACAACCTCGTGGGAAGAAAACATATCTTCCACCGGCTCCTTATACATTGTCAAATTTCGAGAAAGCAATATTTTGCAAAAGATTATACGATTTCAAAGGACCCGATGGTTATTGTTCAAGTTTGAAAAATCGTATATCATTGGAGGGTTGTAAAATTAGTGGTTTAAAATCACATGATTACCATGTTTTAATGGAACATTTATTGCGTGTAGCAATAAGAGGATTATTGTCAAAGAAGGCAAGAAAAGCAATAATTCATTTATGTTCATTTTTCAACAAATTATGTCAACGTGTCCTTGATAGAGAGAAGTTGCAACAAATCAATGTTGAGATTATTGATATTTTGTGCGAGCTTGAAAAATATTTTCCGCCATCATTTTTTGACATAATGGTACATTTGTCAATTCATCTCGGTAGAGAAGCACTAATATGTGGACCGGTTCAATTTCGTTGGATGTATCCCTTTGAAAGATATATGAAGACACTTAAAGATTATGTAAGAAACTATTCACGACCCGAGGGATGTATTGCAGAATGTTATCTTGCAGACGAATGCATGAGATTTTTTAGTGAATTTTTAAAAAAATCAGGACACATTGAAGAGACAGGGGCTCGAAATGAAGATTATGAAAGCCTAGTAATACTCGAAGGACGTCCAATTTCAATGCCTAAGACAGTTACATTATCCTCCAATGAGAAAGAAAGTGCTCATTTAGCCGTGTTAATGAATATGACCATAGTGGAACCATTTTTAGAGTAAGTATATGTTACATTATATTTCAATTATTTTAATATATATATATGTTTCTATTGGTAAATATATGCCTTGTTTTATACTAGTTTGCATTTGGAGGAATTACAAAATTCAAGCAAGCGCATGGAAAGAAATTCAACCTTACTTTGGGAAACACATACAAAATATTTTGCTGATTGGATTAAAAAAAAGGTTAAATGATTTTTTTAGTAATACTTTCATTTGCTTAAAAATATCATTTAAAAATATTTGTTGTAAATTAAACTTTTTACAGATATCTATGAACTCCAATGATCACAATGAAATGTTAAAGTGGATTGCATATGGTCCAAAGAATGATGCTTTGTCTTACAAAGGATATATCATCAATGGACAACGATTTCACATAAAAGATGTTGGGAGAGAAACTCAAAATAGTGGAGTAATTTATGATGCGACCACTATGTGTAGAGCAAGTGCAAAAGATATTTCTCAAGTAGTTGATGTGGTCACTTATTATGGAATATTGACTGATATAATTTTATTAGATTATCATGTGTTTTATATTCCCGTTTTTAAGTGTCGTTGGGCACATATTGGAAATGGAGTAAAAGTTGATGAAGATGGTTTCACTCTTGTCAATTTACATCAAAATCAAGCATCATTTTTAAAAGATCCATATATCCTTGCATCTCAAGCTAAACAAGTATTTTATTCGAGAGAAAATGATTTTTCGAATTGGTGCGTTGTAATGAAAGCACCATCAAGAGGTTTTCATGATTTAGAGACAGATGATTATGTAGAAAATGCTATCAATGTTGTTGAAGATTGTGACGTAACCAATATGGATGTTGAAGATGTTAGCTATGTTAGGGAAGATTGTGAAGGCATTCTTGAGTAGTTTAAGTATTGTGGATTATGGATTTTTTTTTGAGTACATGGATATGTCAATTTTGTTTGTTTTTCCGTTGTTTGCTAATAAGATCAATGATTGTTTTGTAAGAGATGATGTTGCAATTAAGGTAAATGTAATTATTATTTGTGTCTTAATTAGTCAAATATAATTAATATGTTTGATAACCAATTAATATTTCATGTATACAGGTATTGAGTTATTGACTATCGTAGAGATCTACATACTTGAAGACATACCGAGTCTTCATCATGAAGGGCTGCACTTCTGTTAAAAATAGAGGGGTAAGCAGTTTATTCCATTTAATATATCACATGACAACAAAATATATGATCAATTTTTCTTGACCGTTGATGTAAATCATTCATAACATGTTGATGTAAATCTAAAAAAGTGATAATAGTACCAAGTTCATTGTATGAAAACTCCATACTTTACAAATTTTGCTCGAATTTCACATTAAATTGAATTTAGAATGAATTGTAATCCCTTTATTTCACATTAAATTTTGCTCAAATTTCACATTAAATTGAATTTAGAATGAATTGTAATCCCTTTATTTCACATTAAATTTTGCTCGAATTTCACATTAAATTTCACATTAAAGTGATGATAGTACCAAGTTTCATGAAATTGAATTGTACGAAATAGTTTACACATTAAATCAATTTAGAATGAACTGTAATCCCTTTATTTTTCTGATTTTATTTACTATGTATCTAACTGGACGTATCTGTTGTTTTTTGAAAATGTTTATATTATAAAAATGTATTTAAATCTAATTATATGCTTTTGGCTATGAAGTGTTCATATTAGTTATGTAGTTTTATTTGTGTTCATGTTTTAACATGTATCTCTCAAGTAGATATTCATAACCTCTCACATGCACAAAGCAGCAAAAACTGAACAAATTTATTGTTTCTTCGTTACCTTTGCAAATTTTAACAAATCTTTAAAAGTATTACTGCATGGAGAACTGATCTAAGGAACGATGCTGCTGTTTTTATTCTCCACTGTAAACAAATGGAATCTTGTATTATATTTCATAAAACTAAACTAATTTTGGTCGGATTGAAAGCCATACTTGTATTACTTCTAGCTGGGAACATGGCACTCGGTAATAATCAAGTAATTATATATTAAAACATGTACGGACATGGCTGAATTATGGTAGTGGGTACGAATTCTATCGTTTATGGATAATCCAGGTGAAATCCTACCTCCTAATCAAGTAATTATTTGCATTTGCATTCTATATTATATAAAAAAGATAAACAATTGCATTGGCACCAACCCTGTGCATTCCTGTGTATATCATATCACTGCAAACTTCAATTACAAAAAAATGCATTTTTTTTTTTACAAATTGTGCTTTGCATTCAACACTCTAGTTTCTTTTGCAACACTATGTTTTACAAACTTCATTTCTAAAAAAAACTGTGTTCAAACCCAGACTTCCCCCACACTCCATAATATATCCACACTGCTTTTCATGCACTGTCAAAGCCACACTAAATCTAGATGAAAGCCAATCTAGAGTTCACAAGTTTATATGTTTGTTATTGTTATTGATTATCATACACAAACTCATTTGAAAAAGAAAAAAAAGGGAGTTTTATTTCATTTTCATTGCTGTATATACATTTCTATTTTGAACTACATTGTATTTGCTTTGCATTTCAACCTCTGTTACATATCTCTGTTACGTTGTTTTATTTTACTGCAGTGCTTCACACCACATTGCTGTGTGCACTGCCCCCATTCTCTATTCCTAACAACATCAGTTAACAAACTGACCATACCATGACCATCATTTCTTGCTGTTTCAACCTTCAACTTCTCCTCTGCAACCACAAAAAACAGCAAGTCATCAATTAAACTCCACAAACAACTCACCAATTGAACTTCAGACTATATTTCACAGTGATACATCAACTTCACAAGAAACATAGCATTACTTCTGCATCCCCCTTGCCATTGAAACTGTCATCAACACATTGTGCACATACCTCCTCATTCAACCTTCACCTATACCCCTCTGTACTTCACAACCTCAATACTGCACATCAAAACTGTGCAAATTGCAAGTGCACCTCTGCCTTGTACCATTGTCATTTACCTAGCCACAAATTTGCTTGACCACTGTAGTTACATCCAGCCTATATCCCCTCTTGACCACTTCATCACTTTTTTACTTGACCACTAATCACCAATACCCTCCACCATACAAACAATACAACTCAAACATTCCACTGTTGTCAAACAAAACATCAAAAACAGTTTCCTGAAACCATTCAATTACTCTGTGCACATGCAAACACCCCACTTCCCTTACATCATCACACTTACCATTCCATGATCATAATTGAACCATAATGTGCATGTTTGTTGTTTTGTCACAGAAAAAGGTTATGTATACAAGCTGTGTACGTACTCATCATCAATTGAAGAATGAGAAATCGCGGAAGTATAAGCCAAAGATCAAATATAGTGAGCCAACCGGTGAAGCTTGTAATGTAGACAAGGAACAAGAATTAGGGCACGAGACAATACAAATGCCTTGTGAAGTAAATGAAATGCACGAAGAAATTGAAATGTCTCGTGAAGAAAATGAATTGCATGTAGAAGATGAAACAGCTTGTGAAAAAAATGTTGATGCCGAGACGGAAATCGAAAGACCACGTGAAGTTGAAACCACAAATATAAATGTAAAAAAACGTGGTAGAGGTCCAACAAAAGTGAAAAGACTCCCGTTAAATATTGAGAATCAAATTGAAGTTGAATTCAATGAGGCCGCCATACCAATAGGAGAAGGCTCGGTACACTTATCTTCTTATCTTGGACCGCTTGTACGGGAGCATGTTCCGGTTATGCTTGACGATTGGAGGCTTCTAAGTGATGAATTAAAAAGTGTCTTGTGGGGATCAATTGGGATATGGAAAAATTACTATTTTTGTGGTATAACAATCGATTTGTGTACAAAAATAATCTACTTAACAAATTGTCTTTTTAAAACCATTTTAATATGAAATGACAATTTTTATTTATTTATAGGTTAGATTTAAAGTGAAGGAATGGCAAAAAAAAAAATCCATATTTCAACAAATGGGAACTATTTGGAGAGCGTCAAAAAGCAAATTGGTTCAAAAAATATTAAATGCAACAACCGAAGAGGAAAGACTTGGTTTGAAACCGTACAACGCAAAAGACGTGAAAGAGTGGAAAAAGTTTGTAAAAGCGAAAACAAGTTTGGAGTTTAAGGTAACTTTCATTATTTGATAGTTTTCCTTCAAAAGCATGTTCAAGTACATCTTCCATCTGCTTTGCAAACAGTATTTGTGACATTTAACATGTATTCTATTTTTGACTTGGCTTACCAAATTTTGAAATAATTAAATAAATTGAAAGGGATTGGTACATTCTATAGATTTCAGTTTCATTTTCAGCACAAAAGTCTTTTGACATGGTCCAGTTATAAGGATAATTTTTGGATATCGATACCGTCATATGTATCTTTTCAGATATTTTTTCTTTTTCTAAGCATAAGCGGATAAAGTTGAATTTTTAGGATACACATTAATAGACAAAATCCTAGTACATTTAGAGTTTTGAGTTGTTGAATCAAAAATCTTATGCCTCAAACTAATTGGTGTATATGATTGATAGTAGATCTGTTCAAATATATTAGTTGTGTTGCACCATTATATCTTTTGACCCAATAACCCTAAATTTTAGTTGAGTATCTTGTATATTTGCAATGTACGTCCTACTACTCTTCCAGTATGAGCTGTTTTACTTGTGTGCATCATACAACGGTTTGGAAAATTTTAGTGCAAGCTCATTGTACACACATTAAAGTTGCGTTTTCAGAAACTTAAATTTATGTTAAATGTTATTTTGTATACGTTCAGTAATTTGTAAAGCATACATTTGTATTTCTTATTTATCTATCATTCAGTAGTAATAGATGACCCTTGATGTTTTTCTACTATTTCTACTATTGGTCGAACGGACCCTCTTGTACCTGTTTTCTCTCACCGTCCTTCGTTTGGACAGGAGACAAAAGGGAAGGTATTTAAGGAGCATTAGAAGGGGGGTTGTGTGCTGTTGACTTCTCCCTTGCTTTTCAGTTTTGTTTCATTCCCCTGTGAATGTATGTTCAAAGGCATATTTTGCGCTTTCCACTGAATATTTAATCTGTTGTGAATGTCTGACATATCTTTATCAACATTTACTACCATTATATTTACGGTATATGCACATGAATGTCAAACATTTTCAACACAAAAATCTTTTGACATGGTCCAGTTATAAGGATACTTGTTATACGTATACGAAGTATTTGACATTGCTGTGTGTATGTAGACATTGCAATAGTGACTAAATTTTGAAATTTAGTAAGAAATTCATAGTATACAAGCAGTTTATCAATGCTTGTTACCATTTTAACTGAAGCAACACTTATAAAGTAATTGGTTCAATTTGCTTAAAACTGCTTGCTCATGAATGACAGAATCACATTTAAATTTTTTATCCTAACATATGCAGGTAGATTTATTAAAGCATGCTTGCGAGCATTACATTTTAACTTTTTGGTACACATGTCGATTGATGAGGAAACGGTTTGTTGTTTTATTTAAAATGAATACTTTACTCATGTAGTTATTTATTTTCTTTCAGGCACGAAGTGATAAATTTAGAACCATTAGGCAAAAACAATTACCGCATGCGACTGGACGTAGAGGAATGGCTAGATTGACCGACGATGTGGTTAGTTAATAACTGTAACATTATTTACCTATCTAGTTAATTAACTATTGATTAATTTTTTTAATGTCTTTCTAAACGTAGAAGAAACAGAGTCAAGATTCATCATCCATATCTAGAGCTGATATTTGGATCAAATCTCGCACTAAAAAAATGGTGAACCGGTGAACATGGAAGTTGCAACTGTTATTGTAAGAATATTTGATTTTGTTAGTAATTAAACACTGAAATTTTTACCATCGTGCATAACCTACATTTATATGAATTTATGTAGGAGGAGATTAAAAAAATAATAATGACAAACATTCCAGCTCGATAAGTAATGTCAAAGAAGACGCAATTGCACAAGTATTGGGACAAGATAAACCAGGACGATTAAGAGCACTAGGAAGGGGATACATCGAAACTAAGTTAACTTTGGCACATTCTAGAGATAATCAAATAACTAATTGTCAAAAAATAATTTCGGAATTGGAGAGTATGGTGCACATGCTAATGAATAAGCAGGTAAACTTCATGCTAATTACATTTATTTCACATGCTAACAAGTGAAGCTGATAGTCTTTCTATATGATTTAACTGTAATTGTAAAAGCAAAGATATGTATTAAACCTCAATCAATTAGGATTGAAGCATTAGGATTACATAGATTGGTGAAATATTGTCTATTGAATTTTAACTGATACATTTCCATAGTCTAGTTTATGTTCTAACTATCAAAATATCGGCCATCGTTACTCTGTGTGTATTGGGTATTGTTGTACTTCTGTAAAGAAATATCTTTTGCTAAGAAATCAAGATTTACACAAAAATTCATAAAGTCAGAAATAAATATGTAAAACTGTTATCGCACTGAACCTTTTTCAGGGTGTATTACTTGGTCTTTCCAATTCTGCTGGCTTGTTTCTCTAAGTTACCTTTTCATTTTTGGTTGATTTATTAGTTACCTTTATATGAGTGAGTTTTGTTCCTGTTGTCATCACTTGTATTAATGTCAGTCTACATCATTCGTAGATATCCAAAATTAAAGTTAAAAATTCAAGCATCATCCAATTCAACTATTTTTGACATTTAACTACTACTGCTATTTTTGCTTTGGTAGGGTAAAGAATGTTCGAAAGTGGGGAGCACATCAGAAATGGTAGAAACACTTGTATTATTCTCTATTTATATAACATCATTTGGAGTTTAGTTTTTAATCCCAAGATAATTTTTGGTTGAATAATTGTAGAACAAGGACAACATGTGTGAGTTGTTGAATTGGGATGGAATGGATGAAATTGTTGTCGAAGGGAGAGTTGTGTCCACCGATCCAAATGAGGTTGTCGACGGCATTCGTATTGGACCAAATGCTATGAAAATTGCTGTAGATCATGTAAAGAAAGCAGATGCTTATTTATGGAGGCCTTCACCTAGTTTGTCACTATTAGGAGAAGCCGAGAATAAGACAGTAGCATTGCCTGCTAATTGTGTTGTTGCGCTATGAGGATACATGGAGGAAGATATTGTGGTAATGTCTACAATTTACGGTAACTATTTGTCATTCTCTACGTATTTTTTAACATTAAATATATTGTTCTTTTTAGAGTAAAGCTAGTAGCACAAACAACAAGTGCAAGATTTATGATTGGAACGAGGGTGAAGTTTTGGTCGCCGAAGGAAGATTATGCTCCAGTGATTCAAAAATGATCGTGAATGGTATTCCACTTGGTCAGTTAGTCATTGTGGTTTCAGTAGACCATGTCAAAAAAGGAGATGCTTTTTTGTGGCGACCCACTGTTGATATGTCATGCATTGAAGATGCCATCGGTAGGAAAATAGCGTGGCCGAAATCAAAAGTTGTAGCTGAAAAAACAAGTGTTTCGACTTATTCTTGCAAGGCTAGAGCAAACATTTCGACTTCTCCTTGCAAGGCTAAAGTAACTCCTCAGGTAACTATTTGTTTGTTTTAGCCTGACATGAAACCACTCTAAACGTACACTCCACTATGCGGTAAAGGTGGCATTGCCCCTACACTATGGAGTAGCCATGTGCTGCTGCTATTGTATACAACAGCACATGCTATTGCACAGAACATACGAATTTCCTTAATAATTTGGCCTACCTTCTACTCCTTTTACTTATGTAAATTGTGAGTTTGGTGAGATTTGAGATTCCTTAATAATTTTCATGAGTTTGGAGGAAGAGGTTGTTATGAAGTGAGAAACTAAGGAACTAAGTAAAGGGTAGTCTTAAGGGAGGAGATTGAATATGCAGGAAAAAAAAAGGTCACACAAAATCATAAAAATTTATAAATCATACTGCATAGTAATTATGGTAGTGGTTGTAGGTGGGATGTTGAAGTAATAGTGGTGAGGAAGTTTTATAGTAGGAAGTGTGAGTAAAAGTGGTATTTGTGAACTGGCAGTGAAGTTGTGATATGGTCAGGGGTTGCTGCAATGTCTTGATGCAGTGTACTGTGCTGCTGTTTGTTAATCGTACAGGAGGCAGTTCAGGCACAAGTTTAGTGATAATGGTTGTTGTATGTGCACAGATGCACAGAGGGGAGGAGGCTGTTGAGATGGTCTGAGAGTTTTTTTCTTTATTTTGTGTGGCAATGGTTCAGCATTATTGGTGGAATTGTCGGCAAGGCTGTGGTATGTAGTTGTTGATGATATGTTGAAGGTATGTAGTAGAGTGGTATGTAGTGGTATGGCTGCAAGATGGTGAAGGGTAGAGAGTATGATGAATCAAAGGTTGACAGTGGTTTCATAAGAAGAATTTGGTGGAGGCGTTAATGTGACGCCCCACGTCTATATCCACGCTAGCCAAGAACATTACGGTGAATGCTGTCAACTAGCACGGAGAATAAGGCTGTTGAGGAGCGACCATCCGTGTAATTGCTTTGCGCGAGCATCGATATGTCAGATAGTATAACATGCAGAAATCCGACATTCCGACACAAACTCAAAGCTACTACACATTGGCTGTAATATCTTCAGAAACAAATATAGAAATAAACATAACATAAATCGGTCACAGATAATTCATATCACAAAGGCGGAATAAGATATGAATATTACACATAAAAGTGTACATCAGAGTAGTGGTCAGAAAGATCCACAATAACACAAAATAATAGCAACATGTGCTATACAAAAGAATACATCAATGAGTCAATATCTCAAGAGTATACAACAAAAAAACTACTAATCTAAGTAGTAAGCAAAAGGTCAGAGTAATGGATCCCTGGAGAGAAGTCAAGTCGAAGCACCTGCAACATCTCGGTCTGACCCGAGTATTATTTATAAGAAAATAATAAACGGATCAGTCTAGCTATAAATATCAGATAACATGATATAGAACGAAAGATATGGCATAGACGTATAATATCCATAATGGCATACTACTATAAGTATGTAAATGATAATCAACAAGAGATTAATCAATATCAAAGAATCTTCTCAAAGATCCAAAATGGGTATCATACCCAAAACTTGTATTCACAACAAGTTAATGACACACGAATTCACCAATGCACAAAAATTGATAAATCATATCAATGAAAATCACCCAAATTGGTGAAGCGTAAATTCTAGAATTCAACACACGAAATCCAGAAATCATAAAATAAAAGGGGGAGGCCTATCACACGAACGGGAGCATGAAAACTCACCAACAGCTGTAACACATGAATGAGAAGCTATCTCATGGTAGCTAGCCATTAATTTGACACACGAATGGTCCGAAGACCTCACACACGAATGGTCCGAAGACCGTGGGTTGCTACCCCACCAATTTGAGTCGAAACTCCACAAAGCGGGGCTTAGTCTCCCTCGCAGACAAAGAGACATCGCACAATTTCTAGTCTAAACCATAAAATGACCATCATTGATCATCAAGAAGTGTCAATTACAATAAGCTAGTAAATATATGAGTTTAGCATCATGTCCCATAACCACTAGCTTAACTTAAATATTTGCGAACAAATTGTAGATCTCCACTAGAAAATTGTCACAAGAGATTCAATCGAACAAGTCCAAGAATTAACCAACAAAGTAAACACAAGAGTTTCATACCACTTGTTTTACTAAGTCGTTTAATTAGATTTCTCATACGAGTGAGGTAAAGGTTTGTATATACTAGTAGATTGGAAAACGGTTTAGGAAACGAGCTTTGTAATTGAAAATAGAGTTGAAATCGTTTTGATGAAAAGGGTTTTGATATTTACTACTAGTATAGAAACCTTTATATTTTTAAAGTGAAAATCATCGAAAGGATTGTAGGAACAATCAATCATCCAAATTCACATACGAAGACGTGAATCAAATCCAAAGAAATCGATATTAAATCCATCAAAGTGGATATTTCCAAAAATTCCCAAGAAAATGTCATCAAAGTCGATAATTAAATGATAACAATAGAAGGGAACCAACACAAGTCGATAAAATTGAAATTCGTAAACAAAATAGGCAAGCATGCAAAACACTGCAGTTTCAGACGTCTGAAACAAGTGGTTCAGACGTCTGAATCTGGAAATATAAATATTTCCAGAACACAATTCAGACGTCTGAATCAAGTGTTTCAGACGTCTGAAATAGGCATATTTTAGCCTATTTTCTTTCTGTTTGAAATAGAACCAATTCAGACGTCTGAAATTCCAGATTCAGACGTCTGAAACTGTAATTCAGAGCATTTTATGAACCTCGACCAAAAATGGCCAAACGAATATCGGAAACGATCGAACGAGCAAGTGACGACTAAGGATTTGCTCCAAGTGACAACCCAGCCTTAAACGACTCGTCGATACGCCTCAAATATCCATAAAAGGATTTTCATAGATTTTGATTTCAAAATACCAAAATTGGAATATACACCAAATCAATCCAAACCAAAATCAATTGCACAAGAGTAAATGTTAGAAATTCATACCTAACAATCGAAGATAATTATAAACTAAGATGTGAGATAAAAATCTCACCTTTTTACAAAAATCAAACAAGAAGAAGCTTGAAAGCAAATGGAGAATCAACCTCTCTTCAACACAACCCAAATGAGCTTGAATCCAAGCACAAAACAAGAACATTCCCAAAATTAGGTTTAGGAGTTTCTGAAATTGGTAAGAGAATAAGTTGGAGAAGAAGAAGAGAATGCTTACCAATGGGTTCTCTTGAATTTGGAGCTAGGAATTTGAGGTTGCAAGAGGAACTAGGGTTTTGGAGTTTTAATTTCCAATCTCTCCCACCATTATTGCCTTAGAACTGAAAAGAGGAAGAAGTGAGGGTGAATGGGGAAGAGTGGTTCAGTTTGAGTATAAGTTGGCTAGTGGGCTGAACCCAAACTCAAACCCAAAGTGAAAAAGGTCAAATTTTTGACTAACTCCAAATATATCAAAGTTTATACTCAAAAAGGTCGCAAACGGCATTTTGAACTCAATGGAGGTGGTCTCGAGTCCTAATACGGCTGTTTGCAAAAAGTAGCTTTTTGGACTAAAAATCCGACTAACGATAAAATATTTAAATAAAATATTTAAATATAAAACCGATAAATATGCGGGTTGTTACAAACTCCCCTCCTTAAAAAAATTGCGTCCTCGCAATATTTAAGAAGAAGATATGTAGTAACAACCATAAAAGCATATTCAACACAAAAGAAATTTGAAATAAGAAGTTCACCTCAAAGAGCACGAGAAAGTAAGTCCGGATGTGTTCGCTCGATGTACTCTTTAGATTCCCAAGAACAATCCTTAGGATTTGAAGACCATTGAACTTTAACAAGCGGAACATCTTTATTTCGAAGTCGTTTGACCTCTGAAGCAATGATACGAATAGAATGTTGCTCATAAGTTAAATTAGGCGAAACTTCAATCTCTTCCACAACACCAGGCTCAAGAATAGAATCGGAATCTCGAAGGCATTTCTGTAATTGAGAAATGTGAAACACGTCATGAATAGAAGAAAATTGAGCCGGTAATAAAAGGCGATAAGCCATGGAACCAATACGTTCAGTGATAGGAAATGGCCCAATATATCGAGGCGCCAATTTTCCCGATCGACTGAAACGTACAACACCTTTCATTGGTGAAACACGAATAAAAACAGAGTCTCCAACAGAAAATTCTAATTTCCTTCTCCGGTTATCGGCATAGGATCTTTGTCTACTCTGGGCTTCTTTCACCCTATGTCGAATAAGATCAATCTTTTCTGTGGAATCACGAATAAAATCTGGACCTAAAACCAGCTTCTCACCGGTCTCAAGCCAACAAGAAGGAGATCGGCATGGCCTTCCGTAGAGTGCCTCAAAAGGTGACATACCAATACTAGATTGGAAGCTATTATTATAGGAGAATTCAACAAGGGAAATATGATCTTCCCAACTTCCCCCAAAATCAAGCACACAAGCACGAAGAAGATCTTCAAGTGTTTGATTCACATGCTCGATTTGTCCATCGGTCTGAGGATGATAAGCGGTGCTAAAATTGAGCTTCGTTCCCAAAGCTTTTTGAAGACTCTTCCAAAATCCACTAGTAAACAATGGATCACGATCACTAACAATAGAAGTAGGAACTCCATGCAATTTAACAATCTCTTTGATAAAGAGCTTGGTCAAAAGAGGAACGGTTCGGTTAGACCGAACGGGAATAAAATGGGCGGATTTAGTAAGTCTATCAACGATCACCCATAAGCTATCATGACCCGAACGAGAACGGGGAAGGCCATCTATAAAATCCATGGAAATTTGGTCCCACTTGCAAATTGGAATTTCTAAAGGTTGCAATAACCCACCGGGCCTTTGATGTTCGGCTTTAACAAGCTGGCAAGTCATGCAACACTTAACAAAGTTAGCAATATCAAATTTCATTCCCTCCCAATAATATAGTCGCTTCATATACGCGTACATTTTACTACTACCGGGATGAATGGTGAATTTAGAACGATGAGAATCTTTTAAAATATCCTTACGAAGATCAATAATATTTGGTGCGATAAGTCTACCAAATTTTCGAATGCCGCCACGAGAATCGATATCAAATTCTTTCAATCCTTCAATATCAATTTTATCCCTAATATTTTGGCCAAGAAGAGCCATCTCGGGATCTAGCCTTTGAGCTTAAACAATGCGGTCTAAAAGAGAAGGATGAGCCTCAAGGCTACATAACACAAGTGATGAACATAAATCGGAGATACGGTCTCGAATCTCACAAGAGGATAATATTTCGAGATCATTTTATTCGGATATCATCATAGAAACAACCGCTTGTTGCTTGCGACTAAGTGCATCGGCGACACGATTTCCCTTTCCGGGAGTATAAAGGATGTCGAGATCATACGGCGCAAGGAACTCGAGCCAACGCTGTTGGCGCAAATTAAGTTCCTTCTGAGAGAACAAATACTTCAAAGACTTATGATCGGTATAAATAACAAATTTCTCTCCTAGGAGATAATGACGCCAAATCCGAAGAGCAAAAACAATAGCCGCGAGCTCCAAATCATGAGTGGCATATCTAGTCTCGGCTGGCTTCAGTTGCCTAGAAGCATAAGCAATAACACGTTCTTTTTGCATAAGAACGGCACCCAAACCAACGCGACTAGCATCGGTATAAACAATAAAATCTTGGTTTCCCTTGGGAATCACAAGAATAGGAGCATCAGAAAGGAGTTCTTTTAATTTCTGAAAAGAAGCTTCACATTTGTCCGACCAAATGTATTTAACACCTTTCTTCGTCAAGCTAGTGAGAGGCACGACAATCTTAGAAAAGTCTTTGATAAAACGACGGTAATAGCCCGCCAATCCAAGAAAACTACGAATCTCTGTCACACTCTCCGGTCTCTTCCAATCTTGAATCGCTTCAATCTTTGAAGGATCTACGGAAATTCCGGATTCGGAAATAAGGTGACCGAGAAACTTCACACGAGATTACCAAAAGTGGCATTTAGAAAAATTTTCCCTTAATTGATTACTCCTAAGAGTTTCCAACACAATCCGAAGATGTTTTTCATGCTCCTCCTCGGTTTTAGAATACACAAGAATATCATCAATAAAGATGAGAAAAAACCGGTCGAGGAAGTCCTTGAAAACTCTATTCATAAGGTCAACGAAATAAGCTGGGGCATTCGTTAGACCAAATGGCATAACAAGCCATTCATAAGATCCATAACGAGTACGGAACGATGTCAAAGGAATACTATCCTCTGCAATACGAAGCTGATGAAATCCAGTAGCTAAGTCCAATTGTGAAAAGACTCTAGCTCCACTAAGTTGATCGAATAGATCATCAATCCGAGGTAAAGGATATTTATTTTTGATAGTAAGATCATTAAGCTTGCGGTAGTCAATGGAAAGCCTAAGTGTTCCATCGGATTTCTTCACAAAAATAGCTGAAGCTCCCCAAGGCGAAGAACTAGAGCGAATAAATTTCTTCGTCTCCAATTCGGATAATTGTTTACGCATCTCCTCGTTTTCTTTATTGGACATACGATACGGAGGACGAGTGATAGGTTGAGCTCCAGGAATAAGATTAATTCTGAACTCAATTGCTCGCTTAGGTGGTAATCCTAAAACGGGCTCGAATATGTCGGAAAATTCACGAATGACGTGAATAAGAGAAATAATATCACCTTCATCATCATCATCGTCATCACGAGGATTTAAAGAATATAAAGATGCGACCAAGCTGGAATCTGAATCTTTAAGATTAGTAGAAATCTGCTTAACAGATTGAGGATGTCAAAGATGAATAGTCCACTCAGGACATAGGATATGAGCTTCATAAGGGTTAAGCCAATCCATTCCCAAAATCATTCCAAAGCCTAAATAACGCATGACATGCAAATCGGCTCGGAAAGAAAAATCACACAAAATAATCTCGACATCTTTACACAATAAACTGATTGTCGCGGATCCACCAACCAGATTCGCAATTCTCAAAGAAGTCATTAAACACAGAACATCCAAAGAAAAAGTATCAACAAGTTCTTTTGATATAAAAGAATGGGACGCACCCGTATCAAAAAGAACTCGAATAGGATGATCACGAAATAAAATAATTCCATCCAGAATAGAATGAGAAATACCTTGGCCACGAGATGTGTTGCCAGGGGCTTGAGCAACATTAAGCTTTCCCTCCCTCCTATTTTGAAGTTTGGGACATACATGCATAAAATGGTCCGGGCTTTTGCAATAGCGACAAGTAAGAGGCTTTGAAAACTTGTTCGCAAAATGGTCTTTCGAACCACAATTATAGCATTTCCCTTGAGTAGAGGAAAAGGTCTTTTCAGCAGGAGTTGCTTGTCTCCCTTTCTTATTGGGATAAGGGCCTTTGAATTTATTTGGCCTCTTCTTGTTGTTGAAGTTTGGTTTGGAACCCACCACTTCAACATCATTCTCCCTATCCGCCTCTTCAAGACGAAGAGCGATATCAATGAGTTAGTCAAAGGAAACTTCTAATTTTAGAAGTAATGGCTTCTTGAGATTTTTGTTTAAGCCATAGACGAACCTCTGGTTCTTCTTTAAAGGGGTGTTGATGTATTCTACCCCATATTTGCAAAGCGGCTCGAAGGAGGCGACGTAATCAGTCACGGAGGATTCACCTTGAACAAGGTCAATGAAACGACGAGCCATTGTCACTTTCTCAGCTTCTGGAATGAATTTTAATTCGAAGCGTTCTCGTAATTGCTCCCAGGTGAGATCCGCTTCATTAATCTCAGAAATAAGAAGTTCGTACCAGTCCAATGCTCTCTCTTGGAGCATACTAGAGGCCACCTGAACTCGGTGAAGATCGATAAGATTCATGCGCGAAAAGATGCGATCGCATGTTCTAAGCCAAGCTTGGACTTCAATAATAGTTTCGGAACCTTTAAAGGGCTTCCCACCCAAATTAGTGCTGCACAAGCGTGCAAATCCCGACTTTGGGTGAGTAGGTTCCGGGTTAGCTCCAGCCGCTTGAGCATTAGTTACCAAATCAAGAAGCTGTTGAGCAGTCATAAAAACTCCATCCTAGGGTGGAGTACTAGATGGCACAACTCTGGGGCGTCCGGGTCTAGACATTTCTCTTCCTTTAGAAAGAAAGAAAGAAAGAAGAAGAAGAAAAAGGTTATTCACCAAAAAATTATCAAGAAATCTTGATAAATAAAACAAGGAATCATAAAAGAAAATAGGATAGAAAGGTACGAAGACTCGAATTAATCCTAAGGTATAACTCCTAAGATGGACTTAGGACGATGATCCTTGTTAAGTTATTCTACATTATTCCGATGTTTGGCTCTGATACCAAGCTGTGACGCCCCACCTCTATACCCACGCTAGACAAGAACATTACGGTAAATGCTGTCAACTAGCATGGAGAATAAGGCTGTTGAGGAGCGACCATCCGTGTAATTGCTTTGCGCGAGCATCGATATGTCAGATAGTATAACATGTAGAAATCCGACATTCCGACACAAACTCAAAGCTACTACACAGTGGCTGTAATATCTTCAGAAACAAATATTGAAATAAACATAACATAAATCGGTCACAGATAATTCATATCACAAAGGCGGAATAAGATATGAATATTACACATAAAAGTGTACATCAGAGTAGTGGTCAGAAAGATCCACAATAACACAAAATAATAGCAACATGTGCTATACAAAAGAATACATCAATGAGTCAATATCTCAAGAGTATACAACAAAAAAACTACTAATCTAAGTAGTAAGCAAAAGGTAAGAGTAATGGATACCTGGAGAGAAGTCAAGTCGAAGCACCTGCAACATCTCGGTCTGACCCGAGTATTATTTATAAGAAAATAATAAACGGATCAGTCTAGCTATAAATATCAGATAACCTGATATAGAACGAAAGATATGGCATAGACGTATAATATCCATAATGGCATACTACTATAAGTATGTAAATGATAATCAACAAGAGATTAATCAATATCAAAGAATCTTCTCAAAGATCCAAAATGGGTATCATACCCAAAACTTTTATTCACAATAAGTTAATGACACACGAATTCACCAATGCACAAAAATTGATAAATCATATCAATGAAAATCACCCAAATTGGTGAAGCATAAATTCTAGAATTCAACACACGAAATCCAGAAATCATAAAATAAAAAGGGGGAGGCCTATCACACGAACGGGAGCATGAAAACTCACCAACAGCTGTAACACATGAACGAGAAGCTATCTCATGGTAGCTAGCCATTAATTTGACACACGAATGGTCCGAAGACCTCACACACGAATGGTCCGAAGACCGTGGGTTGCTACCCCACCAATTTGAGTCGAAACTCCACAAAGCGGGGCTTAGTCTCCCTCGCAGACAAAGAGACATCGCACAATTGCTAGTCTAAACCATAAAATGACCATCATTGATTATCAAGAAGTGTCAATTACAATAAGCTAGTAAATATATGAGTTTAGCATCATGTCCCATAACCACTAGCTTAACTTAAATATTTGCGAACAAATTGTAGATCTCCACTAGAAAATTGTCACAAGAGATTCAATCGAACAAGTCCAAGAATTAACCAACAAAGTAAACGCAAGAGTTTCATACCACTTGTTTTACTAAGTCGTTTAATTAGATTTCTCATACGAGTGAGGTAAAGGTTTGTATATACTAGTAGATTGGAAAACGGTTTAGGAAACGAGCTTTGTAATTGAAAATAGAGTTGAAATCGTTTTGATGAAAAGGATTTTGATATTTACTACTGTAGGATCGATTTCACCCTAAAGGGGGGTGAATAGGGTGATAGTGTAAATTATAAAAATTAATCGCGAAAGCTTATAAAATATTCAATTCAGATCACAGAATAGCAGCACAGATATCGCAGAATAACAGAAAAAATAGAACAACACAGAATTTACCCAGCTTCGGCAAAACCCTGCCTACGTGCTGCCCCCAAGGTTTCTACTAGAAATTAGATAGTCCCTCCCTTACACACGTAAACTCGCTATACCCGCTATTGACTAATCTAACTCTATGCTCAAAACCTTGCCACAACTCAACCACCGAGTTGCGAATTCTCAAGCTACGCCACGTAGCTTGTCCCCTAGTCACACGACTAGAAATAACAACGGTTTAAAGTTTAAAAAACAAATTTAAGCAGAAATTTAAAAATAAAAACAAAAACCCTAATATAAAATTAAAAGCCCTTTAATAACAAGGCCGGTCCTATTCTCTTCTTCAACCCGTTCCTTTTTCTTTTGACTTGTGAAAATATGGCCGGTCCTCTTTCGTTCCTCTTTGCGAGTTAGGGCTTCTACAAATTTGCTTTTGCTCCTTGCGATTCAAACTAGGGTTATGCAAATTGAAGTGCCGCTCGATCTCGTTCGATAGTAGGATTGATGCTCTTTGATTTGCTTACGGCTCTTCAATTTGGATCGAGTTCGTTTTGCGATTTCGGTACGTAATTTATCCTTTTTGCTTTACTAGTTGATGCTTGAACTCGATGGATTTTAAATTGCCGATGATGATTGTGTTTAAATAGGAATCGAATTCCTATATTCTCGTTCGTTCTGATGATTTGAATTTGTCAATTATTTTATCTCTGGCCGTTCGATGTTGCTTGAATGTTTATGATCTCTCTGACTTTGTCACTTCGTATATATTCTGTGATGCTTGCTTACTTGATTTTCACGGCATCAATTTTCTTTGACTTCGGTATCCTTTGTTGGCCACGGCTTCGATTTTTGACTTTGTGATGAAGATTGACTCATTCATCATTGACTGTGATGATTTTTGGTTGACTTTGGCACTGGATATTTTGTATGCAACTCCATGACTCTGTATTAACTTCGGTCATCACCATTTGTTGATTTACTGCCTTGACTCTGTTGTTCATTGTTACCTGACGTGATTTTGAAATCTGGTTGCATATATGAACTGGTTCATGTAGCATAGCATATCGAACTGCTGTATACTTTGTATATGAGGTGATTTGTATTCACTCCACTGTACACATTTGTTTTTGTTGAAAACTACATCGTTACTGTTAGATTGAACTATTTTGCATTGAATTGTAGTCACATATGTGAACTTGAAATCTTGTGCCTTATTTGGTTTATTTCTGTAGCCTGGTTGTCATTTATGCTTCAGTGTTGCATTGACTATATGTAGTTTGTATTGGATTGATGCGTGCACCACTTGTGTACAATCTGGAGCTTGTTATATATATATGCTAGCTCGAGTTCTTTGCACACTGATGCACTGCCTTTGTGGTCTTCACTGTGTTCATGCACTTTGGTCTTTGCTTTGGTCATGGCTGATCTGTTGTTCAGATTGCATTATCTTATAGTCATTCTAGCCTTGAACCTGTTGCATACATGACTGCTGTATGTTTCATTGGTGCACTGCATATTGTAGCCGTGATCTTGTTGTAGTTTGATTGTGTGGTGTTGCCTCTGGTTGCTGTCATATGCTAATGAACTTGAAATGAACTTGAAATATACTAATGATCAAGTTGCATTCCATATGTGTTCATCATGCATATTCACTTGGTGCTGTTATTTTTGTATTCACTTGAGTTTGTACACTTTTGTTGCAGTGGTTGAAATTTTTGAGCTTGTATGCTTGGTTTGTTTTCCTTCATTACTTTGTAGATGTTCTTTGGTTTGCATTCTTCCATACTGCTATGTTGTTTGTGTACTACTTTGGCTTCACTGTACATTATATGCAGCACCACTGTGTTGTGTGTATTTGTACGTTTGAATTTTGGCTGACCCTATGAATTATGTATCTCGACCATTTCATTTGATTTTTCACCTGTGTTGAATCCAGCTTGAGGCTCGGGTTTGACCTTGTGCTCGTGTCGTGATATATTGCATGTGAGTTGAACCCGACTTTTTATTTGGGTTTGACCTGTGCTCACCTGTCCCTATAAATCAATCAAGTGTATATATCGGCGTGTACGGCCTTGTGGCATATCAGTAATACACTGTGTATGTCACATGTTGTTCGTGCATGATGAATTCAAATTTAAATTATGACGAACAACCCAAATAACTGAGGCAAATCATATTTTCAAAAATTATTTATTTTTGAATTGAAAAAATATTTCTTTTTCAATTTTACTGCGTTAGTTTATATTTTTGCAGATTTCTCAGATGCTGGATTCAAACTGGAAGGAAGTTGAAGACAAATACGAGTGTGAGTGATATGTAGTGAGGTGCTGATGTAAATGTGAAATTATGTTGTATTGTAATCAAAGTTGTATATGTATAGTGAGAGCTTGAAATTGTACTATTCAAAATTGTAATAAATATTTGTTTGAATAAAATATTCGTTTGAATTCAAAATCTGTGTTATCTATTTTATTCAGCAAATATTTATTTAACCTGTGAAAAATAAAATAGTACATTAACAAATACATTTAAAACGAATGTATATATGTTTATTATCATCAAACAAAAATCATATAAGCGCATATTCAACAATCTCCCCCTTTTGATGATAACAAACACATATTTAAGATTTTGAATGTATTAAATGTATTTGATTGTTCAATTTGCTCCCCCTGTTTAAATGCTTCCTATCTATACAATACTCCCCCTACGTATATGCATTGAGAATAAAAATATGCAAATGAATCTATATGCATATGCAAATATATGAATTTTATTTGCTAAAATCTTAACTTTTCTCTCCCCCTTTTGTTATCAGCAAAAGAATAATAGTGTTAGGGAAAATAGAGATAAAGTAATTGATATTGATCTAATATTAAGACTCAATCGAATATAAATATTAAATTTAAAAAAAAATCAAACAAAAAAATCATAAATATTTTGTTAGGCGCATATTCCACTTTCAGAATGATGGAAATGATGTCATCATATAAAACCATACAGTTGTGTCTATTTGTGGTATATTTATATCAGGAATTTGAATATCTACTAACCATGCATAACCGTTAGGACTTTTAAATGAGATTAGTAGTATTCCAATTTTATTTTAAATAAAATGAATTCAAGTATCTTCTAACCACGCATAACCGTGAGGACTTTTAAATGAGATTAGAATCAACTTGTTTATAAAATAAATCTACTTTTGATATGCGTTCCATACATGCATAACCGTGAGGACTTTTAAATGAGCATGGAAGCACATAACAAATTCCAAGTAATTCACCCATGCATAACCGTGAGGACTTTTAAATGAGAGTGAATACTTTGGTATTTATTATTATTATTATTATTATTATTATTATTTTTAAAAAAAATGTGAAAAATGAAAAAACGAACGATTCCTGTTTAAAGTACTACATATCGACAAACTATATAGAATTTTGATGAGTGATGGTCGTTAGAAATATGATAGACATAGAGATGGTCATAGAATTTTTACCAACACAAAGTTTTATAACTCTTGTTTAAATTTCTAAAGAAATTTATTAATTTTACTATCTCGAGTCATAATATTTGATCAATATTAACACTCATCACTTTTTCAATCACTATTTTTCTTTTCGATAAACATTAGGGAGTCAGATTAGTCAAAATATTCATTTAAAATCAAACTCAAAAATAATTATGAAATTAATTTTTCAAAAATGACTAATCTGAAAATATGGTCAAAAATGATTTTCTCCAGGGGGTTTTAAAAGAAAATTTTCTGCTATTTGAAAATTATTTGAAATGAAGAATATGCAGATATTTTCTTTGAAAAACGACGTCGTTACTAAATGTCTCAAAAATCACGTTCAACCAGTAATTTTTCTATCAACTAGATTACCAGTGTAATCTGCATCTGAATTTCTCTTTTACTCAAAATTATCATCAATTGAATTTTATAGACCAAAACATGAAGTGTGCACCAAAAATTTCAAATTCAATTTTAACAACAATTTAAATGACATTCTTTTGAATCTGAACTGAAGCCGTGTAAATAATCGAAAACCGTGAATAAAGAGTTAGCCAAATGTATTATCAACAATCAATGAATTTCCTAATACCAAAACACCATCATTTTTCCAATTTTAATCTGTATGAAGTATTTCAAGAATTTGTAGTGTTTTTGGCATATAAAATATAATTGGCCAACTATGTTGAATAAGTCAAAGTCAAAATCACCATCTTTTCATCATCTCATTATTGGCTGATTTAATTCAGAATATGGTGCAGAATATCACATTTAATATATCGTTTAAAACATACCATTACCTGTTTTACCTTTATGATATTTTTCGTCGTTGTCCATTGTGATTCTGTCACCTTTATACTAGGCTAAGGAACTTTGCTTTGTCGTCCGTTGTGTTTCTGGAACAGCCAAAAAATCCAGAGAACACTATTGTTGTTCCTTAGCCTGCCACCACACCTACACGGGAAAAGATTTATGTGACCTATTTGTTTTTATAGGTCCATGGTTGTTAGTGGCAGTATATTTTGAAAAACAATTTTGTAAAGACCCAAAACTATTTATAATTGTTCCCTTCGGCACCCAAATTTGTTTAACTTTGAGATATTTTATATTTGTGCCTTTTGGAACCCAAATCGGTATAGTTTTCACATGTTTAGGTCTATACCAACAATTATTGTGACTGTGTCCATATTTTCTACAAATCGTGCACATAGAATTAACTTGATTAATATTGCTTTCGACAATTTTCGAATTATTATATCCAAGTCCTTGTCTAACCGTATTAACAGTTTGCTTTCCTAATAGCATATTCAACCATTTTTCACTTTTTAAAAATTTATCTAAAGTAGTAGACAGTTGTTAGACTTGTGATTTGAGAGATTCATTTTCGTTTAACAACTGTGTGCACTTTTTAATAGAATTCTCTCTCCTAGTATTTTCATTCTCTTTTAAAATCAGAATTTCATTTTCAAGTGATTTTATATTGATTTCTGATTTTTTAATTTCTTCTTCGAATGTTGGACACTTATCACACTTAGGGATCCTACTTTGATAGGTTTTAACTAGTTGGTCAAGTTGTTTATTTAAATCTATCAAAGTGTCTTTTTGTGATTCAAGTTTAGCGTATTTTTCCCTAAGTCGTTCAAAACAGCCGTTTACTTCATGAAAATATATAAGCAACTCAGAATGGGTAAGTTTTGATACCTCACTTGGCTCGTCATCGTCACTGTCAGTTGTATCACCTTGAAGACACAATTCTGCCTTTTCGCTTTCACTGCCAGTGCTTTGATCATTCTCGTCTATTTCATCCCAAGTGGCTGCAAAACTTTTCTTTTTCTGTTTCTTTCCATGGCTGGATTTAATTTGTGGACAATTGGGCTTGATATGACCGGGTTTGTTGCAATTATAACAAATGATCTTCTGTTCTTCTGAGTGGTCAAATGCTTTGCCTATTCTGCTTTTCAATTCCTGATTTCGAGCAGGATTTCCGTGTTTGCGATTCCACCTTTTGAATTTCTTTATCAACAACTCTAGTTCTTCTGCACCATCATCATCGTCATCGTCATCACTTTTAGTTGTTCCTTTAAGAGCTATTGATTTTCTTCGAGTGTCACCTCCTTCACGCTCTTCCTTGAATTTCATTTCTAGCTCATAAGTGGTGAGATTTCCGATGAGTTCTTCAACTTTGAGTTGTTTTAAATCTTTTGATTCTTGAATGGCAGTTACTTTCGCTTCAAAGCTTCATGGAAGGACTCTGAGGATTTTCCGGACTATTTCTAATTCGGTGTATGTTTTTCCGAGAGCTTTTGATTTGTATACGATATTGGAAAGTCGTCCATACATCTCTTTGACATTTTCTTCTTTCGCCATTGTAAAGTTCTCGTATTCGCTGCTTAGCATGGCAAGGCGAGATTCTTTGACTTGAGATGTTCCTTCGTGAGTCACTTCTAGTATGTGCCATATTTCCAGCGCAGTTAGGCAATGTGAGACACGATTAAATTCAAATTGATCCAATGAACAGATAATAGAATTCATAGCTTTGGCATTAGTATTTTGTAATTTATTTTCTAGTTCTGTCCATTGTTCCTTTGGTTTCTCTATTTCCTGATTATCTACAGTTATAATTGGAGTTTTATAACCTGTCTCAACAATATCCCAAGCGTCAATGGTTTTCAGAAAGATTTTCATCCTATTTTTCCAAAAAGTATATTCACCATTGAACATTGGTGGTCTAACTATTGACTGACCCTTTGCAAAAGCATTATTAAAAGAAGCCATTTTAAAAATTCAAAATTTTAAAAACAAAAACTGATTTTTGCAAAAAAAATCGAATTTTTAAAACAAACGTTGACTTCTAGACCTTGCTCTGATACCACTTGTAGGATCGATTTCACCCTAGAGGGGGGGTGAATAGGGTGATAGTGTAAATTATAAAAATTAATCGCGGAAGCTTATAAAATATTCAATTCAGATCACAGAATAGCAGCACAGATATCGCAGAATAACAGAAAAAACAGAACAACACAGAATTTACCCAGCTTCGGCAAAACCCTGCCTACGTGCTGCCCCCAAGGTTTCTACTAAAAATTAGATAGTCCCTCGCTTACACACGTAAAATCGCTATACCCACTATTGACTAATCTAACTCTATGCTCACAACCTTGCCACAACTCAACCACCGAGTTGCGAATTCTCAAGCTACGCCACGTAGCTTGTCCCGTAGTCACACGACTAGAAATAACAACGGTTGAAAGTTTAAAAAGAAAATTTAAACAGAAATTAAAAAATAAAAACAAAAACCCTAATATAAAATTAAAAGCCCTTTAATAACAAGGCCGGCCCTATTTTCTTCTTCAACCCGTTCCTTTTTCTTTTGACTTGTGAAAATATAGCCGATCCTCTTTCGTTCCTCTTTGCGAATTAGGGCTTCTGCAAATTTGCTTTTGCTCCTTGCGATTCAAACTAGGGTTATGCAAATTGAAGTGCCGCTCGATCTCGTTCGATAGTAGGATTGATGCTCTTTGATTTGCTTACGACTCTTCAATTTGGATCGAGTTCGTTTTGCGATTTCGGTACGTAATTTATCCTTTTTGCTTTACTGGTTGATGCTTGAACTCGATGGATTTTAAATTGCCGATGATGATTGTGTTTAAATAGGAATTGAATTCCTATATTCTCGTTTGTTCTGATGATTTGAATTTGTCAATTATTTTATCTCTGGCCGTTCGATGTTGCTTGAATGTTTATGATCTCTCTGACTTTGTCACTTCGTATATATTCTGTGATGCTTGCTTACTTGATTTTCACGGCATCAATTTTCTTTGACTTCGGTATCCTTTGTTGGCCACAGCTTCGATTTTTGACTTTGTGATGAAGATTGACTTATTCATCATTGACTGTGATGATTTTTGGTTGACTTTGGCACTGGATATTGTGTATGCAACTCCATGACTCTGTATTAACTTCGGTCATCACCATTTGTTGATTTTCTGCCTTGACTCTGTTGTTCATTGTTACCTGACGTGATTTTGAAATCTGGTTGCATATATGAACAGGTTCATGTCGCGTAGCATATCGAACTGCTGTATACTTCGTATATGAGGTGATTTGTATTCACTCCACTGTACACATTTGTTTTTATTGAAAACTACATCGTTACTGTTAGATTGAACTATTTTGCATTGAATTGTAGTCACATATGTGAACTTGAAATCTTGTGCCTTATTTGGTTTATTTCTGTAGCCTGGTTGTCATTTATGCTTCAGTGTTGTATTGACTTTATGTAGTTTGTATTGGATTGATGCATGCACCACCTGTGTACAATCTGGAGCTTGTTATATATATGCTAGCTCGAGTTCTTTGCACACTGATGCACTGCCTTTGTGGTCTTCACTGTGTTCATGCACTTTGGTCTTTGCTTTGGTCATGGCTGATCTGTTGTTCAGATTGCATTATCTTATAGTCATTCTGGCCTTGAACCTGTTGCATACATGACTGCTGTATGTTTCATTGGTGCACTACATATTGTAGCCGTGATCTTGTTGTAGTTTGATTGTGTGGTGTTGCCTCTGGTTGCTGTCATATGCTAATGAACTTGAAATGAACTTGAAATATACTAATGATCAAGTTGCATTCCATATGTGTTCATCATGCATATTCACTTGGTGCTGTTATTTTTGTATTCACTTGAGTTTGTACACTTTTGTTGCAGTGGTTGAAATTTTTGAGCTTGTATGCTTGGTTTGTTTTCCTTCATTACTTTGTAGATGTTCTCTGGTTTGCATTCTTCCATACTGCTATGTTGTTTGTGTACTACTTTGGCTTCACTGTACATTATATGCAGCACCACTGTGTTGTGTGTATTTGTACATTTGAATTTTGGCTGACCCTATGAATTATGTATCTCGACCATTTCATTTGATTTTTCACCTGTGTTGAATCCAGCTTGAGGCTCGGGTTTGACCTTGTGCTCGTGTCATGATATATTGCATGTGAGTTGAACCCGACTTTTTATTTGGGTTTGACCTGTGCTCACCTGTCCCTGTAAATCAATCAAGTGTATATATCGGCGTGTACGGCCTTGTGGCATATCAGTAATACACTGTGTATGTCACATGTTGTTCGTGCATGATGAATTCAAATTTAAATTATGACGAACAACCCAAATAACTGAGGCAAATCATATTTTCAAAAATTATTTATTTTTGAATTGAAAAAATATTTCTTTTTCGATTTTACTGCGTTAGTTTATATTTTTGCAGATTTCTCAGATGCTGGATTCAAACTGGAAGGAAGTTGAAGACAAATACGAGTGTGAGTGATATGTAGTGAGGTGCTGATGTAAATGTGAAATTATGTTGTATTGTAATCAAAGTTGTATATGTATAGTGAGAGCTTGAAATTGTACTATTCAAAATTGTAATAAATATTTGTTTGAATAAAATATTCGTTTGAATTCAAAATCTGTGTTATCTATTTTATTCAGCAAATATTTATTTAACCTGTGAAAAATAAAATAGTACATTAACAAATACATTTAAAACGAATGTATATATGTTTATTATCATCAAACAAAAATCATATAAGCGCATATTCAACAACTACTAGTATAGAAACCTTTATATTTTTAAAGTGACAAATCATCGAAAGGATTGTAGGAACAATGAATCATCCAAATTCACATACGAAGACGTGAATCAAATCCAAAGAAATCGATATTAAATCCATCAAAGTGGATATTTCCAAAAATTCCCAAGAAAATGTCATCAATGTCGATAATTAAATGATAACAATAGAAGGGAACCAACACAAGTCGATAAAATTGGAATTCGTAAACAAAATAGGCAAGCAGGCAAAACACTGGAGTTTCAGACGTCTGAAACAAGTGGTTCAGACGTCTGAATCTGGAAATATAAGTATTTCCAGAACACAATTCAGACATCTGAATCAAGTGTTTCAGACGTCTGAAATAGGCATATTTTAGCCTATTTTCTTTCTGTTTGAAATAGAACCAATTCAGACGTCTGAAATTCCAGATTCAGACGTCTGAAACTGTAATTCAGAGCATTTTATGAACCTCGACCAAAAATGGCCAAACGAATATCGGAAACGATCGAACGAGCAAGTGACGACTAAGGATTTGTGCCAAGTGACAACCCAGCCTTAAACGACTTGTCGATACGCCTCAAATATCCATGTCCAAATATCCATAAAAGGATTTTCATAGATTTTGATTTCAAAATACCAAAATTGGAATATACACCAAATCAATCCAAACCAAAATCAATTGCACAAGAGTAAGTGTTAGGAATTCATACCTAACAATCGAAGATAATTATAAACTAAGATGTGAGATAAAAATCTCACCTTTTTACAAAAATCAAACAAGAAGAAGCTTGAAAGCAAATGGAGAATCAACCTCTCTTCAACACAACCCAAATGAGCTTGAATCTATGCTCAAAACAAGAACATTCCCAAAATTAGGTTTGGGAATTTCTGAAATTGGTGAGAGAATAAGTTGGAGAAGAAGAAGAGAATGCTTACCAATGGGTTCTCTTGAATTTGGAGCTAGGAATTTGAGGTTGCAAGAGGAACTAGGGTTTTGGAGTTTCAATTTCCAATCTCTCCCACCATTATTGCCTTAGAACTGAAAAGAGGAAGAAGTGAGGGTGAATGGGGAAGAGTGGTTCAGTTTTGAGTATAATTGGCTAGTGGGCTGAACCCAAACTCAAACCCAAAGTGAAAAAGGTCAAATTTTTGACTAACTCCAAATATATCAAAGTTTATACTCAAAAAGGTCGCAAACGGCATTTTGAACTCAATGGAGGTGGTCTCGAGTCCTAATACGGCTGTTTGCAAAAAGTAGCTTTTCGGACTAAAAATCCGACTAACGATAAAATAATTAAATAAAATATTTAAATATAAAACCGATAAATATGCGGGTTGTTACAGTTAATGTATAAGCTGTTGTTGAATGCAGTAATTAAGGTGGTGGAGAACTATTGGATTAAGTGATGTAGATGTCAGGGGTATGTGATGAGTTAGTGAACTGTCGTAGCAGTTTTTGGTGGTCAGTGGATATGCAATGGTTACTGGCTTTGGTTGCTTGGTGGGATGAGTTCAAGCACTATGCAGGGTTGTTTGGTATAGCAGATGGGTGGTAGTTTGCACTGAGTAAATGGTAGGCAGATTGATGTTCGGGTTTGTGCAATCAGTGATAGGAGGAGGAAGGTAAATGATTACTAAAGGTTGTATTTGCATGTGACTGTTATGATAGTGGATTATGGTCAGAGGGAGGTCAGGCATGGGGTAGAAAGAAGTGTGCAAGGCACAACAGCAGTTTGAAGTGGTGTTTGAGGCAGTTGACAGTGTATATGCAGTCTGGAAGTTCTAAAGGTAGGAGGTATTGTGATAAGTGATCTGATGAATTGCAAATGGGGGTATGCAAATGAAGTTGATCGATGGGATGTCAGCTGTTTTGCAGTGTAACTTGTGAAGTTGATGTTGTTGTAGGAGTTTGTTATTGATGTATTTTTGGTTGTTTGTGGAAGTGATGGTGTCAGTTGTCTGGTTGTGTAGTTGTGTGGATTGAAGGTGGACGTTTGTTGAAGTTTTGTAGGTCTGGCAATGAATTGTCGATGGGGAGTGGGTTGGTTGTGGTATAGAGCAACACTTGGTAGTAGTGGAGTGGTTTTTTGATTATATCCGAAATGTTCAATTTGATTATGAACTGGTTCTTTTATTTAGATTGTACTCCTGGATAATATCAAAATGAATATTTCATGATGCGAACGTTAAGACATCAAATATATGACAACGCACGGTTTTAACTAAGATATGTCCACTAATAGTAAACAGGAGTGAATCATCAAACAATATTTGATGATTATTTGATTACTAGTTAGCTGTGATTGCAATGATAACATGTTAATCCTTTTTTCAAACGGTTAATCCTTTTGCTTATTTACTTGATGATTACGACATATTTGATGATTATTTATTTATTTGCTTATCCAACAGGGTGCAAATCTGGTATCAAATAGTAGATGTAAGCTGATTGATGTGGGTGAAATGAGACAAGTAGTGGCTGAAGGAACTATCGCTTCAACTGATCCAACAACGATGGTTCATTGTGTTCCGCTGGGAAAAGATGCGGTAAAAGTTTGGGTAAACTTTGTGAGAGTTAATGACGCATTGCTATGGCGACCTACATCTGAGTGTACGTACATGGAAGATGCCTTTGGTACTACGATAGCTTGGCCAACAGCATATGTCATTGGAGAATCAAGTTCCGGTAAGTATTATTTTTCAGTACATCATATCTCAACATTAAGTTTTAGTTCTGTTTATTCGGGTATTAAAAAAAAAATCTGTATCACAACATTTAAGTTTTTATTAAACGTTGAATCATATATTACATTATAAATTTACCATACAATGAACCTTTATTCAATATTAAAGGTAAAGCAAAGTGTTATAGTTATGCCTTACATCCTATTACTACAAGGTCTTGCTCTTTTCTGTGATTCGTTTTATCAGATTTACCTCGGTTAATGATTTAGTTTTTGTGATTCGTGATTTGCAGCACTTGCTCTTTTCTGCAAATATTGGAATAAATATTTTCAAATTTATGAAACAATGAACTATGGTAGGCAATGAAAATAAATTTTGGATAGGGAGAAACCCGGTTCATATTTGCTGACATTCTATGGTAATTTGCAAGCTAAGATGCTGTGAATTAAAAAGATATAATGTCAATATAATTAGCGAACATGTAGAAAGAGGGATAAGGCAAGTCACAGTGGAAGTATCATATTTGCTGACAGTCTATGGTTCATATTTGCTGACAGTCTATTGTTGATTGTTAAACTCGTTTGCAGGTAATTAGCTATTTCGAAGCGAAGACTGTCGACAACAAAGAACTATTAGTAATCAAGCAACAAACATGAATTTAATTGTTATATATGTTGTCGTATTTTGTTAGTACCATTTGTGGAAACTTGTCTGTGAATGCTTGTAGTATGTGACTTATTTTGTTGAAAAACTACTATCGAATTGATTATGGATATTATATTTGATTGTGAGATTAGCATGTTTTTGCAATTATTTTAATATGATGATCATATGATTGATTGTTTGTATATGCTAATTATGTGATTTAATTGTTTGTTTGAATATATGAAAATTATGCGATTGAACGTTCGTTTTAATATGAATAGTATATAAGCGATTGCTGGAAATGGTATAAACCATCAACCGTAAATAGTAGCATTTAAAATATGCTACCAAACAACCAATAACTTTTAGTAGCGTTTCAGAAATGCTACAGAAACAAATGTAAACTAATATAAAAAATATATAGTTGCATTTTAAATACGCTACCGAAAATAAAAAAAGCATATAAACAAAAAATGCAACCAAAAAATGAAGACTTATGGTAGCCTTTTTTTAACCCTACAGAAAAAACCTATAGCTGCATTTAAAAGTGACTTTTGGTAGCGTTTTTTAAATCCTACAGAAAATACCTATAGTTGCACTTAAAAGTGACTTTTGGTAGCGTTTACTACAACGCAACAAAAAGTTTTAGACTTTTAGTTGCTTATCGTATAGCAGCGTTCGCTAAAACGCTACCATAAGTTATGGTAGCGTTTTTTCAACGCTACCAAAAGTCTTTTCTGGTGTAGTGCATCGAGCATGCTCCGTCGGAAACCATTCTATTACTTTTGTGATTCGATACGTGGCGCCACTTTGATTCGGGCGTATTGTTCGAGGTGGGCAGAAGCTGCTGGCTTGCTGTCACCACCGGTCCGGGAGTGCAAACGGTGTATCCACCCTGGCATTGCCTCGCGTGCCGTGTCATATCCTTATATCGAGCCCACTACGATTTTGGTTTTAAAGATCCGACCATGTTAAGGTTCACCATCCCCTTAACGCTATTTTCTATTTGATTATACTTTACTGATTAGACACTACTGTGTATAGTGTATATTACTACATAGTAAATAGTTTAACGGATCCTTAGAGGATGGGCGGTCCCAAGCATCTTCTAAGTTAATTGTACATTTACTATAGTTCACTTGAGTTGGTTTACGTTGTATAAGTATGTATGTCCCGACTCGAGTGTTTGTATTTTTATTTACGCTCGGGTCAACCTGAGTTATTCACAGATTTGGATTTCCACTTTCTGGAGATTTGAATCGCTGGAGATTTTCTACTTGTCAAGTTTTATCTTTTCAGTCTGTTGTTCCTTTCCAGCTATTGTATTAGTAGATTTCTATGTATTGAGACTTCTCTTGTACTTTATTTCTTCTGATGTATTTTATGTAACTCTGATATTTTTATATAGTAGCTTCATGAACTAATATTTCTTTTACTTCCGCTGCATTATTATTACTCTGTGTCTGTGATCTGTGATTTTTATTTACTGTATATTCTGAAATTTGCCAAATTTTTATTTACAACGCGGTATTTTAAGCAATTCAATTCTGGCATGGGTGTCTACCTATACACTTATAATGGATGTGAATGGTTGAAAATATCGGGTCGTTACAGTGGGATCTCAGGTCTGGAGGTTGGCTCGGCTGTTTGTACTCACGTGAGGCGATGGGAGAAGTGGAGCTGGATGGGTCGTGCTCGGTTGTTGGGCTTCGGGCGGCTGTAGGCCAGCATGTGGAGGAAGTGGCGAGCTCGGCGGTGATAAGGAGGAGAGACTTCGGGATCGGTCGCTTGGGTGGTGGCGATGTGAAGGGCAGAGGGAAGAGTTGTTGAGTGGAAGGTAGCGGCTGTTGTTGCCGTGGTGAGGAGCAGTGGTGGTTCCGGCCATGGGTGCTTCGGTGGTGATGGGCGGGGACTTACGTTTGGGTTAGGCAAGGTGGAAGGTCAGGGATTGGAAGGTGATGCTACTGTGGCCGTGGCTTCGAGTTGTTGGTCAGCATGGCCATTAACTGATGGGTGGAAGGAGTTGCAAAGGGATATGGAAAAGCATGAGTATCACCTTAATAACGTGAGCAAGTTTGGAAGGAAAGGCATCTGTACTACATATAATTGGTTTATAGTATATTTTCTTTCCTTTCAAATAAAAGTAGAGATCCAACAGAGAGGAGGAAGAGATGAATAATTGGCTACAGGAGAAAATGAAGCAAGTTAGATAAGAAAAGGACGTGACAGTGGGAATAGTAATGGTCAAATATTAAATTTATCGAGAACAGTGAAAAGTTGAAGGCATTAATTGTTGACAGCTGTTGGTTTGCACGGTTTCAAATTTTGAAAGCAATGACAATTGGAAAGGTTGCAATTTGTAGTAACAATACGGTGTACCATTATACCGTTTTCGTCGCGTACCAAACACCGAAGCACACAAACGAATATACTATGGAGATCAGCACGACGAGACGATCACAACGGTATACATATATCAGTGGTACAATTGAATTATAAAAATTCAATTTTTCTAATAGCGGAAAATGCATGAAAAACATAGAAAAATAAGATCGACGGAGCTAAAGAAGTCAAAATTTGGAAAAATGACAAACTGACATCTTGCTCAGAAGATGGTTTAGAATTTTTCTATGTAAAAATATTTAGGTTTCGAAAACGTTTTATTTTCATCGCTTTTTAACTGAAGTAATTTTACGAACGAAATAAACTTTCATATTTTCGGACGAAAATTTACCAGTTACTATGTTTAAGTAGACGCATTCCAAATATCAAATTTATATTTCAAAATTTTAACGTTTAAATTTCCACAAAATTCCAATTAATATGTTATTAAAACCGGTTAAATTTACGGGTCGTTACATTCTCCCCCACTCAAAACTTTTCGTCCTCGAAAAGGAAGGAAGTAGGAGAATAGAAACAATCAAAAGGAAATAAACTTGAATTACATTATAAACAATTAATTTAAACCATATTAATTTCAATTTAAATAAATTAATATTCAACAATTTGTTTTTAAATTCAAGATTTTCATTAAATTGATTTGATTTCACATTTATTAATGTTAGGTACAAAAGGTTTCTTTCAAATGAAATTCAATTTAAATTCAATTAATTCAAGATACTCTCTTAATTTGATTTAATTCGATTTATTTACTTTTAAATCAAATTTTTCTTCTATTAATCATACCTATTATTTATTTAACTTATTATTCTATTAATCTTCATAATCATTTTATAATTAAAATTTAAGTGAATAACATTTATTATACACACTCACATTTCTACAATTTATATCATTTATTATCCAATTTTCTTAAATTAACAATTTCAAAGATCATACATTTGAATAGTCATTTATTATAATCATACTTTAATCGACAAGTTTAATTCTTTTTAATTTCAATTTATTATTAAATTTATTCTACTTAATATATCTTATCACATTTATATTAAGTATATTTACATTTGTTATGACTACTCAAATTTATATAAAAATTATTTTGATATCATTTTCTACTGTATAATATTCAATTACATAGTTAACTTTTGAAAATTTAGGTAAGTTATATTGAATGCAATTGAGAATTATACAAGAAAATTTCTAATTTAATTATTCAGGCTTAAATTTTTATTCAAAATTTCGATTTCATTTTATAATTGAATTTATCCTTTAGCATAATTTTAGAATTAAATTTTCAAGTAACTTCAAACTTTTTAGATATATATATATATATATATAATACATCGAATCAGATTTAAATCATATATCAATATATATTACAAATCAAATCCTACTTTAAGAATTTCAAATCAATTTATTTTTCAAAGTAAACCTTAGCAAAGCTACAGAATAGTCTCTCCACTTCGAAACTTGAAAATGAATGTCGATGATGCGGCGGCCGTCATCACCGAAATTATTTTCCAGCGACAAAAGAGAAGAGCACCGATTTAATCATTTATATTTCTTTGAAAACCATTTCTATTCGAAAATATTTTTAAATAATATACATTTTAAACTTTAAAACCATAACTCGAAATTATCGAAAATTAAATTCTCAAAGTCTTGATTTAAATACATTTCAAATTCCAAACCAAATTATAACCAAATTTTGTAAATTTATTTATTTATTTTATGAAATAGTCAATGGTTTATAAAACAATAAATGAAAATTACATATTATCATTTTAGTCAACAAATTCATTACTAATTTAATTTCAGAAGAATTTATACTTGTATAATCATACAAAATTATTTTATTTACCAAATTTGAAAATACTACTGTGTCAGTTTGCTCTGTTCAAGTGTTTTGGAAATCCTATCGATAGCGTTGATCAGACGAATCGATCGGAAACCCAAATCAACATCAACAACTCAAACAATACAATATATATAAAACATTTTAAATATAAATTTACAAATACACTTCCTCGCTCGACGATATAAGAAAGGATTTCAAAGCAAGGATAGAGGTTCAATTTTGATGGAAATCAAATCAAAGAGAATTTTGATTCGATAATAAGTTCGGAACAGAAGATAAGATAATTCAATTAACAGAATCGGGAGATGGATACGCTTATTTAATTCACGTGCAACCTTAACCGGGTCGACCGTAACTTCAAGAATAGGATCAATGCAGAATTTCGAGGTAAATCTACATCAGATCTTAAGGGATAGAATTTAGGTATAGCAGGAGCTAGATAGCATCATAAACCATGGATACAGAAATCTCCGGTAAATCAATGCCATTGTAAAGGATTTTCACCCATTTATAAATAATTCGAAGATTGGCGAGACCGCCGATTCATTATAAAGATCATTCGAGGTGGAGTTATGAGATACTCCAGAATTAAAGAAGATTAATAGTGAGGGACACGAACGAATTTCGAAACCGAGGGAACGTTCCAAAATCCAAAGGAATTGAGTCAAAAGGAAGAGATTGAAACTCGGATGAGAGTGATTCTGTAAATACATTTACTCTATATGCTAAATTTTGCCTAGAGCTACCAAAAGCTCTGATACCAACTGTAACGACCCGCTATTTTAGACTATTCACATCCGCACATGTCAGACTTGAACAATTCAAATACCGAATTGTTAATTTAAATTTGGCAAAACTGAACGTATACAGTAAATAAATAATCACAGAATCACATATACAGAGTAATAATATGCAGTGGAAGAAAAAGATAGTAGTTCATGAAGCTACTATATATATATATATATATATCAGAGTTAAATACGTTACAACAGAAGTCTCGAATACAATAATCAAATACAAGAATCAGAATACATCACTGGAATCAACTGAATTTATCTGAAAGCCGGATAGATAGCTGGATCTTCAAGCAAAGCTCCAACTCCAGAGGTGAGTCCCGAATACTGGTACACTCGGTCTAACCCGAGCGTAACGCAAACACAAACACTCGAGTTAGGATTAATATTCTTATATCAATAAATCCAACTCAAGTGAAATAGCAATCGAAATACAAGTAACTCAAAGGACGTTGGAATAACCATCCTCTAAGGATCCGTTAAACTATCTACTATGTAGTAATATACGCTAAATAGATAATGTCTATCAGCAATATAAAGTATCAAAATAGTGTTAAGGCGTTACCATTATCCCCCTTAACACATTTTATATAAGCGTAATAGTCTATACAGCACTGCAAACTCCACCGTAAACTAGTGGGATATTAGGGAGTACTCCATAGGTATAACACAAAACAAATTCATAGTGGTCGCGTATATAGGGATACAAGTATGACAAGGCACATGAGGCCATACCCAAGGTAATGAAACTACCGTTTCCTTATCCGGACTGGTGAGAACGCATCGCAGCAACGATCGCAACACCGCGAAACAACACTCCTGAAATTCCGAGGGTGCACCGATCAATCACAAGTAATGAGTAGTAGTTACGAAGAAGTGTGTTCGCTCGAGGTGGCTAACCCCATTTGGCCTGGCACGGCTCCTGATTTTAGTCATTTCCAATTTGACACAAGTGTCAAGGCTATCCATTATCATTCTCTTTCTTCAGTCATCACGTACATCATTCCAACCACTTCATTCTGGATCATCACTCCGCGTATAGTTATTAAAGTGGTTTTCGGTTTAGATAGAGAGTATATCCATAACCGATTCCGGTTTCTTTAATAACTTCCGTAATTATTACACCAATTGGTCGTTTAATAAATTTCAAAACCAAATCAATCTCAATTTCAATTAGAATTCGTAAACCATCATTTCGTTTGTCTTTCTAAATCAATTTCCAAAACTTACGTTCAAAACTTTCAAATTTCCATTTCAAAATCTTATAATTCGATTTCAACATTTATTTAAACAATTCAAATATTGATTCAAGTTCGTATATAAGTTTCATTCCGAAATCATTTAAAATCGTTTAATTTTCATTCAAATCAATTTTAATTCATTTATTGATTTCGTTCAATATTCACTAAGTAAATTTATCCTTCAAACAACTTCTACTTAAATTCCAATTCATTTAAATCAATTACATACGTTCAACTTCATTATATCAAAACTTCAAATTGAAATAAATTAAATTCGTCAAATCAATTCTTTAAATTACAAGTCTTACGTTAATTTCAATAAATCTCATTCATTTCAATAGATCACATTTTGTTTCTTATTAAAGAAATTCGATTTTCACTTATTTATTGACTTCGTTACAAATTTCAAACTCAATTAATAAAGAACTAAATTTCACATAATCGAGAAGTTTCGATTTCACTTATTAACTTACTTAAATATTTTTCCAAACTTCATAAATAAAGAAACCCCATTTCATTTATTAACGAAGATCAAATTCACTTAATCAAAAGTTCGATTTTCTCTTATCAAAGAATTCAAATTTTATTCAATTATCAGATAATTCAATCTTATTCAATTATTTAATAATTTCAACTTAATTCATACTAAATTCAAAACTTAATAATTTCAAATTAATTATAAATTCAAACTTAATTATTAAATCATTTCAAACTTGATTCAATGAACAATTCCCAATTTTATTGTCAAATAATTTATTTTAAACATCGTTCTTTCAATAACTACAATGTTAATATTTTGTTTCAGATTTTTAAAATTTTACATTTTCCTTTCATCAAATTCAAATTCCAACTTCATTTCAAAACCTTATTATTTATTCAAATAAAATCTTTATTTTATTTTAAATCAAATTATTGACCAATCGGGTTTTTATTTAATTCTCTATCCTATGTCAAATTCATTTGGATATTTATCATTTCAACACGATTCCAATTCAATTCAAAAATCAAAGCATAGCAAAGGGAACTTGCAGTCACTACAACAAAACAAGCATATTACAACTTTTCATTTACAACCAGCAAAAATCGACAGTTGTAATAGGTATTTTTTAACAACTATTTTGTCTCAGCAGTTGTAACAGGTATTTTGTAACAACTGTTCTATTTCAACAGTTGTAATCAAGACACTTTTAACAACTATATTTGTATAGCAGTTGTAATATTTATTTATAACAACTATTTTTAATAGTTGTAACAAATATTATATTTCATTAGACAGCGCCACTTCAATTTCCTTCTTTCATTTCTTCGGCCGCCCAAACGTGAGAAGAAAAAAAACCTAAATTGCTCCTTTCTTGTTTCTGAAAACCTAAATCAAAAAACCTAAATAGCAAAAAAATTCGTTTTTCCCTCCTTGTAATAATTTAGTCGCAGATCTAAAATATCCTAGATCGTCATCGTCGATCGCAGGTTGCAACTACCGCTTCTAGATCGCTCATGCTCGTTGCTTGTACTTGCTCGTGCTATCACTCAAAAGGTTTGGTCTTTTTCGTTCTTCTTTAATCTGTTGATTTTAATTTTGTTTTTTTGGATTTTTTTTTGTTTACATTTGGTTGCTGGAGACACTATGGGTATTTTTATTTCTCTTTGCAGTTGTACTAGTTGGAGAATCAATTGTGTATCAAAAGTTTTGGAATAAACTTTTATAAGCAACTTGTAAGGCTGTAAATTTGGTTTCGGTTATCGTCTTTTTTACTTGTCATTGTTCTTATTTTCCATTCATTTAGTGAACGATTATGTCAACAGCCACTTAGGACAAATCTATGTAATTCTGTCGTTGAAGATAATAAGATCCAACTCATATTGGCAAACTTTTGAACTCGTATATATATATTTGATAATATAAATGTATGATATGAGATCTGAGAACGAACTGAAGTAATGGGATGGATTCTTTATTTTATTGGTTGTGATAAAACATTCGTTACTAATGCCAACCTTTTTAAGCCCTATAACTATTTATTCAACTTTTAGTTTTTAATTATATTAACCTAAATGAGCTGCATAGACAATCTTTTTACTGTATTTGATTGTCTCCATAAGATTTTGATATCAATATGTGTCAGACTACATTTCAAACCGATGAATAAGATTAATATTGTTTTGGTGGTTAATATTGACATACTATTTTGAATGTGTAGTGGTCTAGGAATGATATAAGCTTTCATGTGTATTCAATCTTGAGTTTAGTTTCCATTATGTTTGCAAACATTATACAGATTTACTAGGTTAAACATTTTTGAATGATGTGCATCTTTTTTATGTCATTGCTTTTATGTAAGTACAGATGAATAAACATACATCTATACATTTGTGTGTGAATCTGTGTGTATCCATTTGTATGTGTATAAACAAACATATGAGTTTAAGTAGGTATACATTTGTATCTAAATTCACTAAAAAGGCATTCTTGCACAAAATAACGATATCAATGTATCTTTAGGTCCTCGGGAAGCAAGCAAAAATGAAGATTGACCCATGGACAAATTTTGGTAAAGTGTTTCCCTAAAGCTTTTATTAATGAACACTTGATTTCTAATTGAATGCTATAAAAGTTGAGAAGCTAGTTGTAACAATAGTTCAGGTATTCTATGAAGCTCCAAATATGTTGCATGCATTTTGGTCAAAAGGTCTTTAAAGGTATATGTTTCTTTTGTAAATGCTTATATTGATGGCCATATGTTATAATTTCTTCGTTCTTATACTGAATTTGTACATTAATTGATAGTTACTATACACCATTCTACTGTTTATATATTTTTGGAAGTCCAGTGATAATTTATGCTTATGCTTACAAGGTCATCTATACTTGGTTACTTATAGAGACTATATGCAGATACTTCTTGTAGTGACGAAACCTACAAATTAAAAGTACTAATGTCAATAGATGCCAGTTTCATGTTTACTTAACTTACATGTATCTTTCATATTTCTTACATGTATTCGGATAGAAATTTGAAACTTATTGAGCTTTGGTTGTCGCAGCCTGTGGAGCGTATGGCAGCATGAATTCAGACCATAACAGTATTGTAATTTTTTCTAATACGTTTCCAGACTAATTTTAATCTGTAACGATTGTCTTTGAGCATTAGCCAAGCCCAGCACTGAAAATTAGTTGCATGAATTTTATGACTAATACTTCCAAGGTAGCTAAATCAGTCTGATTTCAACTCACCTTGCCCTAAAATATCCTTGACCAACAACCCTTTGCCTCTGACTCTTCAACAACATCATCCCTTAGTTTTTAAATTAATCTACCCCCTTGCAAACATAGTTCGTACCATAAGAATGTAGTTTTACCATTGATTATTCTTTTTTAATACACTTCAAGGCATCCTCCCTAATCTTTATTACGAATTCCAAGGGCATGAATCCTCATTTCTACTCGACATCTCCCATAAAGACCGCTTTTGATGTATTTCTTACTCATAAACTTAACCCATGTCCCTTCATCATTAAAACCCCTTCATACAAGGTAATCATTTGTATATGTCATACCATGGTAAAATTTGTATGTCTGAATTATAACACAATTTACATAGATTTGTACATGTTAAGAGATTCAGCACATATATCAGTTTGCATAGCTTACTAGTATACACATTAGCTTACTAACACAGTTTGCATAGATGTCTGCATATAATTTCTTTACTGTGTTTATATTGGAATTTTGAGTGCTTGCTTTGTAACCTGGTTTTGGGTAGTGTTAACAAGTGATGCAGTAGCTTGTATGGTGATTCTGTACATTTTTTTGAATTGAAAGCATCAAAAGGGTACCATTTTTTAAATTTCGAATTATTAAGATACGAAACATAAAATAATGAACTTGCCTTGTTTGACATGAAGCAGTTGATATATAGCTTAATTGCATGTCCAAAGAAGAAAGAATGCAACTTCTTCGGTTTATTGAAATCAAAAGATAATAAAAATTGCGTGATGTGAAGAATAAAAATAGATTTAAAGGCAGAGTGATTCGGGTTCTTCCCTTTTGAGTCATTTTTTTGGGCAATTTTTTATATTAGTCTTAGAATCTGATTCTAGTTAAGTACGTGTAACGACCTGATAAATTTATGATTTTTTTTTATAAATTTAATTTATATGTTTGCTAATTTAATCCAGTATAAAATTAAAGTCTTAGGATTTTTAAAAGGATGAATGTAGGAGTTAGATAGTAACTGTAATTACAGGTAGAGATTTAGAAGGTTATATGATATAGATTTGAAAATAACTGAAAGTTGTGTTGTAGTTATAAGTCTTAATTTGTTGGTTTAATGGTATTAATGTAACAATAACTGAATTGGATTACATACACACAAACATTTGAAAATTTATTAGGTGGACTAAATTGGTTAAACTTCATAAGTTGTGCATTTCAATTTAGTAGAAATTCTAAACGATAAACGAAGATTTAAATAAACGCTAAATTAAAACTATGTAAAATGGTGACTTAAGGCCTAGTTATAGGAATTGGAATATAATCCAAAATTTAATTAATGATAGTAACGTAGTATTAGCTAATAAATAGATTTCAATGCAGTAACCAAATGAAAGGAATAGGAATGAATATATATATTGAATAGGAATGAATATATATATTGATTTGAAATGAAATAAAAATGTGTCACATTTAGATGGAGTAAAATTTAAGAAACCTATAAATGTGGAATCAGTAAACATTTGTAAAAAAATATTGCCTAGAATAAAATTCATTTAATATAAGAATTCAAAGGTGGAAGATTTACATTTGGATTGAAAGGTATAATTAATTGAATTGGTGATTTGGGAATTTAATCCAAGGGTTACTCTAAAAATAAATACGGATAAAAAGAGGTTAAACTAAGGAGGGGCATTAATTGATTTTAAGGCTTATTTAATACGTTAATAGGCAAGACTCCGCATTCATACATTTATACAAAGCTAAATAGAAGCACAAGTGTGATATAATGTAAATAGATGGATATCAACCTTTATTTATATGTTAATGGGATTTAATTTCTATTGTATAAAAACCGCAATTTAATGAAGATTGAAATAGCTAATTCATACGTTAGTTGATTTAGCTGGAATATGAAGATATTTAATGGAATAGTGAAATCAAATGGGAATGGGTTTCCATTGTTCATTTGAATTCACATTCATCATAAAAACTTATTTGAAAACCAAAGGAATAATAAAGGAATCAAGACTTAATTAGTAATTTGGATTTAAGACATGGCAATTTGGATTTATTGCAACATTTAATACCATAGAATTTAGTAAAGCTTATTCAAATTTCAGTTGACCATTTGTGATATAACTTTTTGAAAACAAGACTTTATTTATGAATTGAGTATTTGATTCAACGAATGGTAATTACTTCATTTAAAAATGGAATTTAACGTAAATTTGTACGTTATTAAAGTTAAATGAAAGCTGTAAACATTTGACTTAGAGAACAATTGAGTGAAATCTTAACTAATGTAAACTTCATCATATTGACATCCATAACTGTGAATCATAGGAAGAAGGTAAATAAATGAACTTAACCAAACTATTTATGTTGAATATTGAAAATTTGAATAAATAAATAGTTAAGAAAATTAAAGGAATGGGAATAAAAATTTATTTATAATTTGGAATTTTAATTACGGTGAAAAGGGTTAACTGCAATTAAAAGTAAGTTGAGATGGAAATCAAGTTATTTATTTAATTTGGTTTAAGATGAGAGTGTATAAGTATAAGATTAGGTAATTTGTGAGAATAAATTTATAATTCCCAATTAATAAGAAAGTGCAGAAATTAAAATTGCAAATTTATATACCTATAAATTTTTATTCACATCCAAGCTTGTTAAATTTATTGGGATTAATTGAACTATCTAAGTAATGAAATTTGGCCAATAATAGGAGTTGAAACATAAAAAATTGATTTTTTATGATTTATTTAATTGATTTAATAATATTAAAAATAGCCATTTTTGTCACGGACTCGGATTTCGACGAAACCAGTTTCATCGGATCCGTATCGGTGAATTATTATAGGATTTCAAATTTCGTATCGATCGGACTTGTCGTTTGATCGTACGGACGATAAACGCCTTGAAATCAATTTTATTAAAATCAATTTGAAAATCAATTTGGAAATCTTGTTTTTAGCATAACTTCTTCATACGATCGAATTTGGTCGCGAAACCTTTTCCATCGCGTTCAGAATATTTTAAAACACCTATTTGGATATATAGTTTTAACAAATTCGGTTCCGGAGGCATAGCGGGCTTTTTGGGCCATAATCTGTTGCGTACGTTCATCTATCTAGCCTATCTATTCTAACCCAGCCCAACCTATATATATATACAGCTACAAACCCTAGTCTATATTCTTTAGCTGTACGTTCATTTCTTCACTCTTTTCTCCTCCTAAAAATGTATACACTTCAGATCCAGTTTCAATGGAAAATCAAAAGCCAAAATTCAAAAAAATTCAGAAAATTCCACAAAAATTATATGTCGATCTTCTCGAAGCGCGTAATCCACTGGTATAATTCGTTTCTCAATTGGGGCTGTCGTTTTCTCAGAAATATTCAAACAGTGCCGGCCGTTCGTTTTGGATTTTGGTGATTTCAACGGTAGATCTTCAGCGATAGCTCGATCGGGGGGTACGGTTGTGTAGAGGACGTCGAGTAGGCCAGATCCATACGGCTACATCATCATCTAGATGATCGGAGACGTGGCAGTTTGGGGGTTTTGGGCACGAGATTCGTCACGGCCTGGGTGCCTTACGCGAGGCACGGCAGTACCAGGAGGGGCGGCCGAGGGAGGGCAGGAAGTTGGTGATCTCTGATCATCTCGGCCGTGCTCAGATTGGTGATAAAAATTGGTTGAAGAGGCAGCTTTTCTGGCGGCCGTTAGGGTTTGAATGGGAAGATGATCGCGTGTTCTGGGATGGTTGCGCGTGAAGGGACGCGGCGTGTATGCCTCGTGACGTGGAGTGGTATGTTTTGGTAATATTTTGTTATATTTAATTTCGTTTGCAATTCGATTTTTCATCATAACTTTGTCATACTACATCGGATTCACACGATTTTTTTTGCGTTAGGATCGTAATTTAATTCCGGACTCGATGACGCTGGTTTGGACGAATTCTGAGACGGGCGAATTTTTGAATTTAAATCGAGTTTAAATTCGATTTAAATTCCAAAGGTGAGTGTTTTAACCCACTCACAATTACTAGAAGCTTTTATGTTTGTTAAATAAATTTTAGAAATGAATAGAAATTTATTTATGAGCTTTTGGGCATGTTATTTCATCCATATCTGTTGAATTGCATTTTTTTGAATTTAGCTGTTAATTTAAATTGATTGATTGCATATTAATTGGCTGTTAGAAATTATTGTTTGCATAAGAACTGCTAGTTAACAGTTATGTAAATTATTATTGAGTAAACTGTTAGATAAATAGTTGATAAATTTAATTTGGAAAAAAAAACTGACAGTTATTACCTGTTGTATATGTTCATAGATATATACTGTTATTGATTGAAATTGGTTGATGGTTGCGATTGGATGATGGATGTTGTTGATGAATGAATGTTTATTGCATATCATTAAATTTGCAAATTTATCATGCATATTTCATTTTTCGGGATTGTGGTTTGAAATGATAAAACCGCAAAGTTTTATTTTTAAATTGCGGATTGAAATGATAAATATCCGTATCACTTGACCATAGGATAGAAAATTTTATACAGGCACCGCGGTCTATATATAACTATTTTAATGTGATTTCTATGGTTTGGATGGAATACGGTTTATAATAATCTTAAATTTTATACTGTATAAATATTTTTCTTCCGTATTTATGTACATGAAAAGTTGGAAATTTTGAAATAAAAAGGTGTATAAATTCCCTTAGTAAAATGGAAGAAAATTTAGAAAATGGAGTTGGATAAATTTATATCATATGTTTAAATGTTAAGTTTGGAAATTTAAGATATGATATTTATAATTGGATTTTTCCCAAGAAAAAATTGAAATGAATATTCTAATATGAATTTGAATTGGAAAAATATTCTAATATAATTGGAATCGAAAAATACATATGTTTTATTACTAGAAATTGGAGTTGTTTAAGGATTTATGTGAATATTCAAACTAAATAATAAAACATTTAATTTGTTGAAAGAATATATTCCAATTTTAGTTTTTGAATATTAATACTCCAATGGATTTATATATATGGAAATTGAAATGGTTTTGGAACTTAAGAGTGATATCTAAATTATGGTCTTAACTTTAGATAAAGAAATATTTCCATAAAGCCATATAACTTATTTCTTTACAAAGTGACAGTAAAGTTAAGCCCTTGAAATTCATATACCGTTGAATATCCAAACCATTTGAGTTTTAAAAGTTATGGTTGAAATTATGGATTTCCAAAAATATTATGCTTTGAAAATATTCGATTTTCAGATATTATGAAGTTAAAGCCTTTTTATTATTGGAAAGAAATTATATTTGGGATAAGTGGTAAAATATGGTTTTGGGTTTTGGAATGATATCGTAATATTATGGTTTTGAAATGGATTATATTCTGGTTTTAAAAGTATAAACTGTTTTAAATAACCGCGGTGTTATAATAACGATGGGTTGGCAAAGAGACCGGGATCGGATATGGACATACTCTCTGTCGATACCGAAAACCACTTTGACTAACCGTGTACGCGGTGGAGATTCCAGAATGAAGTAGGTTGGTGGCGACGATTCCTGTAAGGTAAATACGTGGACCCGACTCCCGTGAGTTGGCATAAGGTGGCTAAAACAGGAGCGATCGACGGGTTAATGAGGTCATTCCTCTGATCGGACACTCCTCTTCGATATTATACTATGACTTTGGATTGATTCAGTGGCCACTTCTATTTTTTTTGATTTGGGGAGTTGTTTCGAGGTGGGCGGTTGCTGCGGCTTCGCGTTACCATCGGCCCGGAAGCGTAATTGGTATATCTACCCTGGCATTGCCTAGTTGTGCCGTGTCACCTACCCTATCGCGCCTTGTACGAGTTTGGTTTTCTCCCGTAGCCCGTGTGGTATCCTCTAGTGGCTTCCCGATCAGGAGGGACTATGATATTGGATGGACTACTGGGACTATTACGTGTTAAGGGCTATATGGGTAACCCCTTAACGCTATTAAAAAGTAAGTTTATTTTATAAATAGACACTATTATAATAACGCAATATACTACATAGTAAATAGTTTAACGGATCCTTAGGAGATGTAAATCCCGAGCATCTCTTGAGTTACTGTACTCATATTTATTTCTGTTTATTTAACTCACATAAGATATTCTAGTCTGACTCGAGTGTTTTTGTCTTTTCAAATTCGCTCGGGTCAGTCCGAGCGTTTCAGGATAGCAGGTTTTAGCTTTGGAGGACGAAGACGAAGATTCAGTATTATTTTATATATATAGTATTGCACCACACTCTTTCTATTCCGCTGCATTGTTGTATTGGTATGTGTAACTCTGATGTTCATTGTATAAGTGAAATAACTGTTTTGTAAACTGTTTTGAACTGTATATTTATTATTATATTTTATCCTTCCGCTGTGAGATTCTATTTGTTTTATTCCTTCTCTGTTTTTCTTATTTACCCCATAACAATCCGCCCTTGCGTATGCTTTGAATTGGCACGTGTGTCGGTTTAAAGTGTGCAAAAAGGCGGGATGTTACAGTTGGTATCAAAGCTTTGGTTTAGCGATAAACCTTGGCTTTGTGGGGTTTGACTCTTTGTTAATAGGGTAGTAATATCCTATGGGAGTCACTGAGCGTATATATATGAGAGAGCGTACTTGTTAGTGTTATAAAAAGATTTTTATATTGTGTTAATCTGTTCCGCTTTGTATTTATAAATTCTGGTTGATGCATGGGACGCTATGCCATCAATAGGGATTTCTAAACACTTAATAGGACAGGCCGACATAATATTAGTTTTTAATATAGGTGAATGAAATAATTTTGCCTATCATATTTTCTATATATAAAAATATTTTATAAAGATATATATATTTGGTTGCTATAGATTGGATGTTAGGCAATAAAAATATTTATAATAACTGAAGCTAAGTTGAAATTATGATAAATCAAATGGGAGATTTTAGAACTTAAGTCCGGGATTTTTGAAATGTGCTTTCAAAGAATTTATGAAAAATAATGATTTGGTTTATAAGAAATTTCTTATATAAAAAGTATAATTTGGAAGTATAATAATATTGTCATATATATGTTTTCCGATATGAATATTCCGTTTTAAATTCGGGAAATTTGTTTTAAAAGAAGATTTTGGGGAAATAAATTATGTACTTTTCTCTCCGTCGCTGGAAAATAAATTCGGTGATGACGGCCGCATCATCGACTTTCATTTTCGAGTTTCGAAGGGGAAAGGCCGCTGTAGTAAATACTACTACAGAATTGTTTTGAATTTATTTGAAATTTTAATTGTTTAAAGATAATTGGAGATATAAGAGTTGTAAGAAATTATATTATCTATTATTTTAAAGTAATTTTGAAATTTGACCCGGTATTAAATTCTTAAATTTCCATTAATAAATTGTTTAAAATTATGTTAGTGAAAAAAAAGGGGTTAAGTAATAAATAAATTAAAACCTCTAATTTAATTAAGAGAATTATTGCAAGGATATAAAGAGAAAGTGAATACGTAGGAGAGAGAATAGTAATAAGGATTAACATTGAATTGAATTAAAGAATGGAGATTTAACTTGTATAAGTTCAATTGCAATTTCTTTAACATAAATAACTTACCCAAATATAAAAGTTGAAATGTTAAATAAGAAACTAGAATGGAATATTTTACAAGTAGGAATTTAGGAAAAATTGAAGTATTCAATAAACGACGGTATAAATAAGAATTTAATGGCATAAACTTAAGTTATGATTGAAATTTTACTAAAAAAAAAAAATAAGTTAAGAATTACTAATAGGTGATATGAACTTAAAGTAAATAAAATGAAATTCTAAATAAGAATTGATTGTAGGATTATTAACTTAAGTATGTTTTAATTTCCTCTATTCCAATATAATGGAAACCTCCACATTAAATAAATGAATGAGATTAAAGGTAAGTAACAAATATATATATATTAATTAAAGGAATTAAGAAGAAACATGTAAATTGTCACTTACATTCTTAAAATATATATAACTTACCATAAAATAAAAGTTGAAATGTTAGTAAGAATATGTAAAAGAAAATCTTGCAAGTAAAGCTTGAAGCAATAAAGGTATTCAATAAATTGCTGTTATTAATGAGAATTTATTTTATAAACTTAAGTAATAAAAGGAAACTTAAGTAATAAAAAGGAAATACAAATATAATGAATTTGATGATAATTGGAAAATAAACTTGTAAGAAACAAAGAAATCCCTCATAAATGAAGGAAAGAAAAATCAAAACACTGAATTATGAAATAAATGTATAATGAGATATTTTGGTGTTGATTTGAATTGTTGGTTGATGTATGTTGTTGGGTAAGGAATTATGGAGTTGTTAGATTTACAAATAATCTATCTTTGTTCCATCTTAGGCTGTTGAGCAACGGATGTACTTGATAGTTATTCTTCATTCGTACAACTTCAGAATTTGAACCCGAACAACTAATTGTTGTTTGATTTAATGATTGTTGTTGTTTGTGATGTGTGCTGTTTGTTAAAAAGATTATGGTTGTTGCATTAATAGGATATGAATGATTGAATCCAACTAAACATGTCACTGTAAATTAAATATTTAATTTTTCAGACTATATAAGTGAATACAGGTAATGGAAGCAACTGCTACGGCTTTTGGTTCCAAAATAATAAAAGCGTATTGCCCGACAAATAGGTACGTTTCCGGATTACGTTTAAAGCGCTATTTCATATATTTTCCCGTGCGGGATATTTTATTTTGGATATATATATGTAATATATTTGTATATTTGGATATTATATTTTCTCCAGAGTCCCTCCGTACAAAGGAGACTCTGCCAAAAAAAAAAAAAATTTCGTAAATTTTGGACTTAGAATTTTTTTTTTAAAAAAAAAAAAAAATATTTTTCCAACTTTAATAACTCAAGTATTAAAGGATATAATGATTATAAAACAAGAATATTTCATTTAGGAGGATTAATCCAGGAAAATATTGTTTATAAATTAAAAATTGAAATAAAAAGTACTGCTTATTCTTCCTTCTCCCTTCTTTTTCCTTTTCGGGGACGAAAAGTTTTGAGTGGGGGAGATTGTAACGACCTGATAAATTTATGATTTTTTTTATAAATTTAATTTATATGTTTGCTAATTTAATCCAGTATAAAATTAAAGTCTTAGGATTTTTAAAAGGATGAATGTAGGAGTTAGATAGTAACTGTAATTACAGGTAGAGATTTAGAAGGTTATATGATATAGATTTGAAAATAACTGAAAGTTGTGTTGTAGTTATAAGTCTTAATTTGTTGGTTTAATGGTATTAATGTAACAATAACTGAATTGGATTACATACACACAAACATTTGAAAATTTATTAGGTGGACTAAATTGGTTAAACTTCATAAGTTGTGCATTTCAATTTAGTAGAAATTCTAAACGATAAACGAAGATTTAAATAAACGCTAAATTAAAACTATGTAAAATGGTGACTTAAGGCCTAGTTATAGGAATTGGAATATAATCCAAAATTTAATTAATGATAGTAACGTAGTATTAGCTAATAAATAGATTTCAATGCAGTAACCAAATGAAAGGAATAGGAATGAATATATATATTGAATAGGAATGAATATATATATTGATTTGAAATGAAATAAAAATGTGTCACATTTAGATGGAGTAAAATTTAAGAAACCTATAAATGTGGAATCAGTAAACATTTGTAAAAAAATATTGCCTAGAATAAAATTCATTTAATATAAGAATTCAAAGGTGGAAGATTTACATTTGGATTGAAAGGTATAATTAATTGAATTGGTGATTTGGGAATTTAATCCAAGGGTTACTCTAAAAATAAATACGGATAAAAAGAGGTTAAACTAAGGAGGGGCATTAATTGATTTTAAGGCTTATTTAATACGTTAATAGGCAAGACTCCGCATTCATACATTTATACAAAGCTAAATAGAAGCACAAGTGTGATATAATGTAAATAGATGGATATCAACCTTTATTTATATGTTAATGGGATTTAATTTCTATTGTATAAAAACCGCAATTTAATGAAGATTGAAATAGCTAATTCATACGTTAGTTGATTTAGCTGGAATATGAAGATATTTAATGGAATAGTGAAATCAAATGGGAATGGGTTTCCATTGTTCATTTGAATTCACATTCATCATAAAAACTTATTTGAAAACCAAAGGAATAATAAAGGAATCAAGACTTAATTAGTAATTTGGATTTAAGACATGGCAATTTGGATTTATTGCAACATTTAATACCATAGAATTTAGTAAAGCTTATTCAAATTTCAGTTGACCATTTGTGATATAACTTTTTGAAAACAAGACTTTATTTATGAATTGAGTATTTGATTCAACGAATGGTAATTACTTCATTTAAAAATGGAATTTAACGTAAATTTGTACGTTATTAAAGTTAAATGAAAGCTGTAAACATTTGACTTAGAGAACAATTGAGTGAAATCTTAACTAATGTAAACTTCATCATATTGACATCCATAACTGTGAATCATAGGAAGAAGGTAAATAAATGAACTTAACCAAACTATTTATGTTGAATATTGAAAATTTGAATAAATAAATAGTTAAGAAAATTAAAGGAATGGGAATAAAAATTTATTTATAATTTGGAATTTTAATTACGGTGAAAAGGGTTAACTGCAATTAAAAGTAAGTTGAGATGGAAATCAAGTTATTTATTTAATTTGGTTTAAGATGAGAGTGTATAAGTATAAGATTAGGTAATTTGTGAGAATAAATTTATAATTCCCAATTAATAAGAAAGTGCAGAAATTAAAATTGCAAATTTATATACCTATAAATTTTTATTCACATCCAAGCTTGTTAAATTTATTGGGATTAATTGAACTATCTAAGTAATGAAATTTGGCCAATAATAGGAGTTGAAACATAAAAAATTGATTTTTTATGATTTATTTAATTGATTTAATAATATTAAAAATAGCCATTTTTGTCACGGACTCGGATTTCGACGAAACCAGTTTCATCGGATCCGTATCGGTGAATTATTATAGGATTTCAAATTTCGTATCGATCGGACTTGTCGTTTGATCGTACGGACGATAAACGCCTTGAAATCAATTTTATTAAAATCAATTTGAAAATCAATTTGGAAATCTTGTTTTTAGCATAACTTCTTCATACGATCGAATTTGGTCGCGAAACCTTTTCCATCGCGTTCAGAATATTTTAAAACACCTATTTGGATATATAGTTTTAACAAATTCGGTTCCGGAGGCATAGCGGGCTTTTTGGGCCATAATCTGTTGCGTACGTTCATCTATCTAGCCTATCTATTCTAACCCAGCCCAACCTATATATATATACAGCTACAAACCCTAGTCTATATTCTTTAGCTGTACGTTCATTTCTTCACTCTTTTCTCCTCCTAAAAATGTATACACTTCAGATCCAGTTTCAATGGAAAATCAAAAGCCAAAATTCAAAAAAATTCAGAAAATTCCACAAAAATTATATGTCGATCTTCTCGAAGCGCGTAATCCACTGGTATAATTCGTTTCTCAATTGGGGCTGTCGTTTTCTCAGAAATATTCAAACAGTGCCGGCCGTTCGTTTTGGATTTTGGTGATTTCAACGGTAGATCTTCAGCGATAGCTCGATCGGGGGGTACGGTTGTGTAGAGGACGTCGAGTAGGCCAGATCCATACGGCTACATCATCATCTAGATGATCGGAGACGTGGCAGTTTGGGGGTTTTGGGCACGAGATTCGTCACGGCCTGGGTGCCTTACGCGAGGCACGGCAGTACCAGGAGGGGCGGCCGAGGGAGGGCAGGAAGTTGGTGATCTCTGATCATCTCGGCCGTGCTCAGATTGGTGATAAAAATTGGTTGAAGAGGCAGCTTTTCTGGCGGCCGTTAGGGTTTGAATGGGAAGATGATCGCGTGTTCTGGGATGGTTGCGCGTGAAGGGACGCGGCGTGTATGCCTCGTGACGTGGAGTGGTATGTTTTGGTAATATTTTGTTATATTTAATTTCGTTTGCAATTCGATTTTTCATCATAACTTTGTCATACTACATCGGATTCACACGATTTTTTTTGCGTTAGGATCGTAATTTAATTCCGGACTCGATGACGCTGGTTTGGACGAATTCTGAGACGGGCGAATTTTTGAATTTAAATCGAGTTTAAATTCGATTTAAATTCCAAAGGTGAGTGTTTTAACCCACTCACAATTACTAGAAGCTTTTATGTTTGTTAAATAAATTTTAGAAATGAATAGAAATTTATTTATGAGCTTTTGGGCATGTTATTTCATCCATATCTGTTGAATTGCATTTTTTTGAATTTAGCTGTTAATTTAAATTGATTGATTGCATATTAATTGGCTGTTAGAAATTATTGTTTGCATAAGAACTGCTAGTTAACAGTTATGTAAATTATTATTGAGTAAACTGTTAGATAAATAGTTGATAAATTTAATTTGGAAAAAAAAACTGACAGTTATTACCTGTTGTATATGTTCATAGATATATACTGTTATTGATTGAAATTGGTTGATGGTTGCGATTGGATGATGGATGTTGTTGATGAATGAATGTTTATTGCATATCATTAAATTTGCAAATTTATCATGCATATTTCATTTTTCGGGATTGTGGTTTGAAATGATAAAACCGCAAAGTTTTATTTTTAAATTGCGGATTGAAATGATAAATATCCGTATCACTTGACCATAGGATAGAAAATTTTATACAGGCACCGCGGTCTATATATAACTATTTTAATGTGATTTCTATGGTTTGGATGGAATACGGTTTATAATAATCTTAAATTTTATACTGTATAAATATTTTTCTTCCGTATTTATGTACATGAAAAGTTGGAAATTTTGAAATAAAAAGGTGTATAAATTCCCTTAGTAAAATGGAAGAAAATTTAGAAAATGGAGTTGGATAAATTTATATCATATGTTTAAATGTTAAGTTTGGAAATTTAAGATATGATATTTATAATTGGATTTTTCCCAAGAAAAAATTGAAATGAATATTCTAATATGAATTTGAATTGGAAAAATATTCTAATATAATTGGAATCGAAAAATACATATGTTTTATTACTAGAAATTGGAGTTGTTTAAGGATTTATGTGAATATTCAAACTAAATAATAAAACATTTAATTTGTTGAAAGAATATATTCCAATTTTAGTTTTTGAATATTAATACTCCAATGGATTTATATATATGGAAATTGAAATGGTTTTGGAACTTAAGAGTGATATCTAAATTATGGTCTTAACTTTAGATAAAGAAATATTTCCATAAAGCCATATAACTTATTTCTTTACAAAGTGACAGTAAAGTTAAGCCCTTGAAATTCATATACCGTTGAATATCCAAACCATTTGAGTTTTAAAAGTTATGGTTGAAATTATGGATTTCCAAAAATATTATGCTTTGAAAATATTCGATTTTCAGATATTATGAAGTTAAAGCCTTTTTATTATTGGAAAGAAATTATATTTGGGATAAGTGGTAAAATATGGTTTTGGGTTTTGGAATGATATCGTAATATTATGGTTTTGAAATGGATTATATTCTGGTTTTAAAAGTATAAACTGTTTTAAATAACCGCGGTGTTATAATAACGATGGGTTGGCAAAGAGACCGGGATCGGATATGGACATACTCTCTGTCGATACCGAAAACCACTTTGACTAACCGTGTACGCGGTGGAGATTCCAGAATGAAGTAGGTTGGTGGCGACGATTCCTGTAAGGTAAATACGTGGACCCGACTCCCGTGAGTTGGCATAAGGTGGCTAAAACAGGAGCGATCGACGGGTTAATGAGGTCATTCCTCTGATCGGACACTCCTCTTCGATATTATACTATGACTTTGGATTGATTCAGTGGCCACTTCTATTTTTTTTGATTTGGGGAGTTGTTTCGAGGTGGGCGGTTGCTGCGGCTTCGCGTTACCATCGGCCCGGAAGCGTAATTGGTATATCTACCCTGGCATTGCCTAGTTGTGCCGTGTCACCTACCCTATCGCGCCTTGTACGAGTTTGGTTTTCTCCCGTAGCCCGTGTGGTATCCTCTAGTGGCTTCCCGATCAGGAGGGACTATGATATTGGATGGACTACTGGGACTATTACGTGTTAAGGGCTATATGGGTAACCCCTTAACGCTATTAAAAAGTAAGTTTATTTTATAAATAGACACTATTATAATAACGCAATATACTACATAGTAAATAGTTTAACGGATCCTTAGGAGATGTAAATCCCGAGCATCTCTTGAGTTACTGTACTCATATTTATTTCTGTTTATTTAACTCACATAAGATATTCTAGTCTGACTCGAGTGTTTTTGTCTTTTCAAATTCGCTCGGGTCAGTCCGAGCGTTTCAGGATAGCAGGTTTTAGCTTTGGAGGACGAAGACGAAGATTCAGTATTATTTTATATATATAGTATTGCACCACACTCTTTCTATTCCGCTGCATTGTTGTATTGGTATGTGTAACTCTGATGTTCATTGTATAAGTGAAATAACTGTTTTGTAAACTGTTTTGAACTGTATATTTATTATTATATTTTATCCTTCCGCTGTGAGATTCTATTTGTTTTATTCCTTCTCTGTTTTTCTTATTTACCCCATAACAATCCGCCCTTGCGTATGCTTTGAATTGGCACGTGTGTCGGTTTAAAGTGTGCAAAAAGGCGGGATGTTACAGTACGCAGATAGTTTGTGCCACTCGATCATGTTTTAGGACTTCCTTTTTTGTTAAGTCTTAGAATCCAACTTATATAAGGCTTTATTTGCAAATAAATGTTTTATAAAGCAGCTTACACTACCCATAATTATAATTTCTGTAGTTTGATAATTCATCTCTTAGCTAACTTTCTTGTTCTTTGTTTTGAAGAGCATGATTATTTTATCATTGTGCAGAAATAACCCGATCTATGAATCTAGAAAAACATTTATATATTACTCAAATGCAAAGGATGCTTTATATTAAAACTGAATCTTTTTTCTTATACTCTACAGATAAACTATTTATTTTTGACAGAAACTATTAGAACATATCCTGCATCACAATTCATCTTGTTTTTCTTCTTCTTTTAAATGTTAACCACTGCTAGGAAGGTCAAACTGCGACGTATATCTATTTAGGCTGTCACAATTGTGGGAAATTATTAAAAAAAAATCTTTATATTACATGTTAATTAGTACCAACCTGTTTTCCTATCTAACATTGAGTGCATGTCTTTTTCCTTATGTTCTATTTAATGTGAGTTTATTTATAAATGTGAAGCTTGAATTTTTATTACAAGGAAAAGAGCCCAATTTAAAACAAATCAAGGTGTTGGTTGGATTTGATTGCATTATACGAATCAAGGTGTTGGTTGGATTTGATTGCATTATCCATAGAATGATGTAATGTCTCCCAATATAAGATAACTATGAGGCTAAAATTTGGTACGTCACAGAGAGCTTATCTAGCAAACCGGATATAACCTGATGTACTGGGAAACACCCTTTTATTTCAAAGGTAAAATAGTTACAAGCCTTCTCCTTCTGTTTTGAAATAGTTACAAGCCTTCTCCTTTTATTTCCTGGATGTTGTTGAAAAGCATGTAATACTACTATCCAAAATATAGTTTCAGTTTTGGCTGTGTATTTGAATCATTTAGGAATCTGGATACAATTTTAGACATGTAATAGTATTGGATATAGTTTTGCTTGAGGTTTCCCTCATGTTATCCAATCTTAGCGGTAAATTTTATGTATTATAATTCTTTCAAGTGTTTATGTCATGATATAGAAAATAAATAATGTGCAGTTCAGACAGCATTGTATTTGACCTGGTAACTCTTTACATGCAACTAACTAAAATATGGTTATGCAGGGATGGCTACGTATGGTGGCTGTTGTGATGAGGTTGTGGTGTGGATGATGGAGTGGAATGTATGGATGGATGGTGTGGCCGAAGTGCAACAGTGCATTATGACAGTTTGCTAAGGGAAATGTATAGGATGATTGAAGTTGTTGTGAAGCGGTGATGTTGTGGAGCGGTCATGTTTATTGCAAGAAGAAGTGGAATGCTGAAGGCATTGAGTGTGTTAGCGAGAATGATGGACAGTGGTATGGTGTGTATGTGATGTAGTTGTATAAAAAGCAGGGTGATGTCTGGTGGGGATGTATGTGATGCTGTGTGTTTATATGAAGTTGGTCAGTGCCGTTTTTTAGGTGTTGTGTTGTTGAGGTGGTTGGTAGAGGATGTGGAGTGGTGTGTAGGCAGAAGGCAGTGGAGAGGTGGTGAAGCAAGGCAGTGTTAGGAACTTATTGGCTGTGGTGTTGTGAGATGTTGGAGTTTTGTTTAATGGTGACAGAAGTAAGGGGATGTGAATGTTTGTAATGTTGGTGATGGTTGATGAAGTATGGTATGGAAGAGTTGAGGATGCATCCTATACCACTAGGAGCAGATATTTGAAAAATTTAGGTCGATGCGGTGGTGGATCCTTAAGCTCTTCTATCTAGGCCCACTGTAGATATCTATACGGGTGAAATAGCGGTTGGGACGTCTATTGCTTGACATAAAAAAGTTATCTCTTTTGATTAGTATGTATATGTACTTTTACTAATTATGTTATGTATTTAGTTATGTTTTGGAACGAAGTTATGAATTCATAAATGGTGTAAACTTGAATTTTTTTCCGAATGGAATGGTTCAGGTTGTTTGAAGTATTTAAATAATTGTGGTTATTATTAACGAAATATTGGTTTTAACTATAATATCATGAAATTTATGGTTAATAGCAATTATGAAAAGATAAATTATAGCAGTTGTAAAATTATTTGTTGCAACTGTCATCATTAGTTGTAGTAGATCCTACGACAACTATTACCGTTGTTGTAAAATGTTAATGCAACAGGCAGAAACAGTTGTTAAAATATTTATTACAACTGTCGTAAACGGTTGTTAATAAGTAATTTACAATTGTCGAAAGCACTGTAAATAACTCTTTTACAACTGCTATTTGCAGTTGTAAAAAGACTTTTTACAACTGCTTTTGCAACTGTACGTATCCCTTGTAAAATAATCCCGCTCTATTACAACTGCGGATATAAAGACTGGCGGGTGCCAGTTGTAATAGACCTTTTACAACTGTTTTTGGCAGTTGTGAAAGAGTATTTTTGTTGTAGTGAGTGTGATAACTGGGATGGTGTCAAAGTAAATAAACAAGCAACAACAACAATCAATAACAATCCAACAGTTTATTCAACTAATCCCGAAATAATCGTATTAATTCACATTGTTGTTTGTGCAAATTAATATAATTATTTCTAGAATCTACACTATCATTTCATGTAGATTAAAGATTATTACACTAATTATTTATACCGTTCTTCACTTGTTATTCATTATTCGATATCATACAACATCAATTTAAACAACAAATATTTAAATGGTTCAAGGTGTAGTTAACACTATTTCTACGTGTCAATTAATTCAACATTTAAGGGGTCATATTTTCAAATTGAACTAATCAAATTCAACACATATGTCGATTCAAATTTTAACTATCCTATATTAGATTCAATTGCATAATATTTATCACTTTATACAATACAATTTTTACGTCCAATATAAACAACAAACAGTCAAACAATTATCAACCAAACTGTATATCGTCGCATAAATAATTAACAGATATTGGTGTCAGATATCATAGGTGAACAGATTCAGGTAATAACAGTGTACAAAACTAACAATAGCATATTTCAATTGTCATTTCAATTGAAATCAAATTTAATAAATAAAAGAATATTAATCGTGAGTGATTGCTCACCTTTCGAGGCTAGAGATTGACAACAAAGCAAGCCACGAATTCCAAAGCAAAGTAAGACAGGCACGAATCAACGATCAAAGCTGATAGATAAGGAATTGATGAAATCAAATTAGACTATATCGACGAAGATCAATGGTATAAGTGAACATATATATCTAATTATGTACATAAGTTTGTATTTTATATTCAAACACATTTTTAAAATTTAAATATATATGTATTTCAAAATCATTATTTTAAATTAAACACATAAAAAAATCAAACATATATACACATTGTACAAGGTGTGGTAACTCATATAAAATAATAAAGCTTATCAATACAGCTTGAAATATACAGCTGTCACAACATACTTCAATGCTTCCAAATTTAAGATTGATATAACTAACCTTTACACTACATATAATAAAATATTCCATACTGATAACATATATAATGAACTAATTTAAACCAGACTCAAGCAATTTAATACAACATATACATATACTAATACCTATACTACCAACCAACAGTACTTACAATATAAATACTATACATGCTACCATATTTATTTCCAGGAAAACAGAAGTTTGCAAACTTTCTTTATATTTCAACTGGAATCAAATATATATGTAAAACACGTGTGTATAATAAAATTAAATAACCCATGATCAATAACAATGCAGACTTGCAAGCTATGCAACATACATATATACAACTTAGCATACTTCACGTCCAAGACTAGAATATATATAATACTAACATAAAATATAAATTATAGACATATATAATATATAAACAAAGCCTGTACATAGCTAATACATAGTTAGCATATTATATAAACTTGTATAAGCATTTACAACAAACGTTTACAAACTTGATATACCATATTATACTTATAAATACATATAGACTTATATGATGTACATAAAACAAACAGAAATATATATATTTACCTTAATATATATACAGGGAAGCATGGCAGTGGGTGGGACACTGGTGGAGCCGGAGTAAGGTGGTGATTGGAGCAGAGGAGGCGGTTTTGGGTAGCTGAAGCGAGCTAAGGGTGGAGCGGGTCGGAATTGCAGTGATGAAGGAAGAAGTAGTGGCATGCGCGAGTGTTGGAGGGTGGGATCTCGGGTGTGGAGGTTGGCTCGGTTGTTTGTACTCACGTGAGGCGATGGGAGAAGTGGAGCTGGATGGGTCGTGCTCGGCTGTTGGGCTTCGGGCGGCTGTAGGCCAGCATGTGGAGGAAGTGGCGAGCTCGGCGGTGATAAGGAGGAGAGGCTTAGGGATCGGTCGCTTGGGTGGTGGCGATGTGAAGGGCAGAGGGAAGAGTTGTTGAGTGGAAGGTAGCGGCTCTTGTTGCCGTGGTGAGGAGCGGTGGTGGTTCCGGCCATGGGTGCTTCGGTGGTGATGGGCGGGGACTCGCGTTTGGGTTAGGCAAGGTGGAAGGTCAGGGATTGGAAGGTGATGCTACTGTGGCCGTGGCTTCGAGTTGTTGGTCAGCATGGCCATTAACTGATGGGTGGAAGGAGTTACAAATGGATATGGAAAAGCATGAGTATCACCTTAATAACGTGAGCAAGTTTGGAAGGAAAGGCATCTGTACTACATATAATTGGTTTATAGTATATTTTCTTTCCTTTCAAATAAAAGTAGAGATCCAACAGAGAGGAGGAAGAGATGAATAATTGGCTACAGGAGAAAATGAAGCAAGTTAGATAAGAAAAGGACGTGATAGTGGGAATATTAATGGTCAATATTAAATTTATCGAGAACAATGAAAAGCTGAAGGCATTAATTGTTGACAGTTGTTGGTTTGCACGGTTTCAAATTTTGAAAGTAATGACAATTGGAAAGGTTGCAATTTGTAGTAACAATACGGTGTACCATTATACCGTTTCCGTCGCGTACCAAACACCGAAGCACACAAACGAATATACTATGGAGATCAGCATGACGAGACAATCACAACGGTATACAGATATCAGTGCTACAATTGAATTGTAAAAATTTGATTTTTCTAATAGCGGAAAATGCATGAAAAACACAGAAAAATAAGATCGACGGAGCTAAAGAATTCAGAATTTGGAAAAACGACAAACTGACATCTTGCTCAGAAGATGGTTTAGAATTTTTCTATGTAAAAATATTTAGGTTTCGAGAACGTTTTATTTTCATCGCTTTTTAACTGATTAAATTGAAGTAATTTTACGCACGAAATAAACTTTCATATTTTCGGACAAAAATTTACCAGTTACTATGTTTAAGTAGACGCATTCCAAATATCAAATTTATATTTCAAAATTTTAACGTTTAAATTCCCATAAAATTCCAATTAATACGTTATTAAAACCGATTAAATTTACGGGTCGTTACGTATAGAAAATGCAAATTTAAGGTCATATAAATAATATTGAATTTATTAAATGAATATTTCAAAACTAAATAATAGTGAGGTCAAGTTGGGAGATAAACGCAACCATTAAAGTTTAGTCTTTGAAATGTTGAATATTTAAAACTTTGAAATATATTAACTTCGAATTATATTGAAATTTAAATGGTTTATTTTGTGGTTCAAATCCGTATTTAAAATAGGGAAAATTTGAATTAGTTTGGTCAGAAACTAAATTGAATGGAAATTGATAAATTTTGATTTAATTAAATTTGAACGGGAAGGTTGAGTTGATTTTTGAAGCGATTTTTGAAGTTTGAGGAAATAAAAATACTTTACTTCATAAATTATTGGATATATATATATATATATATATATATGTATACTAATTTGGAAAATAGAGATGTTTGAAATGAAAATGATATTTTAGTTTTGAAATATAAATAAAATTGAAATGACCACGGTGTATAGTGTATATTTCTACCCTGTAGATAGTTCCTTGGATCCTTAGAGGATGAGTATCCCAAACATCCTCTAAGTTAATTATATTTCAGTTGATATTTCACTTGAGTTGAATTTATAGATATAAGAATGTTAATCCTGACTCGAGTATTTTGTGTTTTGCTTTACGCTCGGGTCAGAATGAGTGATACAACATTTGAGACTCACCTTCGAAGTTGGAGCTTTGCTTGAAGATTCAGCTATCTATCCTTTCAGTCATCCAGTCGATTGGTTCAGAGAAGTCATCTGCCCGTACTGGAGACTTCACTGCATCTGGGATTTTCTGATGTATTTTATTTCTAACTTTATTTATATAGTAGCTTCATGAACTACTATTCATTTATTCCGCTGCGTATCATTGTACTACTCTGTATCTGTGATTCTGTGATTGATTTATTTACTGTAGATGTTAAGTTTTGCCAAATTTAAATTACAATATGATATTTTGAGCAATTCAAGTCCGACATGTGCGGATGCGAATAGTTGAAAATATCAGGTCGTTACATCAAAGCTTAAGGTTAATCGAGAACCTTTGCTTTGGTGGGGTATGACTCATTAAGAAATAGGGTAATAGAATGCCCTAGCATGAGTAGAGTGTATTATACATATGAGAGCGTACTTGTATTTGTTATAAATGAGCGGCTTAAAGGAAATTACATCTACAAAATTAAAGATCCTACATAATGTAACTTATATAAGTGTGAATTGTTAAAACATAGTTCAATTAATGTAGTGATTAATGATTTTCATTCGTTACCCCTCATTAATTTATTTAGCCATGCTCGGCCAGTTTATGAGCATTATTATCCTTTGTAGAATGATTTGACATGATCGACCAGTTTATGAGCATTATTTTCACTTGTAGACGCATTGAAATGAACACCTTATAAATTAAGTTTCACAGTTTGACCATGAGCGTTCGGTGAAAATATTGGGTTAAAAGTTAGATTTAGTAAGAGATAAATCTAAAGGAAAGATATTTTGGAAATAAACATTTGTGAAAGAATTTATACAAGAAAGTGATTTTATATAAGTATGGTTTATAAAATAAAAGGATTTAAACTAATAATTTGAGGACTTAAATCATTATATCTTTGAAAATGTTTTTCAAGACTTTGAAAAATAATAGCAGTATTATTTAAAAGTAGATATTTGGGAAATTGGTTTATGAAATTGAGATCATGGCACTTAGTAATATTTATAAAGTAATTGATACCATTTTGAAATGATGATAGTTAAGTCCGTAAAGCATGATTTGGATGTATTGAACTCACTCATATCACTTGAAAACAACTCTAGTGATGGCTGCAGCATCATCGGCATTCATTTTTGGGTTTCTAAGCAGGGGATATTATAAGAGCAGTTTTCCACAAAGTTGTGTTGGTAAAAAAAAATTGGTTTAATCATGAAAGTACGATTTGTTATACAAAAGTTATGTGTGTGTATTACTATTTCAAATTGATTTGAAATTAAACTCAGTGTTTAATTCTAAAGTTTTCCCGTGGAAAGATATTTGATATGAACTATTTGTGTAGATAAGTTCTATATGTATACTATATAGGGTGCACGAGTGGTATTGGCTTAACCTAGAATAAATGAGGAAACCTATTCATGTTTTCCCTTTTTAGGGTAAATTATATTTAATAAATAAGTAAAACTTTGTTAAGATATTTTATAAATAAATGTAGCCTATGCATTAGGATTTTATGGTATATGCATCATGTTATGATATGTTTTCTAGTAGTATTCATTTGTTAAAATGAAACGGGACTTTTTGATGATTTTAGAGAGCTAGAAACTTCTGAATCGTTATAAAACTTGAAGCAAAGCTTTTTTTTGAAATATAAAAGTTGATTTTACATGACACTTGAACTGAGAAGATAGTAAGTTAAAACAAGTTTTAAATTCGTTGAATATTCTTGTTAAATTAAATGAATTTGATGTTTTTGTATATACTCTTAGGACATGGTGGAGTATTATATGAATATGAACTTACGTTATAAAGGGTTTATAAGCTTGAAGTTATAATTTTTATGAAACGCCTCATAAATCATTTTAGTACTAAAATGACATACTATTTGGATAAATGAATGCGATATAAAAGATATTGTTGTAGTTAAGAAACCAATAGGATAAATACATAAGTTGTACGTAGATCATTTTATTCGCATGTCCGTTCTTGATCCAATATTCGAATACATGATTTCAAGATAATTTACATCGATCTGAACAAGGATTTTTCATTTGATTCTTGATGGCGAACACTTGATATGGATTCTTAATAAGATCGCAAAGTTTTCTATCATAGTATATGGCTTTGGAAGGAGAACGAAAGTTTTTAACCAAGGAACCTGATCAAAGTCTGCACTAGAAACGTCAAGCGATCTATATTAGTTGGGAAGTGAAATTTATGTTTTGAAGCAAGTGATTAGATTTGGTATTGTATACGGATGCTCCATGTACAACGTACATGATTTTTTGTATATACATACTATGTTTTGTTGGCTTATGGAGAGTTTAGATGATGACTCTTCGATTTATTATAAGGTAGCATGAATTGTTGACTAAGTGACAACCTGAGGCCATTGAGCATAAGGTACGCTTAGTAGATTGTTTATTGTCCTCATACGATAAGAGGATTTTTAAACATAGGAAAACTGGGAATTATGTTTGCTAGTAAATTTTGAATACTATTAAGTATTGCTACATGATTGTTTCCTTTTGTTGCTTGTGTTGGAATTTCAAGGATGAAACATTCCTTGTGCGAGAGAATGTAACGACCCGAAATTTCAAACACTTGATTTTTAAATATCTGAATTATTTCAATCTTAGATTAAATATTATTAAATTTATTTAATAACCTTGTTAACCTCCTTTTAAATCATAATTAAGGATGGTAAACTTGTTTTGTAAATATGTTTACGAAAGTAGTTACTTTGGAGAAATATTGATAATGTGACTGAAAATCTTTTTATCGATGAATAGATTTTCGCTCATCGAAAGTTGTTCAAACTTTTTTCATACACTTATTTGCTTAGAAAATCATTACAAGGAAATAAAAATATTTTACCATTTATGGAAATAAAGTTTTTGATGATGTCATTGGTGATGTCGTATAAGATATTTTAAAAATGAGCTTTTAAGGAAAGTCTTAAGTGTTCAATAAGATATGTAAAGGTGTAAAGGTAGCATGTGATAAGAAGGCTCCTTTGTGACCTTTCATGGAAGGTAGAAGGTGGTAATGACCTCTTATATAAACCTATAAATACATTCTTAAAGGTTTCATAATTTAAAAAAAAATGTTATAAAAACTTGAAAATGGTGGAAGTAGGTTGGTATTAATCCACTTTGTTCTTCACTTGCTTTCTCTAATTAACCCAAATCCTCTCCAAACTCCACCAAACTTTCATTAACACCTTAGAACACCATAGGAAGAAAGAATATAAATCCAAAAGTGGAAAAAATTGAAGAAACGAAGGGAGCATGGTAAGGCCGTGAGCATAGAAGAGACGGTGAAGGTCTTGCGTTGGTTTGTAAGTGCTAAACCTAAGATCTTTGGAAGTTTGGTGATGGTTGGAAGTGTTCTTGAGTTTGGTTGTGCTTGAGCATGTGTTTAGCTTATATCTAAGTGAGAAGTCTAACTGTCTTGTTTGTATTATATATATATGATGTGTGCATGAAATATAAAGTTAAAGTGACATTAACTAATTAAGTATAGTTAGAAACTTTAGGCCCCTCATGCTTTTGAAAGAAAATGGCAACTTATATTGTATACATCACTTATATTACCCTCTTAAAAATTTGGTATGGTCATTACTTGATATTTAAATGATTGTTTGGATTTTATGTTAAATTGAAGTATGTTTGAAAGTATTTAAAGCGAGAATAGTCGTTATAAATGCACTTCGATATCCCTTAACTTTAACCTGTATAAGTGGAAGTTTCATGAAATTAACTTATGATAATTTGATTTGGTTGTTCTTTGCAAATATTTTTGGTATATTGTATAGTAAAGAAATGATTTGGAAAGTTATAGAAATTGCGAAATAAAAGGGGTAAACTTGAAGCAAAAATGTGGTAATAAGTACGCTTTGTAAAAATAACTTGTTTTCGAGAAAAAATTTCGGGAAATTTTGTAGACAAACTGGAAGATATTCTTAAGAGTTTCTTTCCATGGTATTTAATTACCCTAAGATAGTACTTATTTTAAAATTTTCAAGTCTAAAATCGTTTGTTAAGATGTTTAAAACTAGTCACAAAGATTATGCTTTTCAGTGTTGTTCTCTAACAAGCTCTTTTAACAACGTTTAAAAATGCTACAGTAAGTCACTTAAGGTTTTAAGTGTTTACGAATGATATTTAAATTTCATACTTTTATCTATTCCTTTTAGATATGTTTTCAAACATATTTTCCAGTATTTTAAAGTTGGTTTGAAGTTAAAATATATTTTTTAAATTTATAGATGAATTTTGGAAGTACAAGATTTTTAAATTACAAAACATAGCTTTTAATTCTTTTCGCCAAATTATAAATTAGAATTTTTCAAAAAATATTTTATGTAGTTATTTAAAACCTATTTATAAGATTTTTTAAAGTATTCGTATATATGTGTGTGTGTGTGTGTGTGTGTGTGTATGAAAGTCTTGAAAAAGGTAATTAGCTATGCTTAATAGTAAAAGTCGACAAGGTAGATTTCTCTATTTGTAAGAGTTAAGATTGATATTCGAGTAGGGATGTTAGAGCTCTAAATAATCGACTTCCCTCTTGACCTAGGAATGGTAAATTTGGAATTTCAAAAATGTGTTAATCTTTTTGTTTACTTATTTTCTCAAAAAGTAATTAACTTTGCTTAACGCTAAAAGTCGACTAGGTATGCTTATCTAATTATGAGATTAAGATTGATGTTCGGGTAGCGATAAGAGAAATAGAGCTCTAACCTACTGTCTTCCCTCTTGACCGAGGAATAGTTAAGTCGAGAATGTCAAAAACATGTTAGTCATGTTGTTTGCTTACTCATTTATGAAAGCCATTAATACTATACTTAACACTAAAACCCGATAAGATAGACTTGTCTTTCTATAAGATTCAAGAATGAAGTGTCTATGAAAGGCTACCCGACTTCACTCTTGAATAAGAGATAGTATAAGTTGGAATGTTGGAAACGAGTTAAGTATACGAATCTTGATTTCTATAATTGATCATTTTTAACTAGATAGTCAATTAATTGACTATCCAGTTAATCGAATATTGACTTAGATCTTTAAAAGAATGTTTTAAAGATAGTAACAAGTATGGAATGGCTTTGGGCTTGTTGTGATAACGTTTTATTAACATTCGTCTCTAACCATTTTTTATTATACTTACAAATGTATATAAATCTTTAAAAGAATGTTCTTAAGATAAGCATAAGTGAAATGGTTTTAGATTTATAGTGACAATGTTTAAGGAACATTAGTCTTAAACCTTTTTGAATGGATTAGTGTAAATACTCTGATCCTTAAAAAGGATATTTTGAATGTAAGTATGGAATCTTTTGGAAAAAGATAGAAAAAGTAAAGGTTTAAGGTAAGAAATCTTGTTATGATTTGTGCTTTTACTTATATCCTTTGGGATAAGTATATGAATACTTTTTGATGTGTTGAAAGAGTACAAATCAATAGTAGGGACTAATAATAGTTTTATTAAAGAAAAGAAGTTTTACGAATAAAAGAGGTTTTAATTAATAAAATATTGATTAATTAAAAAGAGGATTAAAAGTCACTTATGTGAATTAATCGTGATTTTCATGACTTGAATGTGCTTTGTATCGTTACTCGCTTATGGAAAGCATTTAGTCCTTTACTTAGCACTAAAAGCCGATGAAGTAGGCTATCTGTGAGAGTTAAGATTGGTGTTCTAGTAGAGGTGAAAACAACCGAGCTTTAACTTACCAGCTTCACTCTTGATCGAGGGATAATGTGAGATGAGAAGGTCGAAAAAATGATAAGTATACGAAAATTGGTTACCATATATGATCGTCTATTTTGAATCGATGGTCGATTAGTCGACAATTGAACTTCACTAAATTCATTGAATTAGTTTTGGAGAGTTCAGGATCAGTAGGTGTTTGCTTATCAAATGCCACTTCAAAACTAGTAAGTTTTATGCTTTGGAAGCGGTTGTGAAATGAAATGCTATAGAGATGAACTGTCCATCCTATGGTTAAGTCCAAGGGAGAGTTCAGCATTAACATTTGTTAGAGAACTTATGTGGGAATCCAATTGGGGATTCGTGTTCTGTATGAGTAATGAAGATTCGTATGAGAGATTTTGAATATGAACTTAACATCAGAAAAGAAATAAAACAGGGTGCACAACCTGGGGTTTCACTGACCCGCATTCGCGTATTATCAACTCCAAATCTAGATATACTTATTGATTGCTGGTTGGTGAAAGTTGATGATATTTGGCTCCACGTTGTTCATGTTTATGCTTGGACGATGGGTCGTTTGTGTTTACCTTAATGTTATATTTTATATAGAGAAATACGATGCTCGAAAGGTACATTCTAGCCCATATGCATGGAGTTTGGATTCGGCTTCACTGAACAGATCTTCGTGGAAAATCCATCATGCAAACGTTCCTTATCGCTTTTGATTGTACCTTCTGATATGCTATTGAATGTAATCAATGTAACCATTCTGGCTATGTTATATATTTAAATTCAACATCCTATACACTATCTATTATACCACCTTACGTGCTTATTAGATGGTGGCTCTTTTGAGGGCATAACCGTTTTGGCATACAATGCAGTCTCTAAAATACTGTTATATGTTGATAACATATTTCTTAAGTTTCTCATATCAGACATATGTCCGATGCATAGTTTTTGTTTTCCTTAAATTCCTTTTGTGCTCTTTCAAGTAGTCTAAGAAAGGTAGGTTTTCGTTGATCTTCTTTTGAGCTTGAGAAGATGAGCTGGATGCTACACCTAACGTAGTATTCTTATTTCTAGTACATTACTATATGATACATATTAGCATTTGTGAGGACGTGTAACGATCCGAAATTATATCGCTTTGATTTGTGAGTATTTAGTTAATCTTAAATATTTAATTTATGGCTTTTAATAATTTTATAAACCTCTTTTAATTAATAAGTAATGATAATGGCTCATTTTGAATATTTGTTTACAAAAATAAATAGTTCGATGAAAAATTGAAAATGTGAATAAATTTTATTTTTTTGATTTTCAACTTTTTATCGAGCGGAAGTTGTTGTAACTTTTGAACATACAATAAGTCATTTAAATAACCAATAACATTTCATATTTGCTAGTAAAAAGAATTGATTGACTGAAACCAACATTAGTAGTTTCTAGAATGTGATTAAGTATATTAATAGTAAAGTGAAATTTTATATTCTTTTTGATGTGATGTGTATGCACTAAGAAGTACTAAAGGGAGTATGGGCTTGTACTTTAAGAATGATGGCATGTGATATTATTCCTTTCCTATCACTTTTCATTCATTTTTCATTTGTTTTAAAATCTTTCAAAAGTTTGAAGATTAAAAATGGCTTCTTCTTCTTTCTTTCTTCACTTTCCTTTCTTAAAATTCATTCAAACCATCTTCAATCTCAACCAAACTCAAGTTTGTTTCTCAGCATACCACCACTACACCTTCTAACAAGTAAAAGCTCAAAGAAAGAAGGATAAAGGAGATTTTGATCCAGGCTTTGAGCATTAGGGGTTGGGAGGAGGCTCGGTTTTGGGTTTTATGGGCAAAGGTTGTTTCTTTGATCTGGGTAGGAAGTAGTGGCAAAGGTTGTGGCTTTAGCTTGGATGTTTGCTTAGTATAAGTGAGTTTTCTCATCTTAAATTGAATATTATATAACTATAAATATTTATTGCTAAAATAAAAATATAAACTTGATTGTTGTGCTTTGGAAAGCTCTTTGATTCATTAATTGTTATGCATATTGTAGTGCTTTGGAAAGTACTTTGATTTGTATCGATTTATGGAATATGTAGGTGAAGTGGACTATAAACTTATATTGTAGAGCATATGTAAATATGGTGTATGGACTTGTTAGAACTTGATGCATAGCCTTGAACAGAGCACATAAGGATTAGATGGGAACTTGGACTTGAAATGGAAGATTTGTAAAGCGATAGTCACTTTAGAAACATTTTGATGCGATGTATTTTATTCATATCTTAATATTATGTTTTCATATATATAATGTTGTACATATGAATTTCTATACTTCTTACAAGGTGATGTGAAGTTAATAATTTTCATACGGCTTGAAAGTCGCCAAGCCTTTTTTTGAGTTTGAAAAGTGTAAGATTCCCGAATTTGGAACAAGATTAATTCGACAATTAATTAAATTTTTGGAATCAAATTGAGTATAAATGTGAATTTTTCCAAATTTAATCAAATATTTGTATATAAAATTTATTTTAAATTGAATTGTGATATTGAAAATTCAGAAATAAATATTTTGAATAATATATTAATTATAAATCTAACTGTGAATTAAATTGAGAATTTCCTAAACAAATAAAAATCTATTTTTGTATATGTAAATAGATGTAAATGAGTGTAATATTTCAAAGTTAAATAGGGTATGTATTGTAAATAGAAATTTTAATTTGGAAATTTAATAATTATATTGGAAATAAAATTTGTCTTCTAATTTTAATATGTGTATATGAATATATGATTATTTATTAAGTGTATAATTTACTTTCAAATCATTTCCCTTTAAAAAATTGTGTAAGTACAAATAATTGAAAACATATGTATAATATATATAGATAAATATTTATTTAAAGATATAATAATTTGAAAGTGAATAAAGGGATTTAATACTTTCTTTTAAATTTCTATATACATAAGGAAGTACATTATATAAATTATGATAACAAGAGGGTTTAAAAATAAAATTTTAAAATCAATTAAATTAAGGGTTTAGACACAAATTCATCATATATGTACATTTGTAACCCATGAAACAAGAAGATTTACAAGTGTTTACAAAAGATGAACAAGTGGCATTCAAATTTGTTTTCTTTTAAATTAAAATGTAAAATAACATATATAAAAAAACAGTCCTATTTTCTTTCATGAGAAAAATTTAATCAAAATGCTTAAGATCAAATGGAAACCTGAATACTTCCTCAAGCAAGCTGGTCAAAACATGAACAAATTCTAAAACCTGAAATCAAAGCTAGAAGCAAATTCCAAGATCATCTCAAAGCAAATCTACACAACCTGGAAATAAAAATCTGAAAACAGTATAAAACAAAACAAAAATCAAAGCAAGGAACAGGTTCTGGAAGTTCAAAAGAAAGGCAACTCAACAATATGGCAGATTCAGGAAAAGAAGAAAATCAAACGGTAGCAAATAAAAAAAATTCAAAGCTTAAGCAAGCAACAAACAATCAAGTTTAAAAATTGATCTGCAGTTGCAAATATCTGGTTCTCTGTCCTTCATTGATAAGGTGAGCAAACTGTCACCCTAAAGCTTAAAGCTATTTTATATCTGATAATTATGATAAGTATTTGAATGCTGTTGTGAAAAGTATTTGTTTATGCTTGCATGTGATGTATATACATATGTAAAATTCTATGCATATTTGGGAACAGAAAAAGTCTCTGTTCTAAAGCCTACAGGTTTTAAACCAGTTAGAAAAAAGAGAACAAGAATTCTTTCTTCGTCTCTGATTCATTCTAGGCATCATGATCTAAATTAAATATGTTTGTACCATTAAGAACTAAGGCTTAAAAATATTTATGCAGAGAAAATTCTAAAACACCATGTCAAAGTCAATGTTAAAACTTCTTGATCCATATATACTATCCATCACGTCTTTGAAAAACAAGATTTTTAAAAGAAAAATTGGAATTTTTAGTAATCCATTGATTGAGAAAAGCAAGGTTGAATGAAAATTGGGTTTCTGGCAATTACTGATGATCGGCAAAGGTAGGGGGCCATGCTTGACATTGATGGTGAAGTGATGGGTATAGATCATTGGAAAAATGGTCTGAGATTTTCTCGTGGATCGTGGTGGTGTAGCGACGATGATCTAGGGTTTTAACCTAGTTTTAGTAGAGGCCGGATTTGGGGTTCGTATATCATCGTGGTTGAACTGGAGGGGTGCGCACTGGGGGGTTAGTTGGGTCGTCGCATGGTGGAGCCGTGGACGTGGTGACGTAGTGTCTGGTGGGCGAGATGGTCGGGGGGATAGGTTTTTCTGATTTGGGTTTTGTTCTAGTTTTTGCTGGGTAGGCTCGATTTTAATTTGTCGTGGTTATCGGCTATCAGTGGGGTCGGTTCGTCTGAGGAGGTGATTAGCGACTTGGTGAAGGTCGTGGCGACGACTGATGGTGGCCGGAGCTGTCATGCGCATGCACGTGCACGTTTTTGTTCGACTGGGTTGTTGAGTTAAGGAAGAAGAAGAAGCAATCATATGCAGGGAATTCGAGTTTTTTCTCGGGGAAGAAAACGAGTTGCCTCGGGTCATTGCTCGAGTGAATTTTTTTATGCTAAGAAACAGTTAAATAAAAGACTTAAGTTTGTGGAAAAAAAATTTCTACTCGGGTTGGTTTTCAGGAAACCCGAAGTTGTGCTCGAGTTTTCCTGTGTTTGGCTCGGATTAAACAAAGATTTGCTCGGGAAATTTTGGTGAATACCTTTAGTATATGATTAACAGTTTAAAACTTTGACTAAACAAGTCTTAAAAAGGTTAAACAGCCTTTGGATTAATCCTAGTATAAAATAAATAGTTTATTTAAGTTTGGGCGTGGTCTAAAAGTTATAATAATGGGTTATAAAACAAATATTAAAGGGTTTCAAACAAAGATTGATCAAATTTTCAAAAACAAATTTTCAAAATATATAGATTATAAATGCAAGAGTTTTGAAAATAAAATTGTCTTGATTTGGAAATGTATTAAGATTTATGATTTGTCTTTGATTGATTCAATAATAATTAACTAATGTGATTAATTTATGGTTAATTAACTAATGGCTATAACTAATTAAGATAATTAATTTGATTTATTTATTAAGGATGTTTTTTTAAAATGGTTAATTAACTTTAAAAGTTTAAGTTAATACATTTGTTAAAGGAAAATTATTATTTGAGGTAAATTACTTAATGTAAGTAATTAGAGTAAATTAATTAGTAATTCAAGTTAATTAATCAAGTAATTAATGAATGATTTAATAAAAATAGTAATTACTTAGTGAAAGTAATTAAGAGAAGATAATTAAAGGTTAATTAACTTAAAGTGATTAAGAAATCATTATTTATTAAGGAGTAATTAATTATCGAAATTAATTAAGGAACAAACCTACTAATTAAATCAATTAAGAACAAATTAATTATAATTAAGATTTAATTAATAATTAGGGGTTTATTAATTAAGGTAATTAATTAAGGGTTGATTAATAAAAGTAATTAAGATTTAATTAATTACGATTAAGGGTTAATTAATTAAGATAATTAATTAAGAAATGATTTAATGATGGTGATTAAGATTTAATCAATAGTAATTAGTGATAATTGATTTATTGATTAAAGATAATTGATAAAGGTTAATAAATTTATGAAAATGATTGGGAATAATCATTTATTAAGGATAACTAATTAAGAATTAATTTATTAATTACTGAAATTAATTAAGGAAAATTAATCAAAGGATTATTATCAATTAAAAGTTAATTAATGATTAAAGAGTAATTAATAAAAATGGTTGTAATTAATTAATGATTAATTAACCAGTATTAGAAATTTATTCATGAGAATTTAATCTGATTTAAATAAATCAGATGATTAATTGATATTACTTATGGATGTTTGGATTGGATGATTTAATTGTTTTATATCCCTGATATATGATGCTTTGCGTTATGAATTATCCTGATTTGTGCTGTGATCTGTGATGTAATTTATTTATCGGTGATGTAATTTATTATCTACGATGAACTTATATTATTCATCCATGATCTGTAAATAAAGATAAGCGTTAAAGATTATACTACTTATCGATATTCCTGTGTTTGAATCTGTAACCGTTGATGTTGTTGCACTATTGTGTGTAAAACCCCTGGACTACACTATACACACACAAATATGGATTTCACGAGGAAATTGGTTAAGTCACAGATATTTGAATTTAATATTTTGAAATGGTTTTAAAGTTTGAATTTTGAATCCAAATAATTTTAGAAATGGAATTGGGTTTTCCGAAACGGAAAAAAGTGGTTTCAAATAATAATTATGATGAAAAGATTTCAAATTTGAAATTGGATGGTTTTGAAAGCTATAAAAACGAGTCTTTGATTTAATACCGGATGAGTTAATCCAACTTAAAATGGAATTGTTTGAAAGGCTATAAAGGAATCTTTGTTAAAGATTGGTGTACCCAGTTTTTAAATTAAAAAAGGGTTTTAAAAATAAATCTTTTGTTTAAAAAATTAAAGTGTGGAAATTGTTTTGAAAGGTTTCTGGAAGTAAACCTTTTTGTTTAAAAGATTTATAAATGGTGATTTGTTTAAACTATTTGAAAGAAAAGTTTTGGATTTTAAAGTTGTGACTTAACTGAAATTCCATATCCATATGTTTTTAAATATTGCGCTCATTATTCGGTTTAGCCGGGAGAGGACCTTGTTTCATATAACCCATTCCGAATAATGATACGACGATATGGATAGCATTTGAAGACCGGTGGTGAAGACCGGATACTTTTGAAAGCAAAAGGATGACCTGTCGAATGTCTATGCACCGAATGGCCCCGGTATAGAGATTTGAGCACCCATTGTGATGGGGAGTCCGGACGTGATTAGAAATTATCCGGATTATAAGGGCTTCTTCGGAAGTGCCTTCGGTTCTGTTCGAACCCAGAACAGACTTGTATGGATGTGTGTTTGACGTTACACTTTGAGATGTAAAACTAGAATCTATCAAATACATTTCTGTTTGGTGGCGGAGATTTATTCTCTTAGCTTAACACCCTTCTCTGAGACGTACGAGCTCAGAGGTTATGTAGTTGATGGTTACTAGTGATACATTCCCAATTTGGTAATGTGGCATACGAAGTACTGCTAATCATTTGTTGATCAAAGCATGGCTTTTGTGAGAAGCGTAGCTTTGTGGACGAGACTTCGTCGAGCCTCACACCCTGAAAATGGTCGAAATAAGAAGAATGCAGCAAGGTTATAGGGAGTAGCGCCCCTTAGGGTATGTGCATTTCCTTCTAGATAGAAGTGGCATCATGGTATGGAGCCCAGATACTTTACTTATGTGGATATCGCAAATATATATATATATATATATATATATATATATATTACTTTGTGATTGTTGTTGTTGGTGCCCCAGATAAAGGTTGTTTACAACTGGAAGATAGCATACTCGTGTCAGTAGTTACTTATTTTTGCAGAGGTAAACCGGCCTTGTGTTGGCAGAGATCCGGTTAGGTTCTCAGGGCGTCCCTCCAGAGGCGTACTCATGTGGCAATGGGAAGTTCCTTGGCCTGACCATTTGTCGGAAATCCAATCACCAATACGAGCCTTGTACGGTTTTAGTTGTAGAACCTGCCATCGAACATGGTAGCTATAGTAGGCATACTATAATGGTACGTATGCTGGCTAAGATTGATATTATATTTTCGAAATGTTTTCAGCACTATGCACTAATAATAATATCAAATGGTTTTCGCGTATCAAGCATTTTTGACTATCATAAGGAGAAATCTCCTCCAAGTGTGCAATTGCATTGTGTATGTGGCGGGAGGCCTTATGGTAGTTTCATTTTCAAAAAGCATTGCGAATTTTTTTCAAGTTCTTTTGTTTGCTTTTGATAAGAATAAACTGCTTTAATTTCAGAAAAAACTGTTTTGTTTGCTCATACCAGTCTCATGACTGACCCGGAGTTTATTGTTCCTTTCCTAAACTCTGGGTGCCCACTATTTTCCACACGGGCAGTCTAGAGTTAGCTTTTTCAGATAGTAGATATAGATATCATTTCGATAGCCTTCAGCTTTCTCTTTGGTATTCTTTGAGGACTTTGGATATTGAAGTCTTCGATGACTGACCTTGCTGAGCTTGGTGCAACGTGATGGTGGTTCGAGCTATTTCTGGATTCGTGCTTTGGAGTTAGAGTTGTTGTTGCTGTTTGGAGTTCTTGTTTTCCGCTGCTATATCATATTGTTATTCCGCTGTAGCATTGTTATCTTATATCTCTGATATTGATTCATATTGTATCATTGTTGTATCGAATGCTGTATATCAATGATATTCATTTCTTTTCTTCCGCTGTGTTGTTATACTTGATGTGTTATAAGCTCAGGCGAACCAGATTCGACGTTTGGATCTGCGGCATTTGAATACGAGTGTTGTATTCGGTGTTGATTTTCGAAGGCCGACTCAGGGTCGTTAGAATTTGGTATAAGAGATGAAGGTTGAACTTTAGCTCAGGAGTATAACAAATTAAGTAACTCATTAGAGATAGGGTGAAGTATACCCTAGAATGTGTTTATCCCTAAGATATCCATCTGAATGCTTCAATAAATTCTCTTACTATCCACTGATAGTGAGTATGAGTGCAAGAAGAGGACGAGATAGAGGACAAGGGAGTACGACTACAAATGGTCAGTACCCTGCAATAGAGGAAACAACTTTCTCTATCAATCTCCTTTGATTCGTCTTTTCAATTCTTTGATGATTCCTGGCAGCTCCAGGAAAAAGCTTTGATTTTGCATGGGACACAAACTCCAGATCGGTCATAATTGTTTGTTTGGATGAATTTTTTTGCTTTGGTTGCTATGGTTGGCAGATATATTTTGGTTGTTTAAACTAAAAGTTTTGAGATTGTATCTATATATCTGTCTATTCTTCGGGGTCCAGATATATTCTACGAGTGGTTAGTTATCTTTAAACTAACCAATACCCCTGTATATTCGTAGTTCTGGTGACCCGGGTATCTTGATTTGTCATTGTATCCATTATTGATATTCTGATTTGGTAAAACAAATGCAGAATAGATAATCGGTTTAATTAATGAGTCGATTCTCTGTCTTTGTGTATCCATTTTTTGTTGTCTCCCTTACAAATTTCGAGGACAAAATTTTCTTAAGGGGGGAATCTGTAACATTCCCGAATTTGGAACAAGATTAATTTGACAATTAATTAAATTTTTGGAATCAAATTGAGAATAAATGTGAATTTTTCCAAATTTAATCAGATATTTGTATATAAAATTTATTTTAAATTGAATTGTGAGATTGAAAATTCAGAAATAAATATTTTGAATAATATATTAATTATAAATCTAGTTGTGAATTAAATTGAGAATTTCCTAAACAAATAAAAATGTATTTTTGTATATGTAAATAGATGTAAATGAATGTAATATTTCAAAGTTAAATAGGGTATGTATTGTAAATAGAAATTTTAATTTGGAAATTTAATGATTATAATGGAAATAAAATTTGTCTTCTAATTTTAATATGTGTATATGAATATATGATTATTTATTAAGTGTATAATTTACTTTCAAATCATTTCCCTTTAAAAAGTTGTGTAAGTACAAATAATTGAAAACGTATGTATAATATATACAGATAAATATTTATTTAAAGATATAATAATTTGAAAATGAATAAAAGGATTTAATACTTTCGTTTAAAATTTTATATACATAAGGAAGTACATTATATAAATTATGATAACAAGAGGGTTTAAAAATAAAATTTTAATATCAATTAAATTAAGGGTTTAGACACAAATTCATTATATATGTACATTTGTAACCCATGAAACAAGAAGATTTACAAGTGTTTACAAAAGATGAACAAGTGGCATTCAAATTTGTTTTCTTTTAAATTAAAATGTAAATAACATATATAAAAAAAACAGACCTATTTTCTTTCATGAGAAAAATTTAATCAAAATGCTTAAGATCAAATGGAAACCTGAATACTTCCTCAAGCAAGCTGATCAAAACATGAACAAATTCTAAAACCTGAAATCAAAGCTAGAAGAAAATTCCAAGATCATCTCAAAGCAAATCTACACAACCTGGAAATAAAAATCTGAAAGCAGTATAAAACAAAACAAAAATCAAAGCAAGGAACAGGTTCTGGAAGTTCAAAAGAAAGGCAACTCAACAATATAGCAGATTTAGGAAAATAAGAAAATCAAACTATAGAAAATAAAACAAATTCAAAGCTTAAGCTAGCAACAAACAATCAAGTTTAAAAGTTGATTTGCAGTTGCAAATATCTGATTCTCTGTCCTTCATTGATAAGGTGAGCAAACTGTCACCCTAAATCTTAAATCTATTTTATATCTGATAATTATGATAAGTATTTGAATGTTGTTGTGAAAAGTATTTTTTTTATGCTTGCATGTGATGTATATACATATGTAAAATTCTGTGCATATTTGGGAACGGAAAAAGTCTCTCTTCTAAAGCCTATAGGTTTTAAACCTGTTAGAAAAAAGAGAACAAAAATTCTTTCTTCGTCTCCGATTCACTCTAGGCATCATGATCTAAATTAAATATGTTTGTACCATTAAGAACTAAGGCTTAAAAATATTTTTGTGGAAAAATTTAAGTTAGTTTATCTGGAAATTCAAAATATGCAGAGAAAATTCTAAAACACCATGTCAAAGTCAATGTTAAAACTTCTTGATCCATTTATACTATCCATCGCGTCTTTGAAAAACAAGATTTTTAAAAGAAAAATTGGAATTTTTAGTAATCTATTGATTGAGAAAAGCAAGGTTGAATGAAAATTGGGTTTCTGGCAATTACTGATGATCGGCAAAGGTATGGGGGCCATGCTTGACATTAATGGTGGAGTGATGGGTATAAATCATTGGAAAAATGGTCTGAGATTTTCTCGTGGGTCGTGATGGTGTAGCGACGATGATCTAGGGTTTTAACCTAGTTTTAGTGGAGGCCGGATTTGGGGTTCGTATATCATAGTGGCTGAACTGGAGGGGTGCGCACTGGGGGGTTAGTTGGGTCGTCGTATGGTGGAGCCGTGGACGTGGTGACGTGGTGTTTGGTGGGCGAGATGGTCGGGGGATGGGTTTTCCTAATTTGGGTTTTGTTCCAGTTTTTGCTGGGTAGGCTCGATTTTAATTTGTCGTGGTTATCGGTTATCGGTGGGGTCGGTTCGTCTGAGGAGGTGATTAGCGACTTGATGAAGGTCGTGGCGACGACTGATGGTGGCCGGAGCTGTCGTGCACATGCACGTGCACGTTTTTGTTCGAATGGGTTGTTGAGTTAAGGAAGAAGAAGAAGCAATCGTATGCAAGGAATTCGAGTTTTTGCTCGGGGAAGAACACGAGTTGCCTCGGGTCATTGCTCGAGTGAATTTTTTTATGCTAAGAAACAGTTAAAAAAAAGACTTAAGTTTGTGGAAAAAAAATTTCTACTCGGGTTGATTTTCAGGAAAACCGAAGTTGTGCTCGAGTTTTCTTGTGTTTGGCTCGGGTTAAACAAAGATTTGCTCGGGAAATTTTGGTGAATACCTTTAGTATATGATTAACAGTTTAAAACTTTGACTAAACAAGTCTTAAAAAGGTTAAACAACCTTTGGATTGATACTAGTATAAAATAATTAGTTTATTAAGTTTGGGCTTGCTCTAAAAGTTATAAAAATGGGTTATTAAACAAATATTAAAGGGTTTCAAACAAAGATTGATCAAATATTCAAAAACAAATTTTCAAAATATATAGATTATAAATGCAAGAGTTTTGAAAATAAAATTGTCTTGATTTGGAAACGTGTTAAGATTTATGATTTGTCTTTGATTGATTAAATAATAATTAATTAATGTGATTAATTTATGATTAATTAACTAATTACTATAACTAATTAAGATAATTAATTTAAGATAATTAATTTGATTTATTTATTAAGGATGTTTTTTAAAAAGGTTAATTAACTTTCAAAGTTTAAGTTAATACAATTGTTAAAGGAAAATTATTATTTGAGGTAAATTACTTAATGTATGTAATTAGAGTAAATTAATTGGTAATTCAAGTTAATTAATCAAGTAATTAATGAATGATTTAATAAAAATAGTAACTACTTAGCGAAAGTAATTAAGAGAAGATAATTAAAGGTTAATTAACTTAAAGTGATTAACAAATCATTATTTATTAAGGAGTAATTAATTATTGAAATTAATTAAGGAATAAACCTACTAATTAAATCAATTAAGAACAAATTAATTATAATTAAGATTTAATTAATAATTAGGGGTTTATTAATTAAAGTAATTAATTAAGGGTTGATTAATAAAAGTAATTAAGATTTAATTAATTACGATTAAGGGTTAATTAATTAAGATAATTAATTAAGAAATGATTTAATGATGGTGATTAAGATTTAATCAATAGTAATTAGTGATAATTAATTTATTGATTAAAGATAATTGATAAAGGTTAATAAATTTATGAAAATGATTGGGAATATCATTTATATTAAGGATAACTAATTAAGAATTAATTTATTAATTATTGAAATTAATTAAGGAAAATTAATCAAAGGATTATTATCAATTAAAAGTTAATTAATGATTAAAGAGTAATTAATCAAAATGGTTTGTAATTAATTAATGATTAATTAACCAGGATTAGAAATTTATTCATAAAAATTTAATCTGATTTAAATAAATAAGATAATTAATTAATATTACTTATGGATGTTTGGATTGGATGATTTAATTGTTTGATATCCCTGATATATGATGCTTTGCGTTATGAATTATCCTGATTTGTGTTGTGATCTGTGATGTAATTTATTTATCGGTGATGTAATTTATTATCTACGATGAACTTATATTATTCATCCATGATCTGTAAACAAAGATAAGCGTTACAGATTATACTGCTTATCGATATTCCTGTGTTTGAATTTGTAATGGTTGATGTTGTTGCATTATTTTGTGTAAAACCCCTGGACTACACTATATACACACAAATATGGATTTCACGAGGCAATCGGTTAAGTCACAGATATTTGAATTTAATATTTTGGCTACTGTCGTACGCGTTAATGGCGACTGTTCCGTTGGCTACTGTCGTACGCGTTAATGGCGACTGTCGTATCCATTGTAGATCCTGCCCATAGTTTACGATCTCCCCCATTCTGCCGCTCCATCCTCACCTCCTTCCCGCTTCTTTTCTTATGCCCGATTCATCTAGGGCCCCTCTCGAATCCATCGTCCAGCCTCCATCTGCGACATGTTCTGGCCATGTCTACTTGCCGACGTTGTCGATGTCTGCGCGCCCCCCTGCCCTCCTCTCGCCCACTGAATTCCCCCCTTGCTTTCTGCTCCTGTTCGACCCTGTGTTTTGGTAGCGAGTGAACCCCGGCCTGTTGCTGTGCCTCACGCAACTGCGTGTGTGAAGGAATTGTGTAATCCGTGTTGTGTTGAGTGAAACGTTTCTTTGGTTGATGGAAATGGTTTTGGTTTGGATGTTTGTGTGTCTGACCTTAAACAGGGATGCGATTCAGCTTATCTTACTTGTAGTGGTCAAGGCACAACACATGTTTGTGTTAATTCCCCTGAGAATCCTGAACCAAATGTTAATGTTGTTGACTCTGTAGCAACTCTTCCCACTGCCCCTAATCCCCCCGGAGATGTTGACAGCAGTGATACTGATGTTACCAAGCAATCCTCAAAAACGTGGTCATCACTTTTCACGTCCTTGCCCCGTAATGCGGGTGCCTACATCCCGATTGAATTTGATTTGGTTGAGGAAAATGGTGTGATGATTCCTCCCCCTAGTGTTTTGCAAGCCGGTGAAGATTTTTGGTCAGACTATTTGGTTGGCTTTTTCCTGGACTCCCATCATCGACTTACAAATGCGATTTCGATGCTTCGGAGGGCATGGAAGCTTCGTGGAAATTTGCAAGTGAAATTGATTGATACGATGTATTACTTGAATTTCTCCTCTTCGGAGGATCGTCGGCTAGTTCTGGATGCTGAGCCTATTATTGTTGATGGAAGGCCCTTCATTGTTACCCCCCGGTCTCCTACTGTGGCGTGTGCTCGTGAGCAAGTTTGTTATATCCCTGTTTGGGTATATTTTTCTCAGATTCCCTCAGTTCTACAGCCTCTTATTGGATTGAACTGGTTAGCTTGTAATGTTGGTAAGCTGAAATGTTTTGACTCTAATACGGTGGCGCGTGATAAGTTGATGTATGCGAAGGCTCTTATCGAAATTTCCCCTTCTAAGCCTCTCCCAACTTCTGTTCCTGTTCAGCTTGCTGTTGGCCATATTGTGGAGGTCAGAGTTCGCTATGACTGGGTTCCGGATATTTGTACTTTCTGTCACTCCTTTGGTCACCTTACTAGTAATTACCGGCTTTTTGAAGTCTCTGCGGCTGCTCCCAAGTTACCTTTGCCGCGCCCCCGTCGTAGGATCTGGGTCACCAAAGTTTCTGCCACTCCCTCTCCCCGTGTCCCTGCTCCTGAGGCTGCTTTGCCAGATCTGAGTGATCCTTCATTGCCCCTAGTTATGCCTGCTTCGCTGCCTGGTACAGTGGTTCCTGGTGCTGCTCCTGTTATCCCTCTTGTATCGACTCCTGGTTCAGTGGTTCCTAGTGCTGCTCCTGACATCCCTCTTGTTTCTACTGACCCTTCCTCGCTGCTGCCTCCTGTAGCTTGGGATGAGGCTGAGGGGTGTTGGATTGATCCCATTTCTGATATGAGGTATAACCCAGTTAATGAATCCTTCTTCCGGTTTGTATCTGATAATCAGCTGGACCTTAGATGCCTTCGCTACAAAGAATCTGGTGATTCTATAGTTCTTGACATGGATGGACTGGACGCGGCTTCGAATTCTGTCATGCTTGCTGATCCATCCTGGGACCGATCTTTTTTCTACTGTTCTGATGATTTGGTTTATGATCCTTGTCTTGCTCTGCGGTTCCGCCCTTTTGCTGGTATTTCTGGGTCTTCAAGCTCTTCTTTGGTGGCTATGGTTGTTGGTGATTCTCCCTCCTCGGAGGAGTGTTAGTTCTTCTTATGTTACTTTTAGTTGTCGTGACATAGCTGTCACGTACCTGTGCTTTTTTTATGTATTTTAGTAGTTAAGGTGCTTTTACCTTACTCCTGTACTTCAATTTTTATTACGTTCGTAATAAAAGTGGACGGTCCACTAAAAAACCGGCTTGCCTTGCAAAAAAAATATATTTTGAAATGGTTTTAAAGTTTGAATTTTGAATTTTGAATCCAAATAATTTTAGAAATGGAATTGGGTTTTCCCAAACGGAAATAAGTGGTTTCAAATAATAATTATGATGAAAAGATTTCAAATTTGAAATTGGATGGTTTTGAAGGCTATAAAAATGTGTCTTTGATTTAATACCGGATGAGTTAATCCAACTTAAAATGGAATTGTTTGAAAGGCTATAAAGGAATCTTTGTTAAAGATTGGTGTACCCTGTTCTTAAATTAAAAAGGGGTTTTAAAAATAAATCTTTTGTTTAAAAAATTAAAGTGCGAAAATTGTTTTGAAAGGTTTGTGGAAGTAAATATTTTTGTTTAAAAGATTTATAAATGGTGATTTGTTTAAACCATTTGAAAGAAAAGTTTTGGATTTTGAAGTTGTAACTTAACAGAAATCCCATATCCATATGTTTTTAAATATTGCGCTCATTATTCGGTTTAGCCGGGAGAGGACCTTGTGTCATATAACCCATTCCGAATAATGATACGACGATATGGATAGCATTTGCAGACCGGTGGTGAAGACCGGATACTTTCGAAAGCGAAAAGATGACCTGTCAAATGTCTCTGCACCGAATGGCCCCGGTATAGAGATTTGAGCACCCATTGTGATGGGGAGTCCGGACGTGATTAGAAATTATCCGGATTGCAAGGGCTTTTTCGGAAGTGCCTTCGCTTCTGTTAGAACCCAGAACAGACTTGTATGGATGTGTGTCTGACGTTAAACTTTGAGATGTAAAACTGGAATCTATCAAATACATTTCTGTTTGGTGGCGGAGATTTATTCTCTTAGCTTAACACCCTTCTCTGGGACGTACGAGCTCAGAGGTTATGTAGTTGATGGTTACTATTGATACATTCCCAATTTTGTAATGTGGCATACGAAGTGCTGCTAATCATTTGTTGATCAAAGCATGGCTTTTGTGAGAAGCGTAGCTTTGTGGACGAGACTTCGTCGAGCCTCACACCTCGGAAATGGTCGAAACAGGACGAATGCAGCAAGGTTATAGGGAGTAGTGCCCCTTAGGGTATGTGCATTTCCTTTTGGATAGAAGTGGTATCATGGTATGGAGCCCAAATACTTAACTTATATGGATATCGCAAATATATATATTACTTTGTGATTGTTGTTGTTGGGGCCCCAGATAAAGGTTGTTTACAACCGGGGGATGGCTTACTCGTGTCAGTGATTACCTATTTTTGCAGAGGTAACCCGACCTTGTGTTGGCAGAGATCCGGTTATGTTCTCGGGGCATCCCTCTAGAGGCGTACCCATGTGACAATGGGAAGTTCCTTGGCCTGACCATTTGTTGGAAATCCAATCACCAATACGCGCCTTGTACGGTTTTAGTTGTAGAACCTGCCATCTAACATGGTAGCTATAGTAGGCATACTATAATGGTACGTATGCTGGCTATGATTAATATTATATTTTCGAAATGTTTTCAGCACTATGCACTAATAATAATATCAAATGGTTTTCGCGTATTAAGCATTTTTTACTATCATAAGGAGAAATCTCCTCCAAGTGTGTGATTGCATTATGTGTGTGGCGGGAGGCCTTATGGTAGTTTCATTTTCAAAAAGCATTGCGATTTTTTTTCAAGTTCTATTGTTTGCTTTTGATAAGAATAAACTGCTTTATTTTCAGACAAAACTGTTTTGTTTGCTCATACCAGTCCCATGACTGACCCGGAGTTTATTGTTCCTTTCCTAAACTCTGGGTGCCCACTATTTTCCACACGGGCGGTCTAGAGTTAGCTTTTTCAGATAGTAGATATAGATATCAATTCGATAGCCTTCAGCTTTCTCTTTGGTATTCTTTGAAGACTTTGGATATTGAAGTCTTTGATGACTGACCTGCTGAGCTTGGTGCAACGTGATGGTGGTTCGAACTATTTCTCGATTGGTGCTTTGGAGTTAGAGTTGTTGTTGCTGTTTGGAGTTTTTGTTTTCCGCTGCTATATCATATTGTTATTCCGCTGTAGCATTGTTATCTTATATCTCTGATATTGATTCATATTGTATCATTGTTGTATCGAATGTTGTGTATCAATTATATTCATTTCTTTTCTTCCGCTGTGTTGTTATACTTGATGTGTTATAAGCTCCGGCGAACCAGATTCGACGTTTGGATCTGCGGCATTTGAATACGAGTGTTGTATTCGGTGCCGATTTTCGAAGGTCGAGTCAGGGTCATTAGAAAAAGTTAAACTTATGGATTTTTAATCGTATTCAACTTTATTTTGAAGTAAAAAGTTTTATTTACTTAAAATAATGTAACATATAGAAAGAAATGGAGTTTAATAACCATTTGATTTATAAAATAAAGTGTTAAAAATTATGGTCCATATAGCGATAGTCGTTATAGATGTAGTTTTGAAAATCTATGATTTTAGTGGGTATAAAAGGTTATCTACTTTAAATATTTTTTAAATTCCTTTTGAACATTTTTTATATGGGTTATATAAGTATTTGAAGAAAAAATTAAGGTTTAAAATTACTTTTTAATGGTGTTTAATAATTTTAAGGTAAAGGTTCATTGTATGATACATATAAAAGTTGTTTATTTAGAATGGAGTTTTTAAACAATATTAAGGAATTATTTTAAAGTAATGTTTTATATAAATGTTTAAAGAGATTTGAGATATAAAAGGATTTATTTTGGGATGTTTAAACAAAGGTTTACCAAAGGAAATCTACATGTTTTTTTCAATGTCAAATTCTTTTTTAAAGTAGTGGCTTTTTAAGATGTTTTGAATGGAAATATAAACTTTGTTGAAAGTGTTTAAAAGAAGTTTGAAATTTAATATGAGATTTATTATTTGACATAATAAAGCAAGTATTTACTTTGATATAAAGTAAAGACCTATCCTTTTCAAATCAAATGTGGTTCTAGCACCAAGGATTTCCAAGTAAGATTTGACATGGAAATATTAAAGGATATTTTAAGGATTGTTGAGTGGAATTTTAAAGTGAAGAAAGTTTGTTTGTAACACTTTGTTTTAAATGAATATTACATGGGATTTATGAAATCGTATACTTAACATTAAACTTTGAGGTAGGAAAATTTCCACTTGTCCAAAAAGATAAGAATATCGTCAAGTCAAGGTTTGGGAGGTAATAATACCCCAATTTGAACCGCCACATTGCTATCCAAAGAATAGTTTAAGTTTGAAATCAAATATTGATTTTCGGCATATAAAGTATTATTTTCGTATATGAATTGGGTTATATATGGAAATTAAGTAATCCTATACTTGCACTGAAAGTCGATGAGCGAATTGATCCTCTATCTGTAGGATTTAGTATCGAAGTGCTAAAGGCAAGCCTTTGATATTCAACCAGTGCTCTAACTTACCTGATTTTTATTCTAGGCGAGGGATAGAGTATGTAACGACCCAGAATTTCACTGCTTTGATTTGCGAATATTTAATTAATTTTAAATTTTCAAAAAATGGTTTTATAATGAAAATAAAACTCTTTTTAATAATAAATAATAATGGTGAAATATTTTTTAAAATTTGTTTACAAAAATATATAGTTCGATGAAGAAAAAGAAAATGTGACCGAAAATTGTTTCCCGAATTTTCAACGTTTCATCGTATAAAATTGTTTATAATCTTGTGTAACACTTTTTATATATATGCACACATATACTAAGTATATAACATGAGATTAATAATATATATTAAGGTTAACAAACTTAATTAAGTTAAGATAATAATCGATGTGACATATTGGCAACTAAAATATTAAAAGTCATGTCATTAGAGACAAGAAATGACATAATGGCAACCTTGGGTACTTATATTCATAAATGCATGTAGTGTTAGGAGGAGACATGGATGCATGCATGGGTAGGTGGTGTGTAAGGAGAGGAGGGTAAAGTACAAGGGTATTTTGATAATCTCACTTGTTTACATATTATAAAAACTACTTTTTCAAAATTCTTTTTCCATTTTCTAATTTCATAAGCTCTAAGGTAATTTTAATGGCTTCTCTTACATGTTCTAAGTTATAAAATTCTTTCTTTTTCATTTAAAATGTTAATAGAAACTTATTTAAAAGTTCCTTCTTTTCCATTTAAATTTCTTCCATTTTACCCGAATTGGTTTCACCTATAACTTTTTACAAAAAAACTCCAAAACCAGATTTTTGTTTTTTAAAACATGTATATTTCTAGTGGCTACAACTATATGGTTTACCATATTTTCTTATTTCGAGCTTAGATGCTCCAAAAATTCAATTTTTTGCAAGAGTATTTTTTAACCTAGATTTTGATATTTGAAAATACCCCTCACTGTTTTGGCTATAACTCCTCAAAATTTAACCTTTTGAGTAATTCTTATTTTTAAATGATAGAGGAAAAAATAATCTAAAACTTCCTTTTTGATCATTTTTCAAATATGAGAGGAAAGGGTCAAGAAATCGAGTGCAAAATGGCCCATTTTCGAGAAGAATTTTTGGATTTCCAAGCTTCCTGAAATTTCAAAGTGTGTCAAGTTTTCAAAGGATTTCCGGTGAATGAGCTATGAATTTTTGGGAAAGTTTTTACTTTTATGTTAGTTAATATATTGTGTGAGGTGATGGTTAGTATTGGTTAATTTATCATATGGTGGTTACGCACACATGCGCGCGCGCACACACATATGAATGTATGTATGTATGTATGTATAGACAAGCGCACTTGTTGCTTGGATATGTAAGGACATTTGACTTGAATGTAAAGTCTAAATGGTTAAAGATTAGATCTTGCTTATGTTTGTGGAATGATGTTATCCTAGATGTTATGGTTGTGTATGGACTTGGGTACGTAATGTATAAGCTAAGAAGAAGTTGGTACCTTTGTAGGGTATTAGAGAATTTGGAATCTTATGTAAGAAAGTTATGGTTTTAGTTTTTAAAAATCGAACATTTGGTAAGATTTAAACTTGTATTAGTTTTAAATGCTTATTTTTGTTTTTAGAAAGTTAATGAGCTTTAAGTTAAAGTTTTCAAAAGAAGGACAGAAACAAGTTAAAGCTTACGGGTAGCCACTGCCATAGTCGTTATGGATAAAGTTCGCTTAAAAATTCAATTTTTTTCTGTTTTGCAAAGTTTGGTTTTATACTTCAAAGTGTTTGTAAATATTTTATAAAGTAAGTAATAATTTTTTAAAATTTAATTAAATATTTAGTAATTAGTTGTTAATTAATTAGGTTTTAGTAATTGATAATTAATTAAATGTTAAGAAGGTTTGTTAACTTCAATTAAACAAAGATTAGTTCTTCATTATTATCTTTTAAAGTTAGGAATTATTTTAATTAATTATCAATTAATTAAATTAATTATGGTTTAAGTAAATTATTTATATTTAATTTATAATTCATTAAATATAGGGCTAATTATTAATCAAGAGTTTAATTATTTGATTAAAGATTTAATTTATAATAAATTATTTATTAAAGGTTTAATTTTTTGTTTAAGTTTAATTAAATATTATATAATTAATTGATATTAATTAACATTTAATTATTAATGAAGGTTTAATTAATTATTTAATAATTAATAAAGGATTAAGTTGGGTTTAATTAATAGTTAATTATTATTTAACTATTTAATTTAGTTAAGATTCAATTAAAATTATTTATGATTTAAATAAGGATTTAATTATTTTTAAAAGGTTCTAAAAGTTTTAAATCCTTTGGTTTTCAAATGTAAAATGGTTCAAAGGTACTTCTATTTCAAAGATGGTTTACATACAAGTGATTCAGGTGTTGATACCGTAAAGAAAGCATCTAACTGTGAATGAGTTATAACGTAGATTGTTGGGTTGTTTGGACATGTGTTAGCAAAATAAATCCCCATTCTGCTATAAATTGTATGTTTTGTGGACATGTGTTAGCAGAATAAATCACTGTTCTGCTATAATTTAGTTGAATGGTTTGAACATCTGTTTAGCAGGACAAATCCCCACCCTGCTATTATGTTAGTTCATATTGATATGTTATTCCTTGATTTGGATGTGAGTGTATTTACATACATGTTGATCTATGTAAATAACTGTTAAGTGAATTGAAATGGAAACTTAAGGGTAACTTAAAATAAAACCATTGGGATTTCTAAGCCTGTTTTCAAATTAGTAAAGAATGTTTTTGAATTAGCTTTAATTCTTTAATCAATTTGGGTTTAAAGGTTATAAATGAATTTTAAATTTTATTATTATTTTATAAAGTTATTTTTAAATAATATTTGGTTTTTAGAAAGGGGTTTATTAAATAAAAGGTTTTACCTAAAGCGATTTAATGGTATCTTGAAAATGATATTTAATAAAGGAGATTCTATAAAGGAATTATGAAGGAAGATTTTTAAATAGTTGTAAAAATAGAATGATATTTAATAAACATTTTAGATATTTTTGAAAGACGTTTTAAATCAAGTTTGAAAAAATTGTAAAGAGGTTTGAAATGTGAACTGAACTTATAAAAGAACTTTTATAAGGAATAAGTGAATGGGTTTTATTAAGTGAATGAGTTTTATACTAAGTGATGTTTTGAAAGGGAATGGTTTAGCCATTTAATATGCAATGTGAGAAGAGAGAATTTTTCATATGTTTTTGGTAAATGTTTATATTGTTTTTCAAGTAAAAAAGATGTCAGGGGTTTGAGAAAAGTGTTTTAGAAAAGATCCTTTGATAAAGTTTTATAAAGTGATTTTATTACTTAAAGATTAATTACTAAAGGCTTAAATGATCCCAAATGGAATTGAATGAATGTTTGATTTTTTTTTTGTTTGATAGTTAAATAACAAACTATCAAATCTAGACGAAAACGCGACTTTGGAAATATCCAGGAGAAACATGGAAATTATATGGTACAGTTACCGTCGGTGGTGCTATACTATACGTATAAATTCATTTAGTCTTTTAGGATTAATGATAAGAAAATCCATCCACTAACGGTTAGGAGGTAAACTCCGCTTTTATCTTTTATCCGCTTATTTCCGAAATAACTGGGGTTGAATTTACCGAAATTGTCGAAAGTTGTTTCGAAGAGACCGGGATCGAATATGTTGTTTGAAAACCACTTCGATCCAACTCAAGTGTTTCGAACTGAAGACATCTGGAAGAGTATGGAATCAAAGATGGAGTTTTGGAGTGCATGGCATACTTGATACTAATCCTGAGGGTGATCCTAAAATGGATGTCGTAGAGGTAGTACCTTCGGTTTCGTTCAGACCTACAACGAACTTGTATGGATAAATGTCGGCACTACATTGCTTCTTGGGGCAGTTTTAGCATTCCATGATGGTTGCTATATAAAATGGTAATCGTAGTATCAAGCCTCATAAAAGGTAAAATGACTAAAGTAGGGACGTGTCGCATGGCTATGTGGGTCGCTCCCATTAGGGTATGATCATCCCAAGATCTAGTGTCGATATCTCTATGTATGATTCGGGGCCCTTATGGCTGTTGATTGCAACCAAAGGGTAATCATATTCGGCGTTATCCAGTAAGAGGTAGGGCTGGTCTTAAGTAGCAGAGGTGCAATGCGTTGTGATCTCCCGTACATTTTATCTAGAGATGTGCAGATTCGGTGGGTAAACCCTTACCCTTTCATAGTTGGAATTCATTCTCCAATAAGTGCCTTTGGACTTGATTATATGCCTGTTATGCCGAAATTTAGTAATGTAACAATTTTGGCTATGATTACTATATATTTGTACCTTAGACATTATCATATACCACTAGATTTTCTTAAAAAAGTTTTGGTTATCGTAAGGTAAAAACCCGTCTGTGTTTGTGTGTGGCGTGGTCTTATGAGATACCTTTGATTTTAAAAGGTTTTACAAGTTAAATAAAAAAATTCCTAGTGATTTGAGTTTCTTATGTTGGCTTTCGAGACTGACTCGTGTGTTATTGTATTATAATGCTTGGATCAGACCGAGTATATTTACATATTGCATTGAATGCATTGGAGCTCAAAAGACGAGTTTGGGGTCTTTAAGTCGTATTCTCATATATGTTTATTTTTCCGCTGCTTTGTTATTGAAATTATCAAAAATTATGAGGACGGGTTATTATAACTGTCTAGGCCAATAATTATAATTATTGTTGTACTCTGATGGATGTATATGTACAACCGTTTCTCTTTGTAAAAATCATTGATATTATATTATATGTTGTTCCGCTGCGATTGTGAGATTCTATGTTGTTTTTAGTTTCTTTACTCTTCTTCTTCTCTTTTAATTTCTTCTTTCTTTCCAATAACTATCCATCTTTCTATTTGATTTAGGTTAGACATGTGTGGTTTATTGTCATCTTGAATGGTACGGAAAATCGGGTCGTTACATAGTAAGTCGAGAATATCAAAAACGTGACAAGGGAGGAGATTTTATTTTCAAAAGTGATCTTTATAAATAATGGCAGTATGGAAAGTATTCTTTTCATACTTAACACAAAATTCCAAGGTATGGAAACTTGTCTCCATCTGTGAGAATTAAGAACGTATGTCGAGTCAAGGATAATTCTCTAACTTGTCCGACTTCGTTGTTAATCAAGGGATGGTCCCTTTTTGAAATCAGAAGTGATGGTTAGTATACTTAGTCTGATTTCCATATGATCCATTTACGTACAACAAAAGGAAAGTGGTTTGGGTTTATACTAATAATTTAGACGACATTTGTTTTGGCCCGGCTAAATATGATTTTGGAAAAAGGGAAAATGTTTTCTAAGTATTGGAAGTGAAATGGTTTGTGAATATACTAATACCATTGAGATAAACATATAAATATTTTTTAAATAATTGGAAAGAGATTTTAATCAATGAAAGGATTAGCTAAAGAGGCTTAGTTGTTTCTTATGTGCTTAAATTATGATTGGTTTCGGTGAAAAATTAAATTTCTGATTTGATTGTTTTGTTTAATTGATGGTTAAATAATCAACTATCAAATCTTGATCAAACTATGTCTCTATAAATATCTAGAAGAAACATGGGAATTATGCGGTACGGTTATCTTTACTAATGCCATATTGTACATATAAACTCGTTTTGCTTTTCTATGAAAAATAATAAGGAAATCCGACCTCGACCGGTTAGGAGGTGATCTTCGCTCTCATGTATTGTCTATTTATTTCCAAAAGAACTGAAGTTGAGTTTACTGAAAATATGTCGATTGGTTTTGGAACGCCCAGTAAGCAAGAGAGTGTAATTATGTAAGATGATTCGAAAGCGTAACCACTCTGAAACCATATATGCATTCTACACATTGGAAGAGGTTCATGGTTGGTAAAAGATGATGGGATTGAAGACGAAGTTCTTTAAAATGTAAAGACTACTTGACACTAATCCCGTGGGTGATTCTGAAAATGAATGTAGTAGAAATAGTGCCTTCAGTTTGTTTATATCCTGACCAACTTGTGCGGATGAATCCTGGCATTGCATTATGGCCTAGAAGGTAGTTTTAGCATTCCAAGTGGGGTTTCCTAAATGGGAAAAGGTGATCGTGGCCTCACGAGCCTCACCACCCATTAATGATTAAAATCACGGGGTGCTGTAGAGCTATGTGGTTCGCTACCATTAGGAGCATCATTCCTCAAATATAGATCGATATTTATGGATTTTTGTATGCATGCGCATGAAAAAAGGGTGGGGTCGGGTGCAATGTTTATAACCTCGGTGCCTAAGGGATGATGCACTCTGGCTATGTCATGTTAGAAGGGCAAGCCAGCTCTGTGTTTATGGGGGGTCATAGTAGGGTCCTCGGTACATTTTCTAGAGATGTGCTATGATAGGTGGTACCCTAGTGTCTCATCATTGACGGAATCCATTTTCCAATAGGTGCCATGCGGTTTTGGTTGTAGAACCTAGTACTATTGAATGTAATTATAGGTAACCATTCTACATATGTTATATGTTAATTTTAAACCATAGGCATTATTATAATATAATTGGATTTCGAATAAAAATTATTTGGTTATCGCAAGGTAAACACCTTTCTATGTATATGTGAGGCATGGTCTTATGAGGTACCTTTATTTTCAAAGGTCTTTTTAAAAGTAAAAATCTATATTATTTGAATTTCTCACACCGGCTTACTAGATTTATACCGGTGTTATTTTCTTATAATACTCTAGTTAGACTTGAGTATATTTCAGATTTAGTCATGGATGCTTTGGAGCTTTAGGAGACAAGTTGGATGACTCCAAGACTTATTCTTGTATTTTATCTTCCTTTGTTTTTCTTGTTTGCATTTATCAACAGTAGTAAGGAAAGACTGTTATAACTGTCCAGGCTGATTATTGATTAGGTACTCTGATTGGTATATGTACATTAAAGGTTAATTTTGTAAAGATCTATATATATATTATATATTACTCGTCATGATGTGGGATTCTGTTTTATCTTTTCTTTTCTTTTACCCTAAAAATCTATCTTTTTGACACTTTGATTCTCGGCATGTGAATACTATGGATATATTATTGTCGGCTACTGAGGGTCGAAAAGGCAGGTTGTTACATTTGGTATCAGAGCCAAGGTTTAAGTGAGAAACTTGGCCTTGGTGGGGTAAACTCATTAGAGATTGGGTAAATGACACCCGAGAATGAGTTTAGTGTCATATATATGACAACATATTTGTTATTGCTATAGAAATGTTTTGTGTTGATCGGTTTGTTAAGTTTGGATTTTGGATTATGGTGATACGTTTGGCCAACGTTATTGATAGGGACTCCTAAACACTTGAATAGGGCAAACCAACACACAGATTTTGAAATAGGTAAATTAAATAATTTTACTTGGGATTATATTTTATGTATAAAAGAAAAATTTTCAAAAATTGATATAATTATTTTTGATTTGTTTGTTTGTTAGGTAATGATAATGTTTGATTATTATCATTTGTTAGTCATGCTCTTACAGATTAGAGCAATGGCTATTGCCTATTGATTTATACATTTACCTTTTGACAACATGGAATGGGTAGATAGAAACTGTGGCAACATTGAAACAAACACCTTGCGAATTAAGTTTCACGGTTTGACTACAAAGCATTTGGTGATTATGTTGGGTTAAAATTGGATTTTAATAAAAGATGTTTATTAAAATAAATTTAAGATATTTTGTAATGCAAGAAGGAATAATTTTATATAAAGATGATTTTGTAAATTTGGATTATAAAAATGTGTTTTATAAATTAAAGGGTTTTTTCAAATTTTAAAATCCCGGTGTCTTCGAAAAAAAATTCAAATGGTTTTTGCAAAAAAGTAATAACATTACTACTTGAAAGTATTTATAAGTAAACATTTTCGAAACGTGAATTTTAAGTAAGTACATTTTCTTTGGATAATTCGAGGAATGAGTTTCGATTTTTCGGTGGTGATTTGAATGATCTTTTAGGTGACAATTAGATATTTGCTTAAGCAAACGTTGTAGTGCACTAAGTAAATTATTCTCTTTCTCATTGTATGATTGAAATGAGCTCGAATCCAAATGAACCAAAAGCTAATTGGTAAGAGATATTTTCTTAACACTGCTTATCTGGAAATATACACAATATTGTTTCAAAATAGGATTTGAAAAGGAGAAGTTTTTTATGTTGACTAGTTCAAGTGGCTCGAAAATGACTAAAAATGGGCAAGAGATGTGTTCAGATGGTAGTCCTATAGTTTGCACTAAAGCCGACGAGTAGATTGATCCTCTATCTTTAAGATCTAGAATCAAAGTGCCAAAGATAAGGCTTTAATATGCAACCAGTTCTCTAACTTACCTGGCTTTGATTCTAGGCGAGGGATAGAGTAAGCCGAGAATATCGAAAATGTGACAAGGGTAAGAAATTTGATATCCCTAAATGATTTTATAAATTATGGTGGCATGGAAAGTATTCTTTTCATACTTGACACAAATTCCGAGGTATTGTAATTCGTCGCTACTTCTGAGAATTAGGAATGTATGTGGAGTCAAGGATACTTCACTAACTTGTCCGACCTCATTGTTAATCGAGGGATAGACTTTGCTTGAAATCAAAAAGTGGTGGTAAGTATATTTCGTCCAATTTCCATACCTGTTTACTTAACACTAAAAGGAAAGTAGTTTAGGTTTGTAGTAATAATATTTTAAATGACATTTGTTTTGGCCTGGTTAATTATGATTATAGGATAAAGGGAAACTGGTATCTCAGTATTGAAAGTGAAATGGTTTGTGAATATACTTATATTTTTGAGATAAGTATATATATATTTCAAATATCGGGAAAGAGATTTTGGTTAATGAAATGATTAATTAAAGAGGCTTAGAGGTTGCTTATGTGCTTAAATCATGCCTGGTTTTTATGTGAAATTAAATCTCTGATTTGATTTTTTTGTTTATTTCACATTCAAATAATCAGCTATCAAATCTTGATCAAAATATAACTATGGAAATACTTAGAAGAAACGCAAGGATTATATGATACAATTATCTTCGGTAATGCTATGTTGTACATATAAACTTGTTTTTCACTTCTAGGAAAATGTTAGGGAAATCCAACTCAGCTGGTTAGGAGGTGATCTTCGCTCTTATGTATTGTTTATTTATTTCCAAAAATACTAGAGTTGATTTTACTGAAAATCTACCTATTGGTTTTGAGCACCCGGTAAGTGGAGGAGTGTACTTATATGAGATGACTCAAAATCGTAGCCACTCTAAAATCATTTATACGTTCTACGCTTTGGAAGAGGTTCGTGATTAGTTTGAGATGTTGAGAATGAAGTTGAAGTTCCAAGAAATGCAAGGGTTACTTGCTAATAATCCTAAGGTGATTTCAAAATGGATGTAGTAGAAGAAGTTCCTTTAGTTTGTTCATATCAGGAACAATTTTTATGGATGAATGTTAGCATTGCATTATGCCTGGAGGGCAGTGTTAGCATTCCAAGTAGGATTTACTAAAGGGGAAAAGATAATCGTGGCCTCACAAGCCTCATAACCCAGTAATGACTAAAATCAAAGGGTATTACAGTGCTATGTGGTTCGCTACCATTAGGAGCATCATTCCTTATATCTAGATTGAAATTTATGGATTTTGGTATGCGTGCGCATGGAAAAAGGGTGGGGCTAGGTGCAATGTTTGAAGCCTCGATGCTTGAGGGATGATGTAATTTGGCATTGTCATGTTCAAGGGGTAGGATGGCTCTGTTTTTACGAGAGGTCAAGATGGGTCTCTCAGCACTTTTTCTAAAGCTGTACTATGAAAGATGATACCCGGGTGCCTTATCATTGATTGAATCCATTTTCCAATACATGCCTTATGGTTTTACTTGTCGAACCTGATACTATTGAATATAATTATGGGTAACTAATCCAAATATGTTATATATTTATTTGAACCTATACATTATTATAGTATCTCTAAATTTTCTAATAAAAACTGGTTTTGATATCGTAAGGTAAACACCCGTTTGTGTTTATGTGTAGCATGGTCTTATCTTTATTTTCAAAGGGCTTTTTAAATATAAAAATCCATGTGATTTGAGTTTCTCACGCTGGTCTACCAGACTGATCCGGGTGTTATATATTATAATACTTGGGTCAAACTCGAGTATATTTCAGATTTAGTCATGGATGCTTTAAAGCTTCAAGAGAAGAGCTAGACGCCTCCAAGTCGTATTCATATTTATCTTTCGCTATTTTTCTTATTTGCATTTATCAACAGTTATACGGATAGGCTGCTATAGCTGCCTAGGCTGATGATTGATTAGTTACTCTGGTTGGTGTACGTATATTAAAGGTTTCATTTTGTAAAGATCTATGTATACTATACATTAGTCATCAAGGTATGAGATTATGTTTTTTCTTTTCTTTTCCCTCATCCCAAAAATCTGTATTTCCAACACTCGAATGCTCGACACATGAATACCGTGGATGCATTAGTGTTGACTTTTAAGGGTTGAAAAGGTCGGTTGTTGTTGGATAAGTTGTTATAACTGTCTAGGCTATTGATATTATTAGAATTGTAACCCTGAAATGCTATATGACTTAGAGTGACAGCTCGTACTATCTTTCAATATTATAAGTTATCATTCTACTATGAGATTTCGATATTATGTTCTCTTCTTTTTTGTTCTGTTTTCTTTTATTTTACTCTAACAAATCGTCATTCCGGCACTTGGATGCCTGACACGTGAATACCGTGAATGTATTAATGTTACTCGAGGATTGAAAAGGTAAGCCATTACACCCAAACTATACCCTACCCAATGAATACTAAGCTAATGAAACCATAATTCTCTAATAAAAAACTTACAGTAATCAAACTCTGCCAAAAATTTCTCTCAAACCCTAATTTCAAAAAATTCATAAAACTAAATCTATTCAATATAAGATATAAGATCAAGCAAATAAAGGCGAATAAAGGTGATCTAAGGAGGAGCTATCGATTTGGCGGCTAAATTCTCGAGTGCAAGCATTAATAAGAGCTTAGGGTAGAGGTGAATGGGCACAAATATGATAAGTTGATTATTGTAGTTATTCTAAACTATTGTAATTGATTAAGATTTAGAAAACCCTATATTGAATAAACTAATATGTTAAAATGCAAAGTTGAATCTAAACCCGTTTAAATTGTCGGTTAATTGTTAATTAGAATTATGCATGTACCTTTTTCTCTTGAAATTGAAACCTCAAATCAACATAACCTAAACCCAATTATGGATTGTTGATTATACTTTAATTAGGGTTCACTAATCACTGTGAATGACCTGATTTCAACATAAAAAAAACCGACAATCGAAAATAAGAATTCCCCAAAAATTGTTTGTCAACTATCGACCTAGGAACTCTAATGATCGACAAATAGTGGTTGACCGAAGGGTATAAGGGATCGACCGTTCATACTAGGACCTATAGGAATTTTTAAATAAGAATTATACGAAATGTGAATTGTTGTGGGCATATTTAAGGGTAATTGGATGCATGCTACGATCTATAGGAAAAATATTTTCCTATGAGAAGACGTTAGGTCGTGGCGGTGTTAGATAAATGCTATTTACCTAATTTAGGATTATAATCAATTCGAGGCAATGTAGTTTTGTTAATGGCACTCATAGGTGGTTCCAACAATGAGCGTGCAGTTGGCACGGATGCTTGATGGACTGGGTCCGACATATCGGAAGGTCCTAGTATTCACAAATTTCTGACGCACATGATACAATTGGAGAGGAGGACTTGGAGCGGGCAATAAGAGGCCAACGGTATGATCCAAGCGTAGTATGGGGGAATGTTCCCAGTAGCTTAGTTGTGGTGATAGTAGTGGAAGCTTATGTCCACAGTAGCCTAGTGGCGGTGTCTTTTACTGTTAGTATCCAAGAGGGCAGTGTATTATAAATTGAGTAGCTTTAGGAGCAGTGGTCGATCATTAAATATGAAATTCAATCCTTCGTTCAACCCAATGAATTTGCCTGCATAATTAATAGTGTGGGAAATGTACTAGCCAAGAACTCTTAGGTAACAGACCTTAGGAATTCACAAACACATGTATCACATCCTATATCATTTAGAGTAGTATTAAAGTAACTGTACATGATCATCATGTTAAACCTGTACTCATTCACTAGATTTTGTCTGACCCACTCCCTCCTTTCCCTTTTTTCCAACCACAGGATGACAGATTAGCAGTTGGTTAGGCATAATACGTGGAGAAAGAAGCTCACTATTGGAGTTTTCATATTCCTGTTGTCCGTAATGTAGTTATTTGCTATATTAAAATTTTGTAAAACATATTTTATACTTTGGAATAGTGTATATGGCAAATAAAGTATTTTAGAGACTTTTTTCTGAAATGTCTATTTTTCAGTACTTATATTTTTGTTTCTTCGACCGTGAGATTTGAAATTGTAGAATGTTTTAGAACTAACCGTTATAATTATGCTCTAATATGTTTTAAAAACTTTACAACTCGTATTTCTTGGCATGACGCAAGTTCAAAAGTTAAATTACACTTTGGATCGGTATGTTGGGACGTGTAGGATGTTACATTTGGTACCAGAGTTTAGGTTTAGGATTCATTAGGACTTAGTCATGTATTAAGCCAATTTATTTGAAATAAAATGGTTTTTCAAAAGGTTTTCTAAAATGTTTACAAAAGTTCCCAAAAATGCACCTTTTAAAGGTATATATATATATATATGTATGTATGTATGTATGTATAGATAAAAGGTTTTAGTGGTCTTACACACGCACACGCACGCACGCACACACACACACACACACACACACACACACACATATATATATATATATATAAGTATAATAAGAAAGAATGAAATAAAGTAATTTTATGAAGTACCATCTTTAGGAAAGGTTGAGAATAATTCTCAATCACAGATAGTGAGAATGCGTACAAGTATTTGGTGATAAGATGAGCCTAATCTAACTAAGAGAGCTAATTATGATTTTTTGATATATGTACTAGTAAAAAACACCCTAAACATGTGAGCACATAAGGTAGTAGTTGGCATATCCCTTATATAAGCAAACAATGGTGGTTTCAAGTGAATATTAAAGTTATAACAATTAAGATGGAAAATGAATCTTTCCTACTTATTGGAGTTCACCAAATTGAGAAAGGATAATAAAGCTTTTATGACCAACTTACAGCAACATGTAAATTATGGACTTAAGGATGAGTAAGGAGGATTAGTAACATGAGACCCATGTAAAAGGAATATGATATTGGCAACGTGACAGAGAGCATATCAAATTAAAGACTGATTTCCAAATTAGAGTAGGGACCCTATTCATATATCGATAGTTGTCCCAAGGACTCCTATTTATTTAAGGTATGTGTAGAGTATTTTTATATTGAATTGGTAAATTATATTAGAAAATAAAATTGAGTTAAATATCTTTAAAAGGAAAAATGGAAACCTTATGCACGAGCCAATGATAGAGATAAGTAGGCTTAGATAATTGGATTGCTATTGTCTACTCCAATTTAAGTGATAAACCACTGAAAATGTTTCCTAAAAATTTAAAAAGTAGATGTCTGATATTTTAGATGGAAAAGACGTTGATTTATGATTTGATATGAAATAATCCGATAAATTTATGGAAATTTGTAAAAGATAAAATTTAAGAATTTGATAAAAAGTGATTATCAATTACCATTTTTAAAGTTTTGTTTTGTCTTTTGGGCACATTGTTACGTTTACCCTCGATGTCCACTTTACTTTTAACAATAGGACCATTGAAAAATAATTTTTTTGAGAAGTAGGTAAGATCAACTTGTGAACTCCTTTTATAAATAAGAAATGCTTGGTGTTTGAAATGTCTTTTACCAATACTTTTGTCAAACTCTAAAGTAATAATTGTAATAAGTTAAAAATACCATATATTATTTAAAAATATATTTTTGTATAATTTCTTACTTATAAAATAAAATGTTAAAATGGTGTGCTTTATGTATGTTTTGTTAAATTAAGCTTAAACCATTTTGATAATTTAAATAAAGAAAATGTCATGATCTTGATAAGAAGGAAATAGCTGTTAAAAATGAAACGAGAGTTTTATAATTTTAAACATTACTAGTTTCATGGAAATGATGTTAAAAACCAAAGTTTTTGATTTAAAAAAAAGTAAAAATATTTTGACTATCACTTAAACTTTTAAAAAAAATCAGAGTTAGGCAAACATCTCAGCTTACTCTTTCGTTATTTAGAAATATGCCTTATCCAAATCATACATCCATACTTCCTCACACAAAGATTCTACGATTCAAATCATACTTGGGTAAAAAGATACAAGCTAGTGCTCAGCCTTCACCACTACAGAAAGTTTGACCTATTACTCTATCCTTTAAAATCAAACATTGATTGAAAGGGTTGCTAAATTTCCATTTTTCTTTTTATCCCAGTCCCAACCCTTCCAAGGCTTCCAAATTCCTTAGTCAATATTGTCCAAGTGTGCTACTTAATCCTATTTTATTCTATCAAAGAATGCTATGTATATAGGAAGGTTTGAAGCGTAAAAAATGGTCAAGTAGGTCTGCTTCAATTCTTAAATAGTAAATTAAGTGACAAAGGGGCGGTTCGAGTATTGGTCAATACCACAAAGATAAAGATAGGATACTTGTAGGCTACGGACAGTCGAGGTGTTATGTTGTTTCACTGGAGGCTATAGGTAGCTAGGTTGACATGAGTGGGAAGTTGTACTAATAGAATAGCAGTCTCCATAGTATCATAATGCGGTGGTACTAGTGGAAATTGGTTACCACGGTAGTCGACGGTCATGTTACCCTATCGAGTTCTATCATTGTAGATGTGTTCCAAGCATTCTTATGCAAATCTTGGAGTTATATGATTAGAAGTTGGATGTATTTAAACCTAGAAATCAAAGCTAATTAGAGTTTTTGAATAGTAGTTTTGGCCTTTACAAATGACCAAACAGATAGGGTAAGAGTGGAGTCAAAAGAATCTTTAATCCTTTCGGGGTATTAATGGAAGGAAATCGACTTATTTCTCGATCGGAAAGCTAGCATGCTCACATACCATTTTAGCGTAATAAGTTTGAATTTCACTCGGTAATTTATCTTTTTCATCACCTAAGAAGTCGAAGCAAAAGTGAGGAAGCCACATTAGACTTCTTATAGGTCTCCAAGAAAGCAGCATCTCGCTAATTGCGATGTCTTGAGAATTAAGGATATTTCTTTAAAACCCTTCCTTAATTTGACATATTTATTTAAGAGTTCCAAAGGAACAGGACCGCTTGAGATTTCTAATTTAAAATTTCATATGCTACTCAGGTTAAATTTATTTAATCATTCAGATTCATACAAGAATGATTTCCTATGAAACTCAAAAATAAATCACTTCCTATTATATTTATGTTTTTCGGAGGAAAGTTAATAAGAAGTGAAAGGAATAGAGACAACTCTGGGGAGATTCCAACATGCCCCTGGATGAGGATCGGACCTGTGCTTATCCAAGTATCTACCATAAAAGCGTTTGAGCAAACCCCATAATTGTTGCCTAATTAGGAAAAATCAACAAATATTCCCCAAGAGTAAACAGTATAGAGAAATTATTCTGATGCCCTCATATCATTAATCAATTTCCAAAAGAGGGTCGTTAGTTTTGCATTTTCCACTAAGAGTCTCTCCCAATGAAGGCGTGCCTTCTTCATCTGCGGAGAAACTTGCCTCTCTTTGAAAAAACTTAATTTTAAGGTGATGGCTGTGAGATCTTTGTATTTCTCAGACACCTCATCATACGTTTTTAGTTGTCTATCCAAATCTCTGTTCAATCGATCTATTTCTGTTGTTTCTTTTCAAACATAATATCGTAATAACATATTGATTTTCACCTTAACTAAAATAGTTAGCATGTTAACCAAGATCTATTTAGTAATATAAGATCTTTTAATAAAGAGATCCATAACAGAAAGAGTGGAACCGAAGATGAAGGAATATGTCCCATCCTTTATAGTTTGTGGCCATGAGGAGCTTTGTCCTTCTGGAGAGTACCTTCATTTGGACAATCGGGGATTTCACAAATGCCTGCTGCATAGTACCTCCCGATCCATCCACCCCTTCCCATGATCCAGAGAGACCCTTTCTATAACAACCCTGATTTGAAGATTACCTATAAATATTAAATTATAATGGTAATTATAATTTAATATTGCGAATTAAATCAAAATTGGAGGTTTTATATTGTTTATTTGGAATGGACAATGAAATTTGAATTAAATTGTGAAAATAAAGTTTAGAACTTTATTTTATTCTCGTTGGGGTGATAATAAATGGAAAATGACTTTGTTTTAGGGAAAATGCAATAATTATATTAATTATTGCCCATTACGTCTTTTAATAATTTTTAAGAGAAGTATTTTATTTTTAAGGCGGTTTATTAAAATAAAAAGGTAGAAACTAGTTTAAAATTAAGTTTTGGTTATAAATAATGTTTTTAAATGGTTTGAAATATTTTTCTAAGGAGAAAATAGATTTTGTGGAACTTTAGAAGTTAAAAACATGGTTTTATTTATTTATTTGAGTAAAAAGTGCATTTTTGTTTAATTAAGGAATTTAGTAATAAAAATATTTTAAAAATATAAATTATCCTTTTTATATCATAGAAAATGTCTTATTTTGTATGTATACAATTTTTCACATTTTTCTTGTGTAAGACTTAAGAGAAAATGAATTTTTATTTTGTGTGTATGTGATATATGCACATATATTTATTAAGTGTTGCTTAATTCTTTAGGCCAATTTATTTTCTTTTATTATCAAATCCATTTGGGCCCATTAACACTTTTCTTGGTAAGAGAGGAAATAGAATTAGTTGTACGTTTATTCTATCTTGTGCTTCTTTTTCTTCTTCCAGTAACAAGAAAATAGAAAACCATTCCTCCAAATTGCAAAATTTAACCAATTTCTCAATTAAAATTCAAAAAATTCAAGGCTTTTTGCAATCTAGTGATTAATCAAAGGTAATAAACTCCAAACTATGAAATTTCATCATAAAATTCTGGTTACAGTGAGTGATTTCTACCTTTACTGTATATTTGGTTTTGCACGGTCTTCCTATCTTCTATACAGGTTCTTAGAAGCCATTTTTCAAACAAAAACTTCAACTTTTCTGCTAAATTCGAGTTTTAGCCTTCAATCAGAATGGTGATTCCTAAAACTCACAAATGTTAGCTGAACAAAGCTCAAATCGCTCAAAAATGTGAAGATCTGCTTGTTGTGTAAAATTTTATGTGGTTGATTTTGCTTATTTATAATCTGATTTTTGTTGCTAATTTGAAACCTTATAACTTTTGATTTCAGCAATGAAATGCTGCTGGATTTCTTGCATTTGGTAGCTTGCATGTTGAACTTCATCCCAGTAAAATTTCTTTGAAAAATATTGTTGTTTGATATGTCAAAAGTAGCTCAAAAAATTAGTTCGTAGGCAGAAATCGAGCTGAAGAAAAGTTCGTAAGCTAGGTCAACTTCCTCACCTCCTTGGGTCGAGCCACCTGTTGACCCAAAGGCTCCTACGACCAAGGAGGTTGACCTCAAGGTTGACCAGGGGAAAGGCAAAAACTTGCCTTGTTCTTCCCTTTGTTACGATGTTTTTTAGTCGTTTCACTTCATTTTCTTGCTATCACGATGTCTATCAATAGACTTGCCTTGAACTTAAATTTGAATATCAGTTTGAGTGATTTTCCTTGTTTTTATTCGTTTTTTAGCACGGTTTTCTCTAAATCTTTTTGAAATGATTTTTAAAATTACTTGGCATTTCAAACTAATTATTATGTAATATTTTAAAGTATTTTCAAGTGTAAAATCTATTTATTCTCTATAATTAGGGAAATTTTCAAATTTGGTTTTCAAATTGATTTTGAAAATTGGTTTTCAAAGCCTGTTTTCTCAAGTAAATTATTTTATATATAAAATACACATTTTTGCACTATCCAAGCAAATGAGAAGGAGAATTAAATAGTTTGGTAAAATACGTTGTATGGGAGACATGTGTTTATCTTATTGGTTAATTTCCAACTTCTCTGTTTTATCATTTTGACCTTCGGGTCAAGTTTAACGATGAGACAAGATAAACTGTTTACTGCTTTGAGTGCGAAATTTACTAGCGGTTAGTAAACCGTTTAGTGTGAATGTGTGCTATGGGACATAGTTAACACTGTTTGGATTCCTATCCGAGAGTCGTGAAACATTTTCCATTGCAGCGTATTGCCAGTACTGGACCTTCAAGTCATTGCCATTGCAGCATTTTCTATTGCGGCGTATTTGTCCTCGAGATGGTTGCCATTGCGGCGTTTTCCATTGCGGCATATTTTCCATTATGGCATATTTTCCATTGCGGCGTATTTGTCATTGTGATGTATTTGCCTTCGGGCGTGGTACCATATTTGAGATCAGTATTGGCAGGTTTCGGCCAAAAGCACGTGCAAATTTTGAGATGTTTTCATTGATTTCTGAGTGTATCGACTTTTTCATGGTTGGCCATTCGAGCCATTATATATATATATGGTGATTACCTTAAGCTCCCTACATTGGCGTTAGTTGAGATTTGCCTTTGTCGTTATTATTAATATTTTTCTATTGGTGTTATTACATGAAATTTGCCTTTTAGCGTTTATTTGGGATTATATTCTCCTATGTGGAAAGTTATATTTGATTGCCTTATGGTGTATTTTTGAGATGGTGATTTCTTTGTGTCACAACCCAAATTTCAGCGTTCGAAAATCGACACCCGTACTTCACTTGTACTCGAATTCCGCAGATTCAACCGTTGAAATCTGATTCGTGCCGGAGCTTATAAAACATTGAGTATAACAACACAGCAGAAGAAATGAATATCATTGCTATACAACATTTGATACTTTATGATTACAACATAATTGATACAATTGATATCAACATCAGAGATACAAAAATAACAACGGAAGAAAGTCTCCAAAAGATAATATCTTCAAAAGTCCTTAAGATAGATACTCCAATTAACTGCAACACCATTGCCAATGCTCCAAGACTAGAAAGATTCTAAACATCAAAAAGCGAGAACCACCATCAACACTGAAGTGAAACAACTCGATCCAAAAGTGATTTCCAATATCCAGAGATTGAATGCTATCGAATCTACCCCTATTGTTTGACTATCTGAAAAATCCAACTCTAGACGACCCGTGTGAAAAATTGTGGGCACCCAGAGTTTAGATAAGAAACAATAAACTTCGGGTCAGTCATGCGACTAGTGTGAGCAAACAAAAACAGTTTATCTTTAAAAGCGAAACAAAAGAGTTTAAAAGAAATCCGCAATGCTTTTTGGAAAATGAAACTACCATAAGGCCTCCCACCGTACACACCATGCAAACGCAGAATTGGAGGAGATTTCTCCTTATGATAGTCAAACACGCTTAGCACGCAAAAACCATTTTGATATTATTATTAGTGCATAGTGCAGAAAACGTTTCGAAAGTATAAAATTAATCTTAGCCGCCATAGACATTACGAACTATGCCTACTATAGCTACCATCTAAACAGTGGTGACCACCATAAGTAAATGGCAGGTTATACAATTAAAACCGTACAAGGCGCGTATTGGATGATTGGATTTCCAACAAATGGTCAGGCTAAGGAACTTCCTACACCGAATGGAAAGCCTCTGGAGGGACGTCATCGAGAACCTAACCGGATCTCTGCCAACACAAGGCCGGGTTACCCCTGCCAGGAAGTAACTACTAACACGAGTATGCCATTCCCCGATCGTTACCAACCTTTATCCGAGACGCCTCTCAACCAACAACCACAAAGCAATAAGTTTGCGCAACCACAAAGTTAAGTATCTGGGCTTTATACCATAATACCACTTATAATCTAGAAGGAAATGGTCATACCCTTAGGGGGCTCTATCCCTAAATAACCATGCTGCAACGATTCCTGTTTCGACCATTACCGAGTTGTGAGGCTTAACGAAGTCTCGTCCACAAAGCTACGCTTTTAACAAAAGCCATGCTTCGATCAACAAATGATTAGCAGCACTTCGTATACCACATTACCAAATTGGGAATGTATTACTAGTAACCATCAACTACATAACCTATGAGCTCGCATGTCTCAGAGAAGAGTGTTAAGCTAAGAGAATAAATAGAGAAGGGTGTTAAGCTAAGAGAATAAATATCCGCCGCCAAACAGAAATTTATTTGATAGAAACCAGCTTTACATCTCAAAGTGTAACGTCAGACACACATCCATACAAGTCTGTTCCAGTTCGAACACAACCGAAGGCACTTCAAAAAGAAGCCCTTGCAATCCAGTATTCACAATCCTGATCGGGCTCCCCTTCATATATGGAGATCTCTATACCGGCGTGACTCAGTGCAGAGACAATCGATGGATTATCCTTTTGTTTTCGAAAATACCCGGTCTTCACCACCGGTCTTCAAATGCAATCCATAACGTCGTATCATTGTTTGGAATGGGTTATATGACATAAGGTCCTCTCCCAGCTAAACCGAATAATGAGCGTAATGTATAAAAATCATGTGGATAATGGGATCTCAGTTAAGTCATAACTTATTACCCAAAACTTTTCTTTCAAATGGTTTAAACAAATTACCATTTTCAAATCTTTAAACAAAAAGATTCACTCCACAAAGTTCAACAATCTTCCACAAAGATTCATTCATAGCTTTCAAAACAATTTCAATTCCATTTCTGTAATGACCCGAAATTTTCGAAGCCGAAAATTCCAGATAGTTATGAAAGAAGAAGAAAGAGATAGAAGAAGAAGAAGATCAAAAACCAATATCTCACATTCGCAGCGGATAAAATATAATAATAAATAATAACAGTCTACAAAAGAATATTGTATCTGTCGATTACATTTTAATACATCAGAGTTACACATTTATACAGACACTGGAATATACACAATTACTATGTCATAGATATACAATAATATAATATAGCGGAAGCACTCCAAACGTTCTCGCCATCCAGCTCGCCTCCTGAGCTCCAGAACGTCCTAACCTGAAAATCTGTAATACTCGGTCTGACCCGAGCATTACACCAAAGTAACACCCGGGTCAGGCTGGAAACCAGCGTGAGTAAACCCATCCAACATGGAATACAATCATACAACTTATATAGAACCCGGGGTAACTCGAAGCAATTCACAAGCCACAGTTTTTCTATAAACATCACTGATTTCACCCATCAATTTCTAATTACCGAATTTAGATTAAATAGTCCAATTCACTTAAATCATTTCATTCCAGCCAATAGATTTTTCAAATCAATCTATAAACATTTGAAGTGGTTTCGGGTATTTTCTAATACCGGACACCGGCCTCTTCGAGTCTCATGTCATTCTAACCCAATTTATCCAAATGAAATACACAACATTTCATATCAGAGATATCAACTCATTCAAAGCATCCAATACCAATCAATCATTCATAAGCAAATTTTATCGCTTCCAAATTAATTCAATTGATTCTAATTGAATTTCTAACCTCGATCACTTTGATTCCTTCCTTTAACATTAAGTAATTCCAAATCAATTAATTAGTCAACCCTTCATTATTCATCTTAATTAATCACCCTGGATTAATTATTTTCAATCACATTCAAGTAATTATCTTTATTTAATTTCATGATATTAATTATTCTTAACCAAATCAATGAGTAATCTTTAATTACTTCACAAATTAATGAACTATAATCAATTACACTAATTCTTAATTACTTATATTAATTAATTTCTCATGAGTCACTTATGATTAATTCATCTTAATTAATCAATCTTTAGTTACATCTTTGATTTAACAAATTAATGATTTCCAATTATGTTTTGATTTGTTCTAATCTAAATTTATTACTTTAATTCAACCCCAATAATAATCATTCTCGATTAATCTCAATCTATAATTAATTATTCTTTTATTTACTACATTAACAAAAATTACTCCTTAATTAATTATCTTAATTAATCTCTTGATTAATTTCACAAAGTAATTATATTTTATTAATTACATTAAGTATCTACCCTTCAAACCATCCATTGACTATTCTAAATTAATCAAACTTATTTAACTAACTTAGTCCTTAATTAATTAATTCAAACCCTTAATTACTATATTAATTAACCCAAATCTTAAATTAATTTAATTAATTAATTATCCATTTTATTTACCCTTCTAATTTAATGAATCATAAATCATTAAGCCATTATTAACAATGAAAACATTTTCTTATTTATAATTTAAGTTTAAAACAATTTAAAACCCCCAATACTTCGAGTTAATCAACAATTAACTCGAGAACCAACCAAAACCAAAATCAACAGATCATCAATTCACGGTGCACATCAAATCAATTCAATCATTCAACCAAATATTTAAATTTAACTATTTAAATTTAAATAAAAATCCAGAAGCGTGAGATTACTCACCTTTGATTTTTGATTTGCAAATCCGATCCAATCTCGGCTTGGCTTTACGGTTTCGACCTTGTATAAACATTTTATAATTTATTAATAACTTGATCTAATTTGACAATTTATTTTTAACATTAAATAAATTTTAATTAACTAGTTTTAAATAATTGTTCTCATTTTTGAAATGAAATCTACTGGGATAATAAAACTCTACATTTAACTTTACTATTTGATTTTGGTAAACAATTTAATTTACAAGTTTATACCTATTTAAGAATCCACTAATTTTCTTCAAACTCTACCAACATTTTAAGGTTTCCTATTATAAAAATCTTATATCTATTATATTCTTACTGTTTAATAAAATATGTGAGTTGATAAATATATAAATATGTATATTGAAACTAAAATAAATTATAATAAAGCAAATATACCTTACTGCTTGAACAATGCCTCTGCCTCGAAATCCATCATCACCGACTACACTTATCACTAACTCGCGAACCACCAATCATTGAAAAACCCTAGCCAAACACTGCCTCGATTCCAATCACGTGCTTGAGCCCGCGACCACCCCCATGCTTCACCTGCACCATCGCACGATTGCGACCCAAGTCGCGACCCAAATCGCCGATCCTCTTCGCGCGAAACCTAGATCGAAGTCGAAATCTCCAGAATCGTGAGCCCTAAACCCAACCATACTCGAGTCGAACTCGATTTGTTCGCGATGCCGAGCCCTTCCCCCATTTTTTTGTTTTTTATCGACTTCGGCTTCTGACGAAAGATGAGAGAGATGGACAAAAAACAAATATCAATTTGATTTGGGGAGAAATGTGCGGCCATTTTTTTTTTATGAATTCGATTCCTGTTGAAGTATAGAGAGGGGACGGGGTAAGTTATAAGGTTGGGGAAGCTTCTTGAGTACGCTTGATATTATATAATTAAATATCGAAAATATCTCGTTACGCATAACGTGAAATCTCGAACCTCGAATCAGACATGTTGACAGGCGTTTATAAAGTTTTACCCGTGTTCCAAACACAATGGAACGTGTTTCGGAAGCTAATTCGATCATATGCGTGAGTTATGGAAGTAAACGATCAATTTTAAATTAAATCGATTAAAATAGTTCCTAAGCGTTTTGAGCTGCCAGGGTCAAACGACAACTCTGATTGCTATGAAAATTGAAATCTGATAATAACTAACTATTACGGATCCAATGAAACTGGTTTCGTCGAATTCCGAGACTGTGCCTCGGAAGGCTATTTTTAAATGTCAATTTAAACGATATATTATTAAAATTGAAAAAAATACCTTTAAATTAAATTCCAACCATTCTATTATCTTCAGTATCATCATTTTAAATTTTATAAGCCTTCAAATTATTCTGAACAGGCTTAAAACTCCAGGTTCAACATCTTACCCAATTTCAATTATTAAATTCAATATTTAAACTATATAATTCTATGATTTTATTATCAAGTAAATATTGATATCTTGAATTCATGTTAAAATTAACTTTTAAATATTTAAAGTCAATTAATTATTCCATTTTAAATTGTTAAAAATTCCGGGTCGTCACATTCCTCCCCCCCGTAAAAGAATTTCGTCCTCGAAATTACTAGTTAGGAAGAATGGACCAATATCCGTTTACTTTTCCCAAAACTCACAATTCAACATCCTACCAACTATCTTTTATCAACTTTCCACAATATATTCCTTAAATTAATGTTTCACTATTACTTCAAGCAACTTCCAAAACCTTTCATAGTTTTCAAATAACTTTACTTATTCAACCATTCAAATTTAAATCCAAATTTAGATTATCAAAATTTTCTCAAAAATTTTCTAATTCTCTAAATTTCCGAAATTTTTTGCCAGCGTCTCCTTTGCACGGCTAGCTCGGTACAACTACAAAATGACTCTACGGGCTCTCAAATTTCAAAAGAAAACAAAACGCCAAGTGGCTAGATCAAAAACCCAATCCAATTTCATACAGAAATTTAAATACATACCTTTTTGTCGGGCAATCCATATTATATCCTGAAATCAAATCCAATTTTCTTTTCCCATATAATCCCTGCATCTCTTACTTAACAATAATATCCAATCGTAACATTTCCAATCATTTTATACAATTTCTTACATAGGTTTCATATCTACTTCAATTTAATTTTTCCCATTTCCATATGATTTCAATCTATCTTCAATTCTGAATATTGAATTTATCTTCCATTTATAACTGATTCATATTAGTTTCATCGACTAATTTATATTAGTTTTCAATTTGAAATCGTTTTGTCGTTAACCAACTTTTTCCTAAAAAAATTCTAACTCCCAAAATTTTCGAAAATTTTTGGCAGAGTCTCCTTTGCACGTAGAAGCTTTTGCAATTTGACAAGAGATATAAATATATATACATCGACCCACACGGTCGGAGAAAGCAAAAACAGTTCATATTTCCTATTTTTATTGCGTAGGCGTACCTTATTTAGCATTTTAAGCAAGCAGCTTATTAATTTAAGCAATTAGCGCAACCAAATCCAGCCAAACGACCTTCAGGTGCCTGTACTTACTCAATTTAAATATGTAAGTGTCATATATAGAGAATTTATCAGCATTTCACTTACTTTAATGGCAAAACACAAGCATTACAAAAGCATCAAACACCAAACGCTTACCATAAGCGATTTATATGATTTAAAACCAATCCAATTGCTTCCAACCAAATTTATATGCCATTTCATACAATTTTAATGGTTTACAACTCAATTGCTTGTGTTCAATTTGTTTTTAATCCAAACAAGCTCATATTCAATTTAATTGATTCTAAAATCAACTTATTAAATCTTTATTATTTTATAGAATTTTAATTACTTGTGTTTACGCCAAACGACAATTATTGTTATGCAATTTCGACGATATTCGCTTAATAAAGTATCTATTTTAGTTTATAACTACTTCAAATTAATTTCAACTCATTCTGAATTTAATTCCATTTCATTTCTAATTTGTTAACCAACCATACATTGCATTTCATTCATCTCCGCATTGGTTTCATTTTAAAACTTTTTCATTGAGCTTGTCAACATTCGATGCTTAAACTAATATCCATTTTCCAAAAATAAATTTAACCCAAACCTTTTATTTAATATCCTTCCATTCTAATAATTCAATACCTACTAAAACTTTGATTTAATTTTTGTTTAAGTAGACTTCATCTATTTATTATTTAATTTGATTAAAACATTTTAAATTTTAAATTTACTTATTTAATTCATTTTCGAATTTATTTTATTAATACAAGGCCATTCTCAATTTATTTCTATTCACTTGGGTTTGTTTGCAACTCTAACTATTTCTATTATAATTCACTTTCATTTCATTCGACAACACTTTCATTATCTAATTTACTTGCAATTTACGTTTAATATTATTTATAACACACTTGAATTTTATTTATAATTCAAACCATCACTATTTCGATCCAACTCTATTTGTTTATTTATTTTATTTTCATAACACCTCTACTTATTTAATTCATTATCAAACCCAAGTCGAATTCTATTTATAATTCGAATTCATTTCCAAACTCCATTATTAACTCACAATCCATTTTATTTAACCGAGTTAAATTTTATTAACATACTCTATCAAATAATTATTTAACAAATTAGCTTACCTCCAACTTTTATATCAATATTCGATTTTATTACAACAAAATCACCTTATTAAATTTTTCCTGAATTCAAAATTTTTCATAATTCCAGTTTGAATCTTCTTTCATTTTTTCCAAAATTCCATCACTTTTAGTATAAAATTTTAGAAATGCTTTTAAATTCACATCATACTATTAAAATAGCCTTTTATAAAAATACTTCTTATAACTCGATGTCTCAACCGGTCCATCCTTGTTCTCACAGAAATTCAGTCATACGTTGATCGGGCGTAGGACTGAAAATCTATAAGTACTTGGTAAACCCGTTTTCAACACCCAATGAAAATACTTGGTAAATAATTTTATTGAAAATATAGAAAACAGTTTTTGAAAATAGAGGAAATATCTTTGGGGAGAATGCTCTGGAAATCATCACCCCCATCCATGGTCGCAGTTACATTCCAGGGTTACGTTGCCATCGCAGCAAAAGTCCATGTAACTGCAGGCTCTCCACGGCCTCTGATTTTCGCTGTCAAAATGAAACTTCTCCACTCCTACATAGGTCGCAGTCTACCGATATAAAATCAAACGTAGATTGTTGGCTCTCAGCGGCACACATGACTTATGCTATGTTTTTGTAACGACCCAGAATTTCTATTAATTAAAATTTGAATATTTAATTAATTTTAAATATTAATAAGTGAAATCTATAAGTCGAATAAATTTTATTTCGAATAATTAGATTTAATTGGATAATTAAATCGATAATTTAATATGTGAGAGTACAGAAATAATTGAAAATTGGGTTAAATATGATTGAAAATGATTTGTAAAATTTTATTATATCATATTGAAGTTATAATGATGTTATAGAACTTTTAAAATAAAATTAAAAGTTAATTTGTGAAAATTGAATATTTTAATATTTAATCGACTAGTGAAATTAGCCATTTTTCGAACAGTCTCAGAATTGGACGAAACTAGCTCCATTGGATCCGTAATAGTTAGTTATTATCGGATTTCAACTTTCGTAGCAATCGGAGTTTTCGTTGACCATGGCAGCTCGAAACGCATCGAGATTTTTTTAAATATTAATTTGGCGAGTTAAAATAGCCATTTTTCAAACAGTCTCGGATTTCGACGAAACCAGTTTCATCGGATCCGTAATGTAATATTATTGTATGGTTTAAAATTTCGTGTCAATCGGATTTATCGTTTGACAGGGGCAAGCCAAAACGCCTAGAAAATTCGTTTAATCGGTTTAATTTAAAATCGATCGTTTATTGCCGTAACTCGCACAGATGATCAAATTAGCTCCCGAAACACATTCCATTGTGTTCGGAACGTGGGGTAAACCTTAGTCACACCAACCGGCACGCTTCGTTTGGAGTTCGGAAATTTTTCAATGAATTGTGATTCGGAGAATTTTCTATAAAAGCCCATGTTATTCACAAATTTGCAAACAACATTGAAACCCTAACCCTAAAAGGTTTCAGCCGTCGGCCCTATAAACAATGGCTGAAAATCGTTCTTCTTCTTCATCTTATATCTCCAAATCCACACGTTTTCAAGCTTCGGGTTTAACTGCAATGATGAAGAGGAAGATGAGAACTTCGATGTGAACGGTGGAGATCGTCTAATTCGCGACGAGGTGGGGGCTATGGGCCCGCGTTCACCATCAGGTCGTCACGAATTTCGAGGGCCAAAGGGGGGCCGAGCTCCTCCCTGTTCCAGCCGAGTGTAGAGCAACTAGAGGCGCTTCAAATGGTGGATCCTGATCGAGGTGAAAATGAGCGTGGAGGAGGCAATGTTCAACCCTAGTTCGTGTTGGATGGGTTTAGGGGTTACGGCTATTACCTGTAGAAAAACAACATGAGGGAGGAGAAGCAAAAGGAGCGGCTGTGATCTAGGGCAAAGTGATGGATGGCTAGGATTCAATTAGGTTTAAGATTGAAATTATGTTGTAATTTAGTTTATTATAAATTCGTGTAACTTTAAAAATACATATCTTTTTCATACGAGGTCGAAAACGCACGAAACCAGTTGCGTTGGAATAGTATCGACGAATACTACACATTGGAATTGGATTGGAGTCATTTGGAGCAAGTGAGAATTTCAGGTAAAACTAAACGCGTGTTTAATTTTATTCGAAATAAAAGCTGAAAACGGAATTAAAATCAAGGTGAGAACTTCTCACTCAATCGAATCGGTTTTGATTTTTATTTTAAATAGTTATATTTAAAATTCTTAATTGTATGTTTGAATGACGATTGTTATCTATTGGTTGTTAAAATATACATTATGCGCCGTTAGTAAGCGGGGGTTATTTATTAAAAACATATACCGCGAATATTTCACAGTATAGTGAAATTGGTATTATTTATGTACTTGAAATTGATTTCCCGCATTATATAGCGGATGAGACCCTATTGCACCGCATAATAGCGGATAACAATTTATAAATCCTATATACCGCGATAATTCCGTACTGGGACGGAATTGGTATTGTGCTAACATTTTTGGATGCAGAGAAACAGGTTGGAGAGATCCAACTGGATTCCTCACCAGTATTTATTTGATTTCAAATATTGTGATGTTTGTTGATTATCATATCGATATATGATATTTGGATGTCGTGATTGACTATTTGGTGCTGCTACATCATCGGATCCATTTCTGAAGTTTTAAAATAATGATTTTGGTTTTTAAATAGGATTTTAAAGTGATTTTTTTTCAAAGTATACATTTATTAAACTTTTGAATTGATGCAATTTAAATAAATAAACGTTAAAATTTTAAAGTTATAAAAAATTATGATTTTTGGGAAATAATACTTAAGTATGATTTTGAAGTATATAAGCTTTAATTAACGATTTGTAAATTATTAAAAGAATTAGTTTAGTTAAATTTGGATTTTTGAATTGTTTTAACAAAAAACAATTTAAATAAAGGATTTAGAAATTTGATATTTATAAATTAAAAATATAGGAATTATAAAACGAGTTTTTATAAGCGTTAAAATGAATTATAAATGAATTCATAAGTGAATAAGATTTGTAATTTGTAAAGTTTTAAAAGAACGATTTGTAAATAAATGGATTATAAGTTCTTAACTTATAATATGGACTTCTGGTATAAAATTGAGTTATATAAATTGAAATTGATTAATAAAGGAGATTTATAAATCGAAGTTTATAAATAGAAATGGAATTTATAGACATGGTTTATAAATTCGAAATCAATGGAGTTTGATAAATTGAATGTTGAAATTGGTTAAGGAAGTATATTCACGATTTTGGACAGTGAATATATTATCAGATAAAATGGATATGCTTGGGGAAATGAATATTATAAATGAAGTTAATCGTTTTAGCGATGTTTTAAAATGAATTAAACATCGAAAACATAGATTTCAATATTCATTGTTGAAATAGACGTTTTCGAGAAATAGAAGGAAATGGTGGACTATAACACTGTTGTTATAGTAAATGATTTCCGAAAGGAAATGTTTTTGTATAGTATTGGGATTTATATATCTATCTAAATTTTGAATCCCTATACTAGTGATTTTGGGTTGTCGTAACGATGTTTTACGCAACATTCGTTTTGACCCAAATAAATGTGTTTAAGTGAATGTTTTCCTTAAAGAATGAAATATATACTTAATTTCGATATTAAGTATATTGAATATTTTCTAAGTATTGAAAATAAATGGATTTGTGAATTACTTATTAATAAATAAGTATGGAAATGTTTTCCCAATGTGAAATGAAACGTTTTTGAGAATTTATCTTTTTGAAGACAAATTGAAAATGAATATTGGAAATCGATTTGGGAATCATATATTCATGGATATTTTGGAAGTGTAAATTCACTATGGAATTTATAAAAGAAAGGGGAATTTGATTTAAAATAAACGTTGATTTATTTTTGAAGTGTGGAAATTTTATATCTAGTAAAGATATTTTGGAAAATAAATAATTTGGGAAATTATTTGGAATCTGGTGATGTTGAGCATGCCTATTGATAGTTAAATAATCCGACTATCAATATTTACCTTTAAATAGTTGTTTATTGTGATTGCTTGAATTTGAATGCCACACTTATTTTTCAATAAGCGCTCACTATTCGGGTTAGCCGGGAAAGGAACTTGGGGTCGTATAACCCATTTCGAATATGTGATACGTCGTTATGGATTGCATTTGATGACCGGTGTTGAAGACCGGATATTTGTGAAAACGGAAGGGTTGCCGTCGAGTTACTCTACATCGGCTGATCTCTGATATAGAGGTTTTATCACCTTTAGTGACGGGAAGTCCGGTCGTGATTAGTGAATGTCCGGATTGCAAGGACTTCTTTGGAAGTGCCTTCGGTTCTGTTCGAGCCCGGAACAGACTTGTATGGATTGTATGTCTGACATTACAAATTGAGATATAAAGCTGATTTCTTTCAAATATATTTCTGTTGATGGCGGAGAATTTATTCTCTTAGCTTAACACCCTTCTCTGAGACGTACGAGTTCAGAGGTTATGTAGTTGAAGGTTATTAGTGATATACTCCCAATTTGGTAGTGTGGCATGCTGAGTGTTGTTGTGAAATGATCGTTGTTTGATCATTTGTGATATGATCATTTGTTTGATCATTTATCTTTGTGATCATTTCTTTAATCATTTGTTGACCCAAATCACAGCTTTTGTATAAAGCGTGGCTTTGTGGACGAGACTTCGTCGGACCTCACACCCCGGAAATGGTCAAAACAGGAAGGATGCAACAAGGTTATTAAGGAGTAGCGCCCCTTTAGTGTATGTCATTCCTTCTGGATAGAGGTGGTATCATGGTATGGAGCCCAGATATTTAACCTATGTTGTTGCTGCAAATTTTGTGGTTGTTGGAAATCGAGGATCCTCGGATAGATCGGTTACGATCGAGGGATGACATATTCGTGTCAGTAGTTACCTAGTTTGAAAGGTAACCCGGCCTTGTGTTGGCAGAGATCCGGTTTGGTTCTCGGGACGTCATTCCAGAGGCGCTTCCATGTGGCAATGGGAAGTTCCTTGGCCTGACCATTTGTTGGAAATCCAAAGAAACAATACGATCTTGTACGGTTTTAGTTGTATAACCTGCCATGGAATGTGGCGATAACCTGCTATTGAACATGGTAGCTATAGTAGGCATACGATAATGGTCGTATGTTGGCTAAGATTTATATCTTTACTTTCGAAATGATTTTTCCTACACTATGCACTAGTAATAATATCAAATGTCTCTTTTAATGCGTATCAAGCATCTTTGACTATCATAAGGAGAAATCTCCTCCGATTCTGCGTTTGCATTGTGTGTGTGTGCGGGAGGCCTTATGGTAGTCTCATTTTTAAAAGCATTGCGAATTGACTTTAAAAATGTTCCTCTATTTTGATTTTAAAGATAAATAAACTGTTTTAGTTCTCACACCAGTCACATGACTAACTTGGGTTTATTGTTTTCCTTCCTAAACTCTGGGTGCCCATCAATTTCCACACGGGCAGTCAAGAGTTAGTTTATCAGGATATTCTGGAATTCAGGAGTTGCTGGAGGCAAGCTGGATGGCATGGCGTATTACTAGTATATAATATTTCTTTTCCGCTATCGATGTTATTTGTTGTTGTACACTCTGATAATGAAATGAAATGTAATGTGATGTGATGTAATGTAATAACTGATATAGTTCTTTGTTTAAAGATTATTCATTCATCTATTATATGTTGTTCCGCTGCGATTGTGAGATTCTGATATTGTTCTGTTATTTCTTTCTGTTGCTCTATTGTTCTTCTGTTTCTGTTCTATCCTTTTCTCTCTTCTTCTACCTCTTTCTTCTTCCTCAACCCTAATGATATGGTTTTTTGGGCTTTCGATTGCTCGGCAGTTGATACAATGGACGTATTGATGTCGGTTTTCGTGAACGAAAAAGCGCGATCGTTACATTTGGTATCAGAGCTTATGGTTAAGCGACAACCATGGCTCTATTGGGTATAACTCATTAGAGATAGAGTCAGCAGTACTCTAGAATGAGTTTGAGTGTAATAATAGCTATGAGCGCGTATTTGTTAGTGAATATAAAAAAAATGTTTTATATTGTGTTTGCATATCCGTTGAGCTGTTTGTGGATTCTGATCGGTGTGTGGGACGTCATATTATCGATAGGGATTTCTAAACACTTAAACGAGGCATGTCGACATAGTATTATTTAAATTGGGTAAATGAAATAATTTTACCTTGATTATATTTTGTATATAAAGGAATAATTTTTCGAAATTATTAAAGTGTATACGAATTGATTGTTGATTGTTGAATAAGTTAAATAAAACCACAGTTGTAAAAATAATAATTGTATAAGCAATTGAATTATAAGTATGGAGTTATAATTAAAATGATTTACACTTGTGAAATAATCTTATATATAAGAAGTGAAATTATATAAGTAAATGGGTTTGTAAATGTGATTTATAATCTGAGAATAAAATTCCAGAGAAGTGTTTTGAAAGGATTTGATAATTTGGAAAATTGTTTTGGAGAAATTAAAGCTCTAAACTCTTTTCAGTCGTTGGAAAATAATCCTGATGATGATGGCCACATCATTAGAATTCATTTTCGGGTTTCCAAAAGAGAAATTGCTGCCAAATTGTTTTAAGTAAAAGTTGTTTGGAAAATTTTGAGTTTGAGTTTTGAAATTCAAAAGATAATTGAATTGATTTCAAAAATGGTTTTGAAAGATTTGAAAGGACTCTGGAATCCTATTTAAGATATTTATGGGAATGATAAATGAGTTGATAACTTATACAGATTGAATTTTGATAGAATAAATTTAACTTAAAGGATGAAGTTAAATTAAAGGAAGTATAAGTAAATCAATAAAATCCAAGTTGAAATAAATTTGAGTTGTCATCAAAGACATGTAATTTGAAATTTAACAAAAGGAAAGTTAAATAAATTGATTTGGATTTGATAAGATGCTTGAAATGAAATATAACTTAAGAGAAGTTGAATGAAGTTAATTTTGGTATCGAAGTAAATTAATAAGTGAATTAATGAAATGAAGTCATTAAGAATTTGAACTTGAGTTATATAAATGAAATTCAACATTATATTGTTATAGGAATTAGCAATTGAATTGAACTAATGGATTAAATGTTAATCAATTAAATGTAAATAATTGATATGAAATAATGAATGTAAGTGTTAATTCATTAGAAGCTAATGTTATTAGAAATTGATAAAATGAATGAAAGTCAATTTAATATGATCCAATTGGAATTAAATATGTTGAACCAAATTGAATGTAAAGTGAATAAATTTGGTTGTATTGAATAAACATTGGTTGTTATTTGATTATTGATTGATGTATATAATTCATTAAGTGTTAATGAAATTGAATTAGCGAAATTGGAAGCTATGTAATTAAATTCAAATGGATAATATGTAAATTTGAATAGAATTGGATTTGATTTGGATTGAAAGCGAATCAATGTGAATAAATTAGTGGATGTATACTAATTGGAAAATAAACAAATGAATGTTAGTAAAATTCCAATGTTAATGAATCAAATGTGATTTAAATTGGAAAACAAATTCATTGAATATTAATGAGAAATGAAAGAATATTGATTTGGTTATGGATTTGTTGGATGATAGTTATTTGATGGTTGCATTTGTTGCTTTAGATGCATTTGCTATATTGACATATGTAGTTGTTGGTATATGTTGTATATTGATGTTATTTTCATATATACATGTTACTCATTTGTTTGTTGAGTCTATAGTAGGTGCGGATTGCGCTTGCTTCGCTTTTGGAGCTCGCTTTCGTGCTATGTTAGCCGTATACGCTCGCTAATAATATAATAAGGTACATATCTCGGATTACATACCGTACTTTTACACTTTTTCCCCGTGGGATGCCTCATCACTTGATGAGATGTATATTTGTGATATATATACTGTCATTTTTTTTTCGGATCGAGCCGCGCAAAGGAGACTCTGGCGAATTTTTCCGAAAATTTAAGGCGTTAAAATATTTTTGAGATAATTGGGAAAATTTTCGAAACTAAGTTTGGATTTGAAAACTTAGTAAAGATTTTGTAAGAAGTTTAACTATGAATTTTGAAAAAGTTAAACACTTAAGAGATTTGTAAAATCTAATTCGAGTGGTTTGTTTTGGAAAGTTAATGGATTCTGTAACTTTTCTTACTTGGTATTTCGAGGACGAAATTCTTTTAAGGGGGGAAGTATGTAACGACCCAGAATTTCTATTAATTAAAATTTTAATATTTAATTAATTTTAAATATTAATAAGTGAAATTTATAAGTCGAATAAATTTTATTTCGAATAATTAGATTTAATTGGATAATTAAATCGATAATTTAATATGTGAGAATACAGAAATAATTGAAAATTGGGTTAAATATGATTGAAAATGATTTGTAAAATTTTATTATATCATATTGAAGTTATAATGATGTTATAGAACTTTTAAAATCGAATTAAAAGTTAATTTGTGAAAGTTGAATATTTTAATATTTAATCGACTAGTGAAATTAGCCATTTTTCGAACAGTCTCAGAATTGGACGAAACTAGTTCCATTGCATCCATAATAGTTAGTTATTATCGGATTTCAACTTTCGTAGCAATCGGAGTTTTCGTTTGACCGTGGCAGCTCGAAAGGCATCAAGATTTTTTTAATATTAATTTGGCGAGTTAAAATAGCCATTTTTCAAACAGTCTCGGATTTCGACGAAACTAGTTTCATCGGATCTGTAATGTAATATTATTGTAAGGTTTCAAATTTCGTGTCAATCGGATTTATCGTTTGTCCGGGGCAAGCCAAAACGCCTAGAAAATTCGTTTAATCGATTTAATTTAAAATCGGTCGTTTATTGCCATAACTCGCACAGATGATCGAATTAGCTCCCGAAACACGTTCCATTGTGTTCGGAACGCGGGGTAAACCTTAGAAACGCCAACCGGCATGCTTCGTTTGGAGTTCGGAAATTTTTCGATGAATAGTGATTCGGAGAATTTTCTATAAAAGCCCATGTTATTCACAAATTTGCAAACAATATTGAAACCCTAACCCTAAAAGGTTTCAGCCGCCGGCCCTATAAACAATGGCTGAAAATCGTTCTTCTTCATCATCTTATATCTCCAAATCCACACGTTTTCAAGCTTCGGGTTTAACTGCAAAGATGAAGAGGAAGATGAGAACTTCGATGTGAACGGTGGAGATCGTCTAATTCGCGACGAGGTGGGGGCTACGGGCCCGCGTTCACCATCAGGTCGGCATGAATTTCGAGGGCCATAGGGGGGCCGAGCTCCTCCCTGTTCCAGCCGAGTGTAGAGCAACTAGAGGCGCTTCAAATGGTGTATCCTGATCGAGGTGAAAATGAGTGTGGTGGAGGCAATGTTCAACCCTAGTTCGTGTTGGATGGGTTTAGGGGTTACGGCTATTACCTGTAGAAAAAAAACGTGAGGGAGGAGAAGCAAAAGGAGCGGCTGTGATCTAGGGCAAAGTGATGGATGGCTAGGATTCAATTAGGTTTAAGATTGAAATTATGTTGTAATTTAGTTTATTATAAATTCGTGTAACTTTAAAAATACATACCTTTTTCATATTAGGTCGAAAACGCACGAAACTAGTTGCATTGGAATCGTATCGACGAATACTACGCATTGGAATTGGATTGGCGTCGTTTGGAGCTAGTGAGAATTTCGGGTAAAATTAAACGCGTGTTTAATTTTATTTGAAATAAAAGATAAAAACGGAATTAAAATCAAGGTGAGAACTTCTCACTCAATCGAATCGGTTTCGATTTTTATTTTAAATAGTTATATTTAAAATTCTTGATTGTATGTTTGAATGATGATTGTTATCTATTGGTTGTTAAAATAGACATTATGCGCCGTTAGTAAGTGGAGGTTATTTATTAAAAAAATATACCGCGAATATTTCACAGTATAGTGAAATTGGTATTATTTATGTACTTGGAATTGATTTCCCGCATTATATAGCGGATGAGACCCTATTGCGCCGCATAATAGCGGATAATAATTTATAAATCCTATATACCGCGATAATTCCGTACTGGGACGGAATTGGTATTGTGCTAACATTTTTGGATGCAGAGAAATAGGTTGGAGGGATCCAACTGGATTCCTCACCAGTATTTATTTGATTTCAAATACTGTGATGTTTGTTGATTATCATACCGATATATGATATTTGGATGTCGTGATTGACTATTTGGTGCTGCTGCATCATCGGATTCATTTCTGAAGTTTTAAAATAATGATTTTGGTTTTTAAAAGGGATTTTAAAGTGATTTTTTTCAAAGTATACGTTTATTAAACTTTTGAATTGATGCAATTTAAATAAATAAACGTTAAAATTTTAAGGTTATAAAAAATTATGATTTTTGGGAAATAATACTTAAGTATGATTTTGAAGTATATAAGCTTTAATTAACGATTTGTAAATTATTAAAAGAATAAGTTTAGTTAAATTTGGATTTTTGAATTGTTTTAACAAAAAACAATTTAAATAAAGGATTTAGAAATTTGATATTTATAAATTAAAAATATAGGAATTATAAAACGAGTTTTTATAAGCGTTAAAATGAATTATAAATGAATTCATAAGTGAATAAGATTTGTAATTTGTAAAGTTTTAAAAGAACGATTTGTAAATAAATGGATTATAAGTTCTTAACTTATAATATGGACTTCTGGTATAAAATTGAGTTATATAAATTGAAAATGATTAATAAAGGAGATTTATAAATCGAAGCTTATAAATAGAAATGGAATTTATAGACATGGTTTATAAATTCGAAATCAATGGAGTTTGATAAATTGAATGTTGAAATTGGTTAAGGAAGTATATTCACGATTTTGGACAGTGAATATATTATCAGATAAAATGGATATGCTTGGGAAAATGAATATTATAAATGAAGTTAATTGTTTTAACGATTTTTTAAAATGAATTAAACATCGAAAACATATATTTCAATATTCATTGTTGAAATAGACGTTTTCGAGAAATAGAAGGAAATGGTGGACTATAACACTGTTGTTATAGTAGATGATTTCCGAAAGGAAATGTTTTTGTATAGTATTAGGATTTATATATCTATCTAGATTTTGAATCCTTATACTAGTGATTTTGGGTTGTCGTAACGATGTTTTACGCAACATTCGTTTTGACCCAAATAAATGTGTGTAAGTGATTATTTTCCTTAAAGAATGAAATATATACTTAATTTCGATATTAAGTATATTGAATATTTTCTAAGTATTGAAAATAAATGGATTTGTGAATTACTTATTAATAAATAAGTATGGAAATGTTTTCCCAATGTGAAATGAAACGTTTTAGAGAATTTATCTTTTTGAAGACAAATTGAAAATGAATATTGGAAATCGATTTAGGGTTCGTATATTCATGGATATTTTGGAAGTGTAAATTCACTATGAAATTTATAAAAGAAAGGGGAATTTGATTTAAAATAAACGTTGATTTATTTTTGAAGTGTGGAAATTTTATATCTAGTAAAGATATTTTGGAAAATAAATAATTTGAGAAATTATTTGGAATCTGGTGATGTTGAGCATGCCTATTGATAGTTAAATAATCCGACTATCAATATTTACCTTTAAATAGGTGTTTATTGTGATTGCTTGAATTTGAATGCCACACTTATTTTTCAATAAGCGCTCCCTATTTGGGTTAGCCGGGAAAGGACCTTGGGGTCGTATAACCCATTCCGAACATGTGATACGTCGTTATGGATTGCATTTGATGACCGGTGTTGAAGACCAGATATTTGTGAAAACGGAAGGATTACCGTCGAGTTACTCTACATCGGTTGATCTCCGATATAGAGGTTTTATCACCCTTAGTGACGGGAAGTCCGGTCGTGATTAGTGAATGTCCGGATTGCAAGGACTTCTTTGGAAGTGCCTTCGGTTCTGTTCGAGCGCGGAACAGACTTGTATGGATTGTATGTTTGACATTACAAATCGAGATATAAAGCTGATTTCTTTCAAATATATTTCTGTTGCTGGCGGAGAATTTATTCTCTTAGCTTAACACCCTTCTCTGGGACGTACGAGTTCAGAGGTTATGTAGTTGAAGGTTATTAGTGATATACTCCCAATTTGGTAGTGTGGCATGCTGAGTGTTGCTGTGAAATGATCATTGTTTGATCATTTGTGATATGATCATTTGTTTGATCATTTATCTTTGTGATCATTTCTTTGATCATTTGTTGACCCAAAGCACAGCTTTTGTATAAAGCGTGGCTTTGTGGACGAGACTTCGTCGGACCTCACACCCCGGAAATGGTCAAAACAGGAAGGATGCAGCAAGGTTATTAGGGGGTAGCGCCCCTTTGGTGTATGTCATTCCTTCTGGATAGAGGTGGTATCATGGTATGGAGCCCACATATTAAACCTATGTTGTTGCTGCAAATTTTGTGGTTGTTGAAATCGTGGATCCTCGGATAGATCGGTTATGATCGGGGGATGACATATTCATGTCAGTATTTACCTAGTTTGAAAGGTAACCTGGCCTTGTGTTGGCAGAGATCCGGTTTGGTTCTCAGGACGTCATTCCAGAGGCGTTTCCATGTGGCAATGGGAAGTTCCTTGGCCTGACCATTTGTTGGAAATCCAAAGAAACAATACGATCTTGTACGGTTTTAGTTGTATAACCTGCCATGGAATGTGGCGGTAACCTGCTATTGAACATGGTAGCTATAGTAGGCATACGATAATGGTCGTATGTTGGCTAAGATTTATATCTTTACTTTCGAAATGATTTTTCCTACACTATGCACTAGTAATAATATCAAATGTCTCTTTTAATGCATATCAAGCATCTTTGACTATCATAAGGAGAAATCTCCTCCGATTCTGCATTTGCATTGTGTGTGTGTGCCGGAGGCCTTATGGTAGTCTCATTTTTAAAAGCATTGCGAATTGACTTTAAAAATATTCCTCTATTTTGATTTTAAAGATAAATAAACTGTTTTAGTTCTCACACCAGTCACATGACTGACTCGGAGTTTATTGTTTTCCTTCCTAAACTTTGGGTGCCCATCAATTTCCACACGGGCAGTCAAGAGTTAGTTTATCAGGATATTCTGGAATTCAGGAGTTGCTGGAGGCAAGCTGGATGGCATGGCGTATTACTAGTATATAATATTTCTTTTCCGCTGTCGATGTTGTTTGTTGTTGTACACTCTGATAATGAAATGAAATGTAATGTGATGTAATGTAATAACTGATATAGTTCTTTGTTTAAAGATTATTCATTTATCTATTATATGTTGTTCCGCTGCGATTGTGAGATTCTGATATTGTTCTGTTATTTCTTTCTGTTGCTCTGTTGTTCTTCTATTTATGTTCTATCCTTTTCTCTCTTCTTCTACCTCTTTCTTCTTCCTTAACCCTAATGATATGGTTTTTTCGGCTTTCGATTGCTCGGCAGTTGATACAGTGGACGTATTGATGTCGGTTTTCATGAACGAAAAAGCACGATCGTTACAGTTTTACACTACTCATAATCCCCAGGAACTAATTTTGTCCGGACTCCTCACAGGATCAACTTTAGAACCCCCCTTGGGGCTCAAGGCAGCACCACCCGGTGGCACTCCTGGGAAGTTCACTTCAAAGGAGCGCCTTTTTCCCCAGAGCCATCATCAAAACACCTTATACTATACATATATAATATCTTTCAAATCATACACCTAGTACGATATCATACAAAGCTCCTTTACATAAAATCGATTATCCCAAAATCGATAATTCTCAAACTATGCTTTCCAAATTTTAATATTGATTTTACCCAAAAATCAAATGCCTTTCGAAATCCAAAGGTTTCCAAAACCCTTTTCCAAAATCCTCATAAGATCCTTTATATATATATATATATTCAAATACATATAAATTTTAAAAACTTTGGATCCTTTCAAACTTGTATACAATTCTTTTTATACTTCAAATTTTCAAAATCCTTTTTCTTCCAGCAATAAATTCAACAAGGGGAGATTTATCTTATATAACAAAGATATATAACTTTGTTTATTCAAAATCAAATATTCAAATTTGATTACTCTTTTCAATATCAATTTCATTCAAATCCGTACAATGTACACATATCATCCGTACGCTATACCAATCTGATCGCTTACTCGATCACACAATTTCAATTCCGAACTAGTATTGTCCACCCGACTTCCTAGTGCGGACACTGATCTGGTTTCTTGATTAGAAACCATCATTCTCCTTGCATAGCCATAACTATGATAGAGAACACCCTGAACCAATTGACAATCCATATCCAGGTTCGCCGTCGAAAATCGAGTGAAAAATCCCAACTCCAATCAATAAACTGTCTCGAAATTCTGTGCTCGAATCTGGATCAAATTACTATGCGAATAGAATAATATACGTACATCCCACGTATTTATTTTCATTGATTATCGGCCAAAACAAATTCCTTTCTATTCACATTCCTTTAGTTCCCATTCACTTATTTACAATTGCCTTAATCCCCATTTGGATTATCACTTCAATTCTTATCTCAGTTGGGTATTAAATCCATAACAATTTGAACTCCGACCAGTTTATATTTAGAAAATAGATTGAAAATTTTAAAAATAGATAAGTAGTTGAAAAATAATTATTAGTTTACAAAATAGCTATAAAAGTTAACAAATTGTAAAATAGTTGGAAAAATAGCTAAATAGTTTTAGAAATTTTAAATAATTGCAAAATAGTTGTAAAATAGAAATTAGTTTGTGAAATAGTTGAAAAATAGTAATTAGTTTATAAAACAGCTACAAAATAGTTAAATAACTCCACAAGTAGTTATAAAATAAGTATAAAATAATTTTGAGTTTAATAAGAAAGGTTGTATATATTAAATAGCTTGGAAAAATAAATTTATATTAAAACAATTTATATTGAAAATAGTCCAGAGTCAAACTGTTCACTTCCCCAACACTTCAACTTAAATTTCTACTTCCAATTAATTGACTCAATTCTAACTTGAACAACTTCAATTTTTATTGAAATTTATTTAAACCCAATTCAAGTTGAATCAATCTTGATTCCTTTCCCAATTTAAATCAAATTCCATTTGATTTTAATCATGTTCAAATTTAATTGTAATTTCAAATTATTCCAATCAATTTGAATTATTATCAATTGAACCTATTTCAAATTCAAATCATTTCAATATAATCCAATTAAATTTCCTATTTAAATTTTTAAACTTATACATCTTCAATCACCAATCCAATTAATTCAAACCAAATTCAATTTTGAACTAATTCAATTTCAATCTTGAACTTAAGCTATCTCGAATTATATAAATTCGAGTTAAATTCTCAAAGGTTGGTTTAACTTTTTAAACCAAATTATCTTTTATTCAAAGTTTTTAATCAATTTAATTTCTGAGTCCAATTCTCAAAATTCCATTTTAAATTATCTTAACTTATGTATTTCAAGGTTCAAATAAGAGTTCAATACAATTTTATTTTAAAATTTTAATTTATTATTAAATTTTATCTTCCAGTTTGAAGCCAGTTCTTAAACAATTTTAATTTACAAACTTAATTATTCAAATTTTCAGTTTAAAGTGATTCCATATCCTTAATTTCAAATTAAAGTTAGATTTCCCTTTATCTCAATAATGGATATATTACCACACTTCATTTCTCATTCATTTAAACAAATCCAATTCGCAATTTAAGGATTTTTCATAACAATAGGATGATATTATCCAATTTATTTTAAAACGTCCATCCATTTCCAATTTCCAGATCTCAAACCCAATTTGAGATCACACAAACTACCAATTCAAATTTTTCATTCAAACTTATTTAACTTCTCCCAAGTAAATTCGATTTAGTTAATCTAATCAACCTCATTCAATCCTTAAACTTCAAATAATAATCTTCCCACTTACAAACTTATCACTTTGGGTATCACATCCTATTCCAAATTTCAAACTCAACATTTAGAGTTTATTCAATCTATTTTTGATTTATGTATATTCCTTATTCATACATATTATTTCCTTTACACACGAGGTCAACCTTAAATTTTTGACCACTTTTGGTCTTTAATTCAAATCAAATTTTCAAACAACCCATTGTTTGCAACAAGTCCCAGTTATCCAAATAATACTTATTTATTATTTTTCATTACTTTGAAGCAAATTTTCAAATTCTGGGACCAGATTTAGAAGTTCATTTTCAAGTAATTTGAATTTTAGTTTGGTTGTGTTTCCGTTTTTACTTAATTTAATTCCAATTCAAGTCTTCAATTTGGTCGCATTATATTACTTCTTAATTTTAATTTCAATAATTTAACAACCAATCGCTTTGATATTTATTGGAATGAAATATTGCTTTATATATCAAAATATACTTTTATATACAATCATTTAAAACCCTTTGATATAAGAAAATAACAAGTACGCTCATATATATATACACACACACACACACCCACACACACACACACACACACACACACACAACTCATTCTAGAGTACTACGGACTCTATTTAATGAGTAATTTCCACCAGAGCCAAGGTCCTCGCTTAACCTTTCAGCTCTGATACCAAATGTAACGACCCGAAATTTTTGAAACCAAAAATTCCAGATAGTTATGAAATAAGAAGAAAGAGATAGAAGAAGAAGAAGATCAAAAACACCAACATCTCACAATCGCAGCGGATAAAATATAATAATAAATAATAACAGTCTACAAAAGAATATTATATCTGTCGATTACATTTTAATACATCAAAGTTACACATTTATACAGACACTGGAATATACATAATTACTATGTCATAGATATACAAAAATATAATATAGCGGAAGCACTCCAAATGTTCTCGCCGTCCAACTCGCCTCCTAAGCTCCAGAACGTCCTAACCTGAAAATCTGTAATACTCGGTCTGACCCAAGCATTACACCAAAGTAACCACCGGGTCAGGCTGGAAACCAGCATGAGTAAACCCATCTAACATGGAATACAAGCATACAACTTATATAGAACTCGGGGTAACTCGAAGCAATTCACAAGCCACAATTTTTCTATAAACATCACTGATTCACCCATCAATTTCTAATTACCGAATTTAGATTAAATAGTCCAATACACTTAAATCATTTCATTCCAGCCAATAGATTTTTCATATCAATCTATAAACATTTGAAGTGATTTCAGGTATTTTCTAATACCCGACACTGGCCTCTTCGAGTCTCATGTCATTCTAACCCAATTTATCCAAATGAAATACACAACATTTCATATCAGAGATATCAACTCATTCAAAGCATCCAATACCAATCAATCATTCATAAGCAAATTTTATCGCTTCCAAATTAATTCAATTGATTCTAATTGAATTTCTAACCTCAATCACTTAGATTCCTTCCTTTAACATTAATTAATTCCAAATCAATTAATTAGTTAACCCTTCATTATTCATCTTAATTAATCACCCTGGATTAATTATTTTCAATCACATTCAAGTAATTATCTTTATTTAATTTCATGATATTAATTATTCTTAACCAAATCAATGAGTAATCTTTAACTACTTCACAAATTAATGAACTATAATCAATTACACTAATTCTTAATTACTTATATTAATTAATTTCTCATGAGTCACTTATGATTAATTCATCTTAATTAATCAATCTTTAATTACGTCTTTGATTTCACAAATTAATGATTTCCAATTATGTTTTGATTTGTTCTAATCTAAATTTATTACTTTAACTCAACCCCAATATTGATCATTCTCGATTAATCTCAATCTGTAATTAATTATTCTTTTATTTACTTCATTAATAAATTAATTACTCCTTAATTAATTATCTTAATTGATCTCTTGATTAATTTCACAAAGTAATTATATTTTATTAATTACATTAAGTATCTGCCCTTCAAACCATCCATTGATTATTCTAAATTAATCAAACTTAATTAATTAACTTAGTCCTTACTTAATTAATTCAAACCCTTAATTACTAAATTAATTAACCCAAATCTTAAATTAATTTAATTAATTAATTATCCATTTTATTTACCCTTCTAATTTGATGAATCACAAATCATTAAGCCCAAATTAACAATGAAAACATTTTCTTATTTATAATTTAAGTTTAAAACAATTTAAAACCCCCAATACTTCGAGTTAATCAACAATTAACTCGAGAACCAACCAAAACCAAAATCAACAGATCATCAATTCACGGTGCACATCAAATCAATTCAATCATTCAACCAAATATTTAAATTTAACTATTTAAATTTAAATAAAAATCCAGAAGCGTGAGATTACTTACTTTTGATTTTCGATTTGCAAATCCGATCCAATCTCGGCTTGGCTTCACGGTTTCAACCTTGTATAAACATTTTATAATTTATTAATAACTTGATCTAATTTGACAATTTATTTTTAACATTAAATAAATTTTAATTAACTAGTTTTAAATAATTGTTCTCAGTTTTGAAATGAAATCTACTGGGATAATAAAACTCTAAATTTAACTTTACTATTAGATTTTGGTAAACAATTTAATTTACAAGTTTATACCTATTTAAGAATCCACTAATTTTCTTCAAACTCTACCAACATTTTAAGGTTTCCTATTTTAAAAATCTTACATCTATTATATTCTTACTGTTTAAATAAAATATGTGAATTGATAAATATATAAATATGTATATTGAAAGTAAAATAAATTATAATAAAGCAAATATACCTTACTGCTCGAACAATGCCTCTGCCTCGAAATCCATCATCACCGCCTACACTTATCACTAACTCGCAAACCACCAATCGTTGAATAACCCTAGCTAAACACTGCCTCGATTCCAATCACGCGCTCGAGCCCACGACCACCCCAATGCTTCACCTGCACCATCGCACGATCGCGACCTAAGTCGCGAGCCCAAATCGCCGACCCTCTTCGCGCGAAACCCAGATCGAAGTCGAAATCTCCAGAATCTCGAGCCCTAAACCCAACCGTACTCGAGTCGAACTTGATTTGGTCGCGATGCCGAGCCCTTCCCCCATTTTTTTATCGACTTCGGCTTCTGACGAAAGATGAGAGAGATGGACGAAAAACAAATATCAATTTGATTTGGGGAGAAAGGTGCGGCCATTTGTTTTTTTTTTTTATGAATTCGATTCCTGTTGAAGGATAGAGAGGGGACGGGGTAAGTTATAAGGTTGGGGAAGCTTCTTGAGTACGCCTGATATTATATAATTAAATATCGAAAAATATCTCGTTACGCATAATGCGAAATCTCGAACCTCGAATCAAACATGCCGACAGGCGTTTATAAAGTTTTACCGTGTTCCGAACACAATGGAACGTGTTCCGAAAGCTAATTCGATCATATGCGCGAGTTACGGAAGTAAACGATCAATTTTAAATTAAATCGATTAAAATAGTTCAACTGCCAAGGTCAAACGACAACTCTGATTACTATGGAAATTGAAATTCGATAACAACTAACTATTACGGATCCAATGAAACTAGTTTTGTCGAATTCCGTAACTATGCCTCGGAAGGCTATTTTTAAATCTTAATTTAAACGATATATTATTAAAATTGAACAAATTACCTTTAAATTAAATTTCAACCATTCTATTATCTTCAGTAACATCATTTTAAATTTTAAGCCTTCAAATTATTCTGAACAGGCTTAAAACTCCAGATTCAACATCATACCCAATTTCAATTATTAAATTCAATATTTAAACTATATAATTCTATGATTTTATTATCAAGTAAATATTCATATCTTGAATTCAAGTTAAAATCAACTTTTAAATATTTAAAGTCAATTAATTATTCCATTTGAAATTGTTAAAAATTCCGGGTCGTCACAATTTCAAACTTGAAATCTTTCAACACAAATTGGAAATCCTTTCTTTATATGAAAGCTATTATTATTTGAAAAAGATAGTTTTCGTTTCAAAAAATCCGATTGCATTTGCACAATTTAAAGCCCTTCAAGTCTAAAACTTGGGTTAAATTCAAATTTCCAAAATAATATTTTTAAAATGGTTTAAAGCCCATATAAACACATTTATAACTTGTACACCATTTTTTTAAACCAAAATTCTCAACAACGAATTCAATTTCAAATCTTGAATTTAAATTCAAATCCAGCTATTTAAATTTCAAAACTTTATCAAGTTATTCAAAATAACTTTAAAATTCCTTTTCGAAAGCTTTTCATACTTAACCCGATTCCATTTCCAAAACTATTTTGGATTCAAAATTCAACTTTAAAACCATTTCAAAAATCTGTGACTTAACCAATTTCTTTGTGTAATCCATATTTGTGTGTGTATGGTGTAGTCCAGGGGTTTTACACAATAGTGCAACATCATCAATCATCACAGATTTAGGCACATCAATATCGATAAACGGTATATTCCTATAACGCTTATCTTCCATTCACAGATTCACAGATAAATAATATACATTTATCAAAGATAAAATAAATTACATTCATCACAGCTCGAATCAAAATAATTCATAACACAAAACATTACACACAGAGATATCAAACAATTCAAAGCATTTCATACAATTCAAACATCCATAAGTAAGATTAATTATTCATCTGCTTAATTTAATTCAGATTAATCACTTATAATTGAATTATTAATCCTGGTTAATTAATATTAATTAATTACAAACCATTCCATTAATTATCCTCTAATCATTTATTAATTTATAAATTAATTAACCTTTAATTATTTAATTATCCTTTAAATTAATTAACCTCAATTGATTAATTAATAAATTAATTAACCCTTAATTAATTACCATTAAATTAATTAATAAATTATTCCTTAATTATTAGTTAATAAACCTTAATTATTAATTAACAAAATTTAATTACAAATTAATTAATCCTTAATTACCAGTTGATTAATCCCTAACTTACCAATTGTTTAATCTCTAATCATTAATTAATAATCTCAAATTATCTAATTAACGATGCTTAATTACAAATTAATTAATCTTTAATTAATTAACTTCTAACCCTTAAGTATTAATTATTTAATACTTAATCATTAATTTATTAAATTAATTAATTTCTCTTAATTAATTTCTTAATTAATCCTTTATCATTAATTAATTAAATTAATTGAACTTAATTTCCTTTAGTTAATTTAATTAAGATCAAGACATTAAAATTTAATTCCCTTAAGATAAAACGTTATCTTATAAATGCCTTAATTACCATACACCATTTTATCTTTATAATTATCTTTACTTAATTAAATCATTAATTAAGTTTTAAAATAAAATAATCATTTAACTTGATAAATTAAAATTATCAAAACATAACTTTTCTTAAAATAACTTAAAACATTTATCAAATAATAGTTTTAAAAACTAGTTTCAATTTGAATTTAAAAACTTGCTTTTATATAAACCTTTAAAATTTCATTCCTAACTTATATTTTAAAATCACTTTAAATTTACTCAACAAAATTTCAAACTTCTTAATCAAAATGTTAAAGAAACATTTATTATATATAAAGTAAATTTAAATAAGAAGATTTAAACTAAATTAAAGTTTTAAATTTCAAAACTTAGATTTTAAAACTTTTTTAAAAAAACTGGTCAATACATGCAGCGGGTTAAACCCAAAGTCCACTCGGGTCTAGCCCCGACTTATCCCTACTTCTCTTCCATTACCAAAAAATTTGCTTATTTTTTTTAAGTGTAAAACCTACAGGCCTATCACCCACAACTACTCGAGTTTACACCCGAGTCATTTACCCCCAAATCCCGACCTTTACTTCAAGCAAACCCACAATTAACCCACAGACACACAAAGCACCACCGTGCACATGCACCATCGCAGGAGTAGCCTCAGGCCTTTGATGAACCTCACGGCACATCACCTATCGATGCTACAACCCATCCTGACCACCAGATCCTAAATACAAGCCTCGATCCAAAATCAAGTTTCACAGATGAAACAGGAACCAAAACCACCTTCAACAAAACCCTTTGACCAATCTATTCCGACCACCAGAGGTTGAGAGACTCTGGCCAAACCCTGCCAACACACCATGCCACCATTTCCCAGCGTTTCGTGACAGTCGATCACCCTGAGACGATGCAATGACCCTGAAACTTGCATCAACACAACCTAGGGTAGAAACCCTACTTCAATCGATCTCTGTTGTCGTGGTGATTTATAAAATCAATTGCCATTTTTCCAGGCCTCGACAACCTTCCAACAACCTCCGGCAGCAACCACGAGGTTCCACCATTTTCTAGTCGACAGAAAATGCCCAAAAGTCAAAATTTGATCAACTTAGAAGTGCTCTCCCAAAACTTAACTAAAAATTTAGATTTTCATCTTAAAAATCATATTTTACAAATTCGATTCAGGTTATAAACTTGAATCAGAAATTTACAAGATTTGATTTAACATGTTTTTAACATTTCTACGGTAATATCTTGATTCCAGCAGATTCTCAATCCTATTATGCTTGAATATATTTTTAAAACATAGATTGTGTTTAAACTAATTTAACATGTTTGAATATCATAGTCTAACAGAGATCAGATGCAAAGATTTTGAATTTTTATCAAAACCATAAACTTTGAACTAAGAATAGAGGTGATTAAAATCAACAGATATGCACACTACATGTATACACATAAGCTTACTTATATACATACATGCAAAGCAATCATCATCATAGAAATTCATATGCAACAGTGATTTATCTACTTAAACTTATTAATTAAAAGTTTAGTCACCTTTTAAAAAGCAAAGGCTTGAAAAAAACTGGGAAGCTTTGAAAATTTGAGTACTACAGTTGTTTGGATTCCTAAAACTTTGTCTTGCTTGAAACTTTAAAACTGAAAAGCTTTAATACTTGAAGGTTTGAAGCTAGAATGCTAGAATTGGACTGGAACATGATGATGATTCAAACTTTGATTCCAGGTTGCAGTTTTGAAGATGTTACAAGCTTTGATATTTCTGGTTTTCAATTGTTGTTTTACAGACTTTTGAAAAATGCTTTGTGAACTTTGTTACAGGGTTAATAAAAGAGGTTTACCGGCCTTGAAAATGTTTGTAGTGTTTTTATTTGAGTTTGAGAAATGTTACAGGCTTTGTTCTTGAGGATTTCTGGATTGATAATTTGATACAGACTTTTGTTTAGGTTTGAAGAGTGTTTACAAGTTTTTTGTTTATTTTGAGGAATGAATTTCAAGTTAAGTTTGCTTGCTTTTGCAAAGAGAAGATAAGAAAAGAATTTTAGAAGGAAGGTGGAACTTTATATAGTGTTAAATTAGGATTTATTTATTTAAAATTAAAGAAAATAGAAACAAATTATGACGCTTGTTAAATTTAACAACATTTGTCACTTTCAATGCTAATTATCTTACACATGTTAATAAAAGAATTAATAACCTAACACTTGTCATAATTTATTTTTTAAAAATTTAAAAGCTTTTATTATTAATTTTCAAATAAATAAGTGCTTTTATTAATTTATAAATGCTTTTCTTAATTATATATAAATAAAAAATTTAAAAGAAAATATAAACCAATTAGATTCTAAATAAAATCATATATGATATATTTAATCCATTTTTTTAAATGTTAATTTAAAAGCTTTTGCATTTATTTACTATTAAATAAATACTTTCTACATTTATATAAATAAAATTCTTTTGTTTAAATTACTATAAAACAAATCTTATTTTAAATAAAAACTTTATTCATGCTAGTATGGGCCCATGCTTCGCACATGGACAGTTTGTGTTATTGTATGCGTTGATATTTTGTTTGAGTGCAAATATCTAAACGGAAAGCAATGGCGTTTTTGGAATTTCAAAACGGCACCGAGTAAATTAGTTCAACGAATTTTATTATTAGTAGTAGAGATATCCTTTTATATCAAAAATAATTTCAAGATATATATATATATATTCATTTTAAATCTCAAATTTAAATCCAAATTTCAAATTCAAATTCCAAATTATAATATGTTTATAAAATATTTAGATTTCCAAATCAAGTCCTTTATTTAAAAAAATCTTATATATATAATTTTTATTCCCACATTTTCAAATTAATCCACAATTAAGTTTATAATTAATATATTATTCAAAATATTTATTTCTGAATTTCCAATTAGAAATCCTATTTTAAAATCATATTTATGTACATTTATATTAATAAACAAACAAATACCTATTTAACTTAGGAAATACCAAATTAACTCACTATTTAAAAACAAAAATTAAATTAATTACCAATTTAAATTGTTTTTAAAAACAGGAATGTTACACTTTGAGTTTGCTGATATGGCGGGTTTGGGATTTCTCCTTTTTAGGATTTATATTTTCCCTACACCACAATTGATGATTTGTGATATGCCAATGATACGAGGCTTTCTATATTTAGTGCTTTATGGATTGTCTTATCTCTTTTGAGATTATATGTTTGTATAAGTGATATCATCTCATCACTTAAAGTAACCACACTATACTTATACTCATGCTTATACTCAGTATTGTACCTTCTTGTTTAAGAAGAACATTATCCTTATTCTTATGCATTTATTACCGCTTATCCTCTTAAACTGATATGTTTGGATAGACTGACCTGTCTATTTATACTCGGGTCAGACTCAGGTGTTTCAGGTTAGGTACGTTTGGACTTAGCCTATTCTGCTTCTCATGGGCTCTTTTCTGCTATCGCCCTTTTGGTATAGTTTTTATGTAGTCCTTTTACAGCTACTCTGATATGTATATTCTTTTAATTCGTGTTTGTATTGTGGTCGTCATACCACATATGTGATGTATCATTTTGTGTACTCTGTGATGTATCTGTGCATGTGTATATATGTGACTATCTGCTGTTTTGTGATTTGTTTAACGTTTGAGTTGTATTTTGTTCTGATAGATCCTATAGCCACCTATAGTTTTGTATTAAGTATTCATTAGATATGTCGATCCACTTAGGATAAAAAAATATAGCATTTGTCGACATATTCAATAGATATTTAAGACAAGGCTATAGATGGTCGCACTTAACTAGCCATATTCAACGCATTAGCAGATAGTATTACCCAGTAATACTCTTTGTTGATGAAGGTCTCGGGTGGGGCGTCATAGCTTTGTATCAGAGCTGAGTTCAATACAAAATATGATAAACACAGAACAGAAACACATATCACTATACATCTAAGTGTAATACAACTGTTACGAATCCCTTAATCATCATCATCGTGCCTTGTCCTTTTCGTGTCCTTTAGGGTAGACAGAAGTTTGGGAACACGTCTAGGAATGTATTTTAATTCCGTAGTCTTCCTTATTGAATTAATGGTGCCTACCCTTTGAATAATCTTTATCTTATCTTAACTTTCAGCTAATCGATGAGAAGAGGAAGAGGACGATGCTCAGATGTTGGGCAATCCAGCGGCTAGCATCCTCACGGCATTTATATGACCGGTCAGTTCATGGAGTTATTTAGGGGCACTCAGCCTCCATCTCCTACTCCACCATCTCATCCGTGCAAGTCTGTCTTTGCGTGCATGTGCAGTGATTTCTCCCACCTTAGAGAAAAGCCCTTCAAAGGCTCTGAGTTCGTTCTAGAAGTCCAAGCTTGGATTCGCAAGTATGAGCGCATCTTCTCTCACATGGACCTTTCCGACCACACAGAGTTCTTGTAGCATCCAGTATGATGCAAGAGTGTGCTCTCAAATAGTACGAGCTTCTCATAGCCTAGCTCGATGAGTCTACTTTTTCTTCGGTCTAGTTTAGGGAATGATTCGAGCTTAAGTTCGTTCCTAAATTAAAGAAAGCTTTATTAGCCCGTGGCTTACTTGAGTTGAAGTAAGGGAAATCTTCCATTTTGGATTATGTTTCTTCATTCGACGCCTTATCCAAATATGGTCTCGAATATATCAGCATCTCTTACAAGAAGAATTTGAAGTTTGTCTCTGGTCTTAAGAACTATCTGAAGAAATCTTCGATGCTCCAGCTCAAATTACCTTTTTAAGGAGTTAGTTGACTCGGCGCTTCACCGTGGTGCAGTCGAGAAAGAGAAGGATAGTAGTGATGAGACTGAGGTTCATAAGAACCCCAATAAGAAGAAGTTTCCATTTCAGAAGTCGAAGTCTTTTCCTCAGAAGAAGAAGAAGTTTGTTGGTTCTAATTCTTAGCCCCGTAGAGCACCTCCTACTCGGAAAGGGTGTTTTAACTATGGCTTATCTGATCATATGATATGTGACTGCCCTAAGCCTATTATTTGCCGCTATTGGAAGAAGAAGGGTCGTCGAGTTTCCACTTGCCCTGTTGCACCTAGTAATACCCCATCTGGCAAGCTGAATGTAGTGGATACTTCTGGAGCGTCTTCTCAGTGAAGAGGTACATCTCCTTCAATCCTTGAAGGCTCTATTTTATTCCATGATCGTTCTATCCGAGTTCTCTTCGATACCAGTGTATCCTATTCATTCGTGAAGGAGCTCGTTGATGCTATTTCTTTGGATGTTTTATGCCTCGTTACGTCATTGAGGATTGTGAATCCTACTGGGGGATCTGCAACCCTTATCATCCTTTGTGAGGATGTTGAGATTGTTTTATGTGGTTTTCCTATCCATGTGAATCTTCACGTTTTCCTTATTTGGGTTTTGATATTAGTTTGGGTATGGACTGGCTAGTGCGATATGATGCCAGTATTATTTTTCTGAGGGAGTTTTATATCTTTGACATCCAGCTCTATATTCTCTTGACTCACGAGATGATGATGATATATCTCGTATTCCGGTGGGTTGTGATTTCTTCGATGTCTATGAGCCAGTTTCGGGTTTGCCACTGTGACGACCCGCCCTTCTACTACCAGAAAGACGTATCATCATTAAGAAAGAAAGGGATAGAAATAGAAAATAAAGAGAAAGAAAGAACAACAACATCAGAATCTCACAGCGGAACGGAACAAAATATAATATATCATATAACTGTTACATAGTTTTACATATTTCAGAGTTATACAATATCAATACATATGACAATCATATATACATCTATCACTACATACATCAGAGATACAGTACACATCATCTAACACAGCGGATCTAGATAGATAACTACACACGTCTGGAAAATCCTGCTCCAAACTCCTCCAGAATCAAGGTCCAAAACCTATCACTTGGCTACTCATAAAAATTTGAGTACCCAAGAGTTTATGAAAACATAAAATATAAACTCCGGGTCAGACATGGGTCTGGTATGAGTAAACGGTTTAAAGTTGTTTAACTTTGAAAAACATTTGAAAATAAAGGTATCACGTAAGACTCCCCACAAATAAATACTGGTAAGTTTTTACCTTACGCTAACCAAAACATTTCATAGGAAATCCAGTGATATTATAATAGTGTCTAGGGTTTTCAAGTAAATAGAAAATAGCCGAAATTGTTACATTCATTAAATTCCAGCTACTAGCCACCAAAGTGGGTAATACTAATCAAAACCGTAGGGTCTCGTAGGGAAATGGATTTCCAACAATGGCAGGGCTACTGGGGTACCGCCCGTCACAGTACGGGGCCTAGATCACCGTACCGAGGATCACTCCCGACCCCCTACAACACAAGGCCGGAACCATTCCTTACTGAACAGTCCCGAACAAGATAAACCCCACGGTTGTAGCTAGCAACCGCCCACACAGCCGAAATATAAAAGGGACATCTAGACAGGGGAAATATCTTGTCCTGCTTGGGCATGACCCACCTAACCTTGCTGCATCTCCCATGTTTTAGCCATTCCCGGTTGATGAGGCTTGAGGTTGCGATTAGCTTTATAGAACATATCACTTAGAATGCTCATCGTCCGCCTGACGATGTGCTGAAAGCATTCAATCCATACAAGTTCGTTCCGAGTTCGAACGAAACCGAAGGCATTATCTCGTCACACTCATTTTGGAATCACCCTCAGAGTCAACGACGATAACCCTTGCATTCTGAATACACCATCTCGATCTTCATTTCAGAATTCACGACCTAATGTTTAAATTGGATCGATGTGGTTTTCGGAGAATCAAATTTGATTCTTCTGATCCCGGTCTCATCGAATCCAAACTCCATTTTAAGGGACAAGTTGTCTAATTAACTTAAACAGTTTAATTCAAGTTATAATTCATACAACATTTATCACAGATAAACATATACAGTCATCATAGATATATCACAGCATATAAGAGAGCATCACAGAATATCATCAGTTTAAACATCACAAACCAGACATTCTACATACACAACAATCCATAAGCAATTACCTTTAAATCTTATTTGTAATTAATTCAATTTAGAATTAATTATCTGAGAGTTAACCACTTAACTATGTTTAATTAATTATTAATTTACAATTAATTACTTATTTCATTTCAAATTGTCTTAATGATTTCTTAATCAGCTATTAAATCCTAATTACATTTTATTTCACACTATTAATTACTTCCTTACTCAAGTGATTTAACTTTTATTACTTATTTAACTGCTCCCTGATCATTAATTAATAACTTTAATTTTTATTTTATTTATAAACTTAATTATCCAGTTATTATCTGCTAACAACTTATTAATCAATAATTAATTCTTAATCAAGTTACTTAGTTAATTAACTATTAATTCATAATTAAGTCACTTGTTTAATTAACTATTTATCATTCATAATTTAACTATTAATTCATAATTAAGTCACTTGTTTAATTAATTATTTATCATTCATAATTTAACTATTAATTCATAATTAAGTCACTTGTTTAGTTAATTTCATATTTACCCCTTTTCTTAATTATCTATCTGAAAGTATACTCTCAATCACTTTTCAAAAATAATTAATATATATTAATTATTCATCTTAATTAACATTTAAAAAGCAATTTTTCTTAACTTGAAAATCAATTTATTTTAACTACGCAACTCAAATGTTAATTAACTTGTACTTAACTTAGATTAAGTGCCTAATTAAAAAGATAATTAAGTGTTTAAAAACACAGTTACGAAATAAATAAAATCATCATAACCCAAATCTAAAATCTTCACAATATTTCAAATTTATGGAAACAACTTAATTAACTATAACACTATTGCAAAACTGCATTTTTGCAAAAAGAACCCGAGTCTCCCCTTTCTTAAACTCGAGTATTACTTCGAGTAAACCCCCAATATTACCGAGAACTTCCCGTTACTCCTTCTTCTCCCTCCCTTCTATTATCCATTTCTACATGTAGTTAAGTTTTAAAACTTAAGTTAAAATTCAAACTTCAGCAAAACTAACCCACACTCGAACGAGACAAACTCGAAGGAATACCCACAATCATGCGAGCATGACCCGAAGAAAGAAAACAGCCATACTCTGACACGCAAATCCAACGCCACCGTGCACGTGCACGGTGGTTAGCTGAACCTCCAGCGGCCCTCGCCAGCGTCCACAAACCACAACTTCGCTCCTCACCCAAGATCGAAACCCAGAATTTCGACAAAGGGTCGAAATCAAAATGTCACCTTAAACTTGAACTTGAAACACTATCGCCTCACCGAAAACCACCCAGACCTGCAACCCCACATCGCCAGAGGCGAAGCCACGCCACCTACGCCAAGTCCTGCCCCTCTGCAACCATCTCTTCGATGCTCGGAAAGCTCGGTCACACTAAGAGGCCGGAATCAAAAAAATTCAGAGTACAGGAAACTTTGAACTAAAACCCTATTTTATGTTCGTTCAATTAATTCATGAATTAGAAAAATTATTTAACATTTTCCCAACATTACGAATATACAAACTTGCTTCACGTCAGATTTCTCTGATTTTTATTGATTCGATTTTCTGGAATTGAGAAATTTGCAAATTTCATTCATCTGAAAACTGCTCTCTACATATTGATCTAAAAATCCTTGTTTTTGTTTTGAAAATCTTCAATCTCATTAAGGATTCAAAATAAAATCTTGAATTAGCTTCTGGTACTACTTGAAACTATCAATAAATTTACTTGGTTACCTGTAAAACTATATCATAGTACCATTTCTTTACAAAAATGTTTATAACAGTTTACAAGGCTTGGTTTTAGCTGCAATACTTGGTTTGATTGAAAATTTTAAATCTCAACATGGTTTAGCAGCAAATAACTTTAAGTTTCATTCAAATATTCACCTTGTATTCACTTAACAGAGAAGTATATGCAAATCACAGGATCATATGCAAATGTAAAACATATACTATAGAATCACTCAATCATCATAAGTGTTTGATTTAACTTAAAGTTTTAAGAATTTTGTTTACTCATCAAAAATACTGTTGAAACTTGAAACAGAGGATGGTTGGATGATGCAAGAAAACAGCAGTTGAAGTTTTGAGTTCCTGCAACTTTCTTTTGCTTGAATATGATTAAGCTTGTAAGTATGATATTTATTTATATTCCTTTTGCTTTACAGATTTTGTTAAGTTATTGAATGAACTAAATGATATATATACAAATAAAATGCTGTGGATTTATAGCTAAGAACAGTTTGTATAGGATATTAGCTTCTCACATAAGCCTTCCTTAAATATAATAACATTTTGCTAAATTTTTATGTACTAAGACCTAAGACAATTCAACCATTTCGGCTGAAAGATATTTCCAGACAGAAAATTATGCTAATTGAATGTTTGTGTTTTTATTTATGCTAACATATTATCAATGTTTGCTGACACAAACATTTGTACAAAGATATTTGCAGGTTTCCATTTGTACTAAGATGTATTCATAAAGGTTTATACTTATTATATTTTGCTGACATATATATTTTACAAAGATATTTGCAGATTTGTGTTTGTACTAAGATGTGAATATTTGTTTTCTTATGTATATACAGTTTACTTGCAGATTTTTTTTTTTACAAAAATGTTTTATTTGATGTGAATACTTGGCTTACCGATGCATATAAAGTTTACTTGCATGTTTTATTTTGTCTTCATACTTATGTTAACATATAAGATTTACACTTATAATGCTTTGCTGACAAATTTTGCTTACTTTGCAAAGATACTTACTGATCTTGTACTTGTACAAAGATGTTTGTCTTATTATTATTTATTTTTTTAAATTGAACACTTTGCTTTCTTAAACATATAAAGTTTGCAGACAAGTTAATTTTGTTTTAAAAATATTTGCAGAACCTTGTTTTTGTTTAGTGTATTTGTACAATGGTTTTGCTTTTTTTTTTATTATCTTATAACTTAAACACAAACTATACATTTGTTTTTGACAGATTTAAATGTTTGTCTTCACATAGTTATATTTTTATTTATATCTTATATTCATGTTATAGTTTTTGTACTTATGTTTATAGACTTATGTTTACAACTATATTTTATGTTATACTTATATTAAATATTTATAAGCTTATTTTATTTTAATTATAAAAGCTATTGTTTGAAACCCTTCTTAAATCTTGTTTTTATTTAAAGTTTAATCTTTTCGATATTTAATTTGTAATGTATTTATATTTGTATATTTTATATTTATATTTAATATGAATAGAATTGTATTATTATACTCATCATTATTAACTACTTTTATACTTTTGATATTAAATGTCATTAATGTATAATTTTTAATTTAATAGAATAAAACATATTTAATTTTAAATATTGTTAAAAGAGTCTATTTTATATTTTGAAATTATAAATTCCTTTATAACACATATACAACTAAAAATGTCCAACATCTTATTTATTTATAAATGAAAATCTCGTATTTTATTTAAATTTGATCAAAAACTTATTATAATAATAGGGTCAAAATTCCGGGATGTCACAGCCACCCAAGCAAGCTATCAAGTTCTGCATTGATCTCATTCCAGGCGCGCAGCCAGTTAGTCATCCTTCCATGAGAATGTCTACAAAGGTAAATGAGGAACTCAAGAATCAGCTTTTGGAGCTTGAAGCTAAGCAGTTTATCTAGTCCAATTTTTCAACGTGGGGTGCCGAGGTCATCTTCGTGAAGAAGTCCGAGGGAACTCTTAGGCTTTGCATCGACTATCACAAGCTTAACGAGTTGACTACAAGAATAAGTATCCCTTTGCCCAGGATCGATGATATGTTTGATCAATTAAGTGGTGCAAAGGTCTTCTCTCAACTAGACCTTGCCACTGGTGTTTGTCAGCTATGAGTTATGGAGGACAACATTCCTCTCACAACTTTCCACACTCATTATGGTTCTTTTGAGTGGAACATTATGCCGTTTGGTTTGACGAACGCTCCTGCTTTATTTGTCAATCTTATGAATTGATTATTTCGAGAATATCTCGATAAATTCATCCTTGTGTTTATTGACGACATCCTTGTTTATTCGCAGTCTGAAGCCAAGCATGCTAATCACTTAAGAATTGTCTTGAGTACTCTTTGTCAGCATCATCTTAAAGCTAAATTATCCAAGTGCTACTTCTGGGAGAATAAGGTTAAGTTCTTAGGCCATGTTGTTTCTTTCGAAGGCATTTCGGTCGATCCTTCGAAGATCGAAGCCATCCAGAATTGGAAGTGGCCTAAGAATGTTCATGAGATTTGCATTTTCCTTGGATTGGAAAGTTATTACCATCGATTCATTAAGGATTTCTCTCGTATTGTGCTTCCTCTCACCAGCCTTACTCGAAATGGCGTTCGATTTATTAGGTCTGATAGGTGTGAAGCTTCTTTTCAACTGTTGAAGGAGCTTCTCGCTAATGCTCCTATTCTAGTGGTTCTCGAAGGGAAACATGACCTTGTTGTCTACGCTGATGGTAGTAGATGTGGCCTCGGTGACTGCTTATGCAGAAGGATCGGGTAGTTGCTTATGCTTCTTGGCAACTGCGACCGAAAGAAGTTCGCTATGCCACTCATGACCACGAGTTAGCTGCCATCATCTTCGCCTTAAAGATTTAGCGACATTATGTATTAGGCGAGGCTTCATTCTTTATACCGATCACAAGTCCATGAAATATTTGTTCACTCAAAAGGAGCTCAATATGAGGCAAGGGGTTGGCTCGAGTTCCTTGCCTTTTATGACTTCGATATCCAGTATACCCCTGGTAAGGATAATCGTGTTGTTGACGCGCTTAGTCGCAAACATTCAACTATTGTTTCTATGATGCCAGTCGAGTGGGATGTTCTTGAGACCTTATCCCTTTGTGATGTTTGTGATCGAGCTCCATCTTCTAATTCTCATATTCTATTATTCAGTTTGGAAGCTCGACCCAGCTTATTGGATCGTATAGTAGATGCTCATTGCGTGATCCCGATCTTGTACACCTTATCCAGATTTGCGAATCTAAGTCCCATGATGAAGAGTTGTGGATTTCAGCATTGATTCTCATGCGTGTCTTCGTAAGAAGAACCGTCTAATCATGCCTTCTGATTTTGCACTTAGGCGTAACATTCTCGATGACTGCCATCGTTCTAAGTATATCATTCATCTCGGCAGTAGCAAGATGTATGCCAATATGCATTGCCTTTATTATTGGGAAGGCATGAAAAGCGATGTGGCAAGTTATGTGAGTAGTTGCATGAATTTTCAACTTATCAAAGTCGAGCATCAGCACCCTTCTGGTCTTCTTCAGCCTTTGGAGGTCCCGTTGTGGAAATGGGTTCAGATTTCCATGGATTTCATTGATGGCCTACCTCGTTCGAGATCGGGCCATTCTAGCATTTGGGTTATTGTTGATCACCTCACAAAATCTGCTCATTTCATTCCTATTAATTCTAATAGGAGTGCTTCTCATTTGGCCAATTTATATATCAAGGAAATTGTAAGACTTCACGATGTTCCTACTTCGATTGTTTGTGATCGTGATCCGCTTTTCATGAGTCATATCTCGTAGAGTCTTCAACAAGCTTTGGGAAAAAAGCTTAATTTTAGCATAGCATATCATCCGCGGTCTTATGGACAGACTGAACAGGTGAATCGTATTCTTGAGGATCTTCTTTGTCTTTGCATTCTGAATTTAGGTGGTAGTTGGGAAGACCACCTACCGCCTGTGGAGTTCTTCTACAACAATAGTTTTCATTCTAGTATCAATATGTCTCCTTTTGAAGCCTTATACGAAGGGCCATGTCGATCTCCTTCATGTTGGTTGGAATTTGGGGAGAAGCTTATTCTTGGCCCAGATTCTGTTCATGATTCTTCTGAGAAGATTATTCTTATTCCCCAGAGAATGAAAGAGGCATAGAGTCCCCAGAAACTCTACGCGAACAGCCATAGGAAGCCTCTTGAGTTCTCTATTGGTGATCTCGTCTTTATTTGTGTTTCTCCTCTTAAAGGGGTTATGCGTTTCAGTACGACTGGGAAATTGGCTCCTCGCTTTATAGGACCATTTCCTATAACTGAACGTATTGACCCTGTGGCTCATAGAGTTACACTTCCACCTCATATATCTTGCATTCATGATGTGTTTCACATCTCTCGGCTTTCGAAGTGTCTTCGAGAGTCGGATTCTGTTATGAATTTTTGGATTTGCAAGAGCTTGAGGTCTCACCATACCTATCTATCATGCAGCAACCTGATCGTGCACTTGCTTCAAAGGTGAGATGCCTTTGAAACAAGGATGTGTCGCTTGTTAAAGTTCAATGATTCGCTAATCCTAATGAATGCACTTAGGAAACCAGAGATTTTATTGAGCGATCCTATCCCAGTTTTCTTTCTTCGCATATCGATGGTGAGAATCTTTTTATCTCAAGCTTACCCCTTTTCTCTTTTGATTGATGAAATTTATAGGTTGAATATAAACTCTTCTCCAGAAATTACGAGGACGCTGTTTTATTAAGACAGACTCTTTAACAACTCTGGTTTGGAGATTACCTATAAATATTAGATTATAATGGTAATTATAATTTAATATTGTGATTTAATTAAAATGGAGGTTTTATATTGTTTATTTAGAATAAACAATGAAATTGGAATTAAATTGTGAAAATAAAGTTTAGAACTATATTTTATTTTGGTTAGGGTGATAATAAATGAAAAATGACTTTATTTAGAGAAAATGCAATAATTATATTAATTATTATCCATTTACTTCTTTTAATAATTTTTAAGAGAAGTATTTTATTTCTAAAGGTGGTTTATTGAAATAAAAATGTAGAAATTGGTTTAGAAATAATTTTTGGCTAAAAATAATATTTTGAAATGGTTTGAAATATTTTTTTAAGTGCGAAAATAATTTTTGTAGAATTTTAGAAGTTAAAAACATGGTTTTATTTATTTCAGTAAAAAGTGCATTTTTGTTAATTAAGGAATTTAATAATAAAAATATTTTAAAAATATAATTTAATTTGTTTATATGATAGAAAATGTCTTATTTTGTATGTGTACAAGTTTTCACATTTTTCTTGTGTACGACTTGAGAGAAAATGAATTTTTATCTTGTGTATATGTGATATATGCACTTATATTTGTTAAGTGTTGTTTTATTCTTTAGGTCAATTTATTTTCTTTTATTATCAAACCCATTAGGGCCCATTAACACTTTTCCTCGTAAGATGAGGAAATAGAATTAGCTGTACATTCATTCTATCTTGTGCTCCTTCTTCCTCTTCTTTTGATAACAAGAAAATAGAAAACCTTCCTCCAAATTGCAAAATCCTACCAATATCTCAATTAAAATTCAACAAATCCAAGGCTTTTTGCAATCTAGTGATAAATCAAGGGCAATAAACTCCAAACTACTAAATTTTAGCACAAAATTCTTATTACAGCGAATAATTTCTAATTTTACTATATATTTGGTTTTGCATGTTCTTCCTATCTTCTGTACAGGTTCTTAGAAGCCATTTCTAAAGCAAAAGCTTCAACTTTGCTACTAAAATCCGAGTTTAAGCCTTCAATCAGCAAGTTGAGTTCTTAAAACTCACAAATGCTGGCTGTGCAAAGCTCGGATCGTTGAAAAATGTGGAAATCTGCTTGCTGCGTAAAATTTTCTATGGTTGATTTTGCTTGTTTATAATCTGATTTTTGTTGATACTTTGAAACCTTATAACTTTTTATTCCAGCAACAAAATGCTGCCAAATTTCCTGCTTTTGATAGTTTGCATGTTGAACTTCATCCTTGGAAATTTTCTTTGAAAAATATTGTTGTTTGATATGTCAAAAGTTGCTCAAAAAATTAGTTCGCGGGCAGAAATAGAGCTAAAGAAAAGTTCATAAGCTAGGTCGACTGCCTCACCTCCCTAGGTCGACCTGCCTATCGACCCAGAGGCTCCTAGGTCGGCCTGGCGGTCGACCAAGAGACAAGGAGGTCGACCTGGGGGAAAGGCAAAAACTTGCCTTGTTTTTCCCTTTGTTTCGAAGTTTTTTTAGCCGTTTCACTTCATTTTCACGATATAATTCGTGATGTTTTTTAAGGCCATGATGTCTATCAATAGAATAGCCAAATTTGAATTGTTTTGAATTTAAATTCGAATATCAGTTTGAGTCATTTCCTTGCTTTTATTCGTTTTCGAGCACGGTTTTCTCTAAAGCTTTTTGAAATGATTTTTAAAATTAATGGGCATTTCAAAATAATTATTATGTAATTTTTAAAGTATTCTCAAGTGTAAAATCTATTTATCCTGTATAATAAGGGAAATTTTCAAATAGGATTTTCATTTTGATTTTGAAAATTGGCTTTCAAAGCCTGTTTTCTTAAGTAAATTATTTTATATATGAAATACACGTTTTTGCGCTATTCGAGCAAATAAAAAGGAGATTTAAATGGTTTGGTAAAACAAATGGTATGGGACACGTGCGTTTATCTTATCGATTAATTTCCAACTTGTCTGTTTTATCATTTTGACCTTCGGGTCGAGCTTATCGATGAGATGAGGTAAACTTTTTTCTGCTTTAAGTGTGAAATTTACCAGCGGTTAGTAAACCGTTTAGTGCGAATGTGTGGTATAGGATGCACATTAACACTGTTCGGGTTACTATCCGAGAGTTTGTGACACGTTTGCCAATTGTGGGGCATTGCCGGTAGTGGACCTTCGAGTCATTCTCATTGCCATTGCCACTGCGGCGTTTGCCACTGCGGCGTATTTGTCCTCATGGTGTTTGCCATTGCAGCGCTTTCCATTGCGACGTATTTGCCATTACGGTGTATTTTCTATTGCGACGTGTTTGCCTTCGGGCGTGGTACTATATTTGAGATTAGTACTTGGTAGGCTTTGGCCAAAAGCACGTGCAAATTTTGATATGTTTTCATTGATTTCTTGAGCGTATCGCCTTTTTCATGGTTGGCCATTCGAGCCATTATACGTGTGTGTGTGTGTGTGTGTGTATGTCGATTACCTTATGGGAATTTGAGTTGCCTACACTGGCATTATTTGAAATTTGCCTTTTTACGTTATTATTGAGATTTGCCTATTGGCATTATTACATGAGGTTTGCCTTTTGGCGTTTATTTGGGATTATATTCTCTTACGCTGGAGAGTTATATTTAATTGCCTTGTAGCGTATTTTTGAGATGGCGACTTCTTTGAGTTTGCCGATATGGCGGGTTAGGGATTTCTCCTTTTTAGGAGTTGTATTTTCCCTAAACCACCATTGATAATATGTGATATGTCGATGATATGAGGCTCGCTATATTTAGCATTTTATGGATTGTCTTATCTCTTTTGAGATTATATGTTTGTGTAAGTGATATCATCTCATCGCTTAAAGTAACCATACTATACTCATACTCATGCTTATACTAAGTATTGTTCCTTCTTGTTTAAGAAGAATATTACCCTTATTCTTATGCATTTATTACTGCTTATCCTATTAAACTTATATGTTTGGTTAGGCTGACCCATGTATTTTATACTCGGGTTAGACCAAGGTGTTTCAGGTTATGTACTTTTGGACTTAGCCTATTCTGCTTCCGCATGGGCTCTTTTCTACTATCACCTTTTTGATATAGCTTTTGTGTGGTCCTTTTATAGCTACTCTAATATGTATATTCTTTTGATTCGTGTTTATATTGTGATCATCATACCACGTATGTTATGTTTCATTTTGTATACTCTATGATGTATCAGTACATGTGTATATATGTGATTATCTGTTGTTCTGTGGTGTGTTTATCATTTGAGTTGTTATATTTTATTTTGATAGATCCTATAGCATCTATATTTTTGTATTAAGTTTTCATTGGATATGTCAATCCACTTGGGATAGAAAAAAATATAGCTTTTGTCGACGTATTTAATAAATAATACTCTTTATTAATGTGGGTCTCGGGGTGGGGTGTCACACTTTCCCTTGCCACCACCTTCATCATCATTATCACCATCATTATTATTATCATCATTATGGCGACTATCCTTATGGTCATCGCAATTCTTGTTGTTGTCATCGTCATCCCCTTTTTCATCCGATTATGTCTCTTCGTCTGCTGAAGGGTCATCAAAAGCCAATAGTTTTTTGACATCGATCTCTTCCTCCTCAGAGGATTATTTTTCGGATGCCAATGTTTTTTCCAATGCAGTTTTGAATTTCTTTTGAAATTTTTCATTCCATGATGGAGGAAGAGAGGTGAAGTCTAGATTTGAGCATCGTTGGATATTGTCATCACATGTCGTGAAAAGTGCCTTCTTGTAGAATTTCTCGATAATGGTATCGAGAATCGAATCAACAAAGTGAGACATTTTTGCTTCGCGTCATTAATTATGCCAGTTGATTTGTTCAAGAGAACTCTTTTCCTTCCTAATTTCTTCTTTAACAATCCATTCTCCTCTACAAGCTTGGCCTCCTTTATATTGGCTTCCTCAAGTTCTATTTCTAAAGCTTTCACTTTATCACTTAAAATTTGGTTAGCACTTCTTTGTTCATTAAAAGAAGTTTTCACTTCATCAAGTGAAGTGGTGAGTTTCTCTTTCTTGTTTATAGCTCGTCTTTTGCATTTGTAATATCAATTATGTGGTTATTGAGCAAAGAGACCTGCTTCTTAAGTTTGGAAATCTCACTGGAAGATGTCGAGGCATCAGCTTGAAGTTGGAACATATGCTTAGCCACCTAAAAAGTGACATACATGAATTAAAATGTTATGAAGAACGTAGAGAACCTAAAACGTGTCCAAAAGAAATGGACACGTACCGATAAAAGCTACTTGAGAATATTAAAGTGGTGTTCTTGGGAATAAGATGAAGGCCGTGTGGTTTAAGACCAACAAAAATGGAGACTAGACGACCACTTGGAGAAGATCGTCGAAATTACTTGCAAGGGTTGGATATTGAGATTTGAAAGGGAGTAGATCTTCGAAATAGATACACAATCCAAGCTCCATATAAAGACGGTTCAGTTCCTCGGGAGTGCTCGAAAATAATATGAAGAAGTGAGTCCTACGACTGCTCCTTTTCAGTTGTTTGATGAGATTTTGCCTAGAAGGGCCAAGGTTTAGGGCCTTTGGGGCTTGAATTGATATTTGTAAATGATTCTTCCTCCATAATAACATGAGAACACATAGCCCCTGCCTTAGGAATCTTATGAGGAGTGGCAATAGTAGTGGAATCATCGCTTAGTTTCATTTTTATGGATTTAAATGTGCTGGCAATAACATCTCTGGGAGATTGATATTCAGGAGCTTATGTCAAAGCAGAAGTGTCATCTTTACCTTTCTTTTCTTTGGAACTTCACTTATGGTCTCCTTCTCTGTAGAGACAACTACTAAGGTAGGCAAGTCTAAAATGAAAATAAAAGTTAATAAAACTATAGTGCTAGGAACTCTATATTAGCTATATTAAGACTTTCTCACAGACTCAAGTTCAGCTGAAGAGAAAGTCGGGAAAGCATTACGGTTGTTGATAACCAATGGTCGATTCCCCTGGGCATTTCCTTTCATCGTTGGAGGCTCTCCAAGTATTATATGGTTGTCTTGAATCAACAGGTAAATATAAAGGTTCACCTCCATTAGAAGAATGAGCCTGTCACCTATTTTCTTAGATGCTAGAGTTAGGGACTTAATGATCTCGCTATCAGTGGAGCCTAACCTCTTTGGAGCCAGATCAAAAGGAAAAAGTTTATTATAAGGGCAATAATATAGTATAGGCAAAAAAACAGGGGCTTACTAATAATGGAGAAAGTTCCCCTAATCTTCGAGTTCCACTTAACATAGAAAAACTTGTTTTCCTACCTTTTAGCCTTATTTACTTTTACTGCATTAATGATCAAGCTTTATGGATGGGGATGAATGCGGTATAAAGGATTGCCTAGCTTCCCACCTTAACTAGCATGGCTACTATGGCATAGAGAATTTTGGCACTAAGAGAGGAAGCTTAGCTTCCATAGCAAGGATTTCTAAACAAGTCAAATAAATATATGAGTTGGGTGTTAATTGGGTTGGGGCGATATTTAGGTGTTCCAAGAATCTTAAAAGAAATTTTGGGAAAGAATGATATTTTAAGTGCCATATGTGAATCGAGGTAAAAGCGAAAAAAATCCTTCTAAAGGATTGTTGATTATGTCAGAAGAACCGGCTGGAATAACTTCTATACATGTGAAGCCAAACTATTTACAATTGGAATCCACTTCTCCTTGAGTGGTAATATATGATGGATGAAGGAGATGATCTTCTTTCTTGGTAGAAGAGGAAGTTTTAGAACTTGTACTAGTCTTTTTGGAGGACTCCTTGTTTATCTTTAAGCCTTAAATCTATTTACCATGTGATGCTATTCCAAATTTAAGAAATTATAATGCTCATATTATATGAAAGAATCACTGCATGATAAACTAAAAATTATTATCTAACTAATCTACAAGTTAATGGTATCAAAATGTTTTAAGTGTAAATATAATACTATCTTTGCTACAAGTCAATAACCCTTAAAATTTTGAACTTTAATAAAGAAATTCTTTAGGGAAGTATGTAAAAATTAAATAAGAGTTGACATGAAGCGTCAATAAGTCTACATCGACAGCTAGATCAATGTTGAATGTCACGATATTATATCGTAAAACACTAATCAACACCGCAAATATAGCCAATGCTGAAGAAATAAGGATGTTTGCATTAATGAATTGCGACGACATGAGTCGGTAATGTGCTAATTAGTTAAATAACTTGTAATATGTTAAGCCGGTAAGGTTGTGAGCAATGATAACAAATAAGGCTCAGTTTATAGTGTTTAAAGTTGCTACAAAACAATAGCAACAAACAATAGGATTCTTGGTATCAAATCATAACTCCCTAAATCAATGTCGAAAATAAGCGACTTTATTTGTAAGTAGTGTCAATGTTAGGTAATGTTGCATATAGTCGGTGTAAATTTTAGGAAGATTGTCGCACCTCATCTCATTCATTAACGATGTGAGAGTCTAATGACATATATGTCAAGCTAATGGGATAACAAGATGGTATAAAGCTTTATTAATAGTGAGTATCATAGCAATACCAAAAACTATAGGTGTCATTCAGATTGATAATGTCGTAATGATCAATGTTGACACAGTGAGTCAGTATCGGACTTCGGGTCTAATGAATTTCCCTCTTTATCAATAAACCTAGAATATGCTAGGTTTATATTAATATCAATTGGCGTCGAAACCCATACATAAGAAGTAAGACCTATTAATCCAGATAGGTTATCATTCTGGTTAATAATTATCAAAACTTTGCAATCAATCCTTAACGCAAAATTTAAAACAAGGAAAAGTCCAAATTAAATCCTAACGTCTATTTTAACATGGAATCCTTCAAGTTAAGTAATTAATTTGAGTTGATATGGAGTGAATATTACACCTAATGATGATTCTAGTACTTGGAAATTAGAGTATTTTTGAATTTCCCTGAGAATTTTGATTTATTTTTCATGTTTGTGATCGCATGTAAAGGAATGGCACAGTGGGAGCTTGACTATTTATAAAAAAGGACAAGCTAACATCATTGATTCAACTCAAGTAAATAGTTTCGACCTGCTTAGGATACCAATGGGCGAAAAATTCATTGTCATTGATATTGACTTGAATATTCAATGACTCCTCTACACCAGGGGCAAATGTTATCGGCGTTGTCCATCTCGACGATGTTTGACATGCTACTTGATCACGACGCTGCATCAATAAGCAATGGTAACGTAATGGAAAAAAGTTAGTGCCATCACCAATGACACTGACTCTCGTGAACATTGGCATCGCATTTCATTAATAAAGTCAAAGTACCCTAGAAAATATCAGTACCACCAACCACCCATAGGGTTAGGTGGACTTGCATCACAAAGCAATGTTGAATGGAATCAGCATTGTAAGTTATCAAAGAACATTAAGATATCGAGCACTCATCGTTGACATTGCACTTCATCAATTATTGAATGTTACCACATGATGATACCAAGAATCATAGTTGCCTAAGCTATACTGGATGAAGCCGTTCCTATCAACGTCGTGTCTTATTGATGTCGTGCCTGATCAATGCCACTGTCCACTTAACAAGTGAGGTTATGCGTCATTGTCGCCAAAATAAATCTATGACCAAAGCTTCTCCAATAGTGAAACTCAAAGATTATAATATCATCGTCGATTTCACCACCATTCCATCCACATTCATTTATGATGTTAAATATTGATGGCACATCTCCATGATATTGCTTCAATACCAAAGTCGTCGCTCCTTAGAGTTGTCCTCCAAATAGAACCACCCATCATTAAGATCTCCAATGATCAAAGCTGCCATTCTACAATGATGGTAACAATGTCATCAATCGCTACAAGATCTACACATGTGAGGTTTATGGTGAACAATGTCAATGTTCATAAAAGCTATCAGTGATGTAAATCTTCAGTGCCGCTTTCAAGTGATGCTGCCAACAATCAATCAAGAGTGACTCGGTATATAAGATTTACAATGCCGAAAGCCATCAACATTCACAAGATCTATTAGGCCAACATTGTGAAGAATGATATAGCTTCATCGCACCATAAGCAATGTCGTTCCTTATCGATGTCGAATACTATTGAATCTACACTAAAGCTCATTTGCATAATGTTGAAGACAATGTCGCGTGACATTGTTGACACCGTGGACCAGCAAAGCCAACCCAAAGATGCAGTGTTTCTCACCTACCCCCTATAAATACGACCTTAGAGGGTTGAAGGAGGGGGATCATTTTCTTACCTCTCTTCTTACATTTGTCACTTTGTAACCCTAAACTAATTTGGGGATTTTGGCTGATTGTAACACTTAAACTTTATGCACATAAGGGATTGAATATTGAACTATTACATAGCATATTTGACAAATTTTCTTAACTTGTAACTTTCATATTGACTAGACTTGTGACTTGCATATTGATTTGGTTCCTTTATGACATTCGATGAAAATGGCTTTGAACTCTACGTCGAGCATACTCCTCTAGTGACTTCGACTAGGATTAACTTAGCCATCCATTGACCAACTCTACTATTCCTACACTTTTAGGGTCAATGGAGAATTTTGTTAACATTTTGGCGACTAGTCCTACACTTTTAGGGTTAATAAAGAAATTCGTTAACATTTTAGTGCTAGAAGGAGGGCTCGAACCTCCGTTTCCGTTAAATCCCTAAGTAGAACTACCATAACTTGCATGCTTAGGGCTTAAAGACATACCCCTACCAAGCATATCCCATCCCAAGCTAACCTACTTTAGACTTTTAGCACCAATTAATTGCATCAACTAAATTTTGCTTAATCATGCCAATTAATCATATTAAATTTTCCAAACAAGGGTCCTCCGAGCCTCGGATGACAAGGCCAACTTACCAATTACTAATGATCCCCGGCTTCATGAAGAACAAGTATTGAGAATAAAGGCACTACAAATCAAGGGAAGTAAGAAAGGACAAGTGGCTCCATACAATCTCGAGAAATGGAGTTTAAATCCATTCCATATTGGGCCAACACCAATTTGTGCTCTGGGTAGGTACTACAAAACGGATAGAGTCTTCTTGAGAATAAGGAAGGAAATTCAAACCAAAGGAAAGGGGACCATTTTCAAAAAGGAAATAGAATGGGACTTCAATGAATTCATTAGAAAGTGGAGATGTATGATCGATCAATCCTATGAAACAAATAAACCATAAGACTCAGTAAAAAGAAAACTAACCATTGAGAATGAAGGGTCTATCACAAGCAACCATAGAGTCAAGCATTAACCGAGAGGATCATTTTCTAGAAAATTATGACTCCCTAAGAACTGCTTTCTTACCACACCTTATGAGAATATATATCTTTTGACTAGACATGCTCAACTATTGATCTTTATAAAAGAAGCATCTAAAGAATAAAAGGAATCTCGGAGGGCTATATTGTTACTATCACGGAGCAAATGGACATAACACAAACCAATGTCGAAGCTTGGAAGGCACGAACAATAATTTCTAGGGCAAGGAAAGCTCAACAAGTTTGTACAAAGATGTTAAATCAGCCATCAATGAAACTAGATCTTCTAAACAAAATAAGTTATCTACATGGTTAAGGAGTAAAACTCCCCTAAAGCAATGGAATGCCTAAACCACTGTCTAAGATGGTAGTAAGGGGCCAAAGCCTTTACCCCGCCAAGATGGCCTAGTCAAAGCACCTCCTAGAGGGAGATCAGAGTAAACATTTTGGTTCCATCTGAAAAGGCTTTACCAGAGCATCTGCAACCCTCGCCTATGCGGACTAGTTGGAGCTCCTCCTAGAGGACGGATGAATAAGCCTTTGGCCTGTCCAAATGCCGAACCAGCCTGTAGTTCCATCATCAAAGGCCACATTGCACCACCTCCTACAGGGAGGACGGGTATGCCTTTGGCCTATCTAAAGCGTCGGACCAGCCTTTAGTATCATTATTAAAGGCCTCATAAAAGCGCCTCCTTAAAGGAAGTTGGTAAGCCTATGCTTCTGTTTGATATAGCTAACCAAACACACCTGATTAAGCTATTGGTGCCATCATTGAAGGCCACACTAAAGCGCCTCTTAGAGGCAGGTCGGGTAAGTCTACAGTCCTGCTCGATGAAGCTGATCAAAAAGTCTGGAAAACAAAATCTAAATCATCACTTAAGACAGTGATAAGGGGTTCGGTCCAAGTAGAGATCGTCACTTAAGATGGTGCCAAATAAATCAATCAAAATCAAGGCCAAGTAGCATCCAAGTCAATATTCGGAAGAAAAATCTATCAAAAATCAAAGCCAGTTAGCGCTCCAAGTCGAACAATCTTTTAGAGAATACCCTCGAATATGAATCATTTATGCTCCTCAACAACTAAGTCTTCAATTACCAGATAAGGATTTTCAGTCTTCTTCTATTATTACAAGATAAGGATTTCTGGTCTTTTTCTATATTACCAAATATGGATTTCTAGTCTTCTATCATTAATACCAGATAAAGATTTTTAGTCTTCTTTTAGTAGCAGACAGGGATTTCTGGTCTTCTTTTATTGATACTAGATGAGGATTTCTTGTCTTCTTCTATTATTATTACAAAATAAGATTTTTGGTCTTCTATTACTACCAGATAAGGTTTTCTGGTCTTATATCTATTGCCAGATTGGGTTTTCTGGTCTTCTGTCTATTACCAGATTAGTGTTCTGGACTTTTGTTATTATCTAAGCCAGATTGGTTTTCTTGTCTTCTTTCTATTACCTCACTAGTTTTCTGGTCACCTATCTATTTCCAGATTATTTTTTAACCTTCGATTCATTACTGCCAAAGGGGTATTCAACTTACCAACCGACATACATATTGCTTCAAGAATTTATTCAAAGAAGTTATTACTTCCAAGACAACGCTATCTACAAATTAGCTCTTATTTTAAGTTCATTTAATGGAATTTTCATCACTAGGAAAGCAACTTGTTATATCAAGTTCTAAAGAGCTCCATGAGAAAGGTTCTTAGTTTCCTTAACAAGCAGAATATAGATCTATACATCAAAAGAGCTCAAAATATAAAAGAGGCAAGACATTAATCGTCAAGCAATTTCATGTAAGAGCTAGTATTCGATTCAAGGCTATATATCTTACATCAAAGGTGACATTTGTTCAACTACAAATTTGTTTACAATTTAATACATCATATACAAAATCACAGGTACAAAAACTGGATCGCAAAAGGATCAATTTCAAAATCTACAACCTACAAGTCAAAACCTTGTGCCAACTTCTTTAGATCTTCAGCAACCGACGATGAGCCGGTGATGTGACGAATTTCCAAACTTAAGAGTTGTTTAAGCTTCCTCTCCTTTCACTGAATACTGTTTGAATCATCAATCAATGTAACCTGAATATTTAGTGCATGATTAAATGTTTTATTCACTCCCTTCAAAATATTTATCTTACCTTTCAATTTCTCAATTTCTTGATCAAAGATGTGTTTCATGCACTCTACTCTCTCAACCTTTGTTTCATAAGCATTGAGATAAGTCGAAACCTTTTCTCTCCATTATTTATTAAGAAACTGCATATATTCAAATTTAACTCTTTGACTCCATTTAGCGATTTCATCATCATCCAAGCTTGAAGGAGGATTTAAAAAAGTGGAAAACGTCCCTTGATGAGTTGGAGAAGAAAGACTAGATTCGCCTCTACTTGCAACAAGTTCTGGAGATTAATAGTTCACTTGATTTTCGGCAATTGCACTTAAAGATCCCAAACTTTTTGCTATAATCGAGCAATTTCAGCATTGGCCTCGGTGTTTTGAGAAGAAAGATTACATTGACTAATAATATCTATTTTCCTGTTCGATCTTTGAATTCTCTCATCCTTTTCACTAAAAATTTTCTAAATCAAAATTCATCTCTTTCACACTTCTAAATATGGACCTTAATTGTAAAGCTAGAGTGCCCAGTGAAGAGCATTTCTTCTCAAATTTTGCCCTAAGCCTATCCTTAACAGAATCGATGCGAGAAGGGACATTTGTGTCAAAAGATACAAGGGTCAATTGTTTTTTCAAACAAAAGCAGGAAAGAAAAATTAGCATATGAGAGAAGTATCTTTTTCATTAAATAACAAGTGTTTACAAGCAATAAGGAAATCTGAATTACGTCGCAATTCCATTTTTGAACATTCAACTAGCTAATTAAAGCTTCGAAACAACAATATTAGCGTATTCAAATTACCCATCATATAGGGTAAGAGTGGATTCAAAAGAAGCTTTAATCCTTTCTAGGATTTAATAGGAGAAAATCGATAATACTCGTATTTCCTGACTTGAGAGCTAGCATGATTACATAACATTTTGTCTTAATAAGTTCGAATTTCACTCAGTAATTTACCTTTGTCATCACTTGTGAAATTGAAGCAAAAGTGAGGAAACCGCATATAGCCTTCTTGTAGGTCTCTAAGAGAGCATTGTCTCATTAGTTACAATATCTTGAGAAATATGAATTTTTCTTTAAAATCCTTCTTTAATTTGACATATTTACCCAAGGGTTCCATAGGAACAGGACTGCTTGAGATTTCTTTAATCTGTATGACATACTAAAATAAGACTGTAATAGTAAAGCTAAAATGGTAAAGTTCATAAGCTACTCAGGTTATAATTATACAATCATTCTGATTCCTACAAGATTGATTTCTTATAAACTCAAAAATAAATCTCTTTCTATTATAATTAAGATTTTCAGGGGAAAGGTAACAAGAAGAAAGAGGAACAGAGGCAACTCTTAGGAGATTCCAATATGCCTCGGAAAAAGGATTAGACCCATGTTCATCCAAATATCTTTGATAAAGCGTCTAAGCAAATCCCTACAGTTGTCATCTAAATAGGAAAAATCAATAAATATCCCCCTAGAGCAAGCATTGTAGAGAAATTATTCCAACGTGCTCCTATCGTCAATCAACATCCAAAAGTGGGTCGTTAATTCTGCATTTTCTGCTAAGAGTCTCTCCCAATGAAGGTGTGCCTTCTTCATCCATGGAGATACTTGCCTCTCTTTGAAAAATCTTAATTTTAAGGCACTGGCTGTGAGGTTCTATTACTTCTAAGACAACTCATCATACTCTTTTAGTTTTCAATCTAACTCTTTGTTCAATCGATCTGTTTCCATTTGTTTCTTTTCAAGCAAAACATCATAGTAATATTTTGATTTTCTCCTTACTAAAATAGTCAGCATATTAACCAAGAGTTATTTGGTAATCTAAGATCTTTTAATAAAGAGATCCGTACCTAAGAGAATGGAGCCAAAGATGAAGGAGTTTGTCTCTTCCTTCTTAGTTTGTGGCCTTCAAGAGCATTGTCCTTCTGGAGAGAACCATCATTTGGAGAAACGGGAAATTTAGCAATGTCTTCTGTCGAATCTGGTTTATACCTCTCGATCTATCCTTCCCGTCCACTGATCCAAAGAGACACTTTCCCACACTGCCAACATCATCATCTTTATCATCATCATAATCATCATCATCATCATCATCATCATGGCCACTATCATTATGGTCATCGCCATTCTTGTCGTCATCGTCGTCATCCCGCTCCTCATCCAATTATGTCTCTTCATCTATCGAGGGGTCATCGAAAGCTAATAGTTTCTTGGCATCAATCTCTTCCTCCTTAAAGGATTCTTTTTGAGATGATTATGTTTCCTCCAATGTAGCTTTGATTTTCTTTTAAAACTTTTCATTCCAAGCTAGAGGAAGAGAGGTGAAGTCTAGATCGGAGCATCGTTGGATATTGTCAGCATATGCTATGAGAAGCACCTTCTCATAGCATCTCTCAATAATGGTATTGAGAATCGAATCAAAAAATTGACACACCTTTTTCTTTGCGTCGTTGATTATTCCAGTTGATTTTGTCCAAGAGAACTCTTTTCCTTTGCAATTTCTTCTTTAAAAATCCATTCTCCTATATGAGCTTGGCCTTCTTCATACTGGCCACCTCAAGTTCCATCTCTGAAGCTTTGACATTATCGCCTAAAATTTGATGAGCACTTCTTTCTTGATTATAAATTTTTCACTTCATCAAGTGAAGTGGCAAGTTTCTCTTCCTCATTTATAGCATCATCCTTTGCAGTTGTAATGACAATTATGTAGTTATTGAGCAAAGAGACATGATCCCTGAATTTGGAAAGCTTACAAGAAGATGCTGAGGCATCATCTTAAAGTTGGAATATATGCTTAGCTGCATAAAAAGTGATAGGTATGAATTAAAATGTTATGAAGAACGTAAAGAACCTAACATAGCCAAAAGAAAAGGATATGTATCGATAAAAGCTGCTTGAGAATAGCAAAGTGGTATTCTTGAGAATAATATGAAGGTTGTGCTAGTTTAAAAGCAATAAAAGATGGAGACTAGATGCCCAGCAGGAGAAGATCGTCGAAATTACAGACAGGGGATAGAGACTGAGATTTGGAAGGGAGCAGATCTTCGTAAGAGATATAAAATCTAAGCTCCTCACAAAGATGGTTTAGTTCCACAGGAGTACCCGAAAAAGTAATATGAAGAAGTGGGTCTTGGGACTATGCCTTTTCAGTCGTTTGATGAGCTTTTCCTTAGAAGGGCTAAGGTTTAGGGCCTCAAGGCTTGAATTGATATCTATAAATGATTCTTTCTCCATAATAACAGGGGAATACATACACTCTACTTTAGCTTCTTATGAGGAGCAGCGGCAGCAGCAGCAGAGTTATTGCTAAGTTTCTTTTTTATGGATTTAACTGAGCCAGCAATAATATCTCTGAGAGATTGAGATTTTGGAGCTTGGATTAAAGCGCACTACAAGTTTGATTTTTAGTAGCGCTCAGAAAATGCTACTAAAAGTTTTAGCAGCGTTTTGATGAACGCTGTTATAAAGCACGCGACTAAAAATACCTAATTTTTAGTTGCACTTATTTCAACGCTACCATAAATCGTTTTAATGCAGCGTTTATGAAACGCCACTAAATTCTTTTTTTGCAGCGTGTATAAAACACCACCAAAAGGTTTTTTGACGCTACTGATAGAATTTCCAACTTTACCCCTACTTTACGGTTGCGTTTACTCAACGCCACTATATGTATTTTCATAGCGTTTTTGAAACGCTACTAAAAGTTGATGATCATTTTGCATAATTTTTTCATGCTATTATTTCATGTTGATGGTCTATTTTGTTTCTACTATATCAATTAACAATCGCTCACATAATCATCATATTCGAATAAATAAAAAAACATATTAATCATATAATCAAATAGGATATCCATGACCATTCTAATACAATAGTTTTTTGATAAAATAACCAAATTCACATGCAATAACCATTCGTATACAAATTTACACACCAAGTACTAACAAAATGTTATACCAAACTGGTGCACCCAACACACATATATCTACAACTGCCTGTAGCCAGTATCCTGAAACATTACCTCTGTCAACCCTTATTACCCTTTACAACTTCCATACGTCTTCTCCATCACTTGACCCGTTGCATTCAATACATCTTCAAGTGTCAGATGCTCTCCACCTTGAAAAACCATTAATTTTCCTTCTCCTTTGTTAACCCAATAACGGAAGCCAATACCACTACACCCGCCATTAACCCAATAACGGAAGCTTATCAAAACAGAAGCCAATACCACTACACCCGCCATTAACCCAATAACAATACCCGCTATCACCCCTGCACTCAACCCCGAACCTGACCCGCATTGCCTTAAAGGCAATCCACAAAGATTGACATTATTACCCATAAAAGCATCAGCTGTAAATCTACTGTTACTTAAACCTTATGGTAACACACCACTAAAGCTGTTGTAAGAAAGATTCAATTTTTCCAAATGGTTCAACTTAATAATTAAATCAGGAACAGCCCCGGATAAGTTATTCGAACTTAAGTCAAGTTATTGCAAATTACTGAAACTAGTAACAAACTCAGGAAACTCTCCTACTAATCTATTACCACCAAAGTCTAAAACTTTAAGATTATCACAGATGGGGTTACAGTAGCAGGCATTGGAATTGATCCAGAGAGTTGATTTCGATGTAAACTAACGCTTGTTATTTGATTGCACGGATTCCAAATAGAAATAGGAAGTGGACCATTAATTTGATTTTGACTTAAATCCAGTTCAGAAAGCAAAGGACTATTTCCAAGCTCAAGTGGGATAGTGCCAGTTAAGGAATTAGCTTCTAAAGGTAAGGATTCTAATGAAGATAGCTCACCAATTTCTTTGGGTACAAAGCCATTTAGAGCAGAAGCAGGGTGATTAGGCTTATAGATCCATAGTGTAAGATTTTTAGGTGATTTTTAGGTGATTAGGCTTATGATCCTCATAATTTCTACTTCACAAGTGAAAGCCTAATCACCCTGCAGGGTGATTAGTAGCTTGCTATAATCATGTTGTTTTCTTTTTTTGAAGAAACTTTGCTCTATAAATTCCCTTCATTATTTTTTTGTTGAAGCAAAACTAGATTCAAAGGAACACTGCTATGCAATCAATTTTAGGAACTAAAAATCATAAGTTTCAGAAAACAAAGAGAACAAAAATCAAGGGGCCCACCTCTGGGTGGTATCTGATTCCTCCCTTCATAGGGCCTCTTGCATTATCACGTTGCACTATGAATCCAACAAATGATGCCAACGATCCATCATCCTTTGGAATTGTGCACTCAACTTGCAATCATAATTAAATAATATTAATAAAAACAAGAATGAAGGTGTTTTGATGAATAATAACTAATACAAACCATTTTCAGAAAGTTGAAATCCATTATTGACTTGGCTCAAACAATTGTTCAACATTGCAAAACTTTAGAAACATGACCAAATAATCTAATTCATTTCATAAAAATTTAAAAGAATATGAAGAGTTTAAAATCATGCATGCACCTTGATCTCTCTGAAAGGAATAAGCAAACTCTTTTCCAGTTTAGAGTCCAATCTTAGAAGCTGAAGGAAAATTACTATAAAGGAATACTCCAAAGAGGTCGGACAGCCTCCTTTTTTTTGGATAAATGGATCGTCGGTCATCAGTGGCTTTTATATCCATCTCTGCATCAATGAATTCATTTTAGTTCATCATTTTGAACAAATGGAAACCAACGATGATAGTACCACCTGCTCATGACTGCACATAAGAAATGTATAGATTCCACTGCTAATAGTTTTCACGTTTGCCAAATTTCGACAATCAATAAACCATTACTAGTACTACACAAATTTAATGTACAAACTAATAGAGCTTAACACAACAACTCAAATCGCTCCAATCAAAGGAATAGCACCCTAAAGCGATCCAAATAAGATGCCAAAGTCTGGGCTAATCAGATGCAAAATAGCACATAATTGATCCTGTACCTCAAAATTAAGAACAAAAACAAAACATTGCCTTAAAAAATCAAAATAATCTCCATCTTCTAACAATACAATTGAATTACCTTGTCCTGGTTTACATTTAGGTCCAGTGAGTTGGAAAATTGTGAGTGAAATGCAGGCAACCAATATATTTATTTTACAGATATCAACAAATGATGATGATAAAAGCCCCTTCATGTCCTCCTTGTGTAGGAGTAAAAAAAGACTCCATGTTCATTGAGATCAAACATGAACTAAAACTGTATTAAATATCTCGATTTGTCCATTCAATAAATCAGTTGAACTTGTTTGTCTTTTAGTTTGTTTGAATGTAACAGTTTTGAGCTTGAAACTGACTTATGCATGTCTGGAATACATTTATGTCTAAATATATATAGTTTTGACCACCATGAAACATGTGTGTTCAATTAAAATTAGAAGGAACTAAATTTACTACTGTAGAAATATATCTATGGCAGCTCCTTATGGATTCTAGATCAAATTAGCTTTCCTTACATAAAATGAATAAACGCAGCATGTCTCATATGAAATAATGAGTAAATTCTTCAAATAAATCAAAGATGTTGTGCTTAAATTAAATATCAGAATATAAGCTTCCTACCATCATCAGAAAGCAAATTATTGTAGCACACATGAACTTTTTTATCAGCCACATCAAGGGCACGAGCAGAGAACCATCCTCCTTTGAGCTCGTCTTCATCGGATATAACCTTAAAGATCAAACAAATAATTTGACGCTAAAAAAGCTTATAGGATTAGATCCACTAAAATGTAATCAAAAGCAGAACAAGGGCATAACACTAAAATTATAAAATCTTTTAAAAGCATACATAATCAACCTATAAATGAATCCAATATTAGAAAAACATACCTCAATGAGAGATCCCTTCAGAAAAGCATTTTCTTCCAGAATACCTGGGCCTTTTCATGACCATCATTTGAAAGTATTGATGACTTCCCTATCCTTTTTTAGCCTATCAAAATCCATTATCAGTATATATGGATATTTAGCACGTTACCGATCCAAAAGCTCTTTAAAAATTATCATGTTAGAAGAATATGTGATCCTCCTATCACATTTTAATTTGTTATTAGTATTCAGGATCACAATGATTATTTTTGATCTCATATTATCGAATCCACCATGCTAACAAATATCTTGGTTGAACCCACTTTATATAATGGTATGGCTGAAATAAAACAAGTACATTACCAACTATGTACCTTAATATTTGTTTTCAGATAAAAATAAAAAAGAAATGTAATTGGCAAGATTACCATTACCGTCACAGTTGTCCTTAGCTTCACCAGGCTGCTCCGCATCCTTCAAAGCAATCCGCTTTGTTTGCCGGTCCGAAACAAATGCCTTCTTAGGCTGCTCCAATTCTTTCAACTTGTTTGCTTTGTTAAAAGATCTCCAAGAACCCTCAAGACCGTCTTCTATCAATTCACTTATTTTAGAAGGCAAAGGATCTCTCATTGCAATTATGGTCCCTACACGAGAAACCGCTTCTGCAGTAAGTTCTGCTGCCTTCATAATTGCATTAAGATTTTTGGCTCGTTTAGAGGCAGCAGAAGCTTCTTCAACCCTTTATTGAGCAGCATCACATGCAGCTGAAATGATCGTACTAGAACCATGCACTTTGTCCTTTTTATTTTCATCACTTACCCTCACTTCTTCTTTAACTATATTCACTTCTTCATTCTTACTATATCTTCAACACTCTTGTCCTCCTCAATAACCATAATTTCCTCTACAGCTTTATTTTCATTACCATCTTTTTTCTTTTCCATTGCCGTCCTTTTTCTTTTCATTTTCGCTAGTTTCTTCACTAACTTTTGCTTCATCTACAATGTTGTCCCCTTCATCCACTTTTCCTTCAGCTGTATTAGTTTCTTGAAAAAATTCTACTGCATCTAATACTTTCTTTTCATCCATTTTCTTTTCCTCACTAGCATTCACTTCATCAGTAACTTTCTTCAATTCTTCATTCTTACTATCTTCAGCACCGCTTTCTTCATTAGCCTTAATTTCCTCCATCGCTTTATTTTCATCACCACCCTTTTCCTTTTCATCAGTTTCTTCACTAATTGTTGCTTCAATTACAGCTTTATTCACTTCCGCATCTTTTTCCCGACCAATGTATTAGTTTCTTGAAAAAGTTTTGTTTCATCTAATACCTTCTTTTCATCCACTTGCTTTTCTCTGGGATTGCTGCTTCAATCCTAACGAAGGGATTTCTAACAAGGTGGATACCGAAGGGATGAAGTTTAGAAAAATCTTGATTTAAAAATAAGAAAAACTATATACTAATATAATATTTGAAAATACTTTAAAAAAAATCATTTGGAAATCATTTTATACTTCGAAAATACGTTCTCTCACAAAGAAATGATTCTGAGATTGATTTCACTCATTCTAGGGTATTTCTACCCTATCTCTAATGAGTTTTTTTGCTCGCAGGCTAAGGTTTGCCTAAAACCACAGCTCTGATACCAACTGTAATAACCTAATATTCTCAGCCATTTGCATCCACACATGCCGGACTTGAATTGCTCAAAATACCGCATTGTAAATAAATTTGGAGTAAACGCAATACAATCACAGAATCGCAGACACTGATATAACTCAAGTGAACTGTAGTAGTAATGTACAATAACTTAAAGGATGCTTGGGATCGCCCATCCTCTAAGGATCAGTCAAACTATAAATTTAAATACATCCCGTGGTTAAAATTTCATAATGGTATTTTATACTTCTAAATCAAATATCATTTAAAAATTCAATATCATTTCAAATTCATTTAAAATATTAACATATCACATTCTTCCAAAACCTCATTCATTTTTTTAATAAATCACATTTCAATGATTTATATTTCAAATCAAAATACTCCATTTAAACCAATTAAATATTCCAATTAAACCAATTAAATATTCCATTTAAATTATTTAAAAATGAAGTTATTATATTTAATAATCGAATATTCAATTCTCAAAATTTTACCATTTTCAGAATTCATTTATCCACTTCAATTTATTAAAACAATGAAATTTCAACTTTTCGCAGCATTTAGAAAATGTTACGGTAAATTTACATTTGAAAACAATTCATTTTAACAAAGATAGCACTTACAAAAATGCTATAATAGGTTTTAGTTTCAAATAAAAGCTTTAGTTCAATTCTGCAACTACAGCACTTACGAAGTGCTATAATAGCCCCTAGTTTATTTTTCCTTATAGTTCATTGTATCAACTACAGCATTTACAAATGCTGTAATATCATTTACTTAAGAAATGATAGCATTTTAGAAATGTTGTTAATTAAAATTCTAGGTTTTCAATACAGTTTCATAAACAATTATATTATAATTTAAACCATTTTTAAGTTATAAAAATCATAATTTCTCACTTTAAAACAATCATTTAAATACCCTTATATTCATGATTTAACAAAGTTAAATTTCCATTCAAAAGTCAATATTTAATAATAATTCACATATTAAATTCAAACATTAAATTTCAATTATTTATAATTAAATTTTAACTTAACACTTAAGTTTAAATCTCCAAATATAACTTATTTTCATTTTATTTACTTACCTTCAAAAAAAATTCACTTTTAAACAAAATTCATAAATTCCAATTTAAGTTATATTTCAAAATTCAACTTAAATATTCATTCATTTCACATTTTAACTTTATTCAAAATCATTAATATATTATAAAATCATTTTAAATTCATTTTAATTCAAAATATCATAAATTTATCATATTTCATATTTAATTTAAGTTCCATTTATTGCCAAATTATAATTTCCAAAATAACTTACATTTCAGATTTTCTAACTTTACCATTAATTTATTTCACTTATAAATTTTTAGAAAATCAATAATACTTTACTAAAATCATTTTTAATTAAGTTTAAATCAAAATATTATAATATTTACATTTCTAAAATATTTTAAATTTTTTAGAAAAACATACTTTGACCACTGGTCTGTATATCATTTTCTAGCCTAGGTAAAGTGAATACGGATAATATATCATTTCAATCCGTAATTTACAAAGAAAACCCAGGTTTTATCATTTCAAACCCGCAGTCCCACGTTAAATTAAATAATTGAAAATTGTTCAGGCCTATCATTTCAGCCCATAACGTATTCTAAAGTCCGTTCGAGTATGTATCATTTCAACCCATAGTGATTCTAATCTAAAGGGAACTTGCAGTGTGATAAATTGATATAAATAACAGAATAGCATTATATAACAGTAACAGATGATATAACAGGTAAATAAGCATGGGTGAACATCATATGATCATAACATAGCAGGTGTAATATGGTGATGTATTTTACAGATTCAAATGTGATCGGTTTACTAGTCATATAAGTATAAAACTGTCTGGTGAGAATAACTCACTTGTATAAGCTGGAGATGACAACCAAAATACACAAACTGAGATCCACAAAGGCATGATAGCACGACAATGATCCGAGTGTGGGAGAGCCAAAGCTAATAGCCTTGTTACATAATAAACAAAACAAAGTACAATACGTAAATTTCAAACCAAACTATTATAAACAAAGTTAGAAATAACTACACAATTCAAAGCTAGAACTTTTGCACTTGCATTCAACATCACATGCTTCAGCTATGGACTGGAAAGGCACTATTATGGGATGGTTTTGGATCAGGTTTGGATCAGGCTCAGATCATGTAGGGGTCGGCCATAACAACATATAGAATAGATGAAGGATATGTGCTTGAATTTCAAAACAAGGCAACTGCAAGTAGGGTTTCAAGGCAAAATGACTTCGGCCAAGCATGAAATGGGCACGGCCTGATCTGGTGAGCTCAACTACAGGTGTGGTAGGGTCTGAAGCTTAGGTTCATGGTGGTGGTGGTGGTGGTGGTGGATGGTCGGCCAAAACATGGTGGTTGAAGTAGTGGCAACAAGTAGGCTCGGCTATGGAGTTTAAAGTGAAGTTTGTTCATTTTTTAGGTAGATCTTCATCATGGGGAACTTCGGCCATGGGATGTCAGTGGAGAGGAGGGTATGGTGGCTGGAATAGGCGGTGGTGGAGGTGGCCAAGGGGCTGGAGGTGGCAGGGCCGAACACAAAGAGATGAAGGCAAGTGCAAAAATCACAACAAAAACAATGAAAAGGTGGAAAAAAGAAGAAAGTTTACCAAAATTTTTGCTTGGATGATGGACGAAATATTTCTTAGGGTTTGAGATAATTTTTCACATGAGAAATGAAATGGAGTGGTCGACTGAAGAATGAGTATGTGGCAGCAAAAATGAAGTGGTGTTGATTGGTTTGTGAAAAGGTGGTGAATATGAAAAGACTAGGAATAAAAAGAGTCACAAACCATTCATATTTCCATATTTTCTTTTGAAATTTTAAATACCTGAAAAATATGTATAAATACAGATAAAAACACGAAAATATAGTAAATAAACATAAATAAATATTAATTAAATATAATTAAATTAAGAAAATAGTAAACTAGGCTTAAAAATTTGAAAATAATGCAATAAATTTTGGAAAAATTCTATGTACCTAAAAATACTTATAAATAAAGATAAAATCACAAAAATAAAATGCATGCATAAAAATAAATAAATAAATTTTAATTAAATGTAATTAAATGAAGAAAATAGCAGAAAAATAGAAACTAGGCTTTAAAAATAGAAAATAAATGTAATAAATTTTGGAAAATTTTATTATCACTTTAAAAGTATTCAAAAATAAAATATATACCTAACATATCATATAACACATGTTAGAACATGGTTTGACAAATAAAAATATTATTTTTATAAATTAAAATAGACAATTTTATTAAATAAATCAATTTAGACCCAATATTGTAAAAAGCATAACTTTCACAATATAAATCGGATTTCAACGAAACAAAAAGAAGTAATCTCAAAATTTACTATATATACATAATAAATGATAAAATTCAAATATTTAAATAATTTAATTTTAAATTTGAAGTCAAAGTTTGACCAGATTGACCAAAAATACGCTTTTTTAGAAATATCCCATTTATTCAAGTTTGAAATTATAATTCACACAAAAATCAAAATATACTCTTAAAATAACAAAATTTATTCATTTTAATAAATATAATTAAGTTTTCTTAAATCAGGAGTTTCAATTTAAATAATTAAAATAAACAATTAAAATAATCGCAAAATACTGGGTTGTTACACCCAAACAGGTGAGTAAACTTCCCCTTAAAACAGTTTGATAAATGATTTTAGGAATGCATGTGATAAATTGTGTGGGAAGGTTGTAATATGGTTTGCATGTTTGTTTTTATCTGGTTTTATGCTTGAATTTCTCTGTTTAAATGTGTGTGTATATCTGTATATATGTATATAGATTGTCTTTGTATATTTTACAGGCTCAAAACAACTTTCAAAAATCTGAACCCTCTCATGCAATCAAAATTGAGCTTTGATTTATGGATGGAACATGGTTATAACAACATAATACAAATTCTAAAAATAGTTTCAAAGATTTTAATGTTATAATTAATCAAAATTTAAGGAAAATACAATGGTAAGGTGGAATGGGTTAAAAATAAATCATTATAATTTCAAGTTTGGATTTTATAATCTTATTTGTATGTGTAAATAACGAATTTTGGTACTAAAAACATGATTTTTAATTTTGGGTGTGCTGACAATTTGGATTTGAACGGAATTGATTTTTTCATCAAATTCCGGTGATTGGCGTTGATCTTGGTGTCATGGTTGATACTAGAGCAAGGTCGTGGGATGGTGGCCATGGGAAAATTAATGGCTTGATTTTCCTGGTGCTGTGGTGGCCGGGCGAGACTAGAGAAGGGTTTTAGTTGAGTTTTGGGGTCGATGTTGAAATTGGTGGTTGCGTCGTCGTAGATGATCTATAGACAATCGGTGGAGGGGGAAATGGAAGAGGGAAGCAAAGTGAGGTTGTGGACGTTATGGCGAAGTTCTAGATGATCGGGGAAGGGAGAATTTGGGGTGGTGATGATCGTGTTTTCTGTTTGATGGGTTCAAGTTGATCGATTTTGATTTGCTCGAGGAATCGGGTTTCTTGTGGGTTGCTCGTGTCGAAATGATCATCGTTGACTTGCAAAGGGTCTCGGTGGCGATAGGAGAGGTTCTGGCCGTTCATGCACGTGTACACGTTTCTTTGGCGTGTCAGTTGAGGACTGTTGCGTTTTGAATGGGAAGAGGAAGCGTTTGTTTCGGGTAAATCTAGGTCTTGCTCGAAGTGGTAGGGAGTTGGGCTCGAGAAGGTGATCGGAGTTTGTGGTCTGGGTCGAATAGCTGTGTAAAAATTAATGTTTTGATCCAAAGTTTAAATCAGTAAACTTTGGTAAAACTATTGAACCAGATTCAAATTCAGTAATTACCTAATTCTAAAGAAGATGATGAGAAAGTTTTCAGAGCAAGTTTTTCCATAATATAAATTTTAAAGTTAATATTTTAAACTTATTTCAACTTGGGTTGAAATAATTATATACAAGTAATTAACTTGTGTAATTTATTAAAGATATTTATGATTAAAAGATTTATTAATAATTAAAGGTTAATTAATCAACTTAAGTAATTTAAAAATTTATTAGTGTGATTAATTATGGATTAATTAATTTAAAATTTAAAGTTAATTAATTTGTGATTAAAAGAAATTTTACCAATGATTAAAGGTACATTATTCAAGTAATAGTTACTTAATTGAAAGTATAATCACTTAGTGTAGTTGTAGAATAATTGCTTAATGGAAGTAATTTAAGGATAGTGAACTACTTAATATCATTAACCAGGTAGCTAACCTCAGTGGCCAGACATAGGCTCCTTTTTTAGTCATTTTAGTCCTGACTCGAGTGTTTTGTCTTTTCATTATGCTCGGGTCAGTCCTGAGTTTTTCAACGTATTGAAAATTATTCTCTAGAGGATGAAGATGAAGATTTGGTATGTCACTATTATTATTATCTCTTACATCATGTTATTCTACTGTATTGATTGTTTATCCCTGATGTGTGTGTGTATAACTCTGATAGGTGTATATAGATTATAATTAAATGTTTAGTAAACAGCTTCATGAATTGTTATTTGATCATTATATTTTATCGTTTCGCTGTGAGATTCTGTGTTTTTTCTTCTTCTTTCCTTATTTTTCTTAATTTTTCCCTATTTATTGTCTAACTTTTGGATTGTTTAAGTCGGACATGTATGGATTATCATCGATTTAGACCTTTTGAAATGTAGGTTGTCACAGCATTAGCCTGGATTTGCTCGTTCAGTTGCCTACGACTCTCCATTAATTCCCTCGTCAAGTTTTTGAATTCAGCCTTAGTTATAGAATCAACAAGGTTCTAGACTTCAGCAGGATCCACATTAAAATTTGCAAGTAGGTTGCTTGGAGCTCCTTGTTGAATGATGGCAGTTTCATTTGCATCAACATTCTGGGAAGTTTATCTGGTATGCCTCACCATTTTGGATTTCTTTGCTTAGATTCTAAATTTGAGTAGTATATGCAAGCTTTTTAAAGATGAATCTGGATCTTCTTTAGGGGATTTTCTCAATCTAGTAGTTGCAAAGGGGATCCTAATGGGCTGAGAACCAGATTTTTACTGAAAGCACCAATTTTTTACAACCAAATTGGCTGTAAACACCCAAGCATAGATTTTTGTAGTGAAATAAATAAAGTAACTAAATTAAAGTGGAGGAATATATCAAATTAGTAAGAAAATCATAGTAAAAAACAAGAACAACAAGATTTATAGTGGTTCGTCGCTGATTGCCTCCGTCTACTTTGAATATTCTCTTTATTGATTCACAATATCTTGTTTACTATAAGAAAAAGTAAGAAAAAAAAGAATAATGGAGGAATTTGATTCAATAATGGTGCTATCTAACCAGTAGTGTAAAGATCCTTAGAGTGACCACCTAGGCCTGTATTTATAGGTAAAGATGACGACCAATCTGACTGGAATTTTGGCAATAGGACCTTCTCATCCATATGAACCCACCATAGGGAGTGCTAGGCCCAAATATCAATGGAGAGGGATCGGTACCGATCCCTCTATTTGTTGAACTTGGGGCAGCGATCCCTATGGTAGCTTCCTCATGCTTACATATGATGGTATCTCAAATATCATGATGATTGGATGCGTGAAGCTCGATTTTTCGCTTGATCTTTGGTTTAGTTCCATATTAAATATTCTATGCCTAACTCTTCGCTTGATATCATGATTATCTATAATGCTTCAAAACATTATGCCGGCCCCTCTAACTCCATAGAACATTGTCGATCCATTTTGATTCTTAAATATATGTTGGTCCCCCTTGCTATAGGATATTACGCCGATCCCTACTCATTCGCACATAACCCTTGGTCTTCACCACAACATATCGATCCCTCCTATGGCTCAACACTACGCCGACCCATATACTTCAACCATACCGATCCCTCTATTATTACATCTATGCTCACTCTTCGTCCTCTGACTATGTCGATCCCTATTATTCTACTTTGCTATACTGGTCCCTCATGTATCTAATCTACGTTGACAAATGACTATGCCGATCCCTTTTCCATCCAAGCTGATTTCGATATTTCCAACATCTCTCATTGTCTGTTTATTAACCCTGTTCAATCCGATTTTTGTATAATTGTCTGAACTCTATTTTTGGGTCCTATAGCTGTTGCTTCACGGTCATCCTCCTTGACAATAGTCAAGTCCGTCTTACATGATTAGTCCAATATAGTCGGGTCAGGATACCGGGTAACACATACAAAAATAAATACTTCGAAGAAATATCTATAATGTGACCAAAAATTATTTTATCGATAAACGACTTTTTACTCGATATAAGTTGATCGAACTTCTTGGGCATGCCTAATATATTTATGTATAATTGATTAGCAACTAAAAATATTTTATGTAATATGGCTGATTAAATGTGAATAGGAAAAGGATTAGCAAGTGGATTAAGGAAAGATACTTTGGAAATAGTAAAAGATATTTCTTAAGGGATATGAGGTGTAAAGCAAGACATGGAGAGGGAGCATCCACTGTGACCTTTCATGGAAGGTAAGAGGTGAGTGGTTACTTCTTAGCAACTTCTAAGTAAGGCTCTTCATGTATTACATTGACTCATTTGCTAATTGTTATAGGTAGAAACACTTAGCCTTAATCCTCTTCTAACTTCACTAATCAATCTTTAATTAAAGCTACCTTCTTAAGTCTTCACCAAACTCAAGTATAAGGCTTAACAGATCATAGCAACATAGAAATCAACTCAAGGCTTAAAGAAAAGGGTAAAACACCCTACTCCAAGTTCGGGCCATGAGCATTAAAAGAGAAGAGGAGGTGGCTATGCAAAATTGAAAGGAAAGGTGGTCCCTTTGGATGTTTGTTGATGGTAGTAAGTCTTCATGCGATTCTAAATGCCTTGTACTTTTGTTAGCTTGGTTTTGGGTAAGTTAATTTACCATTGAAAAGTAAATGATACGTGTATATATGTTGTGTGCAAATATAAAGTCAAAAACATTAACTAATGAAGTTATAACTTTGGACCATACTTTCTTTTGAAAGCAAATGAAAACTCTATATTATATATCATCACTTCTATTACACTCTACAATATGTAATATGGCCTTGACATTGTGTTTACATGTTTTTTTTGGTGGTATGTGGAATTGAAGTGTGTTTGAAGCGACAAAGGTCATCATAAGTGCACTTTGAATCCCTTGTGTTTTAATTTGTGTTAAATGGTTATATATGAATAAAATATGAAAGAATATTGTTAATCTGCATTTTGGCAAGGTCATACATAGGCGGATTTAACCTAACAGGCTTCACGGTTGTCAAGGCTGATGAGTGCAGGGTGATGATTGTGAGGTCTGGAAGTCAACTATAGATAATAACATGAAGCTAGGTTTAAATGAAGTTGGTAAAAAAACGATGTAGGTTACTTGAAATACGGATGTATACTTGAGAAGGAAGGATCGGCATAGATTGGATTAGCACAAGTATGGATCGGCATAGGAAAGGATCGGCATAGTTAGAATAGGCATGATATAGATCGGCATAGGGAGGATCGGCACGGCTCGAATCGGCTTGGATGGACAAAGCTTGGTTTTGCATAATATGGATCGGCGTAGTATGGATCGGCTGGCTTATTTCGGCAAAGCATGGATCGGCGTCGTTCATGATGGATAGATCAGCCTTGATAGTAATCTAAAGGGTTAACATATTAGAGTTTCATGATATGGATCGGTATGGCATAGAATAGAAGGAGTTGGATCATCACGATATCCTAAAGCATTAGGGATCGGTGTATCAACCTAAGCACCATGGATTGACATGCCTTAGAGGGATCGACATATCTTTATGGATCAAGAAGGATCGGTGTATCTTCACATGGAAGGATGGGTCGGCATATCTTCATAGAGGAGATGGATCGGCATGCTTCATGGGGGATGAATCGGTATAGGATATTGGAAGGAGATGGATCGACGTAGCAATATGGAAATGGAGGGATCGCATGAAGACCTCTTCGTCTACACTCGGCCTTGAATTAGATGAGGGAAAAGGATCAATATTATATTAATCGGTTGATACTCATGGATGAATCATGCATGTCGATCGTTATGGTGGGCCCATGTAGGTGAGAAAGCCTTGTAGCTGAAGTTTCACCTATAAATACTACAGGCTTGGCTTCTTAAAGGGGGCCTTCATTCTGTTTCTCTTTGCTTCTACCTAGGGGATACTCTACCATTTTTATTTTGGAATTTTGGATTGTGACTGTAATCAAACTTCAGTATAATATAAGGATTTTTCTGGAGTGAACGCTGGCCGGAGTTAGCCGAACCACTATAAAACTTGCATGTTCCTTTACTTTTTCTGTTATTGATTCTATGATCTTCGTATTTGTCTTTCAACTTGGATATTGTTTTGGGAATATGGTGTTTTCATGTAGAACTGGGTGTTAGTGGACAATTTTGACGCCAACATTTTGGTGCTTTCACTGAGAAGACTAGCATTCGTGGATTTGGAAGCTAGGATATCAGATTTAGAGGCTTGGATACTTGGATCTATGAAGCAATGACTAGGCAATCAATAAGGAAACAAAGAACGGATAGGAGCCATCATGGAGGAAGTCAGAAGGCATCCTCAAAAGCTAATCAAACCTCAATCTTCATTATTGGAGACAAGATGGAGACGACGACATATGCTATACAGGAAAGGATGTTGAAGAGATAGGAGGAAATGATGCGGAATCTACTCCGACAGATTGGACAAGCTGGAGTGAAAACTAAGGAAATGGTGTAGCAGGGAATACTGGACATATGGATCATGGAGTTGAAGCAGCAGGAGCTGAGGAAATCCAAAATCAACACCAAATAAATGAAGCAAACATGACACAAAATGGAGTTGAACCACCGAGTGCAACCACTGACCGACCAGGAACGATCGACAAAACTATAGTTGATCGTTATAGAATGATTGGTGCCAATCGTTCAACACTTGGGGGCATGCCCTCGGGTCATGTTGGCTCGATTCCAGGCAAGATACTAGGCTTGTTGTGCAGTTTGGCACTGATTGGAATATGGATGTTCGTCCAGAAGAGCAGATTTCAGGATTCCCTCATGGACTTAGAGGGCAGGTCAGAGACAAGGGGCGAAGACTATCACTTGATGACAACGACAAGCTGACGGAAGTGATCAGACGGGCTATGAGGGGAGGATTGGTTAATAGGGATCTGGAAGATGTGAATAAAGCCCCTTTGCTCCTAGGATTAAGCAAGCTAGGAATCGACCTGAATTTAAATTGCCAACGCTCGAGACGTGTGATGGGAAAACAGATCCCACCGTTCATTTGACAAAATACATGAGACACATGGAAGTACTAGGGGCATCAAAGGAAGTCATGGCACGAAGTTTCCCCGTGTACTTAAAGGATATAGCCACACTATGGTTCAGGCATTTAGAAAGCGGCTCAATTAGTACATGGACGGAACTGATCAAAGGGTTTATGAGACAGTTTAGGGTTCACATCTCGAGATCCAAAATGTGATGTGTTTGGAAATTCTGAAGCAAAGGACCAAAGAATCCCTAAGGATTTTTCTAAAACGGTTTAATGTTGCGGCGGCATCGGTAGATCGTCCAGATCCATCCATGGTTTTGATAGTGGTTGTATCTATAATTGCTAATGGCACGAAGTTCAAGGATTCACTTGCATGGGATCCACCAATGGATCTGGGAGAGTTTTACCACGAAGCAAAAAACTCTCATGCGATAGGAAGACGCATGAGCTAACAAACCGGAGGTGAATGCTGTGCAAAGTGGAGGATCATCAAGGGATGTAAACAAGAATGATAAAGGCAAACAAAAAATGAGTGATGGCAGTAATATGTAGAAAAGGCAATGGAGAGAACCAAAATTCTCTTCTTACACAGATTTGACTGAACCTTTGGAAAGGTTTTATTTGGATACTCGAAGATGCGTTCAGCATCGAAGGTCGACGAAAAGGGAACCCAGCAAATACGAGCAGGGATCGGGAAAGCATTGCCATTCCATAAGCTGGATGGGCACAATATAAATGACAATAGACATTTGAAGGATATCATTGAGGAGCATGTGAGGAATGGTCAGTTACAACAATATACAAGGACTGAGGCTGTGGCGGGGGAATAGGAGCAACCAACATCCACCTCGAATGAGAATGACACTGGACCAAGGCATCATCGTCAACTTATCATTATTTGATTGGATTTATGGCAAGGAATAAGTAATAAATCCCACAGTAATACGGCTGAGTCGCTTACACATGTACAGGATCGAGGATCCCCAGGCATGCTCTGAGATGATGATGAACCATAGTGCTCGAGTATGTGAAATCTTGTTTTTTTCCATTTACTACGAACTCTGGTTTTTCTTATACTATGGTTATTTAGTTTTTTGGTCGTACGAACTTTTATTTTATATTTTACCAAGTGTATTTTGGAATGATTAAATATGGATTAATAAAAAAAATAACATGGGTCAAGGTTATGGCCTCGACCAGAGGGACGGAGAAATAACCACGAGTTACGAGTCCCTTCGCTAGAGAGCAACAGGATGAACTCATACATGGATAAGTTCTCGATCTGGGAGTCGAAGCTAGAGTATGATACCAATGGTTTAAGCCCTCTATTGGGGATCGAAGCTGAAGTAGGATACCCCATGGATTAAGTCCTCGACCGAAAAGTCGAAGCCAGAAAATAGAACATAACAGATCATTAAGTACGGACTATACCTAGCAAGGGGAGGCTGCATCGCCAGAGAGCAATAGGATCAGGCTACTCAGATCGTCAAGTATGGATTATGCTCGACAAGGACCCGTAGCGTTCCTGAATTTGGATAAAACGACCCCGAGAGGTCCAAGGATTAGGATATGGACCCTGAGTTGTCCCAGTTTTGGATAAAATGACTCGAATGGCTCTAAGGATTTTGATTTGGGCCCGGAATGGTCCTAGATTTGGATAAACCGGTCTGGAGAGATCGTGGATTTGGTTAATGGATTCAGAATTAGATATCGACTCTAAATAGTCATGGATTCCACTAATGATCCGGAGAGATCAAGGAATTACATCGACAATGGATTGGATTCAAAATTAGAAAAATATGGTAATCAACGGATTATGGACTTCGGATTTTGGATTTAAGGCAATTTAAAACTTGCCCTCCTATCGCAAGGATGTTTTGAGGGGAAAGTGTCAACCCACCTTTTGGCAAGGTCGTATACTGGCGAATTTAACCCAATAAGCTTCACAATTGTCGAGGCCGACGTATGCAAGATGATGATTATGAGGTTCGGCAGTCACTGCAGATAATAACATAAAGCTAGGATTAAACGAAGTTTGTAGAAAAACGATGTAGGGTGCTTGAAATACGGATATATGTTTGAGAAGGAAGGATCAACATAGATTGGTTAGCATGTATATGGATCAGCATAGGAAAGGATTGGCATAGTAAGGATCAGCATGATATGGATCAGCATAGGGTGGATGGTCACAGCTCGAATCGGCTTGGATGGACAAAGCTTGGTTCGGCATAACATGGATTGGCGTAGTATGGATCGGCGTAGCTTTGTTCAGCAAAGCATGGATCAGCGTTGTTCATGATGGATGGATCGGCCTTGATAGTAATCTATGAGGTCGGCATATTAGAGTTTCATGATGTGGATCGGTATAGAATATACTGGAAGGAGTAAGATCGTTACAATACCCTAAAGCATTACGGATTGGCGTAGCAACCTAAGTGTCATGGATCGGCATGCCTTAGTGGGATCGGCATATCTTCATGGATCAAGAAGGTTCGACGTACCTTTATATAGAAGGATGGGTCGACATTTCTTCATGGAGGAGATGGATCGGCATGCTTCGTGGTGGATGGAACGGTAAGGATATTGGAAGGAGATGGATCGGTGTAGCAATATGAAAAGGGAAGGATCGACATGAAGACCTCTTCATCTACACTCGGCCTTGAATTGGATGAAGGAAAAAGGATCGGTATTATGTTAGCCGAATGATACTCATAGACAAATCATGAATGCCGATCGTTATGGTGGGCCTATGTCACGTGAAAAGGCCTTGTAGTCAAAGTTTCACCCATAAATACAACAGGCTTGGCTTAAGAAAGGGGACATTCTATTTCTCTTCATCTTCTACCTAGGGATACTCTGCCCTTTTTATTCTGGAATTTTGGATTGTAACTGCAATCAAACTTCAGTATAATAAAAAGGATTGTTCTGGAGTGGACGTAGGCTAGAGTTAGCCAAACAAATATAAAACTTGCATGTTCCTTTACCTTTTCTACTATTGATTCCATGATCTGTGTGTTTGTTTTTCTATTTGGATATTGTTCTGGGAATTTGGTGCTTTCACGTACAACTGGGTCTTGGTGGTCAATTTTGATGCCAACAAATATATCTTGTTCTCTACACTTATAATAATGTATGAGACAGCAAGGAAATGGTTTGGGAAATTATAGAAATGACACGATGAAGTTGAAAAGGTTAAAAGCAGAATAGTAGTCATAGATGCACTTTGAAAATGCCTTGTATTCGATGATTTTTAATGTTGTTCTAGGAAATATCCTTAAGAGTTTCATTGCATAGTTATTAAGTAATATATGTAAAGTATTTACTGTAAAAAAATTAGGCTTTAAATCAATTAATGGCTATTTGAAAACTAGTCAAACATTTATGGCTTTAAAACTGGTTTTGTGGCAAGAATAGGAAATTGCACCATTTAACATTAGCAAAACTTTTTTGATGTACCTAAACATTTAATGGTAATTCTGCTAAATGCCATTGTTTTCTACTAAAAATTTAAAATATTAAAAGCGTTATTTAGATAAAGTATTTTCCAATATCTTTTTAAGGATGTCTAGTAAAATTAATTAAAGTGTTTTAAAAGAGGATTGAGGCTTAAATATATTTTTAATAATTATTTATAAAATTTTAAAGTAAAGGGTTTTAACTACAAAATATGCTTTTTTAATTATTTTTGTTAAATTTGAAATTAGTTATTTTTAAGTAATATTAGTGTGTGTGTGTATAAATATATTAAAACCTATTTACATATTTTTAAAGTGTATGTATATATATAAGTTTGGAAAAGTAAGTTAAGTAATTTATAAAATGATAAAAGTGGTATATATATTTTAAATATCTCATTCTTCCTGTCGATTTTGATAAATTTCAAATATGGCAACTTCCCTGCTTCTTCCTACCAATTCCGATCTCTCCACCCTCTCATAATCCCTTTGCTCCTTCCTCATCCATCTTCGACTCTCCATGACTATAAAGCCTTACAAGTATTCTACAATCCAGCCTATTAGCGCCCTATCAAGTTTGACTAGGCCTAGTCATAATTCAAAGTTTATATCCAATCTTCTCATTCCTATCTCTTTAGGCCATTTTTAGGTTCGACTATCGATTTCTCACATCTTCGTGTCTCTAATGTGAATCGTTTGCCTTATGACAATGATATCCCCATTATTAATTCAACTGTCGATTTCCCGCATCTTCGTAACTCGGGTGAGCATCTGAACTCTATTATTGACTCAAATAGGGTAGTGTTGCCTGTGCTTCGTAGCAAGGCCGACTGTTTAGTAAACCAGAGTATGGATAAGGGATATAAAATGAATGATGTTTTTGAGCAAGTAGCTCTGTTTTCAACTATTTTTGGTTTAGGCACCGCTAGTGTTCGACAGAATGCCGCTTTGGATAATTGCTTGCTTACTGTGCCAGTTACACTATCTTAGGACCTTACGCCTTGTAATGTTGTTGGTCGGTCGGTGGCTTCAATGCCTGATCTTGTGTGTCCCAATCCGTGATCTTTCCACTTCCGATCCTTGCCCTGCAATGCAGGCGTCTACATGCCTACTGACTTTGAAATTGAGGTGAATAATGGTATTATGGTGCCTCCTCCTTCACTTATGCAAGGTAGGGCTGATTTTCAGTCGGGTTCCCAGTTGGATTTTTTCTAAACCCTAATCAAAAGTACAAGATGCTAGAACTCTATGTCATTGCATATGAAATTCAGTGGCGATCTCTATATAACCGATATTAACTCTATATATTTCTTCAAATTATCTAGCAATGATGAACGTCAACGTGTACTAGAAATTGATCCATCCTTTATTGATGGGAGACTATTTATTATCACCACTTGGTCTCGCACTATGGCTAATGCTAGGGACTAGTGTTGTCTATTTCTGTTTAGACATACTTTACGCACATTCCATCTGCATTGCAGCCATTACTGGGTCTGAACTACTGGCTTGCACAATTAATAATAATTGAAATGCTTTGACTCTAATACGGTGGCTCGTGAGAGATTGATCTATGCCAAGGAGCTGATAAAAGTAACCCCTCAAAAGCCGCTACCTTCTTTGATTAGTGTTCAACTTGTGGTAGGCCATGTAGTGGAAGTTCGTGTTAGATATGGATGGGCGCCTGATATTTGTACCACTCGTTATTCTTTTAGCCACCTTGCTGACACTTGCAAGCTCCCAATCTCATCCCTGGAGGCTCCTCCTTCATTCAAGATTCCGCTACCATATCCTCCTATACGTAAATGGGTTCCTAAGGTTAGGTTTACCAATTCCTTGGTTATGGATCAAATTGATAGGCCTTCGGTTGTTGCATCTATTACATAAGCTGCTTCTATTCCTCCAATGATAGAGTGTTGCCTTACCTCCCATTCTGCTATAGGTATTGTTTCCCCTGTTATCTCCCTTTCAACTGCTATCACTGATAATGTGTTATCTACTGTCTCCCAGGCAAACATTTTGAGTGGAATTCTTTTAAGAAAGCATGGGTTCATGAACTATCTAAGATGAGATATGACCTTGCTTGGCATGATTTTCGTATGTTTATTAGTGACATTAATGGTGAATCCAGGCGTCTTCATTACTATGTTGATGGAGAGGCCTTGTTCTTAATGTGGATGGTGCACATGGTATTAGGAATAGGTCTGTTCTTGATGATAATAGTTGGGATAGGAAATTTATCTACCATATGGATTATTTTGGCTTCATTTTGAATATTGTGGCTCCTTTCATGGGTTTTCTACATGTGATAGACCCCGACTCTTCAATCAATGGAAGTGATTCCTCCTCTTTCAAGGAGGACTAGCTTAGGTCTTATATAGTAGTTTAGGCACCTTTGCATATCCCGTGCTTTGTATTTTCCTTTATTAGCAGTTGAAGCATGCTACCTTGCTCCTGTAATAATTGATTTGTTGGTGATAAAAGAGGATGGCCCACTACAAAAATCGGCCGGCCTTGCCAAAAAAATGATAAAACTGATTTTGTTATAACCTTAAGTTATAATGAATAGTTTTTGAGAAGATGATTAAAAGTACATTGTCCGGTTAAATGGGAGTAGATGTATTTAGATCTTTGAATAGATTATTCTAAAGATAATGACAAGTATAAAATGGTTATGGGTTTACAGTAATAATGTTCTAGATACATTTGTTTTAAACCCCATTGAATATACTTTTGAAAATAAGTATATCTTCCAAAAGAATGTTTTAATGATAATGTTAAGTATAAAATGATTTTGGGTTTATAGGAATAATGTTTTAATAACATTTTTTAACTTATTTGAATATATCTTTGAAACTACGAAATCTTATTAGGAGATTTATGAATATTCTTATAGCTAGGAGATAAGAATATGAACACATTTTTAAGAATGTAAGGACTAGAAATGAATAGTGAAATAGTTGTATACATAATATATCTTTTGTAATGGTGTTTTAAATATATATACAATTATTTATAAAGAAGTTTCAATTAACAAAAGAATTACTTAAATAAAAAGGGGATTAGAAGTCGCTTATGTACTTAATCATGCTTTATGTGTTTACACATTTATGGAATGTATTTAATCCTATATTTACCGCTAAAATCCAACTAAGGAGACTTTTTTTATCTATAAGAGTTAAGAATGAAGTGTCAAGATAAGGCTTAGATGCAACTAATGCTGGCTTCATTCTTGACCGAGGGATAGCGTAAAGATCGAAGATGCTGACAAGTATACGAGACTTGATTTCCATATGTGATCATTTTATTGCTATCGAACTTGACCAAACTAAATTAGGAAGTGTATAAAAGCTTCGTGGCTTCATATTATTTGAGATCCCCTCGAGAGGACTCATTATTGTGAAACGTCTCTTCCTTTAAGAATGGGATATACATGATCTCCTAGGGAGGACTCCTTTGCATTTATTCAAGTAATGAAGACTCATGTGAGAGATGTTGAACATGACTTCACCATCGAAGATATCAAAAAATGGAGAAGAATACATATCCAAGGGGTTTAGCCAACCCAAGAAGTAAATTAAATCAAATATCTAGAGATGCTTTCGGTTGTTGCTAACGGGAGTTGTTAGTATTCGGTATCACGTGTTCGGGCATGAATCGGTTGAGTTTACCTTTGTGACATGTTTCATCTAAAGATATGCATAGTTTTGAAAGGTACTTTCTGACCCTTTTTAGGAGATCCACCTTCATGCATTAAGGGTATCTCCATGGAAATCCATATGTGAATGTACCTTAGCGTTTTAGTTGTACTTCTAATATTGTTGTGTTGTAAGATACTAGCAGAGCTGCTATTTTCTTATTTATATTCCATATCCTAAACATTATATATTATATCTCTTTATTTATATATTAGATGGTTTTGGATCTTTTGAGGGGAAAACCGTTATAGTGACTTGAACGGTCTTAAAAATACTATTATATGGTGCATATAATTTCTTGAGTTTCTCACACCAGGCTTATGATTGGCTAGTAGTTTTATCTTTCCCTTTGTTCCACGGGTTTTATTTGTGTAGTTTGAGAAAGACGGGTTTCCGTTGATATTCTTTAGAGCTCAAGGAGACAAGCTAGACGTTTCACCTACCATACTATTCTTATTTCCACTGCATTACTAGTATATATATCAGCATTTATGATGACAAACTATTACAACTATCTTGGAAAATGATAGTACTTAGGATTGTAACTCTAAAATGCTATGTATCTTAGAGTAAGCACTTTGTAATATATTTTGATATCATATTATCATTCCACTCTAAGATTCATATGTTTTGTTCTCTTCTTTCCTGTCTTTTTCCTTTTCTTTTTCTTTTTACCCTAATAATTTATCTTTCTGACACTTAATGTTTGGCATGTGAATACCGTGGATGTATTATGTCGACGTTTGAGGGTCGAAAAGGTGATTTGTTATTATATATTTGATATACTCTAACTTATATAAACATTAAATATATGAAACTCCTTTCAAACTATTTAATTATTATTTTTGAGAAAAAATGTGTGATCCTCTATGCATAGAGGAGAGCACACATGTGAATATATATATATATATATATATATATATATATATATATATATATATATATATATATATATGACACAAACATAAGAAGCTACCAACATGCCTGGTAGGAAACAAGAGCAAAAATACATATAGCTAATCTCAGGTACTCCTAAGATGAGTTCTGGCAAGGCCACCACCTATCACATCTCAATATCAAGTTCTGGCAAAGCCACCACCCGATATCAAGATGTTAGAAGTACCAAAAAGGATCTAAAAAATAAAATGAGATTTTAATGAACACAAAATTAGATTGGATCTAGTAAACCCCTTAGACTTTATAGGCCTAATATATACTAAATAGGAATTTTTTGAAAGCTTCCAATTTACTCGCTTTCAACTAGCTCGGTTCCTTTAATGGTATCGGAGTCATAATGGTTTATGTGGTCTAAATTAGCAATGTTATGGCTAACTAATTAAACCCTACCCATTTAGTTAGGTGTCTAGAAAGGTAGTGTCAATGGTTGGGTTTAGGTAACGAGTACTCTGTCCTACGTAGCTACTAGTATAGCTCGAAAGATAAAGTAAGCCCAAAGGTAATCCCAGTATAAAGGCTTAAATTAATTTTCGCATGGGCTAATTTTCAAAATCCGTTGGAAAATTCAAAAGTCATTTTGAATATTAATGTATTAACGACCTAGATTTTTAGGCATTTGAACTTAGAATATTTAATTGGTTTCAAATATTGAAAAATATAATTTGTTAGTTAAATTAATTTAATTTCAAATATAAGTGTTATTTGGATAATTAGATAGTGTGAATAATTGACTCTGGGGTTTAATAAAGAAAGAAATGATTTCTAAAGTTGAACTAAATTCTATTTGAATTTAGATGGAATTAGAGAACTTTTAAAATTGAATAAAAAGTTAATTTATAGAAATTAAAGATTTATTAATTTAATTAACGTGTAAAAATAGTCATCTTTGACACTATCTCAGATTTCGACTAAACCAGTTTCATTGGATCCATGATAGTGAATTATTATAGGATTTCAAATTTCGTGTCAATCGGACTACGGTTTGGTCGTACGAAGCTGAAACGCGTAGAAATTTATCTAAGTAATTTTGATATAAATAATTCGATTCAAAAACCTATTTTACAAATATGATGGAACTAGCCTCCGATATATATTCCATAGTGTTTGAAATAGGGGTAAAACATTATAAACCCTAGGCGGCATGCTTCGATTGGAGTTCGAAAATTTTGCTGATGAATAATGCACGAAAATTTTCTATAAAAGGACCTCACTTTTACCTTTTTGAACAAAACCTAGAGTTAGAAACCCTAGCCACCATTTCTACTCCAATTGCCATAATTGCCCAATTCTTCCTCCCTTATTATCTCCTCATCTATCGACTTTCACAAGAAACTCTCAACAACAATATTTTAGAGCTCGAGGAGAGCTATGAATTCATACGGTCGTGATCGTCATCGGAGCTTCATGGTGGTCGAAATAGGAGTTTGACCGTTGCACGTTCGGACACGTTTTTCGAGAGCAGAAAGTGGCCGAGTTCAACGAGATCTTAGCCAGAGGTGGATAGGCGATGGGCTTCGACGTAGGGTTTTTTGATCAATCTCCGATGGACGACAGATGGCGCGGCAATTGAGGATAGAACGACGGCTATGGGTCTTGGTCATGACTTGTTCAAAACGAAGAAGAAAGGGAAGCACGGCTCTGATTCTAGATGGAAAAAAATCAACGGCCTAGATTAAAAAGAAGGTTTAAAAATAAAAATAAAAGGTTGTAAATTAAATATATAAAGATCGTGTAATCTTATAAAATTGATATCTTCCTCATACGAGGTCGAAATCGCACGATACAAATTGCATTGGGTTCATATTGTCGAGCATTACATTTTAGAGCTGGATTGGAATTTATTTGAGCTAATGAAAATTTTGGTTAAAATTAAATGGCCGTTTATTTTTAATTGAAATAAATCGCTATCGCGACGACTGCAAGCAAAGTGAGTACAACTCACTCTCTCTGTCTTGCTTATATTTTTATATAAGTGAGAATAAATTTTATTTATGATGATTGATGATTGTTTGGATAAGATATGACATATATATATATATATATATATATATATATATATATATATATTGATTGGTTTGGATATATTCCCGCATATTTTAGTGGATGAGACCCTATACGTTCCCGTGTATGAGCAGATGACCCTTTATACGCCCTTTGTACGCACGTCTGCCACGAAGCGAGTATTGTACATATTTTCTAATATGTATATTTGTTGTAGGTAATAGGTTGGAGGGATCCAATTGGATTCCTCACCAGTGTTGATTTTTATTGACATATATTGTTATATATGATGTTATCATGTGATATATGATGTTTGGATGTCATGATTGATATGATGGATGTGAATTCCCTTATTTAGCACTTTTGTAGCATTGGGCCATATTTTCGAAATTTTAAAATATAAAAATGATGATTTTGAAAAACGATTTCAAAGGGATATTGAAAATATATATTTGTTAATAAATTTTGAATTGTTAAAGAGATGAATTTATTTTAAATAAATAAAAAGTTATACTTTTTATGTTATAAAAATTATGGCTCTTGTGAAATATCAGCAAAATATGATTTTTGAAATATGGAGTTAACTATTTTGTAAAATAAGTCAAATTGAGATTTTAGGACTTATTATAAATGGTTTATATATAAAATTTATAAAATTGATATTTTATAAATAAAAGTAATATAATTATAAACAGTGTTCTATAAATATTAGAAATGGAATTGTAGTCAAATTTATATATGGATTTGGAATTGAAAATTAGAAATGAATTTATAATGGTATTTTATAAATAAAGAGATTTGAAAAGAATGAATTGGTAAATAAGGGATTTATAAGTAAATTAACTTATAATTAGATTTTGACTTATAAATGAGATAGAAATAGAATTTGTTAGTAAAGGAATTTTGTATACGGAAGTTTATAAAATATAAATGGAATTTATAAACATTGTTTTATAAATCTGAAATCAATTTAATTTGATAAGTTAAATATGAAAGTTTATTAAAGGAATTATATTTACAATTATGGACAGTGAATAATCCTTTAAATTAAATGTGTAGAATTTTGATTTTGGTAAAGGAATTATATTCACGATTTTGGGCAGTGAATAGTCCTTTGAATAAAATGGATGTTTTTGGAAAGTGGTGTTATAAAATTGATTTAAATGGTTTGAAAATAAAATAAGCTGTGAATTTTCTTATTATCAAAATAAGTATATGGAAAAAAAATTCAAATATCCAATAAGTGAAATGGTTGTGAATGTTATATTTTTGTAAATGATATTTTGAAGTGAATAATTGAAAATTGATTTGATTTATAAATGATTAATAAAATCAGGCCCAGTGATTACTTAAGTGCTAGATTTTGGTTGTTGCTTTGATAGTTAAATAACCGACTATCAAATTTGGCCATTTTAGTTTCTCAACATGATGTGGAAACTAATTAGTAGTACACTTAGTACGTAACTAACTATGTAAGCTTGATTATCGTTTGTGTTGAGAATGCTGATTTGTGTAATGCGGAGTGATTACTCCAATCTATCGAGCTTCCTTCTTGGCCAAAGGATAGCAAGTTGAAAGTTGGAGACGTGATAATTCTATGAGGCTTGGTTTCTGTGTGAGGTTGAGAAACGCTTTTGCGTTGCTGGTGCGAAGAGACCGAGATCAGGTGTATCTTAAAACCACTTCGGACCAACATATATATGATGATTGTGCAGGTTGGCCAATGATATTGATGTTTAGGATTTTCGTAGTGGAGGATTGCTTGTTGATCGTTTGGGGTCAAAATCCCAATATACAGATAGTAGCAGTAGTCTCTTTGTTATGAAATATCCAATACAAGGACTATTCACTACTAATCCTAGGGGTTTCCCAATAGGATGTGGTAGGAAAGTACCTTCGATTTGTCCTATTCCTGAACAACTTGTATGGACGAGTGTCTGACATTGCATTTCTAAGATGACGTACATTGATTTTTACAAAAGTACATCATGTGATGGCGGAGAACGCAATTCCTCTTAGCTTAACATCCTCCTTAGACATACGAGCTCAAGGCTTGTATTTTTGTGAAACGCAATAAGTAGTCAACAGAAATGGCAATGTGGCATCCAAAGATGATGTGATATATGATATTTGAAATGTAATCGATACCTTTTTTGGCCTCACTCCTGAAAAATGACTGAAACAGGGATAGAAGCAACAAGGCTAAAATGGGTCGCTCCCATTAGGAGATGTCATCACTCTTCTAGACATATCTTTACATGCAATGACGTCATGTATCTGATTATTGTTGTGTATGCTTGTGGCCACGGATTTCAGGTCGGTAACAACTGGAGTGATGACATATTAGGTACTATCCAGGAATGGGTAGCCCAGTCTTATGTTGGTTTAGACATCGAGTATCTCGACTCTAGGTGCATCCCTTAGAGGTGTACCGAGTTTTCGTAAAGGTAGTCCCTTCTCCTAGTCATTTGTATGGAAATCCAAAATCCAATATGTGCCTGCCATTTTCTATTGTAGAATGCCTTGTATCACAAGGTGTATGCTGGAAATTAATAATGTAACAACTTCGGTTATTTAATATTATTTATGTGCATTAGATACTATTATAATATAAGAGAATTTGATATGAGATGTTTTGGTTATCGCAAGGTAAAAACCTTGCCGGTATTTATTTGCGACTTGGTCTTACGAGATACTTTTTGCTTTGATAAAGGAAAAGTTTTGATAGCTTTATTAATTCAGTTGAGGCATGTTTTCTCACGCTGGTTTACCGAACTGATCTGGGCGTTCTTCCCTTTCAATGCTTGGGTCAGATCGAGTATATTTACAAGTTCAGATTTGGTGCTTTTGGAGCTTTAGCGGGCGAGCTGGAGATCCTCATGTCATATACACATATCTGTTTATTACTCCGCTGCATTGCATTGTTGTTGTAAATTGTCAGCATTTGTGAGAACGGGTTATTGTAACTGGCTAAGTTGATATTACTTATTGTGTACTCTGATAATTGATTTATATATATTACAGTTTCTCTTTGTAAGGATTATTGATCTATATTATATGTTATTCCGCTGCATTGTGAGATTCTATATTGTTTTGGTTCTGCTTCTCTCTTCTTCTTCTTTTCTCTTCTTCTTTCTTCTCTCCTTCTTCTCACCCTCTCTTTTCTTTCTCATGATTATCTACAGTCGGTGCACTTTGGGTCGGACACATGTGTTTTGGTGTTGGATTCAGAGGGTGTTGAGTGTGGGTCGTCACAAATGTTAAATTTAAAATATGAAATAAATTTTATAAATGCTCAAAAAAAATTTTGAAAATGAATAAATTATTTTCGATTTTTTAATTTTAATCATTTAGTAATTAAGATTAAACAAATAAATAAATGCTAATTAGTTAAATCGAGACATATATAATGATTTGTGTTAATTATCTTAAATTGTTTATGGTAAATAATAATAAAAAATTCAAAATTAATAAATTCTATATTAATTAAAAAAAATTAATTAAGTTAAAACTAATCATATGTTGATTAATACAATATAATGTACATATATAATAATATATGCATATATATAAAACTATAAGTGTTACAGCTAATATTCATTTTAAATTATTTTAGATGAATAAAATAAAAATTTTGAATTTTTAAAATAATTTATACAAAATTTTAGTTAAACTAATAAATTATAATTAATTAAGTATGATTTGGTTAATGACATACATTAACTAAATATGATTTATACATAATTTGATTAAATTACAAAAGGTTATAAATAAATTGAACTTGTATAATATGAATGAAAAATATAAGTGGAACTATAAGAAACCTAATTTAGGTGTAAGGAATAAGTACATATGTATTGTACATATACCGCAATTTTGAATGTACCTAACACTTGAATCGTTTGGGTATTCATATGAAATGTGATATTCTCTAAATTTATCTCTCAAAGTATATACATTAAAGATTATGAATCCTTAATATATTAGTTGTCCTCTACCATTTATATATTAATTGATTAATTTGCATACTCTTTGGTTGTTGAGTATCCTCAGGCTAGATGTGTTATGTGTAGCACAATTAATATATCAACTAGACATTGTAAGGTACATGCACATATTTATTGAGTTTCCCCAGGGTACGTGCATTATACTTGGGCCATCATGACATGGTAGGAACTAGTGAATAATCTCTTTCGATTTTTTGAGCTTCTTCAAGGTCGAGATGAGATTAGAAAAAAGACCACAGGTAAGGAGTTGTATATGATACAACCAATAAGGTATTATCGATCACATGCGAGCCTATGATTTATTGAGTTTTCTCAAGGTCAAAATCCTAAGGAAATTGAGTCCTAGCTTTCGCTAGATAAATTGAAAGACTTCTATGTTTCCTCTTAGGGTTTTGAGAAACATAAAAGTTAAATGGGTGTCTTATTATAAAATGAAATGAATACATTTAACCTTTAATATGTTGTAAGAATATATGTTATAAAGTTAAAAGAATTTACTTAGTAAATTTGTGCAACCATTATAATTAATAAAATGTTTATTAGATAAAATATACAAACGAACCGAATTAGTTTTAACATAGAAATATAATATATATTTACCAGTAAATATTTTGACATATTGTCACTTCAAGACCTATGCAAGAGCCTATTTACAAACCACTAAAACTTAATGCCTCGATCGCTTATGTATTTATATGTCAAAGACTATGTATAATCTTTTATAAGTTTCGAACTCTTAAGCAATAAAAGAATACAAATATTTGATTCATATTTGATCATATATAAATTTAATATGGTAAATGGTTGTGGTTCATAATGTATGAAACTTTAATGAAATTAGTTTATTGGAAACAAAAAAACCATAATGTGAAATGGGGTATTCAATATAATTGATTAAAATAAGGTTTTTGTTGAATGGTTCAGCCATTTGGAAAGGAAAATGAATGTACAAGAATGGATGTAACCTAAGCATGGTTGGGATGAAAGAGTGAAGGGTCACTTCTGCTTTATGAAGAGACGTTAGAAATGAGAATTCTATAAAATTCCATAAAGATACTTAAAATTGAATAAGAAATGTGATTTAGATTCTAAATGTATTTTCATTGTTCTTCTTATAGATCTTTGATATATGTCTAACACACAAGATACAATGGTCTAAAACTAAATATAATGTAAGATCAAGGGCAAGGAAGTTTGTTCGGCTATTTCTATTAGGCTATTGTTGCCTTCCTATTCTTGTTAGGTTTTCTCTGTTAGGCAGTTTTGGTTAGACAGTTCATACTAGGATGTTCCTGCTAGGCTGTTCTATCTAGATGTTCTTGGTAAGTTGTTCCTGCTAAGCTACTCCTGCTAGCTGATCCTGCTAGGCTGCTTCTACTAACTGATCTAGTCAAGCTATTCATGCTTGATGGTCCCTGTTCCTGCTAGCTGATCCTTCTAGGTTGTTCCTGCTAGCTCTAACTAATCTACCATTATTGATGTAAGCTTGGCTCTCTAGAATTCTCCTCTATTATTGTTGGACGTTTTGGTATTTATAGAAGTGAAGAGATGGTGTGGTCAATCTAGTAAGTCTAGAAATTTCCATGTATAACTTGCCTAGTGGGAGTATTCCTAAATATGCCATGTGTAGTTAATTATTTCCTGATATAAATAGATTTCATTCCATATATAACTTGCACAGTTCGGCTAGGAGCTCTGTCCACGGTAGATCGATATGGTAGAATGTATGAGGATATGTTGCTGGCCAAGTTCGTATATTCCTGCTTGGCTCAGCTCCTTTTGGTTCGGTGGGCTCACGACTTGGTAGATTGGTTGTGTGCATTGTTTGGTTCATGCTTATCTCTTTAGTTTGGAACCCTCCTTGCCTAAAGCAAATGTCTCTAGTTCGACGCCCATAAGGTACCAATCACAATATCATGGTCAATACCCTAGACTACCCAATAGAAAAGCCTCCTCGGTACCCTAGGGTGCTGAGCAAAGTAGACGGTGGAATGGTTGAGTACCGAGCCCAAGAGATGGTGGTGGAAATTGTCTCATCTCCTTGCCTTCGATCTTTTCCTTCCTTATGTTGGCAATGGTTTGGCACTCTACAGCTAGATTTTCTATCGGACCATTCCTTATGTTCCATAAAAATAATGTGCTTGCCAGGACTCAAACCCGGGTGGGTTGGCTAAAGAGCATAAGTCTTTACCCCTGTGCTACATATGCTTTTATGCTATAAATCTTCGTTGCAAGTAAGAATTCAATGAAACTTGGACCAATAGCTTCGTATCATTGAGTAAAATATTCCTGTGCCTTTGAATATTCCATTTTCCTAAAGTAGGTAGTAGCTCTCCAAGGTGGGGCCCAAGTCGATTAGGTAATGGACAAATTTTAAGATGATCATATGTTCCAATCCGTATCTCAGATTGAGACGCGGTTTTGACCTATATGCATTTCCAAACCTTAGGAACATTTTCAAAGAGCTTTGCTTTATTTTCTGACTATGCCAAATTTTCCCCTAGTGCTTCACCTTATCCTTGGGATTACATGGTGGCATCATTATTATACACCGTGTAGTCGTTTCTATGCTTCTTAAAACTTTTCGTATTCACCATGCTATGAGAAAAAAATGCCCATAACACTCCCCCCCCCAAGCTTATTTTCGTAGTATACAAATTATGTTTTGTTACATCCAAACTCGTCATTCTTCCTCATACATTTGCTATCTCGAACCTTGACCATCTATATCCTTGTTAATTTCCTTTCGGTAAGTTTTCTGCTGCTATTATGTTGTAAAGCCTCATTCACTTACGGAAAGCTTGTTGATCATTCCAAGACATCCATCATTCGTAGCTCATTCTTTCATGGTGGTATAATTAGCAACATGATTTCCTACTGATTCTCATCTATGTCAGATAAGCTTCTGCTTCCTCTAGTTGAACCTCCTTGCCCCCATGTCCATAAGGCTCTACGTAAGAATGTTTCGAGAATAATGGGTTGCCGCTGGGGAAGGATTACTCGGTGGTTCCATAATTTGTGGACTTGACGATATGTATTTTATTGCATTGGTTGTAGTTTGGCCAATTAAGACAGGTGGTTGTGATGTATTCTTCCTACATGATTGCTAAGTTATTCCACTAGTGATTCCTTCATCACCACCATGCATACATTTATAGTTCAATCACCAAAACATTTAGTGGTTTCTGCTGAAGTTTTGAACATGGGTTGTTCATGCACTTAGGCTATGAAGCTACTCTTCTTTTAACGTTTATGCATCGTTGCATTTGATATTTATTCCTGTCTATATTCTCATTTTCCTTGCTAGTGATCATGTTATGTTTGTTCCACATAATGTGTTTTTCTTGTTCCATTAGTAACCTTTGTCACTGCTATCATGCATACTTGTATAGGATCAATCACCAACAAGTTCAGTAGGGCAAGAAGTTTCTATTACCGATGCTTCCCTTGGCCCATACTTTATATTTCCTGTATAATACTTACACAAGCGCATATGTATCTTATAAAAATTATAAATGGAGTTATCATACCTGATCAGGATTAGTTATTGGGTTGTTGTTTGTATAATTTGTTATTAGCATGTTAGTAATTTTTTATTGCATCCTCACATGCTTCCACAAGTTCCATCACTGACAAGTTCTACACGATGAGAATATTTGCAAAGTAGTTGTGTGTTATTATGCTAGTTCTTTCGGCAACTCATCCTTTGCCCTCGACATACTTACATAAGGTCAATCATTACTAAGTTCGGCAAGGTGAACATACCATGTCGGAGTGTCTTTGTAATCCAGTCACATGTGTCCTTGTTTGTTTTCATGCACTTCCAGCATTCTAGTTTGCTTACTATCACATTGATATTTCATGCACAATTTAAACAAATTTTTCCTTAGTATCGGTCTGTTTATAGGCTTCATAGGAAATTCCAATATTGGCTGCTTGCATTAGGCTATACAAGCGGTAGTTATGTTGTACTACAAGCAAGCTCGGTTATTCATTGCTAACCGAAATCCAAAGCTTAATGTTAAGTGCGAACGAACTAGGCATCTGCCATGTTCTTATTGTCGCTAAGTCAGGTTCTCCATAGCCATCCTAAAATCTTGTAATCGATTGCCAGCTATGGACACCCAAATAGGGATCATTCAATCCACCACCGAAAATTGAGTAGTTTATGTTGATTGTCAATGACGAGCACCCACTCGGCGGTCATGTCCTAACCATGGGCTAATTGTGCTCGTTGTTGCCAACAAAGAAGTTTAGGTCGATCGTCGACGGCGAGCACGCACTTGGAGGTCATGTCCTAACCATGGGCCGATCAAGCTCATCGTTGGTAATAATGAAGTTTGGGCTAATAATCAACGATGAGCACCCACTTGGTGGTTATGTCCTGCCATGGGCTGATCGAGCTCGTTGATGCTGGCAAAGAAGTCTAGGTCGATTTTCAATGGGAAGCACCCACTTACCGGTCATGTACTAACCATGGGCTGATCGGGCTCGTTGTGGCTTGCAAAGAAATTTGGGTCAATCATCAATAGTGAGTACCCACTTAGAAGTTATGTCTTGATCATGGGAAGAACAGGCTCGTCGTTGCCGGCATAGATGTTTGGGTTGATCGTCAACGACGAGCACCTATTTGGCGGTCATATCCTGACTACGGGCTGATCGGGCTTGTCATTGTGGGCAAAGAAGTTTGGGCCAATCGCCCATGGCAGGCACCCACTTGGCAATATTGTCCTACCCGTGATGTAACGATAGAGATATCCTGGTCAGTACCTTAGGGTACCGATCGAGATATCCTGATCGGTACCCTAGTGTACCAAAAAGAAATACTTGCTCGATACCCTGGGGTACCGAGAAGAAGAGATGATGGTGGGATGGTTGAGTATCGAGGCCAAGTGATGGTGGTGGAACACTATCTTACCTCTCTGCCTTCTATCTTTTCCTTCTTATGTTGGCAATGATTAGATACTTAGTAATTAGTTTCTCTATCAGACCATTCCTCGTGTTCCATAAAAATAATGTGCTTGCCAGAACTCGAACTCGAGTGGGTTGGCTAAAGAGCACAAGTCTTTACCATTGTGCTACACATGCTTTTATGCTATAACTCCTTCATTTTAAGTTAGAATTTAACGAAACTTGGACCAGTAGCTTCGTATCATTGAGTAGAGTATTCCAATGCCTCTGAATGTTCCATTTTCCTAAAGTACGTAGTAGATCTCCAAGGTGAGGTCTGAGTCAGTTAGATGATGGACAAATTTTAAGATGGTCGTATCTTCCGATCCGTAGCTCGGATTGAGAAGCGGTTTCGTCCTATGTGCATTTCCTTATCTTAGGAACGTTTTCCAAGAGCTTTGACTATATTTTCTAATTACGCTAAATTCACCCCTAGTGCTTCGCCTTGCCCTTGTGATTACATGATGGCATCTTTATTATAAACCTTACGACCGTTTCTATGCTTCTTAACATATTTTCATATTCACTATATTATGGGCAAAAATGCCCATAACAATCATAAGTTGACCGGTTTTAGTGTCAGGGAGGTTTTGATTAACCTGTGCAATTCCCTTAACTGACTTATCACGTACTGATTTACCACTTTTATATTTAATAAAAGATATAACAGTATAATTGAAAACAGTTTTATTGCATATTATTTATGAAATAAACTTCTTTAGTTAAATATTATTGTCCCCTAATACTCCCTATTTCAGCAAGGAGTTGGAGCTTCATTAGTAAGTTCTTTTGGGAAACGATTACCCCCATGTCAATGCGCATAGGTCTTCTAAGGAAGGTGTTGTAGAGTGAAGGTTGATCCATAACAAGGATGCCATCCTATAACGTTTTGTGTATTTGGAGAAGTTCTAACCGCCATGAGAAGTTTTGCCAAGCCTAATACGTTGGTTACGGTATTATTAAACCCATAAATTGGTTCTAGACCAAGTTTTAGGACTTGTATTGGTAAGGTCATTAGTGATTTTGAGGTAACATTCATAATGCACCCTAAATCAAAAAATATCCTCTTTACAGTGTAGTTAGATATCTGCACGGTAATCACAATAGGGTCTTGGTATGGAAAATGACTCATGCTGAGGCAGCTATAGTGAATATAATATCCGCTGCAAGTTGTTTTTTGATATGATACATGGTTTGATTCTCTACGTGCACTTCATAGACGTACCTCTCATTAATTTCTTACTTCTTCCTACAAGATGGGATCCACCATGGATGAAACCAATGAAATTGCCTGGTTGTCCTGCTTGATTTTCATGCAGCTCCGAAGATTGGTATCGAGCTAGGGTATTGTCCAAGTTTGTCGACAGCTGTGTAGGTAACCCTTCTGATTATCCTTTCTATTTCTTTTTAAAGGAGACCGCAGTTATATGTGTAGTTCCTATTTACCCTATGGAAGTGGCAATAGGCAGTTCCAACTTCTTATTTCGCTTCTTCCTCTTATTAAGGAAATTGCAGGTAACCTAAAATTTTGTAACTTCAAAGATATGACATGCACTATGAGTGAATGGAGTATGAATGGCAAAGATAGACTCCATTATCCTTTTACGGACAGGGCTATAAGCTTCTACTCCCTCATCTTCCTATCATTTTTGAACGGAGCGTTTTTCTTCTATTAATATTCTCAGCTTCTTAGGATTTTTCAACCCTGATGTTGTCACTAGCCCAATTGTGGAACACTTTCATACCCTTACACAGGTTCCTAATGCTCTTATCCTTGAATGTTGTGTCATTTTTGATATTAGAGTTCGCTTCCATTAGTGGTGCTTCTTCATTAGTGACCCTAATTTACGTTGCCTTAGCTTTGAATCGATTAATAAAGCCGTCCAAGCTCTCATTGTCTCTATGCTTGATGTAGGAAAGTTTATTTGGATTAAGAGATACTTTCCTACCAACGTTGAATTGTCAACGAAGTCTGATGAAAGGCAAGCCCATGAATATATCTCCTGTAATCCTGAGGAATTGCTTTGCAGTCTTTTATACCAAGGGAATCTCAAGAGGACGCGCTACCTTTGGGAAACCAAGATTTAGTGGATGCAAGAGTCCTCCTTAGGATTCTTCTGGCAAAACAGACCTTGAAGCGATTCTAATTTTGTTGTTTAGCACCTTATGAAATACCTTGAAATTGCTCTAATCAGATGGAATATGAATAAGTTACATCAAGTCAACCTTCCTGCCTTTAAATATCCATACGATATTTAATGGTGTATAAATGGTCATCTAGGTTTGAAGAACCATCGATTTTTCAATGGCGAGAGCTCGAAATTGATAGGGAAGTCTAAATCATTAATATCTTCATTAAATGGAGATAAAATCATCCCTCTCCTCACCTTCTCACTTGCTTATTAAAATATCTAGGCCAACTACTCAACTTAGGCCTTCAACACCCTTATTTTCTCATCCTTAGCTTTATTCCTTGATGAGTCACTCCTTAAATAGAACTGGCCTCATCTTTCACTTATATAGAACTTTTACGATGCTTTTAAGTAATAATGAGTTAATATTGGATTTTTTAGATTTAATGTTAGGGTTGGCTTATATTTTTTTTTAGATTTTCACTTGTGCTCGTAGGGTCAGCTTTATCGTTCAAATCATTGAGATTGATATTTTTATCAACCAATTGTGCGGTTTGCTCAACTAGTGATTTAAGGCGATGAGCTATGGAGTTGTTATGATAGTGGGATTGGCTTTGGGGTGGGCTTTAGGCTATTAGTTTTTCTAGCTCGTCCATTCTTTGATTAATCTAAGTTTTGAATTGGTTTAGGGCTTCTAGGATAGAGTTTGATAAGGAATTTTGTGGTGGGACAATGGGTTGTATAGAGGAGCTTGGGTAGTTTTTAGGTTTTATCTTAGCAGTTTGATGTTCTGCTTCAATTGTAGAAGGCGTGGGAGAACTAATAATTTGGAAAGGGATTGTTGGATGCATGATTATAGAGACGTGATGGTTGGATTTGTGATAAAAACTATAAAATGAATTTGTTGGGGACTCGACCCCCTTCTATCTCCAAAATGTTAGTAAGAAATTTCATTCCCATAACACTAACAAGTAGTTATGCTACTATTTTCTTAAATGACTAATAATTATTAAGTTAACATTTGTTAGATTGTCGTGAAGAGTAGTAATTATGCTATAGAATGCGTACACAATTATGAGGTTGCAAATTAACTGTTTACCAAAATGCCGAACAGAGTTATAACTATTTTAACAAAGTAAATATACATGAAAATATATAATTTTTGAAAAATAAAGAGCATAAGGTATTTACGCGGTTCAGATGTTAAGGAATCCCACATCCGCAGATCAAATCGGTCTTTTACATATTTCTTAGTACAAGACCTAAATTTTTAGAGATATTATTTATAGCTTTATTAGTAATAAATTCTTTGTGTATAAAATGTTCAATATCTTTTTTCGCTACGACCCTTTCCTTTTATAGATGAAATGACATTACATGGTTTCTAACACCAGTCCTTGTATTTAAATGCACCATTGGATTTTGCCACATGTCTTTCATCTATGCACTTTTGATTGCGTGATATAGGTTAAAGACATGGATTTAGTCATAAGAACTCGATTATTGCTGGATAAAGTTGGTAGAAAGTAAATGGATGTACAATACAATCCACTTGTTATAAGATTCCACACATGATTTCTTCTCCTTGGTCCTGTCCGATGAGAAATTTTCCAAGCAATAAAAAAATTGTAAAGAAGAGTATTTCTATGCATATTACTGAATTGCGATTATTTATTTTCATCCACATGGAGTTGCTTCGCGATCTGTTTTGCCAAGAAAATCCCAAGGGAATCATACTTCCCTTGGGAAACAAAAATTTAGTGGATGCAAGAACCCCTTTGGGATTCCTTTTGCAAAACATACCGCTAATATTTTATGAACCACTTTGATATTACTCCAGTCAGATGGACTGCGAATAACCTATTTCGAGCCAACCTTCCTACCTTTCAAATATCCATATGCTATTCAAAGGTACACATGTGGTCATCTAGATTTGATGAACTATCATGTTTGTTAATGGTGAGAGCCCTGAAATTCTTAGGGAAGTTTAAGTTAGTAATATCTTCCCTAAATGGAGGAAAATCATCTCTCTCCTCTCCTTCTCACTTATTTTTTGAAATAACTAGGCCAAATGCTCAACTTAGGCCTTTAACACCCTTATTTATTATCCTTAGCTTCATTCCTTAATGAGCCAGCCTTTGGAACAAAATTGGCCTCATTTTGCACTGATGTAGAATTTTTATTGTGCTTTTAAGCAACAATGAGTTAACGTTGGCTTTTTTGGATTTGATGTTTGGGCTGCTTAAATTTTATTTTTATTTTTTTCTTTTCCTTTATGCTCTTAGGGTCAGCCTTTCCATGCACATCGTTGAGATTAACGGTTTTATCAACCAGTCATGCAGTTTACCCAACTTATTATTTTTGCAGTGCCCATTTACCCTGTTGATGCGATAGTAGGCACTTCTAACATTCTTATTTCACTTCTTCCTCTTATTGGAGAAATTGTAGGTTAACTCAGATTTTGTAACTTCAAAGATATGACATGCATTATAAGTGAGTGAAGTGTGAATAGTGAAGTTAAACACTCTTTTTCTCAAGGATGATTATAAGCTTCTGCCCTATCTTCCTATCAGTTTTTAAGGGAACATTTTTTTTATCCTATATATTCTCGGTTTTTCAGGATTCTTCAACCCAGATGTTGCAACTAGCCCACTCGTGGAACACTTTCATTCTGTAGCATAGGTTCATAATGTTCTTATTCTAGAAAACTATGTCTTTTTTATATCAGAGTTCACTTCCATTAGTTGTGCTTCTTCACTAACAACCCTAATTTGCATTGCCTTAGCTCCAAACCAATTAATAAAGCTACGCAAGCTCTCATTATCTCTTTGCTTGAGGAAATTGTCAACTTAAGTCTAATGAAGGCCAAGCGCATGAATATATCTCCATTTATCTAAGGATTTGCTTCATGTTATGTTTTTCCAAGAGAATCCCAAGAGGATCAGGCTCCCATGGGAAACCAAGATTTAGTAAATGCAAGAATCCCTTTTGGGATTCCTTTGGCAAAATAAACTACGAAGCGATTCCCATTTTATTGCTCAACAACTTATGATCCACCTTGATATTACTCCAGTCAGATGGACTAGGACTTACATCAAGTCAAACTTCCTACCATTAAAATATCCATATGATATCCAAAGGTACACGAATGGTTATTTGGGTTTGATGAACCATCATATTTATTTATGAATGGAACCCCGAAATTGTTAGGGAAGTCTGAATTAATAATATCTTCACTAAATGGAGAGAAAATCATCTTTTTCCTCTCCTTCTCACTTATTTGTTGAAATAACTGGGCCAACTAATCAATTCGGGCCTTTAACGCCCTTATTTTCTCATCCTTAGCTTCATTCCTTAATCAACCACCTCTTGAAAATAGAAGTGGCCTCATTTTCCACTCACGTAGAATTTTTATTGTGCTTGTAAACAATGAGTTAATGTTGGATATTTTGGATTTAATGTTGGCGTTGATTTAGATTGTATTTTTTAGGTTTTCCCTTATGCTCTTACTGTTGGACTTGTCATTCACATAGTTGAGATTGTCATTTTTATCACATTGTCGTGTAATGTGTCAAATTAGTTCTTTGTGCAGTGCCTCTTTACCTTATGGAATTGTGGAGGTGGCAATTGGCTCTTCCAACATTCTTATTTCGCTTCTTCCTCTTGTGAAGGAATTTGTAGGTTACCTAAGATTTTGTAACTTCAAAGATATGACACGCAGTATGAGTGAGTGGAGTATGAACAATGAAGTTAAACTCCCACTATCTTTTTATGGGTAGGTTATAAGCTTCTACCCCCTCTTTCTGTCATTTTTGAAGGGAGCAATATTTTCTATTCTACGTATCCTTAGCTTTTTAGGATTCTTCAACCCTAATTTTTCTATAGCCACTATTCCACTTTCATTTTCTTTCATAGTTTCGTAATGTTCTTATCCTAAAAGTCCTTTTTGATGTAAGAGTGTGCTTCCCTTAGTGATGCTTCTTCTCTAGTAACCCTAATTCGCATTGCCTTGGCTTTGAACAAATTAATAAATTTGTACATGCTCGCATTATCTCTTTGCTTGATACAGGAAAGTTTAGTTGGATTAAGAGATACTTCCCTGCCAACGTTGATTTTTCAATGGAAGTCTGGTGAAAGCCAACCATAAGAATAAGTTTTCTTTTATCTGGGGAATCACTTCACGGTCTGTTTTGCCAAGGGAATCAGAAGAGGGTCAGGCTCGCTTTGGGAAACCAAGATTTAGTGGATGCAAGAATCCCCTTGGGATTCCTTTGGCAAAATAGATTACGAAATTTCGCTTTTCGCTGTTCAGCTCCTTATAAACCACCTTAATACTGCTCCAGTCAGATGGACTTGGAATAACTTGCATCGAGTCAACCTTCCTACCTTTAAAATATCCATATGATATTCGAATTTGCACATATGGTCATCTAGGTGGATGAACCATCGTATTTGTCAATAGTGGGAGCCCTAGAATTGTTAGGGAAGTCTGAATGAATAATATCTTCACTAAATGGAGAGAAAATCGTCTCTCTCACTTTCTTCTCACTTGTTTATTGAAATAACTGGGCCAGCTACTCAATTTGGGCCTTCAATGCCTTTATTTCTCATCCTTAGCTTTATTCCTTGATGGGTGACCCCTTGAAATAGAATTGGCCTCATCTTCCATTCACATAGAATTTTTATCTTGCTTTTAAGCAACAATGAGTTAATGTTGGTTTTTAGAATTATTGTTGGGGCTGGCCTAGATGTTATTTTTTTAGATTTCCCTTATGCTCACAGGCTCAGCTTTATCATTCACATCGTTAAGATTTCTGTTTTTATCAATCAGCCGTGCAGTTTGCCCAACAAGTGATTTAAGACGATGAGCTGTGGAGTTGTTATGTAGGATTGGCTTTGAGATGGGATTTAGGCTACAAGTTTTTCTAGCTCAGCCATTCCTTTATTAATCCAGATCGTGAATTGGTTTAGGACCTCTAGGATAGGCTTTGATGAGGAATTCTATAGTGGGACCATGGGTAATTTATAGAAGTTTGAGTAGTTATTTTGTTTTATCTTAGGCATAGTTTGATGTTCCGCTTCAATTGTATGAGGCATGGGAGATTTGATAATTTGAAGAAGGGTTGTTGGATGCATGATTATAAAGATGTGATTGTTTGATTTCTGATGAAAACTGTAAAACGAATTTGCAGGGGACTCAACTCTCCTTCTAGCACCAAAATTTTAGTGAGAGATTTCATTCTCACAACACCGACAAGTAGTTATGCTGCTATATGCTTATGTGACTAAGAATTATCAAGTTAAAATTAGTTAAAGTTTGTGAGGAGTAGTAATTATGCTACGAAATGCTTATACAATTATTAGGTTGCAAATTAACGATTTATCAAAATGCCTAAGAGAGTTATAACTATATTGATAATTGGAATTGAAACGCAGCTTTTGGTCCGACTGTGAACTTTCAAAATTTTCCTTTATACACAATCTTTAAAAGGTAGCCTCTTATATACACAACTGCAAAAAAAATTTAAAAAACTTAATGATTCCAAAAAATAGCATCCACGTAGTAGGTTACAATATGATAAATTTTTTCCAAAACATCACAAAACTCAGCAAGATGCTTTTTCTTTCGCACATATATGTCTGCATAAAGAAGCATTCTATCTACATTTTTATCATTATCATTTTAGGATATATAGTTTAACTTTCATCTTTGACTTTTTCCCTAGACGAAATATTCAAATCTTTATCCCATAAATTTAGCACTCTAGAAAAAACTATTGACCACTTTAAATATCATGCACTCTACCTATTCACGTTCACATCTCTTTCCACTACCATGTCATTTCCACTAGTCTCTGTTGTTCACTATTCTTTGCCATTGTTCACCGCTACTAGACATATTGACCTTCGACATCGTATACATCTTTCAAAGCTTCTAATTAGCTTTCCTACATAGTTTTATAAATTTTTGATGCATTAATATATAAGCCTCTTTTTAATATTTGTATCAGTTTTTACCTTTTAATATATATTTACATACATTATATACTACATATATAGTAGTACATATTGGGTTTCCTTTTATTAATGACTGGAACATCATGAAATTAAAACTCAAATCTATGATGTGGAAAAGTACTACCATCAAAATTGTATGAACCATCTTACACCTATAAAAGAAAAACAAAATCATGATGTCATCAAAGAGAACAATATAATTTCTGATTTAACACATATATAGTTCTCAAAGTTGTATTGTAACAGACCACCTTTTTAGACGCTTTAAGCAGACACGTATGTCGAATCAAACCATACGAAGAGGCAGATTATTATTGGGGTAAATAAAAAAAAGATAAAAAACAAAACAAATAATATCGCAGCGAAATGACAAAATATATTAATCAAATAACAGTTCATGAAGCTGTTTACAAAACATTTGATTTTACTCATACAACACAGAATCAGGGTTACACACATATCAGTGATAAATAATTGACAAAGCAACGGAATGGTATGATGCAGTGGAGTAATATAGTAAATAATAATACAATCTTTGTCTTTGTCCTCTAGAAACAAGTCTTCAAATCCTGAAATGCTTAGGCTGACCCGAGCGAATTGAAAAGACAAAACACTCGAGTCAGAACTAAAAGATCTTATGTAAGTTAAAATCAACGGTAAATATGCGTGTGATGGCGTCAGAGATGTTTACGGGGTTTGACATATCCTATCCAGTGTCTAACGTGAGTGTAGTAACTCAAGAGATGTTTGGGATTCACGTCTCCTAAGGACCCATTAAACTATCCACTATGTAGTACAATACGCTATTATAGTAGTGTCTACAGTAAATTAAAAGTATTAAAATAGCATTAAGGCATTACCCATATCACCCTTAACATATTTTTGTATATTCTCATAGTCTATACAGTACCATAATTCTTCGGTGAACTGGAGGACTACAAGAGGGCACTCCATAGGTATGGTACAAAACAAACTCATAGAAGGCGTGCTAGGGCATGTGAACATGGCACACGATGAAATGCTAGGGTAGATATACCATTTGCATATCCGGACTGGTGGTAACGCAAATCAGCTACTACCGCCCACCTCGAAACACACTCCCAAATCAAAATTCGAAGGGTGGCCACCAAAACAATCACAAATCAGAATATAATATCGAAGAAGTGTGTCCAATATGAGGAATGACCTCACTTGGCACGGTGTGGCTCTTGATTTTAGTCACATCTAAGCTAACTCATGGGAGTCAGAATCACGTCTGCCTCATACAGAAATCATTCACCAAACCATCCTACTTCATTTCTGGAATCTCCACCACGTACACAGTTATTAAACTGGTTTTTGGTATTGGCAGAGAGTATGAAAATATCTGATCTCGATCTCTTTAATAACCAATCTCTAATTACATACCAGATGGTTCTTTTACATTTCAAAAGTCAACTCACAATTGATATCAAAAATATCATATTCTCAAAACCATAATACTTTCGAAATCGTATTTACTTTCAAATCATATTCACTTTGAAATCATAGTTTGGAATTATATTTCCTTTCAAAAAGTCATAATTTCTTCCATAGTCATATTTCCAAAATAGAGTAAAACCTTACTTCAAAATCATCGTTTTCAATTTATTCTCTTTTAAAACAAAGCATTGAATTTAAAAACTTCCACGTTACTTAGTCTGGAAATTTAAAAATAATTTAATAATTATAAATAGTTAAAATAGTTATAAATAGTTCAATTATAGGTTAAAAATACTTTTAAACTGATTTAAGATAGTTAAATGGATTTAAATTAGATTATGTATAATTAAAATATATTAAATAGTTTTAAAATAGATTAATTATATTTAAATAAATTAAAATGGTTTAAAAGAGATCAAAATAATTTTATATAGTTAATGTTAGTCAAATAGTTTAATAAATTTGAAAATTTTGAATAATTAGAAATTTTAAAATAATACATTCTTTTAAAATAGTTTATATTAAATATAAGTTTGGAATTTATATTTTATTAAACTATTCATTTCATTTCAACACATGTAGACAAATTTCAATTTCCAAAATAACAAACCAAATTTCGCTTTTCAACGTAAACTTGATTTTCCAAAATACTTCGCTTTATATAAATCAAAATTAACTTCAAAGTATCATTTAATTCCCTTCAAAAATTAAGGATTCTAAAACTATTTAATTTAACCAATCCAGTGTGCGTATATAATTCTCTACCCTGAAGTGATACGGATATTTATCATTTCAATCCGCAATTTAAAATTTGACAGCTATATATCATTTCAAGCCGCAATTCTGAATAAATATAAAAATTCATAAAATCACTTGAGTCTATCATCTCAACCCATAACGGTTTTCAAATAATAATAATTAAAGGAACTTGCAGAGTGATAACAGTATATCTATATATATAAATAAACATAACATCTAATCATCCAATATCAACAATCAACATCCATCATAATTATCATCCAAATCAACCAAATAAATATCGGCAATTAACTAATTTACAGTAACAGGTATTTAAGTGGCAATTTAATTTCAAAAATAAACTAAATAACAATTTAATCCAAAAGGATACAAATTAACAGGGATGAAAATTTAAATATATCAAACAGTCATAAATAAATTTCCTAATCACATCAAAAATTAATTTAACAAATATAAGAAATTTCAGAAGTTGTGAGTCGGTTGAAACACTCACCTTGATTTTAGCCCATAAAAATCCAAACAAAAGCGCAAAACTCAACAATCTCCAAATTCAACTAAATCAATTTCATGTTGTCCGGAATTTAAATATGAATCCAATAGAAGAAATCGTTCATGAATCAAAGTTTGTATGAAAAATATATTCATGTTATAAGAAATATTATTAAAATAAAAATTAGTACGCGTTAAAAATATATATAAATAAACAAATTTTAATACTTACGTTTTTCTCAAAATGAGGCTTAGGAAAAGATTGAAGAACAACTAAGAATGAGGATAGGAAGTGTACGAAAAATGAAAAAAAAAAATCATGTTTTATAAAATAATTCTTTTGGATTTGCAAGAATAAGAGTTTTTGAATATGAGGTGTCAGGAGAAACAAAATGTAAAAGAAGAAATAAGTTATAGGTTATTTGTAAATAGGAAATGAAGGCAGAGGGACAAAAATAAATGTCACGTTTTACTTTTAGAGCTTCGGGCATTAATAATACATAAGGAAATGTACATAGGAATGAATAAGTTTGCAAATGAAAGTAAAATTTTGTATACGTAAAAATGAGGTAGCAAGAATTAAATACAACCTAAAAGTCTAAGCTCGGATATTAAATAGCAGGAGAAATAAACATATCAAGTATTAATAATAAGGTAACTATTTTAAACGTTCATGCAACAATTAATAATAAAAGAAATAAAGGGGCCATGTACGTCGCACAACCTTTTGAAATTCAATTTTTTTTTGAAACGTAACCAAATAACTTCATTAACTCAAATAATATTCAAACTTATATGCATTTAGGTTTTATCTACGCATAATAAAATACTTATATCTACCTTAAAAATGAAACCGTTTAATTTTATTTTCTCAAAATGATCTTTATTTCCATTAAAACACCCTTTTTGTTTAACACAAGATGTGTGTTTATTTTATTAAATTTATTAATTGCAATCAACATTTTTTCCTTTTAATTGAAACATTTGAATTACATTAATTGCAATTACTTGCAAAGTTAAATTTTAAAACAGACAACTAAAATGGATGAAAAAATTGAACAATTTTTTGTTAAACACGTTTATAAATTTGTTGTTTATACATAAGAGTAATAAATAGATTATTTTCCTATTCTTGTAATCAGTCTGTAAACTAAAACACAGTTCAAATAAACATATATTTCTTCCTTTAAAATCAATCTTTCTATTCTTTATTTTAATGAATTAAACCTACACTCATAAATGAAACATTCATTTTATTTGATGTAAATGTTCTTTTCATTGAATCAAAACTTTCCTTATATTTTCACAAAACATAAGCGGCTTTTAATTGCACCTATTACTATTAGTATTCTCTCTCCTATTAATTGAAAATTTTCAATTACATTAATTTCAGTTGATTAAGTTTTAGAATGGACTAAATGAATATAGTGAGAAGTAGAACAATTATTTCCTATCAATTAAATATATTAATATTAAGTTAATTATTCACATTTTTATTCAATATTTATAAACTAACCAATTCGTCCTTTTTAATCACTTGGACTTTTACCATGACTTAATACAAGTTTATACGACAATTCAATGTTGGTTATAACACTAATTACAGTGTTCAATTTTCCAGTAATCTAATCCAATTTATTAAAATTAAATTTCAATTAATTGCTTTAATTTGATTTTTCAACCTTTATACTGAATCCACTATTACTCAATTAGCCTAGTTAATAGTTGTTTGTCTTCCATTACATTAGTATGCTCCAATTTCCATCTTTGATTGTATTAACTAATATATTTCCACTTATACTGAAATTTTGTCAAATGTACACATTAATTAAAAATTAAAGTCCTAATTAATTATTTCAGCTTCATTCTTTTATTAACACAATTATTACATTATGTATTTCTATTTCTATTTATTTTATTACATTCACACTTAATTTTATTTACATTTATATTTATTTTATTACATTCACACTTCCTGTTATTGTATTAATAATCATTAATGTAAAATTTACTTACATGAAATTGATAGTTAAATTGGTAATAACACCAGTTGTCACCATTATACATTTTGTAACATTTGTAAGTTAATTCTTTACAAACAATTATCACAACAACTCTCATTACACCACACTTATTCCATTTCCATCCATTTCACATTATTTTATTAATAAATCAACCTTTAAATTATTAATTACCTTTTATATCCCGCTATAAATCAATGCACATATTTATTAAAATTTATACTTCCAATTTATTTATTCATCTTGATTTCATTCTTTTTATCAAATCCATTATTACTCTATGAATAAAATTTACATATTACCAAATATTACCAAAATTTACATTAACGTAATACTTAATTACATTTATTTCAATTGGTTTCAAATTTAATATAATAGGCTAATTAAATAGGTAACGTATATTAATTGTTACTATTGACTTTAAATCACACTTATAAATTCATTATTTACACACAAATGTTACAATTCTTATATAATACTAATTTTGTTAAATTACCATTAACTATATTAATATTTCATTAGATAATTAAATATTTACATTTTTTTCTTACATTTCAATTTATAACTAAGTATAACATTTACGTTATTCATTTATTGGAATTAAATTCAAGTTATTAACAATTAGCTTACGTTTATACTCTTGCGATTCATTCTAGTTATTATTTTCATTAACAATTCACTAATTTTTATTTCCTTCAATATTAAATTATCAAAATCTTATTAAATTAACAAATTTAATTATTGAAAATTTACAGGTCGTTACACTCTTCCCCACTCAAAACTTTTTGTCCTCGAAAAGGAAAAAAAGGAAAGAAGGAATTAAGAAATCCATATATTTTATTCAAAATATTAAATTTATAAACTTTACAAAATCAAATAATTTAAATAAAGTATACCAATGTATGGCCATTAAATCCTTTTATACTCAAACTAATAAAATTTGGAAAATATTTTTCAAAAATTTCAAAGTCCAAAATTTACGAGAAATTTCGGTAGAGTCTCCTTTGTACGGAGAGGCTCGGGAGAAATTATAATATAAATAAAATAATATATATCATAACTTTTCAAAATAATATATCCCAGTAGCGGGAAAAAAATATAATATCGCTAGAAAACCGTAAATCCGAGGACGTACCTATTTGTCAGGCAAACAACACTTAAATTATGAAACCAAAAGTAGTGGCAATTGCTTCAATACCCTGTATATCACTTATATAATCCAAAAGGTGTTAATAATTATATAAAATGGAATATTTAAAGTTGTTTCAACCACTAACAAACAAATCAATATAACATAACAACAACCACTTGCAACCATAACATACAATCATCATATGAAATCAATATCATCAGCTATCTATCCATAGCGAGCAAAACAAATGGTTTGTTCGGATTTAGACACTCTTAATCGCACAGAATGACAAATAAACTACTAAGTATACCATATACCCTATGGTCACAGATAGAACTTAACAGATTTATTCATACATCCAAAACAATTAGGAGCATCCTTTCCTAAACAAACAACAACTTCCAACATTATTTAGGTTTATGTTAACATATATTTCTTTCTTTTTTGAAATGGTACTTAGATACAACATGTCACTGGGACAAACACAAATCATATCAATATATGTTCGAATCAAGCTACGCAAGTTTCGAACTTGTGAACCTCTCGCACCAAAGTCGAATCACTTAACCACGGTAACATATTTTTTTTATGTTAATATATTTCTTTTCATATCATTTGTAAAATGACTCATTTCTTAAATTTACATTTATTTCTTACGGAAGTTCAATTCCCATCATTCATTACTTAATTCCATTTATTTACATTCATTTATTTATAGTATTCATGTTCAATTCAATTACTTAGCATATCAATTCATTTACTTAAATTTCTAATTACTTACTTTCAAAACTCATTTCCTATTTCCTTTTTATTATAGTAACATTTCAATTATAACTTAATTTTATAACTACTATAATATCAAATTCTTATTTTATTAAAGAAATTCATGCTGTAACGCCCCACTCCGAGACCCATATTAGCAAAGAGTATTACAAGGTAATACTGTCTGCTAATACGGAGAATAGAGCTGGATAGGAGCGACCATCTATAGCCTTGTCTTAACTATCTACTGTATACGTCGATAAATGCAGCATATTTATTTATTTATTTATTTTGGGGGATCGACATATCCAATAGATACTTAATACAAAACTATAATGGCTAGAAGATCTAACAGAACAAAATATAACAACTCAAATGTAAAACACATCACAGAATAGAAGATCATCACATACATATACAGATACATCATAGAGTATACAAAATGATAGATGTCAAGTGGCGTAGCAACCACAATATACAGACCGAGGTGTTTCAGGTTAGGTACCTTTGGGCTTAGCCTATTCTACTTTCATTATTTTAAGTTTTACTTGCATAATATTCCATTACATATTCTTTTAGCATTTCAACTTTTATGATTGGTAAGTTATATATATGACTTTAAGAATGTAACTAAAAGTTACACAAGTTTATCTCATTCTTTTAATTAACTTAATATTCAATAATCATATCCTTTGTTTTATAGGTTACAAATTTCAATTTTCTTATATACTTCGGTTAAAATTTAACATTTAATTTCTTATTTTCATTTAGAGGTTCCAATTATTATTTTGTTAAATTCCATTTCATTAATTAAAATCTCTAATTCATAGAAATTTAAGAACTAAATGTCGGGTTCCATTTCAAATCATTTAAAATGATAATATATAAAATCATATCTTTGTATGTATCAAAAAAATTTATATTTATTTATAAAAACAAATGTGTAGTAAACAATTACAATGATCTTTCCAATTCTAAACTAGAAAATGAATGTCGATGATGCGTGCACTCATCACCTAAATTATTTTCCAACGACAGAGAGGGGTGTACAAAACTTATTGTTTTCCAACGTTTCTTCAAAACAATTCTTTCAAATTATATTGAAATAAAAAACTTCTAAATAATATTATTGTTATATTCCAAAATCATTTGAAAGAAATTTTCAAAACCCCTGAACTTAACTTCTAAATTCCCAATTTTATATTTATTTTCTTTGTAAATTTTATTTCTCAATCAATATTTATAAAATTCACTACCTAACAGCAAATATATAACAACCAAATATCTCATTTATAAAATTATTATTTTATATACAAAATATATAATAGGAAAAATTATTTCATTTACCTATATTTCAAAACAAATATTGTGTCGGTCTGTCTTATTAAGTGTTTAGAAATCTCTATCGATGTCATAGCGTCCTATGCACCAACCAGAATTTATAAATACAAAACGGAACAAATTAAAACAATATAAAAACCTTTTATAACAATAACAAATACGCTCTCCCATATATATACTCTCAGCGACTCATCATAGGATATTACTACCCTATTAAATATGAGCCATACCCCCACAAAGCTAAGGTTATCTCTAAACCAAAGCTTTGATACCAACTGTAACGGACCACCTTTTTGGACGCTTTAAGCAGACACACATGTCGACTCAAACCATACAAAGAGGCAGATTGTTATTGGGGTAAATAAGAAAAAGAGAAAGAAATAAAACAAATACAGAATCTCGCAGCGGAATGACAAAATATAATAACCAAATAACAATTCATGAAGTTGTTTACAAAACATTTGATTACACTTATACAACACAGAATCAGGGTTATACACATATCAGAGATAAATAAATGATAAAGCAGCGGAACGTTATGATGTCGTGGAGTACTATAGTAAATAATAATACAATCTTAGTCATCGTCCTCCAGAAACAAGTCTACAAATTCTAAAATGCTCAAGCTGACCCGAGTAAATTGAAAAGACAAAACACTCGAGTCGGAACTAAAAGATTTATGTAAGTTAAAATCAATAGTAAATATGCATGTGACGGCGTCAGAGATGTTTGGCATCTTCTATCCAGTGTCTAACATGAGTGCAGTAACTCAAGAGATATTCTGGATTAACGTCTCCTAAGGATCAGTTAAACTATCTACTATGTAGTACAATATGCTATTATAATAGTGTCTACAGTAGACTAAAAGTATTAAAATAGCATTAAGGCGTTACCTATATCCCCATAACACATTTTTATATATTCCCATAGTCCAGTACCATAATTCCTCCATAAACTGGAGGGCTATTAGAAGGCACTCCATAGGTATGATACAAAACAAACTCGTAGAAGGCATACTAGGGCATGTGAACACGGCACACGAGGAAATGCTAGGGTAGATATACCATTTGCGTATCCGGACTAGTGGTAACGCATAGCAGCTACTACCGCCCACCTCGAAACACACTCCCAAATCAAAATCGAAGGGTGGCCACCAAAACAATCACAAATCAAAATATAATATCGAAGAAGTGTGTCTGATAGGAGGATGACCTCATTTGGCCCGGCGTGGCTCCTGATTTTAGTCACATCTAAGCTGACTCACGGGAGTCAGGGTCACATCATACCTCATACAAAAATCGTTCACCAAACCATCCTACTTCATTTTGGAATCTCCACCACATATACAGTTGTTATAGTGGTTTTCGGTATTGGCAGAGAGTATGACAATATCCGATCCCGGCCTCTTTAACAACCAATCGCACACACCGAATGGTTCTTTTACATTTCAAAAGTCAATTCACAATTGATATCAAAAATATCATATTCTCAAAACCATAATACTTTCGAAATCGCATTTACTTTCAAATCATATTCACTTTGAAATCATATTCACTTTGAAATTATAGTTCGGAATTATGTTTCCTTTCAAGAAGTCATAATTTCTTCCACGGTCATATTTCCAAAATAGGGTAAAATCATACTTTAAAATTATCGTTTTCAATTTAATCTCTTTTAAAACAAAGCATTGAATTTAGACACTTCTACTTTACTTAGTCTGGAAATTTAGAAATAGTTTAAATAATTATAAATAGTTAAAATAGTTATAAATATTTAATTATAGGTTAAAAATACTTTTAAACTGATTTAAGATAGTTAAATGGATCTAAATTAGATTATGTATAAGTAAAATAGATTAAATAGCTTTGAAATAGATTAATTATATTTAAATAAATTAAAATGGTTTAAAAGAGATCAAAATAATTTTATATAGTTAATGTTAGTCAAATAGTTTAATAAATTTGAAAAATTTTAATAATTAGAAATTTTAAAATAATACATCCTTTTAAAATGGTTTATATTAAAATATAAGTTTGGAATTTATATCAAATTAAACTATTCATTTCATTTCAACACATTTAGACCAATTTCAATTTCCAAAACACCAAACCAAATTTCCCCTATCAACATAAACTTGATTTTCCAAAAATAATTCACTTTATATGAATCAAATTTTACTTCAAAGTATCATTTAATTCCCTTCAAAAATTAAGGATTTTAAAATTATTTAATTTAACCAATTTGGTGTCCGTATATAATTCTCTACCCTAGGGTCAAGTGATACGGATATTTATCACTTCAATCCGCAATGTAAAATTTTACGCTTATATATCATTTCAAACCGCAATCCCGAATAAATATAAAAATTCGTAAAATTGCTCGATTCTATCATTTCAACCCATAACAATTTTCAAATAATAATAATTAAAGGTACATGCAAAGTGATAACAGTATATGTATATATAAATTAACATAATATCCAATCATCCAATATCAACAACCAACATCCATTATAATTATCATCCAAATAAACCAAATAAATATCAGCAATTTACTAATTTACAATAACAGGTATTCAAGTGGCAATTTAATTTCAAAAATAAATTAAATAACAATTTAATCCGAAAGGATACAAATTAACAGGGATTGTAATTTAAATATATCAAACAGTCATAAATAATTTCCTAATCACATCATAAATTAATTTAACAAACATAAGAAATTTTAGAAGTTGTGCTTGGGTCGAAACACTCACCTTTGATTTTAGCCCATAAAAGTCCAAACAAAAGCGCAAAACTCGACAATCACCAAATTCAACTAAATCAATTTCATGTTGTTTGGAATTTAAATATGAATCCAACAGAAGAAATCGCGTGTGAATCAAAGTTTATATGCAAAAGATATTCATGGTATGAGAAATATTATTAAAATAAAAATTAGTACGCATTAAACATATATATAAACAAATTGTAATACTTATGTTTTTCTCAAGATGAGGCTTCAGGAAAAGATTGAAGAACAACTAAGATGAGGACAGTAAGTGTACGAAAAATGAAAAAAAAATCATGTTTTATAAATGAATGCTTTTGGATTTGCAAGAATAAGAGTTTTTGAATATGTGGCATTAGGAGAAACAAAATGTAAAAGAAGAAATAAGTTGTAGGTTATTTATAATTAGGAAATGAAGTTGGAGGGACAAAAATAAATGTCACATTTTATTTTTAAAACTTCAGGCACTAATAATGCATAAGGAATGTATGTAGGAATGAAAAAGTTTGTAAATTAAAATAAAATTTTGTATACGTGAAAATGAGGTGGCAACAATTAAATATAAACTAAAAGTCTAGGCTCAGGTATTAAACAGAAGGAGAAATAAATGGATCAAGTATTAATAATAAGTTAACTATTTTAAAACGTTCATACAACAATTAATAATAAAAGAAATTAAGAGACCATGTACATCGCACAACCTTATGAAATTCTATTTTTTTGTGAAATGTAACCAAATTAACTTCATTAGCTCAAATAATATTCAAATTTGTATGCATTTAGGTTTTTGTCTACACATAATAGAATATTTATACTTACCTTGAAAATGAAAACGTTCAATTTTGTTTTCTCAAAATGATCTTTATTTCCATTAAAACACCCTTTTTGTTTAACGCAGAACGTGCGTTTCTTTTATTAAATATATTAATTGCAATCAACATATTGTTTCCTTTTAATTAAAACATTTGAATTACATTGATTTCAGTTATTTATAAAGTTAAATTTTAAAATAGACAACTAAAATGGATGAAAAAATCGAACAATTTTTTATTAAACATGTTTATAAATTTTTTGTTTATACACAAGAGTAATAAATAGATTATTTTCTATTCTTGTAATCAGTCCGTAAGATAAAACACAGTTTAAATAAACATATATTTCTTTCTTTAAAATCAATCTTTCTATTATTTATTTTAATGAAATTAAACCTACATTCACAAATGAAACATTCATTTTGTTTGATGTAAACGTTCTTTTCATTGAATCAAAACTTTCCTTATATTTTCACAAAACATAAGCTACTTTTAATTGCACCTATTATAATTAGTATTCTCTCTCCTATTAATTGAAAATTTTCAATTACATTAATTTCAGCTAATTAAGTTTCATAATGGACTAAATGAATGTAATGAGAAGTAGAACAATTATTTCCTATCAATTAAATATGTTAATATTAAATTAATTAATCATCTTTTTATTCAATATTTATAAACTAACCAATTCATCCTTTTTAATCACTTGGACTTTTACCATGACTTAATACAAGTTTATATGACAATTCAGTGTTAGTTATAACACTAATTACAGTGTTCAATTTCCCTGTAATCAAATCCAATTTATTAAAATTGAATTTCAATTAATTGCTCTAATTTAATTTTTCAACCTTTATGCTCAATCCATTATTACTCAATTAGCATAGTTAATAGTTGTTTGTCTTCCATTACATTAGTATGCTCCAATTTCCATATTTAATTGTATTAACTACTATATTTCCACTTATGTTGAAATTTTGTCAAATGTACACATTAATTAAAATTTAAAGTCCCAATTAATTATTTCAGCTTCATTCTTTTATTAACACAATTATTACTTCATGTATTTCTATTTCTATTTATTTTATTACATTCACACTTAATTGCATTTACATTTCAATTTATTTTATTACATTCACACTTTCCATTATTGTATTAATGATCATTAATGTAACATTAATTACATTTATTTGAAACTGATAGTTAAATTGGTAACAACACCAATTGTCACCATTATACATTTATAACATTTGTAAGTTAATTCTTTACAAACAATTATCACAATAACTCTCATTACACTGCACTTATTCCATTTCCATCCATTTCACATTATTTTATAAATAAATCAACCTTTAAATTAGTAGTTACCTTTTATATCCCACTATAAAGCAATGCACATATTTATTAAAAATTGTACTTCCAATTTATTTATTCATCTTGATCTCATTCTTTTTATCAAATCCATTATTACTCTATAAATAAAATTTACATTATTACCAAATATTACCTAAATTTACATTAATGTAATACTTAATTACATTTATTGCAATTGATTTCAAATCTAATATAATAGGCTAATTAAATAGGTAACATATATTAATTGTTACTATTGACTTTATATCAATTCTTATATAATACTGAATTTGTTCAATTACCATTAACTGTACTATTATTTCATTATCTAATTAAATATTTACAATTGTTTTCATACATTTCAATTTATAACCAAGTATAACATTTACATTATTTCATTTATTGGAATTATATTCAAGTTATTAATAATTAGCTTTCATTTATATTGTTGCAATTCATTCTAGTTATTATTTTCATTAACAATTCACAAATATTTATTTCCTTTAATATTAAATTACCAAAATCTTATTAAATTAACAAATTTAATTATTAAAAATTCACGGATTGTTACATGTATGAACCAAATGCCAAAATCGAACAATATAATTTCATATAACATATACATAGGTCTCAAAGTTGTATGAACTAAATGGCAAAAGTTTATATTTTTATATAACTTTGTTGCATGCTTCAAAAAATCATGTTACAAGGCTATATGTTATAAAGCTCAAACCGAATCCAGTATGATAGTAATTGAGAATAGCAAAGCTGAAGATTTAGTCTACCATAATTTATTAATCTATTCTAGGATTGACACAACCATTGTCTCATTGGTTAAGCATTTCGACTTTAGTATGAGATGTCACAGGTTTGAAGCATGCGTAGTGTAATTTGAACATATATTGGAATTTAGTATGCTATAAAATTCATCTCTTTCTGTCTTTTATGCCAAATTCATCTCCATCATTAATTTTTGCATCACCTGGTTATTTTAACACGAAACACTCAATAATTGAATTATACGATGTGTGGCTGGAATTTAGTTGCGCATATAGGATAGTGAAAAGGGACCAGAATAAGTGTAGTATTTAAAAATTCATCTCATGTGCCATCATATCTCCATTAATTAATTATATCTACAGTTGTACTTTCCAACTCTTTGAACAATGAATTTTACTAAATCATATCGACTCAATTAGTTTGTAATCTACTATTAATTTCATTATTAGGTGTATGTGCATGCATCCATAATTGCATGTGTAACGATCCGGCATTTTCAACCATTTGCATCCATTATAAGTGTATAGGTAGACACTCATGCCGGAATTGAATTGCTCAAAATACTGTGTTGTAAATAAAAATTTGGCAAATCTCAGAATATACAGTAAATAAAAACCATAGATCCTAGACACGGAGTAATAATAATGCAGCGGAAGTAAAAGAAATAGTAGTTCATGAAGCTACTATATAAAAATATCAGAGTTACATAAAAAGAAATAACGTACAAAGGAAGTCTCACTACATAGAAGTCTACTAATACAAGAGCTGAACGGAACAACAGACTGCAAAAGATAAACTTGACAAGTAGATAATCTCCAGTGATTTCAATCTCCAGAAAGTGGAAATCCAAATCTGTGAATAACTCAGGCTGACCCGAGCGTAAATAAAAATACAAACACTCAAGTCGGGACATACATACTTATACAATGTAAACCAACTCAAGTGAACTGTAGTAAAGGTACAAGTAACTTAGAAGATGCTTGGGACCGCCCATCCTCTAAGGATCCGTTAAACTATTTACTATGTAGTAATATACGCTATATACAGTAGTGTCTAATCATTAAAGTATAATCATATAGAAAATAGCGTTAAGGGGATGGTGAACCTTAACGCGGTCGGATCTTTAAAATCAAAATAGTAGTGGGCTCGATATAAGGATATGACACGGCACGCGAGGCAATGCCAGGGTGGATACACCGTTTGTACTGCCGGACCGGTGGTGATGGCAAGCCAGCAGCTTCCGCCCACCTCGAACAATACCCCCGAATCAAAGTGGCGCCTCGTATCGAACCACAAAAGTAATAGAATGGTTTCCGATGGAGCATGCTCGATGAAAGGGTGCGACCCTTTGTGTAGCCCGGTATAGCTCCTGTTTTAGTCATATATGCCAACTCATGGGAGTTGGATCCACTAATATACCTCGAGAACGTCAACACCATCCTACTTCATTCTGGAATCTCCACCGCGTATTCGGTATTGGCCGGCTATAAGACAATATCTGATCCCGGTCTCTTTAACAACCAATCGTTATTATAACCCGTAGTTATAACTTTAAAACTATATTTTATTCTTCAAAACAAAATGTCATTTCAAACCAAATCTTTATCAAAATAAAGATTAAATCATTTCCAAACCATTTCAATATATCATCATACCATATATTTCAATTCAAATATTTATCAAAATAAATATCAAGTCATTTCTAACCATTTCAATATATCATCATACCATATATTTCAATTCAAATATTTATCAAAATAAATATCAAGTCATTTCTAACCATTTCAATATATTAAATTATCATATCCTTTCAAAACTTCCTTTCAAATCATTTTAATATATCAAAATATCATAACCTTTCAGAGCTTTATTTTCAAAATATCATATCTTTCAGAACTTCTTTTCAAATCATTTTAATATCAAAATATTATATCTTTCAAAACTCCATTTTTCAAATCATTTAATATCAAAATATCATTTCTTTAAAAACTCCATTTTTCAAATCATTTAATATCAAAATATCATATCTTTCAAAACTCCATTTTTCAAATCATTTGATATATCAAAATATCATATCTTTCAAAACTTCGTTTCAAATCATTTTAATATATCAAAATATCATGACCTTTCAAAGCAACATTTCCAAAATATCATATCTTTCAGAACTTCTTTTCTAATCATTTTAATATCAAAATATCATATCTTTCAAAACTCCATTTTTCAAATCATTTTAATATCAAAATATCATATCTTTCAAAACTCCATTTTACAAATCATTTAATATCAAAAAATCATATCTTTCAAAACTTCGTTTCAAATCATTTTAATATATCAAAATATCATATCTTTTCGAAACCACATTTCAATCATTTTAATATATCAAAATATCATATCTTTGGAAATACATTTTTCAATTATTTTAATATGTCAAATAGTTATATTTCAGAACAAATTAATTCATTATTAAATCATAAAAACGAAATTATTACATTTAATAATTGAATTATTAAATGCCAAAAGTTTAAAATTTTCAATGTTCATTTATACACTTAAATTTATAAAAACAATGAAAAATCAATTTTCGCAGCACTTGGAAAATGCTGCAGAAAGTTACATAAAAAAACAATTAAATTTAACAAAAGACGGTATTAAAAATGCTGTTAATTAACTTCAAATAATCAATGGAATTTCACAAACACTTATATTTTTATTTAAATCATTTTTAACTTATAAAATCATACATTTTCACATTTATAAGCATCATTTAATTTTCCTTAAATTCATGATTTTATAAAGTTAAGTTTCCTTCCAAAAATCAATATTTATTAATAATTCACTTATTAAATTTCAACATTCAAATTTAAATTCATTGCATTAAATTTCAACTTAACACTTAAGTTTAAAATTTCAAATATAACTTAATTCCATTTTATTTAACTTAACTTAAAATTTTCACTTTTAAACCAAATTCATAAATTCCAATTTAAGTTATATTTCCAAATTCAACTCAATATTCACTCATTAACATTTTAACTTTATTCAAAAATCATTAATATGTTACAAATCATTTAAAATTAATTTAAAATTCAAAATATCCTAAATATATCATATTTTCAAAGTTAATTTAAATTCCATTAAAAATTAAATCAAAATTTCCAAAATAACTTACATTCAGATTTTTTAATTTTTCCATAATTTATTTAACTTATAGATTTCCAGAAAATCAATAATACTTTACAAAAATTATATTTTTATTTAATTTTAAATCAAAATATTATAATAATTAAATTTCTAAAATATTTTAAAATTTTTAGAAAAACATATTTTAATTACGGGCATGTATATAATTTTCTACGCTAGGTAAAGTGATACGGGTAATGTATCATTTCAACCCGTAATTTACAAAGAAAAATCCGGGTTTTATCATTTCAAACCCGCAGTCCCAAGTAAATAAAATAAGTTGAAAATCGTTCAGGCCTATCATTTCAGCCCATAACGATTTTCCCCTATTCTAAAGTCCGTTCGGGTATGTATCATTTCAACCCATAGTGATTCTAATCTAAAGGGAACTTGCAGTGTGATAAACTGATAAAAATAGCAGAACAACATAATATAACAGTAACAGATGTTATAACAGGTGTTTAAGCATGGGTGAACATCATAAAATCATAATATAGCAGATGTAACATGATAATGCATTTTACAGATTCAAAAGGGGTCAATTTACTAGTTATATATGTACATATTGTCTGGTGAGAATAACTCACATGTTCAAAGCTGGAGATCGCTGCCAAAGCACACATACCAACACTACGAAGGCACGACAACACGGATACGACAAGAGAGTGGAGAGGCAAAGCAATTAGACTTGTTCAAATATTTACACTAAACAATGCAAATATATGTAAGTTTCAACGCAAGTTATCACCAAATAGCATTAGAAACAAAACCCCAAAACAACATTAAACGAATTGCACTTGTTCTCAACCTCATATGCTTCACTTAGACATGGAATAAGCTCGGCTAAGGCAGAGGATTGGGTCAGGTTTGGGGTACAAAGTAGACGGCCATCATGGTGTAAAAGTGATGAGATGGTATAGGTACAAAACTATACAATTTCAAGGCAACTACAAGGCAACAACTTCATCTCTATGCTCCTATTGTGCTCGGCCAGAGACTAGGTGGGCCCAACTTGTGGTGTAGGTGGTGGTGGGTGATGTGGTAGAGGGTGGAGGTCAGGTCGGAGGTGGTGGTGGTGGTAGTGGCGGCAAATGGTGGTAGAAGGAGGAGATGACAATTCTAGGCTATAAGTGATAGTTTGTGATGGTTTTTGGTGGATTTTGTAGTGGTCTTCACCTTGGATTTGCTTGGTATGAAATGGAGAGGTAGTAGGATGGGAGATGGTCAAAGGAAGGGGGTGGTGGAGGTCAGGTCAGATCTGGTTGAGGAGGAGCCAAGCTATGAAGGTGAGAATAAGTACAAAATTCAAATAGAAAAGTAGAAAAACAAAGGAAGAAGAAGATGAAATGGAAGCCATTACCTTCAATACTTCTAGCCGTGAGTTTGATGATGGAAAGTGAGAAGTTTTTCATGTGAATAGGAAGGAAAATACATGGCTATTCAATAGAAAAATAAAGAAAAAACGGTCAAAGAGTAAATGAGGAAACGGTAAAAGAAACGACTAAGGAGGTGAAACGACTTTACGTTTCAAAGCTTTTAAAACCTTTCAAACTTCCTTAATTTTGTTTATATAACTTGATATTTCTGTAAATAATAATAATCCCAGATAAAATTTCGAAAATTTATCAAAATATAAAAATATTTATAATATTTATTAATTATATAAAGTTAAATTAAGGAAAATAGTTAAAAATAGTAAACTAGTCTAGAAATTTGAAATTACATGAAATAAATTTTAGAAAATTCATATGATCTTGTAATATGTTTTTAAACATAAATAATAATATAAAATAAAAGTACATCCAAAAAAAAATTAAATATAATTTTAACGAAGAAAATAACAGAAAATAAGAAAACAGCCTTTTTAAAAAAAAAGAAATCAACACTGTAAACTTTGGAAAAATTATAACATCACTTTAAAAAAATATTAAAAGACAAAATATACTTAAAATAACCCACTAACACATAAGAAAAAAAAAAAAAATAGAAAAGGATTTAAAGAAATTTCTTAAAAATCCAAAACAGTGTCAAGAAATTACAAATAAATCACCATTGACTTGGAAAATTTGTTTACTTCATTTTAAAATTATTATAATACAAAAATATACATACAATAACATATTAAAATAAATATGACAAAGAAATTCTTTTATATGATTTATAATAGACAAAATTGTTAAATAAATCAAATTACACTCAAAATTGAAATGTACATAACTTTTTCAGTTTAACTCCGTTTTCAACGAAACGAAAAGCAGTGTTCAAGTTATTACATATATTTTCATAATAAAAGATAAAATTTAAGATTTAAAATAATTTAAATTTGAAGTTTAAAAGTCACAGTTTGAACAGCTTGACCAAAAATCCACTTTACAGTAAAATATTCAAATTATACTAGTTTGAACTATAAACCACTTGATAATCATCATTTATATTTAAAAATGAAATGTTTGAAATGAAACAAACTTAAAATAATTTAAAAATAAAAGAAAGTCCAATTTAAATAATATACAAAAATCTAGGGTTGTTACACTCTCCCCCACTCAAAACTTTTCGTCCTCGAAAAGGGATGAGGTACGGAAAAGCACAGAAAAAGATAGAGTGAAATAGGATTAAGATAAGATGACAAGAAGATTGAAATTATATCTGATAACTGTTGTTATAGGTAAGTTTAACAAGGTGGAGATGATCTTTCCAAGATTCTTCAAAATTAAGAACACAAGCACGAAAAAGGTGGATCCAAAATGATTACCAAAGAATATCAAGGATTATAGAAAGATTTCTAAACGGAAACATTATAGAAAGATGTGTATACCAGTCTGTAGGAAGATAAGGATAATAAGGACAATAAAAATATAGTTTGAAAAACAGAATAAGGAAATAAATTTGAAAGCATGGAAATTTCATCTTAAATAGAGAATAAATCTTAACTATTCCAAATTTCTTTATCTTATTATCCAATCATCTTAAATTAACAATTTTTAAAACCATGGGTTTGAAAAGTAATCATTTATTACACTCACAATGTACTTAATAAATTTAATTCTTCTTTATTCCTAATTAAAATTAAATTTATTCCTCTCAATATATTTATCACTTATGTTAAATATGCTTACACTTATTATAATTGTTTTCTTTTATTCTTAGTTCTTTTAACATTATTTTATATTGTAAATTATTCAATTACCCATTTATTCTATTTACCTCTGTTAATCATTTTATAATTAAGATTTTAAGTGTATAACATTTATTATAACCACTCAAATTTTATTAAAAAAAATCTTTTTAGATTGTATATTATCCAATTACATTGTTAACTTCTGAAATTAAGGTGAGTTATATTTGAATGCAATTGTATTATACAAATAAACTTTCCAATTAAATCATTTCATGCTTGATATTCATCCAAAAATTTTATTTGATTTTTTTATATATAATTGTAATTATTCTAAATTTCCGATTACATTCAAACCATTTAGAGATAAGTAATAATATATACATAATATGCCAAATCAAATTTCAATCATATATCTATATATATTATAAATCAAGTAATATTTTAGAAATTCAATTCAAATCAATTTGATTTACCAAAACAAAGCTATAGTTACTCTACAGAGCGGTCTTTGCACTTCGAAACTCGAAAATGAACGTTGATGATGTCGCGATCATCACCGAAGTTATTTTCCAACGACAAAGAGAAGTGCGCTAATTTTTAAACTTTCAAGTTCTTTGAAAACAAATTTCTATTCGAAAATACTTTAAATAATATATCCCTTTAAAACTTTAAACACAAGGTTTGAAACCATCGGAAATTAAATTCTCAAATTTCTTGTTTTAAATTCATTTCAGTTCCCAAATAAATTTATAAACAACTATCTATAAATTCATTTATAAAATAATAAATGATAAATTAAGTATTATCATTTCAAATAATCAATTTTAAATTAATTTATTAAGTTCCATAAATTTACTTGTATATCAAAATTTTATTTCATTAACCAAATTTTAAAATAATATTGTGTCAGTTTGTTCTGTCAAAGTGTTTTAGAAATCCTATTGATAGCGTTGATCAGACGTATCGATCAGAAACCCAACTCAACATCAACAACTCAAACAACACAATATATAAAACAAAACATAGATATACACATACAATTCAAAATGTTGGAAGAATAGATTGGAAACAAAAGACAAGATGATTAAATAACTAAACAGTGAGGTGGATAAGCTTAAATAAATCACGGGCAACATTTACCGGGTTAACCGTGGCTTAAAGAATAAAATCAGTGTGGATTTTTCTAGGGTAAATCTACATTCGATCCCAAGAGTTAGAGTTTGGAATAACAAAAGATATTAGCATCTAAACCAAGGATAGATATAAATCTCTGGTGAATCGATGCTAGTTGTAAAGGAGTTTTCCCCCGTTTTCAATTCAATTTGAAATTAGTGTGACCGCAAACTTACTAGAAAGATCATTCAAAGCGGAGTTATGGAATACTCCAGAGTCAAAAGAAGATGAATAGTGAGGGATACGAATGGATTTTGGAACCGTAGGGAACGTTCCAAAATTCAAAGGAATCGAGTCAAAAGGGATAGATTCAAACTTGAATGAGAGTGATTCTGTAAATACATTCGCTCCATATGCTGAGTTTTGCCTAGAGCTACCAAAGCTCTGATACTAACTGTAATGACCCGGTATTTTCAACCATTTGCATCCATTATAAGTGTATAGGTAGACACCCATGCCGGAATTGAATTGCTCAAAATACCGCGTTGTAAATAAAAATTAGGCAAATCTCAGAATATACAGTAAATAAAAATCACAGATCACAGACACAGAGTAATAATAATGCAGCGGAAGTAAAAGAAATAGTAGTTCATGAAGCTACTATATAAAAATATCAGAGTTACATAAAATACATCAGAAGAAATAAAGTACAAAGGAAGTCTCACTACATAGAAGTCTACTAACACAAGAGCTGAAAGGAACAACAGACTGCAAAAGATAAACTTGACAAGTAGACAATCTCCAGCGATTTCAATCTCCAGAAAGTGGAAATCCAAATTTGTGAATAACTCAGGCTGGCTCGAGCGTAAATAAAAATACAAACACTCGAGTCCGGACATACATACTTATACAATGTAAACCAACTCAAGTGAACTATAGTAAAGGTACAAGTAACTTAGAAGATGCTTGGGACCGCCCATACTCTAAGGATCCGTTAAACTATTTACTATGTAGTAATATACGCTATATACAATAGTGTCTAATCAGTAAAGTATAATCATATAGAAAATAGCGTTAAGGGGATGGTGAACCTTAACGCTGTCGGATCTTTAAAACCAAAATAGTAGTGGGCTCGATATAAGGATATGACACGGCACGCGAGGCAATGCCAGGGTGGATACACCGTTTGCACTACCGGACCGGTGGTGACGGCAAGCCAGCAGCTTCCGCCCACCTCGAACAATACCCCCGAATCAAAGTGGCGCCTCGTATCGAACCATAAAAGCAATAGAATGGTTTCCGATGGAGCATGCTCGATGAAAGGGTGCGACCCTTTGTGTAGCCCGGTATAGCTCCTGTTTTAGTCATATATGCCAACTCACGAGAGTTGGGTCCACGTAATATACCTCGAGAACGTCGCCGCCATCCTACTTCATTCTGGAATCTCCACCGCGTACAGGGTTGTTAAAGTGGTTTTCGGTATTGGCCGGCTATAAGACAATATCCGATCCCGGTCTCTTTAACAACCAATCGTTATTATAACCCGTAGTTATAACTTTAAAACTATATTTTATTCTTCAAAATAAAATGTCATTTCAACCCAAATCTTTATCAAAATAAAGATTAAATCATTTCCAAACCATTTCAATATATCATCATACCATACATTTCAATTCAAATATTTATCAAAATAAATATCAAGTCATTTCTAACCATTTCAATATATCATCATACCATACATTTCAATTCAAATATTTATCAAAATAAATATCAAGTCATCTCTAACCATTTCAATATATTAAATTATCATATCCTTTCAAAACTTCCTTTCAAATCATTTTAATGTATCAAAATATCATAACCTTTCATAGCTTCATTTTCAAAATATCATATCTTTCAGAACTTCTTTTCAAATCATTTTAATATCAAAATATCATATCTTTCAAAACTCCATTTTTCAAATCATTTAATATCAAAATATCATATCTTTCAAAACTCCATTTTTCAAATCATTTAATATATCAAAATATCATATCTTTCAAAACTTCGTTTCAAATCATTTTAATATATCAAAATATCATGACCTTTCAAAGCTTCATTTCCAAAATATCATATCTTTCAGAACATCTTTTCTAATCATTTTAATATCAAAATATCATATCTTTCAGAACTCCATGTTTCAAATCATTTTAATATCAAAATATCATATCTTTCAAAACTCCATTTTTCAAATCATTTTAATATCAAAATATCATATCTTTCAAAACTCCATTTTTTAAATCATTTAATATCAAAATATCATATCTTTCAAAACTTCATTTCAAATCATTTTAATATATCAAAATATCATATCTTTTCGAAACCATATTTCAATCATTTTAATATATCAAAATATCATATCTTTCGAAACTCCATTTTTCAATCATTTTAATATATCAAATAGTTATATTTCAAAACAAATTACTTCATTATTAAATCATAAAAATGAAGTTATTACATTTAATAATTAAATTATTAAATGCCAAAATTTTAAAATTTTCAATGTTCATTTATGCACTTAAATTTATTAAAACAATGAAAATTCAAGTTTTGCAGCATTTAGAAAATGCTACAGAAAGTTACATAAAAAACAATTAAATTTAATAAAAGACAGTATAAAAAATGCTGTTAATTAACTTCAAATATTCAATGGAATTTCACAAACACTTATATTTTTATTTAAATCATTTTTAACTTATAAAATCATACATTTTCACATTATAAGCATCATTTAATTTTGCTTAAATTCATGATTTTATAAAGTTAAGTTTCCTTCCAAAAATCAATATTTATTAATAATTCACTTATTAAATTTCAACATTCAAATTTAAATTCAGTACATTAAATTTCAACTTAACACTTAAGTTAAAATTTCAAATATAACTTAATTCCATTTTATTTAACTTAACTTAAAATTTTCACTTTTAAACCAAATTCATAAATTCCAATTTAAGTTATATTTCCAAATTCAACTCAATATTCACTCGTTAACATTTTAACTTTATTCAAAAATCATTAATATGTTATACAAATCATTTTAAATTAATTTAAAATTCAAAATATCATAAATTTATCATATTTTCAAAGTTAATTTAAATTCCATTAAAAATTAAATCAAAATTTCCAAAATAACTTACATTCAGATTTTCTAATTTTTCCATAATTTATTTAACTTATAGATTCCCAGAAAATCAATAATACTTTACAAAAATTATATTTTTATTTAATTTTATATCAAAATATTATAATAATTAAAATTTTAAAATATTTTAAATTTTTTAGAAAAACATATTTAACTACGGGCCTGTATATAATTTTCTACGCTAGGTAAGTGATACGGGTAATGTACCATTTCAACCCGTAATTTACAAAGAAAAATCCGGGTTTTATCATTTCAAACCCGCAGTCCCAAGTAAATAAAATAAGTTGAAAATCGTTCAGGCCTATCATTTCAGCCCATAACGATTTTCCCCTATTCTAAAGTCCATTCGGGTATGTATCATTTCAACCCATAGTGATTCTAATCTAAAGGGAACTTGCAGTGTGATAAACTGATAAAAATAGCAGAACAACATAATATAACAGTAACAGATGTTATAACAGGTGTTTAAGCATGGGTGAACATCATAAAATCATAATATAGCAGGTGTAACATGATGATGCATTTTACAGATTCAAAAGGGGTCAATTTACTAGTTATATATGTACATATTGTCTGGTGAGAATAACTCGCATGTTCAAAGCTGGAGATCGCTGCCAAAGCACACATACCAACACTACGAAGGCACGACAACACAGATACGACAAGAGAGTGGAGAGCCAAAGCAATTAGACTTGTTCAAATATTTACACCAAACAATGCAAATATATGTAAGTTTCAACGCAAATTATCACCAAATAGCATTAAAAACAAAACCCCAAAACAACATTAAACGAATTGCACTTGTTCTCAACCTCATATGCTTCAGTTAGACATGGAATAAGCTCGGCTAAGGCAGAGGATTGGGTCAGGTTTGGGGTACAAAGTAGACGGCCATCATGGTGTAAAAGTGATGAGATGGTATAGGTGCAAAACTATACAATTTCAAGTCAACTACAAGGCAACAACTTCATCTCTATGCTCCTATTGTGCTCGGCCAGAGGCTAGGTAGGCCCAACCTGTGGTGCAGGTGGTGGTGGGTGATGTGGTAGAGGGTGGAGGTCAGGTCATAGGTGGTGGTGGTAGTGGCGGCAAATGGTGGTAGAAGGAGGAGATGACAATTCTAGGCCATAAGTGATAGTTTGTGATGGTTTTTGGTGGATTTTGTAGTGGTCTTCACCTTGGATTTGCTTGGCCTGAAATGGAGAGGTAGTAGGATGGGAGATGGTCAAAGGAAGGGGGTGGTGGAGGTCAGGTCAGATCTGGTTGAGGAGGAGCCAAGCTATGAAGGTGAGAATAAGTACAAAATTCAAATAGAAAAGTAGAAAAACAAAGGAAGAAGAAGATGAAATGGAAGCCATTACCTTCAATACTTTTAGCCGTGAGTTTGATGATGGAAAGTGAGAAGTTTTTCATGTGAATAGGAAGGAAAATACATGGCTATTCAATAGAAAAATAAAGAAAAAAACGGTCAAAGAGTAAATGAGGAAACGGTAAAAGAAACGACTTAGGAGGTGAAACGACTTTACGTTTCAAAGATTTTAAACCTTTCAAACTTCCTTAATTTTGTTTATATAACTTGATATTTCTGGAAATAATAATAATCCAAGATAAAATTTCGAAAATTTATCAAAATATAAAAATATATATAATATTTATTAACTATATAAAGTTAATTTAAGGAAAATAGCTAAAAATAGTAAACTAGTCTAGAAAATTTGAAATTACATGAAATAAATTTTAGAAAATTCATATGAGCTTCTAATATATTTTTAAACATAAATAATAATATAAAATTAAATTAAATTCACAAAATAAAAAAAATTAAATTTAAATATAACTTTAATGAAAAAAATAGCAGAAAATAAGAAAACAGCCTTTTTAAAAAAAAAAGAAATCAACACAGTAAACTTTGGAAAAATTATAACATCACTTTAAAAAAATATTAAAAGACAAAACATACTTAAAATAACCCAATAAAACATAAGAAATTTTTTTTTAAAGAAAATAGAAAAAGATTTAAAGAAATTTCTTCAAAATCCAAACCAGTCTCCAGAAATTACAAATAAATCACCATTGACTTGGAAAAATTGTTTACTTCATTTTAAAATTATTATAATACAAAAATATACATACAATAACATATTAAAATAAATATGACAAAGAAATTCTTTTATATGATTTATAATAGACAAAATTGTTAAATAAATCAAATTACACTCAAAATTGAAATGTACATAACTTTTACAGTTTAACTCCGTTTTCAACGAAACGAAAAGCAGTGTTCAAGTTATTACATCTATTTTCATAATAAAAGATAAAATTTAAGATTTATAATAATTTAAATTTGAAGTTTAAAAGTCACAGTTTGAACAGCTTGACCAGAAATCCACGTTACAGTAAAATATTCAAATTATGCTAGTTTGAACTATAAATCACTTAATAATCATCATTTATATTTAAAAATGAAATGTTTTAAATAAAAAAAACTTAAAATAATTTAAAAATAAAATAAATTCCAATTTAAATAATATACAAAATTCTAGGGTTGTTAAAGCATGCATCCATAATTCTTTAGATGCAGATCAATAATCAAATCACTTATTACATTAGTAAACTTTCATCTTTTATAAATATAGACCAATTTGAATTCAAATACAATAATACTCATCAATTCTGTAATTAGCAATGGTGTTGGAGGATAAAATTACATCAATCTCTCTGCATTGGTGTTCCTATTGTTTTCTAGCAGTTACTTTTTATTCTTTTTCTACAAATCTATTTACTAAAAGAATTATCATAAATAAATCGATAGATGTTTATTATTATTATTTTATATATAAATCAAAATACTTTGTAAAATTCATGCTAACGAAATAATTTTGGTTGCTTTTTTTTACTTTTCAATAAATAGTTCCCCTTTATTGATTTACGAATACAACAAATTTTTAATCGGTATATAATGTTTAAAACTATATTAAATTTTCATAAACAATATGATTAGTCAATATTGTATTTGAAGTACTAAAGCCTGACATATAAATTACTTTTATTAACTCTTAGTTGATATTTATATTTACATGCGGGAGATATAACGAAATGTGAAGCAAAGATGGCAAATCTCTTTAGTCATCATTATAAGGGACCCTGTACCTTACCCAAGCATAGAACAAAGTTTCACTAATTCTAATAGTGAAATTTTAGTCATTATGTAAAACCTTTAGATGTAAATCATATATTTTAACTTTTCTTTTGTAAATTAAGGATGTTATTTTTAAATTGGAATTGTTATAATATATGTAAATATAAATAGTGAATATGCTACATACTGTTTTGTATTTAGTCCCTCATCGTGGGATTAGCTCTATCCCAAATTCCTAGGCCTTTATATAAAGGTGCTAATGTAATCAAAATGTATTACTAATCTCTAAATGAATAAAATTGTTCCCTCTCTAATGGCTTCTGCTTTCTTTATTTTATAACACGTTATTAGCACGATCTCTAAATAAAAGGATAATTTTAGATCTGATTATAAATCTTCAAAGCGGTAAGCTAATTCTTATCTGATTAATCAAATCTTTCGGATCTCATTCTATTAATTTTATTTCTTTTAGATCTAATTGCATCATTGATCTAATTATTTAGATCTAATTCTATTTGTACATCTTATTTTTTGTCCTTGTATTTTAGATCTTGTTTTGTTGCAGATCTTATATTTTTTTCTAATTTTTTAGATCTATTATAAATTTTAATATCATGTTCAAATGATATATTATTTAGACCTATAGATTTTAATCATCGGATCTCTTATTAATTTTTATTCATGTATATCCATTTTTTTTGTGATAATTTTGAATTTGATCTGAAACTAAAATTGTTTCATAGACTAAAATGTACTTTCAGACCTTATTCTGTTAGTATTCTTTTTAGATCTTATCTATCATATCTAATTTTCTAGACTTCATTATATATATTATCTTATAGATCTTGCTCTATTAATATTATCATTTTAGATCTCATTTTACCGTAGATCTAAACTTTTAGATCTCATTCAATTGTTTTGTAAAAAAAGGTTTTCATTTTGAAATTTTTTTTGTTTGGAATTTCAGTTTGAATGAGGACTATAGAAATGATTTTTCTACATGATTTATATTTCTAGAAGAAATATTTTATTATTTCTTTGACAGAAAAATATAAGAATAATACATATCTAGAAGATCGTATTAGGTTTATATGAAAAAATGGAACCTGGAGTTCATTTGTGCAAAGGTAAAAGATTAAAGCTTTCATAAGCTGAAATAAGGCCTTGAAGAAAATAAGCGAGCAATTCCAAAAGAAGATGTTAATATGTCCAGAAGACTAACATAAAAACAATATGCTGAAATAACATTACAAATGTGGTAAATACTATTTCCTTGAAGAGAAATAGTATTATGATTTTCATGTTCGAATACAATTATGAAGAGTCATCTTGTTTCATTGTGTTTATTTAATATAAGAGACATGAAGTTCTCAAATAAAATTTATGCATATAAGTTTGTATTCCTAAAAAAGTGGATTATATATCAAAACTCTATGAATTTGAGATGTGAAGCGTTGAATTATTAGAAAAGCTAATTCAGATTATGGTAAATTCTAACCATGTTTGCAATCAAACCTGAAGTTTAATAATGAAAATTAAGTTGTACCATTTAGGATCTAAATACTAAAAAAGGCTTTACTTTAAAGTATAATTGGAACCTGAAGTTCTAAAAAATATTTGTCAATTGTATTAACTGTTAAACCGAATAAATGTATAAAAATTTGTTCACTCCAGAAGTGGTGGTGAAAATAATAATAACAATAAAATCTCTAGAAGAGATTTGTATATTTTGTAATGATAAAATATCTCTAGAAGATATTTGTTGATATATTTGATGATTTTATTAAACCAAATAAATACATATAAATATATCTACTCTCCCGCTCTCTTTCTTTTTAATAGAAATAAGGTATTCTAATAGGAAGTTTATTTCCTAATTTTTTTTCTTTCTTCCGTTCATCCAGTCATGCCTTTCAAAAGGTAAAATATGTAATAGATCAAGTGTATTTCCTTTGGCTTATCAAGTAAGTATTTTGGATTCTTCGTAAAATGAATGTTAGCATGTGATGTACAAATTTTCTCTCTTTGTACTTACAATATGTAAATAGCGCATATATTAATTCATATATTAATCGGTAGGAATTAATAAATCAATAAATAAAATTTACTGATTAATGAGAATGGTCCAACATAGATGTGTTTGAATGCTTCATAAATTTACTCTTCTTTTATATCTCTTATTGTAGACACAGATCATAATGTAACATGGTATATATATCTGTCTCTCACTATTGCAATTATTATGAAGTAATAATAGTATTTAATATTACCTATTCATATTCTTAAATCTGCAATAAACATGATAAATTCAGCATAATCTTTTATTATTCATCATTTCTCCACCAATCAATCCATATATAGGCCTTTCCATATTTTCAAAGGTAATTTTGCATTTTCAAGGAAATTAATGAATGAATAAATGAGATTGGATCTAGAGCTATCGAAAGGATGTAAATAAGAAATTATAGTCGCTTTTATAGATTATATTTGGTTGTCTTTTACTATTTTGCATTAATGTTTTTCTTTCTTTCACTATAACTACTATTAGATATGGGTTCTTATTTTATAAAATGCATTGATTATATACCCATGAACAATATTTTGATGCTTATGCATTTTTATTTCCACTTATAGTTGGTAATATGAGTAACACAGCCAAGCTTGAATTTAAAGCTTTGGATATATTAGGAGATAACGTTTTGTCATAGATATTGGATGTTGGCATTCAATTACAATCTCATTGCTTAGAAAATGCCATTAAAAATAATAATAATAATAATAATAATATGTCCCAGTAGGATAAAATAAAGGCTCTTATATTTTTAAGGTTTCATATCCATGGCAATCTAAAAATAAAACTTATAATTGAAAAAGATTACCTTTACTTATGGTACTTCCTGAAGAAGTTTTATGACCACTAGAAGATGGTCACACTTCCAAGCACTAAGACAAGAGTGGTTGAACATGAAGTTTCAAGACTTTAAATCTATTAGGAAATACAATTCCTTTATATTTAGAATTACTTCTAAACTGAAATTGTGTGAAAGGATTGTCTGGTAATACTAACATGAAGTTAGATCATTTCTTCAAAGGTAATGATGAAAACTTCGTTAATGAAGAAAATCTAAGTGCAATGATAAATGATATGGTCGAATCGATCAACTAGTAGCAGCTTGAAGTCTGCTATGCGGATTTTGTTTATTTTACTTTAGTTTAGTAAATCAGTTTGAAGTTGGTAAAACCCAAGTTTTGATAATTTTTGTGTGTGTTTGCCAAACTATATATTTGAAGAAGTACATTTTAATATTCTCCAGAAGAGATAACCCATATGACATAATCTTAAAGAGATGTTTTATGATTTTTATATTGCAAAATCCAAACATCCTAAAAGAGATGTTGTAGAATTATGTCAATTATGTAGAAAAGGATATTGAGTATTGATGACATCCCAAAAACAGTGCATATAAAGTATTCTTTAGAAGTGATATATACCACTCTAGAAGCAGTGTTTATAAAATATCCTTAGAAGTGATATTATATCATCGTATAGCACTGTAAAAGAATTGCCTATAGAATATTGTCAAATACGAACACTTTAAAAAGTAATGTGATAATAAATTGCCTAAAATTCAATCGTCTATTGTCATGGGCCCGTAACTCCATTAGACAAATTTAGAAGCATATAGTGATATGTGACCTTTTACTTTTCAGAACTTATGATGAATCAAATGTTATATGCACAACTATTCTTGAAGAAATATCTTTAGATATGCTCCTTAAGAGATAATCTATATGTCGTATCATAATTTTCTCTAAAGCTATATAAATATGATCTTGAACAAACCGGTATGTGCAACCAATATAATTTCTTAGTTTTATAACATTTCAAGGGTCCGAAAGATACTCTTATTTATGATGTAAATATATCTATTTTATTGAACTCTCTGAAAGAGATGTTTGTATATAATTATAACTAAGTACATAATCTCTAATAAAAAAATCATAATTAATGTTCAAAAGTAATATTAGAGATATAATCAAGGAATAAAATTTACCAACTTGAAGTTGTGCATACAATTTGTTTGAACCAGAAGTTCAATATGATTCCAAACTAGATGTTTTGAACATTATCATGCGGTCTTGAAGGATTCACACTGACGTTGGTCCATAAATATAAAGAAAATTTATAATATAGAAGTAATACTTGGACGCACATATATATCTATATATGTAAATATTCAGCCAACGACCTGAAGTTTGTTATGAGCTCATCTTAATAATTATGTATATATATTATTTAGTGGTTTAAATCAACATAAATGTTGAATGACCTGAAGTCATGTATGTATTCAAATGATCTGTACAATAAGGAAATACCTCCAATTGACTAGATCAATAAATGAAAAAAACTCTAATAAGCAATATTAATTGAAAGCATCTTATTAACTAATGATAAAAATAAATAAAAAATATCCTCCTATTATTAATATGTATGGTGTATTTACTAGTAGCAATATCATAATGGATCAAAATGAGGGTCCAAAGAAGATTATTATTTAATGTGACAATGTTTGTCAGCATTGAGGGGGAGGATAAAGGAATACAAGCTCATTTTGATCATCAGTATTAAATATTTGTTAAAATACACAATGATGCAAAATATTAAGTAACTTGAATAAATTATCAATAATATCCTTAGTAGAATTTCTCCAATATAGATTTGAATCCCTAAAGGATCAAAATGTGTAAACCACATCTGAAATATGGTACAAAAGTCAGTTTGAAATAATTTTGAAGTAAGTAATAAAGATGTCAAATAAAAGAGATGAGTGTTCTTGAAGAAACACTTAAGGGTGCTCTTGAAGAGACTAATGACATGATTGTCAAATTACCCTAGAAGTGGTTTAGGTACCTAAAACATGATAATTAAAGAGGTCTCAATAAATCACGTCTAGAATTGACAAGAAATAATCATCGATGATAAATTTATAAATAATAAAGCGCTTATATTCATAAAAAGATTAAACATCTTGAATTAGGGGAAAACATGACTGGCCATCATGAATCCTTTATTAATAGAAAAATATGGACATGTAGTCTGCAAAGTAGCGAAAGTGCTTAAAACACTTAATATACCCCGAAGGTATAAATATTAATGAAAGTATACAAATTCTTGAAAAATATAAATACTTTCATGGTTATAAAGAAGGCAAAGAACAAGGGGCGTAGATTACAACCTACTTTTAATTGTTGTTGTAATGAAAATCTTGGTATAATTCATGATGAGTAGATTACTTCCTATTTTTAAGTATTGTCGTATTGAAACTCCTAACATCCATTGAAGTGTTAGTTGCGATATGCAAAACTTGTTAAAATATAAAAGTTCCTGAAGAATTTAAATAACTTTGATGATTATAAAGAATGAAAAACGAAATGGAATGTAGATTACAACCTTCTTCTAAGTATTGTTGTAATGAAAATTTTGATGCACTTCAAGATGAGTAGATTACGTCCTGCTTTTAAGTATTGTTGGAATAAAAAATTTAATATTCATCAAAGATGTAGTTGCAATATGCAAAATTGATTTGAAGCACAAAAATGAAAGCACATGATGTGTTTTTCATAAAGGTAGCAAACAAAATACATAAAATGCAAATCATATTTGGAAGAAACAATCTTGGAAAATTTGAATGTGTCGAAGGAAACTATTTATAAATTGTACTATTAATGAGATACATATTTATGGATCCAGAAGTATCTATAACTAATTTGAGTTATCGGAAGACGAACATGAATTCAGAGAAAACTTTTAAATCGGGAAAGCATCCATAAATATGTTATAATGCACTCTTTTTCCTTAACTAATATTTTTTTCCACTGGGTTTTTCTTAGTAAGGTTTTAATGATGCATTATCATGATCCAGAAGTATAAACTCTCCAGTAGCATTTGAAAATAAGTTATAATGCACTCTTTTTCCTTATTTAAGATTTTTCCCACTGGGTTTTACTTACTAAGGTTTTAACGAGGCATTATTTTGATCTAGAAGAATCAAACATCTTTTCAAGAAATAACATCTCAAATATGTTATTCAAGTTAAATTATATTTTTTCTTAACTAAGATTTTTCCCATAGGGTTTTTCTTAGTAAGGTTTTAATGAGGCATTGTTTTTATCCTGAAGTATCAAACCCTTTAGAAAGAATATCATTTTTAATATGATTTTGCAAGATGCGCTCTTTTCCTCATTCAAGGTTTTTTCCCACTGGGTTTTCCTAACAAAGGTTTCTAATGAGGCAACGGACAATATCTAGACCGATTGAATGTATAAATGCAAGCAAGATAACAATGAGGGGGAGCAATCATCATACACGTTACAAAAGAGACAATTTCAAGTTATCAGAGGATTCAAGATTTTGAGGACACATATTCAAGGGGGAGCATTATAATATATGTAAATATAAATAGTGAATATGCTACATACTGTTTTGTATTTAATCCCACATCGTGGGATTAGCTCTATCCCAAACTCATAGACCTTTATATAAAGGTGCTAATGTAGAAAATGTATTACTAATCTCTGAATGAATAAAATTGTTCTCTTTCTAATGGCTTTTGCTTTCTTTATTTTATAACAGGAATTAGTTTTTTATAAACTAATGCTAATCCTCAAGAATTTTCAAACTGCAACCAGAGGAGTAGGAAAATTGAAATTCTTTCCAAATGATCAAAATAAGATCATTAATAAAGTGTAAATATTACCGAAATTAATTTATTCATTAAACGTAGTTTTTACAACAAAATAAATTTAAAAATAATAGCAATTTATTTCAAAGATAAGATAATTATACTATTAGCAAACATTAATGTGAGTTAGACTTTATTTCAAAATTGGAATATATAAAAGTAGAGATTATAAGGTGACTTCTTTATTAATAGTAACCATATTTATTTTTATAAATGATCACTATATAGGAATAAACTACTTTTTCATCAGTACTAACCATATTAATTTCTGCATAGTTACTTTTATATAAAAAATAGAGATTTTAATATGGTTAGTACTTTATATATAAGTTACTTTGTTGATAAGTATATCATTATAAATCATCATCGTTTTTTCCTCATAGTGATTTTTTAATCAATTTATTTTTGTAATCGTTACCATTCATTTTTCTCCAAAAAGTTTACCTACAAATACATGAAAAGAAAACTGATAAGATAATAAAATTAAATTATATATTTTTTAAATTTTTTGAATGATATATCACTTACCAATTCGAAAATAAATTTATCACCCCACTGAGAGAGATATTTTCATCATCAGTTGTATATCAAAGATGAATAGTCAACGGAGGCAAAATAGAATAACGGATATTTTAAGTGATGAACAAAGAGAAATTTGATGTATAAGAGATGAAGAATAAAGGAGAGCTATGACTTATGAAAGAGAACATTATCTAACTCGATGTCGCGAAGTGTATCGATAAAGAAGAGAAAGATCAAAAAATGCTGCTTTAAAAAGAAATACAAATAATGAAGACAATGAATACCATAATGACCAATAGAAAAAATTACAAGAATACAAAGAGAACAAACAAAAGCTACATTTGTTGAAAAAAGAGAACATGTTATAGATGAGATACTACAATCTAGTCAGGAGCACCAACGATCATCACAAAATGATAATCAAATGCAAAGGCATCAGATGGTTTAAAGTAATCTTAGAACTCATAATGTTGAAAAAATTTCAAAGATCATACTGGATTTTGAAAATATCTACTGAAATAATCAACATTTTTTCAAAAAATTTCGGCAAAATTATTCCAACAAGAGAATGAATCAATGTGTTGTTTAAATGAAGAACTATATTACCCTTAGTGCATTTACCAAATGAGCCCTTGGAGCTCTACAAGGATACAGTGATGGTATACACTTTACAGGAAATATTCGATCGTATAATCATTTATTTTCCTTTACTTCAATGGGAGTGCATGTAGACGAAAACCCAACAAGTGAAAGAGTGGGTATTTACACTCTCTCTGCCCAAGATGTATATATCACAATGTTGGAAGGCTCCTTTCTAAAGAAGAAGATAGACCAAGATTTCTACAATTGTATATATATGATATCAATCATGAAATTGAAAATCGAATGGTGGAAAATGAAGGCATGGATGAAAGAATAGTAAAAAGGATATAACATATATTAGAGAAAGATAACTATTTTGCTCAATACTTTCGTCAAGTTTCACAAATTTCTGAGATTCATAGTCATAAATTTATGATTAAAGAACAACCATTGCAATGACAATATGTACTACCTACGTCTTCACAAGTTTCCACGGTGACAGTTGGTCAGAATGAGACAAGTCTTATAAAGTAGGAATATCGTCCTACATACGACGATAGGTCACTTTATGAGAATTCAAGAAACACATGGTTATTATGACCCTTTATAGTTGCCTCTCCTATACCTTATGGAAGTTATGGTTGGGACCTTAACAGCCATAAATGTAAATGGAACTCATGTTACATGCCGCAAGTACTATGCTTATATTTTAAAGGTATAAATAGTACATTTATAAAAATATAAGTTTATAACTAGCATAATCATATAATACAAAGCGATCAATTATTAAACACAAATTTAAAACATAATTGATGACACAATGGATTTTATTCTTTAGCTTCACAATAAAAATTAAATATAACTAAAATAGACATAAAGAACTAGCAGTTGAGAACCACTGTCATAAAGTGTCTTTATTTTATGTTCCAGCATACTTTCTTGACAAAAATTAATATGTACATAAAAAACTAAAGTAATTCTTGTACATATATATTCCATTGAAAATTCTAATCAACCTAAACTTTAGACATCGATGTGAAGTTGCTCTCTTTTCTTGCATGGAGGGCAGCAATTGCAATAATATTTCATAGGTAATTATGTGAAAACTGAAAGTGGTAGAATGAGATAGTTTTGTGAACACAACATAATGTTAGATCAAAATTTTATGTGGGACTTCAAGTGCATTGAATGCTGGAGAAAAAATGCTGGTATGACACTTTTCCCTTCTCTTTGGTTTATTTATACAGTATACATACACACATATATATAATTATTATATAATCAATTTATTTTTTGTATAAGTAACATCGGAAGAAGAATAATACTACCCTCTTCCTTCAATGGGAGTCCATGCAATATGTACCAACATTATCAAGATGCAACAGCTTTGGTATAAAAGTTTAGAAAGCCCGATTTGTTCATTACAATGATATGCAATCATACATGTAATGAAATCACATCAGAACTATCAGATGGAAAAACTTCTTAAGACCGTCCAAATCTTACTACTAGAATTTTTCATGCAAAATATGGGAATTAAAACATGATATCTACGACAAACAAGTTCTTGGAGTGGCTATGGAACATGCCCATGTCATTGAGTTTAAAAAAAAAGGACTACCCCATGCTGATTTTCTTATTACTCTATATGAAAAAAATAAAATACAGAGCCCAGATGGTTACGATGTTGATGTAAGAGCTGAATCCCGAATCACAATGAAGAACGAGAGTTATACAACGCTATCGTTAAATGGATGCTTAATGGGCCATGTGGAAGACAATGACCAAATGCTCCATCTATGAAAGACAGACATTGTAAAAAAAAATTATCCTAGACAATTTTTGTAACAACCCTGGTTGGAGAGTACCGTAAATATTAAATTATAATGAAGATTATAATTTAATATTGGAATTAATTGAATTTATTGGAAGAAAATGATGAATTATATTGTTTATTTGGAATAAACAATATAATATGAATAAATTTTGGGAGAACAATATAAAATAAGGTTTATTTCAAATTACATGATTGAAGCAAATTTAAGATGAAGGAAAGATGAAGTAAACAACTTAATTGTGATCTTTGAGTTGGAAATTATCATTGATGGAATTTAGTAGGAGCATTAAAGGAATATTGGCAATTTATTCCAATATTCTCCTTTTATTGTAAAATAAAAGGGAAAATAAAAGTAGAAAGATTTCATTGTATTAATAGTAATAAACATATGTGTGAGATAAACTTGTTCCTTTATTTCATGAATTTTGAATATAGAGATGCAACTATATTCAATTAACATGTACGATTTGGCGATAATGTAATTTATTGTCAAATTGCATCTTTTCTTTGTTAAATACAAAGAAAATTGTTAAATAATTGTTTAATCATCATATGCATAATGAATTTGAATTTTTGGGCTAATGAATTGTAACAAAATAAATTAATCACTCCATTTCGATGGTTGGAGTGGTTTGGAATAATTAATGGAATTTGGTTTGGGTTGGGGAAATCATATTGGTAATTTTAAAACCAATAATACATTTTATTGTAAAATAAAATGTGGGGAATAAGAAAAAAAAATAATCTTCTTTGAGTATGAAAAAATGATGGACATGAGTAAAATAAAGTTTCTACTTTATTTCATGAATTTGAATGTAGTTAATTGACTACATTTGATTAAATTGATAATTTGTACAATATTGTGCTTGTTTGCCAATATTGTCATTTTATTAATTAAATATATATATAAGAATGAGTTAATAAAATAATTAATCATGATAACTATGATTAAAAATGTGATAAATAATTTAATAATGTCTAAACCTATATTTGTTTTGTTTTGGGTACATAATATCTTTTTATTTAACCAATTGCATTAAATTTGCAATTTATTTTGCAATTATGGGAAAATTGGATAAATTGAGTAATAAATGGAAATTTAATAACAAATTTGTTAAAACTTATGTTTTGATAATTTTATTAAAAACTAGATGACATAACGAATCCAACGCATCCAAAATCATTAAAAACGGATTAAAAATGTAGAAGTTATGAAGATTTAAGCATTGTATAAGTGTAAATAAACTTAAACAAATTTTTGCCTAAGTAAAATTAATATGGGTCATTGGGTTAAGCCCAAACCCAATATCCACTAGAGAAACTTCTAGAGCCAGGAAAGAAGTACATACACTTCTTCCTCCTTCAGCTCATTTGAGAAAAGAAACCCTAGAAGCTCAAAAATTAGAAACAATGGCCGCCATCTCAAACCCTAGCCATAATTAATAAAATTCTTTGCTAAATCAATAGAAATTTGGATCTAATTCAACAAGAAGGTAATCTCCATCCTTCTCTATCTTGAATTTGAGGAGAAATCCATATTTGTTTATTGTAATTCTTGTTTTGTAATTTATCTTCTCTTGCATGCCTATTTTCAACAATCATAGGTCCGGCAAAGGCAAATTCGAGTTGAAAGCTTCCATCTTCAAGCCTAAATCATCATCTTTTTACTGCTAATAGGTAAGCTAAGGCTTATAGCAACTGTAAACGAATAAATTTCAGCAGCAAATAATCTTTTGCTTGAAATATTTGGTTAAATATGTTGAATTTTACCTCTGTTCTATATTGATTGGTGCTGAAAATGCCCTGTCTTGTTTTACTCATATCTGGCTCGTCCGGTATCGGATTGACGCCAATCTTTTTTCAGATTGTAGAGGACTGATTAGGGTTTGTTTATTTTAAATTTCATTGGGTTCTGAGTCCGTTTGGACCTTCTTAGTTGCTGTCAAAAATGAAAATCCGAGAGGGACTAAGCCCAGAATATTCTAGTGGCTGGTTAGTGTTTTCACCGTAACTTTTGTGTTTCTTATCGGAATTTTGATTTCTTGGATGTTCTGAAATCCTTGTGAAATATCCCACAACTTTCATGTTTTCGGTTTTGACTGATTTTGAAGTCTACATAGTGGAAAATTGGCATTTTCATCGCTGGCCTGTGTTGACAGGCAGCGCAAATAATTTCTTCCTTAGTAGTATTTTGATCATAACTTCTTCGTTACTCATCGGAATATCAAAATTTATGAAGTTTTGGAAACCTGAGGCTGTTGGCTACAATTTTTGTATTTTTTATTTTGTAGAATTTCAAAGTTTGCATGGTGGAAAATTGATGTTTTCAATGTTGGCCTGTTATGAACTGCCCCAACATTGATGTACTTGTTCGACTTTGATGATTTCATTTGCATGCTTTGGCAAGAATTTTACTACGAAATTTGATGCTAACATTTGATTCTTTTTTCCAGCAATGGACTAGTAAATTTAGAATGTGACTTGAATTCAAATTGGTTTTAAATACGATTTAAATTTTGAATATCGGTTTTTACCGATTAAATTGCAAATTGATGTTTTTCTGAGTTTTAAAAATCCGAATAAATTGCATAAAATCTTCTAAAATCATGGGTTGAGCAATAAATGTTTTTATACATTTTTAAAGGTTTTTAAACAATTATTCTTTATTTTCTAGGCTTTCAAAAATCATTAAAATTCTTTAAATGATGGGTTTTCACTCATAATCCTTTAGATAAATTTCTATAAATTGGTTTAAAATCCCGTTTTCTCTAGTAAAATATATTATAATTAATTTTATTTACTTTAATTACTTTTATGCTTTTTCGGACATATAAGGAAACAAATTAAAAGATTTAGTAAATCCGTGAGGTATGGGACTTGAGTATTTACTTTTTCGGTTAAATTCGGACTTGTACTATCGAAACGACATTGAGAAATCTTTTTGATTTACTCCTTGGGATTTACCACTTTGTGGTCTGGGATAGAGTGTTATATTAGTCTTTTAGACTAATAACTTTAGTCTAATATTTCGTATTCGGAAGCATATACGACATGAGACTATCTTGGGAAAAACACTATTGCCAATGATATGAGGCAATTGTTTTATATGAGATTTTCTGAGATTTATAATTTTATGGAATTTTCCACTTGTCAATGAGATAAGACAGGTTAGATATTATATGCCTTACGCCAATGACATGAGGCAATTCTTTGAGATTTTGATGCATTTGTTAGTGTGGCATCGACTAGCGGCTAGAAAACCGCTGAGTGAGGACGTACGGTATGGGACGTACGTAACCACTTTTCGGGTTACTATCCGAGAGTTTCTGACACATTCTGGGAATTACTAGTGCTATGACCTTTGGGTCATCTGAGAATCTGGGAATCTGAGAATCTGGGAAATTAAGAATCTGGGAAAGTGTGACTTCGGTCGCCTTAGAGATTCATGTGGGTACCTAACTATATTACTAGCACTAGTCTGAGAACTTTAGCACGTGCAACATGCTTTAGCATGTAATTATTGGCCAATCTGAGATTTATTTTATGAGTTAAGAAAATTTTGATTTCACCATATTTTGATGTGTTTACTTAGCCTTATAGAGATGAATAAGGCGAAATATGAGTTTTTGAGGATTTTGGTGATTTCAATTTTATGGTTTTATACTTGGGTTTCATTTACTACTTTGAGAAGTTTATTTATTCATGTATCATATTTGGATGTTTTCTTTATATGCATGAATCCACTAGTATTAACCCAAGTAAGTGTAGAATTATACCATCTTAGAGATAGACAGTTCTTGATATCAACCTTAGTCATTCTTATCAATTATTGGTCCCTTGATGTATGTTTCCCCTTATACCTTATCGTATTTCCTCTCTAACGATAAGATCAGTTGCCTGACCCGTGTGTTTTCACTCGGGTCAGACCGAGTTGTTTCAGGTATAATCTATTGGGCTTAGCTTGAAGTTGATGTTGGATATCAGCTCTTCTTTCTCTTGAGTAGTTTATTTCTTCTGCATACTCTGATGTTTTTACATTTGATTCGATGTATACGGTGTGGTCGTATACCACCTTTATTGTATTCATATTGTATTGTACTGAACGTGTATCAGTGTATATGTATATATATATATATGATGTTGGTTACTGTTCTGTGATGTGATTTACATTCAGTTATTGTATTTTGTTCTGATAGATCCGTTTGCCACCTATAGTTTTGGATTAAGCATTTACTGGGTATGTCGATCCACTTGAGTTGAAAAATTATAATGCATTTATCGACGTATTCAATGGATGTTTAAGACAAAATTATAGATGGTCGCCCTTAACCAGCCCTATTCTCCGCTTTAGTAGACAGAATTACTCATTAATTCTCTTTACTAAGGTGGGTCTCGGGGTGGGCGTTACAGCTTGGTATCAGAGCTATGTTCAGAACAAAGTAGAATAAACACAGAACAGTACGTATATCACAATACGTCAAAGTACAATACGAGTGAATCATTGTCCTTCATTTGAGCTTGTTTTCGAATAGTGCTTTGATTCTTTTTCGAGTTTTGGGATATGTTGAGATGGAATATGTCTAGGAATATAAATTGTATTCCGTAGTATTTCATAACTGAGTTTGATGTTATCTTATCTTATGAATAATCTTATTTGGGATTATTCTATTCTTTTCTTTTTTTGTCGATACGAGTGAGTTCGTATCGATGGAGTTGATCGATTTCTTTGAGCATTCTTGTTGCATTCATTTGTGAGTTGTGAATCCTATTGAAGGGATCCACAATGATTGGCTCATTGTGGGCATTCTGAGATTTTTATTTGATGTTGCTTTTGCGAGTATTTGTTTGTTACTCACAATCTTGAGATGTATCTGATTTGAGATGGACTAACTTATTTGATGTTAAGCTCAATCCTTTTGTTGTTATAGGATCCTGTATTTATTTAGGCATCCTAATTTTATTGGGTTATTATTTCTATCACTTTGAAATGTTAATGATGATTTCGAAGTTTCTGTATTCGCTCTTGAATATCGAGATGCTGATGATATATCTCGAATTCCAATCAAGGTGACTTTGTTGAGTTTTGTAAGTCAATTTGGATTTGACATCCAATCGAAAAATCGAGTGTTGAGGTAACCTTATTCCTAGCTCTTAGCTCTTCGGTTATCCTTCCACGGGGATATCCACTAAGGAATGAGGAGAGTTTCTAGATATTCGAGTTAGATTGAGTTTATCATTCTACTTTGTTTGAGTGTACTTTTCAGACAGTCAATCATTGTTATCCTTTAGCATTACTCCGTTTGAAGTAGCGATTCGTGGATTGTGTGCTTCTTCTCCTTCGAGAAGAATATCTTGCTTATCTTATATCTTGCTGTTTTTTTTTTTCTTGGAGCGGCTTGTGATATTGTAAGATTGACGAACACTCTGTCTCCTTTTGATGATTTTGAGAATCAAGTATTCTGGGAAAATCTCGATGCATTCTCTTAATGTTCTTTGGTTTGATTTTTTTTAAAGCTATATATATATATGAGTTTTAAAAAGAGAAATTGGAGTTTTGAGATATTTTAAAAATCAAAGAATGTTTTGAGAATATATTTATATAAGTAGTATTCTTTCATAGAAATGATTTTAGAGTGTTGGGTTATCCATCGAGTAGTTAAGAGTTCTGGTCGATACGCTTGATCAACGTTATCGATAGGAATCTCCTAAATGCTATGATGAGGCAATCAGACACAATGGTTTGTGTTTTAAAAATTAAGATTTTGAAAATAATATTTTGAGATTATATATTAAATTTATTAGAGATTCAATGGAGAGGCAATGCCATTTATTTATTTATATATTTATTTTGAAATTGTAAAGATGAGAATATATGAGAATATTCTTAAGTTATACTTTATTGGAAGTATATTTTGAGATTTTTAAATCTATATTAGATACATTGGATATTTTAAGAGAAGAGTTACAAGAATATTTGAAGATTGTTTTTAAAATATTTAAGTGTTTTAATAAAAAGAGTAAAGAGAATTTAAACCCTTAATTTATTTTGAGGGATATTATTATGGGTTTACAAATCTCTTTGGAAATTAATTTTGAAGTAAGAGAAGAAATTTGGACTTTTAATTTGAGTTTAAATTACTTACAAAGTAGTATAGTAAAGAGTTTGAAAATTTTCAAATGTTAAAAATCTAGATTTAAAATTTAAAAGATGTTGGGATTTAAAAATTCTAAATATCTTGGATTGAAAAGTAATTTGAGCCTATATCCTTATTTCTTGAGTATATTCTATCCTTGAGTTAATATCAACGACATGCCTTATCGCGGTCGTTCGACTTTGGTGGCATTGCAAGAAGTCATTCCGTGATTTATTCATCTTGTCTATCGTGTTTATCTTGTTGTGAGGATGTTCTTTCCGCATTATTATGCAGAAAATCTTATTGATGATATTCTTTATTGCTTAGAGTTTGGGTTTAAGTGAGTTTGGTCCCGACTCTATTCGTAGAGTTTTGTAAAATCAATCATTTTCGATTGATTAATTGTTGAACATCTTATTGAGTTTTTTTTTCGAAGATGGGACATCTTCGAAATTCTTTCAAGTTACTTGGAAAATTCGATGGTTTGCTAATCGCTATATAAGCATTTGATGGGCCATTGGATTAACCAGGGAAGTTTTTCCTTGTTTCTCTCTACCACTCTATGTTGAGAATATGAACAGTTTGAGTTTCGAGCTTCTCTTTTATCCTTTGTCGATTGAATAAATTGTGTTGAATACAGATTTCCTCTATGAATTGCGAGGACGCAATTTTCATAAGAGGGGGAGTCTGTAACAACCCTGGTTGGAGAGTACCGTAAATATTAAATTATAATGAAGATTATAATTTAATATTGGAATTAATTGAATTTATTGGAAGAAAATGATGAATTATATTGTTTATTTGGAATAAACAATATAATATGAATAAATTTTGGGAGAACAATATAAAATAAGGTTTATTTCAAATTAAATGATTGAAGCAAATTTAAGATGAAGGAAAGATGAAGTAAACAACTTAATTGTGATCTTTGAGTTGGAAATTATCATTGATGGAATTTAGTAGGAGCATTAAAGGAATATTGGCAATTTATTCCAATATTCTCCTTTTATTGTAAAATAAAAGGGAAAATAAAAGTAGAAAGATTTCATTGTATTAATAGTAATAAACATATGTGTGAGATAAACTTGTTCCTTTATTTCATGAATTTTGAATATAGAGATGCAACTATATTCAATTAACATGTACGATTTGGCGATAATGTAATTTATTGTCAAATTGCATCTTTTCTTTGTTAAATACAAAGAAAATTGTTAAATAATTGTTTAATCATCATATGCATAATGAATTTGAATTTTTGGGCTAATGAATTGTAACAAAATAAATTAATCACTCCATTTCGATGGTTGGAGTGGTTTGGAATAATTAATGGAATTTGGTTTGGGTTGGGGAAATCATATTGGTAATTTTAAAACCAATAATACATTTTATTGTAAAATAAAATGTGGGGAATAAGAAAAAAAAATAATCTTCTTTGAGTATGAAAAAATGATGGACATGAGTAAAATAAAGTTTCTACTTTATTTCATGAATTTGAATGTAGTTAATTGACTACATTTGATTAAATTGATAATTTGTACAATATTGTGCTTGTTTGCCAATATTGTCATTTTATTAATTAAATATATATATAAGAATGAGTTAATAAAATAATTAATCATGATAACTATGATTAAAAATGTGATAAATAATTTAATAATGTCTAAACCTATATTTGTTTTGTTTTGGGTACATAATATCTTTTTATTTAACCAATTGCATTAAATTTGCAATTTATTTTGCAATTATGGGAAAATTGGATAAATTGAGTAATAAATGGAAATTTAATAACAAATTTGTTAAAACTTATGTTTTGATAATTTTATTAAAAACTAGATGACATAACGAATCCAACGCATCCAAAATCATTAAAAACGGATTAAAAATGTAGAAGTTATGAAGATTTAAGCATTGTATAAGTGTAAATAAACTTAAACAAATTTTTGCCTAAGTAAAATTAATATGGGTCATTGGGTTAAGCCCAAACCCAATATCCACTAGAGAAACTTCTAGAGCCAGGAAAGAAGTACATACACTTCTTCCTCCTTCAGCTCATTTGAGAAAAGAAACCCTAGAAGCTCAAAAATTAGAAACAATGGCCGCCATCTCAAACCCTAGCCATAATTAATAAAATTCTTTGCTAAATCAATAGAAATTTGGATCTAATTCAACAAGAAGGTAATCTCCATCCTTCTCTATCTTGAATTTGAGGAGAAATCCATATTTGTTTATTGTAATTCTTGTTTTGTAATTTATCTTCTCTTGCATGCCTATTTTCAACAATCATAGGTCCGGCAAAGGCAAATTCGAGTTGAAAGCTTCCATCTTCAAGCCTAAATCATCATCTTTTTACTGCTAATAGGTAAGCTAAGGCTTATAGCAACTGTAAACGAATAAATTTCAGCAGCAAATAATCTTTTGCTTGAAATATTTGGTTAAATATGTTGAATTTTACCTCTGTTCTATATTGATTGGTGCTGAAAATGCCCTGTCTTGTTTTACTCATATCTGGCTCGTCCGGTATCGGATTGACGCCAATCTTTTTTCAGATTGTAGAGGACTGATTAGGGTTTGTTTATTTTAAATTTCATTGGGTTCTGAGTCCGTTTGGACCTTCTTAGTTGCTGTCAAAAATGAAAATCCGAGAGGGACTAAGCCCAGAATATTCTAGTGGCTGGTTAGTGTTTTCACCGTAACTTTTGTGTTTCTTATCGGAATTTTGATTTCTTGGATGTTCTGAAATCCTTGTGAAATATCCCACAACTTTCATGTTTTCGGTTTTGACTGATTTTGAAGTCTACATAGTGGAAAATTGGCATTTTCATCGCTGGCCTGTGTTGACAGGCAGCGCAAATAATTTCTTCCTTAGTAGTATTTTGATCATAACTTCTTCGTTACTCATCGGAATATCAAAATTTATGAAGTTTTGGAAACCTGAGGCTGTTGGCTACAATTTTTGTATTTTTTATTTTGTAGAATTTCAAAGTTTGCATGGTGGAAAATTGATGTTTTCAATGTTGGCCTGTTATGAACTGCCCCAACATTGATGTACTTGTTCGACTTTGATGATTTCATTTGCATGCTTTTGCAAGAATTTTACTACGAAATTTGATGCTAACATTTGATTCTTTTTTCCAGCAATGGACTAGTAAATTTAGAATGTGACTTGAATTCAAATTGGTTTTAAATACGATTTAAATTTTGAATATCGGTTTTTACCGATTAAATTGCAAATTGATGTTTTTCTGAGTTTTAAAAATCCGAATAAATTGCATAAAATCTTCTAAAATCATGGGTTGAGCAATAAATGTTTTTATACATTTTTAAAGGTTTTTAAACAATTATTCTTTATTTTCTAGGCTTTCAAAAATCATTAAAATTCTTTAAATGATGGGTTTTCACTCATAATCCTTTAGATAAATTTCTATAAATTGGTTTAAAATCCCGTTTTCTCTAGTAAAATATATTATAATTAATTTTATTTACTTTAATTACTTTTATGCTTTTTCGGACATATAAGGAAACAAATTAAAAGATTTAGTAAATCCGTGAGGTATGGGACTTGAGTATTTACTTTTTCGGTTAAATTCGGACTTGTACTATCGAAACGACATTGAGAAATCTTTTTGATTTACTCCTTGGGATTTACCACTTTGTGGTCTGGGATAGAGTGTTATATTAGTCTTTTAGACTAATAACTTTAGTCTAATATTTCGTATTCGGAAGCATATACGACATGAGACTATCTTGGGAAAAACACTATTGCCAATGATATGAGGCAATTGTTTTATATGAGATTTTCTGAGATTTATAATTTTATGGAATTTTCCACTTGTCAATGAGATAAGACAGGTTAGATATTATATGCCTTACGCCAATGACATGAGGCAATTCTTTGAGATTTTGATGCATTTGTTAGTGTGGCATCGACTAGCGGCTAGAAAACCGCTGAGTGAGGACGTACGGTATGGGACGTACGTAACCACTTTTCGGGTTACTATCCGAGAGTTTCTGACACATTCTGGGAATTACTAGTGCTATGACCTTTGGGTCATCTGAGAATCTGGGAATCTGAGAATCTGGGAAATTAAGAATCTGGGAAAGTGTGACTTCGGTCGCCTTAGAGATTCATGTGGGTACCTAACTATATTACTAGCACTAGTCTGAGAACTTTAGCACGTGCAACATGCTTTAGCATGTAATTATTGGCCAATCTGAGATTTATTTTATGAGTTAAGAAAATTTTGATTTCACCATATTTTGATGTGTTTACTTAGCCTTATAGAGATGAATAAGGCGAAATATGAGTTTTTTAGGATTTTGGTGATTTCAATTTTATGGTTTTATACTTGGGTTTCATTTACTACTTTGAGAAGTTTATTTATTCATGTATCATATTTGGATGTTTTCTTTATATGCATGAATCCACTAGTATTAACCCAAGTAAGTGTAGAATTATACCATCTTAGAGATAGACAGTTCTTGATATCAACCTTAGTCATTCTTATCAATTTTTGGTCCCTTGATGTATGTTTCCCCTTATACCTTATCGTATTTCCTCTCTAACGATAAGATTCAGTTGCCTGACCCGTGTGTTTTCACTCGGGTCAGACCGAGTTGTTTCAGGTATAATCTATTGGACTTAGCTTGAAGTTGATGTTGGATATCAGCTCTTCTTTCTCTTGAGTAGTTTATTTCTTCTGCATACTCTGATGTTTTTACATTTGATTCGATGTATACGGTGTGGTCGTATACCACCTTTATTGTATTCATATTGTATTGTACTGAACGTGTATCAGTGTATATGTATATATATATATATGATGTTGGTTACTGTTCTGTGATGTGATTTACATTCAGTTATTGTATTTTGTTCTGATAGATCCGTTTGCCACCTATAGTTTTGGATTAAGCATTTACTGGGTATGTCGATCCACTTGAGTTGAAAAATTATAATGCATTTATCGACGTATTCAATGGATGTTTAAGACAAAATTATAGATGGTCGCCCTTAACCAGCCCTATTCTCCGCTTTAGTAGACAGAATTACTCATTAATTCTCTTTACTAAGGTGGGTCTCGGGGTGGGGCGTTACAATTTTCACCCTGCACTATCCAAGGTAATAATTCATACTCTATTTATCGAAGGTAAGGAAATGGTATACACATTGCACCAAACAATGATGGTGATGTTGTCGTGGATAATCGAAGGGCGGATGGGATTACTTTAAGAAGACCAAAGTATCAGGGCATGTTTGGTTGAAACATTGAACATGTGAATGCCATCATCTTTAAGAAGATCATTTCCAATCATCTTAATTTATTATGCACCGATGGGAGTTGGAAAATCATGGGAAGAATTTTTCTGTTATATGGTTCAAGATTATCCAAGCTCAAGTGTAATGGCTCGACATATACTTGAAAATCATCTTCTACATGATTTATTAATAAACATTATAAACTAATATCTGATTTTGATCTTCCAAGTATTAGAAATGATGTGGATGATAATTCACTTACTTTAAAACTAATATAGGGCCAATATTTTATTATAACACCCGAAAAAGGACATTATGTTTGCCAAAAAATTAAATAAATCTCAAATGTATGCATGTACTAACTTGCTTTTGGGCTGTAGCATATTTCAGTTGGATTTAGTAGACCAAAACAATGGCAAAATGATTCATAGACTTGGAAACACACATGAAGAGCTAAATAAATAACTCACAAAAGTTTCACCCAAAATTTGGCTAAGAAAACGACTCATCCACCATAAGTCATTTTGCAGATGACCAAGCCTCCAAGTCATTTCGCAAATGACTCGGCCTGTGATAACCCAGATTTTGAATAATAGTTAATTGGATAATTAACTGATTTTTAACAATTGAAATACTGATTTTATTTGAAAATATATATAAAAAAATGGTAATTAATAATATCTGGATGTATATAAATGGATTTGAGTTGTAATAAATGTTGGATTATAAATATCTAAAATTTATAACTCTTGTAGTAAATTTAATAAAAATATATAAATAGATTCATGCAAAATTTATGATATTAAATTGTAAGTGTATACATATATAAGTATATAAGTGTGTGTGTGTGTGTGTTTTATGGATAGAAAACGTTTATTTATTATTCAATGTATTGAATTTTCAAAGGATATTTAAAGTTAAAATCCTATATTTCAAAACACTAAAAATAAATATTTGATAGTTCAAAGGTATGATGTTTAAAATAAGATTTAACAAAGGTCCAATACACTTTCTTTTATACTTGAACTTAATGTAATTTGTATATATATATATATATATATATATATATATATATAAAAGAAGAGAAAAAGAAAAGGAAAAAAGGAAAGAGTTTAAAAACATAAACATATATTAACAAAACATAAGTAACTAATAAAATAAAGGGGTTTTAACATTTGTGGCTATGAGGGCCATGCATATTACAAGTGGCATACTTCATTTCTTGTTTTAGAAGGCCAGGCTATTGTCTATTCAAAAAGCATTCTTCTTCATTTTTTTATTTCAAAACAAAATCTGAATGCAAACCTGAGAAGGAAAAATTGAGATCTAATAACAACTCATCTTCTTTTGAAACCCAAACCAAAATTAAGCAATAAAAAAAACCCAGAAGATAATAAGAGAAAAACAATAAACTTCATCAAGCTTTCAACTGAGTAGAGCAAGAAAAAAAAATTCAAATTCAAGTGCAACTCATAGTCCTGATCAAATAACAAGCCTGCAGTTTCAGAAACTCTGTTCCCCTGTTCAGATCTTATTTCAGGTGAGTAAACATCACCTTTTTATGCCTAATCTACTTTATTATCTGAAACAAGTAATAAATAATGGCATAATTATTGTGTAAATGTTCTTCATGAATGAAGAAAATGTGTTTCTGGTCTGGATATACAAATAGAATGTACTAGATGAATGCATGTATGTCTCTAGTTGTTATCACTGGCCAAATTTACCTCTAAAAATTTAATTCTCTTCACTAAATTACTGATTTCTCATGATTTCTTAAAGAAATATGTTTGTAAACATGAAATCTTATTTTTAAAAATAGTTTCCAGCTAAATTATTAAGTTATTATCAAAAAAAAAACCACAAGCTGATCAAAGCAAAGCTAGAATCAACTTCAGTTTTCAGAATCATCAAATCAAGAGTCAACTTTAGTTTTAAACAAAGTCAGATCCAATTTTGGATTCAAAAACAAAATTTCCAGCTTTCAATTTATTTCCAATCTCTATTCTTCAACAGGGTGAGTAAATATATTTTTAAAAAAAATAAAATAAAACAGTTTAAATCTGGAACTATACTTTACTGCATATGATAAATCTGTGGATAACATTGGTTTGCATGGATGTTTTTTAGTTGAATAAGGTTTGATATGTGCATATGAATGTGAATTCCTATGTGTAATATATGAAGTGTCTGAGACTTAGCCTCTATTATTCTTATAGGGTTGTAATAAGCTTTTTCTTTAAAAAAAATTATCTTCTCATGTATTCGATTTTAGACATTGATTCCTAAAAGAAAAATGTGAATAACAATGTAATATTAATTATAAAAATGGACTCAAAAATTTATATTAAATTTTATCTCAAAATTTTACAAATTACAGTGAATATGAAAAATATGGGTTAAAATTGATCGAGCTAAATTCAATCTTTGAATATATAATCTAAAACGTTGAGCAAATTGATGAATATTAATGTGAATATCACGATTTTAAATAGGAAATTGTTGAGTTATCCTAAGTTGTTTGATTTTGGGATTATCGACAATTGCCAATTATCTATGCCAAAATTGAGTTTGAGGTTGTTGTCGAGGATGGCCAGAGGGTTGTCAATCACAGAAAAATTGGTCGTAGATTTTTCTGATGATTAAGGAAGTGTGTCGGAATCGAACTAGGGTTCGAAGTTCGATTTGCGGAGCCGTTGTTATCGAAGCAATCGCGATGGCCATAGGCGATCGGAGATCATTGCGAGTGTGGGGATTGCTGCGTGGATCAATGAAGATGTTCTGATCGTCGTTTGGATGGTGATACCAACGAGACACCAGAATCGGCATGGTTGACGTGCATGTGCACGTGTACATGGAGACGCTGGTAAAGTAGCAGATCAGAAAGATGATGAGATGCTTGGGTATGAGTTCGGATGAGTTGGGTTTTGACTCGAAGTAGATGTGGGTGGGAAACACGAGTTTGGGTTCGATGAAGTTGAATGATGGCTCGGGTTTGGAGATAGCAGGTTATTGAAGAAGTAGCAAGTTTTAAGATCAAAATTTGATCCAGTAGTAATAATTTATGAACTCTTTCAATTTAAATAATTAAGGGTTAATTCAAGTTGAAAATTAATTTGAGGTTTGAGAACAGAATTATTTTGGGTTAAAGAATTTCAATATTTATAACTTTTTAAAGAGTTTATTTAAATAAACTTGGTAATGTCATTAGATTAATTTAAGGAAATTAAGTATAATTAATAACTATAATTAATTATAAAGGATTAATCAAGAAATCAATTAAGGGTAATTAATTTACTTGATGTATAAATGATTAAGGGTTAAAAATTAATTAATTTAAGGGTTAATTAATTTGTAATTAAGTTCATTTATTAGATAATGAAGATTACTAATTAATGATTAGAGATTGATAAATTAAGCAATCTAGTGTAATTAAGAATTAATTAATTAAGTAAATAGAGATGAATTGATTAGTAATTAAGAACTTATTTACTTTGAAATTAATAATGGTTAATTTAAAATTTAATTATTTAGAGAAGTAATTAGAGAATTGTTAATAGTTAATGAAGATCATTAACTAGGGACTGTGAAATGGTAAATTAATGTGATTAATTCAAGGAAATTAATTGGGTACTTAATTAAGGATAATCATTTGTGGAATTGTTTAAGGATAATTACTTAATGAAAGTAATTAAGGATTAATAACTTAGTGCAATTAATTAAGGATTAATTGATTAAGAAAACTAACTAAGGTTTAGTTAATTAATGAGTGTGATCAATTATAGGATAATTAATCAATGTAGGTGATTGTAGGATGATTAATTTATGTAATTAATTAAGAGTTAATTACTTATTGTAATAATTAATCAAGGGTGATTAATTAAGAAGGATAATTAAAGGATGGTTGATTAATTGATTTATAATTAATCAATATTAAGTAAAGGTAATCTAGGAGGTTAAGATTAGTAATTAATTTAAATAGAGATAAATTAAATTAATTTTTGAAAGTGATCAATCTTGCTTATGAATGATTGAAATGATGTTAAAAGCTTTGAATTGGTTGATATCTCTTATATGAAATGCTTTGTGATATGATATGTTGGGTGATAGAGATAATGCAGTTATCTATCAATGATAAATTGCTGCGTAAAAATGTCGTCCTGTATTTGAAGTTGAATTGTATTTAATTTAATAACTTAGGTTAAGATGACATGAGATTCGAAGAGACCGGAGCCGGGTATCAGTAAATACCCGGAACCACTTCGATTTGTAATTTACAAAATTCTTTATATTGGATATATGGTATTAAACAGGATGGAATGGAATGAATTGTGAATATGGATATTTAACTTGAAACTGTTATGGGATAAAGGTTGACTATGAGAACTCGTAAAAGGGTACGAGTTACCCTAATATTCTCATGTGTTATGGTTCGGCATTTCATATCATATGGGTTTACTCACGCTGGTTTCCAGCCTGACCCAGGTGTTACTTTGATGTAATGTTCGGGTCAGACCGAGTATTGCAGATTTTCAGATAAGGTCGTTCCGAACCTCAGGAGGCGAGATGGATGGCAGGAACGTATGGAGAGTATTCCGCTGTGTATATTATATATTTTTTATCTGGGATAATTATTTTAACTGTCCAATGATTGTGTAGATGTTGAAATTCTGATGTATTAAAATGTATTGGCTGATACAGTTTTCTTTGTATAACTATTATTTTATGAGATATTATATTTTATCCGCTGCGAATGTGAGAATCTGTGTTTTGTTTCTGTTTCTTCTTCTTTCTCTTTTCATCTTTTCCTAACTATCTGGAAATTTCGGGATCAAAATTTCTTGATCGTTACATTTGGTATCAGAGCAAAGGTTAAGCGAGAACCTTAGCTCTGGTGGGATTACTCATTAAGGATAGGGTCAATGGTACCCTAGAATGAGTTGAGTGTGTGTGTGTGTGTGTCTATATATATATATATGATAGCGTACTTGTTATTTTCTTATATAAATATTTTAAATGATTTTATAAGAATATATTTTGATATATATATATATATATAGCAATATTTCTTTCTAATAAATATTAAGGTAATTGATTGTTAAATTATTGGAATTAAATTAAGTGGTAATAGAAATACAATCAAATTGAAATTAAATCAAAGATAAGTTTGAAATGGATTCAAACTGAAATTAAATCTTGAGTTTGGGAAAAAGTTTCAGAATAAAATGATAATGAATGGTTTCCAGTTGCAATAACCTTGGTTAATTATCATAAATGGTTGTTGTGTAAGCAAAATGAAATGTTTTAGGGAAGTAAAACATTTATGGAAGTATGACTTATAAATTGGAACCGAAGATGATCCAAATTATGAAGTTTTAAATCTGGATCCAGAATTTGAAAATTGTTTCAAAGTGATAAAGAAATGATAAATAATATTATTTAATGTATATGAATGAAAGGGTCCTATTTCAAACAAAAGTTTTTTGAAAATTTAAAAGAAATTTGTTTTGAATTAAAAACAAAAGGTGGTTTAAAATTTAAAGATGCTTGGTGTGTAAAGGAAAAACTATGTATATCTGAGGAATATACATAATATCAAGATGGTTTGAGATAAACTCTAAATGTTGAGTTTTAAATTTGGAATGAGGTGTGATACCCAAAGTGATAAGTTTTGAACTTTATAAGTGGGAAGATTATTAATGTAAGGTTTAGAATTTGAAATGGGAATTCAATTTGGGTAAGGTTGGCTGGATTAGGTAAATTGAATTTAACTTCAGAAAGTTAAATAATTTAACAAGCAACCTGAATTGGAAATGTATGGGTGTTTTAAAATAATTTGGATAATATTCTCCCATTAATAATCTTTGAACTTTGAATTGGATTAGAATTATTATTTGAACCTAGAAATAGGTTTATAAAGAAGTAAAGGTTAAATTGATTTAAGAGAATTAAATCAACATTTGAAAGTTTAACTCGAATTTATATAATTCGAGATGATTTGAAGTGAGATTGAATTTGAATTAGTTCAAATTGAATTTATCAATCTATTTGAATTAATTGGAATTGTGATTGAGAATGGATAAGTTTAAAAATTCAAATGGAAAATTTGAATTAGATTAATTTGAAATGAAAATGAAGTTGAACGAGTTCAAATTCAAATGGGAATAGGGTTTAACTCAAACTGGAATTTGATTTGAAATTGGAAAGAAATTGAGAATTAATTCAACTTGAATTGGGAATAAATCAATTTTAATGGAAATTGAAGTTATTTAAATTGGAATTGAGTCAATTTAAATGGAACTGGAAATTTAAATTGAATTGATTGGAAATGGAGGTTGGGAATTGAACAGTTTGACTCTGAACTATTTTCAAAATAAATTGTTTTAATATAAACCTATTTTCCAAGTTATTTACTATATACAACCATTCTTTTTAAACCCCAAACTATTTTATAATCATTCTACAATTGTTTTTGTAACTATTTAAATATTTTACAATTGTTTTATAAATTAATTTCTGTTTTTCAACTATTGTATAACTAATTACTATTTACAAGTATTTTGTAATTACCTAACGTTTTATAACTATTTGACTATTTTCCAACTATTTTACAATTACTTAACTATTTTACAGCTATTTTATGAACTAATAATTATTTTTCAACTACTTATCTATTTTTAACTTTTCAAGCTATTTTCTAAATTTAAGCTGGCCAGAGTGCAAACTGTTTATGATTAAATACCTAGTTGAGATAAGAATTAAGGTGATAATCCAAATGAGGATTTAAGAAATTGTGAATAAATGAATGTGAATAGAAAGAGAATTGATTTGGCTAATAATCAATGGAGATAAATATGTAGGATGTACGTATATTATTCTATTCGCATAGTGATTTGATCCAGATTCGAGCACAGAATTTCGAGATAGTTACATCAATCCGAGTTGGGATTTTTCACTCGATTTTCGACGGCGAACCTGCATATGGATTGTTGATTGGTTCTAGATATTCTTTATCATAGTTATGACTATGCAAGGAGAATGACGGTTTCTGATCAAGAAACCAGATCTGAGTCCGCACTAGAAAGTCGGGTGGACGATGCTAGTTCGGAAGGGAAATTATGTGATCGAGTGAGCGATCAGATTGATATTGCATACGGATGATATGTGTGCATCGTACGGATTGGAATGAAATTGGTATTGAAAGTTTGTGGATAAGAACTGTAAAAAGGTTTTTGAAGTGGAAAACATATTTTGTGAAATATATGATAAAGTGAAGTGGAAATTGGATATTTCTATGGTAGAAATTTACTTTATGGAAGTAAGTAATTTGGTAAGTGACATTATAGAGTAATCAAATTTGAGTATTTGATTTGGAATAAACGAAGTTATATATCTTTGTTATATAAGATAAATCTCCCCTTGTTGAATCTAGCCAGAATTAAAGGGTTGTAGAAAATATTTGAAGTATTAAAAAGGGTTTTATACAAGTTTGAAATGATCCAAAAAATTTCAAAGTTATATATATATATATATATATATATATATATATATATATATTATATATATAAAGGATCTTGTGAGAATGATTTTAAAAAGGTTTTGGGAACCTTTGGATTTGGAAAGGCTTTTGATTTTTGGGTAAAATCAATATTGGATTTGGAAAGCCAAGTTTGAGAATTATCGATTTTGGGATAATTGATTTTGAGAAAGGAGATTTAAATGAGATTCATACTAGGTGTATGATTTGGAAGATACTATATGTGTATAGTATAAAGTGTTTTGAAAATGGCTCTGGAGAAAAAGGCGCTCCCTTGGGATGAACTTCCCAGGAGTACCATAGGTTGGTATTGCCTTGAGCCTCTAAGGGGCGGGTTCTAAAGTTGATCCTGTGAGGAGTCCGGACAAACTAGTTCCTGAGGATTATTTGGTAGCGGAATTCGAGGGCGCTAAAAAGCCTACAGTTATATGGGTTTTTGCTGTGATAGCAACGTAACCCCAGTTGTAGCTGCGATCTGTTGCGGGTTCCATGGTGTAATCGAGTAACGCGGAGGCCTACAGTTATCTATGGATTTTGTCGGGATGGCAACGTAACCATCGGGTTAACTGCGACCATGGATGGGGGTGATGATTTCCAGAGCATTCTCACCAAAGATATTTCTTCTATTTCCAAAATGTTTTCTATATTTTTCAGTAAAATTATTTTCCAAGTATTTTCACATTATGTTAAAAATGGGTCTGCTAAGTACTTATAGATTTTCAGTCTTACGCATGATCAATGTATAACCGAATTTCTATAAGAACGAGGATAGACTGGTTGAAACATCGAGTTATAAAATGATATTTTTATAAAACTATTTTGGTAATATTATATAGATTTTAAAGTGTTTTCAAGTTTTGATTTAAAAAAAAAGAGGTTATAGATAAAAGGGTTTAAAGGATAATTTTAAAATTCTGGCTTTGTTCCTTTTCGAGGACGAAAAGATACAAGGGGGGAGGAATGTGATAACCCGGATTTTGAATAATAGTTGATTGGATAATTAGCTGATTTTTAACTATTGAAATACTGATTTTATTTGAAAAAGATATATAAAAAAATTGGTAATTAATAATATCTGGATGTATATAAATGGATTTGAGTTGTAATAAATGTTGGATTATAAATATCTAAAATTTATAACTCTTGTAGTAAATTAATAAAAATATATAAATAGATTCATGCAAACTTTATGATATTAAATTGTAAGTGTATACATATATAAGTATATAAGTGTGTGTGTGTATGTTTTATGAATAGAAAGCATTTATTTATTATTCAATGCATTGAATTTTCAAAGGATATTTAAAGTTAAAATCATATATTTCAAAACACTAAAAATAAATATTTGATAGTTCAAAGGTATGATAGTTTAAAATAAGATTTAACAAAGGTCCAATACACTTTCTTTTATACTTGAACTTAATGTAATTTGTGTGTGTGTGTGTGTGTGTGTGTGTGTGTGTGTGTGTGTGTATAAAGGAAAGAGTTTAAAAACATAAACATATATTAACAAAACATAAGTAACTAATAAAATAAAGGGGTTTTAACATTTGTGGCTTGAGGGCCATGCATAATTACAAGTGGCATACTTCATTTCTTTTAAATTAAATTTTAGATAATATGTTTTAGAAGGCCAGGCTGTTTTCTGTTCAAAAAGCATTCTTCTTTATTTTTTTTTATTTCAAAACAAAATCTGAATACAAACCTGAGAAGGAAAAATTAAGATCCAGTAACAACTCATCTCCTTTTGAAACCCAAAACAAAATTAAGCAATAAAAAAACCCAAAAGATAATAAGAGAATAACAATAAACTTCATCAAGCTTTCAACTCAGTAGAGCAAGAGAAAAAAATTCAAATTCAAGTGCAACTCATAGTCCTGATTAAAGAACAAGCCTGCAGTTTCAGAAACTGTTCCCCTGTTCAGATCTTATTTCAGGTGAGTAAACTTCACCTTTTTATGCCTAATCCACTTTATTATCTGATACAAGTAATAAATAATGGCATCATTGTTGTGTAAATGTTCTGCATGAATGAAGAAAATGTGTTTCTGGTCTGGATATACAAATTGAATGTACTAGATGAATGCATGTATGTCTCTAGTTGTTATCACTGGCCAAATTTACCTCCAAAAATTTAATTCTCTTCACTAAATTACTGATTGCCCATGATGTCCTAAAGAAATATGTTTGTAAACATGAAATCTTATTTTCTTAAATAGTTTCCAGCTAAATTATTAAGTTATTATCAAAAGAAGAAAAATATAAAATAAAAGCCACAACCTGATCAAAGCAAAGCAGGAATCAACTTCAGTTTTCAGAATCATCAAATCAAGTGTCAACTTCAGTTTCAAACGAAGTCAGATCCAAGTTTGGATTCAAAAACAAAATTTCTAGCTTTCAATTTATTTCCAGTCTTTGTTCTTCAACAAGGTGAGTAAATATTTTTTTAAATAAAAATAAAATAAAACAGTTTAAATCTGGAACTAAACTTTACTGCATATGATAAATCTGCGGATAACATTGGTTTGCATGGATGTTTTTCAGTTGAATAAGGTTTAATATGTGTATATGAATGTGAATGCCTATGTGTAATATATGAAGTGTCAGTGAATTAGCCTTTGTTATTCTTACAGGGTTGAAATAAGCTTTTTCTTTAAAAAAAAATTATCTTCTCATGTATTCGATTTTAGACATTGATTCCTAAAAGAAAAATGTGAATAACAATGTAATATTAATTATAAAAATGGACTCAGGAATTTATATTAAGTTTTATCTCAAAATTTTACAAATTACAGTGAATATGAAAAATATAGGTTAAAATTGATCGAGCCAAATTCAATCTTTGAATATATAATCTGAAACGTTGAGCAAATTGATGAATATTAATGTGAATATCATGATTTTTAAATAGGAAATTTTTGAGTTATCCTAAGTTGTTCGATTTTGGGATTATCGACAATTGCCGATGGTCTATGCCAAAATAGAGTTTGGGGTTGCTGTCGAGGATGGCCAAAGGGTTGTCGATCATAGGAAAATTGGTTGTAGATTTTTCTGATGATTGAGGAAGTGTGTCGGAATCGAACTAAGGTTTGAAGTTCGATTTGTGGAGCCGTTGTTATCGAAGCAATGGCGACGACCATAGGAGATCGGAGATCATTGCGATTGTGGAGATCGCTGCATGGATCAATGAAGATGTTCTGGTCGGGGGGACTTAGGCTCTGATCAGCAGGATCGTCGTGCCGAACTTAATTTGTCATTATGTTTTGGGTTCCTTTGTTGAGCATAAGTGTGATGTCCCGGAAATTTGGGGAATATTTATTTAATAATTTCATTAATAATTATTTTAAAATGTGAAATACTGATTTAATAATCCAATTCAAATATAATTTTCTTTTTAAAATTTATAATTATTTTGTTAATAAATGATATTATTTTGAAAATTTATAATAATGATTTAATTTGAAAAGCTTATTGTTTTAAAATGTTAAAAATATTTTTATGATAAAATTTCCTTTCTAAGCTGATTTAAAAATATTTATTTATAATGTATATATGTGTATACATTGTAAATAGGAGTTTTGATTTTAAATTTTAATTTTAAATTTAATAAAGGATCTTTTCAAATTTATAATATATATAGGTGTATAATTTATGGATTGATTTATATCAAATTGAAAATAGTATTGAACTTTGTATAAGTCAAGTTATAAATCTATCTTGTATTTTTTGGAAGAAATTATAGTAAATACTTTGTTATAAATATATAGTTAAGAATTGTATTTTTATAATAAAGTTTATTTTGTTTTATTTTAAAATTGTTTTGAAATAAATTTAGTTTATTTATATTAGAATATGTTAATTTGAAAACTCTTGAATAAAATATAATTCAACATTTGTTCTTTTCTTTTTAAAAAGTTTCTCTTTTGAAATTTGTTTTAAATAATTCTTAAAATATTCAAACAAATATTTGTATATGTTTGGATAATTCATTTGTAAAGACTAAATATATATAAACATATTAAAACATCATAAATTAAATTAGAAATGGTTTTATTTTAAATTAAACAATTGTAAAACAAAGAAGTTTATTTTATATTAGAAATCTTACATGTGTAAGCTTCATGTTTTAAAATAGACACTTGTAATTTATTTCCATACTTAATTAACAAGTGGCAATACAAATGAATATTTGAATTTATTAGTTTAGATAAAACTTAACATATCTTTTGTTTTCAAACATTTTTATCTTCTTCTAAATGAAAATTCAGATCTGAGAAAAAGAAAATCATCTTCACTCTAAAAAAAAAAATTCCACAACTCAATCTATATTCTACAAAATGAAAACCATATTACATCTGCAAATCAATGTTTTGAAACCTGCAACCCAAATTCTGTAACCTGCAACCAAACTTCTTAAATCTGTAATAAAACAATTTAATCTTCAAAGATCAATGCAAGCAAGGTGAATCTGGAAGCATGCAGACCAAAATCATTGGCAAATACAGTTCCAAAACCTGAAAGCAACATGCTATCACTAAATACAGTTCTCAGGCCTGCATACTTCAAGTTATAATCACCTCTAACCAACATGCAAGCAAATTCAATGCAAGGAAAATGGATTACAGATGGATGCTTTCTCTTTTTCAATTTTGAGGTGAGTAAATTTTCTATCTTAAAAACAGTTTCCTCTTTTAAAATTTAGCTATCAAAAATCTGCAGAAACTAAAGCTAATTCAAAATGCTCCAAATAAGAAAACTGTAAAATAGTAGTAATTAAAAACTGTTCTGTTTTCTTTTAGTAAGTAACCTTAAAATTTTATAGGTTGTACTAAATTTATCTATGCATATGTATATGATAGAATTGAGTATGTCTTGATTGTTGTATGATGGATGTTTTGTGTTTTTCTTGAATATGCTTGTGACTGTTGTAGATGGATGTTCTGTGATACTTTATAGATTATGCAGATAAATGTTGTGTAAATGGTTTTACAGTCATGCTTCTGTTATTACTTGGATTTGAATTCAAATCCACTTCTTTATGACTGAATCATGGTTAGAGAATATTGTGTAAACATAATGTGTGTTCAGTATAGTTTAGGTTTGAAAATTTTTTAGTTTAAAAAAAAAAAGAAGAAGAACCCTGTTACATCTGAAAACAGTAACTACAGACAAAAGTTTTCAAAGTAAAAGTTTTCCAAACATCTTTAAAATTATTAAAACAAGCTTAAGCTTAAATGTATGTTAAAAAAAGAAAGCATGGATATTTAAACATGTATCAAGTTGTAAAGGCTTATGAGGAGTCTGTGATTATGGTATGTGCAGTAATTAGGATTCTTGAGGATATCAATTCATAAGTAAACTTTGGAATCTGAAATTCCTTCTGAAGATAGAATGATGACTGGAGAGAATGGGGGAAATAAGGGGAAGATGGTCAGAGATTAAAGGTGATGACTGTAGGTTTTTTTTTAAGGTTTGGTCTGTCTTGGTGAATTAGTTTCCAGGGTGTCATTTTGCTTGAACCTGATTTTCAAGCTACAGAGTATTTGTGTTGGGGTTTGTATCAAGTGGAGAGGTGGATAGCTTCCTGGAGATGGCCAGAGTTTAGACCATAAGATGATCAGAGTGAAGTGTTAAAATGAATGACAGTTTTGGTTGGTCTCTGGTGGAAATTTTGGTGCAGGATTTGGGTGACTCGGAGTTGAACCCGTGCAGTTGGTGTTATAACCCGAAGTAAGTAGGCATTTAACTCGAAGTAAATTGAGGGTGGTCTCGGGTTGTGTAAGTGCAGGCCTGAGTATTGTATTTGATAAAAATCTGGAAACTCAACATGTTTAAAAGCTTTGATTTAATTCAAGTATAGGTTGAATTGAATTCAAGTAAGTTTTGAATTCAGAAATTTTAAATGATAAATTTAAATTTAAGGAAGATTTAAATTTATATCTGAAAAAAAAAACAGTAAAATAAAATTTTCAGGTTTTGAATCCAGATTTTTAATTAAAACAGTTTTGTTTTTTTTTTTAAAAATTTAAAAGTGGATTCAATATTTAAAACAAGATTCAAATTTAGGTTTGAATTGAATTTAAGTTTGAATTCAAGTTTAAAATTGAAACATTTAAATTTTAAGTAAGATTTGAATTTGGTTTTGAAATCAAATTAAATATGATTCCAGTTTTTATTTTAAAACCTGTTTGAATTCAAATCAAGTTGAAAGTTTTAAATATTTGACAGAAATGTTATTAAGCAGAATTCAAATATGAATCTGATTTTAAATGAAGGTTTAAATTATAAAAGAATTCTTTCTTTTAAGTATTAAATAAAATTATGCTATGTTAACTGTAAATTGAAAGTTGAATTTGATTTTTGAAATGTATTGTTTAAATACATTTTGAATATTAATTAAGTTATAAATAAGTAAATAAATTATTTTGGGAAATAATTAAGAATTTACTTATTTGTTTGATTTTAAATAATAACTTGAATTAATTTATAATTAAAGATGATTTATGAATAATTAATCTAAGGTAATTTTCTTAAGTAAGGAATAAATGGAATGTTGTTAATTATCTAAGGATAATTAATAATTAATTAATGTAATTAATTTTGATGGATTAATTAGATTAATTATTTTAGGAAAATATATTGTAATTTGATAAGTATAATTACTTTACCAAAAGTAATTAAGGAATTAATTATTTATTAATTCTGATAATATGCTTTGTTAAATTAATTAATTTAGTTTAATTAATTTAAGAATAATTTAATGATAATAATTACTTAATGTAATTTATGGAGTAGGATTTCTTAGAGAAGTTATAATTGATAATTACTGGAATGTAATTATGGGAGGATGTTTTATTTTAATAAAGTAATTTGGATAATTACTTTTGTAATTAATCAAGGATTAATTAATATAGATAATTAATTATTGATAATTAATTTATTAAGGAGTAATTAAGATAGTTAATTACTGGATTTAAGTATTAATCAAGGTGATTAATAATGGTATTTAATTTAATTAGTAAATGTAATTAATTTTTAATTGAGTAATCAATTTAAATATTAATTAGAGATCATTAATTATTATAATTAATGATGTAATTAAGAATTGTTTAATTAAGAATTAATTAATTAATTAAGTGATTAATTAATTGTAATTAACTAAGGATAAATGTAATTAATTATAGTCAATTAATTAAGTAATTAAATGTTAATTACTTATGATTAAGGTTAATTAATTTTATGGAATTAATTTAAGACTAATTACTTATTGTAATTAGTGAATGATTAATCATAGATGTTTAATCAAGTTGAATACTTAATGAGTGATTATTTAACTAGGTTGATTAATCAATAAATTTATAAGCAAAATTTATAGGATGGGTAATTAATTTAATTTATTTTAAATTAATTAAAGATAGAAGTAATTAATTTAATTCATTTTAAATTAATTATAAATGATGGATAATATATCATTGTTTATGGATGATATTGATATACCTTTGGATGGTTGTGATCTCAGAAATGAGATGAGTGGTATCTATAGGATATGGATGCTTAGTTAAAGTATGATGGATTATTTGGTTGTGATGGTTGTTGTTGTGATGTTTGACTGTTGTGATGATTATCTGTTGTGATAATGTTATGAGTTATCTATTATGATGTGAATATGTAGTTTATCTATCTGAGTGAAATAGATAAAAGTAAAATGAGTTAATTGTTTAAAACCCTTAAGTATAACTTGGACATTAAAATGGCGTTTGGTTTCGGTGAGACCGGGATCGGGTTTCCATATTTGGATATCCGAAAACCACATCGATTCCAATTAAACGTTAGGTCGTTAATCCAAGTGGAGCAAGTGAAGACTCGAGGTGTAAGGGCTATACGTCAGTATAACTCTGTGGGTGATTCCGTAATGAGTTTGACGGAATAGTACTTATAGATTCGAGATGGTGGTTTAGAGTGCAAGGGTTATTGTCGTTAACTCTGAGGGTGATTCCAAAACGAGTGTAACGAGATAATGCCTTCGGTTTCGTTCGAACCCGGAACGAACTTGTATGGATTGAATGCTTTCAGAACATCGTCAGGTGGACGATGAACATTCTAAGATAGATGTGTTCTCTAAAGGTAATCGCAGCCTCAAGCCTCATCAACCGGGAATGGCTAAAACAGGGGAGGTGCAGCAAGGCTTCGTGGGTCGCACCCACTGGAGAGCGAGATTTACCCCTGTCTAGAGGTCCCTTTATATTTCGGCTGTGTGGACGGTTGAGAGCTCCAACCGTCGGGGTTATCTTGTTCGGAACTATTCAGTAAGGAATGGGTCCGGCCTTGTGTTGCAGGGGATGAAGGGAGTAATCCTCGGTACTGTGATCTAGGCCACGTACTGTGACGGGCGGTACCCCAGTAGCCCTGCCATTGTTGGAAACCCATTTTCCCTACGAGACTCTACGGTTTTGTTTGTATTACCCACTTTTGTGGCTAGTAGCTGGAATTTAATGAATGTAACAATTTCGGCTATTTCTTATTTACTTGAAAACCCTAGACACTATTATAATATCACTGGATTTCCTATCAAATGTTTTGGTTAGCGTAAGGTAAAAACTTTTCCATGTTTATGTGTGGGAAGTCTTACGTGATACCTTTTGTTTTCAAAGGATTTTCTAAAGTTAAGCAACTTTTAAACTATTTACTCACACCAGACCCCTGTCTGACCCGAGTGTTTATTTTCTGTTTTATTAAACTCTTGGGTACTCATATTATGTATGAGTAGTCAAGTGATTCAGGATTGCTTTGACGAGTTATGGAGGAGCAAATGGAGCAGGAGGCTTCTGCGTTGTAGTTATCTATTTTCCGCTGTGTTGGTATCTCTGAGTCGTCTCTCTGAGTTATTTCTTGTACTGTTTAGAATTGTATAACTAGACAGATGTTTATAACTGTCTAGTATGTGTTGTATTGGCTGTAAAACTCTGATGTATATGATACTATGTAAAGTATTATGTGATATATTATATTTTATTCGTTCCGCTGTGAGATTCTAATGTTGTTTGTGTTCTTCTTTCTCTTTCTTTTCTTCTTCTATCCCTTTCTTTCTTCTTAGCGATGCAACTTCCTGGAGTATGGAAGTTGGGTCGTTACAATAAGTGCTCGATTTTGTTTTTCGTTGTTATTTTTGGATCTGGATTCTCGTGTGGGTCGATGAGTTGATCATCTTTTGGATGGTGATACTGACGAGGCAACGGAGTCGGCATGGTTGACGTGCATGTGCACGTGTACACGGAGATGCCGGTAAAGTAGCAGATCAGGAAGATAATGAGATGCTCGGGTATGAGTTCGGATGAGTTGGGTTTTGACTCGAAGTAGATGCGGAAAACACGAGTTAGGTTCAATGAAGTTGAATGATGGCTCGGGCTTTGAGATAGCAGGTTATTGAAGAAGTAGCAAGTTTTAAGATCAAAATTTGATCCACTGGTAACAATTTATCAACTCTTTGAATTTAAATAATTAAGGGTTAATTCAATTTGAAAATTTATTTAAGGTTTGAGAACAGAATTATTTTGGTTTAAAGAATTTCAATATTTATAACTTTTTAAAGAGTTTATTTAAATAACTTGGTAATGTAATCAGATTAATTTAAGGAAATTAAGTATAATTAATAAATATAATTAATTATAAAGGATTAATTAAGAAATTAATTCAGGGTAATTAATTTACTTGATGTATGAATGATTAAGGATTAAAAATTAATTAATTTAAGGGTTAATAATTTGTAATTAAGTTCATTTATTAGATAATGAGGGTTATTAATTAATGATTAGAGATTGATAAATTAAGCAATCTAGTGTAATTAAGAATTAATTAATTAAGTAATTAGAGATGAATTGATTGGTAATTAAAAATTTATTTACTTTGAAATTAATGATGGTTAATTTAAACTTTAATTACTTAGAGAAGTAATTAGAGAATTTTTAATAGTTAATGAAGATCATTAACTAGGGATTGTGAAATGGTAAATTAATGTAATTAATTTAAGGAAATCATTTGGATAATTAATTAAGGATAATCATTTGTGGAATTTGTTAAGGATAATTACTTAATGAAAGTAATTAAGGATTAATTACTTAGTGTAATTAAATAAGGTTTAGTTGATTAAGAAAACTAACTAAGGTTTAGTTAATTAATGAGCGTGATCAATTATAGGTTAATTAATCAATGTAAGTGATTGTAGGATGATTAATTTGTGTAATTAATTAAGATTTAATTACTTATTGTAATAATTAATCAAGGGTGATTAATTAAGAAGGATAATTAAAGGATGGTTGATTAATTGGTTTATAATTAATCAATATTAAGTAAAGGTAATCTAAGAGGTTAAGATTAGTAATTAATTTAATTAGAGATAAATTAAATTAATTTTTGGAAGTGATCAATCTTGCTTATGAATGATTGAAATGATGTTAAAAGCTTTGAATTGGTTGACATCTCTTATATGAAATGCTTTGTGATATGATATGTTGGGTGATAGTGATAATGTAGTTATCTATCAATGATAAATTGCTGCGTAAAAATGTCGTCCTGTATTTAAAGTTGAATTATATTTAATTTAATAACTTAGGTTAAGATGACATGAGATTCGAAGAGACCGGAGCCGGGTATCAGTAAATACCCAGAACCACTTCGATTTGTAATTTACAAAATTCTTTATATTGGATATATGGTATTAAACAGGCTGGAATGGAATGAATTGCGAATATGGATATTTAACTTGAAAATGTTATAGGATAAAGGTTGACTATGAGAACTCGTAAAAGGGTACGAGTTACCTTGATATTCTCATGTGTTATGGTTCGGCATTTCATATCATATGGGTTTACTCACGCTGGTTTCCAGCCTAACCCGGGTGTTACTTTGATGTAATACTCGGGTCAGACCGAGTATTGCAGATTTTCAGGTAAGGTCGTTTTGGAGCTCAGGAGGCGAGATGGATGGCAGGAACGTATGGAGAGTATTCCGCTGTATATATTATATATATTTTTATCTGGGATAATTATTTTAACTGTCCAGTGATTGTGTAGATGTTGAAATTCTGATGTATTAAAATGTATTGGCTGATACAGTTTTCTTTGTATAACTATTATTTTACGAGATATTATATTATATCCGCTGCGAATGTGAGAAACTGTGTTTTGTTTTTTTTCTTCTTCTTTCTCTTTTCTTCTTTTCCTAACTATCTGGAAATTCGGGATCAAAATTTCCGTGTCGTTACACGACCCTTAGTCATTTTGCAAGTCATAGGAAATGATCCAAATCCATGACTCGGTCCCCAATTCATTTTTACTCGGCCCCCAAGTCATTTTTATGACTCATGGGACCCAAAGGTCTCTTGTTCGGCAATGGACTATCTCTTGGACCTCAGAGAAAATGGGATTTTGACTCCATACCTCAGTTTCCCTGGGGTCGGCTTCTCTTCACTCTAGATCTGATCTCTCTGCTATTGGAGACTCCTTCTTCTTCTGCACTCCTATCCTCTATCTTAAAAAAACTCTAAAACACCATTGTAAATCTAAGATCCACTAGATAGTTGTCAGATATGATACAACTAGTTGTAACCAGATATAGAACAACTAATAAAATAGATTAAAGTAGACGTAGGCCATAGATGATACCGAACCACTATAAAAATTCTTGTGTCTCCCTTGTAATTTTCTACCTTTTCTTTTATTTTGAATAGAACTGGTGCTTTCATCTAATTTTTGGGTGTTGATCCATTTTTTAGGTTAACATTTTGATGCTTTCACCAAGAAGGAACTAGATTTGAAGACTTGAAGCTTGAATATGATATTTGGAGAAGATAAAGAGACCTAAATTATATCTAAGATTAGAGGAAGTCAACCAAAGCATTGGGGCAGTTAGGAGGTTTCATCAAATTCTCACCAATCCGTTTACATGACTAGAGAAAAGATAGAAAGAATAATGAAAGCGATGTAGAATGGAGTGACAGCTCAATAATAGGAACTGCTAGATGAATTTTTAAAAAGGATTCGACAACAAGGAATAGCCGGTGCTGTTGGAATTTAGAACCAAATGCCAAGAACCAATGCAGAAGCATCTGGAGTTAGAGCAGATCAAATTGGAACAATGCCTTCACAAACGGAACAACTCGGTACCGACCCAAATCTACTCGATACCGACAGAACTATACTAAGGGAGTGTTATTGTGACTGCTGGGATGCCAGGAATGGATAATGCTAGAGTTAGAAATGCAAATCATAATGCAAATGCACAACAACTAGAGGAATATACACTAGAGCTTTCCTAATGAACGGAGGACAAAATGAAACCATAGGTGTGGATCAGAATGCAAATCTATAGCCAGAGGAGTATGTACTAGAGCATGTTTCGAAATTCCTCTACAGGAGCATGAGGAGAATAATGCTTTTGGTCGAAGACCATCATTGGACTGTTAAAGCCGAATTGCTGAGAAGGTAAGGAAGATAATTAGATATAGACCCCCACACTAAAGCTTAGAGGATGTGAACATGAATCCATTCACTTCTAATATTCGGAATGCAAGGAATCCTCCCGATTTCAAGCTCTTGATATTGAAACGTACAATGGAAAGTCGAATCTAACTGTTCATCTGATGCGTTATATCAAATATATGGAGGTATTGCATGCTTTGGAAGAGGTGATGGGTTGATGCTTCATGTTATATCTAATAGATTTGGTGGTGATATGTTTCAGACAGTTAGAGAGTGGGTTTGTATCTAATTTATTCGATGTTCGAATGCGTACCGGTGTTAGCCTAAGGAAATATTCATGTATGTACCACATATAGCCTCATTCTCCATACTATATAATAGTATTACTCCGTAATACTCCTGGATAATATGGGTATAGAGATGGGATGTTACATCAGTGCAAGTGAGCTTCTGACTCAAACCTCATTTTCCCTATAAATACAAGCCTAACTGCAATCAGAAGGGGATTGGCTTCTCTTCACTCTAGATCTAATCTCCCTACCATTAGAGACTCCTACTTCTTCTTCACTCCTACCCTCTGCCTCAAAAACACTCTAAAAACTCTATTGTAAATCTGAGATCCACTAGACAGTGGTCAGATCTGATATAACTAGTAATAATCCAAAGAGAGAACAACTAATGAAAGAGATTAAAATGGACGTAGGTTGGCCGGAGATTACGCCGAACCATTATAAAAATTCTTGTGTCTCCCTTTCACTTTTCTGCGTTTTCTTTTATTTTGAATAGAACTGATGTTTTCATCTGATTTCTAGGTGTTGATCCATTATTTTGGTTAACAATACCGCAATTACTAATGCGGTTTAAAATAAGGAAAGCAAAATCTATTTCATAGATGGCCTCGTTGGGATAGGAAAGACTTTTCTTTATAGAGCTATACTTGCAAAACTTAAACAAGATGGTTTGATTGCACTTGCAATGAGTACATCGAGGATAGCTAAAACAATCTTACCAAGAGGTCTAATATCACATTCACGATTTAAAATCCCAATCAATCCAATTTCCAAATCAATATGTGCAGTATCTAAATAGTTTGAAGTAACTAAACTTATGAGATTAGCAGTTGTTCTTATTTGGGATCAAGTAACAATGACCCATATATAATTGATACACTGATAGGACTTCAAAAGATATATTAGAAAATGACATTCCATTTGTAGGTAAAGTTATAATCATTGAAGGGGATTTTAAAAAAGTTTTATCAGTTGACAAAATGGTACAATATAAGAAATAACTAATGTATGCATAGTTAAATCGTCATTATGGAAACACGTAGAAGTAATCCATCTCATCCAAAATATGAGGGAAAAAGATGATCCATTCTATGAAAATTTCCGAATACAAGTTGGTGATGAAAATGAGCCACATATATAGGAGGACATGATAAGAATCCTAGTCGAAATGGCTATACCTTAGAAAGGTGAAAATTCAATCACTATTCTCATAAATTCAAATCTACAATTATACTTGAATGCATGCAATACAAAATATATGGTTACAAGGGATTTAATAACCCTACTCGATGAAAATGTGGATATGTTAAATGATCATGTTATAAATCTTTTTCCTAATGATCATCATATGTACTACTCATTCGATTCTATAGAATATGATATAAGAAATCTATACCTACTTGAATATTTAAATTCAATAAATTTGAGTAGTTTACCCCACATAAATTGGTGTTGAAGAAAGGTGCACCAATTAAGAAACCTCGATCCAAAAAATAGGTTATGCAATGGTACGTGACTTATATGTCATGAACTTCACAGAACCGTCATAGGTGTAGCGATTTCCATTGATCTTTTTGCTGGAACTAGGCTTTCTTACAAGAATACGTATGAAGCCCTCTGAAAGATACTCGTTCACATTTACTTTGTTACATATTTCTTTATAAGATTAAGTTTAACTTTAACTATTAACAAAGCTCAAGGGAAAATAGCTCTAAATATGGGAATTTACTTACCCAAGGTGTATTCAAACATGGTCAGCTTTATACTTCATTATCAAGAGGAGTTTAAATGAAAACCATTAAAATTTTAGTACCAAGAAGTGAAGTGCAAGGGTAATCCAGAATCTACATTGGAAATGTTGTGTATGAGAATGTGATAATATCTTCAAGAGAACAAATTGACAATTGACATATTTTAAACAATTTTTATTTTAGTTTTTTTGAACTAATGCATATGTTTACAGAATAACAGTCATCAAAAATGGGACAATTCTCCATTTATTAATTATTTTATATTCGAAAGTTCAACATCATGCATGCCATTAGTATGACAATTTGCATTTGCAAACCATGTATTTTTCATATATACATATATATACATATATATATATATATATATATATGGATATGTGTGTTTATATTTAAATTCTTGCATTATTGAAAGATGTCTTTTGTACTAAATTTCATATGCACGCACGTAGTGCGTGCTGTTGGAAACTGGGGTGCTACAACACAATATTAGATCTTAAGGCTATTCAAACACCAGAAGTGGTGAAATGTGTATCAACTACTTACTTATGAATATAAAACTGTATTTACTCAAATAACAAACAGAAAGAAGTAATCAGAAAATAAGTAAGTAATAAAGTAAATGCAGTAATGTAAATAACACTCGGATTTTTATACTGGTTCGGATTAACCAATCTTGCATCCAGTCCTGCACTCTATCATGCAGAATTCCGCTATAATCGCTTGCTTTCCACGGGTGGCAAGAACACCTTTACAATCTTGGTTTCACGGGCTACAAGAAACACCCTCTTGATTTCACAAGCTACAAGAACACCTTCTCCTTATCACTAACAATAAACTATGTCAAGTAGCCATATCTTTAACACATATACTTGCAGATTCGGTACAATGATCCTATAGACCTCCAATGGTAATATATCTTTGAATTCTTTGAGGAATAGGATGAAATCAGAGAGAGAATGATGTGAATTAAAGTACAACTTTCTGATGTTGAGTTGTTTACAAATCAGTGAAGAATTGGAGTGAAACGATATTGATTTGCAAGGAGATTGAAAAGGATATGCAATGGATTTCTTTTGCAAATGTTTGGTGAAGAAGGAGTAAGAGAAAATAAGAATTCTTGATATTAAAATTCGTTTTCAGATGCCTTTATTAGTGGTTGAAGAGACGTGTCTTTTGGTGAAGAGGTGGAGGGAAATGTCTCTTCATTTAAAATTTGAAATTCTAAAAAACGACTAGCATGTCGACAACCCCCTACCCCCCTTGTCGACATGGGTGTGTTGCAAAATGAACAGCAACATTAATAAGTGTTGCGAATTTTCAGCATTTCAAATTACCTTATATTTATGGATTTTTGTGATTTGGTAGAGGTCAATGGTTGATGATCTTCAAGTATAATTTTCATGAGATCTTCAACAAAATATTCTAAGGTTCAACCAACTCCTTATCACTTCAAACACCTTTATCCTTCAGCATTCTTCTCTAATTGGGTTTTGTTCTTCAATTGCTCTGATTAACCTTCTTCTATAATTCATCTGCTTCCACTGTATTCTTGGTAATCTCTATAAATGTCTCCATAATATATTTGATATGACTTCATAACTCGAAGATATGTTAGTAGTAATATTTATGTGGTTGTTGTCATCAAAATCAATACCTAGAGTATTAACACGTGCCATTGGGACTCTAATTTACGTGGTTCAGATGTTAAGGAATTCCATATCTGTTGGTCGTGATCCCTTTTTTACTACAGCCTTTTCCTTTTATAGATGAAATGATATCACATGGATTGCTGACACCATTCCTCGTATTTGAATGCCATAATCGAATTTTGTCACATATCTCTCATTCATGCACTTTTGATTGGATGATGTGGATTGAAGACTTGGATTTAGGCATAATAACTTGATTATGGCTAGCGAAATTTGGTTTTGACGGGATAATTTTGGTTTAGGCGGGGAAATTTTGGTTTAGGCGGAGCAATTTTGATTTTGAAAAGTTGAAACGGACATGATGTTGTTATAGGCTTAACACCTATCTTGAGATTATGATGATCAATGAAGTGCCTTGCTTTGCCTGAGTAGCTAATTATAATACAATGCACTACTTTATGTCGGTAGGGTAATTTTATTAGTGGTTTGGATGAGCATTGTACCTTGAGAATATTGTTATGGAATTTTGGTGTCGTACTTTGGTGGCATGACTTAAATTGGAATTGCGTTGATTGGTAGCATAAGGTCTTCTGGCATTGGGTGGTGAGGTGTTGAGTTCATTGGGTCATGGATGTTGTATTGGAATGTGTGTAGTTCATGTATATTGTAGCTTTAGGCTCATTGCACTCCGTACTATGTTAATCCTTTTGTTAAAGATTTTAAATAACCTAATCCTGCACAAATCATTTCTATGTGAGAAATGGAAGTAATTATTATTGTCATGTACATTGATTTTGATGGCAATGACCATATAAATATATGTATTAATGTTTTCCCGAGTTGTAGAATATTACATAAGTACTGATAGAAATTAATTTAGAAATCAATTGCTTGCCCATTGTATTCAATGTCCAATAATATATATGGTTGTAAGAGTCAAGATAGGCTACAAATTGGCCAACTGATTTGCTAAAACAAAGGTATCTAAATAAATACTAACAAATAAAGAGGCTACAAATTAGCTAACTGATTTGCTAAAACAAAGGTAACTAAATAAATACCGACCAAATAAAGATATCGTCGGATCAAGGAATAAATGCAAGAAATATTGTAACGCCTAGAATATATGTAAAACATATTCTATCACACCCCCTCAGTCGAAGCGGGAGGTTCTCGTATGCTTAGACTGTCTCTGAAATCATTAAATAATATGCGCGGAAGCCCTTTTGTAAAAATATCAGCAATTTGGTAACGGACGGTTCATGAAGCACACGCACTTCGCCACAAGCTACTTTTTCACGGACGAAATGAATATCCATCTCAATGTGTTTAGTGCATTGATGCAGAACAGGATTGCCGGATAAGTATATAGCATTCACATTGTCACAATAAACTAGAGTAGCCTTTTGAATGGGACAATGCAACTCTAGAAGCAAATTTATGATCCAGCACGAATCATAAACAACATTAGCAACACCCTTGTACTCTGCCTCGGCAGTACTACAGGAAAGAGTAGGTTGTCGTTTCGAAGACCAAGAAATCAAATTATCTCCGAGTAATACACAATAACCAAAGGTAGAACGACGGGTGTTAAGACAACCACCACAATCTGCATTTGTATATGAGATAATACGATTAACATTGCATTTATACAAGTGGAGACCAAAAGAAAGGGTACCCTGGAGATAGCGTATGATACGCTTAAGAGCTTTCATATGCTCATTAGCCGAGGCATGCATATGAAGGCAGATCTGCTGCACGGCATAGGAAATGTCCGGCCGAGTGAATACAAGATACTAAAGAGCACCAGCAAGACTACGATCTTAGTCGGATCATCATAAGGAGTGTCTGCGGTGGCACTTATTTTGGACTTAGTGGCAACAGGAGTAGGACATGAACTGTAGTTAGACATTTCAGAGCGTTTAATAATTTTTACAGCATACTATGTCTGAGATAAGAAAATACCATGGGCATGATGAGTGACAGCAATACCCAAAAGAAACTCAAAGGACTTAGATCCTTCATAGAAAATTCAGAAGCTAAGAGAGTCATAATATACTTATGAAGACGATCAGAAGAAGCTGTAAGTATAATGTCATCAACATATAACAGAATATAAGCAATATCAGAACCATTTTTGTAGATGAATAAAGAGTGATCTGACGTACTATGAGAGAACCCAATGGTAGCAACAAAATCAGCAAATCTTTGGTACCAAGCTCGAGGAGCCTGTTTTAATCCGTACAAAGATTTCTTCAAAAGGAAAACATTGTCCGGATAATTTTTGTTACGTAAACTCATTGGTTGATGCCTATAAGCTGCTTCATTGAGATGACCATGCAAGAAAGCATTTTTAACATCCATTTGATGAATGGGCCAAGATTTAGAAAGAGAAATGCTAAGAAACGCTCTAATGGTGACCGGTTTAACCACGAGGCTAAATGTTTTACCACAATCAACGCCCTGCTGCTGTGTATTTCCATCACCTACAAGACGTGCTTTATAACGCTCAAAAGAACCGTCAGATTTATGTTTATGAAGAAAAATCCACATAGACCGAATAATATTAACATTAGGCGGCCTAGGCACTAATTCCCAAGTCTTATTGTCAATTAAAGCATTAAATTTGTCCAACATTACACTTTTCCAATTATGCTCACTAAGCGCAGTAACAGGATTTTTGGAACTGGAGAAATATATGTAGTGGTGGTAGTGTGGTAATTAGAAGAGTATTTGGGGTGGGTTTAAAAATGCCATTTGATGCACGAGTGGTCATGCGGTTGAAATGGGGTTGGGAGGCCTAAGGGTGGTGTGAGGAATGTTCAAAGTAGGGGAGCTCATAGACGGGGTTGGGCTATGGGGAATAGAGGATGGACCAGAGGAGGAAATAGAGGAACGAGTGTGGGCAGCAGTAGAAGATGTGGAATCTGAGCCTGTGTGAGACTGTAGCCTAGATTGAGGAAGAGAGGTCGAGTCGTTGGGCTGCGTTGTTGGGTCAAGCTGCATATTTTGTGGTGTGGTATTTTGAGATAAATGATGTATTAATTGAGGATTAATATTGTCACTCAAAAAATTATAATTCGAAGGTTTTCTTTTGTGGAGTTTGGAGAATGGAAATTCTGTTTCAACAAAACGAACATGACGACAAAATATGATTTTACCACTAGACATGTCATGGCATTTTGGAGCCACAATGATTAGGAGCCGGACTTAAATAAGCACAAGGAGTCGATCTTTCTTGTAATTTATGAATAGTAGAAGAGGGGAATAATGGAAAACATAAGCAACCAAAAACACACAATCCCGAATAATCCGGATCACTTTGATAAAGGATTTGAGTAGGAGATTGGTAATTCAATACCTTGGAAGGAAGGATATTGAGAAGATATGTAGCCATGGAGAGAGCATGATGCCAAAAGGAGAGTGGCATAGACGCATGAACAAGAATAGTCCGGATGATATTATTTATGGATTTTATGTGTCTTTTGGCCTTTCCGTTTTGAGGAGATGAATGAGGACATGAGAGACGAAAAAGCATGTCATATTGCTCAAAAAAATCCTTAAGAGTGCCATTAACGTATTCCGTACCATTGTCACACTGAAAACTCTAAATATTACGTTCAAATTGTGTCTATAAAGCATGAAACACTAAGAAAAGTTATTTGACCTGAGATTTTTTTGCAATAGGAAAGGTCCACAAAAATTTGCTATAGTCATCAAGAAAAAGAACATAATAACAATGGCTGGAAGCACTAACAATAGGATAAGTCCAAAGATCACTATGAATAATATCAAATGGAAGAAAAGTATATGACATTGAATCATATAAAGGTAGCTTATAATGTTTCCCAAGAGGACAAGAAGAAAAAAAAGTTTACAAGCCTTATTACAATCAACAAACTTTTTACTACAAAGAGACTTAAGAATAGCATCGCCAGGATGACCTAAACGATTGTGCCAAATATTCGAAGGCAAAGCAGTAAAAGTGGAATGATTGTTAGAAGAAATGGCTTAAGAGTTGGAGAAAAGTGGATATAAGCCCTCAGTGCTATCACATCTCATTAGTTTGTTCCCGTCTGTAAGTCATTAACAGAGAAATCAAAAGGGTCAAAAGAGATAGAAACCATATTATCTATGGTAAATTACGAACAGAGACAAGATTTTTAATGAGCCTGCGAGCATGTAACACATAGTTTAGGGTAAATGGTGGATAAGGTAGAGGCAATGTAGTGCGACCGTGACCAATGATTGGAAATAAATGACCACTACCAACAACAATGTTATGATGCTTATTGCTTGAATTGAAATAAGAAAAGAGAATACCTGCATCCGCCGTCATGTGAGATGTAGCACCAGTATCCATGTAGTAGTTCCCATTTGGTTGAGAGAATGAAAGAGCATGCATAGCGGCCTCAATGTTAGTGGGCATGTAGCTTGGAGCAGGAGGAGCAATGGCATTGAAAGCTTGAGGTCTGAACCCAAGTAAGCCTGACCCAGAAGAGGAGGAACGTTGGGCCGTTGGATTGGGCCTTGGTTGCCAAGAGTATGTGGAAAAGGGGCAAGGAGGAATAGTCCACCCTCCCAAACCAGGTTGCTGCCACTGTAGTGGCGGGGCCTGCTGACGTGGCTGCCACTGGTGTTGCTGATATGGCGGCTGACTAGGATTGGACCCATTAGTACTTTGGTGGACCTTTTTCTTTCCATTGTTTTTCGAATTGTTCCTCCCTTTATTATTGTTGTTATGATTCTTGCTTGCAGATGAATTAGTGGCAACCATGGAAGCACCACTGGATCGACTCCCAAAACCACCAGTTTCACAAGCTTGACGAGCCTTGATAGTACGCTCAGCCATTTTCAACCTTGAATGACAACTCTCAAAGGATGGCAAAGACTCTTGATTTTGTATATAGTCGACCGTACCACTATACGCTTCTGGTAAGGACCAAGTGAGACGTAAAACCAGACAACCATTTGTCACCAGAGCATCAACATCAGTCAACTGTCCGTCAGAGATTGTAGATAATTACAATAATTGTCGATCAAGTTAAAAGCCTCAAATGCAGCGTTCGTAAAGCCCTCCTCGAGATGGGTAACCCGAGAGGCTTTGTTGTCCTGAAAAAGAGCTTTAAGACAGTTCCATGCCCCCATTTGCCATGTCATTACGTCTGAGGATAGCGAGGAGAAGATCGGAAGATATGATGTTGTAAATCCATTGCTAGACAACGGCATCCAAACGCCTCCAAAGAGCCAGATCAATGAATTTAGCCTGGGCATAGGCAGCCATAGCCTTCTCCTCCATTGGTGGAACCAAGTGATCGTAAAGCTCGTGAACTCTAGCAAGGTTGGTAAACAGAGTAGACCAAGAATGATACATGGCTTGCTATTGTCTAATGTTACCGGAATAAGAGATTTAACATTAGTGATGGTGAGTGCGGGATGAAACTTGGACGAGTCTTCCATGGAAAAGAATTAAAGATAGAAGAAGAAGAACGGAGAAGAAGATAGGTGAGGCTAGGGTAAGGAGAATAGGATCGTAAGAGGCTCTGATACCATGATAGAGATCAATTTAGAAATCAATTGCTTGCCCATTGTATTCAACATCCAATACTATATATCGTTACAAAAGTCAAGATAGGCTATAAATTAGCCAACTAATTTGCTAAAACAAAGGTAACTAATTAAATACTAACTAAATAAAGAGGCTACAAATTAGCCAACTGATTTGCTAAAACAAAGGTAACTAAATATATACTGACCAAATAAAGATATCGTCAGATCAGGGAATAAATGCAAGAAATATTTTAAGGCCTAGAATATATGTTAAGTATATTCTATCAGGTACAGGATAATCGATTTTTAAGACTGATCGGTAAAGACTAGAGATAAAGATTTAGAGATGATCAAGGAAATGGAAGGCTTGTGAGTTCAAAGACAAAGACATAAAGAGTTCAAGACTATAGTTTTAGTTAATAAATATTAGACAAATTTGTTGAAGCCCTTAAATGACAACCTTCTTTTCTTTGAATACTCTCTCGTCAAAATATTTAATTTATTTTTAAAATATATTTCTACAAAAATTTTATAAAAAAATGGTATATTAAACATCATTTAAAAACTATTTTTAAACGATTCACAAAATATTAGAATTTTATAACACTTTAAATGTATTATTGTTTTTTTAAAATACAAGGATATGTCGACATAACCCTACCAATGTATGTTGACATGTGTACTGTTGAAAATTTTAAAATTTTAAATATTTGTGAATTTTCACTTCATCTCTTCACGAATAAACATGTCCCTTCAAATATTATATAAAGGGGAGTGGAAAACGAACTTTAATAACTACTTTCTCGCTTTTCTTCTTACTCCAAATTCTCATTCTATATTTCATAAAATCCACTTTCTATACTCTTCAAAGTCACTCAAATTCAAATTCTACTTTACTATATTTATTCTATATAATCTACCCTATGATTTGAAAGTATTCTCTCATCAATTCAAAGATCAAAGTGCCGTCAATGGGCTATAAGATATTCTGAGTCCAAAGTACAACTATTTGTATTTGGAATCAACAACTCTCTACTACTATTTGCATGTGTGTGCCTGTCGCCCATTCCAATCAAGTGGGTGTGCTTCTTGCCCATTCAAATCAAGTGGGTGTGCTTGTTGCCATTTAAATCATGTGGATGATCTTGTTGTCCGGTTAAATCAAGAGAGTCTACTTTGAGCTCGAAAATTCAAAAGGGTGTTTCTTGTTGGCTTGAAATTAGATTGTATTTTCGTTTGCTTGCTACTTGATTAAATTAGGCGTTTGAAAGGAATTTGGATAGATACTGCATAGGACATGATGTAAGATTGGTCAATCCAAATCAGTATAAAACTCTTAATGTCATTTTCTTACTTTTACTTCATTTTTACTGCATGTATTTATATATGTGACAGCCTGCTAATATATATGTGTGTGTTTGATTTAAATCTTGAAACTGTTTAAAAAAGCTCCATATTACTTATAAAATACTATTCACTCCTTCTAGTAAGCCTTAAAATCCGTTGACGTAATTTACACTACATTTTTTCCACATTTGGTATCATAGCATTAAGTTTTCAAGAACTCGTCATTTAATATTTGAAAATTATAAATGGCTAGTAACATCAGGGGTACATTAATAATATTGAAAAGTCACTTGATAATCTGAAAGTATATAAAGTAAAATTGCAGGAACTAGTATGTTATATGGCAGATAATGAATAGACACATAATAACCATACATCACAAATTAAGAAGGGCAAATAAATACTAGATAGTGGATGCTCAAGATACATGATTGGAAATCCTAAGATCTTAAAAGACATCCATTACAAAGATGAAGGAACAATGAACTTTAGAGATAATTCAAAAGGATATGTCATCGGCAACGGCAACATCAGTAACTATAAAACCACTATTATTTCTAATATTTTTCTAGTTAGAAATTTAAAACATAATCTGCTTAGTATTAGTCAACTATAAGGGTTTCAAAATTAATCTTGGTTTGTCGTAAATAAATTAGTTTGATATTGATGATAAACCTTGAATATATTGTTTAAATAAATGTAACCATAAATGCGTATATGTGTAAAGTTATTTGTCAAAAAAATTATTTCACAACTAATGTTAATTTTGATTCCATGCGTAACATTATCACATTTCATAATATTTAATACGTCTCGTTTAGGAGGAGTTTATTTTTCTTTACCCATTTTTGTCAATGATAAAGAGAGAGAGAGAGAGAGAGAGAGAGAGAGAAATATAAAATATAGTACATATATATACTAAGGTGAAGTTATTCAAGATGGGGAGTTAACCAATTTCGGGGAGTTAGAGTATATTTTATAATGAAAATACCTACGTGCTTGTCATCATCAAAAATGTGGAGATTGTCAATACCATAGATATTGATTTTGATGGCAAAAACAATATAAATATATGTACTAATGTTTTTCCAAGCTGCGTAGAATATTACACAGGTACATGATAATTGATTTTGAAGACTAATTTGTGAAGAGACTAGAGATCAAGGTTCAGAAATGATCAAGACAATTGAAGACTCGTGAGTTTAAAGACCAAAACATAATAAGTTCAAGACTATAATTTTTAATTAATAGACATTAGATAATTTAAAGTCCTTGAATATCAACTTTTTTCCTTTGTATACTCTCTCAACAAAACATTTATTTTATTTTTAAAATATACTTCTATAAATTTTTTATAAATTTTATATATATTAATAAGTACTTATAAACTATTTTTAAATGATTTAATAAAATATTAGTATTTTATAACACTTTAAATGTATTATTGTTTTTTTTCAAAATACAAGTGTATGTCGACATACCTTACCTACGTACCTTTGAAGAGATGTTTTTTAAATTTTGAATAGTTGTGATTTTTGGCTCCATCTCCTTGCAAATAGACATGTCCCTTCAGACATATATAAAGGAGACTGGAAAATGAATTTTCATAACTACTTTCTCACTTTTCTTCTTACTCCAAATTTTATTATATATTTCATGAAATCGGCTTTCTAAACCCTTTAAATTCACTATAATTCAGTTTCTACTTTACTATATATTTATGTTAACCGGCATTTTGACTCAGCAGAATTCAATAAGAGTTAGAACTTAGAGACTATGCCAGAATGACTTGAAACTTGAACAAGCAATCCAAAAGAACAAGCCAAAAGCACCCAAGAAAACTTACCCAAAAATCCACTGACGGGATAGACCCATGGATCGCTAGCGATCCATAAGGAAGCTCCATGGGTCATTCAAGCCTCTTGCATCATGAATTAATATATTTTCTAGGGCCAAGCTTCATAGTATTCCAAGCAATCTAGTTCGAGAAGTGAGCAATCATCTGATTCAGGTTGTAGAAAAATATGATCTGTGTGTGAACCATCACCAAAACAAGGCAACATGCTACAATATACGAAGAGCACCTACATAAGGCAAGGAGTGAAAACCAAAGGAATAAGTCCAAAAATCCCCTAAGTACATGGATCGCTAGCGATCCATGCCCTATGGATCACTAGCGATCCATCAGATTATCTTGAATCGTTGTGAAATTTTTGGAGCACATTCGTATCATTGAGTGTAGGCTTCTAGCAAAGCGTCCAAGCCCAATAGAGCTCCAACCTTTATAAATACAATCCTACTTGCAACATAAAAAGGATCTTCTAGACTGGCTAATGGAATTCTGTAGAGATTATTCTTCACTCTTCTCCTCCCACACAATAGTCATCTAGGGATTCACCTTGATTCTCCAATGAACTCTTGTATTTGTGACTTGATCTAACTTAGAAGGTTCAATCATATTATAATCCGATTTAATTTGTAACAGCAGTTAGTTAATAGAAAGTTATAAAGTAGACGCAGGCTTCACTAACAATCGAACCATTATATAAAAAAATTCTTCTCTTTTTACTATTTCTACTCTTTTTACGTTTATCTTCTATATTATTGCTCTGTAAGAATAAGGCTGGTGCTTTCACACTCAATATAGAGTGTTGATCCATTTTTCCTGTTCATATTTTGTTGCTTTCACTGAGAATTGAACTCAAGCTTAGATCCAGCTTTCTACTTTGGATCAGATAGTTTCAAAAGTTAGATCCTCAATCTCTACTTAGAAGATTTTCTATTGAGAATCAATGGCACCAGGAAGAAAGAGAACTACCTCCGAAAAATCCATAAGAGATACCATTACTGGAGATGAAGCAACTCCTTAGCAAATTGAAGTCAACAACCCCAACAACCTGCAACTTGGAACTAACATTGCGGATCAAGTGCCAAGGTCCTCCACTCGGCATGAAGTTGTGACTAGGGGAGAATTAAACCTAATGGTTAATGAAATTAACCAGAAAATGGAAAACAGTCAAAAATCTCTTATTTAAAAGATAGATGCTCGCTTAACGCTCCATTCACTAACTACTCCCAGAACGACACCCAAAGCCATGGCTGATACGAAGCAAGAGCTTTCTTCTATTTCTGGCTCAAGTAGAAAAAACAGAAGCAAAAGGAAGTAATGGGGGGAGCACAAGGCATCGCAACAGTGGCAAATTCTAATACTCCGCCCACTGTAAAAACACATACTTCAAACCTGAACTTAAGAGTGAAAACTCCACGGGAGGACATAGTAGTAGTTGGTACTGACTCTGAGGAAGGCGAGCAACTTAAGGAAGGAGAATTGAAATCAAATAATCAAACTCCACCCTTAAGACCAAAGGCTTACCAACGGACCTCTACAGAAGTGAGTCACCCAAAGACTGGAGAGCCTAAGCTTCAGCCAGCCAACCAAAACTTTTTGCAAAGTCAAATACTTAGTGCAGCTACTGACAGCCGACCTGCGGATGAACGGACAAATGAGGCATACATGCATACATGATTAGATGCTTGATAGAAGAAAGCAAGGGTAGAAAGGAAGATAACTAAGGGTTCTGTAAAAATGCTAAATTTCTGATCCCGAAAATTCCAGATATTTAGGAAGAAGAAGAAAGAGATAGAAGGATAAGAAGAACAGAAACACCAACATCTCACATTCGCAGCGGACAAAATATAATAACAAATAATAACAGTTATACAAAGGAAAATAGTACTTGTCAAATTTCACTTTAATACATCAGAGTTACAACATATATACATATACAATCAACATGACTCAGATATATACAATAATATAATACAGAGGGAACTCTCCAGACGTTCTTGCCATCCAGCCCGTCTCCTGAGCTTCAGAACGTCCTTACTTGAAAATCTGTAATACTCTGTCTGACCCGAGCATTACATCAAAGTAACACTCGGGTCAGGCTGGAAACCAACGTGAGTAAACTCATCTAACATGAAATACCAAAGCATAAAACCTATTTAAACCCGGGGTAACTCGTGTAAATTTTCAAATTCACAATTTGTTATAAACATCACTAATTTCACACATCAAATCTCTAAGTACCAAAAACGTAGATTAAATGATCCAATTCACTTAAATCATTCCATACGAGCCTATTGATTTCACATATCAATTTCTAAAGAATCGAAGTGGTTTCGGGTATTTACTAGTACCCGACTCCGGTCTCTTCGAATCTCATGTCATCCTAACCCAAGTAATCAAAATGAAATACACTTCAAACTTTAAATATAGGATGTCTCTTTACACAACAATTCATCATTGATAGATAACCCCAATATCATGTCCGCCCAAACATATGATACAACAAAATATTTCATATCAGAGATATCAACTCATTCAAGGCATCCCATACCGTTCAATCATCCATAAGCAAACATGATCACTTTCAAAATAAATTTAATCACTTCCAATTGAATTACTAACCTCAATCACTTAGATTCCTTCACATGACATTAATTAATTTCAAATCAATTAATTAATCATCCCTTAATTATCCACCTTAATTAATAACCCTGGATTAATTACCCTTCAATTACATTCAAGTAATTATCTTTAATTAATTACACAAATTTATTATTCTTACCCAAAAACAGTAATTAATCTTTATTTGCTTCACAAATTAATTAACCCTAATTAATCACATTAATCCTTAATTACTTATATTAATTACGTTCTCATAAATCACTTATTATAGATTAATTAATCTTAATTAATCAACCTTTAATTACATTATTAGTTATATAAATTAATGATTTCTAATTACTTTTAAATTGATCTTAATCTAAATTAATTACATTAAGTAATTAATCATTTATTAAACCACAAATATTAATCATTCTTGATTAATCTCAACCAGTAATTAACTACCTTTTTATTTACTTCATTAAATAAATAAATTACCCATTTTATAAAAGAAGTTTAAAGGAATCTAAAACCAAATTCATTTTTAAATTCAAATCAATTTAAAAATGCACTTTAACATTAAAGGTGTTAAAACACTTTAAATTTAAAAACTTTATTTGTTTAAAAACTGAGATTCACTAACTTGAATTCCAAATTTAAATTTGATTTAAAACTTATTTTAAATCTCTAATTTACAATTTAACTTCAGTTTTTTAAAATCTCTTTTATTTCTTTCCAATTCATTCTTATTTTTATTCTATAATTATTACACTTCCAAAAAAATTCTTCCCAAAAATCCAATTCTAAATATTTTGATGACCTGGTGATTCAAAAAATATTCAAGCAAACCACAGTATTCAATATTCCAATTATCAATATAATTCATCATAGAATATTAAATATTCATAACACGGAATATTAAACAACCTACAAATTTTGAGGAATCAGTTGGATCCCTCCATCATGTTTCCCTGCATCCACAGACGTTAACACAATACCAATTCCACTTCGAGGTGGAATATCGCAGTATATGGGATTTATATAATATCATCCGCTATTATGCGGTGCATAGGGTCTCATCCGCTATATAATGCGGGAAACCAATCACTAATATATACTATATACTACTATATGATATAGCATATCAAAAAAATTCAATCATTCAACCAATTATTTAAATTTAACTATTTAAATTTAAATTAAAACCAGATGAGTGAGATTAACTCACCTTTGATTTAATTTGCAACCTGTTTCCATTCTGATTTGCCTCTCCATTATTTTTGACCTTGTGTAAACATTATACATTTTACTAATATTTGAACTAAACAAATAATCAGTTACCATTTAATAAATTTAATTTTAAATTAATAATCTGGGTTTAAATAAATAATTTAATTTCAACCAATTTCCTATGATAATCATATCTCTTTTTTTTCAGGAACTAATATAAATTAAATAATTTATTTAAACAAGTTAATCACCATAAATCATTAATTTAAAATAGCTAGTAAGTTTAGAATGGATATAGGTAGCTTCCATTTAGTAACTACATTTATAAAAAAATTCATATAGATTCAAAAGTTAAACCTTTATATAAATTTTCCTATTCCAAATCTATATAAACAAATCTTCTACTTAATCTAAATGTCAGAAATAATTTACTTTATATATACTGCAATAAAATTTCATTTTTTTTATATTCCTTACTGTAAATTATTTTTTTAATACATATATATATATATATATATATATAATTAAAAAAAGCTGGGTTTTGAAATCTCCTTTTCTGCCTATATATAAAATTCCAATCTATATAAATTAAATTTAAAACCCCAAATAGAAAAACCCTACCTCGCTGCGACATTGCCACTGCCACCTCCTCATACGCGCGCCACGTCCACTGGTCTCGCGAAACTCGACCACGAACTCACGTGGGTCTAGAGTGATGCCAAACCCTTACAGTCGCCGGAATTATCACGCGCGCTCGCCTTCGACGAGACAGACCCGTTAATTGTCGCGACAACGCCATGACCACGATAATGCGAGACAACTCGCCACTGATTCGACTATGATTTGCGAAATTTGGAGGTGGAACGTGACGAATGAAACGAAAAATCGCAGCCACCATTTTATAGAAGATGATGAATTTTTTCCTGATTGAAGAGGCTTCGGCCATTTTTTATTGAAGCTGTGATTTCGATTTTGAAAGAGGAGCTTGGCTTGGTTTCGAACGGAAAAAGGAAGAGGGGAAAATCGATTTCATTTTTTTTTTAAGAAGGAGGGTTGAGCGTGATTTTAAACGAGAAGGGCAAAGTAGATCTGCGCATTTCACATGGTAGGGTGGCTCGAGTACGATTATAGGGTGGTTGGTTTGACTTTTCAATTTTTTTTAATATTATTAAATTTCCAAAATAGCTCGTTTAGCATAACTCGAAATCTCAAACTCTGAACCAGACATGCCGCTAGGAATTTATAAGGTTTTACCCATATTCCGAACACAATGGAACGTGTTTTGGAGCCTAATTCAGTCATATGTGGAAGATAGCTTTTCGGACCCAGTTATTATATTAAATTTTCGATAAAAAAATTCAGCGCATTTATATATCTTACGCTCATACAACAACTCCAAACGTTACGAAAATTGAAATCCGGTAATAATATAATATTACGGATCCAATGGAACTAGTTTCGTCGAATTCCAAGACTGTGCCTAGGAAGGCTATTTTTAAACGTCAATTTAAATGATATATTTTCGAAACTTAATACAACAGTCCCAAATTCAATTTCAACACTTTTACTATCTTCAGTTCTATCAATATAAATTCCTCAAGCCTTCAAATTATTTTTAAGAAGCTTAAAACTGAAGATTTAATATTCTACCCAACTTTCAATTATTAAATTCAATAATTTAATTATCAAATAAATAGTGACGTTTGGAATTCAAGTTAAAGTAAATCTTTCAAATATCAAAAATCAATTAGATATTCCAATTTAAAATGCTCAAAAATTCCGGGTCGTCACATTCCTCCTCCCTTAAAAGAATTTCATCCCCGAAATTGCTAGTTAAGAAGAATGTTCCAATACCCATTTACTTTTTCCCAAAACCAAACAATTCTCAAAACAATCTTTTTATTAAATACATACTAACCCTTTTTCTAGCTTTCCAGACTTACCCTTAAGTCCCAATAATATTATTTACTTAACAATTCAAATTTAAATTTAAATTATCAAAACATTCTCAAAAAAATTATAACTCTCTAAATTTTCAAAAAATTTCGCCAGCGTCTCCTTTGCGCGGCTAGCTCGGTACAACTACAAAATGCCTCTACGGGCTCCCAAATTCCAAATGAAAACAAAATGCCAAGTGACGGGATCAAAAATCCAATCAAATTTCATACAGAAATTTTTAAACACATACCTTTGCCGAGCAAATTTCAATTTATCAATTGAAATCAAAAATCCCAATTTTTCTCCTGCTTTACAATACCTGTACATCCAATTTAACCATATCCAACTACAGATTCCAATATCATTTTATACATTTCTTTACAAAATTTTAATATTTATTTTCACTTCACCGCTTTAGTTTATATCTATTTCTATTCAAATCGGTTCTCCTATTTCCATATAAATTCAATTTATCTTCAACTCTGAATATTGAATTTTATCTTCCATTTATAACTGATTCATAACATTATTTTAAAATAGTTTCATCCACTAATTATTTCAATTTCCAATTCGAAATCGTTTTGTCGCTACAAAAATTTTCCCAAAAATTTTCTAACTCCCAAAATTTTCGAAAAATTTTGGTAGTCTCCTTTGTACGGAGAAGCTTTTGCAATTTGACAAGAGATATAAATATATATACATCGACCTACATGGTCGAAAAAATAAAAACAGTTCATATTTCCTGTTTTTATTGCATAGGCGTACCTTTATTTAGCATTTTTAAGCAAGCGGCTTATTATTTCAGCAATTAGCGCGTCCAAATCCAGCCAAACGGCTTCCCGGTACCTGTACTTACTCAATTTAAATATGTAAGTGCCAACATCATGTAACTTAACAACATTTTACATATTTAACTAGTAAACATACGAGTTTCTATAAGCAATGTAGGTTAAACAATATTTATAAGCAACTTATAGGGTTTTGACATTAATTTTAATTGTTTACAACCAATTCGTATACAGCTTCATTCAATTTAATTAGTTTACAACAAAATTGGTTACATTCAATTCATTTTTAAGCAAAACAAACTCATATTCACTTCAATTGATCTTAAAACCAATTTATTTAATCTTTATCAACTCATAGAATTTTAATTACCTTCATTTACGTCAAACAACAATTCATTCTATGCAATTTGATGATATCCATCTGAATAAATAATTACCTAAGTTTTATAACCAATTTAAATTGATTCAGACTCATTTTATTTCAATTCCTTCCATTTTAATTCATTCACAACCATTTTATATAGTTAGCTCATCCAATTGATTCCAACTCATTTTATACTCGAATTGGATTTTATTTGTAACTCAAATCATTTTTATTATAATCCAATTCCATTTTAATTTTTACAACATCTCCACTTATTTTAATTCAGTATCAATCCAAATCGTATTCTGTTTATAATTCGAATTTATTTCCAAACTTCATTATTAACTTACAATCCATTTTATTTAACCGAGTTAAATTTTATTAACATACTCTATCAAATAATTTATGTAGCTAATTAGCTTACTTCCAACTTTTATATCAATATTCGATTTTATTACAAAAATCACTTCATTAAATTTTCGTCAGTTCAAATTTTTTCACAATTCCAGTTTGGATTTTCTTTCATTTTCCAAATTTCCAACACTTTTATTTTAAAAATTTAGAAATAATTTTAAATTCACATAATATTATTAAAATAGATTTTTATAAAAATACTTCTTATAACTCGATGTCTCAACCAGTCCATTCTTTTTCTCACAGAAATTCGGTCATACGTTGATCAGGCGTAGGACTGAAAAACTATAATACTTGGTAATCCCGTTTCAACACCCAGTGAAAATACTTGGGAAAATAATTTTATTGAAAATATAGAAAATAGTTTTTAAAAATAGAGGAAATATCTTTGGTGAGAATGCTCTGGAAATCATCACCTCCATCCATGGTCGCAGTTACATCCAGGGTTACGTTGTCATCGCGGCAAAAGTCCATGTAACTGTAGGCACACTGCGCCCCTCGATTACGCCATGGAACCCACAACAGATCGCAGTTACATTCCAGGGTTACGTTGCCATCACAGCAAAAGTCCATGTAACTTTAGGCATCAACGCCCTTGATTTTTGCTGTCAAAAATGAAACTTCTCCACTCCCACATAAGTCGCAGTCTACCTATGTAAAATCAAACGCAGACTGTTGGCTCTCAGCAGCACACACGACTTTTGCTATGTTACCATAGGTTGTAGTATACCGATATAAAATCAAACGTAGACTGTTGGCTCTCAGCGGCACACACGACCTTCGCTATGGTCTGCAGTAGATCATAGTGACATCGAGTTACACTGTCGTCACAGCATAACCCAAATGCCTCTGTAGGCATCAGCGCCCTCGACTTTCGCTATACACCACTCATAATCCTCAGTAGATAGTTTTTTCCGGACTCCTAACAGGATCAACTTTAGAACCCCCCCTCCCCCCCCCCTTTAGGGTTTAAGGCGGTACCACTCTATGGCGCTCTTGAGAAGTTCATTTCAAGGGAGCGCCTTTTTCCCCAGAGCCATTATCAAAACACTTTATATTATACACATATAGTATCCTCCAAATCATACACCTAGTATGAATCTCAAATAAATCTCCTTTCTCAAAATCGATTACCCCAAAATCGATAATTCTCAAACTAGACTTTCCAAATCCAATATTGATTTTATCCAAAAATCAAAAGCCTTTCCAAATCCAAAGGTTCCCAAAACCTTTTCCCAAAATCCTCATAAGATCCTTTATATATATATATATATATACATATACATATATATATATATAATTTTTTTAAGAAAACTTTGGATCATTTCAAACTTGTATAAAACTCCTTTTATACTTCAAACATTTTCAAAATCCTTTTCTTCCGGCAATTGATTCAACAAGGGAAGATTTATCTTATATAACAAAGATATATAACTTTGTTTATTCAAAATCAAATATTCAGATTTGATTACTCATTTTTTATAAAGTCGTTTCCATCTTACTTATCATCATAAAAATATCCAATTTTCACTTTTATCCATTATATATTTCATAAAATATACTTTCATTTCAAAAGAAATAATTTCACATTTCTTATTCACAAATTTTCAATATAAATTTCATTCCAATTTGTACAATGTACACTTATCATCCGTACGCTATACCAATCTGATCGTTCACTTGATCACACAATTTCACTTCCGAACTAGTATCATCCACCCGACTTCTTAGTGCGGACTCAGATCTGGCTTAATCAGAAACTGCCATTCTCCTTCCATAGCCATAACTATGATAGAGAATATCCAGAACCAATCAACAATCCACATCCAGGTTCGCCGTTGAAAATCAAGTGAAAAATACCAACTCAGATCGATATAACTATCTCGAAATTCTGTGCTCGAATCTGGATAAATCCCTATGCGAATAGAATAATATACGTACATCCTACATATTTAACTTCATTGATTATTATCCAAATCAATTTTCTTTCTATTCATCCTCACTTTGATTTTATTCACTTATTCACATTTGCCTTAGTCCTCATTTGGATTATCACTTCAATTCTTATCTCAGTTGGGTATTTAATCAATAACAGTTTGAACTCCGACCAGTTTATATTTAGAAAACAGCTTGAAAATTTTAAAAATAGATAAGTAGTTGAAAAATAATTATTAGTTTGCAAAATAGCTGTAACATAGTTAACTAATTGTAAAATAGTTGGAAAATAGTTAAATAGTTTCAAAAATTTTAGATAATTGCAAAATAGTTGTAAAATAGTAATTAATTTGTAAAATAGTTGAAAAATAGTAATTAGTTCATAAAACAGTTGAAAAATTGTTAAATAGTTCCAAATATAATTGTAAAATAAATATAAAATAATTTAGCTTTAAAAAGAAAGGTTGTATATATTAAATGGCTTGGAAAAATAAGTTTATATTAAAACAATTTATATTGAAAATAATCCAGAGTCAAAACTGTTCACTTCCCCATCAATTCAATTTAAATTTCCACTTCCATTTAAATTGACTCAATTCCAATTTGAATAACTTCAATTTCCATTGAAATTGATTTAACCCCAATTCAAGTTGAATTAACCACAATTTCTATCTACAATCAAATCAAATTCCATTTGAATTCGAAACTATTCAGCTTTAATCACAATTTTAATTAATTCAAATAAATTTCAAATTGAACCAATTTCAATTCATAAGTCATACTTACCTAAATGTTTACTTCCTTAAAAAAAAATCATTTTGCTTACTCATTAATTCACGTTTTATTATTAAACACAACAATCGACGAAACCAATTCATTATTATCTTATTTTGAAAGCTCTTTTCCAAATTCAAGATTTTAATTTCAGTTCGGATCCTTTCAAACTTATCTTTATTAAATTTCAATTTGGTTGTATTTCTATTACCACTTAATTTAATTCCAGTAATTTAACAACCAATCACCTTAATATTTATTAGAAGGAAATATTGCTTTATATATCAAAATATATTCTTATATAAAATCATTTAAAATCTTTATATAAGCAAATAACAAGTGCGCTCTCACATATATATACACTTAACTCATTCTAGGGTACCATTGACCCTATCCTTAACGAGTAATCTCACCAGAGCCAAAGTTCTCGCTTAACATTTCAGCTCTGATACCAACTGTAACAACCCGGAATTTCCGATCTCGAAAATTCCAGATAGTTAGGAAAAAGAAGAAAGAGATAGAAGAATAAGAAGAACAGAAACACCAACATCTCACATTCGTAGTGGATAAAATATAATAACAAATAATAACAGCTATACAAAGGAAAACCGTACTTGTCAAATTTCACTTTAATACATCAGAGTTACAACATGTATACATATACAATCAACATTACTCAGATATATACAACAATATAATACAGAGGGAACTCTCCATACGTTCTTGCCATCCAGCCCATTTCCTGAGCTCATGAACGTCCTTACCTGAAAAACTGTAATACTCGGTCTGACCCGAGCATTACATCAAAGTAACACTCGGGTCAGGCTGGAAACCAGCATGAGTAAACTCATCTAACATAAAATACCAAAGCATAAAACTTATTTAAACCCGGGGTAACTAGTGTAAATTTTCAAATTCAAAATTTGTTATAAACATCACTAATTTCACACATCAAATCTCTAAGTACCAAAAACTTAGATTAAATTATCCAATTCACTTAAATCATTCCATACGAGCCTATTGATTTCACATATCAATTTCTAAAGAATCGAAGTGGTTTCGGGTATTGACTAGTACCCGACTTTGGTCTCTTCGAATTTCATGTCATCCAAACCCAAGTAATCCAAATGAAATACACTTCAAACTTTAAATACAGGATGTCTCTTTACACAACAACTCATCATTGATAGATAACCCCAATATCCTGTCCGCCCAAACATATAATACTACAAAACATTTCATATCAGAGATATCAACTCATTCAAGGCATCCCATACCCTTCAATAATCCATAAGCAAACTTGATCACTTCCAAAATAAATTTAATCGCTTCCAATTGAATTACTAACTTCAATCACTTAGATTCCTTCACTTGACATTGATTAATTTCAAATCAATTAGTTAATCATCCCTTAGTTATCCATCTTAATTAATCACCCTGGATTAATTACCCTTCAATTACATTCAAGTAATTATCTTTAATTAATTACACAAATTTATTATTCTTACCCAAAAACAGTAATTAATCTTTAACTACTTCACAAATTAATTAACTCTAATTAATTACATTAATCCTTAATTACTTATATTAATTAAGTTCTCATAAATCACTTATTATTGATTAATTAATCTTAATTAATCAACCTTTAATTACATCATTAATTATATAAATTAATGATTTCTAATTACATTTTGATCTATCCTAATCTAAATTAATTACATTAAGTAATTAATCATTTATTAAACCACAAATATTAATCACTCTTGATTAATCTCAACCAGTAATTAACTACCTTTTTATTTACTTCATTAAATAAATTTATTACTCATTTTATAAAAGAAGTTTAAAGAAATTTAAAACCAAATTCATTTTTAAATTCAAATCAATTTTAAAATGCACTTTAACATTAAAGGTGTTAAAACACTTTAAATTTAAAAACTTTATTTGTTTAAAAACTGAGATTCACTAACTTGAATTCCAAATTTAACTTCGATTTAAAACTTATTTTAAATCTCTACTTTACAATTTAACTTAAAAATCACTTTCATTTCTTTCCAATTCGTTCTTATTTTTATTCTATAATTATTACACTACCAAAATTTACTCTTATATTTCTTCCCAAAAATCCAATTCTAAATATTTTGATGACCCAGTGATTCGAAAAATATTCAAGCAAACCACAGTATTCAATATTCCAATTATCAATATAATTCATTACAGAATATCAAATATTCATAACACATAATATTAAACAACCTAAAATTTTTGAGGAATCCAGTTGGATCCCTACATCCTGTTTCCCAGCATCCACAAACGTTAGCACAATACCAATTCCACTTCGAGGTGAATATCGCGGTATATGGGATTTATATAATATCATCTGCTATTATGCGGCGCATAGGGTCTCACCCGCTATGTAATGCGGGAAATCAATCACTCCAATATATACTATATACTAATATATGATATAGCACATCAAATCTATTCAATCATTCAACCAATTATTTAAATTTAACTATTTAAATTTAAATTAAAACCAGATGAGTGAGATTAACTCACCTTTGATTTAATTTGCAACCTGTTTCCATTCCGGTTTGCCTCTCCATTATTTTTGACCATGTGTAAACATTATACATTTTATTAATATTTGAACTAAATAAATAATCAATTACTATTTAATAAATTTAATTTTAAATTAATAATCTGGGTTTAAACGAATAATTTAATTTCAACCAATTTCCTATGGTAATCATATCTTTTTTTTTCAAGAACAAATATAAATTAAATAATTTATTTAAACAAGTTAATCGCTATAGATCATTAATTTCAAATCACTAGTAAGTTTAGAATGGATATAGGTATCTTCCATTCAGTAACTACATTTATAAAACAATTCATATAGATTCAAAAGTTAAACCTTTATATAAATTTTCCTATTCCAAATCCATATAAACAAATCTTCAGCTTACTCTAAATGTCAAAAATAATTTACTTTATATCTATTGCAATAAAAATTCATTTTTTTTATATTCCTTACTGTAAATTATTTTTCTAATACACATATATATATATATTTAAAAAAAATAAAAGCTGGGTTTTGAAATCTCCTTTTCTGCCAATATATAAAATTCCAATATATATATAAATTAAATTTAAAACCCCAAAAAGAAAAACCCTACCTCACTGCGACATCGTCGCTGCCGCCTCCTCATATGCGCGCCACATCCACTGCTCTCGCGAAACTCGACCACGAACTCACGTGGGTCCAGATCGATGCCAAACCCTTGCAGTCGTCGGGCCTATCACACGCACTCGCCTTCGTCGCGACTGACTCGTTAATTGCCGCGACGATGCCATGACCACGATAACGCGAGACAACTCGCCACTGATTCGACTATGATTTGCGAAATCTGGAGGTGGAATGCGATGAATGAAACGAATAAATCGCGGCCACCATTTTATTGAAGATGATGAATTTTTTCCGGATTGTAGAAGCTTCGGCCATTTTTTTATTGAAGCTGTGATATCGATTTTGAAAGAGGAGCTTGGCTTGGTTTCGAACGGAAAGAGGAAGAGGGGAAAATCGATTTTGTTTTTTTAAAGAAGGAGGGTTGAGCGTGATTTTAAACGAGAAGGGGAAAGTAGACCTGCGCGTTTCAGATGGTAGGGTGGCTCCAGTACGATTATATGGTGGCTGGTTTGACTTTTCAATTTTTTTAATATTATTGAACTTTCAAAATAGCTCGTTTAGCATAACTCGAAATCTCAAACTCCGAATCAGACATGCTGCCGGGCGTTTATAACGTTTTACCCGTATTCCGAACACAATGGAACGTGTTTCGAAGCCTAATTCAGTCATATGTGGAAGACAGCTTTTCAGACCCAGTTATTATATTAAATTTTCGATAAAAAAATTCAACGTGTTTATATATCGTACGCTCATACAACAACTCCAAACATTACGAAAATTGAAATCCAATAATAATACGATATTATGGATCCAATGGAACTGGTTTCGTCGAGTTCCGAGACTGTGCCTTGGAAGGCTATTTTTAAACGTCAATTTAAACGATATATTCTCAAAACTTAATACCGCATTCCCAAATTCAATTTCAACACTTTTACTATCTTCAGTTCTATCAATATAAATTCCTCAAGCCTTCAAATTATTTTTAACAAACATAAAACTGAAGATTCAATATTCCACCCAACTTTCAATTATTAAATTCAATAATTTAATTATCAAATTAATAGTGATGTTTGGAATTCAAGTTAAAATAAATCTTTCAAATATCTAAAATCAATTAGATATTCCAATTTCAAATGCTTAAAAATTCTAGGTCGACACATTCCTCCTCCCTTAAAAGAATTTCGTCCTCGAAATTGCTAGTTAAGAAGAATGGTCCAATACCCATTTTCTTTTCCCAAAACCAAACAATTCCAAACAATTCTTAAAAAATCTTTTTATCAAAGACGCACTAACCATTTTTCTAGCTTTCCAGACTTATCCTTAAGTCCCAATAATATTATTTGCTTATCAATTCAAATTTAAATTTAAATTTTTCTCAAAAAATTTCTAACTCTCTATATTTTCGAAAAATTTCGCCAGCGTCTCCTTTGCCCGGCTAGCTCGGTACAACTATAAAATACCTCTATGGGCTCCCAAATTTCCATAAATAATAAAAAGCCAAGTGGCTAGATCAAAAATCCAATCAAATTTCATACAGAAATTTTTAAACACAAACCTTTGCCAAGTAAATTTCAATTTATCATTTGAATTCAGAAATCCCAATATTTCCCCAGCTTTATAATACTTGTATATTTAACCATATCCAACTACAGATTCCAATATCATTTTATACATTTCTTTACAAAATTTTAATATTTATTTTCACTTCACCACCTTAGTTTATATCTATTTCTATTCAAATCGGTTCTCCCATTTCCATATGAATTCAATTTATCTTCAACTCTGAATATTGAATTTTATCTTTTATAACTGACTCATATCATTATTTTAAATTAGTTTCATCCACTAATTTAGTTCAGTTTCTAATTTGAAATCATTTTATCGCTAACAAAAAATTTTCCAAAAATTTTTTAACTCCCAAATTTTCGAAAATTTTTGGCAGAATCTCCTTTGTACGGAGGAGCTTTTGCAATTTGATAAGAGATATAAATATATATACATCGATCCACACGGTCGAAAAAACAAAAACAGTTCATATTTCCTACATTTATTGCGTAGGCGTACCTTTATTTAGCATTTTTATGCAAGCGGCTTATTATTATAGGAATTAGCACGTCCAAATCCAGCCCAACGGCTTTTCGGTACCTGTACTTACTCAATTTAAATATGTAAGTGCCAAAATCATGTAACTTAACTGCATTTTACATATTTAACTAGTAAACATACGAGCTTCTATAAGCAATGCAGGTAAAACAAATTTATAAGCAACTTATAGGGTTCGGACATTAATTTTAATTGTTTACAACCAATTCGTATAAAACTTCATTCAATTTAAACGGTTTACAACACAATTGCTTGCATTCAATTCATTTTTAAGCAAAACAAACTCATATTCACTTCAATTGATCTTAAAACCAATTTATTTAATATTTATCAACTCATAGAATTTTAATGACCTTCGTTTACGTCAAACGACAATTCATTCTATGAAATTTGGTGATATCCATCTGAATAAATAATTATTTAAGTTTTATAACCAATTTAAATTGATTCCGACTCATTTTATTTCAATTCCTTCCATTTTAATTCATTCACAACCATTTTATTTAGTTAGCCCATCCAATTGATTCCAACTCATTTTATACTCGAATTGGATTTTATTTGTAACTCAAATCATTTCTATTATAATCCAATTCCATTTTAATTTTTACAACATCTCCACTTATTTTAATTCATTATCGATCCAAATCGAATTCTATTTATAATTCGAATCTATTTCCAAACTTCATTATTAACTTACAATCCATTTTAATTAACCGAGTTAAATTTTATTAACATACTCTATCAAATAATTTATTTATCTAATTAGCTTATTTCCAACTTTTATATCAATATTCGATTTTATTACAAAGATCACTTCATTGAATGTTCCTGAGTTCAAAATTTTTTCATAATTCCAGTTTGGATTTTCTTTCATTTTCTAAAATTCCAACACTTTTTTTAAAAATTTAGAAATACTTTTAAATTCACATAATATTACTAAAATAGCTTTTTATAAAAATACTTCTTATAACTCGATGTTAGTCCATCCTTGTTCTCACAGAAATTCGGTTATACGTTGATCAGACGTAGGACTAAAAATCTATACGTACTTGGTAATCTCGTTTCAACACCCAGTGAAAATACTTGGGAAAATAATTTTATTGAAAATATAGAAAACGGTTTTTGAAACTAGAGGAAATATCTTTGGTAAGAATGCTTTGGAAATCATCAACCCATCCATGGTCGCAGTTACATCCTGGGTTACGTTGCCATCGCGGCAAAAGTCCATGTAACTATAGGCACTCATCGCCCCTCGATTACGCCGCGGAACCCACAACAGATTGCGGTTACATTCCAAGGTTACGTTGCCATCACAGCAAAAGTCCATGTAACTGTAGGCATCAGCGCCCTCGATTTTCGCTGTCAAAAATGAAACTTCTCCACTCCGACATAAGTTGCAGTCTACCGATGTAAAATCAAACGCAGACTGTTGGCTCTCAGCGGCACACACGATTTTCGCTATGTTAGCATAGGTCGCATTCTACCGATATAAAATCAAACGTAGACTGTTGGCTCTCAGTGGTACACACGACTTTCGCTATGGTCTGCAGTAGATCATAGTGACATCAAGTTACACTGTCGTCACAGCATAACCCAAATGCCTCTGTAGGCATCAGCGCCCTTGACTTTCGCTACACACTACTCATAATCCTCAGGAACTAGTTTTGTCCAGACTCCTCACAGGATCAACTTTAGAGCCCCCCTTAGGGTTCAAGGCAGTACCATCATGTGACACTCCTGAAAAGTTCATCTCAAGGGAGCGCCTTTTTCCCCAGATCCATTATCAAAACACTTTATACTATACACATATAGTATCTTCCAAATCATACACCTAGTATGAATCTCAAATAAGTCTCCTTTCTTAAAATCGATTATGCCAAAATCGATAATTCTCAAACTAGGCTTTCCAAATCCAATATTGATTTTATCCAAAAATCAAAAGCCTTTCCAATTCCAAAGGTTCCCAAAACCTTTTCCCAAAATCCTCATAAGATCCTTTATATATATATATATATATATATATATATTTTGGATCATTTCAAACTTGTGTAAAACTCCTTTTATACTTCAAACATTTTCAAAATCCTTTTCTTCCGGCAATTGATTCAATAAGGGAAGATTTATCTTATATAACAAAGATATATAACTTTGTTTTTTCAAAATCAAATATTCAATTTGATTACTCCTTTTTTATAAAGTCGTTTCCATCTTACTTTTCATCATAAAAATATCCAATTTTCACTTTTATCCATTGTATATTTCACAAAATATACTTTCATTTCAAAAGAAATCATTTCATATTCACAAATTTTCAATCAATTTCATTCAAATTCGTACGATGTACACTTATCATCCATATGCTATACCACTCTGATCGTTCCCTTAATCACATAATTTCACTTTCGAACTAGTATTGTCCACCCGACTTCTTAGCGCGGACACAGATCTGGCTTCTTGATTAGAAACCGTCATTCTCCTTGCATAGCCATAACTATGATAGAGAATATCCAGAACCAATCAACAATCCATATCCAGCTTCGCCGTCGAAAATCGAGTAAAAAATCTCAACTCGGATCGATATAACTATCTCGAAATTCTGTGCTCGAATCTGGATCAAATCCCTATGCGAATAGAATAATATACGTACATCCAATGTATTTTACTTCATTGATTATTAGCCAAATCAATTTCCTTTCTATTCATCCTCACTTTGATTTTATTCACTTATTCACATTTGCCTTAATCCCCATTTGGATTATCACTTCAATTCTTATCTCAGTTGGATATTTAATCAATAACAGTTTGAACTCCGACCAGTTTATATTTAGAAAATAGCTTGAAAATTTTAAAAATAGATAAGTAGTCGAAAAATAATTATCAGTTTGCAAAATAGCTGTAAAATAGTTAACTAATTGTAAAATAGTTAAATAGTTTCAGAAATTTTAGATAATTGCAAAATAGTTGTAAAATAGTAATTAATTTGTAAAATAGTTGAAAAATAGTAATTAGTTTATAAAACAGTTGAAAAATTGTTAAATAGTTCCAAATATAATTGTAAAATAAATATAAAATAATTTGGCTTTAAAATGAAAGGTTGTATATATTAAATAGCATGGAAAAATAAGTTTATATTAAAACGATTTATATTGAAAATAGTCCAGAGTCAAAACTGTTCACTTTCCCATCAATTCAATTTAAATTTCCACTTCCATTTAAATTGACTCAATTCCATTATGAATAACTTCAATTTCCATTGATATTGATTTAACACCAATTCTAGTTGAATTAACCTCAATTTCTATCCACAATCAAATCAAATTCCATTTGAATTCGAAACTATTCAACTTTAATCACAATTTCAATTAATTCAAGTAAATTTCAAATTGAACCAATTTTAATTCATAAGTCATACTTACCTAAATGTTTACTTCCTTAAAACATTTCATTTTGCTTACTCATTAATTCACATTTTATTATTAAACACAACAATCAAGGAAACCAATTCATTATTATCTTATTTTGAAAGCTCTTTTCCAAATTCAAGATTTTAATTTCAGTTTGAATCTCTTTCAAACTTATCTTTATTAAATTTCAATTTGGTTGTATTTTTATTACCACTTAATTTAATTCCAATAATTTAACAACCAATCACCTTAATATTTATTAGAAGGAAATATTGCTTTATATATCAAAATATATTCTTATATAAAATCATTTAAAATCTTTATATAAGCAAATAACAAGTACGCACTCACATATATATACACTAGGGTACCATTGACCATATCCTTAATGAGTAATCCCACCAAAGCCAAGGTTCCCGCTTAACCTTTCAGCTCTGATACCAACTGTAATAATCTGGAATTTCCGATCTCGAAAATTCCAGATAGTTAGAAAAAAGAAGAAAGAGATAGAAGAATAAGAAGAACAGAAACACCAACATCTCACATTCGCAGCGGATAAAATATAATAACAAATAATAACAGTTATACAAAGGAAAACTGTACTTGTTAAATTTCACTTTAATACATCAGAGTTACAACATATATACATATACAATCAACACGACTCAGATATATACAACAATATAATACGAGGGAACTCTCTATACGTTCTTTCCATCCAGCCCGTCTTCTGAGCTCCAGAACGTCCTTATCTAAAAATTTGTAATACTCAGTCTGACACGAGCATTACATCAAAGTAACACCCGAGTTAGGCTGGAAACCAGCATGAGTAAACTCATCTAACATGAAATACCAAAGCATAAAACCTATTTAAACCTGGGGTAACTCGTGTAAATTTTCAAATTCACAATTTTTTATAAACATCACTAATTTCACACATCAAATCTCTAAGTACCAAAAACTTAGATTAAATGATCCAATTCACTTAAATCATTCCGTACGAGCCTATTGATTTCACATATCAATTTCTAAAGAATCGAAGTGGTTTCCGGTATTTACTAGTACCCGACTCCGGTCTCTTCGAATCTCATGTCATCCTAACCTAAGTAATCCAAATGAAATACGCTTCAAACTTAAAATACAGGATGTCACTTTACACAACAATTCATCATTGATAGATAACCCTAATATCTTGTCCACCCAAACATATGATACTACAAAACATTTCATATCGGAGATATCAACTCATTCAAGGCATCCCATGCCGTTCAATCATCCATAAGCAAACTTGACCACTTCCAAAATAAATTTAATCACTTCCAGTTAAATTACTAACCTCAATCACTTAGATTCCTTCACTTGACATTAATTAATTTCAAATCAATTAATTAATCATCCCTTAATTATCCATCTTAATTAATCACCCTGGATTAATTACCCTTCAATTACATTCAAGTAATTATCTTTAATTAATTACACAAATTTATTATTCTTACCCAAAAACAATAATTAATCTTTAATTACTTCATAATTAATTAACTCTAATTAATTACATTAATCCTTTATTACTTATATTAATTAAGTTCTCATAAATCACTTATTATTGATTAATTAATATTAATTAATCAACCTTTAATTACGTTAGTAATTATGTAAATTAATGATTTCTAATTACATTTTCATTTATCCTAATCCAAAATTAATTACATTGAATAATTAATCATTTATTAAACCACAAATATTAATCACTCTTGATTAATCTCAACCAGTAATTAACTACCTTTTTATTTACTTCATTAAATAAATTAATTACTCATTTTATAAAAGAAGTTTAAAGGAATTTAAAACCAAATTCATTTTTAAATTCAAATCAATTTAAAAATGCACTTTAACATTAAAGGTGCTAAAACACCTTAAATTTAAAAACTTTATTTGTTTAAAAACTGAGATTCACTAACTTGAATTCCAAATTTAACTTTGGTTAAAAACTTGTTTTAAATCTCTACTTTACAATTTAACTTCAATTTTTAAAAATCACTTTTATGTATTTCCAACTCATTCTTATTTTTATTATATAATTATTACACTTTCAAATTTTACTCTTATATTTCTTCCCAAAAATCCAATTCTAAATATTTTGATGACCCAGTGTACCGAAAAATATTCAAGCAAACCACGGTATTCAATATTTCAATTATCAATATAATTCATCACAGAATATCAAATATCCATAACAAAGAATATTAAACAAGCTAAAATTTTTGAGGAATCCAATTGGATCCCTCCATCCCGTTTCCCTCCATAGACGTTAGCACAATACCAATTCTACTTCGAGGTGGAATATCGTGGTATATGGGATTTATATTAGTGGAAATTAGCCACAAGGGCCTCTTTAGCGAGTGCAATAGGTTTCTAGGACACACAACTGAAATAATTATTTTTAAGGACAAAATGCAAAATAATTAGTTTCTAAGGCCTAAAAGCCTATGGAATTATGTCCTTGAAAGTAATTGGACTGCCGACTTTGTCCTTAAAAGTAATTATTTTGCTGACTTTGGCCTTGAAATTAATTTCTATGAATGTGTGTCCTAGAAACTAATTGGACTGCAAAGTTTGTCCTTCTAGTGAAATTTCCCCTTTATATAATATCATCAGCTATTATGCGGCGCATAGGGTCTCATCCGCTATATAATGCGGGAAATCAATCACTCCAGCATGTACTATATACTACTGTATGTTATAGCATATCAGATCAATTCAATCATTCAACCAATAATTTAAATTTAACTATTTAAATTTAAATTAAAACCAGGTGAGTGAGATTAACACACCTTTGATTTAATTTGCAACCTGCATCCATTCCGGTTTGCCTTTCCATTATTTTTGACATTGTGCAAACATTATACATTTTATTAATATTTGAACTAAAAAAATAATCAATTACCATTTAATAAATTTAATTTTAAATTAATAATCTGGGTTTAAACGAATAATTTAATTTCAACCAATTTCCTATGATAATCATATCTCTTTTTTTTCAGGAACTAATATAAATTAAATAATTTATTTAAACAAGTTAATCACTATAAATCATTAATGTAAAATAACTAGTAAGATTAGAATGGATATAGGTATCTTCCATTTAGTTACTACATTTATAAAACAATTCATATAGATTCAAAAGTTAAACCTTTACATAAATTTTCCTATTCCAAATCTATATAAATAAATCTTCTGCTTACTCTAAATGTCAGAAATAATTTACTTTATATGTACTGCAATAAAATTTCATTTTTTTATATTTCTTACTGTAAATTATTTTTCTAATACATACATACATATATATATATAAATAAATAAATAAAAGCTGGGTTTGGAAATCTCCTTTTCTGCCTATATATGAAATCCAATATATATATATATATATATATATATATATATATATATAAATTAAATTTAAAACCCCAAACGAGAAACACTACCTCACTGCGACATCGCCGCTGCCACCTCCTCATACGCACGCCATATCCACTGCTCTCGCGAAACTCGACCACGAACTCACGTGGGTCCAGATTATTGCCAAACCCTTGCATTCGCTGGCCCTATCGCGTGCGCTCGCCTTCATCGAGACTGACTCGTTAGTTGCCGCGACGACGCCATGACCACGATAACGCGAGACAACTCGCCACTGATTCGACTATGATTTGCGAAATTTGGAGGTGGAATGCGACGAACTAAACGAATAAATCACGGCCACCATTTTATAAAAGGCGATGAATTTTTTCCTGATTGAAGAGGCTTCGGTCATTTTTTTATTGAAGCTGTGATTTCGATTTTGAAAGAGGAGCTTGGCTTGGTTTCGACCGGAAAGAGGAAGAGGGGAAAATCGATTTTTTTTTTACAGAAGGAGGGTTGAGCGTGATTTTAAACGAGAAGGGGAAAGTAGATCTGTGCATTTCATATGGTAGGGTGGCTCGAGCACGATTGTACGGTGGCTGGTTTGACTTTTCGATTTTTTTAATATTATTAAATTTCCAAAATAGCTCGTGTAGCATAACTTGAAATCTCAAACTCCGAATCAGGCATGTCGCCAGGCGTTTATAAGGTTTTATCCATATTCCGAACACAATGGAATGTGTTTCAGAGCCTAATTCAGTCATATGTGGAAGACAGCTTTTCGAAGCTAGTTATTATATTAAATTTTCGATTAAAATTTGTAGCACGTTTATATATCGTATGCTCACACAACAACTCCAAACATTACGAAAATTGAAATCCGAAAATAATACAATATTACGGATCTAATGGAACTAGTTTCGTCGAATTCCGAGAATGTGCCTCAGAAGGCTATTTTCAAACGTCAATTTAAACGATATATTTTCGAAACTTAAAACAACATTCCCAAATTCAATTTCAACACTTTACTAACTTCAGTTCTATCAATATAAATTCCTCATGCCTTCAAATTATTTTTAACAAGCTTAAAACTGAAGATTCAATATTCCACCCAACTTTCAATTATTAAATTCAATAATTTAATTATCAAATAAATAGTGATGTTTGGAATTCAAGTTAAAATAAATCTTTCAAATGCTCAAAAATTCCGGGTCGTCACAGGTTTCGCTCCGAGCCGAACTCCCTTCACCGATATCATCATGAGGGCAGAGTACCCTAAGGAATTCACCATGCCACCTGCTGTGTCCTCTTACAATGGAACTACTGACCCTAAACAACACTTGTACAAGTACATTTGGAATATAGATGGTGCAAGGGAAATAGATGTAGTTCATTGCAAATGTTTCCCATCTATCTGGAAGGTGTTGCCTCCATGTGGTTTAACAGACACCCTCCGCGGTCTATTTCAACCTTTGACGAGCTAGCTTGGAAGTTCTTGGATCAATTTAAACTATACATGGCTCAACTGAAGTATCTGATGTATCTATCCAGTTACTTCCAAGGACCCAGCGAATCACTAAAATCGTTTTTGAACCACTTTAACACAACCGTTGCCGAAGTGAGCAATCCTAATGAGGAAATATTTTTCATGGCTTTAGTTCGCTCGATCCATCCAGAGATAGATTTTGGAAGATGGATTAAAACGAAGCAACCGACCACCATGAAAGAATTCAGTTGAAAGGCTGGTCAATACTTGAGATTGGAAGAGGCAAAAACATTAAAAGGTAAAAATACTGACATGCGACCAAATGAATCGAGTCAAAGTAATGTGGTGGTCAATCAAAACAGCAAGAATTCTGAAGTAAATGTTGGAAAAGATGGGGACCACAAAAGGAAGAACCAGCATCAGAACACTGGCAAGTGCAACGGAGGACGAAAGAAACTCAGAGTTCTGAAATGCAGAAAACACACTTCGTTGAATAATAACTTGGAGAAATTCACCCGTTGAGGAAAAAGAAAAGTACCCAAAGCCACCTTGAAAGGAAGAGTTTGAGCAATAAAGGAAGTCTGGGAAGTTCTGTCATTTCCATGAAACCCAAGATCATAACACAAACAAGTATCGCTATTTGGATAACGTTATCAAAGAACTAATTAGAGAAAACAAGCTCCAACAGTATGTTAAGAAGCCCCAATTCTAATTAGCCAACCGGACCTCACGCTCCTAACACCCAAGGAAACCAATTTGGATCTAGCGGAGATGGATCCAAACGAGCTGAACGGAGACTTGTCATCAATACCTTTTTGGGAGGTCCTCATTCGGCATAGAAAAGTTAGGTAAAGATGGAAAGATATGCTAGTTCACTCAAACATGCTCCAAAGGAAACTTGCTCTGCAAACGAAGACGGGACCCCCGACAAACAGTAGAGGATTCTCAATGACGCCATCGTGTTCCAAAATTGGGATAGTGGAGAAATAGAAGCTCCAACTTTCGATCCAATGGTGGTGATGATAGGAATCAGACCCCGTGTCATATACGTTGGGTGTTGGTTGATCCGGAGGAACCGTAAATATTCTTTTTCGACATTCATTTGACTAAATAAAGCTTAACATGAAGGATGTCTCTACATGTCGAACCAAAATCCAAGGATTCAATGGTCATCCACTACAATCGGTTCGCATAACTGATATGCCTGTGAACTTGGAATAGGAGATCAGAGAGTGGTTCTCACCTAAACCTTTATGAAATTAACGCGATCTCGGCCTATAATGCATTCTTAAGGCGGTTGGCCCTCGCTAATTTTCGAATTATGCTGCCACAATGGTGTCTCGGTATGAAATTCCCTATGGAAAATGAAGTGGGAGTGATATAGGGAGATCAGAGTGTCATAAGGAAATGCTACATTGTTGAATTACATGAAACAAGGAAGAAAGTAAAGAGGAAGTGTGTGAAGAAAAAACTCCACATTTACGCGGCATAGCAACTACAAAACCAACCCTGGCTTGGGGACCACAACCGATTCGACAAGGCTATGAACCATAGAAAGAAGAGTTTAGGGAAGGAACGGGAAGCAACGACAGAGATTACGGTGCCTTTCCCTATAGACATGGTGACCCGACACGAGTCTAAAATAAGATCACATCTTGGAACCAAGACGCAATAAGAATTAGTCAAGTTTCTTCACACCAATCTAGACATGTTTGCTTAGACGCATTCAGATATGTGTGGGATATCACAAAATATGGCATGTTATACACTTAATATCGATCCTAAGTACACTTCAGTGAGGCAGAAGAGGCGCATCCTGGGAAAAGAATGGTCTGCTGCACTAAGAGAGAAAGCGGATAAGCTTTTTGGTAAAGAAGTCCAACAGGAAGTGGCAGACTTGCATTGACTACTATAATTGAACAAAGAATTCCCAAAGGATAACTTTGCATTACCCATGATCGATTGACTTGTTGATGCCATGGCAGGCCACGAGCTACTATCATTTATGGATGCATACTCTGGATACAACCAAATCATGATGCATGAACCTGATCAAGAGAATACTAGTTTCATTACCGATCTTAGATTATGCTATTATCGAATCATGACCTTCAAACTAAAGAACATAAGGGGAACTTACCAATACTAGTAAACACAATGTTCAAAGATCAGATTGAGAAAACGTTGGAAGTATATGTGGATGACATGCCTGTCAAAACATGCATACCAGAGAATCACTTAGACAATCTCGCAAAGATGTCTGAAGTATTGCAGTAACACAGAATGAAGTTCAACCCATTGAAATGCTCTTTCGGCATTGCTTCTGGCAAATTTCTTGGTTTCATTGTGGATCCAATGGGCATTGAAGCTAATCCAGAACAGATGTGACGACCTGGATTTTTGGCGTTAAATAATTGGGTAATTTACCGATTTAAATTATCGAAATATTAATTTTGATCGGTCGAACAAATGAATTTTTGGTAATTAAAAATATCTGAACTATGATAAATATTGAACTATAAAATCTCTGGATATGATGAATCTTATAAAAAAAGATAAATTATATGTGTACCGGAACTCCACTATTTGAATTAAGATGAAATACCCATAAGTATATATGTATAGACATATACAAACTTTATAATATATACAAGTATATAGATACATGAGTATATGAATATAGGCTCATGTAAAATAATATACACGAAAATTTGTATAAATGGGAATATATATGGATAATGAAAATATATAGACATATGCAATGTGTATTAAAAATATGTTTAGATAAAATTGTGTGTATATGGTATGTAAGTAAATAAATATGTAGACATAGAGGTATATGCAACTATATATATATATATATATATATATATATATATATATATATATATATGAAACATGTTAGAGACAACAATATTTATATGAATGGTTGTACATATATATGAAGGGTAGATATGTATGTAGACAAAAAGGGAGACAACATTTAATTCAAAGCTTACAAAAACCTTAAATCAATCAATTCAAGCATATAATATATCATATCAACCCCTAAAAACTTCAAATCATCCGATCCAAATCAGATTTTCATGTTTACAAATCAAATAGCAAAAGGAAAATAAATATAAAAAAAGCCTGCATATGTGCAGACCCCAATCTTCCCCTGTACACTTCCACTCTTTATAAATATGTACATTGCCTAGTACCTCCACATGTCCACTCTAGTTCATAACATAAAACAATACAAGCTGCCATTTCTCAAATTAAAGAGAATCAAAACCTGAGAAGCAAAGAAAACCAGAAAAGAAGAAAACAAAAACTTAGAAATCTGGAGATCTTCAATTTGATTCAAGTCAGTATCAAATTCAACAAGTAAATATCAAACTTAAAAGCACCACATCAGGTTCCAGATAAGAATCAATTTCAGGTTCAAAACAATTCCAGGTTTCTCTGTTTTCAAAGGTGAGTAAACAAAAGCTTTAAACAGTTTTGAATCTAATGCATATAGTAAATGTTAAGGTAAAATTGTGAGAATTTTTTGCGTGCATGAAATTTTGGCTTGCATGTTTAAATATTCGTATGTATGTTGATTTAAAATCTGAATTCATGTTTGTATGAATGAATATACTGGTGTATAGGTCTGTGATCATCTCTGTTAAGTTCACAGTTTAAATTTAGATAAAAATTCCAACTCTTCTCAACTAATCTCTGTTAGGCCTAGGGATTTAAACAAATCATGTTGTATAAACATATCAAAGTTTTAAATATATATTTATGTGAAATAAAGTTTAAAGTTTGTCTGGAAGTCAAGAAGAACAGATGAACTTTAAAACATGTTAAAATAAATTGTCATGGATTGTTGATTCATATATATAACTTGAATCTACTTTAAAATTTAGAATTTTTAAGATAAAAATCGTGGTTTTTAGATTGGAATCGAGTGTGCATTTTGATGATGACCAGAATATGGTTTTCGAGCATTTTCTAGCAGCCGGAGAGATTCTGAAGGTTAATGTTCCGTGTGGAGGTGGAGGAAGGTTCAGCGAGGTCGGAAAAAATGGTGGTTGTGGTGATCGATCGACGTGGCGTCGGAATTTGGAGGGACTAGGGTTTAAAACCCAGAAGTGAGCGAGGTCGGAAATGTGGTCGCTGTATCATCTCTGGTGATGCGAGTTTCTCGAGGTTGTGGGAAATGGCAGAGTAGAGGATTGGCAAGGTGTGGCCGGAGTTGTAGCTTCGCCGGTGGTCGGCATGGGTGGTTCGAGGGGATTTTTCTGGTGATGTCGAGTCCCAGATTTGTACTGGGATGCTCGATTTCGATTTTGGTTATTTGTTTTGGAATCTATGATTGGAATCGATAGTCGTGTTGATTTATGGCTTGCCGGACGTGGTGAGGTACGCCGGAGCGTTGGCGAACGTTGGTGCACATGCACAGCAATGGTTTCGTGTGTCTAGGTGATGGGTTCGTGAATGACTCAGAGTGTCTAGCAAAGAAGACCCTCTGATACAGTTACTTCTAGCCATCTATCAACTGTGACACAGCAGACTACAGCATGCAATGTGTGCAATGCCAAAAGTTTGCCAAAATACGGAGAACTCCATCCATAGAATTTATGCTAATGGTTGGCCCAAGGCTGTTTGTGGTCTAGGTAATTAACTTGATCGGCGTGCTCCTAATTGCTAAAGGAGGAACCAAATATGTTATTGCTGCTATTGATTACGTTACAAAATGGGCCGATGCGGAACTGCTAGCTACTATGACAGCTAAGAAAGTAATTAACTTTGTCACTACAAATATTATTTAGAGGTTTGAAGCGCCATAAAAAATCATCAAAGAAAACGGAACTCAATTCAAAAGCGCTGAATTCAAGGATTTTTGCAAGCACTTTCGCAACAAAAAGAGTTTCTCCACAGTGGCACACCCTCAAGCAAACAGGCAAGTAGAGACGGTGAACAAAATCATCAAGTCCACCATCAAGAAACGACTGAAGAAAGCCAAAGGAAACTGGGTTGATGAGCTTCCACTTGCATTATGGGAGTACCGGATGATGCAAAAGTTAGCAATTGGATACTTGCCATTTTCCCTAGCGTACAGATCCGGTGCAATAATCCCGGTCCAGTTGGAAGTTCCCTCCCAATGGAAATGACATGTCAATCAAAAAGAGAACGAGTAGCCCTGCTTGAGTCACTTAATTCGATTGATGAGAAACGAGAGGAAGCCGAGCTAAGGACCACGGCTTACCAAAAAAGGATAACATGACACTTCAACTCCAAGGTTCACAACCAGATTTTCGAAGTGGGAGATCTCTAACTGAAATGGATCTGTCTGGCTATACGGACGTTTGGACCAAACTGGGAAGGGCCTTACTCAATCGAGAAAAATCCCAGAGATGGCACTTTCAAGATGACCACAGTCGACGGGATTTAGATTCCCCGTGCTTGGAACAATGACTCGCTCCAGCGTTACTTTATTTAGCTTTATCTATGTATTCCCTATTTTCGCAAATAAGCTGCCCGACTAAACTGGGGACATTGTAAATAGGTAGAGTTTGCTCTACTATCTGTTTTATCAATTAAATCTTTATGGTTTCTTGAACCAATGAAACTTTATTCATATAAATTTCTTGTCGAGCCAACGAAAGTAAACCGACTCAAAATCACTCATTAGCTGCTTGGGAAAAGTGAAACCACACCCAAGCACGCTCCGCCTACTCACCGAGTCGACGAAAGTAAATCAACTCAAAATCATTCATTAGCTGCTTGGGAAAGTGAAACCATACCCAAGTACACTTCGCCTACTCGCTAAGTCAATGAAAGTAAATCGAATAAAACTCTAAATCCACACATTTCATAAGCCACGCACTCTCAAAAGCTGCCCATTTCATAAGTTGTGCACTCTTAAAAGTCGCGTATTTCATGAGCCGTGATGTTGTCCTGGCATCTTTAGCAAACCGTTAAGATATTCTAAGTGCCGGTATTGCCCATATAACATCAAAAATCTTGTCTATTGCAGGACTAGCAAGGATCAACTCTTATTATAAAAAAGAATCGATGTGAGTCCAGCAATGTCGCAAAACTAGGAATCGGCAAAGAATTCCGATCGTTCACATTCGAGTCACAAATTCCCAAAGATAGGAACCGCAAAGTAAATATGGTTGTAGACATCATAGGAATCGCTCAGATCAACCGGTCGTTTATCATGTGTTCGGAGTAAACAACCCCATAAAGTAGGGGTGCACACACCAGGTGCACACACCAACACTTAGTTGAAAGGAAATCTATTCCACAATCTCACCAATACATCTTACCACCACTTTCATGCCTTTGATCGAAAGTTTCCTCTTCCCCTCAGCATCCCCATAGGGAGGCATATCACTGCCAGAGATATCGATTATAGGCCCTATGCGCATGTCTCCTTCTTATTCTTTGGCCCATTCGGAAGACACCCCTTAGTCTTGTGCTTGTGAGACTTGCGAGAGCTCATCGAATACTTTCTCTCCTCTACCTTCTCCTTCTTAACTACCGCCATCTACTGCTCAATTTTACCTGGTTGGTTAGCTTGGTCTGTCTACTCTCGGGCATCAGCTGCTGTTAAATCACCCTCTAGAGATACGAAGGGGTCGTCCAAGCCATGCAACGCAGCAATCTTCTAAGATTCTAGACCTAGTTGTGAGTCAAACACTGGCGTGGCGGTCAAAGCAGCTGTAGAAACAAGCGTTAAAGCAGTTGAGATAACAGTAGGCCCTAAGATTAGGGAAATTGGTAGTTCGACAGGCAAAGAAGACAAATCTATAAGATCAAAAAGAAAAGCATTCAATTCATATTGTTCTTGCGGCATAAGTTGGAAGTCCTCGAACTTAGGAGAAATAAGAAAGTTACCTGCATCAGAAGCGTGACCATAAATCTCAACCTTATACTCCCCACTGTTTCCTTCTTTAGATGGTTGCATAATCCTGGGCGAAGTTTTAGCACCTCCTAAGTCTTCGAAGACAGGTGCTAAAGGGACGAATAACAAAGCAGTACCGATCGAATCTGGAATGATTTCTGTTTGATCATAAAGTTGCTTAGATGATTCGCCAGGCCCAGAACTGAAAGGTTCTGATAGTGCTTTAGCAGCTGCAACTACGCTAGCATTTGTGGCTTCTCAATCCCTTTCAACTTGAATGATCTCTCAGTCCTCTACCAGAGCCCTTTTTGATTCTTCATTCAAATAGGAATCCTACAGCTCATGTTCAGTGCACACATCTCTGCCTTCTCGAAAACTGCTTAGGATTGCTTCCCAAACTACAGAAAGAGTACACGGGAATTTGGGACCTAGGTAACGGAGACTGCCCTGATGCAATAGGGAGTTGATGTAGAAGTTCAGGATGGTGTTATCCATCTTCGCCCTCTTCCTTTCAAAGGTATCTTGCAGCTTCAAGTAATCCGCCGTCACAGTGGCTTTCTCAACTTCAACTTTGTTTTTTTTCAACGTCGAGTTGCGCAACTTTTTCTCGAAGCAAAGCAATCACTTGATCTTGTTCAAAGATGGTCTTATCTCGGGATTCCACCATTCCCGCATAATCAGCAATTGTTTTTTATGAGCTTCAACGGTTTCTTCATGACCAACAATGGTTCTCTTTTCAGCTTTGATGATCTCATCTCGAGTTTCACGCTCCTAATTTAGACTTCATCAGCATGGGCTTTCTTGATTTCATCTCTAAACATGTTGCGTGAGCCTCCTTCAATTCCTTTAGCAAAATAGCATTGCTCCTACTATCTCGAGTGGCAGCATCTCTCTCTTTTGTCAATTGATCAATTTTGGTGTCACATTCTGTTAGCATCCTTCCATAATCATCCTTTTCTATGTCGAAAGAAATAATCTCTTGATAATTGTTACGACGTAATTTCTCCCATCCTTTAGCTTGATCCAAGTCACTCTGAATCGCCTAGAGATGGGGTATAAAAGAATCTTTACGAATCGTACTTAGGTCACGGTCGAATTTAATTCCCTTCTGAAACCAACTAGGGAAAGTGGCTTCAAGTTTAGGTAGACTAGATGGTAGAATATAGGTAGGTCTCCTGTGAGGGTGTGAAAACTAAAAGAAGGCACAATATGAGTTGATGGAGTCTGGGTTAATGGAGCAACCTAATAGTAAAGTCAGAACCTCAATTCTGATAGAAACTAGACTAGGGCATATGTATAATGCTTGAAAGGATAAGGATCACAATCTACCTACGATTTTTTTTGATGCTCTTCCTAATCATCGAGAGTCTTCCTCTTCTCATAGCCATCCCTATGAACTCTGCCTCGGTCTCTGTCATCCTGACGACGAGTTTCAGCTTCCCAATCATTTATCCTCCTTCATTCTTCCTTAGTTTCTCGGGGCTGGTGACGGCTCGAAGTCCGTTTCGATCGATGTTGAGCATCTCTAAATTGTTCAAGATCTTTATAAAGTCCACGGCCTCTTTATAGTACCTAATATTAAAAAACTGAAGAAACTTTAGCGGTGGAAAATGAGCTCAAATAATGCATATATGAGTGTACATGACCCCAGTAAAGTATGTGATGTGTCGTAGGAGCCCAAAAAGAATTTCACAAACCGGGTCGGGAAATGACTACAGTGGAAGTAAGCTAATTCTAGAAACAGCATGACCGGAGTGAGAAGACAATCCCTTGGAATCAAAATCATCTCCTATCAATTAGGTAATGTCCACATAAACGTTGCTTAAGTCCCCAAAATTAACATCGGTTTCCTAAGGTGGAGAACCATGAAGTCGTTCAGTTGCTGGGAAAGAATATTTAGTGATATCCTCTTGGGGAGGCAACTCGGGAGAATGGGACTCAGTCTTGGAGTTTCATCACATGATTTGAGATCTCCTTTACTGGAATGCTCATCAAACTCCCCATTTCTAGAGGAGGGTTCATTGTCACTTCCGCTCCCAATTTCACCTTCCTCCTTTTCTATGAACCCCGTAGCCTTGCCTTCTTGTTGTTTGAACTCCTCTTCCCCTTCTTCTAGGATCGGGGCATCCTATTTGGACGAATAGCTTCGGTCTTAACGTCCTTTTCTTCACGAATTTCCTTAGTTGATCCTTTGGATGGACCTTCTTCTCCTTGTAGACTGCTCTCTTTGGATTTGTGCGATGAATAAGCGGAGCGTGTTCTAATCTTGGAATGGGTAGGGGATGGAACCTCAACGATGATGGGGAACTATCGGGATGTAACAACCCGTATTGATGCAACTTCTCATCCGTCGACAAAAGTTTGACCGATCTCTCTCTAGCATCTATGGCCTTCGGAGTATGGAAGATAGGGTTTGGTGCTGGATCTTTATTTGGCCTCGGAATAACTATAAGAAGCATTCAGCCTATTAAAACCCTGCACCATTGTAATAAGTCTCAACGAGAGAAGAGAAAGCCTACCCTATCATCCAAAGATGATTAAACCCTTCAGGACATCTAACGAAGAAATATTGGATCTTTAACTAGGATAAGTTGCTTTGAGTTGAAATACGATTTTGCGGTTTCTTTGAGCCTCAATAATCACAAGAGGCAGAAATTTTCTCTCTCCTCTTGAATGAAAGGAAGTATCTCAATTCGTCGAAGCTTGTGGCACGATTGAATTTCCACATAAAAATAAACATGAACACAATTCAAAATTGCATAGCCATTGGGATGAATCTGATTTGGGGTTATTCCTAAACTTAGAAGAGTGTCTCTCAAGAAATGGTTAAATGGGGACACTACACCATTCAAGCACACCTACTGATAGCAAGCGGTGTACCCCAAAGGTGGCATATATGAAAACTTATTTTCCAGTGGAAGGAGCATATCGTCTTCCAGAAAACCATGTTGCAAACAAATATTGTGTAGAACTTTAGCATAAATGATAGTAGAAGCTCTCTCCAGAGGGTTAAGTAAAACTCTAAAGTTCAAAGGAGTTCGATCAACGGCCAGACCAATTGGCACCAATTGACCATATTGAGCTTGTGGTGGAGAAGAAGTAGGCGTTGCTAGAATCATTTGTGAAGGCATAACTGATATTTATTCTACTTCCGAAAGTATTGGGCTCCCTTCATTGGATTTGCATCGAGATGATAGATGCTTCATTTTATATAACATAACTTGTATCCTACAGGTCATGTAACCGTATTTTTTTAATTAGAAATCACCGTATGTTTAAGCCTAAATTCTAAAAAGACGTTGACTTGTACTAACTCATTGGATTCCAAGCATTGATCGGGGCTAGTGCAGTGTGTTATCTATGTAAGATAGGCTCGGTGCGTTGAACATTATGAATGCTCTATCCTGTGTCGATTGTTCACTTGCAGCAAAAAAAAGGAAAAAGCTTTGCATATCATTCGTTGAAGTTATTCCTCCTACACTTACCCGTTATCGATTGACGATCAATAACGGATCTGTTGTCCAAAGCAACACAGAAAGCTCGTTCTATTCTCAGGTACACTGAGCATGCGATAGTAAGACTAATCCAAGATGATCAAGTCCATAGTAAACCGTCTCGTTGAAACCATCGAGGCCACGAGCTAATCGATTTTGATTTATTGGAAAAAGATAGTAGAATGTGTCAAGTACAAGACATGAATGCCCTAACTACCTCCAATAAATCATAATCAACCCACTTCGTTCACTATTCATGTTGATCACACCAAATTCGTTGGCAATTCACAACCAATACGATAACCACGTCATCAACAACCTCGGATCGAAGGCAAACATGTTGGACTTCGGGTTAGTGGCGATCCAAGCTAGGATTATCAATCTTCAAAGTCGGTAGCAATCCAAGCGAGCGGCGATTCTATTGCTAGGTTTGGCTCAGTGTGATGGAGAAGGTAGCTAAGGTCGATGACGGTAGGCTATGGCGGCAGAGATCGACGGCGGCGACAGCAAAGGCTGGTTAGGGTTTGGTCATGGTTGGCTCAGGTCGCAAGAACAAAATAATGAAGAAGCAAGTAAGACAGGGTCAGCTTGAAAATTGTATTAAGCGAAAAAGTTTCGGCAAAAAAAATCAAAGTGATTGGATCGCTAGCGATCCATCACCTTGAGGTCGCTAGTGATGCATCATCTCACTTTAATTTTTCACTCAAACTTTTCAAACTCAACCCCCTTGCCATTCTTGAACACTTTGGAAATTACAAAGTCAAAATTGATATGTTTCCATGAATAAAGTTGGTCCACATCTCGAATTCAACAAAAATTGAAAAGTCAAAAACAAGACTACACGGCAAACCTAATACGATCGACTGGATTTCATCGAATAGGAATTCAAGAACAACCAGTTCCAGAGCACACTTTGTTTCCAATAAAAGCATGCTATAGAGGGCTAATGTTAACTAGGTTTTTAACTCAGTAGAATTCAACAAGTGTTAGAACTTAGGGACTATGCAAGAATGACTTGAAACTTGAACAAAGCATCCAAAAGAACAAGCCAAAAGCACTCAAGAAGAATTACCCAAAAATCCACTAAGGAGTTGGATTGCTAGCGATCCATCACAACATGGACCACTAGGGATCCATAAGAAAGCTCCATGGGCCGTTCAAGCCTCTTGCATAATGAACCAATATCTTTTCTAGGGATGTTTGCCAAGTTTCATAGTATTCCAAGCAACCTAGTTCGAGAAGTGAGCATTCATATGATTGAGGTTGTAGAACAATTTGATCTGTGTGAGAACCATCACCAAAACATGGCAACAAGCTACGAAACTACATGAATATCACCTACATAAGGTAAGGAGTGCAACCCAAAGGAAGAAGTCCAAAAATCCCCTAAGTATATGGATCGCTAGCGATCCATCGGATTACGTTGGATCGTTATGAAATTTTCAAGGCACCTTCGTATCATCGAGTGTAGGTTTTGGCCAAGCGGCCTAGTCCAATAGCTCTCCAATACCTATAAATACAATCCTATACTTGCAACATAAAGAGAATCTTCTGGACTAAATGTTAGAACTCTGTAGAGATAATTCTTCACCCTTCTCCTCCCATATAATAGTCATCTAGGAGTTCACTGTGTGTAACATCCCAAAATTTATTTATTTGAATTTGGTAACTTATTTGAACTTTTGAAATTTGATTTGAAAAGTTTCAAAAGAAATAAAATATTATTAATATTAAATATTACAAAGATATATGGATATAAATAAAGTGTTTGGTAGTTTAAGCTTTAAATAAATGATAATAAAAATTATAAAAACAAGAATTTGTGTTACATATAAATATATAGGGTAACTCATATGGATACATAAGATAATTCTAGTAAAAATAACATATGAAATACATATAGATTTGCATGTGAATTATGTAAGAAAGGTAACAAAAACAAAAAACGAAATTAAAAAAATGTGTAAGCAAGAAGATAAAACAAAACAAAGATGTACATAAAAAAATGGGATTACATGTAAAAAAAATGGGGACATAAGCATTAAATGCTATCTATTCTCAGTACAAAAATAAGTCATTTCGAATGATAAAAAACATTTCAGCCTCCAACTGAAAGGAAGAAAAATCTCTGGTCAATGAAAAAAAATCTGACTAAAAGAAATAAGATCATACTAGATAACACCTACCTCCCCTGTACAAAACTATCTTCTTTATATATACATCTACTCCATTCCATTTCGTTCATTAACTTTGCAAATCACAGAAAAATATAAACATCACTATATCCTCAAACTCAGATATAATCCGCTGAAGAAAAAACAAAACAAAACAGAAAAGTGATTAAGGAAGATCAAAACTGCAGTTTCAAAACAGATATAGTCTCTGTTCAAACCCTTGTCAGGTGAGTAAACATTTAACCTTAAAGTTCAAAGTAACGAATGCTGGAATATGTGAATTCTAGATGATATTGTGTTATATTATTATATATAGATGAATATGTCTATGTATGTTTCACTTATATCTGTGCTATGTACGAATATGTCATCTCTGTTGTTTTTTTTAAGTCCAGAGTTCAATCAAGATTAAAAAAATTTGAACTTCACTTCCCTAATCTCTGATAGATTTTAATCTTCAACAAATAGGTTAGTTTAAACATCATTTATGAGCTAAATTTTTTTTTAAGCTTGATCATGAAGCGTTTGACTCTGTAACCTCAATTTTACAGTAAAAACAAAATCATATGATGAATTCGAGTATTTTAAATTATCGATTTGATTATATAACTTGAATAAACATACAAATATAGGATTTTTAAAATTAATATGATGATTTTTAATTAAGTATTCCAAGTGCAGTTCATATTTGAACAAAATATGCATTTTGATCATTTTCTGATGATCGAACCAACATTTGGTGATAAGATTTTGTTTGAAGCTAGCTTTTTGATCAACGATATCAGGAAAATTGTTGAATAAATTTTCTATTGAATGGATTGATGGGTCGAGTTCAATTTAGGGTTTAAGCTCAAGTTTTGGACATGTTCAGTGGCAAGGTGATTGCGTCTCCTTGAAGCGATCGAGCTGCACGAAATTGAGAGGGAGAGCAGAGTGGGGTATCGGCAACGTGAAGCCGGAGTTGTGGATTTTTTGATGAACGGCGTGAGGGGGACGAGGCGTTTTCGTTTTGGTGAGTTCGAGTTACAGTGTCGAACGAAAGGCTAAATTTCATTCTCGAGTATTTGGCTTCGAATCAAACTTTGATTTTGAGTATTGGGATGATTCGCGACTTGCCGAAGGTCGCGAAGTTCGCCGGAGCGACGGCACGACACCGTGCACGTGCACGACATCGATTTTGTGTCAGGAAGTTTGGGTTAGGGAGGAACTCGAAGGAGTGCTCGAGTAGGAGATGGGTTGGCTCGGGTTTCTCGTGTTCGTATGGAATGGATTCAGCAGTATGTAACTTAAGCTAAAAAACAGAAGAAGAAGAAGAAAGTACAAGAGGCGGAGAAGAAGAACTCGGGGAAACGTAGGGGGAAATTCGAGTTTAACTCGAGTAAAATCTGGGTATTCACGGGTTGTTTTCAAAATGGGTTAAGCCCAATAAATTTCAAGTTTATAATGTTAAACAAAATTTAGTATTTATGGAATAATTAATGTTGACTATTTTAAGTTAAGAATTTATTTCAAGTTTTAATTAACTAAGTGGATACATAACAATGTTTTCTAAAATCTTGATTAATATTTTATAATGAGTACTTAATATAAGTAAGTTTTAATTTTAGTTAAAATTAAAGTTTTCTAAGTTAATAATAATTTGGTTTCAATGTTATTAAGGAAGATTTTTTTTAAAATGTTAATTAAAATAATAATGATTATTAATTAATTGTTTAAAAAAGAGTAATTAAGAATGGTTAATTAATTTATAATTATAATTAACTAAGTAATTAAGGATTCATAATTGTAATTAAAAATTGGTTAATTAATAATTAAGTGTCTAATTTATTAGTAATTAAGAATTGTTAATTAGATAATTTATGTTGATTAATTTATAATTGGCAGTTAATTATAATCAAGGAATAATTAATTCATAAAATGGATTAAGATTTAATTTATTTATTTATCATTAAGAATAATTAATCATTGATTTAAAATAATCAATAAAAATAGTTATGTGGTTAATTCATTTAAATCACATTCACCTTGATTGAAAATAATTAACTATTATTGTGAACTGGATTGACATTTCTGTTGCAGTTGTGATACCTTGTGAGGTGAGTTGCTTCGTGCTGAACTGTGATTTGTGATTTGTCTCTGTATTTATGTGAACCCTTTTTGCCCATAGAACGGCATTTAAACTTCGATGCGATAGGGAGTCGGATTTCAGTTAGTTATCCGAAACCCACATCGAACCCTGAATGTGAATCTTGGTAATTAATACATCCACGTGTTTTAAAATTGAGCGCTCACTATTCGATTTAGCTGGGAGAGGACTTTTTTGTCATATAACCCATTCCGAATAGTGATACGACGAAATGAATAGCATTTGAAGACGGTGGTGAAAACCGGGTGTCTTCGAAAATGATAGGATAACCTATTGAATGTCTCTGCACTGAGTTTCTCCGGTATAGAGATCTCCACATGTGATGGGGAGTCCAATTGGGATTGTGGATACCCGGATTTGCAAGGGCTTCTTCCTTATTTGGATGAAGTGCCTTCGGTTCTATTCGAACCCGGAACAGACTTGTATGGTTGTGTTTCTGACACTACACTTTGAGATATAAAGCAGATTTCTTTCAAATACATATCTGTTGGTGGAAGAGAATTTATTCTCTTAGCTTAACACCCTTCTCTGAGACGTACGAGCTTAGAGGTTATGTAGTTGAAGGTTATCAGTGATATACTCCCAATTTGGTAGTGTAGCACGCTAAGTGTTGTTGTGTATTGATGATCATTTTTGATCATTTGTGATCAAATCATGGCTTTCGTGTAAAGCGTAGCTTTGTGGACGAGACCTCATCGGACCTCACACCCCGAAAATGGTCGAAACAAGAAAGATGCAGCAAGGTTATGAGGGTTGTACCCTTTAGGGTATGTCATTTCCTTTTGGAAAAAGGTGATATCATGGCGTGGAGCCCAGATACTTTACCTATGTGGTTGTTGTAATCTCATTTACTGTGTGGTTGTTGCTTTGTGATGGAGATCCCTCGGATAAAGGTCGCAAACGACCGGAGAGTGGCATACTCGAGTAGTAGTTACCTAGTTACAGAGGTAACCCGGCCTTGTGTTGGCAGAGAGCCGGTAGGTTCTCGGGACGTCCCTCCAGAGGCATACCCATGTGGCAGTAGGAAGTTCCTTAGCCTGACCATTTGTTGGAAAACCAAACAAAACGATACGTGCCCTGTACGGTTTTAGTTGTATAACCTGCCATGCAGCATGGCAGTAACCTGCTACAAAACATGGTAGCTATAGTAGGCATACAATAATGGTTGTATGCTAGCTAAGATTAATATTATACTTTCGAAATGATTTTCTACACTATGCACTAGTAATAATATTATAGAATTTTTTCCGTATCAAGCATATTTGACTATCATAAGAAGAAATCTCCTCCAATTCTGCGATTGCATTGTGTGTGTGGCGGGAGGTCTTATGGTAGTTTTATTTTCAAAAAAAGCATACCGGATTTTTCTTTTAAAAGTTTTGTTTATTTAAAAGCAACTGTTTTTGTTTACTTATATCAGTCTCATTACTGACCCGGAGTTTATTGTTTCTTTTCTAAACTCTGGGTGCCTATCATTTCCACACGGGCAGCCTAGTAGTAGGTTTCTATGTTCTGGTGTTAGCAGTATTTTGGAAGCTTTGGATATCAAGGTGCTTAGTTTTTAGAAGTTCACTATCGTTTCATTCCTTTGAAGACCATTTTGTCATACGATCACTTGTTGTTCTATTTGGAGTTGTGGTATATGTATAAGAATACTCTGATGTAGTAATGGATATTCTGATGTTATATCTGTGATGTAATGCATGATATTCATTATGTTTCCGTTGTTTTATATTCATCTAATGTTGTTATAAGCTCCATCCGACTGGAGTTCGATGTTTGAATCTTTGGCAGTCGAATACAAATGAGGTATTTAGTGTCAATTTTCGAACATTGAATTTCGGATCGTGACATGTGGTATCATAGCTGAAGGTTGAGTAAGAACTTTAGCTACGGAGTATAACACATTAGATGGCTCATTAGAGATAGGGTTAAGTACACCCTAGAATGAGTATAACCGAGAACGAAACTCAAATTTTCTTGGTCTGTTTCTTTTAACTGCTGGTATTCCTTAAGATATCTCGTCCGAATATCTAAAACAATTTTCTTACTAATTACAGATAGTAAGAATGAGCGGACGAAGAGGAAGAGCTGGGGGGCAAGGAAATGCCACAGCACCTAGCCAAGTTCCCCCAACAGCAGAAGCAGCTTTATCTATTCAGCATCAGCCGAATCTGGCTGATTTATGTAAGAACTTTTCAAGGCTTAGTGGTAAGCTGTTCATCGGCAAGGAGTCAACTGTTGAGGCCCAAGCATGGATCAGATTATGTGAAAGAATCTTTAAAGGGATGAAGTTGCAAGACGATCAGATGCGACTCATAGCTTCTTGGCAACTTCAAGAAGAAGCCTTAGCATGGTGGGAGAGAGTTACTATAAATAAGCCAGAAGACGAGTTTACTTGGGAGAGATTTAAAGAAGTATTTGAGAAGCGCTATATGCCATCAGTTGGAATTTCTTGAATGTACCAGGAATTCATGGATTTAAAGCAAGGGAGCTTGTCATTCGAGGAGTATCTAAACAAGTTCAATGAATTGTCTCGTTTTGGTCCAAAGTTGGTAAACACACCTTTAAAGAAGAATGAAAGGTTCATTTGTGGGATGAATAAGAAGTTCCACGAAAGGATGACTGGCCATGTCAAAGAATCCTTTTCAGATTTGGTTGATATGGGGTACAGATATGCTACACTTGACATGCAAGAAGCCTCGGTGGAGAAAGGAAATTCAAGCAATCAAAATTGGAAGAAGAGGAAATTTGGAGGCAAGAAATCATGGCAGGGTAAGGAGAAAAAGAAAAGTAATCAGGAAAGCACAGCAGAGAATGTCACTTGTTTCAATTGTCTATAAAAGGGTCGCTACTCAAACAACTGCAAGAAGCCAAAGAGAGATCAATCCGTACAAGCAAAGCCTAGGAAATGTTAGTATTGTTAGAAATTGGGACACGAAGTTAAAGACTGCCCAGTCATGAAGCAAGCTCAGACAGCCAAGGTGTACACGGTCAAAGACCAACCTGCATCTTCCAAAGCAGAAAAGGGGAAAGGAGTTCTGAAGGTAATCTTACTATTTATGATAGCATTGTTAGAATTCTGTTTAACACGGGCGTTACACATAGTTTTATCTCTCAGCAAGCTATTAATGAATTAAATCTTGAACCTGATTTTGTTGATGAACCTATATGTATAAAGAATCCAGTTGGAGGTCCCGTGAATCTTTGTCTTCGATGTAGAGACGTTCCTATCTCATATTCTTTCTACCAATTACCTATCAGTCTCTTTGTCCTTAATTTTAACGAGTTTGAAGTCTTACTCGGAATGGATTGGCTAGCTAAATACGAAGCCAAGTTGGATTGCAATAATCGATTGATTTCGATTAAAACCAAATTTGGAGATTTCATTGAGATTTCTTGTGAGGACCCTAGTCCTAAAAGAGATGGGTTGATGTATAATTTGGGTTATCCCGAACCCAGTCTGGAGTCTATACCCATTGTTAGAAAATTTTTGGTCGTGTTCGAAGAAGTGAAATCTCTACCTCCACACCGAGAAATAGAACTCAGAATTGACCTAGTACCCAATGCTCGTCCTATTGTTCACGCAAGTCGTAGGATGGTGCCCAGGGAAAAGGTTGAATTAGTCCGGCAAACCAATGTTTTACTAGATAAAGGATTAATTTGTGCTAGTGCTTTTGAATGGGGTTCAACAGTAGTGTTTGTTGCTAAATCAGATAGATCGTTGAGATTGTATGTAGATTACCGCGATCCTAATAAGCTGACTCTCAAGAATAAATTTCCACTGCCTAGAATTGATGATATGTTCGATCAATTGCACGGCGCTCGTTTCTTTTCAAAGATGGATCTAGCCCAGGGATTCCATCAACTACGAATCGCCGAAGATTGTGTTCATTTGACCACTTTCAGGGGTCCTAATATGTTCTACGAATGGTTAGTCATGCCTTTCGGGCTAACCAATGCTTCAGCATACTTCGTAGATCTTATGACTCGTGTGTTCCGGGAAGTATTGAATAAATTTGTGCTTGTGTTTATTGATGATATTTTGGTCTATTCCAAGACCGAAAAGGAGCATGCCGAGCATCTTAGAATCATTTTGAAGATATTAAGGAGGAATATTCTATTCGCAAAAATTTTCAAATGTCAATTCTGGGTTAAAGAAGTCAAATTTCTCAGCCATATTGTTAATGAAGAAGAATTTCTGTTGATCCTAGCAAAATTTCCGCTATTCTTGATTGGAGAAAACCTACTACCCTAAAGGAAGTTCGAAGCTTTTTGGGTTTATCAGGTTATTATCGGAAGTTTGTTCAGGATTTTTCTAAGATAGCTAGTCCTTTGACTAAGCTAACAATGAAGGATGTAAAATTCAATTGGATTCCGAAATGTGACGAAGCTTTTCAGGAGTTGAAGAAGAGATTAACCACCGCTCCTGTTCTCGCTATTATCAACGGGAATCAGGATTTATCTATTTATACCGACGCTTGTGGTGATGGTTTGGGTATGGTACTAATGCAGAATGGGAAGGTAATTGCCTATGTGAGTAGATAATTACGTCCTCATGAAGGAAACTACCCAATCCATGATTTGGAACTCTTAGCTGTTATTCGCTTTGAAAATATGGCGACATTATCTTCTGGGTAAAAATCTTTTCAGCTTTCTTAACAATTTACGAATTTAACTTTACTTGACAATATACCTAATGAACTCTCTTTCTCTAGGTGAAAATTTTGAATTATTCACCGACCACAAATCCTTGAAATATCTCTTCACCCAGAAAGATCTAAATCTGCGACAACAACTTTGGTTGGAATTTCTAGCATCTTATGACCTAGATATTCAATATACGCCCGGAAAGCCAATGTAGTTGTCGACGCTTTAAGTAGGATACATGCTCTTCTTGCATATCTTGTTGTCACTCCTCCTCTCCTTGAAAAGATCGCCAGCAAGAAAACTAAAGACAAGTTTCTTCGGGAAATTCGTAGAAGAATATGTCGAGGTGAAGATTCTAGTTTTGCAATTGATGATTATGGAGTTATAAGGATGAAAGGAAGAATCTGTGTCCCAGACATCCCTGATCTGAAGCGTGAAGTTTTAGATGAATGTCACAAATCTAAACTTTGCATCCATCCAGGAGTTAATAAAATGTATCGTGATGTCAAAAGAACTTTCTGGTGGAAGACAATGAAAAGGGACATATCTATATATGTGAGTTGTTGTGCTACTTGCCAACAAATCAAAAGCGATCAAAAGAAAATGGCGGGTTTACTTCAGCCTTTAGTGGTACCTAAGTGGAAATGGGACCAAGTATCGATGGATTTCATCAATGGTTTGCCTCGTACTCGGAAAGGCAATGAAGCAATTTGGGTCAATGTGGGCCGTTTGACTAAGACAGCCCACTTTTTGCCAGTGAAATCTACCCACACGGCAGCAAGTTTAGCCAGGTTATATGTGAAAGAAATTGTCCGTCTCCACGGTATTCCTAGCAGCATAGTGAGTGATCGTGATCCGATCTTCACTAGTAATTTTGGGAGGCATTTAAAGATGCATTGGAAACAAAACTGAATTTCAGCACTGCTTATCACCCACAATCTGATGGGCAGACTGAGAGGATTAACCGAATCTTGGAAGACCTATTGCGTGCTTGTCTACTTGATTTTGGTGGTTCTTGGAAGGACCATTTACATCTGCTCGAATTCTCATATAACAATAGCTATCAGGCCAGTATAGAGATGGCTCCTTTTGAAGCTTTATATGGTCGTCCGTATCGATCACCCGCATGTTGGATTGAGGCAGGTGATAGACTTGTCCTTGGACCGGATATGATTAAAGAAGCCACAGAGAAAGTTGATTTTATACGGAAGAAATTGAAAACGGATCAAAGTCATCAAAAAAGTTATTATGATCGCAGAAGAAGGGATTTGGAATTCCAGATTTGAGACTCTGTCTTTCTTAAAGTATCTCCAATGCGAGGTGTATTGAGGTTCGGGAAGACGGGTAAGCTGGCACCATGATATATTGGTCCTTTTCCTATTCTAGAGAGGATCGGTTCTTTAGCCTATCGAGTGCAGTTGCCTAGCTAGTTATCTGGCGTGCATGATGTGTTCCACATTTCTAATCTTCGAGAGTATGTGCACGATCCAGATAGTATTATTGAAGAAGCTGCCCAGCAGGATCTCGACATCACTCCCAATTTAACAGTCAAAAGAGAACCAATAAGGATTGTAGATTGTGATGAAAAGCGGTTGAGAAAAAAAGTTGTGAAACTAGTTAAAGTTCAGTGGAGTGGCAAACCAAAGGACTGCACTTGGTAAACTGAAGATAATATGCGGAAATCATATCCCAATTGCAGAGTGGATATCTCGGCTTAAAATGGTAAGCCATTTCTCTATCCTTTTCTGAATTCGTATATTCTTTATTTGCTTTTCTTTCTCTTTCAAATTTCGAGGATGATATTTTCTTAAGGGGGTATTTGTAACATCCCAAAATTTATTTATTTGAAATTGGTAACTTATTTGAACTTTTGAAATTTAATTTGAAAAGTTTCAAAAGAAATAAAATATTATTAATATTAAATATTACAAAGATATATGGATATAAATAAAGTGTTTGGTAGTTTAAGCTTTAAATAAATGATAATAAAAATTATAAAAACAAGAATTTGTGTTACATATAAATATATAGGGTAACTCATATGGATACATAAGATAATTCTAGTAAAAATAACATATGAAATACATATAGATTTGCATGTGAATTATGTAAGCAAGGTAACAAAAACAAAATAAAAAAATAAAAATAAAATGTATAAGCAAGAAGATAAAACAAAACAAATATGTACATACAAAAAATAGGATTACATGTAAACAAAAATGGGGACATAAGCATTAAATGCTATATATTTTCAGCACAAAAATAAGTCATTTTGAATGATAAAAAAATCAACCTCCAACTGAAAGGAAGAAAAATCTCTGGTCAATGAAAAAAAATCTGACTAAAAGAAATAAGCTCATACTAGATAACACCTACCTCCCCTGTATAAAACTATCTTTTTTATATATACATCTACTCTATTCCATTTCGTTCATTAACTTAGAAAATCGAAGAAAAATATAAACATCACTATATCCTCAAACTCAAATATAATCTGTTGGAAAAAAACAAAACAAAACAGAAAAGTGATTATGGAAGATCAAAACTGCAATTTCAAAATAGGTATAGTCTATGTTCAAACCTTTGTCAGGTGAGTAAACATTTAACCTTAAATTTCAAAGTAATGAATGCTGGAATATGTGAATTCTAGATGATATTGTGTTATATGATTATATATAGATGAATATATCTATGCATGTTTCACTTATATCTGTGCTGTGTATGAATATGTCATCTCTGTTGTTTTTTTAAGTCTAGAGTTCAATCAAGATAAAAAAAATTAAACTTCACTTCCTTAAAATCTGATAGATTTTAATCTTCAACAAATAGGTTAGTTTAAACATCATTTATGAGCTAAATTTTGTTTTAAGCTTGATCATGAAGAGTTTGACTCTGTAACCTCAATTTTACAGTAAAAACAAAATCATATGATGAATTCGAGTATTTTATATTATCAATTTGATTATATAGCTTGAATAAACATACAAAGATAGGATTTTTAAAATTAACATGATGATTTTAAATTAAGTATTCCAAGTGCAGTTCATATTTGAACAAAATATGAATTTTGATCATTTTCTGATGATCGAACCAATATTTGGTGATAAGATTTTGTTTGAAGCTAGCTTGTTGATCAACGATTTCAGGAAAATTATTGAATAAATTTTCTATTGCACGGATTGATGGGTCGAGTTCAATTTCGGGTTTAAGCTTGAATTTTGTACATGTTCAGTGGCAAGGTGATTGCATCTCCTTGAAGCGATCGAGCTGCACGAAATTGAGAGGGAGAGTAGAGTGGGGTATCGGCAACATGAAGCCGGAGTTGTGGATTTTCTGATGAACGGCGTGAGTGGGACGAAGCGTTTTCGTTTTGGTGAGTTCGAGTTATAGTGTCGAACGAAAGGCTAAATTTCGTTCTCGAGTGTTTGGCTTCGAATCGAACTTTGATTCGAGTTCGCGACTTGCCGAAGGTCGCGAAGTTCGCCGGAGCGACGGCGCGATGTCGTGCACATGCACGACATCGATTTTGTGTCAGGAAGTTTGGGCTGGGGAGGAACTCGAAGGAGTGCTCGAGTAGGAGATGGGATGGCTCAGGTTTCTCGCGTTCGTATGGAACGGATTCAGTAGTATCTAACTTAAGCTATAAAAAAAAGTACGAGAAGAGGAGTAGAAGAATTCGGGGAAACATAGGGGGAAACTCGAGTTTAACTCGAGTAAAATCTGGGTATTCACGGGTTGTTTTCAAAATGGGTTAAGCCCAATAAATTTCAAGTTTATAATGTTAAACAAAATTTAGTATTTATGGAATAATTAATGTTGACTATTTTAAGTTAAGAATTTATTTCATGTTTTAATTAATTAAGTGGATACATAATAATGTTTTTTATTATCTTGATTAATATTTTATAATTAGTAGCTAATATAAGTATGTTTTAATTCTAGTTAAAATTAAAGTTTTCTAAGTTAATAATAGTTTGGTTTCAAAGTTATTAAGGAAGATTTTTTTAAATGTTAATTAAAATAAATAATAATTATTAATTAATTGTTTAAAAAGGAGTAATTAAGAATGGTTAATTAATTTATAATTATAATTAACTAAGTAATTAAGGATTTATAATTGTAATTAAAAATTGGTTAATTAATAATTAAGTGTCTAATTTATTTGTAATTAAGAATTGTTAAGTAGATAATTTAAGTTGATTAATTTGTAATTGGCGGTTAATTAAAATAATTAATTAAGGAATAATTAATTCATAAAATGGATTAAGATTTAATTAATTTATCTATCATTAAGAATAATTAATCATTGATTTAAAATAATCAATAAAAGTAGTTATGTGGTTAATTCATTTAAATCACATTCACCTTGATTGAAAATAATTAACTATTGTTGTGCACTGGATTAACATTTCTGTTGTGGTGTGATACTATGTGATGTGGTTGCTTTGTGTTGAACTGTGATTTTTGATTTGTCTCTGTATTTATGTGAAAACCCTTTTTGCCTATAAAATAGCATTTAAACTTCGATGCGACAGGGAGTCAGATTTCAGTTAGTTATCTGAAACCCACATCGAACCCTGAATGTGAATCTTGGTAATTAATACATCCGCGTGTTTTAAAATTGAGCGCTCACTATTCGGTTTAGCCTGGAGAGGACCTTTGTGTCATATAACCCATTTCGAATAGTGATACGACGAAATGAATAGCATTTGAAGACGGTGGTGAAGACCAGGTGTCTCGGTCTTCGAAAACGATAGGATAACCTATCGAATGTCTCTGCACTGAGTTGCTCCGATATAGAGATCTCCACATGTGATGGGGAGTCCAATCGGCATTGTGGATACCCGGATTTGCAAGTGCTTCTTCCTTATTTGGACGAAGTGCCTTCGGTTCTGTTCGAACGCGAAACAGACCTGTATGGTTGTGTGTCTAACATACACTTTGAGATATAAAGCAAATTTCTTTCAAATACATATATGTTGGTGGCGGAGAAATTATTCCCTTAGCTTAACACCCTTCTCTGAGACGTACGAGCTCAGAGCTTATGTAGTTGAAGGTTATCAGTGATATACTCCCAATTTGGTAGTGTGGCACGCTAAGTGCTGTTGTGTATTGATGATCATTTGTTGATCGTTTGTGATCAAAGCATGGCTTTCGTGTAAAGCGTAGCTTTGTGGACGAGACCTCATCGGACCTCACACCCCGAAAATGGTCGAAACAGGAAAGATGCGGCAAGGTTATGAGAGTCGCACCCTTTAGGGTATGTCATTTCCTTTTGGAAAAAGGTGATATCATGGTGTGGAGCCCAGATACTTTACCTGTGTGGTTGCTGCAATCTCATATACTGTGTGGTTGTTGCTTTGTGATGGAGGGCCTTCGGATAAAGGTCGCAAACGATCGGGGAGTGGCATACTCAAGTAGTAGTTACCTAGTTACAAAGGTAACCCGGCCTTGTGTTGGCAGAGAGACGGGTAGGTTCTCGGGACGTCCCTCCAGAGGCGTACCCATATGGTAGTAGGAAGTTCCTTAGCCTGACCACTTATTGGAAACCCAAAAAACCGTTACGAGCCCTGTACGGTTTTAGTTTTATAACCTGCCATGCAGCGTGGCGGTAACCTGCTACAAAACATGGCAGATATAGTAGGCATACAATAATGGTTGTATGCTGGCTAAGATTAATATTATACTTTTGAAATGATTTTCTACACTATGCACTAGTAATAATATTAAAGAATTTTTTTCCGTATCAAGCATATTTAACTATCATAAGAAGAAATCTCCTCCAATTCTGCGATTGCATTGTGTGTGTGGTAGGAGGTCTTATGGTAGTTTCATTTTCAAAAAAAGCATACCGGATTTTTCTTTTATAAATTTTGTTTATTTAAAAGCAACTGTTTTTGTTTACTCATACCAGTCTCATGACTGACCCGGAGTTTATTGTTTCTTTTCTAAACTCTGGATGCCCATCATTTCCACACGGACAACTTAGTATCAGGCTTCCGTGTTTTGGTGTTAGCAGTATTTTGGAAGCTTTGGATATCAAGGTGCTTAGTTTTTGGAAGTTCACTGTCGCTTCATTCCTTTGAAGACCTTTTTGGATATGATCACTTGTTGTTCTATTTGGAGTTGTGGTATATGTATAAGAATACTCTGATGTAGTAATGGATATTATGATGTTATATCTATGATGTAATGCATGATATTCATTTTGTTTCCACTGTTTTATATTCATCTAATGTTGTTATAATCTCCATCCGACTGAAGTTTGATGTTTGAATCTTTTGGAAGTCGAATACAAGTGAGGTATTTAGTGTCAATTTTCGAACATTGAATTTCGGATCGTGACACTGTGATTCTCCAGTGAACTCTTGTACTTGTGACTTGATCTAACATAGATGGTTCAATCATATTGTAAACAGATTCAATTTGTAACAACAGACAGTTGATAGAAAGTTATAAAGTTGACGTAGGCTTCATTAACAGCCGAACCACTACAAAAACTTTTGTATTTCTACTATTTCTCTCTTTTTACATTTATATTCTATAAGAACAGGTTTGGTGCTTTCACAATGAATACATGTTGTAGATTCACTTTTTGGGTTAATAATTTATTCTCTATAATCTACTCTTTGATTTGCAATTATTCTCTCCTCAATTCAAAGATTAAAGTGCTAACAAAGGACAAGGATATTCAATATCCAAAGTATAACTATTTTTATTTGGAATCAATAACTCTTTACTATCATTTCAATGGGTGTGCTTATTGCCCGTTCAAATCAAATGAGTGTGCTTGTTGCCTATTTAAATCAAGTGGGCACGCTTGATGCCAGTTGAAATCAAAAGAGTGATCTTGCTGCCCAATTAAATCAAGCGAGTCTACCCTAAGCTCGAAAAGTCAGGAGGGTGTATCTTATTGCCATAATATCAAGATTGTGTTCTAGTTTGCTTGCTACCTGATTAAAGTAGGCCTTTGAAAGGAATCTGTACAGATACCATATAGTACTAGATATAGGATTGGTCGATCCAAACCAATAAAAACTCCAAATATCATCTCTCTTGCTATTACTTTATTTTTACTACATTTATATATATATGTAACTACATGTTGATACACACACGCGCGCACGCGCGCGCACACACACACACACACACACACATATATATATATAATGTGTTGATTATGTGTGTTTTGATTTAATCTTGAAAAGTTATAAAATACTGTTCACCCCCTCCAGCGTTAAAGTAGCCATAAGACCTGTTCACACTAGTATAATTTATACTATATCATTTTCCACATTGGTATCAGAGCATTAGGTTTTCAATAACTCATTTTTTGATTTTTGAAATTTATAAATGGCTAGTAACACTAGAAGTACATTATTTGACACTTTTAACGAAAACTAAAGTTGTAAATTTTCTATATTACCCTCAATATATTAGGAACTAATAATATTGAAAAGTCATTTGACAATTTGAAGTATATAAAGTAAAATTGCAGGAATAGGTATGTTATATGGCAGATAATGAACAAGCACATTATAACCATACATCACAAATCAAGAAGGACAAATGAATACTATATGATGACTGCTCAAGACAAATGATTGGAAATTCAGAGACCTTAAAAGACATCATTTACAAAGATGGAGGAACAGTTAATTTTGGAGATAACTCAAAAGGATACGTCATCAGCATTGGCAACGTTAGTAACTCACAAACTACTATTATTTCCAATATTTTGCTATTTAAGAATTTAAAACATAATCTACTTAATATTAGTCAATTATAAGGGTTTCAAAATTAAGTTTGGTTTCTTGCAAATAAATTAGTTTAATATGGACGATATGTCTTGAATAATGGTTCAAATAATTGTAATCATAAATGTACATATGAAGTTATTTCTCAAAAAATATTATTTCGCAATTACTATTGATTTTTATTTTACGTGCTACATTATCACATTTCATAATATTTAATATTTCGCATTTAGCAGGAGTTTATTTTTCATTACCTATTTTTGTTGATGATAAAGGGAAGAAAAATATAAAATTTAATATATGCATATACAAAAGGGGAGTTATTCAAAATAAGAAAAGTTAACCAATTTAGGGAGAGTTGCATTATATTTTATAATAAAAATATTTACATGTTTGTCATCAACAAAAAGAGGGAGATTGTTAATACCACAGATATTGATTTTGATGACAACAACTATATAAATACAAGTACTAATGTTTTTGCAAGTTGTATGGAATATTTTGCAGAGTATTATAGAGGTACAGGATAATCGATTTTGGATTCTGATAAGTAAAGAGACTAAGATCAAACTTAGAGATCAAGACAATTGAAGGCACATGAGTTTAAAGATAAAAGATAAAGACATAAATAGTTCAAGTCTATAATTTTTTGTTAATTTGTTAAAGTCCTTAGAATAACAACTTTCTTTTCTTTAAATACTCTCTCACTAAAATATTTGTTTTATTTTTAAAATATATTTCAACAAATATCTTATAAAAGTTTATATATTAAAAAGTATCAAAACTAATTTTATATGATTTACAAAATATTAGAATTTTATAACACTTTAAATGTAATAGTGTTTTTCTCAAAATACAAGGGTATGTCGACATACCCTACCTATATATGTCGACAAATGTACCACTAAAGAGATATTTTTTAAATTTTGAACAGTTGTGATTTTTTTTCTGTATCTCTTTGCGAATAGACATGTCCCTTCAAACATTATATGACGGGGACTAGAAAAGTATTTTAATATCTATTTTCTCACTTTTCTTCTTACTCCAAATTCTCATTATATATTTCACGAAATCCACTTTCTATACTCTTCGAATTCACTCAAAATCAAATTTATACTTTACTATTTTATTATTTATAATCTAATCTCTAATTTGCAAGTATGCTATCATCAATTCAAAGATCAAAATGTTATCAAAGCACTGTAAGATATTGAATGAAAAGTACAACCATTTGTATTTGGAATTAATAACTCTATACTACTATTTGTATAGATGTGCTTGTTGTCCTTCAAATCAAGCGGACATGCTTGTTACTCATTTAAATCGAGTGAGTGATCTTGTTGCCTAGTTAAATAAAGATAGTCTACCCTGAGCTTAGAAAGTCAGAAGGGTGTATCTTGTTGCCTTTAAATAAAGATTGCATTCTGGTTTGCCTCATACCTAATTAAAGTAGGCATTTGAAAGGAAATCTGTACAAGTATTGTATAGGACTAGATGTAGGATTGGTCAACCCAACCAATATAAAACTCCTAGTGTCATCTCTGTTGCTTTTACTTTATTTTCACTACATTTATTTATATTGATGACTGACTATTAATATATATATTTGTATTGATTATCTGTGTTTTGATTCAAATCTTAAAACTACGTAGAAAAGTTCCATATAAATTATAAAACACTATTCACACCCCCCCCCCCCCACTATTATTAAAGTACCCTTAAGATCCGATCACACTAGTATAATTTATGCTACACTGTTTTCCATGGTAACAATACCCACTAAGCATACGTCTTATGTATATAGTTTAAATGATTACAAGTTTGTGCCTGTAGATGGAAAGTAATTATCGCAACTTGATTAATATGCATAGAAATAACCTTTCGTGCTATTTTTTTTATAACATGGCACAGTTCTCATCAGATGGGATCAAGCAGGAATAACCATGATTTGAAGTCTCATAACAAATGGATAGTATTCTACATCCATTTACTTAATATCCCTTTTCTCCAAGAACGGACTCAAGAGATAAGTCCCCCTACTGGTTGATTAGTAAGAACACAACCGAGCCGGACCTTATTTAGACGAGTAATATTTTGATGTTCAGTCCGTCACCACTTGGTTTGACGCAGTACTTGTATCCTTTATGTTATGAATACTCTTCGTATTTCTTTTCTGTTAGTAGGACCACCATTATATCACATGTGTTTCTACATGTTCTCATTTAGTTGGGATACCCCTCTTGCAACAACTCATAACTTAATGAACCTAATATTACGACTAAATTGCAAGACCAAAGTCCATTAAGGTATGAGTCATTGGTGTTGGTATCCTGTAATAAACATAAGTCCATTAAGGTATGAGTCATTGGTGTTGGTATCCTGTAATAAACATAAGTATAATGTATACAGTTGGAAATGTCCTACCTAGTTACTTAGTATCTTATGTTGGAACTGAAGCAAACCCCAATTGACCATTTAAGACTTCAAATCCAAGGCGAACCCACTTTTTTGTATTCGCTACCCCTACAAACAAATGTATATTCTTATGGGTCCTACGGTTGGAGATGTCCCAGATCAGTATAATGTATATACAACTGCCAGTAGCCCTTTGCGGAGGGCGGACTTCTATTGTGTAACATTACTCACCTCATATCCCAACCCATACCAATGACCGCATTATTTATAATTAACCCAAATATTAGGCTAGATCCAATAGTCCACAACCACCATAAATGTATTCTTGAGGCCATATAATTTAAACTAAAAACTTATTATGCCTCCCCGGTTAAATTATTAGTATCATCTACTTGCTCTGAACTTACGTCTTATTTCAATAATGTTAATAAATATCATTTATTGCTTCTTTTCTATCAATAAATTTAAGTATCATTTACTACTTCTTTTCAAGTAATACAATTAAGTATCATTTACTACCTTTTTCCTATTAATGTAATTAAGCACTATTTACTACTTCTTTTCAATTAATGTCCATGTTAACTTAATTACTACAACTTTTATAATGCTTCAATTCATTGTCTTATTTTATTAATACAATTGTCAACGAAATTATTTTTATTTATAACACTTTACTCTTATATTTAGGGATTTGTCCATCTTAGTGCATTGGAACTATATCATCCCAAAAAGAAAATGGTACCGCTGTAATTTTTCATAAATTATTTAAAAAATGAATTGTGTTTTATTTGAAATTACAAGGAACTACCTTTAATGTGTATATTGAAATAGATTGTTCAAGTTAAGGTAAACATCCCTATTTTGCATATCTCATTCCTTTGGGCATATTCATTGTTATTTCAAACGATGCACTTTCATATATAATTGTAATATTGGATAATTTATAAAAATTCACATAGAAACATTCTTCATTCTAATGTACTAAAATATAAACTTAAATCCCAATCAAATTTGAAAAAATTTCAATTCAAATTTAACAACTTATAACATTCACATAATGAAATCTAGAATCAATATACAATCATATTAATGACTTATCTCATAGCTTTTAGGGACTACTTTCACCCTTGCATTTTAGATTCAGGTTTATACAACATTGAATCAAAGTTAACAATCAACTGAATATGTAGGAAAGGATCTCAAGTTCATATTATTTATATATATATATATATATAAGCCTACAATTCCATAATTTATATTCAGGCGTAAAAGGAACAGTTTCACAAATGATATAAATTCGATATTATGTAAAACACATAATTTTTCACTCACCTTTAAACTTCCAAATCTCCAGGCCTAAATCTGTTATTCTTATTTGACTCCTTTTCTTTCTATCAAAATATGCATCTAAAGTATATGCATACTTATTAGAATTATAGATCCAAGAAAAAATTTGAATCAAACGTAGTCAAAATTTATAGATCTGGATTTTACCAATTTTCCCCGAATCGATTTACCCCTATTCTTCTTCTCTTTTACATCCCGCTATTCTCCATACACATACACACACTATTTTATAGTTTATAATTTTTAGAAGTAGTGGAGAAAAGAAAATGGCAGATGTTTGCTTCTTGGTTCAGAAAATCTGAGAAGAAAAGTGAGGGATTATGCATGTATTTGTGGACACTCGAATCAATTCTATATGTTAGATTAAATTGTATTAAATTCGGGCTATTAGGTCGATGTTCATTCTCAATTGCCAAAGCGTCATGGGTCGATCGGTTAACAGGGGACAGTCGACCGTTAGGGGTCGACCAGTCCATATACCAGTGTTGATCAGTCAACGTTATTTAATTAACATGATTTGTTTCCTTTGATAATATATTTCCTTTAATACACTTTGAATTATTCTCAATTTCAAATTTAATAACTTTTTCATTTGAATTCTAATCGTAAAACTTTATATATGAAAGTTAATTAGAAAATCGCCATGAACAGAGTGGTACAAGTTTCATAGCCAAATTTTGTCCATTTTTGAGTTTAAATAATTATTTATTAATTCTTTTTAATTAACTACTGTTTAATTTACGGCGTGTTACACCTTCTATGATGTAAATCAATGTTCAACCGATTATTCATGTAATATATAGTTTTTGATACGTTTAGACTTTTGTACTTAGTCGCTTACCAGGTAAGTTGGTAGTATGTTTGTTTGTCTTGTTTTTTGTTGAAATTGTGTACTTAGCTGGTAGTACATATTAGTACTACAAGTATTAGATGGTATACAATATACTACATGTCAATATATGTTCGAATCACGGTACATAAGTTTTGAACCTTTGATCTCTCGCATCAAATCGAAGCACCTAACCACTAAGATAGTAGTGTTGGTCAAGTTTGAAGTATGTTCATTTTGCCTATGTATTATTTGCGTGCTCTTCTCTAACTGATGATCACTTTTTTCTTAGAAAAAAGTGCGATTATAGTTTCATCGCGCATGCATATATAGTCGCATCTTACAAATGCAGTTTTCGCTGCATCGATATATTATGATTTTTTTATGGCGACTTCACCCTTGCATCATCATTAAGATGCAGTTTATACTACCTCACCCTATTGTGATATTCTCTCTGCTACCTTAGGGGGTGGGTGGAGGACATTATTTTTTGGTAAGGCATAATTTAGAAAAAGAAAAATAATGCCACTGTTGGATTTGCCACATGTCTTTCATCCGTGCACTTTTTTTATTACACGATGTGAATTGCAGACTTGGATTTAGATGTGATAACTTGATTATGGCTGGCTAAATTTAGTTTTGATGGGATAATTTTGGTTTAGGCGGGAGAATTTAGTTTAGGCAGAATAATTTGATTTGAAATGCTGAAATTAGCATGATGTTGCTAAAGGCTTGCCACATGTCTTGAGGTTATTTTGTTCAATAAAGTGCGTTGATTTGCCTTGGTAGCGGATAATAATACACTGCAGTACTCCGTGTCGATAGGGAAATTCTGTTGGTGCTCTGGACGTGCATTGTAACTTGAGAATTTTGTTATGTAATTCTAGTGCTAGATTTTGGTGGCACAACTCAAATTGGGATTGTATTGATTGGTGGCATAAGGTCTTAAGGTGTGGGACAGTGAGGTGTGGAGTTCATGGAGACGCGGACGTTGCATCATCTGGAATGTGTATAGTTCATGAAAGTTGTAGCTTTAAGCTCGTTGCGCTCCATATTGCGCTAATCCTTTTGCTGAAGACTTCAAATGCCCAATCTTATCCTTTCATTTCTATGTGATAAGTAGGTGCAAAAACACCCACTAAGCGTACATCTTATGACTAGTTTTGAAATGATTACGAGTTTGTGCATGCGGAGGGAAATAAATCATCAAAACTTTAGTTATATGTATATAAATACCCCTCTTTACTTTTTTTATTACTTGGCACATTTCTCGTTCGGATGGGATCAAGCAAGAGGGGAAGTCTCATAACAAATGGATTGTATTCTACATCCATTTACTTATTGTTCCTCTTCTTCAGCATTGGACTCAAGACCAGTGCTCCCTTGTTAGTTGATCGAAAAGAGCACAACCGAGTCGGACCTTGTTTAGATTGGCCATATTTTTGATGTTCAGTCTATCACCATGTGGTTTGACACGGTGCTTGTATCCTTTGTGTTCCGAATACTCTTCGTATTCCCTTTTTGTTAGTAGGACCACCAGTATATCACATGTATTTCTACATGTTCTCCTTTAGTTGGGATACCTCTTCTACATTATCGATCAATATTTAACTTATCATTCATGTAATATATAGTTTTTGACACATTCAAAATTTTGTACTTAGTCGCTTAACAGGTAAGAGGTGGTTTGTTTTTCTTCTTCTGAAATTGGATACTTAAATGGTAGTACATATTAGTTATAAGTCTTATATGGAATACAACGTAGTATATGTTAATGTATGTTCAAATCACGCTACGCAAGTTTTGAATCTTTAAACTTTCATAAAACAAAACCGAAGCACATAACCACTAATACAATGGTGCCCACCAAGTTGGTAGTATGTTGATTTTGCCTATATATTGTTTGTATGCTCTCCTCTAATTGATAATCATTCTTTTCTTGAAAAAAGTGCGAACATAATTTCATCTCAAATGCGTATATAATCGCATCTTACAAACGCAGTTTTAGCTGCATCGATATATAGTGATCTTTTTTAAGCAACGTCACTTTTACATCATCACTAAGATGAAGTTTCTTGTACATTGCCCTGTCATGATATTCTCTCCACCGCGTTGGGGGTGGGGTGGAGGACATTATTATTTGATAAGGCATAATTTAAAAAATAATAATAAGTGTCGAACTTTTGAATTTTATCTGTGTGCTACTATTGGCATCCAAAAAATGCTTTTGGCTCCCAGAACTAAAGGCCATTATGCAAAAGTTTGGTCTCCTGCTTCCTAACACTAACTATCATTTTATTTTAAGTAAATAGGCATCCAATTATTTCAAAATACAAAAGTTATCTGCTATTGTTGAATCTAATTCAACTTTTTTCAAAACACAATAAAAATCATATAACATACACAAAAAATTCAAAATAAAATAATAAAATTTATTTTTTCGACCATATTTGGAAGATGAAATTTTAAATAAAATCTTACAAGATCGGTTAAAAAATAATTTGTAAAATCAACATGCATGCCTTTTGGAGCATTTTATTGATTGTCTTCTTCAATATTTTCAATATCAGATGTTTTTTATTCGATACGACAAACGCATACCAAGTTTTATTTTAATTAATATCCTCCGTCTAACAACCAAAAAAATAAAGAAAATATAAGTGAAAAAATGAAATACATGTTGTATGATTAAACATTACAATTCAATAACTTACACTAGGATTTCCGATTACAACACCATCAAACTTTACATTCTTCAAATTTGTGTTAGTTACAAGATCATTAAACTCATCCTAAAATAACAAAAAGAAAACTCTAAACAACAAATCTAATTTCTAAAAAAATTGATCTCTTTAGGTTCAATTAAATTAAGATCATCCACTAAATCTTCACTTAGCTTTACTTATCGAATAAAAAAGAGATTTTGTTCTTTGGCGTTATGTTTTGATTGTTTTATTTTTTAATGCCATATTGAGACGGTGTAAGTGAGTTTTCCTCAGAGAGATGAAGAGGTTAGGGGCTAATTAGCGTTGAATGAAAAAATAAATTTAGGTGGCCATAAGCATATGAAAGGAACTAATGAGTAACAGTTTTGTAATGGTAGCCTGAAGCATTTTCATGAATGCCAATAGTTGTAACAACCAAAATTCCAATGGTCCGAATTTTCCGTAAAAATGATAAAACCCAAGCCCACTGAATCCCGAGTTGGATATTTGGTATCCTGCGAATATGCAACGACAAATATATCACAGCTCAATAATTTATCTAACAGCGGGATTGACTAAAATATAATAGTAAGTAAATACTCATCCAAATAATAACACTTTCTAAGCAAGTGTCATAAAGTAGAGAAGTCTCTTCCATCTATCTAACCTATAGGATGTTATGAGGAGGGGTTAAGAACAAAAGTTCCAGTGAATCAATAAATTGTATATTTCTAAACTCAATTATACATATATCGTTTTAGTTCCATTTACTTTTATAATAGTTCATTAGATTGCAATACTCCCGCCTCTATTCATGAACCGTGTCCGTCTACTCCATAGTAGATTAAAACATAATAACTAATGTATGCATATATGTAGCTATATGCCCAGTGATCATATCGGTCCTAGGTACCATCCATGGTACCTTCCGTAACCTCCTCGAAAAGGGATCCATCGTCTTGCTTCAAGAGCGTTCCGTAACTACATCTGTAAAGGACCGATTCGTAATGCCTATAATACAAATGCTCCATCATCTTGCTCCGTAGCTATATCTATAAAGGACTGCTTCGTAAGGCCTACAATATAGATACCCCATCGTCTTGCTCCATGAGCGTTCCGTAGCTAAATCTGTAAAGGACTGCTTCGTAAGGCCTACAATATAGATGCTCCACTACTTAATACGAAAACGTAAATCGTGTCTGCACTAGTCTATGTCAGTGTTCGGACATCCACAATGTACCACCAAATGCATACATTGAGGACTACATAATCGTTCTATCTACTATCTGAATCTCGCTAACAAGGTCTATCTTGTACGGAATTCAGTCGGGGCTATATCTATAAAGGACTGCTTCGTTACGCCTAAAATACAGATATTCTAGTTGGTACGTCTCTTTTTCATCGTGGCTATGGCCCCACGCAGCCACCCCTCAACTAACTGAAAGACTTCTAAAGAGTTAACTGGTCGTGCCCTACTGCAAACAATCTAACAGCCAAATGGCGGTGCCCCTTATCCAATGTCTCGATAGTGAAAGAATCATTGGCCTGTTGGTTTAACTCTAGTCCTTCCCGAAATCGCTCTTGATCTTGATGCTGGCCTATATCCGCATGCGACTATCCTTAAACTTACTTGCAAGTGCTAGACATACGAATACCCTACTCCGAACACCTAGCCATTCTGACTGCCAACAAAGATTTGCTTCGTTGGGCCTACAATGCAAATGCAGTCAATTTTTAAAACACGATGCAGACATCCTAAATATACTTGCAATTTGTGTATGAATGCAATCTTTTGAAAATTTAAAACACTTTTCATCCAATTTTTTCCACACTCCTATTAAATAGGGGTGTAGTTCAACGAATTTTGTATCCAAACCCTACCATACAACTTTAAATATTCGAATTTCAGAAAAATCTAATTTTTTGAATTCGATCTCTTATGTCAGAAAGAAGGTAGAAAACGGAAAAAAAATTAAATTTCTCCGATTTTCTTTTACGCACATCATCCTCCGTACTTAGGATTTAGGTTACTATTCTAAAAAAAATATTTACTTCCCCAAGCACGGTTTACATAAGAAACTATCCCTTTTTAAATTTTTCTGTTGATGTTACTGTTGCTTTCTTTAAATTTATTATTTTCCTTTTAGTTATCTAATTCTGCTTTTACTCTTTTTTTTTTATACAGCAACTAAATACGGCTATCATTTAGAGCAAGGAGGTCTAGGACCATGTCCACTTTGACACAGAAAGGCCATACTCTACGAGTTCAAGTAACTCGTATTCTCTTCCTACCGCCTATTACTTGTTACCAACTTACGCTATATTACTCATGACGAATAAAATCTATTCATCTCTTCCATTTCATGCACAAAAGGGAATAACTAAGTCTCGTTTACTACAATGGATAAGGGTTTCAATATATGCAGTCTCTATCTTACAAAACAACTAAGCTTGGGGAAATTTTCTCTTTACCTTTCATTTTTTTCCAACTAAGGTCTACCTATCCCAACCACGTGTGTCTTATGACTTTAATAATATCATTTCACTATTCTTCTATAGTCTACGCACATGAAGCAACATTTCTAGGTTTTCACTAGTGTCCTATACACCTTACGGGAACTTTTATTATTACTAAGAGTAATTACTGCTATAACCTTATACTTTTCCTGTTACACCTAAAAAATGATTCATATCTACTCCATATTTAAAATTCTTATTTGGTTTGGTATTTATCAGATTTTATTCAAAAATTAAACTTCTAAATTTTATCCTTTTAAAAAATTATTTACTTTTCCACCAAGCCATCTTATTTTAAACATGTCTTGCTTGTTCTTAAAACATTTTTCTTTTTTCTTGACTCTAAAAAATGAACTCGCGTGTTTTCAAAATATCCTCTTTTTTTTAATATATTTTCAAATTTACTAAAACTAGGGTAAATAAGAACAATTATTTTATCAAAAATCTCTTAACTTTCCTACTCTTTCAATTACTTAACCTTGAAGGAGGTACTAACTTACTACACTTAATGTTTTATACCTTAATGTATTGGAATTACTTTCTTTTATGAGAAATCATTAACGTTAAAACCTTCTATGAATCCTTTAAAGGAGGATTTCATGTTTATGGTATATTATAAGGAATTTATTTTATATTTTATCTAAATAGGCTATACAAAATATGATGCTTTCCATACCTTGTACATCTCTTTCGCGTATTCCTTATAGCTTGCACATAACAATCTTTATTTGTGATTCGTAGAAAATTATATCATTATTCATTTCATTCCAATAGATTAAGGTATGTTTACTCTATATTTACTTGCATAAGATATTTCCTACTATATTCATTAATTTATCATACATTATTTTCCAAAAGAACTCATTTTTATAACTTCTTTATAATTAGAAAATATTTTCGTGTGCTTATTTAGATAATAAATGTACATACAAACCATTTTAGAAATTATCTCCAAAACTCATTTGGGTCAAAATAGATGTTGCGTAAAACAACGTTGCTACAACCCAAAAATACTAATATATGGATCCAATTCAAATAAATATTAATAAATCCTGTATGCTATGTAAAAAAAATTATTTTGGGAGCCACCTACTATAACAATAGCATCATAGTCCATGCCTCCTTTATTTTTACTGGAAACAGTTATTATAATAATGAACGCTGTAACCTACGTTTTCGATACTTAACACACTCTAGATTTTTATATTTAAAGTTTTTGTTTACCTACAAAGAAACTAGTGAGCTATACATGCTCTATAATTCTTCAAAATGAATTCCACTTTTAACAAAATTTACATCCTATAAAAACCAATTTAAATTTCATACCACTTATTTTTTTCAAAAACCCAATATTTACTTCCTCAAATATATTAACAATTATATTTTTCAACTTTTCAATTCAAAAGTTTCATTTTATTGGGTTAGACGTAAATTTGACTTCTTTTTACTAAAACCTTTTATTCCTTCCAAAATATAAACACTCTTTCGCTATTCCTATGGAACTTCCCTACTTCCTATAACATATGAATACTAATTTCCTCTCAAAATATGATTTATTTGTATGCTATAAATCGGTAATAACATAAAGCTCAACATATTTAGGTCATCCCAAACCCAAGTGGCAAACTAAGCACAAATATACTTCTAAAAACTTTCCATATGTTAAAATCCGTAATTGGAGACTATTTGGATTTTAATACACAATATATTTATATTTTATTCAAAAATACAAATATGTTCACTCACCATCTACCTAGGAATCCTAAACCTAGGCTTTGATACCAAATGTAGCAATCTGAATTCCAGTGGCCCGGATTTTTCGCAAAAAAGCTAAAACCCAAGCACACTGAAGCCTGGGTTGGGTATCTGGTATCCTGCAAATAGGGAAAGACAAATATATCGGAGCTCAATAATTTATCTCACAGCGGGATTGACTAAAATATAGTAGTAAATAATTCACCTAAACAATAACACTTTCTAAGAAAGTGTCATAAAGCTGAAAAGTCTCTGCCATCTACCTAACCTATAGGATGTTATGGGGAGGGGTTTAGAAAAAAAAGTTTTGGTGTATGAATAAATTATATACTTCTAGGATTAATTCTACATATATCGTTTTATTTCCATTTACTCTTATATTAGGTTCATTGGGTTACAATACTCTCGTCTCTGTTCGTGAACCATGCCCGTCCACTCCATAGTAAATTATAACCTAATAACTAATATATACATATATGTAGCTATATGCCCAATGATCATATTGGTCTTAGGTACCACCCATGGTACCTTCTGTATCCTCCTCGAAAAGGGCTCCATCGTCTTGCTTCGAGAGCATTCTGTAACTACATGTGTAAAGGACTACTTCGTAAGGCCTAAATACAGATGCTCCATCGTCTTGCTTCGTAGCCATATCTGTAAAGGACTGCTTTGTAAGGCATGCAATACAAATACTCCATCGTCTTGCTCCACGAGCATTCTATAGCTATATCTGTAAAGAACTGCTTTGTAAGGTCTACAATACAGATGCTCCACTACTTACTATAAAAACGTAAATCGCGTCCTCACTAGTCTATGCCAATGCTCAGACATCCATAATGTACCATCCAGTGCGTACACTGAGGACTACGTAATCGTTCTATCTACTATCTGAATCCCGCCAACAAGGTCTACCTTATACGGAATTCGGTCGAGGGTTTTCTATATCTGTAACAACCAGGTATTTTCAACCATTCGCATCCACACATGTCGGACTTGAATTGCTCAAAATACTGCATTGTAAATAAAATTTGGCAAATCTCAGAATATACAGTAAATAAAAGTCACAGATCACATACACAGAGTAATAAAGTGCAGCGGAAGTAAAAGAAATAGTAGTTCATGAAGCTACTATGTAAATATATCAGAGTTACATAAGATACAACAGAAGAAATAAAGTACAAAAGAAGTCTCAATGCATATAACTCAACTAATACAAGAGCTGAAAAGGAACAACAGACTGAAAAGATAAAACTAGACAAGCAGATAATCTCCAGCGATTCCAATCTCCAGAAAGTGAAAATCCAAATCTGTGAATACTCAGGCTGACCCGAGCGTAAATAAAAATACAAACACTCGAGTCAGGACATACATACTTATACAATGTAAACCAACTCAAGTGAACTGTAGTAAAAGTAAAAGTAACTTAAAGGATGCTTGGGACCACCCATCCTCTAAGGATCCGTTAAACTATTTACTATGTAGTAATATTTCGCTATTATAATAATGTCTAACAGTAAAATAAACTTACTTTTTAACAGCGTTAAGGGGTTACCCATATAGCCCTTAACACAAATAATGCCTGTAGTCTATACAACACCTGCATATCTCCTGGTCGGGAGACTACGAGAAGATGCTCTATAGGTACGACACAAATAGAAACTCGTAGTAAAGGCTCGATATGGTAGGTGACATGGCACACAAGGCAATGCCAGTGTAGATATACCAATTACGCACACGGGCTGGTGGTAACGTAGCAGCCACTACGCCCACCTCGGAACACATTCCCAAAATCGGAGGGGCGCCCAAACAATCACAAAAGCAATAGAATGGTATCGAAGAAATGTCTCCGACCAGAGGAGCTACCCCTTTTGGCCCGAGATCGCTCTTGTTTTAGCCACCTTATGCCAACTCATGGGAGTTGGGTCTACATAATATACCTCAAGAACGTCTCCACCATCCTACTTCATTCTAAAATCTCCACTACACACACGGTTGTCAAAGTGGTTTTCGGTATCGACAGAGAGTATGCCCATGTCCAATCCCGGTCTCTTTGCCACCCAATCGTTATTATAACCCGTGGTTATAACTTAAAAATAATATTTTATACTTCGAAATAAAATATCACTTCAAATCCAAATCTTTATCAAAACAAAGAATAAATCATTTCCAAACCATTTCAATATATCAACATACCATATCTTTCAAATTCAAATATTTATCAAAATAAATATCAAGTCATTTCTAACCATTTTAATATATTAAGTTATCATATCTTTCAAAACATCATTTTTCAAAACATTTTAAGACATAAATATAATGTCTTCATTTTCAAATCATTTTAATATCAAAATATCATATCTTTCAAAACTTCATTTCAAATCATTTAATATTAAAAACTTCATTTCAAATCATTTTAATATCAAAATTTCATATCTTTCAAAACTTTATTATATAAGTTCAAATCCAAATATTTAACTTTGAATACCTTCTAAAATTCAAGATAACATTCATTTATTATCCTTTCAAATCATCTTTTAAAATGATTTATGTTCCCTCAACTTAATTCATTTAAACCATTTAAAAGTGGAGTTATTATACTTTCAAATCAAGTATTCAATTTCCAAAGTTTCAAACCATTCTGAGCTCATTTACTTAGTTAAAAACCATAAACATTGAAAATTTCAACCTTTCACGGCATTCAGAAAAAGCTGTTGTAAGTTATATTTGAAAACATTTCAATATGAACCATTTAAACATTATAAAAAATCATATTTTAACATTCAAAGATGTTCATTAAAATACTCTTTTAATTTATGATTTTTATAAAGCAAACCTTTACAGAAAAATCTAAATTTTTCAATAATTTCACTTAACAAATTCAATTGTACAATTTTTCCATTTTTACATTTGACACCTTATTAACACTTACATTTTCAAATTTCCATTTCAAAATTAAACTAAATTTCCAATTGATTTCATTTAACTAAACCTTTAATTGAACCAAATTTCGCATTTCCAAGTCAAGTTGTAGTTTAAAATGACACATTTAAGCATTCATTTATTTAACCATTTAAATTCATAGAAAAATCAATAATACTTTAATAAATCACTTAAATTCAAATTTAAAAATAAAATTATCATATTTACCATTTCCAAGTTAAATTAAATTTCCATTTTATTTATATAACTTAAATATCATTTTTAACCAAATTTCCAAATTTCCAAACTTAAGTTATATTTCAATAATCCAATTTAACCATTCATTAATTACATTTTTAACTCATAGAAAAATCATAATTTCTTTATTTTAAAACATTTCAAAAATCTATTTAAATCAAATTTTCATAAATTTACATTTTAAATCACCTAAAAAATTTATTTATATAACTTAAATGTCATTTTAAAAGACAAAGTCCAAATTTCCAGATTTAAGTTATATTTCAAAAATTCAGTTTGATCATTTCATTGTTCAACATTTTTAACTTATACAAAAATCAAAATTTCTTATTTAACATTAAAGAATCCAATTTAAATCAAATTTTCATAAATCTACACTTTTAAGAATAATTAAAAATATTCAAAATACTTGATAAAATACCCGCGGGCCTGTATATAGTTTTCTAACCTAGGTCAAGTGATACGGATATATATCATTTCAATCCGCAGTTTAAAAAGAAAAATCCAGGTTCTATCATTTCAAACCCGCGATCCCAAGTCAAAATAAATAATTAAAAACCGTTCAGGCCTATCATTTCAGCCCATAACGATTTTTCCCTATTCTAAAGTCCGTTCAGGTATGTATCATTTCAACTGATTCTAATCTACAGGGAACTTGCAGTGTGACAAACGGATATAAATGAGCAGTTAACAACATATATACATGACAGATGATATGACATAAAATTTAACAGGTTTAACATCATATATAAATAATCATAGGCAGTTATAACATAATATATCATTCTACGCATTCAATTGTTGTCGCTTCACAATTGCATAAGTATAAATGTTAGGTGAGATTTACTCACCTCTAAATGCTGGAGATAACAAAACCAATGACATAATGGAATCAAAAGCATGATGACAAGACTGCGGACTTAAGTGGAGAGCAAATCTAAGCTACAAATCTTGTGTTACAACCCAAACAAAAATCAAAACAATTTATAAATACAATACCAATTTGAAATGAAATAACTTTTGAATAAAAAGAGATATGAATGCACAATCTTTTGCCTTGACTTCTCTACTATTTGGCACGGCCTAGGGATGTTGTTTTGCTCTGGTTTGAAAAAGTTTGGCTCAGGTTTGGTCATGTGTATGCACGGCCTAGGTAGTGGAATATGGTGGAGAAGGTTACAACATGAAGTGTGAAGAGGTTTAAGGCAAATAGTATCGTTCTGGTCAACAAAAGGGCTCGGCCTTGGAGTGGTTTGGCTTGGCCATTCAAGTTTAGGTCTGGATAGTGGTTTAAATGATGAGTAGGGATCTGGACAATGAGGTGGTGGCGGCCTATGGTGGTGGTCAAGGTGGTGGATGAAGGTATGAAGTGATAAGATGGCTAGCATGGATGTTTCAAGGCTTTATGTATTGTTTTTATGGAGTTTTGGTTCATGGGGGCCTCGGCCATGTCAATTTCAGATCTGGACAGAGGCTAAGATGATGTGTAGTGGTGGTAGCAAGGTGGTGGTGGTGGTTAGAGGTGGTGTCCGTGGTGTATAATGAAGATGTGAAGGTGATAAGGTGATGGCTTGCATAGTTAAGGGTTTTCAAGGCATGTTGCATAGTTTTTGTGGAGTTGTTCATCATGGAGTGGTGTGGCCAGGTCAAATCAGAGGGGTAGGTGGGTGATGGTGACAAGGAAGAGGTAGTGAGGTGATGGCCATGGAAAGCAAGTGGTGGCCGAGCAAACAAGCTAGAGAATCAAGGCAAAAACCATAGGAAAACAATGGAAAAAAAAGAGAAAAAGAAGAAAAAGAAGGAGAGGCCATTATCCCATCTTCTTGCTGCGAAAATGAGATGGAATGAGGTATGCTTCATGTGAATATGAGTTAAGAAACTCACGGCTACAATCAGGTAGTGTGCGGCCAAAGAGAAATTGAAGGGTCGTGAGCAAATGAAAGGTCTTGGTACATGAAAAGTCTTAGGTTTTCAAAGTTAAGTCTCTTCACATTTCCTTTTCTTAAATTCAAATAAAACAAAAATATAATTTCCGTAAATACATTTAAAAACCGAAACAAAGTGAAATAAAATGAAAATATACAATAAATTTTAAAGAAAATAGGAAAAGAATAAAAGAAATTGCTTTAAAATTCAAAACAGGGTTCAAAAATTACAATTAAAACATCACTGGCTTTGAAAAAAATACCTACTTCATTTTAAAAATATTCTAAAGCAAAATTTTGAAATAAAATACTTCATTTATCATTTCTAAAATGAAATAAATAATTTAAATTAGAGAAAATAGAAAAGGAACTGAAGAAATTGTTTAAAAATTGGGAACAGGACTTAAAACATACAAATAAAATATCACTAGCCTTAGAAAATTTCTATTTCACTTTAAAACAAATAAAAAGTCAAATAAATAAATAAACGAGGAAGAAAACAAAGTGGGAATGAGAATAAAATAAGTTCTTAAGAAAAATATAAAGATAAATAAAGAATTACTTTAATTATTTGAAACCAGGAATCAAAACTTACAAACATAATACAACTGACATTTGAAAACGTCAATTACACTTTTAAAAATGTTTTAAAACCAAAATATATACATAGCGTTTTATTTTACACATGAAAACATAAATTAGAACATTACATGACCAAATAAGATCTTATTTATAAAATTTAAAATAAATAATTTTTGTTAAATACAGCAAATTTCACACAATAGTTAAAAAGGCAAAACTTCCACACTATAAATCATATTTCAACGAAACGAAAAACAGTGTTCTTAAAATGTTATTTACTTTCATAATAAAAGATAAAATTAAAATTTTCAAACTTTTAAATTTTAAATTTAAAAGTCAAAGTTTGACCGTATTGACCAAAATTCACCTTTTTGGAAAATATTCTTTTTTAGTCATGTTTTGGATGATAATTCATATCAAAATCAAAGTTTATATTTTAAAATAACAAAATTATCTAAATTAAATATAATAAAGTTAAATCAAAATTCAATTAAAATAATTACAAAATACAGGGTTGTTACAATATCTGTAAAGGACTGCTTCGTTAGGCTTACAGTACAGATATTCCAGTTGGTCTGTCTCTTTTAAATCGTGGCTATGGCTCTATGCAACCACCCCTTAACCACCGAAAGATTTCTAAAGAGTTAAATCTAACATCTAAATGACGGTGCCCATCGTCCAATGTCTCGATAGTGAAAGAATCATTGACCTGTTGGTTTAACTCTAGTCTTTTCCGAAATCGCTCTTGGTCTTGATGCTGGTCGATATCTTTGCATGCGACTATCCTTAAACTTACTTGCAAGTACCGGACATACGAATATCCTACTCCGAACATTAAGACCTTCTGACTGCCTACAAAGATCTGCTTCGTTAGGCCTACAATGGAAATGCAGTCAAGGCATACTCTTTTGATGGAACACCTACAAACCTGCCTCCGGAGATGCAGCTTCGTTAGGCCTATCCAAAGGCCCATCCTAAAGTATCCTCACGTCCTATTAAAGTCTCGTACTTCCTTCTAGCCCAAAATAACTAAATTGGACATGCTTCTCTTTTGCTGAAATCTGTGATGAACTACTTCGTTAGGCTCTTCATCCTTTGGGCTACTCCAAACGCATCTCACTCTTTTATTAGACCCTAAGTTTAATCTTTTAATTTGTGTTTACTTTACTTTTCCTATTCTGTTGGCTACTTATTTACCTTAGTTAGCATATTCTTGCCCTCGTTTCACCTCTGTCTATTATGAGATATCCATTTATTTGATAGGGAATGCTGTTGGTATGAGTCACATTCATTACCTTGCTTATTTAACTTAATATAAATCTTAAGTTCATTAAAAAAAACGTCTTTTATCATTCCTGCTATATTTGCTTATTGACTTAACATAGATTATTTAAACAAGCTTCTACCATTATTATTGCTCATTAATTTGTTCATAGTCTCAAAATAAGCTTTCTGTTCTTATTACTTAATTATAACATATGCTATAATTCTATCTGTAATTGTCATTTTTTCTTCTTTTATAGTCCGTACATCATTCTTGCATTTCTTTTCTATTCTAATATGCTTTTTTTATTATGATATAGAATATTTTTTTATTCTCTTATATTATATAATTCACTTATCATGATAAATATCATCTTAAGTAGTCTACGTAGTGAATGCAGACTAGGTTCATTGTCGTTTACAGCTTCAAGTTCTTGTCTAATAATTTGCTTGATTCATGTCATACTTTGCTTTATTATCTTCTATTCTAGGAAATAATTCTATTTTATTTGGTTGGTTATGAAAACTATATTTAAAAATACATTTTCATATTTTAATATTAAATACCACTATAAACAATAATTCGTAACTGCTAGATATTTCTTTTACTACTTTGGAATATGTGAAATACAGTGGTTTCTCCATTTATACTAATTCCTTTTTTCTTTCTTTTATTCTAGCACTTACATTCATTGTTGTCTTTTAAATATTAAATTATAGAAATGTATCCTATTTTTTAAACCAACCAATTAACCTTTTAGTTACTCCCATATCCAGTTATTAAATTAATTAACTTTTCTCATTTTAACGTAATTTATAAACTTTTATTACTTTACATCTTAATTCTTTCATTTCAGTATTCTTAATTATTTAATCCATATTCATGTTTAATCTATTCTAATCTATACCCGAAGAAAGAGGAGAAAACAGAAGAAGAATGACGCTTACATAGAAATCCAAAACGTAGAAACAGGCGTAAATAAATATTAATACTGTAAATCCTTATAGTTCAGCATAACTAAATTAATAGGATTAATTATTGAATAAAATTATCTAAATGGGAATTTAACGATAATATATCTTAAACCTAAAAGATATATGAATAAATCCACTCACATGTCATCTTTAGCTTCAATCTTTATCCCTTTTAAATTGCTACGCTTTTCTCCGCTTTTCCCCTTTTTAATTCGCTGTAAATTCACTGATTTGTTTGCGCAAATCTCTGGTTTGTTTATATTAATTCTCCAATGTTATTCGTTTATTCCTTTGTTATAACCCTATTAACTCACATTTTCTTCTAAATAAGATTCTTCTATTAATTATCCAATTAATTAGATCATACATGTGTGTGTGTGTGTTCATATATGTATGTATGTATATCCAATATTTATTGAATCTTATACGTTATAATTTCTTACCTATTTGAACATGTAAATTAATACCTCTATTAATTGATTGTATATAAAAGTTATACTTTTTTTAATTTATTCTTGTTAACTTACCTTTATCATAAACTTATTTTTTTTTTTACACGCATTCCAATTCTTTTTTTCTTTTTAACTTGGAAACAAATAATCCTATAACTGGCATTTTCTTCTAAATAATTAATTTACATTATTAACTATTGTAAGAAGGGCATATTCTTTGATTAATTGATATCCTTTTTAAAATACTCAACTAATTGCCAATTAATTAATTGATATGTTTTTCCATTTTAATTGATATCCAAATTAATCCTTATGCGTCACTCAATCATGCATTTATTAGTTGTATATATTTAAACCGACAACTCATTATCCAATTAATTGACATATAAGAGGTGAGAATAAATTGCAAATGATATCTTACAAGTGAGGTGAGAATAACAGGAACCGAGTAATTTTTACAATTATATATGATAAAATAAGATTTTTTATTTGTTAAAATTATCGAGAGTTTGTCGTACAACTTCTATACGTTTTAAAGTATATGAGATTTTTGGGCAGCCTTATAAAATTATAAAATCAATAGTTAGAAAGGCTATCTACCATAAGCTTGAAAAAGAAATTTGTGTAAAGGGAAAAAAAAGGACCATCTTTAACATGTCTCTTTGAATCTTTCCAATGTTATTTGTTTTGTTAACTCCACAGATGTTTCATTAAATCTCTTCAATTCTAAATCTGTCAAACATATTATCATTTAATGTTTAACTAAAATTAATGAAAAGCAAATTAGATATTTTTTCATTAATATATAATAAAACTATTAGTTCATTACCATTGTGTGTTGTGCTAGTTAAATTTAAAATTCTATGTAGCTTTATAAAAATAAACTGAAAAATATTTTTTCTTTTAAATACGATTCGAATTTATAATCTTGTTTATGTTTCAAAATTTTCATGAATTCATAGTGAGATTCGTACTATTAACCTTTTGTTTGCATATAAATGTATTTTTGAAACTTTACAGTCGAATCAAAATATTGTATTTCTATTACAAGTATTGAGTATTGATAAAGATAAAAGATATTGATAAAGAGGTTTCTTGGGTGTGTTTTATTTTTGGTCAACACAATCGAGTAACAGCTGTCTTTAAGAATTTCTGCCCAGTACACATCTTTTCTCTTTACTTAATTGCATCAAACAAAGACCGCTTCAACCGCGCATTGCTTTTATCCTTTTCTTTCACCAAGACATCAGTTTTCGTTTTTTTTTCCTAATTTTCTTTCTTTTAGTTATTTATAACATAAATCAAAAGACGGAAGATCTATCCTGAATTTACAGAGCATACAAGGAGGTTATCGAAAAATGAGCGCGTCGAGGTTTATCAAATGCGTGACGGTGGGAGATGGCGCGGTCGGCAAAACCTGCTTGCTCATTTCGTATACCAGCAACACTTTTCCGACTGTGAGTTTCTAATTACATTACGTGCCTAATTGATTTGATGTTTGCTAATGTGATGTAACTTAGGGTTTGTTCAATTTGAGATTTCGGACATTTGATCAAATTCTGATAGGTTTTTAGGTTTGTTATTCATATTTACTAAATATGTAACTTCACTGGAATAAAGACTCTGTGTTCATGCGTGCGTGTATATAAGTTTGGACTGTAATGTAATATTTGGTTTAATTCATTGTATATGTACTGAAAGGTCAAAATGAAGGAATGTGTCACTTATATAGTTTCGTCTGTAATTATAGCATCATAATATCTTATTTTATTGTATGTGTATGTGTATTTTGGAGACAGGACTATGTACCAACAGTGTTTGATAATTTTAGTGCTAACGTTGTGGTGGATGGAAACACAGTTAATCTTGGTTTATGGGATACTGCAGGTAATTGTGTTGATATATTTTAACTTTTATGTTCCACTATTTTAATGTTTGTCTGTAACAGGCCAAGAGGATTACAATAGATTGAGACCATTGAGCTACCGAGGTGCTGATGTCTTTCTCCTTGCTTTCTCTCTGATCAGTAAGGCTAGTTATGAAAATGTTTCAAAGAAGGTGAAATTGACTTATCTTATTCTTACATATGTAGTCATTATTTCCCCTTAGGTATTATCTTATAATTAACATACCAGTTTGCAACTTTTGTGATCTGACAGTGGATTCCTGAACTAAGGCATTATGCTCCAGGTGTTCCTATTATTCTTGTTGGCACGAAGCTAGGTAACTGTCTTTGCCTTTTACTTCTCAATTTTCAGCTGTAGCATTACCATCTTTGATTAATCCGTACTTGCATAGGTGTAGTTGCATTGTACACCAATTTTTATCTGACATACTTTACAACCATCGTAGTCTTCCGACATCTTATTTGTGTTGATATCTTAATTGTAATGTAGGGTACTGTAATGGAGAATATAAATATTGTTTGATATCTCTGCTGACAGTAAAATATTAAACTAGGTATTTCTATATGTCATTATTGATTTGTTGTTCAACATTTAGCGAATCAGTGGCATCATATACACAGCGAATCAATGGTTCCAGATTTAGATCAACCCAAATTAGGATTTTTCACTTGAAATAATTTGTAAGAAATGAAATTTTGAGCAAGATTAGTGAATTTTGGATATGCATATTAAAAATTAAAATTCAACTTGGCATTTTCTCAAAGGATCTTACATTACTAAAGTCAAAAGAATATAAATAATAAAGGTCATGAAGATTATTATTAATTGTTATTTGAATTATACGATTTCCCATTATAAATGATCACTCCAATTCCAATTGGCATCGAGTGCAAACATATTTGTCTTGAAAAAAGTTAACATTGAAATGGAGTTTGCAAACCTACAAATGCAGTAATATACCATAATTGGTGAATTTTGTATTTCTTTTTTAAAAAAATTGATCCAAGAAGTTGATCTCAATCGAGATATTGCAACCAAGGCTCGATTAAGATTTATGTTTAAGAGAATTTTCGTCGCACCTGTTGAGTATGTGAGTTATATATCACCTGAAGGTGATAGAGATGATGCTTTGTAGAAAAGACTACTGGGATGTAGTAATTAAAGAGAAAAGTGCACAAAATAAGAAACAACAATCTTTTATAGTGATTCAAAGTTGAATTATCCTACATCTGCTATGCAAATTTCCTTTTTATTTGTCCTTTCTTACAAATACAATATCTTGTTATATCACACCATTAATATGAATCTTAAGCCTTTTAGAACTTTCTAGGAAAAGAAATGACAAACCAAGAAAAAAAATCCAAAGAGATCCTCTTTATATGTAGGTGTGGGAGTCAATCTGTAACGCGTATTCATCCCATAAGAGCAGTTTACTGAAAATTCTGGGTCAATCACTACTTTCTACGTGTCATCAACTATTGATTTTTCATAACCTATAACAACCCCTTTAGCATGCAACAACTTGATAGTTGATAAAATGTACAGTTTTAAATCTCATTCATCTCACCTGATATCTCATCCGAGATCCACTTTTTGCACTTGGACGAGACAAGATTTCAAACATAATTTTTAATTGTTACGCACCCATCTCATATGAGATCTTAAGTTTTCAACCCAAGATATAAATGAGGATGTCAATATCTTGATAAAGTGCGATAGCTTTTGCCTCATAAATGCGGTAATCATCGATGATCTTATGACTTGCTACAATATCTAAATTAACAAAATGTAATAACCTCTTTTTGATAACGTGTGATCACTATATTTTGCGGCATTCATTATATTTAGTGGTTATAAATTTAACAATAGATGGTTTATTAATGACTATCAATAGCATGTGATAGCCTTCTTTTGGTTGAATGCGACAATCCTTTATATGATAACTTATGTCAACTTTTTATATGATAACTTACGTCAACCTTTAGATAATGGTTTGCAATAAGTTTAACAATATATCTTGCGATAATCTCTGCTTAGGATAACCGTAATCTTTCACATGCAACAATTCTTCAATTGATAACTTATGACAATCATTGATAATAATCTGCGAAATTTTGTCAATAATATGCGACAATCCTCAACATTAGTTTTGCGATAATTTTCACTTATAGGAGGCAGTAGCTTTATTTGATAGAATGCGACAATTCCTGCATCAACCTTCAAATGATAATATGCGATAGCTTACCGATAATTTGCGACAACTTCTAACCGTTACTTGCGATAGCCTCATTTATAGCATGTGATAGCTTCGTACTTTATAGATTGTGACACCTAATTTTCATGTGACAGCAGCTTGCGACATTATCTTCGATATAACCTGCGGTAGTTACATAACATGCGATAACATTTAACATAACTTGCAGAAACTTCATAACTTGTGACAATCTTCCACATAGCATGCGACATGCATTTTAATCACCAGGTATAATAGTTCCTTGACTACAATATGCAAACATTACGTAATAACCCTACCATTCTATGACAAATATTGTTGTATGGCTGTGATCGCCATATTTTGCGATAGCCTCTAAAGTTCGGAATAACAGTTTCAAAATTCCTAGTTGAGGTTACTATCAAATGTGAGTAATGCAAAATGTTGTATCGTGGACCTACCAAAGTGAAATTTTGGATGAAATCTTTGGAATTTGTAACCTTTTGTTATTAACATTTATAGCTACAACACAAACTATAATAAAGGAGAATTTTATATCCCTAGTTTGATGTACAGCTTCCTTCTTTCTAGTGGAAGCACAAGGTCTTTTAAGTTCTCATTTATAGCTTAGAAGCCAAATCTTCCCTGTAGACAAATAAATTGAAGTTTGAACGTGAATTCAATTGTTTTTGTTAACTTGTTTTGAATTTGTTTCCAAGTAAATGAGATATGGTTTTAAGTAAACATTTTAATCTTGTTAAATGTTATATCCTTGGATTATGCTGCTATTGTTATTTTATTGTTGATATGAACTGAAATTCAAGCAGGTTTTAAGTAACAACATACATCAACTTTACAAACTTTGATATTAAGATACTAATAAATTTTATAATAATAAGAAAAATACATAGATGCGTGTATTGGTCTACGTTTCCATCACATTACTGGTCTTGAATTCTTTTAAATAGGTGTGCTGTCCCTTCTGTTGGATGCTCATGTCCCCTCTTATTTTGTATTCTAAGCTTGACAATTTATTACACGAGCAAACATTGTTCATCAAGGCATGCATGGTTAAAAACGTCATTAATTCCATAATTCCTCATAGCCTAATTTTTTTTATAGTTTACCTAGTACTTTTTGATTTGAACCTACCTTTCCATGGTTATAATTTATCATTTATTGTTGGTCCAAAAATGACTCAATACCAAAAATATCGATATCCTAAAGAGCCAAGTAACCCGTTGTGATTCTGCACTTGCTTTTGAAAGGGGGTGCGGATTAAGGATCTTAAGGCTAATTAACACTAGAGGGGGTGAATAGTGTTTAATGGATTCTAAGGCTTATATGGACTAATTTAAAAATTATGATATAAACAAATGCAGAACTTAATTACAGAACAATCACAGAATCAAACACAGATGCACAAAGCAAATAAAAAACAGTAAAGGGAAAGAACACACTGGATTTTATACTGGTTCAGAGTTACTCTACATCCAGTCATGTACCAAGGTAAACCACCTCATACAAATTTTTATTATATCAATGTCGAGATTACAATCCTCAATTTCTAAAGGCCCTGAGGTACTTTCCTGTCTGACGAGTCTAGGGCGAGCTTTCTTGATTTACGGGATTCAAGATCACCCAATTGATTTTCAAGCACAACCACACCTTATAGAGAGACTCGATAAACTTTTGATTACAAATTGATCTTATAACTCTGAATAGCACTTTGATCTTCGAGAGAGGGCAGAGAATCAAATAAGAATGAGATTTTAATTTGATCCGCTTGAGAATTTGACAGGATTTCGGCACGATCTTAAAAATATGAAAATTTTAGAATATGGATTTATGGAGGAGTGAAGAAAATAAGAAATTAGTTAGTTAAAAAAATCGTTTGTGAAGGCTATTTATAGAGTACCAACGGTCATAACCATTCGTGAAAAGATTTGAACGAATAGACACTTCTTTTGAAAATTGAAACCTTTGAATTCAACGGCCACCATGTCGACATGGGGTATCCATGATGTCATCCCTATGTTAAAATTAATGTAAAATTTATTTTGAAAATGAAGTTTAAAACAAGAGTTTATTTTAAAACAAAAACAAATAATATTTTAAGGCTAAAACATCTTTTTGAAAATCATTTGAAAAAGATAATTTTAAGGCAAAAATATTTTGAAAAGCAGTTTTGAAAATCATTTTGAAAAACCATTTTGAAGTAGTTTTGTAAGCTTTTTCCTACAGAATATCTCATCACATCAGGACCCGAGAATTTGTACAAAACCATGATGTTCGTGGGTTTATAAGCTACTTGTCGTGGTTTGTAAGCTACTTGTCGTAGGTTTGTAAGCCACTAAGGTAGAAATGAGTTCCATCCCAAATGAAATTTCGGAATGAATATTTCCGTGTTATTATGAAGTTTTAACAAAAACTAGACACATATCTTGAAATCTTGATCTTGATACTCATGAGTCTTCAAAATTAATTTCTTCATTTTTGATCTTTATACCGTACAGTCTTCAATAGTCAGTAGCTGCCTTATATATATCCTGCATAATAACATGCATATATATTTAGACAATAGTGTTAGCATATAAGTTATAATAAAATTAGTTACAAAGGTCGTCGTCATCAAAACCACTATCTCCAGTTCCTAACAGCATTCTTATGGATATTTCAAGCGTTCTTATGGATCTTTCAAGCATTCTTATGGATCTTCGTTTTTTTAAGCAAAACAGAATATCAAAGATCTGATGATTTTTGTACTAGATTTATAATATATTTTTGATGAATAATAGTAGAAAACCAATATGTCGCTTTCACAACAAATCGCACAAAGCAGCGAAGAAAAATAGCAAATAAAAAAAAAGGAAAAGAACTCATTTTTGTTACAGCGGTTTAATATATCTCTGGCCTACCTCCACTTTAATCTTTTATTATTGAGGTTCTCTTATAATAATATAAGAGGTACGATAAGAGGTACGATGATTTTTAAATCAAGTATTGGTTTTTTTTAATAGAATTTGGTAAGGAATGGAGTTTTGGCATGGGGAGAATTGATCCTCTTTTTGGTGATGTCTCTTTGTATTTATATGCATATGAGTTCTTTTAGGAATTGATTCCCTAGAAATTCATCCAAGGAATATTTAGTCAAGATACACAAAAACAGACCGAAGATTAGGTAAAAGTTGGCTCGGTCTATATGGATCAGTATAGATCCATCAGAATAGACTAGGAAGAAAATGATGATCCATCGGAATTGATTAGGGAGAAAAAGGATGGTCCATCGTTCATCTGAGGTGCTTGGTGACGTACTTATCGCTTGGGGTTGATCCATTAGAGCAGACCAGCGAGAAAAAAGAGGGATGATCCATAACTTTTTCTTTTCAGGTCGGATTCATACGCCGTTTGAATAGATCATATTGTATTCATCATATAGAATATTTTAACATACTTTGTTGGCTTATCCTCTAAATATCGGAGGGGCTTCTTCAAGATCGGTCCAATTAGGAAAAACAGCATCAAACTGCATTATCTTTGGTTATAGTAACTTGGATTTTAATGCGGTTTCGACCATTCATCATTTTTCATTACAGACATTTTTCCACTGATTTGAGTTGATTTTGAGACTGCAGAAAGTTTGCCGGTAACATTTATATTATTTGTTGTTGCCTTATCGTGTTAATTCATATACTGAAAAGATTTTTTGCTGACAACTTTGTGATTAATACATATGATTTAATAATTTTAATACCATTCCTATCGTACATTCGAACAATGTGATTATTTGAAACTTGCCGTCTCCTTATTGGAGCAATTTATTATATTATAGTTTGTAAGGAAAATAGAATTATTAATAATTTTCCTTAACCTCATGTATATATTAAATAATATTTTTAATACTTTGTTATTTTTGATCTTCCCCTTGTACTTTTACTTTCTGTTTTATAATTTTCTATCATATGAATGAATGAAACCAACATGTGGATTGTACTGGTTTAGGTAATGGAAGTCCAAATATTTGTCATGGGGTTGCACAGGCTAATCTTCCAAATAAGGAGGATAATTGACTAAGGTGATATTGCGTACAGTAGTATGGAATATGGGAAAGTTTTTAGTTGATTGTATTTGTAACTATAGTATAATAATTAAGACAAATTACCCGTAGGTTTTTCGTTGTTTGTCAAAGTGGTGGGCATTTTTAGGAAAAGTTTATGTAGCGTTTGGTTTGTTATTTTTAGTTTTGGGTTTTCGTCCATATAAAAATGCACATGACGCATTTATATTGTCGAAAACGATCAATTTAAAAAACGAAGTTAACATACAAACTAGAAAACAACTTTTTTTTTATTTTCCGTATTTTGAAAAATAACACAAGCACGTGAAACAATCCATTCTTCCATCTCCCTCTACCCCCTTCGTCCTCTCGTTCGTTTTTCTTTCATCCAGTCCGTCGTTTCTCCATTCTTCTCATATTTGATACACATATTGAAAATAAAAAATTCGTTTTTAAACAAAACACTATCTTATATTTTCATTCATGAGATTTAAACATTTTAAACGTTGAACTTCCTCTTATTCCAATATTGAATCAATCCATTTTCCAAACGATCATATGAATGAATGAATGAAACCAATTTGATCGTACCGGTTTAGGTAACAGGTAAGGAAGTCCAAAAATTTATCATTAGGGCCGTTACCAACACTGGGGTTGCCCAGGCTAATCTTCCAAATAAGGGGGATAATTGGCTAAGGTATACATAGTATGCAATAGGGGAAAGTTTTTAGTTCATTGTGACTGTAATATAATTGAGGCGCAGCCTTGGCACAACGGTCATGTCACCCGCATGGTGATCTAGGTTCCACCTCTGTAACTGTAATATAATTATGGTAAATTACCTCTAGGTTATTCATTGATTATCAAATTGGTGGGCATTTTCAGGAAAAACTTCATATTTTAACTGCACATTGGATTTGAACATTTTAGCCATTGAACTTCTGTTATTTCAATACTGAATCAATCCATTTTCCAAGCAATAATATACTTTATGAAATGTTATTGTAATTGATTTTACCGTTATGATCAAAGATTATGATGTCAAAGGGCCTAGATTCTACTGTGTTAAACATACAAATCATACTGGGAAATATTAGAGTTTTAGTTGATCGATAAGTTTATTTGATTCCTGAGTGGTTTGGAGGGAGATTAGGGGAGAACTGCAGTAACATGGAGTAATCCTATTAATTTCTTTTAGAGGGAAAAGCGACCTTCAACATTATCTTGACAAACACATATATTTTGTTGGATAATAAGTAGTTGCTGGGGGCAATGATAGCTAATTGCTGATAAATTCTAAAATAGTTTATGTCCCTTAATGTTGTGTTCTTAACTACCAAAATTTCCCCATATTTTGTTTTATTGATATGCACTTATTAGTTTATGTTGACGAAGTTCTTCAATATTAAATTTGGTAACTGAAATTATTATTGATGTCGTATGGACTCTATATTTACTTATAAAGTTCATATCCGTTTCTCTTGAGTGACTGAAAATTGCCAAATGTTATGTTTAGAATGAAAATCGGCTACAACATAGGCTATAATTTGCACTAAAAATTAGGTAAATGGAGTAACACTTTCGGATATCGAATATACATATCCGGGGATGACATAAAATAGAAATTTTTTAACCGTACAATGGATAACTTAACATAGGCTATATGTCAGATTTTTATCTTTCTTCTCACAATTGATAAATCTTAAATATTAAATAGAAATTTTTTAGTCAACATAAAATAGTTTCCGTACTGATGTTTATACTAGTACCCCAAAAAAAAAAAGAAGGATAAAAATTAGTTTTGAGCATCAAATATAGATTATTGTTAATATAATATAAACTATTACCTTGGTAAAACCAAAAACATTAATCATTCATCATGGCAAACACACTTTATATAAACTATTATGCCGGTAATAAACGTATAGATAATTTTTGGATTGGAATATCATCTTATCAACATCTTTTTCTTATAACATCATATATCTTTTCATTTTTGGGATACAGATGCCGAGAAATTTTGGGTTTCTTGAGTATGCACTGACAAACCTATTCATAACTTATCAACTCAGTCAAAGGTCAAACAAGATTCATATAGTCTTATCTAAATGATTGTCTGCATTTTCTCGTCAGTGGCCAGCCTGATCTTTTATGTATAAATGCTCTCTGTTGATTTGTATGCATGCTTGACATATGTCTGTGCTCCAGTTGTACTTTTCCATATAATTTTCTGTTTCCCGCCATCAATATTTCTAGGCTAAATCAAAATTTATATTACCTGTGAATATCTCCTACAGTCCTACATCAGCACTTACTGACTCAGTGTAAATATCTATTCCCAAGTCAATCTGTCCGTCTCTATTTATTTATGTTTGTTTCTGGTTGATCAACTCAGAATATAAACTTTCGTTAGCTGCATGGCTTCAGTTAAATATAATTAACAATATACAACTACTAAAACTAAAATAATAAATGCTATACAGTAGGACCTATGAATTGAAAATTCTCTGCATCATGAATTCACGATGCATATTGAAGAACTACGCTCAAAGTTTGTTTTGGATTCTCCATATTGGAGTACGAGCTCGTCAATCATAGTATACTTCAAGTAACGCAGTAAAATTCAAATTGTCAAGAGATTAGAGAAACTAGGGTGGGTGAAATATAAAGGCTTCAAGAAGATAGGGAAAGGGTTATTTTGAAAAGTTTGATCTTGTATTCTGGTTAACATGGCAACATAAATTTATCAAAGGAGCTGATGTTTCTGCATTTGAAAGAGTGAAGGGCATGCATGTAATAATCAAATCATAATTTTTGAAAATTGGAACCCTTTTTGTAAATTGTTTCGATATAAGTAGCTACAAATTTATATGTCAAAAAATGCAACCAATAATTTGTTTCTTTCTTTGCGGACGACTTCTAATACACAGTGCAACTGTAAATATATGCATATATTATTGATCATTTCAGTGATTTCTCTGTTTTTTTGTGGTTGACCAATTCTATTTCAACCCCAAGAATCTCAAAACATACCCAAAAATTTGTTACAAAGAAAGCTACTTAAGTTTCTCTTAATTATCAATCACTTCCTTTCTAATTCTCATGATTTTGCTATTGAAACTCATCCGGTTTCAACTTGTTAACCCATTTCAATTGCACGATGGACTTGATGAAGAACCAATTCTAATACATGAACCTAGTAATGAAATTGAAGAAATCGTTGAAGATGTGAATGTGATATATGAAACCGGTTAATTAATTTCGATTTCAATTACGTTGAAATTGAGATACAGCATATCAATTTCACATGCCTCAGAACTAAAATCAAATTACATAATCTCAGTTTCAATCAAACCTCAGACTACATCATCCCTAAAATCAAACACCACGAGAGCTAGGGTTAGTAAAGACCCCAAAAGCAACGTTTATTTTGTTACATGTATCTTATATGATTATATGGAAAAGGCCAGAAATTTGAGGGATTGAAATTGAATTTGCCTGTTTATGCTCCTGGGAAAAAATTGCCAACTCATTGAGTATAATTTTCCACGCACATTTTGAGAATGATATCGAGTACAATAGCCAAAATCAAGAGATAAACTCCATCTTCTTAACCCTTCGGAGCTATATCGTCTGTTTCCGATTTAAGATTACAGCAATAAAATCTTCAGACCATTCATTACAACTGCCGTGGCATAGTTGTCTGCAAAGGTTATTTATAAACTTCAACATCGTCGAACACTTTTGAAGGCATGCATGTGTGATATATATCATGAAACTGTGAGCATGAATATATAAATAGAATTGATGTTTAAAAAGGTGAAAAACTTTCATGCAAAATTTGTAACAAGAATCACGTTACTTTGCAATTACATTTTATTACTATGCCAGATCTTCGCGATGATAAACAGTTCTTTGTAGATCACCCAGGAGCTGTCCCCATTTCAACATCACAGGTATAATAGATGACATTAATTAGAATTTCATTTCTGTTGTCTTATAAAATATTAATCTATTTCACTATTGTTATGCAAGGGGGAGGAATTGATGAAACAAATAGGAGCCCCAGCTTACATTGAGTGCAGCTCGAAAACACAGCAAGTATGTTATTTCAAACAAAACTTCATTTTTTTTTATAGCAAGAGTGATACTTCATTCAAACATAGCACGATGTCTCAAGGGCTCGAACCCGTGACCTCTAGAACCTCTGTCTAAAGCACCACACCTCTAACCACTTGAGCTAGAGGTTCTCGACTGCAAACAAAACTTTGTTGTCTGAATTTTGTTGACTTTCTCACATTAGGAAATATCTCATTCTGAATTTTAATTCAAATTATAAGTAGCTTATAATTTGTAGGGTTAGAGGTGTGATTGGCAGAAATTTCATCTTTACATGTTTTTTTCTCCTGTAATATACAAGTTATTTTCTCCTGTAATATGACAATGTAGGCAAGATTTTACACATATATGTATAGCTTATCCAGAAAAAAAGCTAATCGAATTTGTGTTAATGTGTAGAATGTGAAAGCAGTATTTGACGCCGCTATCAAAGTAGTTCTTCAGCCGCCTAAGCAAAAGAAGAAGAAAAAGATCAAGGCACAAAAGAGCTGCTCCATATTGTGAAGAAATCATCATGTTAGAATTGAAGAAAATTGGACCCCTGTGGCAATTTTATCATTATTATTATGTCTGTAACGAGTACTTAGTGTATATTCTACTGACCATGGCATGGTATTAAACATCTGGGGTATTGCAACTTCTATTTAATTTGTAACAGAAGGCTGATGGATGATTATATTTGTTTGTAACCTGCTTTTCATAACCTGAGGACATCTAAAAATCTTTTTCCTTCTAGCATGGTTCTTTATTTTGTAATTTTGTTATTGTTGTTGTATTACTCTCTCTAATAATTTTGGGGCATGAATTATGACATGTTTCTTCAAGGTTTAGCACATGTTTGGTATGACTAATATGTATTGCATGCAATATAGGTTATTTACGCATGGTAATAAGTTTTAAGGACGTTATCTTTGAAAAATTAGTTTTAAGGACATTTTATAGGAAAAAAATAAAAGAATTTATCATTTTTAGTTATATAGAAATAATGTTAAAAGGATTTATCATTTTTCTGTATAACTTAAAAAGATAAATTAATTTATCATTATCCTATAAATTGTTCTTAAAACTAATTATGCAGAAGAGTTGTCCTTAAAACATATTATCCTGAAAATAGAAGCCTTTCAACTTAATTTCTACCTTTAAAATTTACGTGGTATGTTATGTTTCACCGGGATCTGAACTTTGAAAATTACGAGATTGTTATGATATTAAAAGGATAATTTGTTAATTTAGGCCAATTTTAAAAGTTAACTACAAATTTAGACCAGTTTAATAACTTATTACAAAAATAGGCCACTTTCTGTCATATTAGCGCAAAAACGCACTGAAGGCATTTCAAATGCCGTCAATGTAAATTTTTTTTGCTTTAAATAGTTCGCGGCATTTCAAATACCGCAACCTATTTTACAAAAATAACAACTCTGGACGGCATTTCGAATGCCGCACAATGGCGGTTTCTCAAATGCCGCAAACTTTTGTTTTAATATTTTTTTTTGTATTGGCGGCATTTGAGATGCCTCCGGTGCATTTTTCGCTGATGTGGCAGAAAGTGACCTATTTTTGTAATAAGTTATTAAACTGGTCTAAATTTGTAATTAACTTTTAAAATTGGCCTAAATTAACAAATTATCCTGTATATTTTTGTAACTGCTTCTATTATAGCCTCTAAGGTCTATTAAATTGTATGATATTGATGTAGAAAAATGGGAGATGACTGGCGGTTGCATGACATAATTTTGGTGCATTGCTCCCACAACTTGAAGCAGGTGAATTGTGTTAAGCAGCAAGGAATGTCGGTATAATATGGTAGTATAATGCTAAGATAATTTATAGTAGTTTGTTTAAATTCACTTTCTAATTTGAGTACATGTAACTTGTTCTTAGATAATTCAAATATAGGTCATACATGACACAATAACAACAATGATAACACCAACAAGACTAGCACTTCAAGCTCAAGGCAGGCATAATCTATACTATAATATTATTAGTCAGTTGGATTTCAAGAGCACACCGACCTCCTTCATATTTTGAGAAATGAACAGTCACTTTTTTAATTTATTTCTATTCCAAACTTTGAAATGTGATAACTTTTTCTACATTAATTGGATTTAAAAATCGATTTCACTATTAAATCTCAAATTTAATATGTTTTTCAATGATATCCATTGTTGATAGCTAAAAATAAATTTTTTTTAAATCATAGTTTTTCGGATTATTTATATTATTAAAGTTACCAAATCTGTTTGACTTTATTTCTTTTAACTAATCTATGTCATTGATTGTTTTGAGAATTTCCAGGCTCTGGTTCTGCTTTCACAAATTGCAGTTAAGTCTGGTGAAATCCAACATTACCAAAATATAGCAACAATGTTAGATGGAATTAGAAATAGAACAAGAAAGCTCAAAAGCATTAAATACAATTATATGATTCTTATTATATTGAGTTTGCTTTGACTGTAAAAGAAATACAATGATATTCTTTACATTAAAATAAATATTGTTGAATAATGGTTGTTAGTTCCAACATTTCAGACATAAAATATGTATGCTTTAGATTTAGCATATTTTTCACAAGAATCGTTTAAAATAAAAATAAATCTCTTTATCCTTTAATCTTATCATTCTACAATAATATGATGCTGCATAATGTGTTCCTAGACATAGTCAGTTATGAGATCATCATCAACACTTGTGTTCTCATGAATCATGTCAACGTTGCTATTAGCATTTTTGGATCAATGGTCAAGTGTAAACCAAATGTTGTTACCTGCACTGCTCTTATAGATAGTTATTACTGAAGCAGCAAATGGAATCAACGACATCAAGTATTAAAGGAAATGATTGATAAAGGTATCTCACCAAATGAAGTTACATATAATACAGCTGATGCATACAATAAATTTATATGTGTATAATTTATATGTGTATTGTGTAGAAATTTTATCTTTGAAATCATTTTTGCTCGATATTTTACAGTTGTTTATCAAGCACCAGTACTATCTGCATTACCGTTTTCAAAGATTTATACACAAGTTTTAGACAAAATGCAAACTTATTTGAAAATTGATAAAAAAAATCACTATTTCTTAATTAATGAACCATATAAATCATTTAAATATGTTATGATGATAAGGGGTTGAGTGCGGTCCGTATGCGAAGCACGGTTTGCACTAGTATAATATATAGCTGTATAATTAAGACCATACATGAGAAACAACCCTTTAAAACAGATATAAAGCGCTTAACGTTTAACATAATTATTCCAGTCCTTTTCAAATCTTACTATTTTTCTTTATTAAAATAGAACCTACTGTTTGTTAAGATATGTTTATCATCGGGCCAGATATTGTTGTTTTTATTGATGTTCTCCTATAAAATTTAAGTCCACAAATAAAGAAAGTAAACGATGCTTTGGTGACCATCTCTTAACTAACACCGTTGGCTTTCTTTATATGTTTGTTAGTATTTTCTACAATCATTCTTGCTAATTTTAGTGTATAGTTAGGTGTAAATGTCTTTCAACGTGCGTATCCCTATCCAGTTTGTTAAACTTGGCGCTCTTATATCATATTTCCATTGTTATAAAGTATATAAAAAAGCAAGTATTAGTTAAGATTGCAAGTGTCATTGTTTAGGTATATCTCTAAAAATTGAATTCTACTTCCTGCTCAAAGCGTCTTTCTTTGTTCAATGAGCAAATATTTCACTAGATAACCATCTGCCTGCTCTGTCCATATCTGAATGTTTTAGATTCTTTTAGCGTAAAAAATGATGGCAAATACAATACATATTAATTGCTTAATGATTCACCAAAAACAAATCAAAGCAGAGGTATCATATATAGCATAATGAACATTAGTTTTACAGCATACATCCCTCACCTAATTGTTAGTTTAATTAGAAAATGATTTGTAGCAAACTTCAGTTCTTAATATATACCCACATCATATAACTTGGAAGGTGATATTACATAACATAATAAAATGTCAATGGCTATTATTAGTTTGGGACAACAGAAAACATCTTTTATTATATATGATATGATAGAAAATGATGTTTGCATCAGACAGAAGTAATTAACGCAGATATGATGTAGCATTCAAAATGGTTGTGCATCTGTAATTTGCAAGATCGTATCATTTTCTCTGGTGATATAATCAAAGAAAATGAATCAGCACCTAATCTCCAGAATTAAGTTAATCATCATTTAGTTGATATATCTACAGCATGACGAGTCTTTTTTTTTTTTTCCTTAAAGAAATATGTTAAGATAGGCTCCAGCGTAGGTTAAACAAGGATTCAGATGCAGCGTTTGAACTCAGGTTTTAACGCTGACAAAATTAATTGTGGGCGTATGTCGAACACAGCAGCATTAAACAATTCAAACAGAAATGGGAAAGAAATAAAATAACGAAGGAATAAATGCAGGAAAAGGTAACCCCATGCTTGGACATTTAATAGCGACGAGGATTTTTCGTAATAATTAGGGAGGTGGCTAGGTAGATAATGGGTCGACACGTGAGGTCAGAGTACATGGATGCGCATTAATGCACCCACTCTCCGTCGGTGCAGTACAGATATTTTGTCATTGGACCCTCTCATCGCTGCTGTTGTTAATTTAACCAGTCGCGAATTCGAGTATATACCGATAGATGCAAAGACTTCTTGTCCATTTGAAAGAATCATTTTTCCTTCCAGAAGAAAGAAAGTATATATTAAAGGGAATTGTTATCACACTGTACTTCCGAATAAGAGGTCATCAATTTTTTTTTTTCTACAACCGATACTAATAGAAATAATCTCATCATAAATTTACAATTTAAATTGATCAATTTACCCGTATCTTTTTTCACCCTAATTCATTTAATCTTTGTCGTAAAGTTTTGAAGTTTTAAGGCAAAGTATTGGAATTTTTGGTTCTCATCGTTTTTTATCTATATAAAGATAGAGAAGGGACAATAGTTACTTTGGATGTTTATTTTTGATCATAAAGTTTTGAAGATTTAACCAAGGGCAAAAAAGAAAAAAAATTCTAACTTTGATTAAAATCTTTGCACCCTTTATATCAATTTTATTAAACATAGAGTGCATTTGGCATCCTCATAAAAATTAAGTGTCAATAGCAATAAAAATACCTTTCGTAAAAGATAAGATGCATTTTAAAGTGTATTTGTAACTTCAGTTTCGCTTTGCTTTGGTGATATAGTTGGCGAGGACCTAAGCATTGCATGCTTTAACCAAACAATTATGCTAAATTTGATGGTTACAACAAGTGACTTTGTTTTCTATATCATATGCAAGTTATATGTATTTGTATATACAAATTATATGTATTTGTATCACTTTCCTTATTTAATATTTAAGAAATATTATAATATGATTCCGTAATTTTATATATATATATATATATATATATATATATATATATATATATATATATATATTACTTTGAAATAATTTCAAAAGTAATTTTTAAGGAATTTTAGTTTTTTAAAGATATTTCAACCAGACAACTTTGTTTTTACATGATAGAATCGTAAAAGGTGAACCAAATCATATGCAGATTTATTTCTTATTTATTCATTACTTACAAAATTATTTAAATCAAAACATAAACTCATTGACAAACATTTAAAGTTTTTAAAAATATCTCATGAACTATTTTTTAATACAACTTCATGTGAAACGATATGTTTAAGAATGTGATAAAATAAACTGATGATGGTTAACTTCGAACTTGATCCAACTACGATTTGAGTAAGACTAACCATTAAAATGTAGAAATCCCTAAGGATTGATTAAAAAATTGTAAATGTGATAAATATAATGGTCTAAAAGAAGAATTAATATATACAACATAAGTAAGAAAGAAATAAAATGATAACGATAAAAGGTAGGCAAACAATAATTTAAAATAAAACGAGTATGGAAAGTTCATTAAACAAGGGAGGGTAGTAAATGCTAAAAATGAATAGAAGGATAAGTTCAATAAAAAGAAATAGAAGTAAATGAGAAAAGATATTTGGATCTTTTAAAAGGAAGTGGTAAACGATCTTAAATTGAATGAGAAGTAAACGAATTAAAAAGTAAAGAAATGTTATTAACAGTTGAACATTGGAAGTGTAACAATCATACAAATATGAATGAATACATATACATATACATACATACACACACACACACACACACGTCGTCTCAAGTATACATTTATGACGAGTGTGAATTATCAATGTATTTATTCAGATGGATAGGAATGGCATAGTCATTAGAACGTGATGGAATGCGATGTCAGTAGCATTACACAATAGAAGTCTATCCACCGTAAAGGGCCACCAGCAGTTGTGTATACATTATACTTGTATGAGACATATCCAACTAAAAAACCCATGGAATTATTTACGCTTGTGTATAGGTGAAGGAATACCCCAGTAGGGTCTGCTTTAATCTTTTAGGTGTGGGTATTACCTTTATTGCATTAAGCAATCTAAATGGGACGGTGAGCAAGATTCGGTGCACTTGTCATGCTTGAGTCATGAATAAACTTCCGTAAATGAGAAACGCGAAAGACGGTGTGCATGCCCGCCATCTTCTGAGGTAAGTCAACCCTATATGCTAGGCTCCAAATCCTCTCTGCTATCAGAAAAGGATCTATGAATCTTAACGCCAAACTTACCCTTACCATCGAATCTAATAACACTCTTCAAATGAGAAATCTTCACAAATTCCATATTGCCGATAGAGAACTCCAAACCTCTACATCTTCTATCAACGTAGCTCTTTTGTCTATCTTAAGTAGCTTTCATTTGTTGCCGAATGATCTCGATCTTCTATCGAGGTTTCCTCTAATGATATTTGGTCCAAGTATCAGATTCTCAACTACTTCCCACCAACATGAAGGACCATTGCATGATTGACCATATAATGCTTCGAATAGTGCCATATCGATGCTAGATTGATAGCTATTGCTGTATACAAACTTGACCAAATGCAGATAATCATCCTGCAAGCCTCCGAAATCAGGGACGCAAGCTCACGGGAGGTCCTCCAAATATATGATTCATTCTCTCGACATGTCCATCAATTTGTGGATGATAAGCTGTACCAAGATACAACTCAGTCTCTAATGCCTCTTGTAAGCTTTTTCAAAATCCACTAGTGATAAAAGGTCTTGGTCACTCACAATGCTCTTCAAAACACCATGGAATCCATTTCATATACAACTTGACCAATTTGGATGTCATGCTGCTTAACTTGATGGGTATGAATCAAATGTTCTTTTTCAACCTATCAACTATTACCCAGATGCTATTGTACCTTTCTCTAGTCCTTGGCACTCATTCTATAAAGTCCATCGATACTTGCTTCCATTTCTAGTCGAAAACCTCAAGCGGTTACAGTAATTCACTTGGCTTCTTCTGTTCTCCTTTACCAACTCATACACTTCAATATAAACGTTCTGAAATTCTTTTTCATCCCTTCCTAATAATAGGTCTGCCTTATATCATCTTATTACGTCGAGATATATAGTCAATCTAGAGTGGTAGCACTCCTGTAGCACTACCTTCAGCAATCTCTCAACACGAGGAACAAATAATCTACCATCTTTACGGTCTCAGTCAAGTTTGTACTGCTTCGTATCTCTAGACCCTACTCCTCCTTCTATATTCACTATAATCTCCACCAGTTTAGCATCTTGGCTCTGACTAGTACCGTTTCTCTCAATCAAAGTAGGTCAAATCGTCAAGCATGCTAACATTTCTGGCTCCAACTCGCAATGAGGTCTGAAGTCATAGCCAATAATATACTCTAACTGCTTCCACTGTAGGAATATTTCTCCTAAGCTATTAAGTCTTGTACTCAAAGCATCAACGACTGTATTCCCGTTAATAGGGGTATAGGAAATGCTAAAGTCATAGGAGGCCAAGAATTCCAACCATCGCTGCTGGCGAAGGTTGAGATCCTTCTGGAAGAAAACGTATTTCAAGGATTTGTGGTCTATGAACAGCTCGAACCTTTCTCCTAATAGATAATGTCTCTAAATCTTCAAAGCAAACACTATTGCCACCCACTCCAAATCATTAATTGGATGCTTCCTAATAGAAATACGTCGGTCCCTGTAAACAAAAAAAGGAAGAGTGATCGGTTAAAAATATGCTGATCCCTGCAAACGTTAGTTTTTTTAAAAAGAAGAAGAAAAGAGAAGGGATCATGTATGAGCATGTGCATACAAACATGGATATAAAGATTATGTAAAGCACATACACCCCAAATGCCATGAAGTTGTATCTAACTTAATGAAAATTGGGGATGACCCGTGAATGCACGAATACGTCCGAGAGCCAACGACAAGAACATGTATCAGAACGTGCACATGTATGGTCTAAAGGTTAAATTATTGAAACTGAAAAAAATAAAATCAAACCCGAGGCTTTCAAGTTCGAGGCTGGACCAGATAACCAAAGTTTATTAGTCTCATGGAACTGGACTTTGGTATCAGCTGACGGAATATAACCCTGGATTTATACTATCGGAAATTGACTAAGCGGCATGACACTTAAAGAGAGATACAACACTCTGAAAATATAATTTGACGGGGGATGGCGACTATTTAGAAAACCGGATGGATTTCTTTCCGATGACTCTAACTTGCTTCAATTCAAAGCACGTCGTGTTCAACACAAGATGTACTTTAGGAGGCAAGTGTTATGCAGTATTTTGACCCGGCTCTATTGAATTGGTTGGACAAGTTAGATTCGACTGCTATCAAGGCTGATGAGTCAACAGTGATGATTGTGGGGCCCATAAGTCAAGTGCAGATAATAATATGAAACGGAAGTTGAATGAAATTGATACATATACAAGGTAGAATGTTCGCAGTATGAAATATGATTCAACATATAGGAAGGATCGACATAAATTAACTACCGTCACAGGGATTGTATGTTTGAGGGAGTAAGAGTATTTCAATAGAAAACAATATATATCTCAAGATCCACAAGTCCAATGCATAAAAAATTTGTGAGCAAGATATGAGGACCTTAGGGAGCCTAGCTTAGGGATCGCACCTCAAGAAGATGAAGTTAGAGAAATCGGCACTCTTCCCTTAGTAGGGATTGGCAGGAATTAGCAAGCAATCCATGTTGAAGCAAAGATTAAGTGATAACTCAAGTTCTATAGATCCAATTTGCATAAAATTGGAGGCTAAGCATATTTTGGCATGAGAAAGCCATCATAGGGATCGCATCCCAAAATTCCACCAAAGCAGGGATTAGTACCGATCGCTCTTCTTTGGGAATTGGGTCATGCGATCCCTTTTGTGGGTCCATATGATTCTGAAGGTCCTTCTACCGAATTTTCGAGGAGATATTTAGCCATCTTCATCAATATTTGCAGGCTTAGTTGTTCATTTTGGGAACTTTATGTTGCTAGTTGCTTTATACTCTTTTGTAACTAAGGATTTTCATCTGATCCTTATTGTACTCGGTTTATAAAGTGATTAATAAAACAATCTATTAAGTGGACGTAGACAAACAACGCTGAACACTATAAATCGTTGTGTTCGTGTTATTATTTCAGTTTATTGATATTTCTTTGTTATTATCCTCTGTTTTTATTTTATATTCTTTATTTATTTATGTTCGAAACCTCTACTGGCTTTTGTGTCGATTTTTGGTGAAAACAGGTACCTCTAATCGTTATTAGTAAGTTATCGTCCATCTTATGGAAAAAGTTACATGCGCTCTCAATAGACGTATCACTATCTCTTTCTACTATATCTTGACTAGAAACATTTATGAACAAGTATTCATTCGTACGATCCAATACTTTGCTTTTGTAATTGCGGTCGATAAGGATTTTCTTGTTGTATAAATATCGTGTGTTTAAACCCTTTACTCAACATCATAATATGCCAATATATGCAATAGAAAATAAAACCAAAATATTCTTTTATTTCAAATAAGATTTGTTATAAGAATTAAGTTATATAATCAAATTACATAATTGCTCCTATGATACATTCACATCTCTATCAATCCCAACCCGCTTCGATATTTTTCTCAGCTTCTCTAACTTAACAAACCCTTTGATTATCATCGTGCTTATTTTTCCTTTGTTGCGTATCTAGTAACAGTTCATGTTTTTTGTACGAGTTAAATATGCATACGTTTTTTAACACTCTAAACTTAGTATTTTCTTGAGATGTTGAAAATTTCTATGAAGAGATTTTGATAAATAAAGTTGATTATTCTATGTTCCAAAAGTTACATCTTTTATCTTGATAGAAGTGGAATTCACATTTGAAAATTCATGGAGAGGAGAAATGTGAAAATGTGAAGAGAAGGAGAATGAAAAATAATTCCATGTAAAGTTTACATTCTCTGTTCACCGTCGAAATTTTCAACATTTAAACGCTCTTTTGAAACAATGATGTATGTTTTACATCGAACTTATACACGACAAGTAAGAGAAAAAAAAAATCAAATATCTTTGGAAAAATGCTTTTATTGAAGGGACACTAACTTTTTGGGTATAGCTTGCTTTGTTTTTAAGGTATAAGAGCAGATGTATGTTTCTTTCTTATCGCGTAAGAATTTTTATCGTATAAGAAACATGTACTTAGACGGATCAGATGAGAATTTTGCTCCAAATTTTGTTTAGACGAACCACGTTCGGAGTTGGCCAATATAAAAATCACCCGGCGGTTCATACGAACACGATTTCTAATTGGTACGAACACTATCTGGGACAAAATTTACGCCTCCGTTTATTCTTGTGGTATCATTTCATCAGTCGCGGACTGAAATCTTTTTTTTGTAGATTGTAGGGAAAGCTGGTGAATGTCTACAGTGAATTTAAATAAACGATTTGAATTTACTATTCAGTGCACAACCTTTTATTATATATTGACTGTGGGTGAAATTATTATATTGACATATAGAGAAGCGCGCCCAACAATTCTTTTTTAACGTTCGAAGATGGGACTTAAAATCCGTACACTTGAATCTTGATGATATATAGATAGTTTAGTTTGACGTCTTTTTTAAAACACGTCTTCTATGTTTGAATCCATAGGACTATACGAGCACAGATTTAACGATGATACTGAAATAGGGATCCCAAATAATTACTAACCAGCTGTTGAGAACGTATGGCCCTAATTTCTACTTTATGGCCTTAATTTCTACTTTATTGCTAGAGCATTAAAGTTAGGAACTTAGCATTCATTGTTTGTCACCTTAAATGCTTTTGTCTGAATACATATGTCCCCATATATACAACTCCATGCTCGCGAAATTTTGCCTCACATCCCTCTTTCCGAAAAGGAAAAAAAAAAACAATAGAGATTTATACGAGTGTTATTTTTCTATTAACATCTATATATGAAAGGTTTGAATTTTTTTTTAATTGTCAGCGGCAACAAATATTTGAATATTTGCCAGCAAATTCAAGCAAGCAAATATCTGCAACTTCACCTTGCTTAGGACCTCTACCTTATTCAGCACCATTCTCATTTTAAAATTCTCGTGCATGTCTATAATAAAGAATCTTGCTTGAATTCACAAAGCAAATATTTGCTTACTTGGATATTTGTCTGGCAAACATTTCCCAGCTAAATTCAAGTAAGCTTATTCAAAGAGCTACTCCATCTTGTTGAGGGATCCATTTCATCCTGTTCAGTACAGCTCCATATTTAAAGTTCTCATGTACAATAATTAAATATTTAAATATTTGTCTGGCAAACATTTGACATGCAAATTCAAATAAGCAAATATTTGTCACTCCACCTTGTTCACGACCCACTCCACCTTCTTTAGTATCCACTTCACCTTTAAAATTGCATGTCACCAATAGAGAATTATACTTGAATTTACCAAATAAATATTTGCTTTATTGTATATGTGTGACAAATATTCAAATATTTGCCATGTAAATTTAGAAAAAAAAAAGGTTTGTAAAAACATAGTGTATATGGATTTCAATAAAAAGATAATAAAATTTGTGATTTACCGGTAAAAATGAAATTGAAATCCGATAAATCTACTAAAATATTTCACGTTTTTAATACTACAAATTAACTTCTCAATATAATTGATATTAGTTTGGACGGTACGGCCTAAATTATAGGAATTAAATATATAATGTTGTATTCGGAGATGGTAAATATACGTTTGTTTTGAAAAGCAGAGACATGTCCCAATTTCCACATTCCCCTTTGTTGGATTTTAAATCTCTTCAAAAGAAATTTTGTATAATACTGTTCAAGTAATTTTAATGCTCCAGTACATAAGTAATGCAATTATATAATCACATAACTAGACATATTCACGGAAAAAGATGATGAATATTAATGAATGACTTTTGCCTGTGATTATATGAAAAAGGGAGCTATTTTAGTTATCTACTTTAAAATTACTTAATAATTGCTTTACCAAGTTCAACTTATAAAACCCGCTCATGTTATATGCTTATTATGTCTTGACGCTGTCAATGGCTGCATGGATTTAGGTTTGTAAAAAGAGTGAAATCATTTTCTAAAACAGAAAAATAGACGTAGAGAAAAAGTTGCGACAAAATTTAGTAGCATGAAGAACATTTGTTAGTGTAAACAGAAAATGATAGTTACAACTATCATTCTGTGATTTACACTAAAAAGTGTCATTCAGCCTAAAAAACAAACTTCTTGTCTCTAAAACTAAATATTTCTACACCTTTTCCTTAAGCCTAAATTCTACAACTTTTGAAAGAGCCAAAGTTTTAATGAAAAAAACAAAAAGTTTCAAAATCAGATCTGGGTTCATGCCTCAAAGTTTCAAGTTGTCAGCCTTTATATAAATTCAAAATATAGTTATAAAAAGCTATTTACATGCGCCTCAAAGTTTCAAGTTGTCAGCCTTTACATAAATTCAAAATATAGTTATAAAAAGCTATTTACATGCAATGCTATTGTTGAGTTGGTTGTCCTAGTCAACGAATTCTCCAAACCATCCCTTAGTCCGACCCTGCAGTAGAATATCTAGTTTTGCCTTCCTGTCCACCATCTATATATATATTAGAAAAAAAAAACAGAATTTTTTTTGTTCAACTTAAAATCAATTTAGTACTAACACCTTTAAAAAAAATTGTTCAACGTAAAATCAATTTAGTACCAACACCTTTAAAATCCATAAGTAAAAATAGGATGATAAATAATGGTGAAAATGCATTTATTTACGTTTGATATATCTCGTTGTCTTGATAAAGAGCACCTATAAAGAGTTAATTATGTTACGTGAAAATAAACACGAAATGAAATATTTTTTTTTTTGAAATACGGTTCTATGCTTTTTTTTTTCTTTTACAAATAAAGGATTATATTTTTTTAAATTTTATATGTAGAGTTATTAAATGGTCATTTTGTCAAACATCCAAAAAATTTCAAAATACGTTTCCATCCTCACTTAAAAAATTAGTTTTATAAATTTTCGTTTAAAAAAATATAAAACCATTTAGCATGTATCTACGGTTCTAGCTGGATATATTTACAGTTTAATCCGTGTATTTTTGTTGAAAACTTTAACTAAGATGTTTCATGAATTTTATTTCTAAGAAGGATTTTTAAGGAACTAAGTTTGAAAATAATGAACTGATGTTAATTTTCATTTTATTAAATTGTGAAATGTTCATATGTTGTATTTGCATATTTTTGTATTATTAATTTTTGTTGTTTGATTTGGATCGGAAGTAACGTAAGAAGTTGCCAAGTTCTTCAGCCTACGTGGTAATAGAAACAGAGGAAATGAATGGCAAAATCAGTGTTCTCCACAAACTACCAACAGTAATTGATGAATCCTTTTCAAATAATTTGGTGAAAGACCTGCTTTATACTTTCTTCAGTCTAATTGCTTTCTAGTCAACCAAGATTCAACTTAGAAATGCGTGAATGTTATAAATGAGAAGCCATGTGAAACAACTTTAAAGATTTCGTTCGCCGCCTTTGACTTGTTAAGCACATGACATGTCTTCGTGATTTCTAATCTTGTTCCTCATTTTAGGATCGACGGTTAAAATCCAAAAATGCATATCCGAATCGAACCGAACCGATCCGAACTTGAATCGAATTTAATGGATCTTAAGTCAAGTTTGGATGATATAAAATACCATAAAACCGATCAAATCTAATTGGGTTGAGTTTAGATTTTAAAATATGTAGTTTGGATTTAGGAAAACCCGATCTGACTAGAATCGAGATTCATTGGGTCGAGTATGGATCCGTCGGCTCGGATCTAATTGTCACCCCTAATCATGCCACAAACGTTTACCACATTTAATGTACACTTTTTCTAATAAGACAAATACATGAGAAAACACACACCTTCTCTTTGATATTGAAGCAACGCTTTCTATCACTTTGTTATATATGCTCTTTTATCGAAGGAAATCACTAGGTTCTAAGTGTTAATCATGTAACAATTAATGATTTCAAAGTGGGTTTAAGTGATTTAAGTAAACAATATTCTCCTTCCGTGGTGATGATGGTAGCATTGCTCATAATACTATTAAGCATCGTTATTGATGTTATTGATGTAAAGGTACATTAGTTGCTCAAACTATAACACATGATGCGTTAAAAAAATGGTCACTCTTCCTTTTTGATTCATCCGGCTATTCTCGTGCATTTCTTTTTTCTTTTGCCATGCGAGGAGTTTTGCCTGATTGATATGTTAGCGCATTCGACACGTTAAAGGCTAACATTATTATCTTAACAATCATTTTCCTCTTTATTTATTTCTCTTTCCTCCTTTCCTCCAACGTTGCTACCTCCAAATCCAAATTTCGAAACATTTTTTCGACAAACAAAAGCTTTTTTTCTTCTTATAATCATATTTATTTCAATGTTTTCAATCACATATATTTTTCTATAATTTTTGTTAAGAGTGCACTACAAGAGAAACGGCTATTTCCAACGGCGATTGGCCGTTGGAGGCCGTTGGAAAGCCGTTGGAGGCCGTTGGAATTGCCGTTGGTATACACTTCAACAGTTTCCAACGGCCACCAACGGCATCAACGTGGATATACCAACGGCTTCCAACAGCAGATTTGCCAACGTGGCAAAGCCTGTTGACCAACATGCCGTTGGAAATCGTTGGAATATGCCGTTGGACGCCGTTGGAGTTAAATGACCAATTGGTCGTTGGTAGCCGTTGGAAGCCGTTGCAAATCTGGGTATTTTTTTTTTATAAAAGCAGCGGTGCTTACTTCCAACCACACATAACCACAATTATATCAAAACAGCTCCATTTCGAGCATATACATATAACAACTATATCCAAACATATATATATATATATATATATATATATATATATATATACAAATCTTACATATATTTCAACATAAACCAACAACCAAACAGAACACAACATAACCATCATTAAAAAATCCAAACCAACATCAACAAATCCAAACCAACATCCACAACCAAACCATCAGAATGTGTGAAATCCAAACATACACAAACCATCACATCAAAATGTATCAAATTCTCACCAACTCCAAAATATACATGCCAATAACAAAACATACCTAAATCACTCAGCACCAGAACCACCAGATGAAGGAGGCTGTCCATACTGTGCGATGAACTCCGCCATACGCCAGTTCAACTCCTCCGTTCTCGCTTCATGCAGCAAATTGCGTTCCCGCATCTCAGCAAGCTCAGCTCGTAGCTGCGCAATCTCTTCTTTATCTTGAGCCCTTTGATATTCTTTCTGAGCTGTCTAAACCAGTAAACAAATTTAAATTATCAACTGCACTAAAAAATTAGTATTAAAATAATTGCAAATTAACTAACCGATTGGCTTCCATATCCGTAGCGTCTGCCGCGGGTCACTGGATCCATGACGGACTCAAAAATGGCGTCCTCCTCCCCCCACCCCTCCGCGTTGAAACTTTTGCTGTCATGCAAAATATAATTGAATTTATTTAATTACGTTATTTCAATTAACTTGTAAGTTTTAGTTACTTATGTTATACTTACATAGGCAGCACACACTTTGTCATCGTGGTCCCAAGAGTAAGAAACTGTGCCAGAATCATCGACCTGAGTCAATGCATGTGTATGGGTAAACACATCCCAATAACTAACAGCCCCCCTCCCCCCCCCTCCGCGTTGTCTCTCCTGAAATATGCACATATAAATATACATTATTTATGATTTAACAAATTAAAACTTAAATAATTAATTATTTGTCTTATTTAATAATTATACCAAATCTTCCCGGTGATGCTGGAAAGACTTGGAACCACCGCGATGTGTAACGGGGTTCCTGCTCCCGTTTGCAGAATTCCTCTCGGACTGCCTCTGCAAATTTAAATTGAAAACAAAAATTGTTTTGATAGTTTTAATTATTTATATATTATTTGCCTCAAACAATTTAAATTAAATATATGATAGAGATTTACCACAAAATCCTCGTTGCTTCACCTGGTGGCGAACTCATCAAAAACAGCTTCACTCATCCAATGAGGCCTCTTTCCCGATGTTTTGATGTTGTTAATCGTTTCGCGATAGTTTTTTGCAACTTTGCTGCTCCAATGGCGACGGACAACTGAAACATCAGAATCGGCCAAGTCCACTTCCCCCTGCACGTTTGAAAAAATATGAGTTATACAGTTGCTATAAATAGTGCAAACATGAATTGACATAATGTACATGACTACATAATGCAATAATTGCTATACCACACATACCAAAAAGTCCTGCCAGATAGCCTCCCGCACCCCCTCTGGCATCGCAGTCCACCTCGACCAACACGAGGTCATACGAGCCATATACGCCCGTCGCGAGATCGTGAGTACTATGTTGGAAGGCTCCAACGAAAACCCACCGCTGTGTAAAAACAGAAAAAACATTTAATATTCCGTTATTACTATATATATTTGATAAAAGATTGTATGGAATAAAATTCAATTTTGAAACTTTATACTTACCTGCCATCGGCTTTGGGTTTCAGCCATACCATAGGCCGAACACCCGGCTGTGAAGGACCAGCATCATCACCTCTCTGTGAGCTGGAAGATCTGTAGTGTGAACGTCTGCGTCCCGACATACCTATATGAAATCATAGTATAAAGAAAAGCAAGGGTAACATTGATTAATTTAATATGCAAATGGTGTCAGAATAATGAACATGGCGTAACACACATTATGGCGTAACATAAAAGAGACTTTGTGATACATATCATATAAAATTACTTTGGAAATAGAAAAATGAAAAAAAATTACCTTCTCAAAATATTGATTAGTGGTTAATCCTCATCGCTTTCGGATTCTGACTCTTCTTCGCACTCTATATTTTGTTCCTCTATACTCTCAAATGCTTCAATTAATGCATTTGATTCATCGTTTAGAGGTCCAAAATCTATTTGATCATCGGTTAATATTATTCCTCTATTTTTCTCGATATCTGCTTGGTAAGCTTGCTGTTCAGGAATATTTCGTCCATCAAATGTAAACCTTGGTTTGGTTTTAAAAACAGCCGACCAATCTATTTTATCTCTTCTTAAAGATGGGTAAGGAGCATAATAAACTTGAAGAGCTTGTTTGGCAAGTACAAAAGGGTCGTACTTATAATACCTCGAAGTATGTTTTATTTCTATAAGATTATATTTTGGATCCACGTTTATTCCAGAACCTGGAACGTTGTTGAACCAGTTGCATTTAAACAAAAATACTTCTTCCGCGGGTCGAGTGAAATATGTCAACTGCAAAATCTGTGTCAGCACGCCATAAAAGTCATTTACGTGATCATTTGGATCATCACTACCTTTGACAAATACACCAGTATTGTTAGTTGATTTTTCGGCACCGTATTCTTTGGTATTATATTTATATCCATTGATAAAGAATATTGGATATGTCTCGACTATCTTTTTTGGTCCCATAGCTAAATATTTCAATCCTTCATCTACAACACAATTTGTTGTATCAAAAACGTAGTTAGAAAACCAAGCAGCAAATTCTTTACCGATATCGTCGTTTGGATGTTGTGATTCGTAAATACTGCAATTATAGAACAAATGTTGCATTATGATTAAAATACATGTGTGCATATATATATTTGTGTATACATATGTGTAGACGTATATGTATATATATTACCTAATAAATGGTGCAACTTCGGCACAGTTGAGAAGAATGTACGTGTGTGCTACTTGATAATCTCTATCATCCAACCATACTTCCACACATTTACCAGCAGGCCGACAAGTTTTTTTAAAAATAGTTAAAGTCGCTTGACAATCATCTTCATCAATGCCTTCACCATTACGCGTAGCACTTTCAAATGATATGTTCACATGGTCGCTGAAATAGTGAGAGAGAAAAAACGAAGCTTCTTCTTCGATGTACGATTTGCAAATCGAACCTTCAACTCGAGCTTTCTGTCTCACTTTTTTCTTTAGATGATTTAAATACCTAGCAAAAATTATTTTAATTTAATTTTGTATACATTTAATTAAACCAATATGTAATAAACTAAATAGTAATATACCTTTTAAATGGATACATCCATTCATATTGCACAGGCCCTCGAAGACGTGCTTCAAGTGGAAGATGAATTGGTAAATGCTCCATAACATTGAAAAAAACCTGGAGGAAATATTTTTTCCAGTTTGCAAAGCAATATCGAGATTTCTTTCTCAAGTTTACGTAGACGATCAACTTTTAAACGATCAATATTTAATGTAGTTGAACAAATCTCTTTATAAAACAGACTAAGTTCTGTTACAACAGTCCAAACTTTTACGTGCAACAGTTCTTTAAAAGCGACGGGTAACAAATTTTCCATCATAACATGACAACCATGACTTTTCATCCCGCCAAGTTTATTGTTCTTATAGTCAACACATCTACGAAGATTAGAAGATATGCCATCTGGGAATCGTAATCCTTCCATCCATTTTAAAAGTAATTTAACTTGATTATTCTCTAGCTCATAGCAAGCTTTTGGTTTTTTGTGTCATTTGGTTTTATATGAAGCTCAGGACGATTACATATTACTTCGATATCACGTCTTGATTTCAAATCATCTTTCGTCTTCCCTTTAACATTCAAAATTGTATTAAACAGATTATCAAACACGTTTTTCTCATTATGCATCACGTCAATATTATGACGAATCATGAGATTTTTCCAATAAGGAAATTCCCGAAATATGCTCTGTTTGCACCAGTTATGTATCGATGATTATCCTGAATTTCAATTTGTTCTCCGGTTTCATGTATCTTTGGATAATCCTTTACAAGTTCATAAATTTCTTCGCTTGACCAAACCGTAGGTGGTCTCAAAGTTTCATGTCTATTAGCTGTAAAGTTTTTTTATCTCTTCTAAAAGTATGATTAATATGAAGAAAACATCGATGACAGTCAAACCACGAAACTTTCTTTCCATGAGGTAAAAAAATTGCTCGTGTTTCTTCCATGCAATAAGGACAAGCTAGACGACCGACCGTACTCTAACCTGAAAGCATTGCATATGCAGGAAAATCGCTGATTGTCAACAATAAAGAGGCATACATGCGAAAGTTCTTTTTTTGGAAAATATCATATGTCTCTACTCCCTCGTACCACAATTTTTTTAATTCATCAATCAATGGTTGTAAATAAACATCGATTCCTTGTGTCGGATCATCGGAACCAGGGACGACAACTGTAAGAAACATATATGGAGTTTTCATACACATCCAATGAGGTAAATTATAAGGTGTGACAATTATAGGCCAGGACGAATATTTCGAACCAAATTGAGAGAATGGGGAAAATCCATCTGTACATAAACCAAGCCTAACATTATAAATTTCGGACGCAAAATCGGGATATTTCTGGTCAAAATGCTTCCATGCTTCCCCATCAGCTGGATGTGTTAACGTACCTACTTCCTCTGTTCTCACACCGTGCCATCTCATATGTTGCGCAGTTACAGAAGATGCATATAACCTTTGAAGTCTAGGAGTAATTGGTAAATAATGCATACGCTTATACGAGACTTCCTTTCCCTTTTTCTTTCTTGGTTTGTATCTTTCCTGATTACATATTTTACAATTTCTAAGGTTGATATCTTCCTTCCAAAACAACATGCAACCCTTTAGACACGTATCTATTTTTCGATACGGTAAACCGAAAGTCGACATCAGTTTTTTTTTACTTCGTAATGATTTTCGCACATTAGATTATTAGGAGGCATATGTCGTTTCGCAGCTTGTACAACAGCCATAAATCCAGATTCTGTGAGGTTGTATTCAGATTTCATCGCAATGTATTCAGCAGTTACTGATAACTGGGTTCCGCTTGTGCAGCCTTCCCAAATGGGTTTTTTCGCGGCATCTAACAAATCATATATTTTTTTACCCCAATATTTGGTTCTTCTTCAGCATTACCATCGTCATCAGTTAATTGAGGAACAGGAAACATTGAACATGCAGCATCTTCAACCATATGTTCTACAAGATTTGTCGTACCAATTTCATTACTCACCACCTCCTTATCTTGTACAGGATTAGATGCCAACTGTTCCCCATGACGATCCCAAATCAAATATTTCGATACAAAACCGTACTGATGCAAATGAACTCTAACCATTTGTGGTATCAAATGCTTTAACAGTTTGCATTTACTACATGGACAACAGATTTCTTTGTAGTTTCCGTTATTACGTAAAGCAAAATCCATAAATACGCTAACACCATTATTAAAATGTTCACTTGTTGAGCCTTCAGTACGACCCTTCGTTTTTTGTACATCCAGCTCCGATCAGTAAAATAATTGTCCATTTACCTACGCATATAATTAAAAAGTACGATATAATTTTGCGTTGACATTTTTTATTAAAACAATTTTATAAACATTCTTCTTGTTTTTGTTATATCTGTTAAAATAATACTTAAGCTTATTTTAAAATGAACATTATATTCTATTTAAACAATTTTATTAGCGAATTTGATATTAATTGATCATTGACACTTTGTTGATGGGTCATCCTACCTCCCATTACAAATAAAATAACGTAATTAAATCGCATAAATCATTTCAATTTAAACGATCCAACAAAATTTCGACAGCACTTCGCTTTAGTTCCCTGAACAGTACACAATTGCGTGTACACATGGAACATAAAGGGAAGCGCTGTCGAAATTTTGCGAACCGTTTAAACTGAAATGATTTACGAGATTTAATTACGTTATTGTTTTTGTAACTTGTCCAATACAGGGAAAAACCCAACAAATACTGTATACGATGAATATAGATGTCCGTTCTGTTAAAAAACGAATATCCACACAACGATCATATACAATACTTATCAGACGGGGCCAAAAACACTCTAAGGGTTTAAAATTTTAAATTAGCGATATAAAAATTTAAATTTTATTTTCATAAAATTTAAACTTTTATATCAATAAACAAATTGTTGAATCAACGCATATATAATGATTTTTTCCTAAAACAAAAAAAATCCAGTGTGTGCGCGCAACGTATAAAATAAACGAACAATGTTATACATATAATCGCATCACAAATCACATTCAGTCATGCACAAACTGTATCACGTATATATCGTATCATAACATGTCAAAAGTGAACAATTTATATGTCAATATAATCACTTAATTTCTACGTACGTTTTTATGCAATTCAATCACCAATATAATAACAAGTGAGGTTCATGCTTAGGTTAGTGACAATTATTAAGTTTGAAACTAATTTAATAATAAACCTAATTTAACAAATCATAGTTAAACATGCAACAATTAGTTTAATAACAGTAATTAAGGTCCAATACACTGCACTACACGAACAATAGCACAATACATACATTAAAATTACCAATTTAACCTAAAATAAAAAATTTAACAAAATTAGGGTTTTAGCAAATAATACCTGATTTTGGAGGTTGTGAAGCTTGCAAATGAAGATGGGGATGCTAGAACGTGTAGAAGGGGATAAAATGGGGTTGGAAATGTTTTGGGGGGGGGGGGTGAATGGGGTTTTTTGGAATAAATTTCGGGTGAAGATGGAATGGGGAAGAAGAAGATCGAGCTACAGGTTACTCTCGGTTTTCCAACGGCTTGCAACGGCCGCCAACGGTATATTTCCAACGGCTTCCAACGGCAAGTGTTATTTGTTATTAAAAAATTCCGAGAAAAAGCTTGCCGTTGCTAGCTATTGGAAGCCGTTGGTCAATGGTCGTTGGAGGCCGTTGCCCCCGCCCGTTGCTATAAACAGTAATTCTTGTAGTGATGTCTCTAATTTTTCATTTTATCAATGAACGTCGACTTCTTATTTTGATTTATCATCTTAATTGACTGTAGACTGGACTACTCAAAGCACTCTTATATCCATCAACACGTAACATGACACAGTGAAAGCTTACAAAAATTGAGTTGTAATATGGTACCGGGAACTATAAATTGCTTTTAACGAGCAATAGAGCATTAGGTATTACCTGTATAAAGAATAAATGAAACAACTTAAAGCACACTTTGATTTCTTGAAATCAATTGTTGTAGCTTAAGAGAGGTGTTTGGAACATGGAAAGAAACCGTGTGTAGAAGGAGACGATATACAGTGAAATATGACTGCTTTAAGATGCAAGAAATTCAGACGGTTATACATCGAAGTTTAGGCAGATGGATACTGTTTGCATTAAAAGCGGGACAAACACCCAATCGATATATGTTTGCGTTAGAAGTTAGACAAACACCCAATCAGATTATGCATAGAGATTAATAAAGAAATATATGGAAAACGAGGTAAATGACACGAGAATTTGTAGTGGTTCAGTAAATACTTTGGTCTATATCCATTTAAGCTTTGTTAATGATATCTGAGATTCTTTATAACTGTGATTTTACAACTTGGATGCTTACAAATCGGGTAAGGATCCAACATAGTGTTAGGGGATAAAATCAATAAATTTAGAATGTAAAGAAAAGATCCCTTTTTTTGCCTCCCTTCTCCTATTGAAGATCGGTGAAATAAGCTTTGAAACCTTCTCCCCACGTTCTCCACGTTCGACAGGAGGCTCCGAAAAAAGATCATGGCCAACTCAACATCTAACTTCTCAACTCAATACCTAGTTGAGGCTTACAAATCGGTACCTACTCGTGACTTGTCTTATTCTTATGCTTTAGTTCTTCAAATCCTCGAAGTAGTTTTTTTGAGTCAACCTCATGACTTGGTACTGAATCGAGGGGTTCAACTCAATACCGAGTTGACCCTTTAAGTTGTATTTTGCAACTTTTCCATTCACCCCTTGGTTCGTTTGAAAAATGACTAGCTGTTTTCAAGTGGCAAGCAAGGTTCTACATTGACTCTTTGGACTTTGATTGGATTCTAGTTTCCAAACTTAAGCTTTGGGGCTCTTGGTTCATTTCCCAACCATTCAACATTTCTTACTTATCCAAATATAGCTTAGTTCAAAATTAGGATAACACTTGTCCCCTAAAGTATACCTAGTGTTAACAAGATATCCTTTGGATAGAGACAACCTATCAACTTCAAACTCCGATTTGAATAGATATCTTCACCCTATGAACTGTTTCACAAATCATTGTGTCTTCTATGAATTGTCACATCACTTTGAATAGTTGTGGATTCATACCTTTTGGATGATATAAGAGCTGAAACGTGTTGTTAGAATTTGCCATTTAGACTTTGAAAAGTCTGAATTTTCTTTTTTTGCTTGATTGGGTAGGATTTCAATTCAAAAGCATGCACTTTTTTGCATTGCTTATTTACTTGAATCTTCTTTTTGTAATTCGTTACCAAATTGAGAGGTCTAACTTGGTACCGATTTTTTGGGCGACTTTTCGGTTGTTAAATGTTTAAATAACACTTAGACTATTTTCTTTTCTTCGCTCTCCTTTCCTGCCATCATTTTCCATTGCATTTTGGACCTCGATCCCCTGCCAAATTTTGACTTAAGCTTCAAATCAGCACCGCCACCGACTCAGATATCCAGCTGCCATTCATTGCTTAAAGCAATCAACTCCTGATTTATTCGCTTTGCTACTTGAATTGATTCGGGTTTCAATTTGAACTTTTACCTTAAATCGTCGATATGATCCTCTCTACACTTAGGTTGGCGGCACCAGCATAGGGGTTGCTAGTGTCCATTGGTGATTATTGACCGCTAGTAGAAGCTTTATCTTCCCTTTTTAAACTCCTCCATGCTTTTCAATTTGGAGCTCGAAGCAACCTTAGAACCTCGAGATTGACTTAGAGTATTCTTCCAAATTTCCTGATTTAGACTTGGGTTTTTCGTTTCTCAAACACACTCCAAGCCAACTTCGAGTTTGGCATGATGTTCCCTCAAGTTTCCTAAGTGGCCATAATTTCAGAGTTTTGGCTAAGTCTTTCTATGTAAAAAAGAGGAATATAATCAAATTTAGAGGCAGTTCCTTTTGTGATAGCAGAAGAAGCATTCGTGGAGGTTGCCTCCAATACCAACCTTGGAGGTGCTATAATTCTGGATACCACTTTGGACTCTCCTGCATCCAAATTACATGAAGAGGACATCAAAAGAATTTGTGAAAGTCATGGCATCCCTTTCAAGACATTCTAGTTCTAGAGCCCATCCACCGGCTCATATCTTCCTAACGGCTACATTGCTTACAATCGATATATATGTCTTTTCGGATGCCTCCTACCTCTGAATCACTTCATTCGACTCGTTCTCCAGTTTATGAAGCCTGCCCATGTGCAGCTTCGTCCAAATAGCCACACCTTGTAAAACAACATGTACATGATATGTATTCATCATTTAGGTAGGGTTCCCACATTGGAGGAGATTTGTTATCTATAAGGCCTTAGAAGGTGGAAAGAAAGTCCTTCTCTCACTGATTTGGAACCGTCTAAGGGCTGTTGTATTATCATCGGTCTTTGGAAAAAACTCAGTTTTTTCAAGGATGAGTACTCTTTTGTACACTACCGACCTGGCGTTGCCTAGAAATGGCTGTCCGGACGTATGTTCTACTGTCTATCATATTTTGATGGATTTAAGTTGTCTTGTCGCTAATTTCTTCATTTCATAATTTTGTAGATAGTCTAAAGAGGCCTAGTGGTGCAAATTTCCCACATACCCTTATACATCTGCATGTCTTCCCTGTTAAAGAACGAAAGATGAAATTTCTCCTCATAAATGAAAGGATGCAACAATTCCATCTCTTGGATAACAACCGTAGTATTAGCCTCATGCCTAATGCTCGTGGAGGCACTTATCTCGGCTAAGAGGTTGAGGTCGAGCCTCAAGCTGAAGGGATCCAAGAAAATCCTTATATTTAGGATCCTTTGATTAATCAAAAAGAGCTTGTGGAGGGTAATGGTAATGAATACATCACGGAAGGAGGAGACGATGATGGCGATGAGAATGATGAGGATGATAATGATAAGGATGAGGGTGATGGTAAGAACGTTAACGTCGGTCATAAGTATGATGGAGAGATGAGTTATGGCGATCAAGTGCCACTTATTCCCCATCGCACGAAGCTAAAGATCATTTTGCTCTATTTGGTTCATAGTATCATGAGGCTGTGGTTGAGGAAGAAACACCGGCTCCTCCGATTAATGATATAAATGGCTCATCCAGGAGCATACTAGATAGAATCCATTCTTACAGTCTTGACAATATCAGCCTTAGTGATATTGGTTCCCCTAACCGTCGTCCGACTGAAGATGTTCCTACGACTATTTTAGGGGTGATAACCCCTATTAGTAAAATTTATGAGCATGTTCCGTGGGGGAACTAGGACACATTAACACTTCATGACATTTAAAGTCATAACATATTTACACTGCACATGTTGTTTCTGGATTTCAAAGTTTTAACTCGGTTGTGTTTTCTTTTCAAGTCCAATGGTACGTGAACACCTTTTCAACGAGCTCTAAGGTTATTCTGCTAATCATCGTAGGTATGATTCCTTGCGTCGACATCGTGAGTCATCACATGATTCTGACTCAATAAGGCATCATATGAAGGAGCAAGAATAAGGAGAAGAGAGTACAAATGTTGCGATGATCGTGGTAGCGGGTCGGGTAGGACATCTCCTACACAAGATAGAGCTCGCTCTCCCTTGCCTATAAGTATGGATCGATATTCGATAAGACCCGATCCTTTTCCTTCATCCAAAACTCCAACTGTGCCCATTTTAACATCACTTGCCATGCAACTAATAATGTGTATTCAAAAATCCAGAAACCTTGTTCATCCTTCTGGGTCTGCCAATTCTGATCCATCCAAGCATAGACCGAGAAAGGAACCAACTCCTACTCATGTTCCTAAAGCAGTAACTTAATATGTTTCCAATGACAACTTGTCACACTGCAGAAAACCTTCCCTAAATTATGCTTCGATGGACTTAAGCTCGTCTATAATTTGAAGAATATTCCTCGTAACATAGGCATAAAAGTTATGATCTGTGTGGGTGAAGTGAATGTTTATTTCTAAATATGGAGGATGCTTGCAGAAACTCATTATGAAGTTAACAGGGAAAAGATGGCAGCTCTTCAAGGGAAGGAGTTGTTAGAGCAAGATAATGAGCATACCATTGCCAATATGGATAAAGAAGTAGACGACCTTAAGAAATCTCATGAAGCTATTGGATAATGAACTAGAAGTAGAAAGGAAATCTTTACAGAAAAGTATCAGCTGCAATAGAATCAGATTAAGGTAGCACATCCCAGGAGTCATAGCTTTCATTGGAAAAAGAGATTTTTTTTAGAAAACCATCGATGAGCAGGCATTAAATTTTTAGAAGCTAGAGGCCAAATTGGAGGCCATAAAGAAGGAAAAACATGACGCACTTACTCAAGCTTAGGTGTATGTATTGCAACTGCTTGATGCTTGGCTAGCACAAAAGGACGTTGAAACTCGCATGGAAACTGTCAAGGAAAGAAATAAATCTCAAATAGATCCTACATTGGTTCGTTTCTATGTGAACATGATCAAGTATTGGAATTTGAGGTGGGTTGGTAAGGGATATCCCAGAGCCTAGCCATGGCATGGGAAGATATAGTTAAGTAAGAGAGAGAGAGAGAGGGCGCGCTTAAATGGCATTGGGGTTGACAAAGATAAGTTGAAATAGGACATCTTAGATGATGAAGATTTGGATGCACTTGTCATAGGAAAAATCATGTTGGAAACTAAGGCTATTACTTCTACTGACGTACCAACTGGGGTCTTTCTCAAATCTAGCTCTAAGATTTGGATGAAAGTTCGACTCCTGCTTCTAAGGGATTCCCAGTAGAGACTCCCATTGTAACGATGTACACTTCCAGTGCCATCACTTTTTCCACTCTAGGGCATCCCACTTTTGAGTCTACTATTCCTTTTTCTTATATCTCACAACTACTGTGGTGTCTTTGGGGATGATAATTTCTTTGACATCTTTAGCTGGTGTACAATATAATCCCAAGGAACCTGGTTATACACAACCAAAATCCATTCCAAAAGTACCTATCTTATCTACAATTATGGAGGGAAGTTTTACTAGAACTCCTTCACAAGTGATCTTCGCTTCTCTTGGAGGTATATCATTAACTTCTCCTAGGTTCAAGAAGGCTCAAATGACACCCATAGATGTCTCTAATCTTTCTTTTCACCTTCCCAAGCTTCAGGTTTACCTGCCCTATCCCCTTTACCAGAATGAAATTTGGTTTGGAGCACCGAAGCTTCTATAACAACCCATAAAATTTACAGAAAAATAATTAAGAAAAATCAATAATAATGATGCTAAAAATGGTAGTTATGCCAACGTTACAGTTTAGCCATAAAAGTTACACCATTGTGTTTGTAGCGATTTTCTTATCAACTTTCATACATAGAACTTTGCTATCGGAGTTCAAGTGGAGAAGTTATTGATGTTTGAAGTTTTTGAATTTAAAATAATTCAAATAAATTTAAATTAATAATTAAATTACATTGATGTTGGAAATTAAAAAAGGCAATAAAAGATTATAATGTTAAGAATAAGCTTAACGTTCAAGTAAACTTAGTTAACAATTCAATAAATAAAATAACATGTGTGTATGTGTAAATGTTAACGACAAATCTGAGGAGACTAGGCCCACAGGTCGACATCTTAATTGGCGTTGGTCAACCACCCAAGGGATGTGGTTGACCGATCAGTGTTAAATCGTGGTTAGGGTTTTATGGCTAAACGACTCGGACTTTGTTATTTCGAATGACCTTGGTCGTACGGTCTAGGCACGTTCTAACCACTATAATAAAAGAATAACCCCCTCACTTTTATTTACAAGAAAAATAAACATGCTAACAAGGCTCTGGCGATTTTCTTCCTCCTCATTAAACTTTTTAGATACAAAATAACAGATTCAAGCATTCAGGAGAGGATTAATAAAGTCAAAGGAAAAGGTAATGTATTTTACACACACACACACACACACACACACACACACACACACATATATATATTTCTCTATTTCTATTCTTTCCCAACATTTGAATTCTAAATCTAACATGTATACAAATGAATTGTTATTTACTGTACAATTAAAAAGAAAATAATCGGAGAAAGATATTGGTATTAATGCCTTGCATTATCCAAGGGGATTCGAGGAAGGCTATATGTGAGTAGAAATCTTGGTTTTCTCTTTATAGTGATTTGTGCAGTTAATGTTTGGATTTGTTTTATGCCTTGGGCAATTTTGTATGCAGAAACTTCAAATCTAAAATCAAAAGTTCCCCCAAAAAATGTTAATTTTGGAATTGGTTGGAATCTTATCTGTTTTACGCCAATATGGTAGAATTTAATCTATTATTATTATTATTATTTGTATTATGAATAATTTATGTTCCATTCAACTTCCACTTTTCAACTTGTGTTTGTTATGATGAAGGATTCTATAAAGAATTAGGAAATGGCAACCAAAGCATGGATTTTGCCCCATCCATGGTTTGCACCACCTATTTCTATACCTAAAATAAATATGAATCCATTTTCACTTCAACCTTATCCATTCAATAGTCAAATATAAAATAAAGAGTTCAAATTGTAAAGTTTAGCTCCCTTGAAAAAGAGGCATTAATTATATTATGTTAATGTAAAACAAGTTAGATGTTTTGATTCCATTTTTGAATATTTATGCTAGTCCGTTTTGTTTAGCTAATTTAAATTATGATATTAGCTATTTTGTAAACTTGGTATTAAACTAGGACTTGTACAGATATGGAAATTGTGATATTTAAATTATCTTAACAACCCAAATAGGAAGCAGAAATCTTAGTATAGAAATGCTTTGACACTTGCCTAGGAAATTTAATAAAAATCTAGCTAGCCAAGAAAAATGTTAAACATAATAATAAGATATAAGTCGTAACATATAAAATAAATAGGTTAAAAATAACAATAAAGTATATAAAAAGTAAGTTAAGAACAATTGCGGAAATTAATCCATAATTAAAGGTGAAATATGGAGTTTTTCTTTTATGACCTTAATGCGTAAATGCGGATGAGGTATATTATGTGTGTGTGTGTATTGTACATATATGTTAGTATAATTTTGTAAGGTATGAGGGCGAAAATATGACTAAATTATAGGAATGTAAGGTTAGTTAAAAGTACATAGAAGTTTGTCTAACTACTCTAGGTACTAGCAGTGTGACTTTGAAATTGATGTGAGATATCTCCTATAATAAGTACCCACGATGGACCGATGTTAGCCTCAATTCTGTAGGTTATGCCTGCCTAACTAGTCTGGCTACCATCACTTATGAATGGTCGGACTAATGTAAGGTGTCACATTTTGGGTTATAGATCATAGAACAGGTTCCCAGGATGGGCCTGCTTCGGGGTTGGAGGTATTGAATGGCTGTTATAGGGTCTGGCTCTTACCTATTCAAGATGTATTAAATGGTCGGGATTATTTTTTGTGTGTGGTAATGGAAATTTTAGGAGGGGTTTCGCTTCAAGGTCGAGGTATTAAATGGAAATTAGAGGGTCCACCTCTTTCCAATTTAAGAAGTATTTAGTGGCCTTATGAGATTCCTTACGATGTCAGCTAGGAAGTACTAGAGAAGGGTTTGCCTTGGGTCCAGGCATTAAATGATAGGGATCTGCCTAGGGTCTAGATATTAAATGGTCGGAGTTTGCCTATTTCCTATTTCCCATTTAAAAAGGTCTTAAGTGACTCTAATACATTCTCTTGCATCGTTAGGAAATAATTGATGGAGATGGGTCGTTGGACCTAATAAATTCCACAGTTGCATTGCAACCACATTATACTTACAAAGTTAGACTAGAAATGGTCATTGGCCTACAGTTGGAGATACGTTATGGAGTTCGAAAAGTAGAGCCGTTGGCTTACATTTGGGGTATACTCGGGAATACATAGTATAGTATATGTAAGACATAATACTCATCTAAATGATACTATCCAAATACTATTTGTGTAATACTTAATATTTTCATTCACCGAACATTGTTGTTCTGACTACCTCCTCATTACAACCTACATGTTAAGGGGAACTATAGACTATAATAGTTTATGATTTTTGTTTAATGATAACAAACACACACACACACACACATTAAATGTGTTTGTTGTAGCACTATTACAATATCACAAAATGAAACAAATCAAAATTTCATTTAAACAAATATTTTATTTAGAATTTCATTTAACCAAATATTTTATTTCAACAAACATTTTATTATAATTTCAATAGTACACATTTACAACACATCTTCCACTATATTTTACATTTTCAAATACAACACTATATCACACTCTCGTACACAATTTACTCACTCACTCACTTACATGCACTCGAATTTGATTTGCTATCTTCTTACTCCAGCTTCTGCCAAGTCATTTTTTTTTGCCTGTCAAACAACAAATAGCACAGTAAAAAGCAAAAAGAACAAACTGAAATTGAAAAAATAAGAATGTGATTAAATATAACGTTGCCTCAATTAATCGGGTTGTTTGTTTTCATGTTTTAAAACTGGAATAAAAAATAATTGTACACGAGCAACATATGACATGCATAGTGTATCATATACATGCCATAAGGCCTTGCATACACACAAAATGCACTTGCATTAATAAATTTTAAGGTCAAATACAAAGGTCAAGCCTGAAGGCTCAACACAGTGCAAGTGTGTATGAGGTCAAGCCCAATTAGCGATTTGTACGTGCAGCAATGGACATAAGTACACATACAAGTGCACTAGTGCTACAATCAAAGTCATGCAACAATTTTAGAATCATGCACACATAGAAACTGGACTCATGTACTCAGGTAGGTACACACACAACAAACACTCAGAGACATGCACCAACACAAGCAAACTAAAACTATGAACTCTAAAATAAACCAACAACAAAAAGGATCAGTACGCAATCAGTCAGGTCAAACATGTCTCACTTCCAATGGCGTGGAATAGCGAAAACATGAGACATAATTTCACTAAAATGTTTCTTTATAAATATTTGACTATGCTCTGCGTAATAAGGCAGAGTTTGCCATACTTGGTCAATAAAAGGAATTAGCTTTGGGGATTGATGGAACAGTATTCTCAACAGCCTGAATTTATATTGTGTAAACAAAAATAAATTGAATATTCTATGATTTTAAAATGCAGATATCTAGGTACCAACAGATAGGTACCGGTAGACTTCTTCAACCCATGATCGGATCATGGGAGTACAATCATGTTAGGGTCGATCATGACGATTCACCCTCTACCTTTAACCTTCTGGCCAGTGCCCTAAGTCGGGCAAGGTCTAATAGCCCAGAGATTAGTGAGGTCTAATGTCGACCTCCAGAGACAGACATCTTAAACATTAGGTCCCGGAGATAGGACCCAACAGGAGATGAACCTCCATTTCCAAATATGATCAACGCCTAAAGATAGGTAAGATCTAATACATGAATCTAGAAATAGTTGTCTAAAGCACCACTTCTAATTAGCCCTTATGATCAACACCCGGAGATAGGGAAGATCGAGCATGGATGTTCAAAGATAGATGTCCAAAACATCACTTCTCAGAGATTGGAATCGAAGTGGAAATCCAACCTCATCCTTGGTCAAATGATCCGGATTAAAGATAAACCAAGTAGGCTATGAAGTTAGCCAAACTATTATAATTATGTCTCCCAACAAAGAAACGTTTTGGTAGCGATAAACAGAATGAAATAATGAAGTACACTTAGAAATGGCAAGAAATTATTCATACATACAGAGTTATAGTGAGTAATAACATTGCTCTAATTCAGTTACAATCAAGATAGTCATAACTAAATAGAGTATGTAGGCAAAACAATACGAAAGTCTAAAAGAAAAGACTATTTTATTAACAACTGAAGAACTTTGAAAGGAAAGTGGGGGCCATACCTGCATAACAACAGCCTGTATACACGTGTGAAATCAAAAAACTAAAACAAGTAACGACATAGAAACAACAAACAACATCTAATCTTTCTACCTCCTCCTCCTCCTCTTCTTTCCCTGGGGGTTAATGAGGTTAGTCTCCTGCCATGTTTTCCCTTCTTTCCCTTGGACATGTAACCCTTTGGATCTTTCCCAATCATAATCATCTTTTTGGGACTCAGAAGCCTCAACTTGAACATTCACCGTCGCAGGAGCACCAATTTGAATGACAAGCAATGGTATGGGTAAAGAAATTAAAAGAGGAGGAGGAACATCATCCATATTTTCCTTTTTTATTTCCCAAACCTTCTTAAATTGTAAGGTCTTCTTCTCTAGCATCGATGCCCTATATTTATGCTCAATGAGCCATATAATGGCCATGTTCTCTAGCAAGTACACATTTCATACATCTTCAAATCTCAAATACAATATTCAAATATCCATAACACAATGTCTCAAAATAAAACATCGACAAGTCTAAAGTCTAGGTACATAAGAATAAGTCATAAACATAAATAAATAGCTATACTACCACTAGTCTTCACTACCTCCTTCACACTTCATCGTTAGCATCTGTCTTGTAGGAACAAATTAGCCCTAGAATGGGGGTGAATTAGGTTTATGAAAAATTCACAGAATAATAAAAATTGCAGTACAGATAATAATAGAGTAAATGCGAAAATAAAAGCGACACATAAGTTTACCCAGCTTTGGTAAAACATGCCTACTGCCACCCCTAGGTTTCTACTAGGAATTAAACAATTGACGCCTATAGAATCTATAAACTCGCAACCCTCACTAACCTGATTGTTCTAAACTCGCGATCCTATAACTTGTTGTAGCAGGGTTTTGAGTGTAAGGTTAGAACAATCAGGTTAATGAGGATCACGAGTTTATAGGGTCTATAAGCATCAATTGTTTAATTACTAGTAGAAACCTTTGGGGCTGTAGTAGGTAGGTTTTGCCGAAGCTAGGTAAACTTGTGTATTGATTTTATTTCCACATTTAATATGTTATTATCCATGCTGCAATTTTTATTATTCTATGATTTTTTCATAAACCTTAATAATCCACACTCTATGGTTAATTCGTTCCTACAAGAACGACGTTAATGATGAAGTGTGAAGGAGGTAGTGAAGACTAGTGGCAGAATAGCTATTTATTTATTTACTTATTTATGTTTATGATTTATTCTTATGTACTTAGATTTTAGACTTGTCGATGTTTTATTTTGAGAAATTGTGTTATGGATATTTGGAATATTGTATTTATGAGATTTGAAAATGTATGAAATGGGTACTTATTATATATGTTATGTCTTCCACTATGAGATTATAAAAGCATAGATAGATAGCACTGTATATTGTTTATTTGATTAATTTTACCAACCAATAGTCCTCTCTGGAATGGACTTAAGGTTAGATGAGATTTTATTGGATCGAAAATTGGGCCTATTTTAGAGATGGTTACTACAACTTCAAAGACTGAATTTGTTATAGTGTCTGCCCCAATTCAAAATTTCTTTGACTTACCCCATTCTCAATTATATAGCCGAAAAGATTCGTGCATTGGCTAAAGAGGTCATGGATCGGATGATCCTAATGTGATGCAAGGGGATGAGAACATAGCCATTAGAGGGGTCATTAGGCATAAATCTGGGGCATTGATGCTAGAGAAGAAAGCCTTATAATTCAAGAAGGTTAGGGAAATAAAAAAAGGAAAATATGGATGATGTTCCTCCTCTTTCAATTTCTTTGCCCGCACCACTGCTTGTCATTCAGTTTTTACTCCCGGGACGGTGAGTGTTCAAGTTGAGGCTTTCGAGTTGCCAAAAGATGATTATGATTGGGAAACAAATCACAAGGGTGACCCATCTAAGAGAGAGAAGGGAAAATATGGTAGGAGACTAACCTCAAACCCCCAAGGGAAAGAAGAGGAGGAGGTAGAAAGATTGGATGTTGTTTGTTGTTCCTATGTTGTTACTTGTTTTAGTTTTTTGATTTCACACGTGTATACAAGCTGTTGTTATGCAAGTATGGCCCCCACTTTGCTTTCAAAGTCTTCAGTTGTTAATAAAACACTCTTTCCTTTTAGACTTTCATCTTGCTTTGCCTACATACTTTGTTTAATTATGTCTATCGTGATTGTATCTGAATTAGAGCAACGTTATTACTCACCATAACTCTGTATGTACTTGCCATTTTTTAGTGTACTTCATTATTTCATTCTATTTATCACTACCAAAATGTTTCTTCGTCGGGGAGCATGATTATAAAAGTTTAGCTAACTTCATAGCCTACTTGGTTTATCTACAGTCGTGACCTATTTGACTAAGGATGAGGTTGGATATTCATTTCACTTCCTAGCTACGAGAAGTGATGTTTTGGACATCTGTCTCTGGTCATCCATGCTTGATTTTGGATATCTCTAGAAGTTGATCATAAATGCTCATTAGAAGTGGTTCTTTGGATAACTATTTTTGGATGTTTGTATTCTATCTTGCCTATCTCTAGGCGTTGATCATATTTGGTAAAGAAGATTCAATATCCTGTTGGGTCCTATCTCCGGGACCTAATGTTTAAGATGCTTGTCTCTATGCACCACCATTAGACCTCGCTAATCTCTAGGCTAAGGCCTTAGACCTTGCCCGGCTCCGGGCACTAGCCAAAAGGTTAAAGGTAAAGGGCGACCCTAGCATGATTATACTCCCATGATTCGATCATGGATTGGAGGAGTCCACCTGTACTTATCTCTGGGTACCTAGATATCTGCATTTTCAAATCACAGAATATTCAATTTTTTTTGTTTTCACAACAAAAAGTCTGGCTATTGAGAATACTCTTTCATCGATCTCCAAAGCCAATTCCTTTTATAGACATAAGTATGGCACACTCTGCATTTTTACACACAGCCTAGTCAGAATTTATAAAGAAACATTTTAGTGAAATTATGTCTCATGTTTTCGCTATTCCGTGCCATTGGAAGTGAGATTCTATCAATGGTTCTTAACTTGAAAATTCCATCCCCAGGGTTATGTTCAATCGTACATGGACTTTACCAATTCTGTCCTAGAGCCACTGAACCAGGGAAAATTCATTTCAGGACAAGATCATCGATTTTGAAGATTTGATTTTTGAGCTTCACATTAAATTGTCATGATACTCTTTTTTGGTAAGCAGCAACCCTTAAATCAGCTTCTCCATGGTTCTAATCGATCAAGTCAAGAGATGAAACAAGTTTTCCTGATTCATCTTAAGATCGTATTGAATTTCCATGAGAAGGTACTTCCAATTCAATTGGAATCATGATCTCCGGTCCGTAGGCCAGAGCGAATTGAGTTTGGCCGATCGTGACTTATGAGTCGTTCGATAAGCCCACAATGCTATGGATAATTCATCGACCAACTTGCCTTTGGCCTTTGTCAGTAATTTCTTTACAATGGATTTGATGATCTTGTTCATCGCCTCCACCTATCCATTCACTTGTGGGTATGTTATAGCCACAAATCTCTTTTCAATCCGATACTTGTTGCAAAAGTACTTGAATTCAATACCTATTGTTGATGATGATTTTCTGAGGAACTCCAAGTTGCTAGGTAATGTTTTCCACCACAAAGTTGATTGCCTTCTTTATAGTGATAGTGATCATGGTTAGCGGTTTCGCTTCATCCCATTTTATGAAATTGTCAATTGCAACAATGGCATACTTCACTCCCTCGTTCGACATCAATAAGCATTAATGATATCAATTCCCCAAACTATGAATAGCCATGACTGACCATTTGTGTAGTCCCTATGGATGGGGATCAAGGAATCTTCACAAATATTTGGCATCTATTGCACTTCTTGGTGCAAACAATTGCATCATACTTGATTACTGGCCAAAAGTATCCGAAGTAAAGAATTTTTCTTGCCAAAGTATATCCCTCGGTGTTATGCAGTTAAAGGGTTTAGCATTTCATAGCAGTAGAGGTGTAAATATTTATAGCAGGGATAAAAAGGCATTATAGTGAAAAATAGCGGAGGTGAAAAAAGCTTCACTAAATATAAAACGAAATATTTGAAGTTAATTTTATTCTCATTCTCACATCATTCTTGTAAGGAAAATACATATTGTATAATCATATATAGCAAAACCGAAGAATACCATTATAGTCGAGGTTTGATGACTACAGTAGATTTCTAACTTATATCAAGCACATATGCCTTAAAGTTAGGTCCTTACCCTAACTTTATTGATTTAGCGCATAAGAAAACTTGTCAAATAAACTTTTTTATATTAACGTTGCCAAATCGATGGTTAAAAGCCTTGATTTAGCGTGTGTAGCAGAAAACAACAAGACTTAAAAGCGGATCTACTATTTAATAGAGATATTTTGAAAAAGCATAGTGGTCAAAGACCACTATGAGCTATATCGTGGATTTTGCGAGGCTTTATTGGGTATTTTGTGGGGCTTTAACTGCACCGCCTAGGTGTGATCCCCGCAAGTTCCCTTTTGTACATCCGCAAGGAATTTTTTAGTTTCGCTATTGGCAAGACATCACAGTAGAGGAAAAGAATCCTATCATGTATAAAGTCCTTCCTAAATAATAAATTGCATTACTTTATGCAGGGGCTTCCTTTTCTCATTTCTCTCATTCGGGAGAGTTCCCATTAGGAAGTACTCTTTGGTCAGAGTATTCCATGACTCCTTTTCAACTTCAACCTCTAAGATCCAATCGAAATCCTTCTGGTCAATTCTCAAAGGTGATAAAACCCCACTTGAACCAATCTCATAAGCTGCACATCCCTAGAGCTGGCCAGCTTAGCCAACGAATCAGCCTTCTTGTTCTCCTCTCTATTAATGTTTATTATCATGTAATATTCGATATCATTATGCAGTTTCAAAACCTTCATCAAGTAAGGGGCAAGTCTCATTCCCTTGGATTGAAATTCCTTCTTCACCTAACAGACCACCGATTGAGAGTCGTTGTGTATATATAATGCTTTGACTCCCAATTCTTTTACTATTTTTAGCCCCATAATTAATGCTTTATATTCAGTTTCATTGTTCATTACAGGAAACTCAATCTTTGCGGCATAATATATTGTTCTTTGCTTTGGGTTTACTAAGATCACTTCTTCTCCAGAGCTGATTTCACTAGATGCTCCATCTATGTACAATTTCCACTGAGCAAGCGATACCATATCTTCCTTCACTTCTCCATCCTGAGTGGTAAACTCGATTATAAAATCAGCTAATGCATGTCCTCATATCGCCATCCTAAGATGGCAGTTATATCGTACCGGCTCATCTCAATGTTCCACATCAGTTGCCTTCCTAAAGTCTTGGGTCAGTGCAACACTTGCGCCAAAGGTTGACAGCCAACGCTTTTATCCAATAAGCCTGATAGTAGGGTCGTAACTTTCTTAAAGCGATCAACAAGCTAGCTTCTCTAACTTTGGATAGCGCTTCTCTACTCCAATGAATTGCTTGTTGATGTGATACACATGCTTTTAGATTTTACACTCTTCACGTACTAGGGCAACACTTAGTGCATGTACAGATATGGCCAAATATACGAAAAAATCTGCCACTTCCAAAGTCTTCGATAAGGCTAGTGGTCTCTCCATGTGATCAAGTAAGGTCTAGAAAGCTTTTTGGCTTTCCTATATCCAGAAAAACTTCCATTTATCCTTCTTGAGGGCATCAAAGAATAACACACATTTATTCATCGCTTTACAGATAAATCAACTAAACGCAACAACCTTTCCATTCAAGCTTTGCATTTCCTTCTTTATATTTGAGGGTTCAACGTCTCTCAAAGCTCTGATCTACTCGGGATTAACTTTTATTGCTTTGAGTTTATTTCAAAACCTAGGGGCTCCAAAATAACAGAACTTCATCTCGAACTTTCAAAGACATCAAACATCTCCGAGAGGTCACCCATATGGTTCAACGATCGCTATGACTTCACTAGCATACCATCCATATACACCTCCATTGAACGTTCGATTTTATCTTTAAACATTGAATTTACCAATCTCCAATAGGTAGCTCCTACATTCTTTAGCCAAACGACATGACATGGTAGCAATACAATCCCAGATCAGTGATAAAACTGGTGTGCTCATGATCTGGGATGTGCATTAGCATCTGATTGTAAGTGGAATAAGCATTTGTAAAGGATAGAAACTCATGTCTGGTAGTTGAGTCCACTAGCTGTTCAATCTTTGGCAGTGAGAAGTTGTCCTTTAGGCATGCTTTATTAATTCTGAATAGTCAATGCACGTTCGCCATGTTCCCTTAGACTTTTTGACCAACACCATATTCGAGGTATCTAGCATTGTCAATGAAGCCATTAGCTTTCAGCTTACCCACTTTCTCTTTCAACGCAGTGGACCACTACAAACCTAGTTTATGCCTCTTCTACTTTACAGGAGAGCATCATGGGTTTGTTTTCAATGTATGGCATGCAATCTTTGAATATATTCCACATATATCGGAATGCGTCCAGGAAAATAAGATCTTTATCTTCATGCTTAGTTGAGATCTGATCTTTATACCCTAGTGGGTCATCCTAATCGACTGGAATGTAATCGTTAGCTCAGCCGGGGTCGCCCTCGCATCCTCTGGCTGTTTCCTTGGATCTAAAGATTTGTAAATTTACTATGACATCTAAGCCAAGGCATAGGTGGTGGTTGCTATGCATTAACTCATTTGACTCGTAGAGTCCTCTCTGCATCCTTTTATTTTTCATGCCACTTTGTCTCTCTTAGCTCTATAACGTAGCATTCACATCCTATACTCTGATCTTCTTGAATGGCTCCTACCCTATTATCAGTCAGGAACTTCATTATCAAGCGCCATGGGGCTAGGGCCACTTTGAAACTTATAAGGGCCGATTGACCCAAGAATGCGTTGCAAGCAGATTACATATCTATCATAATGAAGTTCTGCACCCGCATTCTCTTACAGTCACCATCACCAAGTTCCACCGGTAAGTTTACACATCTAATAGGCTCTGTGGCCTCTTCTTTAAATCCCTCGATGCAGGATTTGCATGGTTTTAGATCCTGCCTATCCATCCTCATTTGGTCATAAGTTCTCTTGAACAAAATATTGACTGAGCTCTCACAATAAATGAGAACTCTTTGCATAGAAGCCAATCCAATCACGGTTGTAATCACTAAAGGGTCGAGGACCGATGATTCTACCACATCCGCATCACGATTCCCGAACACAATATCATCGGTCATCAATTTAGTTGTTGTGCTGGAGCTCCATCTTCCATACCAAAGAAACTCTCTTAAACAACATGTTTTAGTGAAATTTTGTATCTCTCTATCTTACTATGGCTTTTTCTCGACTGGATGATGTCCATTAGTAATGGTATTAATCACAAGTCTCCTCTTCGACTCTAGGTTCCTCTTCTTCTAGGTCCAACCTGCCCCTGTTGGGCCTTCTGCCTTAGGACTTATTATTTACTTGCCTGCCATCCTACGGGTCCTTCACATACGGTTGAAGATTCTTCTTCCCGATCAGATCTTCAATTATATCTTGCAAATGTCGACATTCATTGGTTTATGCCCGTAGATCTCTTAGAAATAGCAATCTTCCAAGACATCTTCTCCCATTCAGTCGACTCCCTCCAAGCTGGCTTTTTATAATTTTTAGTGCCTTGTGTGGCGAGGTAAATGTTCTACACGGTTTCATTCAGCGAATTATAATATCCATTCTTCGGATACCTAGGAAGCTTCTTGAAATCTAGCTTTCTACCTCCATCACCTTCGTTTCCTCTTTTGGATTATTACTCTTATTCCCACATTGATCGCAATGTCAGCAGTGCTCGCACCAGTTTGCTTTACTAGGACATTGCTCGCAACATCATCGGATGATCTTCCACCGACCTTTCCAACAGCCATATCTGCCTCTTCAAAGCATAGGTTGATAAAGTTAGGGGTAGTCCCTAAGGGCAATTATGTAATTTGTTACGTATGTCCAACTCCATAACTAATCTTGTTCGAAATAAAATTTGTTTTCTCTTTGTAATATACTTTATATAATATGTTATATATTAATTAATTTAATAAAAATGATATTTAATAGAAAATCCATAAATGATATATTTTATGATAATAGTTACAAGGTGTTGTAACCATGAGTAATATATCACACTGAAAATTAATATACCATTTTAAATATTCCTGGTCAAGATGTATCGATATTAGATATCGATATAACCATTAAGACTAGAGTATGTAAAGCTCTCCAAATGTTGGACAATGTATTACTCATGGCTACTAGGGTCACGAAGGGGTTACTTCTTAATAGTTATTGGGTAACTATGAAATGACTCACTCGATAGTTTTATGTTGATTAATATAACTAAGGTCAAACAAAAAATATCGATGTGACTTACTTATATAGTTTTCTTGATTTGAGAATACTATTGATCTTCAATGTGGAAGCTCCACTTTGATTATAATTAAATCATGGCACGACACCCATCGAAGGACTATAGTTGGCCCAAGTAAGAGTATTGGAAGTGAAACACTATTCAAGGGTAGATTCACCTCCTCAGTTATACAAAGTTAGTATAACAGTCAATTGAAATAAACTAAAAAGCAAAGTTTGTGGCCAAAGCATTTCAGTTAATAATAATTGTTATTATTGAACTAAGGACTTTATGTATGGATTGGAAAGATGAATATGGATGACACTGGAATTTCGACCACTATCAAATTCCATAAGTCCAAAGTGATATAGTTTGGACGAAGAGAATTGGTGTAAGTAATTGTCACTATCGGGTACCACTTATAATACGAAAAATTGGATTTTACCAAAAGTCGTGTAAGTGGTAAATTAAATCAAAATGTCACATTACTAGCTAAAGTGATGTAAGGACCCGATTCTTCGACTCCCGAATATCGACATTAATACGTCCACTATATCAACTACCGAGCAATCGAATGCCAGAAAACCGAACCCTTAGGGTTTAAGAAGAAGAAAAAGATAGAAGAAGTAAGAAAGAAGAAGCAACAGAACAATATCAGAATCTCACATTCGCAGCGGAACAACATATAATAGATAAATGAATAATCTTTAAATCAAAAGAACTGTATCAATTATTACATTACATTACATCACATTACATTATCAGAGTTTACAACAGCAAACAGCGGAAAAGAAATACTATAAACTAGTTGACACACCATCTAGCTCGCCTCTTGAGCTCCACAGCACCTCCTGGTTTTCAGAATATCCTGATAACCTGAATCTAGGCTGCCCGTGTGGAAATTGGTGGGCACCTAGAGTTTAGGAAGGGAACAATAAACTCCAGGTCAGTTATGAGACTGGTGTGAGAACTTAAAACAGTTATTCTTTAAAAACAAACAAAGAAATATTTTAAAATAGATCCGCAATTCTTTTAGAAAATATAACTACCATAAGGCCTCCCGCATACACACACAATGCAAACGCAGAATCGGAGGAGATTTCTCCTTATGATAGTCAAACATGCTTGATACGCAGAAAAATTTCTTTGATATTATTACTATAAGTGCATAGTCCAGGAAAACTTTTCGAAAGTATAATATAAATCTTAGGCAACATACGACCATTATCGTATGCCTACTATAGCTACCATGTTCAATAGCAGGTTACCGCCATATTCCATGGCAGGTTATACAACTAAAATTGTACAGGGCTCGTATTGTTTCTTTGGATTTTCCAACAAATGGTCAGGCTAAGGAACTTCCTATTGCCACATGGAAACGCCTCTGGCGGGACGCCTCGAGAACCTAACCGGATCTCTGCCAACACAAGGCCGGGTTACCTCTGCAAAAGTAGGTAACTACTGACACGAGTATGCCATCCCCCGGTTGTAAACGACCTTTATTCGAGGATCCTCAAACAAAAACAATCACAAAGTCACACACACACACACACACACACACACAGATATATATATTTGCGATATCCACATAAGTTAAGTATCTGGACTCCATACCATGATACCACTTCTATCCAGAAGGAAATGCACATACCCTAAGGGGCGCTACTCCCTATAACCTTGCTGCATCTTTCCTGTTTTGACCATTACCGGATTGTGAGGTCCGATGAAGTCTCGTCCACAAAGCTACGCTTTTCACAAAAGCTATGCTTTGATCAACAAATGATCAACAACACTTCGTATGCCACATTACCATATTGGGAATGTATCATTAGTAACCATCAACTACATAACCTCAGAGCTCGTACGTCTCAGAGAAGGGTGTTAAGCTAAGAGAATAAATTCTCCGCCACCAACAGAAATGTATTTGATAAAAACCAGCTTTACATCTCAAATTGTAATGTCAGACACACATCCATACAAGTCCGTTCCGGGATCGAATGGAACCGAAGGCACTTCCAAAGAAGCCATTGCAATCCGGATATTCACTAATCACTTCCGGACTTCCCATCACAAAGGGTGATAAAATCTCTATATCGGAGATCAGCCGATGCAGAGACATTCGATGGCAATCCTTCCGTTTTCGAAAATATCCGGTCTTCAACACCGGTCTTCAAATGATATCTATTACGACGTATCACTATTCGGAATGGGATTCATGACCCAAAGGTCCTTTCCCGGCTAAACCGAATAACAAGCGCTTATTTTAAAATAAGTGTAGCATTCAAATTCAAGCAAATCAAAACAAATACCCATTTAAAGGTAAATATTGATAGTCGATTATTTAACTATCAATAGATATGCACAACATCACCAAATTCCAAATAATTTCCCAAATTCTTTATTTTCCAAAAATATCTTTACAAGACAAATTTTTCCACACTCCAACCATTTGAAAACAAATTTCAAATCACCTTTCACCTTTACAACTTTTGAAAACAAATTTCAAATCATTTTCCTTACGCGGAAACACTTCCAAATATTTATTCATTTTCACTGGAAATCTGTCGAGTTCAAATACTTTAAAATAATTTATAACACCTATCCTGTGATATCCCAGAAATTTTAGCAATATCAATTTAATAATCTGTATTTATAATTAAATTGATTTGATAAAATTCTGTTAATAAAATTTAACTTGATTTAATAATCCAATTAAATAAATGTTTAATTTGTGAATTTTATCTTTTGAAAACTAATAAAATGTTTTCCTATTTATAATGTATATATATATATTTATATATATTGTAACTAGACAAGTTTTGATTTGAAGTTAAATAATATTCATTTTGATAATTTGAAATTATATAAGAAAATTTAAAATATCTAATTAAACATTAATGCATTTAAATAAGTTAAATAAGATATGTAATTAATAATTTCTTTTATAAATTATTCAAATTAATAAATATGTTATTTTCAAACAATATTAATAAATGTATAAATATAGATAGATTTTAAAAGACAATATTATTATTTTAAAATTAAAATATGTTGATACAAATTAGTTTTAAGTTGGATTTTTAAATGTATGAATAACATTTGAATTTGAATTAATTTTTAAATTCAAATGAATAAACATATCTAAATTTTGTAAGTAAGCTTTCATTTTTATATAATTGTTTTATTTTATTTTCTTTTAAAAAAAAGAAATGCATATACATTTACATATGGAAGTAAGTAATATATATATACATAAGTATTAACAAATAAAGAAAAGGGGTTTTATTTACTTTTAAATTAAATTAAAAAAATAAGTAAAATATGTATAAAACAAGTGTTAATATCCTAGGTAACTAATGAGACAAATGTAAACAATTAATCTACTCAATTTGACAAATGTAAGGATTTAGTACATGTGTCCTTTTATTTTTAATTTTTCTTTTAATTTTTTTAATAAATCATTTATACTTATATAAAACATGTTTCTTCACCCTCATTTTTTTTCTAATGTTCATTTTTCTAAGTTAAGAAAAAAAATTTCTGCTGAAAACAACTCAGTAACAAACCCTCCAAAATCCAAAATCAAATTCAGTTCAAAGATCTAGAAATTACTCCTCAAACAAAAACATTCAATACAAATCAAAACTCTGAAAACTCTCCCTCAAAACTAAAATCAAAGCCTGCATGTTTTGATCTTGTAAATCACTGTAAAATTTTAGATCATGCAAACCTGTAAAATCCAATTCTTCAATCTGTTCATGCCTGTATACAAACTGTAAAGCAAATCCTCAAAATCAAAATTTGGAAATTCTTATCAAAACAAAATCTGAAGCTCTCTTCATATTCATCAACCTGAAAATCATTTGCAACATTAAATGCTTGAAATCATTCTGCTACTACAAAACTCCAAAAGCATGCAACTGCATTCTTTAAAACTTGAGATCTGAAGCAAGTTCAAGTCCCATTAGCCTGCACTTCTTTAAAATCTAGGTTTGGCCTCTGCAATCTGGAACTTGGACCTGCATGCAAGTTTAAATCAGAAAACACTCAAGTTTTTATCAAATTCTAAGAAGTATTCAAGTTGAAGTTTTTAAAGCAAAAGGGCACTCTGGTTTTTAAATCAAAACAAAAAGCTTTTCAGGCAAAAAATTTGTGCTCTGATTCATCTCTGTTTTCAGGGGAGTAACAACATTTAAAAAAAAATTTCAAGTTGGATCTGTTGCTTGATTTTTATCTGAAATAAGTTGTTATGTTAAATATATACAAATGTATGTTTCTGTATAAATGCATAGTGTTATTTTATATACTGTAGTACTTGTTCCAGGGTCAAGAATTAATCAAAATTTACTTGCTATTAATACAATCTTTGTTAAGACTTAAGCATTGGACAAAGTAGGTTTGCTGTATTATAATTTAACGATAAAAAGATCTATTTAAGTAAAACTGAATTATATTTCCTCTGGAAATAAATAAGCATTAACAAGCTTAAAAATAAGTTAAAATAAATTGTCAGGATTCTTTGTTTTAGGTATATGAATCAAAAGCTTAAACTAAAATTCGATTTTTAAAACAAAAATCACTATTTTTAGTTATGGGATTAAAGAGTATTTCTGGTTTAACCAGAAATTGGAATTTGGAAAATTTTTGTTGAACTAGATGGATTTAAGGGTCGTAGCTCTTCATGGACGTTGGGAAGTGGTCGGCGATGATAAGAAAATGGTGGTGGTGGTGGAAATTCACCGTGGTGAAGGTGATGGTTCAAATTTATTTCCTAAACCTAGTTTTGGGAAAGTGCAATGGTTTGATCGGCATGAAGGCTACAATGGATTGAGTGCAACCATTTTTAGGTGGATGGTTGCTAGGGTGTTCAAGAAGGGTTTAACGGCGTTGCAAAGTCTCCGATGGCCGAAGGAGGGGGAAACAAACAGTTTCCAGGTTTGGGATTTCGAGGTGATGGAGGTTCCTGTATATTTCAGGTTTTGGGTTTGGGGGAATTCAAGTTTGATTTCGTGATTTTTGTGGGGTTCTGATGATCGTGGATGGGTCATGGTGCTAGCGTCGACTTGCTTGATACCTTGGTGATGGCCGGAGGTGGCCAAGACCACCGTGCATATGCATGGTGCAGAGGAGTATGGCAGGAGGTTTTGGTTTTGCAGTCTTTTTTTTGTACTCGGGTAATACTCGACTAATTCGAGTTATAACTCGAAGTAGTTCAGGGTTGTACTCGAAGCTAAAACAGGAGAGGAAAGCTCGGGTATTTTTTCTGTAGTTAACAGGTTTTAGAAACCTGTACAATTTCAATTCAAAAGTTTGTTTTAAAATCTGAATGCTGATTTTAAACAAGAATTTAAAACTTAAATTTAAAAAGTATGGTTTTCAATCTGAGTTTGAATTCCAGTTTCTAAATTTAATTTAAACCTTATAAATTGAAGTGTTTAAACAACTTTAAAGGAGTTTAAATAAATTGAATTTAAAAATAAGGTTTTAAAAACTGGAGTAGAAGATTTAAATATAAGTTTTAAATCTGGAAATCAAATCCAAGTTGAATCATGTTTTGAAAATAAAAGAAGTTTTTAAAATTTTGAAATTTTTAAACAGCTTTTGATGTTGAATCATATTTTAAATATGATTTGTATCTTAAATAAATATGGGTTTAAATTCCTTTTATAAAATGAGAAACTATTTAGCATAAGTTTTAAAAAGGTTTTAGAATGTTTTTAAAACTTTGATAAGCTTGGTTTTCATTTTAAATTTAAATTTGAGAATGAACTTTTGAAACAAATTTTAAAGTAAGTTGTTTTGAATATTTCTTTTTTAATGATAATGAAATTATTAATAAGAAATGTTTTACTTATAATAAATCAAAGATTTAAATGATTTTGGTTTATTAAATTATTAAGGTAATTAGATGGATAATTAATTTAATTAATTAAATAAGGACTTTGAATTAATTAATTAAGGTTGAGTTAATTAAGATTAATTAATTTGGAAATAAGAACATTAATTAAAGAAGTTAAGATTTTAATTAATGATTGGAAATTAATTTATCAAGAGGTTAAGATTAATTAAGTTAAAAACTTAATTAATTAAATAATTAGTGATTAATTAATTGATTATTAAAGATTAATAAATTTGTGATTAGTAATGATTAATTTAAGTTACTTACTTAAGAAAGGTAATTAAGGAAATTGATGATAAGTTAATGAGGATCATTAACTTAGGGTTTATTTATTAATTAATGTAATTAATTTCGATAATTAATTAGATTAATTAAATTTGATAATCATTATGGAACTTGGTTAAGTATGATTACTTTATTAAAGTAACTAAAGTTATTAATTACTCATTGTAATTAATTAATTAATTTGATTAATTAAATTAATTAATTAATTTAGAACAATCATTTGATGGGTTGATGAGTAATTAATGAAGGATAATTACTTAGGGAAGTAATTAAGATGAGTAATTACTGGATGTAAATTATTGAAGTATGGAAGAGTTTGAGGTTAATTACTGGTGTAATCATTATGGAAGATAATTACTTTATAAAAGAAATTAATAATTAATTACTTGGTGTAATTAATTTAAGCATTGACTGATTAAGTCATATGGGAAAATAATTAAGTAATGTAATTAATTAAGGGTAATTAATTACTAATAAATGATATAATTAATTATTTAAATATAATTAATTTAGGGGTAATCAATTTACTCAATGCAGTAACTAAGAATAGTTAATTACTGAAGTTAATTAATCAAGATGATTAATAATTTAGGGTTAATTACTTAATAAAGTAATAAATTTAAATGTAATTAGGAATCATTAATTAATATAATTAGTGATGTGATTAGGATTAATTAATTGAGATTGATTAATTAATGACAAGTGATTGGAGTAATTAATTAATGTGATTAATTAAGGATCAATGTAATTAATTATAATTAATTAATTAATGAAGTAATTAAAGGTTAGTTACTGTATTTGATTAAGAATAATTAATTTATGAAATTAATTACTTGAATGTAATTAAAGATGATTAATCAAGGGTGATTAATCAAGAAGGAATTAATTAGTGGATAATTAATTAGTTGATTTGTTTGTAATCAATTATTATATAAGCAGGATTTATAGATTGAAGTAATTAATTTAATTTACTTTAAATTAATTAGATATGATGTAATTAATTTAATTCATTTTAAATTAATTATATATGGTGTGATTATTAAAATCCTTGTTTAGATATGGATGATATGGTTTACCTTGAATGGTTTGAATCTTAGAAATGAGATTAGTAATGTTTGATGATAGGGATGCATTGGTTGCATTGTGATGATGATATGAGTTATCTATGGGTGATGATAATGTAGATTATCAATTTGTGATGATTACCTGTTTATGATGATAATGTTGATTATCTATTGTGATGATGTGAATTATCTATCTGTGTGTATATAGATAATTAAATTGAATTATTTTAAAATTTAAAACAAACTTGGACCTAAAAGACAAGCTTTGGATTTCGATGAGACCGGGATCGGGTTTCCATATTTGGATATCCGAAAACCACATCGATCCAAATTGACGATAGGTCGTGAATCTCAAATGAAGATGAAGAATCAGAGTGCAAGGGTTATCGTCGTTAACTCTGAGGGTGATTCCAAAATGAATGTAACGAGATAATGCCTTCGGTTTCGTTCGAACCCGGAACGAACTTGTATGGATTGAATGCTTTCAGAACATCGTCAGGTGGACGATGAGCATTTTAAGAGATGTGTTCTCTAAAGGTAATCGTAGCCTCAAGCCTCATCAACCGGGATTGGCTAAAACAAGGGAGGTGCAACAAGGCTAGGTGGGTCATGCCCATTTCAGGACAAGATTTTCCCCTATCTAGAAGTCCCTTTTTATTCGGCTGTGTGGGGCGGTTGATTCGCGACAACTGCCGGGGTTGTCTTGTTCGGGACTGTCTTGTAAGGGATGGTTCCGGTCTTGTGTTACAGGGGAGCGGGCGTACTCCTCAGTGCGGTGATCTAGGTCTCGTACTGTGACGGGCGACACCCTAGTAGCCCTGCCATTGTATGGAATCCAAAAATCCAATGAGTGCCAATGGTTTGATTTGATTACCCACTTTTATGGCTAGTAGCTGGAATTTAATAATGTAACAATTTCGGCTATTTCTTATTTACTTGAAAACCATAGACCTATTATAATATCACTGGATTTCCTATCAAATGTTTGGTTAGCGTAAGGTAAAAACTTTTCCATGTTTATTTGTGGGGAGTCTTACGTGATACCTTTCTTTCCAAAGGTTTTCTAAAGTTAAGCAACTTTAACCTGTTACTCACACCAGACCCATGTCTGACCCAGAGTTATATTTTTGTTTTTCATAAACTCTTGGGTACTCAAATTTTTACGAGTAGCCAAGGGATTCAGGTTATCTTTGACGAATTGTGGAGGAGCAAATGGAGCAGGAGACTTCTGCGTTGTAGTTATCTAGCATTCCGCTGTGTTGGAATCTCTGAGTCGTTTGTTTGAGTTGTTTTGTATTATGTTGTATAACTAGACAGGTGTTTATAACTGTCTAGTATGTGTTGTATTATCTGTGTAACTCTGATAGTTGTTGTATACTATGTAATACTTATGTTATTAATATAATTTATTCGTTCCGCTGTTTAGATTCTGATGTGTTGTTTCTTCTTTCTTCTCTTTCTTTCTCTTTCTTTCTCTTTCTATCCCTTTCTTTCTTATTAATGATGCGTCATTCCGTGGAGATGAATGGCGGGTCGTTACAGTGGCATCAGAGCGCTAGGTTGAGTGAATACCTAGGCTTTGGAGTGTTTTGTTTCTTGAGAGAGCATATTTGTAGTTTTGATATATATATATATATATATTTATTATTACTACCTATTTGTTGGGTTACCCGTTCAGGTTTTCCAATATAGGTTATAAAAGTAGATAAGGTAGTGGTGTGTGTAACACGACTACTACCATTAGTTGGAGTTTGATGTTTGAGGTTGGAAGTGTATCTGTCGAGACTATAGACCTAATACCATCCCGAGTGAGTTGTGCAGTGGTGTAGAGATTTCATCTATCACTGAAGGAAACCTGTTAAGGTTCGGAGTCATCTTTGAAGTTGGATGAGTTGAGTTTGGATCTGTTGGTTGACAGAAGTGAGTAATGGTATCTTGATACCTTAGGAAGTAGTAGCTGCGTGATGAGATGCAGTGACTATGGATTGTGTCCGAAGATGCTTCTTTGGAACAAGTTTTAGGAGATATGTCTGCTTCGGTGTTCTGGCTGAGTTCAGCAGGATGTGGTGGTTGGCTTTGAAGTCCGAGTTTCTCGAAGAACTTTGGATTAGGAAGTTTTTTTTTGGCTCTGGTGTTAGCAGTGCAGCTCGGAGTGTACTGTATGCTGGCAAGGAAATTTTATAGCTTAGCAAATTTTCTGGAGATGGAGTTTAGAAGCAGCTGAGTGAATCCATTTCTTCGATGGATTGGCTAGGCCAGCGTACGCTGTTCTGATTGGTGAAGAGAGAACGGTTTTCTTTGATATTAGGCTTGGTTGGTCGCAAAAGCGGCTTGCGACAGCTGAGTGTTCTTTTGAGGTATTGAAGAATTTTCTAGATGTCTTCTGGGAAGACAGAGGTTTGTCCACATCTGGAGATTGGGTTTTCTTATCGTCTGGATTCCAGGAGTGATGTCCGTGGTTCAACATAGTAGGAGGATGGTTCCTTGAGATAGGGTTTGGTGAAGCAGCTCAGGATTTGTAGAATTTCTGAGTCTTCTTGTATGGATTTGTTGAGCCATATTTCTGGAAAGTGATGTCCAGTTTGTGCTCATGATCTTCATCAGCGTTTTCTTATCTATTTCGGATCAGAGTTGTGCAGCGGAAGCAGTTTGGGAGTATTTCTGTTTTGTCTTTTGCGGATAGAAGAAGCGAGTTTGTTCTTCTGATGTTTGAAGAGTAGAGATTGGTGATCTTGGTCTTGGTAGATCTTAAGGAGATCGTTGTGTTGGATTGTTTTTGGTCCAGCTTATTTCTTTTTGGGGCATCAGCAAGAGTTGAGCTGATCAGTTTGGATATAGGCAGCCCAGGATCGTCGGAAGAGTTTTATGGATAAGAGAAGAAGGAATTTGGATTTCGGAGCCGGAGATTTGTTTTGGATAAGTTTTTCTCCGATCCAAGGAGCTATAAGTTTTGGGTAAGACTGGAAAGCTAGCTTCGAGGTGTTTTGGATCTCTTCTGTGTTTTGGTCGGATTGGTATTTGGTTTTCCAGTGTTGAATTGCCAGTTTGGATAATTGGATTTAATGAGATTCACGTATCTCTGAGGGAGTACGTGTATGAGTTATTTCTGGTTGTGGAACCAGTTTTTTTCCAAGAAGGTTTGGTTGTTGAGTCAAATTTGTCTGTAGTCTGATATCCTGTTTAGTTATGTAGATCTAGATGAGTAGGAGCTCGGTAGCTTCGTAGTTTAGATTGTTTGAATTATGTAGAGCGAGTATCTCGGTTTACACACACACACACACACACACACACACACACTTGGGAAAACTCGAGAAAAGTTTATCCAGAATTTTATCTGGATAATTCAATTTGTTTGATTAGATAAATTGGTTGCTATGGTTGTTAGCATATAATTGATATATGCTTGTGTTTAAATTAAATCTTTAGTAGATTATTAAATTACCTTTGCTTTTAAATTTCAGGGACGAAATTCTTAAAAGGGGGGAGGAATGTGATATCCCAGAAATTTTAGCAATATCAATTTAATAATCTGTATTTAAAATTAAATTGATTTGATAAAATTCTGTTAATAAAATTTAACTTGATTTAATAATCCAATTAAATAAATGTTTAATTTGTGAATTTTATCTTTTGAAAACTAATAAAATGTTTTCCTATTTATAATGTATATATATATATATATTTATATATATTGTAAATAGATAAGTTTTGATTTGAAGTTAAATAAACAATTAAAATCTTGTTTTTAAATTCTAATATTCATTTTGATAATTTGAAATTATATAAGAAAATTTAAAATATCTTTTATATAATTAAACATTAATGCATTTAAATAAGTTAAATAAGATATGTAATTCATAATTTCTTTTATAAATTATTTAAATTAATAAATATGTTATTTTCAAACAATATTAATAAATGTATAAATATAGATAGATTTTAAAAGACAATATTATTATTTTAAAATTAAAATATGTTGGTATAAATTAGTTTTAAGTTGGATTTTTAAATGTATGAATAGCATTTGAATTTGAATTAATTTTTAAATTCAAATGAATAAACATATCTAAATTTTGTAAGTAAGCTTTCATTTTTATATAAATTATTTTATTTCATTTTCATTTAAAAAAAAGAAATGCATGTACATTTACATATGGAAGTAAGTAATACACACACACACACACACACATAAGTATTAACAAATAAAGAAAAGGGGGTTCTATTTACTTTTAAATTAAATAAAAAAAAGTAAAATATGTATAGAGAAAGTGTTAATGTCTTAGGTAACTAATGAGACAAATGTAAACAATTAATCAACTCAATTTGACAAATGTAAGGATTTAGTACGTGTGTCCTTTTATTTTTAATTTTTCTTTTAATTTTTTTAATAAATCATTTATACTTATATAAAACATGTTTCTTCACCCTCATTTTTTTTTCTAATGCTCATTTTTCTAAGTTAAGGAAAAAAAAATTTCAGCTGAAAACAACTCAGTAACAAACCCTCCAATATCCAAAATCAAATTCAGTTTAAAGATCTAGAAATTACTCCTCAAAAAAAAAAAATTGAATACAAATCAAAACTCTGAAAACTCTCTCTCAAAACTAAAATCAAAGCCTGCATGTTTTGATCTTGTAATCAACTGTAAAAATTTAGATCATGCAAACCTGTAAAATCCAATTCTTCAATCTGTTCATGCCTATATACAAATCTGTAAAGAAAATCCTCAAAATCAAAATCTGGAAATTCTTATCAAACCAAAATCTGAAGCTCTCTTCATATTCATCAACCTGAAAACCATTTGCAACATCAAATGCCTGAAATCATTCTGTAACTACAAAACTCCAAAAGCATGCAACTGCATTCTTTAAAACTTGAGATCTAAAGCAAGTTCAAGTCCCATTAGCCTGCACTTCTTTAAAATCTGGGTTTGGCCTCTGCAATCTGGAACTTGGACCTGCATGCAAGTTTAAACCAGAAAACACTCAAGTTTTTATCAAATTCTAAGAAGCATTCAAGTTGAAGTTTTTAAAGCAAAAGGGCACTCTGGTTTTTAAATCAAAACAAAAAGCTTTCCAGGCAAAAAATTTGTGCTCTGATTCATCTCTGTTTTCAGGTGAGTAACAACATTTAAAAAAAAATTACAAGTTGGATCTGTTGCTTGATTTTTATCTGAAATAAGTTGTTATGTTAAATATATACAAATGTGTGTTTCTGTATGAATGCATAGTGTTATTTTATATACTGTAGTACTTGTTCCAGGGTCAAGAATTAATCAAAATTTACTTGCTATTAATACAATCTTTGTTAAGACTTGAGCATTGGACAAAGTAGGTTTGTTGTATTATAATTTAACGATAAAAAGATCTAGTTAAGTAAAACTGAATTATATTTCCTCTGGAAATAAATAAGCATTAACAAGCTTAAAAATAAGTTAAAATAAATTGTCAGGATTCTTTGTTTTAGGTATATGAATCAAAAGCTTAAACTAAAATTCGATTTTTAAAACAAAAATCACTATTATTAGTTATGGGATTAAAGAGTATTTCTGGTTTAACCAGAAATTGGAATTTGGAAAAATTCTATTGAACTAGATTGATTTAAGGGTCGTAGCTCTTCATGGATGTAGGGAAGTGGTCAGTGATGATAAAAAAAATGGTGGTGGTGGAAATTCACCGTGGTGAAGGTGATGGTTCAAATTTATTTCCTAAACCTAATTTTGGGAAAGAGCAATGGTTTGATCGGCATGAAGGCTACAGTGGATCGAGTGCAACTATTTTTGGGAAGATGGTTGCTAGGGTGTTGAAGAAGGGTTTAATGGCGTTGCAAAGTCTCCGATGGTCGGAGGAGGGGGAAACGAACAGTTTCCAGGTTTGGGATTTCGAGGTGATAGAGGTTCCTATATATTTCAGGTTTTGTGTTTGGGGGAATTCAAGTTTGATTTCGTGATTTTTGTGGGGTTCTGATGATCGTGGATGGGTCATGGTGCTAGCGTCGACTTGCTTGATACCTTGGTGATGGCCGGAGGTGGCCAAGACCACCGTCTATATGCATGGTGCAAAGGAGTGTGGCAGGAGGTTTTGGTTTGCAGTCTTTTTTTTGTACTCGGGTAATACTCGAGTAATTCGAGTTGTTACTCGAAGTAGTTCAGGGTTGTACCCGAAGCTAAAATAGGGGGGAAGCTCGGGTATTTTTTCTGTAGTTAACAGGTTTTAGAAACCTGTACAATTTCAACTCAAAAGTTTGTTTTAAAATCTGAATGCAGATTTTAAAAAAGAATTTAAAACTTAAATTTAAAAAGTATGGTTTTCAATCTGAGTTTGAATTCCAGTTTCTAAATTTAATTTAAACCTTATAAATTGAAATGTTTAAACACCTTTAAAGGAGTTTAAATAAATTGAATTTAAAGATAAGGTTTTAAAAACTGGAGTAGAAGATTTAAATATAAGCTTTAAATCTGGAAATCAAATCCAATTTGAATCATGTTTTGAAAATAAAAGAAGTTTTTAAAATTTTGAAATGTTTAAACAACTTTTGATGTTGAATCATATTTTAAATATGATTTGTATCTTAAATAAATATGGGTTTAAATTCCTTTTATAAAATGAGAAATTATTTAGCATAAGTTTTAAAAAGGTTTTAGAATGTTTTTAAAACTTTGATAAAGTTAAGTTTGGTTTTCATTTTAAATTTAAATTTTAAAATGAAATTTGGAAACAAATATTAAAGTAAGTTGTTTAAATATTTCTTTGTTAATGATAATGAAATTATTAATAAGAATTGTTTTACTTATAATAAATCAAAGATTTAAATGATTTTGGTTTATTAAATTAGTAAGGTAATTAGATGGATATAATTAAATAAGGATTTTGAATTAATTAATTAAGGTTGAGTTATTTAATTAAGATTAATTAATTTGGAAGTAAGAACATTAATTAAATAAGTTAAGATTTTAATTAATGATTGGAAATTAATTTATCAAGAGGTTAAGATTGATTAAGTTAAAAACTTAATTAATTAAATAATTAGTGATTAATTAAGTGATTATTAAAGATTAATAAATTTGTGATTAATAATGATTAATTTAAGTTAATTATTTAAGAAAAGTAACTAAGGAAATTGATGATAAGTTAATGAGGATCGTTAACTTGGGGTTTATTTATTAATTAATGTAATTAATTTCGATAATTAATTAGATTAATTAAATTTGATAATCATTATGGAACTTGGTTAAGTATGACTATTTTGTGAAAGTAATTAAAGTTATTAATTACTCATTGTAATTAATTAATTAATTTAATTAATTTAAATTAATTAATTAAGTTTAATTAATTTATAATAATCATTTGATGGGTTGAAAAGTAATTAATGAAGGATAATTACTTAGAGAAGTAATTAAGATGAGTAATTACTGGATGTAAATTATTGAAGTGTGGAAGGGTTTGAGGTTAATTACTATTGTGATCATTATGGAAGATAATTACTTTGTGAAAGAAATTAATTATTAATTTCTTGGTGTAATTAATTTAAGCATTGACTGATTAAGTCATATGGGAAAATAATTATGTAATGTAATTAATTAAGGGTAATTAATTACTAATAAATGATATAATTAATTATTTAAATATAATTAATTTAGGGGTAATCAATTTACTCAATGTAGTAATTAAGAATAGTTAATTACTGAAGTTAATTAACCAAGGTGATTAATAATTTAGGGTTAATTACTTAATAAAGTAATAAATTTAAATGTAATTAGGAATCATTAATTAATATAATTAATGATGTGATTAGGATTAATTAATTGAGATTGATTAATTAATGATAAGTGATTGGAGTAATTAATTAATGTGATTAATTAAGCATTAATGTAATTAATTATAATTAATTAGTTAATGAAGTAATTAAAGGTTAATTACTGTATTTGATTAAGAATAATTAATTTGTGAAATTAATTACTTGAATGTAATCAAGGATGATTAATCAAGGGTGATTAATCAGGAAGGAATTAATTAGTGGATAATTAATTAGTTGATTTGTTTGTAATCAATTGTTATATAAGCAGGATTTATAGATTGAAGTAATTAATTTAATTTACTTTAAGTTAATTAGAGATGATGTAATTAATTTAATTCATTTTAAATTAGTTATATATGGTGTGATTATTAAAATCCTTGTTTATATATGGATGATATGGTTTACCTTGAATGGTTTGAATCATAGAAATGAGATTAGTAATGTTGGATGATAGGGATGCATTGGTTGCATTGTGATGATGGTATGAGTTATCTATGGGTGATGATAATGTAGATTATCAATTTGTGTTGATTACTTGTTTATGATAATAACGTTGATTATCTATTGTGATGATGTGAATTATCTATCTGTGTGTATATAGATAATTAAATTGAGTTATTTTAAACTTTAAAACAAACTTGGACCTAAAAGACACGCTTTGGATTTCGATGAGACCGGGATCGGGTTTCCATATTTGGATATCCAAAAACCACATCGATCCAAATTAACGATAGGTCATGAATCTCAAGTGAAGATGAAGATTCAGAGTGTAAGGGTTATCGTCGTTAACTCTGAGGGTGATTCCAAAATGAGTGTAACGAGATAATGCCTTCAGTTTCGTTCGAACCCGGAACGAACTTGTATGGATTGAATGCTTTCAGAACATCGTCAGGTGGACGATGAGCATTCCAAGAGATGTGTTCTCTAAAGGTAATCGTAGCCTCAAGCCTCATCAACCGGGAATGGCTAAAACAGGGGAGGTGCAGCAAGGCTAGGTGGGTCATGCCCATTTCAGGACAAGAATTTCCCCTGTCTAGAAGTCCCTTATTCGGCTGTGTGGGGCGGTTGATTCGTGACAACTTCCAGGGTTGTCTTGTTCGAGACTGTCCAGTAAGGGGTGGTTCCGGCCTTGTGTTGCAGGGGAGCGGGCGTACTCCTCGGTATGGTGATCTAGGCCCCGTACTGTGACGGGCAGTACCCCAGTAGCCCTGCCATTGTATGGAATCCAAAAATCCAATAAGTGCCAACGGTTTTGATTGTATTACCCACTTTTGTGGCTAGTAGCTGGAATTTAATAATGTAAAAATTTCGGCTATTTCTTATTTACTTGAAAACCCTAGACCTATTATAATATCACTGGATTTCCTATCAAATGTTTTGTTAGCGTAAGGTAAAAACTTTTGCATGTTTATCTGTAGGGAGTCTTACGTGATACCTTTCTTTCCAAAGGTTTCAAAAGTTTAGCAACTTTAACCTGTTACTCACACCAGACCCATGTCTGACCCGAAGTTTATTTTTGTTTTTCATAAACTCTTGGGTACTCAAATTTTTACGAGTAGCCAAGCGATTCAGGTGAGCTTTGACGAATTGTGGAGGAGCAAATGGAGCAGGAGACTTCTGCGTTGTAGTTATCTTGCATTCCGCTGTGTTGGTATCTCTGAGTTGTTTGTTTGAGTTGTTTTGTATTGTGTTGTATAACTAGACATGTGTTTATAACTGTCTAGTATGTATTGTATTATCTGTGTAACTCTGATAGTTGTTGTATACCATGTAATACTTATGTTATTAATAATATTGATTCGTTCCGCTGTTTAGATTCTGATGTGTTGTTTCTCCTTTCATCTCTTTCTCTCTTTCTATCCCTTTCTTTCTTATTAATGATGCGTCATTCTATGGAGATGAATGGCAGGTCGTTACATATCCAAAATATATTGGGAAAACACTTTGAAATAAAACTATTTTTCTTTAAACACTTTACTTAAAATATTAGTTATAAAAATATTATATCAATATTACCATTACTGAAGTCCAAACTAATTTTCAAAATAAAAATTAGTAGATATAGTATAACTATTTAAATAATTATTTTCCAAAACAATTATCCATTTAATCTTTAAAATGTTCCCTTATATAATTTATTCAATAAATTTTTTACTCTAAAGATTAAAAACAATTTTCAAAACTAATTTCCCCAACAGTACTATTTTAAAACCAAATCTAAAACTTTTAAATTTCATTCAAAAGCTATTTGAAAAATATACTCGGCTTTCCAGGGAAGAATTCTTTTCCATTACAAAATGGTCCATTCAAATAAATTAATAAATCTTCTCGATTTATTTTAATTTACATTTCAAATATGTAAATTCCTTTTCACATTTTAAAAATAAACCAATATTTATTTTTCAAACAATTTTCCCTTTTCTTTACAAATTCCCCTTGTGAATTTACATTTCCAAAAATCAACTGATATACGGATTTTCAAATCGATTTCCATATATCACCTTCATACCAAATCAAATCCCAAATTTATTTCCAATTTATTTCAAACACAAAATCAAATTCCAATTTGATTTCCCAAGTTTATTTTCAAATATCAAATCAATTTCAAATTGATTTTCTAACTTATTTCCAAAACACCTAACCAAATTTCCAAATCGATTTCTAAGATTTATTCTAACTCCATATTTATTCCCGAATCGATTTCTAAAGTTAATTTCAACTCCAAATTAAGTTCCAAATTTTAATTTCTAAATTTATTTCCTTTTGAAATTAATTTCTTTATCTCTTTCAATTATTTAAAATCCGTATCTTAAATAAATTCTTCAACTATTAAACAACATTCTCGAAATTCCTTTATTAAAACATTTTCCCATATTTTTTTGGAATTTATTCAATAAGATTAAAAATAAAACTTTATTATTTTAGAATTCCTTTTTTTAAATCTATCCAATCCTCAAAAATAAATTTTAGTATAAACTTTCAACCTGAATTTTCAAAAATCAAAATTTTTATATTTATTCCCGGTATCCGACGATACCAAAATTATATTCAGCTAAATTTTAGCCTTCAATGATTTCAGTCACAAAGATAATCACACAGAGATTATAAATAATCAACACACAACATTGAAACAAATCCAATTATTTGAGGAATCCAGTTGGATCCCTCCAACCTGTTTCCCTGCATCCACAGATGTTAGCACAATACCAATCCCGTTTCAAGACGGAATATCGTGGTACATGAGTTTATATAAAATATCATCCTCTATTATGCGGTGTAATAGGGTCTCATCTGCTATATAATGCGGGAAATCAACTCCAGGTACATATATAATACCAATTCCACTTCAAGGTGAAATGTCGCGGTATATGTGTTTAATATAATAACCTCCACTTAATATGCGGCGTATAGGGTCTATTTCGATACAACAAATAGCAATTTATCATCCAAGCATACAATCAACACAATCAAGCAATTTTAAATCTAACTATTAAAAATTTAAATCGAAACAAAATTCGATTGAGTGAGAAGTTCTCACATTGTTTCCAATAACAGTTGCAGTGTTTTATTTCGAATAAAATTAAACGAGCGTTTAATTTTACCCAAAATTCACACTAGCTCCAATCAACCCCAATCCAGCTCCATCGCGAAGAATTCGACAATACGATTCCAACGCAAGTCACTTCGTCAATTTTCGACCTCGTATAAACAAGTTATAGCCTTTTTAAGTTTACACGACTTTATAATATAATAACTTCAACTTTTTATTTTATATTTTTAACCTCATTTTTTTCTAGGCCGTTGATTTCAGGAGCATCAATCTCGGCCGTGCTTCTATTTCTTCTCCCCCCTCACGTTTCACGTTCGAACCAATATAACCCATAGCCGCCGCTAATTCGTGAACCAACGCACCACCATCGTCGACATCTACGACGATCAAAGACCATGGTTTCGCAGCTCGTGACGTGCCTCATCCTCTCCTCGAACAATGTGGAAATCGGCCCGATCTTGGCCGTGAAATTCGCGTGCAAACTTTGCATGAACGTGAGCTATTTGCCGTTGGTTTATAGCGTTAAATCCCATCATGACCGTTGGATGCGAAGGTCTCGTGATGATCTACAACTTTGTAGTTGAAAACTTTTCGAATCGTCTAATAGATTTGAAGAAAAACGAGGAGGAAGAATTGAAATTCTCGGCCATTGATTATAAGGTGGCGGCTGAAGCTTGAAACCCTAGGGTTTGTGTAAATTGAAGATAATGGGGTCCTTTTATAGAAAATTGCAAAACACTATTCACCCAAAAAATTTCCGCACTCGAAACGAAGCGTGCCGCCTGGTGTTTATAATGTTTTACCCCTATTCCGAACGCAATGGAATATATATCGGGAGCCAATTTGATCGTATTTGGAAGATAGGTTTTCAAATCGACTATTTAAAATTTATAATTCACTTAAACCGATTTCTATGCGATTTAGCTTGCCCCGGACAAACCGTAAATCCAATTGACACGAAATTTGAAATCTTGCAATAATATAACATTACAGATCCGATGAAACTGGTTTCGTCGAAATCCGTGACTATTTTAAAAATGACTATTTTTACTCGTTAATTAAATATTAAAATATTCAATTCCCATAAATTAATTTTAATTCAATTTTAAAAGTTCTATAACATCATTCTAACTACAATATGATTTAATATAACTTTACAAATCAAATTTAATCACTTTAAACCCAATTTTCAATTATTTCTGTAATTTCAAATATGAAATTGTCGATTTAATTATCCAATTAAATCTAGATATTCGAAATAAAATTTGTTCGACTTACAAATTTTACTTGTTAATATTTAAAATCAATTAAATATATGAATTTAAAATTACAGGAATTCTGGGCCATTACAAACTAACCCCCCTAAAAAATTTCATCCTCGAAATTGCCAAGTAAGAAAAAATTACAGAATCCATTAACTTTTTTTTTTCAAAAACAAACCGTTCTATCTTGATTTCAGATTCATTTTAATTTCTTAACTTTTCCAAAATCCGTACACTTTTCTAGTTCAATTCCTACATTTTCATTTCAGTTTAGAAATTGACTTTTCGTTAACAAAAATTTTCCAAAAATTTTCATAATTTTTTCTAACTCCCAAAATTTACGGAGAATTTTGGCAGAGTCTCCCTTGTACGGATGAGCTTTTGCAATATCACAATAGATATAAATATATATACATCGACCCACACGGTCGGAAAACAGAAAAACAGTTCATATTTTCTATTTTTATTGCGTAGGCGTACCTTTTTAGCATTTTTAAGCAAAGCAGTTACTTATTAGCATTTTAGCGTGACCAAATCCAGCCAACTACAGCCCCGGTACCTGTACTTACTCAATTTAAACATTTAAGTGACATATATAGGAAATTCATTTACATTTCACTAATTTTCAATAGAAAACACATAGTTTTTATAAGTAATGCAATCAAAATAATTCCCATAAGCAATTTATAAGGTTTCGATACAAATTTTAATTGCTTACAACCAATTCACATTAGTTCACTTTCAATTCAAATTCAATTACATAGCTTTCCATTTATCAATTCAATTTCATTTACACTTAATGAATTATATACGATCAACTAACAATCATATAACAACCAAATCATAACCAAATTATTAAATTTACATTCAATTTGGTTTAATATTTTTAAATTCAATTGGTTGATATTAAATTGACTTCCATTCAATTTCCAATTTACTAGTTTTTAATGAATTAACACTTACATCCATTATTCTATATCAATTCTTTTACATTAAATTGATTAACATTCAATCCATTTATTAATTCAATTGCTAATTCATTTATCAAATAAGGTTGAATTTCATTTATGTAACTCAAGTCCACATCCATTTAATTAATTTTATTATTTTACTTCGATACCAAAATCAACTTCATTCAACATTACTTAAGTTATATTCCATTTCAAACATCATTTGTTTAACTTAACTTAAATTTCCAAATCCATTAACTTATCCAATCTAGTTCTAATCTGATTTAATTTATTTAACTTCCCTTAGTTAAATTTCACACCATATATTTACTATGCTAACCCAAATCTTTTAACTTTACCAAAGCTAAATTTATTATCTCATATTATAAGTTCAAAACTCGTTTCACTTATAGTCAACAATTTACAACTTGGATTTTAATTTCAAATTTGTTTATCACAACCAACTTCAATTTTCAATTTACTATGGTAGCAAATCCATCACACAGAAACTTGAAAATGATACTGATGATGCTGCAGTCATCACCCTTATTATTTCCCAATGACAGTAGCGAATCCAGTGCTTTAAATTCTTTCAAAATTTTCCTTTTATTCATAAATCACATTTATAAATCTTTTTCTTATATAATTTCACTATTTAACTTTTAATTTTGGAAAAATAATTTCCAAAATAAACAAGATTTAACATTTTCAATTCATAGTTCAAATTCATTTTTATTTACAACTCATATTTATAAATATATTCATATAGTTTCACTTCTTATATATATAAGATTATTTCACAATTGTAAATCACATTAATTATAATTCCATATTTAATAATTCATTCGCTTATATAATTATTCTTTTGATTAATTTGTATATATTCTTACATTTTCAACAATGAAACAATCAATTTATATACACTTTAACAATTTATGAAAAATTATTTCCTTCATATATAAAATATAATAAAGGTAAAATTATTTCATTTATCCAATTTAAAATGATACTATGTCGGTTTATCTCGTTTAAGAGTTTAGAAATCCCTATCGATAATATGGCGTCCCACATACCGACCAGAATTCACAAACAGCTCAACGGATAAGCAAACACAATATAAAACATTTTTATATTCACTAAAAAATACGCGCTTATATCTATTATTACACTCACACTCATTCTAGAGTACTACTGACTCTATCTCTAATGAGTAATTCCCAACAGAGCCAAGATAGTCGCTTAACCAAATGCTCTGATACCACTTTGTAAGGACCTGATTCTTCGACTCTCGAATATCGACATTAATACATCCACTGTATCAACTGCCGGACAATCGAATGCCAGAAAACCGTAACCTTAGGGTTTAAGAAGAAGAAAAAGATAGAAGAAGTAAGAAAGAAGAAGCAATAGAAGAATATCAGAATCTCATAATCGCAGTGAAACAACATATAATAGATAAATGAATAATCTTTAAATCAAAAGAACTATATCAGTTATTACATTACATCACATCACATTACATTATCAGAGTTTACAACAATAAACAGCGGAAAAGAAATACTATAAACTAGTTGATACGCCATCCAGCTCGCCTCCTGAGCTCCACAACACCTCCTGAATTCCAGAACATCCTGATAACCTGACTCTAGGCTGCTCGTGTGGAAATTGGTGGGCATCCAGAGTTTAGGAAGGGAACAATAAACTCCAGGTCAGTCATGGAACTGGTGTGAGAACTTAAAACAATTATTCTTTAAAAACAAACAAAGAAATATTTTAAAATAGATCCGCAATGCTTTTAGAAAATGTAACTACCATAAGGCCTCCCGCACACACACACACAATGCAAACGCAGAATCGGAGGAGATTTCTCCTTATGATAGTCAAACATGCTTGATACGCAGAAAAATTTCTTTGATTTTATTACTATAAGTGCAAAGTGCAGGAAAACTTTTCGAAAGTATAATATAAATCTTAGCCAACATACGACCATTATCGTATGCCTACTATAGCTACCATGTTCAATAGCAGGTTACCGCCACATTCCATGGCAAGTTATACAACTAAAACTATACAGGGCTCGTATTGTTTCTTTGGATTTTCCAACAAATGGTCAGGCTAAGGAACTTCCTATTGCCACATGGGAACGCCTCTGGCGGGACGCCCCGAGAACCTAACCGGGTCTCTGCCAACACAAGGCCGGGTTACCTCTGCAAAAGTAGGTAACTACTAACACGAGTATGCCATCCCCCGATTGTAAACAACCTTTATCCGAGGATCCTCAACCAACAACAATCACATAATCATATATATATTTGCGATATCCACATAAGTTAAGTATCTGGACTCCATACCATGATACCACTTCTATCCAGAAGGAAATGCACATACCCTAAGGGGCGCTACTCCCTATAACCTTGCTGCATCTTTCCTGTTTTGACCATTACTAGGTTGTGAGGTCGAACGAAGTCTCGTCCACAAAGCTACGCTTTTCACAAAAGCTATGCTTTGATCAACAAATGATCAGCATCACTTCGTATGCCACATTACCATATTGGGAATGTATCACTAGTAACCATCAACTACATAACCTCTGAGCTCGTACGTCTCAGAGAAGGGTGTTATGCTAAGAGAATAAATTCTCCACCACCAACAGAAATGCATTTGATAGAAACCTGCTTTACATCTCAAATTGTAATGTCAGACACACATCCATACAAGTCCGTTCTGGGATCGAACGGAACCGATGGCACTTCCAAAGAAGCCCTTGCAATCCACATATTCACTAATCACGTCCGGACGTCCCATCACAAAGGGTGATAAAATCTCTGTATCGGAGATCAGCCGATGCAGAGACATTCGATGGTAATCCTTCCGTTTTTGAAAATATCCAGTCTTCAACACCGGTCTTCAGTTCCTATCCATTACAACGTATCACTATTCGGAATGGGATTCATGACCCAAAGGTCCTCTCCCGGCTAAACCGAATAACGAGCGCTTATTTTAAAATAAGTGTAGCATTCAAATTCAAGCAAATCAAAACAAATACCCATTTAAAGGTAAATATTGATAGTCGGTTGTTTAACTATCAATAGATATGCCCAACATCACCAAATTCCAAATAATTTCTCAAATTATTTATTTTCCAAAAATATCTTTACAAGATAAATTTTTCCACACTTCAACCATTTGAAAACAAATTTCAAATCACTTTTCGCCTTTACAACTTTTGAAAACAAATTTCAAATCATTTTCCTTACGCGGAAACACTTCCAAATATTTATTCATTTTCACTGGAAATCTACCGTGTTCAAATAATTTAAAATAATTTACAACACCTATCCAAAATATATTGGGAAAACACTTTGAAATAAAACTATTTTTCTTTAAACACTTAACTTAAAATATTAGTTATAAAAATATTATACCAATATTACCTATTACTGAAGTCCATACTAATTTTCAAAATAAAAATTAGTAGATAGAGTATAACTATTTAAATAACTATTTTCTAAAACAATTATCTATTTAATCTTTAAAATGATCCCTTATATAATTTATTTAATAAATTTTTTACTTTAAAGATTAAAAACAATTTTCAATACCAATTTCCCCAATAGTATTATTTTAAAACCAAATCTAAAACTTTTAAATTTCATTCAAAAGCTATTTTAAAAATATACTCGGCTTTCCAGGGAAGAATTCTTTTCCATTACAAAATGGTCCATTCAAATAAATTAATAAATCTTCTCGATTTATTTTAATTTACATTTCAAATCTGTAAATTCATTTTTACATTTTAAATATAAACCAATATTTATTTTTCAAACAATTTTCCCTTTTCTTTACAAATTCCCGTTGTGAATTTACATTTCCAATAATCAACTGATATATGGATTTTCAAATCGATTTCCAAATATCACCTTCAAACCAAATCAAATCCCAAATTTTTACCTAATTTATTTCAAACACAAAATCAAATTCCAATTTGATTTCCTAAATTTATTTTCAGATATCAAATCAATTTCAAATTGATTTTCTAACTTATTTCCAAAACACCTAACCAAATTTCCAAATCGATTCCTAAGATTTATTCTAACTCCATATTTATTCCCGAATCGATTTCTAAAGTTAATTTTTCAACTCTAAATTATATTCCAAATTTTAATTTCTAAATTTATTTCCTTTTGAAATTAATTTCTTTATCTCTTTCAATTATTTAAAATGCATATCTTAAATAAATTCTTCAACTATTAAACAACATTCTCGAAATTCCTTTATTTTAACATTTTCCCATATTGTTTTGGAATTTATTCAATAAATTTATTCAATAAGATTAAAAATAAAACTTTATTATTTTATAATTCCTTCTTTTAAATTTGTCCAATCCTCAGAAATAAATTTTAATATAAACTTTCAACCTGAATTTTGAAAAATTAAATTTTTTATATTTATTCCCGGTATTCAACGATACCAAAATTATATTCGGCTAAATTTTAGCCTTCAACGATTTCAATCACAAAGATAATCACACAGATATTATAAATAATCAACACACAACATTGAAACAAATCCAATTATTTGAGGAATCCAGTTGGATCCCTCCAACCTGTTTCCCTGCATCCACAGATGTTAGCACAATACCAATCCCGTTTCAAGACGGAATATCGCGGTACATGGGTTTATATAAAATATCATACGCTATTATGCGGTGCAATAGGGTCCCATCCGCTATATAATGCGGAAAATCAACTCCAAGTACATATATAATACCAATTCCACTTCAAGGTGAAATATCGCGGTATATGTATTTAATATAATAACCTCCGCTTAATATGCGGCGCATAGGGTCTATTTCAATACAACAGATAACAATTTATCATCCAAGCATACAATCAACACAATCAAGCAATTTTAAATCTAACTATAAAAAATTTAAATTGAAACAAAATTCGATTGAGTGAGAAGTTCTCACCTTATTTCTAATAACAGTTGCAGTGTTTTATTTCGAATAAAATTAAATGAGTGTTTAATTTTACCTAAAATTCACACTAGCTCCAATCAACCCCAATCCAGCTCCATCGCGAAGAATTCGACAATACGATTCCATCGCAAGTCGTTTTGTCAATTTTCGACCTCGAATAAACAAGTTATAGCCTTTTTAAGTTTACACGACTTTATAATATAATAATTTCAACCTTTTATTTTATATTTTTAACCTCATTTTTTTCTGGGCCGTTGATTTCAAGAGCAACAATCTCGACCATGCTTCTATTTCTTCTCCCCTCTCACGTTTCACGTTCGAACCAATATAACCCATAGCCGTCGCTAATTCATGAATCAACGCACCACCATCGTCGACATCTACGACGATCAAAGACCATGGTTTCGCAGCTCGTGACGTGCCTCACCCTCACCTCGAACAACGTGGAACTCGGCCCCATCTTGGCCATGAAATTCGCGTGCAAACTTTGCATGAACGTAAGCTATTTGCCGTTGGTTTATAACATTAAATCCCACCATGACCGTTGGATGTGAAGGTCTCGTGATGATCTACAACTTTGTAGTTGAAAACTTTTCGAATCGTCTAATAGATTTGAAGAAAATCGAGGAGGAAGAATTGAAATTCTCGGCCATTGATTATAAAGTGGCGGCTGAAGCTTGAAACCCTAGGATTTGTGTAAAATAAAGATAATGGGGTCCTTTTCTAGAAAATTGCAAAACACTATTCACCCAAAAATTTCCGAACTCGAAATGAAGCGTGCCGCCTGGCGTTTATAATCTTTTACCCCTATTTCGAATGCAATGGAATATATTTTGGGAGCTAATTTGATCGTATTTGGAAGATAGGTTTTCAAATTGACTATTTTAAATTTAAAATTCACTTAAACCGATTTCTACGCGTTTTAGTTTGCCCCGGACAAACCATAAATCCAATTGACACGAAATTTGAAATCTTGCAACAATATAACATTACGGATCCGATGAAACTGGTTTAGTCAAAATACGAGACTATTTGAAAAATGATTATTTTTACTCGTCAACTAAATATTAAAATATTCAATTTCCATAAATTAACTTTTAATTCAATTTAAAAATTCTATAACATCATTCTAACTACAATATGATTTAATACAACTTTACAAATCAAATTTAATCACTTTAAACTCAATTTCCAATTATTTCTGTAATTTCAAATATTAAATTGTCGATTTAATTATCCGATTAAATCTAGATTTTCGAAATAAAATTTATTCGACTTACAAATTTTACTTGTTAATATTTAAAATCAATTAAATATACGAATTTCAAATGACAGGAATTCTGGGTCGTTACAAGTGATGTGTGAATGCTAATGTTTGAAATGTTTGATATTAATTACTGAATGAATTTACACCTTTGGGTCGTACAACTGTAATGATTAATTCTTCAAAAAGCACATGATTTAATTAATTTATAAAATATTGTAAATTGATTAAATTAATTGATATTTAAGAAACATCAATTAATATTTAATTTAGTTGATGTTTGGGAGTTAATTTTAATTATTTGAATGTATTTATAAAACTTATATTTGTGTGAATTGATATATAATATCGATATAATCAAAATAATTTCTTTGCATATAGCGATTTATTGAAATTTTATGTCCTTTGATGGCATATAATTTCAGCCATATCGTGTGAAAGAGTGGAGTGGAGAGAGTAGGATAATTAAGGGAACTAATCAAGGAAGTTTTAGTTAAAGAATGATAAAGGTTTTATTCTTTTGATTAGAACATATCCACAAATTCATTCCTATAGACAACTCTTTCTCATTCATTTATTTTTCTTTCTCTCCTTCTAACCTTGCATAGCAGGAAAAAAAATAGAATTTCCAAAATTTTCAACTCCAGATCAAATGCAAACATTAAAAACAATAATTATACACAAGTGGTTCATCCATCTCTTGCAAGGATTGGGTGTAGATCCTGAAGATCTAAGAAGATATCATTCAAGGTGCGTTCTTTTGGTAACATCTTCAGATAATTTATTTATTTATTTATTCATACAATCTTCTTATTTACATGATTAGATCTCTTACATATCACATCTGAATATAAGTTTATCCTTTTAACTTGTACTAATTCCCTTTTTGTCACATTTTCTTTAGTAATATATGTTTATAATATTAATTTGATTTAGATCCACTTTGTGTTATTCCCTTTTTATTGCATGCCCATCTTCTTAACATTAGAGCTGTGACATGTTAGGTGTCATTCAATAGTTGTTCTTGATGTTCATATAGTTTAAATCTAAAATTTAACCATGAATTTATATGTGCCTAAATGGTCTCCTTTGTTCTTATTTTAGAAACTATTTATTTATATGATTTTATTTCATTTCAACTCATATAAATTATATATCTTGTCTATTTGAAATCATTTAAGAATTGAATATACGTTGTATGTGATTCTTGTTTGAATATAATCATTTTGTTTATGTGTACTTTTGTTTGAAAGTAAAAAAAAATCGGACTTTTGTTTAAATTTGTTAACTTCAAATTCTAACATATGCTAAATCATAAACTTTAAATATTTAATTGTTATTTTAATTTAAAACGTAGCTTACAATTAATTATTTATACGTGCGAGTCTGTTGTTTTAATTCAAGCTTTATAAAATTTACTTTTGTGTAAAATCATAATTTTAAATCTATATTTCTTCCTAAGATGAAATTTGATTTCTATTTGTTAATTCTAGATTTCAAAAAATGAGAATGGTTAAAACTAGTTATATATGCATATATGTTTAAGAGTTTAATTACTGATTAGAAATGACATTGATTGAATGAGTAAAGGAAGGAGGAAGGTCCTTTGCCTTTTCTTCTTCATAAATGTCTACCTTAATTCATTAATTGTCCATTTTTTAAATATCTGTTAATTTTTGACTATTAGCAAAATACATTTTAATATATTATGTATAAGTGTATGAACTATGTATACATGTGTTACTATTTCTTACATATTTTAAAATAAAGTTTGGCTAACAAAGACATGTGTTTTCTGTAGTAAATGCCATTTAGTATGTTAATTAATTTAATTAAAGAGAGCTATGAAATGCTTCTCTCTACCTTTATGGCATCATCTTCCCTTATCTAATTATTTGTGTTAAGGAAAAGAAACAAAAGATTTCTTTCGTTAAGCTTCTACATGTTTATATATATAATGTGCTGCTTATATGTTGCTTTTACCATTAAAATACATGAATGTATTTGATACATCAATTATATTACATACAAATTTAAATTAAATTAAAAATTCCTTTGTACCAAATTAATTAAAATATGATTTTACTAAAAATTTATTTGATTGGATCCATTTAGACCACATAGGGTCAATAAGTTTCCAAAAGGAATTTTTTCTTTGAAATTTACCATACAACTCCACTACAGGTTAGCCTAGCTCCAACAATGGTATCAGAGTCTAATAGCCTATGTGGTCTAAATTAGCATTATTGGGGCTAGCTAATTAGGTTTGCCCACTTAGTACGGTGTTTAGAAAAATGATGTCTAAGGTTAGAATTGGGCAATCGAATACCTTATCCTACCTGGTTACCAACCTGGCCTGATAGGTGAAGTGAGCCAAAAGGCTTCCCCTAATAGAAAATGCACAATTTGGATTGGCCTTGTACTAATTTTCAAACTTTTTTTGAAAATCAAAATATTTTTTCTTTAAATTTAAAGTTAAATTTAAAATAAAAATATGTTTATATAAAAGCTATAATACAACATAAGTTTTCAAAATGTTTAAAATGATAACAATATTTTCAAAATGTTGAAAATATTTAAACACTAATTTTAAAATTTAAAATTTACTAATAAGATTAATAAAATAAATTAATTAAATGGGTTAATTAATTAAAGAGTTAATTATAATTAATTAAATAAGACTTAGTTAATATAATATTGTATATAAGACTATTGTATAAGTAATATGAAATATAAAATTTATATAATAATAAAAATTATATGATATGAATGCATAAACAAAAGGTGGAACATCAAAGAAACCCAACAGACTTAAGGAATAAATAAATATGTAAATGTACGTATATCGTGATTTCTGATGTGTTTGACACTTGAATCACAAGGGTATTTTATAAGAAATACATCATTGCACAAGTCGATTTCACTCAATATAATATATTGAAAATTATGAATCTTCAATATAATATTATCCTTTTCCATATGCATAAATTAATAAACTACTTGCGTACTCCTTAGTTATTGAGCAAACCAAGCTAGGGATGTTATGTACAATATTATTAATATATTGAATAGACGAGGTAAGTTAGCTATGTGAATTTGTTGACCAAACTAAAGTTACATATATTATACTTAGGCCGTCATGATATGGAAGGTATGAGTAAATAATCGCTTTCGATTTGTTGAGCGTACTTAAGATTGAAATGCGAAGCAAACAAGGAACTATAGATTAGGTGTTGTGTGGGATATAAATAATAAGAAGTTATCAATCATCTATGGGATTATGATTTGTTGAGCAAACTCAAGGTCAAAATCCCATGATAGATGAGTCCTAACACCCACTAGTAAAGTCGAAAGACTTCTACGTTTCATCTTAAGGTTTAGAGAAACATAAAAGACTAGTTGGAGATTTATCAAAAAAAATGAATCGACAATGTTTAACCTTTCTTATATTTTAGGATCATATGATAAATAATGTTATAATAATCTACATTGATAAATTTATGTGTTTAATACAATTGATAAAATGTTTATCAATTAAAATATGAAAATTGAAATGAACTGAAGATTGATATATAGAAATGTAATATATATACACTTACTATTAAACAGTTCTTCCATGTTAGTGTTTTCTACACCCATGCAAATGCTTAGTATTTACAACTACTTAACACTTTCATAATTTGCTCGCTCACATTATTTATTCAAGACCGTTTATTGCATTCTATGAGTTCCGAACTTAAAAGAAATACAAGACTATGGATATTAAATCTGTATACTATCACGTATAAGTGTTATATGTAAATGGCCATAGTTCGTAATGTACGATACTTCGATGAAATTAGTTCATTCGAAGAAAACAAATAAACCATACTACGAGATCAAGTATTCAGTTTGATTAGTTATAATAAAGATACATTGTGTTAAATGTAACACTAGGCCAAAACTACAAGATAGACGTAAGAACTCAATCATTGAAATGTCATTTTGATTAGTTTACGCAAAGTGCATCATATATGATGTCCTTAAAGTTAAGGATGATCGAGTGTGCTTTTATGAAGAGTTTGTTATGTTGTCGTTGTAAGGGTATTTTTTTTGAATGGTTTGACCATTTAGAAAGAACAATGAATGTACAAGAGTGGATGCGATTTAAGGTACAATTGGGATGAAGAGAGCGAATGTTCACTTCTACTTTAAAAAGAAATATCGAAGACGAGTATTGTAATAATAATAAGTGATGCTTAACAATGGAATAAGATATATGGTTTCTATTCTAAAATGTATTTTCATATAAAAAATTATTTTCTATAAGATTTATTTCTTTGAGTTTAAGATATTAGATAAAAAACTCTCCATTGTAAACTAGTTACAATATATGAATAAATTATCTATATTAAGTCAATAATAGACCTTTGAATTCAGTATGCTATTATAGTAATGGTGAAATAGTGGGAGCATGCCATATAACACTTATTAATTGTATCAAGTTATGAAAAATATTTTCGTAAAACATACCGAACATTATTTATGCAATAATGACTATTTTTCAACGTCGATTGAAAATAGACATAGTTATAATTCAATGTGAATATTATAAATATTATTATGAAATAAAACTATAATATAGTATTTTTTTCATAGAAAAAGTAATGCAATGGAAAATACAGAAGCATCTACAATTGTCTACAATTATTTTGGAATTATAGAATAGGTCGTAGTTTTGAGAAATAAATTTCATAATTGCGAAACATATGATATTGGTTATCTTAAACAATTAAGGGCTGTGTACCCATTTTTTGGGAGCTTCGTAAGGGTAATGAACTTTTTAGATTGATACATATAGTTATATGCAATCGTAAGTCTACTAGTACCAAAATGATTCTATGTACTTCATCATATTCACCAATGTGTTACCATAGACATAGACATGTGTATTTGATACACATGTACAAGTCGACGGTAAGCTCAAAGAGAATAAAATGGAAGCAAATAATATAACATGTTGAAGAATTGATTCGATTCGATCGATGGATAACTATATTATAAAGAGTCCCATGTGTACCTAATCTGAATAAAGATTTAGTCTCAAAGGTCACTCCTTCCTATAATACATAATAATGTATTGGTAAGGAGTAATCGAGCTTTGTTGGACAAAGTACGATTAATGATGAGTGAAGTTGAGTTAAATTCTTTCTATAATATGTGTACTTAAGAGCTGTGCACAAGGTTAAAATAAACATCATTCAAAGAATAGTTTACAAAATCATATGAGAAACAGGTTTATAAGAAAACTCTATATTCCTAGGTCAAGGAGTTAATAGGTTGTGCGAGTCGGAAGCCTATACGTAATAATTGTATCTAAATGATCTTGTATGAATCGTCCTAAGAGAATTTGAGGTATGATAGTCATTAGATTACTAATTTATTTTATGAACATAAATATATTATGAACAAATGCAAAATCAATATTATATACGGCAATTCACAAAATGTTTGGAATGCTTATTTCATTACACTGAGAAACAACTGTTATTTAAAGAAATACCAACTTCGTAGTGAAGGAATTTCTTTAAGAAATTATTGGTGTAAAATGGTTTTGGATATGATCAAAGGGTAAAACTTATTACAAGGTGAAATGAGATTAACCAAACCTAAATGAACACAACACATTAGAATGTTTAATAAGTATTTTTGTACAACGAAGAGAAACTATGAGTTCTTATCAATTTCAAGAATAAGAAATCCACGATAGTCAATCAAACCATTAAGAGTAATGACTCTAGGATATGGTATGATGTACAAATCCAAAATAGATTCCAAGTACATTATCAAAATATGATTTTGAAAGTTGTACCCAAAAGGATATGATCCATTGACCGCAAATGTGTCTTTAGGAGAACGAAAAATGCAGTTGCAACATAGTGAGCTACAGTGATAAGAATAATACCGTAAATTTCAATTGTTGAAATTAATGTAATAGATTAACCATTCGATGTGCTCGAGTAGGTTTGGATTTTAATTACAAAATTATCGGATAATATAACTTTATTTTTGGTACGTATGTGTTGAAACAGAAAATTCTAAATAATGATTTAGAGTAAACTATTCATATATAATAAACAAAGTGTCTCGAAGTTAGTGGGAGTGATATTGAGTTTGTGAGTTTTTGGATACGATCTGAGAACGGATATGAAAGTATCATTCAAAAAAGCATCAAAATTGAACAAGTCTTTTGATAGAAATATACAACAGTTTGATTATCAATCAAAATGCAGAGGAATCGTGTGTTCATAAGAAAGAGCGTTAAAAGGTACATTGATATTTCTAGACTATAAATAAACAACACGTTGTTGATTTTTTTAACAATGTACATATGCTAAAATCAGCCTTAGTTGTAGTGATCTAAAATTTTGGACTCCTCGTATTTATATATCTAAATTATTTAAATATTCAAATCTTGGATTTAATGTGATTAAACTAATTTAATAACCTTATTAACCCTCTTTAAATAATAGCTAATGATTATAAATTTGTTTTTGAAATTTGTTTTGAAAAATAAATAGTTCGAACAAATATAGGTAATGTGATCGAAAATTGTTTATCAATAAAAGATCTCGAAACGAGTGAAATTATCATCTCGAGGCACTGTCTTGGATTTTGATGGAACTATTGCTATTGGAAATAAAATGATAAGGCGATGTGCTCTGACGAGTTTCGTGATGATCAGACGTGTTGTGTGATCGTACGAGCTCGAAACGTGTTACGATTTTATTTGAGAATTAAAATATAATATATATTTATTATCAATAACCCCTTCTATACACTACAAGAAAATCAACCTTCGATAGCATCAATATATAGCGTTTCCTCCTTTCCTCCTTATTCAACGCTATACAGTGTAGAGACACGGGATTTTCAACGCTATTCAATAAATAAAAGGCGGGAAAAAATTATTTTGTGCGGGAATAGAAATTCACGTTTATTAGCAACCTTGCACATTTTACCTTTCCACTCCATTCACCTCGTCATCTCTGTAAAACAAATCCTATGCCAATCTAATTGCTCGTGTTATCAGTATTCACGCAGGCACTCGCGAAACCCTAGTCACCATTGATCGGGGCCGGTTATTGGACTAGGCGGCCACTGAATAGGGCAACCCCCTGCAAGGGGCAACCAGCGATAAAAAAAACTTAATTCATTATCGCGACTTCTCTCTTTTACCCATCTGAATCACCCCTTGAGGATCGATATTCGCCACTCAACGCCTTATCGCCGCGTCCTAGTCGTCTCCTCCTTTCGCCTGTTGATTATGAATACAACTTTGGTGGCTTGAGTGCTTAAGAGGAAGACGACGAGTGTAGGGTGTAGATGTTGATTTGAATCAGCTGAAAGCTTGATTCTATGAAAGGTATTTTGTTAATGTTTCTAGTTAAAATTTGAAATTCAGATAAGATGAGTACAGTAATCGAAATCTGGGATTTAATATAGTAATTTTGATAGTGAATGTTGAACATTGGGATTTTTTAATTAAGAAAACATCATTCTTAGTTAGACTTTTACTTGTTAATAAATCACAATTTAATTTAGTACCTTTAAGTTAATATCAAAACAAATTATTCATAATTATCTACATAGATAAATTATTTGAAATTAATCCAAATTTTAAAAATAAACTTTTTTTATATGTTTACAATATTCATATCAATAATTCAATTGGAAAAATAACATTTTGAAATAAATTTTAAAACTTAAAACATCTAATTTAAACTTATAAATTTCCAATAGAAATTTAAACTTAATCTTTAAATCATTACTTAATAACTTGATTTAATATTTTAAAATGAAAACATTCCTTTAAATTAAATTTCAAACACACACATCCACTTGAATAATTAATTTCAAATTAAAACTTCTCAATAATTTAAATTTGAAATTGAATTCAATTAATATTTTTCTCTTTTAAAAGATGATTAACTTCCTACCTACCAAAACAAGATCCAACAATTTATTTCTTTTAATCAAAACCCAAGTTTAAACTGCCATAAAAACCACATGACCAAAATCAAAACAATCCCGAGTACAACCCAGGCACCACTCGCGTCAACCCCGAAGCGACTTGGCCCTCCATCTTCTTCGAGTCATCCCCGGTTACCACGCGAGAACCCACCACGCTTCAACTCGTCTTCCCCAAATTTGAATTCCTATGCACCCAACAATGTCACGGTGCATATATCCACGCGCCTCCGGCCACACTAGTTGGTCGCGCCTATCGCCGTCCATCACACGTCCACCCATGAACACGATCGAACAACCTGTTCGAACAAAAATCATCTGAATCGAAATCTCGCTCTAAAGCTCAAAACTGCAGAGAAGCTCGACCACAATCTTTCCCCATTACCGCCATCTCGTCGTCGTTCATCCTCTCCGATCCCACCATAGAGACCCCACACCCACGCGCAACGTCCAACCCAAAAACGAGCGAACTCGATTCAACATACACGAGGCAATGCCTCACCATTCATGCCGAAAGCAAACTTCAGACAAAAATCCTAAAACGACTTAATTCGAACTAATCGAATACTGGAAAAATTCAATAGGATTTTTCCCAAAATCATCAACCCATAAACAAGCTATGATCCAAAATCCAGCTACCCTAATCACCTTGATCTTTGGCAATCTCTTAAAAGCCCAATACGAACAAATCTCAAATTCAAGACAATTTATCAATTTAAAAATTATAAATTGCCTGTTAAAATTCATGATTCCTAATATCTAATTCAGTCATACAATCCAAAACAACTATTGAGGTTATTAATTTTTCATGTGAATTAGTAACTTTACTGTTGTACACATAAAAAAATATATTTGTAAACTAAAATATCCCAAACTATTTTTAAAACTTATATTACACAGGCATACACAATTTCTATTTAGAGATCGAGAATGAAAACCAAATGAATGAAGTGTATTTGAATTTATGTAGTGGAATTCAGTCTTGTAATGTAACAGAGGTACATTTTTATACATAAATACAAGCTCTACAGATAATCATGCATGCATTTACATCCAGAATATATTCAATCAATATTATCACACAATTTCAACCACATGTATTTAATTGAACCTCATGTTTAATCTGTTTTTAAAAGATTTACTCACCTCTTGAATATTGCAGAGCATATTTCCAGGCCTGATTACTCTAACTGGAAAAAAGATTTTGATTTGCTTTTGATTATGTTTGCTGATGAAAATCCCTTGCATGCTTTCAAGTAGTTGTTTAAAAGTTGAACATTTGAAATGCAGCCCTTTAAGATTTGCAGATTTGAGTTGCAGTAGAATTGTTGTGAAGAACATTCATATTTGCAGATTTTTTTTTTTAAATGTTGAAACTGTTGATCTCTTTGCATGTTGCAGTTTAGATTTGAAAGTTGCCGTTAATTTGAGTTTAAGAAAAAGAAACAAGTTTTCTTCTAAAAACATTTATTAAAATTTAGAAATAATATGTTACCACTTGGTCATTTAAATTTACATTTGTCCTTCAATCCACTTAATTACTTTACATGTGTGGTTAGAATGAATATTATACTTACACATGTTCTCTTAAATGTTTTTAAATTTTTTTTATGTAAATATAAACTCACATGTTAAATTTAATTTATAAATAAATACTTGTATATGTAAATGTAAATTTACTTTTAAGAGAAAATATTCTAAAACTAATTATAATATAAATATAAATATACATCTTGTACATGTTATTTAAAATATAAAACTTTTATATTTACACATTTATAATCATTTAAAATTAAAACCTTAAAGAAAAACAAAAAAAACTTTATTTAAACCCTTTTTAAACTATCATATTGAAAATAAACAAAATCTTATATTTTGAAAACAGATTGAATTAATCTTTAAATTATCTTTTGAAAAATATTATGTCTTTAAAACAAAGCTTCAATTACAATATTTATTCATATATAGTTTATTAATAGATTAAGATTAAATTTCAAACAATTCCAAATTATAACATATATATACACATATATTATAATTTTGAAAAATTCAACTTTTCAATTTAAAACAAAGATATTTCCACTCACAATATATATATATATCAAACATATATATTATGACTAGAATAAAATTTATTAGCTTTTGAAAAACAATTCTAACCAATTTTTAAATTGTTAAAAGATATTGATCAACTTATATACATTTTAATAATTCTGAAAAATTATTTCTTTATATATAAAATATAATCAAGGCAACGTTATTTCATTTACCCAATTTAAAACAAATATTGTGCCGAATTGTTCTATTCAAGTGTTTAGAAACCCCTTCGGCATAGTTGTACATACTGTGCTGAGGAAGGTTCATATGCCACTCAATAAACCAATCATCACAATATAAAACTATTTTATATTCACTAACAAATACGCTCTCATAGCTATTATTACACTCAAACTCATTCTAGAGTACTGCTGACTCTATCTCTAATGAGAAATACCCAACAGAACCATGGTTGTCGCTTAACCATATGCTCTGATACCAAATTGTAACGCTTGCGGATTTTCGTTGCCGAAAAACCGAATAGTTAGGGTTTTAAAAAGAAAAGAAAAAGATAGAAAGAGAAGATAAGAAGATAGAAAATAGGGAAAATTTTAAAAGAGAGAAAAGACAAAAGAAAATAGAGAATTTGAAAACAGAGGGAACAGAAAAATAGATCATTTTAAAATAGAAGGAAAAGAGAATAGAAAATTTGAAAATATAGAAAAATGGAGAATAGAACGGAATAGAAAACAACAGAACAACATCAGAATCTCACAATTTGCAGCGGAACAACATATAATAATAAATGAATAATCTTTAAACAAAGAACTATATCAGTTATTACATTACATCACATTTCATTACATCATATCATCAGAGTGTACAACAACAACAACAAACAGTGCAGCGGAAAAAGAAATACTATATAAACTAGTAATACGCCATGCCATCCAGCTTGCCTCCAGCAATTCCTGAATATCCAGAATATCCTGATAAACCTTACTCTTGACTGCCCGTGTGAAAACTGGTGGGCACCCAGAGTTTAGGAAGGAAAACAATAAACTCCAAGTCAGTCATGTGACTGGTGTGAGAACTCAAAACAGTTTACTTAACTTTAAAATCAAAATAGAGGAATATTTTTAAATTCAATTCGCAATGCTTTTAAAAATGAGACTACCATAAGGCCTCCCGCACACACACACATGCAAACGCAGAATCGGAGGAGATTTCTCCTTATGATAGCCAAAGATGCTTGATACGCATTTAAAATAACATTTGATATTATTATTAGTGCATAGTGTAGAGGAAAATCATTTCGAAAATAAAGATATAAATCTTAGCCAGCATAGACATTCCGCACTTATGCCTACTATAGCTACTATGTTCAATAGCAGGTTACCGCCACATTCCATAGCAGGTTATACAACTAATACCGTACAAGTCTCGTATTGTTTCTTTGGATTTCCAACAAATGGTCAGGCCAAGGAACTTCCCATTGCCACATGGACGTCCCGAGAACTTAACCAGCTCTCTGCCAACACAAGGCCGGGTTACCTTTATCACTAGGTAACTACTACACGAATATGGCATCCCCCGGTCCCATTGGACCTTTTAACCGAGCGCTCGTCACCAACAACACCACACAGTAATAAATATAGTGTATCAACATGAGTAAGTATCTGGGCTCCATACCATGATACCACCCTTTCCAGAAGGAAATGCACATACCCTAAAGGGAGCTACCCCTCATAACCTTGCCGCATCTTTCCTGTTTTGACCATTCCGGGATGTGAGGCTCGACGAAATTTCGTCCACAAAAACATACTTTATACAAAATCCATGCTTTGGGTCAACAAATGATCAACACAATGATCACCAAGATAGACGATCAAATAAATGATCCTATCACAAATAATCAACACAATGATCATTTCAGCAACACTCAGCATGTCACATTACCAAATTGGGAATATATCGCTGATAACTTCAACTATATAACCTCTGAGCACGTACGTCTCAGAGAAGGGTGTTAAGCTAAAAGAATAAATTCTCCGCCACCAACAGAAATATATTTGAAAGAAATCGGCTTTATATCTCAACTTGTAATGTCAGACATACAATCCATACAAGTCTGTTCCGGGCTCGAACAGAACCGAAGGCACTTACAAAGAAGTCCTTGCAATCCGGATATCCACAATCCTGATCGGATTCACCATCACATATGGAGAACTCTATACCGGAGCAACTCGGTGCAGAGTCAATCGACAGGTCATCCTATCGCTCTCGCAAATATCCGGTCTTCAACACCGATCTTCAAATGCAATTCATAACGACGTATCACATATTCGGAATGGGTTATACGACCCCATGGTCCTTTCCCGGTTAACCCGAATAGTGAGCGCTTATTCAAAAATAAGTGTGGCATTCAAATTCAAACAAATCACATCAAATACCCATTCAAAGGGAAATATTGATAGTCGGTTATTGAACTACAATTGATATGCACACATCACCAGATTCCAAATAATTTTCCAAATTATTTACTTTCCAAAAATATCTTTACAAGATATATAATTTCAACACTTCAAAAATAAATCAATATTTATTTTCAAAAAAATTCCACTTTCTCATATAAATTCCATAATGAATTTATATTTCAAAATATCCATGCATATACGATTTCAATTATCCATTTTCAATTTATCTTCAAAAAGATAAATTCTCAAAACGTTTCAAATCACATTGGAAAAACATTTCCATACTTATTTATTCATAAGTAATTCACAAATTTTATTTATTTTCAACCTTGGAAAATATTCCATATACTTAAATCGAATTAAGTATATATTTCATTCTTTAAGGAAATCATTCTCTTTAACATATTTATTTGGGCCAAAACGAATGTTGCGTAAAACATCGTTACGACAACCCAAAATCACTAGTATAGGGATTCGGAATTAAAATAGATATATAAATCCCAATACTATACAAAAACATTTCCATTCGGAAATCATTTACTATAACAACAGTGTTATAGTCCACCATTTCCTTTTATTTCTCGAAACATCTATTTCAACAATAAATGTTGAAATCTATGGTTTCGAATCTCAACACATTTTAAAACATCGTTAGATCGTTTTAATTCTATTTAAAACATTCACATTCAAAACAATTTCTTTAACGTATTATTCACTATTCAAAAACGTGAATATACTACGTTAACAATTTTCATCCTTTCTATTCAATTTATTTTTAAAGGATTATTCACTATTCAAAAATGTGAATATAACTCCATTAAATAAGTTATGACAATTAACTTATCAAAATAAGTCGTTTTGCAAATTTATAAAACAACGTTTATAAATTCCATTTATTAACCTATTCAATTTCATATCTCAATGATATACTAAAAGTTCATATTATAAGTCAAATGCTTATAAAACGATTATTTTACAAAATCGTTCCTTAGAATTTCATAATTATAAATCTTATAACTTATAAGATTCAATTATTTACCCAAGTCTATTCTTTTAATAACTTTACAAATTTTATAAACCTACTGTTTATAAAATTCCATTTATAACTTCACCGTTTATAATTCTATAAATTTCATTCAGTTATGAAATTCATTTTCACTTCATTCAAACACTTATAAAAACTCGTTTTATAATGTCCATATTTCGATGTATAAATATCCATTTATAAATCTCTTAATATAAATCAATTTATATTATTCTTTAAAACGTCTTTAATCATCTTTATAATTTCACCATTTTGATTTATAAAATAATCAAATTTTATAAATCCTATATTTAAACTTTTAATAATATATATTCAAAAATCCAATTTAAACTATTTTATAAAATCATTAATCCATATTTCTCAAAAATCAACCTTAACCGTATTTCTCAAAAATTATAATTTTTATAACATTAAAAATTATAACGTTCATTTATTTATAATGGATCAATTCCAAAAATAAAGTATACTTTCAAAAATCACTTTAAAAATCATTTTAAAATCCCAAAATCTGGGTCCAATGATGCTACACACCAAATAGTCAATCACGACAACAACGATATCATATATCGTATATGATAATCCATCAAATATCAAAATATCTGAAATCAAATAAAAACTGTTGAGGAATCCAGTTGGATCCCTCCAACCTGTTTTCCTGTATCCAAAAACATTAGCACAATACCAATTTCGCTCCAGTACGAAATTATCGCGGTATATGTTCTTATTACATATTATTCGCTTAATAACGGCGCAATAGGGTCTCATCCGCTAAAAAATACGGGAAATCAATCAACTGCAATATATACATATGCCAATATATATATATTGATATTATATATAATACCAATTTCACTGTTTATGAAATATTCGCGGTATATGTTTTTAATAAATAACATCCGCTTACTAACGGCGTATAATGTCTATTTTAACAATCAATAGATATCAATCAACATTCAAACATGCATTCAAATATTTTAAATCTAATTATTTAAAATAAAATTGAAACCGATTCGATTGAGTGAGAAGTTCTCACCTTGATTTCAATTTCTTTTTAGCAATTTATTTCGAATAAAATTAAACGGACGTTTAATTTTACCCAAAATTCTCACTAACTCCGATCGACTCCAAACCAACTCCATCGTGTAGTGCTCTTCGATACGATTCCAACGCAACTGGTTTTGTATTTTTTCGACCTCGTATGAAAAAGTTATTGATTTTACAAGTTTGTACACGATTTATATAACTATAATTACAACATAATTATTATCTTTAACCTTCAGAAATATCATAGCCTTAGGATTCCTACAACACGGTCAAGACCGCACGCACATACCTTCTTCTCACTCATTCATGTTACAGTAAAGAACCGAACCCAATACGTCAATTAGGGTTTTAACTTTGCCTCCTCCACGCCAACCTATATCACGATCTGGAACTTGCATTCGACACGCCTCCCCTAGCTCCACCCTCGCCCTGAGTAGCCCCCAACTCGGTCGCACGCAAATCGAGGAAAGCACGAACGAACGCACGCGGTTCAAACTCAAATTGCTGCCAATCCACTTCGAATTTTCTTATCATGACCGTTGATAATGTTGCCCTCGACGAGCTCTACAAGGTTGCTGAAGAAAGTTTTTGCAAATAGTGAGTAGATTGGAAGATTATGAGGGGAGAACGACACAACTTGCTGGCCGTTGAAACGATACAGCGGCGGCTAGGGTTTGAGCTAAAACCCTAATTTAGTTTGTTTGCAAATGAAGGCAAATGGTCTCCTTTTATAGATTTTCGAACGAAAACACTATTCATTTTTAAATTTTCGAACTCCGATTTACGCGCCGTAACCAGCGTTTCTAGGGTTTATCCCGCGTTCCGGACACAATGGAACAGGTTTCGGAAGCTAATTCGGAAGTATGTGCGAGTTATGGCTATAAACGCTCAATTTAAATTAAACGGATTTAAGCGATTTTCTAGGCGTTTTAATTTGTAACGGACAAACCGTAAATCCAATTGACTTGAAATTTGAAACCTTACAATAATATCACATTACGGATCCGATGAAACTGGTTTCGTCGAAATCCGAGACTTTTTGAAAAATGGCTATTTTCACTCGCCAAATTAATATTAAAAGTAATTCGATGCGTTTCGAGCTGCCACGATCAAACGGTAACTCCGATTGACACGAAATTTGAAATCCGGTAATAACTAACTATTACGGATCTAATGGAACTGGTGTCGTTCAATTCTGAGACTGTTCAAAAATTGACTATTTTACACTCGATTATTAAATATTAAAATATTCAATTTTCACAAATTAACTTTTAATTCGATTTAAAAAGTTCTAAAATATCGTTCTAACTCCAATATGATAAAATAAAATTTTACAAATCATTTTCAATCATATTTAACTCAATTTTCAATTATTTCCATAATTTAACATATTAAATTATCGATTTAATTATCCAATCAAATCCAATAATTCAAATTAAAATTCATTCGACTTATAAATTCACTTATTAATATTTAAAATTAATTAAATATTCAAATTTTAATTATCAAAAATTCTGGGTCGTTACAATCTTCCCCACTTAAAAGAATTTCGTCCTCGAAATTAACAAGTAAGAAAAGTTACAGAATTCATTAACTTTCCCAAAATTCATAGTTAAACTTCTTACAAATCTTTTACTAAGTTTTCAAATCATACTTAGTTATCTTTTCAAAAACAATTGCTATTGTTTAACTTTCAACTTCAAATCAAAATTAAAGTTTTCAAAATTTTCCCATTTTCTCAAATTTTTCTAACGCCTTAAATTTCCGGAAAACTTCGCCATAGTCTCCTTTGCGCGGCTCGATCCGAAAAAAAAAATGACAGTATATATATCACAAATATACATCTCATCAAGTAATGAGGCATCCCGAAGGGAAAAAAGTGTAAAAGTACGATATTTAATCCGAGATATGTACCTTATATTTTATTAGCAAGCATATACGGCTAATATAGCGTGAAAGCGAGCTCCAAATGCGAAGCAAACGCGATCCGCACCTACTAAACACTCAACAAACAACATGAGAACATGCATATAGACAATAATCTCAATATACAACATATATCTCCATAACAACTACATAATATAGCAAATGCAATATATATTCAACCATCAACCAACTAAATACTCATTCATATTCTCATTAATATACAATGAATTGGTTTTCTCAGTTTAATCACATTTGATTCATTAACAGTGGATGTTCTTACTAACATTCATTTTCAATTAGTTTATATTCACTAATTCATATTCGAGTTGGTTCACTTCCAAATCAAATTCAATTCCATTCAAATTTATTTACTTCTAATTTGAATTTTCAATTGATTTAGCTTTCAATTTCATTAACACTTAATGAATTATATACAATCAATCAACAATCAACTAACAACCAATGTTTAATCAATACGACCAATTTCTTTTGCTTATCAATTGGTTTAATTAACTTGATTAACATTCAATCTTTCAACTTCTAATAACATTAGATTTTAATGAATTATCACTTACATTCATTATTCCATATCAATTTAATTCACATTCAATTGATTAACATTCAATTCATCCATTCATTCAATTTAATTACAACAGTTGAATTTCATTCATTAATCTAATTGCTAATTCATTTCAGCATTTCAATTCCAAGTAAATTTTCATTTAACTTTAAATTCACTTTTATTTACAACTCATATTCATAAATATATTCATATAGTTTCACTTCTTACATATATAAGTTTTATTTCACAATTGTAAATCACATTAATTATAATTCAATTCTTTATAATTCATTTTACTTATACAATTATTCTTTTATTTAGATTTTTCAAACAACTAAACAATCAACTTATATACATTTTAATAATTCTGAAAAATTATTTCTTTATATATAAAATATAATCAAGGCAACGTTATTTCATTTACCCAATTTAAAACAAATATTGTGCCGAATTGTTCTATTCAAGTGTTTAGAAACCCCTTCGGCATAGTTGTACATACTGTGCTGAGGAAGGTTCATATGCCACTCAATAAACCAATCATCACAATATAAAACTATTTTATATTCACTAACAAATACGCTCTCATAGCTATTATTACACTCAAACTCATTCTAGAGTACTGCTGACTCTATCTCTAATGAGAAATACCCAACAGAACCATGGTTGTCGCTTAACCATATGCTCTGATACCAAATTGTAACGCTTGCGGATTTTCGTTGCCGAAAAACCGAATAGTTAGGGTTTTAAAAAGAAAAGAAAAAGATAGAAAGAGAAGATAAGAAGATAGAAAATAGGGAAAATTTTAAAAGAGAGAAAAGACAAAAGAAAATAGAGAATTTGAAAACAGAGGGAACAGAAAAATAGATCATTTTAAAATAGAAGGAAAAGAGAATAGAAAATTTGAAAATATAGAAAAATGGAGAATAGAACGGAATAGAAAACAACAGAACAACATCAGAATCTCACAATTTGCAGCGGAACAACATATAATAATAAATGAATAATCTTTAAACAAAGAACTATATCAGTTATTACATTACATCACATTTCATTACATCATATCATCAGAGTGTACAACAACAACAACAAACAGTGCAGCGGAAAAAGAAATACTATATAAACTAGTAATACGCCATGCCATCCAGCTTGCCTCCAGCAATTCCTGAATATCCAGAATATCCTGATAAACCTTACTCTTGACTGCCCGTGTGAAAACTGGTGGGCACCCAGAGTTTAGGAAGGAAAACAATAAACTCCAAGTCAGTCATGTGACTGGTGTGAGAACTCAAAACAGTTTACTTAACTTTAAAATCAAAATAGAGGAATATTTTTAAATTCAATTCGCAATGCTTTTAAAAATGAGACTACCATAAGGCCTCCCGCACACACACACATGCAAACGCAGAATCGGAGGAGATTTCTCCTTATGATAGCCAAAGATGCTTGATACGCATTTAAAATAACATTTGATATTATTATTAGTGCATAGTGTAGAGGAAAATCATTTCGAAAATAAAGATATAAATCTTAGCCAGCATAGACATTCCGCACTTATGCCTACTATAGCTACTATGTTCAATAGCAGGTTACCGCCACATTCCATAGCAGGTTATACAACTAATACCGTACAAGTCTCGTATTGTTTCTTTGGATTTCCAACAAATGGTCAGGCCAAGGAACTTCCCATTGCCACATGGACGTCCCGAGAACTTAACCAGCTCTCTGCCAACACAAGGCCGGGTTACCTTTATCACTAGGTAACTACTACACGAATATGGCATCCCCCGGTCCCATTGGACCTTTTAACCGAGCGCTCGTCACCAACAACACCACACAGTAATAAATATAGTGTATCAACATGAGTAAGTATCTGGGCTCCATACCATGATACCACCCTTTCCAGAAGGAAATGCACATACCCTAAAGGGAGCTACCCCTCATAACCTTGCCGCATCTTTCCTGTTTTGACCATTCCGGGATGTGAGGCTCGACGAAATTTCGTCCACAAAAACATACTTTATACAAAATCCATGCTTTGGGTCAACAAATGATCAACACAATGATCACCAAGATAGACGATCAAATAAATGATCCTATCACAAATAATCAACACAATGATCATTTCAGCAACACTCAGCATGTCACATTACCAAATTGGGAATATATCGCTGATAACTTCAACTATATAACCTCTGAGCACGTACGTCTCAGAGAAGGGTGTTAAGCTAAAAGAATAAATTCTCCGCCACCAACAGAAATATATTTGAAAGAAATCGGCTTTATATCTCAACTTGTAATGTCAGACATACAATCCATACAAGTCTGTTCCGGGCTCGAACAGAACCGAAGGCACTTACAAAGAAGTCCTTGCAATCCGGATATCCACAATCCTGATCGGATTCACCATCACATATGGAGAACTCTATACCGGAGCAACTCGGTGCAGAGTCAATCGACAGGTCATCCTATCGCTCTCGCAAATATCCGGTCTTCAACACCGATCTTCAAATGCAATTCATAACGACGTATCACATATTCGGAATGGGTTATACGACCCCATGGTCCTTTCCCGGTTAACCCGAATAGTGAGCGCTTATTCAAAAATAAGTGTGGCATTCAAATTCAAACAAATCACATCAAATACCCATTCAAAGGGAAATATTGATAGTCGGTTATTGAACTACAATTGATATGCACACATCACCAGATTCCAAATAATTTTCCAAATTATTTACTTTCCAAAAATATCTTTACAAGATATATAATTTCAACACTTCAAAAATAAATCAATATTTATTTTCAAACAAATTCCACTTTCTCATATAAATTCCATAATGAATTTATATTTCAAAATATCCATGCATATACGATTTCAATTATCCATTTTCAATTTATCTTCAAAAAGATAAATTCTCAAAACGTTTCATTTCACATTGGAAAAACATTTCCATACTTATTTATTCATAAGTAATTCACAAATTTTATTTATTTTCAACCTTGGAAAATATTCCATATACTTAAATCGAATTAAGTATATATTTCATTCTTTAAGGAAATCATTCTCTTTAACATATTTATTTGGGCCAAAACGAATGTTGCGTAAAACATCGTTACGACAACCCAAAATCACTAGTATAGGGATTCGGAATTAAAATAGATATATAAATCCCAATACTATACAAAAACATTTCCATTCGGAAATCATTTACTATAACAACAGTGTTATAGTCCACCATTTCCTTTTATTTCTTGAAACATCTATTTCAACAATAAATGTTGAAATCTATGGTTTCGAATCTCAACACATTTTAAAACATCGTTAGATCGTTTTAATTCTATTTAAAACATTCACATTCAAAACAATTTCTTTAACGTATTATTCACTATTCAAAAACGTGAATATACTACGTTAACAATTTTCATCCTTTCTATTCAATTTATTTTTAAAGGATTATTCACTATTCAAAAATGTGAATATAACTCCATTAAATAAGTTATGACAATTAACTTATCAAAATAAGTCATTTTGCAAATTTATAAAACAACGTTTATAAATTCCATTTATTAACCTATTCAATTTCATATCTCAATGATATACTAAAAGTTCATATTATAAGTCAAATGCTTATAAAACGATTATTTTACAAAATCGTTCCTTAGAATTTCATAATTATAAATCTTATAACTTATAAGATTCAATTATTTACCCAAGTCTATTCTTTTAATAACTTTACAAATTTTATAAACCTACTGTTTATAAAATTCCATTTATAACTTCACCGTTTATAATTCTATAAATTTCATTCAGTTATGAAATTCATTTTCACTTCATTCAAACACTTATAAAACCTCGTTTTATAATGTCCATATTTCGATGTATAAATATCCATTTATAAATCTCTTAATATAAATCAATTTATATTATTCTTTAAAACGTCTTTAATCTTCTTTATAATTTCACCATTTTGATTTATAAAATAATCAAATTTTATAAATCCTATATTTAAACTTTTAATAATATATATTCAAAAATCCAATTTAAACTATTTTATAAAATCATTAATCCATATTTCTCAAAAATCAACCTTAACCGTATTTCTCAAAAATTATAATTTTTATAACATTAAAAATTATAACGTTCATTTATTTATAATGGATCAATTCCAAAAATAAAGTATACTTTCAAAAATCACTTTAAAAATCATTTTAAAATCCCAAAATCTGGGTCCAATGATGCTACACACCAAATAGTCAATCACGACAACAACGATATCATATATCGTATATGATAATCCATCAAATATCAAAATATCTGAAATCAAATAAAAACTGTTGAGGAATCCAGTTGGATCCCTCCAACCTGTTTTCCTGCATCCAAAAACATTAGCACAATACCAATTTCGCTCCAGTACGAAATTATCGCGGTATATGTTCTTATTAAATATTATCCGCTTAATAACGGCGCAATAGGGTCTCATCCGCTAAAAAATACGGGAAATCAATCAACTGCAATATATACATATGCCAATATATATTGATATTATATATAATACCAATTTCACTGTTTATGAAATATTCGCGGTATATGTTTTTAATAAATAACATCCGCTTACTAACGGCGTATAATGTCTATTTTAACAATCAATAGATATCAATCAACATTCAAACATGCATTCAAATATTTTAAATCTAATTATTTAAAATAAAATCGAAACCGATTCGATTAAGTGAGAAGTTCTCACCTTGATTTCAATTTCTTTTTAGCAATTTATTTCGAATAAAATTAAACGGACGTTTAATTTTACCCAAAATTCTCACTAACTCCGATCGACTCCAAACCAACTCCATCGTGTAGTGCTCTTCGATACGATTCCAACGCAACTGGTTTTGCATTTTTTCGACCTCGTATGAAAAAGTTATTGATTTTACAAGTTTGTACACGATTTATATAACTATAATTACAACATAATTATTATCTTTAACCTTCAGAAATATCATAGCCGTAGGATTCCTACAACACGGTCAACACCGCACGCACACACCTTCTTCTCTCTCGTTCATGTTACAGTAAAGAACCGAACCCAATACGTCAATTAGGGTTTTAACTTTGCCTCCTCCACGCCAACCTATATCACGATCTGGAACTTGCATTCGACACGCCTCCCCTAGCTCCACCCTCGCCCTGAGTAGCCCCCAACTCGGTCGCACGCAAATCGAGGAAAGCACGAACGAACGCACGCAGTTCAAACTCAAATTGCTGCCAATCCACTTCGAATTTTCTTATCATGACCGTTGATAATGTTGCCCTCGACGAGCTCTACAAGGTTGCTGAAGAAAGTTTTTGCAAATAGTGAGTAGATTGGAAGATTATGAGGGGAGAACGACACAACTTGCTGGCCGTTGAAACGATACAGCGGCGGCTAGGGTTTGAGCTAAAACCCTAATTTAGTTTGTTTGCAAATGAAGGCAAAGGGTCTCCTTTTATAGATTTTCGAACGAAAACACTATTCATTTTTAAATTTTCGAACTCCGATTTACGCGCCGTAACCAGCGTTTCTAGGGTTTATCCCGCGTTCCGGACACAATGGAACAGGTTTCGGAAGCTAATTCGGAAGTATGTGCGAGTTATGGCTATAAACGCTCAATTTAAATTAAACGGATTTAAGCGATTTTCTAGGCGTTTTAATTTGTAACGGACAAACCGTAAATCCAATTGACTTGAAATTTGAAACCTTACAATAATATCACATTACGGATCCGATGAAACTGGTTTCGTCGAAATCCGAGACCTTTTGAAAAATGGCTATTTTCACTCGCCAAATTAATATTAAAAGTAATTCGATGCGTTTCGAGCTGCCACGATCAAACGGTAACTCCGATTGACACGAAATTTGAAATCCGGTAATAACTAACTATTACGGATCCAATGGAACTGGTTTCGTTCAATTCTGAGACTGTTCAAAAATTGACTATTTTACACTCGATTATTAAATATTAAAATATTCAATTTTCACAAATTAACTTTTAATTCGATTTAAAAGTTCTAAAATATCGTTCTAACTAACTCCAATATGATAAAATAAAATTTTACAAATTATTTTCAATCATATTTAACTCAATTTTCAATTATTTCCATAATTTAACATATTAAATTATCGATTTAATTATCCAATCAAATCCAATAATTCAAATTAAAATTCATTCGACTTATAAATTCACTTATTAATATTTAAAATTAATTAAATATTCAAATTTTAATTATCAAAAATTCTGGGTCGTTACAGGTACTGCCTGCAACAGTACACCTTTAAAAAATGTATCAAGGGCCTCACATGGAACCCCTACAAATCAGGACCGGCTTATCCCTTACTAGATAGTACCGAATATTCATCACCTCAGTTGCTTTGAAACCTTTTTTCACGAGCTCACATGCACATACCAAATCCATAAATATTTATCCAGAAGGGTGATTCCCATACACTAATGGGTGCGATCACAAAGCCCTTAAGCATATCCCATATATTTGTCATTTTCGGTTGTGAACCTTGAGGCTATGTTTTATCTTTTATGCAGCAATCCCACTTGGAATGCGATCACTGCCCTCTAGGAGATAATGCAATGCCAGCATTCATCCATACAAGTTGTTCATGATATGAACAAACCGAAGGCACTGCTTCTCATACATCCTTAGGATTAGTAGCAAGCAACCCTTACACTTCAAAGAACCCCATATTTGATTCCATCATCTTCAAGATGTCTTCGAGTCAAACGCTTAAGCTAATATGAGTTGTTTTCGATTAACTCACATTTATCCGATCCCAGTCTCTCTAAACAAACAACCGATAATTTTTGGTAAACTCATTTCAGTTCTTTTCGAAATAAACAGACAATACATAAGAGCATGGATCACCTCCTAACTGTTTATGTGGACGAATTTCCTTATCAGTTTTCCTAGAAGAGAACGGTGAGTTTATACATACAGTATAATATCATCATATTAACTGTGCCATATAATTCTCATGTTTCTTCTACATATATCCAGAGTTAAAAATTGGTCAAGATTTGATAATTCGTTATTTAATTGTCAAACAAACAAACAATCAAACACAAATTTAATTTCATGGCAACAACCAAGCCTCATTTAATTAGTCTTCTAAGCATATTCTCAAACTAGTATAAGTATATTCTCACCAGTATAAGTATATTTGTTTACAAAAATATTTATATACTTATCTCACCAGTATAAGTATATTCTCAAACCATTTCACTTTCTACACTTGGAAGACTTTACCAAATAATTATACAATGGTATAAGTATATTCACGGGTATTTAAGAAAGATTTCCTATTTAAAAATCATATTAAATGGATCAGAAACAAATGTCATTCAAAACATGTTTGTTATAAACCCAAACCAGTATCCTTTGGTGTAAGTACGGAAAGAATGCTTCCATGCCACCATAATTAAGAGGATTATTTATTAATTTCATAAACTTGATTTTTATAGGTGATCCAATTTGCATACAGAAATAATATTATATATGTTGAACATCAATCTTCGATTTCAAACCAAAACTATCATTCAGATAACAATAAAGCCATTTAAGTTGGTGTAACGACCCATAATTTCGCCTCTTCGAAAATGAGATATTTTACATATTTTAAATTTTAAAAAAAATTGAAACTAAAATAAATACGTTACATGTAATAAATAATAATAGGGAAATTATTTAAAGAATTTAAAACTTAATAAATGTGTTATATGTAATAAATAATAATAGAGAAATTATTTATTCTTATAGTTAATAATTTAAAAAATATAAATTTGAATTTTAGAACAAATCAACAAAAGTTAAGTTTTGTAAAAAATAAATAAATGCTTAAATAAAATGGTTTAAATGTTTATTTAAAAAGATAAATATTATTAAAAATATGTAATAAAGACAATAAAAGTATATTAAAATATTTAAAAGTATATTAATAATCGTTTTACAAAAATATTAAAAATTTATCGCATTTTGTCTGTTTTACACACACTGTAAAAATAGGGATTTTGACATTATTTAAATATAATTTTAAAATATAAATAGACATGTTTTAATTTATTTAAAAGAAGTAAAAAGTTAATTTTTAAGTTTGGTTTACTTCAATATATAGTTTGACAAAAATGTCAAATTTTGACTGTAAAATTTGTCAACAAAAACACCGTTTTCAAGCAAAACAAGTTGTCGTCAAGTTGTTGCAGCATGACATGTTTTCTAACATATATACGTACTTAACAAACAATGTAACATGTTGCATTTAACATATAAAAAACAAATTCACTTTGAAAAGTCAAAGTATACAAATAATTTAAAAAGTAACATGATTTGACAATTTATAATCAAAATTAAATTATTAAACATAATCATTACAAAAAGTACTTGACCTCTCTTTTTTCATTAATGCATTAACCCTCAAATGTCAAATCTAAAGCATGGAAAATTAACACTTCTTATATTATGCATTTTGTTAATTTATAAAGTAGCATAATCATTTCACTTAAGTACAAATTCAAATCCAACCATCACTCTCACCATTAATGCCATTACATCCTAAGTCTTATCCATGTATGGAAAAGGAGCAAAATGGTTTTTATGTAATTTAAAAAGTAAAGAAAAAAGTCAAAATCATTACATAAGGACATAAATCAAATCCTAACATGATCTCACATTTAATACACTTCTTATCATGCCTTAGAAAGAGTTTTTAAAATGGTTTAAAAGTAAAAAAGTAGTGAAGGGTATTTTAGTCATTTGCCCTTCCAAACTCAAATATAAATAAGCATACCTTTCATTTTTTGCACACTTCACCTTTCTCTTTACTTTCTCCATCTTCTTAAGCAAGCACCTACACACCCAAACCACACTTCTACAACCCATACATGCCTCCACACCCCTCTACACGCATCCAAACACACGCACCCACCTCTTTAGCCTTGGCTACGCCACCAACCCACCTCTACAAAAGTTGTACCTGTAACAACCCGATATTCGTGTCGAATTATAATCGACAATTTAAACGATTAATATTGACACAAATTTCCAATTGAAGTTTTTAAATTTGGATTTAAAATTCTTTTACAAATTTTAAGTAAAATTTTATCGGGCTTTAAATAAAAGTTTTTTTTTTTTTTTTATTTTTTTTTTATTTATTTGGCCTTATCCCCTCTTTAATTTCGAACCGGCCCTCCCCCATTTTCTCTTTTCATTTTCGAACCGTCCCCTTTTCTTTATTTTTTTTTTTCGTTTGCTGACCTAAAACTAATCACGCAAAGAAAATGGCGGCCTCTCTTTGCCGAATTAGGGCTTCGTTCTTCTTTCTCGAATTAGGGCTTCTCTGTTGACTGATTCTCGTGCTTGGCTCGTTCGTCTTCTGAGGATCGAGTTCGCAAATCAGGTAAGTGATTCCATCACTTATATCTAATTCAAACCCTAGTTTGATTGTTCGTGTGCTCGCTTATTGTGTGCTATCGTGGCTTTGATTCTTTGCTACTTGAATTGCACGGCAGTGACTTTCCTCTTTTAATTTTGTGACCTAATATTATCGGCATTGAAGTCTAACTTGGTCACTTTGATTTGTTTGAATGTTTTGCTGTGATGTCGATTTCGTGGCCACCACTATCTCGAATTCTTCATGTTGCCTTCGTTGGTGCCAGTTTGCTGTGACATTGTGCATTTCATTCTGTTTGATGTTGCACTTGGTTATTTTGTCCATTTGTGTATTGCTGCAAGCTTCCTTGAGCTTGTATGCTTCAAGTTCCCTTGACTGATTCACATGTTGGCCTGGTCCTGTTTTTGCATTGAACTGCATTCAGTTAATTATTTCTGAAAGTTTTGAAGCTTGTTTGGTTTGCGGTTTTCAGTTTTGGATTTCGTAACAACCGCAATGCATTCAGTTAATTATTTCTGAAAGTTTTGATGCTTGTTTGGTTTTGACCTTTATGGGCTTGGTGCATTGGTTAATTGCTAAGTTCGAACTTGTTTTGGTTGACTTATCTGTATATATATGCATACATACATTCGTATGTGTGTATGCATATATTGTTGACCATGGTTCGGGTTTTGTGTTGTATTTGCACTGGTATATATATATGCAGATACTTGAGCATATTTCATTGTTTCACTGCCATGCTATACTTCTGGTTCATATCTTCCAGTGTTGCCACTGTATTCACTGTGTTGCTCCTTGTACATGAATTGAATTGTGGCTTCACTGTGTTCACTGTGTTGCTCCTTGTACATGAATTGAGTTGTGACTTCACTGTGTTTGAATTGTGTACATACTTGTTGATCTGCAGTTTCATTTTGTTGCACTTTTGAATTTTACTGCCTTGAGCTCAAGTACTTGTAGCCTTTGATGTTCTTAATGTAGCCTTGTTTTCATGTACATCGAGGCCACCACTGATGCCTCTGAACCTGGTTGCAACTGCTGGCACCTTTGTTGTCTTCACTTGCAAACTTGTTCTTCACGTAGTATGCTTTGGGTTGTAGCCTCAACTCTGTCCACTGTTAGCTTGATTCTTGTTTGCTGCCTTGTTGTCATTGTGTACATCTAGGTGGGCATTTATACTTGCTTTTGAGTAAAGTTGCATGTAGCCACCTCTGTTTCATTTGAACAGGTATTTGGCTGCAACCCATTGCATGTGTGATTTTCTGATTTTCTTGAGTTACTGTTGTATTAAGTTTCATTGTAGCATTCGCCTAGAAACCATTGTTGTTTCACTGTTTCTCTACCAGTGCACGTTCACTGATTGACCCAGATTATATTTGCCGTGCACAACTCTGGGTTGACATACCCCTGGTACACTCACTCATTTGAGTTGTACGTTGTCAGTTGATGGCTTTAAGCCTGAATTACTTCGTTCTTGGTTGGTATACCACTGTTTTATGTACCTGACCATGTTTTTGTTTATAAGCAGTTTGAAGTTGCTGTCTTCATTTGTTTCTCTGACCTGCTTTCTGACTTGTTCTTGCTGTCTTGACCATGTCCCCTGTTGCATTATAATTGCCTATGTAGTTGTTGATGCTCCTGTGCAATGGCCTGAGTCATTTGTAACTGCTGTTACATGTTGTTAGGCCTAGTTGACTTCGACTTTGTTTATGATACTTGCACTGTTTCACTGGTGTATGCATTTACTGTTTTGAATCTTGTTGCTCTCACCTTCATTTGATTGTGTCCTCATGTAGAACACTGTTCTATATGTTCCCTTCTTGCTACATTACTATTTGGTGGCACGTGAGATTGCATTCATTTTAGCCACTGATGCATTCATTGGGTACATCATCACTGTAGTGGCACGGCAGTGCACGCAAGCGTGTACTGCAGCCACACGGTATCCATTGGGTACATCGTCACTATAGTGGCAAGGCAGTGCACGCAAGCGTGAACTGCAGCCACACGGTATGGTTTTGTGATATTCTATTTTGTTTTGATTTATTAATCTTATGCGTAGTTCATATGCTGTAGCGGCGAGGCAGTGCACGCGTGCGTGTACTGCAGCCCTACTCGACTTAATATTTTAATTGATATTTAAATGTTTTGAACTGTTTTGTTTATTTCAATTCAATATTCTGAATTGCATTCTGATTTGGTTTAATTACTGTCGTCTATTCATTATTTAATTATTATTGCTTCTGTGCACTAATAACTGAGTTTGAATTAGACTGACCCGAGTATTATTTTTCTTTTGAATTTAATACTCGGGTCAGACCGAGTATTTCAGGTTGTAGATATTTTGCTTTGGGTTGCTGCTAGAGCTATGAAGTTCTTTCATATCTTTTGGAGTAGTCGTCATTTGTAGTAGACTGTATTATTGTATAGGAAGATATGTATTCATGTATATTATATACGTTAATGTACTTGTATATGTAACTTCCTGAGTCGACTGTTGTAGTTGTATCATATGTACCGTGTGAATGTATTGTAACTGACATCAGTTATTATATATATATGAGACTTTCTGTTTCATCTGTGTTCCGCATTTATATTATCTGTGTTGTTATTTTATATTTACTGTTCTAAACTATTACGAACCATCGTAGTTCGTTTTATACTGGAATTGGGGTATGTCGATGGGAGAAAATAAATCAGAGATGAAAAATGAAAGAATATATATATTTATATCACTCCCATCGAGATAACCAATACTAGTGTAAGGCCAACTATTGATGGCCGCTCCTCAACAGCCTTATTCTCCGTGCTAGTTGACAGCACTACACCGTAGTGTTCTTGGCTAGCGTGGGTATAGAGGTGGGGCGTCACAGCTTGGTATCAGAGCCTGGGGTTTAGAACAAATATAAAACATAACTTAGATAGTACATGTGTTACAACTATTTGTCGATGTTTTATTTCACATCTTTGTCTTAAGATCATCTTTGATTGTTAGGAATGAATTCCTAACGCTTATTCGTGAGCATTGCTGCTATTCTCTATCGCACTTGCTCACTTGAGTTTACACTTCTAAGTATCAGTGTATATATGCTCTACCAAGTTGCATATTGCTGCAACTAGTACCCACTTCGATTTGAACTCGCATTGTTTATTCGAACTGCTATATATATGCATTCTTATCTCTGATTCGTGTACTTAATGCAGTTTCCATACAATTGGGTTTTGGGTATCAATCTTTGAGACAAATTGCATTCCAATTGTCGACTCTGTCTTTTTATCCATGGTTTGTTGGTTTTCATGTGCCTCTCTCTGATAGTTTTAAAATTTCTTTGGTATAAAAGAAATTGTCTTGGTCTTTGCCTTGTCGATATCGACGTTGACTTGACTTTTACTTTTGCTAAAGTCATTCAAGCATTTATACTCGTTCTGCTTTGTTTTTCCAATTGTTGATCGGTTCTTCTTTTCCGGTTAGTTGTTATCACCTTCGTCGACTTTGATAACTTCTATTTCAGGAATTTTGGGTATTCCTACTTTGATGGATTTGGAATCGAATTCTTTGTATTTTATTCACGTCTTCGAATGTGAATCTTAGTGAATTGATTTGATTTTCGAATTTAATCGATTCTTGATTATTTCCCGATTTGTTGCTATCATTTATTAGCAACTTTGATGACCTTTTCTTCGGGATTTTTGTGAACATACCTTTCGATGAATTCGGTATCGATTTCTTTGGATTCTATTCACGTCTTCGTATGTGAATTCTTGTGATTGATTGTTTCTACAATCATTTTTGTGATTTGTCACTTTAAAAATATAAAGGTTTCAATACTAGTAGTAAATATCAAAAACTCTTTTATCAAAATGTTTTCAACTCTATTTTCAATACCAAACTCGTTTTTGAAACTGTTTTCCAATCTATTAGTATATACAAATCTTTATTTCACTCGTATGAGAAATCTAATTAAACGGCTTAGTAAAACAAGTGGTATGAAACGCTTGCGTTTACTTCGTCGGTTAATTGTTGGACTTGTTCGATTGAACCTCTAGTGACAAATTTTATTAGTGAAGATTTACAGTTTGTTCGTAAATATTTAAGTTAAGTAAGTGGTTATGGGACATGATGCTAAACTTTTACATTTACTGACTTAGTGTAATTGACACTTCTCGTTGATCATGACGATCATTTTTACGGTTAGACTAGGCCTCATCGGTGTGATTTCGTCTCACACATATCTCTTGGGCTTTGAGGATTGTCTAGACACCACTTGTGTGATTTCATTCACACATACTTTTCTTTTGATTGTGAGGTTAGACTAGACACCACTTGTGTGATTCCACTCACACATACCTCTTTTGATTTTTGGTTAGTCTGGACCTCAATCTGTGTGATTTCGACTCACACATGTGGGGTAGCGCCCCACGGTCTTCGGGCCATTCGTGTGTCAAAATTAATGGCTTGCAACCAGGAGATAGCGTCTCGTTATGCGTTGCACGTGTTGATGATTTTTCATGCTCGCGGGTAGGTGAGATTCCGTGCTCCCGTTCTCGCTTTGCGTTGCCCGTGTTGATGATTTTTTCATGCTCGCGTGTAGGTGAGATTCCGTGCTCCCGTTCTCGCTTTGCGTTGCCCGTGTTGGTGATTTTCATGCTCACGTGTAGGTGAGATTCCGTGCTCCCGTTCTCGCTTTGCGTTGCACGTATTGATGATTTTTCATGCTCGCGGGTAGGTGAGATTCCGTGCTCCCGTTCTCGCTTTGCGTTGCACGTGTTGATGATTTTTCATGCTCGCGTGTAGGTGAGATTCCGTGCTCCCGTTCTCGCTTTGCGTTGCCCGTGTTGGTGATTTTCATGCTCACGTGTAGGTGAGATTCTGTGCTCCCGTTCTCGCTTTGCATTGCACGTGTTGGTGAGTTTTCATGCTCGCATGTAGGTGAGTTTTCGTGCTCCCGTTCTCGTTATGCGTTACATGTGTTGATGAATTTTCATGCTCGCGTGTTGGTGAGTTTCCATACTGTCCTTTGAGTTTTCATACTCTGTTCGAGTTTTCATACTCCGTTTGAGTTTTCATACTCCGTTTGAGTTTTCATACTCTGTTTGAGTTTTCATACTCTGTTCGAGTTTTCATACTCCGTTTGAGTTTTCATACTCCGTTTGAGTTTTCATACTCTGTTCGAGTTTTCATACTCCGTTTGAGTTTTCATACTCCGTTTGAGTTTTCATACTCCGTTTGAGTTTTCATACTCCGTTCGAGTTTTCATACTCCGTTCGAGTTTTCATACTCCGTTCGAGTTTTCATACTCCGTTCGAGTTTTCATACTCCGTTCGAGTTTTCATACTCCGTTCGAGTTTTCATACTCCGTTCGAGTTTTCATACTCCGTTCGAGTTTTCATACTCCGTTCGAGTTTTCATACTCCGTTTGAGTTTTCATACTCCGTTTGAGTTTTCATACTCTGTTCGAGTTTTCATACTCCGTTCGAGTTTTCATACTCGCGTTCGAGTTTTCATACTCCGGTTCGAGTTTTCATACTCGCGTTCGAGTTCTCATACTCTTAGCTTGTGTTTTCTGGATTTCTTGTGAGGATTTCTAGAATTTGTGCTTCACCAATTTTCGTGATTTCTATTGATAAGTTTTATCAATTCTTGTGCATTGGTGAATTCGTGTGTTATTGACTCGTTATGAATACAAGTTTAGGGTATGATATCCCTTTCTATCTTTGAGAAGATTCTTGTGACATTTTTGATGAATGAAAATCCACTTATCGAAGTTGCTACTGATGTCGCTGTTTTAATCACGTGTTTTAAAAATTGTTTCAAAATATAAATCCAAATTGTTTTCAAAATTTTTACGATTTACGCTTTCAAAAGAATGAGGAAGCGATTTAAACGTTTCAGAAAAACCGAGGACTATGACCCCTTTCTTTTACTGATTCGCTTAATTCCGGACTTGTCCGTTTGAGAACGTAAAATGTTATTTATTTAAAATACACAATTTTGCACTTTCAAGGAAACGATGAAGTGAATTAAACGATTAGTAAAACTCGTGGTTATGAGTCATGTGCGTTTGCTATTTCGGTTAATTTCGGACTCGTTAATTGAAAAATTTGTAATTTGAAATTTGATTACCGTTGTGGTAATTTCTGATTATCGTTTTGATAATTGGATGTTTATGATTTCTGATTTATCGTTTTTGATAATCAGATATTTATTGTTTCTGATTATTGCTTGTGATAATCAGATATTTGAGATCTAATTATCGTTTGTGATAATTAGATATTTGTGATTTGATTATCAATTGTGATAATTAAATAATCGTTGATTCGTGATTTCTGATTTATCGTTTTTGATAATCAGATATTTATTGTTTCTAATTATCTATTGATAATTAGATATTTGAGATTTAATTGTCGTTTGTGATAATTAAATATTTGTGATTTAAGATTGATTTTCGATTTTGATAATCGAATACTTGTTGATTTGATTATCGTTTTTGATAATCGAATATTTGTGATTTGAGATCTCTGAATTATCTATTGATAATTAGATTTTGTTGATAATTTGTGAATTTCCTTTATGAAATTAAAAGATTTCTTTGGCGTTTATATTGTACTACGCCAGTGTACCGGCTCAATTTTCTGCTATTCATGACGTTTTCCACGTCTTCCAATTACGGAAATGCCTTTGGGATTTCTGATCTTTATTCTTGAGCCCGGTATTATTGAAGAAATTGAAGTTTCACTAGATTTGACTTTGAGCAAACACGTTCTGGCTTGCTCCTTCATGCTCTTTATGGTGAACTTCATATTTCGAATTTCTTCATCTTGTGATGATATGCTCTTTTGGTTGTTACCTTTTGTCCATATATTCCTTAAGATTGCGAGGACGCAATTTCTTTAAGGAGGGGAGTTTGTAACAACCCGATATTCGTGTTGAATTATAATCGACAATTTAAACGATTAATATTGACACAAATTTCCAATTGAAGTTTTTAAATTTGGATTTAAAATTCTTTTACAAATTTTAAGTAAAATTTTATCGGGCTTTAAATAAAAGTTTTTTTTTTATTTTTTTTTATATTTATTTGGCCTTATCCCCTCTTTAATTTCGAACCGGCCCTCCCCCATTTTCTCTTTTCATTTTCGAACCGTCCCCTTTTCTTTACTTTTTTTTTCCGTTTGCTGACCTAAAACTAATCACGCAAAGAAAATGGCGGCCTCTCTTTGCCGAATTAGGGCTTCGTTCTTCTTTCTCGAATTAGGGCTTCTCTGTTGACTGATTCTCGTGCTTGGCTCGTTCGTCTTCTGAGGATCGAGTTCGCAAATCAGGTAAGTGATTCCATCACTTACATCTAATTCAAACCCTAGTTTGATTGTTCGTGTGCTCGCTTATTGTGTGCTATCGTGGCTTTGATTCTTTGCTACTTGAATTGCATGGCAGTGACTTTCCTCTTTTAATTTTGTGACCTAATATTATCGGCATTGAAGTCTAACTTGGTCACTTTGATTTGTTTGAATGTTTTGCTGTGATGTCGATTTCGTGGCCACCACTATCTCGAATTCTTCATGTTGCCTTCGTTGGTGCCAGTTTGCTGTGACATTGTGCATTTCATTCTGTTTGATGTTGCACTTGGTTATTTTGTCCATTTGTGTATTGCTGCAAGCTTCCTTGAGCTTGTATGCTTCAAGTTCCCTTGACTGATTCACATGTTGGTCTGGTCCTGTTTTTGCATTGAACTGCATTCAGTTAATTATTTCTGAAAGTTTTGAAGCTTGTTTGGTTTGCGGTTTTCAGTTTTGGATTTCGTAACAACCGCAATGCATTCAGTTAATTATTTCTGAAAGTTTTGATGCTTGTTTGGTTTTGACCTTTATGGGCTTGGTGCATTGGTTAATTGCTAAGTTCGAACTTGTTTTGGTTGACTTATCTGTATATATATGCATACATACATTCGTATGTGTGTATGCATATATTGTTGACCATGGTTCGGGTTTTGTGTTGTATTTGCACTGGTATATATATATGCAGATACTTGAGCATATTTCATTGTTTCACTGCCATGCTATACTTCTGGTTCATATCTTCCAGTGTTGCCACTGTATTCACTGTGTTGCTCCTTGTACATGAATTGAATTGTGGCTTCACTGTGTTCACTGTGTTGCTCCTTGTACATGAATTGAGTTGTGACTTCACTGTGTTTGAATTGTGTACATACTTGTTGATCTGCAGTTTCATTTTGTTGCACTTTTGAATTTTACTGCCTTGAGCTCAAGTACTTGTAGCCTTTGATGTTCTTAATGTAGCCTTGTTTTCATGTACATCGAGGCCACCACTGATGCCTCTGAACCTGGTTGCAACTGCTGGCACCTTTGTTGTCTTCACTTGCAAACTTGTTCTTCACGTAGTATGCTTTGGGTTGTAGCCTCAACTCTGTCCACTGTTAGCTTGATTCTTGTTTGCTGCCTTGTTGTCATTGTGTACATCTAGGTGGGCATTTATACTTGCTTTTGAGTAAAGTTGCATGTAGCCACCTCTGTTTCATTTGAACAGGTATTTGGCTGCAACCCATTGCATGTGTGATTTTCTGATTTTCTTGAGTTACTGTTGTATTAAGTTTCATTGTAGCATTCGCCTAGAAACCATTGTTGTTTCACTGTTTCTCTACCAGTGCACGTTCACTGATTGACCCAGATTATATTTGCCGTGCACAACTCTGGGTTGACATACCCCTGGTACACTCACTCATTTGAGTTGTACGTTGTCAGTTGATGGCTTTAAGCCTGAATTACTTCGTTCTTGGTTGGTATACCACTGTTTTATGTACCTGACCATGTTTTTGTTTATAAGCAGTTTGAAGTTGCTGTCTTCATTTGTTTCTCTGACCTGCTTTCTGACTTGTTCTTGCTGTCTTGACCATGTCCCCTGTTGCATTATAATTGCCTATGTAGTTGTTGATGCTCCTGTGCAATGGCCTGAGTCATTTGTAACTGCTGTTACATGTTGTTAGGCCTAGTTGACTTCGACTTTGTTTATGATACTTGCACTGTTTCACTGGTGTATGCATTTACTGTTTTGAATCTTGTTGCTCTCACCTTCATTTGATTGTGTCCTCATGTAGAACACTGTTCTATATGTTCCCTTCTTGCTACATTACTATTTGGTGGCACGTGAGATTGCATTCATTTTAGCCACTGATGCATTCATTGGGTACATCATCACTGTAGTGGCACGGCAGTGCACGCAAGCGTGTACTGCAGCCACACGGTATCCATTGGGTACATCGTCACTATAGTGGCAAGGCAGTGCACGCAAGCGTGAACTGCAGCCACACGGTATGGTTTTGTGATATTCTATTTTGTTTTGATTTATTAATCTTATGCGTAGTTCATATGCTGTAGCGGCGAGGCAGTGCACGCGTGCGTGTACTGCAGCCCTACTCGACTTAATATTTTAATTGATATTAAATGTTTTGAACTGTTTTGTTTATTTCAATTCAATATTCTGAATTGCATTCTGATTTGGTTTAATTACTGTCGTCTATTCATTATTTAATTATTATTGCTTCTGTGCACTAATAACTGAGTTTGAATTAGACTGACCCGAGTATTATTTTTCTTTTGAATTTAATACTCGGGTCAGACCGAGTATTTCAGGTTGTAGATATTTTGCTTTGGGTTGCTGCTAGAGCTATGAAGTTCTTTCATATCTTTTGGAGTAGTCGTCATTTGTAGTAGACTGTATTATTGTATAGGAAGATATGTATTCATGTATATTATATACGTTAATGTACTTGTATATGTAACTTCCTGAGTCGACTGTTGTAGTTGTATCATATGTACCGTGTGAATGTATTGTAACTGACATCAGTTATTATATATATATGAGACTTTCTGTTTCATCTGTGTTCCGCATTTATATTATCTGTGTTGTTATTTTATATTTACTGGTCTAAACTATTACGAACCATCGTAGTTCGTTTTATACTGGAATTGGGGTATGTCGATGGGAGAAAATAAATCAGAGATGAAAAATGAAAGAATATATATATTTATATCACTCCCATCGAGATAACCAATACTAGTGTAAGGCCAACTATTGATGGCCGCTCCTCAACAGCCTTATTCTCCGTGCTAGTTGACAGCACTACACCGTAGTGTTCTTGGCTAGCGTGGGTATAGAGGTGGGGCGTCACAGTACCCCACTCCACACCGACGGCCAAAGCACCTACCCACCTAACCAAGCCCACACCGCCTCTAAAATATCCACGACCTAAATAAAAAAACAGAGAAGATAAAAGAGAGAGAGGAAAAGAAAGCAGTTAGGAAGGAAAATAAATTAAGGCGAGAATTCGAGACGTTCGAGAAGGGGCACCCTATTTCAGATAAAAATTAGACGGAGTGGACACGAAGGTGAGAACATTCTCGCTGCTTTTAAAAGATCGTATTTTGATTTTGTTATAATAATCATTTTATTACATATGCAAGTATACACCCCTTTGAAATTTTGTTATGGATATTTGTGTTATGTTTGAATAGTTGCACGTGTTTATGGTTGCGATTATTTATTATATTAGTTTGTGTATGGATAATAATTTTGTTAGTGATAAATGATGCCCATTTTGATTAAGTAATCCCTTTATTAAATAAGACCCTAATTTGGTGATATGATATAAGTTGGAAAAAATAAGTCTCTTTTTAATTGGAAATGAAATTAAAGTGGAAATAAAAGAGAATGTGAAATTAGAAGTGGAATTGGATTTGAAATGGAAAGTTAAATTGAAATTGAGATGATAAGTAAAATCGAAACTGGAATCGATTTTGAAAATTGAAGTTGAGATTGAGGTTGAAATTAAATTAGATTTAGAATTGAGATCTAAGTTTAATTGATTTTAATTTGAAGTACTGAAATTGAATTGAAATTGGAATTTAGTATTAAAATAATAGGAATAAAAGAATATTATAATATGGAAATATTGAAAATACATTATAAAAGCTTTAAAAAGTGAATATATTGATTTAAAATGACTTATAATGGTTTTGTAAGTAAATAATTTTAATTTGGATAAATTATTCCAAGTGTTGATAAATAAGTTAAACTAGGCACATCGTGCAACGGTAGTTCGCGATTCACGTCGAAAAGTTCAAATGAGTGTATAAAGTGGAATATAGCTCGAAATTCTTCGAGACAAGAAAATTCCAGTCTATGATATCCATATTTTTTGAACGAAGAAATAAAATTGAGATTTCATTAAGTAGATTTTGAATTGTGTCCAAATCAATTTTCTAGAAAAATCGCGCTAGTGCAGTTTAGTGACCATAATGGGAATCTGTTTGAATGAACGTTTTTAATTATGGAAAAATATGGAATAAATTTGACAAATCCATTTAAATAGTTTAAAAGAGATTTGGAATGAAAAAAATATGAATTTTAAAATATTTAAAAGTGGTTTAAATCAAATAAGCTTATATAGCACTTTCCGCAGCACTTTTATGCTGCGAATTCTATAACTTTTTGAATATGAGTTTAAACGTAATGATTTTTCCTGAAATCAATTGTGAATATTTTTAAAAGTAAAATTAAGCGTTTAAAATATAATTTGAATTTTTGTAATCAATTCCAAAATAAAGTTGATAATAAAGTATGTGGAAACGACTAGTACATTTGTCCCGCCTGTGAGATCTGGGAAGATAAAACGAAGTGTTTAACTAAGATTAGGGATGGAGCAACTAGTGCCCTAAACTTACCTAGCCTATGTTTTCTTTTCTTAGACGAGAGGTGGAACAGATCAAAAGGAAAGCCTGGATGCTCTAAAATGATTATATTAAGTTTTCAAAATAAAAGAAGATAAGTATTATCCAAAGCAACAGAATGAATTCACTTAGAATTTCTCTAAGACAAAAGCAGAAGATTTTGAAATCATCCAAAAAGAATTAAAGTAAAAAGATACTTAATGATCCTGTATACACATATTCACTTTTTATCAGTAATTGAATTTGGAAGGAACCGGGGTCAGATTTAGGCGATTCCTATCCGAAAACCACATCGAACCGGTTTACGCGTTCGGAAAATGAAGATGTTTAAAGACAGAGATATTAAGATGAATAATAACGAGGGACTACTTGCTGATTAATTGGGGGTAAATTCCCGATTCACTATATTGTAGTAGTGGTCTCTTTATTATGAAAAACCTCAAAACCACAAGGGCTTCTCGCCTAGTAATGGTCGAGGAAAGTACCTTCTGTTATGTTCGTTCCCAGAACGAACTTGTATGGAAGAATGTCTAACCTTGCATTCCAATTCATAATGAGTGACCTCTATAAAAGTATATTAGTTGGTGGCGGAGAAGACGCCTTCTCTTAGCTTAACACTCTTTGTCGAGACATATGAGCTCAGGAAGTTATACGTTTATAGAACTTAGTCGTGTGAATGTGGAATGTTAACGTGGCATTCAAAGTGAAAGAAGATGTGCTATGTGAAAAGGTATCATTGCCTCGAGCCTCATCAACCGAAAATGACCGAAAGAGGGTTAGATGCAGCAAGGCTAAGTGGGTCATTCCCAACTAGGGTATGATTAACCCCATCTAGATATATTTCTTTCTGCTATGACGTTCATTATGTAAATTAATGTGGTGTATGGAAAACAAGCGCTCGGTTAAAGGTTGGTAATTACCGGGAGGTGATATATTCGGTACTATCTAGTTACTGGATAGGTCGGTCTTGTGTTGATAGAAGCTTCTTTGTGATGGTCCTCGGTACGTTCCTCTAGAGATGTACTGCCAAAAGGTAGTCCCTTCACCCAATCATTTGTATGGAAATCCATTCTTCAATAAGAACTTACGGTTTTGTTTGTAGAGCTTAGTATGATGAAATTTAATAATGGTAACAATTTCGGCTAAGATTAATAAGTTTATTTGCAAATGTTTTCAAAAAATATCATTAAAAATAATATCAAATGTTTTGATATGGAAAAGTGTTTTAGTTATCATAAATAAAAACCCGTCCGTGTTTATGTATGAACGTAGTCTTATGAGATACTCTTTCTTTTCAAAGGATTTTATTTAAAGGCCGATATATGACACTGTCATTTATTATTGAGTTTTTCTCGTACTGGTTTATCAAGTCTAATCTGGGTATTTTCAATACTCGAGTCAAATCCAAGTAGCTCAGGTTTAGTCAAAGACGGTTAGAGTTTCCAAAGGAAAGCTGGATGTATTCATCCACATATTGACATATTCTATTATCCATTGCTGTCTGTTTGTCTTTGTTTAATATTTTTCAGCAATTGTAAGGACAGATGTTTATAACTGTACAAGCTGAATTTAGTTTAGACTCCGATATATGTATTTCAAAAGTCTTTCCGCTGTAAAGATATTATTCAATATTATAAATTATTACATTTTTATGAGATTCTATTCTGTCTTATTTTCTTTTTTACACTTCATGTTCCATCTTTTCATGCAATTTGAGTTAGATATGTGGGATTTATTATCGATTCAAAGGGTATGGAAAAACAGGCCTTGAACTTTGGTATCAGAGTTGAAGGTTAAGCGAGAACCTTGACTTTGTTGGGGTAAGTCTCTTCAGAGATAGGATTAGTAATATCCTAAGATGAGTAACTCATTAGAGATAAGGTTAGTAACAGCCTAGAATGAGTTTTGAGAATATTATATATATATGAGCGCGTATTTGTTAGTGCTATATGTAAAAATGGTTTTTGTTTTTTTTAAAAAAATTTGGTAAATGAAATAACTTTACCTAGGTTTATATTTTGAATTTAAAAAGGAATATTTTGAAAAACATATGTTTGAAAAATAAATGATTGTTTGTAATTTAGAAAAACTAAAATATGAATATCTTGTGATCAGAATTGCATGATTTGACTATAAGATATTCCATATAGATTCAATTAGTTGAAAGTTAGAATTTAGAATTTTAATAACATACCCCTAGACATTTGGTTATTAAGAAATAATGATGTAATGATCATCAAATAGGATGGATTTGAAAGCTAAGTAAAAATATCTTGTGAAGTAAAATTCATGATTTGACTATAAGATATTTGATGAAGATATTGAAGCTAGAAGTTGTAATTAGAGAAAGTAAAAGAAAATGCAGACATAGAAAAAAATTCTTGTCAACAAGATAGAAAAGATAAGCCTGAATCGAGAATTTAGCTAAATATAATATAAAAGGGTAAGTTCAATAACTTATAAAGGAGATAAGATAATTTAAAATTTAGACACTTTGAGTAGGTTAAAATCAAAGTGAAATTTAGGAATAAGAGATATAAGAAATGTCATCCTAATATAAAACTTTGAGTTAGTGATACATTTAGGGTAACGTTTATAATTCAAAAAAAGAAAGATTAGAGATGATAGGTTAGAAAACGTAAAAAGGACAAAAATGAAAGGGGGAAGTTTTGAATAATATGGTTAGTAGGTTAATTGTTAGCTGAAAATGTTTAAATAAAAAATATCATGTGAATTAAGGTTCACAACTTGACTATAAGATATTTGATGAGTTTAAAGTTAAGAAATTTGATTAGGAAGTGGATAGGTAAACAAGTTAAGTAGATAATTATAGGATTTGTAAGAAAAAGATGTACACTTAGCAAAGTTGTCTTATTAATATATGGATAAGATAAATTATATTAGCTAAATTAAGATCTTAGATAAATAAAGCTAAGGTTAATATTTATAACATATTAATTTGATAAAATAGTAGAATTCTACATTTGTTAAACATCCAAATTGAAGTAATAACGGTTTGAAGTTAGGGGTATGTATATATATTCTTAGGAAGTAAAGGTTTGTTTTACAAGTTTAAGTCATATTTGTATGCTTAAGTAATAATGGATTTAGTAAAAAGCAACGGTTGTGAAATAAACTTAGATTAATAGAAATTTGAAGGAAATATATTAAGTAAAAATGAATGTGAATAAATACATAAGTTATACATAGATCATTTTGGCACATTAATTTTTGATCTAAGATTTGAGTACAGAACTTTAAGGTGTTTACACCAATCCGAAAAAGGATTTATCGCTCGATTCTTGACGGTGAACATTGATGAGGGTTTGTGATTATGTACTTAAGTTTTCTATCATAGTTGAGAGCTATGCAAGGAAAGTAAGGGTTTGTAATCAGGAAGTCCGATCTTCCGCACAAAAAAATTGGGAGATCGATACTAATTTGGAAGTAAAGTTAAGGATTCGAATAATAGATCGAATCAAATATCACATATAGTATGATTTTTTGGTCTATCCACATGACAATTGGATAGTTATCTTAAATAATAGGCATTAACATGTAGGGGTTAGACTTATGTTTTGATATGTGTATATATAACCTCAGGTTGAGTACATGCTCAGGTCAGGGGATGAGTTATGTGGATGTATTCATTTATTTTGATATAGTATCGGTTTGGCTGTTTTGGATGTATAGTCTTATTTAGTTGTTGTATATATTATCTTAAGTGTGTAGTATGCACTAAGATGGGTAGGATAGAAGTTTGAATTGATGTATGTATATATAACCTTAAGTACGTGATAAGTACTCAGGTTAGTGTGGGAAATCTCTGTATGCATGATTAGGTATCATTTGTTTCCATATTGACCTTCTTTTTATATGTGCATTTATTCTATCATCGGTATAAATAAGTCAAAATGTTTGAGGATACGAATATGAGACAGATTCCTTTATCTAACTTTCATCTCGGATGAAATGCTTTTAAGTATGGGAGAATGTAACGACCCATAATTTGGCTTCTTCGAAAAATGTAATATTTTATTTATTTTAAATTTAAAAAGAATTTAAAACTTAAATAAATATGTTATATGTAATAAATAATAATATGGAAATTATTTAAAGAATTTAAAACTTAAATAAATACGTTATATGTAATAAATAATAATAGAGAAATTATTTATTCTTATAGTTAATAATTTAAAAGTACAAATTTGAATTTTAGAACAAATTAACAAAAGTTAAGTTTTGTTAAAAATAATAAATGCCTAAATAAATAGGTTAAAATATTTATTTAAAAAGATAAATCTTATTAAAAACATCTAATAAAGATAATAAAAGTATATTAAAATATTTAAAAGTATATTAATAATCGTTTTATAAAAATATCCAAAATTTGTCACATTTTGTCAGTTTTACATACACTATAAAATAGAGATTTTGATATTATTTAAATATGATTTTAAAATATAAATAGACATGTTTTAATTTATTTAAAAGAAGTGAAAAGTTAATTTTTAAGTTTGATTTACTTCAATATATAGTTTAACAAAAACGTCAAATTTTGACTGTAAAATTTATCAATAAAAACACCATTTTCAAGCAAAACAAGTTGTCGTCGAGTTGTTGCAATATGATATGTTTTCTAACACATATATGTGTTTAACAAACTATGTTACATTTAACATATTAAAAACAAATTCACTTTGAAAAGTCAAAGTTTACAAATAATTCAAAGAGTAACATGATTTGACAATTTATAATTAAAATTAAATTATTAAACATAATCATTACAAAAGTACTTAACCTCTCTTTTCTCATTAATGCATTAACCCTCAAATGTCAAATCTAAAGCATGAAATTTAAGCACTTCTTATTTTATACATTTTGTTAATTTATAAAGTAACATAATCATTTCACTTAAGTACAAATTCAAATCAAACCATATCTCTCACCATTAATGTCATTACATCCTAAGTCTTATCCATGTATGGAAAAGGAGCAACATGGTTTTTATGTAATTTAAAGAGTAAAGAAAAAAGTCAAAATCGTTACATAAGGACATAAATCAAATCCTAACATCATCTCACATTTAATACACTTCTTATCATTCATTGGAAAGAGTTTTTAAAATGGTTTAAAAGTCAAAAAGTAGTGAAGGGTATTTTAGCCATTTTCCTCTCCAAACTCAAGTATAAATAAGCATGCACACCTTTCATTTTTTGCACACTTCATTCTTTACCTTTCTCTTCACTTTCTCCATCTTCTTCACCTCTATTTCCATGGTATCCAAATTCTCTTCCACTTCGATAACTTCCATCACCTTAACCAAGCTCCTACATACCCAAACCCCACTTCTACAACCCATACACGCCTCCACACCCCTCTAGACGCATCCGAACACATGCACCCGCCTCTCTACCCTCGGTCACACCACCTACCCACCTCCACAAAAGCCGTACCCCACTCCATACCCCATGGCCAAAGCACCTACCCAAGCCTATACTCCCTCCAAAATACCTAAATAAAAAAAGGAGAAGAAAAGAGAGAGAGGAAAAGAAAGCGGTTAGGAAGGAAAATAAATTAAGGCGAGAATTTTAGAATTTCGAGAAGAAACATGCTATTTTAGATAAAAGTTAGACGGAGTGGATACGAAGGTGAGATAATTCCCATCGCTTTTAAAAGATCGTATTTTGATTTTGTTATAACAATCGTCTTATTACATATGCAAGTATACACCCTTTTGAAATGTTGTTATGGGTGTTTGGATATGTTTGTGTTATGTTTGAATAGTTGCAAGTGTTTGTAGTTGTAATTATTTATCACATTAGTTTGTGTATATACCATAATTATGTTAGTGATAAATGATGCTCATTTTGATTAAGTAATCCCTTTATTAAATAATACTTTAATTTGGTGATATGATATACTTAGGAAAAATAAGTCTCTTTTTAATTGGAATTGAAATTAAAGTGGAAATAAAAGAGAATGTGAAATTAGAAGTGGAATTGGATTTGAATTGGAAAGTTAAATTGAAATTGAGATGGATAGCGAAATCGAAATTGAAATCGATTTTGAAAATTGAAGTTGAGGTTAAGGTTGAAATTTAAATTAGAATTGGAATTATATTTGAAATCTAAGTTTTAATTGAGTTTAATTTGAATCTAGAATTGAAATTGAATTGAAATTGGAATTTAAATTTTAATATTAAAATAATAGGAATAAAATAATATTATAATACGGAATTATTGAAAATGCATTATAAAAGCTTTAAAAAGTGAAAATATTGATTTAAAATGATTTGTAATGGTTTTTGTAACATCCCAAAATTTTTGAAATTTAAAATTTGATAAATTGTTTGAACTTTGGGATCTAACTAGTAAAATTCAATCTAAATTTAATATTGTTGATATTAATATTACACATTAATATAGAATTAAATAAAAAAGAGATATTGATAGATGATCTTTTAACGGAATTTAAAATTTGTTAAAGTAAGTTATGATGAAATTATAAAATTTAAATAACATAATCATAATCTAAACAAACAAACAAATAAATAAACAAATAGTCAAATAAAAGATCAAACAAATGAACAAATAAGTAAACAAATAGTTGAACCAAAGAACAAACAATGAACAAAAGAATAAACTAACAAACAAATGAACAGCAAAAAAATAAAAATAAACAAACAAATAGTTAAACAAAAGAACAAACAAATGAACAAAAGAATAAACAAATAAATAAATGAACAAATAAACAAACAAGATAACAAAACAGTAAGAAAAAAATATAAACTGTAAAAAGAAAATGAAACTCTTCCATATAACAAAATAAAGTAAGTTTGTATATAAATAAAAATAAAAGTGATAAAGTAACTTACCTGTAGGTGTATAAGGAGACATGAAGCATTTAATGCTATGCACTTCAGCAAATATAAAGTAAGATTTCCTGTATAAGCATACAAGGAAAAGACTACAAACATACTTGCATTTAATGCTTTTACTTCCAGCATGGGTTATTCATCCTGAACTTGTTTTAGTAAACTTCAATATACACACCACCTGTTATATATATATAGATATATCTACTTTCTCATATCATTTCATTCGAGCATAACTGTGTGAATCAGAAAAAAAAAATATTTAGCAAAGAAAAAAAGAAATTAAAAGGAAGAGAAGAATCAGAAAGAAAAAGAAAAAAACCTGCAGATTTCAAAACAAACAAGTGAGTAAATTTACTGCTTTAGATATTTAAAAACATGTGTATTTGATCCATGAACAAGTCATGCTGGGCTATGTATGTTTTAAAAGAAGACTCTGCATATCTTTGTTTTACCTATTCTTCCAATATTTGGTTTCAGAAAAAAAACAAAGTAGAAAAAAAAAAACATATGTTTTCATACAATGATTTTTAAAACTGGGATTTTAAAACGAAATTAGTGGTCAAACTTAAGTATGATTTAACAAACTGTTTTCAAGCTCGAAAAAGAAGAACCACTTATATCCAGGTGGAAAGACAAATTGCTGCAAACCTGATTTGTATGCTCTGCATTTCATCTGCAAACTTCTGCAAATCTGTTATAAAGAAACCATAGTGCTTTCTGTTTCAAAACAAACAAGTGAGTAAACATGATTATGTGAAGGATTTTAAGTTGTTTTGAAACAGTTTAAACTTCAATAGTAAACTGCCTTTGTTCATGCTTCACTGTGATGAAAATGTGATGCTCTCTCTGTAAACACTTATACAGGGATTGTAGTTGTTCTCAAACTGAAGTCTACTTGCTTAAAAACACTGACAAGCTTGGGTTTTTCTTTTTTTTTGTGAATCATGTTGTTTTAAGTCATGGATTATGTTTTATAAAGATTTTAAAACATACAGTAAGTTTATCACCACTGTAACTTTGGTTTACAGGTATTCCACAAATATTGAAAAAAATAAACTGTTGTGAAATATTGATTCAAGGATATGTATTGAATCTATACTGCAGGACATGAATTTTAAAACAAAATTCTTGGTTTTTTGTTTAATATGCAGAGAGTAGTTAGTTTTGAACAAAAAATTGCATTTTTCTAAATCTTTGATTATTGAATCAATTTTAAATGCTGAAAATTTTCATACAGCAAGTTTAATCCTTTACAAATCCTAGAAAAATGCTCAAATATTTTTCGAATGCAAGGATTTCGAGTTTGGGTCGTCACAAATTGGTATCAGAGCTGTTGGTTGAGTAAGAACTTTAGCTACGGAGTATAACACATTAGATGGCTCATTAGAGATATGGTGAAGTATACCCTAGAATGAGTATAATCAAAATTGAAACTTTGAAATTTCTTAGTCTATTTCTTTTTACTGCTGATATTCCTTAAGATATTTCGCCTGCATATCTAAATCAATTTTCTTACTAATCTTAGATAGTGAAAATGAGTGGACGCAGAGGAAGAATTAGGGGTCAAGGCAATGCTGCAGCACCAAATCAAATTCCCGCAGCCGCAGAAGCAGTAATAGAAATTCAGCAGCAGCCGGACTTGGCTGAATTATATAAGAAGTTTGAAAAGCTTGGTGGCAAACCATTTATTGACAAAGAGTCAATTATTGACGCTCAAGCTTGGGTAAGATCGTGTGAAAAGATTTTTAAAGGGCTAAAATTGCAGGATGAGCAGAAAAGACTTATAGCTTCTTGGCAACTCCAAGGAGAAGCTTCAGCTTGGTGGGAAACCATCATTGTAGATGAACCCGAGGAAGAATTTACTTGGGATCGTTTTAAAGAAGTGTTTGAGAAACGTTACATGCCATCAGCGGGAGTTTCTAGAATGTATCAGGAATTTCTGGATTTGAAACAAGGAAGTTTGTCGTTTGAAGAATACTTGAATAAATTCAGTGAACTATCTCGGTTTGGCCCGGAATTGCTAAATACACCTCTGAAGAAAAACGAAAGGTTTATCCGGGGAATGAACCAGAAATATCATGGAAGAATGACAGGTCATGTTAAAGAATCTTTTTCGGATTTGGTAGATATGGGGTACAGGTACGCTACTCTAGATATACAAGAAGCAACTATGGAGAAAGGTAATTCAGGTAGTCAGAATTATAAAAAGCGTAAATTCGGAGGCAAGAAACCTTGGCAAGGCAATGAGAAGAAGAGGAACACTCAAGGAAGAGCAACAGAAAATGTCACTTGTTACAACTGCAAAGAGAAAGGCCACTATTCAAATGACTGCCCAAAGCCGAAGAAACCAGCTAGAGAATGTTACAATTGTCATAAACCGGGACATTTAGTTAAAGATTGCCCAGTGATGAAGCCAGCGCAGGTGGCAAAAGTTTACACGATAAAGGAGGACCCCTCGTCTTCAAAAGCTGACAAAGGGAAAGGTGTTTTGGAAGGTAACCTTACTATTAATAATAGAACTGTTAGAGTTTTATTTGATACAGGAGCTTCACATAGCTTTATCTCCCAACAAACCGTAAATGAATTAGGACTTGAAACTAAATTTGCTGACGATCTTATTTGCGTGAAAAATCCGGTTGGAGGTCCCGCAAATCTTAGTTCATATTGTAAGAGAGTTCCTATTTCATATGCTAGCTATAAATTTCCTATCAACCTTTATGTCCTCGAATTTGATGAATTTGAAATCTTACTCGGTATGAACTGGTTAACGAGATACGATGCTAGATTGGAGTGTAGTAATCGGACAGTTTTAATCAAAACAAGTTTTGGAAATTTTATTGAAATCTCTTGTGAAAATCCTAGTCCAAGGAGCGACAGATTGATATATACTTTGGGAAATCTTGAACCCACTTTGCAGTCTATACCTGTTGTTCGGGATTTTTCCGACGTATTCGAAGAAGTGAAATCTTTACCTCCTCATCGAGAAATAGAATTCCGAATCGATCTTGTACCTAATACTCGTCCTGTTGTTCATGCAAGTCGCAGAATGGCACCTAGGGAAAAGATTGAATTGGTTCATCAAACTAATGAGCTACTAGCAAAAGGATTAATTAGACCCAGTGTTTCCGAATGGGGCTCAGCCGTCGTATTTGTTGCTAAATCAGACGGATCTTTGAGATTGTGTGTAGATTACCGCGATCTAAATAAACAAACTCTCAAGAATAAATTTCCACTGCCCAGAATTGATGATTTATTTGACCAGTTGCACGGCGCTCGTTTCTTTTCAAAAATGGATCTAGCCCAGGGATTCCATCAATTACGAATCGCCGAAGATTGTGTACATCTGACTGCTTTCAGGGGTCCTAATATGTTCTATGAATGGTTGGTTATGCCTTTCGGGCCAACCAATGCTCCAGCATACTTCGTAGATCTCATGACTCGTGTGTTTCGGGAAGTTCTGAATAAATTTGTGCTTGTATTCATTGATGACATCTTAATTTTCTCCAAAACTGAAGATGAGCATGCCGAGCACCTTAGAATTGTCTTAGAAATTTTAAGGAGAAATGTTCTATATGCAAAATTTTCCAAATGCCACTTCTGGGTCAATGAAGTCAAATTCCTTGGCCATATTGTTAATGAAGAAGGAATTTCAGTAGATCCTAGCAAAATTTCCGCTATTCTTGATTGGAAACAACCCACTACTCAAAGAGAAGTTAAAAACCAAACCAGAGAAGAAGAAGCAAACTGCTGTTAAAAAGAAACAAAAATAGTTTCTGTTTCAAAACAAACAGGTGAGTAAACCCCTGTTTCTTTTAATTTTTCTTTGTTGTTGTGTATGCTTGGACCCTGTAGTGAAGTTAGTCCTTGGTTTGCTCACAAAAACATTGAGTGTATGATGAATGTAGGGTTGTGCATGTTGATTTTACAGATCTCATTCTCTGTTTTAGTTTCAGGAAAACAAAAAAATGAAAACCTGATGAACCTTTCTTTTTCTTCTTTCCCCCTGTTTCCATTTTCTATTAAATATGAAAGGAAAAGAAAAAGAAAAAAAAGGAGTATATGTTTAAACCTGCACTAAGTTTCAGTGATCAACCAAAGCAGTTTGAAACTTTCTTTTTTCCTAGAAACTAAACAAACACAGTAATTTTTGGTTGCAGGTCAACCCATATCAAGGAAAAAAAAATTTAAATCTCATTCTTTCTTTAATTTTAACAGAGATTTTTAAATAAGTTAAATATTATTTTAAACTCACATTACATATCAGTAAAGGATTAAAAACAGTTACAGAGTTCTTCTTTCTGGAAAGATGAAACACAGTGACAAAATTCAAAATCTCAAGGAAACCCAAATTTCACGAATTGTAACTTCCAGAACTTTAAGTGAATCCATTTTTAAAATGATGATTTTTAAGACAAATATGGGAATTTTTAATTGCCAAGATTACGTGCAGTCCAATGTTGAACGAGACATGCATTTTGATCGATTGCCAATCATCGAACAAATTTTAGGTGTTAAGATTTTGGTTAAAGCAAGATTGTTCATCGTGGAGTTCGGGAAAAATGTAAAAAAAAATTTCTATTGCATAAATTTCGAATTCGAATGAAAACTAGGGTTTAAGAACTGTTTCCAGTTCACGTTGAAAATGGGATCGCCGCTCCACCTAGGGGTGATCGGAATCCACGTCGCCGGTGCCAATCGAAGCATCACATCTTGATGAAGCTTCAGTATGATTTTAGTGGCTTCTGATGGCCATACGGGGGAAGACGAGATGTTTTAGTGGTGATGTGTTGATGGGTTTATTCGATTGAACCACCGGAAGTTGAACCACGGCGATTTTAAAACTTCTGGGTGGTCGGCTAGGTTGAGGTAGTCTTCGTTGACTTGCCGATGGTCGCGCGGAGGGTCAGAACGTCACCGTTCAGGCGTACACGTATACGCGTATCATCGCGTGTCTGAAAATGGTGGGTTGTGGAAGAAGAAGTGGCATGGAGGAAGACTCGAAGCATGGATCGAGGAAAACTGAGCATGACTCGAAGGGAGACTCGGGGGGGGGGGGGGGGTTTCAGCGTTGGGTCGTGTAATAGTTTGGACTTAAGTAAATTTTGAAAATTTTGGTTTTCACGGGTAGTTTTGGGAGGGAACTCGAAGCAGGAGGTGTTTGAACTCGAGCGTGACTCGGGGGAAGTCTCGGGTTGACCACCTGAACCATATTTCCAGTATAATAATTTGTGGACAAATTAAGTTTAAACTATTTTTATAAACATTCTTTATGAAATGATGATTGTTAATGAAATGTGAAGTTAAATTAAACAATGATTAAATAATTTATGATTTATAATTACTTTGTAATTTATAATAATAAATAAATAAAAGCAATTAAAAATTTAAGTTGTAAATTAAGAATCGTTAATTTGATAATTGAAGTTGATTGATTCAAAATTGATAGTTACATTAAAATAAGTTATTAAGGAATAATAAATTAATATATTCAATTGAGATCTAATTGAATTGTAGCTTAAAATGATAATTAAAGTGAATAATTGTCATTAATCAATGATTTTGAAAAGAAATTTAAGAATGATTTACAAACTTGTAATTAAATTGAGTTATAAAAAAAAATTAAGTGTTTAAATAAATTTGTAAGTAAGAATTTGTAAATTTTGAAACAATAAATTGAGTAACCAAAATGTAATTTATTTATCCAGATTCTTATCATTAAATTTAATTAATTCAGTGGCAAATGTATTTAAATCACATTGGAAAGTAATTAACTATTGTTGTTAACTTACATTGATATCTCTGTTCTGTTTGTAAATTCTGTATGATGTAATTGCCATGTTATTGCACTGTGATTTGTTCTATATTGATATGAAAACCCTGTTGCCGTAAAACGGCATTTAAACTTCGATGCGACAGGGTATCGGATTTCAGTTGGTTATCCGAAACCCACATCGAACCTGTGAATATTTGTGAATGACATCCACATGTTTTAAATTTTGACACTCACTATTCGAATTAGCCGGGAAAGGACCTGTGTGTCATATAACCCGTTTCGAATATGTGATTCGACGTTATGGATAGCATTTGAAGACCGGTGTTGAAGACCGGGTATTTGCGAGAGCGATAGGATGATCTGTCGATTGACTCTGCACCGAGTTGCTCCGGTATAGAGTTCTCCATATGTGATGGGGAATCCGATCAGGATTGTGGATATCCGGATTGCAAGGACTTCTTTGGAAGTGCCTTCGGTTTTGTTCGAGCTCGGAACAGACTTGTATGGATAGTATGTCTGACATTACAAATTGAGATATAAAGCCGATTTCTTTCAAATGTATTTCTGTTGGTGGCGGAGAATTTATTCTTTAAGCTTAACACCCTTCTCTGAGACGTACGAGCTCAGAGGTTATATAGTTGAAGTTATCAGCGATATATTCCCAATTTGGTAATGTGACATGCTGAGTGTTGCTGAAATGATCATTGTGTTGATTATTGTGATAGGATCGTTTATTTGATCATCTATCTTGGTGATCATTTCTATGATCATTTGTTGACCCAAAGCACGGCTTTTGTATAAAGTGTGTTTTTGTGGACGTGACTTCGTCGGACCTCACACCCCGAAATGGTCGAAACAGGAAAGATGCGGCAAGGTTATTGGGGGTAGCACCCCTTAGGGTATGTACATTTCCTTCTGGATAGAAGTGGTATCATGGTATGGAGCCCAGATACTTAACTTATGTGGATATCGCAGATATATATATATATATATATGATTTTGTGATTTGTTGCTGGGGCCCCGGTTAAAGGTTGGTTACGACCGAGAGATGGCATACTCGTGTCAGTAGTTACCCAGTTAGGGGTAACCCGGCCTTGTGTTGGCAGAGATCCGGTTTGGTTCTCGGGGACGTCCTTCCAGAGGCGTTCTCATGTGGTAATGGGAAGTTCCTTGGCCTGACCATTTGTTGGAAATCCAATTCCCAATACGAAACCCTGTACGGTTTTAATTGTAGAACCTGCCATTTACTTATGGTGGTCACCACTGTTTAGATGGTAGCTATAGTAGGCATAGTTCGAAATGTCTATGCTGGCTAAGATTAATATTCTACTTTCGAAATGATTTACTTCACTATGCACTAGTGATAATATCAAAGAATTTCTTTTCTCGTATCAAGCATATTTAACTATCATAAGAAGAAATCTCCTCCAATTCTGCGTTTGCATTGTGTGTGTGGCGGGAGGTCTTATGGTAGTTCCATTTTCAAAAGCATTCCGAAAATTCTTTTATAAATCTTGTTATTTAAATACAACTGTTTTGTTTACTCATACCAGTCCCATGACTGATCCGGAGTTTATTGTTTTCTTTCCTAAACTCTGGGTGCCCATTATTTCCACACGGGCAGCCTAGTAACAGGTTTAGGTTATTTTGGAGTAGCAGTATTTTGGAGCTCTTATCTTGGAGATATATTAGGAGCTTTTGGAGATTGCAGGTGTTAGCTTTTGGGAGTTCGTTAGCATCTCTCTCATTTGAGAACTTTTGGATATATGTTCACTGTTGTATTATCATGATGTTGTATTTGGAGTTGTAGTGTATGTATTTATATACCCTGTTGTGGTATGGATATTATGTTGATGTTGTAACAGTGATGTTATTTATGATATTGATTCTGTTCCGCTGTTTTATATTCATCTGATTGTTGTTATAAGCTCCGGCGATGCGAATTTGATGTCGTTTATTGGACATCGAGTTTGGGTTCGAAGCTTTTTGGGTTTAGCAGGCTATTATCGGAAATTCGTTCAAGATTTTTCTAAGTTAGCTAGTCCGCTGACTAAGTTAACAATGAAAAATGCAAAGTTCATTTGGACTTCAAGATGTGAGGAAGTTTTTCAAGAGTTGAAAAAGAGATTGACCACTGCTCCTGTTCTCACTATTGTTAATGGGAACCGAGGCTTATCTGTCTATACTGATGCATGTGGTGAAGGGGTAGGTGCAGTATTAATGCAAAATGGAAAGGTGGTTGCCTACGCAGGTAGACAATTACGTCCGCATGAGAAGAACTACCCAACGCACGATTTGGAACTTTTGGCTGTTGTTTTCGCTTTGAAAATATGGCGACACTATCTTCTGGGTAAGAATCTTTTCAGCTTTCCTAATGATTTATGAAATTAACTAAAGAAATATACTTAATAAACTCTCGTTGTTTTAGGTGAAAAATTTGAATTATTCACCGATCATAAAAACTTGAAATATCTTTTCACCCAGAAGGATCTGAATCTGCGACAACAACGTTGGTTGGAATTTCTAGCATCTTATGACTTAGATATTCTGTATACGCCCAGAAAGGCCAATGTAGTTGCAGACGCTTTGAGCAGAAGTTATGCTGTTCTTGCTTATCTTATTATCACTCCTACTCTTCTTAAGAAAATCGCGAGCAGGCAAACGGAAGACAAGTTTCTTCGAGAAATGCGTAGAAGAATAGATCGAGGAAAGGATACTACTTTTGAAATAGATAATAGAGAAGTTATAAGGATGAAGGGCAGAATTTGTGTCCCTGACATTCCAGAACTGAAACGTGAAGTATTGGATGAATGCCACAAGTCCAAATTCAGCATCCATCCAGGAGTCAACAAAATGTATCGAGATGTTAAAAGAACATTCTGGTGGAAAACGATGAAGAGAGACATATCTATTTATGTGAGTCGTTGTGCTACTTGTCAGCAGATCAAGAGCGACCAAAAGAAAGTGGCCGGTTTACTTCAACCTTTAGAAGTACCGAAATGGAAGTGGGATCAGGTATCAATGGATTTCATTGATGGATTGCCACGAACCAAGAAAGGCAATGAAGCGATTTGGGTTATTGTGGATCGCCTAACCAAAAATGCTCATTTCATTCCAGTTAAATCTACTCGGACTGCAGCAAGCTTGGCAGGTATTTATATAAAGGAAATTGTTCGCCTCCATGGTATTCCTAGTAGTATAGTGAGTGATCGTGACCCGATCTTCACTAGTAGATTTTGGGAAGCATTTCAGGATGCATTGGGAACGAAATTAAATTTCAGTACTGCTTATCATCCGCAATCTGATGGACAGACTGAGAGAGTTAACCGAATTTTAGAAGACCTACTGCGTGCTTGTGTTCATGATTTTGGTGGTTCTTGGGAGGACCATTTGCATCTGGTTGAATTCTCTTATAATAACAGTTATCAGGCCAGTTTAGAAATGGCTCCTTTCGAAGCTTTATATGGTCGTCCGTGTCGATCACCTACATGCTGGATCGAATCAGGTGACAGACTTGTTCTTGGACCGGATATGATAAAAGAAGCCACTGAGAATGTAAATTTTATTCGAAAGAAGTTATTAACTGCCCAAAGCCGTCAGAAGAGCTACTATGACCGTCGAAGGAGAAATTTGGAATTTCAAGTTGGAGATTCTGTATTTCTAAAAGTATCTCCGATGCGGGGTGTGTTGAGATTCGGGAAAACTGGAAAGTTGGCACCGCGTTATATTGGTCCTTTTCCTATTCTGGAAAGGATTGGTTCACTAGCATATAGAGTGCAGTTACCCAGCTGGTTGTCTGGCGTACATGATGTGTTCCATATTTCTAATCTTCGGAAATATGTGCACGATCCAGATGATATTATTGAAGAAGCTGCTCAGCAGGATCTAGAAATCACTCCCAACTTGGCAGTTAGAAGGGAACCGATGAAAATAATTGATCGTGATGAGAAGCGATTGAGGAACAAAATTGTGAAATTGGTCAAAGTTAAATGGAGTGGCGATCCAAAGGACTGTACTTGGGAGACTGAAGAGAATATGAAGAAGTCATATCCCAAATGCAGAATTGACATCTCAACTTAAATCTGTAAGTCATTTCCTTAATTCTGAATTCGTATATTATTTGTTTACGTTTCTCTCTCTTTCAATTTCGAGGACGAAATATTCTTAAGGAGGGGATATTGTAACATCCCGAAATTTTTGAAATTTAAAATTTGATAAATTGTTTGAACTTTGGGATCTAACTAGTAAAATTCAATCTAAATTTAATATTGTTGATATTAATATTACACATTAATATAGAATTAAATAAAAAAGAGATATTGATAGATGATCTTTTAACGGAATTTAAAATTTGTTAAAGTAAGTTATGATGAAATTATAAAATTTAAATAACATAATCATAATCTAAACAAACAAACAAATAAATAAACAAATAGTCAAATAAAAGATCAAACAAATGAACAAATAAGTAAACAAATAGTTGAACCAAAGAAAAAACAATGAACAAAAGAATAAACTAACAAACAAATGAACAGCAAAAAAATAAAAATAAACAAACAAATAGTTAAACAAAAGAACAAACAAATGAACAAAAGAATAAACAAATAAATAAATGAACAAATAAACAAACAAGATAACAAAACAGTAAGAAAAAAATATAAACTGTAAAAAGAAAATGAAACTCTTCCATATAACAAAATAAAGTAAGTTTGTATATAAATAAAAATAAAAGTGATAAAGTAACTTACCTGTAGGTGTATAAGGAGACATGAAGCATTTAATGCTATGCACTTCAGCAAATATAAAGTAAGATTTCCTGTATAAGCATACAAGGAAAAGACTACAAACATACTTGCATTTAATGCTTTTACTTCCAGCATGGGTTATTCATCCTGAACTTCAATATACACACCACCTGTTATATATATATATATAGATATATCTACTTTCTCATATCATTTCATTCGAGCATAACTGTGTGAATCAGAAAAAAAAAATATTTAGCAAAGAAAAAAAGAAATTAAAAGGAAGAGAAGAATCAGAAAGAAAAAGAAAAAAACCTGCAGATTTCAAAACAAACAAGTGAGTAAATTTACTGCTTTAGATATTTAAAAACATGTGTATTTGATCCATGAACAAGTCATGCTGGGCTATGTATGTTTTAAAAGATGACTCTGCATATCTTTGTTTTACCTATTCTTCCAATATTTGGTTTCAGAAAAAAAACAAAGTAGAAAAAAAAAACATATGTTTTCATACAATGATTTTTAAAACTGGGATTTTAAAACGAAATGAGTGGTCTAAACTTAAGTATGATTTAACAAACTGTTTTCAAGCTCGAAAAAGAAGAACCACTTATATCCAGGTGGAAAGACAAATTGCTGCAAACCTGATTTGTATGCTCTGCATTTCATCTGCAAACTTCTGCAAATCTGTTATAAAGAAACCATAGTGCTTTCTGTTTCAAAACAAACAAGTGAGTAAACATGATTATGTGAAGGATTTTAAGTTGTTTTGAAACAGTTTAAACTTCAATAGTAAACTGCCTTTGTTCATGCTTCACTGTGATGAAAATGTGATGCTCTCTCTGTAAACACTTATACAGGGATTGTAGTTGTTCTCAAACTGAAGTCTACTTGCTTAAAAACACTGACAAGCTTGGGTTTTTCTTTTTTTTTGTGAATCATGTTGTTTTAAGTCATGGATTATGTTTTATAACGATTTTAAAACGTACAGTAAGTTTATCACCACTGTAACTTTGGTTTACAGGTATTCCACAAATATTGAAAAAAATAAACTGTTGTGAAATATTGATTCAAGGATATGTATTGAATCTATACTGCAGGACATGAATTTTAAAACAAAATTCTTGGTTTTTTGTTTAATATGCAGAGAGTAGTTAGTTTTGAACAAAAAATTGCATTTTGCTAAATCTTTGATTATTGTATCAATTTTAAATGCTGAAAATTTTCATACAGCAAGTTTAATCCTTTACAAATCCTAGAAAAATGCTCAAATATTTTTCGAATGCAAGGATTTCGAGTTTGGGTCGTCACAGTTTTATAAGTAAATAAATTTAATTTGGATAAATTATTCCAAGTGCTGAAAAATAAGTTAAACTAGGCATGTTGCGTAACGGTAGTTCACGATTCGCATCGAAAAGTTCAAATGAGTGTATAGAGTGGAATATAGCTTGGAATTCTTCGAGATAATAAAATTCCGGTATATTATATCCATATTTCCTAAATAAAAGAAGAAAATTGAGTTTTAATTAAGTTGATTTTTAATTGTGTCCAAATCAATTTTCTAGAAAAATCGTGCAAGTGAAGTTAAGTGACCATAACGGGAAATATGTTTAAATGAACGATTTTAATTATGGAAAAATATGGAATAAATTTGAGAAATCCATTTAAATAGTTTAAAAGAGATTTGAAATGAAAAAATATGAATTTTCAAATATTAAAAAGTGGTTTATATCAAATAAGCTTATATAGCACTTTCCGTGGCACCTTTATGCTGCGAATTCTATAACTTTTTGAATATGAGTTTAAACGTAAAAATTTTCCCTGGAATCAATTGTGAATTTTTTAAAAGGAAAATTAAGTGTTTAAAAGATAAGTTGGAATTTTTATAATCAATTCCAAAAAAAATTTGATAATTGAGTATGTGGAAACGAGTAGCATATTTGCCCCGCTTGTGAGATCTGGGAAGATAAAGCAAGGTGTTTAACTAAGGTTAGGGATGAAGCTACCAGTGCTCTAAGCTTGCGTGGATGATGTTTTCTTTTCTTAGGTAAGGGGTGGAATAGATCGACATGAAAGCCCGGATGCTTTAAAATGATTATATTAAGTTTCCAAAATAAAAGAAGATAAGTATTATCGAAAACAAAAGAATGAATTAACTTAGAATTTCTCTAAGACAAAAGGAGAAGATTTTGAAATCATCCGAAAAGAATTAAAGTAAAAAGATACTTAATGATCATGTATACTCATATTCATTTTTTATCGATAATTGAATTTCGAAGGAACCGGGGTCGGATTTAGGTGATTCCTATCCGAAAACCACTCGAACCGGTTTACGCGTTCGAAAAATGAAGATGTTTGAAGACGGAGATATTAAGACGAATAATAACGAGGGAATACTTGTTGATTAATAGGGGATAAACTCCTGATTCAGTATATTAGTGGTATCTTTGTTATGAAAAACCTTAAAATCACAAGGGCTTCTCGCTAAGTAATGGCCGAGGAAAGTACCTTCGGTTTTGTTCGATCCTAGAACGAACTTTTATGAAAGAAGTCCGACCTTGCATTCCAAATCACAATAAGTGATCTCTATAAAAGTATATCATTCGGTGGTAGAGAAGACACCTTCTCTTAGCTTAACACCCTTTCCCGAGACATATGAGCTCAAGAAGTTATACGTTTATAGAAATCAGTCGTGTGAACCTGGAATGGCAATGTGACATTTAAAGTGAAAGAAGGTATGCTATGTGAAAAGGTAATCATAGCCTCGAGCCGCATTTGCCATAAATGACCGAAATAGGGTTAGATGCAGCAAGGCTAAGTGGGTCATTCCCAATTAGGGTATGATCATCCCCTTCTATATATATTTTTTCCCGCTATGATGTTCGAGATGTAAATTAACGTGGTGTTTGGAAAATGAGCGCTCAATTAAAGGTCGGTAACGACCGGGGTTGATATATTTGGTACTATCTAGTTACAGAGATAGGCCGGTCTTGTTTTGGTAGAGGATCCTTTGTGATTTTCCTCAGTACATTCCTCTAGAGACGTACTTTCGAAAGGTAGTCCCTTCACCTGGTCATTTGTATGGAAATCTATTCTCCAATAAGAACCTATGGTTTTATTGTAGAGCCTAGTATGCTGGAATTTAATAATGGTTACAATTTCAGCTAAGATTAATAAGTATATTTGCAAATGTTTTCAAAGAATGTCATTAAAAATAATATCAAATGTTTTGATATGTAAAAGTGTTTTAGTTATCATAAAGTAAAAACCCGTCCGTGTTTATGTGTAGGCGTGGTCTTATGAGATACTCTTTCTTTTCAAAGGATTTTATTTAAAGGTTGATATATAGCACTGTCATTTATCGTTGAGTTTTTCTCATGCCCGTTTATCAAGCCTGATCCGGTATTTTCAATACTCGGGTCAAATCCGAGTAATTTCAGGTTTAGTCGAAGACAGTTGGAGTTTCCATAGGAGAGCTGGAGATATTCATCCACGTATGGACATATTCTATTATCCGCTGCTGCCTGTTTTTCTTTGTTTAATGTTTTTCAGCAATTGTAAGGTAACTGTCCAAGCTGAATTTAGGTTAGACTATGATATATGTATTTTGAAAGTCTTCCCGCTGTAAAGATATTGTTCAATATTATATATTATTCCATTCGTGTGAGATTTTGTTCTGTCTTATTTTCTTTATTACCCTTCATGTTCCGTATTTTCGTGCTTTGAGTTGGACATATGAGGTTTATTGTCTATTCAAAGGGTACGGAAAATGGGCCATGATAGTTGGGGTATTATTATTATATCCCAAATTTGAGTTATCGACATTCTTACCTTTCAGGATAGGTGGAAGTTTTTCTACCTTAAAGTTTAATGTCAAGTATATAGTCTCCAAAATCTCTTTATATTTAAAATCAAAGTTTTACAAACCAAACTCCTTTTCTAATTTCCAAGATTTCTTTCCAATTTACAAACTCTATTAGTAAATCCTTCATATAAAAATAATTCTCTTTTATCTAAACAATAAACCCTTTATTTAATTAACTAAACACCTTTAGACCTCCTAAACAATTAATTAACTTTTGACAACAATATCAAATATACTAATTATTCAACTTTAACCTCATAAATAAAATAATTAATTAACATTAAACATCATTAATAAAATAACTAATTAATTGTAAACATCAATAATAAATTAATTAACTTAAACATCGTTTATAAAATAATTAATTAACTTAAACATCATTTATATAATAATTAATTGACTTAAACGTCATTTATAAAATAATTAATTAACTCAAACATCATTTATAAAATAAATAATTAACATAAAATTCATTTGTAAAATAACTATACTCAAATTGTTATAAATTTAAGTAAATTTAAATCCGTAACTTTTCAGATTTGGAAAGAGGCTTAGGGACCACAATGGCACTTTAAACAAGCTACCATTTATTTAGTTCAACATTCCATGTTATATCACTGATATTTACATATGATGACATTTACATAAGCATACATATATGTAAATAAAATCCATGAATAACACATCATTTATCCAAATCAAATGGCATATAAATGAATGTCCAAATTAATTAAATAGAAGAACGAGTATTTATTCTGTTAAACAGATATCCAAAATAATCTATCAATTCAAATATAGCAGATTGGTGTTTTATTCTGCTTACGAAATGTCAATGATAAAATAGAATTAATGCACCACGTAATTATTTTCTACCACTATTACATTATCATCAAATTATGCTTCACTAAAACTATCAATCATTTTTATTAAAGTGTTGTAACTGTGAATTTAAAGGGTCTAAAATGAGTAAGTTATAGCTTTTAAAAATTAACAACCTATTTTAATAATTTAATATTTTAAAACAACTACCCACCAACAACCCAAAGCCCAAACACCGACCACTACACAAAACCAATACAAAGCTTCTTCTTCCAAATCAAAATCCCCAAATTAATTTGCAAATTCAAGTGTCCGGACCCAGAAAAGAAAACTCTTACACATGCACACCATGACACGCCGCGTCCATCCAACGAATGTCGATCCAAGCCCACACCCAAGCTCCAATGGCCTCGCTCGACTTGCCTGACCTACAGCTGTCCACTTCTGTAGCCTTTTTTGATATCTGACCCATCCAACCCAAAATCGAAACATACCTAGTCATGATCAACCGCCAATCACCATCGCCTCCCCACTTTTAGCCTCTACCACCACTACCGATCGAATGCCACTACACTACCGCCCCTCTTGGCTAAGCAACTTTGAACTCGGCGCTTCTAGTAGCTGCCATCGATCCAATTTCAAACCCCTCAAAATACGACCCCAAAACCCTACCTGGAGCTCATTAGAGTAACTTCGACCACCAACGACCACATGACCGCCTTCCACGTCTTCACCATCACCCAAGGTTGCCTCTAGCACCACCGGCTCCACCTCCGTATCCTTGGATCACCAGAAACTTACAAATGATCGAAAATTGATTATTTTATCACCATGACACAACCCCAATACTTAAAATCATGCAAACAGCTTCAAAAGTCAAGATTTTCGAAGTCAAACATGACGATATACTTCATCGTCAATTCGAGCTCGCCTGGAAACTATCATTACTCGACCACTTACGGTTATTGACCAATTTCCCGCACCTTACTCGACGAAACAACCCACGACTATTTTTTTAGAGATTAAGACGAACAACTTTTAGTTGATCGTTTTGGCTAATTTTAAACGGTTTATAAGATAATGATTTTGAATCTAAGATGGGATGTTTATTTCTTAATAGAGCAACAAATGGAAAGAGAAATAACCGTGTTCATAGATCTCTATATATGTCCATTCACAGCAAGCATAACTTCTATTTCAAAAATAAAGTATGATTTTTAAATGACTATCAAAACATGAGTATCATATAAAATTACACCCAAGTTACTAATGACTTTACACAACTTCATTATATAAAAAAAGATTTGCATATCTCACCTTCTACATGGTTTAAAATGTTTCAAGTTTTATTTTTGAGTGCAGTAAGAATTTTTGAGCTAAAAGATGTGATTTTTCAAAATTTATAAAAGGTTAAGAAGTATGAAAAACAAAATATGTAATGAGAAGACTGTATATATAAGATGAAAAAAGTAGAGAAGACTTAAGACCAAAATGGCTTTAAATCCATTTTTCAACTCTTTAATCATTTCCAAAGCGACCAAAGTACAATCCATTTGAATATATGTTCGATATTTGATTGGTCCATGTACGTTTGTTAATTTTACACTTAAGGAATTTTAGAACTTCTAATCCAACATTTCATATTTAAATTTAAATATATTTAATTCTTATTGTCACTATTTTTTTCATTTATTTTCTCGTTTGAAAAAAGGTGTTTATAACTTACAAAGTCATTTAAATGTTGTTTTAGAGTATATGCAAAGGTATAACAACTTTCTACAACTTGTTGTTCCATAAGAGCTGAAAATCCAAAAAGTGGGTTTCGGTGACATTTTTAATTTTCCATCGAACTACCTATTTATGTAAACAAAACACAAAAATTAATTTCTTACCATTAGTTATAAATTATAAGAGATTAATTTAATTTTTTAAAAACCATTAATTGAATAATTAAAATAAATTAAATATTCACAAATTAAAGTGATAGAATTCCGGGGTCATTACATTTGTTCCATTTCGAAATTTCTTGGCGTAAAAAGATGTTATGAGGGGACTACATAACAAGAGGGCCACAGATTTTGCTTCATATACGTATACATGTTTGCTCGAGAAATTGGGAAAATACCCTATAGTTAAAAATATGAGAAGAGTTAAAAATAGTGTTTGTGATTTTTATATCTCTAAATTTTTAGGATTTGTGTGCTAAATTAGATCATAAAATTAAATATCATAATCAAGTAAAGTACAAATAAATTGTATTACATAATTTCTATAGTGGTTCAACCTATTAGATGTCTACATCTACTGTAATTTATTTCCTATTTTGTTATAGATCTCAAATAGTATGCTAGGATATAAGATACAATGATCAGTTTGTCCCCATTATTGTTCTTGATGGGGTATTTATAGGTATCATATAATTTGAATTTTGTTTTGTATTTTCTCAAATATAACCAATTTTAATAATGTAATGGTAAATCTGTTAGCATATCATGGTCAGTAGGATTTGCTCGATACCAGAAAAATTATTGTTGCTATAATGTTAGTCCGAGCAACTTACAATGCGACTAGAAGTAATATAATATTTGTTTGAAAATTTTATTTTATGTTTCATTCCAAGATAAAGTGTGTAGCAACCCTTATTTCAAGGCTTGAAAATGAACAACAATAATGCGGTAGTCATCTCCAAATTATTTTCAAGCAATGAAATGAGATTGTTTTTTAGCAACATTAAGTAAGTAGAACAACTAAATATATTTCGTTACATAAATATTCCTTTGCACTTTTATTTCCAAAATGTGCCCTCATAAGGGTATATACAATAAAACATAGATAATAGTGACATGATGAAAATAGAAACATATTCACCTAACTAGTTATAGATCCTAATTTTACAACAATGAAAAAAACTAAATACTAATAATAATAAAGCCTCATGCTTCATCTTGGGGGATTTTTTTTCATCTTAAAAAAGTGACCTGGTTATCCCACAGACTCGGCCTACTCAAATAAGAACCCATGAGTTTATAGAGAAAAATAATAATAAAATCATATGTTAGACATAAAACCTTGTATGTGTAATACTTCTTCCAACACACATGATGACAAAGTTAAAAGTGTTCCCTATGGGCAATTATGAAATTTATTATGTAACTTAACTCTTATATAAGAATCTTTTTCAAAATGAAGTTGGTGTTTTTTTTCTTTTATATGCATTGTCATATAAAGATATAAATACTGAATTAACCACATTAAACATATATAAGTGGAAATTCTTTAAGGTAAGTATTTTATCGATTATAGTTACGAATGTGTTCATAACCAAAAGTATTGAATCGATATGTATAAAAAAAATACTTAGTCCTTAAACGTTCCTAGTCAAGATGTATCGAGAAAATGATATTGATACGTCCGTTTAGAGTAGTATGCATAATGCTCTCTATATGATAGACAATGAATTACTCATGACCACTGGAGGCACCAAGAGGTTACGTATTTATACTTATTTACAACAACTCGATGGGAGTCTTCTGTAGGTAATACTATAGAGTCAAAGTAGACTATCTCATGGTAACCACATATAGTAATATTCAAACTTAAGGGTTGCTATTGACCTTAAGTAGTTAGGTTATTCATTGATTACGGTCAAATAATTTTGCATAGCGAGCTTGTTGCGACCATATTTGGGTATACATTGAACTACTTGATGTGAAACACTACATAAGAGAGGATTTGTCATCTTTGTTGTAGAATGTTAGTATCCCATAATTAGGACCCATTTTAAATCCAAAATCTTCGGTCATAGTAAATTGAGTTAATTTATCATTTTTATTCAATTGAACCACTGATTTCAAGTGGTCCACTCAATTAGATACGAATATTAATAGAGTTTATGACTTTGGATCAAACTCAAGATACCTAAATGATATAATGACGATGAAAAGAATACATGTATAAATTATCATTACAAGGTGAGCTTAAAACAAATTTGAAATTGGATTTTGCCTAAATGATCTATAAGTATTGTACTTGTGCATGATGCTATACTTTATCAAAGTCTATATAGGCTTTAATATTTAAATATTGACTCAGGATCCGGTTCACATCAACGGGTCGATACAGCGGAATTGTCAATCATTTGCAAATTTGGTCAATGTAAAATTAATTTATAAATATTATAAACTAATAATAAAATTGGATACAAATGTTGTATTGAAAATTTAATGACAATTAATTTCATCTAAAGGATGAAAAGTTATTCAAACGATGTATCAACATTGTATGTTTATTTAATTAATAAAGAGCTAGGATAATTGATTAGGTAAATGATTTAAAGTGTTAAATCATCGATGGCCATTGTTTGGAGGCCCAAACATCCCCCCGTGGTAGCCAACCATGCAAGGAGAAGGAGAGAGCAAGAGTTTTGAAATATAATAACATCAATGATTAATTAGAAGATGAAAGTTCATCTAATAAATATAGCCCTAAATGCCTACAAATAGATCTATTTCTTATTACCCATATACTTGAGAAAATCCTAACCTAGCCTCTAGCAAAAAAAATATTGGTGAAGCCATGGAGACAGCGTTGCAAACCATAGCTAAGGAGATTGAGGAGACGACCAATAATCAAAGAGTTCAGCAATTGGCAATATCATAAGGAAGAGGTAATATATATGATTTATATACATTTGTAATAACCTTGTGTATATTGTATTTTCATTTCTCATCTTGTTAATTCGATCATAAATAAAAAAGTTCGATATAATTTAACTATAATTTTCATAATAGATTAATCACTAAAATAATTATATTGTTAATATATATATATATATATATATATATATTTATATACAGGTTCGATTTTTTAATAACAATATATATATATATATATATATATATTGACATTTCTTAATTTTTGGTCTTAAATATATGTGTATGTATAAATGTTTGCACGTATTTATGTGTATATGTATGTGTGTATTATAATATAATATATATGTTTCATTCATTTAGATTTTCTAAATGAGTTTTTGGATTTAAAAAAATTGAAATAATGGCTTTACCATTTTATTCAATATTATACATGTTTTGGATCTGATAAGTTCAAAATGAGTTTCCATTTTGATTTTTTGAGAAATCCAAAACTTGTATTTAATACAATCATATACAGATATAACCTCCTTTTAATGGCTTTACCATTTCATTCAATATTATATATGTTTTGGATATGAAAGAGTGAGATCTGTTACATCATTAATATCAAGAGTACAAAAGCTTACAAATTTTAGCAAAACGTTTTAATTCATTCATTTGCAAATTCATTACATTTCAATTACATAACCCCATGATTCCATCATTTTGATAAAATATAATAAATACAAATATAATTCCACGTGCGACATATGATGATGCCTCCTTGGATGATATAAGTCTTAAATGCTTGATGGTCATAAACCTCATTATTACATACAATCGATAATAATAAAAGCAGTTAAACTACACTTCATAAATACTTTTAATATTAGCTTGTGTTCCGCATGTCTTTGAATGCTTTATTTGTCTTAACTTGGACCACTGCTACAATATAGCGAATCGGGAGTTTATCCCTAATAAATCAATAAGTAGTCCTTCGTTATTATTCGTCTCAATATCTCCGTTTTCAAACATCTTTATTTTTCAAACACGTAAACTGGTTCGAAGTGGTTTTCGAATAGGAATCACCCAAATCCAACTCCGGTTCCTTCGAAACCAGTCATCGCTTTAAAAGATGTTAAGTTCATATGTGAATATCAATCAATTACTTCATCTTTTGTTTAAATCAAATATATTTCTTAGATATATTCTCTTCGTTTTATTCCATTTTCTTTTCTAGAGTATATGGAATCATTAAGCCTTATTTATTAAATCATTTGATTTATTTAAACCTTTCTTAAATCTTGGAATAACTCTAAATCATTTTTTCTTTTACTTATGAAAACCTTTCCAAATCATTCATTAAATCTTAGTCAAAGATTTCTTATATTCAAGCTATAACTTTTAACTTAGGGAAAATATTCCCAAATCAATTTATTTGATCTTAATCAAAGATTTCCTTCTTAACTTCAAATCATATTCTTGCAAATTGAAGATTTTTATAACATAGCACTACTGCCACCTTAAATATGGTAAATTTCACCTACAGGGACTAATGGCAAGTAATACTACATCATGAATATCTTTTTCTTCAATGATCTTTGTCTTCAGTATGTTTTATTTCGAAAATTAGTTTGAAGGGTTTTTCGGATAGGAATCACCCAAATCCGATCCCGGGTTTTCGGATAGGAATCACCCAAATCCGATCCCGGGTTTTCGGATAGGAATCACCCAAATCCGACTCCGGTTTCTTCATAACCAATAAATGATAAAAAGATGTTGAGTGGTTAATTAACATTCAAAGAAATTTTTTTATCTTGGAAAACTTAAATATGATCTTTTAGAGCATTCGGTCTTTCCTTTCGATCTATTCCACTCTTCGTCTAAAAAAGGAAAACATAGGCCAGGTAAGTTCAGGGCACTGGTTGCTCCATCCCTAACCTTAGTTAAACACATTGTTTTATCTTTTTGGATCTCATGGTGGGGCAAACGTACTAGTCGTTTCCGCATACTCCTCTTTACCGTTTATTCAAACTCTTATTAAAACTTCCAAATCATATTTAAATTTCTTAATTATTCATTTAAAATCATTCATAAAAGATTTAGGAAAAAATTGTTAAGTTGAAACTTATATTCAAAAGGTTGTAGAATTCGCAACATAAAAGTGTTGCGGAAAGTGCTATATAAGCTTATTTGATTTAAACAACTTTTTAATATTTGAAAATTCATATTTTCCTATCCAAATCTCTTTTAAACCATTTTAAAAGATTTATAAAATTTATTTCATATTTTTAATCATTTAAAAAATCATTTTTAAAAGAAATCCTTTTTCTGGATTCCGAATTGCAAGACCGCGATGTATTTAGAAAATTATTTTGGATATATTTCAAAATCTACTTGATGAAATCTTAATTTTCTTTCCTCGTTGGAAAATTATTATCATTGTGGACCAAAGAATTTATATTTCGAAGAAATCCGACTTATAAATCATTCTCTACGTTAATTTGAAGTCACGGCTCGAAAATTACGAACTGTCGCTACGCGACGAGCTCGATTTTGACCAATTTTGTGAATTGCTTCGAAACTTGTTCGAAACTCTTCAAATTTGTTTTAAACTGTATTTAAACTATTTCCACTTATTTAAAACAATATTTCATCACTTCAAACTCATTTTCATTTCATATTTTAATATAATATTACTATAATATCATTTCTATCTTTTTAGATATTTTGAAACCATTAAGAAGCTTAATAATTTCCATACACACATTTATATGGATTTATTTCTCATTTAATTAATCATGGTTAATTACTAATCATTTCTCTTATCATTTATCAAACAAGTTATCAACCACATAAACAATCATAAAATCAACCAATTCTGCAATCAAGTTATCAATCATTTAATCATTCAACATATTTAAACTTTTCAATCATTATACTTGAAATAAGTTATGGATTAATTAGCCAACAGGGTTGGCGCAGTTGGTTGATGGTCCGGACTGCGTGATCGAAGGTCACGAGTTCGAGCCCCGAAACTGACAACCCTGTAACAAGTACCCGAAGTATGTGTTTGGCAGGCACATACTTCCCTAGAGTTTACAAGCGAAGCTTGGTTCTCTAGGTAATTCAAAAAAAAAAGTTATGGATTAATTAGTAAATATGAGTACTCACCTTTTACCAAATCGTTCACTTTCTACCAACATCCATATCATCCAACACTTCACTAAATCCTTTTATCTTCACCAAATCTTTTCAATAGACTTTCCTTTTGATCCTGGCAGCACTTCCTTCTCTTTTTCTTGCTCTAAAGCTTCACGACTTGCTCCATCATCCTCCAAAGGTTCGGCCTCCTCCTATTCTTCCTCTTCCTCCATCGTTTCTTCTCTTCTTAGATGCTAAATCATGTTTTGATGGCACTCTAAGGTCTTTGGTATAGTTTGGTGGTGTTTTGACTTTGTTTAATATGGTTCTGAAAAAGTTAGCAAGGAAATGGAAGAGAAGAAGCCATTAAAGAAGCTTTTAGAAAGTTTGGGAAAGGAAGAAAAAGATGTAAAGGTAAAATAAAGTGGAAGAATGGTGGTCTTATTTATAGAAAAGTTTTGGATTAAAACAATATTTTATAAAGAGACCAAAATACCCTTACTTACTTATAAAGTAATCTTATTTTTTTCAACACTTAACATCAAATTTCAAATCATTACTTTATATCATTTTCACTTAGATATTACGTAAAGAAAGTAATAATTATGTTTCTTTGATTTGATGTTTTACTTTTTGACTTTTGTACTTTTTTATCTTTTTATGCTTACTTTTTGTTAATTATATTCTAGAATTTTTTTAATATGTTTAGTAAAAGTAAACTTGATTAATGAATTAAGTAATACTTATACTATTTGAGTATATGTTTCTATATAAGAAAATAAAGGCGCGATAACGTTGCGACAACTTTTAATTGACAAAACGTTGATTTTCGACAAAATGTTTTACGGTACATTTTGGCGTTTTAATTAAACTATTTATTTATGTAAACCAAATTTAAAAATGAACTTTTTAATTATTTGAATAAATTAAAACCTATATCTTTATATTTTAAAATCATATTTAAATAATATCAAAATCTCTAATTTTACAGTGTATGTAAAAGTGGCAAAATGCGATAAAATTTGTTTATTTTTGTAAAACGGTTATTAAAATACTTTTAAATATTTTAATATACTTTTGTTATCTTTATTAAATGTTTTCAATAAGATTTATCATTTTTACATAAATATTTAAACATATTTATTTAAGCATTTATTTATTTTTAACAAAACTTAACTTTTGTTGATTTGTTCTAAAATCCAAAATTATAACTTTTAAATTGTCAACTATAAGAATAAATAATTTCTCTATTAATATCTATTCTATATAACTTATTTATTTACGTTTTAAACCTTTTTAAATTTAAAATAAACGAAATATCTCATTTTTAAAGTAGCAAAATTACGGGTCGTTACATTCTCCCCTACTTAAAAAAATTTCGTCCCTGAAATTACCCAAACAAAAGTTTGCCCATAACATTAATCTTCAAAATTAATTCCATATAATATACCCAGATTATCCGTATGAAACCTCTTATTTGATTTCCTATTCGAATGCACAACTTTATTTCCGAACTAGTATCGATGCCCCGATCATCTAGTGCGAACCCTTATCATGCTCTTTGTTCAGAAACCTTTGCTTTCTTTGAATAGTGCTAAACTATGATAGAAAACTAAAGTACCTAACCACAAACCCTCAGCGATGTTCGTCGTCAAGAATCGAGTGATAAATCATTTTTTGGACCAGTGTAAACACCTCAAAATTCCTTACTCGAATATTAGATCATCATTTGTGTAATAAAATAATCTACATATAATATGTGTAAACTTTCATAGAACTTTATCTTAAGCTCAAACATTTTATAAAGGCACTTCTTTATATAATCCCTTTAATTATTTATTTTCAAATAATTTTATTTAAAGGAAAATACTAAAGAAACCATTTTTCACTCAAAAGATGATTTATCTATGTAACAGCCCGCAAATCTGTACCCCTTGAGTCAACACTATTCTACAACAATCAACTCAAGTTGCACAGAAATACAAACCATTTGGGTTTAAGAAGAAGAGGTAGAAGAAGAGAAAACAAAATCAACATCAGAATCTAACCATCGCAGCGAAATAAAATATAATAGATAATATATAAACTTTACTCAAAAAGTAAATACATCTGTTTACATATTACATCATCAGAGTACACCAATCACAGCTCAACATCAATATCATACACATGGATACACAAAACTCAAAACAGCGGAAAATATATATAAATAAGTACGAGAGTACGTGTCGTCATCCAGTTTGTCTCCTGAGCTCCATAGCATCATATCCTATACCCTATAATACTCGGTCTGACCCGAGCATTATAGTTAAATAACACCCGAGTCAGTCTGGAATACCAGCGTGAGAAAATCACACCCAGTTGATTATTAAAGTTTCAAAATCCTTTGAAAACAAAAGCATCTCGTAAGACCACGCCACAAATAAACATGTCGGGTTTTTACCTTACGATAGCTAAAACAATTTTTATAGAAATCCTCTGATATTATAATAGGGTCTATATACAGATACTTATAAAATAGCCGAAATTGTTACATGATTAAATTCCAGCTACTAGCCACAGAGTGGGTAATACAAACAAAACTCGTACAAGGCTCGTAGGGAGAATGGATTTCCAACCAATGACTAGGCACTGGGGTACCACCTGTCACAGTACGGGGCCTAGATCACCGTACCGAGGAGTACGCCCGCTCCCCTGCAACACAAGGCCGGAACCATCCCTTACTGGACAGTCCCGAGTGAGATCACCCCACGGTTGGGATCAGTAACCGCCCACTAAGCCGAAATAAAAAGGGACATCTAGACTGGAATGACCTCACCCTGCTTGAGTGCTACCCACCTAGCTTTGCTGCATAACCCCTGATTTTCAGTCATTCCCATTTGATGAGGCTTGAGGCTAAGCGTTACCTTTATAGAACATATCCCTTAGAATGCCCATCGTCCACCTGACGATGTTTCGCAAGCATTCATCCATACAAGTCCGTCCCGGGTCCGAACGGAACCGAAGGCAATAGTCCTACTACATCTATTTTGGAAATATCCTCAGGATTAGTAGCGACTAGCCCTTGCACTTCACTGCTCCATCTTCGAATCCAAAATCGTTTACACGAAACGTACAAACCGGATCGAAGTGGTTTTCGAGAAATAAATCTCGATTCCGGTCTCTTCGAATCGATCAACGCATTTGGCCAATATTGATAGTCGGTTATTTAACTATCAATTAATATTCACAAACAACCATCAAACAATAGATAATTTCCCAAATTATTTATTAACCTTATAATATCTTCACAAGATATATTTCTATTTTCAATCCTTTGAAAACAGTTTCAAAACCATCCCTCTATTCAGGTTAAACTTTCCCAAATATTTTCTATCTCCTCTGAAATCACCAAGCACGAAAATAGATTTTTAAAATAATTTAAAACACTTTACTTTGAAATACATACTTTAAAACATTTATTTTAAAAAAAAACACTTTAATAATTTAATAAAATACATACCATATGAGTATTTGGAAATAAGGTTACTTAATAAAAAATACAACTAGATTTACACTCTTAAATCAAATACTAAATCACTCTTTTAATAATTATTGCTATAATAGATTAAAAGGAAATACTTACTTTAGAAAATTAAATATTAAAAATAATAAATTTTACAAAATTTGCTTTCTATAAAAACAACTTGAAACCATCAAATTCATTTTTAAAGATTTTCTTTTTAAAAACATGTACTTGGCTATCCAGAGAAAATTTCAACTTCAATCACTTAAATCAATTTTCCCAAATTGATATCCAATTTATTTTATTTAAAATGAGTTCCTTTAATTCCTCAATTCATTTCAAAATTTATTAGTTTTGGACTTATTGTTTATGTTATTATTTTTCGTTTGATTTTAAACCTTTTAACTGAATATAAAATTTTTAGATTTTCCAATTCCTTCTTTATTCCTTCCAATAATTTAAATCTTAAATTTTTAATCAATGTTTGTTCTTGAATTAATATCACTAAAGATTTAAAATTCATTAACTTCCTGTTTATTCAAAACTTCCTTTCTGTTCCCAAGATTTTTTTATTAGAATTTTAAAGTCACTTATTCCTTTTTGAATTCATTCTTTGAATTTATTTATAAATATCTTACTTACAATCCAGTTCTTTTATTTTCTTTCCAGAAATTCAATTTATATATATTTCATGGTAATTCATTATACCAAATTATATCCAACCTAACCATAACATTCAATATTCTAACATGAATCATCACAGAACATCAAATCATCATAATAGGGGGATTTAAATAATTTAATTAAATGTTGAGGGATCCAGTTGGATCCCTCCAACCTGTTTCCCTGCATCCACAGATGTTAGCACCACATGATATTGCCAATTTCAAATTATAATATACTATATCACATCAATCAATTCAACCGCACAATCAATTATTTAAATTTAATCATTTAAATTTAAATTTAAACTGAGTGAGATTAACTCACCTTTTCCTTTTATTTAGCAAAACCAATCCACCACGAGTTGTTCCTCCATGATGTAGACCTTGAATAAATATTTATACATCTACCAATATTCGAAAATTTTGAACAATTTAATCCCATTAATAATTTAATTAACCAGTGATTTTTGTTTTAAACTAAAAATTTCATAAAAATCTTATTTTATCTAAATTCTTTCACCCTTTAAAATTTGCAAGATCTTAACCACACATATATTTTAGTAACCACTTTCGTATTTCAGTAACCACACAACCATACTAATATATATATATATATATGTATACATATTCAAATTCGTATACACTTGACTATCAAATGAATATGTGAAGGTGGCGACTGGGTTATGGTTGGTAAAGGAACTTAAATCTGGGTGTATATATATATTTATACGATTACAGAAATTTATTCTTAATTCGATTATAGAAATTCTAGGGTTAATGTAATCAATTCAATATATCTATTCAGCTGGATTGACTCAAGTATAAATTGCAACGTCTACCTCAGTTGGATTGACTCAAGTAGTCCTCGCGTTCCCCTTTGATCGCGACGTCTACCTGCCATGAATGTCGCGGGCACACCACCTACATCACCTCCACCCTCGAAATTCGTAAACGATTGATCGCCAAACCCCACTTGCTCTCACAGCCCTCGTGCCTCTACGCGCGAAGTCGTCGACCCTCCCTTAATGCCTTAAACCCTAGATCGAAGCAGTGACTGAATTGAACTTCGATTCCCTTCTTGGGAATGAGCGCGTCACTCCAATACCATCGCGACTCCATTATCGCGCTCCCATCCCCTTTTCTACTTCGAACAACATTCAATTAAAAATCGAATTCGAATTCCCTTTCCCCTCTTTTTTTTACGAACGAGTTCGAGAGAGTGAGCGGCCATAGGATCTTCAAACGAAAATAAATTTTGTTTCAAATGATTCTCGGCCATATTTTTTTAAAGCTACTTTATTATTATTTTTTTCTATTATCGGCGGTCCAAACAAGAGGAGGAGAGATCGATTTATTGAAAGAGAACGAACGAATAGAATTGCCTTGCGTTAGAAGCTAAACGAGTGGCTTCCATGAAAAGGTTCGACTGAATAAATTGAAGTTAGTTAATTTTCTAAACATTTACGGTTTGTACGATCAAAAGATAACTCCGAACGCTGTGAAAATTGAAATCCGACAATAATAAAATATTATGGATCCAATGGCACTAGTTTCATCGAATTCCGAGACTGTGCGTCGGAAGGCTATTTTTAAATTCAATTTAACGATATACTTTTAAAACTGAACAAACCACTGTTAATTTCAATTTTACAACTTCTCTTATCTTCAGTGTTATCAATGTAAATTCTATAAGCCTTCAAATTATTTTTAACAGGCTTAAAATTCCAGATTCAATATTTTACTCAACTTCAAATTGTTTAATTCAATAATTCAATTATCAAATAAATTGTGATATTCGTAATTCAAGTTAAGATTAACTTTTAAATATTTAAAATCAATTAAATATTCAAATTTTTAAACGCTCAAAAATTCCGGGTCATCACATTCCTCCCCCCTTAAAAGAATTTCGTCCCCGAAATTACTAGTTAGGAAAATGATCCATAACCCATTACTATCTTCTCAAACCCAAACAGTTTTTAACAATTTGCCAAAACAATCATTTTATCAAAGACACCCCAATTTCCTTTCTAACCTTTCAAACTTATCCATAAGTGCCAAACAATATCACCTACTTATCAGATCAGATTTAAACTTAAATTCAAAATTTAAGTTATCACAATTTTCTCAAAATTTTCTAACTCCCTGAATTCCCGAAAAATTTCGCCAACATCTCCTTTGCGCGGCTGACTCGGTACAACTACAAAATGGCTCTACGGCCTCCCAAATCCAAAAAGAAAACAAAATGCCAAGTGGCTCAATCCAAATCCCAATCAAATTTAATACCAAATTTAAACACATACCTTTTTGTCGAGCGTTTCAAATTTATCTTCCGAAATCAAAACCAATTTTCCTTTTTCCTTATAATACCTGCATATCCTGCTTAACACTAATATCCAATCACAATATTCTCAAAAACATTTTATCGACTTCCTTACCAAATGTAAATATTCATCCAAATATCAACTTAGAATATATTTGCAATATTCAATTTCTAATTAAGAATTGATCATTCCTTACTTAAGTTAACATAAGCATTTTATATGTTTCTTTATTTATTTCCGTCTTACCACTTCAGTTTATATCTATTTCTTTTCAAATTGATTCTTTCATTACCATATGAATTCAATTTATCTTTAACTCTGAATATTTAAATTTTATTTGTCATTTTAAAACTAATTTATGCCATTATTTTAATTATTTTCATCTACTAACTCATTTCAATTTCCAATTTGAAATCGTTTGGTCGTTAACAAAATTTCCAAAATTTTTAAAAATTTTCTAACTCCTAAAATTTTCGAATTTTTTTGGCAGAGTCCCCTTTGTACGGAGGAGCTTTTGCAATTTGACAAAAGAGATAAATATATATACATCGACCCACACGGTTGGAAAAACCAAAAACAGTTCATATTTCCTATTTTTATTGCGTAGGCGTACCTTATTTAGCATTTTAAGCAAGCGGCTTATTAATTTTAGCAAATAGCACAACCAAATCCAACCACACGGCTCCCAAGTACCTGTACTTACTCAATTTAAACATGTAAGTACGATATAAATGAAGTTTAACTACATTTTACTTATTTACAATAGTTAAACATGTAAGAAATTCACACCAAATATTTTCCCATAAGCAATTTATATAGTTTCTATGCCAATTCAACTGTTTTAATTCATTTATAACCATTTTCATTCAATTCGAATGATTTTCAATCCATTCGTATACATCTTCATCAAATTTGAATGGTTTAAAACACAATAGCTTACTTTTAATCTATTCTTAAGAAAATTGAACTCACCTTTAATTCAATTTCTTTCAAAATCAATTTATTTTACTCTTATCCATCCAAGGCATTTTAATAACTTCCATTTACATTCAATAACAATTTATTCTTTGCAATTTGACGAGATCTATGTGAATAAATAAGTATTATGTTTTATAACCAATTTAAATGGATTTCAACTCAATTTATACTTAATTCTATCCCATTTTTAAATTTATTCACAATTCCTATATTCTCATTCTCATTGCATTTTAAATTTGAATCCATTCACTCGCATTCCATTTTATTAATCAATTAGTTCATCCAAACCATATACAACCTAGGTTCATCTTAATTGCCAATTAAATTTCCCTTTTTATTTAATCCATTTACAACCATTTACTTAGCTCGACACACTCCCTTTTAAATTTCACTTACAACTCATTTATTTACATTTCATTCCATATTTGTTTATTCCAAACTGTTTTATTTAGCTTGAAGATAATCCAAGCTATTTCATCCAATAACTATTTCAATGTTAGATATATTCAATAGGGTTTCATTCCTTATCCGCCTTCATTTAAACCCATTCTATTAACTTAAAACATTCCATTTCCTTATTGTCTCTAATTATTTCAATTCTATAACAATTTAAATGTTTACTATTATTTATTTAAGAATTTCATTTCATTAAATATTATCGGCCACTCACCGAATTTTATTTCAATTTGAATTTATTTTCACTTGATTTAAATCCAACCCAATATCATTAAACTTAATTCAAGTTGATTTAAATTCAACCATCTTCCATCTATTCAGGTTAAGTCGATTTACTTCAATTTATTCAAATTTTATACTTAAGCTCATTTTCATTTCACCAGCCAATTTTACTCTATTATACTCAACTTAACTCAATTGATTCCAAGGACATATCCAATTTATTTCCCTTATTGGATTTCATTTACATATTCAAACCATTACTATTTTAATCCATTTACATTTTTATTCGATACATTTCAATTATACTTAATTTGTTAACACTTCACAATAAATTTTAATTAATAACTCAAGTTCTGAATTCATTATCCATTTTCAATTTACCCCCAAAGTTCATGAAGTCATAATTCATTTACATTTACTTTACCGACAATTCAAGTCGAATTTAATTGATAACTTGAGTTTTATTTTCAAACTTCATCATAAACTCACTATCCAATTTCATTTCTTCCCCACTTATAGTTCAATACTTGATTTTAATTCCAAATACCACTTCATTTTATTTTCTTAGTTGAATTTATTTTATAATTCAAGTTTTGATCTTCATTTTATTTTTAATTCATCAAACACTATTTATTTTGGATTTTGCATTCCATTTCAATTTTATAAGTCTCCACTTATAATTTACACAATTCCATTCATCATAGGCTTAAATATATTAATCTTTTATTTTTATTTTTATTTTAACTCGAGTTTTACACTTATTTATAACTCAAGCATATTTTTATTCCATGCATTTTTAATTCTTTTATAAGTTATTTTGATTTATTTACTTCAATCCAATCCTTATTCAATTTTTTATTTATTTATTTAAGTAAGAATATAATTCCATTCATAGTTCAATTGAATTCTTATTCCAATTCAATTTAATTTTACTCCAATTTATTTAACTCAATTCGATTTCAACTTACTTCGAATACAACTGGATATTAATTTCAGCCTATCCAATTAATTTCAATCCAGTTATATTTTTATTTCATCAATCCAAGTTAATTTCATTTTAACTCTTCACTTTAGATTTACATTCCACTATCCAAAGCTTAAATTTCTTCCTGATTTAAAAATCATTTCCATTTATAAGCTTACAACTTATCTTATCAGGATTTTTAAACACCCGGCTTTGGCTTCAAATCATTTTGAAATCTCCAACATTTCAAAATCGCACTTCCCAAAAATTTAAGCCAATCCTGGTTTTATTCCCAACAAATTTCCTTTGAGATTTCAAAAACAAACAGGTTTTCCTGAACAAATCAATTTGGTAGCAGTCTGTCACTCAGAAATTCGAAAATGAAAACTGATGATGCGGCCGTCATCATCAGAATTATTTTCCAATAATCCCAGTGATTTCAATGTTATTTCACTTTCAAAATCTATTTAAAACAAATTTCCTTTCAGAAATAACCCAAAAACAACAATAATACTTTTTACCTCCAAAATACATCCAAAATCTCTGGGGTTTTAAAGTTTTCAAATTCTATTTTAATTCAAATTTTAACTAAAATGCATTTGTATAGTTTATGCTTATACAAATTCCCAATTAATTATATTTCAATTTATAATTTACATCTATAATTCATATTTATAAATTTCATTCTATAATGAATTTATCCCTTAAATTTTTAATTATATTTCAATTTCTAGTTATATTTTCACATAGCAATGATAATACTTTAATATCATCATTTCTAACATCCAAGCAACCATATATTAGCTACATAGTTTCCAAAAACTATTCTTTATATCAAAATATGTTTTTGGGTAAAATTATTTCATTTACCCATATTTAAAACAATACCGTGTCGATTGCTTGATTCAAGTGTTTAGAAACCCCCTTCAATACAGTTGCGCAGACTGTGTCGACGAAGGTTCATATGCCACTCAATAAATCAATCAACGCAATATTAAAACAATTTATATTCACTAACAAATACGCGCTCATATCTATTAATACGCTCAAACTCATTATAGAGTACCATAGACTCTATTTTAAATGAGTAATTCCCACCAGAGCCAAGGTTATTTCCAACCTAAGCTCTGATACCAACTGTAACAGCCCGCAAATCCGTACCCCTTGAGTCAACACTATTCTACAACAATCAACTCAAGTTGCATAGAAATACGAACCATTTGGGTTTAAGAAGAAGAGGTAGAAGAAGAGAAAACAAAATCAACATCAGAATCTAACCATCGTAGCGAAATAAAATATAATAGATAATATATAAACTTTACTCAAAAAGTAAATACATCTGTTTACATATTACATCATCAGAGTACACCAATCACAGCTCAACATCAATATCATACACATGGATACACAACAACTCAACACAACGGAAAATATATATAAATAAGTACGAGAGTACATGTCGTCATCCAGCTCGTCTCCTGAGCTCCATAGCATCATATCTTGTACCCTATAATACTCGGTCTGACCCGAGCATTATAGTTAAATAACACCCGAGTCAGTCTGGAATACCAGCGTGAGAAAATCACACCCAATTGATTATTAAAGTTTCAAAATCCTTTGAAAACAAAAGCATCTCGTAAGACCACGCCAAAAATAAACATGTCGGGTTTTTACCTTACGATAGCTAAAACAATTTTTATAGAAATCCTCTGATATTATAATAGGGTCTATATACAAATACTTATAAAATAGCCGAAATTGTTACATGATTAAATTCCAGCTACTAGCCACAGAGTGGGTAATACAAACAAAACTCGTACAAGGCTCGTAGGGAGAATGGATTTCCAACCAATGACTAGGCACTGGGGTACCACCTGTCACAGTACGGGGCCTAGATCACCGTACCTAGGAGTACGCCCGCTCCCCTGCAACACAAGGCCGAAACCATCCCTTACTGGACAGTCCCGAGTGAGATCACCCCGCGGTTGGGATCAGCAACCGCCCACTAAGCCGAAATAAAAAGGAACATCTAGATTGGAATGACCTCACCCTACTTGGGTGCTACCCACCTAGCCTTGCTGCATAACCCCTAATTTTCAGTCATTCTCATTTGATGAGGCTTGAGGCTAAGCGTTACCTTTATAGAACATATCCCTTAGAATGCCCATCGTCCACCCGACGATGTTTCGCAAGCATTCATCCATACAAGTCCGTCCCGGGTCCGAACGGAACCGAAGGCACTATTCCCACTACATCCATTTTGGAAATATCCTCAGGATTAGTAGCGACTAGCCCTTGCACTTCACTGCTCCATCTTCGAATCCAGAATCGTTTACACGAAACGTACAAACCGGATCGAAGTGGTTTTCGAGAAATAAATCTCGATCTCGATCTCTTCGAAACGATCAACGCATTTGGCCAATATTGATAGTCGGTTATTTAACTATCAATTAATATTCACAAACAACCATCAAACAATAGATAATTTTCCAAATTATTTATTAACCTCATAATATCTTCACAAGATATATTTCTATTTTCAATCCTTTGAAAACAGTTTCAAAACCATCCCTCTATTCAGGTTAAACTTTCCCAAATATTTTCTATCTCCTCTGAAATCACCAAGCACGGAAATAGATTTTTAAAATAATTTAAAACACTTTACTTTGAAATACATACTTTAAAACATTTATTTTAAAAAAAACACTTTAATAATTTAATAAAATACATACCATATGAGTATTTGGAAATAAGGTTACTTAATAAAATACACAACTAGATTTACGCTCTTAAATCAAATACTAAATCACTCTTTTAATAATTATTGCTATAATAGATTAAAAGGAAATACTTACTTTAGAAAATTAAATATTAGAAATAATAAATTTTACAAAATTTGCTTTCTATAAAAACAACTTGAAACCATCAAATTAATTTTTTAAGATTTTCTTTTTAAAAACATGTACTTGGCTATCTAGAGAAAATTTCAACTTCAATCACTTAAATCAATTTTCCCAAATTGACATCCAATTTATTTTATTTAAAATGAGTTCCTTTAATTCCTCAATTCATTTCAAAATTCATTAGTTACGGACTTATTATTTATGTTTATTTTCCGTTTGATTTTAAACCTTTTAATTGAATATAAAATTTTCAGATTTTCCAATTCCTGCAGGACCCGATTCTTCGACACCCGAATATCGACATCAATACGTCCATTGTATCGAATGCCGATCAGTCGGATGCCGGAAAACCGAACCATGAAGGTTTAAGAAAGAAGAGGTAGAAGAAGAGAGAAAAAGAAAGAGAATAGAACGGAAAGAAAATAGCAGAACAAACATCAGAATCTCACAATTCGCAGCGGAACAACATATAATAGATAAATGAATAATCTTTAAACAAAGAACTATATCAGTTATTACATTACATTTCATTACATCAGAGTGTACAACAACAAATAACAACAAACAGCGGAAAAGAAATACTATATACTAGTGATACGCCAATGCCATCCAACTTGCCTCCAGCAACTCCTGAATTCCAGAATATCCTGATAAACCTAACTCTTGACTGCCCGTGTGGAAATTGGTGGGCACCCAAAGTTTAGGAAGGAAAACAATAAACTCCGAGTCAGTCATGTGACTGGTGTGAGAACTCAAACAGTTTATTTTTCTTTAAAATCAAGTACAGGATAATTTTTAAAATAGATTCTAAATGTTTTTGAAAATGTAACTACCATAAGACCTCCCACCACACACACAATGCAAACGCAGACTTGGAGGAGATTTCTTCTTATGTTAGTCAAAGATGCTTGATACGCAAAAATCAAATCAATTTTGATATTATTATTAGTGCATAGTGTAGAACAAATCATTTCGAAAGTAGAATATAAATCTTAGCCAGCATAGGTACCATTATATTATGCCTACTATAGCTACCATATTAGATGGCAGTATCTACAACTAAAACCGTACAAGTCTCGTATTGTTTCTTTGGATTTCCAACAAACGGTCAGGCCGAGGAACTTCCCATTGCCACATGAGAACACCTGTGGAAGGACGTTCCCGAGAACCAAACCGGATCTCTGCCAACACAAGGCCGGGTTACCCCTAACTGGGTAACAACTGACACGAGTATGTCATCCCCCGGTCCTTTGGGACCTTTATCCGAGAGCTCTCTAATCAACATCACACCATAATAAATAAAGTGTTCAACATGAGTAAGTATCTGGGCTCCATACCATGATACCACCCTTTTCCAGAAGGAAATGCACATACCCTAAAGGGAGCTACCCCTCATAACCTTGCCGCATCTTTCCTGTTTTGACCATTCCGGGGTGTGAGGCTCGACGAAGTCTCGTCCACAAAGCCATGCTTTATACAAAGCCATGCTTTGGGTCAACAAATGATCATAGAAATGATCATAAAGATAAACAATCAAATAAATGATCATATCACAAATGATTAAACAATGATCATTTCACAGCAACACTCAGCATGTCACATTACCAAATTGGGAATATATTGCTGATAACCTTCAACTATATAACCTCTGAGCTCGTACGTCTCAGAGAAGGGTGTTAAGCTAAGAGAATAAATTCTCCGCCACCAACAGAAATATATTTGAAAGAAATCAGCTTTAAATCTCAATTTGTAATGTCAGGCATATTATCCATACAAGTCTATTCCGGGATTGAACAGAACCGAAGGCACTTACAAAGAAGTCCTTGCAATCCGGATAATCTCTAATCATGTCCGGATTTCCCATCACATATGGAGATCTCTATACCGGGGATCAGCCAGTGCAGAGACAATCAACAAGAAACCCTTTCATTTTCGAAAATATCCAGTCTTCAACACCGGTCTTCAAATGCAATTCATAACGACATATCACATATTCGGAATGGGTTATACGACCCCAAGGTCCTTTCCCGGTTAACCCGAATAGTGAGCGCTTATTTAAAAAAATAAGTTTGGCATTCAATTTCAAGGAAATCACAACAAATACCTATTTAAAGGTAAATATTGATAGTCGGTTATTGAACTATCAATAGATATGCACAACATCACCAAATTCCAAATTATTTTCCAAATTATTTATTTTCCAAAAATATCTTTACAAGATATATATTTTCAATACTTCAAAAATAAATCAATATTTATTTTTAAACGAATTCCCCCTTTCCTTTATAAATTCCATAATGAATTTACATTCCAAAATATTTATGAATATACGATTTCCATTCGATTTCTAATATTCATTTTCAATTTATCTTCAAAAAGATAAATTCAAAATATTCACCTAATATTGGAAAAACATTTCCATACTTATTTATTTGTAAGTAATTCACAAGTCTTTTTATTTTCTACACTTGGAAAATATTCAATATACTCTAATCGAAATTAAGTATATATTTCATTCTTTAAGGAAATCATTCTCTTAAACATATTTATTTGGGCCAAAACGAATGTTGCGTAAAACATCGTTACGACAACCCAAAATCACTAGTATAGGGATTCGAAATTAAAATAGATATATAAATCCCAATACTATACAAAACATTTCCCTTCGGAAATCATTTACTATAACAACAGTGTTATAGTCTACCATTTCCTTCTATTTCTCGAAAACGTCTATTTCAACAATGAATGTTCAAATCTATGGTTTCGATAGTTAATACATTTTAAAACATCTTTAGATCGTTTTAATTCTATTTAAAACATCACATCCAAAACATTTCTTTAACATATTATTCACTATTCAAAACGTGAATATACTTGTTAACCAATTTTATCATTTCTATTCATTTTTATTTCAAAGGATTATTCACTGTCTAAAATGTGAATATAACTCCATAAATAAGTTATAACAATTTATTTATCAAAATAAGTCGTTGCGGATTTATAAAACAATGTTTATAAATTCCATTTCTATTTATTCTATAACAACTTCCTTTTACAAATTTCCTTTATTAACCTATTCGATTTATAACTCAATTATATACCGAAAGTCCATATTATAAGTTAAATGCTTATAATTTATTTGTTTACAAAATTGTTCTTTTAACTTCATGATTATAAATCTTGTAACTTATAAGATTCATTTATTTATCCAAATCTATTCCTTAAATAACTTTATAAATTTTATTTATAAAATTCCATTTATAACTTCACCGTTTATAACTCTATGAATTTCATTCACTTATGAAATTCCTTCCCAATTCATTCTAACACTTATAAAAGCTCGTTTTACAATTCCAATATTTTTAATTTATAAATATCAATTTATAAATCTTTTACATGGATCAATTTATATTATTCTTTTAAAACGTCTTTAAACTCCTTTATAATTTCATCATTCTCTTAGATTTACAAAATAATCAAATTTCATAAATCCTATATTTAAACTTTTTATAATAAATTCAGAAATCCAAATTTTAACTATTTTATAAAATCATTCATCCCATATTTTCAAAAATCAACTTTTAACTGTATTTCTCAAAAATCAAATATTTTGTAACATTAAAATTATAACGTTTATTTATTTAAGATGAATCAATTCCAAAAATATTTTATAAACGTATACTTTCAAAAATCACTTTAGAAATCCCTTAAAATCAAAATCGTTATTTTTAAACTTCAAAATCGGATCCGATGATGCAACACATCAAATAGTCAATCACGACTTTCCAATATCATATATCGATATGATAAACAATCAAATATCACAATATCTAAAATCAATAAATATTTGTGAGGAATCCAGTTGGATCCCTCCAACTTGTTTCCCTGCATCCACAGACATTAGCACAATACCAATTCCGCTTCAAGACGGAATATCGCGGTATATGGGATTTATAAAATATTATCCGCTTAATAGGCGGCGCAATAGGGTCTCATCCGCTATACAATGCGGGAAATCAATCAACTGCAATATATGCATATGCCAATATATATATATATATATATATTGCTATATATATAGATATATCCTACTATATCTAATATCACAACCAAATAGCAATCAATCAATAACTGCAAATCCAACTTATAAATTTTTGAGTGAGAAGTTCTCACCTTTATTTCCGTTTGCAATCCACTTCCAATTCAACTTGTTTTCTTCACTATTTTTGAACCTTGTATAAATATTATACACATTCGTTAATATTCGAACAGATCGAATAATAAATCTTCATTTGATAATTTCAATTCATCGGCGATTTTGTTTTAAACAAAAATTTAAATTTTTTAACTGATTTCCTTTTTAAACCCCTATTCAATCTAAATTTTCTTTGATACTTTCATTTACTGTATATAAACATTATACGATTTATAAATATTTGAACTAGACGAAAAATTTAATTTCTCATTTAAATAAATTTAATTAAGTAACAATTTTCACTTTAAGCTTTATAAATTCCACTTTTATGTTTAAATCTTTAACAAATTCCTTTTTAATAAATTATTTTAACTAATTATTTTACTTTATATTAATATCTTTAAATCAATTTCTTTTAGATAATTATAAAAAATTAAGTTTTAATCTAAATTCCCTTTAAAAATTTATTTAACTAATTTTCCTTTTATAAATTAATTTAAATTAACCAATGATTTTCTTTTAAACTAATTTTCTTCTTTTAATAAATTATTCTTAGTAACACAAAAATAAATTTAGATTTAATTAACTTATGACTTAATTTTTTTACACTAATATTCTCTAACCATTTGTAAAACAATTAAATTAAACAATTTTTCTTCTTTATCATTATTTTCCTTTTTACTGTACAATAATCACAGTAACTCATTTTACTGTCAATAAACCAACATTCAAATTAAATTTTTTCAAATTTAAATCGGATAACAAATTGTAAATACCTTACATTGTCTCACTCACGCACTTGCTGTCGCGACGACCGCATCACCAAAACCCAACACGCACCTCGTCCTCTGCCTCGAGCCTCCCAGCTGACGTCCCTCCTCGCGAGCTACCACGACCTCACCATCTTCCAATTCGAGCTTCACTCCTTCACGTGAACGCCTCATTTGAACCCTAGCCGCCAGTCGCCTCATCCCCTTCATCGATCTGCTGCTGCTACGCGAGTCGCGAACCACCCCAAGGCCCTAGCCACCTCCATCATCTCGTGCGCGCGCCCAGATCCATCGCAACATCGATTTGAATTCGTTCGATCGGCCTAGCCCTTGCTCGACTCCCACGGCTTCGGCCATTATTTAGTTTTTTTTTATTTGAAAAGGAGAAATCGAAATGAGGAAGAAGGAAGGATTCTCAGTTAGAACGAGAAGGAAAAGTATGGTCGCTGTTTATTTGAATGGAACGATAAAGCTTTTGCTCGCGAATGACTTCAGGAAACAAGAGGGAGGAGTTGTTTTAAACGAGTTCACCCATTTCTTTGCACGATCTCTTCCACGATCTCTTCACGATTTCAGGCGTGATTTTAGGCTTAATTTTAGGAACGAAAAGTAACTGATGTGACCAAATTTAAAAAGTTTAAATTTAAATAGAATTCGATTTAATTTCAACGCGTTTACGTGTCGTATTCTCACACAACAACTCTGATCGATACGAATTTTGAAATCCGGTAATAATTCAATATTACGGACCCAATGGAACTGGTTTCGTCAAATTCCGAGACTGTGCCTCGGACGACTATTTTTAAATATCGATTCAAACGATAAAATTTCAAAACTGAACAATTCACTTTCAAATTCAATTCTGAAGCTTCTATTATCTTCAGTATTTTCAATATGAATTTTACAATCCTTTGAAATATTTTTAATCGGCTTAAAATTGAAGATTCAAATTTTTATTCAACTTCAATAGATTAAACTCTATAATTTAATCGCCAAATTCATTCTGAAAATTTGAAATTCAAGTCAAACCATCATTCAAATATTTAAAATTAATTAAATATTTTCAATTTAAATTGTTCAAAATTCTGGGTCGTTACAATCTTCCCCCCTTAAAAGAATTTCGTCCCGAAATTACAAGTTAAGAAGAATGCCCTTATCTCGTCTATTATTTTTCGCAATCCAAATAGTTTTATCAACTTTCTAAAACAAATCTTTTTACTAGAGATTCATTATCATTTCAACTAGCTTTCCAACTTCACTTATAAGTTTCAGCCAACATTGTTCTCCTAACAATTCAAATTTCAAACTTCCAAAATTTTCTCAAAATTTCTCTAACACCCTAAATTTTCGAAAAATTTCGCCAGCGTCTCCTTTGCGCGGCTAGCTCGGTACGACTACAAAATGGCACCACGGCCCCTCAGAATCAAAAAGAAAAGAGAAAGCCAAGTGGCTGGAGAAGAAAATCACCAAATTCCATACTGAAATTGAAATATGTACCTTTTTGTCGAGCAATTTAATTTTCATTCAATTTTACATTTCAATTCACAATTTCAATTCTATTTGAATTCAATTCTCAATTCTAAATATTGAATTCTAACGATTAACTTTCATTTACTAATTCATATTATTACTTTAAATTAGTTTCATTCACTAATTCTTTTTAAATTTCAATTTGCAAATTTCGAAATCGGTTTGTCATTAACTAAAATTTTCAAAAACTTTTTTTAAAAAAAAATTCTAACTCCCAAAATTCACGGAAAATTTTGGCAGAGTCTACCTTGTACGGAGGAGCTTTTAAAATTTCACAATATGTATAAATATGTATACATCGACCCACACGGTCGGAAAACAGAAAAACAGTTCATATTTCCTATTTTTATTACGTAGGCATACCTTATTAGCATTTTTAAGAAAAGCGGTTTATTATTTGCATATTGCGCAACCCAAAATACAACCAAACGGCTTCCAAAACCTGCACTTACTCAGTTTAACCACGTCAGTGACAAATATAAGAAATCTATTAACATTACATTCATTTTCAATAACGAATATACAGATTTCATTAGCAATACATTCAAGATAAATTCCATTAGCAATTCATATGGTTGTAATTCATCTTTAGTCGCTTTCGACCAATTCACATGACATTTCCATTAAATCAAGTGGTTTACAACTCATTTTCTTCATTCTATTCATTTCTAAGCAAAGCGAATTCATACCTTTTTACTTGATTCAAAGATCAATTTTATTTGCTTTCATTAACTCATAAAATTTTATACAATCTTGTTTGTGTCAAACGACAATTATTTCTATGCAAATTTAATGATATTCACTTAATAGAATATCCATTCTAGTTTATAACTAGTTTAAATTGATACCGATTCAATTTATTTTAATTCCACTCCAGTTCAATTTGCGTTTCATATTTTCGTTCGGTTTATTTTATTAACCAAACAAATTTCATTCAAACCTTTTCAAATCTATTCCATTTACTAATTTAATTCAATTAGTACATTCACTTATTCATTTTAAATTTCAATTTCCATATTCAATTCATCTTGAATTTACTTAATTACTAACAAAGGGAATTTCAATTCATTTCTTTTACTTACTTAATTTATATACAAATTCAAATTTATCTTCAAATTTAGCTCACGACTAAACTTTAATTTAACCAATTCAAATTCCAATTCATTAGTCCATGAATTTATCAAGTTAGTTTACTTGAATTCAATCCATTTTATTTTATTTTCTTCAAGTTTTGATTTTTTATTCAATTTGTTCAAATCAAATCTCATTTCATCATTCATTTCCAATTCATTTATTTACAATTTATTTTACAAATCCCAATTGTATATGAATTCATTTCCTTATATATTTTTTTCTTTTTCATATTTATAAATTTTATTTGTTAAATGAATTTATCTCAATTCTTTGGTTATACATTTTATTTCTTATTTAATTCCATATAATAATGATAATAATTTAATATTATTACTTCCTAACAATCATGCAACCATATACTATAATAATTCATAGAAAATCATTTCTTTTTTATCAAAAAATAGTTTTGGGCAAAATTATCTTATTTACGCGATTCAAAAACAATTTTATATTCACTAACAAATACGCGCTCATATCTATTATTACGCTCAAACTCATTCTAGAGTACTACTGACTCTATCTCTAATGAGTAACACCCAACAGAACCATGGTTGTCGCTTAACCATATGCTTTGATACCAAATTGTCAGGACCCGATTCTTCGACTCCCGAATATCGACATCAATACGTCCACTGTATCGAATGCCGATCAGTCGGATGCCGGAAAACCGAACCATGAAGGTTTAAGAAAGAAGAGGTAGAAGAAGAGAGAAAAAGAAAGAAAATAGAACGGAAAGAAAATAGCAGAACAAACATCAGAATCTCACAATTTGCAGCGGAACAACATATAATAGATAAATGAATAATCTTTAAACAAAGAACTATATCAGTTATTACATTACATTTCATTACATCAGAGTGTACAACAACAAATAACAACAAACAGCGGAAAAGAAATACTATATACTAGTGATACGCCAATGCCATCCAACTTGCCTCCAGCAACTCCTGAATTCCAGAATATCCTGATAAACCTAACTCTTGACTGCCCGTGTGGAAATTGGTGGGCACCCAGAGTTTAGGAAGGAAAACAATAAACTCCGAGTCAGTCATGTGACTGGTGTGAGAACTCAAACAGTTTATTTTTCTTTAAAATCAAGTACAGGATAATTTTTAAAATAGATTCGAAATATTTTTGAAAATGTAACTACCATAAGACCTCCCACCACACACACAATGCAAACGCAGACTTGGAGGAGATTTCTTCTTATGTTAGTCAAAGATGCTTGATACGCAAAAATCAAATCAATTTTGATATTATTATTAGTGCATAGTGTAGAACAAATCATTTCGAAAGTAGAATATAAATCTTAGCCAGCATAGGTACCATTATATTATGCCTACTATAGCTACCATATTAGATGGCAGGTTCTACAACTAAAACCGTACAAGTCTCGTATTGTTTCTTTGGATTTCCAACAAACGGTCAGGCCAAGGAACTTCCCATTGCCACATGAGAACGCCTCTGGAAGGACGTTCCCGAGAACCAAACCGGATCTCTGCCAACACAAGGCCGGGTTACCCCTAACTGGGTAACAACTGACACGAGTATGCCATCCCCCGGTCCTTTGGGACCTTTATCCGAGAGCTCTCTAATCAACATCACACCATAATAAATAAAGTGTTCAACATGAGTAAGTATCTGGGCTCCATATCATGATACCACCCTTTTCCAGAAGGAAATGCACATACCCTAAAGGGAGCTACCCCTCATAACCTTGCCGCATCTTTCCTGTTTTGACCATTCCGGGGTGTGAGGCTCGACGAAGTCTCGTCCACAAAGCCATGCTTTATACAAAGCCATGCTTTGGGTCAACAAATGATCATAGAAATGATCATAAAGATAAACGATCAAATAAATGATCATATCACAAATGATCAAACAATGATCATTTCATAGCAACACTCAGCATGTCACTTTACCAAATTGGGAATATATTGCTGATAACCTTCAACTATATAACCTCTGAGCTCGTACGTCTCAGAGAAGGGTGTTAAGCTAAGAGAATAAATTCTCCGCCACCAACAGAAATATATTTGAAAGAAATCAGCTTTAAATCTCAATTTGTAATGTCAGGCATATTATCCATACAAGTCTGTTCCGGGATTGAACAGAACCGAAGGCACTTACAAAGAAGTCCTTGCAATCCGGATAATCTCTAATCACGTCCGGATTTCCCATCACATATGGAGATCTCTATACCGGGGATCAGCCAGTGCAGAGACAATCAACAAGAAACCTTTTCGTTTTCGAAAATATCCGGTCTTCAACACCGGTCTTCAAGTGCAATTCATAACGACGTATCACATATTCGGAATGGGTTATACGACCCCAAGGTCCTTTCCCGGTTAACCCGAATAGTGAGCGCTTATTTAAAAAAATAAGTGTGGCATTCAATTTCAAGCAAATCACAACAAATACCTATTTAAAGGTAAATATTGATAGTCGGTTATTGAACTATCAATAGATATGCACAACATCACCAAATTCCAAATTATTTTCCAAATTATTTATTTTCCAAAAATATCTTTACAAGATATATATTTTCAATACTTCAAAAATAAATCAATATTTATTTTTAACGAATTCCGCCTTTCCTTTATAAATTCCATAATGAATTTACATTCCAAAATATTTATGAATATACGATTTCCATTCGATTTCTAATATTCATTTTCAATTTATCTTCAAAAAGATAAATTCAAAATATTCACCTAATATTGGAAAAACATTTCCATACTTATTTATTTGTAAGTAATTCACAAGTCTTTTTATTTTCTACACTTGGAAAATATTCAATATACTCTAATCGAAATTAAGTATATATTTCATTCTTTAAGGAAATCATTCTCTTAAACATATTTATTTGGGCCAAAACGAATGTTGCGTAAAACATCGTTACGACAACCCAAAATCACTAGTATAGGGATTCGAAATTAAAATAGATATATAAATCCCAATACTATACAAAACATTTCCCTTCGGAAATCATTTACTATAACAACAGTGTTATAGTCTACCATTTCCTTCTATTTCTCGAAAACGTCTATTTCAACAATGAATGTTCAAATCTATGGTTTCGATAGTTAATACATTTTAAAACATCTTTAGATCGTTTTAATTCTATTTAAAACATCACATCCAAAACATTTCTTTAACATATTATTCACTATTCAAAACGTGAATATACTTATTAACCAATTTTATCATTTCTATTCATTTTTATTTCAAAGGATTATTCACTGTCTAAAATATGAATATAACTCCATAAATAAGTTATAACAATTTATTTATCAAAATAAGTCGTTGCGGATTTATAAAACAATGTTTATAAATTCCATTTCTATTTATTCTATAACAACTTCCTTTTACAAATTTCCTTTATTAACCTATTCGATTTATAACTCAATTATATACCGAAAGTCCATATTATAAGTTAAATGCTTATAATTTATTTGTTTACAAAATTGTTCTTTTAACTTCATGATTATAAATCTTGTAACTTATAAGATTCATTTATTTATCCAAATCTATTCCTTAAATAACTTTATAAATTTTATTTATAAAATTCCATTTATAACTTCACCGTTTATAACTCTATGAATTTCATTCACTTATGAAATTCCTTCCCAATTCATTCTAACACTTATAAAAGCTCATTTTACAATTCCAATATTTTTAATTTATAAATATCAATTTATAAATCTTTTACATGGATCAATTTATATTATTCTTTTAAAACGTCTTTAAACTCCTTTATAATTTCATCATTCTCTTAGATTTACAAAATAATCAAATTTCATAAATCCTATATTTAAACTTTTTATAATAAATTCAGAAATCCAAATTTTAACTATTTTATAAAATCATTCATCCCATATTTTCAAAAATCAACTTTTAACTGTATTTCTCAAAAATCAAATATTTTGTAACATTAAAATTATAACGTTTATTTATTTAAGATGAATCAATTCCAAAAATATTTTATAAACGTATACTTTCAAAAATCACTTTAGAAATCCCTTAAAATCAAAATCGTTATTTTTAAACTTCAAAATTGGATCCGATGATGCAACACATCAAATAGTCAATCACAACTTTCCAATATCATATATCGATATGATAAACAATCAAATATCACAATATCTAAAATCAATAAATATTTGTGAGGAATCCAGTTGGATCCCTCCAACTTGTTTCCCTGCATCCACAGACATTAGCACAATACCAATTCCGCTTCAAGACGGAATATCGCGGTATATGGGATTTATAAAATATTATCCGCTTAATAGGCGGCGCAATAGGGTCTCATCCGCTATACAATGCGGGAAATCAATCAACTGCAATATATGCATATGCCAATATATATATATATATATATTGCTATATATATAGATATATCCTACTATATCTAATATCACAACCAAATAGCAATCAATCAATAACTGCAAATCCAACTTATAAATTTTTGAGTGAGAAGTTCTCACCTTTATTTCCGTTTGCAATCCACTTCCAATTCAACTTGTTTTCTTCACTATTTTTGAACCTTGTATAAATATTATACACATTCGTTAATATTCGAACAGATCGAATAATAAATCTTCATTTGATAATTTCAATTCATCGGCGATTTTGTTTTAAACAAAAATTTAAATTTTTTAACTGATTTCCTTTTTAAACCCCTATTCAATCTAAATTTTCTTTGATACTTTCATTTACTGTATATAAACATTATACGATTTATAAATATTTGAACTAGACGAAAAATTTAATTTCTCATTTAAATAAATTTAATTAACTAACAATTTTCACTTTAAGCTTTATAAATTCCACTTCTATGTTTAAATCTTTAACAAATTCCTTTTTAATAAATTATTTTAACTAATTATTTTACTTTATATTAATATCTTTTAATCAATTTCTTTTAAATAATTATAAAAAATTAAGTTTTAATCTAAGTTCCCTTTAAAAATTTATTTAACTAATTTTCCTTTATAAATTAATTTAAATTAACCAATGATTTTCTTTTAAACTAATTTTCTTCTTTTAATAAATTATTCTTAGTAACACAAAAATAAATTTAGATTTAATTAACTTGTGACTTAATTTTTTTACACTAATATTCTCTAACCATTTGTAAAACAATTAAATTAAACAATTTTTCTTCTTTATCATTATTTTCCTTTTTACTGTACAATAATCACAGCAACTCATTTTACTGTCAATAAACCAACATTCAAATTAAATTTTTTCAAATTTAAAACGGATAAAAAATTGTAAATACCTTACATTGTCTCACTCACGCACTTGCTGTCGCGACGACCGCATCACCAAAACCCAACACGCACCGCGTCCTCTGCCTCGAGCCTCCCAGCTGAAGTTCCTCCTCGCGAGCTACCACGACCTCACCATCTTCCAATTCGAGCTTCACTCCTTCACGTGAACGCCTCACTTGAACCCTAGCCGCCAGTCGCCTCATCCCCTTCATCGATCTGCTGCTGCCACGCGAGTCGCGAACCACCCTAAAGCCTTAGCCACCTCCATCATCTCGTGCGCGCGTCCAGATCCATCGCAACATCGATTTGAATTCGTTCGATCGGCCTAGCCCTTGCTCGACTCCCACGGCTTCGGCCATTATTTAGTTTTTTTTATTTGAAAAGGAGAAATCGAAATGAGGAAGAAGGAAGGATTCTCAGTTAGAACGAGAAGGAAAAGTATGGTCGCTGTTTATTTGAATGGAACGATAAAGCTTTTGCTCGCGAATGACTTCAGGAAAGAAGAGGGAGGAGTTGTTTTAAACGAGTTCGCCCATTTCTTTGCACGATCTCTTCCACGATCTCTTCACGATTTCAGGCGTGATTTTAGGCTTAATTTTAGGAACGAAAAGTAACTGATGTGACCAAATTTAAAAAGTTTAAATTTAAATCGAATTCGATTTAATTTCAACGCGTTTACGTGTCGTATTCTCACACAACAACTCTGATCGATACGAATTTTGAAATCCGGTAATAATTCAATATTACGGACCCAATGGAACTGGTTTTGTCGAATTCCGAGACTGTGCCTCGGACGGCTATTTTTAAATATCGATTTAAACGATAAAATTTCAAAACTGAACAATTCACTTTCAAATTCAATTCTGAAGCTTCTATTATCTTCAATATTTTCAAAATGAATTTTACAATCCTTTGAAATATTTTTAATCGGCTTAAAATTGAAGATTCAAATTTTTATTCAACTTCAATAGATTAAACTCTATAATTTAATCGCCAAATTCATTCTGAAAATTTGAAATTCAAGTCAAACCATCATTCAAATATTTAAAATTAATTAAATATTTTCAATTTAAATTGTTCAAAATTCTGGGTCGTTACAATTCCTTCTTTATTCCTTCCAATAATTTAAATCTTAAATTTTTAATCAATGTTTGTTCTTGAATTAATATCACTAAAGATTTAAAATTCATTAACTTCCTGTTTATTTAAAACTTCCTTTCTATTCCCAAGATTTATTTATTATAATTTTAAAGTCACTTATTCCTTTTCGAATTCATTCTTTGAATTTATTTATAAATATCTTACTTACAATCCACTTCTTTTATTTTCTTTCCAAAAATTCAATTTATATATATTTCATGGTAATTCATTATACCAAATTATATCCAACCTAACCATAACATTCAATATTCTAACATGAATCATCACAGAACATCAAATCATCATAATCGGGGGATTTAAATAATTTAATTAAATGTTGAGGGATCCAGTTGGATCCCTCCAACCTGTTTCCCTGCATCCACAGACGTTAGCACCACATGATATTGCCAATTTCAAATTATAATATACTATATCACATCAATAAATTCAACCACACAATCAATTATTTAAATTTAATCATTTAAATTTAAATTTAAACTGAGTGAGATTAACTCACCTTTTCCTTTTATTTAGCAAAACCAATCCACCACGAGTTGTTCCTCCATGATGTAGACCTTGAATAAATATTTATACATCTATCAATATTCGAAAAATTTGAACATATTTAATCCCATTAATAATTTAATTAACCAGTGATTTTTGTTTTAAACTAAAAATTTCATAAAAATCTTGTTTTATCTAAATTCTTTCACCCTTTAAAATTTCCCACTTTCCATTGCAAGATCTTAACCACACATATATTTTAGTAACCACTTTCGTATTTCAGTAACCACACAACCATACTAAAATATATATACATATTCAAATTCGTATACACTTGACTATCAAATGAATATGTGAAGGTGGCGACTGGGTTATGGTTGGTAAAGGAACTTAAATCTGGGTTTATATATATTTATACGATTACAGAAATTTATACTTAATTCGATTACAGAAATTCTAGGGTTAATGTAATCAATTCAATATATCTATTCAGCTGGATTGACTCAAGTATAAATTGCAACGTCTACCTCAGTTGGATTGACTCAAGTAGTCCTCGCGTTCCCCTTTGATCGCGACGTCTACCTGCCATGAATGTCGCGGCCACACCACCTACGTCACCTCCACCCTCGAAATTCGTACACAATTGATCGCCGAATCCCACTCGCTCTCACAGCCCTCGCGCCTCCACGCGCGAAGTCGTCGACCCTCCCTTAATGCCTTAAACCCTAGATCGAAGCAGTGACCGAATCGAACTTCGATTCCCTTCTTGAGAATGAGCGCGTCACTCCAATACCATCGCGACTCCACTATCGCGCTCCCATCCCCTTTTCTACTTCGAACAACATTCAATTAAAAATCGAATTTGAATTCCCTTTCCCCTCTTTTTTTCTTACGAACGAGTTCGAGAAAGTTAGCGGCCATAGGATCTTCAAACGAAAATAAATTTTGTTTCAAATGATTCTCGGCCATATTTTTTTTTAAAGCTGCTTTTTTTTTCTATTATCGGCGGTCCAAACAAGAGGAGGAGAGATCGATTTACTGAAAGAGAACGAACGAATAGAATTGCCTTGCGTTAGAAGCTAAACGAGCGGCTTCCATCAAAAGGTTCGACTGAATAAATTGAAGTTAATTTATTTTCTAAACATTTACGGTTTGTACGATCAAAAGATAACTCCGAACGCTGCGAAAATTGAAATCCGACAATAATAAAATATTACGGATCCAATGGCACCGGTTTCATCGAATTCCGAGACTGTGCGTCGGAAGGCTATTTTTCAATTCAATTTAACGATATATTTTTAAAATTGAAAAAACCACTGTTAATTTCAATTTTACAACTTCTCTTATCTTCAGTGTTATCAATATAAATTCTATAAGCCTTCAAATTAATTTTAACAGGCTTAAAATTCCAGTTTCAATATTTTACTCAACTTCAAATTGTTTAATTCAATAATTCAATTATCAAATAAATTGTGATATTTTTAATTCAAGATAAGATTAACTTTTAAATGTTTAAAATCAATTAAATATTCGAATTTTTAAAAGCTCAAAAATTCCGGGTCATCACAATCTATATGAAAAAGGTTTTCCCACAATCTTTTAACTCATCCTTTAACACTATTGTTATTTATAAATCATTCGTAAAACTATTACTTAAGTCCAAATTCTTAATTAATGCCGGAATTCATTAATAAAACATTTTCCAGGATATTATTACCTTTTTAAAGAGTCACTATTTTGCTTAATAGTTCATGACTTAAATATATATTTGTATGATATATCTTTACATCCTAAGAGTATATACAAATCCCAAATTTCAAATTAGTTTTACATAAATCCGTTTGTCTAAAAAAATTAAAATTTGTTGTAATTTACTATTATCTCAAATTCATAAGTTATAAAACTTATTTCTTATTTAATACTATTATTAATATTCTAGCTTTAAAAACACAAATTTTGAAACCACCCATATTTAAATCCTCGACCTCTTAACTCTTTTTTTTAACAAATCATATTTCTAAATTATCCTTATCTTATTTCATTTGTTCAAAGTATTTCACAATCTTTTACCAAAAGTTTTTACAAATTTCTTAGCTTTGAATTACGTTTGATTCAGAAATCTTCGACTGTCCCAAATCGTTGGAAATTCCGCTTTATTTTCGCAATTAGTGATCCAAATTTTTCTTTAGTTTAAACACTTTTATAAGGATTACTAACCAATAATTCACATTATTTTTTTTACCTAAGAAAATTATACAGATCGAGCAACTCCAAAACAATTCAAGGAACTGGGTACTACCAATAGTATCATATATCCTCTTAACAAAAAGAGTAATGCATAAGGGAAGTGCTTACCATCCGAACGCATCTCTTGCCCATTTTTAGTTTATTTTTGAGCCAATCAAATTACTTATCATAAAATACCTCTTTTTATTTGAAATAATACTATTTTCAAAATCCTTTAGAGATTACTTTTGTTTATAAAACCTATCTTATAAATTCTTTTTATAAATTTATCTTATATTAACTAACTTCATTTAAATCTCCACAATTCTTTTACTCGAATTTAAATTCTCATTTGTTTTATATATATTTTTACATAATTATTTTCTATTACATTTTTGTCATATATGTTCATTCCTTTAATAAATCTATTATCAAACACTTTATAGTCAAATCGTGAAGCTTAATTCACAAGGTATTTGTACTTAAACTTTTGAATCAAACAATTGATCAATTTATGATAGTAACTTAACATTATCATTTCTTAATTTATTATTTTGGAATAAAGATCTTAATTACCTTATCAGATTTCTTACTTATCGACTATCTTTATGAAACATCCTATAGTCAAATTGTGAAATTCTAATCACAAAATTTTTATATTTAAATTTCACTAATCCTGATTTCTAATTGTATAACTTTTCAAAATATATACTTTATATTCAAAATAAAATCATAGGTAAAATTATTTCATTTACCAATTTTTTCAAAATTAGCATGTCGACATGAATTGTTAAGAATTTAGAAATACCTATCGATACAGTTGTACTTCCCATATCGACTAAAATATATACACCGCTCAATCGATAAATCAAAACAAAACAGTTTATTACTTACTAACAAATACACACCCATATATAATACGCTCAAACTCATTCTACGGTGTTACTAACCCTATCTCTAATGAGTTACTCATCCTAGGTATTATTAACACTATCTTTGATGAGTCTTTACCCAACCAAAGCCAAGGTTCTCGCTTAACCTTCAGCTCTAATACCAAATGTAACGACCCACAATTCCGTCTCCTTTGAATCGACAATAAACCATACATGTCTAACTAAAATTGCATGAAAAGACGGATCATTAAGGGTAGAAAGAAAACAAAGACAGAACATAATCTCACACGAATTGAATAACATATATTATTTCAATAATAATCTTTACAACGGAAAATGTTAAAATACAATATCAGAGTCTAACCTAGATTCAGCCTGGTAAGTTATAACACCTGCCCTTACAAATGCAGACAAACATCAAACAATACTAACAAACCACAAAGGATAATACAATATGTCGGTATGATGATGAAGTCTCCAGCTCTCCACTGGAAACTCCAACCGTCTTCGACTAAACCCAAAACTACTCGGATCTGACCTGAGTATTGAAAATACCTAGATCAGGCTTGATAAACTAGTGTGAGAAACTCAAATGTAAATGACAGTGCCATATATCATCCTTTGAATAAAATCTTTTGAAAGAAAGAGTATCTCATAAGACCACGCCCACGCATAAACACGGGCGGGTTTTTACCTTATGATAACTAAAACTTTTTTATATTATTTCTAATTACATTCCTTTGAAAACATTTGCAAATAAACTTATTAATATTAGCCGAAATGGTTACCCATATAGCATTTCGAGGCTATTCATTACGCCAATACAAACAAAACCGCGGGTTCTTATTGGAGAATGGATTTCCATACAAATAACCAGGCGAAGGGACTACCTTCCGATGGGTGCACCTCTAGATGGATGTCCCGAGGAAACATCACAAAACTCCTCAACCAACACAAGACCGGCCTACTTCTGTAACTAGATAGTACCGAATATGTCATCCCTCGATCATTACCGACCTTTAACCGAGCGCGTTCTAGCATACAAACCACATTAATTTACATCCCGAACGTCATCGCGAGAAGAAATATATCTAGAAAGGGATGATCATACCCTAATTGGGAATGAGCCACTTAGCCTTGCTGCATCTAACCCTGTTTCGGCCATTCCCGGTTGACGAGGCTAGAGGCAATGATTACCTTTTCACATAACATATCTTCTTTCACTTTGAATGTCACACTGCCATCCTTTGATTACTATTTGTCTCCCACAAGCATACAACCTCTGAGCTCATATGTCTCATAGAAGGGTGTTAAGCTAAGAAAGTTGCCTTCTCCGCCACCAAACAGATGTACATTTCTAAAAGTCAAACATTGTGTCTTAGAAATGCAATGTCAGACATTCATCCATACAAGTTCATTCTGAGACTGAATGAAACCGAAGGAACTTTCTTAAGCCATTATTAGGCGAGAAGCCCTTTTGGGTTTTTTAACGTTTTTCATAACAAAGAGACCAATGCTACAATATAGTGAATCATGAGTTCATCCCCAATTAATCAACAAGTAGTCCTTCATTATTATTCATCTCAATATCTCTGTCTTCAAACATCTTCATTTTTCAAACACGTAAACTGGTTCGAAGTGGTTTTCGGATAGGAATCACCCAAATCTGACCCCGGTTCCTTCGAAACTAATCATCGCTTTAAAAGATGTTAAGTTCATGTGTGGATATCAATCAATTACTTCATCTTTTATTTAAATCAAATATCTTTCTTAGATATATTCTCTTCAATATATTCCATTTTCTTTTTCAGAGTATATGGAATCATTAAGCCTCATTTATTAAATCATTTGATTTATTTAAACCTTTCTTAAATCTTGGAATAATTCCAATCATTTTCTCTTTTACTTAGGCAACACTACAACAAAAATACCCTATTACAACACCCTTTTTACAACGGACATTGGCTGCCCGTTGTAATAAAAGGCTACTACAACGTTTCACTCAAGCCCGTTGTAATAGTTGCCCTATACAACACCTTTTTTACAATGGGCATTGGCTGCCCGTTGTAATAGAGGGCTATTACAACGGTTCATTAGGACCCGTTGTAATAGATGCCCTATACAACGCCCTTTTTACAACGGGCGATTATAGCCCGTTGTGACAGAATGCTATTACAATGGTCCTTTCAAGCCCGTTGTAATACATGTCAATTTTACAACGTTCACAAAATGTCCGTTGTAATAGATGACAATTTTACAACGGTCTCAAAATGCCCATTGTAAGAGGTGCTAATTTTACAACGATCATAAAATGCCTGTTGTAATAAATGTCTACTGCCAATTTTCGACAATCAATAACTAATAATTACAATGCTTTCTTAAAATTAATATTTATTATCTTTTTGTATTTAATAATTAATCATTATTAATAATATTATATTAATCATATGTCACTAATTACTAATTATAATATTATATTACTAATTACTGATAATTTATAATATTATCAGAAAATCCAAAATATTATTGAATAAATTTAAAATTTATAAATTATCAATAAACTTTTTTTAATAATTATTATTAGTATCTAATGTTAAATAATTGCTATTACTATTAATATTTAATAATTAATGTAATAATTAGTAATTAACTATTAGTAATAAATATATAAATATTTAATAATTACTATTGGTATTAAATACTTAATCTAATAATTAATAATTAATAATTTTATATAATTAATTATAAAATTAATATTTCATGTTTAAAAATTGATAATTAATAATAATATTTAATGACTAGGAAGTAATATTTATTATTTAGTGTTAAAATTTTAATAATTATATCTAATATTTAAAGATAATTGAAATTTATAAAAAATTAGAAAATATTTATAGAACTTAAAGACAAAACTTTAAAATTTTCTTTAAAAGTTTAAAAATATTCATAATATTTGAAGACATTGCAAAATGTATTGCAACTTTGTATTGCAACAAAGTACACAATTTTCTTTTAGTCTCCAAACCAAATTTTTTTGCTCCAACTATGAAATTTTGGCTCTAAACAAATTTTATTTTCCATCCCTCCTAACTTTTAACTAATGTTCATTCTTTTTATTTATTACCGAACCTTTCCTCCTCCCAAACCTTAATTCCCAAATCCCTAAAACTCCTATGCTGGTCCTCCTAATCTCTCTCTCCTCCACCAGACCTACTCCAAAACCCTAGCCACCTCCCTCTTTCTTCCCTCCATTCCCTTTCCTCCCATTCCCCCATCAACATCAATCACATCACCCAATCGGAAACCCTACTCACCGCCCTGAAGAACTTTGTTTACGAATTGAAAACCAAAGGCCACTTCTACTTTATTTTACGCGATTAAAATCTTTGATTCTTTACTCACAATAAACCAAAAATCATGAATTCCCAAATTACAGAAATCAGAGCAATTTCAAAATTAGAAATCCAAAACAAAACGCGTGATTTTGTGTCTCCGTCCGAAAATCAGTTCGTGGGTTGCAGTTGTTGGAGGTCGACGTCGCGGTGAAGGGTGATTGAGCAAATTCGGTGTAGATAGTTTGGTCTCGTGAATTGTGAATGTTGAAGGCAGTGTGTAAGTTAGAATTGTAGAGGAAATGGGTGAGGGTTTTTGCGATTGTGGTCCGTACTAAATTGGAGGTGCAGGAGTTTGGTCCGAGGAGCTTTGTTGACACGGGAGTTCGGGTTATAAGGGATTGCAGGAGTATGATGGTGGTGGAGTTTACTGGAGTTAGTTGAGGAAAATGATAGCAGCAATGGTTATGGAAGTCGACTGCTGTAGTGGATAAATCAAAAGGAGTTAAATTTGAAGGAGGAGAATGGTTGAAGTGACGGTTTGTGGAGGAGAAGAGCAAGGGAAAGGTGATGATAGGTGTTTGCAGTTTCTGGTTGAAAAGTGATGGAGTTGTAAGTGACAGGAAAGATAGGTGGCTGTCATATTGAGTTGTTAACAAAAGTGCAGGCAGTTGATGATTTCAGGTGGAAGTTGAAACGTCAAAGTGTGGGACAGAGGTGACGGGTTGAGGTAGGTGGTAGGATTGGTTAATAGTTTTTGGCGATGGTGCACTGTAATGCACAGTAGAGGTAGGTAGATGAATTGGTTGATGATGGCAACACTGGTAGGAAAGGGGAAGACATAGTTGATAGATGAAGATGCTTGAAGTGGTGACGGGAGGAAGTGTAACGCACGATCATAAAGGGCGCGTGCCCGCTCCCGCCCTGAAGAACTTTGTTTCTGAATGCTTCGACGATGCAGGCTCGGACTTGGTGGATCATGATCCGACGGATTTCTTGCCCGGGCCAGAGAGGTTTCTGGAGAACGTTGAGAATGGTCAAGTTAGGAAATGGGCTTTACAGGTGCATGGATTGTGGAGGAAGCTGAGTAGATGGGTTTCGGGTGAGGTTTCGGAGGATCTAGATTTGCATAGTTTATTGCCCTTGCCGGAGGCTGTTGTTGTGCCCAGTTCTTGACTTCGGGAGGTTTATTATTGGGATACTTATTGGATTATCAGGTATTCATGATTCTTTTGCGCATTATACAAAAAGAGTGCATGCTTATGTACGTTAATTGATTTCTCTAAGTAGTTTGGCTATAAATTATTAGTACTATGCACGATACAGTTTTTTGCTAAAAAATAATAAAAAAACGGTTCTGTTGCTTATGCATAATGGATTTTTTGGAAATGTATGCTCATGTTTAAATAATGAAATAAAAAAATTTCTTTCTTTCTTTGAAGGTATTTTATTCATCATGCCTTTTTTTCCTAAATTCGTTTCTTTAACACTTCAAAATAATTCTTTTTTGCTTGTATATTTGTAAAAAAAACCTGACATTTATAGAATTGAAATGATTGAAATAATGAAACTACAGATACTTTTTGCAATGTTATTATTGGACAGTTTGGCTTGCATAGCCAAATTAGTAATTTCAGAAGATTTTAACAAAAATTGGGCTTGAAAGAATATGCACCGCTGTTATTTGCATTACTAACAATTTTTTTTTACAAGTTATCAATAATTATGGTAACTGAACATGAACTTGTATGTAATTTCCGGCAGTCAATTCAAAATTAATCTATTAACAAGTGCCAGCCTTTTACTGAAATAGACATAGAGAATTTCCAATTGTATTTGTCCTCTACATTTTATATGCAAAGTTTGTCATTTTCAAAATAATTAGCATTTACAACATGAGTGAAGTATCTATTCTTTACCAGTTCAAAATCGTGCTATGCACATTTTGAATATAAACGAAATACTGTGGGGGAACACTTTGAAAAATGTAGTATAACATAGTTGTAGTTTGAATTATCTAATAGTTCATAATAAATAAATCCAGTAATTTGGATCAATGAATATCCTGTTAAAGTTGCTGTAAGTAATCCAATTAATTCTGTTCATTTCTACGTTAACATTATAAAATTTTGCCCCCAGTAATACAACGTTGGCAAGTCAATCTACCTTTTTAGGTGCAAATAACTTAATTCCATTATCTTTTCTCTTCATCTTTTTTTCTTCCTACTCTACTGTTTATGCTACAAATATTAAAATTGTTTGTCTGGAAGTGCTTATTCTTCTTTCTGCATAAATGAATTAAATACCATGTATTGTTTATTCTTTCAGATAAATGTACCAACAACTCTTCTTATTTAATAAAAAATAATTTTAATATTTGGTAGAGAGAATTAATCTCAAACATGACATGGTTGGGGTAGATGGCATAGGTATATTATCTTTTATTCCTGCTATTTTTACCTAAAGAATGCAACATAATAAATAATAGACTTCGTTAAGAAAAGCTTACTGTGATGAGCATGTTGTGAATTCAAATGCGGTTATCGATGCAGTAAATCTTCATGCAGAAAGCTATGCCTCCGTGCACGTAACACGTGTTGCTAGAGATGAAGCTGCATCCCTACTGGTACTTCTGGAAATAGATAGTCAACTACTAGGAGCACCTCAATTAGTCGATAACCAGCTATCCATGGATACTAATGTTAGTGGACTCTCTTTTGTTGTCATGCAAGATCTAGTATAAATCACTATTAATACCCCCAAATTTAAATTGATTTATGGTTATTAGATAAGCTATTTCCATCAAACCCATAGAAGAGGGTCAGTGGGGGCTAAGGAGTTTGAACGCATATTTTTCAACATTCGTATACCTTATGATGCAATCCATATAATTCATTTGATATTTGTAGAGCTTCTTATTCGTCTTTTAGGACGAGCGTGGTTAATTTTGGAATGTTTTTACTTAGTTTATGGATAAATGTAGGATTTCACTTATCATAGTTGAGAAATCAGTATTTTTCATTGAGCGTTGAACTTCTTGTACATGTGCGGCTACATTTTCTATATACTGTTGGTAGGACTCGCCAAAATAGTCATCTGTTGCACATAAATCTCCTAAACTAGAACTTTCATTTACATCTTTAATAATCACTCCATCGGGTCCCAGGATTTCATGTGCACTACTGTAGGAGAGTGTGAACTGGCTTTGAACTATTTTCTGGCAATGATATAGTGGAAGATGAAGGAATGTCATCATCTGTAGGCAATCAAAAGGATTATGCAATGGGATTTTACTATGTTGCTGTGTAGGTCCCTCCCATTTTTCATAGATGGTCTTTGTTGAGGAGTAGGTGCGTCTATATAAACATTTGTCTCTGATTTATTGGGTGAATTCACCCTGTTTTTATCCTTTTTAATTGTAATTTGATTTTATTTTCCTTTCGTATTTTTAGTTGCCATAGTAGTCTATCAAAGTTGCCAGATTCAGAGATGCAGACGATCAAAGAGGCCGTTGGATCAACCGTCGCGTGGCATAAAGACTTCATCTCTAGGTATAGTACGATTATATTTAGAACATGATATTTGTAGCGGAATGTTATGTGTTAATGCTTTATGTATTTGGCATGTAAACTTATCGAACTTTTTGGAGTGTTAAAATTCTATGACTCTAGCTTTTAGTCTTTTCGTATGTGATTTTATTTATTTTACGATAATATTTAGTATTAGTATGGATGTATTGCATGGATGTTGCTGTAATTTTTTTAAAATTTGCATTTATTTTGCAACGGGAAATGGGCGTTGTCATATGAGCTTCTTACAATGGTCACTGCATGTTGTGAAATAGGCTATGCAACTAGTATGGTTAGTCTATTGCAACGGGTTTGGTCGTTGTATTATAGTCTATTACAACGGTCATAACCCGTTGTAAAAAGGTACACTGCAATGGTTTTTACAACGTGCTTTGCCCCTTGTAAATTGTGGTGGATCTATTACAACTAGGCCTATTACAACGGGCACATGCCCGTTGCGAAAACCATATTACAACGGGCATTGCCCGTTGTAAAAAGACTATTTTGTTGTAGTGAAACCTTTCCAAATCATTCATTAAATCTTATTCAAAGATTTCTTATATTCAAGCTATAACTTTTAACTTAGGGAAAATATTCCTAAATCAATTCATTAAATCTTAATCAAAGATTTTCTTCTTAACTTCAAATCATATTCTTGCAAATCGAAGATTTTCATAACATACTACTACTACCACCTTAAATATGGTAAATTTCACCTCCGGGGACTAATGAAAAGTAATACTATATCATGAATATCTTTGTCTTCAACGATATTTGACTTCAGTATGTTTTATGTCGAAAATTAGTTTGAGGGGGTTTTTGGATAGGAATCACCCAAATCCGATCCCGGTTTTTTCGGATTGGAATCACCCAAATCGAACTACGGTTCCTTCGAAACCGATCATTGATAAAAATGTGTTAAGTGGTTAATTTACATTCAAAGAATTTTTTCTTTTATCTTGAAAAAACTTAAATATGATCTTTTAGAGAATCCGGGCTTTCCTTTCGATCTATTCCACCTCTCGTCCAAAAAGAGAAAACATAGGCCATGTAAGTTCAGGGCACTGGTTGCTCCATCCCTAACCTTAGTTAAACACCTTGTTTTATCTTTTCAGATCTCACAGGTGGGAGAAATGCACTAGTCGTTTCCGCATACTCAGTTTGTTATTACATTCAATATTCTTCAATTATTGTTTAAGTGTAATAAACAATTCCTCTTAACCATTTATTCAAACTCTTATTAAAACTTCTAAATCATCTTTAAATTTATTAATTATTCCTTTAAAATCATTCACAAAAGATTTAGGAAAGGATTGTTAAGGTTAAACTCATATTCAAAAGATTATAGAATCGCAGTATAAAAGTGCTGCGAAAGTGCTATATAAGCTTATTTGATTTAAACAACTTTTTAATATTTGAAAATTCATATTTTCTTTTCCAAATATCTTTTGAACCATTTTAATAGGTTTATAAAATTTATTTCATATTTTTAGTCATTTAAAATATCATTTTTAAAAGAAATCCTTTTCAAGATTCCGAATTGCAAAACCGCGATGTTTTTAGAAAATTGTTTTAGATATATTTCAAATTCTACTTGATGAAATCTTGATTTACTTTCTTCGTGGAAAAAGTATTATCATTGTGGACCAAAGAATTTTTATTTTGAAGAAATCCGACTTATAAATCATTCTCTACGTTAATTTAAAGTTACGGCTCGAAATTTATGAACTGCCGCTACGCGACGAGCTCGATTTTGACCAATTTTGTGAATTGTTTCGGAACTTGTCTGAAACACTTCAAATTTGTTTGAAACGATATTTAAACTATTTCCACTTATTTAAAACAATAGTTTCATCATTTCAAACTCAATTTTCATTTCATTTCATACTATAATATTATATTACTATAATATCATTTTCAATTTTTTTAGATATTTTGAAAACTTTAAGAGGCTAAATAGTTTTCATACACACATTTATATGGATTTATTTCTCATTTAATTAACTATGGTTAATTGCTAACCATTTCTTTTATCATTTATCAAACAAGTTATCAACCACATAAACAATCATATAATCAACCAAATTTGCAACCAAGTTATCAAACATTTAATTATTCAACATATTTAAACTTTTCAATCATTATACTTGAAATAAATTATGGATTACTTAGTAAATATGAGTACTCACCTTTAACCAAATCGTTCATTTCCTACCAACATTCATATCATCCAACACTTCACTAAATCCTTTTATCTTCACCAAATCTTTTCCGTAGACTTTCCTTTTGATCTCGGCAGCACTTCCTTCTCTTTTTCGCGCTCCGAAGCTTCATGACTTGCTCTTCTCTCCTCTATAGGTTTGGCCTCCTCTTATTCTTATGCTTCCTCCATCGTTTCTTCACTTCTTAGATGCTAAACCATGTTTTAATGGTTTTCTAAGGTCTTTGGTAAAGTCAAGTGGTCTTTTGACTTTGTTTGATATGATTTTGAAAAGGTTAGCAAAGAAATGAAAGAGAAGAAGCAATTAGAGAAGCTTTTAGAAATCTTGAGGAAGGAAGAAGAAGACATAAAAATGTTTTAAAGAAAGTGCAAGATTGGTAGTCTTATTTATAGAAAAGTTTTGGACTAAAATAATATTTTATAAAAAGACCAAAATACCTTGCTTACGTATAAAGTAATCTTATTTTTTTTCAACACTTAACATCATATGTCAAATCATTATTTTATGTCATTTTCACTAAGATATTAAGTAAAGAAAGTAATAATTATATTTCTTTGATTTGATGTTTTACTTTTTGACTTTTGTACTTTTTTGTCTTTTTATGCTTACTTTTTGTTAATTATATTCTAGAAATTTCTAAGTACGTTTAGTAAAAGTAAACTTGATTAATGAATTAATTGATACTTATATTATTTGAATATATGTTTCTATATAAGAAAATAAAGGCGCGACAATGTTGCGATAACTTTTAAACGACAAAACATTGATTTTCAACAAAATATTTTACGGTTACATTTTGACGTTTTAGTTAAACTATTTATTTATGTCAACCAAGTTTAAAAATGAACTTTTTACTTCTTTAAATAAATTAAATAATGTCTCTTTATATTTTAAAATAATATTTAAATAATATCAAAATCTCTAATTGTACAGCGTTTGTAAAAGTGATAAAACGCGACAAAATTTGGTTATTTTTGTAAAAATATTATAACATACTTTAAATATTTTATTTTACATTTATTATCTTTATTGAATGTTTTCAATAAGATTTATCATTTTTAAATAAATATTTAATCCTATTTATTTAAGTATTTATTTATTTTTAACAAAACTTAACTTTTGTTGATTTGTTCTAAAATCCAAATTTATACTTTTAAATTACAACTGTAAGAATAAATAATTTCCCTATTATTATCTATAATATATAACTTATTTATTTAACTTTTAAACCTTTTTAAATTTAAAACAATGAAATATCTCTTTTTCGAAGTAGCGAATTACGGGTCGTTACACATCTCTTGTTCTTTCTATGTACTTGCTTATTATGAGGGATATTATGTACTCTGATTTTTGAGACTATGAGTTTTTTTTCAGGAGAGGTATTGGATTTTTAGACATGTATGTGGTATTTGGTATTTGACTTATTTATGAAGCAATTATGAAGTTTTCTTTTAATTATGTTATTATTCTAAGTTTCCGCTATTTTTATCTATTTTTGTCTTATGAATCTTAGTCTCTGTTAGCTTTAGTTATACCTACAACACATCATGCCTTTTAATGTGTCCTTTTGGGTATATTAAGGGGTATGGGGTGATTCATCTTACTTACTTTTCTTTACTTAATTATATACTTATTTTAATTAATCTAATTAGTGTTAAATACATTCCCATCTATTACTCATGTATATATGTACAAATGTGTGCAACGATGTTGCAAAAACTTTCGTTTGACGAAAAGTTGAAAAATCCGAAAAACGATCGCCGGTCACATTTTCAGTTTTTAATCAAACTATTTATTTATGTAAGTGAAATTTAAAAATATGTTTCTTTTCATTTTTATTTAACTATAACAAGTTCATTTAGTCTATGAAACTATATTAAATAATATTGAAATTCAATTGTAAAAATACGACATCGCTTTGTCAAGTGCGACGAAATTTGTCAATTTGTATAAAAAAAAGTGTATATATATATATAGTTATAAAACTTTTATGAACCAATTATTATCATGATATAAAAATTTAAAAAGAGTTATTTATCTTTTACAATACTTAAATGAATGTATATCCCATTTTATCACAAACTGACTTTTGTCACTTTTCGACGAAAATCCAAAATTCTTGATTTGGTAATCAAGTTCTAAAAGTTTGTTCATCATTCTTCTTTATCACATAAAAACTGATTACTTAAGTTTAAATTTTTTATATTTGTATATATTATTAAATATTTTTATTTTCAAAGTGGTAAAATTACGGGTTGTTCAGTACTCTAGGGTCGACATAGGAATCATCGATTGCAAACTTAGACACTGTATATTGTACTTCGATGGTAGTATGCCCATATGATGATGATGATAGTATATTAGCATATATTGATTGTTATGTGCTAACTCTTTGAATATAAGGATGAGACAAATATGATTATTATCTTATGCCCTTATCAATATTTACAATTTGATAGTATTTTAATATGATGTATCACTCACATCAGACTATTTTCTGACCTGACGTTTTATACTTTTCCATTTATTATCTCGGGTACTCTTAAATGGGTAGATTTGGGATAGCTGGTCTAGATAGTACATGTATTGGTATGGAGAGTGAGCAGCGGGCTGTGCTTTCATATATCTATACTTTGTAGCATACTTTTGCTTATATTCCGTCGTGCAGTACTGTGCAGCTACGTCGGTACTTGTATTTTTGAGACATGGTCATAGAGTTTATTTTGGAGATTTAGGATGTATAAACTTTATTATTTTAGTTTTGTATAATTTTTGAAACTATTGCACTCTAATATTGTGACGACCGCCCATGACTCCCGCACCAAAACAAGGAAATAATGCGCTGAAAGTGTGCCAGGCAGCCATGGACGATAGTCAAGGGTAGAATAAACTTCGCAGACTCTATCGTAAAACTCACAGCGCATGGATAAAATACAATAGAGAAATATAATATAGTGAAGCTCCCATAGAACAGAATATCATCATCTAATCATAATAGCTTTATACATGGTCTGAATCATGAATACAAGAAGCCTCACTACATAGCACTCAGAGTAATCAACAAACAGCGGAATATCCAGTACATAGAATATGAAAATAATATGCAAAGCCTCCTGCTTGTCTTCGTCATCATTAGCGTGAGCCACTAAGATCAGCACCTGTCACCTGTCACCTAGTCTGCCCATCCCAAACATGGATGAACAGTCCAAGGTAATAAGAGGAGACATAAAACCTTGAGTCAGACAGAGTCTTAGTGAGCAGTAAATCAACTATCAAACATACCAAAAGAGCATAAGGGATAAAAGGAATAGGAACCCAAATCATCTCACTCCACCTCTTTCTACAGTGATAGCCTCCAGACACACACTAAGGAGAAGCAAGCATAGCAAAGCAGATAATTAAAGTAAAGCAATAATCACTCGAGTCAAGGTCGATGTTTTCCAAATACAAACCCCCAAGGCCTAAACCAAGATCAGATAAGCACCTAGAAAACACCGCTCTTGAGACCGAATGATGATACAACCAAACATCCATGACTCCGGCTATCACTGTTATCATTGCCTTGATTTTATCGTTAATTGAATGACCAACTCATCTTTCAAACATCCGTCAAGGGGTAATGGCAACCCCCGGTTCTAGACATAACTCCGCACGTCCTCGTGACCCGTGCCTAGGTATAACGAATCTACCCAGAGTACTAGCACGTCATCATGACCCGCGCCTGGGTATAACGGATCTACCCAACGTACTCTTGCTTTGAGCTTGCTAGAACCTTCAATAACGATAAGATCTCAGCCTTCTAGTCATCCTCCTTGACGACTATTCCCATTATAGCTCAAGCACCTCTCGAGTAACCATTATCCACCAACTCGAACCGCATCATCGAGTAATCAACATGCTTGGGATGATCCCGTCTGGATTAAACCAAGGCTTCCACATCATGCTTTGCTCCAACGCATCCTTAGCAAAGTCCATCTCATCATCATACTTCGCCTCAACATATCATGGCAAAGTCCATTTCGTCATCATACTTTGCTTCCTCTAACTATAGCAAAGTCCTCGAACCCATCCATATGAGCTTCATCATCCGCTTCATATGCCACAGCAGCTTTCACCATTCAAGAGCCTTTCCACTTAGCTTTTGAATCATCTTCAACCATCTTGTCCCAAATCAACTACAAGCTAACTCGAGACAATCAAATCAATCATACATCCAAACAATCAAGCATTCAAACGAGATCTAATCAAGCAATATCAACTATAATGGCAATTTCGTAAATAAACGAGCATAAGTCTAACATATATGAAATCATGGATTTTAGCATAGATCTATCAAATATAAAACATGGGTTTTGTCTCTATAACTTGTTAATTGAACTTTCTTAGGTAAACATCTTCAAAAGTAATGAATCTAGTCTTGGAACTAAGAAAAATGCATAAAATCTCTAACTTTAACACTCAAACAAGCCACCAATCCAATATACTCCTTCGGGTCCGCGTGAGAGATAACTACCACTCACCGAATCGCCCAAACACTTCAAAAGAAACCCACTTCAGATCTGGACAGCAAATACCCAAGCTTGATCCGGAAAGATCTCGCTTCAATCGATGAAATCTCACTCGAACGGATGAAGATCTTCAACTTTGGCCCTTGAATCTTCGATCTTGGATGGATGTTAGAACTAGATTGGAATGGAGAAAAGGAGATGAAGAAATGTTGTAGTCGAGCTCTCAAAATGGCAGCACTTCGTTGCTTCAAAATCCGGTGCCAAAAAAAAATGCACAAGTGGTCACGTATTTATAGGCTGAATCGCCCCCCCTTAGGTCGCTCAGTTCATAACTCGCGCTCGGTCTTAGGTCGTTGCCGACCTAACATGTTACGACTCATGACCAAAATTCCCACGACTCACGACCTAACGACCCAACGGCTTACGACTTATCAAACCCAACGACTCAACTGGGAAACGACTTATAAATGTCACGACCTAACGCTAATAGGCTCACGACCTAACAGGCAACACGAGTTACGACCTATCATTAAGTCGCTAACGACTTAGCATGTGCCGACCTAACTCTTAGGCGCCCTAAGGCCTTAACTCGTACCAACGACTCAACCAAAACTCGGGTTAACTAGGTCGTTAACGACCTAACTCCAAAGCCCCTCTACAACCTATAAGATCCAACGGCTCACAATCCCTATGACCTAAAAAGAACGCAGATCCACTAACTCGTAAACGAGTTACGACTTACGACACAGCGAGCAACTAAGTCGCACACACGATCTAACGGTCCTAAAGCTGCGCGACTTAAAATGAATGCAGATCCACGATGCCGCGACTTAACTTCTTAACGACCTTCCTACCCTAACGACCTAACACCTTAAGTTGCCAACGACTTAACTCGTAAGCCGCCGCTCCACCTAACTCGCTCACACACTAACTCGCTAGCCCCTAAGTCGGTCAAAACCATAAGTCGCTAGCCCTTAACTCATCCCAAACCACAAGTCGTAGCACACTAACTCACTAACTCTTATAACTCGTTAACGACTTAAAACCCTATTAACTCGAACACAACTCAACACTTAACACATTAGCTCGTAATTCCTTAAGCCTTAACTCGTTAGCACTAACACGCTAACTCGTCCAAACCTATAGGTCGCTCCACTCGACCTACTCTCACACGACCCAAACAACACACGAGTTAACCTCCCATACGACTTAGGCTAGGGATAACATAACACTAACGACCTGTAAATTCTACGATATATCGACGCGTAAAATACGGGTCGTTACATTCTCTCCCCCTTAGGAATTTCGCCCCCGAAATCCCAAACAAACAACAGCAATCAAAGCTATTCTGCATGCCTACCATCCATAACAATCAACAAATCATGCATCCAATTTCTAACCTAGCGTGCAAAATTCTTAGATCAGAATCAAGTTACAAATTCATGAGATGTCACGACACCTTAGGGCCATACCTTGAAGAGTTCAGGATGAGCTGCCTTCATCCTCTCTTCCTCCTCCCACGTACAGTCGTTAACATCATCACTCCATTGTATCTTGAGCAACGTAACCGTCTTCCTCCTAAGCTGTTTCGTATCGGTTTCAACAACACGGAGCGGCTTACGAGGTCTCGTAACCACTGGATCAACCTCCAAATCTTCACAGCTATTAGCAGAAACCACTGTATTCGAGTCGTGCACATACTTTCGTAGATATGATACATGAAAAACATAGTGCACACCCGACATCTTTTCCGGTAACTCCAATCTATAAGCGAGCTTTCCAATTCGCTCGATGATCTGGAATGGTCCAACAAACCTTGGGGTCAACTTTCCTTTCTTCCCGAATCGAATAACATTCTTCAGAGGAGAAATCTTCACAAAAACCATATCACCTACGTCGAACTCCAAATCTTTACGACGCTTATCGGCATAACTCTTCTGACGATCTTGGGCTTCCTTCATTCGTTGCCGAATGATCCCTATACAATCTAAAGTCTGTCGAATCATCTCTGGCCCAAGTATCAGCTTTTCTCCAGTTTCCAACCAACATGCCGGAGAGTTACACGATCTACCATATAATGCTTCATACGGTGCCATACCAATACTTGACTGGTAACTATTATTATATGCAAATTCCACCAAATGAAGGTGATCTTCCCATGATCCTCCGAAATCCAAAACACAGGCTCTGAGAAGATCTTCCAAAACTCGGTTGACTCTCTCAGTCTGACCATCTGTTTGAGGATGGTAAGCTGTACTCAAACACAACTCGGTTCCTAAAACTTGCTGGAAGCTCTTCCAAAATCTACTAGTGAACAATGGATCTCGATCGCTCACTATACTCTTCGGAATACCATGGAATCGAACTATCCACCTGACATACAACTCAGCCAACTTCGATGCAGTCCTAGTTGATCGAACAGGAATGAATCTTGCACTCTTGGTCAATCGATCTACAATGACCCAAATCCCTTCATTTCCCGTTCTGGTTCTAGGTAAACCATCGATAAAATCCATCGATATTTGCTCCCACTTCCACGTAGGAACTTCTAATGGCTGAAGTAATCCACTGGGCTTTTTCTGCTCAGCTTTCACCAACTGGCAGTTCATACACTTGGAAATAAAATTTCCAACATCCTTCTTCATGCCTTCCCAATAATAGGTTCTCTTCATATCCCGATACATCTTATTTCCACCTGGATGAATTGTCAACTTCGAGTGATGACTTTCTCTAAGAACTTCATCTCTCAATCCATCTACATCGGGAACAACTAGTCGTCCTTGCTTCCGAAGCCAACCCTCTCAATCGACTTCGAATCCTTTATCCTTCCCTAGTTCCAATCCAGATTCCAAGTCACTGATAATCTTGACAAGCTTATCGTCTCGCTTTTGGCTCTCGCCAATCCTTTCCACAAGAGTAGGTCTTATCGATAAGTTTGCCAACATTTCAGGTTCCAATTCACATCTAGGCCTGAAGTCAAATCCAGCCAAATACTCGAGACTCTTCCATTCCGAAAACATGGCTCCCAATCCTGCATGTCTTCGACTCAACGCATCAGCTACTGCGTTACCTTTTCCCGGAGTATAAGCTATACCAAAATCATACGATGCTAAAAACTCTAGCCACCGTTGCTGTCGAAGATTCAAATCCTTTTGGGAAAACAGATACTTCAATGACTTATGATCGGTAAACAACTCGAATCGAACTCCCAAAAGATAATGTCTCCACATCTTCAAAGCAAATACAATCGCCGCCAACTCCAAATCATGTGTCGGATAATTCCTTTCATGCGGCTTCAGTTGTCGACTAGCATACGCAACAACTTTATCTTTCTGCATTAGCACTGCTCCAAGTCCAGTACCACATGCATCGGTGTAAACCACCATCTCATCATTCCCACTAGGAATGGTCAAAACAGGAGCACTTGTCAGTCGCTCTTTCAGGATTGCAAAAGCTTGTTCACACTTAGCGTCCCAACTGAACACTTGGTTCTTCTTCGTCAATCCTGTCAATGGTGCAGCTATCTTGGAAAAGTCTTTGATAAACCGACGATAATATCCTGCTAATCCAAGAAAACTTCTCACATCAAATGCATTCTTAGGTCTAACCCAATCCTGGATTGCTGCCACCTTAGCGGGATCAACCGCTATCCCATTTCCAGAGATAACATGGCCTAAGAATCTCACTTCACTCTTCCAGAAGTGACACTTCGAAAACTTAGCCTTCAGCTGATGTTTCCGCAAGATTTTCAAAACAATCCTCAAGTGTGTCTTGTGTTCCTCCTCAGTTCTGGAATAAATCAGAATATCATCCACGAACACAAGCACAAACTTATTCAACTGATCTCTGAACACTCTATTCATAAGATCCACAAAATATGCTGGTGCGTTAGTCAATCCAAACGGCATTACCAGCCACTCATAAAAACCGGATGGTGTCCTGAAAGCAGTCTTCGGCACACTATCCTTTGCCACCCTTAACTGGTGAAATCCCGTTGCCAAATCCATCTGAGAAAACACCTTAGCCTCGTGAAGCTGATCAAACAAGTCATCTATTCTCGGCAATGGATACTTGTTCTTCTTAGTCACCTTATTCAGCTCACGATAATCAACACACAACCTCAACGATCCATCCGCTTTGGTTGCGAACACAACTGGTGCACCCCATTCGAACACACTACGCCGAATGAATCCTTTCCGTAAAAGGTCATCAACTTGCACCTTCAACTCTTGTTGTTCCCTAGGCGCCATCCGCCTAAGAGGCATCACAACGGGTCTGGCTCCCTTAACTAGATCAATACGAAACTCGATCTCTCTATGCGGCGGTAACCCTTTGACCTCGTCAAAGACATCCTCGAATCCATTCACGATTGGCACCGATGACAGTCCATCCCGTGGAACAACCAGCGAATACATGAAGCTCATGAAGACGCCTTCCTCATGCTTACATCGTATCACAACCTTTCGCCCTTCCACATTCCCGACTGTCACCTCCAGCCTCTCACAATCAATCCTTGCCGCATACTTCCTAAGCCAGTCCATACCCAAAATAATTCCGAACCCCGCAAAGTTCAGAACAAAGCAATCACAAACAAAAGAGCAATCATGACTCGATATAACTAGACCACGGCATAGCATACACAAACAAGACGAACCCCCAACTGGATTAGTCACTACCAATGGTCTATCAACAATATCCGGTTCCAAACCCAACCGGTCTACTAACTCATTACAAACAAAAGAATGAGACGCTCCAGTATCAAATAACACTCTAACTGGAATACCACAAATGGAAAGAGTACCTTGAACCACAACACTCTTCCCCTTCTCCTCAGCAGTAGGAGCTTTCGAAGACGATGGAACAGCCCCCAAAGCATAAGCTTGCACAACCTGCCTGTCCTTTATCGGTTCCGGACAGTTCTTCTTAATGTGCCCCAGCTTATCACAGTTGTAGCACTTCAACAACACCTTTGGATTCTTGCAATCCTTGGAGAGATGGCCCTTCTGCCGACAATTATAGCAGGTCTTTTCCCCCTTCAGCTTCTTCTGACCATCCTTACCCTTCTGCTGTTGCTGCTTCCTCTTCTTGTTTCCACCCCGCTGTGGTTTAGACTCCTCCTTGGTCACAGCAACAACAGATACTTCCTTAGGAAACAAACTCTCGTGCCTGAGAGCTTTCTCCACCAGCTTCTCAAATGGATCGTCCAGATGATCCACCAACTGCCTTCCAAGATAACTGTCCAAGCCTGTCACAAACTTCTCATTCTTCTGATAAGAAGATTCAACATACGACCGAGCATACTTGGACAAGGCCTCAAACTCAGAAACGTACTCAAGAACCGATCTCCCACCTTGCTTGAGCTCAACAAACTTTTTAAACAAAACAGACTTCTGAGCTATAGAGATAAACTTGGCTTCAAATCTAACTTGGAATTGCTCCCAAGTAATCTCTTCTTCTGGAGTGTCTATGGTGATAGAATTCCACCAATCAGCAGCTCTCCCTTGAAGCTGTCTCGATGCAAGCTTCCTCTTAGTTGCATCCTCAATTCCTAAATCTCCAAAGATCCTCCTACAAGCATCCATCCATCTCTGCACTTCAATGGTCGATTCCGTCCCTAAGAAAACCTTTCCTCCAAGAGCAGTATAGTCCTTACACAACTTAGCAAAATCCACCGATCTTGGAGCTTGAACTTGAACTCCAACATCTACAGATGGCCCTGGAGCTGGTATCCTTCTCATGATAGAAGTCATCATAGCTTCAAACATAGCTCCATAATTAGCAACTCCTTCAGCGGCACGGCCTTCCCTTGCAGCTGGTCTCCCTCTTCGACTCATCCTTAATATCTACAAAAAGGAATGACTTAGAACACCTTGAGAAACGACTGCATAAGGAGTTCAAATCCTTCTAAACTACTATATTATATAGTAATCATTCATCAAAATACAATTACGTCTCTCATACGTAGTCACGTCAGCGAGCGTTGGCTAAAATCGATTAACCAAAGCTCTGATACCAAATGTGACGACCGCCCATGACTCCCGCACCAAAACAAGGAAATAATGCGCTGAAAGTGTGCCAGGCAGCCATGGACGATAGTCAAGGGTAGAATAAACTTCGTAGACTCTATCGTAAAACTCACAGCGCATGGATAAAATACAATAAAGAAATATAATATAGTGAAGCTCCCATAGAACAGAATATCATCATCTAATCATAATAGCTTTATACATGGTCTGAATCATGAATACAAGAAGCCTCACTACATAGCACTCAGAGTAATCAACAAACAGCGGAATATCCAGTACATAGAATATGAAAATAATATGCAAAGCCTCCTGCTCGTCTTCGTCATCATTAGCGTGAGCCACTAAGATCAGCACCTGTCACCTGTCACCTAGTCTGCCCATCCCAAACATGGATGAACAGCCCAAGGTAATAAGAGGAGACATAAAACCTTGAGTCAGACAGAGTCTTAGTGAGCATTAAATCAACTATCAAACATACCAAAAGAGCATAAGGGATAAAAGGAATAGGAACCCAAATCATCCCACTCCACCTCTTTCTACAGTGATAGCCTCCAGACACACACTAAGGAGAAGCAAGCATAGCAAAGCAGATAATTAAAGTAAAGCAATAATCACTCGAGTCAAGGTCGATGTTTTCCAAATACAAACCCCCAAGGCCTAAACCAAGATCAGATAAGCACCTAGAAAACACCGCTCTTGAGACCGAATGATGATACAACCAAACATCCATGACTCCGGCTATCATTGTTATCATTGCCTTGATTTTATCGTTAATTGAATGACCAACTCATCTTTCAAACATCCGTCAAGGGGTAATGGCAACCCCCGGTTCTAGACATAACTCCGCACGTCCTCGTGACCCGTGCCTAGGTATAACGAATCTACCTAGAGTACTAGCACGTCATCATGACCCGCGCCTGGGTATAACGGATCTACCCAACGTACTCTTGCTTTGAGCTTGCTAGAACCTTCAATAACGATAAGATCTCAGCCTTCTAGTCATCCTCCTCGACGACTATTCCCATTATAGCTCAAGCACCTCTCGAGTAACCATTATCCACCAACTCGAACCGCATCATCGAGTAATCAACATGCTTGGGATGATCCCGTCTGGATTAAACCAAGGCTTCCACATCATGCTTTGCTCCAACGCATCCTTAGCAAAGTCCATCTCATCATCATACTTCGCCTCAACATATCATGGCAAAGTCCATTTCGTCATCATACTTTGCTTCCTCTAACTATAGCAAAGTCCTCGAACCCATCCATATGAGCTTCATCATCCGCTTCATATGCCACAGCAGCTTTCACCATTCAAGAGCCTTTCCACTTAGCTTTTGAATCATCTTCAACCATCTTGTCCCAAATCAACTACAAGCTAACTCGAGACAATCAAATCAATCATACATCCAAACAATCAAGCATTCAAACGAGATCTAATCAAGCAATATCAACTATAATGGCAATTTCGTAAATAAACGAGCATAAGTCTAACATATATGAAATCATGGATTTTAGCATAGATCTATCAAATATAAAACATGGGTTTTGTCTCTATAACTTGTTAATTGAACTTGCTTAGGTAAACATCTTCAAAAGTAATGAATCTAGTCTTGGAACTAAGAAAAATGCATAAAATCTCTAACTTTAACACTCAAACAAGCCACCAATCCAATATACTCCTTCGGGTCTGCGTGAGAGATAACTACCACTCACCGAATCGCCCAAACACTTCAAAAGAAACCCACTTCAGATCTGGACAGCAAATACCCAAGCTTGATCCGGAAAGATCTCGCTTCAATCGATGAAATCTCACTCGAACGGATGAAGATCTTCAACTTTGGCCCTTGAATCTTCGATCTTGGATGGATGTTAGAACTAGATTGGAATGGAGAAAAGGAGATGAAGAAATGTTGTAGTCGAGCTCTCAAAATGGCAGCACTTCGTTGCTTCAAAATCCGGTGCCAAAAAAAATGCACAAGTGGTCACGTATTTATAGGCTGAATCGCCCCCCCTTAGGTCGCTCAGTCCATAACCCGCGCTCGGTCTTAGGTCGTTGCCGACCTAACATGTTACGACTCATGACCAAAATTCCCACGACTCACGACCTAACGACTCAACGGCTTACGACTTATCAAACCCAACGACTCAACTGGGAAACGACTTATAAATGTCACGACCTAACGCTAATAGGCTCACGACCTAACAGGCAACACGAGTTACGACCTATCATTAAGTCGCTAACGACTTAGCATGTGCCGACCTAACTCTTAGGCGACCTAAGGCCTTAACTCGTACCAACGACTCAACCAAAACTCGGGTTAACTAGGTCGTTAACGACCTAACTCCAAAGCCCCTCTACAACCTATAAGATCCAACGGCTCACAATCCCTATGACCTAAAAAGAACGCAGATCCGCTAACTCGTAAACGAGTTACGACTTACGACACAGCGAGCAACTAAGTCGCACACACGATCTAACGGTCCTAAAGCTGCGCGACTTAAAATGAATGCAGATCCACGATGCCGCGACTTAACTTCTTAACGACCTTCCTACCCTAACGACCTAACACCTTAAGTTGCCAACGACTTAACTCGTAAGCCGCTGCTCCACCTAACTCGCTCACACACTAACTCGCTAGCCCCTAAGTCGGTCAAAACCTTAAGTCGCTAGCCCTTAACTCATCCCAAACCACAAGTCGTAGCACACTAACTCACTAACTCTTATAACTCGTTAACGACTTAAAACCCTATTAACTCGAACACGACTCAACACTTAACACGTTAGCTCGTAATTCCTTAAGCCTTAACTTGTTAGCACTAACACGCTAACTCGTCCAAACCTATAGGTCGCTCCACTCGACCTACTCTCACACGACCCAAACAACACACGAGTTAACCTCCCATATGACTTAGGCTAGGGATAACATAACACTAACGACCTGTAAATTCTACGATATATCGACACGTAAAATACGGGTCGTTACAAATATTTTTATTTATGATTTAGTTGATTATATCGCTGTCTCGCTTGTTTTACATCTATTTGATTATTATATTTTGTCTATGCGCTATGAGATGTCCTACAGGTTTTGTACTTTGTATTTCTATTTAATTTGCACCTTTAGCGATCATATTGCATCATCCAGGTACCGCCGCAATGTACTATACAGGTAATAATGGATGCTAGAGGTATAGGACGGTCATCACAATGAAGGAACCCGGAAGTTTAAGTTTGAAAATCAAAATTCAGGTGAAGTAAAGCTAATTGGTGTCGAACCTTTCTTGCAACTAGAAGATATTTAACCACTCTTCGTACATGTTAACTAGCCAGAAGAAGGAGGACAAAATGTAAGTTGAGTCCCTAATTTGGTACCGAACTATGCCTCTCAACTCGACGTCGAGTCAAGTTCGCTAGGATAGTAAACCATACTCAAACAAATTAAAGGGCACATTGAATACAAAGTAAAATATAAAGTCAAAGGATAGGGGCCAACATAATATCCTGAAGGAAATAAATAAATAGTGCTAAGAACTCAAATAATTGGATACACCACAACTTGGCAACGAGTTATGAAGCACAACTCGGTATCAAGTTGACAACGAAGGGGTGATCAAGTCATGATCTCCCTCCAAAGTTTCCTCTTGAACGTAAAGAACATAGGTAGCAAATATTGAAGACAAGTTAGTTGATCTTCTTCTATAAATAGGAGGAGAGGTACATAAAAACGAGGTCCTTTTCCAACTTTCTTAATTATTAGATTTTAATCTGAGACTCTATTGGATTCTTACTCGAGTTGTAAGTAACTGAGTTGCATTATCACTGTTGTAAATAAAGTCAAAAATCATCAACAAAGTTGATAATGGATATAGTTATTTTTGTTAGCCGAAGCAATATAAATCTCTTGTATTATTTCCTCGTTTTTAATTTATTTATTTCTATAACTAATGCTTATGTATTGTTATCTTACTTTTAAATTAAGCTAAATTCAAACAAGTCAGGTTCATTAAATGGTTAGGAAATGAGCTAGGCATCATAAATATTAACTTTGGAAACTAAAATCCAATCAAAGTCCAAAGAGTCGATGCAGAACCTTGTCAGCCGTCTTTCTTACCAATTGTAGATGGCTAGCCATTTTCTAGATGAATTAAGTAGTGAAGGGAGACTTTACGGAATACAACTTTAAAGATCAAGTTGGTATCGAGTTAAACCCTCAAATCAGTACCGAGTTGAAACCCACAACTCGATACCGAGTCATGAAGTTGACTCAACATAACTACTTCAAGGAGTTGAAGAATTAAAGCATAAAAATGATAAGTCATGAGTCGATGCCAACTTGTGAGCCTCGACTAGGTATCGAGTTGAGAAGTAAGATGCCGAGTTGGCCATGATCTCTTTCTAGAGACTTCTGCCAGACATAGAAAAAGTAAGGGGAAGGTTTAGAGCTTATTTCGCTGATCTTCATCTACAAATAAGAAAAGAGGGGCACTGTAACACCCTGATATTTTATGGGAAATATAATTAAAAAGAAATTAAAAATACATTTGGTACAGTGGTAAAGGCGCATGTTGACTTCCTTAGTAACAAAGGATCAAGTCCCGTTGTCGCCCAAAATGTAGAGCGACTTTTTTTAGCTGGTTCGTTTCCAGCAATTTTCTACGTATTTCAGTGTTGTTTCTGACATGTGGCGGCTTTCCATTCGCTCCAGTGATATAATAGGATGAGATGGCAAAATTTTATTGGTTGAGTGATGTGTATGGGCTAGAATGGATAACAATTAAGTGTGTGAAAGAACCAGATTTAATCTAAAATAATCTAATGGATTATATTCACTCAAACAATCTATAAATAAACCATCTAACCAAAACCTAGTCTCTTTTTCAGCCGTCGCCATAATTCTACAGTAAAATTAGTGTGTATTATTCTTCCTCCTTTTCTCTACTAAATAAACAAATCTCTACCAAATTAAATTATCTATATATATTCAAGCAATTTGGGGAGTTTAGAAGAATCAAAGGGAGGATGATTAAAGCAATGCTTTTTTCAAATTTATACAAGCTCAAGTGCCAGGTGAGTGGGAATTAATATGAAATAGAAAAATAAAGTAGTTCAATTTCAGTATTTTCTGGCATGTTAATATGAATTAATTTCTGTTATTAATTGAGAATAGATGTAAATTTCTTGAAACTTCTTCATTTTCTTTTACTTCTCAAATCTAATTCATGTTTGGTTTAAAATATAGGACATATAAATTGTCTGCTCACGTTTTATGGCATAAATAAGATTGAAATTTATGTAAATTATTTTATCTTCTCCTTCTACCACTTCTCAATTCTATTTCATGTTTGGGTTAAAATTTAGAACAAACAAATTATTATTCATGTTTCGTGGTGTAAATAAGATTCGTTTAATTAAATTGAATTAGAATTGTTATTCAATTTCTAATGGAAGAACAGGTTAGTGAATAAATTTAGAACATGTTACTTGAATTACCTGGTTCGAGTGCTGGGATTGGCACTACAAATTCAGGCTCAGGTATCAGTACTTTTTCAGGTAGTACTTTTTCTACTTATGCTTTAGACTGTCTTTCTTCTGTTGTGTTTAGTCAGATAGCCAGAGGCACTTCTTTTATTTTTTATGATATGGAGCTAGATAGGGATTATATTAGACGTAAGGAACAAGAGAGGGCTAGCACAGTTAGTTTATGAGGATCATTAGTTGGAACATTATGGGTTTAAATGATTTGAATAAATGTGATAAGGTTAGATTGTTCTTTAAAGATTATTCTATTGACATTGCTCTTATTCAAGAAACCAAAATTAATTTCCCTTACATTCGTTTTTTAGAATTATCACTTTAGGAAATGGTTTTTTTTACCTTCTGCGGGTTCTTCAGGGGCTTAATGATAGGTTGGCGTGATAATTTCTTTAAATTGTTACAATGCATTGTTAAACATCATTCTCTTCATGTTATTCTTATCAATCTTTCTGATAATTCTCTTTTAAGTATTTCTAATGTTTATGGGCCAAATTCTAAAACTAATAGGAGAATTTTATGGAATGAATGTCTAGAATTTAGATCATTTGCCTCGGGGTCTTGGATTTTGGGGGGTGATTTTAATGTTACGCGTTTCTTTGGTGAGAGATATCCTAGGGAAGGGGATTACTCTGCTATGGAGGAATTCGACCAATTTATTATTAATTCTAACTAGATTGAAATTCCTCTTTCAAATAGAGAGTTTACTTGGAGTAACGCTAGAGAGTTTCCTTCCATGGCCCTTGTTGATAGATTTTTTGTTAGTGATGAAATTGAAGACAAATATCCAATTTGTAAAGTACTGGTTTTCTGTAACATCCTCGGTTTTTAGCCCAGTCTAATTTGATAGTTGAATTAATTTTTGAAATTAAATTGTGAATTAGATAGAGTTTTTTCAAAATAAAATAAAATATTAGTTATTTATAGATATTAATTTTGGGAATGAAAATTTAAATTGTGTTTGAATTTCCAAACTTGATTAGATGTATGTTTGTTTATTTATATAAATGGGTTATTATTTGAAATTTGATTCGAAGTCTAAATATAAAGTATTGAAAATAAATTTGATATGGAATTCAAGAATGAATATTTTAGAAATAAAATTGGATTTATTAATTTTATATTTCCAAAGGACTAATATATATGGATATATATAATTATTTATTTGTAATGAATAATTTTATTTCAAATCATTTGTTTTAAATTGTATAAGTACAAAATAGAATGTAAGGAAACAAAATATATAAACATATTACATAATTACGATAAAGTAAAGATTTAAAACTAAAATATAAACATAAATCTATAAAAAAATTCAAGACATGGATATAAACATAAATTTTGTCTCAAATAACATTTGTAACATATTTACTCAAACAATTAACAAGTGTTCACCCATTTAAACAAGTGGAAAAAGATAAATTTTCTTTTAATTTAAATTTATAAAACATGCATAAAAAGAAAAGGAAACTAGGTTTCTCAATGACCATTCTCAGTTTAAACATCACAAGTCTGAAAACTCAAAAATAGTATAATGAAGATCAAAACAAAAATTCAAAAACTGAAATAAATCAAAGTCTGGAAAATCAAACTACAATCTAAAGCAACAAGATCAAACAAAATGAATCAAGCAAACCTAAGAAATTCAAAGATAAAGCAAAACCAAGATCTGATCATTTCAGATTTAAAAACAAGTTAAAGATCAAGGGCAAAATAATCTCCAAAATCTGAAAAAAAAACTGGAAGCTTTTCTGAAATCATCAAGCTTCAAGTGATTCAAAGTTTAACAAAAAGTAAAATGTAGATTCAAAGTTAATCCAGAACAGTAAGCAAGTTGATGATCATATCATCGGTAAAACATTCAACTCAGTTTAAAAGTAAATCCAACAAGCAAAAAATTCAAGGATCAACATCAAGTCAAAACAAGGCAGATCAAAACACTTCCAGATTTCATTCCAGTCCTCTGTTCTTCTTTCCAAGGTGAGCAAACCTTCAAACCCGTATATATGAATCTTCATTTTCCTGTGATAATGCATGTGTGTGATAATTATTTTAATTATAAATGAAAATACATATGTATCAATTTAAAGGATGCCTGAGTATGTATGTATTTATTCCTCTGTGTGTTCAACTGACTAAAGAAAAAAAGGGAAAAAAATCATATCTCTCCATATAAATGAATTTAAGCTATGAATCCTAAAAAGAAGATGATAATAACAATGTTACTTCATTTTTAAAATAATTTCGAGTGAAATTATTAAGTATTTCTCTGGCAGTATTGAATTGTACAGTAGGAACAATTATATCCAAAAATTCGACGAATATAATTATAAGTTTCATGTATATAATCTGGTTTGCGTTCAAAAATAATGATTTTTGGTAGTCAAATTATCAATTTTGAGTTTGTCAATGCCAAGAATTTTGAGTTGAACGAATAATGGGTTTTTCGTCGATTTTCGATGATCGGCGAGGATTCGTGGCTCAGGGTTGTGGCCAAAGTTGGGTGGGAGGCTGGCAAACTCGAGAAAAATACTCAAAGCGTTTATAAATGATCGAGGTTGTAGGATTATGATGGTTTAGGGTTTGGAGACCAGTTTGAGTGGCTGTTGAATTCAAGGATTGATCTTATCAATTTTGCATCGAGTTGCATCGGTCTGAGGGGAAAGGAAAGAGGGGACTTCGGCGAGGCTATGGTCGTGGTGGCGAGGGTCCTGATGGCCAGAAATGGCGAAAAAATGGAAGAGTTGGTTGGTCGAGTTGCACCAGTTTTTGATGATTTGCTCGATTTCGAATGCTTGTCGAATTGAGAGATCTGAGTGTTAGAGAGGGATGAAGGCATGTGCGTCGACGTGTCAGAGATTGTCACGTTGATCGGAATCGCTCCGATGAACTGTGCATATGCACACGCGAAACTCGGTGCATCTGGAAAGCATGGTAGGTGAAAAAGACGATGGCTACTCGGGCTCGTGTGCGTACAAAAGAGCATTTGGCTCGAAGCAGTTTTAAGAATGAGTTGACTCGGGTTGTTGCTCGAGAGGAGTTGGGTATTGCTCGGGTAAAAACAAGTTTTGCTCGGGTTTGTTAACGTAATACGAAAAACAGTTTCAAACTTCAAAGAAAAATCGAGTTAAACGATTTGTTAACCATTTTTCCAAAGTAATTAATGTTTATTAAATTTGGAATCTATTAAAGGTTTGAAATAATATTATTGTGAGTTTAAAGTATTTCAATAGATATATAACTATAATTTATAAGTTTATTTTCAATACACTTAACAATTAAGAGGTTAATTGAAAAGATAAAATGTTTTTGGTTGATAATTAACTTAAAAATCTAAGTTAATTTATGAAATAATAATAACAATTTTTCTTTTAAAGATTAAATGTTTTTAAAGATAATTGATAAATCATTACTTTGTGTAATTAAATCAAAGATAATTACTTAGTGTAATTACATTTAAGGACAATTATTTTATTAAGGTTAACTGATTTTTTAATTAATTAAGGATAATTAATTAAAATGACAATTAATTAAAGGTTAATTTATTTATGAAAGTGATTAAAGAATGATTAATTATAGTGGTTTGTAATTAATCAATATCAGTTAACCAGGATTAGTATATTATTCATAAGTAATTAATTTGATCAGATAATTGATTAATTTTACTTATAGATGTTTGGATTTTATGAAATGCTTTGAATTATTGGGTATTCCTGATATGTGATGTTTTGCGGTATGAATTATCCTGCTTTGTGCTATGATCTGTAATGAAATTTTTCATCTATGATGTAATTTATTCATCTATAATGTAATTTATTTATCTGCGATGAATGTATATTATTTATCCGTGAATCTGTGAATGTAAGATAAGCGTTTAGTTTATACCACTTATTGATATTGATGTGCTTTAATCTGTGATGTGATGATTGTTGTTATTGCACTATTGTGTGTAAAACCACCTGGACTACACTATACACACACAAATATGGATTTCACATGGAAATCGGTTAAGTCACAGATTTTTGAAATAATTTCAAAATTGAATTTTTGAATCCAAATGGTTTTGGAAATGGATTGGGTTTAAAGTGAAAAGCTTTTGAAAAGGAATTCCAAAGATAAAAGTTATTTTTGAACAACTTGATTTAGTTTTGAAATTTAATTTGAATTTGAATTCAAAATTTAAAAATTGAATTCTATGTTTAAAAAATTATGATTTAAAAAGTTTATACATGTTTATACGGATTTTTAAACCTTTTTTAAAAGTATTGTTTCGGAAATTTGAATTTAACCCAAGGATTTTAACTTGTATAAATGTAATAAGGATTTTTTTCCGAAATTAAAACTATTTGTTCCGAATAACAGAAGCTTCCATATAAGGAATGTATTTCCAACTTGTGTTAAAGGGATTTCAATTTTGAAATGAAATGGTTTCTAAGTTATGAATGAATCTTTGGAAATGGGTTTTGAAAGCTATAAGTTAAATCTTTGATTTAAAGATTGAATGGGTTAATCTAATTGAAACGGAAATTATTTTGAAATCCACAAATGGATTTTTGTGAAACTGGGTAAACTTTGTGAATTAAATGTTTTTTTAAAGATTTATAAATGGTAATATGTTTAAAACCATTTGAAAGAAATGTTTTCAACCTCTCTATAAAAGATTTGAAACGGGAATTGTTTTGAAAGGCTATGAATGAATCTTTGTTAAAAATTGGCGATCCTTGTTTTAAATTGAAAGGGGATTTTAATGATAAATCTTTTGTTTAAAGTTTAAAGTGTGGAAATTGTTTAAACCATTGAAGGTTTTTGAAATAAATCTTTTTGTTTAAAAGATTGGAAATGGAAATTTATTTTAACTATTTGAATGAAAGGTATTGGGCTTTAAGCTATGATTTAACTGAGACCCCAGTATCCATATGATTTTTTAATATTGCGCTCGTTATTCGGTTTAGCCGAGAGGACCTTTGTGTCATGTAACCCATTCCGAATAATGATACGACGTATATGGATAGCATTTGAAGACAGGTGGTGAAGACCGGGTATTTTCAAAAACGAAAGGATTACCTGTCGATTTTCTCTGCATCATGGCTCCGGTATAGAGATTCCTTAAGTGATGGGAACTCCGATCGAGATTAGGGATATCCGAATGTGCAAGGGCTTCTTTGGAAGTGCCTTCGGTTCTGTTCGAACCCGGAACAGACTTGTATGGATGTATGTATGACGTTACACTTTGAGATGTAAAGCTGGTTTCTATCAAATACATTTATGTTTTGTAGCGGAGATTTATTCTCTTAGCTTAACACCCTTCTATGAGACGTAGAGCTCCGAGGTTATGTAGTTGATGGCTACTAGTGATACATTCCCAATTTGGTAATGTGGCATACGAAGTGCTGCTGATCGTTTGTTGATCGAAGCATGGCTTTGTGAAAAAAGCATAGCTTTGTGGACGAGACTTCGTCGAGCCTCACAACTCGAAAATGGTCGAAACAGGAATGTTGCGGCAAGGTTTTTAGGGGCCGCGCCCCTAGGGTATGTCCATTTCCTTCTGGATAGGAGATGGTATCATGGTATGGATCCCAGATATTTAACATATGGGGTTACTGCAAATTTATTACTTTGTGGTTATTGGTGTCGAGTGCTCGGATAAAGGTTGGTAACGACCGGGAATGGCATAGCTCGTGTGTTAGTTACCTAGTTACAGCTTGGTTAAAGCGTGAGGTAGCGTCGTCCTTGTTTGGCAGAGATCCGGTTAGGTTCTCGGGGGCGTCCTTCCAGAAGCATTCCATTTCGGTGTGGGAAGTTCCTTAGCCTGACCATTTATTGGAAATCCAATCATCCAATACGCGCCCTTTTCGATTTCAATTGTATAACCTGCCATTCTTAAATGGTAGCTATAGTAGGCATACGACAAATTGTGGTATGATGGCTAAGATTGATATTGTACTTTCGAAATGTTTTCTGCACTATGCACTAATAATAATATCAAATGGTTTTCGCATATCAAGCATTTTTGACTGTCATAAGGAGAAATCTCATCCAAGTGTGTGCTTGCATTATGTGTGTGGCGGGAGGCTTTATGGCAGTTTCATATTCCAAAAAGCATCGCGGATTTCAACTTTTAAAATCTTTGTTGTTGTTTTAAAGATAAAACTGTTTTTGTTTGCTCATACCAGTCCCATGACTGATTTGGAGTTTATTGTTCCCTTCCTAAACTCTGCATGCCCACAATTTTCTACACGGACAGTCTAGAGTTTGGTTTTTCAGATAGTAGACATAGATATCGATTCGGTAGCTTTCAGCTTTCTCTTTGGTATTCTTTGGAGACTTTGGATATTGAAGTCTTTGGTCAGGACGACTGATCTTGCTTAGCTTGGTGAAACGTGATGAGGGGTTCTCGCTAATGGTTTGAGTTTTGGCTTTGGAGCATTGGATTGGAGTTGCAGTTTGATATTGGAGTTATCTCTTTTGCTATTTGTTTTCCGCTGTTGTTTATTATCTCTGATATCGATCATTGTTGTATATTTGGATATTGTATCATTGGAGTTGTATATGATATTCATTTCCTTTCTTCCGCTGTGTTGTTATGCTTGATGTGTTATAAGCTCCGGCGAGCCAGATTCGACATTTGAATCTGCGGCATTCGAGTATAAGTGAAGTACGGGTGCCGATTTTCGAAGGTCGAGTCCAGACCATCACATTTTCCTTTTACCTTATCGGATCATTGTCCTATTATACTTACTTATGAGTATCATAGAGCTATTTTTAAGAATTTTAAGTTTGAAAAATGTGGCTTTTGGATAATAACTTTGTGAATCTAGTTGAAGGTAAATAGGTTTCTTTGAGTTTCCATAATATCAGAAATATGGATAACTCTGCAAAAGCTTTTGTTTCTAAGCTTAGAGATCTTAGGATTTTCCTTAAAAATTGGAATAAAAATGTTTTTGGTAATTTAAAAATAAAAAAGATAATATTATTAATGAAATGCTTAAAATTAATAAGATAGAAGAATCTAGACCTCTAAATTTAGGTGAATGTAATGTTCTTTCTAATTTAAAAGAGGATTAAATTCTATTTTAGAAAAGGATGAGGTTATGTGGAAACAACGATCCAGAATTCAATGGATCAATGAAGGTGATAACAATACTAAGTTTTTTCATAATATAGACAATGGTAGGAAATGTAGTAATACAATTAACTCTATTTTGTTAATAATATTGAACCTGTTGATCAAAGAGATCTTAACAAGGCTTTTACAGATTATAAAAGGATATTTTTGGTTTAAAATTAACAATAGAATCAATGTAAGACGGTCGGATCTATATCCACCCGATTCCATTGTTGATTTATCAAAGTTAGATTATCCTTTCTCTGAAGATGAAATTAGAAAAGCTATTAAAGACATACCCAGTGATAAATCACCGGGACCAGATGGGTTTCCTATTTTATTTTATAATACTTTTTGGGATGTTTTAAAATTCGATTTAATTAATATGTTCAACGATTTTTATAATGGTAGTTTACAATTAGGGAGATTTAACTTTGCAAATGTTATTTTACTTCATAAAAAAGCAGGTGCTAATAATTCAAAGGATTTTAGACCTATTTCTTTGATTAACTGCTCAATTAAAATCTTTTCTAATGTTTTAGCTAATAGACTTAGTAAAAGAATGAACGAATTAATTGATTGTTCTCAATCAGCTTTTATTAAAGGTAGAAATATCACGGATGGAGTGGCAGTTTTTCAAGGATATATTAATTTCTAATGCAAGAATAACATTACTTGTGCGATTTTGAAACTTGATTTTGCTAAAGCTTTTGATTCGGTAGATTAGAATTTTATTGTTGATATTTTTCATGCTAGAGGTTTTGGACCTAGATGGATCAATTGGATTATGACTTTGCTTAGAACCGGAAACTCTAGTATTATGGTTAATGGTATTTTAGGTAATAAAATTCAATCTAAGAGAGGATTAAGGTAAGGAGATCCTTTATAGCCTTTATTATTTAATTTAGCTGCTGATGTTTTTGCTAAAATTATAAAAAGAGCAGTGGATAATGGATCTCTAGGTAGTGTTGGAAATGAAATTTCGCGTAATGGTATATTGGTTCTCCAATTTGCCGATGATACCTTACTTTTTTCTTCCCATCTGCCTAGGCACATTATAACTCTCAAGTTTATTATTTACAATTTTGAACTTTTATCAGGTTTAAGAATTTTTTTTTGATAAAAGTTCAGTGTTAGTCTTAAATGATTTTGAAAATGTTGAAAACTTAGTTGCTAATACTCTAAATTGCAAAACTATGAGCTTTCCTTTTGATTATCTTGGTTTTGTGATTAGGCCCTCCAAACTCAAGCATGGAGATTGGTTTATTATTATTGATAAAATTAAGAATAAGATTTCTAACTAGAATGGGAGATATTTATCCACAGCAGGAAGGCTTGTTTTAATTAATTCGGTTTTATCAGCCCTTCCGATTTATTGGATGTCCATGCATTTATTTACGGATTGGGTTATTGATAAAAATTGACAAAATTAGAAGAGACTTCCTTTGGAGTGGGGAAAATTCTAATAATAATATAAAGTGTCTGGTTAAATCGGAGACCGTTTGTAAAGTCAAGAAGGAAGGTGGTTTAGGGGCTATTAATTTGCGTAATATGAATTTATCATTGCTAGGTAAATGGTTATGGAAGTTTAAAGATATTAATGATAATGCTATTTGGAAAGAGATTATTACTAAATATTACTATAATGGATATAGTAGTTTATATCAAATAATTTCTCCAGCCACTCATAATTTTTCTAATTTTTGGAAAAAGATTTTAAAATGTCTTGATAGGAATAAATACTATTGTTAATTCCGGTAACGGTGCTTCCTTTTGGCATGACCATTGGATTTCGGTCTTACCTCTAAAACTGGAATTTAAAGAGCTTTATGATATCTGTAATTTTAAGTTTGCTCTAATTAGTGAGGTTTTTTTCTCCTGATAATGATCCTCCTTGGAATTTCAGCTTTAACAGAATTTTAGTAGGATCAACTCTTAGGCTTCTTCATTTGCTTTATGCAAGATTAAATCTTTACAATATTGATAATGATAATGATATTTTTTGTTAGGAATGGGATAGAAGTAAGAAATATACTTCTAACTCTTTTTATAGATTTATTAATTTTTCAGGTACTATAAACAATTCGTTCAAATTTATTTGGAAATCAAATGCTCCTCCTAAATCTAAAATACACATGTGGTTAATATTGCATGGCAAACTTAATACTATTGAAAACTTAAAACGAAAGAACATTCATAATGATAATAAATGTTATTTTTGTAATCTGCATCTTGAAGACATTAAACGTTTATACTATGATTGCATGGATTCTTATTACATTCTTAATAATATTATCAAAATTTTCAATTTTAATGTTATAATTAAAATTTTGGATTGTGACTTTTATTGAAATAATTTTATATTTAGGTTTAAAAAGAATATTAGATTTCTACTTGACTCTTTATTCACTATTATTAGTTCGTATATATGGTCTAAAAGAAATCAAAGAATTTTTAATAATAATAATAATCATATTAATAAATTGATTATACAATTTCTTCATTCTGTCTTAATTGGATTTCTAATCCCAAATATAAATTAGCTAAGAATAATTTTTTTAAAGGGTTTCTTAATATTGTTAGCTACAATATTATTATTTTTAAACAAAAAAATTGTCTTTTTAATGACATCAGTATTAATATGAATATTTTTTCAAATTCATGCCATGATCTATCGGTTAATCATAACTTACTTATGATTAAAGATTCTTAGTTTTCTTTTAATTTTGGTTTTAATTTTTGTCCTTTTTTGGTGTAATTGTTTAGAAATATCTTAATTCTATTGTTACTAGTTTTGTCTCCTTTTTGTTTTTTTTTCTCTCTTTATATATACATATATATGTATATTATTTATATTACTATACATATATATGTATAATTCTTACTTTTTCCTTAGTCATCCCTCAGATACAGGTATGAATGAAAGGTTTCCAGGCTCTTCTTATAGGTTCCCTTATCTTCAGAGCGCATGTTTTGGTTTGTTGAGAGGCTTTCAAAGAGGATCCATGCTTCAGCTTGGCATTTCTTCACTTGTTCAGAGTTTTCCAGTGCAGATTATCCTATCCAGCATCTCGTTTATTTTCACTTCAGAGTTGAGGCTTCTTCTTTCCTTTCGATCCAGATGCATGGAGTTTTTATGCTTTGTTTTTATGTGATGCTTAGAGCTTTTGAGTTTTATGGAGAATCATTCCGGTCCAAATGCACTGAGTTTTCCTTCTTTGTTAGTTGCATGGAGCTATTAAGATGTATAGAGCATCATTCTCTCTTGTCTCTAGGTACTTCTAACACCTTTGTATCGGGTGGTGGCTATGCAGGAACTCGATATCAGGGTGTGATGGGTGGTGGCCTTGTCGGAACTCATCTTAGGGGTACCTGTTTTTTCCCTTTGTTTCTCGTTTTTAGTTTTTGTCACCTGCCAGGCATGTTGGCAGCACCTTGCTTTTGTGTTATCTATATTTTTGCATGCGTGCTCTCCTCTATTCTATAGAGGATCACACATTTTTCTCAAAAAAAAGAATATGTTACTGGAATAAAACTATGGTTTTGATTATATAATTACATAATTTTGAACATGGTTTTGGAACAAAATTGGGAAGTCTAATTGGCATAATTATTTGTTTCATATGTGGCCTAAAATCCTAAAAGTGGAATTTTGTGTAATTAAATGGTTTGTGGCTATTGGATAACAATTTTGTACAGGTTAAATCTCTAAAAGGAGAACGTAAATTAGAGTGGAAAACAATGTAAATCAAATGGATCCTAAAGGCTAGTGTAACTTTGCAACAAAGTGGTATAAAAATTACAAACAAACCATACGGACTGAATGGACATGAAATTGAAATACAATTTTTGTAAGAAAAAAGGAAATTGTGAAATAACTAAATCAAATGTAAAAATGGCCTAAAGCAGATTAATGGAAATAAACAGTATGTAAACTGTAGCGGTAAAATTAATTAAACTGGAAGTGATTTGGTAAGCTGACCTTGTAAAGATCTGGATAGGTGTTTCTTGCAGTTAAGGCCAAAATATAGTTTTGGCTGTACGTACTAGGAGTGGGTAAGTAGGTTCGCATGGATGTTTGTTACCATTCATAGACTGCTACTACGTAGGATAGATAATATCCGCAATCGTAGGCTTCTTCAAGAAGATCGACGCTGATGGATCATGATAAGTATGCTCCGACGTAGGCTTCTTTATACAGATCGTTGGAGGATTTGGCTCGGCCAACCTAGCCATGTGCGCTCTTTCGAAGGACCGACACTTTGGATTGGGGCAAGTCCATGTTGGTGACCAAGGAGATAGGAGGATAGGAGTCTAGTTTGGCGGAGCCTGAGCGCAACTTCGGAGTCCTGCGAGGCTGTTTGAGTCGGTTCCAGTTAGACGTAAGAGGCATTTAGTCACAGTGCATGGGTGAAGAGCATGACTTTCATGTTGTAGCACGTGGATAGGTAAGGATAGAAGGTCTGATAGGCCGATTGACATTTAGTATTACTGCATGGTTGACTTCCCTAGAGTGACCATAGACTTTGGCTTCTATGGAACTGTATCTAAGAAGGATGCATTATATTATTCACCCTCTGCGATTTTTGAGGAAGAACTCGGATTAATTTTTTTTATTCTTTTTGCTTCATTTTATTTCTCATTCATCAGACTTTGTTTCTGACCCATTCCTATTTTTCCTATTTTCCCCAAATCACAGGATGGAGGGTCTATATTGCAGTTCTTTGCAGCTTGGACGGTCATTGGAGCAATTGTTATCTTCTGCTTTTGTTTCATGTACTTCATTTCTCTTTTCTATACTTTACTCTATATATGGGGAACTATATTGTGAATTTCGTTATGTTTTATATTTTGGTGGAGACTACTTGGCACTTTTGGTTTCATAAATAAATTTGGGAAAATGTTGTTTTTAATGAGTTGTTTTGCTGTTAATTTATAATTAGCGAAAGTTTTCTACCACTGTAATATTTTGATCATTTTATGTTGTTGCCTTAGTCTATGTGCTATGTTATGGATTTTTATTTCACCCGACCACCCATGCTTCTAGTTATGTCCGATTTTCGAGGTGCCTAAAGGTGCAAGGTGTCACAGGCACAAAAACAGGATCTTCTCTTCAATTTTGAATTTATTAATTTTACGCCAACACTCTATTAGATTCTTACCTAAGGTATAAGAAACTGAATTGTAAAATCATAGTTGTAAAGATTCTAAAGAATCATTTAAATAATGCTTAAGTGGGCGTATGCTAGAGTATTTGTTGAACCACTATAAATTCTCTTGTATTGTTTACCTCATTTTTCATTTATTTCTTCATTAATCTCTACTTATAATCTAATCGGGTGTTTGTCCAACTTTTGATGTGAACATTTTGGTGCTTTTATTAAGAGATCTTAAAGTTCTTACTCCTTGGATCTATCTTGAACCTTTAGATTGTCATAATCCACGAATTAGATCCAAAAATTATTGTTGAAGGATTTTTAGTTGCTTGGATTTCCATAAAATCTATCATTGGATCTAAGAAAGCTATGACGCCTAGAAATACCAAAGAGAAGTCAACTACTTCTAGAACCACTAATAATGCTTAAATTGAACGCTCTCAACATGAAGAGGAGAAAATTCAACCCATTGTTGTTGAAACTCCAAGTGCACCAGAATTGGTAACTAAGTTTGATTTCGATAATGGTGATGGAAATGAACAAAAAGTTGACAGACAGCTAGAATGCTATGTTGAAGCAAATGAAGGAAAGTATGTATTTGATGACTCAGCTATCACATATATGTAGGAAGAGTCATCGGGAGTTGTCATCTTTTGATTTGGAAGTAGAAAGTTCCTATTTGTTGGACAAAAAGCATAGGAATGAAAAGCAAAAGTTGAAGAGAAGGGAAGCTGGGACTTTAAAAATAGGAATCGAAAAGGTTTAACTTAACAATTCAAAACTTGGCACCGAGTCAACACTACAACTCCGCATTAGGTTGCGACCTCAAGTGATATTTGATGACCAAGATGATGAATTTTAGGATCTAATTTTATGTAGACGTTGATCTAGTAGTGGATGTTCATAGTGGTAAGGTTAAGGCAGATGATACCGATCCACCATAGAGAGATTGTAGATACCAGATGGCTGGACAACGTTTCGCCTAGAGACAGAGGAACCTAGATGCCATAGAACTAATAAAGATCATTTGTGGAGCCTACACTCTGGACAAGCCTTGATGATCGCCATCCAATCGATATACTCATCTAGAGTATATTGCAAATACAACGAGAAGGCTGATGAATGAGAACCAGCTTAGGAGCAACAATGATTGGGGTTATTTGCCTTATAGGATCTCGTTTACTGTAAACGTTCAATGGGAGGATTAACCCAGGAGATTTTTGATGTCTACGATGCCTACATGTAACATAATGACTGATCTGAATAATATTTTATGAGGTACGAATGTTACATGGATGGTGCCAAAGAAAGTGATGATGTGAGATATAGATTTCCCTATATTTCTTGAGATAGCACCTATAATATGTTTATTCAGCTCTCGCCGAGACCCATATCTTCATTCGATCAATTGGCAAGGAAGCCTGTAGAGTAGTTCCAACTTCACATTGCTTGTGCAAAGGACGTGACTTCCTTATCAAATATTTTTTAGACTCCCGCGGGGTATTTAAAGAAATTTTTTGAGTAGGTTTAACAACACTGCGACTGAATTTAACAATGCTAAGATATTGCTGATGACATTAATTAATGGAATTCATCCCGATACTGATTTTGGTAAGTGGATGAAAATGAAACTGCCATTGACCATGGAGGAGTTTATTAGAAAGTGACCCAATGCCTATGTTGAAATTAGGCCAGCCCGTAGTGGAGTTGTAAGGTAAATTTCAAAAAAAACCATTTTGGATTCTTTTGGACCTATGTATTCTAAATGTAAATTAGATTTAGTCAAATAAAATTTTAAATAGAATCGATATCATTAATTTGGTTAAAAGGAATTTTAAATTTAATTTAAATTTGTATGTAATTTGATGAATGTATCAAATACATTCATGTGGTAAAAGCAACATATAAGAAGTACATAATGTATATATACACACACAGACAAATATATGTATGTATGTATGTATGTATGTATGTATACATGTATGTGTATGTATGTATATGCTAATAAACATGTAGAAATTTAGTGATAGAAATCTTTTTTTCTTTTTTTAACACAAATAATTAAATATGGGAAGACAGTGCCATAAAGGTAGAGAGAAACATTTCATCTTTCTCTTTGTTTAAATTAATTGAATCATTAAATGACATTTACTACAGAATTCACACATCCTTTTATTCTTTAAATTTTATTTTAAATCATGTAAGAAATAGTAACATACGTATGTATAAGTTCAACGCACATTTATACATAATATATTAAAATGTATCTTAACGATAAACAAAAGTTAATATGTGTTTACATAAAGGACAATTAATGAATTAAGGTAGACATTTATGAAGAAGGAAAAGTGGAGGACTTCCCTCCTTCTTTTACTCATTCAATCAATATCATTTCAAATCAGTAATTAAATTCTTAAACATATATGTATTTAAAATTAATTTTGACTATTCTCATATTTTGAAATCTAGAATTAAGAAACATAAATCTAGTTTCATCTTAGGAAGAATTATAAAGTTAAAATTATGATTTTACACAAAAGTAAATTTTATAAACCTTGAATTAAAACAACACACTCACACATATACATAATTAACTACAAGCTACGTTTTAAAGTTAAAATAAAAAAGGGAATATGTAAAGTTTGTGATTCAGCATGTGTTAGAATTTGAAGTTCACAAATTTACACAAAAGTCTGATTATAGTTTTTCTAACTTTCAAACAAACGTGCACATAAACAAAAGAAAAACTATTCAAACAACATTCACATAAAACTTATATTCGACTTTCAGTTAATTTCAAATAGACAACATATGTAATTTATACGGGCTAAAAAAAATACTATCATATAAGTAAATAATTTCTAAAACAAGAGCAAAAGGGTCAACTTAGCCACATATAAATTTATGGTAAAATTTCAGATCTAAACTGTATGAACATCATAAAGAACTAATTGAATGAGATATAACATGTCATGGCTCTAATGCTAAGAAGATGAAAATAAAACGAGAATAACACAAAGTGGATCTAAAATCAAATTAATATTGTAAACATATATTGTTAAAGAAGATGTGACAAAAAAAGGGAAATAGTTCAGCTTAAATAGATAAACTTATATTCAAATGTGATATGCAAAAGATCTAATCATACGAATAAGAGGATTGTAAGAATAAATAAAAAGTAATTTTTACCTTAAAATGTAGCCAAAAGAGCACACCTTAAATGATAATATCTCCTCAGATATTCGACATCCACACCCAATCAGTGCAAGAGGTTGGTAAAATTAGGGCCGTCAAAACAGATCATAACCCATTTTCCAACCCAATAACCCTAATATTAAATGGGTTGGGTGTAAACTGTTTAATAGTTTGTTTTTTTACCCGACCTGTTTATAACCAACGAAGAAAACTCCCAAAGCAACCCAACCCGCTTACCCATCCAACCCAAATTCTAATTTCTCTGTCGGCTAAATCCGCAAAAGATGATGTAACAAAAGAAGCAATTTCTTCTAATCTTTGATAAAACCTTTTTTGGGATGACGACGCGATCTCCTTTTTGTTGTTTGGAAATCGCCCGAGTTTGCCTGAGATTTCTCCACCTTCGTTCGCCCACAGTAAGTTCTTACCATTATTGTTATTTTCTACCTTATACTGAACATCAAGTGGCACCAAACACCAAACTCTCAAGATGCAAAAATAATCAGCACTGATAGCTATATTGTTTGTGTTCGGGATCCTAGTACTATAAGATTTGTATGCAAGTGTTCTTTACTGTCCCATATTTGGTCTTTGGTACAATAATGATCATATATCCAGACCAACTGAAATAATACCTTTTGATTTATTCCAACTGATGGATTTTGACTTTAGAAGCAAAGATGTTATCTTTTGATTCACCTTTTTTCCAGTGTACTAAAATTATTTACCTCCTTTTGACTTGTATATGTAGGTGATTGTTAATTGGCCTCCAAAATGTTTTCATATGTTTGTTTGTTCTTCAGTTAAAACTTAATTAAACATATTTCATTTACAACTGATTGTGCATATGATCATTTTTGTTGCTCTGCATAAAAACTTTCACTTCCATTGCAAATAGATATGCAGCAGGGTTTTAAAACAAAAAGAAAAAAATCTATGATATTGAATTTCTTAGAGTTGCTTGGAATTCCCTGGCTTGAAATTCTTTAAGATGAAATAACTCATATTAGACAATATGTTGCCTTCTCCATAGAAAAATATCTACCGAGCCCTCGTCTTGGCTTCATTAACATTAGAAGCTTCAAAACAAACCGGTTGCTTAATTAACATCATTGAAGCACATTGTCCGTATATATCATTCACTTCATGTTTTTTGTTTTTCCCACACTTCAATTAAGGCACATTGTTCGTATTTTGTCCGTAACTAATATTTTATTATGATTTTCAAGTGGTAGATTATGGATTCAATTGAACATGATAACGTTGCTATGGAGGATTCGGAGAATGAATCTGATTCGGTAAATAGTTCTATGCATGGAAAAAAAGAAAGCTAGGAGTACTCAATCTGATGTTTGGGAGTACTTTCAAAAGAATGAAGTCGTGGAAGGGGAAAAGCAGACATGTTATTGTAAGGAATGTAAGAAGTCGTATATTTGAGGAGGTAAGTATGGTACTTTCAATCTAAAAAAACACATACCGAGATGTTCCATGATAAGTGCAAAAGCATCGAAACAAAATCAAATTTTTTTAATCAAAATAAAAATGGAGAATTAATGGCCAAGGTAATTATTAGACACAATTTCCCATTTATGTTTGTTCATTATGAAGGTATTCGTGATATGCATTCATATGTTTATGATAGAGTTCTATTTGTTTCGAGAAATACCTCCCGTACCGAGGTTTTGAAATCATATGAAAAGGAAAAAACCAAGCTTAAAGGTTTTTTGAAAACATGTATGGGGAGGGTAAATTTGACATTCGATTTATGGATATCGGTTAATACGGATGGCTATATCACTCTAACGGCTCATTTTATTGATAAAGAATGGATACTGTAGAAAAAATTGTTAAGTTTTTGTCTCATGCCACCACCCCATTTCGGAGCTGCTATTTTTGAAAAACTATTAATTCTTTTTCTTAGTTGGGACATCAAGGATAGGATATTTCCTTATATATTATATAACTCTTCTTCTAATGATACGTTTATAAAGCTATTAGAGTCTCATCTTACATATCGTAAAGCCTTGATTGCAAATGGAGAATATTTGCATATGCAATGCATGACACACATTTGATATTTAATGGTACAAGATGGTTTAAAATGCATTGCATCATGTTTAAACAATATAAGGAAAAGCATCAAGTATATCAAAGGTTCGCAATCAAGAAACAAACATTTTGTAGAATGTATAGCCGGTCTTTCGTTGGAAAATAGTAACAAAGGATTACGTCAAGATGTTCCAACAAGATGGAATTCAACCTTTATTATGTTGAAAAGTGCCATATATTATAAACGAGCACTTTGTCGATTACAGCTTGTTGATACAAATTATATTTATTATCCTACACAAGAGGAATAGATGATGGCGAAAAAAATTGCTGACTTTTTAGAAGTATTTTACGATGCCACTTATTTGTTTTCTAGAAAGAAATACCCAACATCTAACTTGTTTTTTTCGAAAGTTGTTATGGTTTTATTTACATTGCAAAAGTGCATGGGACCATATGATTTTATGTCCGAAATGGCAAGTAGAATGTTTTTAAAGTTCAATAAATATTGGAGTGAATTTAGTATATTGCTTTGCATTGCTTGCATTCTTGATCCCCGATATAAGATGGATTTTGCCAAGTTTTGTTACAAAAGGCTTTATGGTAATGATTATGGAGAAAAATTTAAGGTGGTAGAGTCAAAATTAAAAGGTCTTTATAAGAAGTACAAAAGAAAAATAGAGAAAGAATCCAACAATGAAGCAAGTGGATCAAAAGAATTAGATTATAGTGATCCATTTATGGGACCTCATTCGCAGAATTGTGTTGATGTAATAGAGGAATTTGATATATTAATAAATATTGAGTATGCTAAAAGTTCATCTAATTCAGAACTTAAGTTATATTTAGAAGATGGACCGCTTGATCGTAAGTTACCACTCAATATTCTTTCATTTTGGCAATCTAAATAACTTAAATATCCCGTTCTCTCTTCCATGGCAAAAGATGTTTAAACCGTGCCTATCACCACCGTTCCACCTGAAAGTGCATTTAGCATTAGCGGAAGAGTTTTGAATGATTATTGCAGTTCCCCTAAAGATGATATTGTGGAGGCGTTGCATTGCATGCATGACTGGTTATACAGGAATGCAATTGCAGCGGAAATGGAACAAGAAAATGAAGATATTTCCAAATTTTATGTTGATGCATATCAGCTTACTCAATTTCCTACACCATCCTTAGGTGATCATTGATTGCATAGTAGAAGGTACAATTTTCATTTTTATTTCTGTTTTGATATAATCACATTTTGTTTTTTATGATTCCTGTGCTCTATGCCTACTTTGATATAGTTACTTTAGTAACTGTGAATTTACTTGGAGTCGGATATGTCAATTTAACTGTGAAGAAGTTACCATCAATAATGGTTGAGTTTTGAGGTAAAATGAAGTCAGAAAGGATATTTAACTATATCTAATGTTTGAAACTCTGGATTTAATTATAAAACATTTGAAAATCCGAGTCGTTACACACGCAAATATACCTACAAGTGGTTACTTGGATTTATGTTCAACGACTAATTTTCCATCGAATTAGAAAATAGCCGATAAATTTAAATTAAAAATTACCGCAAGCGCACTGCGTACATTTCCAGTACATGGCGAATACGTTTTGATCCGTAAGGAATTATATAGATTTTAAAATTTCTATTCAATCAAATTAAACCAAACTTGAAATTGTGATTAGCTAAAAATGTAAAAACTAGCTAGAACAAGTGAATGAAAATATTTTTTTAAATCAACAAACAAATAATCTATGATCTCTCTATTTTGATCTTAAACGGAATTGGTGATGTATTTATCCAAAGTAGTTTATATATGTTATTAATTAACATAACTTAAACCATCGAACTATAATACAACACATAAAATCACTTATCATTTCTCATGAAAATGAAGTCAAAGCAAAAGCTATTTTAAGTATTATCTATTTACTATTGTATTTAGTAACATAGATCATCAAATTTTGTTTTTACTTTAATTCCATAATCAAAGATTAATTAGTAAAATGATAATGTAAATTGTGTTTATGTGTAGTAAGAATAGCCCATTTGTAATTACAACATAGGCTATCAAATTCCATTTTATAAACCTACATCAACATTCACTTTCATGAAGCATTAAAAAGAGATCATAAATGACAAGATACATTGAATTTACATACTTTTAGATAGCTTCATTACCCCTAAATTGAAGGGGTTTAGCTAATCATTTGTGTTATCAATTCAACACATGTCAATTCCAACATTTTAAATTAATCAGAAAAGGTAAGAGCTAATGAAAATGGAAGAAAAAAAGAGCTAAGCAACTTTCATAAAAATAAAATTAAACTAAGTGCATAAAAGAGGAAGCTAATCTACTAACATTAGATGAAGAAAGCATGTAAATAAAAATGAACACAAAATAAAAGAGCATATAAAAAATAAAGAGGCTTAGGAAGCCATTTTGTTTCTCATTTGATTTGAAACTACAACTTGCATTCTTATGATAAGTATTTAAAAGTGAAGATCCATTACTTGTACATAAGAGGGCTATTTATACATACGCAAAACCCTAACCCATATTTTAGGGGGCTTTTCAAAATACACCTTAGGAAGTGTGGTCACCAAGTAATCATTAGTCTCTAATTAATCCATCGTCAAGTATGCATGAAAGTTTAACCTCCACTAACTTGTGCATTAGCTTCTAATTGTAGATTAAGGTAAGTGGGTAGGTGTGGTCCTCCATGATCCATGAGTTTAAATTATTTTTATCTTCATTTCTTTGTTTCCATCCTTGTGCATGCATATTTCCATGAGATGCCTTCAATTTCCGTCTAAAAATTTCTATTATTAAAAAGGAAATGTGCAAATAAATATTCTTAAAATCAATTCATGCTCAAAATTACGATTTTACCCCCACTTCGATGTATGAATGATGACTTGAAGGCGTATTTGAAATTTGGTTTTAAACATGTTAAAATACCCAACTATGACATTCATTTAAATAAAAATAGATTAAATACGGATGTAAAAATATGCACATTTACGTGCACATCAGTTTCTATGCTTTACATACTTTACACATACAAAGAAAGGAATTTTAAGAGAAGAGGGAGCCTTATAAGATCTTCAAAGAGTGGTGTTTATGCTCTTACCAAGGTTCACCTTTTGTTAATCCCCTGAGGTTGCATAATTTTTGCACATCTTAACTGTTTCTTTACTTATCTTTTGTAACAACCCGCATATTTATCGATTTTATATTTAAATATTTTATTTAAATATTTTATCGTTAGTCGGATTTTAGTCCGAAAAGCTACTTTTTGCATACGGTCGAATTAGGACTCGGGACCACTCCCATTGAGTTTAAAATGCCGTTTGCGACCTTTTTGAGTATATGCTTCGATATGTTTGGAGAAAGTTGATTTTTGTTACTTTTCACTTTGGGTTTGGTTTTGGGCTCAGCCCTATGTTAACTTATGCTCAAATCTGAGCCACTCTTCCCCACCCACCCTCATTCTCTTCTCTTTTCAGTTTTTATAACATTAATGGTGGGAGAGATTGGAAATTAAAAACTCCAAAACCCTAGTTTCTCTTGCAAATCAAATTCCTAGCTCCAAACGCAAGAAGAACCCATTGGTAAGCTTCTCTTCTTCTTCTCCAACTTATTCTCTTACCAATTTCAGAAATTCCTAAACCTAATTTTGAGAATGTTCTTGTTTTTGAGCTTAGATTCAAGCTCAATTGGGTTGTGTTGAAGAGAGGTTGATTCTCCATTTGCTTTCAAGCTTCTTCTTGTTTGATTTTGTGAAAAGGTGAGATTTTTATCTCACATCTATGACTATAATTATCTTTGGTTGTTGGGTATGAATTTCTAACACTTCTTCATGTGCATTTGCTCTTGATTTGGATTGGTTTTGTGAACATTCCAATTTTTGGGTTTTTTTAGTCAAATTTGTGTGAAATCCTTTTATGGATGTTTGATCATGCTCTTGGTGATGCATCGAGGAGCATATAGGGCCGGGTTGCCGATTGGCATAAACCTTTAGAGCCAATGTTCGTCCGGTTGCATTTTGGAAGAGTTAGCTCTTCATTTGGATAGGCTGAAAAACAGCCCAGGCAAGATTCAGTCGACTGAAAAGTCTGTTCAGTCGACTGAACATGAAACCCGAAAGTTTCCAGGCATGATTCAGTCGACTGAATTCTCTGTTCAGTCGACTGAACCTGGAAACAGAAAGTTTCCTGAACCTGGAAAATTTCCAGGTACAGGGTCAGTCGACTGAAAACTCTATTCAGTCGACTGAACCTGCTATTTGAGTCCATTTTGCCTTTTTGGAATGAATTTCCAATGTTAATCGATTCGTGTTGATTCCCTTTTGTTATTATCACTTATTATCGACTTTGATGACATTTCTTCATGATTTTTGGGAATGTCCATTTTGATGTATTCGGTATCGATTTCTTTGGATTTTATTCACGTCTTCGAATGTGAATTTTAGTGATTGATTGTTCCTACAATCTTCTTTGTGATTTGTCACTTTAAAAATATAAAGGTTTCAATACTAGTAGTAAATATCAAAATTCTTTCATCAAAACGATTTCAACACTATTTTATTACAAAGCTCGTTTTCTCAAACCGATTTCCAATCTATTAGTATATACAAACCTTTACCTCACCCGTATGAGAAATCTAATTAAACGGCTTAGTAAAACAAGTGGTATGAAACGCTTGCGTTTACTTGTTCGGTTAATTCTTGGACTTGTTCGATTGAATCTCTTGTGACAATTTTCTAGTGAAAATTTACAATTTGTTCGTAAATATTTAAGTTAAGCTAGTGGTTATGGGACATGATGCTAAACTCATGTATTTACTAGCTTAGTGTAATTGACACTTCTTGATGATCATGACGATCATCTTTGTGATTTAGACTAGCAATGTGCGATGTCTCTTTGTCTGCGAGGGAGACTAAACCCCGTTTTGTGGAGTTTCGACTCAAGTTGGTGGGGTAGCAACTCATGGTCTTCGGGCCGTTTGTGGAGCTTCGGCTCAATTTGTGATGGTTAGCAACCATGGAATTAGCATTCCGTTTGTGATACACGTGTTGGTCGGCTTTATGCTCCCGTTTGTGATAGGCCTCCCCTTTTTGTGATTTCTGGATTTCTTGAGATGATTTCTAGAATTTGTGTTTCACCAATTTTCGTGATTTCCATTGATAAGTTTTATCAATATTCGTGCATTGGTGAATTTGTGTGTCATTGACTTTTGTGATTGACATTGATATTATTGTCAATATTTGTGCATTGGTGAATTTGTGTGTCATAGACTTTTGTGATTGACGTTGATATTATCGTCAATATTTGTGGTTTGGTGAACGAAATAAGGAGTATGACATTTCTTTGATTCTTGTGTAGATTTGGTGATATTGATTAATCTCTTGTTGATTTTCAATTACTTATATATATCACAGCTTGGCATAGTGATTATTATGTGTTTAGTCATATCTCTTATTCTATATCGTTTCACCTGATATTTATAGCTAGACTGATCCGTTTATTATTTTCTTATTAAATAATACTCGGGTCAGACCGAGATGTTATAGGTGCTTCTGCTTGACTTCTCTCTTGGGATTGATTCCTCTGACTTTTGGTTAACTGCTTAGATTAGTAGTTTTTGTTGTATACATTTGAGATATAGACTCCATAATGTATACTTATTCTTTTGTGTAGTTCATGTAACTATTCTTTTGTGATATTGTGGATCTTTTTAGACCACTACTCTGATATACACTTTCATGTGTAATATTCATATCTATTTCCGCCTTTGTGATATGAATTGTCTGTGACTGATTTATGTTATGCTTATTTCTATATTTGTTTCCGAAGACCTTTATAGCCACTGTGTAGTAGCTTTTAGTTTGTGTCGGTATGTCGGATTTCCTCTTGAGATGAAAAGTTATATTTTTATCCGGTATATCGGTGCTCGCACAAAGCAATTATACAGAGGGTCGCTCCTCAACAGCCTTATTCTCCGTGCTAGTTGACAGCATTCGCAGTAATGTTCTTGTCTAGCGTGGGTATAGAGGAGAGGCGTCACAGCTTGGTATCAGAGCCAAACTTCGGAACAATATGGAATATTATAACAAGGATCATCGTCCTAAGTCCATCTTAGGAGTCGTGCTTTAGGATTTTATTCGGGTCTACGTACCGTCTTATCCTACTTTCTTTTATGATTCCTTGTTTTGTCTATCAAGATTGCTTGATATTCAATTTGGTGAATAACCTTCTTCTTCCTCTTCTTTCTTTCTAAAGGAAGAGAAATGTCTAGACCTGGCCGCCCCAGAGCCGTGTCATCTAGCTCTCCACCCCAGGATAGAGTTTTTATGACTGCTCAACAGCTTCTTGATTTGGTAACTAATGCTCAAGCAGCTGGAGCTAACCCGGAACCTACTCACCCAAAGTCGGGATTTGCACGCTTGTGCAGCGATTACACCAATTTGGGTGGGGAGCCATTCAAAGGTTCCGAAACTGTTATTGAAGTCCAAGCTTGGCTTAGAACATGCGATCGCATCTTTTCGCGCATGAATCTTATTGACCTTCACCGAGTTCAGGTGGCCTCTAGTATGCTCCGAGAAAGAGCATTGGACTGGTACGAGCCTCTTATTTCTGAGATTAATGAAGCGGATCTCACCTGGGAGCAATTCCGGGAACGCTTCGAATTAAAATTCGTGCCAGAAGCTGAGAAAGTGACATTGGCTCGACGATTTATAGACCTTGTTCAAGGTGAGTCCTCCGTGACTGATTACGTCGCCTCCTTCGAGTCGCTTTCCAAATATGGGGTTGAATACATCAACACCCCTCTGAAGAAGAATCAGAGATTTGTTTATGGCTTAAACAAAAATCTCAAGAAGCCATTACTTCTAAAATTAGAAGTTTCTTTCGACCAACTCGTTGATATCACTCTTCGTCTTGAAGAGGCGGATAGAGAGAATGATGTTGAAGTGGTGGGTTCCAAACCAAACTTCAACAATAACAAGAAGAGGCCAAACAAATTTAAAGGTCCTTATCCCAATAAAAAGGGGAAACAAGCAACCTCCATGGCAAAGACTTCTTCCTTTGGCCGTGAGGAATGCTATAATTGTGGTTCGAAGGACCATTATGCGAACAAGTGCCCAAAGTCTCTCTCTTGTCGCTACTGCAAAGTTCCCGGACATGTTATATCTTCATGCCCTAAGCTTCAGGGCAGGAAGGAGGGAAAGTTAAATGTTTCTCAAGCCCCTGGCAACACATCTCGTAGTCAAGGTATGCCTCATTCTATCCTTGATGGAATTATTTTATTTCGTGATCATCCTATTCGAGTTCTTTTTGATACGGGTGCGTCCCATTCTTTTATATCAAAAGAACTTGTTGATGCTTTTTCTTTGGATGTTTTGTGTTTGATGACTTCTTTGAGAATTGCGAATCCGGTTGGTGGATCCGCAACAATCAGTTTATTGTGTAAAGATGCCGAAATTATTTTGTGTGATTTTCCTTTCCTAGCCGATTTGCATGTCATGCGTTATTTAGGCTTTGGAATGATTTTGGGAATGGATTGGCTTAACCGTTATGAAGCTCATATCCTATGTCCTGAGCGGACTATTCATCTTCGACATCCTCAATCTGTTAAGCAGATTTCTATTAATCTTAAAGATTCAGATTCCAGCTTGGTTGCATCTTTATATTCTTTAAATCCTCGTGATAATGACGATGACGATGAGGGTGATTATTTCTCTTATTCACGTCGTTCGTGAATTTTCCGACATATTCGAGCCCGTTTTAGGACTACCACCTAAGCGAGCAATTGAGTTCAGAATTAATCTTATTCCTGGAGCTCAACCTATCACTCGTCCTCCGTATCGTATGTCCAATAAAGAAAACGAGGAGATGCGTAAACAATTATCCAAATTGGAGACGAAGCAATTTATTCGCTCTAGTTCCTCGCCTTGGGGAGCTTCAGCTATTTTCGCAAAGAAATCCGATGGAACACTTAGGCTTTGCATTGACTACCGCAAGCTTAATGATCTTACTATCAAAAATAAATATCCTTTACCTCGGATTGATGATCTATTCGATCAACTTAGTGGTGCCAAAGTCTTTTCACAATTAGACTTAGCTACTGGATTTCATCAGCTTCGTATTGCAGAGGATAGTATTCCTTTGACCTCGTTCCGTACTCGATATGGATCTTATGAATGGCTTGTCATGCCATTTGGTTTGACGAATGCCCCGGCCTATTTCGTTGACCTTATGAATAGAGTTTTCAAAGACTTTCTCGACCGGTTTGTTCTCATCTTTATCGATGATATTCTTGTGTATTCAAAAACCGAGGAGGAGCATGAAAAACATCTTTGGATTGTGTTGGAAACGCTTAGGAGTAATCAATTAAAGGCAAAATTTTCTAAATGCCACTTTTGGCAATCTCGTGTGAAATTTCTCGGTCATATTATTTCCGAATCCGGAATTTCCGTGGATCCTTCAAAGATTGAAGCGATTCAAGATTGGAAGAGACCGGAGAGTGTGACAGAGATTCGTAGTTTTCTTGGATTGGCGGGCTATTACCGTCGCTTTATCAAAGACTTTTCCAAGATTGCCGTGCCTCTCACTGGCTTGATGAAGAAAGGTGTTAAATACATTTGGTCGGACAAACGTGAAGCTTCTTTTCAGAAATTAAAAGAACTTCTTTCTGATGCTCCTATTCTCGTTATTCCCAAGGAGAATCAAGATTTCGTTGTCTATACCGATGCTAGTCGCGTTGGTTTGGGTGCCGTTCTCATGCAAAGAGAACGTGTTATTGCTTATGCTTCTAGGCAATTGAAGCCTGCTGAGACTAGATATGCCACTCATGATTTAGAGCTCGCGGCTATTATTTTCGCCCTTCGTATTTGATGTCATTATCTTTTAGGAGAGAAATTTGTTCTTTATACCGATCATAAGTCCTTGAAGTATTTATTCTCCCAAAAGGAACTTAATTTGCGTCAACAGCGTTGGCTCGAGTTCCTTGCTCCTTATGATCTTGATATTCTTTATACCCTCGGTAAGGGTAATCGTGTCGCCGATGCTCTTAGCCGTAAACAACAAGCTGTTGTTTCTATGATGATATCCGAATGGAACGATCTCGAGATCTTAACCACTTGTGAGATTCGATAGCGTGTTCCCGATTTATGTTCATCTCTTGTTATGTACCTTGAGGCTCATCCTTCTCTTTTAGACCGCATTCTTGAAGCTCAAAGGCTAGATCCCGAATTGGCTCTTCTTAGCCAAAATATTAAGGATAAGATTGATCTTGAAGGATTGAAAGACTTTGATATCGATTCTCGTGGCGGCGTTCGGAGATTTGGTAGACTCATCGTGCCAAATATTAGTGATCTTCGTAAAGATATTTTAGAAGATTCACATCGTTCTAAATTCACCATTCATCCCGGTAGTAGTAAAATGTACGCGGATATGAAGCGACTTTATTATTGGGAGGGAATGAAACTTGACGTCGCTAACTTCGTTAAGCGTTGCATGACTTGCCAACTCGTTAAAGCCGAACATCAAAGGCCCGGTGGGTTATTGCAACCTTTAGAAATTCCTACTTGGAAGTGGGATCAAATTTCCATGGATTTTATTGACGGCCTTCCCCGTTCTCGTTCGGGTCATGGTAGCTTATGGGTGATCGTTGATAGACTTACTAAATCCGCCATTTTATTCCCATTCGATCTAATCGAACCGTTCCTCTTTTGGCCAAAATCTTTATCAAAGAAATTGTTAAATTGCATGGAGTTCCTACTTCTATTGTTAGCGATCGTGATCCATTGTTTACTAGTGGATTTTGGAAGAGTCTTCAAAAAGCTTTAGGAACGAAGCTTAATTTTAGCACCGCTTATCACCCCCAGTCCGATGGACAAACCGAGCGTGTGAATCAAACTCTTGAAGATCTTCTTCGTGCTTGTGTTCTTGATTTTGGTGGAAGTTCGAAAGATCATATTTCACTTGTTGAATTTTCCTATAATAATAGCTTCCAATCTAGTATTGGTATGGCACCTTTAGAGGCACTCTATGGAAGGCCATGCCGATCTCCTTCTTGTTGGCTTGAGGCCGGTGAGAAGCTGGTTTTAGGTCCAGATTTTATTCGTGATTCCACAGAAAAGATTGATCTTATTCGTCATAGGATGAAAGAAGCCCAGAGTAGACAAAAAACCTATGTCGATAACCGGAAAAGGAAGTTAGAATTTTCTGAGGGAGATCTTGTGTTCATTCGTGTTTCACCTATGAAAGGTGTTGTACGTTTCAGTCGATCGGGAAAATTGGCGCCTCGATATATTGGGCCATTTCCTATCATTGAACGTATTGGTTCCATGGCTTATCGCCTTTTATTACCGGCTCAATTTTCTGCTATCCATGACGTGTTTCACGTTTCTCAACTTCGGAAACGTCTTCGAGATTCCGATTCTGTTCTTGAGCCCGGTGTTGTGGAAGAGATTGAAGTTTCGCCTAATTTAACTTATGAGCAACATCCTATTCGTATGATTGCTTCGGAAGTCAAACGACTTCGAAATAAAGATGTTCTGCTTGTTAAAGTTCAATGGTCTTCAAATCCTAAGGATTGTTCTTGGGAATCTAGAGAGTACATCGAGCGAACACATCCGGACTTACTTTCTCGTGCTCTTTGAGGTGAACTTCTGATTTCACGTTTCTTTTGTGATTGAATATGCTTTTATGGTTGTTACTTTATGTTCTCTTCTTAAATATTTCGAGGACGCAATTTCTTTAAGGAGGGGAGTCTGTAACAACCCGCATATTTATCGATTTTATATTTAAATATTTTATCGTTAGTCGGATTTTAGTCCGAAAAGCTACTTTTTGCATACGGTCCAATTAGGACTCGGGACCACTCCCATTGAGTTTAAAATGCCGTTTGCGACCTTTTTGAGTATAAGCTTCGATATGTTTGGAGAAAGTTGATTTTTGCTACTTTTCACTTTGGGTTTGGTTTTGGGCTTAGCCCTATGTTAACTTATGCTCAAATCTGAGCCACTCTACCCCACTCACCCTCATTCTCTTCTCTTTTCAGTTTTTATAACATTAATGGTGGGAGAGATTGGAAATTAAAAACTCCAAAACCCTAGTTTCTCTTGCAAAATCAAATTCCTAGCTCCAAACTCAAGAAGAACCCATTGGTAAGCTTCTCTTCTTCTTCTCCAACTTATTCTCTTACCAATTTCAGAAATTCCTAAACCTAATTTTCGTAATGTTCTTGTTTTTGAGCTTAGATTCAAGCTCAATTGGGTTGTGTTGAAGAGAGGTTGATTCTCCATTTGCTTTCAAGCTTCTTCTTGTTTGATTTTGTGAAAAGGTGAGATTTTTATCTCACATCTATGACAATAATTATCTTTGGTTGTTGAGTATGAATTCCTAACACTTCTTCATGTGCATTTGCTCTTGATTTGGATTGGTTTTGTGTATATTCCAATTTTTGGGTTTTTTTTAGTCAAATTTGTGTGAAATCCTTTTATGGATGTTTGATCATGCTTTTGGTGATGCATCGAGGAGCATATAGGGCCAGGTTGCCATTGGCATAAACCTTTAGAGCCAATGTTCGTCCGGTTGCATTTTGAAAGAGTTAGCTCTTCATTTGGATAGGCTGAAAAATAGCCCAGGCAAGATTCAGTCGACTGAAAAGTCTGTTTAGTCGACTGAACCTGGAACCCGAAAGTTTCCAGGCATGATTCAGTCGACTGAATTCTCTGTTCAGTCGACTGAACCTGGAAACAGAAAGTTTCCTGAATCTGGAAAATTTCCAGTTACAGGGTCAGTCGACTGAAAACTCTGTTCAGTCGACTGAACCTGCTATTTGAGTCCATTTTGCCTTTTTGGATTGAATTTCCAATGTTAATCGATTCGTGTTGATTCCCTTTTGTTATTATCACTTATTATCGACTTTGATGACATTTTCTTCATGATTTTTGGGAATGTCCATTTTGATGGATTCGGTATCGATTTCTTTGGATTTTATTCACGTCTTCAAATGTGAATTTTAGTGATTGATTGTTCCTACAATCTTCTTTGTGATCTGTCACTTTAAAAATATAAAGGTTTCAATACTAGTAGTAAATATCAAAATTCTTTCATCAAAACGATTTCAACACTATTTTATTACAAAGCTCGTTTTCTCAAACCGATTTCCAATCTATTAGTATATACAAACTTTTACCTCAATCGTATGAGAAATCTAATTAAACGGCTTAGTAAAACAAGTGGTATGAAACGCTTGCGTTTACTTGTTCGGTTAATTCTTGGACTTGTTCGATTGAATCTCTTGTGACAATTTTCTAATGAAAACTTACAATTTGTTCGTAAATATTTAAGTTAAGCTAGTGGTTATGGGACATGATGCTAAACTCATATATTTACTAGCTTAGTGTAATTGACACTTCTTGATGATCATGACGATCATCTTTGTGATTTAGACTAGCAATGTGCGATGTCTCTTTATCTGCGAGGGAGACTAAACCCTGTTTTGTGGAGTTTCGACTCAATTTGGTGGGGTAGCAACCCATGGTCTTCGGGCCGTTTGTGGAGCTTCGGCTCAATTTGGGATGGGTAGCAACCATGGAATTAGCATTCCGTTTGTGATACACGTGTTGGTGGGCTTTATGCTCCCGTTTGTGATAGGCCTCCCCCCTTTTGTGATTTCTGGATTTCTTGAGATGATTTCTAGAATTTGTGTTTCACCAATTTTCGTGATTTCCATTGATAAGTTTTATCAATATTTGTGCATTGGTGAATTTGTGTGTCATTGACTTTTGTGATTGACATTGATATTATTGTCAATATTTGTGCATTGGTGAATTTGTGTGTCATTGACTTTTGTGATTGACGTTGATATTATCGTCAATATTTGTGGTTTGGTGAACGAAATAAGGAGTACGACATTTCTTTGATTCTTGTGTAGATTTGGTGATATTGATTAATCTCTTGTTGATTTTCAATTACTTATATATATCACAGCTTGGCATAGTGATTATTATGTGTTTAGTCATATCTCTTATTCTATATCGTTTCACCTGATATTTATAGTTAGACTGATCCGTTTATTATTTTCTTATTAAATAATACTCGGGTCAGACCGAGATGTTACAGGTGCTTCTGCTTGACTTCTCTCTTGGGATTGATTCCTCTGACTTTTGGTTAACTACTTAGATTAGTAGTTTTTGTTGTATACATTTGAGATATAGACTCCATAATGTATACTTATTCTTTTGTGTAGTTCATGTAACTATTCTTTTGTGATATTGTGGATCTTTTTAGACCACTACTCTGATATACACTTTCATGTGTAATATTCATATCTATTTCCGCCTTTGTGATATGAATTGTCTGTGACTGATTTGTGTTATGCTTATTTCTATATTTGTTTCCGAAGACCTTTATAGCCACTGTGTAGTAGCTTTGAGTTTGTGTCGGTATGTCGGATTTCCTCTTGAGATGAAAAGTTATATTTTTATCCGGTATATCGGTGCTCGCACAAAGCAATTATACAGAGGGTCGCTCCTCAACAGCCTTATTCTCCGTGCTAGTTGACAGCATTCGCAGTAATGTTCTTGTCTAGCGTGGGTATAGAGGTGGGGCGTCACATCTTTCTTTAATTTTACTCACTTGAACTAATTTACATTTGGTAAAATATTTAATATTTAACACTGTATAACTGTTTTGAACACAGAAACAAGTTGACCATAGGCAACACCTTGATCAGAATTAGCCCATGAAGTTAAAATGACAACGGATGAAAAACTAGTATAGTGGATTTCGAAATTCCCACATGTGCCCTTATTTTTTTGGAATGTTCCCTTCTTCATTTTGCCAAAAAAGTCGGTGTTTTGGATGCTGGTAGTGTGCGTTCTAATGTTTGTTCGATAAATTAGCAACTAACAAATATTAATAGTTTCGTATCTTGATAAACTTAACCAGAGTTATTTATGAATATATTTTTACTTCAATTCATAACATTGTCAGACTGGTTTTCTAACAACAAGTTCTTTCTCGTTTTCAATTATAAATAAGCACGGTACTATGTAATAATTTGTTGCTTCGGTAATAAAGTTTGATTGCTTCATTTGCTTTAGTAGTTCTCTGATATTTATTTGTCTTAAGGGATATCAAGACATAGATGTGTGCTAACTCAAATAATAATATAATCCATATCTTGGCTATATACCTATGAGAAATCACCAACATTAATCTATGCAATATATACATGTATAAATTGACTAGCATGAAGCATGCCTTCGATTTTATTAGTAGCTTTTTAAATCTGTTCATATTCTTTTCCAAGTTACTATGGTTTCACTGTATTAGGTTTTTTGCATACAATTTTGGTGCTATTTACGCAAGGATTACTTCTCTTTGTGTTGCTGCCTAGGTTGATATTTCATGTGTAAGCAACATATATGCAGATGCTTTGTCAAAGCTTGATGATTGAGCAGAATCTTGGTCAAAGACTTGTCTCTTTCAGTATTTGGTTATTTGATTCAGTTTGTGACATGTCGTAGTTTTAAGCTGTCCTTCGTATGTTATTTTCAAATATGTTGCAGTTTTAGGCTGTGCTTAAGTTTTTTTTATAATATGATGCAATTTTTTTAATTTTTGGTGTTGTGGTATTTGGTTATATAAACAGTATTGATAATATAATGATGCAATGTTTCATTTTCTTGTATATATTTTGCTGTTTACAGTGCATTTTATTAAACGGGTTGGGTCGGGTTGACCCTTTTATTAAACAGGTCGCGTCGGGTTGACCTGTTTATTAAACGGGTCAAACCGGTCGGGTTTGTTTTGGTTTTGAATAAACCGGGGCAAATTCTACCCAACCCTACCCGTTTGACGGGCCTAGAAGAAATATTTGTGTTTCAATGTTATTTTTGATGTTTGCATTTGATTTAGAGTTGAAAAATTAGAAATTTTATTTTGTTTTCTTCCACGAAAGGTTAGGAAGAGAGAAGGGAAAATCAATGAATGGCAAAGAATGAGTTGTCTATATAAATTAATTAGTGGATACGTTTTAATTAGAGAATGAAATCGTTCTCATTCTTTAATTAAAACTTCCCTGGTTAGTTCCTTTGATTATCCTCCTCTCCCCACTCCTCTCTCTTCACATGATATGGCCGAACTGACATGCTATCAAATGACATAAAATCCCATAAATCACTACACATAATTTTTAATTAAATTACATCGATATCGTATATCAATATGCACAAATATAACTTTTATAAATGCATTCAAATTATTATAAACAACTTCCAAACATCAACTAAATTAAATAATAATTAATATTTTTTAAATAATAATTAGTTTAATCAATTTACAACGTTTTATAAATTAATTAAATCATGTGTTTTTTCCGAAGATTTCATCATTACGGTTGTGCGAATCAAAGGCGTAAATTCAGTCAGCGATTAATATCAAACAATTCGAATATTAACATTCACTTGTCATCTTAGATAGTGGTGTGATATTTTGGATGACACTAATACATCTTTGGTAAAATATAATTTTACTTATTATAAGTGGTACCCGATAACGATAATTTTTTACACCAATTCTCTTTGTCAAAACTTCATCATTTTGAACTTACGGAATTTGGTAATGGTCAAAATCCCACTATCGTCCATATTTAACTTTATACCCCATATACAAAGTCTTTGGTTCAATAATAACCATTATTATTAAATTAAATGCTTTGGCCAGAGACTTTGACTTTGAGTTGACTTCGGTTGACCGTGATACTAACCTCATATAACTGAGGAGACGAATCCTCTTTTGAACAATGTTTCACTTCCAATGCTTCCAATTGACCCAACTATAGTCGTTGGATGGACGGTGCGCCACAATTTCATTATAGTCAAAGTGAAGCTTCTACAATGAAGATCAATGGTATTCTCAAGTTGAGAGAACTGTGTAAATTAGTCACATCAATATTTTCTATTTTACCGTAGTTGTATTAACCAACAGAGTGAGTCATTCCGTAGTTATCCAATAACTATCACTACTAACCCCTTCGTGCCTTCTAACAGCCAAGAGTAATACACTACCTAATATTTGGAGAGCATTACGTACTCTTGTTTCAATGGATATATCGATATTTGGTCTCGATGCATCTTTACTATAAATATTTAAAATGTTATATTTATTTTCATTGTGGTAAATTACTCATTGTTATAACACTTTGTAAATATTATCAGAAAACATACCATTTTTGGATTTTATATTAAATATACTTTTAATTAAATTAATTATTTAATATATAACACAATATATCAAGTATATATGAAAACACCTTTTATTTCGAATAAGATTGGTTATCGAGTTAAATATATGTAACAGATTACATAATTGCCCCTAGGGTATACCCTTAATTCAATCGATCTTGCGCTTGATGTTAATTATGGAGTTTAATTCCAACTTCTCTAATCGGTTTCCTTAAAATCAATCAGGTTGGTCCCTTATTGGATGGGTATGCTATTATGTTTTAATTTTCTGTTCTGTCAATCAACTATTTTCGATGCTGATAGACTACCTTTATTATATGAAACAATTCAGAGTATGTCTCTCGACTTCTAGTAAGCTCTAAGTTTTGTTATGAACCATTTCATGATATTATTATCATATAACAATGTTTTTTTAATTCTCTGCATTTGATATCACCATAAGCTCAGTTATAAATTTGTACAATTATATACTTTGTGTTTGTTGCGGCACCATTCAAGGCGATGCACCTAGCCTTTTTCATTTAATTATTCACAATCTTTCATTAAGAACATTTTGAACTTAAAGATTCTTAACTTGAATTTATTATTGACATATTATAGTTAAATCACTTTTGAAAATTTAAGTCTGAACATTCCTTCATAAGGAGTTTGTTTTTTTTGTAAACAATTCTCTAGTATTTCATAAATACACAATAAAATATCAAACAACCATCTAATGATATCAATTTGGATTTGATACTTGCTTCATGTATCAAATACACAAACAAATCATGATATCGCAGATAGCACAACATATATGATAATTCCTATTGTCAACACATAAGGAATCCTTCTTTTATGTTATGTATTAAACATTTTAATAAGGTTTCATTTCATATCATTTGGGACATTCCCAATATCATTTATACTTACTATAAAAGATGTCATTTACAAATTCAACATCAAATATTAAAACAACTAATGTAACGACCGCCTTTTTGACCCCCGAATGTCGACACTAATGCATCTGTGGTATTTGCTTGTCGACCACCCAAGTGCCTAAAAGACATAACATTAGGGTAAAAAAAGAAAAAGCAGGTGGGGAAGAAAAAACATCAGAATTTCATAGCGGAATGATAACATATAATATTAAAAAATAATACACAGAGCCACTCTAATATATGTAGTATTTCAAAGTACCAATTAGAGTACTATCATCAGTCTGGACAGTTATAACAGCCTATCCTTACAATTATTGATATATATACATAAAGTAAAGCGGTAGAAATAAGAATAATATGGTAGATAAACATCTAACTCCTCTCCAAGAGCTTAATGAAGTCAACGAAAACCTTCCTTTCTCAAACTACTTGAAAGAGCACATGAGGAATTTAGGGTACACAAAAGCCAGATGTCAGACATAAGCCTGGTAGGAGAAATTCAAGAAATATGTTCACAGCAAATAACAGCACCTTTTGAGACCGTCATAATGGTTATCCCTTTAAAAGAGCCAAACCATTTAATAAGTACATATTGTAATATAATAGATAATATATAAGCGAAAAATATAAATATAAAAATAGATGTGATGGTTGCCATGATTACACAACAACAATATAGATGTACAATCAAAACTGCTAAGGTGCGTTCACATAATTGATTTTCCCAAAGATGCTTCCGGCTTAAATACTGAAGAGGCACTCCATGACAAGGATCAGAAGTCACCTTCCAAGCATTGTGTGTATCTAGATAAAATATATTACAAGGTAAACACAACTAGCCCACGCCCTAACACATAAACCAAGTATCAACAACTCCCTGCATGCAAAATATCGATTAACATACTCTAGATATGGAGTTGACACAACCCATGTGTTAGCTAAACTAGGGAACTTGCATCCTACTCTATCTTTAGTGATATAATGATAGTGAAGTCACGTTCAGCATCTCAACGCACAAGCCATCATCACTTAAATAAATCACGAATCCTAAAATGAATTCTAACATCTCGAAGAGATCCACTTCCAAGAGATAAAACATGTATCTCAGTCTTGAAGTGGTTTTAGGTAAGTAAAATACTTACCGATCCCGGTCTCTCCAAGACTGAGTTGACGAATTCGGTTATATTTAATAACAATGAGAATGATCATATATGGAAACCAAGTCTCGTATACTTATCACATTTTCGAACTTCTCAACTTTCGTTAACCCATGATTAAAATGAAGCTCGGTAGACTAGAGCATTATTGCATCTATACCTTACTTGAATCATCATTCTTAACTCTCACGGATAGAAACAAACCTACATTGCTGGCTTTTGTGCTAAGTACATGACTAAATACTTTCCATAAACAAATAACACACAAAGTACGATTAATACACACAAAGCGCGATCAAACCACATAAATAACTTTTAATCCTCTTTTTATTTAATTAATCATTTATTAACTAAACCACTATTATCAATAAAACTCCTTTTTATCTAATAAAACTTCCTTTTATTAATTCATATTCTTTATTAATCAATCTTCCTTATTATGTAAAACTCCACTTAATTAATTAAACTTCCTATTTATTAAAACTTCACTTATATTAATAACTTAATTATTGGTTGAGCTTCTTATTTATTAAAACTTCACTTATTTAATTAATAACTCATTAATTAAACTTCTTCATAAACTTGTATATAGATTTTAATTTCTCTTTATAAAAGATATATAATTATATGCACCATTCACGTATTACCCGTGTATTTATATTCATTTATGCTCTTTCTATACTTTAAAAGTATTTGTATACTATTATGATATTAGTATATTCTCAAATCATTAACAAGATATACTTACTTTAAAATATAATCGAAGAGGTCAACTAATGTTACTCGAACATTGTTACTATGAACACCTTCTCTTTTATAAATTAAACATATAGCTTTTCTACATTTATTCCAATAGTTTTCATACTTGTTATTATCTTTCAAATTCCATTATTAAATATCTAATTATATTTATAATATTTTCCTACTTTGAAATATAATTCTAGGGTTTAAAAACAAATGTTGTTAAGACATTGTTTACTGCAAACCCAAAGCACGTGGCACTTAATCAGTTTTTTTACAACTCTCTTTTAAAGATCTAATCACTTTATAAGAGTTTAAGACAAGTGTTATTTAAACATTATCACAACAACCCAAAACTATTCACTTATAATTATCTTCAAAATATTCATTATTAATTTACTAATTTTATTCCTAATTATAATCTTAAATATATTCTTAACTACGGTCTTAATTATAATCTATCTTATATTCTTACTATATTGTTACACTAATTTAACAAGTTAATATACTTTTACTTGACTCTACAACCATGTATTTTAACTAAAGTGTTATACTCTAAATCTTCTGTTATTTCTTTATAGAAGATTTAACTTATTTTCCGAACTTATATGTTTACTAAAAACCTTTTTAAAATAATATATAGGTATACTAACATATTTATAAGACAAAATATTTGATAATAAAAACAATGTAAAAAGATATTATATTACATAAGCTTCTATTTATTTTAATAAAATATATAACTAATTTTCTAAAAACTATATATATTTAAAAATACATCTAAAACTACATATACTATGGTTTAAAACATTTATATTAAATATTACTTGAAAATACTTATTTTATAATTTATTTAAAAACCATAGAAACATGTTTTATAATTTAAAGCCCTTTACTTTAAGAATTCAAAAATAATTATTAAAATAATATATTTAAAGCTTGATATTTTTCCAATAATAATTATATTTATAGCGTTATTAAACATATAAAGAAATCCTGGGATGTCTTTCAAAGTTAGCTTTAAAAATCACCGAACATAAAGCAATTTTAAAATGCACCTATAGGAACCTTTTCGCTTCTAACTATCACAACTTCCATTCATAATTTTTATCACTTTCCAAACCCATTCCTTTATGTCAAACACACTAAAATGTGTGTAATGAATAACCAAATATATATTTCCACAATATATTTATAATTCAGCCAATTAAACATATGTCAAATACAAGAGATTTCAAAGTGTGCTTATAGCGACTATTTCACTTCAACCATTTACAACACTATCAAACGTATAAACAACAAGTTTTCGGCACGCATTATATTATAGAGGCACTATAAGATAAATTATACTATATATAATGTTGTAACTTGCTTTCATAAGCAAAGAGGGGTCCAGTAGTAATAACTTGCATTGTTATATATTTTAATTTTATATTTTTAATACAAAAAATATACACGCAACATTGGACAAATTAAATGGCGAGTTAACTCACCTAAGCCCAAGTCTAACCAAGATGTAGATACTCTTGCTACGAGTGCAACGGTGAAGACGATGTCTAGATTGGACCTCAGATAAAAAAAATTTTGATTTTATAATAATTTAGATTAATTAACTAATTAACACATAATTATCTTCCACCTTCTTCCTCATATATAATTTCCTGCACTTGCACAAAGATACGCAGTCATAGCCCTACACATCACCCTCTCTAACTCGTGCAATACTCCACGAAACAATGCACGACCACTTTCATTCGTCTTCTCTTCGGAATTTCTACACGATGGACACAATCACTTCAAGCTCAGATCCCCTGATTTGATCGTAGCCCGTAGCTTCTATTAATGACAAATGAATGTCATTAATCACCAAGTCGAGCTACACCCCTTCTACCTTGCACCATCCTCTTCGGCTTCGGAAGAGAAGCTCAATTCCATACTTGCCTTGGCTTATCGTCGCCTAAATTACTAATTAATTTCAACCCTAGTTTGTAGCCATGTACGGCCACTACCCCAACCTCCATCGCATACACCATCGCTTATATCAGCATAATGCTCGCCTCTCCATGATCCTAACGGATCCAACGCCATCGCCAAATGATGCATGTAGCTCCAGGAAAAATCGAAAGTATGAAAAGATTGAAGCTTTTCTTTTTTACAGAAAATGAAAAACAATAGGGAGAGAGAAAAGTGAAGTGAAGGGGTATGGAAGGGGTTATTTATAATAAATGTATATATTAATTCTCAAATAAATTCACAATGCATTTCAAGCTTGTACCATCACATAGTACGTCCAATCACCATAAAACTCGTTGATGCACATCACCTTATTATTCCGGTTTCGATGGTACATAATTTCACGCATTTCGAGACCATTTATCAACAAAACGATTTTCAGTCATATTATTGATATTTATTTGAACTATTTATTTTTTTAAATAAATTTTAAAAACAAAATTCAGATCATTAGTTATTATTTAAAAGAGGGTCAATAAGGTTACTAAATCAATTTAATCGCATTAATTCCAAGATTTAAATATTTAAATAATTAAAATGTTTAAATCCGAAGTGTTCGAAATTCCAGACCGTTATATCCTCCCCTACTTAGAATATTTCGTCCTCGAAGTTCCAACATAAGCAACAAAAGCAACAGTCACACATCAATACTTAACAGTATTATAATTTCTAGAAAATAAAACTCATGGTTTACCCAAGTTCAGAACCTTCTCACCGCATAAGGATGATAAACGGTCTATTAAGCGCACCTTTCGCTCAATAGCCTCGAATTATTACTTAGTCGATTACTCATGCTACCTCAAACAATTCAAAGAGTCATTTCCCAAACAATCCATAAGCCAATAAATATAGTATACAACTATAACGAAGCTCGTACGATGTACATGGACCATCCATATGCAATATCAATTTGATCATTTGCTGATCACGTAAAATTCAATTCCAAACTAGTATAGTTCGCATGACCCCTCTAATGCAGACTTTGATATGGTTTCTAAATTTGACACTATAACACCCTAATTTTAGTTTAACATTATTCAGGAAATTTAATTGGATAGATTAAATAGAATAATGTAGTGGGACATGGGGATGAGATTTAGTAATTAACATGATTGGGCTTTAAATAATAAACTAATAAGATTTTTTTTAAACTTAACATAAGAAAGAATAAATGAGAAGGGGAAAATAGGAATAGATCTCTCTTTTATCACTTAAACCTCCACCTTCTCATTCATTTCTCATTTTATATTCACAAACAATCATATACATAAGAGTGGCCGGCCATAACCAAGGTAGAGAAGATGAAATAAAAAGGGCAACCAAGAGTTTCTAAAGGAAAAGCTTTGGGAAACTAAATTCCACCAAACTCAACTCCATCCATTTTAAGGTGAATAATTGTTAACCTTCTATTACTTGCGTTTGAATTCAGTTATGGATGATTTTTGAATTATTCTTGGTTGTTTTGCCATGTTATGGATATATTATTATTGTTTGGGTGGAATAATGATTTATGCAATTTTTATGAAATTATTTAAATGGGTTTTTAGGGTAAAATCTAGGTGTTTGATCACCAATTGATTTTAATTTCTGCTATGTTGTATAAAGCATTATTTTTGGAGATGGGTTTTTTATTTTATAATTTTCCAAGTTAAAACAAATATTTTATGAATTTTCTAAGAAGAAAATAGTGTTTATTTCGGGTTTTAATTATTAAAAATAATTAAGTAATTATTTTGGCCTTGAAATTTTCATAGATGAAAGTATTGGTTACTTATAATTTTCAGTGGATTTTAGGGGATTTTCCTAAAGAATTATGAATGTCTATGAATTTATTATGCTAGAAAAGCATTTAAGTTAATATTAATTAAGGGTATTAATTAATTAAGTTAATTAATGTTTTTGGAGGTATAAAATTGATTTGCAGTAGTTTTTTGAAAAGAAATTGGTAAAGTTTATTTTCAACTAAATTTTTTTTAACAAGAAATAATAGTTGGTAAAATGAAATTGCTTTTAATAGATATAAAACAGTTTTGTAATAATTACGATAATGCGACTAATATTCTGCATTCCCATGACGTCCTGTATTAATAATTGGCGGTATCACTTTATAGTCGTAAGCGAATTGGGAATAGGTGGCATTAATATGAAGCAATGCATGTGATATTTATATCATAAGTACGTGATGCATTGGGTCATACATCCAACATTGTCATTATAGGAATACTACATCTCACGGGTATATGAGATATTGATGTCATGAGTTAATAATAGCGACCTCATATGTTTTCGACACGTTAAATTAATGCCACAAGTAATCAATATCAGTATCAACTGTTTTGCAATAATGATGCCGCTAATTATTCTATGTATGCGGCATAATAGCGGAGTGCCATATTTTTGGCATCTTTAAATTAATGCCGCAAGTATTGTTTCCGACATAGGGTTTTGATATCAGGGTGTATCAATGTTGGCATCCTATATTTCATTGTTTTTGGTAATAATGCCATGTGGAATTAATGCCGTATTTCTTTTATGTCGACACTAAGGCCCTGTTAGCCGAGATTGTCATGTTTCTATATTAACTAAAGCTATGTTTTCATGACGAGATAGCCTATATCTTAAGTATGATGACAACCTTATATTTCAAAAAGAAATTTTTATATACTGAAGGAAATTTGAATTTTATTTTCGAACATGGATAGAGTTTCGTCATTATTTTACGACATAAATGACATAAGTCTTCTATTTTGTTATATTAATGGTGGTAAGCAATATGCTTCATGCTTTCGACATTATACATTGGGGATACCATTGTTTTTTATTTCTATATGCCATAAGTTTGTGAATTCGACATTATTCATTGGAGGCACCAATGTATATTATATTTCACTTGCCATTTATATTATGATTTCAGCATCACCTACACTACGGATACCAATGTGTATCATTATGACATGTTATAAGTTTGAGGGGTTATCAACCTAGTTGGGGATACTAATACACATAGATTGGGCACTTGGGTGTCAAATTTATATATGACGGGTTTATAGTCATCTCAGGAAAACTATGGAATGTGTGATGCATAGTCAACATAATGAGAAGATGGATAGTCTCTATATGGTTAATAAAGGGTTCATAGCCATCTTAGGGAAATTATGATATATGCGATGGATAGTTCACATGGTTTAAAATGAATGAAACATGTGTGATGGATAGTCCATATAATTTTAGATGGTTAAATCATGTGTGATGGGTAGTCCATATGGTAGTGGATAAATAATCCATATATTATACACATGTGAAATGGGTCGTCCACATAAATATAAGACAGATAGTCATTTGAGATTAAGCCAGATAGTCGGATGAAATTGAGATGGATAGTCGAATGAAATTGAGATGGATACTCCATTGTATGTTGCATGACTGAAATTTTTTATTTATTATGTTTTAACCATTATGGATGCAGGAGCATAGTATATGGTTGATATGTTTTGGTTAATATATTAGTAGGGGAAAACCCATTCCGCTCAGCTGCGTGATCTCACTAAATATCTATTTTGGTTCGAGATGGTAGTTTATTATTCACACTAGATTGTTTGTCTAACCCAAAGATTATTTTTCCCCTTAAACTCTTGGGTGCACATTTTATCGAGCCAGAAGTAGGGTTTTCCAATTTCCAGTTAGACGAATAGGCTTTCAGAGACGTGCAGTGGGCAAGCTAGCAATTAGTAGAAGCTTTTACTTTCCACCATATTATTTTATCTTCTTGAATGGTTGTAATGGAAAATTGTATAATTAACAAGTACTTGACTCTGACCAATCAAGTGGGCATCTTCTTTTGTCACTCTTGGAGTATTTTGTAATAATTTTACATTCTCTGAACATGGAATCAGATAGGATTATGTAATGAATATGAAATCTTATTTATGAATTGAAATATGGAAGTTTATTAGTAAATTGTGTTCGAATAGTTTCATATTCGTGTGCTTTTGATATTATAATTATGATTAACATAGCCACATTTTGTAATCGAAATTAACACTATGGATGACTGCAGAATCCTTAGCACTTAGTTTTGTGCCTCAAAATGGGGGATGCTGTAGTTTTATATCAGAGCATAGGTTTATGTAAAACTTAAAAGATTTTGAAAACACAATCCAATGAATCAGATGATAAGATTAGGGTATGGAATAGTTCTATAGTAACGTACTAGTATTTGCTATATATAAGTATGCATTTTCCCCTCTCGTAGATCATTCTTCCATATCTTATTAAGGCTCATATGCAGATTACGAGGAAGCAAGATATGAAAGCAGGAAACGGAAGAGTGAATCTAGGTGGAGGAAGCACCACATCAAATGAAAATGCTCAGCCCCATACCAGAAGGAACCCAGTTCGACAAGCAAATGCTAACCAAAATGCAAATGCCAATGTAGGTGCTAGAACCCCACTAGTGGATATGAGAACTATGTATCCATTCTTTGTCAACATGATGCAAGCTGGTGTTGTTGCTGGTTTGGCTGAAGGGATTGTTGCTAATGTAGGAGGAGCTAATCCAGTGGTGCTAGTTGACAATAACTATTCCAAGATGAAACATAATTATACCAGACTTAGAGGAATGCCTTTGCTTGGAACTAAGGATGCCATTGAAGTGAAGAACTGGCTATTGCATTGTGAGAGGATTTTGCTGATCTTGGGTTGAACGATGAGCAGAAAAGGAGATTAGCCTCTACGTAGTTACAAGGAACAACGAGATTTGAGGAGATTTTCTTATCTAAAGTAGCCAAGTCAACCTTGCTTAGGAAATTTGCTGATTTGGTGCAAGAAGAGATGTCCATATTAGAATATGCTACTAAATTTGATGAGCTATCCAAGTATGGATATGCCATCATTGATACCGTGATTAAGAAAAATGAAAAGTTCATCCAGGGTTTAAACCGGGAGAGTGCTAGAGAAATAATGTTGTATCTCAGAGATCTAAGTAATGTAGTAGTGGAGATGGCTATAAGGAACAAGGAGATGCTTTTGACTTTTGGGAAGGATTAGCAGGTAGAAAACAAGAGTTCTCAGAGTAGGAAGAGAAAGCTCTTAAAGGAGAAGAGAGCTTAGAAGGGTGGTGTTGCGAAGAAAGTGAAAAATAATATCATTTATTACAAGTGTGACAAGAAGATGCACTATGCTAATGAGTGGCGATCTAGTGATGGTAAGACGATTGTGGAAAAGAAGAATGTGAAGTGCTATACCTGCAACCATGTGGGGGCATTATAAGAATAAACATTCAGAAGCGGCCAAGGTAGAAAAAAGAAAAGTCCAAAAGCGACAAAAGCGGAAAAAAGAAAGGTCTCAAGCATCCGTGTAATGTAGTGGTGGAGATGGCAATCAAGAATAAGGAGATGCTTTCTACTTTTGGTAAGGAAAAGTCAGTGAAACCAAAAGTTCTCAGGGTAAGAAGAGGAAGTTCTTCAAAGGAAAAGGAGCTCAGTAGGGTAGGGCTGCCAAGAAAGGGAAAGCTGATATTATCTGTTACAAGTGTGATAAGAAGGGGCACTATGCGAATAAGTGTTGATCGGGTGATGCTAAGATGGTTGTGGGGAAGAAGAACATGGAGTGTTTCAACTGCGAGCGGGTGAGGGCATTATAAGAATAAATGTCCAGAAGCGCCCAAGCTGGAAAACAGAAAGGTCTTTGCTTTGGAGCCATCATCATCTAGGCCAACAGCAGAAGAGAAGGGAAAGGCTGTGATTTCACTTTTGATTCAAGGCATACCTGTTAGAGTATTATTTGATACTGGTGCATCACATTTTTTATCTCTCGGTGTTTGGTAGATAAGTTAGATTTAAAACCATCATACCTTGTTACTTCCTTAAGGGTCGCAATTCCAGTAGAAGAATATGTAGCTCTTGGGATGAGATGTGACCATCTAGATTTGAGTTGTTAGGTCATACTTTTGCTACAGTCTGCTTGTGTTTGGTTCTAGGGGCTTTGGGATTATTTTGTGCATGGATTGGTTGAGTGGATAGTTTGCCAAGAGCGTATAATATCATTAAGAGACCCTAATAGTAATGATCGAATTATATACTCAGTTGAGAATTCGAGTTTGGATGTTTTTGCTTTATTGGGTGCAACAGTGGTGAAAGATGAGTTGGGTCGGGCTTTAATTGTAAGATAATTTACAGATGTTTTAGAACCAGTTACAGGATTACCACCAAGGAGAGAAATTGAGTTCAGAATTGATCCTGTACCTAAAACTGAACCCATGAGTAGACCACCTAGCAGAATAACACTGATCAAGATGAAGGATTTAAAGGTGAGGCTAGTAGATTTAGAAGGAAAGAGTTGTATTAAACCAAACAATTTGCCTTGGGAAGGGGCCACGATGTTTGTGAAGAAATCGGATGGATTGTTAAGAATGTGTATCGACTATCATAAACTAAATGAGAAGATGATAAAGAATAGACATCTTTTGCTAAGAATTGATGATTTATTTGAACTGTTGAGTGGAGCTAAAGTGTTTTCCAAGTTGGATTTGGCGATAGGGTTCCATCATCTAAGGGTGACAGAGCATAATATTTCTATGACAGCATTTCGAATAAGATATGGTTTGTACGAGTGTTTAGTAATGCTATTCCGATTGACCAATGCGTCTGCTTTCTTTATGGACTTGATGAACCAAATTTTCTACAACACCCCTAATTTTAAATAACATTATTCAGGAGACTTAATATGATAAAAAAAAATAGAATAATATAGAGTGATAAGGGGATTGACAATCAATTAGTGGTCGTGCATATTAAAATGAATAGGCTTATAAATGGATAAATGTTAACATAAGAGCATTTGAGTAAATAGGCGCTCTGTATTACCTCTCCCTTATACTTATGTACATTAGCATCCTATTCATGTTCATTTCATCATAAGCAAAAATGCAAACAAAAGGAATAAATAGCCGACCACTAGGAGGAATAAAAGAGGAGAAATTCAAGTTTTTAAGCTTAGGATCAAGCTAGGGGAATCAATCTCAACAAATCTTTAATTTCTTTATCCAATCTAAGGTGAATAATACTCAAAACATCTCTATTTTGATTTATATAAGATCATTGATTTTTGGATTTAGGACTAAATCTAATATGATGATTTTGGATGATATGCTTGATTTTATGGAATGATAGAATTCAAACAAGATTGTTCGAATTTGATGAACATTATCTTGAGGGTAAATTCGTGCGATATGATTTTATAATGCCATGGAAAAACTATAAGTTATGAGAAACATGATTTTGGAGCTGCGTTTCAATTTTTATAATTTTCCAAGTCGTGGAGAATTTATTATGAATTTTCAAAGGAAAACATATATTATTGGGTTTAGAAATTATTTTCAGTTGTTCTATGATGAATTTTGGTCTGAAATTAATATATGTCAAATAACGTATAAAAAGTGAAATTTCTGTTATTTTTGGGGATTTTTGCTATATATTTATTATAGAAATTAAATTATTTTAAAAGGAGGGCCTAAATGCTTTCGAAGGTAACCTTTGTTTTAAAAACGTAAGCCACTTCCCATAGCTTTTGAAGGGGTTAGGGGTTTTATAGGCAATGTTTAAGAAAGGGGTTTCAAAGCCAACCTTCAACTATTTTACCTAAATGACGTATGCTTTCGAAAGGATGGTGTCGACGCCATCAATTTTTTCCCAAATGCTTTTAATTGATAGAGAATGGTTTCGAAAGAAATACCTTCATTTGTGCATTCTTGACCCAACTAATATTTCAAGTATAAACCCAAGGTTTTCGAAAGGGGTACTTTTAGCAGGTTTTGAAGCTCTGCTTCTAAAGTTAAATGCTAATGTTTTAATACATTTAAAAGGCTTCGAAAGAAGGTTTTAAAGTGTGCGAAAGTCAGGGGCCTAATGTTTTGAAATTTAAACTTATATGCTTTCAAAGGAGGTCATCCAGTATGGTCGATAGCAATGTTTCGAAGGGTTCGAAAGCTTTAGTTTTTCAAAACAAGTAAACCTAGTCTCATTTTTAAAAGAAAACCCATGGTTAAGAAAAGGAGTTGTGAAATGGTTTTAAGAAGAAGCTTTCCTTGATTAAAATATTAGGATAAAGGGATTAACCATGTTTTATATTAAACCCAAAGGAGTGGTATTGTTATGCTATGTTGTTTGCTTCTTCAGATATAAATATATTCACATTATAATGGACCCATAATAGCATTTTGGGGATAAAAGGGCAGAAGAACCAGCTAGGTTGACCTAGTAGTGAATATAAATTTATTAAACTACTGAATGAGTAGAGTTGCATCCAAAAGGTCGGGAAGACTAGAATATAGGATGCCTAAATATAAAAGTTGTCAGGAAGATAGATTCATAGTGCACCCATAAAAACTACGATTAGGATGTTATTGGATTACCAATAGGTTCATAGTGATCCCATGAAAACTATGCTATAAAGAGTGGCTGGCAGGAGCCAATTAGTTTGTAGTGCACCCATGAAAAATATATCCGGATTAAGTTATTGACGGTTATCAATAGGTTCCTAGTAAACCCATGAATAATAGGATAAGAGGGAAGTTATTGGAATCACCAGTAAGTTTAGAGGAATTCATAAATTAATTAAACCCACATGAGTGGTATTGAGACGTTAACTAGCATGGGCCAAGAGGTTCATAGTGCACCCATGAAAATTATGATATAGGACAGGGAGTCCAAAAATTAAATATAGGTTAGTAGTAAGCCCATGAAAACTAATAGGTTAATAGTGACCCTAGAAACTATAAATATGATATGGAGTCAATTAAATAAGGGATGGGGAAATCTAGAATGTTTAAACTCGTACGCATATCATCATAATATTTTGTAATGATTATGTTTTAACCATTGTGTATGCAGGAGCACATTATATGGTTTTATAAAAGATTTTAAGACACTAGTGAGGGGAAAACGCATTCCACTAAATGACGTGGTCTTACAAGATATCTAAATAGTTTGAGATGTTAGATTATTATTTATACTAGGCATTATGTCCGACTCAAAGTTTATGTTTTCCAATTAAACTCTCAAGTACTAGATTGATTTTGAGTAGTCTGAGAGTTGAGGTTTTCAGCTACCTCATTAAATGAATAAGCTTCCATTGACGTGTAGGAGGCGGTATAGCTATTTAGAGTTCTCTCTCATTTGATTATGATATGTTGCTCTGTAAAGGAAAGTTTGTTTATGTTCCTTATTATATACTCTGATCACCAAGGGGGCATCTTCATACGTCGCTCTTGGTGCATTTGTAATTATTATACTTTCCTGAACATGGTTAACGTTACGGGATTACGTAAAGAATGTTGAAATGATTTTTGGAATATGTATTGTGAATGTTGATTTGAAATTTTAATTTTTTTTCATATCCATATTTTTTTTGTTACATCAATGTATCTAACATCACCGTATTTAGTCGACGAGGATTAATAACTATGGATGACTGCAGCATCCATAGTCCTTAGGTTTGGACCTCCAAGCGGGGGATGTTACAAGTTGGTATCAGAGCATAGGTTTATTGTGACGACCCGGAATTTTTGAGCATTTAAAATCTGAATATTTAATTGATTTTAAATATTCAATAGAGTCATTTTAACTTGAATTACGGATATCACAATTTATTTGATAATTTAACTATTGAATTAAATAATTTGAAGTTGGGTGAAATGTTGAATTTGGAGTTTTTAGCCGGTTTAAAATAATTTGAAGGTTTATAAAATTTATATCGAGGATATTGAAGATAGTAAAAGTGTGAAGAATTGAATTTGGAAGTGTTTGTTCGGTTTTGAAATTTTATCGTTTTAAATTGAATTTAAAAATAGCTTTCCGAGGCACTGTCTCGGAATTCGACGAAACCAGTTCCATTGGATCCGTAATATTGTACTATTATCAGATTTCAAATTTCGTATTGATTGGAGTTAGCGTGTGAGTGTACGATATAATAACGCGCTGAAACTTATTTGATAATAATTTAATGAACTTACTTAGTCAAGCTTCTCTTATACGCCACATCCTTTAACTTAAAATCGTTTTTCCCTTTCTCTTCTAAAAGGACAGGCAAGTTCAATTCCTTCCATTTTCTCAAAATCAAAATCGAAACAAAAAAAATGGCAGAACAAAGAAATTTGATGGACTCTGAATCGATATCTCCATCGAGTCAACCTTCACGTTCGCTCTTCCCAGACCCATCGACCTCTACTCTGACCATTACCCTAAAACGCGACCTGCCCTAATTCCTTCTATCTGTACAATGGATGTCGCCGCCTCACTTCACCGAACACTTCCAAGCTCAACACTTCTACTTCACATCACAGATACAGATTCAAATTCAATCAACTACTTTTCCGTTGCATGCTAAGTCGAACCCTAGTTCGACCCTCGAAAACGTACCGATCTGCCATGGTACGCTAATCACCCACCTGCCGATACCCATAAACTCTGACCATACAGATCTACATCCAAACGAGACTTATGTCTTTATGAGTTTGATGAGGCTAGTTTGGAGATTTTTGTTGGCGTGTGGATTTCTATTTTCGATTTTGAGGTTGCTTCCATGATTCTGATTGTTGCGGGTAACAAAGTGAAATATTTGAGGGGAGGAGGAGCGAGCTATGTCGCGTAGCGATGAAGGCAGCGTGCACGAGTAGGGTCTTGGTAGATGCCGGGGAAACGAGCATGGGTGGTGGGATCTGCTGTAGTGGTTTCAGTCGAGTCGTGGAGGGCGCCGCGCGTGTTCTGGGTAGGGAAGAGGCCAATGTTCGAGTGAGGTATTGTTTTCAATTTCGATAATAAAATTACAGTAAGTAAATTATTTATTTTTGGTTATATACAAAAATACATACATATAAAGTTTAAAATATAATAGGGCTTTGAAATGTTGTAAGATTTATAAACAGGTAGATATTTAAATATATAGATATATATAGGTTATTCTAGTATATGTAGATATAAAGGAAATTAAGTTAAAATTAAACTATTAGTTTAAAAGAACATTTGTCGATTTAAATTAAATAAATAATAATAAATTGTTCGATCAATTCAAATATTGATGTATCATATAATATTTAATTAGGGTCAAAAATCGAGAAAAACCAAGGGAATATTGAAGTGGATGGCAAATGCATAGTCAAAGGTGAGTTAATCTCACTCGGTTAATTTAATTTTAAATTTAAATGATTAAATTTAAATAATTGTTTGAATGGTTGAGATTGATTGATGTGTTTTGGTATGGTAATTTTGGAATTGGCATATTATATTGTGCTAACATCTGTGGATGCAAGGAAAACAAGTTGGAGGGATCCAACTGGATCACTCAACATTTATTATTTAATATTCTCTGTTGTGAATACTTGATATTCTATGATAAATATATTGGAATATTGGATGTTATGATTTGATTGGATATATATATAGGTACAATGAATTACCGAAAATATATAAATTGGATTTGGAAAGAAATAAAGGAAGTAAAGTTGTAAACGGAATAATCCTAGAAAATTAAATAAATTAGAATAAATTGAAAAAGAAATGGAAGTACGTTAAATATTAATAAATAACTTCGAGTATATAAAGAAAGGGGTTTGAATAAACCGTAATTAATAAATTGTAAAATTATGTGATATTAATTTAAAGGAATAAAGAATTATTTTAAAACTTAAAGTTTTAAATTTATTTAAAGGAATAAGAAGTAAATTGAGAAATCTAAACTGGTATATCAATTAAAAGTATTTTAAATAATTATTAAGGAATAAAATCTGAAATTAAAAGATTTTCGAATAAATGAAGTAAATTGGAAATCAATTTGGAAATTGATTTAAGTATTTGAAATTGGATATTTGGAAGAATAAATTCAAGGTGGAAATTTATTAAAGGAATGAGAAAATTTGTTTAAAAATAAATAGTGATTTATTTTTAAAAAGTTGTGAAGAGAAGTATATTTCTCTGGATAGGCAAGTACGTTTTCAAAGTAAGTTTCTAAAAATAAAATAAAGGTTTTAATGTTGCTTTACAAAGTATGTTCTTGGAAATTTATTATCTCTAAATGTTTAAATTCTAAAATGAATATTTATTCAAATATATTACCGTAGTAATAATTTATAAAGAATGACTTAGTAAGTCTGTTTTAAAGGTGAAACCTAGTTGATATTTATAAAGTAGCCCTATTTCCAAATATTCATATAGTATATATTTTTAATCAGTTATTGAAGTAGTTTTAATTTTAATATTTTAAAATAAATTCTAAAGTAAGTAATTTGTTAATCTGCTATTGTAATAATTATTTAAAGAATGACTTGGAAATTTGTTTAAGGAAGAAATCTAATGTATAGTTATAAGGTAACCTTATTATAGTTATTTCTAGAGTATTATTTTAAATAGATTACTAAAGTAATTGCTATACTAAATGTTAAATACATTTTACCATAAAGTGTTTTTAAATTATTTTAGAAATCTAAAGTTTTATGCTTGGGATTCGAGTGAAATAGAAATACTTGGAATTTATTCTGAGAAAGACAGATAGTCTTGAAAATTGTTTTCAAGGAGTTTGAAAGGTGAAAATATATCTTGTGGAGATATTTCAGAGATAAATAAATAAATAAATAATTTGAGAAATTATTTATTGTGTGATGGATGTTGTGAGCATTAATTGATAGTTAAATCACCGACTATCAATATTGGACAAATGCGTTGATCGTTTCGAAGAGACCGGGATCGAGACTTATTTCTCGAAAACCACTTCGATCCAGTTTGTACGTTTCGTGGAAACGATTTTGGATTCAAAGATGGAGCAGTGAAGTGCAAGGGCTAGTCGCTACTAATCCTGAGGATATTTCCAAAATGGATGTAGTAGGAGTAGTGCATTCGGTTCCGTTCAAACCCAGGACGGACTTGTATGGACGAATGCTTTCGGAACATCGTCAGGAGGACGATGGGCATTCTAAGCGAAACGTTCTAAAAGGTAACGCTTAGCCTTAAGCCTCATCAAATGGGAATGACTGAAAATCAGGGGTTATGCAGCAAGGCTAGGTGGGTAGCACCCAAGAAGGGTGAGTTCATTCCAGTCTAGATGTCCCTTTTTATTTCGGCTTAGTGGGCGGTTGTTGATCCCAACCGCGGGGTGATCTCACTCGGGATTATCCAGTAAGGGGTAGTCCCGGCCTTGTGTTGCAGGGGAGCGGACGTACTCCTCGGTACGGTGATCTAGGCCCCGTACTGTGACAGGTGGTACCCCAGTGCCTAGTAATTAGTTGGAAATCCATTCTCCCTACGAGCCTTGTACGAGTTTTGTTTGTATTACCCACTCTGTGGCTAGTAGCTGGAATTTAATCATGTAACAATTTTGGCTATTTTATAAGTATTTGTATATAGACCCTATTATAATATCAGAGGATTTCTATAAAAATTGTTTTAGCCATCGTAAGGTAAAAACCCGACATGTTTATTTGTGGCGTGGTCTTACGAGATGCTTTTGTTTTCAAAGAATTTTTGAAACTTTAATAATCAATTGAGTGTGATTTTCCCACGCTGGTATTCCAGACTGACTCGGGTGTTATTTAACTGTAATGCTCGGGTCAGACCGATTATTATAGGGTACAGGATATGATGCTGTGGAGCTCAGGAGATGAGCTGGATGACGATACGTACTCTCGTACTTGTTTATATATATATATATATATATATATATATATATATATATTCCGCTGTGTTGAGTTGTTGTGTATCCATTTGTATGAATATTGATGTTGAACTGTGATTGATGTACTCTGATGATGTAATATATGTAAACAGATATATTTGATTTTGAGTAAAGATTATTTATTATCTATTATATTTTATTCCGCTGCGATGGTTAGATTCTGTTGTTGTTTTCTATTTTCTTCTTCTACCTCTTCTTCTACCTCTTCTTCTTTAACCCAAATGGTTCGTATTTCTGTACAACTTGGGTTGATTGTTTTAGAATAGTCTTGACTCAAGGGGTACGGATTTGTGGGTCGTTTCACTTGGTATCAGAGCTTAGGATTGGTGATAACCTTGGCTCTGGTGGGAAATTACTCAATTAGAGTCCGTACTACTCTAAAATGAGTTTGAGCGTATTAATAGATATGAGCGCGTATTTGTTACTGAATATAAATTGTTTTAATATTGTGTTGATTGATTTATTGAGTGGCATATGAACCTTCGTCGACACAGTCTGCGCAACTGTATTGAAGGGGTTTCTAAACACTTGAATAGAACAATTGACACGGTATTGTTTTTAATGTGGGTGAATGAAATAATTTTACCCAAATATATTTTGATATAAAGAATAGTTTTTGAAAACTATTTAGCTAATATATGGTTGCTTGGATGTTAGAAATAATGGTATTTAAATTATTATCCTTATTGTATGGAAAATTTAACTAGAAATTGAAAATATAACCAAAGTTAAAGGGAATAAATTCATTATAAAATGAAATTTATAAATATGAATTATAAATGTAAATTATAAATTGAAATATAATCACATGAGAATTTGTATGAGCATAAGCTGTGCGAATGAATTATAGTAAAAATTTATTCAAGCAGGATTGGAAAATTTAAAACCCCAGAGATTTTGGAAGTATTTTGAAGATTAATAGTAGCATTGTTGTTTTTGGGTATTTCTGAAAGGAAATAGGTTCAAATAAATTTTTGGAAGGGATATAGCATTGAACTCACTTCAGACGCTGGAAAATAATTTCGGTGATGACTGCAGCATCATCGATGTTCATTTTCGAGTTTCTAAGTGATGAATTGCTGCCAAATTGATTTGTTCAAGAAAACCTGTTTGTTTTTGAAATTTCGAAGGAAAATTGTTGGAAATAAAAACCAGGATTGGTTTAAATTTTTTTGAGAAGTGTGATTTTGAGATGTTGGAGATTTCAAAATGATTTGAAACCAAAAGCCGCGTGTTTAAAATCCTGATAAGATAGGTTGTAAGCTTATAAATTGAGATGATAATTAAATCAGAAAGGAAATATAAAGATTTAAATGTTGGAATTTAAATTTAAAGTGAAAGGTTAAAAATGAGATTTACTTGGATTGGAAAATAAAATTTAACTGGATTGGAAGTAATTGAGTAGGCTGGAATAATATCCAGTTGTATTTGAAATAAGTTGAAATCGAATTGAGTTAAATAAATCTGAGTTAAAAAAAAAAGAATTGAATTGGGATAAGAATTCAATTGAGTTATCGAATGGAATTGGATTCTTACCTGAACAAATGGAAAATAAGTTGAATAAGGATTGGAATTGAAATAAATAAATAAGAATAATGTGTAAAAGAATTATAATACATGGAATAAAATATGCTTGGGTTATAAATAAGCATAAGGCTTGATTTAAAATAAAAGAAGAATATATTCGAGCCTATGATGGATGGAATTGTGTAAATAATAAGTTGTGACTTATAAAATTTGAAAAAGTGGAATACAAAGCCCAAAATTAATATTTTGATGAATTGGAAAATGAAGAGAAGATCAAAACTTAAATTATATAATAAAATTGAACTAAGAAAATAAATTACAGTGATATTTGGAATTAAAAATGAAGTATTGAACTATAAATAGGGAAGAACTAATTTGTTACTAAATTAGATAATGAATTGTGTAAATGGAACCTATTATAGTTAAATGAAGCTGAATTGTGAGTTAATAAATTGGATGGTAAATTAAAAGTGAATAATAGAATCCGAACTTGAGTTATTAATTAAAATTAGACTTGAAATGTTAACAAATTAAATATAATTGAAATGTGTCGAATAAAAAGGTAAATGGATTAAAATAGTAATGGTAGGAGTTGCAAATAAAATCCAAATAAGTGGAGATAAATTGGAAATGGCCTTGTAATTAATTGAATGAGCTGAATCTAAAAAGTTAAAATGTATAATAACTAATCAAATAAATTTGTAGTTTGAAATGAGATTGGATTAAAATAGAATCAAGTTAAATTGAAAAAGGGAAATTTATTTGCAAAATGAAATGAGCTTAAGTAAAGAAAAAAAAAAGATTTGAATAAACTGAAGGGGAATAACTTAAGCTGAAGAGATGAAGAGAGTTGAATTTAATTCAGCTTAAACTAAGTTTAATGATTTTGGGTTGGGTTTAAGTCAAGTAAAAATAAATTTGGGTCGAAATAGAATTTGGTGGGTTATAAATAATATTTAAGGAAATGTAAATTCCTAATGGATCGAGTGGATAAACTAATTATTGAGTAAATAAATGGAAGGGAATTCTTAATTAAATAATTGGGAATCATTTAAAATGTTAAAGAATTGAAATAACTTGGAGTCTATAAGAAAAATTGAAATGGTTATTGAATGGAATAGCTTAGATTGTCTTTGAGGGAAATAAAATAGTTTGGAATAAACAAATATGGAATGGAACGTAAATAAATGGATTCGAATTTAAAATGCAATGAAAATGAGAATATATGTATCGTGAATAAATTTAAAAATGGAATAGAATTAAGTATAAATTGAGTTGAAATCCATTTAACTTGGTTATAAAACATAAGTATTTATTTGTTCACATAGATCTCGTCAAATTGCATAAAATAAATTGTTATTGGATGCAAATAGGAGTAGTTAATATCCTATGAATTGATAAAGTAAAATGAATTGATTTTGAGAGCAATTGAATTAAATATGAGTTCAGTTTGCTTAAAATAAATTAAATGTAAGCTATTTTGTATTAAACCATTCAAATTGAATGAAAATGGGTTGTAAATAAATTGGAACAGTGGAATTGGTGTGAAAATTGTATAAATTGCTTATGGAAAAAAAATGGTTGGTGTGAATTTCTTTAAGGATTCATGTGTTTAACCATTGCAACTAAGTGAAATATTGTTAAATTGCATATATTTGGCACTTACATGTTTAAATTGAGTAAGTACAGGTACTTGGAAGCCGTGAGGCTGGATTGGGTTATGCTAATTGCTAAAATTTTGAGCCGCTTGCTTAAAAATGCTAAATAAGGTACGCCTACGCAATAAAAATTGGAAATATGAATTATTTTTTGTTTTTCCGACCGAGTGGGTCGATGTATATATATTTATATCTTTTGTCAAATTGCAAAAGCTCCTCCGTACATAGGGGACTCTGCCAAAAAATTTCAGAAATTTTGGGAGTTGGAAATTTTTTGAAAATTTTTGGAGAATTTTTGTTAATAACAAAACGAATTTAAATTGGCAACTAAAATGAATTAGTAAATGAAACTAACTAAAATAATGACATGAATTAGTTATAAATGGAAAATAAAATTCAATATTTAAAGTTAAAGATAAATTGAATTCATATGGAAATGAAAGAATCTATGTGAATAGAAATGGATATAAACTAAAGTGGTAAGATGAAAATAAATATAATAAACATATAAAATGCTTATACTAGCTTAAGTAAGGAATGAGGCATTCTCAATTGGAAATTGATGTTTCAAATATAATCTAAGTTGGTATTTGAGTTAATAGATATTGACATCTGTATGTGAGTCGATAAAATGTTTTTGAATATTGTGATTGGACATATTGCTGTGTAAGATGTGCAGGTAATATAAAGGTAAAGAGAATTGATTTTCATTTCAGAAGATAAATTTGAAATACTCGACAAATAGGTATGTATTTAAATTTGGTATGAAATTTGATTGGGTTTTTGGATATAGCCACTTGGCGTTTTGTTTTCTTTTTGGATTTGGGAGGCCGTAGAGCCATTTTGTAGTTGTACCGAGCTAGCCGCGCAAAGGAGACGCCGGCGGAATTTTTCGAGAATTTAGGGAGTTAGAAAATTTTTGAGAAAATTTGGATAATTCAAAATTTGGTTTTAAATTGAAACTAGAATGATTAAACAAATAGTATAGTTTGAAACTATGGGAGAGTTGAGAAGTTAATAAGAATGATAATGGGTCTTTTATAAAAGATAGTTGGTAAGATGTTGAATTGTTTGGTTTTGGAGGTAAGTAAACGGGTATTGGACCATTCTTCATAACTAGTAATTTCGAGGACGAAATTCTTTTAAGGGGAGAGGAATGTGACGACACGGAATTTTCGAGCATTTAAAATTTGAATATTTAATTGATTTTAAATATTCAATAGAGTAATTTTAACTTGCATTACGAATATCACAATTTATTTGATAATTTAACTATTGAATTAAATAATTTGAAGTTGGGTGAAATGTTGAATTTGGAGTTTTAAGCCGGTTTAAAATAATTTGAAGGTTTATAAAACTCATATCGAGGATATTGAAGATAGTAAAAGTGTAAAGGATTGAATTTGGAAGTGTTTGTTCGGTTTTGTAATTTTATCGTTTTAAAATTGAATATAAAAATAGCTTTTTGAGGCACGGTCTCGGAATTCGACGAAACCAGTTCCATTGGATCTGTAATATTGTACTATTATCGGATTTCAAATTTCGTATTGATTGGAGTTAGCGTGTGAGTGTACGATATAATAACGCGCTGAAACTTATTTGATAATAATTTAATGAACTTACTTAGTCAAGCTTCTCTTATACGCCACATCCTTTAACTTAAAATCGTGTTTCCCTTTCTCTTCTAAAAGGACAGGCAAGTTCAATTCCTTCCATTTTCTCAAAATCAAAATCGAAACAAAAAAAATGGCAGAACAAAGAAATTTGATGGACTCTGAATCGATATCTCCATCGAGTCAACCTTCACGTTCGCTCTTCCCAAACCCATCGACCACTACTCTGACCATTACCCTAAAACGCGACCAGCCCAAATTCCTTCTATCTGTACAATGGATGTCGCCGCCTAACTTCACCGAACACTTCCAAGCTCAACACTTCTACTTCACATCACATATCCGGATTCAAATTCGATCAACTACTTTTCCGTTGCACGCTAAGTCGAACCCTAGTTCGACCCTCGAAGACGTACCAATCTGCCATGGTACGCCAATCACCCACCTGCCGATACCCATAAACTCTGACCATACAGATCTACACCCAAACGATACTTATGTCTTTATGAGTTTGATGAGGCTAGTTTGGAGATTTTAGTTAGAGTGTGGATTTCTATTTTCGATTTTGAGGTTGCTTCCATGATTCTGATTGTTGCGGGTGACAAAGTGAAATATTTAAGGGGAGGAGGAGCGAGCTGTGTCACGTGGCGATGAAGGCAGCGTGCGCGAGTAGGGTCTTGGTAGATGCCGAGGAAGCGAGCATGGGTGGTGGGATCTGCTGTAGTGTTTTCAGTCGAATCGTGGAGGGCGCCGCGCGTGTTTTTGGTAGGGAAGAGGCCGACGTTCGAGAGAGGTATTGTTTTCAATTTCGATAATAAGATTACAGTAAGTAAATTATTTATTTTTGGTCATATACTGAAATACATACATATACAGTTCAAAATATAATAGGGCTTTGAAATGTTGTAAGATTTATAAACAGGTAGATATTTAAATATATAGATATATATATGTTATTCTAGTATATGTAGATATAAAGGAAATTAAGTTAAAATTAAACTATTAGTTTAAAAGAACATTTGTCGATTTAAATTAAATAAATAATAATAAATTGTTCGATCAATTCAAATATTGATGGATCATATAATATTTAATTAAGGTCAAAAATCGAGAAAAACCAAGGGAATATTGAAGTGGATGGCAAATGTATAGTCAAAGGTGAGTTAATCTCACTCAGTTAATTTAATTTTAAATTTAAATGATTAATTTTAAATAATTGTTTGAATGGTTGAAATTGATTGATGTGTTTTGGTATGGTAATTTTGGAATTGGCATATTACATTGTGCTAACATCTGTGGATGCAGGGAAAACAGGTTGGAGGGATCCAACAGGACCCCTCAACATTTATTATTTAATATTCTCTGTTGTGAATACTTGATATTCTATGATAAATATATTGGAATATTGAATGTTATGATTTGATTGGATATATATATAGGTACAATGAATTACCGAAAATATATAAATTGGATTTGGAAAGAAAATAAAGGAAGTAAAGTTGTAAACGGAATAATCCTAGAAAATTAAATAAATTAGAATAAATTGAAAAAGAAATGGAAGTACGTTAAATATTAATAAATAACTTCGAGTATATAAAGAAAGGGGTTTGAATAAACCGTAATTAATAAATTGTAAAATTATGTGATATTAATTTAAAGGAATAAAGAATTATTTTAAAACTTAAAGTTTTAAATTTATTTAAAGGAATAAGAAGTAAATTGAGAAATCTAAACTGGTATATCAATTAAAAGTATTTTAAATAATTATTAAGGAATAAAATCTGAAATTAAAAGATTTTCGAATAAATGAACCAAATTGGAAATCAATTTGGAAATTGATTTAAGTATTTGAAATTGGATATTTGGAAGAATAAATTCAAGGTGGAAATTTATTAAAGGAATGAGAAAATTTGTTTAAAAATAAATAGTGATTTATTTTTAAAAAGTTGTGAAGAGAAGTATATTTCTCTGGATAGCCAAGTACGTTTTCAAAGTAAGTTTCTAAAAATAAAATAAAGGTTTTAATGTTGCTTTACAAAGTATGTTCTTGGAAATTTATTATCTCTAAATGTTTAAATTCTAAAATGAATATTTATTCAAATATATTACCGTAGTAATAATTTATAAAGAGTGACTTAGTAAGTCTGTTTTAAAGGTGAAACCTAGTTGATATTTATAAAGTAGCCTTATTTCCAAATATTCATATAGTATATATTTTTAATCAGTTATTGAAGTAGTTTTAATTTTAATATTTTAAAATAAATTCTAAAGTAAGTAATTTGTTAATCTGCTATTGTAATAATTATTTAAAGAATGACTTGGAAATTTGTTTAAGGAAGAAATCTAATGTATAGTTATAAGGTAACCTTATTATAGTTATTTCTAGAGTATTATGTTAAATAGGGTACTAAAGTAATTGCTATATTAAATGTTAAATACATTTTACCATAAAGTGTTATTAAATTATTTTAAAATCTAAAGTTTTGTGCTTGGGATTCCAGTGAAATAGAAATACTTGGAATTTATTCTAAGAAAGGCAGATAATTTTGAAAACTGTTTTCAAGGAGTTTGAAAGGTGAAAATATATCTTGTGGAGATATTTTAGAGATAAATAAATAAATAATTTGAGAAATTATTTATTGTGTGATGGATGTTGTGAACATTAATTGATAGTTAAATCACCGACTATCAATATTGGACAAATGCGTTAATCGTTTCGAAGAGACCTGTATCGAAATTTATTTCTCGAAAACCACTTCGATCCGGTTTGTACGTTTCGTGGAAACAATTTTGGATTCGAAGATGGAGCAGTGAAGTGCAAGGGCTAGTCGCTACTAATCCTGAGGATATTTCCAAAATGGATGTAGTAGGAGTAGTGCATTTGGTTCCGTTCGAACCCGGGACGACTTGTATGGACGATTGCTTTCGGAACATCGTCAGGAGGACGATGGGCATACTAAGTGAAAACGTTATAAAAGGTAACGCTTAGCCTCAAGCCTCATCAAATGGGAATGACTGAAAATCAGGGGTTATGCAGCAAGGCTAGGTGGGTAGCACCCAAGAAGGGTGAGGTCATTCCAGTCTTGATGTCCCTTTTTATTTCGGCTTAGTGGGCGGTTGCCGATCCCAACCGCGAGGTGATCTCACTCGGGATTATCCAGTAAGGGGTAGTCCCGGCCTTGTGTTACATGGGAGTGGGCGTACTCCTCGGAACGGTGATCTAGGCCCCGTACTGTGACAGGTGGTACCCTATTGCCTAGTCATTGGTTGGAAATCCATTCTCCTTACGAGCCTTGTACGAGTTTTGTTTGTATTACCCACTGTGTGGCTAGTGCCTGAAATTTAATCATGTAACAATTTCGGCTATTTTATAAGTATTTGTATATAGACCCTATTATAATATCAGAGGATTTCTATAAAAATTGTTTTAGCTATCGTAAGGTAAAACCCGACATGTTTATTTGTGGCGTGGTCTTACGAGATGCTTTTGTTTTCAAAGAATTTTTGAAACTTTAATAATCAATTGAGTGTGATTTTCCCACGCTGGTATTCCAGACTGACTCGAGTGTTATTTAACTGTAATGCTCGGGTCAGACCGAGTATTATAGGGTACAGGATATGATGCCGTGGAGCTCAGGAGACGAGCTGGATGACGATACGTACTCTCGTACTTGTGTGTGTGTCTATATATATATATATATATATATATATATATATATATTCCGCTGTGTTGAGTTGTTGTGTATCCATTTGTATGAATATTGATGTTGAACTATGATTGATGTACTCTGATGATGTAATATATGTAAACAGATATATTTGATTTTGAGTAAAGATTATTTATTATCTATTATATTTTATTCCGCTGCGATGGTTAGATTCTGTTGTTGTTTTCTATTTTCTTCTTCTACCTCTTCTTCTTTAACCCAAATGGTTCGTATTTCTATACAACTTGGGCTGATTGTTTTAGAATAGTGTTGACTCAAGGGGTAGGGATTTGCGGGTCGTTTCATTTATGAAACTTTAAAAGAAATTAAACCTTAAATATTTTTGAAACAGAATACAATGAATCAGAAATATGATCGTGGTTTGGGATAACGCTATAGTAACGTACTTGTATTTGATATATATATATATATATATATATATATATATATATATATATATATATATATATAAGTGTGTATTCCCCTCTCTCTTAGGTCATTCTTCTATATCTTACTAAGGCTTGTATGCAGATCTATGAGAAAGAAGATATGGAAGCAGGAAACAAAAGAGGAAATCTTGATGGAGGAAGCACCACAACCAACAAAAATGCTCAACCTAATACTTCGAGGAACTAAGGTCGATAGGCTAGTGCTAACCAAAACACTAAAGCCAATATAGGTGCTGAAAATCTGTCAGTTGATGCAGGGATGATGTATCAGTTCTTCTTAATCCAATGCAAGCAAGTGCTACTGTCAGAGTTGCTGATACTGTAGGAGGAGCTAATCATGTGGCTCTAGTTGGGAATAATTATACTAAGCTGAGCAAAGACTACACCAGTTTGGGTGGAAAGCCGTTTGTTGGAACGGAGGATGCTATAGAAGTGGAAAAATGGCTATTGCACTATGAGAGTATTTTCTGATCTAGGCTTGGATGATGAGCAGAAAAGGAGGTTGGCCTCCAAGCAGCCGCATGGGGCAGCGTTGCACTGGTGGAATAGTATGACTACCGGAGTTTCGGAAGAGGAATTGACCTAGGCTAATTTCAGAAGAAGATTCGAGTAGAGATTTTTATTTGATGTAGCGAAGTCCACATTGATAAGGAAGTTCATGGTTCTGGTTCAAAGAGATATTTCAGTTATTGAGTATGAAAATAGGTTTGATGAACTGTCCCGCTATGGATATGCCACAATTGATATTGACATTAGAAGAAATGAAAGATTCATTCGAGGACTAAGGCCCGAGCTTGCTAGGGTAAATGTGCCACATATCCGAGATCCATGTAATTTGGTTGTGGAGACGGTCATTCGCCATGAAGAGATGCTTGTTGCTTATGCTAGGGAGAAGCCAGTTGAATCCCAAGGTCCTTGGGAAAAGAAGAGGAAATTCTTAAAGAAGAATGGAGCTCAGAAGGGAGATGCAGCTAAGAAGGCTAAGGCTGATTTGGTATGCTTCAAATGTGAAAAGAAGGGTCATTATGCTCATGAGTGCTAATCAGGCAAGGGAAAGAAGCCTGCAGAAAACAAGAATGTCAAATGTTTCAATTGCGACCAAGTTGAACATTACAAGAATCAATGTCCAGAGCCAGATAGGACGGACAGAGGGATGGTTTTTACTGTTGGACCACCATCTTCTTCTAGTCTTACTGCATGAGATAAAGGGAAAACTATAATGCACGGCATGCTTTTGATTCAGAGTATACCAGTTAGGGTACTGTTTGATACCGGTGCATCACATTCATATATAGCACAGTATTTGGTTGATAGGTTATACATAGAACCTACATACCTTATTACTTCCTTCAGGATTGCGAATCCAATAGGAGGATATGCAACTCTGGAAATGAGATGTGACTAGTTAGAACTTGATTTATTAGATCATAAGTATGCATACAGTCTGTATGTTTTCGATTCCATAGATTTCAGAATCATTTTGGGTATGGATTGGTTGAGAAGGTAAGATGCCAGGATATTTTTTCAAGATGGAGAGATATCATTGAGATACCCTAATAGTCATAACTGAATTTTATTCTTAAAAAAGAATTCCGACCAGAGTAGTTGGGCTTTGTTAAGTGCAAGGGAAGTTGGAGAAGAATCAAGTCAGGTTCGAGTAGAAAAAGAGTTTGTAGATGTCTTTGAGCCAGTCACAGGACTACCACCGAAACAAGCTATTGAGTTTCAAATAGATCTTGTACCAGGAGCTGAACTTGTCAGTAGACCACCTAGAAAGATGACACCAACTGAAATGAAGGAATTGAAGGTGCGACTAGTGGATCTAGAAGGAAGAAATTTTATTAGACCAAGTAGTTCGCCTTAGGGAGCGGCTACGGTATTTGTAAATAAATCGCATGGGTCGTTGAGGATGTGTATCGACTGTCGTAAGCTGAACGAGAGGATGATAAAGGATAAGTATCATTTGAGGAGAATTGATGATCTGTTTGATCAGTTGAGTGGAGCCAAAGTCTTTACCCAATTGGATTTGGCGACGGGGTTCCATCAGCTGAGAGTGGCAGAGGACAATATTATTTAAACAACATTTCGGACTTGATATGGTTCGTATGAGTGGTTAGTGATGCCATTCGGATTGACGAATGCACGCGCTCTCTTTATGGCTCTGATGAATTGAGTCTTCTGAGAGTATTGGATAGATTCGTGTTGGTGTTTATAGATGACTTTTTAGTATAATCTAAGGATGAAAGAGAGCATGAAGATCATCTTAGAGTTGTAAGTGAAACACTGGGGCAGAATCAGCTAAAGGCAAAGTTTTCCAAGTGTCATTTTTGGAAGAAAGTGGTCAAGTTTCTTGATCACGTGGTTTCAAAGAAGGGATTAGTAGTTGATCCAGTTAAGATCGAAGCTGTCAATGATTGGAAGAGACCAGAGACAATAACCGAGATCAGGAGTTTTCTTGGACTTGCTGGCTATCACCAAAGATTCATTAAGGATTTCTCACGGATAGCAGCACGTTTGACTAAGTTGACCCAAAAGGATATGAAGTTTGTTTAGTCCGAAAAATGTGAGGAAGGTTTCTGTAAGTTAAAGCATTTGTTGACCAATGCACCAGTGTTAGTTGTCCCAGATGGAAATTAAGGTTTGGTAGTATACACTGATGCGTGTGAAACTTGATTGGGAGTGTGCTAATGCAGAATGGTAAAGTCATTGCCTACGCCTCTAGATAGCTTAGATCGCATGAAGTAAGACACCCTACTTATGATTTGGAATTGGCACCGGTAATCTTTGCATTGAATATTTGGAGATATTATCTCTTAGAGGAGAGATTTGAGCTATACACTAAACATAAGTCCCTAAGATACTTATTCTGTCAGAATGAGTTGAATATGCGGCAGTAGAGGTGGCTGGAGTTTTTGGCTGCTTATGACCTTGATATAGAATATACTCCTCGGAAAGGAAATAAGGTAGTGGATGCTCTTAGCAGGAAACATCAGAATGTGGTGTTAGCTATCTTTGCAGAATGGAAGGACTTAGAAGCTTTGACTACTTGTAATGTAAAGTCGAGATCGACTACTGATTCTAGTCAAGGTACTGCTATGTTGGCTTGTTTAGAAGTCCAACCGATGTTGATAAAAAAGACAGCTTCTAGACAGAAAGAGGATCATGTATTAGCCGAGAGGATTAGAAGGCTTGAGGTGGGATCGAAGATCGATGATCTAAGGGACTTTAGTCTAGACTAGAAAGGATGGTTGAGGAAGAAGGGATGATTATGTGTTTCGAATGTAGATAACTTGGGAAGAGAAGTTCTAGAAGAATATCATCGATCAAAGTTTATGATTCATCCTGGAGGGACTAAGATGTATCAAGATATAAAGAGGAGCTTCTATTGAGAAAGTATGAAGAGGGATGTTTCCTTATAGGTTAGGCAGTGTGCAAACTGTCAATAAGTGAAATCTGAACATCAAAAACCGAGTGGGTTGCTTCAGCCTCTAGAGACTTCAGTTTGGAAATGAGATTCCATATCCATCGATTTTATTGATGGGTTGCCAAGGTCAAATAGAGGAAATGAGAGTATATGGGTCATAATGGATAGATTGACCAAGAGCGCCCATTTCATTCCAGTTAAATCAACCAGGACGGCACCTTTTTCTAAGTTGTTCATGAAGAACATAGTTAGACTACATGAAATTCCTAGTAGCATAGTCAGTGACAGAGATGCTTTGTTCACTAGCGAATTCTTGAAGGTTCTAAAGGATGGGTTAGGCACTAAGCTCAAGATGAGTACTTCTAATCACCCTGAAACGGATGGGCAGACAGAGAGAGTCAATAAGGTACTCGAGGATTTGTTAAGAGCTTGTGTGTTGGACTTTGGCGGATCTTGGGAGGATCACCTACATTTGGTTGAGTTTTACTACAATAATAGTTATCGAACTAGTATAGGAATGGCGCCAATTAAACAAAAAGTGAAATAATTGGAATTTCACAAATTGAATTTGTTGATTGTTGTTTGATAAGTTTAATTAACTTTTAAATTGACATCTGAATTAATTGATAAGTTAGAATTTAATTGCCAGTAAAATACCCGATATTGATAATTATGGAATTTTTTAATTAATCAAAGCTGAAATTTTAAGTTATATTCGGAATATGATGTGAATTTCAGAAATTGATTTGTTTTAAAAATTGGACTTTTATTCAAACTTTGAATATTGTTGAGTAAAAGTGATAAGAAACGATATTTTGAAATTGAGTTGAAATCGAATTATATTTGAAGATTTGGATTTTTAATTGGATATTGAGGTTTAATTTGATTTAAGTGTTTGGAATCGATATTTTGAAAATCGAACTCGAAATGGATATAAATCGGAATGGTTTTAGTTTGAAATTGGAACTGAAATTAATTTAGAATTGGAATATCAATTAATTTGGAATTGGAATTTAAATTAATTTGGGATTGGAACTCAAATTAATATGGAATTAGAACTCAAATTAATTTGGAATTGGAATCGAAATTAATTTCGAATCAAAGTGAAATTCAACTTGGAATCGAAATTGAATCAATTAAATCGATATGAAAATTGGAACTGATTTGAATTGAAAATTTTGAAAAGTGAACCGGTTTGACTTTGAAACTATTTTCAAACGAATTATTTTAGTATAAATGGTTTAAAATCTATATTCTTTAAATAGTCAAATTATTTTTATTTTCCAAACTGTTTTACTATATAAACCATTTTTAATACTCAAACTATTTTCTATTAAACTATTTTAACTATTTAAGTATTTTAAAACTATTTAAACTATTTTCTAAAATTCAAACCGGTCAAAAGGGTGGAATATTTATATTTCAAAAGGGTGGAATATTTATATTTAAATCCTAGATTTAAATGCAATTTGGGTTAAAGTGAAGTTATAATCTAAATTGTAATTCGAATCAAATTTTGAAGTGAAATCGTTATATCGAACTAAATTGACATTTTAAAGTAAAATATGATTTGTGAAATGAATATGATGATTTCAAAAATGGATATGATTTCTGAAGCGAATATGATGGTTTCGAAATGGATTTGATTTTTGAAACGAATATGATATTTTGATATCAAGTATGGATTGTTTTCGAAATATAAAAGTACCAACTATTGTGTACAACGACGTTTGGTTGTTAAAGAGACCGGGGCCTCTTATTGGCATCTCTCTGTCAATATTGGAACAACTTTAACAACTGTGTGCGAGGTGGGTGATATCCTGAATGTAATGGTTGAATTGGCGGACGCTTACTGGAATGCAATAAGAGAGTGATGATGGATAGCCTTGACATTTGTGTCATAAAAAATGACTAAAACATGAGCCTATGTCTGGCCAATAAGGTTAGCTACCTCTAGCGATGTTGATCCCTCGTATTACTATTGTGATTTCCTATTCGGTGGGTGCACCTTTATCGTTTTGATTGATTATCGCGGTCGGCCACGGATGGGTTGCGATCAGCCAGAAAGGGTAAATTGGTAGAATTCTACCTTGGGCATTGCCTCACATGCCTTGTCATATTTATCCTTATACGAGCCCATTACGACTTTGGCTTATTATTGTACCTATAGGGTGCTCACTGGCTACCGATGTTATTGGTCGTGTTACAGGACTTGCATAGACTACATGCTATAAAAATGTGTTAAGGGGGACAATGTAAAGCCATAACGCTATTTTGATATTTATTTTACTAATAGACGTTATCTATAATACTATATATGAATAGTTTGATGGATCCTTAGGAGATAGAAAAACCATAACATCTCTTAAATTATTGCACTCATATTTCGTGATATTGATTTGATTTACATAAGAGTATTTTAAGTCCAGACTCGAGTGCCTTATTTTTCATTACGCTCGGGTCAGTCCTGAGTATTTTCAACGTATTGAAGATCCTTTCATGGAGGATGAAGACGAAGTTTTGGTATACTATTACTATTATTATTCTTTGCATCATGCTATTCTGCTACATTACTTATTCATCCCTGATGTATATATAATACTGATAAATGTTGTATAAATTATAATCAAATGTATGATAAAAACAGCTTCATCAACTGATTATTCGACTATTATATTTTATCGTTCCGCTGTGAGATTATATTTTTGCTTTCTTATTCTTTCCTTATTTTTCTTAATTATCTCCATTGATTACCTACATTTCGAAATGTTTAAGTTGAACATGTGTGGATTATTGTCGATTTAAACCTTCCAAAATGTAGGTCGGGTCATGCAAATCACCAGCATGTAGGTTGGAGACACGAGACAGATTAGTCTTAGGTCCAGATTTGGTTAGGGAGGCGTTAGAGAAGATTGAGTTGATCTGAGAAAGGATGAAGGAAACTCAATCTAGATAGAAAAATTGTGCAGATAAGGGGCGTAAAGACCTAGAGTTCTCGGTTGGAGACAGGGTTTTCACTAAGGTATCACCGATGAAGGGTGTGGTATGGTTCGAAAAGTCAGGGAAATTGGCACTGAGATATGTTGTTCCATTTCAAATTTTAGAATGGATTGGAAAGCTCGCATACAGAGTAAAGCTACCGAGCAGTTTGGCAGGTGCCATAATGTATTCCACGTATCTCATCTTCGCAAGTTTGTGCATGATCCAGAGGCTACTTATCCTCCGACAGGGTTGGAAAACTTTCTAGTATAGCCTAATTTGACAGTTGTTAGAGAATCCATCCGGGTTGTAGCGAGAGATGAGAAAAGATTAAGGTCCAAGACAGTCAGGTTGGTGAAAGTTCTATGGAGCGGCAACGAGAAGGACTATACTTGGGAGACTGAAGACATGATTCAAGATACTTATCTTGATCTTCTTTGAGGGTATGTCTACATTAGCTCTACATAGATAGTTGCTAGTCAGGTAAGCTAGTATGGTTGTTAGGAGTTGTTATAGATGATTATTATGTTTAGTATAAGTCCTTACTAAATTTCGAGGATGAAATTCTTTAAGGAGGAGAGCCTGTAACACCCCTAATTTTAAATAACATTATTTAGAAGATTTAATTAGATAGATTAAATAGAATAATGTAGAGTGATAAGGAGATTGAGATTTGCTAATCAATTACTGGCCGTGCTTACTATAATGGATAGGCTTATAAATGGATTAATCTTAATTAATTAATTAATTAATATAAGGGCATTAGAGTAAATAGGTGCCCCATATTACCTCTCCCTCATACTTACATTGGCATCCTATTCACATTCATTTCATTATAAGCAAAAATGCATACAAAAAAATGAAATAGCAGCCAGTAGGAAAAAGAAAAGAGAAGATAACTTCAAGTCTTTAAGCTTAGGATCAAGCTAGGGGAATCGTTCTCAACAAATCTCCAATTTCCTTATCCAATCTATGGTGAATAATACTCAAAACATCTATATTTTGATTTATATAAGATCATTGATTTTGGGATTTAAGACTAAATCTAATATGATGATTTTTGATGATATGCTTGATTTTATGGATTAACAGAATTCAAACAAGATTGTTTGAATTTGATTAACACAATTTTGAGGGTAAATCCATACAATATGATTTTATAAATCCATGGAAAAACTATACGTTATGAGAAACATGATTTTGGAGTCGGGTTTCAATTTTTACAATTTTCTAAGTCGTGGAGAATTTATTTTGAATTCTCAAAGGAAAACATATATTACTGGATTCAGAAATTATTTTCGGTTGTTCTATGATGAATTTGGGTCTGAAATAAATATATGTTAGATAACATATAAAAATCGAAATTCTATGATTTTTAGGGATTTTTTTTCTAAGATATTTATTATAGAAATTAAATTGTTTTAAAAGGAGGACTCAAATGATTTAGTTTTTAATCAATGGGATGGGCTTATTCGTTAAAGTTAACCTTGTTTTAGATCTAAAAAAATATGGCAATTATCTGTATAATTTGAAAAGTTTAAGGCAACCAATCAAGTGTTTACATGTGGGCAAGTTAATTACAAAGAAATTACTTTATTTGGTAAAAACAGATTTTTTCCAGAAAAGTAGGTTTCGCCTCCTTTAGAAGTAGCTTTCGTCCCAGAGCTTTCGCCTTCAACCAGGTTAACATCTATTAAGCCAAAACCAATGAAGCCCAAAATAATACATATGGTATCACTTAGTTGGTACGTAGTGGATTAAAGAAAAAGGTGGAAGGCAGGGTGTCGAAAGCAAGGCTTTTAATGCGGTCGTTACTATGGTTTTTTCTAAAGAAAAGCGCTTACCGGCTTCCTTATATGCTTTCGAAGGAGTCGAGACCGATGCGTTCGAAAGCGACCTTTAACTAGCTTTCGAAAGAGAGCTGCCGCCTTAGTTTAAAAGTAGTAGCTTCCTAAGGGGCTACTTAATTTTCAAAATTGAAGTGTTCGGAAGGGGTATTTTTAACCAAGTTGGAAGCCTTATGCCACTTTTCTTTCAAAGGCATTGAAGATGTCATTGCTTTCGAAGGTAACCATTATTTTAAAAATGTAAGCCACTCCCCGTAGCTTTCGAAGGAGTTTGGGATTTTGAAAGGGCTTTCGAAGCCACCCTTCAACTATTTTACCCAAATAACTTATGGTTTCAAAAGGATAATGCCGACGCCATCAAGTTTTTCCCCAAATGCTTTTAAATGATAAAAAATGGTTTCGAAAGAGATACCTTCGTTTGTGCTCACTTGGCCCAAATAATATTTTAAATATAAACCCAAGGTTTTCGAAAGGGGTACTTTCAACTGGAGTCGAAGCTATGCTTCTAAAGTCAAATGTTAATGCTGTAATACATTTGAAAGGCTATGAAAGAAGGTTTTAAAATGTGCGAAAGGCTGGGCCTAATGTTTTGAAATTTAAATTTATATACTTTTGAAGGAGGTCATCCAGTGAGGTTCAAAGCTATGTTTCAAAGGGTTCAAAAGCTTTGGTTTCTCAAAACAAGTAAACCCAATCTCATTTTTAAAAGAAAACTCATGGCTAAGAGAAGGAGTTGTGAAATGGTTTTAAGAAGAAGCTTTCTTTGGTTAAAGTATTAGGTTAAAGGGATTAACCATGTTTTATATTAACCCAAAGGAGTGGTATTGGTATGCTATGTTGTTTGCTTCTTCAAATATAAATAAATTCACATTATAATGGATCCACAACTGCATTTTGAGGATAAAGGGCAGATGAACTAGCTAGGTTGATATAGTAGTGAATATAAATTTATTATACTCGTGAATGAGTAGAATTGCATCCAAGAGGTCAGGAAGACCAGAATAAAGGAAACTTGAATATAGAAGTTGTCAGGGAGACCGGATCGTAGTGCACTTATGAAAACTACAATTATGAAGTTATTGGAGTTACCAATAGGTTCATAGTGATTCCATGAAAACTATGTTATAAAAAGTGATTTGCAGGAGTCAATTGGTTTGTAGTGCACCTATGAAAACTTTATTCGGATTAAGTTATTGACAGTTATCAATAGGTTCCTAGTAGACCCATGAAAACTAGGATAAGAAAAAAGTTATTGGAGTCACCAATAGTTTCAAGGGAACCCATAAACTAATTAAACCCAAAGGAGTGATATTGATAAGTTAATTGGCGGGGCCAATAGGTTCATAGTGCACCCATGAAAACTATGATATAAGGGTGTCCAGAAATTAAATACAGATTATTGGTAAGCCAATGAAAACTAATATGTTAATAGTGGCCCTAAAACTATAAATATGATAGGGAGTCAATCTTAAGGGATGGGGAAATCCAGAATGTTTTAACTTGTATGCATATCATCATAATATTTTGTAATGATTATGTTTTGACCATTGTGTATGCGGGAGCATAGTATATGGTTTTATAAATGGTTTTAAGATATTAGTGAGGGGAAAACCCATTCCGCTAAGTAGCATGGTCTCTTTAGATATATAAATGGTTTGAAATGTCAGATTATTACTCATACCAGGCTTTATGTCTGACTCGAAGTTTATGTTTTCCCCTTAAACTCTCAGGCTCTCAATTGATTTTGAGTAGCTGAGGGTTGATGTTTTCAAGTACCTCATTAGACGAATAAGCTTTCGTGGTGTGCAAGAGGCAATATAGTTATTTAGAGTACTTTTTCATTTGATTCCGCCGTATTTCTCCGTAAAGGCAAAGTTGTTTAAGTGCCCTTATTATATTCTCTGATCACCTAGGGGGCATCTTCACATGTTTCTCTTGGTATATTTGTAATAATTATATTTTTTGAATGTAGTTAACGTTGTGGGATTATGTGAAGAATGTTGAAATGATTTTTGGAATATGGAATAAGGATGTTGATTCGAAATTTTAAATTTTTTCCATATCCATGTGTTTCCGCTATATCAAGGTATCTACATCACCGTATTTGATCATCGAGGATTAATAACCATGGATGACTGCAACTTCCATAGTCGTTAGTTTTGGGCATCCAAGTAGGGGATGTTACAATTTCCGAGAGTACTTGGAAAGGTTCATGTTTGTGTTTATTAATGACATTCTAATATATTCTAAGGATGAGAGAGATCATGAGATTCAACTTAGAATAATGCTTGAGTCATTGAGGCAGCATCAACTGAAAATGAAGTTTTTGAAGTGTCGTTTTTGAAAAAGGAAAGTGAAGTTTTTTGGTCATATGGTTTCAAAAGAAGGGTTGTTTGTGGATCTACTAAGATTGAAACTGCAAATAATTAGAAGAGACCCATGATAGTGACCGAAATAAAGAGTTTTCTTGTATTAGCTGGCTAGTACCTATAGAGAGAAGTTGTTAGGGAATGTCAACGATCAAAGTATACTATTCGTCTTGGAGGAACTAAGATGCATCAAGATATGAAGAGGAGTTTCTTCTTGGAAGTTATGAAAGGGGATGTAGGTTTATGGGTAAAGCAATGTTTGAAGTGCAAAACTAGAATTATGAGAACATATTCATAATATCATCATCATGCATAATGGATCAAAATGAACAGTATTCATTAGGGTCTAAGGGTCACACATTCCCATAACTATCCAATCCCATAAAACAATCCATTCACAACATATTTTTTCCAATGCTTGATACTACCATGAATCTGGTTTACTAGTGCTCCACTTTGTACATCTCTATATGCACTGAACTTGTTTGTGCACTTTGGCTTTACTGAGTTGCCAGATCTTTTTTGAGCTAAATTAAACTACTTATGTTGAACCCGAACTTGCTTAGGTTTGAACTTGTGTGTTTACATCGAGTTAAGCCTTCGGACTTGACCTTTTCAACTGTCTGTGTGATTGAATCAATGATCGGCGTTATGATATTCACAATGGTACACTGTGCATATCGTAAGTTGTCCGTGCACATATTATATTTATCCTTCTCTAAAAATGAAAAGGAAAAAACAAACCCAAAAACTGAGGTAATATTTAATATTTAAATTCAATTTTATTTTTGCAATTTAGGTTTATTTCTTTTTCAAGTTTACTACATTGTTCTTTATTTATCAGGAGATGGCTGGACGCAAACTAAAGCAAGCAAATCAACATAAACAACAAACTCAAGTGAGTGTGAGTGAATTTAAGTTGTATTGTATTTGAAAATGTAGGTAGAGTGATAGTGAAAGCTGTATTGTATTTGAATTTGATTTGAAATACAATATTTGTTTGAATAAAATTATGATTCGTTTATTTCGTTCTGTGAACAATTATTCATATCAGTCAATATTTATATGTTATCTAATAGGAAATTATAGAAAAGATAATATAACATCAGACAACATATGATTTTTTTGTGTTAATGCATATTAGACGAGGGACATATCTGTGGTCTGATTTCAAACGAGATGGAACGGAATTTAACAGATAGGTATGCAATCAGACAGTGGAGCATACTTATCATTTGATTTGTTTTTTCCCATAATGGGTTGGTATGTTTTGGCTAAGATACTAGTGAGGGAAAAATCCATTCCCCTCAATGGCATAGTCACTAGATATCTATTTTGGTTCGAGATGGTAGGTTATTATTCACACCAGACTATTTGTCTAATCTAAAGTTTTTATTTTTTCCCTTAAACTCTGAGGTGTTTATTTGACTAGGTCGGGAGTATGGTTTTCGGGTTTTCGAGTTTTCGGGTTAGATAAAGAAGCTTCCGAAGACGTATATGAGGCAAGCTACCTATTACTAGGAGCTTTTACTTTTAGCTATGTTGTTTTGTCTGCTTGAATGGTCGTAATGGAAAATTGCATAATTTCCATGTATATTAGACTCTAATTAACAAAGGGGTATCTTTATATAACGCTCTTGGAATATTTTGTACTAATTATATTTTCTCTGAAGGTGGGATTAGCTGGGATTTTATAAGGAATATGAAACCTTGTTTGTGAATTGAAATATGAAAATTTATTAGTAAATTATTTTGAAAAGTTTCATATTCATGTGCATCTAATATAATTGTTATGATTAACGTAGCCGCATTTTGTCATCGAGAGTAAATACTATGGACGATTGCAGCATCCTAGTGCTTAGTTTCGGGGCTCGGAATGGTGGATGTTATAAACACCTATGTTCTCCTTACGTAACCATATACCATGATAGAAAACTTCATAATTGTGTGAAGAACGAATATCGAGTGTTCGTAGTCAAAAATCGAGTAAAAATCCTTGTTCGGACGAGTGTAAATCACCTTCAAATCAGGTACTCAAAAACAAGACCAAGAACTGTCATGCGAATAAAATGATCTATGTAAAAAATTTGTATTTTATTCCACTGGTTTCTTAACTACACTAATCTCCTTTTATTTTACATAAATTATTTTCATTTAATACTAAAATCATTCATGAAGCATTTCATAAAATATTGCTTAATTTTATAAACACTTTATAAAATGTATCTTACCTATAAAACATTTCATTAAAACAAAATTTTATTTTAAAACACTTCAGAGCTTAAACCCAAACTTGTGTAATACTCCACTACATTCTAAGAGTACATACAACATATTCATATTTTGGGCTTACTATCCTTCTAAATTAAGAGTTATAAAAATTTAACTTCTATATTTTCACAAAAACACATAGCTTCAATTTCAATATCAATTCGCAAGTCTCTGGCTATCCAAAATTGACTAAAATTCCATTTTATTTCAGTAAATGAAAACAACCAAATAATATATCATAACATGATGCATAAGCCAAACTATCCTAATGCGTAAAATACATGCGTCCATAAAATAACTTAACAAAGTTCAATTATTTATTAAACATCCTTCACCAACAAAGGAAAAACATGAAAAGGCCTCACCATTTATTTTGGGCTATGCCACTACCACTTGGGCCCCTCTAACATAGTATATAAACAAATCTTTTCGTATGGAAAGCTTATTTCAAAACCTTTGTTAAACTACTCTATATTTTATATCAAATTCTTTGAGGAATATTTTAGAATTAAACTCTCGATTTTATTTCAATTTTTTTGAAATAAATATATATACATATTTCTTTTGTATATCAAATCATGCTTTTGGCATTTAAATCAAAAACCATTTTACCAAAATAACTTTATAGTAGAACTACTATAGTAGCATCCTCGACTTAAAAACTAGAAAATGAATGCCAATGATGTTGTAGTCATTACTGAAATTATTTTCTAATGGCAGAAGTGAGTTCAATACTTTCTATCCCCTTTAAAATCCCTTATAAAATATTTTATAAACTTTCTAATAATACTGCTATTATTTTCTCTGAAACCTTTAAAAAACAACTTTCAAAACATCGAGATTTAAGTTCTGAAATTTTCAGTTAAAATCTATTTTGTTTATAAACTATATTTTATAAACCATTTTTATATAAATTCGCTTTCTTATATAAAATCATTTCACAAATATTTATTCCAAAATATCTTGCTTTTCTTTTAGACTATGATAAACATATTTTATTAAAGTTAACCTTTTAACCCAAAATTATCATCGAACGCCTTGCAGTCAAACTATAAAACTACGTTCACAAGGTGTTCGTTTCAATGTTCCTATAAATACTATAAACCCGACCCATGTAGTGAAAAGGTAAAACTGCTCATAAACTGGTCAAACACAAAACAAAAACTAACAAACACTATACAATGCCTATAAACTTGTTGAGCACAACTATTCAACCAACAAACGCTAACAATGGTCATAAGCTAGCTGAGCAATATTAAACTAATAATTCTACAAATAATAATAATGCTCATGAACTGGTCAAGCATGTCAAATCATTTTATAAAGGATAACAATGCTCATAAACTAGTCAAGAATGGATAAACTAATTAATGTGGGGTAACGAATGAACATCAATAATCTTTGCATTAACTGAACCACGCTATCAACTTATACTTATATATTACTAATATATATCATATACATATATGATTTCATATATATAGTACACTCAACTCATGTTATGGCATTCCATTACCTTATCTCTTAATGAGTTATACCCCACCAAGGCTTAGGTTCATGCTTCACTTTAAGCTCTGATACCATGATGTAACGACCGAATTTTTAAACCCTGAATGTCGCACTAATACATCCACGATATTCAAATGCCGAGCACCAAACTGTTGGAAAGACAAAATGTTAGGGAAAAAATAACAAGAAAGAGGAGAACAAAGACATCAGAATCTCTTAGTGGAATGATAACATATAAAATCAAAAGATAACACATAGAGTCACTCTAATATACATAGTATTTTGGAATTACTAATTAGAGTACTATCATCGGCCAAGATAGTTATAACAGTCTATCCTTACAGTTGCTAATATATATACATAAAAATATATAGCGAAAATAAGAATACTACGATAGGTAAACATACAGCTCCTCTCCAAGTGCTCAAAGAACATCAATGAAAACCTGCCTTTACCAGACAGCTCAAAAGAACATACGAGGAATTTAGGAAAAACAAAAGGCATGTGTCAGATATAAATCCAGTGTAAGAACCTCATGAAATATGTGTACAACATATAATAGCACTTTTTGTTGTTAGGAACTGAGTTGATGATGTTTTGATGACAACAACCTTATATAGTTATTATACTTTGCTTTATAAAATATATACTAACATTTCCATATAGAGATATATATATGTATGTATGTATGTATATAGGAAGTATATGTAGGTATCATCGAAGACTGATCAGTATAAAGACTCAAGCATCAAGATGAAGATTAGAGATTCAAGATTCAAGACTCTAGAGAATCAAGATTTCAAGATCTCAAGATAAGTGTCTAATATTTTGTTAAAACTTCATAATAGCACTCTCATCTTTCTTCCAATTTTCTTTTGGGATGGAACCCAATTTCTATCGAAATCAGTGGCTTACAAACCCACGACAAGTGGCTTACAAACCTACGACAAGTGGCTTACAAACCCACAAAAATCAAAATCATTTAAACTACTTTGTACAAGTTCTCGAGTCCTATGGAGGAGCTCTGTAGGAAGGTTCTTGCAATTTCAGTTTGAATGGATTTTTCAAAATGTTTTTAAATCTGTTTTCAAAATGTTTTAGCTTTCAAAATCATGTTTTCAAAAATATTTTCAAACTTTGTTTTAGACTTGAAATATTCCTCTATTCTGATTTTAAAAACTTCTATTTTTGAAAAAATCGAAACTTATTCTGATTTTAAACATTACTTATATAATTGACGGTCTATATCAATTATATATATATTTAAAATAATGTTTTATATTCATTCTCTATCTCAAAATATTGTTTAAGCACTTTACTTTCCTTTAGAGAAGTTTCAACTTGTTTTAAATTCAATTGTTTTTACAAAACGACATCTCTATAATTTTGAACTAAGGGATGTCGACATAAGGGGATACCCCATGTCGACATGGTGACAGTTGGATTCAAAATTCAATTTTCAAAAGAAGTGTCCATTCGTTCGAAAACCTTTCGCCAATGGTTATGACTGTTGTGCATCTATATAAAAGCTTCCAAAACGAATTTTTTTAACAACTACTTTCTTATTTTCTTCACTCTTTCTTCTCCACCATTCCATATCCATAAAACTTCATATTTTCAAGATCGTGCCATCATTCTGCCAAATTCTTAATAGGAAATCATTTAGATAATCTCTCTATTTGATTCTCCATCATTCTACTAAAGATCAAAGTGCTATTCAAAGTTATAGGATTAATTTGTATTCAAAAAGTCCATAGAGTCTATCCATTCAAAAGGATTGTTATTAAGAAGTATTAGGGTGATCTTGTGTCCCGTAAATCAAGAGAATTTACCCTAGACTCGGAGATAGGAGGGTTCCTCAAGGCCTTAGAAATTGAGGGTTGTAATTTGGATATTGGGTTATAAAAATCTGTACAAGGATATTGCCTTGGTGCAGGACCGGATGTAGGAGGATTCCGAACCAGTATAAAATCCGGTGTGTTCTTTCCTTTTACTTGCTTTACTTTAATATTTGCATTTGTTATATGTTTTGTGATCATTCTGTGTTGGAATTCTGTTTAAATTTGTGCTGAAAGTTTTAATTTAGTCATATAGTTCATATATTCTTTAAAACACTATTCACCCCCTCTCTAGTGCTATTTCTGCCTTAAGATCCTTAATCTGCATCCCTAACAATTGGTATCAGAGCATTGGTTTTCATTGTTTTCATAATCTGACACTTGAAAAATATAAAAATGGCATTTTTGGAAAATTGTGTTAAAACTGTTTTGAATCTATGCATTTCATCAAAGTATCATAAGTCTGCATATAGTTATTTTGAAAAATCAAGTTATCTATCGAATTGGTGTGTTATGCAGGGACAGACATGTTATATGGCTTTTGACAAATCAACACCTAATGGACAAACTGTGCAAATTGAGAAAGATAAATGGATGCTTGATAGTGGCTGTTCGAGGCACATGACTGGAAATCCCGATATAATCAAGGACATTACTTATCAAGATGGTGGATTAGTCAATTTTGGTGACAACTCTAAAGGATATGTGGTTGGCGTCGGCAATGTCGGTAACTCTAAAACTTTACTTATTTCTGATGTTTTATTAGTTAGGAACTTAAAACATAATCTGCTTAGTATAAGTCAACTTTGCGATAAAGGTTTTTAAATTAAATTTGGAAAAGATAAATGTCACATTGAAGATGATAAGTCTAATATAATTTTTGAAGGTATTAGGAAGAAAAATATTTATATCCTTAGTATGAAAATTTCAAATGATAATCTATGTCTTTTGGTTAATACAAGTGACCCTTGGATTTTGCATAAAAGATTTGGCCATTTGAATTTCAAATTATTATCTAGAATATCAAAACTTGACTTAGTTAGAGGTCTACCCAAGTTAAACTTTAAAGTAGATAGTATTTGTGATGCTTGTCAATTAGGAAAACTTAAGAAAAGTTCATTTAAATTAAAAGATGCTATTTCTACCTCTAGTCCTCTAGAATTACTTCATTTAGATTTATTTGGTCCATCTCAAGTTCAATCAATTAACCATAGTAAATATGTTTTTGTTATAGTAGATGATTATTCAAGATATACTTGGACAATCTTTTTAAAACATAAAAGTGATGCTTTTGAAATATTTAAAAACTCTTCTAAAAGAATTCAAAAACAACATTCTTTCAAAAATAAAACTATTCGAAGTGATCACGGTGGTGAATTTAAAAATGAAAATTTTGAGAATTTTTGTACTCAAAAGGGAATTACTCACAACTTTTCATTTCCAAGAACTCCACAACAAAATGGAGTAGTAGAACGTAAGAATAGAACGATTCAAGAGTGTGCTCGTACAATGCTTTCTGATAGTAATTTACCTAAATATTTTTGGGCTGAAGCAGTTGCTACAGCATGTTATATATTAAATAGAGTTTTAATTAGACCATTAACAAATAAAACCCCATATGAATTACTTTATAATAAGAAACCTATAGTTGCTTATTTTAAAGTCTTTGGGAGTAAATGTTTTATACTTAATACAAAATATAATTTAGATAAATTTGAACCAAAAGCTGATAAAGGATTCTTTATTGGTTATTCTAATAGAAGCAAAGCATTTAGAGTTTTTAATTTAAAAACTAATACTATTGAAGAAACTATGCATGTATCTTCTGATGAAAATCTTAAAGATATTGTACAAATAGATGATGAAGAAGATTTTATAAATTTAAATCAATCTAATGAAACTATTAGTGAAATAAATCAACCTAATAAGAGATTTAAAATATCAAAAGATCATCCTATAGAAAATGTTTTAGGAAATATTGAATCTGTAGTAAGAACTAGAAATCAATTAAGTAGTATGAGTAATGTAGCCTTTATATCAACAATTGAACCTAAAAATCCAAAGGAAGCATCGTCTGATGATTCATGGCATCGTCTGATGATTCATGGATTCTTGCTATGCAAGAAGAATTGAATCAATTTACCAGAAATGATGTATGGAAACTTGTTCCTAAACCTGAGGATAAAAGTATAATTGGAACTAAATGGGTTTATAAAAATAAAATGAATGAACTCGGTGAGGTCGTAAGAAATAAAGTTCGTTTAGTCGCGCAAGGTTATTGTCAAGAAGAAGGAATTAACTATGATGAAACCTTTGGCCCCGTAGCAAGATTAGAAGCTATAAGAATTCTACTTGCTTTCTCTAATTATAATAATTTCAAATTATATCAAATGGATGATTAAAAGTGCTTTTCTAAATGGTTTTGTAAAAGAAGATGTTTATGTTGAACAACCTCCACTTTTTGAATATAATAAATTTCCAAACCATGTATATAAGTTAAAGAAAGCTCTATGTGGTCTAAAGCAAGCTCCTAGAGCCTGGTATGAAAGACTAAGATCTTATTTACTTCAATCTGGTTTTGAAATTGGTAAAGTAGATACAACACTTTTTATTAAAAGAAATAATCAAGATATTCAACGGGTTCAAATATATGTAGATGATATAATCTTTGGATCAACTAATAACATAATGAATAAAGAATTTTCAGATATAATGACTAAAGAATTTGAAATGAGTCACATGAGAGAATTGAGTTTCTTCTTAGGGATTCAAATTAAACAACTAGAAAATGGAATCTTCATAAGTCAAGAAAAATATGCTAAAGACTTAATCAATAAATTTGGTTTAAGCACCTCTAGTGGGAAACCAACTCCAATGTCAACAAATGTAGGTTTAAGTAAAGAAGATAAATCAAAAGATATTGATCAAACTTTATGTAGGGGAATGATTGGTTCGCTACTCTATATAACAGCGAGTCGTCCTGATATTATGCATAGTGTTTGTCTCTGTGCAAGATACCAATCACAACCTAAAGAAACTCACTTAAAAGCTGTTAAAAGAATTTTAAGATATGTAAAATACACTTTAGATTATGGTTTATTTTATTCTTTGATTTAAATTGTTTTGTTTGTTCGTGTTTATGTATGTTCTTATATATGTTGTAATAACTAAAATGTGTTCACTTATACTCATTGTTTCATGCTTGTTCTATACATATTATTTGTTCATACTAATCATTCTTGAATTCTTAAGTAGTTAATAGTTTTTTTTGATGGCAAAGGGGGAGAAAGTTATAAAAATATATGTGCTTGGTGTAAGGGGGGGTCATGAGTTGTAGTTTTAAGAAGAAATCACAGAGTAAGGGGGAGTTATGGTATGGTAAGAATATTTTATAAATAAAGGTTGTCATCATCAAAAAGGGGGAGATTGTTAGGAACTGAGTTGATGATGGTTTGATGACAACAACCTTATAAAGTTATTATACTTTACTTTATAAAATATATACTAACATTTCCATATAGATAGATATATATATATATATATATATATATATAGGAAGTATATGCAGGTATCATCGAAGACTGATCAGTATAAAGACTCAAGCATCAAGATGAAGATTAGAGATTCAAGATTCAAGACTCTAGAGAATCAAGATTTCAAGATCTCAAGATAAGTGTCTAGTATTTTGTTAAAACTTCATAATAGCACTCTCTTCTTTCTTCTAATTTTCTTTTGGGATGGAACCCAATTTCTATCGAAATCAGTGGCTTACAAACCCACGACAAGTAGCTTACAAACCTACGACAAGTGGCTTACAAACCCACGAAAATCAAAATCATTTAAACTACTTTGTACAAGTTCTCGAGTCCTATGGAGGAGCTCTGTAGGAAGGTTCTTGCAATTTCAGTTTGAATAGATTTTTCAAAATGTTTTTAAATTTGTTTTCAAAATGTTTTAGCTTTCAAAATCATGTTTTCAAAAATATTTTCAAACTTTGTTTTAGCCTTGAAATATTCCTCTATTCTGATTTTAAAAACTTCTATTTTTAAAAGCATCAAAACTTATTCTGATTTTAAATATTACTTATATAATTGAATGTCTATATCAATTATATATATATATATTGAAATAATGTTTTATATTCATTCTCTATCTCAAAATATTGTTTAAACACTTTACTTTGCTCCAGAGAAATTTCAACTTGTTTTAAATTCAATTGTCTTTACAAAACAACATCTCTATAATTTTGAACTAAGGGATGTCGACATAAGGGGATACCCCATGTCGACATGGTGATAGTTGGATTCAAAATTCAATTTTCAAAAGAAGTGTCCATTCGTTCGAAAACCTTTCGCCAATGGTTATGACTGTTGTGCATCTATATAAAGGCTTCCAAAACAAAAAAAATTTAACAACTACTTTCTTATTTTCTTCACTCTTTCTTCTCCACCATTCCATATCCATAAAACTTCATATTTTCAAGATCGTGCCATCATTCTGCGAAATTCTCAATAGGAAATCATTTAGATACTCTCTCTATTTGATTCTCCAACATTCTACTAAAGATCAAAGTGCTATTTAGAGTTATAGGATTAATTTGTATTCAAAAAGTCCATAGAGTCTATCCATTCAAAAGGATTGTTATTAAGAAGTATTAGGGTGATCTTGTGTCCCGTAAATCAAGAGAGTTTACCCCAGACTCGGAGATAGGAGGGTTCCTCAAGGCCTTAGAAATTGAGGGTTGTAATTTGGATATTGGGTTATAAAATTCTGTACAAGGATATTGCCTTGGTGCAGGACTGGATGTAGGAGGATTCCAAACCAGTATAAAATCCGGTGTGTTCTTTCCTTTTACTTGCTTTACTTTAATATTTGCATTTGTTATATGTTTTGTGATCATTCTGTGTTGGAATTCTATTTAGATTTGTGTTGAAACTTTTAATTTAGTCATATAGTTCATATATTCTTTAAAACACTATTCACCCCCCCCCCCTCCTCTAGTGTTATTTCTGCCTTAAGATCCTTAATCCGCATCCCTAACATTTGTGACCATCGTAATGGTTATCCCCTAGGAGCCAATCCATTTAATACGTATATATTACAATATAATAGATAAGTCTAAGGTGAAGAATATAAATCAAAAAATAGTTATGATGCTTACAATGATCACACCACAACTAGTGTAACAATCTGCCTTTTTTACACCTAAAGATGACACTTAAACATCCTCAGTATTCATGTGCTAATCATTTAAGTGTCCAAAAGATAGGTCGTTTGGGGTGAGGAAAGAAAAAGACAGAAAAGAATATGACATCATGGCAAGAAAAATATTATATACACAGGATCTTTACAAAAAGAAATCATTTTTATTACACACCACATCAACGTACACTAACCTATTATCAACATGGACAGATATAACAACCTGTCCTTACAATTGTTGATAGATACAGACAGAAATCAAAGCAACAAAAATCGCAGAAGAATATAAGATATGTGAATACGTCTTGGAGAATCCAGCTCATCTCCTAAAAGCTCCAGATGATCTAGCTAAATCTGAAAAATATGCTCGAGCTGATTTGGGCATTATGAGAAAATAACGGTAGGGTCAGTTTGGTAAATCAACATGAGTAAAACTCAAATCAAAACATATGGATTTCTAGAACTGAAAACCTTTTCCAATATAAAATGTACCTCGTAAGAACACGCTACACATAAACATAGACGGCTTTTTACCTTATGATAACCAAACTATTTTTATTATAAAATCTATTGATACTATAATAATGTCCATGGTTTCAAATGCCAATAATCAAGTAGTATAGAATCCAAAACCATTAAGGCACGTATATCGAAAATGGATTCCAATAGATGGAAAGATAAAGGACTACCGTTTAAAAATGGTACACCTCTAGATAAAATGAACCTGAGGACGAAAACCTTTCGACATTTGCCAATGTAGAACCGGCCCATCCCTGATTGGAGAGTACCAAATATGATTACCCTAGGTTGTGATCAATAACCAAAATAAGCTCGAAGCATACACACACGCACACACACACACACACACACACACACATACATCGACTCTAGATAAGGTGATGATCATACCCTGATGGTGGCGACCAACATAGCCATACTGCATCTACCCAATTTTATCCATTAGGAGTCTTGAGGCAATGATTTACCCTCTTTTAACAATTTTCACTTGGAATGCTAATACTGCCCTCCAAGTAGAAACGCAAAGTCATCATTCATCCATACAAGTTCATTCTAGGTTTGAACAAAACCGAAAGCACTACCTCTACTACATACATTTTGGAATTACCCTCATGATTAGTAGCAAGTAGCCCTTGGACTTCAAAGAACTCCATCTTAGATCATCCTTAAGATGTCTTCCATTCGAACAATATGTTGGTCTGAAGTGGTTTTCGAATAATATATCCGATCTCGGTCTCTCCAAACCAACAACCAATAATTTCCGGTTGACTCATTCCCAGTTCTTTTGAAAGTAAGCGGACCATATTAGAGTCCTAAAGGGATCTCTAATATATCCCTTAAAGCTAGGGTTGTCAATGGATACTCAAAAAATCCAAAATCCGTCCGCATCCGAAAAGCGGACAAATATCCGAAGAAACGGACGCGGAATGGATATGGAGACATCCACATCCAAAAATTATCCATCCGATATTTTTCAAGGTTATAGTTTAAATTATGTGTATTTTAGTACAGTGAAAGATATTAATTTAGGGTTTTATTAAGTTAGAAGTTTATAATATATGCATTAAATGCATATTAACTACTCAAAACTATTAATTATCATTATATTTGTTTATTTTTAACACTTCTATAATTAATGTGGTTGAAAAAGGTTTATGTCAAACTAAACTTTACCATTTATATTTCTTGATTTATCAGTCGTTAGTGGATAGGATAATTATTCGATATCCATCCGTATCCTTGGATGCGAATATCCAAAATCCAAAAATGATTTTGAATGCGGATGCGGATATGGCACTATCAGCATCTGAAAGTATTCGTTGAATGGCCTACTTAAAGCTAAAGATGTTTCACCAAATGAGTTCTCCCGAGGGAACTCAAACCATATGAATACGTAAAGCTCTGTTTACTTCTAAGTCGGAATTGGACAAGATTTGATGGTCGGTTATTTAACCATCAAATACACAAACAACAACAATTCAAAGATTTAATTACCCATGGTAACTACTAAGCCTCAAAATAAATCTTTCATTTATTTAAATCACTTTCCAAAATATTTATCATAATAATAATATACTTATCTTGCTAACAAAAGTATATTCATTAAACATTTTGAATGATTTCTTACTTCCAAGTCGTATTAAAAGGATTGCAACAAAAGTTATTTAAACTAAAACAAGGATAACCTCAAATATTATTCCTTCGGTATTAAATGTGGAATGAATGTCCATACCACCAAAATTAAGAAGGCCAATCAATGGAAATCTAATCTCAAATTCTTTTATAAATTTCTAAAATAAATTCTTTTAGTAAGTCTCTTTCATTTATGAAAATCTCTTTTATTGAAATTCCAAACCCATATATAAAACTCTTTATACATCTCCAAAATCATTTATAAAACTTCTTTTCAAGTTTCAAGATTCCTTTCAATTTGTAAAAGCCCTTTTTTATAAAATTTCCTTATTTAAAACAAATCTTCTTTAGTAAATCTTATTTGATCAAGTTCCTTTTTAATAAACAATTATTTATTTAAAACAAATTTTAAATAACAAGTTGTTATTAATTAAACTAAATTCAACACTTTAAATAAAATAGTTAATGAACTATCTTTAAAATATCATATTAAAATGTGATAAACCTTTAACATTTCAATTAAATAATAACTTTACATTAAACCATAATAATTATCTTCAAACCATTATTTAAAAAGAAATAAAATTAAAAGAACAATTTCTAAAATTTAGAAGAGGCTTAGCGACCACAATATTTTATTCAATTTCTATTAAACTTACCAAGTTATAACAAGGTATTTACATAATAAGCAAATATGTAAAAGGGATCAATAGACAACAATAATCAATACACAAGTAATGTCCAAGTCATTACAATAGCAGATAGATATTTGTTCTACTAAACACATGTCCAAATTATTATAATAGCATAATAGTGTTTTGTTCCGCTAAATAGAATTCATTTGGTTTCATAACTTGAGGTTACTTAAGGATAATCGACAAAAAAATCCCTTGGTTTGAAATATTTTTGTAAAAGGAAACTTAACAAAACCAATCCTCGAAAATAAAGTGACTTAAAAATTCAAAACTTTTATTAATTAATTTAAAATAAATTAAACCTTTATTATTTGATTTAAGATTAAATTAAACCTTTATTTAATAATAACTAAATCTTATTAATTTCTAATTAAATCTTAATTAAATTTAACTTAATCAGTAATTAATTAATAATTAAACTCCCTTTTAATTAGTAATCAATTTTTAATAAATAATTGAATAATAATTATTCCTTAATAATTAAATAATAATTAACTTTTAATTAATTAACTAATTAACTTACTTGATTACTTAAGTACTAATTACCTTATTTGATTAAATAATTAATAAATAAATAAGTAAATAGATAAATACTTTTTATTACATAAAATATGTCACACTTTCCAAAAGATTCCTAAGTGAAAACACTTTTATATTTTTAAAAGAGTTTGTTTACTCGAACTGCACCCATAGCGACTATCATTATACGACTCGTAGCTTGAAATTTTATTTTCTAAGTCCTTTCGTTAAACTTTAACTCTTGGAAAACTTTACACTTGTAAAACATAAAGGTATATTCTTGGAACTAAGCAAGTTTTAAACTTGAAAACATTTTGAAATTTAAAACCAAAGATCGTAGATTTACACAAGGAAGTCTATGTCGCATTATAGCACAATTCAAGTGCTAACGTTCTTTTAGTTTACCATAACAAAAGCAAGATCTCAAGCACATATATACATGGCATGATTTAACACATACAAGTAAAAATTTCAACTTGTAAACTAACTTGACTTCTAACTTACATTTTCAAACTGTATGTCATCTCATCCCAACAAATATACATACATCCAAGTCAACATTATTTACATCTAGACACACATCATACTTACAACTAAGTCAAGAAATAATATATGTTTAGAGTGCGAACTTTACTCACCAAAAGTTGACAAGTTAAAGTAACTTCTCCTAGAACTTGAAATAGGACCTATATCTCGACTCTACTTTGCAAATTACTAGAATTTGGACCTTGGAGGGACTTTTTGAATTCGGCCAAGGGATAAAAAGTGCACGGCCTTGAGTGGATGGGGAGGTTTTTGCATGTGCTTGGAAAGGTTGAGTTGTAGAAGTGGAGGGAGGAGGTGTTAAGTAAGGTTTTAGAGTCTAAAAGTGATAAAAGCTTAGGTTTCAACTTCATAATTTTCTATGGAAGCCATGAAAGTCATCTCAAGAGCTTGGAGAGGTTTTCTAGAAAATGAGAATGAAGTGATCAAATGAAGAAAAAAAAGGAAATTGTTTTTATGTAACATGAAATAAAAAAATTACTAAACTATCCTTAATAACGTGAACTCCAATCTAAACTTACGACCTCAATACCCTTGTCTCCCTCCCTTAATCATGTGGATACCCTTGTCCCCTCCCTCTTTCATTTGTTCCAACGCTCATAAATACTTAATGTACTTATGTTTTGAGAGAAATGACATATTATGACTTCGTTTTTTTTATTTTTAACTTATTTAAAAAAATTCATACAAAGTCACATAACATTTTTATAAACTTATATATATATATCAAAATGTGTTCTAAATTATACATAAATGTGTATGTGCATTAGCTCAAATTTGCACAACATTTTTCGACAACTTTTAAACACCCAAATGTCAAAAATTGGGAAAACAGTTTTTGGTCAAATTTTCTATTCTTCTTCGAACTAGATATTTTTATAAATAGATTTTGAAAACTATTTCATCATCACTAATTATAAATAAAAAGAGTTTTATTAGAGTTATAAAATACATAAATTAATTATTTTAAACTATGTTAGAATATCCATATTTGAGGTGATTAAATACTGGATTGTTACAATAATATAGATGTACAATCAAAACCACTGAGGAACGTTCGCATAATGTATTTTCTATGGAGACGCCTCTAGCTTAAAAAATGAAGGGGATCTCCATGACAAGGATCAAAAGTTACCTTTCGAGCATCGTATATCTCTAGATAAAATATACCATAAGGTAAACACAACTAGCCCACACCCTAGCATATGAACCAAGTATCACCAACTCCTCGCACGTAACATATAAATAAGCATACTCTAGATATGGAGTTGATATACCCCATTGGGTTAGCTAAACCTAAAATCACACATCCTACTCTATAACGACCCATATTTTTGATAATTAAAACTATTAAATTAAGTAAGATTTTGAAATTTAATATTGTGAAAAATTAAATTTATGATTTATTAATGAGAAAAATAATTAGAATATGATTTAATAATGTTGTTTGAATGTTATTAACAACTATTTTAATGCAATTTCAATCAGTTGAAATAATTGTAAAGTTAATTTGGTTATAAGTGCAAATGAGGAATAAAATCAATGTTGTAATTAATGGTGAAATTATGTGCTATTCAATTTAATTGATTTATTATGGAATATGAAATAAATAAATTTGAATATAAATTTATTAGCTTTTGTTTGTAAACAATAGACTTAGATATGTGTTTGAATTACTAATGTATAATAATTGTTTTAACTATTATTTTATTATTTAAACTGTTTCAAATTAATTTGGACAACAATGAAATTTAAAGTAATTAAATATTGCGGTTAATATGAGTTAAGATGATAACTGTAGAATAAGAATGTAACAAAATGTAAATTATATTCATAAGGTAATAGTTGACTCAATAATAAGAGTGTAAATAAAAAAATTATTGGAATTTAAATTTTAATGAATGGATTTATTAGAATTGTAATTGAACGCTGAAATTAATGTAACATTTAAACCTTGAAGTAACATCGAAAAATTATATTTCAAAAGATTATCAATTTCTGTGTAATTCCTATTTAATCCAGGATGGTAAAATAATTAACTTTTAAATTTGAATTTAAAGGTGATTAAATTAATTTTAAATTAATAATTTATTTAATTAACATGTAAAATTAGGTTTTTGGGTATTGTCTCGGATTTTGACGAAATCAGTTTCATCGGATCCGTAATAGTGAATTATTCTAAGATTTCAAGTTTTGTAGCGATCAGACTTATCGTTTGATCGTGTAGGCCCGAATGCGTAGAAATCAATTAAAAGAATTTAAATAAATATAATTTGATTTTTGAAAGCTAACTTCTACATATGATGAAATAAGGGTTTGAAACTAGTTCCATTGAGTTTAAAAATATCAAAAACCTATATTTTGATATATGGGACGACCTACTTTCGTTTCGAGAACAAAACAGGCTTTTCAGGTCATTGTTGTCGTTTCGACCGAATTCGATCTGCCACTTGTTCTTATCCATCTCTGTCTACATAAATAGATTTTTTTCAAAAACCCTAGCAGCCTATTCTAACTTCTATACGTACTACTTATTTACATCTGCTCCTTCCATTCTTCCCAATATTAGACATCAAAACCCTAATTTTAATTTCAATCAAACTTCAAAATTCAAACTCCTCAGTACTATCGAATAATATATCATCGTGAAGCTCTCGACGAGCGTAACCTAGAAATATAATTATTTTTTACAATCAAATCACATTTTGGCCAGAAATCAGTGAAACGGTCATGGCCGTTCGTTTTAGGGTTGTCGATTCAACGGTAGATCTTCGACTTTGTAGCGATCGGAAGGCACTGCGTAGAGAGCGAGGAACGAGTGCATCCATATGGATCGTTCATCTCAGAATTGCTCGAGTTCACTACGATCGACGAATATGGGGCAGCGGCGACGGAAGCGCCTAGAGGCGCGGTGGTGGGCTGCGCGTGGCGGGGAGGGTCGCCTGGGCGAGGGCGTTCGTGCGGCGGCTTCTGATCTGGTCGAAGGCAAGGGAGATGGCTGCAATTTTGAGGAGACATGGTGGCTGATAGTGGCAGCTAGTTGTTTGAGTACGTGAATGAGGGTTGAGGTGAGGGTTAATTTACTATTATGCCCTTTGTTTTAATTTTATATAATTTTAAATTTTAAATTTTAAAACCTTTAAGTAGCATAACTTTTTTATACGAGCTCGGATATGGACGTAGTTTCTTTCATTGAGATCATATCAAAATTTGAGATAACATGGAACTAGTTTGGTTGAATTTAGAGACTGTTCAAATTTTGGGAGTTATTTGGATTCTAAATTGACGATAAGTCAAAGGTGGGTGATTTAACCCACTTACAAATACTAAACCTTCTTATGTTCGTTGAACTAAATTTATGGTGTGATAAAAATATTATTGGTTACTGTTTGGTAGTTTAATTTGACATTTTAATTTAATTTGAATTTATATTGAATTAAATTTCCATTTAATTTAATATTGAATTTAAATTGTTAGTTAAATTCCTGATAATTATAACCAGTTAATTGTTGTGATTTGTTGACTGATACGGATGTTGATTTTGATGGATGTTATATATTGATATTTTGGATGATTGGATGTTATGTTTATTATATATGTTATTATCACAATACAAGTTCCCTCAGTTTGTTGTTAGGAAAATCATTATGAATTGAAATGATACATACCCAAATGATCTTATAGATTAGAGAAAATCATTATGGGTTGAAATGGCACGTACCCGAGCGATTTTATTGGTTTGGAAATTATTGATTCGGGATACGAGTTGTAATGATATATACCCAGGAAATTTAACTATTTTGGGTTGAAATGATATATACCCAATCACTTGACCATAGGGTAGAAAATTATATACGAACACCGTTGGTCGGTTTTAAATTATTTTCTAAGTGGTAAAGTATGTTTGACTTATATTTTATTTTAAAATTTTATTTAAAATTTATATTTGAAAAATAATTTATTTTATATGTTTTAAAGTTTCAAATTATAAGTTAATATATGGTTTTAAAATATAAATTTGAGATCTTTACTTATAATTGTATTTAGTTTTAAATTACATAATTTAAATAATGTTATACAATAAAAACATTTTAAAATTTAATTTAATAAAATATTCAATATAGTTTTAAAAGATTTATTTAAAAATTTAGTTTAAGATAATAAATATAGGATTGTATAATAACATTAACAGATAAAAGATTTTTGTAAAAGATTTTAGAATTTTGTAAAAGGTTTTGTAAGAGATTTTATAATGGATTTTATAAAAGATTTTTATAGAGGATTTTATAATGGTTTTACAAAGGAGTTTAAAGGTTTTAAAGGCTTTTATCAAAGAACTTGTATAAAAGGATTTGGAAGTGTTTTAAAAGGATTTGCGTAAAAGTTTATGATAAAGGGGAGAGTGTAAACTGTTTTGGATTTATAATTATAAATGGTTTTAAAGCATATAAATAGTTTATGAATGGTTTGGGAGAGATTTATAAATTATTTTCGAAATTGATTGAAAGAAATCTTCCTCGATGTTTATGAATATATTTATACTTTTGGAATAAGTATATGGATATCTAAATATGAAGGTATAAACTGTTTTTTTGATTTACTATTTAAAATGTTTTATAAAATGACCACGGTGTGAAATAAGCGTTTGGTTATTAAGGAGAACGGGGTCGGATATTGTCATATTCTCTACCAATTCTGAAACCACTTTAACAACCGTGTATATGGTGGAGAATACAGAACAAAGTAGGATGGTTTGGCGAATGCTGTTGGTATAAGGTAAGAACATATCCCTGACCTTTGGGTCAGCTTGATATGACTAAAACAGGAGCTATCCCAAGCCAAGTGAGGTCATTTCTTCGATCAAACACACTTCTTCGATACTATATCTATTACTTTATGATTGATTGGTTGCGACACTCGATTTGATCATGGGAGTGTGCCTAAGGGTAATCGGTAGTGGCTGCTATGTGTTGCCACCAGTTCGGACGTGCAAAATGGTAGAATCCTACCCTATGCATTGTCTCGCATGCCTTGTCATATGCCTTATCGAGCCCACTATGATTTTGGTTTGTATCGTACTTATGGAGTGCTCCCTAATAATCCACAGTTTACAGTGGAGTTTATAGTACTATATAGACTACGATGCCTATGAAATTATGTGAAGGGGATATGGGTAACCCCTTAACGCTATTTTAATACTTTACTTTACTGATAGACGCTACATACATATAGCATATATTACTACATATAGATAGTTTAATGGATCCTTAAGAGATGGAAAATCCCAAAACATCTCTTAAGTTATTGCACGCACGATATACACTAGATATGAGATGTGAAATCCCGTAAACATCTCTGAAGCCATTACACTCATATTTACTTATTGTTGATTTAACTTACATAACATCTTTTAGTTCTCACTCGAGTGTTTTGTCTTTTCATTACGCTTGGGTCAGCCTGAGCATTTTTGTATTGAAGACTTGATTTCTGGAGGACGAAGACGGAGTTTGGTATATTATATTATTAGCAACTTTTCGTTGCATCATTATTGATATGCCATTGTTTGTACTCTGACTGTTGTAAAATTTGTGTAATCAAATGTTTATTATAAAACAGCTTCATGAACTGTTTATTTGAGTATTATACTTTGTCATTCCGCTGTGAGATTCTATGTTTTACTTTTCCTTCTTTTCTTATTTACCCTATTGACAATCCTCCCTTTTTAATGGTTTGAGTTGACATGTGTGGTTTATTGTCGATTTAAACCGTCTAAAATGGTGAGTCGTTATAGTTGGTATTAGAGCTTTGGCTTATAGATACCTTAGCCTGTTCGAGGTAACTCATTAGAGATAGGGTTATTAATATCCTAGAATGATTTTGAGAGTATATATATAAGAGAGTGTTTTATTAGTGATATAAAAAATATTTTGTATTGTGTTAATTTGTTCTGTTGAGTATTTATGAATTCTAGTCGGTACATAGGAAGCTATCACATCGATAGAAATTTATAAACACTTAATAGGGCAGACCGACACAATCTTGTTTTTGAAATATAGGTAAATGGAATAATTTTCATAATATTATATTTTGTATATAAGAGAATAATTTTTATAAATGGGTACAGTTATATGTGATGTGTTTGTTTGTTAGGAAGTGAAATTTTATAAATATTGGTTGCAAAATCGGATTTACAAATAAAATGAATATGAATTGGAAATTTGAGAACTTAAGTTCTGGGGTTTTGAAATTGGTTTTCAAAGACTTGGAAAGATAATATGGGTATTATTTGGAAGTATTTTCGGTTATAAATATTTTCAATGTGATTTGAAAGAAACATTTTAAAAGAATTTTAAAAGGAAATAAGTTCTTTACTCCCTCTTTTGTCGCTAGAAAATAATTTCGGAGATGACCGCGGCATCATCGACGTTCATTTTCAAGTTTTAAAGTGGGAAGACCATATAGTAGCTTTGCTACACAGTTTTTTAGAGGAAGCAAATTTCAATTTTAAATTTCTAAATATGATTGATATAGATAAAAGATATAAATATATATATTATTTCAAAATGATTGAAATGAACCTGGTATTTAGTTCTTAAGTTCCTGTTAAATAAATGGTTTTTAGTTACAGAAATAAAGTGAAATTTTAATAGTTAGAAACTTCTAAAATGAAAAATAAGAAATTAGAAGCTAAGTGATTAATGAAATTGTAAATAAATTGGAGATTTTTCCCTTGTAAATCAAAGGGTAATGAAATTTAGAAGATGTAAATTATTGAATAATTTTCTAACTAAATTAAATAAGATAAATTTGTTTAACACTCAATTACATTCTAAAAAACATATATAAAACTTACATGAAATTTTTAAAAGTTGAAATGTTAATATGAGTATGTAATAGTATTTTATACAAGTAAAACTTAAGTAATGAGTCATGTCCATAATTAAGAATTATCATGTACAAGAAATATTTTAAGCATAAGTTAATATTTTGAAATGCTAGTAATTAAATTAAATAGAAAAAATGAATACTCTTTAGGTAAATGATTATAACTTAGGAAAATGACTGAAATGATTCACTAATGAATATTAATATTAAAATGGAAATCAGGGCTCTAAGTAAATAATAAAAGTGAATCAAACTGCAAAGAAACAAATGTACGTAATACTTTAATAATGGATTCACCGATGATTTCAAATATTGAACGGAATATAAATTGTTTAAGTAATGAAGGAAAATTAATAAATGATAAATATTGTAGGAATGAATTAAAACAAATGAAAATTAAATAATGATGTGAAAAGAAACCAATAGAATAAAAAATGTAAATTGTGCATAAATCATTTTATTCACATAACAGTTCTAATTCAAATTTGAATACAAGATTTATAGTAATTCACATCAGTTCGAACTAGGATTTTTTCACTCGATTCTTGACGGCGAAAAATTGATACGAATTTTTTTATGTGAATTTGAAGTTTTCTATCATGGTTTATGGCTATGCAAGGAAAATGGAAATTTTGAATCAAGAAATCGTATCAGAGGCCGCACTAGAGCGGTCGAGTTAACACTACCAGTTCGAAAGTGGAATGTGTATATTCAAGAAAGCGATTAGAATCTATATTGTGTATAAAATATTTATGTACATCGTGCAAATTTAAATAATACTTAAATTCTTTATTGTTTTGGCTGATGAGAGTTTGGGAAATGATACTTCAAATTGTTTAAGGATGTATGAGAGGTTTGGGAACGAAACGAGCTTTTTAGGTCGTTGTTGTCGTTTCAACCCAATTTGATCTATCCATTCATTCTTATCCATCTATATCTATATGAATATATTTCTTTTCTGAATCCTAGCAATCTATTCGAATTTCTATAAGTACTTCTTATTTTCATCGACTCCTTCCTTTCTTCCCAATATCAGACAACAAAACCCTAATTTTAATTTCAATCAAACTTCAAAATTCAAACTCCGCAAAACCTATCGAATTATATATCATCGTGAAGCTCTCGACGAGTGTAACCTACATTTGTAATTCGTTTTTACAATTGAATCAAGGTTTGGCCAGAAATTAGTGAAACAGTCGTGGTCGTTCATTTTAGGGTTGTCGATTCAACGGTGGATCTTCGACTTTGGAGCGATCAAAAGGCACTGGAGTGTAGACGGCGAGGAGACGAAGGCATCCATTTGTTCTTTCATCTCAGAAGTGCTCGAGTTTGCCACGATCAATGAATATGCGGCAGCGGCCGCGTAGGTGCCTGGAGGCATCGTCGTAGGCCCCGCGTGGCCTGGAGGGTCGCCAAGGCGAGGGCGTTCGTGAGGCGGCCTTTGATCTGGTCTAATGCGGGGAGATGGCTGCGATTTGGAGGGGATGCGGCGGCTGATAGTGGCGGTTGGTTGTTCGCATACGTGAACGAGGGTTGAGGTAAGGGTTAATTTACTATTATGCCCTTTTTTAAATTTTATTTAATTTTAAAATTGCAAAACTTCTAATTAGCATAACTTTTTCATACTAGATCGGATTTGCATGCGGTTTCTTTCATTGGGATCGTACCGAAATTCCAGACCACATGAAACTGGTTTGGTTGAATTTGAAGACTATTCAAAATTTGGACTTTATTTGGATTTTAAATCGATGATAAATCAAAGGTTAGTGATTTAACCCACTCACAAATACTAAACCTTAGTTGAATTAAATTTATGGTGTGATAAGAATATTATTGGTTGTTATTTGGTAGTTTAATTTTAAATTTTAATTTAATTTTAATTTATATTGAATTAAATTCCATTTAAATTAATATTGAATTTAAATTATTAGTTAAATACCTAGTAATGATAAACGGTTAATTATTATGATTTATTGGCTGATCTGGATGTTTATTTTGATGGATGTTATATGTTGATATTTTGGATGATTGGATGTTATGTTTATTATATAAGTTGTTATCACACATCAAGTTCCCTTAGTTCATTGTTAAGAAAATCATTATGGATTGAAATGATACATAACAGAATGATCTTATAGATTAGGAAAATCGTTATGGGTTGAAATGGTACATATCCGAGCGATTTTATTGATTTGGAAATTATTGATTCGGGATATGGGTTGAAATGATATATATCTGGGAAATTTAATGAATGATACATAACCAATCACTTGACCATACGATAGAAAATTATATACGGACACCGTTGGTCGGTTTTAAATTATTTTCTAAATGGAAAAGTATGATTGATATTTAAATTTAATTTAATGATTTTATTTAAAATTTATTTTTGAAAAGTAACTTATTTTATATCTTTTAAAGTTTCAAATTATAAGTTAATGTATGGTTTTAAAATGTAAATTTGGGATTTTTTTATAATTTTTTTTAGTTTTAAATTATATAATTCAAATAATGTAATATATTAAAAACACTTTAAATTTTTAATTTAATAATATATTCAATATAGTTTTAAAAGATATATTTTAAATTTTAATTTAAGATAATAAATATAGGCTTTTATAATAACTTTAATAAATAAAAGATTTTAGAATTTTTTAAAAGGTTTTGTAAAAGATTCTATAATGGTATTTATATAAGGATTTTATATAAGATTTTTATAGAGGATTTTATAAATGATTTTATAAAGGAGTTTAAACGTTTTAAAGAATTTTATGAAGGGTTTTATAAGAACTTGTATAAAAGGATTTGGAAGCATTTTAAAGGAATTTCGTAGAAGTTTATGAAAAGGGAAAGAGTTGTAAACTATTTTGTAATTTATAAATAGCTTTATAAATGGTTTTAAAGCATATAAATTGTTTATAAATGGTTTAATAGAGATTTATAAATTATTTTCGAAATTGATTGAAAGAAATCTTCCTCGGTATTTGTGAATATATTTATACTTTGGAATAAGTATGTGGACATCCTGATATGAAGGTATAAACTTGTTTTTGGATTTATTATTTAAAATGTTTTATAAAATGATCACGGTATGAAATACGCGTTTGGTTGTTAAAAAGATCACGGTCGGATACTGTCATACTCTTTGCCAATTCCGAAACCACTTTAACAACCGTGTACATGGTGGAGAATCCAGAACGAAGTTGGATGGTTTGGCGAACGCTGCTGGTATGACGTAAGAACGCAGCCCTGACCTTCGGGTCAGCTTGGTATGACTAAAACAAGCGCTATCCATGGCCACGTGAGGTCTTTCCTCCAATCGAACACACTTCTTCGATACCATAACTGTTACTTTGTGAATGATTTATGGCCACCCTCGACTCGATTATTGGAGTGTATCTCGAGGTGGGCGGTAGTAGCTGCTATGTTTTACCACCAGTACGAACGTGCAAAATGGTAGAATCCTACACTGGATATTGCCTCACGTGCCTTGTCGTATACCTTATCGAGCCCACTATGATTTTGGTTTGTGTCGTACCAATGGATTGCTCCCTGATAGCCTGCCAGTTTATGGTGGAGTTTACAGTACTGTATTGCCTACGATGCCTATAAAAATGTGTTAAGGGGATATGGGTAAGCCATAACGCTATTTTAATACTTTACAGATAGACACTACATATATATAGCATATATTACTACATATAGATAGTTTAACGGACCTTAGGAGATGGAAAATACCGAAACATCTCTTCAGTTTTTGCATACACGTTATACACTGGATAGGAGATGCGAAATCCCATAAATATCTCTGAAGCCAATACACACATATTTACTTATTGTTGATTTAACTTACATAAGATCTTTTAGTTCCGACTCGAGTGTTTTGTCTTTTCATTACGCTCGGGTCAACCTAAGTATTTCAGTGTTGAAGACTTGATTTCTAGAAGATGAAGACGGGGTTTGGTATATTATATTATTAGTAACTTTCCATTGCATCATTATTGATATGTCATTATTTTTACTCTGACTGCTGTAAAATTTGTGTAATCAAATGTATATTATAAAACAACATCATGAACTGTTTATCTGAGTATTATATTTTGTCATTCCGCTGTGAGATTCTATGTTTTGTTTTTCTTTCTTTTCTTATTTACCCCATTGACAATCCTCCCTTTTGAATGGTTTGAGTTAACATGTGTGGTTTATTGTCGATTTAAACCGTCCATAAATGTGGGTCGTTACATACTTTGTCTTTAGTCATATACCGATAGTGAACTCACGTTAATATCATAACACACGAGCCATCACCACTCGAACAGATCACGAATCCCCATATGGATTCTAATATCTCGAACAGATCCACTTTCAAGAGATATAATACGTACCTTAGTCTTGAAGTGGTTTTCGATAAGTAAAACACTCAATGACTCCGATCTCTCCAAATTGATTGATGAATTTGGTCATATTCAACAATAATGAGAACGATCACATATGGAAACCAAGTCTCGTATACTTATCATGTTTTCGAACTTCTCAACTTCTGTTATCCCTCGGTTAAGAATGAAGCCTGGTAGGTGAGAGCATTATAGCTACTGCACCTTACTATAATCATGATTCTTAACTATTACGAATAGAAACAAGTCTACTTTATTGGTTTTTATGCTAAGTACATGAATAAATACTTTCCATGAACAAGTAACACACAAAGCACGATCAAACCACAAAAACGACCTTTATTCCCTTTTTATTTAATTATTCATTTATTGATTAAACCTTTTTTACTAGTAAAACTCCTTTTTATCTAATAAAACTTCCATTTATTAATTAATGTTCTTTATTGATTAATATATTTTATTAATTAGCCTTCATTATTAATTAAAAGTTTACTTAATTAAGTAAACTTATTGTTTATTAACTACACTTATTTAATAAATAACTTAACTTATTAGTTTAACTTCTTATTAAACATGTATATAGATTTTAATTTCTCTTTATAAAAGATATGTACTAGTATTTACTAATCACATATTTCTATTCATTTATAATCCTTTTATATTTCAAAAGTATTTATATGCTTATCTCAAGTGGTATAAGTATATTCACAAATCATTATAAGATTTACTTATTTTAAAATATAATCAAAGAGGAGAAAAATAAATGTTACTCAAACATTGTTACTATAAACCCCATCCCTTTAACAAATTAAACATGTAACCTTTTTACCATTATTCCAAAGTTTTCATGCTTGTTATTATCTTTAAAATTCCATTATTAAAGAACAAATTTATAATATTTTCCCAGTTTAAAATATAATTTCAGGGTTTAAAAAAAATGTTCATAAAACATTGTTACTACAAACCCAAAACATTTCGCACTTAATCGGCTTCTTTAAAACTCTCTTTTAAAGATCTAATCACTTTTTCAAGGGTTTAAGACGAGTGTTACTTAAACATTGTAACAACAACCCAAAACTATTTACTTATAATTATCTTTAAAATATTCATTATTAATTTACGAATTATATATCTAATTATAATGTTAATTATAATCTTAATAATATTTCTAAATTATAATCTTAACTATAATCGTAATCATAATCTTACTTATTTCTTAATTATAATCTTACATTAATTTAATAAGTTAATATACTTTTACTTGTATTACAAAACCATTAATTTTAACTAAAGGTTGACAATCCAAATCTTCCATTATTTCTTTACAGAAGATTTAACTTGTTTTTCCCAACTTATATATTTACTAAAAAACTTTTTAAAACGACATATACAGGTATACTAATTTATTTATAAGATAAAATATTTAATAATAAAAACAATTTAAAATGATATTATATTACATTAGCTTCTATTAGTTTTAATAAAATATTTAACTAATTTTCTAAAAACTATATATATTTAAAAATACTTATAGTATAGTTTAAAACATTTACATTAAATATTAATTAAAAATGCTTATTCTATAATTTACAAACATAAAAACAAATTTATAATTTATAACCCTTTACTTTGAAAATTCAAAAATAATTATTGAAATATATAATTAAACCTTGATATTTTTATAGTAATAAATATATTTATAGTATTTGTTAAAAATATAAAGAAGCCTTGGGATGTTTTTCAAAGTTAACTCTAAAATTCATTGAACACGAAGCGATTTCAAAGTGCATCCATAGCGACCTTTCTACTTTTCACTATCACAACTTCCATTCTCAATTTCTATAACTTTCTAACTCAATTCCGTTATGTCAAACATACAAAAATGTAATGAATAACCAAATATATATTTTCATAATACATTTACAATTTAATCAATTTAAAATATGTCAATACAAGGGATTTAAAAGCGTGTTTATTGCGACTATTTCGCTTCAACCATTTACAACACACTATCAAACATGTAAACAATCAGTCTCGTTCATGTCACCAATTATAAAGGGATTACAAAAGAAATTATGCTACATACAATGTTGTCACTTGGTTTCGAAAGCGAGGAGGGGTCCAAAGGTAATAGCTTGCATTTTTATCTATTTTTTATTTTTTATTTTTAACACAACATTATATAGTTTAAATGGTGAGTTAACTCACCCAAGTCCAAGCTAACCAAGGCATAGATATTCTCGCTACGAGTGCAATGTCATCTCGATTGGACATCATATACAAAAGCTATTGATTTTATAAGAATTTGGATGAATTAAATTAACTAACTAATTAACATATTAATTTACCTTAATTGTCTCCCTCCTTCTTCCCTAAATATAATTTCATGTACACACACAAGATACATAGCCATAGCTATGCACATCTCCCCATCTAACTCGAGCTATCCTCCACGAAACAAAGCACAGCCACTTGCGTTCATCTTCTCTTCATAATCTCTACGTGATGGACTCGACCCCTTCAAGCTCGGCTCCCCTAATTCGATCGCGACCGGTAGCCCCCATTAATGACAAATGGATGTTGTAGATCACCAAGTTTAGCCGCACGCCTTCACCTAGCACCAACCTCTTCGGCTTCACACGAGAAGCTCAAATTCTATACCTGCCTTGGCCTATCGTTGCCTAAATCATCGAAGAAGTCCAACCCTAGCTCATAGTCATTCACAACCACCACCCCGACCTCCATCACACACACCATCGTCTATACTAGTGTGATGCCCTCCTCACAACGATCCAATGCCATCGCCTAATGATGCCTGTTGTTTTGGGAATAACTGAAAGTATGAGGCAGCTGAAGCTTTTCTTGTTTACAAGAAAATGAAAAATAAAAGAGAGAGATGGAGAGGAAGGAAGTGAAGGGGTATCACTACAACAATTTATGGGTTTCATAGCGTTTGAAAAACGCTATAACAGGCTACCATAGCGTTTCAAAGAACGCCGTGGAACCACAAGCTATGGTAGGCCGGGAGCATTACAAAGTAGGAAGGAAAACGCTATAATAGCTAATAGCGTTTACAAAAGGGCATAGCGTTTGCAACCTACCATAGCGTTTTTTCTCTGTTATTAAACTTAAACGCTATAGGGAATATAATCCTTCATTTAACTTCTATAGCGTTTTTCGAGCACATTTTATAGCGTTTCATCAAACCATGTTATAGCGTTACAATGTTTTTCGATAGCATTTCTTGTCATCCTTGTACACCGTTTTTATTTTCTTCTATAGCGTTTTTGATTCTATTATAGCGTTTTTGATGCATAAATCTTACATCTCATATAGAGCTGTGATTGCGTTTGATGAATCAATAGCGTTTTTCAAACGCTATTCTATATAATATTAATTTTCAGCATTTGTTTCAATTTTCTTTTTATTATATATATATATATATATATATATATATGCACACACAGATAGATATATGTATACACATTACACATATATATACATATATTAAAATGTGGATCCCAAAAATAACAAATCGAGAAGATGACAACAACTATATGTAACAACGATAACGTTGCAGTGAATTCTAATTTGGAAACGCACAATCAAACCAGTGGAAATGTTTCAAATAATTATGCTAATATTTCAAATATTACAAGACATGGTCGCATGATAATAGTTCAAAATAGTCTAACAAATGACCACAAATACTACAAGACATGGTCACATGATAATAGCTCAAAATAGTCTAACAAATGGACACAAATACTCAGTTATGGAGATGATGATACGGAAATGGCTGCTACAGAAGATTCTTGCAAGGATCTAAACATTGCTCCAGGTTGCTTCAGTGTTAACCAAGTTCCTGCATTAAATGACAAGGTAGACAATGACAGTTCCAGGCTGAATATACTATATTTGTAGACAATAAATGACAAAGTAGACAATGACTTGTAGGCAATGGAGTAAATTACCAACTCAGTTATTGAACAAGTTTGTTGTTATAAGCTTTGTTTTTCCATTAATAGTGATTCGAATTAGTGGTTTATTCCTGGGCATCCATTATTATCGTCACTTTTAACCATCATATATGCCGTTAGTGCAGCATGTACACATATCGTACTCACAATTGCTAAAAAGCCAAGAATTACGCATTCACAACATTTATAAAGTTGCACATTTAATTCTTTTTATGCATATCATAACATTTACAAAACCAAGAAGTAAAAAAGAACATACTCCATGATAAATAAGAATTATCACCAATAATTCTAAGTTGAGTAATACTGCACAAACTTTGCTTTGACCTCTGATGGAAGACGCATTTGTTAATAGTTTCTGTCCAACCAAAATGTTGTTGCTGTTGCTTTTGCTTCCAATATGGGCTAGATTTAACTGATAACAGTTTAAGAAATATAACAAAGAAAATAGCAATATTTAATTATATACTATAATAATGAAATAATAGTTGTCACTTACATTTAGCATAAAGATAGTCCATTGAACTATTGTTAAACTGAAATAATAATATGTACAATTGTTTTGTATCTAGCATGCAGATATTCAGAGAGAAAATACTTTTTTTGTAAGGATCAAATGGATCTTTTGAAGTCAGTTGTGGCTCCTGAAAACCTGATAAACAAGTAAAATAAATATTAACACACAATGTCAGTACATGTAATGTGCATAGAAATTTTGATACTTGCCTTAAGTTAAATGGAAAGAGGAAATTGGTACAAAATAACAATTTTATTACCTGCCTCAACCCTTTAAAATTATCTCCTGGCATAAGCAGACTTAAGTGTAGTGACTGGTCCAACGGATCCAGTAGTATTGCGAATGGTAGATTGCATGGAGTTGAGAATGGTGTCATACGTGCTTCCATCTCCTTGTTCAAATGCTTGAAGGAAGCAATACATCATTTCTCCTATTGATGTGATCCTAGAAAGTGCCTAGTAATTCTGTCTAGTAAGAAGCAATCACATTAAATTATTCAAGACAACAAATGTACAAAGATGAAAATTAGCTTACAGAGGTTGATGTAATCCCCACACACCAATATAGGAATATCCATGCTAAAAACAGTTTTCTCTAACCCTTTCAAAAGAGTTTGAGTCTGCAATCATTTTATATGGAAACATGGTCAAAAAAGAATATAGAAGAAATGCTTGTATAGTAATATAAATGCATAGAAACATAGTCAAGATAGAATGTTGAATTGCTTCATTTTCTGGAGTTCCTTTTTATTGCGAAATAGTATGAAAGTACAGAGGCTAATGGCATACCATCTTTTTGCATTTTGCCTTCAGTTCTCTGCAGTGTAATGCACGAACTATCTTTAATTAAAGAAATAATAGCAATTGTAAAAATGTTAGTCCTATAATATACTGGCGGAAATGCTCTTGATATAACTATACGTGCCGGTCCAACTCAACAACATTTATATTTGCAAAAACCATTTGTAGAAATTGGTAAATTTTGATCCTCATGTCATATTAACTATCATAACATAATCTACCTTGTCCTTTTTCTCTTAAGTTTTGATCCTCGTATCATATTAAATTTTACCACACAATCTTGCATGTCCATGTTCCAGTACAATACAAAGCTATCACAAGACAACCCCTCTTACAGTTTGATATATTAAACATAATTTGTTTATTGAATTCATTCATGTTACGTCCAACCAATCCTTAAGATGAAGTATCCAAAAAATATTAACTATTTTCTACATCTCGTTAAAAGAAAAGAGTACAATTTTTTAGCATATGAGTAAAAAATGAAAGTAATGACATTGTAAGAATATTAGAAACTTGAACAGTTTTCTAATCAATGCCACTTTGTGCAATAAGAATATTAGAAACATTTGATTGCAATAAAAAATATACCTAAATATATCCAATTATGTGATGTTCTCAAGTTTCAAATTAACATAGAGATCCAAGATCATTCTATGTGTAATTGTGGTGTTCAAGTTGCCATGTAAAACCAACATGATATATGAAAAAGTGGAAACTCCATTGACGTGTAACTAAGCAGTTCTCTCATACCACTGCATCTAGGCTTGGCATAAGTTTTTAAATAGATATAAAAGCTTGTATGATAACGAATGAAAAAACAAAATTAAACAAAATTATTATGACAAACGATTATGTTGCATTAGTTTTCTTCCTCAATTTGCTATACTAGTTTTATATCCATGTAATTCATCATATCATCCTAAAATTACTTAACAATTAATGATTATAGAATAACTTGATTAAATCGTATTTTTGTCTAGTTATACTGTATTTTAAGTTTGATTAAAACTGTATTTTAGTTTAATTACACCAATTTGACTTGTTTTTCCCAATTGTAGTCTTAAAATTGTTTTTTTTCTCAGTTCATTGTTTCTGCATATATAGAAACTAAGACACTAAGCTATTTTTTTGATGGTTTAAGCAAGATCCTAAGATTATTGTTTATTATTTTGAAGTTGTTTTTTATTAGTATTATTATTTGGTTTATTCTATGATGATGGGTACTTGATGGAGCAAAACTAAACCGTGTTTGCATATTCCTAAGTGAACATCATATATAAAGCTATTGAATATCGATGGAATTTTGTTAGAAATTTATGTGCTTGTAACCAGTCTCATATTCCATTGCCTTTGGCAGTGGCATCGCTGCAGTTATCTGCTTGGACCAGACATGAGACATACAACCCAAATTTGTTACCTAGATTCATTCCCCCCAGGCCCCGCCCCTTATTTTTAATAAATGACTTGTTTTGAATATATTATTATACGCCAGTATGTTGTATAATACTTTATTCAACCGTTGTTGAGTTTTCTAAAAGATTTAGGTTACTTTATTTTTATTAGTTTGAATTTAATTTATTGATTGAAGAGTTTTCGATGGTTTAGTTATATTCCTTTTAACTATTATCAATTTAACAGGCACTCAATGGAGCATACCAAATTATGTTTGCATATTCCTGGGTACCTATCAAATATAGAAATTTTTAGAGCAATTATTTTTGGAAATTTGTTTACTTAGAAGCGGTCTCATATCCCATCGCCTTTACATTGTTGTGTCGCTGCGTTAATCAGTAAGTTAAAAGACTTGTAGTCTTGATAGTAGCTAAAATTGATTTGGGACTTGTAGTCTTGTCAGTTCATTCTACATATGTTGATATTGGTTATCATAAAAATAAGTTAAAAGGGAATGATTGCAAACAATATAAGGAATTTTACCAATCGGGGAACGATAAGAAGGCTGAAATTGATTGGTTGTAGCACTAGCAGCAGTACCAGTTCTGACCTTGGGTGGTGCAGCAAGGTCCTCCTCCACCCTCCCTTCTATTTCCCTAAGTTCACCACGTCATGGCTTTATTCCCCCTTTTGCTCCTCTGTTAGTTATATTACAAAGTATGAATTAATATGATAACATATAAAAGTGGTTGTTTTCAGTATAGCAAGATATTAAAAATACCTGCAATAGAAGGATACAGGAGAGTGCTTTGATCCAACTTAGGCATTAAAGGATCTTGATCTGCAGTTGTTTTTTCCATCACCTCCCCAAGGCTGACTTTTCCTTGAACTCCTAAGTTTTCATCTCTTCCATCAACTAAATCCTTTGCCCCTACCCTTTCATAGACTATAATCGTAAGCAAACAAAGGTCAGTAGAGAAATATGTTGTATGGACGAAGTAGTTATTAGCTATTATTAGTATCCCTTGTGTGGACGAAGTAATAGTATTGTAATCTCAATTTATGGGTAGCTAATATATTATTTATAGCGCAAAAAATATAGATCATCTATCTGATGATCTTTTGTCCTAATTCAAATATGTAGAATTTTTATTACCTAAATGCTCAAGTAATGCCATCCACCGGGCATGTTGGTGGTACCTATTTCAAAATGCCTTCACTTGCTTCTAAACCCATTTCGAAATGTTCATATTCACTGTTTCCGCCGTACCATTTCCAACATAAATATGCATGCAATGCAAGTAAAAACAACTTCAACAATAAGACATGCCATGATATACTAACAAGTCTTACAAGCACAACTTTCGGACTGAATATTTTAAAAATATCTGCACTTTCTTCTCCTATAAGGCCTCCTGATTTTTCAAATGTACACCTCCTATCGGTTCAGACACGACTTTAGACTGTTGCCTCATAATAACTCTAATATAACCATTTTCACTCCTCCAACTTCGACTCCAGTGCTTAAAGTTCGACCTGCTGCACATTTAGTGAACTCGGACTATGAACAAAAGTATAATAGAGCAGTCACAATGATGAAGGCTTTTCCTACTAGAAATCTTCGAAATTTTACTCAACAAGCTAATATTCACTGTGCATACTATGATGGTGCTTTTCATCAATCTGGTTTCCCCAACCTTGAGATTCGGGCACATATAAAAGAAGTAGTAACTTTGTAAAAACAAGTGATGTCAAATAGAAAGATCCCGCAACTATTCATGGGATCCCCTTACCGAGTAGGCCAGCGGCCCTACCAAGGACCAGGCTGATTAGAAAACATACCATGCCAAACGAGACTCTGTCAGGTTCACATTCTATGGCCAAGAATTTTCAATGAGTCTAGGCATCTCGATAGTAACAAGTTTTAGAATTTCAGAGCTTCAGCATTCTATCTCCAAACACTTATCAATCATGGTATCCCTTAACTAATCTCAGCTGCAATACACGGCAACATTTTCTGATAAAAATAAACTAGTAATTGACTCATCGAAAATATTTGTGCAAGGTTGCAATTACAGCAATATTCATAAGCCAAATACTACTCCCCATGCTCATCATCATAGCAGTCAAAAAGGCTGACTAAATTAAGATATAGTACTTTGGACAAGCCCTCTACTTCTCTAGTAAAGGAACAATGTTCCCTTCATTCAAGTTAAGGAGCAATTGAGGCAAAAATGTTCTAAATTTAAGCACAAGTACCGTGAAGGAAACAGTGCAACAAGATCCTTATGGTATATTTGAAATCATAGATTCTACGGTCAGAGATATTAGTCCATATAAAAACCTTGTTGTGTGCACCTCTAATTCTTTCTATATGAATAACATTTCTAAATCCCTTCATCCGCTGACCAAGCTAAGGTGAAAAACTGCAATTCATATTCATATCTTTTACATGAAAACATGTGCATGAATGTCTGTAAAGTCAAATAATTTCTTTATATCGTAGGAGTTTAATGAACAGTCTTCGTGATGTGGACTTGCAGTTCTCGACTCATAATCAAAGTATGGCTTTTTGGATCAATACTTAACAACACTTGTACCATGCATGTTTAGTTCAACTACATAGAGCTGTTAACATTATTATTTTCGTAGTTTAAGGAACTAATCGATCCGATTACTATATTATAGGGTTTTTTGCACATGGCCTGCTTTCAAATCCTAAAAAAAATTGCAGCTCTTAAAAACAAGGTGCATTTCTAAACGTGAAAAAACCAATAAGGCGGATGGTTATGAAGAAGAAGGCAAAAGTTGCAAATCTCAAAGAATCAATAATCAAAATGGAATTTAACAACTTGCAGATCTAAGGTAGATATTCACTTTATCTACCTTATGAACAACTAAAAAATCTATATAAACCATCATTGTCTTAATTATATCATCTTATAATAATCTTTTTTAATCATATGAAGTACTACTTAGATATTAGTTGTTTTATGCTTCTTTTCAACCTTCTTTTGTTCTTAATTTTACTTGCTCATAATCATATTTCATTCAAACTTCATTAATTTTCTAAATTCATCGATAATAATAAGGTGCACCGACAAATTTAACAAGCACATAATGCAATAAAGAAATACAGTTAATACGAAGAAAGAAAGTATCCAAATATCCCATGGACTTGTTGACACCAGAAATTATCCTACTATGTTAGTTTTTAGCGAAAAATCTAAAACAATGTGAGATTATTTCTGACAGCACGAAGCTGTACATGTTCGCTTTGTCCTACCATTACACATGAACATCGATAAACTAATATATAAAAACAAGGAAAACAAGCTAGTACACAAAATGTAAATTATATATGTATATAAATATACGCACGCAAATGTGTATATGTGTGCGATAAAGTAATAAATGAAAACCAGGAAAACAAGCTTTGTCTCGAGTCCTTTAATAATAGTGTAATCAAGTCCAGTGTTTGCACTTGGTAATGTTTTGGAACTATTTGAATAATTTTGCATATGAATCATTTTTAGTCTATCCAGACATCATGCTTTGATTTCCTTATATTTATTACCATTTACTTAAAGAATTAACCCAGGGATAACTTAGCCGATATTTAGTATTATTGCATGCTAATATATTCGTAGAAATCTATAACTAGCATAGTAACACCCAATAAACATAGAACGAGGATGCTTCAATATATACATTAACACATATTGGCCAGCATGTGTGCATGTGTAAGAGTTTGCTATCATAAGGACGTACCGAGTATATCCTCGGCAAATATATATATATTAAACATATACAAGTTTTTCAAAGCTGAATATTGCCTAACTATATATATTTATGAACACAACTTGCATTCACGTATTATAATTAACAAGTGATAAAGTAGAACACTTACTTAGTCAATAATTTGCACACTTCTCTGCTTCCTTTGTTTCTTTATTCTCGAATTAAACCGAAAGTTCAACCTGCAAAAATAATTCATATATTTAATTTCGTATTTCAAACAGTTTACAGAATATACTAAATTTCAAACTAAAGAACATTTGTATCAACACAAGGCATAATTTCATAAATGGTGTTTTATTGCATTTTAAAGACTTACAAATGAGTGATTGATTGATGGATGATGCTAAATCATAATTATGGTAGGCAATGAGTTTTAAATTACCATGAATTATTTGTTTATAAAGTGTCATGAATTATTTCTGAAAAACTTACAAGCTAGCTATCTACGAATTTCATATGATAACCTGCACTTGATATAACTTTATCAATATCATAATACAATGTATACTGCCTCATGTGCATAATTTAGTCCCGATGACCAATTTCTATGAACTGATATGGCAAGAAATAATCATGAGCTATGGAATGTTTGAGACATGCATGCATGCAATAGTACTATTATTTTTGTGTGTGTGTACCTACAAAGAAAGCAAAATGATGAACCCAAGATTCTGGACTTTAAAACCAAAACCATAATGTTGCCTGCCTATTCAATTCAATGCAAATGCTAGACCAAAAGAATCATGATTTTAAATCAAATATTAGTGAATCTTTGCTTTAATGTTGCTTTCATGCTCTTGTAGCTTAGTTGTAATGTTATGCTAATCATTCATTCCTTCTTCTCGTAATTTGAACTTTTTTGTGGGTTTTTAAAAAGCTTGCAACAAAAACAAAAGTCTTTATTTCCTTTATTTAAGTAAACTAGCAATTTTCTTTCATGTTCTTCTTCTTTTGGTTAGGAATTAAAATAATGTTTAGAAAAATATATAAAGAATCGGCTACTGTATAAAGTAAAATATAAATTGAAATTTTTTTGTAACAAATTAATTTTTTACTAACTTTACTAATTTCCATTTTTAACTTTGCTAACAAATTAAGACTTTACTGATTGATTAATAATTATCTAGCATTTTGAAATATAAGAAATTAATTAATTAATTGTTTAATTAATTTTAAATAATTAGTTAATTATTTATTAATTTTAAATAATCACTTAATTATGGATTAATTAAGTAGTTAATGGTTAATTTTTGAATATAATTAGAAGGGTAATTACTTATGATAGTAATTATAGAAGTTACTTATGGGAGTAATTAATTGAAGTGATTAATGGAATCACTTAATATTATCAATCAAAGAATTGATTAATATAATTGTTTTAAAGTTAATTAATTATGGAGTAATTAATTAGTTAAGATTTATTTAATGATGGAATTAATTATTGTTAAGAGAGTAATTAAGATTTATTAAGTGAAGTAATTAGAGATAATTACTTATGTAAGTAATTAAGAGTTAATTACTTAATTCGTTTAGTTAATTAAATTAATGTGATTAAGTAATTAATGAATGAGTTTAACTTAAGATTTATTACTAAGTGTAATTAATTAAATTGTAATTAATTAATAAAGTAATCAATTAAGGATTATTTGTTAATTTAATTGAAAAATAATCACTTAATGAAGTAATTAAGGATTAATTAATTAGATTAATTAATCAAATATTAATTAAGAAGTTAATTAATTAAGATAAGTTATTACCAACTATTAATTACTGTTTATGATTATTGAGTTGATTAATTACAAGATTATTTTAAAGGATTATTAATTAATAAAGATTATTAATTAATATAATTAATAAAAATAATTAATTTAAGTAATTAATTTAAGTATGATTAATTAATTGTAATTAATTAAGCATTAACGTAATTAATTATAGTTAATTAATTAATGAAGGATCGTTAATTATTGTAATTAATGATAGTAATTAAAGGTTAATTACTGAATATGGTTAAGGATAATTACTTGCATGTAATTAAAGGATAATTAATCGAGGAAGATTAATTAAAGAAGATCATTAAGAGATGATAATGAATTTGATTGGTAATAAATCAATAATCCAAGTGATTAAAGAATAGTAATTAATTTAATTAGAGGTTAATTAAATTAATTAAGAGTTAATCAGTTCTGCTATGGACGATTGATTAGTATTGAATGGTTGATATTGAATGATTGATATTTGATATTGAATGATATTGGATGATTGATATTGGGTGATTGGTTGATACTGGATGATTTGGATGTCTATGAGATATGTGATATGCTGTTTTGTGAGATGAATGTTGATATGAAATATCTATTGTGATAATGTTATTCATCTGTCTGTTTATATCATCCTGAATGAGTTAAACTGTTTAAATCCCTTAAGTACAACTTGGACATTAAAATGGCGTTTGGTTTCGATGAGACCGGGATTGGGTTTCAATATTTGGAATCCGAAAACCACATCGATTCCAATTAAACGTTAGGTCGTTAATCCAAGTGGAGCAAGTGAAGACTCGAGGTGTAAGGGCTATACGTCAGTATAACTCTGTGGGTGATTCCGTAATGAGTTTGACGGAATGGTACTTATAGATTCGAGATGGAGATTTAGAGTGCAAGGGCTATGGTCGTTGACTCTGAGGGTGATTCCAAAATGAATGCAACAAGATAGTGCCTTCGGTTTCGTTCGAACCCGGAACGAACTTGTATGGATTGAATGCTTTCAGCACATCGTCAGGTGGACGATGAGCATTCTAAGATAGATGTGTTCTATAAAGGTAATCGCAGCCTCAAGTCTCATCAACCGGGAATGGCTAAAACAGAGGAGGTGCAGCAAGGCTTCGTGGGTAGCTCCCATTGGAGAGAAAGATTTACCCCTGTCTAGAAGTCCCTTTTTATTCGGCTGTGTGGGGCGGTTGAATTCCGGACAACCGCCGGGGTTGTCTTGTTTGGGACTGTTCACTAAGGAATGGTCCCGGCCTTGTGTTGCACGGGAGTGGGAGTACTTCTCGGTACGGTGATCTAGGCCACGTACTGTGACGGGCGGTACCCTTGTAGCCCTGCCATTGATGGAAACTCATTCTTCCTACGAGACCCTACGGTTTTTTTGTATTACCCACTTTTGTGGCTAGTAGCTGGAATTTAATAGATGTAACAATTTCGGCTTTTTCTTATCTACTTGAAAACCCTAGACACTATTTATAATATCACTGGATTTCCTATCAAATGTTTTGGTTAGCGTAAGGTAAAAACTTTTCCATGTTTATGTGTGGGAAGTCTTACGTGATACCTTTTCTTTTCAAAGGTTTTCTAAAGTTAAGCAATTTTAACCCATTTACTCACACCAGACCTCTGTCTGAGCCGAGTGTTTATTTTCTGTTTTATTAAACTCTTGGGTACTCATATTATGTATGAGTAGTCAAGTGATTCAGGTTTGCTTGACGAATTTTGGAGGAGTAATGGAGCAGGAGGCTTCCACGTGTAGGTATATTGGTTCCGCTATGTTTGGTTGGTATCTGTATTTTTTTTGCTTGAGCTGTATGAATTAGACAGATGTTTATAGTTGTGTACTCTGATGTAATGAGATGCTATGTAATATTTTATGTTATATATTATATTTCATTCGTTCCGCTGTGAGTTCTCTGATGTTGTTGTCTTTCTTCTTTCTCTTTCTTTCCTTCTTCTATCCCTTTCTTTCTTCAAGATGATGCGATTTTCTGGGAGTAGAAAGTCGGGTCGTCACATTTGGTATCAGAGCATTAGGATTAGCGAATAGCTAAGCTCTGAAGTGTGTCTTTCTTTAGGAAGCGTTAGGTTGAGTGAATACCTAGGCTCTGTAGTGGTGTCTTCCTTGAGAGAGCGTACTTGTAATTTTTATATATAACTATATATATATATATATATATATATATATATCTACCTGATTCTGTTGGGTTATCTGTTTGGATTTTCCAACATAAGTTATAGAGGTAGATAGTGGAATAGTGGTGTTTGTATGTAACACGACTACCACTGATGGAAGGGGTCTATATGTTTGAGGATGAAAGTATTTGTCGAGACTATAGACCTAATACCGTCTCAAGTGAGATTTGTTGTTTGAAGTAAGGATTTCTCTGATATCCGAAGGAAATATTTTAAAGATTCGGAGTCTATCCTTGAAGTGTAAGTTTGGATTTCGCTCGGGTAAGCGAATTTTTCTTGAGTTTGGATCTGTTGGTAGTGCAGAAGTAAGTAATGATATCTTGATAACTGCGTGATGAGATGCAGTATCTGTTGATATTTTCTGAAGATGCTTTCTCTTGAAGCAGTTTTAAAGGTGGTTGGGGAGCAGTCTTTACCTGATCAGGGAAGACTCGTCTGTGTAGTAGTTATCTGGATCTTCAATATGGAAGTTGGCTGTTCTGGAACATGAGACTAAGGTCTATGAGTTGCTTCGCTTCGGCATGGTCTCATTTGTCAACCTTTAAGGAAAGTGAGGTGTTGATGCTTGGTTTGGAGCCCGAGTTTCTTTTGGGTTGTCTGCCATCTCATAGGTCTTTTGTGTGGGTTGTAGATGGTTTTGGATTTCGAGAAGCATTTGGGTTAGAAGTCTTTGGATAGCTGTGGTAGCAGTTTAGCTCGAAGTGATCGGTGTGCTGACGAGTGGATATTTTAGCTTTGCAGTATCATCGAGTAGAGTTGGAAGCAGCAGTGTTGGTTGTTTCTCGGATGGTTCAGGAATCTTTATGGTTCTTCTTGTAGCAATCCGAGCAGATGGTGAATGTTTTCTTGAAGAATTAACCTTGTTTGGAAAGGTCTAAGGCTGTTCTAATTGGTAAAGTGAGGACAGTTTCTTTGGAATTCGAATTAGGTTGGATCGCAAAAGTGACTTGCGATTGGTTGGAATTTCCTTGAGCATTCTTTTGTTTGAGACTGAGGATTCTCATGTGGAAGTAGGAGTTATTGGTGTAATCAGAAGTTCGTTTGCATCTGGAATGGAGTTCCATATTGTTTTGGTTCCAGAAGTGATTTTGGTAGCTAGCCCGGTTATAGGATGGTCCTTGGAGAAGGTAGTGGTTGGTGTAGCAGCTCAGAAATTTTTGGAATTGGTTAGATCTTGTTTTTGAATTGGATTCTGTAGTAAAGTTGTGTGAACAAGTCAGATGAGTCACTCAGATTTTATGGATTTGATGAACAAAGTTTCCGAATTTAGTGGATAAGTTGTACTTGTGTTTATCAACAGTATTCTCCTCTATTTCAGAATCAGAGTTGTGCAGCGGAAGCAAGGTAGCAGCTGTGCAAGGAAGGAAGCAAGTTATGGTTGTTATTGCTTGAATAGTAAAGTTTGTGTTCTGGATTTCGACGGATCTTGAAAGACTTTTCTGTTGAATAGGATCCAGAAGCTAGTTTGATTTAGTCTAGTTGTTTCTGGAAGTATCTGCATAGGTTGAGCTGATAAGGACGAGATTGGCATCCCTAGATTGTCTGTCGAGCTATACAGATACGAGATAAGGAGTTTTGGAATTCGAAGTTGGAGACTTCATTGTTAGGATTTCTCTGGTTAAGTGAGCGAAAATTGAGAAAGATTGGTTGGTTAGTGCTATGGCATTTGAGATTTCTTATCTGTGTTCTGATAAGATAAGATTTGTTGTCTATGGGACTGAATTGCCAATTTGGATAGCTGGAGTTCATTTTATTTCACGTACCTCTGAGGGAGTATGTGTATGATTCATTGTTGCTTGTTGAATCTGTAGTTCAGTTGGAGTTGGGTGTTGAGCTGGATATGAGAGTAATCTGATATTATGTTCAGATTGGTGGATCTGGAGAAGAGAGAAGCTCTGGATTTTGGTGGTGTAGTTTGTTAGTTTAGCAGGTGGAACGAGTCTCCCGGTTATTTTTACTTGGGAAACTCGAAATAGTATTAAAATTTTATTCTGACGTATGTCAGGATAATTAGTTAAGTTGTTTGTGTGATTGATTGCTTTGGTTCTTAGTTACTGGTTGTTAGGAATGTTTTGCTAATTGAAATTAAAATCTTTGCTGGGTTATTAAATTAACTTTGCTTTTAAATTTCGGGGACGAAATTCTTTTAAGGGGGAAGGATTGTAACGACCCGGAATTTTGGGCAATATCAATTTAATAATCTGCAATAATAATTTAATAAATTTAATGATTTTCTTTGTAATTTTAATTTAAATTGGTGAAATTAATCTTTTTAAGGATAGCAAATATTTAATCTAGTAAGTGATATCTTTTAACAATTTTAAAATTGGTTAGAATTGTTTTTCAAAAGCTAATAAATTTTATTCTAGTTATAATATATATGTTTGATATAAATATATTGTGAGTGGAAATATCTTTTGTTTTAAATTGAAAAGTTGAATTTTCAAAATTATAATATATGTGTATATATATGTTATAATTTGGAATTGTTTGAAATTTAATCTTAATCTATTAATAAACTATATATGAATAAATATTGTAATTGAAACTTTGTTTTAAAGACATAATATTTTTCAAAAGATAATTTAAAGATTAATTCAATCTATTTTAAAAATATAAGATTGTGTTTATTTTCAATATGATAGTTTAAAAAGGGTTTAAATAAAGTTTTTTTTTTGTTTTTCTTTAAGGTGTTTAATTTTAAATGATTATAAATGTGTAAATATAAAAGTTTTATATTTTAAATAACATGTACAAGATTTATATTTATATTTATATTATAATTAGTTTTAGACTATTTTCTCTTAAAAGTAAATTTACATTTACATATACAAGTATTTATTTATAAATTAAATTTAACATGTGAGTTTATATTTACATAAAAAAGAAATTTAAAAACACTTAAGAGAACATGCGTAAGCATAATATTCATTCTAACCACACATGTAAAGTAATTAAGTGGATTGAAGGACAAATGTAAATTTAAATGACCAAGTGGCAACATATTATTTCTAAATTTTAATAAATGTTTTTAGAAGAAAACTTGTTTCTTTTTCTTAAACTCAAATTAATGGCAACTTTCAAATCTAAACTGCAACATGCAAAGAGATCAACAGTTTCAACATTTAAAAAAAAAATCTACAAATATGAATGTTCTTCACAACAATTCTACTGCAACTCAAATCTGCAAATCTTAAAGGGCTGCATTTCAAATGTTCAACTTTTAAACAACTACTTGAAAGCATGCAAGGATTTTCATCAGCAAACATAATCAAAAGCAAATCAAAATCTTTTTTCCAGTTAGAGTAATCAGGCCTGGAAATATGCTCTACAATATTCAAGAGGTGGGTAAATCTTTTAAAAACAGATTAAACGTGAGGTTTAATTAAATACATGTGGTTGAAATTGTGTGATAATATTGATTGAATATATTCTGGATGTAAATGCTTGCATGATTATCTGTAGAGCTTGTATTTATGTATAAAAATGTACCACTGTTACATTACAAGACTAAATTCCACTACATAAATTCAAATACACTTCATTCATTTGGTTTTCATTCTCGATCTCTAAACAGAAATTGAGTATGTCTGTGTAATATAAGTTTTAAAACAGTTTGGGAAATTTTTAGTTTACAAATATATATTTTTTATGTGTACAACAGTAAAGTTACTAATTCACATGAAAAATTAATAACCTCAATAGTTGTTTTGGATTGTATGACTGAATTAGATATTAAGAATCATGAATTTTAACAGGCAATTTATAATTTTTAAATTGATAAATTGTCTTGAATTTGAGATTTGTTCGTATTGGGGTTTTAAGAGATTGCCAAAGATCAAGGTGATCAGGGTAGCTGGATTTTGGATCATAGCTTGTTTATGGGTTGATGATTTTGGGAAAAATCCTATTGAATTTTTCCAGTGTTTGATTAGTTCGAATTAAGTCGTTTTAGGATTTTTGTCTGAAGTTTGCTTTCGGCATGAATGGTGAGGCATTGCCTCGTGTATGTTGAATCGAGTTCGCTCGTTTTTGGGTTGGACGTTGCGCGTGGGTGTGGGGTCTCTATGGTGGGATCGGAGAGGATGAACGGCGACGAGATGGCGGTAATGGGGAAAGATTGTGGTCGAGATTCTCTACAGTTTTGAGCTTTAGAGCGAGATTTCGATTCAGATGATTTTTGTTCGAACTGGTTGTTTGATCGTGTTCGTGGGTGGATGTGTGATGGACGGCGATAGGCGCGACCAACTAGTGTGGCCGGAGGCGCGTGGATATGTGCACCGTGACATTGTTGGGTGCACAGGAATTCAAATTTGGGGAAGACGAGTTGAAGCGTGGTGGGTTCTCGCGTGGTAACCGGGGATGACTCGAAGAAGATGGAGGGCCAAGTCGCTTCGGGGTTGACGCGAGTGGTGGCTGGGTTGTACTCGGGATTGTTTTGATTTTGGTCCTGTAGTGTTTTATGGCAGTTTAAACTTGGGTTTTGATTAAAAGAAATAAATTGTTGGAACTTGTTTTGGTAGGTAGGAAGTTAATCAACTTTTAAAAGAGAAAAATATTAATTGAATTCAATTTCAAATTTAAACTATTGAGAAGTTTTAATTTGAAATTAATTATTCAAGTGGATGTGTGTGTTTGAAATTTAATTTAAAGGAATGTTTTCATTTTAAAATATTAAATCAAGTTATTAAGTAATGATTTAAAGACTAAGTTTAAATTTCTATTGGAAATTTATAAGTTTAAATTAGATGTTTAAGTTTTAAAATTTATTTCAAAATGTTATTTTTCCAATTGAATTATTGATATGAATTTTGTAAACCTATAAAAAAGTTTATTTTTAAAATTTGGATTAATTTCAAATAATTTATCTATGTAGATAATTATGAATAATTTGTTTTGATATACACTTAAAGGTACTTAATTAAATTGTGATTTATTAATAAGTAAAAGTCTAATTAAGAATGATGTTTTCTTAATTAATTAAGGATTTTGAAATATAAGAAATTAATTAATTAATTGTTTAATTAATTTTAAATAATTAGTTAATTATTTATTAATTTTAAATAATCACTTAATTATGGATTAATTAAGTAGTTAATGGTTAATTTTTGAATATAATTAGAAGGGTAATTACTTATGATAGTAATTAGAGAAGTTACTCATGAGAGTAAATAATTGAAGTGATTAATGGAATCACTTAATATTATCAATCAAAGAATTGATTAATATAATTGTTTTAAAGTTAATTAATTATGGAGTAATTAATTAGTTAAGATTTATTTAATGATGGAATTAATTATTGTTAAGAGAGTAATTAAGATTTATTAAGAGAAGTAATTAGAGATAATTACTTATGTAAGTAATTATGAGTTAATTACTTAATTAGTTTAGTTAATTAAATTAATGTGATTAAGTAATTAATGAATGAGTTTAACTTAAGATTTATTACTAAGTGTAATTAATTAAATTGTAATTAATTAATAAAGTAATTAATTAAGGATTATTTGTTAATTTAATTGAAAAATAATCACTTAATGAAGTAATTAAGGATTAATTAATTAGATTAATTAATCAAATATTAATTAAGAAGTTAATTAATTAAGATAAGTAATTACCAATTGTTAATTACTCTTTATGATTATTGAGTTGATTAATTACAAGATTATTTTAAAGGATTATTAATTAATAAAGATTATTAATTAATATAATTAATGAAAATAATTAATTTAAGTAATCAATTTAAGTATGATTAATTAATTGTAATTAATTAAGCATTAATGTAATTAATTATAGTTAATTAATTAATGAAGGATCGTTAATTATTGTAATTAATGATAGTAATTAAAGGTTAATTACTGAATATGCTTAAGGATAATTACTTGAATGTAATTAAAGGACAATTAATCGAGGAAGATTAATTAAAGAAGATCATTAAGAGATGATAGTGAATTTGATTGGTAATAAATCAATAATCCAAGTGATTAAAGAATAGTAATTAATTTAATTAGAGGTTAATTAAATTAATTAAGAGTTAATCAGTTCTGCTATGGACGATTGATTAGTATTGAATGGTTGATATTGAATGATTGATATTTGATATTGAATGATATTGGATGATTGATATTGGGTGATTGGTTGATACTGGATGATTTGGATGTCTATGATATATGTGATATGCTGTTTTGTGAGATGAATGTTGATATGAAATATCTATTGTGATAATGTTATTCATCTATCTGTTTATATCATCATGAATGAGTTAAACTGTTTAAATCCCTTAAGTAAAACATGGACATTAAAATGGCGTTTGGTTTCGATGAGACCGGGATCGGGTTTCCATATTTGGAATCCGAAAACCACATCGATTCCAATTAAACGTTAGGTCGTTAATCCAAGTGGAGCAAGTGAAGACTCGAGGTGTAAGGGCTATACGTCAGTATAACTCTGTGGGTGATTCCGTAATGAGTTTGACGAAATGGTACTTATAGATTCGAGATGGAGATTTAGAGTGCAAGGGCTATGGTCGTTGACTCTGAGGGTGATTCCAAAATGAGTGCAACAAGATAGTGCCTTCGATTTCGTTCGAACCCGGAACGAACTTGTATGGATTGAATGCTTTCAACATGGTCAGGTGGACGATGAGCATTCTAAGATAGATGTGTTCTATAAAGGTAATCGCGGCCTCAAGCCTCATCAACCGGGAATGGCTAAAACAGGGGAGGTGCAGCAAGGCTTCGTGGGTAGCTCCTACTGGAGAGCAAGATTTACCCCTGTCTAGAAGTCCCTTTTATTCGGCTGTGTGGGGCGGTTGAATTCCGGACAACCGCCGGGGTTGTCTTGTTTGGGACTGTTCAGTAAGGAATGGTCCTGACCTTGTGTTGCAGGGGAGTGGGAGTACTTCTCGGTACGGTGATTTAGGCCACGTACTGTGACGGGCGGTCCCCCAGTAGCCCTGCCATTGATGGAAACCCATTCTTCCTACGAGACCCTACGGTTTTGTTTGTATTACCCACTTTTGTGGCTAGTAGCTGGAATTTAATAGATGTAATAATTTCGGCTATTTCTTATCTACTTGAAAACCCTAGACACTATTTATAATATCGTTGGATTTCCTATCAAATGTTTTGGTTAGCGTAAGGTAAAAACTTTTCCATGTTTATGTGTGGGAAGTCTTACGTGATACCTTTTCTTTTCAAAGGTTTTCTAAAGTTAAGCAATTTTAACCCGTTTACTCACACCAGACCCCTGTCTGACCCGAGTGTTTATTTTCTATTTTATTAAACTCTTGGGTACTCATATTATGTATGAGTAGTCAAGTGATTCAGGTTTGCTTGACGAATTTTGGAGGAGTAATGGAGCAGGAGGCTTCCACGTGTAGATATATTGGTTCTGCTATGTTTGGTTGGTATCTGTATTTTTTTTTACTTGAGCTGTATGAATTAGACAGATGTTTATAGTTGTGTACTCTGATGTAATGAGATACTATGTAATATTTTATGTTATATATTATATTTCATTCGTTCCGCTGTGAGTTCTCTGATGTTGTTGTCTTTCTTTTTTCTCTTTCTTTCCTTCTTCTATCCCTTTCTTTCTTCAAGATGATGCGATTTTCTGGGAGTAGAAAGTCGGGTCGTCACAAAACTCGTTAGAGATAGGGTCAGTGACATCCTTGAATGAGTTTGACTATATTATATATACGAGAGCGTGTAATTATTGGTTATATAAAAATGTTTTATATTGTTTTAAAAACTGGGAAATGAAATAATTTTACATAAGATTATATTTTGTATATAAAAGAATAATTTTCAAAACCATTATATAGTTATTTTGCTGTTTGTGACGACCTGCCTTTTTGGATGGTTTAAATCGACAATAAACCACACACACCTGAATCAAACCATTCAAAAGGGTGATTGTCAACGGGGTAAATAAGAAAATAAGAGAAAATAAGGAAAGCAAACACAAAATCTCGCAGTGGAACGATAAAATATAATAATCAAATAAATAGTTCATGAAGCTATTTTACAATATACATTTGATTACATAATTTTTGCAACATAATCAGAGTACAATCAACCAATGTACCAAAATAATGCAGCGGAATAATAATAATAAATACAATCTAGCAACTCCATCTTCATCTTCAAGGAATAATGTCTTCAAACATTGAAATACTCGGGCTGACGCGAACATAATGAAAAGACAAAACACTCGAGTCGGAACTAAAAGTTCTTATGTAAGTTAAATCAATAACAAGTAAATATCGGTGTAATAGCTTCAAAGATGTTTACGGGATTTTCCATCTCCTATCAAGTGTACAACGTGAGTATAATAACTTAAGAGATGTTACGTGATTTTCCATCTCGTAAGGATCCGTTAAACTATCTATATGTAGTAAGATATGCTATATATATAGTGTCTATCAGTAATGTAAAGCATTAATTAGCGTTAAGCCTTTACATGATCCGCCTTAACATATTTTTAAGCAAGCTGTCTAAGAAAGTCCTGTAACACAACCAGTAACGTCGGTAGCCAGTGAGTCTCCTATAGGTACCATACTAAAACAAAGTCGAAGTGGAAGCGTATAAGGATAAAAGTATGACAAGGAACGTGAGGCAATATCCAAGGTAGGATTTTACTAGTTTACCCTTTCTGGTTGATCGTAACACATCGCCGTAGCGACTGTCGACCGAGTACACCACCTCCAAAATCAAAGCAAATCAAGGTGCAGCGATCAAGTCAAAATCAATATATTAATATGAAGGGGTGGGGCCCCTAAAGGTAACTAACCCCTTGGCCCGACATAAAATCAACAACAAGTAAATATGAGTGTAATAGCTTCAAAGATGTTTGCGGGATTTTCCATGTCCTATCAAGTGTACAACGTGTGTGCAATAACTTAAGCAATATTACGGGATTTTCCGTCTCCTAAGGATCTGTTAAACTATCAATATGTAGTAAGATACGCTATACATGTAGTGTCTATCGGTAATGTAAAGCATTAAATAGCGTTAAGCCTTTACATGATCCCCCTTAACACATTTTTAAGCAGGCAGTCTATGCAGATCCTATAACACAACCAGTAACGTCGGTAGCCAATGAGTCCCCTATATGTACCATACTAAAACAAAGTCATAGCGGGCGCGTATAAGGATAAAAGTATGACAAGGCACGTAGGCAATATCCAAGGTAGGATTCTACCAGTTTACCCTTTCTGGTTGATCGCAACACATCGCCGCAGCGACTGCCGACCGAGTCCATCACCTCCAAAATCAAATCAAGATGCACCGATCAAGTCAAAATCAATATAGTAATACCAAGGGGTAGGGCCCCTAAAGGTAGCTAACCCCTTAGCCAGACATAGAATCATGTTTTACACTTCAAATTGACATGTGTCTGAGTCATCCATCATCGTTCTCTCTCTTAAATCCAGTAAATGTCGCTAATTCAACCTCTACATTCTGATAACATCCACCGCGTACATGGTTGTTAAAGTGGTTTTGGTAGAATAATAGAGAGTATGTCATTCATCCGGATCCGATCTCTTTAATAACCAATCGTCCATTGTACACACCGGTGGATTCTTTTAAATTTCAAGAATAAGTCATACTTCAAATCAAAATAACAGATTTGCTTCAAAAATCATTTCGAATTCAAATAGGTCATACTTTCAAAACAATCGTATTCAAATCAATGATTTAAATCTAAACAATTTCCATCTTTAAAACAATTTGAATATCAAAAATGGTTTTGAATAATGAAAATAGTTTGAATATTGAAAATGGTTTGGATCATTAAAATATAGTTTTAATATTGAAAAATAATTTCGATAATTGAAATAGTTTTAATACTGAAAAATAGTTTATAATAACTAAAATAGTTTTAAAGATTGGAAACAGGTTTGAATATAATAGAGTTTTAATATTGAAAATAGTTGGATAATTAAAATAGTTTATATATAAAATAATTAGGTTATTAAAATAGTTTATATATTAAATATTGTATATTAAAACTGTTTCTTCCTTTCATAACAAGATTCAACTTCTAAATCATACGAATTTCATTTTCGACTTCGAATTTCAAGTCAACTTCATATTCAAATTTCGATTTAAATCGGCCTCAATTCATAACAATTTCAAGTTTTACCCCAAATTCAATTTAAATGGTTTTATTCAAATGACCGAAAGTCTCAATTCAACTTCTCATTTTAAACAATTTAGTTTAACACCATTTTGCATCCAAACTTAGAAATACTAATTTAAACCAAATTAAATAAAGTAAATTCAAAGTTTAAATTAAAATTAAACCTCAAATAATTCACTTTTGATAAATTCAAATCGTATCTCAATTTCAACTTAAGCTTACAAATTAATCCTTAAACAATTCCATTTAAACAGTTTTAATTTCAACATTTCAAATCTCGAATTAGAAAATAATTCAATTCATATAAATAAAATTTCATGATTTTAAAACCGTTTAATTTAACCAAATCCGGTGTCCGTATATAATTTTCTACCCTATGTCCAAGTGATCGGTTATTTCAATTTTACTTACATGGATGGATATATGAAATTTCAACCCAATACTAAATGTCATAGGTATATATTATTTCCACTTATTTCTTAGTTTATTCGAAATAATTCAACTGACAATTTATAGGATGTCAAATAAATAATGGGATAATAACAAGGATATATCAAACTAAACAACAACCATATATCCAAGGTATCAATCAACTGGCATCCAATTAAAGTCCACATTCAAATCAACCAATATATCACAACAGTTATTGATTATCACTTCATAAATTTAATTCAACTAACATAAGAAGATTTAGTATTGCATGAGTTGGTTTAATCACTCACCTTTGGTTTATAGCCTATTTAGAATCCAATAAAAGCCAAAAATTTGAACTATATTCAAATTCAACCAAACTTGTTTCATGTTGTCCGGAGTTTCGATACGAATCCAACGAAAGAAACCGCATATCAATCGGAGTTCGAGTGAAAAAAGTTATGGAGGTTACATATTTGAATTTTAAAATTAAATAAAATGAATGAGCAGCAAAAGAGTAATTATGCTATCTTTTCCTCCAACCTAATGCTCATGTACTAAAAGAGGAAACCATCAGGCCGCCTCCATGATTCGTCGAACGCCGCCACTACACGCGTTTTCACCACAATCCGGCATTCTGATCGCCATCGTGTCTGCGCCGCCACTCTTCACCTTCGCCAGAAATTTCGCCGCCTCTGGGGCCCTGTCTTGGCTAAAAAATGGCCACAACCGCTGCCACTTCCATCATCGATTCTGGCGACTCCTGACGTAATTAGCTCGAACCAACCGTACAACTTGTAGATCTCATCGAGCACTACAACTTTCGTTTAGGCTCCATCGCGAATCGTTGAGAGATGAGAGATCCGAGAGGACGAAGGTGGGAAGTTTTCAGCCATTGAAAGTGGTGGCCATGAAAATTAGGGTTTCTGAAATATTTTAATAATATTTTCATCTCGATTTGCATGCCTATTTATAGTATAAGGTCCAAACAGCTTGAATTCCAATGAAGGTGTGTTGACAGAAAATCTACAAGTAAAAATGCTTTCTGAACACAATGGAACTAGTTTCGAGGCCCAATTCCATCATATATAAAATTTAACATTTTACTGTTTGATAAATTTAAATTAAATTATATTCAACCAATTTACCAATTCACAGATATTGACTAATACAATATTTCTAATTTACAAGTATGTTATTACAACTACGACATTTATTAAAAATTCGATTTTATTATTATTCCATATTTAAATCAATTTGAATTATTATGTTTCAAAAATAACCTTTTTCATTTACATATAAATCAATTAGGTTAAAAGGCCCGGAAAGCCCGTTTCCTTCCCGAAACGAAAATAGGTCATCCCATATATTGAAATATAGGTTTACAATATTTTAAACTCAACGAAACTAATTTCAAACCCTGATTCTATTGTATATAAAAGTTAACTTTAAAATCAATTTATATTTATTTTTGATCATTAATTAAACGAATTAGTATTAAATTGATTTACTCACTTTTAAATTCTAAATTAAAAAAATTCTATCATCATCCTTGATTAAATAGGAATTAATAATCTTTTAAAATTATATTTTCCATGTTAAATTCAAGATTTAAATATTTAATTAATTCCACCCTTTAATTACTACCGTAATAAAATCCTAGTTCATTGTATTTAAATTTCAAAAAAAAATTTATTTTGGTTTACATGTTCTTTATATTACATCAGCAATTACTTTATATGTTCATTAAACATAAGTTTCCACTTATTATACTCATTATTCTACAATTAACATCTTTGCTCATATTAAGTGCAAATTTAGTAATTAAATTTCATTGATTACAAAATAAATTTCAAAACGGATTAAATAATAAGATGAGAAATAAAACAATATTTACATTTAAGTAATTTAAACACATTTATAAACTTATTGTTTACAAATAAAGGTTAATAAATTTACGTACAAATTAATTGATTTCATATTCTATATTAAAATCAGTTTCAATCAAATAACAAATGATTTCTCTTTTTTATACAACATTTAATTTATTCCTTATTAACCTTTCTTATTACCATTAATCGAAATTACATTAAACAGTTGTCAACTACATCCAATCAGCATTATTAAATTATATCCTAATAAATTTTTCATTAATAAATCATAAATTTTAATTTCTGATAATATTAAATTCCCAAATTTTATTTAATTTAATATTTTCAATTGCCAAAAATACGGGTCGTTACAATCTCCCTCACTCAAGACTTTTCGTCCTCAAAAAGTAACAAGAAAGAATCAAAAATTTTGATATATTTATTTAAAATAGACAATTTATAAATAGTTAATCTTAAAATTTTAAGTTTAATAAAATTTGAAAATAACTCAACTTCTATGAAAAAAATTTAAGTCCTAAATTTACGAAAAATTTCGGCAACATCTCATTCGTGCGGTTAGGTCCAAAAAAATAACAGTATCGATCACTATATGGTATATGTCACATTTCAATTAAAAAGCATCCCAACCATGGAAAAAAATAATAAAATACCATTACAAAAACTTTAATCTAAAAATGTACCTATTTGTCGGGCAAATGAAGCTCTATTTATGAAACCAAAAGCAACAGCTATTGCTTCCATAAACCTGTATCTTACTTACATAGTCCAAAAAGAATTATAATTTTGTAAAAGATCAATACATATTAGTTGTTTCAATTAATAGCACAAACAACACACAATATATATATAATCATATGGAAACAAAAACAGCATGGCCATTATATGCAACAAAAGAATCCATTACACATCCATAGCAACCAAAAACTAATGGTTTGTCTAGGTTCATAAACTTTTTATCATACAAGGGTGATAAATAAACTACCAAGTGTACCTTACGCTCAACAGCCCTTAGGTAATTACTTAACAGATTATTCGTACAACCTTAAACAATTTGAAGTATCATTTTTCAAAATTCCCATAAGCCAAACAACAAATAATTTAAATATTATTTAAATTTATTCTATTGGTTTCTTTTCACATCGTTTACTTTCCATTTATTTTATTTCTCATTCATTCCAAGATCATCTCTATTAATTTACATTCATTTGCTTATATAAATGTTCACTCAGTATTTGGAAACATCAATGAATAATTTCTTAAAGTATTACATATATTTTCTTGCAGTTTACTTCACATTTATTTACTTGTATCTTGATTAATAGTCTTTACTGAATCATTTCATACTTAAGTTTCTCTACCTTTTTGATTCACATATATTCCTTCATATATAGTGTCATTTAATATTAAATATATTTATGAATCATTTCAACATTTTCATAAGTTTATAATCATTTACTTAAATAGTATTCTCCTTTTATTATTTAATTAATTATTAAGAATTTCAAAAGATTAACTTAAGTTTGTACCATTTCTTGTACATCTTACTTTTTTTATTTGTAGACATAATTCCATTCGAAAACATTTTCATTAATTAAGTTTTTACTTGTTTGATATTCCATTATTTTTTAATTTACAAGTTACAACTTCAATTTTATATTTTCATTAAACACCTAGCTTTTAATTTTAGACTTTTAATTTGGAAGCTTTCAACCATTAAAATAGTCAAAGATTTCATTCAATTACAATAATTGAAAATCACTAATTACCAGAGAACTTAAGAACTAAATACCGGGTTCATTGCAAATCATCTTGAAATAATATATAGGTATACCTATCAACTCATACTTAATGAAAATTTAATTTAAAATTTTTTTATCAAAACAAATATGTAGCAGAGCTACTATAGTGGTCTTCCCACTTTGAAACTCAAAAATGAACGTCAATGATGTCGCGGTCATCACCGAAATTATTTTCCAGCAACGTAAGAGGGGAGTACAACACTTATTTCCTTTAAACTTCTTTTAAAACATTTCTTTCAAATTCCATTGAAAATATTCCTATCCAAAAATATTTCCAAATAATACTAATATTATTTTTCCAAAAATCTTTGAAAACCAATTACAAAACACCGAAACTTAAGTTCTCAAATTTTCAATCTAAATTCATTTTATTTGCGAACCATAATTTGTAACCCATATTTACAAAAAAATCTTATAACATACAATAGTTAATAATTTTAAGAACCTTGACTAAACAAACAACAAATGAAAATAATCAAGTATTATCATTTCTTAACATCCAACACAACAACATAACAAAATCAATAGAACTATTCTTTTACGGATAAAATATAATTTTTAGGTAAAATTATTTCATTTACCAATGCGAAATCAATATCATGTCGGTCTACCCTATTTAAGTGTATAGAAATCCCTATCGATGCCATGGTGTTCTATGACTGACCGGAATTCATAAATACTAAAAAGAACAAATTAACACAATATGAAATATTTTTATAGCACTAACAAATACGCTCTCTCGTATATATACACTCAAAGTCATTCTACGGTATTACAAACCCTCTCTAATGAGTTAATCCCAAACAGGCTAAAGTATCTCAAACCAAAACTTTGGTACTAACTGTGACGACCCACCTTTTAGGACGGTTTAAATCGATAATAAACCACATATGTCTAACTCAAACCATTCAAAAGGGTTGATCGTAAATGGGGTAATTAAGAAAATAAGAGAAACGAAGGATAGAAAACACAGAATCTCACAATGGAACGATATATAATAATTAAATAAACAGTTCATGAAGCTGTTTTACAATGTACATTTGATTACACAATTTTTACAACATAATCAGAGTACAATAAACCAACATACCAAAATAACGCAGCAGAATAATAATAGTAAATACAATCTGGCAACTCCATCTTCATCTTCAAGGAATAATTTCTTCAAACACTGAAATACTCAAGATGACCCAAGTGTAATGAAAAGACAAAACATTCGAGTCAGAACTAATAGTTCTTACGTAAGTTAAATCAATAACAAGTAAATATGAGTTTAATAGCTTCAATTACGTTTATGGGATTTTCCATCTCCTACCAAGTGTACAACATGAGTGCAATAACGTAAGAGACGGTATGGTATTTTCCATCTCTTAAGGATCCATTAAACTATCTATATGTAATAAGATACGCTATATATGTAGTGTCTATAAGTAATGTAAAGCATTAAATAGTGTTAAGGCTTTACACGGATCCCCCTTACACATTTTTGAGCAAGAAGTCTATGCGGGTCCTGTAACACAACCAGTGACGTCGGTAGCCAGTGAGTCCCCTATAGGTACCATACTAAAACAAAGTTGTAGTGGGCGCGAATACGGATAAAAGTATGGCAAGGCACGTGAGGCAATGCTTAAGGTAGTATTCTACAAGTTTACCCTTTATAGCTGATCGTAACACACCGCCGTAGCAACTATCGACCGAGTCCACCACCCCCAAAATCAAATCAGGGTGCACCAATCAAGTCAAAATTAATATAATAATACGAAGGGGTGGGGCCCTTAAATGTAGCTAACCCCTTGGCCAGACGTAGGCTCTTATTTTAGTCATTTCAAATTGACACAAATGTCGGGGTCGTCCATCATCGTTCTCTTACTACAATCCAGTAAACGGCACTAATTCAACGTCTACATTCTGGAAAACATCCAGCGCATACACGAATGTTAAAGTGATTCCGGTAGTATAACAGAGAGTATGCCATTCATCCGGACCTGGTCTCTTTAACAACCAATCGTCCATTTTACACACCGGTCAGTTCTTCTAAATTTCAAGAATAAGTCATAGTTCATATCCAAATTTCAGATTTTCTTTAAAAATTATTTCACATTCAAATAGGTCATACTTTCAAAACAATCGTATTTAAATCAATGATTTAAATCTAAACAATTTCCACCTTTAAAACAGTTTGAATATAAAAAATGGTTTTGAGCAATGAAAATAGTTTGAATATTGAAAGTAGTTTAGATCATTAAAATATAGTTTTAATAATGAAAAATAGTTTGGATAATTGAAATGGTTTTAATAGTCAAAAAATGTTTGTAATAACTAAAATAGTTTTAAAGATTGGAAATAGTTTTGAATATAAAAGAGTTTTAATATTGAAAATAGTTAGATAATTAAAATAGTTTATATATAAAATAATTTGGTTGTTCAAATAGTTTATATATATAAATAGTTTATATTAAAACTGTTTCTTCCTTTCACAACAAGATTCAATTTCCAAATCATACGAATTCCATCTTCGACTTCCAATTTCAAGCCAGCTTCATATTCAAATTTTGATTTAAATCGGCCTCAATACAAAACAATTTCAAATTTTATTCCAAATTCAATTTAAACGATTTTATATGACCAAAAGTCTCAGTTCAACTTCACATTTTAAACAATTTACTTTAACACCATTTTGCGTCCAAACTTTCAAATACCAATTTAAACCAATTTAAATAAAGTAAATTCAAAGTTTAAATTAAAATTAAACCTCAAATAATTCATTTACGATAAATTCAAATCATATCTTAGTTTCAACTTAAGATTACAAATTAATCCTTAAACAGTTTCATTTAAACAGTTTCAATTTCAACATTTTGAATGTCGAATTAGAAAATAATTTAACTCATATAAATCAAATTTCACAATTTTAATACCATTTAACTTAACCAAATCCTCATATAATTTTCTACCATATGGCCAAGTGAGAAATTATTTCAATTTTACATACATGGATGGATATATAGCATTTCAACCCATAATAAAATTTCATAGGTATATATTGATAGAGTTAAGGGTATGCCCTAGTGGCAATTATGTAATTTATTACATATATCTAACTCGTTGACCAATCTTATTCGAAATAAAGGCATTTTCTTTCTATTGTATACTTGATATAATATGGTTATATTAATTAATCGAATTAATTAAAAGTATATTTAATAGAAAATCCATAAATGGTATGTTTTGTGATAGTAGTTACAAAGTGTTATAGCCGTAGTAATTTATCACTAGGAAACAAATATACCACTCTAAGTATTCCTAGTCAAGATGCATTGAGGCTGGATATCGATGTATCCGTTGCGACTAGAGTACATAACGCTCTTCAAATGTTGGGCAGTGTATTACTCATGACTATTGGGGGTACCAAAGGGTTACGTACTGATAGTTATTGGATAACTATGGAACGATTCACTCGATAGTTTTCTGTTGGTTAATATAACTAAGGTCAAGCGGAGTATCGATTTGACTAATTTACACAGTTCTCTCGACTTGAGAATACTGCTGATCTTCAATGTGGAAGCTCCGCTTTGAATATAGTTAAATCATGGCATGGCGTCCATTGAACGACTATAGTTGGGTCGAGTGGAAGCATTGAAGGTGAAACACTATTCAAGAAAGGATTCGTCTACTCGGTTATATGAGGTTAATATCACGGTCAACTGAAGTCAACTCAAAGTCAATGTATCTGTCCAGAGCATTTCGGTTAATAATAGTTGTTATTATTGAAGAAGGGACGTTGTGTTTGGACTACAAAGTTGAATGTGGATGATATTGGAATTTTGACCATACCGAATTCCATAAATCCAAAGTGATGTAGTTTTGACGAAGAGAATTGGCATAGATAATTGTCACTATTAGGTACTACTTATAATAAGTAAAATTGTATTTTACCAAAAGATGTGTAAGCGATAAATTCGGCCAAAATGTCACACCACCTGCTAAGTGACATGTGAAAGTTAATATTTGAATAGTTCAATATTAATCATTGAATGAATATACACTTTTGAGTCGCACAACCGTAATGATGAATTCTTTGAAAAACCACATGATTTAATTAATTTATAAAATGTTGTAAATTGATTAAATTAATTGATATTTGAGGAATATTAATTATTATTTATTTGATGTTTGGAAGTTTTTTTAATTATTTTAATGCATTTATAAAAGTTATATTTGCACGCAATGATATACGATATTGATGTAATTTAAAGATAGTTGCATGAAATGATATATAGAAATTTTATGTCATTTGATGACATGATTTATGGAAATTTTATGTCATTTAATGACATACATGTAAAGAAAGGATTAGAGAGAGGGAAATGATCAAGTGAATTAATTAGGGAAGTTTTAATTAAAGAATGAGAAAAGTTTCATTCTTTCAAATAAAACATATTCTCTAATTCATTCTGTACATACAATTTATTTCTCCTTCTAGTTAATTCTTTCTCTCCTCCTAACATTTCATGGAAGAAGAAAAAATTCCAAAATCTTTCAACTCCAGATAAAATAAAATATAAAAAAAGGTTCATCCATCTCTTGCAAGAATAGGATGTGGATCTTGTAGATCTGAGGAGATATCGTTATTCCAGATGTGATTTCTAGGAAACATTCTAAGGTGATTCAATCGGATCTAGAAGCATTCTTCATTCAAGGTGAAAATCAAAGGCAACATCAACATGGTGTGTTATAAGAATTGGATAGCAGGGTATGTCATTTTCTATATATAGATAGTGATTTTGCAATGTTTGATGGAAATTTAATTTGACTTTCATAATTTGTATGATATATTACTGTCTTGCATAATTAAAAATTGTTTATGAAGATTGAATTATTTGTTGAATGATATGATTGAGTTTTCATTTGATATATCAAAATTAAAGTTGTTTATGTTTTAAAACAATATTTAAGCGTAGATCTATGTTTTTAAACATTCTAATTAAATTGTAATTCTTCAGATCCGAATGTTTACATGTTCGAATTGATTAGCTGCTTTTCTTTACTTTGTTAAATTGGAACTAAATCTACGTATTTTAAAATACAATGTTTTATTTTTGTTCTATGTTTTGTCATTTAATTTAAATTCTATTTCTTTAAATCTGGAAATTTACATTTTTATGTTGATTGATTAAATATATTTATAGTTGAAAATGAAATTTATATGGAATCATTACAATGTTTCAATTGTAGATCTATGTTTTAATCTTTCATAAGTGTAATTTTAGTTCTGAATTTTAGTACTTGTATATATGTATGTTTGCATTACTCGCACTTTTTATTGCATTAGATATTTACATTTGAATAAAAGGAATTTTAACAACAAATCAAAGTTTTGAAATTGACTATAATAACTATCTAATTTATATTATTAGAAAGCTTTGGTTGAATTCCATATATACATATTTAGATCTACTTGTATGTGTTCATATAAAATTTAGTTTTCTTTACACTTATTGTCATAATTTGAAATCATTTCTCATTTTTAATTAAGACAATAATGTATACATACAATTCATTATTTACCTTCCATATTCTTACATTATTGTACCTATTGATTGTCATTATTACATTAATTAAGTTTACTAAAAGGAAAACTTTATCAATCACCCTTGTCATCCCTTATTTATTTTCATTTCAATTCTTATGTAATAACCATTCAAATTGTTCTTGTTTATTTTATGTATACATATCAATTACCACTGACTATGCACACTCCTGTATGTTTCACTTGCACAATATTTACTGTGAATATATTTACAATTCATATAATATTTAGATTAGTTATTAATGTTATTTTATTAATTAATTATTTAATTTAATCAAGAGAAGGAAATGAAAAGCTTCCTTCTTTAACTAAATTTATGATCTCTCATTAACTGAATAATTTAAAAGAAAGGAAATGAAAAGTTTCCTCTCTAAATAAATTTATTCCCCGTCATTAGTTGAATAATTTAAGAGATAGAAAATGAAAAGTTTCCTTCTTTGAATAATATAAATTTAATAAGTTACTATTACACATAAATATGTACATAAGAGTATATTTGATATACTCTACTTTACATGAACATTAAATTAAAGTAAAACTTTATTTATAAAATATTAATTTTATTTTGAAAAAATTTAGAAAATTTCTAGGTATATTTAGACTTTATAGGCCCATTAAAGAGTCAAAATGGCTAACTTTTTTGAAAATCATCAATTTCTTCCGCTGCGGGCTGGCCCCTTCAATGGTATCAGAGCCCAATAGCCTACGCGGTCAAAATTAGTCATGTTAGGGTTAACTAATTAAGTTTTTGCACTTAGTACATTGTGTAGAAAGGTGATGTCTAAGATTGGAATTGGGTTACCCTATCTTACCTGGTTACCTGCTTACCCCGAAAAGTGAAGAGAGCCCAAAGGTTACCCGTGATAGAAAAGGTCCAATTTGAATTGGGCCTTGGACTAATTTTCAAAATAGTTTTGAAAACTTAGACAAGATTTTAAATTTAAAAGTCAAATTTAAAATAAAAACATGTTTATTATAAAAGGTTAAAATGTAACATAAATTTTCATATTGTTTGAAAAGATAATGAAAATTTCAAAATGTTTAAAACTGTTTAAGTATTAACTTCAAAATTTAAATTTATTAATAAGATTTATAAAATAAATAAATTAAATTAGTAAATTAATTCATACTTATATGCAGTATTATATATATTGATATATGTTATGTTATTTTAACGTGTTAAGATAACATAAGTATACATGTATGTAAGATAAATATTGAAATTGATAATTTTATTTAAATTGTTTAATTAAATAAATTAATTAAAAGTTAAATAATTAAATTAAAAAATATGCATATATAAGATATATGTGTTGTACTGTAACGGTTATACTATGCACTATAAAGGTTACAATACATATGACCAAAGTTGTATTGAAATACTAATTTACGATTAATTAAAGGGTTAATTAATTAAACTTAATTAAATAATATTTAATTAATAAAATGTTATACATAAGGTTATTGTATAAGTTAATTAAAATATAAAAGTTATATAATAATGAAACTTATATAATATGAGAGTATAAACTAAAGGTGGAACATTAAAGAAACCCAAAGACTTAAGGAATAAACACATACGTAAATGTATGTATACTGCGATTTATGACGTGTCTAACACTTGAATCACAAGGGTATTTTATAAGAAATACATTATTTCATAAGTTGATATCACTCAATATAGTATGCTGAAGATTATGAATCTTCAGTATATGTTGTGCTCTACTATATATATATATATATATATATGTATATGTATATATATATGTATTAATAAATTACTTGCATACTCCATAGTTGTTGAGCAAACTCAAGCCAGGGATGTTATGTGTAGTATTATTAATATATTGAATAGATGAGGTAAGATAACTATATGTACTTTTTTTAGCAAACTCAAGGTACATATACTATACTTAGACCGTTGCAATATGGTAGATATGAGTGAATAATCTCTTTCGATTTTTTGAGCAAACTCAAGGTCAAAATGAGATTAAGACTAGGGAAAATAGGTTAGGAGTTTTATGTGTTACAACTGATAAGGAGATTCATCATTTATGGGGCTATGATTTGTTGAGCAAACTCAATGTCAGAATACCAAGACAGACGATTCCTAACACCTACTAGTGAATTCGAAAGACTTCTATGTTTCATCTTAGGGTTTGAAGAAACATAAAAGACTAGTGGGAGCCTTATATACCTTTCTTATATTGTAATAACATATGCTAAATAATGTTATAATTATCTATAGTGATAAATTTATGCATTTAATATGATTGATAAAATGTTTATCAATTAACATGTACAAACGAACTGAATTGAAAGTTGACAAATGGAAATATAATACCCACTAATAAATTCCTATTGCATGTTAATATTTTCTTTACCCATGCTAGTGTCTAATTTTACAACTACTTAATACATTCGTAAAATGGTCACTTACGTGCTTATTTGGTTGAGACCGTGTATTTCACTATATGAGTTTTGAACTCTAAAAGCAAGACAAGATTATGGATATTTGATATATATACTATTATTTATAAATGTTATATGGTGAATGGTTACAGTTCGTAATGTATGATACTTCAGTGAATATAGTTCATTGGAAATAATCCAATAAATAATATTTTGAGATCATGTATTGTAACGACCCAGAATTTTGACTATTTTAAATTGGAATATAACATTGATTTTAAATATTTAAAAGTTAATTTTTAACTTGAATTATTTCAAATATAACGATTTATTGGATAATTTAATTTTTGAATTTAATAATTGAAAATTGGTTAAAAACATTAAATCTTGGGTTTTAAGCTTGTTAAAAATAATTTAAAGGCTTATTAAATTTGTATTAATAAGAATGAAGGTAATAGAACTTTTAAAATTGAATTTAAAAGTGAGTTGTTCGATTTTAAAAACAACTTGTATAAATTGACGAGTAAAAATAGCCTTCCGGGGCACAGTCTCAAATATCGACGAAACCAATTCCATTGTATCTGTAATAGTATATTATTATCGGATTTCAAATTTCATAGCTTTTAGAGTTATCATTTTATCGTACGAGGTAGAAACGCACTGAATTTAATATCGAAAATTCAATATAGTAATTAGGTCCAAAAAGCTATCTTCTCCATACGATCGAATTAGGACTCAAAACCTTTTCCATTGCATTCATAATAGGGTATAACATTATGAACACCCAACGGCACACCTCGATAGGGATTCGAGATTTGAGTTGTGCAAATCGAAACGTTTTAAAATTTAAATAATATAATCATATGTTGACTTGACCTATATTTTCACATCAGCCCCTTTTCTTTCCCTTTAAGTCTCTGTAGATACCCACTCACACGCCAACATCACTTCCCTCCCTTCTCCTTTTTAAATACACGTAGCCCAATAGTAGCCAGAGTAGAAAAAATTGAAAGAAGGGAAAAACATAGAAAATAAAATCCTTTTGAAATACAAAATCATAAATCATGAAATTTATTTTAAAAATCCTATTTTGCCAAGAGCTTCGGCCTGGGATGATTTTTGAAGGTAACGACTTTGTTCTTGGATAATCGACTATGAAAACAAGCTCGAGTTCGAAACTAGGGTTTCATATCGTATCAAATTGAAGGTGTGTCTCATGAAGTAGAGGGCATGGATGGATTTCTTTTGGAAAGAGGCATCTTGTAGAAGCGGCGGTTGGAAGTTTGATGCTTTCTACCCAGTCGTGACAATTTCCACTGTAGCAGTGAGACTGGCCATGTCGTGAACATAACCGTGTTGTCGAGCTTCGCCCAAACAAGGACGGCGAGGCGGTCATGTGGGTGGTCGTGGATCGAAGGATGGCCGAGTAGTTAGCGTATCAGTGATACGCATGCACAAGTGTCATAGGGGAGTGAGGGAATCAGGCATCGAACACAGAAGAAAAGGTGGAATAATGGTTGGGCTGATTCTGAAGCTTGTGGGCTTGGTAATAAATTTAATTAAGTTATTTATATATTTAAGTTGTTAATTTAAAAATATAGATTCTTATAAGTTGCATAACTCGATCATTTTAGATCAAAATCCAACGCGGTCAGTCGCGTTGGGTTCATATAAATGCGCTCTTGGCTATGGAATCGATTTGGTTGAAATTAGAGCTTGTTGAATTTTCAGATAAATTCAAACTCGTTCGACTTTATTCGAAACCGGAACACGAAGCAGCAATAAAAATCAAGGTGAGTTAATCCCACTCATTTTGTATTATTAGTTAATGTTAAATGATTAGAATTAATTATTGGATGATTAGTTGAATTGATAAAATTATTATCAATCGAGTGTGACATTATACATAGTAGTATATATTAGTAGTTGGATTGATTATTCCCGCCGATTGGAGCGAATGAGACCTTATGGGCCTCGCATAATAGCGGATGACCCTATATACGGTGATATCCTACATCGAAGCAGGATTGGTATTTTGTGTTGTGTTAACATTTGTGGATGCAGGAAAATAGGTTGAAGGGCTCCAACTAGATTCCTCAAAAATGTTGAATTTAATTTCATATATAGTGATATATGATATGTTTGAATAATCTGTGGTAGATTATTGTGTGATTTGAATTTATTGGATGCTATGATAGTTTTGGCCTAGATTTTGGTATTTTTAAATACCAATAGTATATGTTTTGAATTTGGAAAGAAAATAAAAAGAAATTTGGAAATGAAATATTTATGGTGAATTTTTGGATTAATTAAAATAAATGAATTTGGATAAATTAAATAGTTTGACTTTAGAGTGTACTTAACTATTGCAGGATATTATAATGTAGATTTTGAAAATATTGTATGGAAAGGATTTTAAATAATAATTCTTTAATGATTCTTGTTTAAAATAAAAAGGTTCTAAAATCAAGTTTTAAATAGATTGGGAGAATAAAAATATGAAATTAGATATAAATATCAAATTAGTTATACTGAATCTTAACTAAGATTCTAAATTAGAAACAGAAGTAAATGGAGATTTGGTGTTGTTTTAGCATATTACTTAGGCTATTTAAGAAATTGATTTACAAATGGAAATTAATTTAGAAATCAATTTACGATGGATTTAAGTGAAGTGAAACCATTGTAAACGGAAGATGAGACTACGAGATTTATAAACAATGTTTTATAAAGTAAAGTGAATAATTATCACTTGATAAATTAAAGTTATTAATTCACGGTGAGAAATTATAGTGGGGTGAGCAAATTAGTTTAAAAAGGAAAGATTGATTTTTCTTTTGAAAATGTGAAAAAGGGAAAATTAGAAACGTAAATTGTTTGGTGATAAATTGAGAGAAATTTACAAGTATTAGACTGGTTATACTAGAATCGGAAAAGGTATTTTTTATCGAGAAGTTGGGTTATTTAAAAGGAGGATTTTTAATTATTAACTAGGTAATTTAAAAACATTTATAAATATTCCAGAAAATTAATTATTTAGTTGTTTTAAATTGTTTATAGTATATTTTATTATTATTTAAGTAACCTTATAATGATTTGTTAAAAATTTATTATTATTTAAAAAATTAATCAGTATTATTATTTTAAAAGGATAAATTATTTAATGTTAATATTGTTTATATAGTAACTTTTATTAAAGAGTATTTGCCTAAGTTTAACTTGGAAATTTATTTAGAAATTTTATAAGTATTATTTTGAGAAAATTATTAAATAAACTTTTGGAAAGTGATGGTATACATTCATGGCGGAATCGGAGGCAGAGATTTTCTGCGGTTAAGTTTTGGGTTTCTCTAGAATAGAGACGAAATCATTGAGTTGTGAATCCATGGTTGATACCGAGTGGTGCTTTCCATATTTATTTTAAAAAAGGTTTTTAAATATATTTGAAAAGAATGGTTAGTGAATGTACTTACTCCGATAAGATAAGTACATACCTTCGATAAAGAGATTTAATTTATTAAAATTAAATTAAATGAGACTTAGTATTTTCAGTGGAAAATGAACTCTTTGGTTGAATTATTGTTTATTAGATAGCTAAATAACCGACTATAAAATCTGAACACAAAACATAACTTTGGAAATATCAAGAAGAAATACGGGGATTATGTGGTACAGTTACCGTTCGAGGTGCTATACTGTACGTATAAACTTGTTTCGTTCTTCTAAGATGATGATAAGGAAACCCGTCCACTAACGGTTAGGAGATGATCTCTGATCTTATTTTTGTCTATTTATTTCCTAGAGAACCGGAGGTGAGTTTATCGAAAATATCGAACACTGTTTCGAAGAGATCAGGTTCGGATAAGTTATTCGAAAACCACTTCGATCCAACGAATACGTTTTCGAAGTGAAGTCAGGAGCATGTAATTGAAGATGTAGGATTGAAGTGTAAGGGCTAAATACTACTAATCCGGAGGATGATTCCAAATTCCAAAATGGATGTAGTAGGAATAGTGTCTTCGGTTTCGTTCAGACCCAGAACGGACTTGCATGGATGATTGTTTTCAACACATTATCATTGGAGGACAATGAACATTCTAGGTATAAAATTCCTTTTAAAAGGTAATCGTAGCCTCAAGCCCCATCAACCGAGAATGTCTGAAAATCAGGGGAGATGCAGCAAGGCTAAGTGGGTCGCACCCACTTAGTGTACGTTTATCACCTTTCTAGATACTCTCTCATATTATTACTACGGTGCACGGAAAAAATCGGTAAGGGTGGGAACACTCGGGGTGATAGTATATTCGGTACTATCCAGGTTAGGGGTAGTCCAGTCTTGTGTTGCAGAAGATCCCGACGAGGTCCTCGTTATATTTTCTAAAAGTGTACTGTGATAGGTGGTACCATAGTGCCTAGTCATTTGTATGGAATCCATTCTCCAATATGTGCCCTTATGGTTTTGGTTGTAGAGCCTATTATGCTAGAATTTAAATAATGTAACGGTTTCGGCTATTTGAATAAGTATTTGTACCTAGAAACTATTATAATATCAAATGATTTTGATATAAAATGTTCTGGTTATCATAAGGTAAAAACTCATCATGTTTATGTGTGGCATGCTCTTACGAGATACCTTTGTCTTTCAAAGGATTTTGATAACTTTAATAATTCAAATTGAGTGTGTTTTCTCACGCTGGTTTTCCAAACCGACTCAAGTGTTATTTTACTATAATGCTCGGGTCATACCAAATATTACAGATAAATGATAGGATGCTATGGAGCTCAGGAGACGAGCTGGATGATTAATACATGTTACGCGTATTTGATTATATCCCACTGTGTATTATATGCTGCATAGTCAGCACTAGCGAGGACAAGTTATTATAATTGTCCAGTATTGAGTTATTGATTTGTTGTACTCCGATGATTTAATGTATAATTAACAGTTATAGTTCTTTTTGAAAGAAAAAAAGTTATATTATTGTCTATTATATATTGTTCGACTGCGATTGTTAGATTCTGTGTTGTTATTTCTATTTTCTTCTACCTCTTTCTTCTTTTCCTATAACGATCTGGTATTTCCAACACTCTATTTCTCGGAATTTGATGCAGTGAATGTATTTATGTCGATTTTTGAGGGTTGAAAATCCGCATTCATCACACGTGGTATCAAAATTGAAGGTTAAGCGAGAATCTTGGTTTTGATGGGGTAACTTATTAGAGATACTGTCAGTAGTACCCGAGAATGAGTTTGAGTTTATTAATAGATATGATCATGCATTTGTTAGTGAATATAAAATGTTTAATATTGTGTTGATTTATCTATCGAGTGGCTTATAGATTCGGGTCAATACGAGTAATTAACGTAATTGATAGGGATCTCTAAACACTTGAATAGAACAATTCGTCATAGTATTGTTTTGAAAATGGGATAAATGAAATAATTTTATCTAGATTATTTTTATATATAAAGGAACAACTTTTAGCAAATTATTATACAGGGTGTGCTTGGTTGTTAGAAATGATAACATTAAACTATTATCATTTGTTGTTGTGGTGATTGAATAAAAGTTGATATTATAATCAAAGTTAAGAAATAATTTCATATAACGGAATAGAATTATGAAAATGTGATTTTGTAAATATGATTTTGTTAATTTGATTTATAATTTGAAATGGAATAAAATTCCTGAAGTACATTTAGATATGATTTGTTAAAAAGGGTTTGAAGGTCGAGAATGTGGAAATTTAATTCTCGTTGGTTTTGAAATGTTTTTCTAAGTTTTGGAAAATAATAATGATATTATTTGGAGAAAATTTTAGAATTGAAATATTTTTAAAATGGTTTTTTAAAGGAATAAAAGCACTAAAATCACTTCGATCGCTGGAAAATAATTCCCATGATGACTGCAGCATCATCGACGTTCATTTTCGAGTTTCCAAGAGAGGAATCGCTACAATTGAAGTTTTTGTTTTGGTAAAACTGATTTGATTTTGAAATTCAAAGAAAAGATTTGATATCCCAAGGAATTTTGGGTGTATATGATTTCAAAAATGATTTGAAATACTTGGAACTAAAAATGTTTAAAACTCCGGGACTTTGATTTCCATGTTTATTGGAAATATGAGATAATAAGATTGAACTTATAAAATCTGGAAAGCAAAATTGAAATGAATCTTACCTTAAGGTAAGTTAAATAAAGTGGATAAAATTGAATGTGAAAATGGAGAATGAAATTTAATTTAAGAAAAGTTAAATGAAAGAGAGTGTGATAATGGAATAATTTGTAAAGTAAACTAATTAAATGAAGTGAATTGGAAGAAAATTAGTGAATGGAATATGAATAAGTTTGATAACTTATAAAAGATTGAAATTTGATTTTGGGATGGAATTTAACTTAAATTAGGTTAAATAAGAGTGAATTTGAAAATTTAGCCTAAGTAGGCTAAATGAAATAATTATTGGAAATGGGATCTATTGCAATATGGGATAAATGAATAAATGAACTAATTAAATCGATTAGTTATTTGGATATTGTTTGGAATGTTGATTGATAAAAATCAAATGTGAAATTGAAAAATTGTATTTGAATTTGAATATAAATGGATGTAAACTTAAGTGGTGAAATGGAAATAAATTGAAGAAGTTTGTATAAAATGTTATAATAGACTTCAGAAAAGTGATAGTGAAATTCTTAAGTGAAATTGGTATTACAGGGATATACTAAGTAAATCAGTGAATGTGAAGTTTAAATGTGAATGATAATAGTGAATAAGTGCATATAAATAAATGAATATGAATAAAAGAGTTTGGTGTAGACAAGAATCAATTGAAATTAATATGTAAGTTATACGTATATTATTTTATTCGCATCACGGTTTGATATAGATTCGAGCACATAATTTCGAGATAATTTGTATCGATCCGAATTAGGTTTTTTCATTCGATTCTCGACGGGGAAAACTGGATATGGGTTTTTGGTTTATTCTGGAATTCTCTATCATAGTATACGGCTATGCAAGGAGAATGACATTTTCTAATCAAGAAACTAGATCTGAGTCCGCAGTAGAGAGTCGTGTGAACGATACTAGTTCGGAAGTGAAGTTGTGTGATCGAGCGAGCGATCAGGTTTGATATTTCGTACCAATGATATATGTACATCGTATGGGTTTTTGTGAGATAAATGTCAGAAATCAGAAAATGCTGAATAAAATGATTTTAACTTTTATGATTGGATATCATTGGTAAATAAGATGCAAACATTTAAAATCAAGAAAAAGTGGATTTCCCAAAGAGTGCATGTTTAAATTTTTGTTGAATTTGATGGTTTCATGATTAAGCTGCATGGCTTTTGTTTTCTTTTGATGATTTGGGCTACAGTGGCATTTTGTAGTTGTTTCGATCTAGCTGCGCAAAGGAGAAGCTAGCGAAATATTTCAAAATTTTAAGAAGTTAGAAAATTTTTAATAACTAAAATTTTATTTGGATTATAACATGAAATGATTGAGAAGATACTATTATTTGGAATCTATGGATGAATTTGGAAATTAGTAAAAAGTGATAATATGTTTAAACTGATTTGGGTTTGAAAAAGTAAATAAGTTTTGGACCATTCTTCTTACGTTAGAAATTTTGTGGACAAAATTTTTTAAGGTGGAAGGAACGTAACGATCTAGAATTTTGGCTATTTGAAATTGGAATATTAAATTCATTTTAAATATTTAAACCTTTAACTTGAATTTCAAAAATAACGATTTACTGGATAATTTAATTTTTGAATTTAATAATTGAAAATTGGTTAAAACATTGAATTTTGGGTTTCAAGCTTATTAAAAATAATTTAAAGGCTTACTAAATTTATATTAATAAGAATGAAGGTAATAGAACCTTTAAAATTGAATTTTGGATTTTAAAAATAATTTGTATAAATTAACGAGTAAAAATAGCGTTCCAGGTATAGTCTCGAAATTCGACAAAATCAATTTCATTGAATCTGTAATAGTGTATTATTATTGAATTTCAAATTTTTTAGCTTTTGGAGTAGTCTTTTGACCGCATGGGATAGAAACGCGCTGAATTTAATATCAAAAATTCAATATAGTAATTTGGGTCCAAAAAGCCATCTTCTCCATACGATCGAATTAGGACTCGAAACATTTTCCATTGCATTTGGAATAGGGGTATAACATTACAAAGGCCTAGCGGCATGCCTCGATAGGGGTATGAGATTTTGAGTTGTGTAAATTGAGACGTTTTAAAATTTAAATATTATAATTATATGTTGACTTGACCTATATTTTCACATCGGCCCCTTTTCTTTCCCTTCAAGTCACTGTAGATATCCACCCACATGCCAACATCACTTCCCTCCCTTCTCCTTCTTAAATCCATGCAGCCGAACAATAGCCAGAGAAGAAAAAATTGAAAGATGGAAAAAAAGATTAGAAAATTAAATCCTCTTGAAATACAAAATTATAAATCAAGAAATTTATTTTAAAAATCCTATTTTTCCAAGAGCTTCAGCCCGGGATGATTTTTGAAGGTCGCGACTTCGTTCTTGGATAATCGACTGTGAAGATGAGCTCGAGTTCGAAACTAGGGTTTCATATCGTATCAAATTGAAGGCATATCTCGTGAAGTAGAGGGCATGGACGGATTTCTTTTGGCGAGAGGCATCTTGTAGAAGCGGCGGTTGCAGGTTTGATGCTTTCTACCCAGTCACGACAATTGCTACTGTAGCAGTGAGACTGACCATGTCACGAATATAATCGTGTTGTGGAGCTCGCTTGATGGGTACAGTCGAGACAAGGATGGCGAGGCGGTCGTGTGGGTGGTCGCAGATCGAAGGATGGTCGAGTGGTCAGTGTATCAGTGATACGTGTGCACGAGTGTCACAGGGGAGTGAGGGAATCAGGCATCGAACGGAGAAGGAGTGGAATAATGGTTTGGGCCTGGTCTGAAGCTTGTGGGCTTGGTAATAAATTTAATTAAGTTATTTATGTATTTAAGTTGTTATTTAAAAATTTAGATTCTTATAGATTGCGTAACTCGATCGTTTTTGGTCCAAATCCAACGCGATCATTCGCGTTGGGTTCATATAAACGAGATCTTGGCTACGGAATTGGTTTGGTTGAAATTAGAGCTTGTTGATTTTCAGATAAATTCAAACGCGTTCGAATTTATTCGGAATCGGAACGCGGAGCGACAATAAAAATCAAAGTGAGTTAGTCTCACTCATTTTTGGATTATTAGTTAATTTTAAATGATTTAAATTAATTATTGGATGATTGGTTGAATTGATAAAATTATTACCAGTCGAATGTGATATTATATATAGGAGTATATATTAGTAATTAGATTGATTATTCCGGCCGATTGGAGCGGATGAGACCCTATGCTCCACGCATAATAGTGGATGTCCCTATATACCGTGATATCCCGCCTCAAAATGGGATTGGTATTTTATGTTGTATTAATATCTGTGGATGCAGGGAAATAGATTGGAGGTATCCAAGTGGATTTCTCAAAAAAATTGAATTAAATTTCATATATATTTATATATGATCTGTTTGAATAATCTGTGGCAGATTATAACGTGATTTGAATTTATTGGATGCTATGGTAGTTTTGGCCTAAATTTTGGTATTTTTAAAAACCAATAATATATATTTTGAATTTGGAAAAAAATAAAAAGAAATTTGGAAGTGAAATATTTATGGTGAATTTTTGGATTAATTAAAAGAAATGAATTTGGATAAAATAAATACTTTGACTTTAGATTATACTTAACTATTGAAGGATATTGTAATATAGATTTTGCAAATATTATATATAAAGGATTTTAAATAATAATTCTTAAGTGAATCTTTTTTAAGATAAAAAGGTTTTAAAATCAAGTTTTAAATAGATGGGAGAAAAAATGAAATTGGAAATAAATATCAAATTGGCTACACTGAATCTTAAATAAGATTCTAAATTACGAAATAGAAGTAAATCGAGATTTGGTTTGATTTTAGCATATTGTTTAGGTTATTTAAAAAATTGATTTATAAATGGAAATAAATTAAGAAATCAATTTATGATGGATTTAAGTGAAGTAAAATCGTTGTAAACGAAAGATGAGACTATGGGATTTATAAACAAGGTTTTATAAATTAAGTGAATAATTATCACTTAATAAGTTGAAGCTATAAATTCATGGTAAGAATTTATATTAGGGTGAGTAAATCGGTTTAAGAAGGAAAGATAGATTTTTCTTTTGAAAATGCAAAAAAGGGATTTATGAAATTGGAAACGTAAATCGTTTGGTGACAAATCGAAGGAGATTTATAAGTATTAAATTGGTTATGCTAGAATCGAAAAGGTATATTTTTATCGAGAAGTTGGGTTATTTAAAAGAAGGATTTTCAATTATTAACTAGGTAACTTAAAAAGAGTTTAAAAATATTCTAGAAAATTAATTATTTAGTTGTGTTAAATTGTTTAAAGTATATTTAATTATTAATTAAGTTACCTTATAATGTTTTGTTAAATATTTATTATTATTTTAAAAAATTAGTCAGTATTATTATTTTAAAAGGATAAATTATTTAATGTTAGTATAGTTTATGTAGTAACTTTTGTTAAGGAGTATTTTCCTAAGTTTAACTTGGAAATTTATATAGAAATTTTATAAGTATTATTTGATAAAATTATTAAATAAAGTTTTCAGAAAGTGATGTTATACTTTCATGGCAGAATCGGAGGCAGAGATTGCTTCGAGTTTGAGTTTTGGATTTTTCTAGAATAGAGACGAAATCATTGAGCTGCGAATCCATGGTTGATACCGCGTGGTGCTTTCCATATTTATTTTAAAAAGGGTTTTTCAAATATTTTTGAAAAGAATGGTTAGTGAACGTACTTACTCCGATAAGATAAGTACACACCTTTGATAAAGGGATTTAATTTATTAAAACTAAATTAAATGGGACTTAGTGTTTTAGTGGAAAATGAACTCTTTAGTTGAATGATTGTTTATTCGATACCTAAATAACTGACTATCAAATCTGAACCCAAAACCTAACTTTGGAAATATCTAAAAGAATCACGGGGATTATGAAAGTGTGCTATGGATCGTATAATATGGATATATGATAATGCCGAGTATAGTGATAATAATAATACTGTAAATAGTGCAGAATATAAAAGCAGTATAGTAAAATGACACCAGAGATTTTTATACTGGTTCGGAGCACCATCCTACATCCAGTACCAGACTCCTTCTGGAATTTCACTAAAACTACAATCCTCACTTAACTCGGAGGAACAGCTCTATACACCCCTGAGCAGCCGAACTGGGACCTGACCATCAGAACAGGATTTCGCCTCAACAGCCGAAAAGGACTTCACTCGTCTGAGCAGTAGAACAAGACTTCAACAAATACAGAAAACAGTTTTGACTTTTGTGTGTTTTGAAAAACACGGATTTGTCACTTGTAGTACACCCTTCCTATAATCTTCTCCTCAAGTATAAACACACACACACACACACACACACACACACACACATATATATATATATTTGAAGTATAGAAGAATAGAAAGGTATAGTATTGATTTAATGTAGAATAATTGAAAGTATAATAGCAAATAGATTCCAGAGAGTTAGATCGGAGAGATAAGAAAATTTGATTAATTCAGTTGTAAGTAAGTGATTTGGAATCAAGTTGGAGTTTGTATTTATAAAGGTTAGAAAGCAGCGACTGTTGGTGAAGAGTTTCGATTGAAGTGTTGCATCCAAATCTTTTCGTTAGAGGTTCATAACTCTTCACAAAAAGTCATGTCTTTTCGAAATGTAGCTGTTGTAGAAATTCAGTCAACTGAGCCTCTGGGTCAAGCGAATGAATATTCAAAATAAGTTTTAAATATATATCTATATATCTATGCACCTGTGCATGTTGCATAAATTTTCCAGTGTCAGTTGACTGAACCTCTGGGTCAGTCAACTGATCTGGTGAAATTTGTGCAATATGCACAATTTACACAGGTATAGAAATATATATAACTTTAAACACTTTTATAATTTAATATATGCTTATATATGTATAAAATATTTGGGAAATAGAATGATTAAATATAAAAGCTAATACATACGTAATCGAGGAGAGATTTTAACAATATTGACCTAAGACTCAAAACAAAAAATTGATGCACCGGTTTTGAAGCCTCGTCTCCTTGTAGTATATATTTTCTTTCTGTCGTAGCAGTCATTAGATATGTATGTCGTAGTGATAGCTTCGTGTCATGAATCAAAACCAAGTCTCAACAGATTAGTGGTACAATTACCGTTTGAGGTGTTATATTGTACCTATAAACTCGTTTCATTCTTCTAGGGCGATGATAAGGAAACCCGTCCACTAACGGTTAGGAGATGATCTTCGATCTTATTTTCGTCTATTTATTTCATAGAGAACCGAGGGTGAGTTTACCGGAAATATCGAACGTTGTTTCGAAGAGACCGAGGTCGGATAAGTTATCCGAAAACCACTTCGATCCAACGAATACATTTTCGAAGTGAAGACAAGAACATGTAATTAAAGATGGAGCATTGAAGTGCAAGGGCTAATCGCTACTAATCCCGAGGATGGTTCCAAAATGGATGTAGTAGGAATTGTTCCTTCGGTTTAGTTCAGACCCAGAACGGACTTGTATGGATGAATGTTTTCAACATATTGTCATTGGAGGACAATGAACATTCTAAGTAAAATATTCTTTTTAAAAGGTAATCGTAGCCTCAGCCCTCATCAACCGGGAATGGCTAAAAATCAGGGAAGATGCAACAAGGCTAAGTGGGTTGCACCCAATTAGGGTATGTATATAACCTTTCTAGATACCCTCGGATACTCTTACTACGATGTGCGGAAGAACTTGGTAAGGATAGGAACACCCGAGGTGATAGCATATTCGATACTATCCAGGTTAGGGGTAGTCCAGTCTTGTGTTGTAGGGGATCCTGGTGAGGTCCTCGATACATTTTCCAGATATGTACTGTGATAGGTGGTACCCCAGTGCCTAGTCATTTGTATAGAATTCATTCTCCAATACGTGCCCTTGCGGTTTTGGTTGTAGAGCCTAGTATGCTGGAATTTAATTAATGTAACAATGTCGACTATTTGAATAAGTATTTGTACCTAGGCACCATTATAACGTCAGATGATTTTGATATAAAATGTTTTGATTATCGTAAGGTAAAAGCCCGTCGTATTTATGTGTGGCATGGTCTTACGAGATACCATTGTTTTTCAAAGGATTTTGATAACTTTAATAATTTAAATTGAGTGTGTTTTCTCACGCTGGTTTTCCAGACCGACTCGGATGTTATTTTATTATAATGTTAGGGTCAGACCGAGTAACACAGGATAGGATGCTATGGAGCTCAGAAGACGAACTGGATGACGAAGACGTATTACGCATATTTGATTATATTCCGTTGTGTATTATAGGCTGTATAGTCAGCACTAACGAGGACAAGTTATTATATCTATCCAGTGTTGAGTTATTGATTTGTTGTACTCTGATGATGTAATGTATAAGTAAAAGTTATAGTTCTTTTTGTAAAAAAAACATGTTATTATCTATTATATTTTGTTCCGCTGCGATTGTGAGATTTTGTATTGTTATTTCTATTTTCTTCTACTTCTTTCTTCTTTCTTCTTTTCCTCTAACAATCTGATATTTTCGACACTCGATTGCTCGGCATGCTATGTAGTGAACGTATTAATGTTTATTTTCGAGGATCAAAATCCACATTCATTACATGTATTCAACTTGATTGATTACAAAAGGCATCGTATTTTGTTAATGTAACCTAAGACCAAAAAATACAAAGACTAAAGAACTCGATCGTTGAAATTTCATTTTGATCAGTTTAGGTAAAGTGCAACATATTTGATATCCTTAATGTTTAGGATAACTGAGTGCGCTTTTGTAAAGAGTTTGTTATGATATTGTATTAAGGTTTTCTTTTGTATAGTTTGACCATTTGAAAGGAAAACGAATGTATAATAATATATGTAATTTAGGGTACAGTTGGGATGAAGAGCATGAATAGTCACTTCTGGTTTATAAAGAAACATTGGAAACGAGAATTGTAATAATAATTGATACTTAATATTGAAATAAGAAATATGAATTCTATTCCGAAATGTATTTTCATGCAGAAAATTGTTTTCTATGAGATTTATTTCTTGAAGCTCAAGATATTTGATCAACGAACTCTACATTATAAATAGTTACGATGTATGAAATAAACAAATTGTATTAACTGAAGATGGACCTACGAATTTAGTACGCTATTATAGTATTGGTGGAATAGTGGGAGCATGCCATGTAACACTTATTAATTGCATCATAGTACGAAAATTGTTTTCGTAAAACTTACCAGACATTATTTATGAAATAATGATTATTTTTCGGTATCGATTAAAAAAAATAGACATAGCTATATTTCAATGTGAATATTATAATATTCTTTATGAAATAAACTATAATGTGTTAATTTTTTATATAACAAAAGTGATGCATTGGAAATTACATAAGTGTCTAATATTATTTACGGTTGTTTTAGAATTATAGACTAAGCCATAGTTTTAAGAAATAATTTTATTGTATGATTATGAATCATATGATACTTGTTAATTATATCTCAAACAACGAAGGGCTATGCACCATTTAGTGGGAGTATCACAAGAGGTGATGAACTCTTCGGATTGATACATATAGATATATGCAATCGTCATTCTATAAATACAAAAACGGTTCCATGTACTTCGTCATTTGCACTGATGAGTTATTGTTGACATGGACATGTGCATTTGATACACATGTAGTATGTCTATGGTAACCTTATATAGTATAAAACAAAAGTAAATAAAATAATATGTGATAGAAATGATTCAATTTGATCGAATTAGTGAGTATATTAGAAAATGTTCATGTACCTAAAATGAATAAAGATTCAATCTCAAAATTACTCCTCTGTATGATACATAATGATGCATCAATATTAAGTAATCGAACTTTGTTGGACAATGTACAATTAATTGTGAGTGAAGTTGAGTTAGTTTTTTTCTATAAGGTAATGTACTTATTGGTATTACACAAGGTTAATATTATTTCATCTAAATAATGGTTTATAAAATTTTACAAGATAAGGATTAATATGAAACTCCAACATATCCTAGGCCAAGTAATTCGCAGGTTGTTCGAGTCGAAAGATTTCACGTAATGATTATTTATGGGGATCTTCTATGAATCTCCCCAAAAGGATTTTGAAAAGAATGTCATTGGATGACATATTTATGTTTCGAACATAATTTTTGTAAACTAAAACCAAATCATTTTTATAAATAAAGAAATTCATAAAATGTTTATGAACACCTATTCAATTGCGCTGAGAAACAATTGTTGTTTCAAGATATACCAACTTCATTGTGAAGAAATTTCTTAGAGGAATTATTGGTAGTAAAATGGAATTGGATACGATCCATGGATAGAACTGATTATATGAGATGAAATGAAATCAACTAACCTAAACGAATACATAGCATTAGAATTTCTAATAAGTATTCTCACACATCGAAGAGAAAGTATGAATTTCTTGTCAATGTCGAAAATATAATCCTTGGTTGTTTAACTAGACCATGAAGAGTGTTGACTCCATATGATAAGATGCACAACTCCGAAAGAATTTCAAGTATGCTATCAAAATACAGATTTTGGTAGTCGTAACCAAAGGGATATGATCCATCGCCCAAGATTTTGTCTTTATAAGAAAGTCTAATGAAATTGGAATTAAATGAGCAATGTTAATAAGAATAATAACGCAAATTTCAATTGTTGAAATTAGCGTAATAGATTCGGTATTCAACATGTTCAAGTCAATTTGGATTTACTCACAAAATTATCGCTTGATAAGTCTAGTGTTTTAGTACATATGTATTGAAACAGAAAATTCTAAATCATGATTTAGAATAAGTTGTTTACACATATTACCCAAAAATATCAAGAAGTCGATAGGAGCGATATTGAGTTTACGAGTCTTTGGATATGATCCGAGAAATGATATGAAAGTATCATTTTATAAGCATCAAGATTGAATAAGTATTTTGGTAGAAATATCAGTATTTTGGTTTACAATGAAAATGCAGAGGAAGAGTTTGTTCATAAGAAAGAACATTAAAATGTACATTGATATTTCTAAACTATAAGTAAACAACAAGTTGTTGATTTTAACGATGTACTTGTGTTAAAATCAGCCTTAGTGGTTTAATGCTCAACATTGTATTAATCAATGATGTCTTTTATAGTAAGTATAAAAGATGTCGGGAATGTCCCAAATGATATGCAAGGACACCTTATTAAAATGTTTAATACGGAACATGTAAGATTGATTCCTTTGCATTCACAATAGGAATTGTCATACATGTTATGTTGTCTACGATATCATGATTTGTTTATGTATTTGATACATGAAGCAAATTCCAAATCCAAATTGATATCACTAAATGGTTGTTTGAACTGTTCTCATGTATCTATGAAATACTAGAGAATTATTTACAGAAACAAAAACACCTTATAAAGGAGTGTTCGAACTCGAACTTCATAGTTAAATTGAGTATAATATGTCGATAATAAATTCAAGCTAAGAATCTTTAAGTTGGAAATGTTCCAAATGAAAGACCACGGCTAATTCAATGAAAAAGGACATCACCTAGAATAGCGCCATAATAAAAAAAATGTGTATAAAAATATAAGTGCACAAATTTATAACTGACCCAATTTCAAATGTTGAGAATCTCATAACATTGTTATACGAACAATGTCACGATATAGTTTGTAACAAAACTTATAGCTCACTATATGTCGAGAGACATACTCTGAATAGTTCCACATGATAAAGCAGTTTATCGTCGTCGGAGAGAGTTGATTGACAGAGTAGATAATTAAAACGTAATAGCATACCCGTTCAAAAAGGGACTGACCCAATTGGTTTTGAGAAAACCAATTGGAGAAGTTGGAATAAGATTCCATAATTGACCCCAAGTGAAAGTGGAAGATTGATAGAGTTAGGGGTATGCCATAGGGGCAATTATGTAAATTGTTGCATATATCTAACTTGTTGACCAATCTTGTTCGAAATAAAGGCATTTTCTTTCTATTGTATAATTGATATAATGTGGTTATATTAATTAATCAAATTAATTAAAATTATATTTAATAGAAAATCCATAAATGATATATTTTGTGATAATAGTTACAAAGTGTTATAACCGTGAGTAATTTATCACAACGAAACAAACATACCATTTTAAATGTTCCTAGTCAAGATGCATTGAGACTCGATATTGATGTATCCGTTGAGACTAGAGTATGTAATGCTCTTCAAATGTTAGGCAGTATATTACTCATGACTATTAGGGGTACCAAGGTGTTCCATACTGATAGTTATTGGATAACTATGGAATGACTCACTCGATAGTTTTCTGTTGGTTAATATAACTAAGGTCAAGAGGAGAAATCGATGTGACTGATTTACACGGTTCTCTTGACTTGAGAATATTGTTGATCTTCAATGTGGAAGCTCCGCTTTGACTATAGTTAAATCATGGCACGACATCCATCGAACGACTATAGTTGGGTTGAGTGAAAGCATTGGAAGTGAAACACTATTCAAGAAAGAATTCGTCTCCTCAGTTATATGAGGTTAATATCACGATCAACTAAAGTCAAAATCTCTGGCCAGAGCATTTCAGTTATTAATCATTGCTATTATTGAACCAAGGACATTCTTTTTGGACTACAAAGTTGAATGTGGATGATATTGAAAATTTGACCATTACCAAATTCCGTAAATCCAAAGTGATATAGTTTTAACGAAGAGAATTGGCGTAAATAATTGTCACTATTAGGTACTGCTTATAGTAAGTAAAATTGGATTTTACAAAAATGTGTAAGCGATAAATTCAGCCAAAATGTCATACCACCTGCTAAGTGACGTATGAGCATTAATATTCGAATAGTTCAATATTAATCACTGACTGAATATACACCTTTGAATCGCTCAACCGTAATGATGAATTCTTTGAAATACCACATGATTTAATTAATTGATAAATGTTGTAAATTAATTAAATTAAATTTTTTTAGCAAAGCTAGATGGCTTTAAAGTGGGTCATGCCACTGTATATAAAATGGGAAAACGGGTGCTCTGCACATGCACATAACAACTAAAAGGGAAGAACCCAAACGACAAGAATAAAATATAAAGCACAGGAGATAGGCAAACAGGCCTATGCTACTAACCAAAAACTACTACGAGCCCTCTAAGGAAGGACTGCCACTGATAGCATCAGACAATGGGCCAATAAATTTCATATACTCGAAGAAAAGAGCGACCAGATTTGGATCATACCCCTCAGACGTAGGCGAGTAAATAAATTTCCTATCCCAAATGACGTCATAAAACTTACTTTTATTCACCTCACCAATCTCACCATCCCTAGTATGGGAGAGACCCCGGCCCTCAATATGGTAAATAAGAGTATGATTCTCACCTACAACATCACTGATATAGGCAAAATAAGTTTCAGCCTCAGGCGTGTACCGCCTATCCAAAGGATCATGAATCCAGGCCGGCTCCTCAGATTCCAATAAATAATATCGGTCGATTTTGCACTATCAGGCTTGGCTGGACTAGGAGGAACAATAACTATTGGAGCAACTACAGCCAAAACAAATACAGGGTTGGCCATACAGATAGGAGCACGAATGGCGACCGCCGGCAGGGCTGGACAAACAGGAAAGTCAATAGAGGGAGCAACACCAGCAGAAGCATCATCTAGAGGGGAATCAGAAGGGGGAGTAGTAACCTTCGAAACCTACTTCCTGACAGGAGGTCGAGGAAGCAAAACCCGAATAGATAAAGGCACTGCTGAGGAAGAACAAGGACAAGCTTCGGAAAGGTGCCCAAATGACTGACAAGACGTGCAGATCTCCAATTTCCAATTGTATCGAATTCTGACCTCAGCAATAAGGCCATCAGCAAGTTGGACTGTCAACACTGAAGGTAAAGGTTTGGTAGGTGATATTTCGATGAGGGATTTTGCATAAACCGGTCTCTTATTGGCTATAGTATTTTCATCATAATATATTACCTTCCCAACAAGGCCTGTTAGCCAATCAATCCTGATCGGAGGCTGAAGAACAGATGATATATGAGAAAAATGGGCCCAAACAGGAATAGATGTCACCTGATCCTCAGCCCGATCAATCAAACAACTTCAGATAGTTATAATAAAAGGTTTTCCATCAATGAGAATTGGGTCGGACTCATGAATACGCAGTCTTTCGTCAGCATGGGAGAATTTAATGTAGACATTGTATTATCATAATGAACACTTAAACCACCTTTAGGTTTTCATACCTGCTTGCATCGCGCCTTAACAAGCTGATGGGCAGGATTGGAATCGAGGAAAACGCCCACCAAGTAATCCTTTCAAAATTCAATACCGACTTCCAACACTTCCAACGGTGGAATCAAAACACCCTCTTTTACAACTTTTTCAAAACAGCGGGGAGTGTACACACCTGCATTATTCGGCAACTTAGAGAACAATGACGTCCACTTAAGGACAGCCTTAAGCAGAGAGGCTGCCAGAGGAAATGAACTGCGGTGATTTAAACCGGTAACATTTGTTTGGGCATTTGGTCGAACATAAGGTGAGCATGAGTGACCATTGTCAGATAACCCATCAGCCACCACATCAGAAGCAAACAAACTCCTAGCCGCCACTGCATGACCCGAATTAGCCAATATTGGTGAAGCACCCACAGCCACTATAGCTTTGAAAATCGCAGATTCATCCAAACACTTATCAACTGTTACAGACAACATATCAGTCGAACTCGACCAATGATTATTACAATTCGCAGCTAAGAAGGGTGACATAGGGTTCTCACCAGAGTTTTTTGGATTGCCAATCAACGTTGGTGAATTTCGATGCGAGTCCAAGTCAGCCAGAAGACCGGAGATAGGATTAACTTCATCAATTACAAGCGAGGCAGCCACGTTGACTGGAACAACAGTCGTATGCAAAGAAGATGCCAACATTGAGCAAGAAATGCAAGGAGTTACCACAATATTGGAGTTGAAGAGGATGCCGGACCGAGTTAGAGACCGATCCAGATCTGGCGAATTACGATTCTACTTGGCCATAGAGAAGCAAACGAGAATCAAAAGGAAGGAAACATGAGATTTAGAATCGCCAAAAAGGGGTCATTGAATTTGATTCCTTTCAATTGATTAAATTAATTGATATTTGAGAAATATTAATTATTATTTATTTGATGTTTGAAAGTTTTTTAATTATTTCAACGCATTTAAAAAAGTTATATTTTTGCGAATTGATATCCATTATTGATGTAACTTAAAGATAATTGCATCAAATGATATATGGAAATTTTTTATCATTTGATGACATGATTTGTGGAAATTTTATGTCATTAGATGACATACGTGTAAAGAAAGGATTGGGGAGAGGGAAACAATCAAGTGAATTATAGGGAAGTTTTGATTAAAGAATGAGAAAATGTTCATTCTTTCAAATAAAACATTTTCCTAATTCATTCTGTATGTACAATTCATTTTTCCTTCCGATTAATTCTTTCTCTTTATCTCCTTCTAACTTTTCATGGAAGAAACAAAAAAATAAAACGAATTCCCAAAACTTTCAACTCCAAATAAAAATTTCAAATAAAATAAAGCAAAAGTGGTTCATCCATCTCTTGCAAAGATAAGATGTGGATCTTAAAGATCTGAGGAGATATCGTCATTCAAGGTGTGATTTCTAGGTAATATCCTAAGGTGATTCAATCGAATCTAGAAGCATTTTTCATTCAAGGTGAAAATCAAAGGCAACGTCAACATGGTGTGTTCTAAGGATTGGATAGCAGGGTATGTCATTTTCTATATATAGATAGTGATTTTGCAATGTTTGATGGAAATTTAATTTGATTTTCATAATTTGTATGATGTATTACTGTCTTGCTTAATTAAAAATTGTTTATGAAGATCGAATTATTTGTTGAATGATACGATTGAGTTTTCATTTGATAGATCAAAATTAAATTTGTTTGTGTTTTAAAATAACATTTAAGTGTACATCTATGTTTTAAAACATTCTAATTAAATTGTAATTCTTTAAATCTTAATGTTTACATGTTCGAATTGATTAGCTACTTTTCTTTACTTTGTTAAATTGAAACTAAGTCTATATATTTTAAAATACAAAGTTTTATTTTTTTTCTATGTTTTAACATTTAATTTAAATTCCATTTCTTTAAATCTAGAAATTTCCATTTTCATGTTGACGATTGAATTATATTTAAAGTTAAAAATGAAATTTATATGAAATCAATACAATATTTCAATTGTAGATCTGTATTTTAATCTTCCATAACAAAGTGTAATTTTAGTTTTATATTTTAATACATGCATATATGTCTGCTTGCATGCAGTACTTGCACTTTTTATTGCATTAGATATTTGCAAATGAATATAAGGAATTCTAACAACTAATCAAAGTTTTAAAATTATCTGTAATAACTATCTAATTTATATTATTAGAAAGCTTTGATTGAATTCATATATACATATATATTTGGATCTACTTGTATGCGTTCATATAAATTTAGTTTTCATTACATATATTGTCATAGTTTGAAATCATTTCTCTTTTTTAATTAAGACAACAATGTATACATACAATTCATTGTTTATCTTCCATATTCTTACATTATGGTACCTATTGATTGTCATTAATATGTTGCATTAATTAAGTTTACTGAAAGGGAAACTTTATCAATCACCCTTGTCACCCCTTATTTATTTAGATTTCAATTCTTATGTAATAACCATTCAAATTATTCTTGTTTATTTTATGTATACATATCAATTACCACTGACTGTGCACACTCCTATATGTTTCACTTGCACAATATTTACTGTGAATATATTTACGATTCATATCATATTTAGATTAGTCATTAATGTTATTTTATTAATCAATTATTTAATTTAATCAAGAGAAGGAAGTGAAAAGCTTCCTTCTCTAACTAAATTTATGATCCCTCGTTAATTGAATAATTTAAGAGAAATGAAATGAAAAGTTTCCTCTCTAAATAAATTTATGCCCCGTCATTAATTGGATAATTTTAGAGATATAAAATGAAAATTTTCCTTCTCTGAAAAATATAAATTTAATAAGTTACTGTTACACACAAATATGTACATAAAAGTATATTCGATATACTCTAATTTACATGCACATTAAATTAGAGTAAAACTTTATTTATAAAATCAATAAAATATTAATTTTATTTTAAAAAAATTTAAAAAAGTTTTAAGTACATTTAGACTTAATAGGCCCATTAAATATTTAAAATGGCTAAATTTTTTGAAATTCACCCATTTATTCCGCTGTGGGCTGGCTCAGTTCCTTCATATATCATTTCAACATATTTCTTAGTTTATTTGAAATAACTCAACTAACAATTTATAGGATGTCAAATAAATAATGGGATAATAACATGGATATATCAAAATAAATAACAACTATATATCCAAGATATCAATCAATAGGCATCCAATTAAAATCAATATCTAAATCAACCAATATATCACAATAGTTACTGATTACCAATTGTCGATGTTTAACTAGCAATTAAATTCAATATTAATTTAAATGTCAATTTAATTCAATATAAAATTCAATTTCAATTAAAAGGTCAATTTATACTACCAAACAGCAACTAATAAATCTTTTATCACTTCATAAATTTAATTCAACTAATATAAGAAGATGTAGTATTGCTTGAGTGGGTTTAATCACTTACCTTTGGTTTATAGCCCATTTGAAATCCAATCAAAGCCCAAAATTTGAACGGTCTCCAAATTCAACCAAACAAGTTTCATGTTGTATGGAATTTCGATATGAATCTAAGAAAGAAACCGTGCGTCAATCAGAGTTCGCACGCAAAAGTTATGAAGGTTAGAGAATTTGAATTTTAAAATTAAATAAAATGAATGAGGGGCAAAAGAGTAATTACCCAATCTCCTTCCTCCATCCTAATGCTCATGTAGCAAAAGAGGAACCCATCTGGCCGCAGCCATGATTCGCCGAACACCGCCACTACTCATGTGACTACCTTTTATCCGCACCCTTTGAATCGACAATAAACCACACATGTCCGACCCAAAAAGTACAGACTGACGGAAAGTCAAGAGAAAGAAAAGAAGAGAGAAGAAAAGAAGAGAAGAAAGGGAGAAGATAGAACAAAACAGAACAATACAGAATCTCACAACACAGCGGAAAACATATAATATCATATCAGTGATCTTTACAAACAGAAACTGTATATACATACATCAATCAGAGTTCAAAAACCAATCAATAGTTATCAGCATGGAAAGTTATAATAACATGTCCTCACAATTGCCGATAATATAAACACAACTAAGCAGCGGATAATCAATAATCAAAACAGATACAAGTATACGAAAATGAAGATCTCCAGCTCTCCTGCTAAAGCTCCAAAAGCACTAATCTAAACCTGTAAATATACTCGGTCTGACCCAAGCATGGAAAGGGAAGAACGCACGGATCAGTCTGGTAAACCAGCAGGAGAAAGACACTCAACTGAATTTATTAAATTAGCAAACTTTTCCTTTATCAAAACAAAAGCATCTCGTAAGACAAGTCTACACATAAATACGGACATGTTTTTACCTTATGATAACTAAAACATTTCAAATCAAATCATCTGATATTATACTAATGTCTAGTATAAAAATAATATTAATGATAGCCAAAATTGTTACATTGATTAAATTCCAACATATAGCCCAAAATGGGTAATATAATCAAGTACTGGAGTTTGGATTTCCATACAAATGACCAGGTGAAGGGACTACCTTTCGATGGATACACCTCTAGATGGATGTCCCGAGGCACAGAACATCTGCCCTCTACCAATACAAGACCGGCCCACATCTATAACTAGATGGTACCGAATATGTCATCCTCCGGTCGTTACCGATCTTTACCGAGGGCCCTCATAGCATACAAACTTCAATAATCAGATACACGACGTCATAGCATGTAAAGATATATCTAGAAGAGGATAATCATACCCTGCTTAGAAGAGACTCACTTAGCCCTGCTGCATCTAACCCTGTTTTGGTAATTTCTGATTGATGAGGCCTGAGGTAACGATTACCTTTTACAAATCGCAATCGCATCACTTTGAATGCCATACGGCCATTTTCGTTGACTACTAATTGCCTTCCACAAAAATACAACCCTTAAGCTCATACGTCTCAAAGCGGGTGTTAAGCTAAGAGAAGTTGCCTTCTCAGCCACCGTTGATGCACGTTTGTAAAAACCAATGTACGTAATCTTTAGAAATGCAATATCAGACAAACATCCATACAAGTTGTTCAGGAATAGGACAAACCGAAGGTAATTCCTACCACATCCTGTCGGGAAATCCCTTGGATTAGTAGCGAATAGTCCTTGCATTGGATATTTCATAATGAAGAGACCACTGCTACTATATGTATATTGCGATTTTAACCCCAAAAGATCAACAAGAAGTCCCCCACTATGAACATCCTGAATATCAATATCATCACAAGCAACCTACACAATCGTCGTATATACGTTTGTCCGAAGTTGTCTTCAGATAAACCTGATCCCGGTCTCTTCGCACCAACAACGCAAAAGCGTTTCTCAACCTCACATAGGATCTAAGTCTCATAGACTCATCACGTCTCCAATTTTCAACTTGCGATCCTTTAGGTCAAGAAGGAAGCTCGAAAGGTTGGAGTAATACTCCGCACTATGCGGATTAACATCCTCAACACAAACGATAATCATGCCTACACAGAAGGCTACGTACTAAGTGTTTGACTAAATAGTTCCAACATCAAGTCGAGGAACTAAAATTGGCCAAATTTGATAGTCGGTTATTTAACTACCAAAACAAACAAACAAATATTCAACACCATATGCAATCACTAGGCGCTTTTAATTAATCTTTTATTAATTAAATTACTTGCCAAATATTCACTTCAAATTGTCTTTAAAAAGACATAATCTGAAAACAATTTCAATATTGGAAAACATTTCCACATACTTATTAAACAATAAGTAATTCACAAATCAATTTATTTTCAACACTTAGAAAATATCTCATATACTTAAATCAGGATTAAGTATATATTTTATTCTTTAAGGAAAACATTCACTTAAACACATTTATTTGGGTTAAAACGAAAGTTGCGTAAATCATCATTGCGATTACCCAAAATCAATAGTATAGGGATTCAAAAATTAGACAGATATATAAATCCCATATACTACACAAAACATTTCCTTTTGAAAATGATTTACTATAACAACAGTGTTATAGTCCATCATTTCCTTTTTCTCTCGAAACGTCAATTTCAACAACGAATGTTGAAATCTATGTATTCGATACTTAACACATTTTATTAACATCTTAAAAACATTTAACTCCATTTATAATATCGCTTTCCAAAATATCCATTTAATTTAATATATTATTCACCGTCCAAAATCGTGAATATAATTCTCTTATCCAAATTTAATACTTCCACACATTTATTTTAAAGGATAATCCACTGTCCGAAATCGTGGATATATCTCCTTTGCCAAATTCATCACTTTTACATATTTATTTGAAGAATTATCCACTCTTCAAAATCGTGGATGAAATTCCTTTAACAATTTCTATATTTTACTCATCAAAATTAATTGATTTTGGATTTATAAAATAATGTTTATAAATTCCATTATTTTTGTTTCATAAAAACTTTCATATGTAGAACCCCTTTATTTACCACTTACATTTATCTCATTTACGTGCCAAAAATCCAATTTATAAGTCAATTTACTTATATTTCTCTTTATTTACAAATCCATTTATTTATAACTTCACAAATTATAAATTTATAAATCTTATTTACTTATAAAATCAATTTATGACTCCATTTTAACATTTACAAATATCCTTTACAATTCTATCATTTTGATTTATAAAAATTAAAATTTATAAATCTTATATATAAACCGTTTATAATAATTAAAAAATTTCAATTCAAACTATTTATAAAGTAGTCAATTTCATATTTCAAAAATCACATTTCAATTCCATATCATGAAAATCATATTTTTTATAACATAAAAAATATATCTTTTATTTGTTTAAAAATAAATTCATTCCCTTAACCATTTAAAATTAACAAAACGTACAAATTCAAAATCTCTTTTAAAATCCTTTTTAATTTGGAAATCATCACTTTATCATTTTTAAATTTCCAAAATATGGCACAATGCTGCAACAACACTAAATACATCAATCACGGCATCCTAGTCATCATATATCACATGATAACAGCATATATCACAATATCTATAAATAAAACCTATATGGGTGAGGAATCCAGTTGGATCCCTCCAACCTGTCACCTGCAACAAATATACATATTATAATATATATATATATATATATACACAATGTCCATTTTAAGGCAGATGCACGTACAAAGAGTCATTCGCTCATATACGGGAACGTATAGGTTCTCATCTGCTCCAATAGGCAGGAATATATCCAAATACCAATTAATATATATATATATATATATATATATATATATATATATAATGTATCATATATCAGCCAAATAGTCATCCATCATCGTAAATAATATTTATTCTCACCTATATAGAAATATCAGTGAGACAGAAAGAGTGAGTTGTACCCAATTTGGTTCCAATAGCAGTTGTAGTGTTTTATTCTGAATAAAATTAAACAGGCGTTTAATTTTACCCAAAATCTACACTAGCTTCAATTAACTCCAAACTAGGTCCAAAATATAGTGCTCATCAATATGGACCCAACACAACTTGTTTTGTCAAAAGCGGACCTCGTATGAAGAAGTTATAGCATTTTAAATATCACAGAATTATTATATAAATTAATTCACATTTTATTTTTTATTTTTTAAACCTAGAAATGATCTGACCCGCTCATTTTCTTCAAAGAAAATCTAGCCCATGCTTTCTTTTTCTTTCCTCCCAGGTTTCTTCGTACGTGAAACCCATTTTGGGCGTCATCTTCAACTAATTGCCGCGACCTCATCTCGACGTGCTAGCTCGATCAACCATCTTCATTCGAAAGCCTTCACCCTTACGCACCTTCGCCTAGAAACGCTTGGAGCTCGGGTGTGCCGATGTCTCAAAAAACGCATACGAATGGCAGCCACTTGAACAAGATTTGCCAACGATCCATGATGTTATTTTTGATCATGCCCGTTGGATTCGAAGATCTCGTTATGCTCTTCGATGTTGTAGTTTGAAGTTTTTCGTATAGGTTGACGGATTAGAAGAAAACGAGTGAAGAACGAGGTGAATTTTTGGTCGTGCAAAGGTTAATGGCGGCTAGCCCTTGCCCTACTAGGGTTTTGTGAAAATGAATAAAAATTAGTCCTTTTATAGAAAATGTTGCAACACTATTCGCCCGAAAAAAATTTGAACTCGAAATGATGTGTGCCGACTGGCATTTATGATGTTTTACCCCTATTCCAAACACAATGGAATATATATCATGAGCTAATTCGATCGTATTTGGAAGATAGGTTTACGAATCGAATTATTTGAATTTAAAATTTACTTAAACGAATTTCTACGTGTTTTAGCTTGCCTCGGACAAACCATAAATCCGATTGACACGAAATTTTAAATCTTACAATAATTCAATATTACAGGTCCAATGAAACTAGTTTCATCGAAATCCAAGACTGTTGGAAAATTGGCTATTTTACTTGTCAATTAAATATTGAAATATTCAATTTATATAAATTAACTTTTAATTCAATTTTAGAAGTTCTCTAACATCATTCTAATTCAAATAAAATTTAATTCAACTTTATAAATCATTTTTATTCACATTTAACAAAATTCCAATTATTTATAATAGTTTAATTATCCAATTAAATCCAGATATTCGAAATATACTTTATTCAACTTATAAAATTAACTTCTGAATATTTAAAATCAATTAAATATAAGAATTTCAAATGACTAAAATTCTGGGTCATTGCATTCTCCCCTACTTAAAAGAATTTCGTCCTCGAAATTACCAAGTAGGAAAAAGTCACAAAATCCATTCACTTTTCAAAACAATTCGTTTAAATTAGATATCAACATCATTTGAACATTTTTTACTTTTCCAAAATCATTTAGTTAAACTTCTTATAAAAACTTTTCTAAGTTTTCAAATCCATATATAGTTATCTTTTCAAAAGTAACTAATATTGTTTCAACTTTCAACTCAAAATCAAAATTTTATTTATCAAAAATTTCCCAATTTCTCAAAATTCCTAACACTTTAATTTCAAAAAAATTCGCCAGCCCTCCATTGCATAGTTCGATCGTAGTAGGATCATAACATACATATATATATCACAAAAATACATCACATCTTCGAGGATGAGGCATCCCGTAGGGAAAGAAATATTAAAGTACGATATGTAATCCAAGATATGTGCCTTATATATTATTAGCAAGCATATACGGCTAATATAGCACGAAAGTGAGCTCCAAATGTGAAGCAAGCACCATACGTACCTACTAAACACTCAGCAACAAATGAGAAACACGTATGTATCAAAATAATATCAATATACAACATATGTCAATACAACAACTACATATGCCAATATAGCAATGAAATCGAAAACAACAAATCCAACAATCAAACAACTATCATCCAACTAACATCCAACAAACCAATCTTGATCCAATTAATTCATAACCAAATCAATATAAATTCACTTCTATTAATATTCATTGAACTGATTTTCAATTTAATCACATTTGATTCATTAACATTGGATTTTCTAACATTCATTTGTTCATTTTCAATTAGTTTACTTTCACTAATTTACATTCAAGTTAGTTCACTTTCAATTCAATCAAATAAAATTCAATTCTATTTAGATTCACTTACTTCCAATTTGAATTCGATTACTTAGCTTTCAATTTCATTAATTCAATTTCATATGAATTTTCTATACAATCAACCAACAACCATCTAACAACCAATGCATAACCAACATGACCAAATTTATTTAATTTATTATCAACATCCATATTGACTTCGGCTACCTTCAATTTTGTTTTAACACTTTTACTTTCAATTGGTTTAATATTCAATTGACTTTCATTCAATTCCCAATTTCATTAGCTTTTTGATGAATTAACACTTACATCCATTAGTCTATATCAATATATTTACATTCGATTGATTAACATTCAATCCATATTTTATTTACTAATTTATTTCATTAGTCCAATTCATTCGTTAATTCAATTGCTAATTCATTTAACAACTAAAGTTGAATCCTAATATATAACTCAAATTCACATTCATTTTCATCAATTCATTTATTAATCTACTTCGATACCAAAATCAACTTCATTCAACATCACTTGATTTATGTTTCATTTCAACTTCATTTACATTCACTATACAACTTAAGTTCACTCTAATTTATTTCATTAACCTTTTACTAAAGTCCAATTTCATCTCACTATTCAAATTCAGATTTTGTTTTGCTTGACAAAATTGTTTAACCATTTTAACAATTGGTTTTACTTACATTTTCTCACTTTATAAGTTATACGGCTTATTTATTCAAACTTCCAAATTCATATTATATAATCACTTAAAAGATTAATTTTTATTCCAATAATTTATCTAATCTGGTTCAAATTATTTAACCTTCCTTTAGTTAAATTTCAAATCATATATTATTATGCTAACTCAACTTTACCAATTTCAACTTGGATTTTAAATTCAAATTCTTTTATCACAACAAAACTTAGATTTCAATTTACTATTGGTAGCAAATCTATCACACAGAAACTCAAAAATGATACTAATGATGCTGCAGCCATCACTCTTATTATTTTCCAGCAACGGTAGTGAATTCGATGCTTTATATTCTTTTTAAAATCCTTTTATTACTTACAAATCACATTTACAAATCTTCTTACTTATATAATTTCACCATTCCACTTCACTTATATAAGATCATTCCAAATTTATTTATCTTATTTAGAGTTATAACAATATAACATCTTTAACTTTGAAAAAAAAATATTTTTCAAAATAAACAGGATTCAAATTTTCAAATAATTGGTTTAAATTCATTTTTATTTATAACTCACATAATTTCATTTCTTACATATATAGGATTATTTCACAATTGTAAATCATATTACTTATAATTCACTTGTTTATATAATTTATTCTTTTACAATTGTTATTTTTATTTAGATTATTCAAACAGCTTTTATTAACTTATACATATTTACACTTTCAACAACCAAACAATCAATTAGATACACTATAATGATTTCTGAAAAATTATTTTTATATATAAAATATAATCGAGGTAAAATTATTTCATTTACCCATTTAAAATAATACTATGTAGATTTGCCTCGTTTAAGTGTTTGAAAATCCTATCGATAACATGGCGTTTCACATACCGACCAGAATTCACAAACAGCTCAACGGATGAGTAAACAAAATATAAAACAATTTATATTCACTAACAAATACGTGCTCATATATATAATACACTAAAGTTCAATCTAGGGTGCTACTGTCCCTATCTCTACTGAGTACACATCAAAGTTTAGGAATATAAAAAATCTAAGCTCTAAAATCAGTTGTGACGACCCGCTTATCCGCACCCTTTGAATCGACAATAAACCACATATGTCCGACCCAAAAAGCACAGACTGACGGAAAGTCAAGAGAAAGGAAAGAAGAGAAATTCTCTTTCTCATACGTTCGAATAATGTAAAAGTAATTAAAATAAATAAAAATTTATTATAAAACATTTTACTTGAGAAAACGGTGTTATAAAACAAATTTTAGAAATTTATCTAAAAGATTTTGAGGGAAAACACATCATTAAAAAGGATTTTAATAATTTTAAAAGCCTTAAAAATAAAGAATAATTGTTTAAAAACCTCTAAAAATGCATAAAAATGTTTCTTACTCCAACCATGATGTTAGGAGATTTTCTAGAATTTATTCGGATTTTTAAAACTCAAGAAAACATCAATTTGCAATTTAATCGGCTTAAACCGATGTTCAAATTTAAATCGAATTCAAATTAATTTAAATTCAAATCTCATCCTAACATGATTAGTCCATTGCTGGAAAAAAATGATCAAATATTAGCATCAAATTTCATAAATAAATAAAAAGTTGCAAAAGAATGCATATGAAATTGCCGAAATCGGACTAATATATAAATATTGTGGCTGTCACTAACAGGCCAGCAGTAAAAACATCAATTTTCCACCATGTAAACAACAAAATCATACAAAATTTAATACATAAAAGTTGTAGCATATTTCCTAGGGATTGCAGAACATCTTGAATTTCATGATTCCGATCAGTAACGTGAAAGTTATGATCGAAATACTACCAAAACAAAAAAAATTATGTGCCCTGGCTATCAGCACAGGCCAGCGATGAAAATGTCAATTTTTCACTACGTAGACTTCAAAATAATTCAAAACTGAAAACATCAAAGTTGTGGCATATTTCACAAGAATTCCAGAACATCTAAAATTTCTAAATTCCGATTTGAAACAAGAAAGTTACGATTAAATTACTAAACAAAACATCAAACTCAGCCTGAACTTATGTATTTACGGGATAGTGATAAACAATTGCAATTTTAGCACAGATAACATCTAAATCGGGCAAAATGAATAAAATAAAAGTTGTAGCTTAATTTCTAGGCTTTCCGGAATGACCAAGATCATCAAAATCGGTTAAGAAACGAAGTAGTTATGGTCAAATTCGTTTCAGCTTCAATGAGAGAGCAAATATTGGTTTTGCTCTCGGGTTAGCAGCAGAAAAATCAAATTTAGACATAGCTAACCTCAAAATTACAGAAAACATGAAACATAAAAGTTGTTCCCTATAAATATACCCTTCAACTGGAAAAAGTTTCACTCAATTCCGATTTATCATTCAAAAGTTATAGCGATTTTAAGATCAGATTTCAACAAACAGAATTGCACAGGGCAGAGCTGTGTACATCAGTTTCAAACTAAATTTCGACCCTATAAACAATAGAATCTCAGAAAGTAATTAAAAGAGAAGTTGTAGCTAACAGAGTTTTCTTTCAACTGCAGAAAGATTGAGCTGATTCGGGTAAATTTGCATTAAGATATTGCTGTTTTACTGCAGCAATTTTTCACAAATAATTTTTAGCAAACCACAATAAACTTGAAAGCAATTCAATCGACATCCCATCCAATTAATTCAAATAGAAACTAAAAATTTTCGTAGATTAAAGCTAGTGGTGTGAGTGAGAAGAGAAGAGAAGAGAAGAGAAGAGAAGAAAGAGAGAAGATAGAACCAAACAGAACAATACAGAATCTCACAACGCAGCGGAAAACATATAATATCATATCAACGATCTTTACAAAATAGAAGTTGCATACACATACATCAATTGGATTTCAAAAATAAATCAATAGTTATCAACCTGGACAGTTATAATAACCTGTCCTCACAATTGCTGATAATATAAACACAACTAAACAGAAGATAATCAATAATCAAAATAGATACGTGTATACAAAAATGAAGATCTTCAACTCTCCTGCTGAAGCTCCAAAAGCACCAATCTAAATCTATAAATTTACTCGGTCTGACCCGAGCATTGAAAGGGAAGAACGCTAGGATCAGTCTGGTAAACCAGCATGAGAAACACACTCAACTGAATTTATTAAATTACCAAACTTTTCCGTTATCAAAACAAAAGTTTTTACCTTACGATAGACATGTTTTTACCTTATGATAATTAAAACATTTCATATCAAACCATCTTATATTATACTAGTATCTAGTATACAAATAATATTAATCATAGCCAAAGTTGTTGCATTGATTAAATTCCATCATATAGCCCAAAAAGGGTAATGCGATCAAAATGGCAGGTATGTAGTGGAGTTTAGATTTCCATACAAATAATCAGGTGAAGGGACTACCTTCCGATGGGTACACCTCTAGATGGATGTCCCGAGGCACAGAACATCTGCCCTCTACCAACACAAGACCGACCCACCTCTATAACTAGATGGTACAAAATATGTCATCCTCCGGTCGTTACCAATCTTTAATGAGGGCCCTCATAGCATACAAACCACAATAATCAGATACACGATGTCATAGCATGTAAAGATATATCTAGAAGAGGATGATCATACCCTACTTGGAAGCGACACACTTAGCCCTGCTGCAGTTAACCCTGTTGTGGTTATTTCCGGTTGATGAGGCCAGAGGTAACGATTACTTTTACAAATCACAATCACATCACTTCGAATGCCACACGGCCATTTCCGTTGACTAATAATTACCTTCCATAAAAATACAATCCTTAAGCTCATACGTCTCAAGGAGGGTGTTAAGCTAAGAGAAGTTGCCTTCTCCGCCACCACTGATGTACGTCTGTAAAAACCAATGTACGTAATCTTTAAAAATGCAATGTCAGACAAACATCCATACAAGTTGTCCAGGAACAGGACAAACCAAAGGTACTTTCCTACCACATCCTATCGGAAAATCCCTAAGATTAGTAGCGAATAGTCCTTGCATTGGATATTTCATAATGAAGAGATCACTGCTACTATATGTATATTGGGACTTTAATCCCAAATGATCAACAAGCAGTCCCCCACTATGAAAATCTGAAATATCAATATCATCACAAGCAACCTGCACAATCATCGCATATATGTTGGTCCGAAGTGGTTTTCAGATAAATCCGATCCCGGTCTCTTCGTACCAACAACGCAAAAGCATTTCTCAACCTCACACAGAAACTAAGTCTCATAGACTTATCACGTCTCCAACTTTCAACTTGCTATCCTTCAGGTCAAGAAGGAAGCTCGATAGATTGGAGTAATAATCCGCACTATACGAATCAACATCCTCAGCACAAACGATAATCAAGCCTACACAGAAGGTTACATACTAAATGTACGACTAAATAGTTCCCACATCAAGTTGAGGAACTAAAATTGGCCAAATTTGATAGTCGGTTATTTAACTATCAAAACAAAACAAAAATATCCAGCACCATATGCAATTACTAGTCCCTTTTAATTAATCTTTTATTAATTAAATTACTTGCCAAATATTCACTTCAAATTATCTTTAAAAAGACATAATCTAAAAACAATTTCAATATTGGAAAACATTTCCATATACTTATTTAACAATAAGTAATTCACAAATCAATTTATTTTCAACACTTAGAAAATATCTCATATACTTAAATCAGGATTAAGTATATATTTTATTCTTTAAGGAAAACATTCACTTACGACTTTTATTTGGGTTAAAACGAATGTTGCGTAAAACATCGCTACGACAACCCAAAATCACTAGTATAGGGATTCGAAAATTAGATAGAAATATAAATCTCATATACTATACAAAACATTTCCTTTCGAAAATCATTTATAATAATAACAGTGTTATAGTCCATCGTTTTCTTATTTCTCGAAACGTGTATTTCAACAGTGAATGTTGAAATCTTTGTATTCGGCACTCAATACATTTTATTAACATCTTCAAAACATTTAACTTCATTTAGAATATCACTTTCCAAAAATATCCATTTAATTTAATATATTATTCACTGTCCAAAATCGTGAATATAATTCTCTTATCCAAATTCATACTTCTACACATTTATTTTAAAGGATAATCCACTGTCCAAAATCACGGATATATATCCTTTACCAAATTCATCACTTCTACATATTTATTTAAAGGATTATCCATTGTCCAAAATCGTGGATGAAATTCCTTTAACAATTTCTATATTTAACTTATCAAAATTAATTGATTTTGGATTTATAAAACACTGTTTATAAATTCCATTATTTTTATTTCATAAAAACGTTCATATATAAAACCCCTTTATTTACACTTCCATTTATCTCATTTACGTGCCAAAAATCCAATTTATAAGTCAATTTACTTATAATTCTCTTTATTTACAAATCCATTTATTTATAACCTCACAAATTATAAATCTATAGATCTTATTTACTTATAAAATCCATTTATAACTCCATTTTAACATTTACAAAAATCCTTTACAATCCCATCATTTTGATTTATAAAATTCAATTTTATAAATTTTATATATAAACCGCTTAAAATAATTCAAAAGGCTCAATTTAAACTATTTACAAAATGATCAACTTCATATTTTAAAAATCACACTTCAACTCCATTTCACGAAAATCATGATTTTTTATAACATAAAAATTATATCTTTTATTTGTTTAAAAATAAATTCATTCCCTTAACCGTTCAAAATTAAGAAAACGTACAAATTCAAAATCACTTTTAGAATCCTTTTAAATTTGGAAATCATTATTTTAACATTTTTAAATTTCCAAAATATGGTCCAATGCGCCAACGGCACTAAATACATCAATCATGACATCCAAATCATCATATATCACACGATAACAGCATATGACACAGTATCTATAAATAAAACCAATACGGGTGAGGAATCCAGTTGGATCCCTCCAACCTGTCACCTGCAACAAATATACATATTAGAATATGTGTACAATGCTCGCTTCGAGGCAGATGTGCGTACAAAGGGTCATCCGCTCATACACGGAAACGTATAGGGTCTCATCTGCTCCAATAGGCAGGAATATATCCAAATACCAATTAATATATATACATATATACTATATCATCCAAATAGTCATCAATCATCATAAATAATATTTGTTCTTACTTATATAGAAATACCAGTGAGACAGAAAGAGTGAGTTTTACTCGCTTTAGTTCCAATAGCAGATGTAATGTATTATTCTTTAATTTAGCTCAAAATTTACACTAGCTCCAATCAAATCCAAACCAGATCTAAATGTAATGCTCGTCAAAACAGACCCAATGCAACTTGTTTCTTCAAAAACGGACCTCGCATGAAGAAGTTATAGTATTTTAAATATCACATGAATTATTATATAAATTAATTTACATTTTATTTTTTTTATCTTTAAACCTAGAAATGATCTGAGCCATTCATTTTCTTCAAAGCAAATCTGACCCGTGCTTTCTTTTTCTTCCCTCCTCAGGTTTCTTCGTACATGAAACCCATTTTGACCGCCATCTTCAACTAATTGCCGCGACCTCATCTCGACGTGCTAGCTTGATCAACCACCTTCACTCGAAAGCTCTCACCCCTACGCACCTTCGCCTAGAACCGCTTGGAGCTCGATCGTGTCGATGTCTCGGAAAACACGTACGAACGAAAAACACTTGAACGAGATTTTCCAACGATCCATGACTTTATTTTCGATCATGCCCGTTGGATTCGAAGATTTCGTTGTGCTCTTCGATGTTGTAGTTGGAAGTTTTTCATATAGGTTGACGGATTGGAAGAAAAAGAGGGAAGAACAAGGTGAATTTCTGGCCGTGCAAAGGTCAATGGCGGCTAGCCCTAGCCCTACTAGGGTTTTGTGAAAATGAATAAAAATAAGTCGTTTTATAGAAAATGTTGCGACACTATTTAGCCGAAAATTTTTCGAACTCGAAAAGATGCATTCCGCCTGGTGTTTATAATGTTTTACCCTGATTCCGAACACAATGGAATATATATCGAAAGCCAATTCGATCGTATTTGGAAGATAGGTTTCCGAATCAAATTACTTAAATTTGAAATTTACTTAAACGAATTTATCCACGTTTTAGCTTGCCTCGGACAAACCGTAAATCCGATTGACAAGAAAATTTAAAATCTTACAATAATTTAACATTACGTATCCACTGAAACTAGTTTCGTCGAAATCCGAGACTATTTGAAAAATGGCTATTTTTACTCGTCTATTAAATATTAAAATATTCAATTTATACAAATTAACATTTAATTCAGTTTTAAAAGTTCTAAACATCATTCTAATTTAAATAAAATTTAATTCAACTTTATAAATCATTTTTATTCACATTTAACCCAAATTCCAATTATTTACGCAATTTCAAAGACTAAATTAACAGTTTAATTATCCAATTAAATCCGGACATTCAAAATATACTTGATTCAACTTATAAAATTAACTTATGATATTTAAAATCAATTAAATATATGAATTTCAAATGACTGAAATTCAAGGTCGTTACAACAGCGTTTTCACCACGATCCGACATCTCGAATTGCCATCGTGTTCTCCCTGCCACTCTTCACCTTCGCCAAAAATTGCCCCGCCTCTGATGTCCCATCTTGGCCAGAAAATGGCTACGACCTCCGCCACTTCCTTCGTCGATTCTGGCGAATCTTGATGTAATTATCTCGATCCAACCGTACAACTTGTAGATCTCGTCGAGCACTAAAACTTTCATTTAGACTTCGTCGCGAATCGGTGAGAGAAGAGGGAGATCCAAGAGGAAGAAGGTGGGAAGTTTTCAACCATTAAAAGTGGTGGCCATGAAAATTAGGGTTTCTGAAATATTTTATTAATATTTTCGTCTCGATTTGCATGCCAATTTATAGTGTAAGGTCCAAAACAGCCCGAACTACAATCGAGGCATGCTGACGGGCAATCTATATGTAGAAAGGCCTTCTTACACAATGGAACTAGTTTCGACGCTTAATTCCATCGTATACAAAAGTTAACATTTTATTGTTCGATAAATTTAAATTATATTATATTCAACTAATTTACCAATTCACAAATATGGACAAATACAATATTTCTAATTTTCAAATACGTTATTACAACCACAACACTCATTAATAGTTCGATTTTATTATTATTCCATATTTAAATCAGTTTGAATAATTACATTTCAAAAATAACCTTCTCCATTTGAAAATAAATTGATTGGGTCTGAAAACCAATTCCGTTCCCGAAACGAAAATAGGTCATCCCATATATTGAAATCAGGTTTACAATATTTTTAAACTCAATGAATCTAATTTCAAACCCTAATTCTATTATATATAGAAGTTAGCTTTAAAATCAATTTATATTTATTTTTATGCATTAATTAAACGAATTATTATTAAATTGATTTAGTCACTCTTAAATTCTAAATTAAAAGTTTTCTATCATTATCCTTGATTAAATAGGAATTAATAATCTTTTAAAATTAAATTTTTCATGTTAAATCCAAGATTTAAATATTAAGTAATTTCACCCTTTAATTACAACCGTAATAAAATTCTAGTTAATTATATTTTAATTTCAACAAATTCTTTTATTTTGGTTTACAAGATCTTTATATTGCATCAACAATTACCTTATGCGTTCATTAAACATAAGTTTCCACTTATTATACTCATTATTCTATAATTAACATCTTCGCTAATATTAATTGCAGTATTTAACTACATTAAATTTCATTGATTACAAAATAAATTTCAAAAAAGATTAAATAATAACATGAAAAATGAAATAATATTTACATTTAAGTAATTTAAACGCATTTATAAATATTTAAGTAATCTAAACGCATTTATAAATTTATTATTTACAAACAAAGGTTAATAAATTTACGTACAAAATAATCGATTTTATATTCTATATTAAAACTAATTTCAATCAAAGAACATATGATTTCTCTTTTTAATACAACATTTAATTTATTCCTTATTAACCTTTCTTATTACCATTAATCGAAATTACATTAAACACTTGTCAACTACATCCAATCAAAATTATTAAATTGTATCCTAATAATTTTTTCATTAATAAATCATAAATTTAAATTTTTGCCAATATTAAATTCCAAAATCTTATTTAATACAATATTTTTTATTATCAAAAATACGGGTCGTTACAATATTGTGATGCTTTGCTAGGAAATAATGATATTTATTTATCTTCACTTGTTGATTATTTATGCTTGGCCAGTTTACAAGCATTTGTTGTTTTATTCAAATTAGTTACGAATACCTTGTGAATTCAGTTTTACAATTTGACTATAAGGCGTTCGTTATTAGGTAGGCTTAACATGTTTGCTTTGTTAAAAATGTTACCATAACAAAGGAAGTCATTATATATGGATAATTTTATAAATTTGGTCTATAAGGTGTGATCAATAAAATAAAGAGAATTGTTGAGTAAATTCCATTATTTTCGAAATGGATTTCAAATGACTTATGGGAAGAAGTAATAACTGTGTTATTTTGAAAATGTTTATAAGTATATTTCAAGGAGATTTTTTGGGTGCATATCTTTCGATAGTTGGGTGGGAAACGTCTAGATTAGTTTCATGGTAATCTGAATAGTTTTCTAAGTGACGATCAGATGTTTGCTTAAGCGAACATGTATTGCACTTAGTAAATTATTTCCTTTGTCATTGTACGATCAAATGACTCCGAATCTAAACAAACTTAAAAAAAATCTTAGGAAATAAAGTGCTTAAGCTATTTATATGTTTACAAAAATATATATGGTATTGTTAAAATTTAAATGAGCTTTTTATGAGATTCAAAGGATTTTTTGTTGTTTGATTTTAGAGGACACCCATAGTTACGAGAGGGGAGATCATGAGGACTATAGAGCTATTTCGTTAGGCTAGGGCTAGCCATGGCATGAAAGTTCTTTGTGAGAAATGCGGAACACAGATCTTAAGGCAAGGATTAACATTAGTGGGGGGTGAATAGTGTTTTAAGGAATTACTAAATCTTTTTGAGTTTTTGTTAATTTGAACACAAATGTATGCAATATTCAGACGCGGATATGATCATAGAAACAAACACAGATGCAGAAATAAAGTAAAAGCAATAAAGGAAAGAACACATCGGATTTTATACTGGTTCGGAGTTATCCTACATCCAGTCCCGCACACAAGTACAGATTTCCTTTCAAAAGCAATTGTACAATTACACCCTCGATTTTAAGGCCACGAGGTACACCACTCCAGATTCAGAATCCTCTGGGTAGAGATACTTGACTTCACGGGCAACAAGTTCACCCAATTGATTTCCAAGACTACAATCACACTTTTTCTCACTTGATTGATTTCACAGGCTACAATCACACCTTTTCTCGCTTAGTTTATTACAAAGAATCCTATAACTTTGAATAACACTGAGATCTTGTTGAGATAGTGATAGAGAACCAAACCAGAGATGATCTAGTTAGATTCAATGTTGATTTCGGCAGAGCAATGGTAAAAATGTGTATAAAGAAATGTGGAAGAAGAAGAGGAGTGAAATTAGAGAAAACATGAATGCAAATTCGTTCAAAACTACCCTTATTTATAGTAGAACAACAGCCATGTCCATTCGTGAAAGGATATGACGAATAGACACTTCCTTTGAAATTCAAATTTTAGAAATAAACTACTACCATGTCGACAAGGGGTACTTGAGGATGTCAACATGCCTAAGGCATTTTTGGTAATTTGCTTTTCTTTGAAAATAACTTCTATCTTGTATTAAAACTATTTTGAACTTTATAAATATACTTAACTATAGTTAAAATACATAAGTAAATATAGAGAATAATATTTTGATATATATATATAAAATTTTACTATAATTTTATATTTAAATCTAAGTATAAATATTAGAAGTTAAATATATTATTATTAAAAGATAGTTTAAAACTAATGATAATTTGATTTTGAAAATAAAGCTTATTTTGAGGCTAAAAGTATTTGAAACCAGAATAGATGTTTTTGAATCTTTTAAAAGGAAGGTTTTGAAATCATTTTGAAAATAAGATATAATTTTGTAAAAACATTTGAATAAAAGGTTAGCGGATACAAAACAATGTTCCACTAGATTTTTCGTAGGTTTTATCCTACTTAGGGTTCCATCCCTTTAACAGGCTCGAAGTGGATTCCATTCCACGAATAAATTGGATTTTAAGATGCCAGTGCTTTTCTAGGAGTTTTAACAAAATTCCTAATTAGATTACTTATTATTGAAATCTTGAGCTCTTGATAATCTTGATACTCATGAGTCTTCAATCTTGATATCTTGAATCTCTATACTGTACAGTCTTCATTCTTGGTACATGCATGGTTAAATCCTGCATATACATATATATCTAAACTATAATGTTAGTATTTATATTTTATAATCTTATTCTAAGGTTTTTGTCATCAAAACCATCATCTCAAGGACTAACAATCTCCCCCTTTATGATGATGACAACCTTTGTTTATAAAATATTACTTCTATCCTAATAACTCCCCCTTAATCTATGCCTAACTATCCTATTTTATACTTCTGCCCCTTTGTCATCAACAAGAACTAACTCCAAACTATATAGCTCCCCCTTAATCTAATACTCTATGAAATGTGATTATAATGATAGTGCTATCATAAATAATCAACACTTGATTCTAAAATTAAAACTTAATCCTAAATTACTAACTATCCTAACTAAGATTCCATATACGATAATACTTATAATAGTGCGAAATCAAATATAAGAACACAAATTATTTATTAATTATATATTGTTTTATTTAAATTTTCGTAGAGAACGTAAGAAAGAACATACAACAATAGGAAAGAGAGAAAATAAACTAACGTGCGTCTTTGAAAATGGGAGATCTATGAACCGAACAATTTGGGTAGTGGAAACGGAAATTTTCACGTTGTTCGACTAGATTTCCATCAGTGTCAAAGCACACTTCGCCAATGCAAACGACTTTGTCGTCATGTTCGGCATGCTCTTCTTCCATGAAGGCTTCTTCTTCTTCTTCCTCGATGTCCTCTCGCACTTGATCTCCTGAAGACTCTTCATCAATCAAGATCGGATTAGCGTGATTGTCCATTAGAAAATTTTACAAATGTCTAAGGATTTTGCCTTCCCGTTCTTGTTCTTTGGCCATTATAAGTTGCACCATTTGAATTTCAGTCATTAGTTGTAGTGCATCCTTCAAGGAATCCTCCATTTTCATCACTCGTGCAAGCGTAGTTCGTTGAAATGGTCCAGTAGAAGGAGAAGGAAACGAAAAGGTTGAATTTTTGTTTAGTTTGGAAGAGGAGGCCATTGTTTTATTGATTTTAGAAGTTAGAATAGAGAGAGAACAGAAAGAATGATCAAAATTTCGAAACAAGAAGAATATATAACCATTTATTTGAATTTTGGTGGGAAAATTTCAAAAATAAAGAAATCGTTATATGTCGACATGGGTAGGAGGGGGTTGTCGACATGGTGCTTGATATTTTTACTATTTGATTTATATTTATTTAATTTTTAATTATACTTTGTTATTTATATTTTATATTTCAATTATTGAACAAATACCTAATTCTCTTCTTAATTTAGTAAATGTAGATTCATTGAAGGGTTTTGTTAAGATATCAGCAATTTGATTCTCAGAATTGATATAATCGAGAGTAATTACTTCCTTACTGATATTATCTCTGAGAAAATGATGTCTAATATCAATATATTTAGTTCGGGCATGATGAGTAGTATTTTTGGATAAATTTATTGCACTGGTATTGTCACAATAAATTGGTGATTTTGAGATATTTAAACCAAAATCTTTTAAGGTTTGTTGCATATATATTACTTGAGAACAAGCCAAAGCAGTAGAAATATACTCTGCTTCAGTTGTTGATAAAGAAACTATGGTTTGATTTTTAGTAAACCAGGAAATCAGAGAATACCCCAAAAAGTGAGAGGTTCCATTTGTACTTTTTCGGCCTGATTTACAACCAGCATGATCAGCATCACGGTAAGATATTAGGTCAAAAAATCATTTTTAGGATTAAATAAGCCATAATTGATATCTTGCACAGAGACAAATACTATGCATGACATCAGGTCTACAGCAGTGATATAGAGTAGTGATCCAATCATTCCTCTACATAATTTTTGATCTACATCTTTTGAGAGATCTTCTTTACTTAGGTACTCATTGGTTGCCATGGGAGTGGGTTTTCCACTTACAGTAGTCAAACCAAATTTACTAACTTGGTCTTTAGCATATTTTTCTTTACTAATAAAGATACAATTATCTGTTTTATTTGTAATCCTAGAAAGAAGTTTAATTCACCCATGTGACTCATCTCAAACTCTTTTGTCATTATTTCAGAAAATTCTTTATTCATTTCAAAATTAGTTGATCGGAAAATGATATCATCTACGTAGACTTGTACTAGTTGAATGTTATTTTTATTTCTTTTAATAAAAAGAGTATTATCTAATTTACCAATTTCAAAGTTTGATTGTAATAAGTAAGATCTTAGTCTATCATACCAGGCTCTAGGAGCTTGTTTTAGACCATATAGAGCTTTCTTAAGTTTGTAAACATGATTTGGTAATTTTTCATTTTCAAAAAGTGGTGGTTGTTCAACATATACTTCTTCTTTTACAAATCCATTTAAAAAGGCACTTTTAACATCCATTTGATATAATTTAAAATTATTATGACTTGCGAAAGCAGGTAGAATCCTAATGGCTTCTAATCTTGCTACGGGAGCAAAGGTGTCATCAAAATCTATTCCTTCTTCTTGATAATAACCTTGAGCGACTAACCGGGCATTATTTCTAACAACCTCTCCTTGTTCATTCATTTTATTTTTATAAACCCATTTAGTTTTATTTTCAGGTCTAGGAACAAGTTCCCAAACATCATTTCTAGTAAATTTATTTAGTTCTTCTTGCATAGCCAAAATCCATGAATCATCAGTTGATGCTTCTTTTGGATTTTTGGGTTCAATAGTTGATATAAAGGCTACATTTCTCATTTTACTTGATTGATTTCTAGTTGTAACAACAGATTGCATATATCCTAGTATATTTTCTATAGGATGATCTTTTAAAAGTTTAATTCTTTTATTACGATGATTAATTTCATTATTAGTTTCTGTTGACTCTTGATTTTGAGTTATTAAATCCTCTTCATCGTTTGTATCTTCAGAATTTTTGAGATTTTCATCGAATGAAACATGCATTGTTTCTTCGATGGTGTTAGTTCTTAAATTAAACACTCTGTACACTTTACTTTTATTAGAATATCCGATACAGATACCTTTTTCAGATTTAGGATCAAATTTATCTAAGTTATCTTTTGTATTTGAAATAAAACATTTATTTCCAAAAATTCTAAAATAAGATACCTTAGGTTTCTTTCTATGAAGAAGTTCATAAGATGTCTTATCAGTTAAAGGTCTAATTAAAATTCTATTTAAAATATAACAGGCGGTAGCAACTGCTTCTGCCCAAAATTACTTTGGTAATTTACTATCTGAAAGCATAGTTCTCGCACACTCTTGAATCATCCTATTTTTACATTCTACTACCCCTTTTTGTTGTGGAGTTCTTGGAAATGAAAATTTGTGAGTTATTCCCCTTTTATTGCAGAATTCCTCAAACTTTTCATTTTCAAATTCACCATCGTGATCACTACGGATGGTTATAATTTTTAGAGAAAGTTGATTTTGAATCCTTTTTGTAAAGTTCTTAAAACATTCAAAAGTATCACTTTTATGTTTCAAAAATATTGTCCATGTAAATCTAGAATAATCATCTACAATTACAAAAACATATTTACTATGATTTATTGATAGAATTTGAGATGGACCAAATAAATCAAGATGAAGTAATTCAAGAGGTTTAGAGGTTGAAATCATATCTTTTAATTTAAAGGAACTTTTTCTAAGTTTTCCTAATTGACATGCATCACATAAACTATCTACTTTAAAATTCATTTTAGGGAGACCTCTTAATAGATCATGTTTTGACAGTCTAGATAAGAGTTTGAAATTCAAATGTCCAAATCTATTATGCCAAATCCAAGGGTCACTTGTCCAAAAGACACAGGTTATCGTTTGAAACTTTCATACTAAGAATATAAATATTCTTTTTCCTAATTCCCTTAAATATTATGGTTGAATTATTATCTTCAATGTGACGCTTATCTTTTCAAATTTAATTTTATATCCTTTATCGCAAAGTTGAATAATACTTAGCAGATTATGTTCCAGATTCTTAACTAGCAAAACATTAGTAATAATAGGAATTTTAGAGTTACTGACTTTGCCGATGCCAATCACATATACTTTTGAATTGTCTCCAAAGTTAACCAGTCCTATGTCTTTGTATATTATATTATTCAGCATATCAGGGTTGCCAGTCATGTGTCTAGAGCATCTATCGAGTATCCATTTATTCTTTTTGAGCTGCACAATTTGTCCATTATGGATTGATTCCTTAACACCTATAAAGCATGTTTCCTGCAGATCATACGATTTCGGTAGATAATTTGAATTTGAATATTGATTATATGCAAACTCGAGAGACAATGATGATCTGAATATTTCTAAACTAGTATTAACAAGTTTTTTAAACATAGCCATTTTAAAAACTTTTTCAAAAATCATATTATGAAACTTTGAAAACCTTGCTCTGATACCAAATGTGAGATATGCGGAATACGGATCTTAAGGCTAGGATTAACACTAGAGGGAGGGTGAATAGTATTTTAAGGAATTGCTAAATCTTTTTGAGTTTATGTTAATTTGAACACAAATGTATGCAATATTCAGACATAGATATGATCACAGAAACAAACACAGATGCAGAAATAAAGTAAAAGCAATAAAGGAAAGAACACACCAGATTTTATACTGGTTCGGAGTTATCCTACATCCAGTCTTGCACACAAGTACGGATTTCCTTTCAAAAGCAATTGTACAATTACACCCTCGATTTCAAAGCCATGAGGTACACTACTCCAGATTCAGTATCCTCTGGGTAGAGATACTTGATTTCACGGGCAACAAGTTAACCCAATTGATTTCCAAGGCTACACTCACACCTTTTCTCACTTGATTGATTTCACATGCCACAATCACGCCTTTTCTCGCTTAGTTTATTACAAAGAATCCTATAACTTTGAATAACACTGAGATCTTGTTGAGATAGTGATAGAGAATCAAACAAGAGATGATCTAGTTAGATTCAATGTTGATTTCGGCAGAGTAATGGTAAAAATGTGTATAAAGAAATGTGGAAGAAGAAGAGGAGTGAAATTAGAGAAAACATGGATGCAAATTCGTTCAAAACTACCCTTGTTTATAGTAGAACAACAGCCATATCCATTCATGTAAGGATATGACTAATAGACACTTCCTTTGAAATTCAAATTTTAGAAATAAACTACTACCATGTCGACAAGGGGTACTTGAGGGTGTCAACGTGCCTAAGGTATTTTTGGTAATTTGCTTTTCTTTGAAAATAACTTATATCTTGTATTAAAACTATTTTAAACTTTATAAATATACTTAACTATAGTTAAAATAAATAAGTAAATATAGAGAATAATATTTTGATATATATATATATATATATATATAAAATTTTACTATAATTTTATATTTAAATCTAAGTATAAATATTAGAAATTAAATATATTATTATTAAATGATAGTTTAAAACTAATGATAATTTGATTTTGAAAATAAAGCTTATTTTGAGGCTAAAAGTATTTAAAACCAGGATAGATGTTTTTGAATCTTTTAAAAGGAAGGTTTTGAAATCATTTTGAAAACAAGATATAATTTTGTAAAAACATTTGAATAAAAGGTTAGCGGATACAAAACAATGTTCCACTAGATTTTCCGTAGGTTCTATCCTACTTAGGGTTCCATCCTTTAACTGGCTCGAAGTGGATTCCATTCCACGAATAAATTGGATTTTAAGATGCCAGTGCTTTTCTAGGAGTTTTAACAAAATTTCTAATTAGATTACTTATTATTGAAATCTTGAGCTCTTGATAATCTTGATACTCATGAGTCTTCAATCTTGATATCTTGAATCTCTATACTGCACAGTCTTCATTCTCGGTGCCTACATGGTTAAATCCTACATATACATATATATTTAAACTATAATGTTAGTATTTATATTTTATAATCTTATTATAAGGTTGTTGTCATCAAAACCATCATCTCAAGGACTAACAATCTCTCCTTTTTTGATGATGACAACCTTTGTTTATAAAATATTACTTCTATCCTAATAACTCCCCCTTAAACTATGCCTGACTATCCTATTTTATACTTCTCCCCCTTTGTCATCAACAAAAACTAACTCCAAACTATATAACTCCCCCTTAATATAATACTCTATGACATGTGATTATAATGATAGTGTTATCATAAATAATCAGCACTTGATTCTAAAACTAAAACTTAATCCTAAATTACTAACTATCCTAACTAAGATTCCATATACGATAATACTTATAATAGTGAGAAATTAAATATAAGAACACAAACTAATTATTAATTATATATTGTTTTATTTACATTTTCGTAGAGAACGTATGAAAGAACATACAACAATAGGAAAGAGAGAAAATAAACTAATGTGTGTCTTTGAAAATGGGAGATCTATGAACCGAACAATTTGGGTAGTGGAAACAGAAATTTCCACGTTGTTCGACTAGATTTCCATCCTTGTCAAAGCACACTTCGCCAACGCAAACGACTTTGTCGTCATCTTCGGCGTGCTCTTCTTCCATGAAGGCTTCTTCTTCTTCTTCTTCCTCGATGTCCTCTTGCACTTGATCTCCTGAAGTCTCTTCATCAATCAAGATCGGATTAGCATGATTGTGCATTAGAAAATTTTGCAAATTTCGAAGGATTTTTCCTTCCCGTTCTTGTTCTTTGGCCATTCTAAGTTGCACCACTTGAATTTTAGTCATTACTTGTAGTGCATCCTTCAAGGAATCCTCCATTTTCATCACTCGTGCTAGCATAGTTTGTTGAAATGGTCCAGGAGAAGGAGAAGGGAACGAAAAGGTTGAAATTTTTTTTGGTTTGGAAGAGGAGGCCAATGTTTTATTGATTTCAGAAGTTAACACAGAGAGAGAACATAAAAAATAATCGAAATTTCGAAACAAGAAGAATATATAACCACTTATTTGAATTTTGATAGGAAAATTTCAAAATAAAAAAAATCGTTATATGTCGACATGGTTAGGAGGGGGTTGTCGACATGATGCTTGATATTTTTACTATTTGATTTATTTTGATTTAATTTTTAATTATACTTTGTTATTTATATTTTATATTTCAGTTATTGAACAAATACCTAATTCTCTTCTTAATTTAGTAAATATAGATTCATTTAAGGGTTTTGTTAAGATATCAGCAATTTGATTCTTAGAATTGACATAATCGAGAGTAATTACTTCCTTACTTATATTATCTCTGAGAAAATGATGTCTGATATCAATATGTTTAGTTTGAGCATGATGAGTAGTATTTTTGGATAAATTTATTGCACTAGTGTTATCACAATAAATGGGTGATTTTGAGATATTTAAACCAAAATCTTTTAAAGATTGTTGCATATATATTACTTGAGAACAAGTCAAAGCAGCAGAAATATACTCTACTTCAGTTGTTGATAAAGAAACTATGGTTTGCTTTTTTACTAAACCAGGAAATCAGATAATGCCCTAAAAAGTGACAAGTTCCACTTGTACTTTTTCGGTCTGATTTACAACCAGCATAATCAGCATCACGGTAAGATATTAAGTCAAAAGAATCATTTTTAGGATTAAATAAGCCATAATCAAAGGTGTGTTTAACATATCTTATGATACATTTTACGGCTTTAAAGTGGGTCTCTTTAGGTTGAGATTGATATCTTGCACAGAGACAAACACTATGCATGATATCAGGTCTACTAGCAGCGATATATAGTAGCGATCTAATCATTCCTCTATATAATTTTTGATCTACATCTTTCGAGAGATCTCCTTTACTTAGGTACTCATTGGTTGCCATGGGAGTGGGTTTTCCACTTGCAGTAGTCAAACCAAATTTACTAACTAGGTCTTTAGCATATTTTTCTTGACTAATAAAGATACCATTATCTAACGTTTTATTTGTAATCCAAGAAAGAAGTTTAATTCACCCATATGACTCATCTCAAACTCTTTTGTCATTATTTTAGAATTTTTTTTATTCATTTCAAAATTAGTTGATCAGAAAATGATATCATCTACGTAGACTTGTACTAGTTGAATGTTATTTTTGTTTCTTTCAATAAAAAGAGTATTATCTACTTTACCAATTTCAAAGCTTGATTGTAATAAGTAAGATCTTAGTCTATCATACCAGGCTCTAGGAGCTTGTTTTAGACAATATAAAGCTTTCTTAAGTTTGTAAACATGATTTGGTAATTTTTCATTTTCAAAAAGTGGTGTTTGTTCAACATATACTTCCTATTTTACAAATCCATTTAAAAAGGCACTTTTAACAATCATTTGATATAATTTGAAATTATTATGATTTGCGAAAGCGAGTAGAATCCTAATGGCTTCTAATCTTGCTACGGGAGCAAAGGTTTCATCAAAATTTATTCCTTCTTCTTGACAATAACCTTGAGCGACTAACTGGGCATTATTTCTAACAACCTCTCCTTGTTCATTCATTTTATTTTTATAAACCCATTTAGTTTCAATTATAGTTTTATTTTTAGGTCTACGAACAAGTTCTCAAACATCATTTCTAGTAAATTGATTTAGTTCTTCTTGCATAGCCAAAATCCACGAATCATCAGCTGATGCTTCTTTTGGATTTTTGGGTTCAGTAGTTGATATAAAGGCTACATTGCTCATTTTACTTAATTGATTCTAGTTGTAACAATATATTGCATATCTCCTAGTATATTTTATATAGGATGATCTTTTAAAAGTTTAATTCTTTTATTAGGATGATTAATTTCATTATTAGTTTCAGTTGACTCTTGATTTTGAGTAATTAAATCCTCTTCATCGTTTGTATCTTCAAATTTTTTGAGATTTTCATCGAATGAAACATGCATTGTTTCTTCGATGGTGTTAATTCTTAAATTAAACACTTTATACGCTTTACTTTTACTAAAATATCCGATAGAGATACCTTTGCCAGATTTAGGATCAAATTTATTTAAGTTATCTTTTGTATTTAAAATAAAAATTTACTTCCAAAAATTCCAAAATAAGATACCTTAGGTTTTTTTTTGAAGAAGTTCATAAGATGGCTTATCTGTTAAAGGTCTAATTAGAATTCTATTTAAAATATAACAGGCGGTCACAACTGCTTCTGCCCAAAAATACTTTGGTAATTTACTATCTAAAAGCATAGTTTTCGCACACTTTTGAATCATCCTATTTTTACATTCTACTACCCCTTTTTGTTGTGGAGTTCTTGGAAATGAAAATTTGTGAGTTATTACCTTTTTATTGCAGAATTCCTCAAACTTTTCATTTTCAAATTCACCATCGTGATCACTACGGATGGTTATAATTTTTAGAGAAAATTGATTTTGAATCCTTTTTGTACAGTTCTTAAAACATTCAAAAGTATCACTTTTATGTTTCAAAAATATTGTCCATGTAAATCTAGAATAATCATCTACAATTACAAAAACATATTTACTATAATTTATTGACAGAATTTGAGATGGACCAAATAAATCAAGATGAAGTAATTCAAGAGGTTTTGAGGTTGAAATCGTATTTTTTAATTTAAAGGAACTTTTTCTAAGTTTTCCTAATTGACATGCATCACATAAACTATCTACTTTAAAATTCATTTTAGGGAGACCTCGTACTAGATCATGTTTTGACAGTCTAGATAAGAGTTTGAAATTCAAATGTCCAAATCTCTTATACCAAATCCAAGGGTCACTTGTATTTTCCAAAAGACACAGGTTTGAAACTTCCATACTAAGAATATAAATATTCTTTTTCCTAGTTCCCTCAAATACTATGGTTGAATTATTATATTCAATGTGACACATATCTTTTTCAAATTTAATGTTATATCCTGTATCGCAAAGTTGAATAATACTTTGCAGATTATGTTTCAGATTCTTAACTAGCAAAACATTAGTAATAATAGGAGTTTCAGAGTTACCGACTTTGCCGATGCCAATCACATATCCTTTTGAACTGTCTCTAAAGTTAACCAGTCCTCGGTCTTTGTATATTATATTATTCAGCATATCTGGGTTGCCAGTCATGTGTCTAGAGCATCTACTATTGAGTATCCATTTATTCTTTTTTATCTGCACAAATTTTCCATTGTGCATTGATTCCTTAACACCCATAAAGCATGTTTCCTGCACATCATACAATTTTGGTAGACAACTTGAATTTGAATATTGAATATATGCAAATTCAAGAGACAATGATGATCTGAATATTTCTAAACTAGTATTAACAAGTTTTTTAAACATAGCCATTTAAAAAAAAATTCAAAAATCATATTACGAAACTTTGAAAACCTTGCTCTGGTATCAAATGTGAGAAATGAAGAATATGGATCTTAAGGCTAGGATTAACACTAGAGGGGGGTGAATAGTGTTTTAAGGAATTACTAAATCTTTTTGAGTTTTTGTTAATTTGAACACAAATGTATGCAATATTCAAACACAGATATGATTACAGAAACAAACACAGATGCAGAAATAAAGTAAAAGTAATAAAGGAAAGAACACACCGGATTTTATACTGGTTCGGAGTTACCCTACATATAGTCCCGCACACAAGTATAGAGTTCCTTTCAAAAGCAATTGTACAATTACACCCTCTATTTCAAGGCAATGAGGTACACCACTACAGATTCACAATCCTCTGGGTAGAGATATTTGATTTCATGGGCAACAAGTTCACCGATTGATTTCCAAAGCTACAATCACACCTTTTCTCACTTGATTGATTTCACAGGTTACGGTCACACCTTTTCTCGCTTAGTTTATTACAAAAAAGACTACAACTCTGAATAACACTGAGATCTTGTTGAGATAGCGATAGAGAATCAAACCAGAGATGATCCAGTTAGATTCAATGTTGATTTCGGCAGAGTAATGGTAAAAATGTATATAAAGAAATGTGGAAGAAGAAGAGGAGTGAAATTAGAGAAAATATGAATGCAAATTCGTTCAAAACTACCTCTATTTATAGTAGAACAACGGCCATATCCATTCGTGAAAGGATATGACGAATAGACACTTCCTTTGAAATTCAAAATTTTGAAATAAACTACTACCATGTCGACAAGGTGTACTTGAGGATGTCGATATGCCTAAGGTATATTTGGTAATTTGCTTTTCTTTGAAAATAACTTCTATCTTGTATTAAAACTATTTTAAACTTTATAAATATACTTAACTATAGTTAAAATACATAAGTAAATATTGAGAATACTATTTTGATATATATATATATATATATATATAATTTTACTATAATTTTATATTTAAATCTAAGTATAAATATTAGAAGTTAAATATATTATTATTAAAAGATAGTTTGAAACTAATGATAATTTGATTTTGAAAATAAAGAGGCTAAAAGTATTTAAAACCAGGATAGATGTTTTTTATTCTTTTAAAAGGAAGGTTTTGAAATCATTTTGAAAACAAGATATAATTTTGTAAAAACATTTGAATAATAGGTTAGCGGATACAAAACAATGTTCCACTATATTTTTCGTAGGTTCCATCCTACTTAGGGTTCCATCCCTTTAACAGGCTCGAAGTGGATTCCATTCCACGAATAATTGGATTTTAAGATGCCAGTGCTTTTCTAGGAGTTTTAACAAAATTCCTAATTAGATTACTTATTATTGAAATCTTGAGCTCTTGATAATCTTGATACTCATGAGTCTTCAATCTTGATATCTTGAATCTCTATAATGTACAGTCTTCATTCTTGGTACATGCATGGTTAAATCCTGCATATACATATATATAAACTATAATGTTAGTATTTATATTTTATAATCTTATTCTAAGGTTGTTGTCATCAAAACCATCATCTCAAGGACTAACATTCTTGACTTTTCGGTTCCAGAGCCGGAGGGAGAGCCAGTGGAGGAGCCAGAGCCATAAGAAGAGTCGATAGAGGAGGAGCCAGAAGAAGGGTCGGTAGAAGTGGAGCCAGAAGAAGAACCGATGGAGGAGTACCTAGAGGAGGCGGAAGTGGAGGAAGAAGATCACGATGAGTGGTGGATGGGATTATGGGGAGATATGGAGCTTGCTAAAGGATGGATTACTGATGACGCAGAATCCATGTTGTTATCTGGTCCCTCAATAGAGGTCTCTTATGAGGAGAGCTCTCTCTGAGAGAGTCTAGGGTCATTTTGTTTAGTAAGTTCTTTTGTGTTGTTATTTTTTCTATCTAATTATTGTATATTTTCAGTACTTGGATGTTATATTTATCCAAGTTATGACTGCTAGTTTGGTGGGGTATCTTAGTGGATACGTTTGTTATGCAATTGGTATTCCTAGTATGTATGTTTGACTTATTCTGGTATGTTATATGCTGCAAGCTTTCCTTTAAAAAAAAATTCTTTATACTCCAGAAAATAGCTAGTAAGGGGTTAAGGGTTCTATTTAGACTTGTTTCTTCCTGGGTTTAGATTATGGTGAAATTTCGGGGTCGAAATTCATTTTTAGAGGGGAAGAATGTAATGACTTGAAATTTTATCGCTTTGATTTGTGAATATTTAATTTATTTTAAATATTCAATTAATGGTTTTTAAATAATTAAATAACTCTTTTTTATTTTATAACTAGTGGTAGGAAATTCATTTTTGGATTTTGTTTACATAAATAGGTAGTTTGATGGAAAACTAAAAATGTGACCGAAACCCGCTTTTCGGATTTTCAACTTTTATCGAACGAAAAGTTGTAGAAAGTTGTTATACCTTTGCAAATACTCTAAAACAAAATTTAAATGACTTTTTAAGTTATGAACACTTTTTTTATCAAATGAGAAAGTAACTAAATAAAATAATAATAAAAAGAAGAATCAAATATATTTAAATTTAAATATTGAACGATGGATTTGAAATTCTAAGATTCCTTAAGTACAAAAATTAACAAAGGTACATTGACCATTCAAAAATCCAACATATTTTAAAATGGTTAGTACATTGATGGCTTGGGAAATGATGGAATAGTTGAAAATGGGATTTAAGGGCATTTTATTTGTTTTATTTGTTTATTTCGTCTTATATATACACACTTCTCGTTATACATTTCATTTTTCATACTTCTTAACCTTTTAAAATTTTTGAAAAGTCACATCTTTTAGCTCAAAAATTTTCACTTCACTCCAAGATTAAAACTTGAAGCATTTCCAACCATGTGGAAGGTAAGATATTCAAATCTTTGTTTATTATTATCTTTTACGTAATGAATGTTGTGTAAAATTATTAGTAGCTTAGGAGTAATTTTTATATACTCATGTTTAGGTAATCATTTAAAAAACATATTTTGTTTTTGAAATAGAAGTTATACTTGCTGTAAATGGACATACACAGAGATATATGGACATAGTTCTTCCTCTTTCCATTTACTGTTCTATGAGGAAAAAAAATGAACATTCCATCTTAGATTCAAAAATCATTATCTTAAAAACCATTTAAAATTAGCCAAAACAATCAACTGTAAAGTTGTTCGTCTTAGTCTCTGGATTTTTTAAAGGTAGTCTTGGGTTTATTCATCGAGTAGAGTATGAGAACTTTATAGATTACAGTAAGTGGTTCAGTATTGACCATTTTTAAGCGAACTGGAATTGACGAACTGAGTATATGATCTCATTCTTCTTTGAAAATCTTGATTTTCGAAGCTGTTCGCATGATTTTATGGATTAGGGCTATGTCAAGGTAATAAGATGATCAATTTCTGATCATTTGGAAGTTTCTAACCATCAAAGGATATGAATGTGGAGTGATGGCGCTGGAGGCAACCTTAGATGAGTGCAGAGCCGTGGGATGTGGTCGCGTGGTTGTTAGTGGTTGGGGTTGCTCTTACGAGCTCGAGTTATGGTTTTAGGATCTTATATTGATGGGTTCGAAATTGGATCGATGGCGGTTGCTGGACGCGCCGAGTTCAATGTTTCTTGGCTTGGAGGTGCGGTTGTGTAGTGATGTTCGATGGTTGTGGTGGTAGAGGCTGGAAGTGGAGGAGGAGATGGTGATTGGTAGTTGATCTTAACTGGGTATGTTTCGATTTTGGGTTGGATGGGTTGGATTTCAAACGAGGCTACTGGAGTGGAGGACAACGGGTTAGGTAAGTCGAGCAAGGTAAGTGGAGTTTGGGCATGTGCTTGGATCGACGTTCGGTGGATAATGGCGGCGTGTCATGGCCTGCACGTGCACATTTGTGCATGAGTTTTCTTTTTTGGTTCCAAGCACTTGAATTTACAAATTGATTTAGGGATTTTGATTTGGGAGAAGAGCTTTGTATTGGGTTTGGGTAGTGGGTAAGGTTTGGGCTTTGGGTTATGGGTGGGCGGTTATTTTAAAAGTTTAAATGGTTAAACTAGGTTGTTAGTTTTAAAAAAGCTACAACTTACTCATTTTAGATCCGTCTAATCTGCAGCTTCTTGGACTAGACTTATATTGATGAGTACTACACTTTAATAAAAATGGTTGATTATTTTAATGAAGTATAACTTGATGATAATTTAATAATGGTAGAAAACAATTACGTAGTGTGCTAATTACATTTTACCACTGACATTCCATTAGCAGAATAAAATACTGCTATATTTAAATTGATAGATTATTTTGGAAATTTATTTAGCAAAATAAATCCATATTCTGCTATTTTATTAATTTGGAAATTTATTTAGCAAAATAAATCCATGTTCTACTATTTTATTAATTTGGAAATTTATTTATATGTCAGTTGATTTAGATAAATGATGTGTTATCGGTCGATTGTTAATTATGGATTTTATTTGCATATACGTGAGCTTATGTAAATATTAGTGATATGACTTGGAATGTTGAACTAAAATAAGTTGTAGCTTGTGTAAAGTGTCGTTGTGGTCACTGTACCTCTTTCCAAATTTAAAAAGTTATGGACTTAAATGAACTAAAATTTATAAAAATTCAAGTTTAATTATTTTATAAATGATGTTTAAGTTAATTAATGATTTTAATTATTTTATAAATGATGTTTAAGTTAATTAATTATTTTATGTTAATTAATTATTTTATTAATGATGTGTAAAGTTGATTATATATTTTATTTATGAAGTTTAAGTTAATTCATAATTACTTTATTTGATAATGTTTTTAGAAATTATTTATTTATTTATTTATTTATGAGGTTTAAAGACGATTAATTAATGAAATAAAGGGTTTTATAAATAATAATTTTTTTATAAAAGAGAATTATTAGTAAATGAAGGATTTATTAAAAAGAGTTTATAAATTGGGAAGAAATCTTGGAAACTGGAAAAGGAGTGTGGTTTATAAAACTTTGATTTTAAATAAATAAATATACGGGGATTTTGGAAACAATATAATTGATGTTAAACTTCGAGGTTGGAAAACTTCTACCTAGCTTGAAAGGTGCGAATGTCATCAAGACAAGATTTGAGAGGTAATAATAATACCCCAACTTGAACGGCTTCATTGTTATCCGAAGGACGGTTTTGGTTTGAAATCGAAGATTGATATTCAGCATATAAAATATTATTTCCATATACAAATTGGATCACTTACAAAAATCGATTATATGAAATTAACAAATAATCCTTCTTAATTATTGTGGTATGAAAGCATTCTTTCCATACTTAACACCGAAGGATAGTGGTTTGGTTTATAGTAAATAACGTTTTTAATGACATTTTTTTGATCCATTTAATATGATTTTGAAATAGAAAATCTTTCGTAAATGCTTGTGAATATACTTATACCATTGCATAAATATATGGTAAGGTCTTTCAAGTATAGAAAGTGAAATGGTTTAAGAATATACTTATACCAATGAGATAAGTATATGAATATTTTTGTAAATAATTTAAGTTATTTAAGTATTGAAGATTAATTAAATGAGGCTTATTTGTTGCCATGAAATTAAATCTATGTTTGATTGTTTGTTTATCTGATAGTTAAATAACCTGCTATCAAATTTTGACCAATTTTTAACTCTGGAAATATCTATAAGAAACATGAGAATTGTATGGTATAGTTATCTTCGGTGATGTTGTACTGTACATATAAAGTCATTATGTTCTTTTAGGACAAATGATAAAGAAATACGTCCACTTAAACGGTTAGGGAGTGATCCCTGCTCTTATGTATTGTGTGTTTATTTCCATAAGAACCAAAATTGAGTTTACCAAAAACTATCGATTGTAAATATATTTTCTCTCAAAAAGATCTTAATTTGAGACAGTAGAGATGGGTCGAATTTTTGGCATCTCATGATCTGGATATTTTGTATACTCCGGGGAAAGCGAATGTCGTGGCTGATGCTCTTAGTAGAAATGCGGTCTTATCTCTTTTGGAAGTCGTTCCATCTCTCCAAGAAATAATCGTTAGTAAGCAAATGGAGGATACATCTTTTGAGGAAATAATTCTTGGAACTACGGACGGGCGATATTCGGATTTCAAGATGGACGATCAAGGTGCTTTAAAGATTAATGGTCGTTTGTGTGTGCCTAATATTGATGGATTGAGGCAAGAAGTCTTAGCTGAGTGTCATCGCACCAAATTGAATATTCACCCGGGAATTTCGAAGATGTATAAAGATACGAGGAGAGTTTTCTGGTGGCCGAATATGAAGAGTGATGTAGCTGCTTTCGCAAATAGTTGTGCCATCTGCCAACAAGTGAAGGGAGATCAACAAAAGTTTGCTGGACTATTGCAACCTTTGGAAATTCCAGATTGGAAGTGGGAGATGATCTCGATGGACTTCATCGACGGTTTGCCTAAGACCAGGAAAGGAAATGAAGGGATATGGGTTATTGTACATCGTTTAACGAAGAGTGCCTATTTTATTCCGGTTAAGGCAACTCGTACTGCAGTTTCTGTGGAGGCCCTCCTTTCAAACACATAGATTTTTTTTTACATACAAAAGGAGTTCATCACTAAACCCTATTTCTACTATATTTGAATATTTAGATAAATTTCCAAAAAAATTTCCCAAGACCCTGGATTACCAATATAATCATATCAGTACACAAAACATATTAAGACAATTATATATTTGATGATATATAATTGTTTCCCTAATTTTTGTTCTACTTCAAGAAATATATTTTTGGGCAATTATAATACTTATATGTATAATACTGCAATGCACAGTGCCTTTTTTCTTTTTCCCATGGTTTCTAGATTTTCTGCCTAAATAAGTCTATTAACACTAAAATGGCATTTGATTGTTCTTATGATAGTTATCAAGTTCTTGTATGAAATAACTTCAAAAAAATTATACTTGCAGGCATAAACATTGGAACTAATTCCTATTTACCATTTCGGTTGAACAATTAAAGCCATATTGCATTTTTAAGTTCATCATGGTGCAGACTTAAGTACTTGGTGTTTTATTGAAAATACTTGAGTCTTTTGAGTGTTGCTAGGAGTTTTTTTTTGGTCTGGAAACACTTACACTTCATGAGTTGAAGTAAAATGGTTCCAGGCTACAAGAGTCTGACCCATGGCCATCTAGGCTGGCCATAGTCCCTCTTTTACCACTTTCAAACCCATATTCCTCATGTTAACAAACTTCTACAAAGATCTATTCCTAACACAAGCATGTTTCTGCCTAATTTAAATTCCTGGGAATGCATCCATTTACATTCAATCTATTAACCAAAAATACAATTACTTCCAGGTTTGTTTCCTCCATAATCTTTTTTTTAAATCAAACACCTCAGCTCTTTAATTTTCATAAATCACAATATAAATTTAGGCAATAAAAATCAGAGATTATCACATACACATATCATATTTATATGATATGTCCATCCCCTTGTTTCTCCAAATCAGACATTCATAAAATCAGTAGTTAACCAAATATTCTCAATAGTCATTCAAAATAGGTTTACTTAAGTACATATTTTAATCCAAATACTCAGAAAACTTCCTACAATTAACTTCAACTACAACATATAATCTGACTAATAAATTCATTAAAAAAAACTGCAAATTTGAAACTGGTTTCTTTTATTTATACTAGTAGCTAATGCCTTCTTCATCCATCAAGCCAACTTCAATTTCCTGTAGGCAATTCACTGAGCTGCCCCAATTTCATTGAGACACCCAGATGATTGCAAGGGCAACCAAAAGGGTCAGTTTTCACTGGTATGAGCGTTTATCAAACTTTATACTCGTATTCATAATTTTTGGTGAACATGCAATATCTACCTAATTTAGCAGGTTACATACTTTGCATATTACTGGTTAATGCCAAATGATACAAAGACACATTCATTCATTCAAAAAACACCCAGCAAATAATCAAAATAAATATATTATTCTAGATTCATTTTCCTCCATTTCTGAATAAGTAAACTCAGACTTTATACTCCCAATTTCACCCGGCAATTAATCAAAGCATAATATTCAAACTTGATTAATTTAATTCCATGTCTAGATATTTATAACCCAGATTTTTAAACCCCATTCTCCATTCATTTTATGGTCTTTAACTCCCTGTCAAATGAACACCATGTATGCATTGTGAAGGAAACTCCCAGGTTATCTAATTTATTCCAACACACAAAGGCCTCAGGGTGCAATTGCACCATGCATATACTTACTCCCACCTGAAGCAAGCAGATCATTGACTAACTCCCAAATGACCAATTTAATTTTTCTTTCATTCATTCATAGAGTTTATTAATTTAATAAATCCCCCTCCAGTTTCATCTTATTTTATTAAGCTTCCATTTATGAATTCAATCATAAAAACTTCTAATTTATTCATGTTTCAGAAAGGCATATTTACTTTTATACTTTCTGGTTCAGCCCCATATTCTCCATTTATTTTCCTTATTACAGAAAATACAACATGCCTATGGTTTTCTTAAAAATAATTTAAGCATCATGATCCTACTATCTTTCTTCTATATTATTGTGAATATATGGATAAGGGTTTTATTAAGGAAATCCCTCAAAAACCCAAAAATTCTCCTCTGACTTATGATATGAATATTTAGTTTCGTGCTTCATTCTCTAAGAAATAAATATGAGCTAGATCACTGTCTTGCTGCCTATTTCGTAAATAATTTAGGTCCATACTTCATAATAATAAAATAGAACAAAAATGCTCAAACCATTTTAACTTTGAAAACACACATACAGATTAAAACCCCAAACAAGAATGCACAAACAAACATCCATCTCACCCATAACAAATCATTTCAGAGATTTTAAATGATTTATAACATTTTAGGCTGCATATAAGAGAACTTAATTCCATTGCATACAAAGGGATAAATACTCACATACTGTTCTCTTTTTACTGCCTTAATCCCCTGAACAGCAAATCCTCCAAAGTTTCAAGCTAATGTTTCTCCTATTTTATTTTATTTTGTTTTGATCCCGAGAGAATGATGGATATGGTTATGTGCAGGTTTTTATAAAACCATTCTAGGGTTTAAGAAAAAAAATGGGTAATTCCCTGGATGCCCTTAGATATTCATGCACAAATCATTTCCCTGTGTGGTCCTTAATTGGGAATGCACACATCTGGTTACCTCAATTAGTTACTTCGGGAATCAAGCATTTTAAACACTTCATGCCATTTTCATGACTCTATTTTACTCATGCCATATGCATGTGACCCCTTGTTTTATTTTTATTTCTTCTAAGTTTAAAGAAACTGCAAATCCCCTTGTGTTTTCTACCTAACTACCATCTCCATTCAATCATGTGTACTATCATACATAATCATGTAATGTAAAAATCATTCACACTATGTTGTTTGCTTGAAATAAATATAAGATATAAAATTCACATTTGATCCTATATTTGTTTTTATTCTGCTTTTAGTTAAAACAACAACTCCTTATACACCTTTATGTGATAAAAATCACATATATCATGTTAATTGTTTCTAGCATAAATACATAAGACATTTAAGCCTTATATTAAACTCCATTTTATTCTGTCTTTAAATAAAACATAAAACACCCCATATATTAAATATATGTATTTGTATAATTCTTTGGACATGGAATTATATTTTTTTTAAGTCCAAATTTTTAATCACCTTAACTCCTTGCATTTTATCAAATAGAAACTCCTATGCACATTTTATTTATTTATTAACAAGCTTTTCTATTTTAATGCATCTTTTATTTTTATTATTTCAGAAATTCTTAAAATAAATGTGACTTTCATATTATTTTATTTTAGGGTCATTACATACCCTCCCCCTTAAAGGAATTATGTCCCCATAATTCCTTCTAATTCTCCAAATAAAAGCACTAATCCATAGCCTGTTTTAACTCCATAACCCCATACTCACATTTTATGAAGCAAGCAATATATATAAAAATATTCAGAAAGCCATCATAAAGCTACTTAAACATACCTCTCCATCAGAAAACAAATTGGGGTATTTAGCCCTCATTTTGTCTTCAACCTCCCATGTACAATCATTGGTGTCCAAGCTCCATTAAATTTTCACCAGTTTGATCACCTTGTTTCTCAACCTCTTTTCCTCCTTAGCAACAATCCCCACTGGCTCATTTGCATAGATCAAGTTCTTATGATTTGAATTTGAGTAGGTGACTCTAAAATTGCTCCTTCATCATGTACCCACTTTCTCAATTGAGAAACATGAAATACTGGATGTACACCACTCAATTCTTCTGGTAACTTAAGCTTATAGGCCATAGCACCAATTCTCTGTATGACTTCATATGGTCCTACAAACATTGGTGAGAGCTTACCAGATTTCCCAAACCTGAACACCTTCTTCATTGGTGATACCTTCAGAAAAACATACTCTCCTACTTCAAACTCCATTGGCTTCCTCCTTCTATCTGCATAAGACTTTTGCCTTGATTGTGCTGCCTTCATCCTATGCCTAATTAATTCAATCATGTTGGAAGTTTCTTTAACATGATCTGGCCCCAATATTACACCCTCTCCCACTTCCAACCAACAGGCAGGAGACATGCAGGGTCTCCCATACAAGGCTTCAAAGGGAGCCATTCCTATTGTTGACTGATAGCTATTGTTGTAAGTGAATTCTGCCAAGTGGATATGATCCTCCCAATTACCCCCAAAATCAAGCACACATGCTCTCAGTAAATCCTCCAATATTTTATTCACTATCTCTGTCTGCCCATCACTTTGAGGATGGTAGGCAGTGCTTAAACAAAGTTGAGTTCCCATTGCTTCTTGGAAGCTCTCCCAGAATCTTGAGGTGAACAAAGTGTCTCTATCACTTACAATGGTCTTTGGTATGCCATGTAACCTCACCACTTCCTTAATAAATAATTGTGCAAGCCTATGTGCATTTCTGTCTGACCTGACAGGGATAAAGTGAGCAGACTTGGTTAGTCTATCAACAATTACCCATATACTATCATTACCTTTCTTAGTTCTAGGCAAACCGTCCAAAAAATCCATGGAAATACTTTCCCATTTCCACTGAGGTACCTCCAAAGGTTGCAACATGCCAAAGGGCTTTTGATAGTCTGCCTTGATTTGTTGACAGGTTAAACACTTTGCCACATATTTTGCCACTGCTTGTTTCATTCCTGGCCACCAGTAGCTCCTTTTCAAATCATGATACATTTTAGTGCCACCAAGGTGTATGGTGTACTTGGTTTTGTGATGCCCATTCATGATTTCTTCCTTTAATTCTGCAAAGTATGGTACACAAAGCTTTTCATTTTTCCTCAAATATCCCTTGGGATCTATTTTAAAATTCTCTAACTCAATGTTATTTAATAACATTTCTTTCTTCTCCTTTAAATTTTGATCTTGATCTTGCATGCCACCAATTTTCTCCACCAGGTAAGATTTCACTGTGATTAATCCCAATGTACCATACTCCACCATATCACCATGCTCTTCACTCCATCCTTGCTATATATATCTGCCTCCCCAAGCACTGCAAGGTCTTTAAACTCATCAATCATCAAACTTTCTAATCTAATATGATTTCTACTCAAAGCATCTGCCACTCTATTAGCTTTTCCAGGGGTGTACAAAATATCTAGATCATATGCAGCTAGAAATTCCACCCACCTTGCTTGCCTCATATTCAAATCTTTTTGAGAAAATAAATACTTCAATGCTTGATGATCTGTGAATAATTCGAATTTTGCCCCAAGCAAATAATGCCTCCAAAGTTTTAATGCAAACACTATTGCAGCTAATTCTAAATCATGAGTTGCATATTTGGTCTCATTAGGTTTAAGCTGTCTTGATGCATATGCCAACACCTTGCCATGTTGCATGAGCACTGCACCTAACCCAGACCCACTAGCATCAGTGTATACAACCATTCCTTCATTTACCTCTGGGATTTTCAAGACAGAAGCCTCCACCAATGCTTGCTTCAATTTTTCAAAGGCTTGATCACACTGCTCAGTCCACACATATGGTTGGTTCTTCTTTGTTAGCTTGGTCATTGGTGTGGCTATTCTTGAAAAATCCTTGATGAACCTCCTATAGTACCATGCCAATCCTAAGAATGATCTCACCTCAGTCACTATTTTGGGTCTACTCCATGATTGAACTGCAATGACCTTGCTTGGATCCACACTCACCCCTTGCTGTGACACTATGTGTCCTAAGAATTTCACTTCATGTTGCCAAAATATACACTTTGAATACTTGGCTTTTAATTCATGTTCTCTAAGCCTGGATAATACTAAATGTAGGTGCATAGCATGATCATTTTCTGACTTTGAATGAATTAATATGTCATCTATAAATACCAAAACAAATTTATCCAAAAAGTCTCTAAAAATTCTATTCATCAAATCTACAAAATAGGAGGGAGCATTGGTTAAACCAAATGGCATTACTAGAAATTCACAAAGGCCATATCTTGTGTTAAAGGCTGTGTACTCAATGCTTTCCTCTGCAACCTTCATTTGATGAAATCCAGAGGCTAAGTCTAGTCTTGAAAATATTTTAGCTTCATGCAATTGATCAAATAGATCATCTATTCTAGGCAGTGGATACTTATTCTTGATGGTCACCTTATTTAAATCCCTATAATCCACACACATCCTCATTGTTCCATCATGCTTCTTGACAAAGAGCACTGGGGAACCCCAACTAGAACAGCTTGATCTTATGAACCCCTTCTCTTCTAATTCTTCTAGTTGGCGTTTAATTCCACTAACTCTTTTGGACCCATTCTATAAGGCTTCTTAATGATTGGGCTAGTTCCTGGCATTAATTTTATTTTGAATTTAACAGGCCTGTTTTGAGGAATTCCCCTCACTTCTCCAACACATCTATATATTCATTGACTACTGGAATTTCCTCTATTTTTAATTCCTTTTGAATTTCATTAATACTCCAGATTTTATTAAAACATGTATTCTTTGCTATTTCACTTAGAATTGTAATTCTTTTGCCTTCATTTATCTCCAAATAAATAGTAAGATTTTCTAAATTTAAAATTGCTTTGTTTTTCATTAACAATCCACCCCCAAAATAACCCCAATACCAGGATAATTTAAATTATATAGATCTGAATTAAATTCATAACCCCCTATAATTAATTTCAGACCCATACACTTCATCCCTAACATACAATAACTCCCTATGGGGCTGTGTACAGTTAAGGGTTGATCAATAGAAACACAAGCAAGTGCTAACTTCTTTACAATTTCCAGAGATATTAGTGAATGTGAGGCACCAGTGCCATATATTACTAATATTGGTTGGGTATGGATTAAAATTATACCTTCAAGTTGCCCGACATTTCCAGTGTTGTTTGCTGCCAAAGCTCCTACCCTTGTTGTTCTTCTATTAGTCTCTGGGCAATCCTTCTTTAGATGACCCATCCTTCCACAATTATAGCAGCCTCCTCTAGGTATTTTAGGGTCAGGGCATTGGTTGCTATAATGTCCATCTTTTCCACAACTAAAACAATGAGTGAGTTTCTTGCTTTCAGGTGCTACTGCTCCTTCCTCTTTCTTAACTCCTTTGTTTGCATTTTTCTTGTCATAAGGTTGCACCTTGTTCTGACCTCCCTTCTTCTTATTGAACTTCATGTTCCTGAATTTATCTCTTGTGGTGTCATGTTGCTCAAATGAGAGAGTTAGATCAATTACTTGATCAAAGGTTTTATCCTTATATGGCAACATTGCCCTTGATAGACTAGGGTTCAAGCCTTGAATGTACCTTGCATTCTTTGCTTCTTCATTCCCTATTAACACCATTCCATACTTAGACAATCCTTTAAATTTCTGAGTGTACTCATTCACACTCATGCCTCCTTGCCTTAATCTAATAAAGTCTTCTAGCGGTGTGGCCTTGGCAGATGCTGGGACAAACCTAGCCTTAAGCATGACTTTGAATTCATCCCAAGTGATATTATTCTCTGGCCTTCCTACTATCACAACCTCCCACCAATCCAGTGCAACCCCCTTCAACCTCCTTGAAGCTATCTGTCTCTTCCTTTGGTCATTGACTTGCATATCCGCAAAGACTCTCTCCATAGTTCTTATCCAAGTTTGAACACCCATAGCTCCTTCAGTGCCTTCAAAATCCTTTCCTCTCAAATTGGTGCATGTCTTAAGCAGTTTGGAGAGCTCCTCATAAGGGTTATCATGCCTTGGTGCTACTCCATCTCTCAAAGCTCTCACAAAATCCTCCGTGTTTATCACAGGTGGCTCACGTGATGGTCCTGCACCTGTGTGATGTCTTGCTCCTACCATATTGCTATAAATATGATTTTTATGTTAGTTTTTTTACCCCCCATCATTTATTTATTTTGGTGTCTTTACTTTGTTTATTTTATTCAGACATAAAACAAAAGCATCCAACACCGATAATTCAAACAATGCATTCAAACATCCATATGCATACAATAATATTTACTATGTTATTTAAAACATATCTTTGATACCAAACTGTGAAGGCCCTCCTTTCAAACACATAGATTTTTTTTTACATACAAAAGGAGTTCATCACTAAACCCCATTTCTACTATATTTGAATATTTAGATAAATTTCCAAATATTTTTCCCAAGACCCTGGATTACCAATATAATCATATCAGTACACAAAACATATTAAGACAATTATACATTTGATGATATATAATTGTTTCCCTAATTTTTGTTCTACTACTAGAGATATATTTTTGGGCAATTATAATACTTATATGTATAATACTGCAATGCACAGTGCCTTTTTTCTTTTCCCATGGTTTCTAGATTTTCTGCCTAAATAAGTCTATTAACACTAAAATGGCATTTGATTGTTCTTATGATAGTTATCAAGTTCATGTATGAAATAACTTCAAAAAAATTATACTTGCAGGCATGAACATTGGAACTAATTCCTATTTACCATTTCAGGTTGAACAATTAAAGCCATATTGCATTTTTAAGTTCATCATGGCGCAAACTTGAGTACTTGGTGTTTTATTGAAAATACTTGGAGTATTTTGAGTGTTGCTAGGAGTTTTTTTTTTGGTCTGGAAACACTTACACTTCATGAGTTGAAGTAAAATGGTTCCAGGCTACAAGAGTCTGACCCATGGCCATCTAGGCTGGCCATAGTCCCTCTTTTACCACTTTCAAACCCATATTCCTCATGTTAACAAACTTCTACAAAGATCTATTCCTAACACAAGCATGTTTCTGCCTAATTTAAATTCCTGGGAATGCATCCATTTACATTCAATCTATTAACCAAAAATACAATTACTTCCAGGTTTGTTTCCTCCATAATCTTTTTTTTTTTTAAATCAACCACCTCAGCTCTTTAATTTTCATAAATCACAATATAAATTCAGGCAATAAAAATCAGAGATTATCACATACACATATCATATTTATATGATATGTCCATCCCCTTGTTTCTCCAAATCAGACATTCATAAAATCAGTAGTTAACCAAATATTCTCAATAGTCATTCAAAATAGGTTTACTTAAGTACATATTTTAATCCAAATACTCAGAAAACTTCCTACAATTAACTTCAACTACAACATATAATCTGACTAATAAATTCACTACAAAAAACTGCAAATTTAAAACTGGTTTCTTTTATTTATACTAGTAGTTATTGCCTTCTTCATCCATCAAGCCAACTTCAATTTCCTGCAGGCAATTCACTGAGCTGCCCCAATTTCATTGAGACACCCAGATGATTGCAAGGGCAACCAAAAGGGTCAGTTTTCACTGGTATGAGCATTTATCAAACTTTATACTCGTATTCATAATTTTTGGTGAACATGCAATATCTACCTAATTTAGCAGGTTACATACTTTGCATATTACTGGTTAATGCCAAATGATACAAAGACACATTCATTCATTCAAACAACACCCAGCAAATAATCAAAATAAATACATTATTCTAGATTCATTTTCCTCCATTTCTGAATAAGTAAACTCAGACTTTATACTCCCAATTTCACCCAGCAATTAATCAAAGCATAATATTCAAACTTGATTAATTTAATTCCATGTCTAGATATTTATAACCCAGATTTTTAAACCCCATTCTCCATTCATTTTATGGTCTTTAACTCCCTGTCAAATGAACACCATGTATGCATTGTGAAGGAAACTCCCAGGTTATCTAATTTATTCCAACACACAAAGGCCTCAGGGTGCAATTGCACCATGCATATACTTACTCCCACCTGAAGCAAGCAGATCATTGACTAACTCCCAAATGACCAATTTAATTTTTCTTTCATTCATTCATAGAGTTTATTAATTTAATAAATCCCCCTCCAGTTTCATCTTATTTTATTAAGCTTCCATTTATGAATTCAATCATAAAAACTTCTAATTTATTCATGTTTCAGAAAGGCATATTTACTTTTATACTTTCTGGTTCAGCCCCATATTCTCCATTTATTTTCCTTATTACAGAAAATACAACATGCCTATGGTTTTCTTAAAAATAATTTAAGCATCATGATCCTACTATCTTTCTTCTATATTATTGTGAATATATGGATAAGGGTTTTATTAAGGAAATCCCTCAAAAACCCAAAAATTCTCCTCTGACTTATGATATGAATATTTAGTTTCGTGCTTCATTCTCTAAGAAATAAATATGAGCTAGATCACTGTCTTTCTGCCTATTTCGTAAATAATTTAGGTCCATACTTCATAATAATAAAATAGAACAAAAATGCTCAAACCATTTTAACTTTGAAAACTCACATACAGATTAAAACCCCAAACAAGAATGCACAAACAAACATCCATCTCACCCATAACAAATCATTTCAGAGATTTTAAATGATTTATAACATTTTAGGCTGCATATAAGAGAACGTAATGCCATTGCATACAAAGGGATAAATACTCACATACTGTTCTCTTTTTACTGCCTTAATCCCCTGAACAGCAAATCCTCCAAAGTTTCAAGCTAATGTTTCTCCTATTTTATTTTATTTTGTTTTGATCCCGAGAGAATGATGGATATGGTTATGTGCAGGTTTTTATAAAACCATTCTAGGGTTTAAGAAAAAAAATGGGTAATTCCCTGGATGCCCTTAGATATTCATGCACAAATCATTTCCCTGTGTGGTCCTTAATTGGGAATGCACACATCTGGTTACCTCAATTAGTTATTTTGGGAATCAAGCATTTTAAACATTTCATGCCATTTTCATGACTCTATTTTACTCATGCCATATGCATGTGACCCCTTGTTATATTTTTATTTCTTCTAAGTTTAAAGAAACTGCAAACCCCCTTGTGTTTTCTACCTAACTACCATCTCCATTCAATCATGTATACTATCATACATAATCATGTAATGTAAAAATCATTCACACTATGTTGTTTGCTTGAAATAAATATAAGATATAATATTCATATTTGATCCTATATTTGCTTTTATTCTGCTTTTAGTTAAAACAGCAACTCCTCATACACCTTTATGTGATAAAAATCACATATATCATGTTAATTGTTTCTAGCATAAATACATAAGACATTTAAGCCTTATATTAAATTCCATTTTATTCTGTCTTTAAATAAAACAGAAAACACCCCATATATTAAATATATGTATTTATATAATTCTTTGGACATGGAATTATATTTGTTTTAAGTCCAAATTTTTAATCACCTTAACTCCTTGCATTTTATCAAACAGAAACTCCTATGCACATTTTATTTATTTATTAACAAGCTTTTCTATTTTAATGCATCATTTATTTTTATAATTTCAGAAATTCTTAAAATAAATGTGACTTTCATTTTATTTTATTTTAGGGTCATTACAGTTTCCCTGGCAGAAATTTTCTTGAAGGAGATAGTCAGATTGCATGGTGTTCCTGTCAGCATAGTAAGTGACCGTGATCCTATTTTCACTAGCAAATTCTGGGAAGCTCTGCAATCAGCAATGGGAACAAGTTTGAGATTAAGTACAGCTTATCATCCTCAGACGGACGGACAAACGGAAAGGTTTAATCGAATTCTGGAAGATATGCTGCGAGCTTATGTATTGGATTTTGGTGGATCGTGGGAAGACCATCTTCATCTAGTGGAATTTTCTTATAATAACAGCTACCAAGCGAGTATTAAGATGGCTCCTTATGAAGCTCTGTATGGAAGACCGTGTAGATCCTCATCTTGTTGGATTGAATCGAATGATCGACTTGTACTCGGACCCGATCTAATTCGTGAAGCTTCTACGAAGGTTGTGCTTATCAAGAAAAGGATGAAAGCTGCTCAAGATCGTCAGAAGAAATATGCAGATAAGAGACGAAGACCATTGGAATTTGAGATCGGAGATTTAGTTTTTATCAAAGTTTCCCCGATCAAAGGTGCTATAAGATTCGGAAAGACGGGAAAACTTGCTCCGAGATATATTGGTCCATTCCGAGTGTTGGAAAGAATTAGAACTGTAGCCTACAGGATTGAATTGCCTGAACGGATGTCTGGAATTCACAATGTATTCCATGTGTCTCATTTAAGGAAATTTGTTCATGACCCATCATTGGTGGTAGAACCAGTTGTTCAGGAAGATTTAGAAGTTGAACCCAACCTGACTGTGGTTAGAAATCCTATTCAGATTATAGATCAAGACGAGAAGCAACTCAGGAACAAAGTAGTGAAACTCGTCAAGGTGCAATGGAGTGAGGATCCTAGAGACTGTACCTGGGAAACTCTTGATAAAACCACTTCGAAACGACTTAAGCGTTTGAATCAAAGACGATTGAATCGAAGACGGAGTTCTTTAAAGTGCAAGGGCTGCTTGCTAATATTCATAAGGATGTAGTAGAAGTAGTACATTCGGTTTGTTAAACAACTTGTATGGATGAATGCTGACATTACATTGTTGCTTGTAGTAGAAGTAGTAACAATTTAAATGTTTCGGTTATCTTGAGGTAAAAACCCATCCATGTTTATATACGGCGTGGTTTTATGAGATACCTTTATTTTTAAAAGGTTTTATAACATATAACAACCCATTTGATTTGAGTTTTCATACTGGTTAACGGGCCGATCCAGGTGTTATTTTGTTATAATACTCGGGTCAGACCGTGTATTTTTCAGAGTTAGCTTTGGATGCTTTGAAGTTTTAAGAGACGAGTTGGATGCATCCAAGATGTATTTCCGTATTTTTTTTGCTGTGTTTCTTATTGGTATTTATCAACATTTGTAAGGACAGACTGTTATAACTGTCCAGGCTGATGATATGTTAGACTCTGGTATTGTTGAATATTAAAGCTATTCTTCTGTAAAGATAATTGGTATATTATATGTTACTCGTCACGATGTGGGATTCCATTCTGTCTTTATTTCTTTCTTTCACCCTAACAATCTGTCTTTTCGGCACTTGAATATTCGACACGTGAATATCGTGGGTGCATTAGTACCGACTTCCGAGGATCGAAATAGCGAATCGTCAAAATAAATATTCGAGGATACAATCTATTTGCTATCGAGATCATCTATGAAAAATATTGGACCAACCTAGACTCATAAGTCATTTAAAATCCTATATCAACATGAGCCACTATGTCTGTGTGTTTAAATATGAACTTATGTCTGATATTAGGGGGCTACAAATGGTGCTAAATAAAAGAGGCTATTGATCATAGCTTACACACACACACATACACACACGTATATGTATGTATGTATGTATGTATGTATGTATGTGTGTGTGTAGAGACACACACATGTAGCCGTGATTGAAAATGCAAATTTGAAGAAGGTAGAAGTCTCGGATCAATTCAATTTTTTGCATAAATGTTCTCGGTTGCACATAGGCTATACTTGAAATTTTGTTTCATCTCAAAATATTTTGGTACAGGAAGACGAAAGAGAACCACAAAGAAATGCAGATAACGGATGAGCCACCATGAATTTGGAGTTAGAAAGAGAAGAAACGAGCTAAATGCGGATCTAATTTCTCTTTTTCTTTACTTCATAATACCGCTAAACGGGTCGATGGACTGATCTAGTGTTTTTTTTTAGCTACTTACTTATATTATTGGAATAAATCGATGTCGTACTTTTTTTCCCCGCTATTTTAAGAAAATGTACTTCAAATTAAGGCAGAAGTTAAATTCAAACGTCAAATTCGTCATTCATGGAATAATATCCTCATTATTTCATTTCCCTTTGCAGAATAATACTTTGAGACCGAAAAGGATTGAGAATGTAGCATAGTTAAATCTGAACCGTAGAGTTCAACGCAACTATTCGGTAAAAATCCAAACTAGAGCCACCAAATGGCAGCATACAAAATGCATGAGCCGCTGTGTCGGTCCACTAAATGCTGACCTTTCCCGCTATAATAAAGGCACGTGATTTCACTCATCCAAAATAAATAAGCACTCGACTTCTTCTGGGCTCCATTTTTATTCTCTCTTTCGTTGGACCCCATTTTTTTTCAATTTTTCCCTTATTTTTGCCTGCTTTTCATGCTCCAATTTATACGCCCATTCATCATCAAATACCAAACCATTTCCTTTCCATTTTACAATTGCGTTACTTTACTAATTTCTCTTCTTCTAGTTTTTGAATTTGAGTTGGAGTAGTTGGTTCATGCTTACATCTGGCGGCCATTTATTTAAAACTGTTTATTTTAAAATAAGACAAGTTAATGATCATTGTATCTGTTACATTTTGTTAATACAAGTTTGAAAATTCCTCTTTCACTGCTTTTGTTCTCTTTGAACACTAAGTTGTTTTATATAGTTACCGAGTTCTTTTGCGTAGAACTCGTACTATTTGATCTTTGAATTTTCGTTTGGGAGAAAAATATGACGGTCGAGAAAGAAAACAAAGCTGAAGAAGAAATCAACAGTTGTGTGTTAGTCGGAATTCAAATTGATGAAAATGGAAAGGAGTTACTAAATTATGCTCTGAATAATGCAATTGAAGAAGGAGATAGAGTTGTTGCTCTTTATATTTCGCGCAGTTCAGGTAATTTAATCTCCACAAAATTTACGTTTTTCTTACTATAATCATGATCATTTTTTGATTTCCTATTGCTGAATCTACTTTCAGATCTTGGTACGAGCACTCAAACCTCGATTAAAGCACTAAACAACTTTTTAGTAGAGTTTGAAGAACTCTGTAGGTCGAAAAAGGTTAGCATTTGTGTACTTTCTTCCTTCCTCAAATTATACGATTTGTTGTTTAATCCCTATGATTTTAATGGAGTTTAGGTTACTCTTACCGGTCGCGTTGCTCGAGGAATTTCTATAAGAAGAACAATAGTTAAAGAGGCAGCACAATGTAACGCAAAAAAGGTTATTGTAGGAAGAAACACAAATATTGCTCTTGGGTAATTCATTTATTTACCTTCTTAATGATTATTTTACCTAAGAACTATCAGAAAATATTCCAGTAATTTCTGTGAGTTATATTGACATCCTTTCAGATGCTCTGCATCAGTGGCCAAATATTGTTTGAAAAAATTACCCCCTACGACTACTTTAATTGCCTTCCACAATGGAGAAGTTTTTCTTCAGAGATTGTCCCAAAAGCCTTCTCATCAAGGTATGTTCTTTTATTATTATTACTATTATTTTGTTTCTCTTTTTTTTTTCTTTTTTTTTGTTTGAACCTGAAAATTCGAAATTTCTCCTACTTTTGATCTCTTATTTTTGAGTTTGACTATTACATATGAATCTGTTACTGATATTGCCAAAGAATATGTTTTTAATTAATTTTTGATTGTTGCAAAATAGCCGAAACTCCAAAGCAGAATCTTGGAAGTATACTGCATCCCAACATTGGCTTATCCGCCGAAGACAACGATGAATATGAAAATGATAGGTGTCTTATTGTAGTAAGAAAACAACCTGAAATAAAACCTGGTTGGCCATTACTAAGGAAAGCAATAAATGCAAACATGGAAACGTCAAAAGAAACCGAAGCTCGTAAAATGTCAGTGGTTCAATGGGTCATGAATTTACCTGATCGATCATCATTGTCTGTTAAATCCCCCACTTCAGATTTAATTAACGAGTTGGAAACCATTCTCAGTAAAAATTCCTCCACTTGCAAATGGTTTCAGTATGAGGAGTTACAGCTTGCTACCAACTATTTTTCAAAAGGTCCCTTTCCACCAATCTCAATTTTGACATGTTTCTTTAAATCTTTTGTTGTTATAATTGTTTTTGTGATATTTTGAACAGATTATTTGATTGGAGAAGGCGGTAGTAGTCGAGTTTACAAAGGATGTCTTGCTAATGGAGAGAAAATAGCTATCAAGCTATCGAAGTTATCGAATGAAACATCCAAAGATTTTCTTTTGGAAGCTGATATAATTACTAAATTGCAACATGAACGTATTGTTCCTTTGTTGGGAATTTGTGTTGAATGCAATACGTTTCTTTCGATCTATGGTTATTTCTCCAAAGGAAGTTTAGAAGAAAATATACATGGTAAGATTTAAATATATCTGTTTCATTATCACAAATATCTTAAAATTTCAAGGGTAAATATATTTGTTTACTTTGGAAAAATTACAGGAAATAAAGTAAAAACTCCATTAGCCTGGGATAAAAGATTTAAAATAGCAGTTGGTGTAGCCGAAGCATTGAATTATTTGCATACAGGTTCATCTGAATCAGTTGTGCATAGAGATGTTAAATCTTCAAATATTCTTCTTAATGACAAATTTGAACCCCAGGTAGAAATACATTCAATTCAATTACCGGTTTTGATTTTGAAATTACCTCATATGTATTAAACGAGGAACATTACATGTGTGTAGTTGTCTGATTTTGGACTAGCAGTATGGGCACCAAAGAATCCATCGTCTCAGACTCAAAGTGACATTGTAGGAACATTTGGGTATGTCATTTTGTTAATTTTATCTCTATATTAGTATCGGTTGCTATTTAATTGACAATGTACGTTTGAATTTCGGTAGATATCTTGCGCCTGAATATTTCATGTATGGTAAAGTTAGCAGTAAGATCGACGTCTATGCATATGGTGTTGTTTTGCTTGAATTATTGACTGGTAGAAAACCAATTTCTGATGACAGTCCTAAAGGCCAAGAGAGCTTAGTTATGTGGGTAAGATATATATATTTCTTGGTATTTTAAGTCTGAATAGCTTTAATTTTGTGCATGTTGTTAATGTTATATAGGCCATACCAAGACTAGAAAAAGGAGATCTGAGCGAGTTTTTGGATCCAAACATTAATGGAAATTTTGAAGAGAAGCAAGTAAGAAGAATGATAAAGGTTTCATCCCTATGCATTACACGCACAGCACGACTTAGGCCACAAATGAGTCAGGTTCTCAGCCTTCTGAAAGGGGAAGAGGAGGTTCAGACATGGCTAAACTCCAAATCGATCATGGAATGCCAAGATGAAGAAGCATATCCTAGTTCAAGCATCGGATCGCATTTGGAATTGGCTTTGCTTGATGTCGAAGAAGATGATGCTTCTGAAATTAGCTTCGAACAGAACCAACTTAACTCTTTGGATGATTACTTGAGAGAAAGATGGAGCAGATCTTCCAGTTTCGATTAGCTGTTTACTGCGTGCAAATGAATTGTGTATGTACATACAATGAGCACAGTTCATTTTCTTCTTCTTTTCATTTTGAATGAATATTGAATTTTGAACTGAGTTGATGCCACCTAGGTAGAGGGAGTGCATATTGTGTGGAACAAAAAAAAATGAATAAAAAGTGAAGTGTATATTAGTATCAAAGGTGAGAATATTAGATATTTAGAAGTAAAAAGTAGCGGTTGTTTGATTCAATAGTGGGGGCTGACATTATTGCATGCTTTACATAAAGGGATTGGTCGGCTTGTTTTCAGCTATTATCATTTTATATACGATTTTATCATTAGCCATGATGGGGACATGATAAGATTATCATCGACTTCAATAGGTTATCAAGTCTGAAGTCGCAAGTCCTATACGAATTTATATAATCCATGTCTGACGCAGGTCAAAAAGTGTTTCGAAGTCGTCTTAGAAATACCATGGAATAATTCAGAGAAAGTAACGGTGACCCTTCGTTTGGAAGCGAGTTGGAATGGAATAAAAGTTTTTTGGACTATGTGGAAATGTAGTCACCGGTAAACATCCCGTCACCTCTGCCCAGGCATAAATCTCCCAACCGACAAATGTTAATGAACGAGTTAGACGTTGGTGCTGCCAATTTAAACTAGGAGATTGGTGAAGGTACCCAATTTTAAATCGGAGGCTATTTTTTCAATTTTCGTGAACTTGGTACAGGGCACACCTAAAACTATTGTCCTCCTAGCAAAATAAAAATAAAAATCCTTGGGGGTTACTATTAAATATTTCTCGCATGTTGGTGTTTTTTATACTCATGCAAGTGTTTAATTTTACAACTATTTAACACATAAGACTATGAATATTTGGTCCATATATTGTCGCATATAAGTGTTATATAGGAAATAGTTATTGTTTGTAATCTACGATATTGTGATGAAGTTAATAATAATAATAGGATCAAAAACTAATACCAAACAATTAATATTGAATAAATGAACCAACATCACCACATAACCTACAAACAGATAATAAAACTGATACCGCTGTTACTACAAATTAAATCGATACTTTAAATGAAACTTGAAACGTTACTATATACCTAAAAAATAACAAAACTAATATTGCTTATACTACAAAACCGATACTCAAATTAATGCACAAAAGCGCAGAAAAAGGAGAAGGGAAAGGGCGTGGAGGAAGCTCTCTGCGTCCGTTTCGCCCGACGATTGACAATTAGCGCCTGGGCCTCGGCCCGGGCACCACGACCAATTCTATGCTAAACCAATATACTTATATGATCAAGTTCAATTACATAAAATTGCAAAAAAGAAGAAGAAGACATACAACCAAGTATAATTCTCAACAAATTCATAAAAACATAAAATTCAAATCATATCTTCTTAGAAGTTTAACAATTAGATTATTGTGACCATATTGATAGCATACACCACATCTATTTTCCTTATTTTGATTGAATATGCTAGTATATGACTTTTGTTTGATGATAATAAATACACACACACACACACACACACACATATATATATATATTCATTTAAATATATTTGTTATTGTACTATTTTCCATTTAATAGCAGGCCTACCTGTTGAATGTGCTAGTATATGACTTTTGTTTGATGATAATAAACATATATATATATATATATATATATATTCATTTAAATGTATTTGTTATTGTACTATTTTATCTTTCACATAACTAAATCAATATTCGCTGAATAAAATAAATAACACAGAATTTAAATTCAAACAGAATTTTATTCAAACAAATATTTTATTACAACTTTTGAATAGTACAATATTAGTGCTTTCACTATAAATACAAAATTTCATTTACAATACATTTCGAATTACATAACTGCACCTCACCATATATCACTCGTTCACTCTGTCTTAGTTATTTGTGTTGTTCGTCATCATTTAATTTTGATCAAACATGAATAACCTGTGAAGGTCAAACCCAGCCAAAAGCTAGGTTCAACTCAAGTGCAATACAAATAAAGTCACGACACGAGCACAAGGTCAAACCTGAGGCAAAGCTAGATTCAATTCAGGTGCAATACAAATACATCACAAAATTGTCGAGTACAAGTTCTCATGCAACAAGAATCCAAAACCAGACCATGCTAACAAGTGCACAAATGTGTACACATGAGAACAGACTCGACAATGGAGTCAAAGTAATATAAGAATTCAAGTGAAGACCAAAGAATACAAGACTACAATGAAATGAATCAGATTGCACATATACAAAAGTCCAAAACCATATTCCAAAATATAGTGAACTAATGAATGCAACTGAATACAAGACTCAAATGGACTCAAATACCACAACAATTTAACCAAACTCGAAGAAATCCATATCAGAGATCACACGAATATGAATGCAATGCAACATGATGACACAACATCTAGACTCAAAGCAATATGAGCACCAGACTTTAAATACACGACCAGCAAGTTAATAGACAACCAAGCACAGGATAAAAAGGTCAATTGCATAAGGGCAGTGCACAAAAAAACAAAGTAGCATGGTCAGGTATGGAACCAGATACAAATGGTCAACTACGAGTTTCAACGACTGAAACAAGACCACAACAGCATGTAGACTCAATAATGAATTGATCAAGAGCAACAAAGGTCAGGTATAAGCATGAATGAGAAGTGACGACGCAAGTGCACCATATTAGGGTAGTGCAAAGTACAAAGAAGCATATATATGAAATGCAGCAGCAAATTCAACTTGAACCACCATACAACATCTTTATCAAGTGAAGGACCAGTGAACAGTGAAGGGAAACAAGACCAAACCCAAATCAACCATGAAGTACAGGAGCAACACAGACCGACTCATATGCAACTCAGACTGCAATGACAAAGTGAGGAGCAACATATATATATATATATATATATATATATGCCACAACAATGAGCAGTCGAGACAGACCACACTACCAACAAGTCAACAGTGGTAACTTCAAACTACATGGTGCAACAAACATGCATTTGAACAGAGGCGAAAAAATCAGTGCAGACCAACCAAGTGAACACAAAACAGTGACAATAATCAAGTGCAGGCAAGCATCCATATATACATATGCATACGTATGTGTGTGTATATATATATATATATATATAGGTAGTGCATGTGTAACCAGAACCAAGACCAACCATAGAACAGTTTCGAAGACATGAAACCACCAAAGAGCAATTTTACAGTTTTACAGTAATCTGGCAGCAGTTTTTAAATCAGGTAGCAGAAAAAAATCACGTAGCAGTTTCAAATTAGGGTAGCGTTTTTTTTTTCCAAAATAAGTCGAGTTTATCATGCCAAAATCAAAGCCGTGGTGACCAAGGAAAAAAACCGAACAAGCCAAAATCAAAGCCATGGTGACCAAGGCAAAGAATCGAACAAGTCAAAAGCCGTGGTTATCAAGCATAGCACATCAGAAAATATTCAAATTGAACTAGTCTAAAGAAATCATAAGCATTCAAGCATAATCGTATAGTCGAGTTAAATTAAAGACGAAGTCAAATGAATATATTCAAACGAAAATGAAGGGAATCGAACCCTATTTAAACCATTAACATCATTAGCATATAATCATCAAGTTCAAGCATATCAGTGAAAGAAATAAAGCAAAATCACATACCAATCCAATTCAAACTCGACTCGTTGAAGCAACCGTTTGCGAATCAAAGTGACAAATTGATTGATGAAGCAACTGTAGATAGTTCATCATTCAATCAGTAAATTGAATCAACGTGCTCAAATTTCCAGAAGCCCTAAATCGTGAAAGAGGAATAAAGGATTGAACGAAAGAGATATGGGCCGAAGAAAAAAAAAAAGGGGACAATTTTTTTATCACTGCATTCTTTGATTTGGGCCGGCTTATAAGTTTCTTTGGCCTTCAAATTTTAAAATTAGGTTTTTATTGATTTAAATTGTTTTTATATTTTGTAATTTACTTATAAACTTTTATTAAATTCTAGTAGTGTGATAGGGACAAAATATGGGGCGTAGTTTGAGAATTTGAAACTCGATGGCGTAGTTGTGGTAGGGTTTTAAGCGTAGAGTTAGGTTAGTCAATAGCGAGCATCGCAAGTTTACGTGTATAAGCGTCTGACTACTTAATTTCTAGTAGAAACTTTAGGGGCAGCACGTAGGTAGGGTTTTGCCGAAGTTGGGTAAATCTGTGTTGTTCAATTTCTGTTTTTGTTATTATACTATTATCCGTACTGTAATTATTTTATATATTTCCGCATTAATTTTTATAATTATTAGTATCACCCTATTCACCCCCTTCTAGGGTAAATCAATCCTACAAGTGGTATCAGAGCTAGGAAAAAAAGTCAATTTTTGTTTTAAAATTGATTTTCCAAAAACAAATTATTGTTTAAAATTTTGATTTTTTAAAAATGGCTTCTTTTAATAATGCTTTTACTGAGGGTCCGTCCATAGTTAGACCACCAATGTTAAATGGTGAATATGCTTACTGGAAAAATAGGATGAAATTTTTTCTACAAACCATTGATGCTTGGAATATTATTGAGACAGGTTATAGGACACCAACTATAGTAGTAGATAATCAGGAAATAGAAAAGCCAATGGATCAATGGACATATTTAGAAAATAAACTGCAGAATGTTAATGCTATGAATTCTATTATTTGTTAATTGGATTAAATTGAGTTTAATTGTGTCTCACATTGTCTAACTGCGCAGGAAGTCTGGCACACACTTGAAGTGACTCATGAAGAAACATCTCAAGTTGAAGAATCTCGCCTTGCCATGCTTAGTAGCGAATACGAGAACTTCACAATGGCTAAGGATGAAAATGTTAAAGAGATGTATGGACGACTTTCCAATCTCGTATACAAATCAAAAGCTCTCAAAAAATCATACACAAAATTGTTAATAGTCCAAAAAATCCTCAGAGTCCTTCCACGATGTTTTGAAGCAAAAGTTACAGCCATTCAAGAATCAAAAGATTAGAAACAAATCAAAGTCGAAGAACTCATCGGAAATCTCACCACTTACGAGCTAGAAATCAAATTCAAGGAAGAATGCGAATAAGATGATACACGAAAGAAATCAATAGCTTCTAAAGGAACAATGGAAAGTGATGACGATGATGATGGAGCAGCTGAGCTGGCGCTACTAATAAAGAGATTCAAAAGGTGGAACCACAAATATGAAAATCCAGCTCTAAATCAACAATTGAAAAACAGAACAGTCAAAGCACTAGATAACTCAGAAGAGCATAAGATCATATGTCACAAGTGCAACAAACCCGGTCATATCAAACCCAATTGTCCATAGAATCGACTCAGCCAAGGAAAAAACCCGAAAATGAGAAGTTTTGCAGCCACTTGGATGAAACTGATGAAGATGATAAAAGCACTGGCAGTGAGAGTGAAAAAGCATATCTGCGTCTTCAAGGTGATATAACCGACAGCGACGATGACGAACCAAGCGAGGTATCAAAACATACTCACTCAGAACTACTTGTATATTTTCACGAAGTAAATGGATGTTTCGAAAGACTTAGGGAGAAATATGTTAAAACTGAATCACAAAGAGATATGTTGATAGAATTAAATAAACAGCTTAATCAGTTGGTTAAAAACTATCAAACCAGAGCCCTAAGTGTGATAAATGGTCATCACTTAAAGAAGAAATTAAAAAATTAGAAATTAAAATAAAATCGCTTAAAAATAAAATTCCGATTTTGAAAGAAAGTGAAAACACGAGGAGAGAAAATTCTATTAAAAAGTGCACTCAATTATTGAATAAAAATGAATCGCTCAAAACACAAGTCCAGCAATTGTCTACAACTTTAGGAAAATTCTTCAATGGAGAAAGATCGTTAAAAATGCTATTAGGGAAACAAACTGTTAATACTGTTTGACAAGGACTTGGATATAATCAATCTAAACTTAGTAGAAGCGAAATTAATCAAGTCAAATCCGAGTGCAAAATTGGTAGAAAAATTGGACATAATCAAAAAAATTGTTGGTATAGACCCAAACACGTGAATACCGTACCAACTTGGGTTCCAAAAAGCATGGATATAAAATCCCTTAAAGTCAAACAAATCTTGGTGTCAAAAGGAACAAATATAAATAGTCTTGGGTCTACACAAGCTTATTTTTCAAAATATTTTGCCACTAATAACCATGGACCTATAAAAACAAATAGGTCACGAAAATCTTTTCTCGTGCAGGTGTGGTAGCGGGCTAAGGAACAACAACAGTGTCCCCCAGATTATTGCTCTTCCAGGCATATGACGGGCGACAAATCAAAGTTCCTTAGCCTAATATAAAGGTGGCAGAATCACAATAGGCAACAACGAAAAATTATCGTAAAGGTAAAATAGGTAACGGTGCATTTATCTTGAACGATATATTAAATGTGAAAATCTGCTCCATGATCTGAATTAAATCAGCTAGTTATATGATAAAGAAATAAATGTTGATTTTGATTCTGAATTATGAAAATTGTTGGCTAATTATCTTTTTATGCCGAGAACACTGCATGTACCTCTAGAATCTTTGAACTAGTTCATATAGATGGACTAATGATGGTGTTTTTATTGATTTTTGATTATTCTAGATACACATGGATATATTTGTTTATCTTACTGCTTCTAGATCTAACACTATGTTCACTATTTGTTTATTTGCATGTCTTCAATTCAATTTCGTTTAAAGGTTGTAATTTTTTTAAGGTATTTGTTGCAACTTCACGGTCTCGTCTATAACATCCAACTAATGATAATCTTAAGTCAAAATTCGGATGTAGATTACACTGGTAATCTAGTTGATAGAAAAATTACCGGTGGAACATAATTTATATTGAGATTCAGTAGTTGCATCGTTTTTAAAGAAAATATCTGCATATTTTTCATTTCAACTGATTTTCAATTAACAAACATTTTTCTTATAAAACCGCTTCTAGAACATAGTTTTCTGTTAACCTTATCAGATTAGTCATTTTAGAAAATTTGATTTTATAATTATTTTTTGATCTGATTTTAAATGACTACATTAACTAATCTGACTCCCTACCGATTATTGAAAAGATAAATAGTGTTTGAAAAAGTGACGAGTGTCGATATTAATCATATATTATAACTTGAGATAGTATATTTAGTAAATTTCTTTAAAATTTTAAATAAGATTTATAATAACTTTTGATTGGTAAAAATTCTATGACCATCTCTATTCCTATCATATTTCTAACGACCATCACTAATCAAAATCCAATATAGTATGTCAAAATGTGGTATTTTTAAATAGGAAATCATTCTTTTTTCATTTTATTATATTTTTAGCAATAAAAACATCCAAAGTATTCACTCACATTTAAAAGTCCTTACGATTATGCATGGATGGATTACTTGGAATTTTTGATTATGTGCTTTCATGCTCATTTAAAAGTCCTCACGGTTATGCGTGTATGGAACACGTATCAAAATTTATTATCAAATAGAAAAGTTGACTCTAATCCCATTTAAAAGTCTTCATGGTTATGCGTGGTTAGAAGATGCTTGAAATTCATTTTTTTATAAAATTGAGAATACTACTAATCTCATTTAAAAGTCCTAACGATTATGCATAGTAGATATTCAATTTCCTTATATAAATATACCACAAATAGACACAACTATATGGTTTTATATACCGACACCATTCCTATTGTTCTAAAGCCTAACACAATATTTATGGTTTTTGTTTGATTTTTTATTGAAATTTAATATTTATACTCGATTGGGTATTAATATTGTATAAATGTTTATCACTTTATCATTATTTTTTAACACTATTACCTTTTTTGCTGATCACAAAAGAGGGAGAGAAAAGTTAAGATTTTGGGAAATAAATGTCAAATATTTTGAATATTTTTATTTTTTATTTGTGTATTCTCATATAGGTTCATTTTCATATTTTTATTTATTTTCATGCATATATGAAGGGGCGGCTTTGTTGTAGAGAGGGAGCACTCAAATACGGGAAGCAAATAATGTTCATCAATGACCAAATATATTTAATACATTCAAAATCTTAATGTATGTTTGTTATCATCAAAAGAGGGAGATTGTTGAATATGCTAGTATATGATTTTTGTTTGATGATAATAAACATATATATATATATATATATGTATGTATGTATATATTCATTTAAATGTATTTGTTATTGTACTATTTTATCTTTCATATAATTAAATAAATATTTGTTGAATAAAATAAATAACACAAAATCTAAATTCAAACAGATATTTTATTCAAACATATGTTTTATTCAAACAATTATTTTATTACAATTTTTGAATAGTATTGTATTAGTTGTCTCACTATATTTACAAAATTTCAATTACAATACATTTCGATTTACATAATTGCACCTCACCACATATCACTCGTTCACTCGTATTTATCTTCAACTCTATTCCATATTGAATTCAACATCTGAGTTATCTGCAAAATAAACACTGATGCAGTAAAATTAAAAAAGAAATATTTTTTTACAGTGTAAAATAAAATGTGTTTTGAGAATATTATTTGCCTCATTTATTTGGGTTGTTTGTCATAATTTAATTTTGAATTCGTCAAACACGAATAACCTATGACATGGACAGTGTATCACTGTACATGCCACAAGGCCATACATACCGATATATACTTGATAAAACTGCAAAGAAAGGTAGCACAAGGTCAAACCTAGCCAAAAACTAGGTTCAACTCAAGTGCAATAAAAATAAAGTCACGACACGAGCATAAGGTCAAACCCGAGGAAAAACTAGATTCAACTCAGGTGCAATACAAATACATCACATAATTGTCGAGTACAAGTTGCCATGCAACAAGAATCCAAAACCAGACCATGCTAACAAATGCAAAAACGTGTACATATGAGAATATACTCGACAATGGAGTCAAAGCAATATGAGAATTGAAGTGAAGACCAAAGAATACAAGACTACAGTGAATTAATGAACACAAGTGAGGACTAATGAATGCAGTGGACAAATGAACGCAAATGAATCATATTGCACATATACAAAAGTCCAAAACCATATTCCAAAATACAGTGAACTATTGAATGCAACTGAATACAAGTGAAGACTCAAATGAACTCAAATACAAAAGGCGACAACAACTTAACCAAACTCGAAGAAAATCCAGATCAGAGATCACACAAATATGAATGCAATGCAACATGATGACACGGCATCCAGACTCAAAGCAATATGAGTAACGGACTTTAAATACACAACCAGCAAGTTAATAGAAAACCAAGCACATGATAAAAATGTCACTTGCATAAGGGCAGTGCACAAAAAAACAAAGTAGCATGGTCAAATATGGAACCAGATACAAATGGTCAAGTACGAGTTTCAATGACCGAAACAAGGCCACAACAACATGTAGACTCAACAATGAATTGATAAAGAGCAACAAAGGTCAGGTATAAGCATGAATGAGAAGTGACGATGCAAGTGCACCATATTAGGGTAGTGCAAAGTACAAAGAAACATACATATGAAATGCAGCAGCAAATTCAACTTGAACCACCACACAACATCTTTATCAAGTGAAGGACCAGTGAACAGTGAAGTGAAACAAGACCAGACCCAAATCAACCATGAAGTAAAGGAGCAACACAGATCAGCTCATATGCAACTCAGACTGCAATGCAATGTGAGGAGCAACATATATATATGTTATAGCAATGAGCAGTCGAGACAGAACACACAACCAAATAAGTCAACAGTGGTAACTTCAAACTACATGGTGCAACAAACATACATTTGAACAGAGGCCAGAAAATCAGTGCAAACCAACCAAGTGAACACAAAACAGTGACCGTAATCAAGTGCAGGCAAGCATACATATATACATATGCACATGTATACATACACGCATACACACATATATATAGGTGGTGCACATGTATCCAGAACCAAGGCCAACCATAGAACAGTTTCGAAGACATGAAACCACCAAAGAGCAATTTTTAAGTTTTATAGAAATCTGGCTGTAGTTTCAAATCAGGTGGCGGAAAAAAAATCACGTAGCATTTTCAAATCAAGGTAGCGTTTTTTTTTCAAAACAAGTCAAGTTTGTCATGCCAATATCAAAGCCATGGTGACCAAGGAAAAGAATCAAACAAGTCAAAATCAAAGCCGTGATAATCAAGCATAGCACATCAAAAAATATTCGAATTGAACCAGTCTAAAGAAATCACAAGCATTCAAGAATAATCGTACGGCCGAGTTAAACTAACAGACGAAGTCAAATGAATATATTCGAACGAAAATAAAGGGAAACGAACCCTATTTAAACCATTAATATCATTAGCATACAATCAACGAGTTCAAGCATATCAACTAAAGAAATAAAGCAAAATCACATACCAGTTCAATTCGAACTCAACTCGTTGAAACAACCGTTTGCGAATCAAAGGGACAAATTGTTTGACGAAGCAACAGTAGATAGTTCATCATTCAATCAATAAATTAAATCGGCATGCTCAAATTTCCAGAAGCTTTAAATCGTGAACGAGGAATGGAGGATTGAACGAAAGAGATACGGGCCGAAGAAATAAACAAAGAATAGGGGACATTTATTTTATCACTGCATTCTTTGATTTGGGCCAGCTTATAAGTTTCTTTGGGATTCAAATTTTAAAATTAGGGTTTTGTTGATTTAAGTTGTTTTTATATTTTGTAATTTACTTTTACACTCATACCTATCGCTGTATGGTTTATCCTTCAAAGCAGCTTGACTTGGCTAAAGCAGGAGGTTGGTGACCGTAGAGACCTTTGTTATTATCGGTCCATCATACGTTGACTTCTAGCGTAGATATTACAATGGGTCCGGTGATACCATTACCCATACAGCAGCAAAATATTTAGTCGTTCCATCTGCTACATGCCACGGCATACATCCCTCGGTTGTCAAGGATCTTACCCAGCCCAGTCAGGGTAACCATGCACCCGATCACGTGTCCGTTGCTTCTCACTTCGGAGAACCATGACTGTTGGATCAAACCATTATGTCGACGTGTTTTGTCCTCTAGCGCACGCTTAGTACCCAGATCCGACCCAAATATCTTACGATGATTTATATGATATGCAGATGGGGATCAGACATGCATGATATGTAGAGCATAAGCGTAGCCTAGACTACTATGATAGTGAACTACGTCGGCAGGCAGAGTCAGAAGCACGACTACAGGCATAGCTGGAGGAAGAGCGTAAGTGATTTGTGACATGCAGATGTACTGTGAGCATTTTGCTGGCCCGAGCGGTGGTGGAGTAGATGATGATGAGACATGTCGTTATCGTCATACACGTCGACATATGGATGAGCGATCTTATTTATTGTATTTCATTTTTGTTTCTATGTTGTTTGTGTACTTATTCTTTTGTTCTGATGTATGATATATCTATTATATTCGGTTTATGTATCGATGTTATTATCAATTATGTTTCTGTGTTGTTGGTATTATTATTCATGTGATGATGTATGATATATCTGTTGTATTCAGTTTATGCACCGATGTAATTATTTTTCATGTTTCTGTGTTGTTGGCAACTATATAGATATTTTTTCAAAAGCATAGATTACCATAACACACTAGCACAAACAATTACATTCATTGGCAACAAACATACCACTTCCTTATCCACAGCTAACTTGTAGATTGAGGTAACATAAATTCTAACTAACTAGTGGTATGCCATTTACTATGAAAATACGGACTAAAATATCTTACAGTTACAAAAGAACATACATAATTTGCTACAGAATTACAGATTCAAAACAACTAGTATAGGTAAGATGAATGAGAATAAGGTTTGGATATTTCCCTTGCTCTCTTCTTCTTCTTATAATTACCAGATTAGCATTTTTCGCTTCACTTCTATATATACATATATCGGTTTACATCCACTTCTTCACAATCATTTACTCCTTCTTCACTTCTATCTACACCTTTCTCACGTTCATTTTCACCTCACACCGATGCCATCCTGTCCTTCTTCTATTATATCTGATATAGGAGGTAGCGTGCCTTCGGAGAGTCCTTGCGCCGATGAGGATTGACTTATCGAGTATCAAGAGCAACACTACGAGGACATCCGCCGTGACTTCCTAGATCTTAGCCAATTAAGACTCCAGGAGTACATTCAACCTCCATATGAAAAACAAGTTGTACAACATCCATATGAACAAGAGATAAGACTTCCTACAAACACACAACTACGACAATGTACAAGAAATGGACAATGAAACGACGGAGTTTCAAATTCAACAAGCAGCAGTAGAATATTCTTACTTTTTTGGTGAAGGATGTACGAGCAACCATCGTGGTAGTATACCTGGACGGATTGATCGATGATATAAAAGGGACTATAAGGATGGACATGAAAGGCTGATAAAGGACCACTTCATTGACATTCCAACCTACGATATAAATTTGTTCCACCGTCGATTTTGGATAGGACCCAAATGTTTTCTCTAAAATTTATCTCAAACTTTATAAAACGGCCCATATTTCACTTATGGCTAAATGGAGCACTAGAACCTGGGAATTCTCCCCACATCAAAATCTCAACTGCTTTAATATGTTAAGATACGGAACAGCTGGTGATCAGATGGATGAATATTTCAGAATTGCACTATCAACAGCAATAGAGTGCATGAAGGAATTCTGTAAAACAGTGATTGAACAGTTCGACGAGGAATACTTACGAACGCCGGGACCAAATAATGTAAATGGAATGCTAGCCAAGGGGAGAAGCTAAAGGTTTTTCAAATATGCTTGGAAGTTTGGATTGCATGCATTGGGCATGGAAAACTGTCCAACAGGTTGGAAAGGAATGTTCACAGGACACAAAAGGTACTAACAATGATCCTAAAAAGCAGCTGCGACCAATGATTTATGGATTTGGCTTCCTTTCTTTGGAGTATCGGTTTCATTAAACGACATAAATATATTAAAGCAGTCATACTTGTTCTCTAAATCGTTTAACCGACTTTCAACGGATATTACATATAAAGTTTGTAATGTCAAGCATCAAATGGATTACCTAGTTGAAGGAATTTTCCCAAAGTGGAGAAATCTAATACAAGGCTTTAGGGTCCCAAAAAATAACAAAGAGAGCTATTTTATTGAAAAGTGACAAGCTACAAAAAGGGTATCAAACGTACATTCGGTGTCTTACAAGCAAGGTTTCAGATTTTACAAAATCTTGCTCGATTTCATGATGTAAGAGTTCTCTCTAAAATTATGTATGCTTGTATAATAATGCATAATATGATTGTAGAGCCTGAAAGAGGTGGGTATAGAAACCAAAGGTCTAATTACTTGAACATGTTTGAGGGTTCTAACAAAAGACCTGAGAGAAACATTAATTCAATAGAGGAATATGTTGTCATGGTATAATATATTGAAGATCAAGCTGCACACTTTCAATTGCGTGACCAGTTGGTGGATCATTTATGGGCACACAGAGGAAGGAATAGTAGTAATCCATAGTCATGCTTATAGCAGTTGTTTATGGAATTGTTGATGATGCTGTATGTTTGCTAGTATGTTTACTGTATTATGTTTTAAGGTTTGTATGTTGACTATGTTGTAATATTGATTATGGTACTTTTTTAATAAAAATATTATACGACCTTAGTTCAAAATATAGAATGGTTCGATAATATTATAACAAGTACAACACAAATACACACATAAACAAAATGACGTATAGAGATACTACAAAGATACAACACAAATACACACCTAAAACAGACGACATAAAGTAACACAAATCAAGTACAATGCAACCGCACATCTAAAATCCATCCCTATACGTGCCACTTTCGCTTCCGCTTCCACTGTCTCTAACTTTTTTATAAGTTTCCAACTGCTTGGTTACTAGTTCTTACGTTAAAGGAGAAAGCCTACAGAAATCACAAGTCATCTGTTTGATATAGTTCTTCTCTCGCATCAAAGCTTTCTTCTCCTCCTGGGCTCGTCTCTTGAACTCTCGATCTTCCATGATAGCCTTCTGAAACTCCATTTCGTTGCGAGTTCTTTGTGCTGAAAAGTTCGTTGTATGCTCTCTTGTTTCTCTAGCCGCCGTCTCTAAAGTTCCTACAAAACTTGAAAATTTCGCATTACGCTGCTCCTACTGGATTGACTTATTTCTACAAAGAGGACGTCCGTCACTGTTTCCAAATAATGGACATCTGCTTTGAGAACTTGAATCCTTCCTGGACTTGAATCAGAGTAGTTCATTCTTCTTTATTTTGTTGCTCGAACATGAAGTTGTTAGAATTCTTCCATTTTCGTAAACTGGAGAGAAGCTCAAAGCACTCTTGGAATTTGAATGGTTGACTGTATTGCAGCTAATAAGCCTTACGCGATTCTTTAATCCGTAGAACAAATCAAAAACTGTATGAATATACAAAACTATTCAAACACATTACCATTTCAATGAAACGTAAAACAATATTTTACTTACAATGTCATAAGGAGCGGCATCGCTTTGCTGTCTAGTCTGAAATCTGGTAAGTATTGCCAAATAGTTTTGGCATGCGGAGTTCATAACTCGATATCCTCCACTGAGCGATCCCCGTGTTCTCTTCAACAGTCCACGGTGTTGTTAAAATCCGCAACTCTTTTCCAAAATTTCTGGCCTTTCATATTATTACCAGGAATACTATCTAGTGAAATGCATATGCATGATTTAGTAAGTGAAATATAGTGTTCAGAAGTAAACTTAACTTTCTTTTTTCTGCCATCAGCTGCTACTCCTTCCTCTTCGACATTTTCCATGTCAATCTCTTCTATGCTAACTATGTCTTCGCTGCAACTAAATCCCTATGCCGTTTGTCCAAAATGCCACTTAAGGGTTTCCACTTCTTCTTATTATATTCCGGGCTCGGGGGCGCAAGCATCTCTGTAGCGACTTCTTCATCGTATTCTTCCTTATTTATTGTATCGTCTTCTTGGTTTTCGTTTTCCTCCTCCTCCTCCGAACTGTTAACGGTTTCTTCATTAGCAGGAGCCTTGCGTGCATAAAAAATATGCCTTTGGATTTTCTGCATTGCTTCACGGTCACGAATCTCTAACTGTTGCCCATTAAGATGATGATGTTGTAGTTGATCGTTTTTCATCATTAAAGACATGTACGATGAATGATCGTCATATGTGCCTAAAAGAGGACGTTGTTGGTAATATGGTTGCGGAGCAGTAGATTGAATGGGAGAAAAGTTAGGAGGAATGCGCGGTTGGTAAGTTTGGCTAAAAGATAAGTTCGAATATGAAGAATAGCCATACTCATGTGATGGATAAAGTGTTTTTTGTTGGTGTGGTGGGCTTTGGCTGGAAAATCCGATGGAAGGGTGTGTGGACATGAGTTTCTTGCTAACAACCTTTTGGACAAAACGTTTGGATGAAGAACACATTTTTAGAATTAAAGGAGGAAAAAGTGAAGATGAGGTGGTGTGAAAGGAGAAGGGTGGTGGAATATATAGAGGGGGATTAAATGGAACGTTGGAACATAGTCGTTGTGTCCACAACGACTATGTTTTATAACGACAAAGTCTTCGCTGTTTTAAACTTATAACGACGAAGACTTCGCCGTTATACTCACCTGCCCATGCTCAGTTCACTAACTACGAGGTCACAACTCGCCACCGAGAAGTAAATAAGCCACACCTGGTTGTTCTTTGACTTGTTTAGAAACTGAACAAGACATTTTTGGTTAAGCTCTTATGGCAACCTTGCACCGTCTGCTGTAGAGAAACTACCAAATTCATATATTCTAACCAAAGGGATTAAACACTATACAAGTTCATGTTTAATGATTCTTTGTTAGAAAACATGAGACATTGTTAAATATTAATCTTATATACATCATAAAGCTAACGTAAATAAATATAAAACAAATAGATTACATCAGTTATTTCATTAGTTATTTTCATTGCAGTAGGGACATTCTTGTACTCTGAATATCATTTTATTAATTTTATGTAACCTGAGAAGGATCCTATATCAACTGCGCACTGGCTTCACATTGAATTTGGAATGAATCGCTGAAAAGAGGAGTAAAACTATTTCTCCTGTATTTTTAAAGATACTTTCATGTATTATTTAAATCTATGTGTACCATCATGTAACTATTCTTTGATTACCCACATAAAAGTCGGGATATAGTCTATTCAATATTACTTTATACCATGCATAATGGAATATGTCAGGATATATGTAACTAAACCATTTTTCTTTACATAGTATGTGGACCAGGTAGCAACATATGGAAACAATTAGAATGCTAAAAGTAGTGTTATCATAGTGAGCGTAAGCAAACAGAACAATAAGCAACTTCAAAATGGAATAGGAAAACCTCATGCAAACTAAGTGTTAAACTTGTTAGTTAAAACTTCACATAATTGAACTATGTAAATGAGTAAGGAACATAATAAAGGATGGTTATCATGTTGAATTATTAGCAATAATGTGCATTATGCCAAACACTACATATAAACTACAAGCAACTGAGAATATTACATAACTTTATTTATCTTTTCACATGGTCATCATGCTATATTGTAAATTCTTATTATGTATAGCCTCCAAAAATGAATCAATCATGTAATTTTTATCTTCCAGTGATTAATAAAATCTCATCTCCCTAAGTGAACGTACATTGCCTCGCGGCAGTGGAACGACTATAAGTATCGGTGTTATTTATTTTTCTGCATTGCATTGATCTGCGACTGTTTGTTCTGGTGTTTATCTCTATTTGTTCCCTCTCACTACAATCACGATCTAATTGTTTTCCATTGCATAGGGTTTTTTATTCCCTTGGATTGATCATCTGAAGGGATTTTCCCTAACAATCCGGTATTGGAGCTGCAAGGTTGATTGGGGAGTGTTAAACGCTATGACAGGAGATGAAGCGACTCCAGTTGTTACAAGACCCTATACTAGAAGGATGTATAACGCGTAAGGATCATAATTGGCAACTGAAAAATGGAATGGGGATAAAAACTTTGAGAAGTGATAATGGAGGATGAAGGCTGTTCTAATGAGGAATGAAGTCCATCCGGTAGTGTTTTCCCTTAAGGAGTTGACGGTTGACATCTCAGTCACGAAAGAAAGGAGATGGAGAAAAGGAGCAACATTCCTCATTCCTTAAACTTTTCTCTCCTACCATTATCAGGCTTCCTAGACTTGGAGTAGACAATGCCCGGTAATGGTAGGAGAGAAAAGTTTAAGGATGGGAAGTGCTTTGTCTGCAAGAAACCTAGTCATCGAAAAAAAGGATTGTCCAAATTTCAAGAAGAATGAAGAAGACGGATCTTCAACATTTGCGGTGGAGAAGTCTGTATCTAACGACGCATTTTCTATAGCAGTATCAGATCTCTCATACCATTGGGTGTTTGATTCGGGGGTGTCTTTCCATATGACGCCTAATAAGGATTACTTCGGTTCTTTCATAAGACGAGAGTGAAGCTCTGTTCTTATGGATAATGATGCTAGCTGTAGAGTAATGGATAAAGGTACAGTGAGGATCAGGATGTTTGACAGAGTAATACGCACTTTAACATGTGTCCGGTATGTTCCAGGTCTTCACAAGTCCTTAGTTTCTTTAGGATAATTGGCATCTTAAGGATGCAAGATAACTATCGAGAAGGATGGTCTAAAGGTTTCGAGAGGTGCACTAGTTCTTATCAAAGGAGATGTGTTCCCAAATCTGTATTTGCTTAATGGAACTACAGTTCTTAGAGAGTCGTGTATTGGAGTAGACAGTTTCCGTACTTTGGATGCCACAAAGCTTTGGCATCTCAGTTTGGGTCATATTTCAAAGAAGGGCTTAGAGTTGCTTCGAAGACAGATAATGATCAAAGGAGAAAGCTTCGACAAGAAGGACTTTTTCCAGGAGTATATGTTAGGCAAGCAAACTAAAGTATCTTTTGAAGTTGGACTCCATAGATCGATGCGAGTACTTGAGTACGTGCATACAGATGTCCGGGGACTAGTTGCTTCTCCTTCTCTTGGAGGAGCAAAATATTTTATCTCTTTCATTGATAACTTTTCTCAAAAAGTATGGGTGTATGTGATGAAGGCCAAATCAGAGAGTTTTGAGAAGTTCAAAGACTGGAAAATGCTTATTGAGAACCAATCTAGTTCTAGGTTGAAGGTGCTAAAGATCTGATAATGACGGGGGATTTGTCTCTAGGGAGTTCCTCGATTTCTGTAGACAGCATGGCATTTAGAGACATTTCACTACATCTAGAGATCTGAAATCCCATGGGGTTGCAGAAAGGATGGACATGACTCTACTAGAGAAGGTTTGTTGCTTGAGATTGACGACGGGCTTGTCTAGAGGCTTTTGGGCTGAGCCATTATCAACTGCGGCGCGTATCATAAATCGAATTCCGTTCTCAGCCAAAGATGGTAAGATTCCAGAGGAGAAAGAGAGAGGTAAAGCAGTGTATCTTGGTTACTTCCGAATTTTTGGTTGTCCTATGTACGTTCATCATACAAGTGATGATAAGTTGGATGCTAGAGCATACAAGGGCATACTAATCGGATATACCGATGGTATCAAAGGGTATCAAATTTGGAACCCTGTTGATAGGAAAAAATTTCATTCCAGACATGTTACTTTTGATGAGTCTTCTATGTTCAATCCAAATGAGAAACTGCCTACCACATCATAAGATTCTAATAGGCCTAAGGAGATGGAAGAAGTTCTTGTGTTCCAGCCAAATAGTGGAGTTGTTGTTGATGTTGTCGAGGAAAACGCAGTTGAAGAAATATAACAGGACAGTCCATAGGTGCCTTCTAGTAGTGCTGGTGATGTACGTGAATCTAGAGGAAGTTCAGTTCAAGGTGGAGCTGAAAGGAGTTTACGCGAAGCAGGACCTACCCAGTCAGTCATAGGACTAGTAGGCCATCCGAAGGGTATGGTGATTGGCAGTCTGTGAACCGTAGCCTTGGCGATCAGTTTGACTATGCCCTGCATGCGGTTCTTGAGGAGCCGCTTGACCTTGATGAAGTTTTGAAGTCACGTGACAGTTCAAAGTGGATGTGCGCTATGGAAGAGGAGTTAGAGTCGTTGAAGAAGAACAAGACTTGGGATTTGGTACCGCCTCCTTAAGGAAGCCGAGCCATAGGTTGCAAATGGTTATTCAAGGTGAAGGATGATGGATGATACAAGGCTAGACTAGCTGCTAAACGTTTTTCACAAAGAAAGGGATTAGAGTACGATGAGATATTTCTCTCCAGTAGTGAGGCATACATCCATCCGCATTTTGCTCGCCATCGTCGCAGCTCATGACTTGGAGCTAGATCAACTGGACGTGAAAACCACTTTCTTGCATGGAGAGTTGGATGAGACCATCTATATGAAGCAGCTAGAAGGATTTGTTGTAGATGGGAAAGAAAATTGGGTTTGCAAATTGAAGAAGTCTTTGTATGGACTTAAGCTGTCGCCTGGACAATGGTACAAGAGGTTTGACTCTTATATACTTTCACTTGGTTTTGATCGTAGCATCAAAGATGCTTGTGTGCATTTCAAGCATTTAAAGAATGGTAGATGAGTGTACCCACTCTTTTACATGGATGATATGTTGGTTGCTTTCAAGGATAAATCTAAAATCGATAGTTTGAAACTAAAGCTAAAAGCGGAATTTGAAATAAAAGTCCTTGGAAAAGCAAAGAAAATTTTGGGTATGGAAATCCAAAGGGATAGAAAGATAGGAATTTTGAGTCTCACTCAAAAGGAGTACATTCTAAAGGTGCTTGCTCGGTTTAGCATGGAAGGGGAAAAGGAAACAAGCACACCCATGCATCTGCACATATAGATTTCTGTAAAGGCTCTGCGATCTTGAAAAAGGACAAGGCTTATACGATGAAGGTCACACATGCAAGTGCAGTTGGCAGCTTGATGTATGCCATGGTCTGCGCTAGGCCTGACATTGCACAAGCGGTTGGATTTGTGAGCATATTCATGGCAAATTTAGGAAAGACGCATTGTGAAGCAGTGAAGTGTATCTTTAGATACCTTAGAGGAACTCCAAACCATTGTCTTTGGCGGCAGAGATAGAGATTTCAGCTTGTTGGATTTTGTGACTCCGACTATGCTGGTGTGAGAGATCGAAGGAAGTCAATCTCCTAATATGTATTCACCATTGGTGGGACAGCAATCAGTTGGAGAGCAAGGTTGTAGACAATTGTGGCTTTGTCCATTGCAAAGGCAGAGCTCATAGCTACAGTTGAAGCAGCTAAGGAGGCGCTTTATTTGAGGCGACTGTTGTATGATTTGGACTTCGCATGCGAAGGAGTGAATGTGTATTGTGATAGTCAGAATGCAATTCACTTAGCTGAAAATCTAGCATTCAGCTCGAGGACGAATCATATTGAGGTAAGAGAGTCGTTCCTTGTCTCGATGAGTGTAGAGAAGCTAGTTCATCTTCAGAAGATTCACACAAAGGACAACGCAGCAGACATGTTTACCAAGTCATTGCCTGTTGCTAAGTTCGAGCATTGCTCAGACTTGATTCGCTTAATGAAGTGCTAGGTTCCACTGGGTGGCATGGGGTGAGAGTTGATATGATGGAGACATTTATTTCATAGCGGAGATTGAGAGATTCTACACGAACTGGGTACTTCGAACACTTTGTTGACAGACCGGTGCCTTGTCGGAGTTCGTTGACAGAGCATAATGGGTGATGGCATTATCGAAGCTCATTGGGTAAGTATCCATCGTTTGGAGCATGAAGGTGTAGATGAAGTTAGAAGGCTTGTTTGGAATTCGGTATCAAGGTGGAGGTTGTTGGATTTGATACTTGGAACTCCAAATCAAGAGGAAGAAGCAAAATTGAAGCATGAAGAAGAAGGGTCTTCAAACCCTAAGTAAAGGCCGAATCAGATTTGATGAAGGAGAGAAGCGTTCGGTGTTGAGGAAGAAGGGCTTTGATCGGTGAAAATACTGAATGAGAATTATCATTTGGGAATTAGGGCATTTGAGCTATGCCGAATGAGATATATCGAGCGGCAAAATTTTGGAGCCATGGTGAATTCGTTCAGCAAAGTGGAAATGACGAACGAAAAATCTCGTTCGGTGTTTTTTGAAGTGGCATTTGGGCATGCCGAACGAAATATTTCGTTCAGTATTTTGGATGTCGGTCCATATTTTTGCTCGGCGTTTTACCGAACCAAATCTTAGGGATGCTATATAGCAGTTACCCCTCCTCATTTCTTATCTCTATAAATAGAGGAGCTTTTGGACAACAATGGCAGCCGAAATTGAGAGCTAATTTCAGCCAATTTCAGGGCCATCCTAGAGAGCGGAACTCTGTAAAATTTTGTCTGTATGTAAAATCTTCTTATATATAGCCTCCAAAATTGAATCAATCGTGTAACTAATCTTTCAGTGATTAATAAAATCTCATCTCCCCAAGTGGACGTACACTGCCTCGCGGTAGTGGAACCACTATAAATACTGATGTTATTTACTTTTTTGCATTGCATTGATCTGTGACTGTTTGTTCTGGTGTTTATCTCTGTTTGTTTCGTCTCACTACAATCACGATCCTATTGTTTTCCACTGCATTGGGTTTTTTATTCCCTTAGACTGATCATCTGAAGGGATTTTCCCCAATAGTCTGGTATCAGAGCTGTAAGGTTGATTGATGACACTAGACATGGTATCAGAGCTCCAAGGCTCGATGGGATGGGTACGATGCAGCACGACCGAAGCATGGATCCAAAGGGGCTTGAGCTTGGGATGCTTGGCAAGGTGGAGATATGGTTAAAAGCAGTTGTCCTTCCTGCTTATGAGAACTCGGAGTAGCAGCCTCACCCAACTGCGAAGAGTACTCAGTATAACTTCAAGGTGACTTGACTAATGCTCGCCAAGGTGAAGACTGTTAGATGTGGCTCACATTGTAAATGGAGTGGGTGCGTTGATTGAATGTTAAATTCCAACATCGCGGGATATTCAGAATAATCGTGGTATATATATAGGATTGGTGACACGTAACGTTGAGGATTCCTTTTGTTACACCGTGTTGTCAAGACCAGGTTATATGTTTGATGAAAACGATGGAGGGATGTTCAATCGGGACATCAGCATGGAAGACTTCGACCGTTGATGCTGTCTAGACACGGTGAAGTGAACGCGTACGGTACATGGAAATGTCGAAACTCAACATAAAAGGCTCTTTCAAATGTAGTTCTATTTTGTCAAATGTTCCATGGAATGCATGTTACTATCATCAATACTAGGAAGTTGTATGAAATGTACAATATTCATAGACCTTATTTAAATGCTCATTTCCCTTTGTTGAATCAACTATTCTCTATTGCATCTAGAGGTCGTCTTTTTATTTTTTGTTTTTTAGTTAGGTTTTTTGAATGAAATCCCCACAAAGAGATTAACATAAAGTAGAAGTACAGATTCTACAGCAACAACATTGCAATGAGGATACAAGGACAAACTGCAAGAGAAACAACATAAGGAATTTCACCGTAATTTCTACCAGTAGATTCATGCCGTCACTGTTTACCTATTACTTCACAATAGAGTATTTTTTAAAAATAATATGATAGTCATAGTAAATTTAAACGACTTGGTTAATTTAAAGGTTATCCTTGTTCTAAGTACATTCTTTTCGGAAGTTCCAAACCAATAGGAGGAAACGATTGTTTGTCTAGTAAAAATAAACCTGTTAAAAGAAATATAAAATAAGTTACAGTTATCATTTTTTATGAGCATTTAACTTCTTATGAAAAGATAAAAGCATTTATCCCTTTGAAAAATATGAAAACATTTATCATGTTAAAGATACAAATACAATTTTTGGGGTAAAAAAAATTGTGTTTTAATTGATGACTTCGAAAGAAAAGAAATATATTTTGTAAAGTCAATACACGGACTGTCATTTCTCTCATGAGTTAATCCAATTAGCTCTCCATAGGAATACCAAGGAAACCATACGGACATCCATAGTATCTCAAGCTTTCATAGGCATTTCTTCATAGTACAGCTGAACTGAACATTCAAAGAAAAATACTAAGAATTTTTTCCACTACGAGTAGCCTCTTTTAATATTTGGCAAAATTAAATAGCAAATAAGTTTATTAGCCTTTTCATCAATGATCTCAATGGAAAACTCTTCCTCGAAGGCCACCATAATACTCTGTCCAGGCTATCCAAATTCAATTCTTCTAAAAACATGCAGTTTCTGTAACCTTGTTTGCATCCATTTTATCAAAATTCCTGACCAACTCAATAGCACGAGCTGATAATTGATCAAAGCTTGTATTGTTTGAACGAACACACATGTGTTGCTTCATTAATGTAGAAAGAGGCCTTTCACTTTAAGCAAACTCATTTGCTTTTGTTGAGAATCGCAATTGCTTAAGAATGGAATTTTTGATGTGCATCATTTTGATTATAGCTCTCTCTGTCGGCAAGAGAAACGGAGGCAAAATCACAAGGATTTATTTCTTTTTAAAAAATATATATCTTTTTTACATAAATAAATGAAGCCAATACAAAAGCACAACTCAGTAAAAACATGTCACGCGATGGATACCAAAACTGCAACAAGATATCAATTGATCAGCTCAATGTCTTTTTTTACAAAAGAAAGCATTAGAATTACAACATATACGAACTAGTTTTGCTAATCAAATTGCAGGTGCAAGAACCATAAAAACTTCTAACTAGCTACTCCACCAATTGCTGAAATCGATATAGTAGTAAGAAATTTTTAAAGGCAACCAATCCTAATAGCTTGATTGTAGCATAAGTCAGATGCAAAAGATCCTCAAAAATCAATAACTTCTACAAATGAACAATAAGTTGCATTTAGCATTGCACACTGACTGAACATTTAACTTTCCGAAGCCACTATGACAAAGAAGAACACTTTTATTAGTACTTGAAGATAAAACATCCCTGTACAAAAAGAAACATTACTGACTATTACAAGATGAAAAAGTGGACCGAAAAATCAAAGGTCATAGACTCCTATATATATACTAACATGCATAAGACATTTCCTTACATAACTGAACCTTTGTTTAAGTATCAGTAACTGCTAAAGTTTCTCCTATTCCTGCTCAACTAGCTGTAAAATAGGTAAATAAATATGCACTAACTTTCAGCACTCCCCCTTAGTGCAGATTCTCGTTTTATGAGACCAAATGCCATGCAAAACTGTGCAAACTTAACTTTTGGAAATGCTTTAGTAAACATGTCAGCAATTTGATCTCTGTGCCTATGTGCAGCAACTCTGTCTCTTCACTTAGAACCTTTTCTCGTACAAAGTGATGATGAATCTCTATATGTTTTGTTTGAGCATGAAACACTGGATTTTTAGCCAATTTAATTTATAGCACTTTGATTGTCGCAATGAATAGGAACCGGACAATCTGGTATATCGATAATTTTCTGAATTAGTTGCTTCAGCCAAATGCGTTCTTGAGTTACCAATGTTGTTGCTGCATATACTGCCTTGGTACTTGAAAGAGCGAAAATAGATTGCATTTTGCTACACCAAGAAACAATAGTTGATCCAATTGTAAAGCAATAGCCTGTGGGAGATCGTCTGTCATTTGTATCTCCAGCCCAGCCTGCATCAACAAAACCGTGTAACACAACTTGATTATTCTCTTGGTACATCAGCCCATAATCCAATTTTCCATTCACATATCGAAGAATTCTTTTTGCGGCAACTAGATGACCAACACATGGTTTTTCCATGAAGCGAGACACAACACCAACAGAATATATCAAATCAGGTCTTGTGATAGTTAAATAAATTAAACTACCCACAAGTTGACGAAATTTTGTTGCATCAGCCAGTAGCTCTCCTTCAATTTTCTTTAGCTTGTGACCGGGTTCCATAAGAGTAACCATATGTTTTGATTCACTCATACCAAAATGGTTAAGCAAATCAATCGCATACCTTCTTTGATACAAAATACCCATTTCGCTTCTCAACTTCCATACCAAGAAAGCAATGAATTTCACCCAAATTCTTCATCTCAATACGGATAGACAACTCATTGCCAAGATGTGCAATTTCAACATTGTTGTCTCCTACAATGATCATATCATCGACATATAGTAGAATCATCGTGTGCATCGATGATTTCTTATCAACAAATAAACTAGGATCTGAATTTGAGGAAACAAATCCACAAAAAGTAAGATATTGACAATTTTACCATACCAGACAAACGGGGCTTGCTTGAGGCCATATATTGCCTATTTGAGCCAACGAACATGATCAGAAAATTGTTTAGAAATAAAGCCTGGTTGTTGCTCCATGTACATGTTGCGATCTAACTCCTCGTACATGCATGCATTTTTCACATCAAGTTGCCACAAATTCCATCCTTTTTGTGCAGCTAAGGAAATGATTGTACGAACTGTCACCATTTTAGCAACCGAACTAAATATCTCATCATAATCCAACCAATAATTTTGAGAGAAACAACGTGCAGCGAGGCGAGCTTTGTATCTTTCAATGCTACCATTGGCTTTTCTCTTCAGCTTGTAGACCCACTTGAAAGCAACCAATTTAGCGTCTTTTGGTTTGGGAATAAGCTCCCAAGTGTTGTTTCGATTTAATGCATCGATTTCATCGTGCATAGCATCTTCCCATTCAACCAAACCTTTTGCTTCACTATAACATTTGGGTACATCTTCCAATGTAGTTTCTGTGAGAAAGCAGGTTGTCATAGTGGAGGGATTTAGCTGAAGTTCATAATCCCTTAGATGATCAGGCTGCCGCCTTTGCCTAGTTGACCTTCTACTGAATATATTTTCTTGTTGAGCATGCTCATCAATCAAAGAATTATCTCTCCTTGCTATAGAGTCGGTGTTGTCAATGAAATGCTCCAATTCCATTGTGCTATTTTCAGTTGTGTGATTTTTGTTAATGACATCAAAATAAATTATTGATGCTTCATCAAACACGACATCTTGAGAGATAACAAATTTATTTGTTTAAGGATCCATGCATCTCCATCCTTTTCTATGAGGATCATAACCAGCAAATATACATTTTCTAGCTTTTGGGTCTAACTTCGTACGACTTGTTTTAGAAATGTGAACATAACAAAGTGAACCAAACACCCGAAAATAGCTCACATTTGGCTTAGTATCATACAAAACCTCAAAAGGAGATTTTTCTGTACCTGACCATGATGGTAGCCGACTAATCACATGACAAGTGCGTTGAGTAGCTTCAGCCCACAATTATCTAGGAAGGTTCTTTTCATGTAGCCATGATAGAGTTGTTGTAGTGAGATGCGTTGGGGAAAATCAGTTCAGATGATCAGTCTAAAGAAAAAAACCCACGTAGCGGAAAATAACGAATTGGATCACGATTGTAATGAGACAGAACAAACAAAAGATGGACATCAGAACAGACAGTCAAAGATCAATGCAACGTAGAAAAATAAACAACCCCAGTATTTATAGTGGTTCCACTACCGCTAGGCAGTGTACGCCCACTTGGAGAGAGAAGATTTTATTAATCACTGAAAGATTAGAGTTATAAGATTGATTCACTTTTGGAGGCTATACATAAGAAGAATTTATAATACAGATAAAATTCTACAGGGTTTCAGCTCTCTAGGATGACTCTGAAATTGGCTAAAATTAGCTTTCAATTTAGGCTTCCATTGTTGTTCAGAAACTCCGCTATTTATAGAGTGAAGATATAAGGAGGGGTATATGCCATATAGCAATCATGGGGTTTGGTTCGGCAATATGCCGAGCGAAAAATCTGGACCAGTAAGCAAACTAGAGCGGCGAATTACTGAATGAAAATTTTGGTCCAACACTTGAAATGACCGAATGTAATATTTCGTTCGGGAAATCACCGAACGAAATATTTCATTCGGTAATTTCCTTTTCTCTCCCACTTCTCCATTTTGCCAAACGAACTAATGTCGCTCCAAATCAAGCTCTCTTTTTTTCCTGGCTTTCTCCTCTTCGTTCGGCAATTCTTGGAGCTAGGGTTTCTTCCTCTGCGTCATGGAATTAGGTACCAAATTTCTAACAATAAAAATTGCCGAACGAAATATTTCATTCGGAAATTTGCCGAACGAACTAATGGCGCTCCAAATCATGCTTTCCTCTCTTCTTGATTTTCTCCTCTTCGTTCGGCAATTCTTAGAGCTAGGGTTTGTTTTTCTGCGTCATGGAATTAGGTACCAAATTTCAACAATCTCCACCTTGATACTTAATTCCATACAAACCTTCCAACTTCATCTATACCTTCATGCTCCAGACAATGGATACTTACCCAATGAGTTTCGGCAATGCCATCACTCATTACACTCTGTCAACGAACTCCGGTAAGGCCATCGTCCTTCAACAAAGTGCTCGAATTACCCAATCTATGTAGAACCCATCAATCCTCACCATGGAAACAAATGTCTCCACGAACCATCTCGACTCTCCCCCGTGCCACCCCGTGGCACCTAGCACTTCATTAAGCGAATCAAGTCCGAGCAATGCTCGAACTTAGCAACATGCAACGACTTGGTAAACATGTCTGTTGCATTCTTCTTTCTGTGAACTTTTGAAGACGAACTATCTTCTCTTCACTCATCGAGACAAGGAACGACTCTCTCACCTCAACATGCTTCATCCTCGAGCTGAATGTCAGATTTTCAGCTAAGTGAAGTGCATTCTGACTATCACAGTACACATTCACTCCTTCGTATACGAAGCCCAAATCACACAGCAGTTGCCTCAAATAAAGCGCTTCCTTAGATGCTTCAACCGCAGCTATAAGCTCTGTTTCTGTAGTAGACAAAGCCATAAATCGTCTAAACCTCGCTCTCCAACTGATCGCAGTCCCACCAATGGTGAACACATATCCGGAGGTCGACTTTCTTCGATCTCTATCACCAGCATAGTCGGAATCACAAAATCCAACCAAGTTGAAATCTCTTCCCCTACCGCCAAAGACAAGTCCATGGTTTGGAGTTCCTCTAAGATATATGAAGATATACTTTACTGCTTCCTAATGTTTCTATTCTGGATTCACCATGAACCTACTCACCAATCCAACCGTCTGTGCAATGTCGGCCTAGTGCAGACCATTACATACATCAAGCTGCCAAATGCACTTGCATATGAGACCTTCATCATATAAGCCTTGTTCTTTTTTGAATCGGAGAGCCTTTACTAGAAAGCTGTATATGCAAAGGCATGGGTGTGTTGATTGTCTTTGCTCCTTTCATGCTAAACCGAGCAAGCACCTTTCGAATGTACTCCTTTTGAGTGAGGCTCAAAAGTCCTACCTTTCTATCCCTTTGGATTTCATACCCAAAATTTTCTTTGCTTCTCTAAGATCTTTCATTTCGAATTCCGCTTTTAGCTTTAGCTTCAAACTATCAATTTCAACATTATCCTTGGAAGCAATCAACATATCATCCACGTACAAGAGTAGGTACACACATCTACCATTCTTTAAATGCTTGAAGTACACACAAGCGTCTTTGATGTTACCATCAAAACCAAGTAAAAGAATAAAAGATTCAAACCTCTTGTACCATTGTCTAGGCGACTGCTTAAGTCCATACAAAGACTTCTTCAAATTTGCAAATCCAATTTTCTTTCCCATCTACGAATCCTTCTGGCTATTTCATGTAGATGGTCTCATCCAAGTCTCCATGCAAGAAAACAGTTTTCACGTCCAGTTGCTCCAGCTTCAAGTTATGAGCTACGACGATAGCGAGCAAAATACGGATGGACATATGCCTCACTACTAGAGAAAATATCTCATCATACTCCAGTCACTTTCTTTGTGAAAACCCTTTAGAAATTAATCTAACCTTGCATCTCCCATCATCCTTCACCTTAAACATCCATTTGCAACCTATGACTCGGCTTACTCGAGGAGGTGGTACCAAATCTCAAGTCTTGTTCATCTTTAATGACTCTAACTCCTCTTCCATAGCGCACATCCACTTCGAACTGTCATATGACTTCAAAGCTTCGTCAGGGTCAAGCGACTACTCAAGAATTACATGTAGGGCATAGTCAAACTGATCACAAAGGCTAAGGTTTGCAAACTGTCAATCACCTTACTTTTCGGACGGCCTAATAGTCCTACGACTAACCGGGTAAGTGCTGCTTCGCCTAAACTTCTTTCAGCTCCACCTTGAACTGAACTTGCTCTACATTCATGCATATCACCAGTACTACTAGAAGGTACCTATGGACCACCATGTGATGTTTCATCAACTGTGTTTTCCTTGACAACATCTACAACAACTCTACTATTTGGCTAGAACATTGGAACTTCTTCCATCTTCTTAGACCTATCAAAATCTTCTGATGTGGTAGGTAGCTTCTCCTTTGGATTGAACATAGCAGACTCGTCAAAAGTAACATGTCTGGAATGAAAAATCTTCTGATCAACAGGGTTCCAAATTAGGTACCCTCTGATACCATCGGTATATCCCATTAGTATGCCCTTGTATGCTCTACCCTCCAACTTGTCATCACCTGTATGTTGAATGTATATAGGACAACCAAAAATTCGAAAGTAATCAAGATACAATACTTTACCTTTCCACTTCTCTGAATCTTTCCATCTATGGCTGAGAATAGAATTCGATTTATGATATGTACTGCAGTTGATAATACTTTAGCTTAAAAGCCTCTAGACAAGCCCGCCGTCAATACCAAGCAACGAGACTTCTCCAGTAGAGTCTGGTTCATCCTCTTTGCAACATTAGATTGCAGATCTCCGGGTGTAATGAAATGTCTCTAAATGCCATGCTGTCTACAAAAGTTGAGGAACTCCCTAGAAACAAATTCACCGCTATTATCACATCTCAGCACCTTCAACCTAGAACCAGATTGGTTCTCAACAAACGCTTTTCAATCTTTGAACTTCTCAAAACTCTTTGATTCAGCCTTCATCAGATACACCCATACTTTTCAAGAAAAGTCATCAATGAAAGAGATAAAATACTTTGCTCCTCCAAGAGAAGGAGTAGCAACCGGTCCCCAAAAATTTGTATGCACGTATTCAAGTACTCGCCTCGATCTGTGGAGTCCAAATTCAAAAACTACTTTAGTTTGCTTGCCTAACACTCACTCCTGACAGAATTCCATCTTGTCGAAACTTTCTCCTTTGATCATCTTCCGTCTCCGAAGCAACTCTAAGCCCTTCTCTGAAATATGACCCAACTTGAGATGCCAAAGATTTGTGGCATCTAAAGCACGAGAATGGTATACTCCAACACACGACTCTCCAATAACTATGGTTCCTTTCAGCAAATACAGATTTTGAAACACATCTCCTTTGATAAGAACTAGTGCACCTCTCGAAACTTTCAGACTATCCTTCTCGATAGTTATCTTGCACCACAAAGATGCCAATTGTTATAAAGAAATTAAGGACTTCCGAAGACCTGGAACATACCAAACACCTGTCAAAGTGAGTATTACCCCGTCAAACATCTTGATCCTTAATGTACCTTCACCCATTTCTCTACAGCTAGTATCATTACCCATAGTGAGCTTCCTTCTCGTCCAATGAAAGAACTGAAGTAGTCCTTATTATGCATCATATGGAAAGACGCTCCCAAGTCCAGCATCCAATGGTCTAAGACATCCGATATTGCTGTAGACAACATGTCGTCAGATAGAGACTTCTCCACCGCAATTGATGAAGATCCGTATTCTTCCTTCTTCTTCAAATCTGGATAATCTATTTTCCAATGACTAGGTTTCTTTCAGATAAAACACTTCCCGTCCTTAGACTTTCCTCTCCTGCTATTACCGGGCTTCTTGGAATTGGAATGCCATGTAGAGTGCCAATTCTTTTTATCTTCTCTACATCTTTCAACAAACAGGCCATGCCTACTATTTCTATGTCTACTTCCTTCACTTATCTCCTTCATCTGATCTCTCAAACCCTCAGATAGAATGCCTGACTTCACATCTTCCACTGCCGATGTGCCTCTAAAAAAGATAAGGCTATTAGCGAAACATGTGTATTGCTCAGGGAGAGAACACAAAAGAATCATTGTCATTTTCTCCTCATCCATCTTCAAGTCAATAGTCTTCATCTTCATCACGAGATCGTCAAAGAAGTTAAGATGTTCCTTCACTGAGGTACCCTCTCTCATCCACATGGTGAAAATATCTTTAGTAATATCAGACGGTTAGTCAGAAATTTCTTCAACTAGAATTTTCAACTTGGTCCAAACACCCCTAGCAGTGGTCTCACTGCTAATCTCTAAGATGACATTCTCACCATAACTGATTATAAAGTAATAAACGCTCATTTCTCCATCTCCTTCCTTTTCGCGACTGAGATATCAGTCGTCAACTCCTCAGAGGAAAACACTACTGGATGGACTTCATTCCTTATTAGAACAGCTTTCATCCTCCATTGCCACTTCTTGAAGTCTTTATCCCCATTTCATTTCTCAATAGCCAACTATGATCTGACGTGAATGCATACCTCTAGTATAGGGTCTTGTAACAACTGGAGTCGCTTCATCTCCTGTCATTGCTTCTAACACTCCTTAATCAACCTTGCAGCTCTAATACCCGACTGTTGAGGAAAATCATTTCAGATGACCGGTCTAAGGGAATAAAATCCAACGCAGAGGAAAACAACGAACTGGATCGTGATTGTAATGAGACGGAACAAATAAAAGATGGACACTAGAACAGACAGTCACAGATCAATGCAACATAGAAAAATAAGCAATATCAGTATTTATAGTGGTTCCACTACCGCTAGGCAGTGTACGTCCACTTGGAGAGAGGAGATTTTATTAATCACTGAAAGATTAGAGTTACAAGATTGGTTCACTTTTGAAGGCTATACATAAGAAGAATTTATAATACAGACAAAATTCTACAGAGTTTCATCTCTCTAGGATGACTTTGAAATTGGCTGAAATTAGCACCAATTTCAGCTTCCATTGTTGTCCAGAAGCTCCAATATTTATAAGGTGAAGATATGAGGAGAGGTTGCTGTCATATAGCAGCCCTGGGGTTTGGTTCGGCATGCATCTGGTTTGGTTTGGCAAAATGCCAAGCGAAAAATTTGAACCGGTAAGCAAACTGGAGCGGTGAACTACCGAACGAAAAATTTGGTCCGGCACTACAAATCACCGAACGAAATATTTCGTTCGACGATTTATTTTTTCTCTGCCGCTTTTCCATTTTGCCGAACGAACTAATGCCGCTCCGAATCATGCTCTCCTTTCTTCTTGGCTTTCTCCTCTTCGTTCGGCAATTCTTGAAGCTAGGGTTTCTTTCTCCGCGTCATGGAATTAGGTACCAAATTCTAACAAGATGCCCTAACTTTCGCCGCACAACTCCATTCTGTTGTGGAGTCTTTGGACAGGTCATTTGTCGACGAATTCCTTCTTCTCTGCAATATCGAAAGAACTCTTCGGACAAGCATTCCCTCCCATTATCGGTACGCAAACACTTGATTGACGACTGAAACTCTTTCTTCACCATCGTGTTAAATTCGGTGAATTTTGAAAGTGCTTCATTCTTTTGTTGCAAAATATAAACCCAACTGTAGCGAGAGAAATCATCCATAATGATCATCACTTAATGCATGTCGTAGTAGCTAGGAGTCCTTGTAGGTCCCATCAGATCGGAATGGATCAACTGAAATGGGCTAGTTGCCCTATTCAACGATCTAGAAGGAAGCCGGTGAGATTTTCCATATTGACAACCCGAACATACTATCTCCGTAGTGATATCCTTAAGAGGAGGAACACCTTCAAGTAACTTCTTCATAGAAATTTGTTGTAGCAGCTGATAACCAACGTGGCCTAACCAGTATGTCGCAGTGCTGCATTGGCATTTTGGGATGCCTTCTGTACTTGCGCTTCACTAGCAGATAAGGCAAATAAGGAATCTTTCTTCTTTCCAGTAAGAAGTACATCAGCTGCAAAGCCTTTTATATTTGAAAGAATCTTAACATCATTAGGACTAAAAACGAAAAAGTACATACCTTTCAGAGTTGGTTATTTGTGAGACTGATAGTAAATTTTTTCAATCCAGGAATGTGATAAACATCTTCAAGAGAAACATTTCCACTATTTGAGTTATCCATCTTAACATGTAGATGACCTTCTTTCACCAGTGGATGCACTATATAATCAGCGGTAACAATAGCTTGTTTTCCATCATGTTGACGAACTACTGAAAGTAAAGATGAGTTACCTGTTGCATGATATGAACACCCAGAATTTATGATCTACTCTTTGTCATAATCAATTATAACATTACCATACTTATTATCATCAATTTGATGCACAACAGAGGCTACATTTTCTGATTGTTTAATAACTTCAATTGACAAGCAATGTTCCTAATTTGGCTGATCGATTCTTTGTTTTCATGATTCACTTTTGCTTTCTCATTCACAAGCTTAGTTCAACAATTTGGCTTGATGTGGCCAGGTTTTTCACACCTGTTACAAATAATCTTTGCTCGAAAATTTGATTTGATGTGCCCTTGCTTTCCACATCTAACACAACCATTAGGTTGCTTCTAGGCTGCCGTTCATTTTTGGGCTGATTGCTTTTTCTGGATTGCCATTCATTTCTGGACTGATCGCTATTTCTAGACTGCCATTCATTTCTGTGATGATTCCCGTCACTTTATGAAGGTCTCGAGTTATTTTTATGTTTCCACTTATCCTTGGTGAAAAGCACATCAACAACTTCATGGAGTGAACTTTTAATCATTTACTTAATTAAGGTTTCTTGGTTCGAAAAAAGATTTTCCAAGTCCACGATAGATGGTTGGTTTTCCCATCCTTGGATAGAAGATATGAAAGGCATGAATTCTTTGCGTAATCCACGGATTAAGTAACGATGTAGCCTTGCCTCCTTAACAGGCTCTTCCGTGTCCAATTCTGAAATTTCAGCCCACAAAATTTTCACTTTAAGAAAGCATTCAGAGATTGACATGTTACCTTGTCGCTCCAGCAAGCTCATTCTCTAAATATTGCAACCTCATTGTATTCTCTGAGTAAACAATCTTGCGAGAGTTTCCCATACCTTCTTTGGTGAATCCACATCGCGAACAAGATCAATGTACGTAGTCTTTATCAATCGACGTTTGCATCGCAAACATAGCTTTCCCGCATTTGATCTTCCACTTTCTCCGCACTTCAGCATTTTGTGGAGTATCTTCTGGAATTACCGTTTCTACACTGGAAATTAAATCCCACAAATCTTGTCCCTGAAGATATGATTCCATGCACGGTCTTCAGTACTGATAGTTGTGACCGACTAGTTTGTCTACAGAGGGATGACTTCCACTATTCATATTTGTGGAGTAATAGAATCAAACACAGGTAACCTGGCTTTGATACCATGTGACAAAGAAGAACACTTTTATTAATACTTGAAGATAAAACAATCCAGTACAAAAAGAAACGGTACCGCTATTACAAGATGAAAAAGTGGACCGAAAAAACAAAGGACAAAGAGTCCAATGTATATATACTAACATGCATAGGACCTTTTCTTACATAACTGAACCTTTACTTAAGCATCAGTAACGGCTATAGTTTCTTCTATTACTGCTCAACTAGTTGTAGAATAGGTAAACAGATCTGCACTAACTTTCAACAGCCACAGCCTGCATTTTTCACGTCCTCTAAATTGGAGGTGGGGACTATGAACTTCCAATTGAATACATATCTCAATCTTTGTTGACCATACATAGGTTATGCAGCAAAACGTTCACCACATTATAAAGTTTCAAGACCAAGTCTTTAGAAATATCAAGTAACAACTGCAACATCCAATCGGTCAAACATCAACTATCATAATATACAATTCTGCTTTGAGGTTGATACATATGATCATTATAGGATGAAGTAAGAGTACATAAAAACATTAATCTGCATTTTGATGAAGCAAAAGCAGGATAGTTGTGGCCTCAACTCTTTTATCAACTTACAAAACTTACTATATGACACTAAAGATAAAAGATGCTAAATGCAGGCGCTTCGCAAAACTTAATCACAAACAAAGCCTAATGTTTCTCACATTATGGTTAGAGATCAAGGATAATAGATCGAGTAAGGCAGAAAGGTTTAACAATGTGCTTGAATAGGATGCACCACAATCGCTATAAGTACTTCCAGGTTCGAGTAGTGGCCGAGCCTAACATTTTAGATTTCTACCACATCAAAATATATGCTCATGAATAAAGGAGCAACAGGCAATGAATGTCAAATACAAACAATATAATCAACATTAGAAGGAGCTTGAAACAAACCTGAGCAAAAAAGGGTCATCAAATGGGCGATCAAAACTTAAAGCTTGATGCAAGGGACTAGCAAAAATGTGCATACTGAAAACATGCCACGTAATAAGGTCGCTACAGCTGAAAACACAACAACGTGCAAACTGAAAACATAGGGTGAAAAAATTGCATAGCAGAGCAAACTGAATGCTGTTTTGCTACTAAGGTCACAAAATTAAGAGCAGACTTCACACAATTTTCTTCAATCGCTGCTTGAAGAACTTGCAAGACAATTACACATAACACTATAATTAGGATAATCAATAAAGGCATGGGCAGAACAAATGAGTAGAAAACAATGATGCTATCATCATTATCAAAGAAGGCAAATTAAAATGCCTTAGGAGGAATCCCCTAAGCTGGGCCTGCCTCTGATTTTCCGAAATGTGAAATATAAAAATAGCAAAAAAAAAATTATGTAGAGAACTCAAAAGCAATAATAAACACAACTTATCTAATATTGAGCTTAATGATTATTAATAGCTATATATATATACACACACACACACACACATATATATATATATACATATACATACATACATACATACATATATATATATATATACATATTGGGGCCGACTATATAAACACAAAATTAAATACAAAATGGTGACACAAAAGATCTGGACCATTAAATTTTTTGTCTTTATGGGGATGAAGTAATTCGGGGGCAATCGTGTCTATATTTTGTGTCTAAATAGACTTTCGTATATATATATATATATATATATATATATATATATATATATATATATATATATATATATATATATATATATATGATGCTGGAACTGCATTATTAATGCCAAACCGACTCTAGTTTTCCATGGAACTAGCTTCATTGTGTTGAATTCATGTACGTAAGATGATGCATCAGATATAACAAGAACAGGTGGATAAGTTATAGCATGTAGGGGATGGACAAATGACAAACTAAGAGCTGAAGAAACGTACTTATATCAGTGGCAAGGGATGTTAAAAGAGAGAAATGAAATAAGGTCAAAATGATGAATCCATATGTAGTGCTGAGACTTCGGCCGAAGTAGTGCTGACACTATAGCAAAGGTGGTTGAAGTGTTGAAGAGAAATCTGAAAATGCAGGACCGGGAGTGAAAAATCTGAAAAATATGAAACTGTAGCTGAAGAGTTACTGAAACATTGATGAAAGTATAACTGAGACTTTGAGCATGGCTGAACTAAGACTATGTTGTTTGCTGAAAGGTGCATACTGAGATTCAGAGCAGATTTAGTGGCTAAAGCGGTTATTTGCTGCGTGGCTGAATTGTGACTGTGTGGCATCTGCGGATGGACTGAAAATGAAGCATAACTAAAGATGTGCTAATATTATTGCAGCAACGGAGCAAACACAGTGGGAAGGCTGAACATAAAACGTAGAAACTGTTGTGGATCTCTAAATTGAGTCAAGCATTGCATAGGCTGATAATATTGGAGACCAACCGGGATGATATGAGATTGAAGTTGAGCTTTCTTAGCACTGAGCAGAGATTGAACTGCCACTACCAAAATAAATTGAAATAAAGACTTCAGTCCTAACTGAGTTATTCGGTCTTTATAACACATCTAATGGGTCGGTCACAAAATTTTAAAACCCAATATCAGTTACAAATATTTCTAAAGTAAAATTTAAAGATTGAAAAGTGGTCATAGATCAGTCTTAAAGTTACAAATATATTTAATATTCATATCATTATCTCCTACTTTTGAACTGATGGATAAATTTTACTTTCTCACATAAATGTATGTACATACATCCATATATACAAACACACATTCGTGCATACATGAAATAGGTAATAGTCGGCAATATAACATTCATCAATCTGATATTCATAAACAGTAACAGTACAACAATGAAGTTGAATCGTACAACTCAACGCGTTAAATAATAACATAATATCAAACAGTGGAACATACATAAAATATATCAAGTTAACACATGAACAGACAAAACACAATCTCCATTTGATAATTATGCCTGGTTGATTATTTCTTCCAAATTTGCACTTCTACCTCCACGGCAAAAAGACTTTTGTGTATTGAGCTGAGCACCGTCGGCCCATGATATCTTATATTTTTCTGCCGACAAATGCAAAAGCTGCAGCATCTTTTTCATCGGTTTTGATATGGAAGCAGCATAGTATTTGTCTAGTAAATATTATTAAAACTCCATTGCATAGTATTTGTCTATCAAAATTCCACTGTTTATGAATTTTTAGATCAGAGTTCCTTGCTGTAGCTCTTCTACCAAAAGCACAACGTATAATTCGCATTATGCAAAAAGGAAACACCTGACTAGCTTAATACAGCAAATGTAAGAAACAACATGACTTCCAAGTACTCTAAACCCATTTTCAACTTTTGGTTGTCTTGCATACTCTCGTATTCCTGATGCTTTAAGATCGAAGCTCGACGACAAATCTGAAAAAGGCATTTTCATTGGTTATAGTCAAAGGACTAAAGCTTACAAGCTTTACAATCCGAAGACGAAGAAGATGATTATCAGCAGAGATGTTCGCTTTGATGAAAATGGTTGTTATAATTTTTCAGATTTTGCAGAATTACCTGTATGGCAAACTCTAAATCTTGAAGAGGAAACTTCTTTGGAACAAGGTGTTGATGCTGATCTTGGTATTGAAGAACAACAGCATAAAAATAATGGGGTTGAGCAGGAGCAAAATTCACCACCAACGGCGGAAAGAAGGACGCGATCCTTGAGAGAAATCTATGATACAACCGAAGAAGTTGACACTATGGATCATGTATATTTTGCATTTTTTGCGGAAGAAGATCCAATCACTTATGAAGAAGCATCAAAGGAAGAAAAATGGGTGAATGCAATGAAGGATGAAATCAAGTCTATTGAGAAAAATGGTACGTGGGAGCTTACCACATTGCCTTCACACAAATCAGCCATTGGTGTAAAATGGGTGTTCAAAACCAAAACAAATCTTGATGGCTCCATCAACAAGTACAAAGCACGTTTGGTTGCGAAGGGGTATAAGCAAAAGGAAGGGGAAGATTTCAATGAGGTATTCGCTCCTGTCTCTCGACTTGATACAATTCGATTATTGATTTCTCTTGCTGCCCAAAATGGCTGGAAGCTGCTGCATATGGATGTGAAATCAGCTTTCTTGAATGGTTTTCTTCAAGATGAAATTTATCTTCAACAACCTCCTGGTTTTGTGAAGAGGGGCGAAGAGGAAAAGGTGTATAAGCCGCGGAAAGCTTTATACGGGCTGAAACAATCCCCCCGTGCATGGTATGATCGTATCAATAATTTCTTCTTAAAGAATGGTTTTGAAAGGTGTCCTTTTGAACACACTCTTTACATGAAGAAGCATTCAAAAGGAGGTTTCATGATCGTGAGTTTATACGTGGATGATCTGATTTTTACTGAAGATAATATGAAGATGTTATCTGAATTCAAAAATTCAATGATGAAGGAGTTCGAGATGACGGATTTGGGAGAATTACATCATTTTCTAGGGATAGGTGTTCAGCAATCAAAATATGGGATTTTTATCTTGCAAGAAAAATATGCTGCTCAAGTATTGGAGAAGTTCAATATGATGAATGCAAATCCAGTTTCAACTCCTTGCGTTGCAGGTTCGAAATTGTGCAAAAATGGTGAAGGAAAGTTTGTGGATCCAACTATTTTTCGAAGCCTAGTTGGAAATTTGATGTATCTCACTGCTACAAGACCCGACATCATGTACGCAGTAAGCTTGATTAGCAGATTTATGGAGAAGCCTTTCTCAAACCATTGGGAAGCTGCAAAAAGAATTTTACGATACGTTAAAGGAACTATTGACTATGGCATTTTCTATGAAGTTCATGTGCCTGTGAAGCTTGTTGGATATACGGACAGCGATCTAGGTGGAAGTATCGATGATTCAAGGAGTACTTCCGGTTATGCATTTAACCTTGGAAGTGGAATTATTTCTTGGTGTTCAAAAAAACAACCAGTTGTGGCACTTTCTACCACCGAAGCGGAGTACATCGCAGCATCTCTAGCAGGATGTCAAACTTTATGGCTAAGAGGAATTCTTGAAAATCTAAGCTTCAAGCAAAAAGATCCTACGATCATTTATTGTGACAATAGTTCTACTATCTCTGTCTCAAAGGATCCTATTTTGCATGGAAGAACAAAACATATTCGTCTACGTTTCCATTTCCTACGAGAACTCGTTCATGAAGAAGAAGTGAGTCTTGAGTATTGTCGAAGTGAAGAACAAATTGCTGATATCTTCACAAAGCCGCTTGGAGGGACTACTTTCTCAAGAATTGTTGCTGCATTAGGTGTTCGAAGGAATTTTGGTTTAGGGGAGGCATTGTTGGTGTAAACCAAAATTAAGAGTCGTGTCTGCTGATGTGAAAAGTCATGTCTATTCGAATGAAGAGTCATGTCTATTCGAATGAAATGTCATATCTATTCAGTGAAGAGTCGTGTCCGTTCACTGAAAAGTCGTGTCTATTGAAATGAACAGTCGTGTCTATTAAGTAAAAGTCATGTCTATTGAAGTGAAAGGGTGTCTGTTCAAAAAGGTTATGTCTGTTTGTAAGGGTTGTAAACCACTATATATATGTGGTCATTTTGTTGTGTTGAAAGCAAGTTGTAGACAAGACAAAAAGCAAGTTATAAAAAAAAATTGTCTATTCTCCTCTAAAATTATAATTCTCTCTCTTTTTCTACTTTAACAAATTGGTATGTTAAAGTAGAAAAAGAGAGAGAATTATAATTTTAGAGGAGAATAGACAATATTTTTTTTTTATAACTTGTTTTTTGTCTTGTCTACAACTTGCTTTCAACACAACAAAATGACCACATATATATAGTGGTTTACAACCCTTACAAACGGACATAACCTTTTTGAACAGACACCCTTTCACTTCAATAGACATGACTTTTACTTAATAGACACGACTCTTCATTTCAATAGACACGACTTTTCAGTGAACGGACACGACTCTTCACTGAATAGATATGTCTTTTCATTCGAATAGACATGACTCTTCATTCGAATAGACATGACTTTTCACATCAGCAGACACGACTCTTAATTTTGGTTTACACCAACAATGCCTCCCCTAAACCAAAATTCCTTCGAACACCTAATGCAGCAACAATTCTTGAGAAAGTAGTCCCTCCAAGCGGCTTTGTGAAGATATCAGCAATTTGTTCTTCACTTCGACAATACTCAAGACTCACTTCTTCTTCACGAACGAGTTCTCGCAGGAAATGGAAACGTAGACGAATATGTTTTGTTCTTCCATGCAAAATAGGATCCTCTGAGACAGAGATAGTAGAACTATTGTCGCAATAAATGATCGTAGGATCTTTTTGCTTGAAGCTTAGATTTTCAAGAATTCCTCTTAGCCACAAAGTTTGACATCCTGCTAGAGATGCTGCGATGTACTCCGCTTCGGTGGTAGAAAGTGCCACAACTGGTTGTTTTTTTGAACACCAAGAAATAATTCCACTTCCAAGGTTAAATGCATAACCTGAAGTACTCCTTGAATCATCGATACTTCCACCTAGATCGCTGTCCGTATATCCAACAAGCTTCACAGGCACATGAGCTTCATAGAAAATGCCATAGTCAATAGTTCCTTTAACGTATCGTAAAATTCTTTTTGCAGCTTCCCAATGGTTTGAGAAAGGCTTCTCCATGAATCTGCTAATCAAGCTTACTGCGTACATGATGTCGGGTCTTGTAGCAGTGAGATACATCAAATTTCCAACTAGGCTTCGAAAAATAGTTGGATCCACAAACCTTCCTTCACCATTTTTGCACAATTTCAAACCTGCAACACAAGGAGTTGAAACTGGATTTGCATTCATCATATTGAACTTCTCCAATACTTGAGCAGCATATTTTTCTTGCGAGATAAAAATCCCACATTTTGATTGCTGAACACCTATCCCTAGAAAATGATGTAATTCTCCCAAATCCGTCATCTCGAACTCCTTCATCATTGAATTTTTGAATTCAGATAACATCTTCATATTATCTCCAGTAAAAAATCAGATCATCCACGTATAAACTCACGATCATGAAACCTCCTTTTGAATGCTTCTTCATGTAAAGAGTGTGTTCAAAAGGACACCTTTCAAAACCATTCTTTAAGAAGAAATTATTGATACGATCATACCATGCACGGGGGGATTGCTTCAGCCCGTATAAAGCTTTCCGCAGCTTATACACCTTTTCCTCTTCGCCCCTCTTCACAAAACCAGGAGGTTGTTGAAGATAAATTTCATCTTGAAGAAAACCATTCAAGAAAGATGATTTCACATCCATATGCAGCAGCTTCTAGCCATTTTGGGCAGCAAGAGAAATCAATAATCGAATTGTATCAAGTCGAGAGACAGGAGCGAATACCTCATTGAAATCTTCCCCTTCCTTTTGCTTATACCCCTTCGCAACCAAACGTGCTTTGTACTTGTTGATGGAGCCATCAAGATTTGTTTTGGTTTTGAACACCCATTTTACACCAATGGCTGATTTGTGTGAAGGCAATGTGGTAAGCTCCCACGTACCATTTTTCTCAATAGACTTGATTTCATCCTTCATTGCATTCACCCATTTTTCTTCCTTTGATGCTTCTTCATAAGTGATTGGATCTTCTCCCGCAAAAAATGCAAAATATACATGATCCATAGTGTCAACTTCTTCGGTTGTATCATAGATTTCTCTCAAGGATCGCGTCCTTCTTTCCGCCGTTGGTGGTGAATTTTGCTCCTGCTCAACCCCATTATTTTTAGGCTGTTGTTCTTCAATACCAAGATCAGCATCAACACCTTGTTCCAAAGAAGTTTCATCTTCAAGATTTAGAGTTTGCCATCCAGGTAATTCTGCAAAATCTGAAAAATTATAACAACCATTTTCATCAAAGCGAACATCTCTGCTGATAATCATCTTCTTCGTCTTCGGATTGTAAAGCTTGTAAGCTTTAGTCCTTTGACTATAATCAATGAAAATGCCTTTTTCAGATTTGTCGTCGAGCTTCGATCTTAAAGCATCAGGAATACGAGAGTATGCAAGACAACCAAAAGTTTTTAAATGAGCAACATTTGGTTTCTTGCCATACCAGACTTCATTTGGAGTGGAATCCTTTAAGCTCTTCGTTGGTGATCGGTTGATTAAGTAAACGGCACAAGAGACCGCTTCAGCCCAAAAACATGCAGGCAAGTTCTTATTCTTCAACATGCATCTGACCATATTCATTATTGTTCGATTTTTGCGCTCTGCGACTCCGTTTTGTTGAGGTGAGTACCTAGCAGTTAACTCATGGCGGATTCCATGATTTTGGCAGAATTCTTCAAACTGAGAGGACATGTATTCTCCTCCACGGTCACTCCTTAGATTTTTTATTTGATGACCGGAATGTTTTTCAACTTGAAATTTGAACTCTTTGAAGCAAGAGAAGGCATCTGATTTTTCTTTGACACAATAAACCCAAACTTTTCTTGTGTAATCGTCAACAAATAACAAGAATTCTGCTGCCTCCAAGCGATGGCACTTGCATTAGTCCACAGAGGTCGGTGTGAACAAGCTCCAGAGGTGATTGAGAAATCCACTTCGATTTGGATGGGAAAGATTCACGATGTTGTTTTCCCAATTGGCATTCCTCACATGCTTCGTTTATCACTTCAAGTTTAGGCAGCCCTCGGACTATTTCTTTGGTAGACATTTCCTTCAAACTCCGGAAATTTAAATGGCCAAACCTCTCATGCCATAACTTGGAAACTTCATCATTAGAAGTAGCAATCATGCACGTACTGCTTACGATGTCAAGTTTGATCGGAAATAATTTGTTGGATCCCATCATAATATTTGCCACTTGTTGGTCGTTCTTCTTCATGCTACATTGATCTCCAACGAATCGAAAATCAAATCCTTTCTTCAGCAAGTGACCGACGCTAAGAAGATTGCTACGTATGCCTGGTACATAAAGAACCTCCGACATTTTTTCAACTTTTTCAGCCTTGGTTTTGAAAGAAATTTCGCCAACACCTTGAATTTTGTATGATTTTGCATCTCCAATAGTAACCTGACCATCATCAGCTTCCACAAGACTTGAAAATAGATTTTTATTTCCAGTCATATGCCTACTTGCACCACTATCCAAGTACCATACGTTTTCAACATTTCCATCCGAAGCGATCAACAAAGATTCAGATTTTTCTGCTTCATTATGCATAAAACCAGCAACTGGCTTCTTTTCAGGATGTTTCTCCCAACAATCATTTGCTTTATGACCCGGCTTGTGACAGAAATTGCATTCAAAATATGGTTTTTTGCCTTTGTATTTGCCTCGCGCCTTGTTACTTTGGAATGATCGTTTCTCCTCCTTTGATTCTTCAAATTTTCCACTATTCCTGCTGTTACTTTTGCCATGGGATGGGCCTTGAACTTTTATGGATGTGAATTGAGATTTTAAGGCTTGATCTTGAGAAGAATTTGTTTGTTTACTTCTCATCAAGATCCTAGCCTCATGAGCTTCCAGCCTTCCTTGCAAGCCTTCAAGAGAAAGTGAAGCAATATCATTTGATTTCTCAATTGCAACCACAATATGATCGAACTTGATTGGTAGGCTCCGTAGAATTTTTTCAACGGCTTTTTGAGTCTCCACGACTTCTCCGTTTGAAGCCATCTGATTTATGATGGAAGTGAGACGAGTAAAATACTCTGAGATTTTCTCACTATCCTTCATTTCGAGCTTTTCGAATTCAGCTCGTAGTGACTGCAGGCGAACCTTTTTTACTTGATCTTGGCCAGAATACGTTGTATTCAATATTTTCCAAGCCTCCTGAGCATTTGCAACTTTTGAAATTCTCTCATAAACTTGAATTTCAAGTGTCTGGTAGATTTGGAAGAGAGCCTTCCGATCTTTCTGTTTTTTGCTTTTCAGAAGATCTCTTTGGGCAACTGTGAGTTGCGTTTCATCTTCCGGCGCACCAACACCTTCTTCAACAACTGTCCACAAGTCTTGAGATTCAAGACAGAGCCTCATTAGATTGCTCCAATAATCAAACTTTTCACCATTGAATCGAGGAACAAGGGAGACAAGGTTGTTTGACATTTTTCAACCAAGCTCCGATACCAATTTGTTAAAGTAGAAAAAGAGAGAGAATTATAATTTTAGAGGAGAATAGACAATATTTTTTTTTATAACTTGTTTTTTGTCTTGTCTACAACTTGCTTTCAACACAACAAAATGACCACATATATATAGTGGTTTACAACCCTTACAAATGGACATAACCTTTTTGAACAGACACCCTTTCACTTCAATAGACATGACTTTTACTTAATAGACACGACTCTTCATTTCAATAGACACGACTTTTCAGTGAACGGACACGACTCTTCACTGAATAGATATGTCTTTTCATTCGAATAGACATGACTCTTCATTCGAATAGACATGACTTTTCACATCAGCAGACACGACTCTTAATTTTGGTTTACACCAACACAACGTATAATTCGCATTATGCAAAAAAGGAAACACCTGACTAGCTTAATACAGCAAATGTAAGAAACAACATGACTTCCAAGTACTCTAAACCCATTTCCATAGGCTGACGCACATTCTTTCTGATGCTTGAAGAAATTCCTTTTGTGGATAATATCTTTTAATAACGGCTTTAATAAATGTGCTTCCATTAAATTGCTGCAGAATTTACTTCAGGATATCTATTTTATATTTATTTTGGCGATAATTTAACTTTTATGGCGTGAGGGTAAAGGCAATGACTTGTAAATGGAGAAGGTGGAATTCTTTATACGTGGATGTAGCCCATAAATTATGGAGATGTGTAATTTCCAGTTACTTAAAAAAGAACAATTATTTTAATGTGGATCTCAAGCATTATATGACATGGATTGCTAGATTTAGCCCTAGGATTAACAAAAAGAAGAAAGCTTAATCATTAGACTTAGTCATTTAGTAACAGACTAAAGACAGAACTGGACAGTCTTAAATTTAATAAACCAATTAGGTCTAATGCTAAAGACTGAAAATTTTAGTTATTAGCGAGTCATTAATTAAAGACGGAAAGTTTTAGGTCTTTAATATTCAGTTTTTAATTGATTGTTTTTAGTAGAAGATAGGGATACAACAACATTAATTGTCAGCAATGTAATAATTAGAATAAAAATAGCATGGACATAATGTTAGCGTGGGATGATATAGCAAAACAATTTAAAGCTTAAAATTGGAAATAAAGGAAAAACATAAAAGACAGAATAGAAGACATAATGACCCTAAAAGACTAAACATAAACAGAAAATGGAAAGGGAAGAAAGATAAATTGTAAAATGTAAATATAATTAGAAATAAAAAAATATAAAAAATAATATATAGACAACTAATTATGATAAAAGATAAAAGTATAATATTGGATAAAAGATAAACGTATAATAAAAGATAAAAGATAAACAAATTATCGTAAAACATAAAAGATAAAAGTATAATAAAAGATAACAATAAAAAAAAAATTCTGATAAAAAAATAAAACATAAACGAAAAAGAAAAAAGGAAGAATGTAAAAAAGAAAACATAACTAGAAATAAAAAAGATAAAAGATAATATATATAGACAACTAATTAAGATAAAAGATAAACTAATTACCATAAAAGATAGATAAAAGTGTAATAAAAGATAACAATAAAAAACAAACTAATTATGATAAAAAAATAAAACATAAACAAAAAAAGGAAGAATTATAAAAAGTAAACATAATTAGAAATAAAAAAGATAATATATAATATATAGACAGCTAATTATGATAAAAGAGAAAAGATAAAAGTATAATAAAAGATTAAAGATAAACTAAATATGATATGAAGATAAAAGTATAATAAAAGATAGAGATAAAAGACAAACTAATTATGATAAAGTATAAAAGATAATATTAGTATATAAGAGATAAAAGATCTAGAAACAGCATACCTATAGATATATGATAGAAAAAGCAATATGAAACATCTAGACATTCTATTTATAGGAAATATTGGTGAACTATATACATAAGTTTTTGCAAGAAAAAAAACTAAAATATAACTTCGTAAGCGAATTTTTAGTTATGAAAAGGGTGATAATTAGGTGTCATCAATCACCTATCATAACCATTATAATGCACTAGTGCGAACCGTGCTAAGCACACGGTGTTCACCGTATAGTTTAGTACCAGCACAATACAAATGCATTTAGTTATATAAAAACAATGAATATGTCTATGAATTATAATATTTTTATCTTGGCCTTTTGTAGAATAAGGCTGTCAAATGTTTGTTGATGAAGTTTCGTTAAAACGCACAAAGCATGAAGCATCAAGGATAACAAATCTTTCTAAAGCAAATAACTTTATACAACAATGCTTCCATTTACCACCAATTATTTCTAACTTGGTAATCATTACAACAATGAGCTTTTATTTTAATTTTAAATATAAGAAGCACATGACCTAAACATTTGTTTATCCTACATTTAACATATAAATTTGAATATGTATAGGTTGTTATGATAGTAATGTTCCAAACCTCATATCGAATTATGCTAGGAGTGAAACAATGTTTCAAATTTCGTTCAAACAAACAACATTTCAACAGTTGCATTGGGATATTTTTTACGCAATCGTAACACTAATTGAATTTGAAAATACTTCAACAGCCTTGAAGCGTTATATTTACAAATACCAGTATACGATGGGACAAAACTACATAAATATAAAATTATGCAGTCTAATTTTTGAAATAACCAAATAGTTTTTTATTATTACTTCAAGTATTCATACGAAAATAATAATTGAAATAATAGAATAATTAATATAATTCAAAGTTAAATAAGCAATAAACACGATAAAAAATACCAATGGATACACATGAAATTACTTTGAATGATATATATAAATGTTGAAAATAAGATTGCATGGCATAAAAAATGCAGTCAATAAAATTAACTATGAAAAAATAATCACTAGTATTATTAGAATTAAAAAACAAAAATAAATAGTAAGTCTAACAAATCTATACATATCGATTTTATGAAATAACAAACTAATTCAGCCAAATTATTGAGAATAAGAAAACATTTATAAAATATGTGCTTATGCACTTAAGCAACAAATATTCAACTTAATAAAGCGGATTGAAATTTAAAGATAAAGTTAATTCATCAATTATGAACTAAAATTTATAGAAACAATAAATTACTCGATGATAAGTTATACATATTTTACATAAAAAGCAAAGACAAATACTTGTTTATCAATTATGTTCAATACAAATCTTTAATATGTCCTTGTAACTTGATGGAAACATTTTTCACATCACTCGTATTTCCGCAAATAGAAATCATTACATTTTCATTTTATTCTTACCGAACTCTGCATTCAAACATTTTTTGACTTATATTCACCTCTTTATTCAATAATTTCTCACTTCCTTCTTAAACATTTTTCATGTAATCAACATTCACTACTTTATACTCTTCACATAACATTGTAGCACTAATCACCGACCATGAAATATCTCTAGAGTACCGAACAGTTGCATACTACGAATTTAATCAAGGTATAAATCCAACAATAGTATGAATACTTGTAATATTTTATATTTATATATCTGGCGCCAGCTACATGTAATAATTATAATAAAGTGTGACTATTATGCCTATAGGATAAAAACATAATCCTATTATACAATGTTGCCTTTAGTACTATATTAAAATCATAAACAAAAATTTCTCTAATATGATTATTGTATGACAATTGTATAAAATTATCTACATATATTTATATTTGGGGTTTTTAGGCTCAAGGAAAAAGTTAGAAAAAAATTTAGTTTCAGGGATAAGAAGTTTGTTTTTTAGGCTGAAGGATACTTTTTCGTGTAAATCACAGAATGATAGTTGTAACTATCATTTTTAGTTTACACTAAAAAGTGTCCTTCAGACTAAACAGCAAACTTGTTGTCCGTGAGACTAAATTTTTTTGCAACTTCTTCCTTATGCCTATTTATCTGTTTATATTTTTTGTTATGTAATTTTTCGCTAATCTGGTTAAATAATATCAAACTATTCACTAAGAACACGTATAAAATCCCTACTCTACTACTTTGGGATATTATTTTTCACAATAAGAAAGCTTTCATGAAATTTACTTATATGTTTGCTTATAAAGTTTGAAACTTATAATGCATATGAAATATCTATTACATGGTACTTTTCAAATAGATTAACATTGAAACGAATTAAAATAAGATTAACTATCTCACTTAATTAATGCTATTAGAAAATAATTAATTGTAGTTAGTCCTTCGCTTGCTTTAAAATAAAATAACATAGGTCAGCAATACTTAATTCATTTAAGTTAATTGCTTTTGTTGGTTGCATGATAATATTATTCCATACGCCCCTCCTTATTTACGATTATTTATAAATATTAAGAACAAAAACATTCCCCGTCTATAACCATTTAGAGATACATCCAGACCACAAATACGTTAATGCAACATAATACGAACAAATTTTGAGAAAAACCTTAGTTACCTCACTATTGCTCACGGTTCCTAAGTATTTGGTAGTTGCAATGCGTTTAAAAGGAAAATATCTTTTGCTTATGAATATTCCATGGTCTATTCATAGCACCATTGAAAAATGCATTGAACCCTATGTTGCTTGAGATAACTTGCATCTTATTTTCAAAGAGTAAGTTTAGTATGACAAAGAATACATAAAACCCTTTCGAAATAAATTAGTTCACAAAACAAATATTGATGATCCAAAATGTTATCACTATAGCATTTATAATGGAAGAGAGGTGAAAAGAAAATAATAATTGAGGGGTCAAAATATGTAACAACCCATAATTTTATAAATATTTTTAATTCAGTTTTTTATTGAAACTTTGATTTTTAAATCATTTAAATTTGAAATTTTGAAAATTTTCAATGTAAATTTGGATTTGGTTTATAATTATTTTTCCAAATATAATGAAATAAATATTTTCTGAAAATTTTATATTTTGGTCAACTATGCTCAAACTTTGACCTTGGGTTGAAAATTTTAGATTTGAATTTTTGAATTCCAATCTTTTTCTTTGAAGCTAAATTTAATTTTAATATTGGTTCTGCTTTTCATTTCGTCAAATTCGGTTTTATACCTTTTTAATTTGATAAATTTCAGCGTTTTACACACGATTATTTTCAGTATTTTTGTTTATTCTCTATTTTATATTTTCTATTCCATTTCTATTTTCCATTCTCTATTTTTATTTTATTTTCCATTCTCTGCTTTCTATTTTATTTCATTTGATTTTTTTATTTCTATTTTCTATTTATATGGGCTTGGAAATTCAAGAGGCATGGGTTTCTTTTCTTCAATGTGTAGTGTGTCTATTCCTTTGCCTAGCCGTTCAAATCTTTTGATAACTAGCTGTCATTTCCCATTCTCAATTCACATACAAAATTATTTCATTCTCATCTCTTTCTCAAAATAATATTTACGGTAAGTTTCTTTCTCATGGCTTCCTATTTCTCTTTTCCTTTTTCTCTTTCCTTTTGCTTCTCTTTTACAAGCTCGGCCATCACATGCATCCTCCTATTGCCGACCACAACTTTCCTTCACCACCACCTTAGACCGGCCTCCACCATCAGCACACAATCTCCAGCCAGGCCATGACCACCATGACCCAAAAACCCATCACCAAAACCTACTTGAAACCCTAGCCGAGCCTATACGCCATCCCCTTCCTATTGCTAGCCCCGACCACCACCAACTCCTCCTCCTTTGCCTTGCCTTGCCATGAATCACACCATAGCCATGCCTATTCAGATGTGCCTTGACCAGATCTGATCCAAAGCCACACCATAAAACCATATCCGAGCCACTTGGGCATAGGGCCGAACCCAAACTTCACTTGCCTTTGCCTTTTGACCTTCCTAATGCCTCTTGCCCTACCATCTCTTCATTTCAGTCCATTGCCATGTGTGTTTCTAGTCATAGCCGAGTCCATGTGCCTCCAAATATCATGGCCGAGCATGACTTGGTAATAGGCAAGTCCATTTGCATTGTGGCCGAACCTATTCTCATGTAGCCGAGCCTACTTGGATGAGTTAAGCACTTTTTGCTTCATTTTTGATTTATGTTGTATATGGTTTTGATGTATAATCTTTTGAATATAGTTATTTATATATGTTGTATTTTGTTGTGCACAAGATCTGAATCTTGGCTCTCCATCCACTCGCATCTAACTCGTGTATTGTCGTGCTTTTCGGAGTTCAGTTGTATGTTTTGAATTGTTATCTCCAGCTTTAGAAGGTGAGTTATTCACTCTCGACATTCGTACTTATATAATTGTGAAACAGTGGCATGTGAATTGTTGTTGATGATATGATACCAAAGTATATATGTCTGTGATATGATATTTCATGATGTTATAACCTGATATATATTTGTTACATCACCTTATATGATATGCCATATTATATTGTTTATTCATTTACTGCTTCTCACGCTGCAAGTTCCCTGTTAGAATAATATCACTATGGGTTGAAATGATACATACCGAACGGATATTAGAATAAGGAAAAATCATTATGAGCTGAAATGATAGCTCAAGCGATTTTTATTTTATTTTATTTGGCTTGGGATTGTGGGTTTGAAATGATAGAACCCGAATTTTATTTTTAAATTACAGATTGAAATGATACATATTTGTATCACTTGACCTAGGTTAGAAAATTATATACAGACCCGTGGTTAATTTTAAATATTTTCTGAAAATTATTAAGTACTTTTGAAATTTAAAATATGAAATTTTAACTTAAATTGGATTTAAATGATTTAAATAAATGTTATAGTGATTTTCTATAAGTTAAAAATGTATAAATAAATAAATGGGTAAAATTGTAATTTAAAATATGACTTAACTTGATAATTGAAAACTTAATTTTCAAATGGAAATTCTAAGCTTAACTTAGCAATAAGAATATTTTATTTATGAAATGGGAAATTTTAAATAAAGTATTAAGTTATTTGTTAAGATAAAAGTTAATAAAAGTTAAGTAAATTAATGTACTTTTGACTTAATAAATGAATTATAGTTTAATTTGGATATTTTATTTAATCATAAGTTAAATGATATCCAAATGAATATTTCTAAAGTGTGAGATATGTTTTATAAGTTAAAAATGGTGAAAATTGAAATTATAATTGTTTCTGAAATGTTATAATAAACCTTAGTTTTGTATTGGCGGCATTTCCAAAATGCTTTGGTTTTAAAGCAACGTTTTCTAAGTGCTACTATTTCTGAAAATGTACAATACTTGTGAAATTACTATATCTACTGTAACATTTTATAAGTGCTGCTGTTTCTGAAATTAAACAGTTTTTGAAATATGACTATTATATCTACTGTAGCATTTTCTAAGTGCTGCTGTTTACGAAATTATACTATATATCTGAAAAACTATTATATCTACTATAGCATTTTCTAAGTGCGATGTTTCTGAAATTGTACTATCTTCTGAAATACTATTATATCCACAGTAACATTTTCTAAGTGCTGCTGTTTCTGAAAATACATTGTTTTTTGAAATACCATTATATTTATAGTAACGTTTTCTAAGTGCCGTTGTTTCTAAAAATACCATATTTCTATGTATTGTCACATTTTCCAAGTGCTATTATATAGGAATAACATTTCGAAGTGTTGCAATCTCAAACTTATTACATATCAAATGATAGAATTTATTATACAAAAATGGATATGTTTTGTATAATAAATAACTATGATTTAAACTAAAGACATGATGTTTAAAATGTATAGTAGAATTTGTAGCATTTCCAGAATGCTATGTTATTTAAGTTATATTGTTAAAGTGTTATGGTACTTTAGGTAATGTTTTAAAAGGCTGTACTTATAAAAGATAACATTTCTCAAATGCTATTATATGGATCATATGTTTTCTCAAGTAGTATGATTTCTAAAGATAACATTTTTAAAATGATATAATAAGTGTATGGTTTAGAAAGTGTTATGATTTTATATTATTACATTTTAAAAATGCCATAATAACTGTATGGTTTCAAAAGGTTTATGATTTTTAAATTATTACATTTTAAAGGTGCTATGACTAATATATATGGATTTGGAAATATTACCAATTTTGAAATGATATTATTTTGGAAAGAGTAATAGTATTAGATCTTAAATGGTTTAAATGAATATGTTTTGATTTGAAATATAAACCATTTTGAAATTTATGACCACCGGTAATAATAATGTTTGATTGTTAAAGAGACCGAGATTGGAAGTTGTCATACTCTCTGCCAACCTCGAAAATCATTTTAACAACCGTGTACGTGGTGGAGATTCTAGAATGAAGTAGGATGGTGGCGACGTTCCTTTGAGGTATATACGTTGACCCGACTCCCGTAAGTTGGCATAAGGTGGCTAAAACAGGAGCGATCGACAGGATAATGAGGTAGCTCCTCTTATCGGACACACTTCTTCGTATTCCATTCTATTACTTTGTGATTGATTGGTGCACACCTTTGATTTTGAGAGTGTAGCTCGAGGTGGATGGTAGTGGCTGCTACGCGTTACCACCGGTCCGGAAGCGTAATTGGTATATCTACCCTGGCATTGCCTCGTTGTCCCATGTCACCTACCCTAGCGCGCCTTATATGATTTCGGTTTTGTGTCGTACCTATGAAGTATCCTCTGGTGGCTTCCCGATCAGGAGGGACTACAACACTGTATAGACTATTGGTACTATAAAATGTATTAAGAGAGATATTGGGTAACTCCTTAACGCTATTTTTAAATATATTATACTTTACTATAGACATTATTATATTAACGTATATTACTATATAGTAAATAGTTTAACGGATCCTTAAAGGATGGACGGTCCCAATCATTTTTTAAGTTACTTGTGCATTTTATTATAGTTCACTTGAGTTGGTTTACATTGTATAAGTATGTATGTCTTGACTCGAGTGTTTTGTATTTTGCTTTATACTTAGGTCAGCCTGAGTATCAGCTTTGGATTTCACCTTCTGGAGCTAAAGGATTTGCTGGAGATTATCCATCTATCTAGTTGTTACTTTTTCCATTCAGTATTTCTATTCAGCTTATGCATTAATGGACAATTATGTATTTGGGATTTCTGTTGTATCTACTTTTCAGACTCTGGAGTTTTGTACTTATTTTGTGATTCTGTGTTGTAGTAGCTTCATGAACTACTATGGTTATTTGATTTCTGCTGCAAGTTATTCTAATTTATCTGTGTTTGTGATTCTGTGATTGGTTTTATTTGCTTCAAATTATATTACAATCTACTGATTTTAATTACTCATGTCAAACATGTGTGGTCTTATTGTTGATTTGAATGGTCCAAAATAGTGGGTCGTTACATTTGGTATCAGAGCTTTTGTGACGACCCGGAATTTTCGAGCACTTAAAATCAGGATAATTAATTGATTTTAAGTATTCAATAGAGTAATTTTAACTTGAATTAAGAATATCACTAATTATTTGATAATTAAATTATTGAATTAAATAATTTGAAGTTGAGTACATATTGAATCTGGAATTTTAAGCTTGTTAAAAATGATTTGAAGGCTTATAAAATTTATATTGATAATACTGAAGATAGTAAAAGTCTTAAAATTGAATCTAACAGTGATTTGTTCAGTTTTGAAATTTATATCGCTTAAATTGGATTTAAAAATAGCCTTCTAAGACACAGTCTCGGAATTTGACGAAACCAGCTCCATTGGATCCGTAATATTATATTATTATCGGATTTCAAATTTCGTAATGATCGGAGTTGCTATGTGAGTGTACGATATATAAACGCGCTGAGATTTATATCGAAAATTTAATATTTTAATTCGATTCGAAAAGCTATCTTCTCCATACGATCGAATTGGGACTCTCCATTGTGTTCGGAATAAGGGTATAACATTATAAATGCCTGGCGGCATGCCTCGATAGGAGTTTAAAATTTTAAGTTGCATTTGAATTTGAATTTAATTGTATATATTTATACTTGTCGGTTTCAGTTGAAATTATATCAACGTCAGATCTTTTACTTTCTTTTCACATCACTGTAGCTGGCAGAGCCTTCTTGAACAAGAATGGGGTTTCGGGTTCGATGGTGAGGGAGATTGAAGCTTGCAAGTCGAAATCGACTGCTTGTGGAGTCACACGCGAAGGGGTGGAAAGGGGTTCAATTTCATGGCGAGATGAGCGACGTTGGGATGGCACTCGCGAGTGAAGGTACAAGTTGCGTAAGTGATTGCCGCGTCGAAGCTAGGACATCTGGGAAGGATGAGATGTACATTTGGGGGAGGAGACGAAGTCGCGGCGATGCTTGGAGTCACGTGTAAATGGGACCAGTGACAGTAGGCGACCTCGCGTGACTCGATTTTAGGGGTCGATGGCATTCTGGCCTGAGACAGTAAGGTACAAACTTAAAAATTTATATACTATAAATCTGAGAATATGTTAACTATAGGAATAGAGGTAATATAAGTATAGATACATGTATGTTTCTGTTTAAAAATATAAACAAGAATATATTTAATTTAAAATGGTATTGATTATTTTTGCAACTAGTTGAAAATGTAATATAAAGTAAATATACTTATTCATATTCCATTTGCATATGGTGATGACTTATTTGTTTAATTAAATCTAAATAATTTTAATTACTAAGGGTAATTTATTTAAACGAAAATTAGTTGGATTTAAATTTCTGGTTAATTAAATTTATTTAAAATAAAAATATACAATTCAATTTATTCAAATAATTAATAGACTGTATAATATTTATACAAGGTCTGAAATAGTGAAGAAACAAGTCGGGTTTTGAATCGGGTTGCAAAGCAAAGGTGAGTTAACCTCACTCAGTTGATTTAAATTTAAATTTAAATGATTAAATTTAAATAATTGTTTGAATGGTTGAATTGAATGATGTGCTATAGTATGGTATATTTTAGAATTGGCATTTTATATTGTGCTAATGTCTGTGGATGCAGGGAAAACAGGTTGGAGGGATCCAACTGGATCCCTCAACATTTATTTAAATTATTTAATACCCTCTGTTGTGATTATCTGATATTCTATGATGAATTATATTGGAATATTTAATGCTATGGTTCGATTGGATATAATTGGGTATAATGAATTACCAATATATATATATATATATATATTGGATTTTGGAAAGGAAATAAAAGAAGTGAATTTGTAAGTAAAATAATTATAGAAAATTTGAACAAATTTCAGAATGAATTGGAAAAGATATAAAGTGACTTTAAAATTCTAATAAATAAATCTTGAGTATAGAAAGGAAATTTTGAATAAACAAAATATTAATGAATTTTAAAGTTCAGTGTTAGTATTTAAAGGAACAAAGCCTTTATTTTAAATTTAAGATTTGAACCTTGAAAGGGATAAAGAAGAAATTGGGGAAAACCTGAAATTTGTATATTTCAGTTAAAAGATTTAAAATCAAACGGAAATAGTAATAAAAAAGTGAAGTCCATAATTAACGAATTTTAAAAGGAATTGAGTAAGTAAAGAAATTTATTTCAAATGGAATAAACTGGAAATCAATTTGGAAAATTGATTTAAGTGATTAATATTGGAAATTCTCCCTGAATAACCAAGTACGTTTTCAAAGTAAATTTTTAAATATAAATTAAAGGTTTTAAAGTTGTTTTAAAAAAAGCGAGTTTTGGAAAAATTTATTATTTCTAATATTTAAATTCTAAGGTAAGTATTTTCTTATAATCTATTATAGTAGTAATTATTTAAAGAGTGACTTAGTATTTTGTTTTTAAAAGTGAAAATCTAGTTTTATATTTTATTAAATAACCTTATTTTCAAATATTCATATAGGATGTATTTTTAATAAATTATTGAAGTAGTTTTTAAAATAAATGTTTTAAAGTATCTTTCAAAGTAAAGTGTTTTAAATTATTTTAAAAATCTAGTTTTTAGCTTGGTGATTTCAATGGAGATATAAAATATTTAGGAAAGTTTATTCTGAAAAGAAAGATGATTTGAAACTGTTTTCAAGGGTTGAAAATAGAAATATATCTTGTGAAGATATTTTGAGGTTAATAAATAATTTGGGAAATTATTTATTTTCGGATGGATGTTTGTGAATGTTAATTGATAGTTAAATAACCAACTATCAATATTGGACAAATACGTTGATCGTTTCGAAGAGACCGAGATCGGGATTTATTTCTCGAAAACCACTTCGATCCGGTTTGTACGTTTTCGAGGAAAACGAGTTTGGATTCGAAGATGGAGCAGTGAAGTGCAAAGGCTAGTCGCTACTAATCCTGAGGATATTTCCAAAATGGATGTAGTAGGAATAGTGCCTTCGGTTCCGTTCGAACCCGGGACGGACTTGTATGGATGAATGCTTTCGGGACATCGTCAGGTGGACGATGGGCATTCTAAGGGATATGTTCTAAAAAGGCAACGCTTAGCCTCAAGCCTCATCAACTGGGAATGACTAAAAATCAGGGGTTATGCAGCAAGGCTAGGTGGGTAGCACCCAAGGAGGATGAGGTCATCCCTGTCTAGATGTCCCTTTTATTTCGGCTTAGTGGGCGGTTGCTGATCTCAACCGCGGGGTGATCTCACTCGGGATTTTACTGTAATGCTCAGGTGTTATTTTCTCACGCTGGTATTCCAGACTGACTCGGGTGTTATTTAACTGTAATGCTCGGGTCAGACCGAGTATTATAGGATACATGATATGATGTTGTGGAGCTCAAGAGACGAGCAGGATGACGATACGTACTCCCATACTTGTTATATATATATTCCGCTGTGTAGAGTAGCTGTGTATCCAGTTGTATGATATTGATGTTGAGCTGTGATTGATGTACTCTGATGATGTAATATATAAACAGAGATAATTGATTTTTGAGTAAAGATTATTTATTATCTATTATATTTTATTCCGCTGCGATGGTTAGATTCTATTGTTGATTTCTATTTTCTTCTTCTACCTCTTCTTCTTTAACCCAAATGGTTTGTATTTCTGTACCACTTGAGTTGATTTAGGTAGAATAGTGTTGATTCAAGGGGTACGGATTTGCGGGTTGTTACAGCTTTGGTTTTAGGAAAACCTTAGCCTGCGGAGCAAAAACTCATTAGAGATAGGGTAGAAATACCCTAGAATGAGTGAAATCAATCTTAGAATCATATTCTTTGTGAGAGAACGTATTTTAAAGTATAAAATGATTTTCAGATGATTTTTAAAGGATTTTTCAAAGATTATTTTGATATAAACTTTTCTTGTTTTGAAAGCAAATCTTCTTAACTTCATTCCTTTCCTTATCCACCTGTTACTAAAATTCCTTGATTAGGATTTCCATTCTGGTTGAATCTTGTCTTTTATTTCCTAATTACGATTGTCCTACTCAGAAGAAGGGCAAGGCATCTGGTATTTTGCTGTTGCCTTTGCTCATACTCCTAGTGTTACCCAAGGTACTCTTCAAGGCACCTTTTCCCTGTTCTAAGTTCCCGTTCATGTTTTATTAGATCCTGGAGCTTTCCATAGTTGTATTTTTGTGGATCTTTTTGATAAGATCGAGCATCTTCTTTCTTCCGAGTTTATTTCTGTACCTTTGTGTGTTTCCAACCCTATTGGTGGTCCTGCGAACCTTAGTAGGATTATAGAAGGGTGAAGCTCTTCTATTCTAGTTATCGGTTTTCTAGTGATTTCTATGTTCTGGGAACTCTTAGGAGTCATCAGTGGAAAGCCAAATTCTCCAAACGCCATTTCTGGAAGGATGAAGTCCAATTTCTCGGGTACATTGGTTCTGGTAATGGAGTTTTTGTTGATCCGGTGGAAATTGTTGCGATCAATGTAAGTACTCCTTCTCTTCTCTATTTATGGATCGATTGACCAGGTCAGCTCACGTCACTCCGGTCAAGTCTACCCGTTCGGCTTCTTGTCTGGCGGAGGTCTAGATGAGGGAGATTGTTCGTCCTCATAGAGGTCCCATCTTTACCAACCAGTCAGTTTTGGGAAGCTTTTCAGGATCCTTTAGGTACTCACTTGAATCTGAGCTGTTTACCATCCGTAGACCGATGGTCAAACGGAAAGAGTGAATCAGATTCTCACGGATCTTCTTCATGCTTGTATTCTTGATTATGGAGGATCTTGAGAAGATCATCTCCATCTTGTTGAATTCACCTATTACAACGGTTATCAGGTATATTTCAATCATCTATTTTAACCTTATCTTAATCCTTTATCTATCTCGATTTATCTTTGAATCCTTTTGATTAGAATCTCTCAAAATTTGAATTTCTATCCTTATTTTGAAACCCATTCTAGAATCATCGACGGAGGGAGTGTATTTGTATTAATATTGATGTTTTATATGTTGTTTTGTTTGAGTTGTTGATTTGGGATTTCGATCGATTCATCTAATCGGCGATACCAAAACACTTTAACAGAACAAACTGACACAATTTTGTTTTTAAATGTGGTAAATGAGAAAATTTTATATGATTTATATATAATACTTTTATAGATTTATATTATCTGTTGAAAATTTATTTTAATAAGATGTGAATAAGTTTTATTTGAAATTTATTAAATTTGAGATTTTAAAGGATATGATTTTTATAACTTGATTTGGTTTAGGGTGTTTAAATGAATATATCAAGTTTAAATAAATTGAAGGAGTATTTAGTTATTCGAAGTTTAAAAGTTTTATTTAAATGATATTGGATTTATTAAGTAAATATTTCAAAACAAAATAATAGAAAATTTAATTTGATATATATAGAATTATCAAAGTTTAGTTTGAAATTTATGGAATATTTAAAGCTTTGAAATATATGAAAATTGAAATGGTTTATTGAGAGCTGAATTGAGTTGAAATTAAATAGTTAACTGAATTGGTTATTGAAATGATAATATTTGATTTCATTTACTGTTTGAAAACCAATGACTATTGACACAAGATATAGATGAATAAAATTATAAGCATGGTTTATAAACTGATTTGGGAATTTAAATGAATTTGAACTACGAATTCGAGAATTAAATTCTGGTGGTTTCAAACTTTGGTTTTAATGTTTTAAAATGTATATTATTTAAAAGTATGTTTAAAAATAAATTTTTAAATGTTTAAATCTATGCTCATCACTTATGTCGCTGGAAAATAATTTTGGTGATGGCGACCGCATCATCGACATTCATTTTCGAGTTTCGAAGGGGAGAGACCAATTCGTAGCTTTGCTAAACTCTTGTTTGATTTAAATTTGTTTGATTTAATATATGTGAAGAGAAAGAAAATCTGATTTAAATTTCATAAGTATGGCTTGATTTAATATATATAAGCATATGATTTTAGATTTGATTTGATCTGATATATAGTATACATATATATAATTATCTCTTAATTGTTTGAGATAAACCAGAGATTTAATTTCTTAAATTTATGATTCAGGGATGATTTCAATTATAAACTGAAAGAAATTTGGATAAATGATTGAACTTGAAATAATTGAATTGGAATTTTTTTTTATAATACTAAATTACATTCCAATATAACTTACCTAATTACTCAGAAGTTAGGTATGTGATTAGATAATATACAACATAAATAGTGCTAAAGCAATCTATAAAAACTTGAGTAGTTATGATAAGAGTAAATATACTTAATATATGTGATAAGATATTAAGTGGAATAAATTTAATAATAATTTGATAAAGTGGAAGGAGAGGGAAGCTTGCTCCTAGGTTCATAGGTCTTTTCCGTAGCTCTGAGAGGATTGGTTCTGTAGCTTATCGGCTTGATTTGTCTGAAAAGTTTTCTGGAGTACATAATGTATTCCATATTTCGCATCTTTATGGATATTTGCATGATCCATCTTTGATTGTCCAGCCTTCTGCTCTCAAGAATTTAGATATTGAGCCTAATCTGATTGTCGAGAGAAAGTTACTTCGTATTATCGATAGAGGTACGAAGCAGCAGAGAAGGAAATCTGTCAACCTGGTCAAAGTGCAGTGGAGTACGGATGATCGGGATTGTACCTGAAAGACGGAGGAGAACATGCATGCTTCGAATCCGGAATTGTTTGTTCCAGGTACTATTTGATGTTCTATCTTATCTTTCCTTGTTTCGTGTCTCTCTCCTTTTCGAGGACGAAAAGTTTTGAGTGGGGAGAATATAATTTTTATAAATATTTTTAATTTAATTTTTGATTGAAACTTTGATTTTTAAATCATTTAAATTTTAAATTTTGGAATTTTCAATGTAATTTGGGATTTTGTTTATGATTATTTTTCCAGTTATAATAAAATAACGGTTTTCTGGAAATTTTATATTTTGGTCAACTGTGGTCAAACTTTGACTTTCAGTTGAAACTTTTAAATTTGAATTTTTGAATTCCAATCTTTTTCTTTGAAGCTGAATTTAACTTTAATATTGGTTCTACTTTTCATTTCGTCAAATTCGGTTTTATACCTTTTTAATCTGATAAATTTCAGCGTTTTACACGTGATTATTTTCAGTATTTTTGTTTATTCTCTATTTTATATTTTCTATTCCATTTCTATTTTCCATTCTCTATTTTTATTTTATTTTCCATTTTCTACTTTCTATTTTCTTTTATTTGATTTTTTTTATTTCTATTTTCTATTTGTATGGGCTTGGAAATTCAAGAGGCTTAGGTTTCTTTTCTTTAATGTGTAGTGTGTCCATTCCTTTGCCTAGCCATTCAAATCTTTTGATAACCCTAGCCACCACTTCCCATTCTCAATTCATGTACACGAATATTTCTTTCTCATCTCTTCCTCAAAATAATATTTACAGTAAGTTTCTTTCTCATGGCTTCCTATTTCTCTTTTCCTTTATCTCTTTTCTTTTGCTTCTCTTTTACAAGCTCGGCCATTACATGCATCCTTCTATTGCCGACCACAACTTCCCTTCACCACCACCTTAGGCCTCCACCATCACCACACAATCTCCAGCCAGGCCGTGACCACCATGACCCAAAAACCCATAACCAAAACCTACTTGAAACCCTAGCCGAGCCTATATGATATCTCCTTCCTATTGCTTGCCCCGACCACCACCAACTCCTCCTCCTTTGCCTTGCCTTGCCGTGAATCACACCATAGCCGTGCCTGTTCAGATGTTACTTGACCAGATCTGATCAAAATCCAACCATAAAACTATAGTCGAGCCACTTGGGCATAGGGCCGAACCCAAACTTCACTGCCTTTGCCTTTTGACCTTCCTAATGCCTCTTGCCCTACCATCTCTTCATTTCAGTCCATTGCCGTGTGTGTTTCTAGTCATAGCCGAGCCCATGTGCCTCCAAACATCATGGCCGAGCATGACTTGGAGATAGGCGAGTCCATTTGCATTGTGGCCGAGCCTATTCTAATGTAGCCGAGCCTACTTGGATGAGGTAAGCACTTTTTGCTTCATTTTTTATTTATGTTGTATATGGTTTTGATGTATAATCTTTTGAATATAGTTATTTATATATGTTGTATTTTGTTGTGCACAAGCTCTGAATCTTGGCACTCCATCCACTCGAATCTAACTCGAATCTAACTCGCGAATTACGGATTGAAATGATACATATCCGTATCACTTGACCTAGGTTAGAAAATTATATACAGACCCGAGGTTAATTTTAAATATATTCTGAAAATTATTAAGTACTTTTGAAATTTAAAATATGAAATTTTAGCTTAAATTGGATTTAAATTATTTAAATAAATGTTGTAGTGATTTTCTATAAGTTAAAAATGTATAAGTAAATAAATGGGTAAAAATGTAATTTAAAATATGACTTAACTTGATAATTGAAAATTTTGTTTTCAAATGGAAATTCTAAGCTTAACTTAGCAATAAGAATATTTTATTTATGAAATGAGAAATTTTAAATAAAGTATTAAGTTATTTGTTAAGATAAAAGTTAATAAAAGTTAAGTAAATTAATGTACTTTTGACTTAATAAATGAATTATAGTTTAATTTGGATATTTTATTTATAAAATTTTATTTTATTTAATCAAAAGTTAAATGATATCCAAATGAATATTTCTGAAGCATGAGATATGTTTTATAAGTTAAAAGTGGTGAAAACTGAAATTATAATTGTTTCTGAAATGTTATAATAAACCTTAGTTTTGTATTGGCAGCATTCCAAAATGCTGTGGTTTTAAAGCAACATTTTTTAAGTGCTACTATTTCTAAAAATGTACAATACTTGTGAAATTACTATATCTACTGTAACATAATATAAAAATGCCATAATAACTGTATGGTTTCGAAAGGTTTATGATTTTTAAATTATTACATTTTAAAGGTGCTATGATTAATATATATGGATTTGGAAATATTACCAATTTTGAAATGGATATTGTTTTGGAAAGAGTAATAGTATTGGATCTTAAATGGTTTAAATGAATATGTTTTGATTTGAAATATAAACCATTTTGAAATTTATGACCATGGGTAATAATAACGTTTGATTGTTAAAGAGACCGGGATTGGAAGTTGTCATACTCTCTGCAACCCCGAAAACCACTTTAACAACCGTGTACGGGGTGGAGATTCCAGAATGAAGTAGGATGGTGGCGACGTTCCATTGAGGTATATACATGGATCCGACTCCCATGAGTTGGCATAAGGTGGTTAAAACAGGTGCGATCGATGGGATAATGAGGTAGCTCCTCTTATCGGACACACTTCTCCGTATGCCATTCTATTACTTTGTGATTGATTGGTGCGCACCTTTGATTTTTAGGAGTGTGGCTCGAGGTGGGCGGTGGCGGCTGCTACGCGTTACCACCGCCCTGGGAGCGTAATTGGTATATCTACCCTGGCATTGCCTCGTTGTCCCGTGTCACCTACCCTAACGCGCCTTGTACGATTTTGGTTTTATGCCATACTTACGGAATATCCTCTGGTGGCTTCCCGATCAGGAGGGGCTACGGTACTGTATAGACTACTAGTGCTATAAAACGTGTTAAGGGGGATATTGGGTAACTCCTTAACGTCGTTTTTAAATATATTATACTTTACTGTAGACATTATTATAATAGCGCATATTACAACATAGTAAACAGTTTAACGGATCCTTAAAGGATGGGCGGTCCCAAGCATCCTCTAAGTTACTTGTGCATTTTATTACAGTTCACTTGAGTTGGTTTACATTGTATAAGTATGTATGTCATGACTCGAGTGTTTTGGGTTTTGCTATACGCTTGGGTTAGCTTGAGTATCAGCTTTGGATTTCTCCTTCTGGAGCTAAAGGATTTGCTGGAGATTATCCATCTATCTAGTTGTTATCTTTTTCCATTCAGTATTTCTATTCAGCTTATGTATTATTGGACATTTATGTATTTGGGATTTCTGTTGTATCTACTTTTCAGACTCTTGATTTTTGTACCTGTTTTGTGACTTTGTGTTGTAGTAGCTTCGTGAACTACTATGGTTATTTTCTTTCTACCGTGAGTTATTCTAATTTATCTGTGTCTGTGATTCTATGATTGTTTTTATTTGCTCCAAATTATATTACAATCTATTGATTTGAATTATTCAAGCCAGACATGTGTAGTTTTGTTGTCGATTTGAATGGTCCAAAATAGTGGGTCGTTACAGAATTTGTATTACGCATAAAGTCGAGAAAGAATTCTTGAATTGATTATCGAAGAAACTTAAAACTGTTACAAAGGAGTAAGTGTATATATAGGCAACCTCCACAACAGGCTATCGGCCACTCAAAAATATATTTCCTCAACAGATTCAACCAACTAAAAAATATCTAACATAACTAACAAAATGCTTAACTTATTACCCCCCATAAGATGAACTGTGTCAAAAACAGCCATCTTGGGCACGCAATGTTGAAGTGTGGGAACTGGCAATGCTTTGGTAAAAATGTCGGCGAGCTGAAGATGAGAACGGATAGGCAGTAGCTTTATCTGATGTTGTTGAATCTTTTCTCGGATAAAATGACAATCCAGTTCAATATGTTTAGTAGGTTCATGGAAGGTGGGATTGGAGGCAATGCGTATTATTGCCTTATTGTAAAAAATAATGAGTGCTGGAGTCTTGGGAGATATCTGTAGGTCCAAGAAAAGGAAGTGAAGTCGTGTAAGTTCACTTGCTGTGGTGGCCAACGCTCGGTATTCAGCCTTGGCAGAGGATTTAGATATTGTAGGCTGCTTTTTGGACTTCCATGAGATGAGGGAGTTGCCTAAGAAGATGCAAAAGCCAGTGGTAGATCGTCTTATTTTTGAACAAGATGTCCAGTCAGAATAAGCTTGGAGTGGAAGTTTTGAGTCTTTGGAGAAAAAGACACCTTGTCCTGGATTATGCTTCAGGTAACAAAGAAGATGGTGAACAGTCCGTAGATGAGGAGTGTGAGGGTGCGTTAATGAATTGGCTTAGTGTATAGACGACATATGTGATATTTGATCCTGAAAGAGTAAGGTATATCAGATGGCCAATGAGTCGACGATTGGAGGATGGTTCAGGTAAAGGCTATCCATCAGTGTTGTTAAATCTGAAGCGAGGATCCATTGGTGTAGATGTTGGCTTACAATCGAGGTAACTAGTGTCTTTCAGTGTATAATTTCTTTGAGAAAGGAAAAGACCTTGTTGTGTGCGAGCAAATTCGAATCCAAGATTAAGAGGACCAAGTGTCTTGAGCTTGAATTGTTGTTGGAGAGATTGCTGCACATCATTGAGAAAAGAATAGTTAAAACCAGTAATTATAATGTCACCGACATATACTAAGAGAGCAACAAAGGTATGAACATGTCTCTTTGTAAATAGTGTGTAGTCAGACTGGGATTGAGTAAATCCATTTGCGATAAGACTGCTGGAAAGTTTGGTATACCATTGTCGTGAGACTTATTTCAAGCCGTAGATAGATTTATGAAGCTCTGATACCATATTACACATAAAGTTGAGAAAGAATTCTTGAATTGATTATCAAAGAAATTTAAAACTATTACAAAGGAGTAAGTGTATATAGGCAACTTCCACAACAGGCTATCAGCCACTCAAACATATATTGCCTCAACAGACTCAACTATTAAAAAAATATCTAACATAACTAACAAACTACTTAACTTATTAATATGAACAAAAAATAGATAGAATTAAGCATAGATTTGCATTAGATTGAGATTGAATGAGGAAAAAAAATGTGATTGAATTTCTTGCATAATAGAATTTTAATTGAGGTTAAATGTGATTTAAAATAATAAAAATTAATTTTTTAAACTTCACATATAAAAAAGAATATATGAGGATGATAGAAAATGTATAAATGAGATTGAGAATAATCTTAATAAGTATGTGAAAAGATATAAGGATGGTAATATTTGAATATTAATTGGTAAATTATTATGGAATGGTACGAGAGTGAAGGGGGAAAGACTGAGGAGCCAAAATATGAAAAAGTTGCTTCAATTAATAGGAGATGAGCATTTAGATTTAATTTCAATTTATAGTTATTTCCAATTTATATCTTTTTGAGTTTATTTGAACTTTGAAATTAGAGAGTTAATTATATATTAATACTCAAGTTTATTCTATTTTATGATAATTCTATCAACTCTTTACGTTATTAGATTATTCATTCAATTACAATCAAATAACAAAATATTGAATGCTTGAAAAGATGGCCATATTCATTTACAATATCAACGACAGAACTGAAAGATAAACATGTTATCAAATTAATTAAATCATGCATTTCCTTTTGTGAATTTGAAAAATGTAATCTTCTTAAGCTAAGAATTTATTTTTAAAAGTAAAAGTATAATAGAACTCAATCCATAAAATATTTTAAGAAATAGAATTGAAAACATAAATGAGAATTACCAATTTTACTGCTCAACCTTTTAACTCTTGTAGCTAGTATATCATTTAAGTTTATAAATCATGTAATAAGTTGTGTAAATTAATAATTATTAATATATAGTATGAATTGCATTATTTTTACTACATTGCATTTCCAAAATTCTCGACTCTTCAACTACTCTTGCAACTTTGATTTGCAACTACTTTAACACGATTCTTGTAAAACATGTTCAAATAGTGTGAATGTGGACTACATAATGCGATATCATAAAGGTTTAATTGATAATGTTTTATGTAAAACTAAAAATAATTCTTAGGTCACCGTAGAATAATATGTTATATTAACTTAAAGATGGACTCAGATTAATTTGCACTAAAGACAATCAATCATAGTTAATTACGTGAATTCAAATTAAATGAAACTCATAGCAAATAATCTCTTTTATTAGTTGTAGATAATATTAATTGATATGATCCTTCTATAAACTTCTCCAAGTTACAAAAAATAAAAGCAATGTAATTTCAAACTAAATTTATGAAAAATCATCGATAATTGTCTTAATGCCCAATATGATCCCAAAAAAGGCGATTAAACGGTAGCATTGGAAAATGTAAAAGGTTCTAGATATTGAAAGATATGGTTAACATAAGATTCTACAAAATATATGTTTAGGTAGTGTAAGAAAATATAAAACTTAAAACCAAAAAGGTTTAACGAATACATGTTTACAGTTAAATTTTAACAATAGTTCAATGCTCATGCACAAAAAGTCATTATTTATAGACTCATGTAAATTAAATCTCTATTTTGTTGTTTTTTACCAAACTGTCAACTCTCAGAAAATCGACCCAGCATTGAAATCAAGGGCAAAAGTAGCATAAATTGGACAAAAACTAAAAATGGTGACCTAATTTTCATAACTTTTTTGGAAGAGACTTTTCTTCCATCATCTTCCAATTCTGGGGAGTTGGTAACCATTCCTTGTTAAAAGTAAATAGTATATAAAATCATACCAAACAAACAAAAACTAAATGGAAGTAAACTCTAGAAAAAAACTTGAGAACAAAACAAAAGGTTCAACTTGACATGTAATAGCTTTTACAAATCAAAATGAGATTCTTTAGTATCCATGTATTTGTGAATCTAGTAGTTGTTGCAAGACAAATAAAAGGGATCATATTTATAACCATACAAACTGAAATAAAAGTAAGAAGAAATTAGAGTTTCAAGCACAAAAAATCAACGCAAAAATTCAAAAGCGGAAATTATAACAAAAACTGCAAGTTCATCGAATTAAATGAAAAGAAAAATAATAAAAATCTAACCTTTAATTTGATTTAAATTGAGAATAGAATTGTAGCTTACATATAAATCTTGAAAATAGAAAGAAAGAAAATTTGAGAAAAACCGAATATGACGTGAAAGAATTAGAAGATGAGAAGTGTTTGAGTAACTACAAAAATAATGAATGAAGGATTAATGTGGATTGAAATATGAATATAAATAATCAAATATTGAAATCTTATATAATTATACAATATATATGGGGCATTTATTTTGCTAAATGCATTAATGGTATCATTAATTTCTTTCATGTATGTTAATGGATAATTAATAAAAGTAGCCATAGTAAAAAAAATAACAAAATAAATAGCTACCTAATTATGTATACGATAGAAAGACATAGGATCCCTAAATTTAAATCATAAACGTAAAGTAAATGGTTGGATTTACTGAATTATTTATTCATGCAAAGATATTCATGTAACTACACCTAAAGAGAGAGTGGCCATAACTAAATAAAAGTCTAACTTTTAATTCGACTAAAATTGAGAGTAGAATTGCAGCTTGCATATGAATCTCAGATATGGAAGGAAAAAAAATTGCAAGAAAATTTGAAATGACGTGAAAGAATTAAAAGATGAGAAATGTTTGAGTAGCTACAAAAATAATGAATGAAGGATTAATGTAAATGGAAATAAGAATACAAATAGTCAAATATTGAATTCTTATATAACTACATAATATATATGGAGCGTTCATTATGCTAAATGCATTGGCGATATCATTAATTATTTTCATGTATGTTAATGGACAATGATTAAAAGTAGTTATAGTAAAAAAATAAAATCAATAATCTAATTATGTATATAATAGAAAACCATGATTCCTTAACCATAATATATTTTGATACAAAGTTAGCAATTTATAAAATCATATCATAAACGTAAAGTCAATCGTTGGAAATACTAAATTATTTATTCATACAAAGATTTTCATGTAATTACACATAAAGAGAGAGTGGGCATGACCAAATATACGAATTTAAAAAAAAACAAAAACAATTGGATTAATAAATCTACATTTATGGTTATTAAAAAATAAATTAAGAATAATAATCAAATATTAAAAGAAATCCAAAATGAACAAGTTTAATAATTTAAGCTCACCTTGAGATGTTCTTAAAATATATACTTTTTTACTCCACTTTGAAACATTGATTTGAGTTTTAAAACGACTTCGAATTGATAAGAGATGTGAAATAAATGAATTTTGATGTTGAGTACAGTAAAAACACATGGGGAAATAAATATGAGAAAAATATACCAGACAAATGTGAAAGAGGGAGAAAAAAGTTTAATAAATGCTAAATAATCACTTGAATTAACGAGAAAAATCATTATATGAGCTAAGAATGAATACGAAAAAAGAATGAGAGTGAAGAAGAAATGTGAAGATGTGTGCATAATTGATTTTATGACATCTTGAGATGCATAGTTGGAATTCTAAGAGATAGAAATTGATATCTTCATGGTTTAAAGGAAAATTGAGAATATGTAGAGGGTTAAAATGAAAAATGAATCCTGGAACTAAGGATAACAAGTATATTAACTACGAGTGAATGAGAGAGTAGAATGCTATAATGTTAAATATTCAATTTCTTATATAGTAGAATAGATTGGTAAATGAGCTCAACTTGAAATTAGCGAATATTCATTAGTATCAACATAGACTCATGAATATTCTATCATTAAAGAAATGTGAAAAGTAAAAAAAAACAAAATTCGAGGGTAAAGAAGCATCATCAGACCTACAATTCTCAGCATTAATGGTATCAAAGAAAGACCAAAAGTTATGATTGAAATTGTAGCCAAAAGTTAAGGTGATAAAGCTTGTGATTTTTTCCTTTTTGGGTTTTTTACATTGATGCGTAATGAATTGATATTAAATAGCAATATAATGATAAGTTTTTTATTTGAAGATAAGTAATTGTCATGTTTTTTCCTTTTTATTTATATTTTCTGATGTTAGGAAATCAAAGCTACGGTTTCGATGACAACAACTATACAATGGAAATAGAATATACATATATACTTCTATATACTAGTACTTGCTAAGAGCAACATCACTTGAAAGTAAAAAACAAGGCTAAAAGAATGTTACATGAGACTACAAGTCGATAGGATCAAAGAAGCAACAGAAAAGGATGCACAAAATAGACATGCACAACTTTCAGACGTCTGGGTGCACAAGCAAGACGTTTGAAAAAGTCCTCTGTAACATACAAACAGACTAAACCAGACGTCTGGTAGTTGCACTCAAACGTCTGAAAATCTACTATGTACAAAAAATATATAGTATCAGATGTCTGATAAAAATTCCAGACGTCTGATATTGAACTCGGATTTTAAAATTCAAACTTCAACTGCAGCATTCGAATAGACATCTCCGCTTCTCTTCGCTGCAACTCTTCATCATCTATAGAAGAAACTGTAGAGCACTTGTTAATGGATGCAACTACTCAAGGAACATCTCTACAACTATATATATCATCAAGAATAAAGAGATCAAATAACTTTTACTCACTCTTTCTTTCTTTACTTACGTTACTGACTTACGCTCTCTTCTTACATACTCTATCATATATTCTTGATCTCTAGCAATCTATACTTGTATTTCACTCTTCCATATATTCAGTTCTTCACAGACAGTACTCCCTAGATATATAGTGGAAGCATTTGTATTAAGTAGTCAATATCCTTGTTATAGAACACATATTTAACAAGAACAATTTATTGGAACCAAGCCTATTCCTCAGGACGAAGCGAGGGTGTTTGATAGTTGAATTCCGAAGGGGAGCTTCAGGACTGGACATAGGACGGGAGGTCCAAACCAGTGTAAAATCCTGGTGTGCTTATTCTATATTTACTTAGATTAATATTGCTTTAGTTGCATCATATATTTTGCCACATATACTTGCATATACACTACATGATCCACCCTGTAGACTTATAATTGGTATCATAGCAAGGTTTGATCAAAGTACCATAACACGTTTTTAAATCACTATAATATGACAAATATTTTTCAAGAAGGTCAATCCACAGCACAACCTCCACTTTTTAATGGTTCTAATTATGCATATTGGTCAACACGTATGAGAATTTTTATGAACGCTAGTGGATTAGAAGTTTGGTCGGCCACTCAAATAAATATAAAGCACCTGACACTGCTATGAACACATGGAATGATGCATAAAAAACCGTAGCTTATAATAATGTCAAAGCTATGAATGTTCTATTTTGTTCACTAGATAAGAATGGATTTTCACGTGTTAGGTTATGTAACACTGAATATGATATTTGGCGTACCTTACAAGCTACACACAAAGGCACAAATAAAGTTAAAAAAACTAAGATTTCAATTTTACAAAATCAATTTTCATCAATTAAAATGAAATAAAATGAATCTATTGTAGACATGTACTCTAGATTCCAAACCATTCAGCACGATTTAATGGCACTTGGAATCAAATTCACAAATTTTGGCTTAGTGTCTAGAATACTCAATTCTTTAACTCTAGAGTGGGAAAGAAAACTATTAGCTATCGAAGAAGCTAATGATCTCCTAACACTCTTAATTGAAGAATTGATAGTAAATTTAATGTCCCATGAAGCTAATTTACAGGCACGAAAAAAATAAAATTCAAAAAAGAAGAAATAACATTCCCAGCAACAAATAAAGACTCTGACTTAGAAGAAGAAGAAATTGTATTTATTGCTGAAAACTACAACAAATTCAAGAAGTTTAGGGGAATGACTAGATTTTCGAAAAGAAGAAAATCAAGCTCAACAAATCAAACATCAATCAAATGCTATAAATGTGACCAATTTGGACATATGAATAAAGATTGTCCCAAGCTCAACAATGATAAAAGGAAGAACAAATTTGAAAATTCAAAAAGAAGAAAGCTTTCAAAGTAACATGGGATGACTCGGACTCTTCATCATCATCATCAGACAGTGATAGCGATAGTGATGAATAACAAGCTAATGTATGTTTTATGGCACAAACTGATGAGGTATGTCCCGAACATAGCCGATGAATTGTTAGAACTTGGCATAGAATTCGATGATAAATTTAGACAAATTAAAAAATTGAATAAAGAACATATAGCCAAAATAAATAGATTAGAACTTGAAGTAGGAATGTTAAAAGATGAAAAAATTATTTTAGAAGAGAAACTAGAATTATCTCAAGAAAAAATTAAAAATAGTTTGGTTGAAAATGAGACTATGGCTATTGATTTTGATAAAATTAAACTAGAAAAGGATAACTTGTTAAAAGAAAATGTCAACTTGAAGAGTAATATAAAAACATTGAAAATTGAAAATTTAGAATCAAAAGAAATATTAGATAAAATTACAAATAATGTTTCAAAATTTAATAAAGGAAAATAAGATTTGTAAAATCTGATCAAAACTTCAAAACCATCAGGTAATAGAAATGGAATAGAATTTAAAAATATTTCTAAACAAAAAGGGAATAATGTTAAGAAATATAGTTTTATTTATCAAAAGACTAAAAGATCATCTAAGTCTAATACGAATGCCAAAAATATAAAAATTTGGACTCCTAAGACAGATAATAATTTGATTAGACAAATACATATTAATAATTTTTTAGATAGTGTACTCTATAGTAAAAATTATGTTTATAAAGGTACCAAACCTACTTGGGTATGGCTACCTACCCCTTCTAACATCTAGGACCCTAACGAAGTATATGGGTACCAATTAAATCATCTTTTATTTTGCAGGTACCCAAAATAAAAAATAAGGAGAAACTGATACTTGATAGTGGATGCTCTGAGTATATGACCGAAAAATCAAAAATGTTATCAAATATAACATATATCGATGGTGGAACGGTAACTTTTGGAGATAACTCAAAAGTATACGACATTGGCATTGGAGAAGTCATCAACTCTGGTATTTCTAACTCTCATATTATTACAAATGTTTTGATAGTATTTAAAACACAACGTATTTAGTACTAGTCAATTATGCGATAAAGTTTTCAAATCAATTTCGAAAAAGATGGATGTAATATTTTCGACAACAACAAACAACTTATCTTTGAGAGTTTTAGAAACAAAAATATTTATGTCTTAAATATAAATATAAATCAAAATTCAACTTTATGTTTAACCGCCAAACATGACGATCCATGGTTGTGGCATAAACGATTTTGTCATATTAATTTTAAATATATTAATAAATTAGCAAAATATGAGCTTGTTAGAGGATTACCTAAAATAAATTACAAAGTAGGAAATTTATGTGACAATTTGAGCAAAAAGTCACGGTACGACGACTAAGTTTTCTGGAGCAAGTAGAGATAAAATTATGTAATTCACGGAAGAACGATGTACATGAACCACTTTCAATTCCTTGTAGTTCTTTTGATCTCTCTGCATCTTATCATACACCTTTAGATCCTTCACCTAGGCGATTCTCTGGTTCCCCAAGAACCCATGAACGTGGAATTATATGATCTCCACTCAAGCAATGGAGGGATGACAAGTTTGAAAATCGCAATGTTCCATCGTCATCTAAAAAAATTTAAATCACTCTTATTGTATTTTTATCTATGTATATTTGTAATTTTGTTTCACAAATAATAACACTATGTTTTATTAAAAATAAAAGGTTGAAAAACAAGCAACACCCTACAAAATTAGGCTAATTTTTAGACAAATTGCTCGTTTCAGACATCTGAACAAAGCCATCAGACGTTTGACATTCCGGTATCACACAACTTTTAAACCATCGTGCATATATCAAACGTCTGATATAACCTTCCAAACGTTTGAAAATCTTCTCTACTTCATAAAAAATAGAAACCAATTGATTTCTGACGTCTGAATTATTGACCAGACGTCCGAACATAGTCTCTACCTCCATATTATAAAAACTTACATCATTTTCAAACGTCTGATATTATAGCTAGACGTCTGAGAAAACTATCTGTCCTATAAAAATAAAATTTCGGCATTTCCTAGAAGTATGATAATACAAACAGACGTTTGATAATTCTCTCTGACTATCAAAATTTACAAATCGATCAAATCTAGACGTCTAACTCAACCAGCCAGACATCTGATTCTATTTATTGTCTTCAAACTCAGTTAAATCAGACGTCTGAATTACCTTCCAAACGTCAGAAATTCAATCGACACTTTAGATAAGCAGATAACGTCTATATTTTTTTTTACTTCTCTCACTTAAATTTTAATTCGTTTCTACAGCATGGATGATTTTTCAATTCTCAAAAATACTTCATTCTCAAATATCTCTTGAATTCAATGGCTCCTAAAACAAAAAACCCTAAGATCTCTAAGCGAAAGCAAGACCAGGCAACTTCATACAATCCTCAAGTTTGCTCCGATGATCAAATAGAACGATGGATGAATCGTGTAACGCATTCGCTCAAGAGATACGAGGACATTCAAAATAAGAAAATCCATACAGCTCCATTTTATAATTTACTCAAGTTATCAATGTACGATTCAGACGAAATGTGCGAAAGTGCTGGTTCAGATACTTTGATATCTTTTAATTCCAATAACATCCAAATTGATCAGCTAGCCATATTTCTCATCTACGCTAATTTGGATAGCACAACAGTTTGGAACACTGAAAACGAAGATAATTGGCTATGGTCTAGCGTTTATGGCAACACAATTAGGCTCACTTCAGGAATCATAGGCAGAACTCTCGGATGTTCCGACACTGGCGAAGATTTATATAATATTCTCGATATGCGTTTCAAACTGAGAGATGATATAACACATCAAATATGGGAAGATGAAATGCCTAAGTTCGCATCTAAATACCTAAGACCTAAGGCGAGACTTCTAACTTGAATGATTATCAACTCTATCATTTCTCGCCTTGGCAGTCATGAGCAGATAACGGAGTTAGAGCACAAGGCCCTGTAAGCTATATTCAGCGGAACAAGGGTTAATTAGGCTAAATTTATATTTGACGAGCTCAAACATTTTTGGACTCGATCACGCCCATCGATTTTCCACGCCAAATACATCATGAGACTTCTACGTGCTCACAACATCCCCTTCTATTTATCCACTTTTGAAGAAATTTCTCCAAAATATGCTTCCATAAAAAAATTCTCACTAATGCACCTACCAGAAAATCCTATGGAGTTTTTATAATTTGACGAGTGGATGCAACGTCATTAAGCCAAACAAGCTGGGCCTCCACCTCAAACACAACCTGAACCATCACAAAAAGTGGAGCATAAACCATCACAAAAAGTGGAGCAACATCGCGAAAATACTCCTCCTCCTACTGCACCCTTTGATTATACATCCCAGGATAACATTTTGGAGACTCGTACAGAAACTTATCCAAATGAGAGTATTCGCGACTTGACTCTTCAAAATCAGCTTATTTTATCTCGGAATCAAAAAGCATTGACTAAGCATATTGATAGTTTTGAAACATCTTTTGCTACATGCCTAGCCACAGTTGAAACATTACTTTCAACTGTATTATTGGTTCTAAAAGAGATTCTTCAAAGGGTTCGTGGTCCTACACCACCTTAAGAAGATTGGCCAACCACAGTCCTTCTCCTCCTTCAAAGCATTCCAAACTTTTTGAGGAGAACGAACCTCTAGAACAAACTCCGACATCTCCTAAAAAGCAACTTCGCTCTTCCAAAAATGACGATGAAGGAGATGATCAAGAAAAAGCTTCCCCAAAAGATTCTTAGATTTTTAGGACTCCATCTTATGTATAAAAATTATAAAAATCTATGAATGTAATTGATTAATGTGATTAATGAAATTCCTCTTTTTGGTGTGTTAATTTTTATATCTGATTGGTAAATATTAAAAGAAATAGAAATAATGTCTACAATTAAAAAATTATAAACCCTGTTCTATAATGCCAAAGAGGGAGAAGAATATGGATCACAAAAAAATTATGGAAAGCACATATCCAGGGGGAGATTTATAAAATAATATATAAGTACATTGTATAATTGTCATTGTCAAAAAGGGGAAGATTGTTAGGAAATCAAATCTATGGTTTGGATGACAACAACTATACAATGAAAATAAAATATGCATATATACTTCCATATACAGGTACTAGCTAAGAGCAACGTCACTTGAAAGAAAAAAACAAGGCTCAAAGAACGTTACATGAGACTACAAGTCGATAGGATCAAAGAAGCAACAGAAAAGGATGCACAAAACAGACATGCACAAGTTTTAGATGTTTGGATGCACAAGCCAGACGTCTGGAAAAGTCCTCTGGAACAAACAAACAGACTAAACCAGACATCTGGTAGTTGCACTCAGACGTCTAAAAATCTACTATGTATAAAAAATATATAGTATCAGACGTCTGATATAAATACTAGACGTCTGATTTCGAATTCGGATTTAAAATTCAAACTTCAACTGCCGCATTCGAATAGACATCTCCGCTTCTCTTCGCTGCAATTCTTCATCATCAACAGAAGCAACTGTAGAGAACTTGTTAATGGATGCAATTACTCAAGGAACCTCTCTTCAACTATATATATCATTAAGAATCAAGAGATCAAATAACTTTTACTCACTCTTACTTTCTTTTACTTACCTTACTGACTTACGCTCTCTACTTACATGCTTCATCATATATTCCTGATCTCTAGCAATCTATACTTGTATTTCACTCTTCTATATATTCAGTTTTTCACAGACAATACTCTCTAGATATATAGTGGAAGCAGTTGGACTAATTAGTCAATATTCGTGTTATAGAACACATATTTGACAAGAACAATTTATTATAGCCAAGCCTATTCCTCTGGGCGAAGCGAGGGTGTTTGAAAGTCGAATTCCGAAGTGGAGCATCGAGACTGGATGTAGGACGGGAGGTCCGAACCAGTATAAAATCCTGGTGTGCTTATTCTATATTTACTTAGATTAATATTGCTTTAGTTGCATCATATATTTTGCCACATATACTTGCATATATACTACACGATCCACCCGGTAGACTTACATGTGATTTATCTTCCATCACTTTAAATGTAAATTATAAACATAAAGAAAATGTTAGCGGCAACCATTTTATCTTTTATCATTTCATGGAAGCAGAATCAACATTTATTGAACTACTCGTAAGATGGTAAATTATTTACTTTTCATTCGAACTTAATTTTTTTTAACAACAGGCAAATTTATTTTGGAAATTTTTTCTCCAAGGGCCTATCAATGAGCAACTATTGGTTTGCGCGCATCTTTAGAAATTTATCAAGTTTTCAGGACGGTATAGATGAAGAAATACAAGTAAAAGAATATAAATGAAGAAATAGTTTAATTTCTTTAGCGCTTATCCTTTTTGGTTTGAAGATATGTATTGGTAGGTTTTTTTTGAATCTTTTACCCTTTATATTTTGTGATTTACCTTTTATCACTTAATCCTCAATCATAAACTTCTTAATTAAATGCAAAGGTTGCTAGTCAGGCAATTCATAGAGATGCATAATCAACATTAATTAGTTAGCATATCCATATACTTGTTAGCCATCGTATACTAATACCGTCTTCACTTTGGGACTTCATCCTTGAAGCTTCATCATACATTCAGCTGAAGACATATCGTCTATTTAATTGTAGACTACTTTGTTCTATCTGCTGGTTCCAAGACAATTTGATGCCGCATCGCTTCATTCTTATCACTACTGTTATGAGAATTTTAACTCAAGATCACTCAAATCTAAACCCCAAAGCATAGCGGAAAACAAGATCGTTGTAAGAAGTGAAAAAACAACCGATCAATATCTCAATCCAAAATCAATCACAATCACCAAACAAGCAATAAAGAATCAAAGCAATAATGATAAAATAAATCATATACCGATTGATAGTGGTTCCACTGACGTCTTATTAGTGTACATCCACTTTGAGAGAGAGCCTTTACTAATACTAATGAGAAAAGTACAAGAAATTGATTACAATGATCAATATTCAAATAGAATAGATTTGTGAAGAAGAGAATTGAAGGAGAAAAAAACTAGGTTTTTGTTAAAAGCTTAGATAGTGGAGGATAAAACCCTAAATTAAACCACTGGAATCCTTACGTCATCTTGCTTTGAATCCTGAAAACAGCTTATATAGTGAACCATCCTTCCATGAAAATACCCGATTTGCCCCTTGACGCCCTACAAGCAAATTCACAAAATTCTAAGCGGAAAAAACAAAATTGCATTATGTCAGACGTCTGTCACAACCTCTCAGATGTCGGTCGTAACTTTCGGGCTGCAACAAACCTGTTGTCAGACATCTGACTTAGCTTTCAGCCTATGCATCTTCAGACCGCGATAACTTGAGCATCCGAGCTCCGATTTCGCTCCTTTTACCGTTATTAAGCTATTCTCAACCTCTTCAATTCACTATATAGTGTTGTCAAAATTCAACATTCCACCTTAACACTATATCCATCTCCATCACCAACAACCGATGGTGCCAAACTATCACCACTTCTATCTTCAACCAAATAAGCTTAAATACTTTCTTAATAAGCTCCGGCAAAGCCACCATCCATTGCACTCCATCAACGAGCTCATGCAAAGTCCCCACCTGCTAACGAAATGTTGAAAGCACCCAAATCTTAAAACATCTCACCAAAATACAAAGCGTTGGGAAGTGTAAACCGGTACTCACCAAGAATATAAAACCACAATCTCTCACTGATACTCTTTCTCATACATAACCAAGCTCCTCACTCGACCGTGCGACCCCATGGCACCTAGCACTTTAGCAAGCAAATCAAGTTCAAGCAATGCTTGGACTTTCCAACCGGCAATGCTTTAGTGAATATATCTTCCACGTTATCCTTTGTGTGCACTTTTTGAAGATGAACTTGCTTATGTTCATCAATGGCTACACAAAATAACTCTCTCACTTCAATATGTTTAGTCTGTAAGCTAAACGCCAAATTCTTTGCCAAGTGAGTAGCACTCTGGCTATCACATTGAACATCGATACCATCATGCTCGAATCCCAAGTCACACAACAATCGCCTCAAATAAAGTGCTTCCTTTGCCGCCTCCACCGCGGTTATCAACTCCACCTCCGTAGTGGGTAAAGTAACTACGATTTGCAATCTCGATCTCAGACTTATGGTCGTACCACCAAGTGTGAAGACATATCCTGAAGTTGATTTTCTTTGATCCCTACCACAGGCAAAATCTGAATCACAATAACCAACCAATTTGCAATTCATCCCCTCACTACCGCAAAAAACAAGACCATGAGATGATGCACCTCTAAGGAATCTCAATATAAGCTTCACATCTTTCCAATGCCATTTCCCCGGATTAACCATATACCCACTAACTATCCCAATGGCATTTTCAATATCAAGCCTTGTACGCACCCCATCATACATTAAATTTTCAACCGCACTAATATATGACATCTTTGCCATATAAGCCTTGTCTTTCTCCAAGATAGCTGATCCCTTATTCGAAAGCTTCACATGCAAAGGTAAAGATGTATTTGATGACTTTGCATTCTGCATGCTAAACCGACAAAGCACTTTCTTAATGTACTCTTTTTGAGTCAATTTCAACTCAAAACCCTTTCGATCTCTTTCTATTTTCATGCCCAATATCCTCTTTGCTTCTCCAAGATCTTTCACTTTGAAGTTTGATTTCAAATTCAGTTTTAACTTGTTGATTTCTTTCTTATCTTTAGAAGCAATGAACATGTCGTCCACATACAAGAGTAAATACACCCAACAATCATTTTCCAACCTCTTGAAACATACATAAGCATCCTTGATGCTTCTAACAAAACTATTTTCAAGCATAAAATGATTGAATCTATTGTATCATTGTCTAGGTGATTGATTTAAACCATATAGTGATTTCTTGAACTTGCAAACCAAATTTGACTTAACATCTGCAACAAATCCTTCCGATTGCTTCATGTAGATATCTTCATCCAAGTCACCATGCAAGAATGTGGTTTTCACATCAAATTGTTCCAACTCCAAGTCGTGAATAACAACTATAGCTAGTAATATCTGGATTGAAGTATGGCGTATAACCGGTGTGAATATCTCATCATACTCATTTTCCTTCCTTTGTGCAAACCCCTTAGCCACTAATATAGCTTTGTGCCTCCCATCATCATTCACCTTGTATATCCATTTTCACCCTATAGCATGGTTTCCTTTAAGAAGTGGAACCAAATCCTAAGTTTGATTTTTCATTAATGATTGCATCTCTTCCTCCATAGCACAAATCCATTTTGAGCTATCACTTGACTCCATGACATCATCAAGGTTCATGGACTCATCTTGGACCACATAGAGAGCATAGTCCAAATTATCACAAAAGCTAAGATAATTCCAATCACCATATTTATCGAGTGGCCTTATAACATGTCAACCCACTCGAATTGCAATACCATCACCCAAAAACTCCTTTCGACTATACCTTGAATCGAATCCTATAACGATCCTGACTCGGCCATCGAAAATCGGCACCGAATACGATTCTCATATTCCAATGCCGCAGATCCAAACGTCGAATCTGGTTCGCCGGAGCTTATAACACAATTAAGTATGACAACACAGCGGAAGAAAAAGAATAATACATTGATATACAGCATTGATACAATATCTGATACAACGGATGACATAATAGATATCAATATACATCAGAGATATGATACAATAAAATAGCAGCGGAAAAGAAAATAGATAACATCAGCAGCAGAACAAATAACTCCAGATAGTCTTCAAAAGAGAACTCCAGCAGCTGCTCGAACCAACATCACGATACACTAAGTGCAAAGTGCAGAAAACATTTCGAAAGTATAATATAAATCTTAGCCAACATAGACATTCCGAACTATGCCTATTATAGCTACCATCTAAACAGTGTGGAGCCACCATAAGTAAATGGCAGGTTCTACAACTAAAACTGTACAAGGCTCGTATTGTTTCTTTGGATTTCCAACAAATGTTCAGGCCAAGGAACTTCCTATTGCCACATGGGGACGCCTCTGGAAGGACGCCTCGAGAACCTAACCGGATCTCTGCCAACACAAGGTCGGGTTACCCCTAACTGGGTAACTACTAACATGAGTATGCCATCCCCCGGTCATGACCATCCTCGGGGGCCCAGCAACAATCACAAAGTAATATATATATATATGCGATATCCACATAAGTTAAGTATTTGGGCTCCATACCATGATACCACTTCTATCCAGAAGGAAATGCACATACCCTAAAGGGCGCTACCCCCAATAACCTTGCTGCATCTTTCCTGTTTCGACCATTTCGGGGTATGAGGTTCGACGAAGTCTCATCCACAAAGCTACGCTTTTCACAAAAGCCATGCTTTGATCAACAAATGATCAGCAGCACTTAGCATGCCACATTACCAAATTGGAAATATATCGCTGATAACCTTCAACTACATAACCTATGAGCACGTACGTCTCAGAGAAGGGTGTTAAGCTAAGAGAATAAATTCTCCGCCACCAACAGAAATGTATTTGAAAGAAATCTGCTTTATATCTCAAAATGTAATGTTAGACACACAATTCATACAAGTCTGTTCTGTGTTCGAACAGAACCGAAGGCACTTCCGAAGAAGCCCTTGTAATCCGGGTATTCACAATCCCAACCGAACTTCCCATCACTTAGGGAACCACTATACCAGCGCTACTCGGTGCAGAGACAATCAACGAGTTATCCTTTTGTTCTCAAAAATACCTGGTCTTCACCACCGATCTTCAAATGCCATCCATAACGACGTATCATTATTCGAAATGGGTTGTGACACAAAGGTCTTCTCCCGGCTAAACCGAATAGTTAGCGAACATTTAAAACATATGGATATGTGATTTCAATTAAGTCACAACTTAATAATTCAAAACTTTCTTTCAAATGGTTTAAACCAATTACCATTTTAAGTCTTTTAAACAAAAGATTTATTTCGTAAAGTTCACCTAGTTTCACAAAGATTCATTTACAGTTTTTCAAATCAATTTCCATTTCAATTTGGATTAACTCATTCAATCTTGTAACAAGGATTTAATTTGTAGCTTTCAAACTCATTTTCAAATATTTATTCATAACTTGGAAGACCATTTTCATTTTAGACTTGAAATCCTTTCAACACAATTTTGGGAGTTCATTACTTATGTGAAAGCTTTTATTTATTTGAAAACAATTAGTTTTCGCTTCAGAAAAATCCAACTTTATTTACACGAGTTAAAGCCCTTGAATTAAATTCAAATTCCCAAATTAATATCTTTAAAATGGTTTAACATAAATATAACTAGTGTAACATCTTTAATCCCTAGTTTCAAATCATAGAATTCAATTCCAAATTTTGAATTCAAATTTAAATTCAATTATTTAAATTCCAAGGCGTAATCAAGTTATTCAAAAATAAATTTTATCTTGAAATTCCATTCCAAAAGCTTTTCACTTTAAATCCATTTCCAAAACATTTGAATTTAAAAATTCAAATGCAAAACTATTTTCAAAAATCTGTGAATTAATCGATTTCCTCGTGAAATCCATATTTGTGTGTGTATAAGTGTGGTCCAGGGGTTCTACACAATAGTGCAACATCATTCAATCATCACAGATTAAAACACAGAAATATAGTTGATAAGCGATATAACCATAACGCTTATCGCTCATTCACAAATTCACAGATAATATACAGATGTATTATCAATAAATGAATAAATTATACATAGCACAATCCACATAACAAAATATCCAGATCAGATAGGACAATCAATTCAAGGTATCTCATACAATACAATCATTCATAAGCAAGGTCAAGCATTCAAAAATTATTTATAAGTAGGATTAATAAATTGTTTAATCCTAATTAATTCAATTTATTTCCAATTAAATTAATTACTTATGAATTAATCCAATCTTGATCAATCTATTACAAATCATTTGATATAAATTAATTTATTAAAAACTTCCATAAATTATTCTTGATTATTTATTTAATTAGTTTAACCGTAAGTTAATTACATAATCATTTAACCTTAATTAATTTCATTAAATAATTATCTTTAAGTAATTAATTCCCTTTATAAATAAATCAACATTTAATTACATTAAATGTAATTACATCTTAATCACTAGATTAATTAACTTATAATATCAAACATAAATTACTCCTTTCTAATTAACTTCTAAATTAATGAATTACAATTTATTGAATCTTTATTTATTTAAAAGTAAAACTCATATTTATTACTGATTTAATTAACACTCACAAATATATTTGAAACTTTGATTTTTAACTTGCTTTAAATTCACATGTTAAAGTACTACTTTTGGTATAAGGAAATTTAAAAGAGATTAAATTCAAATTCCTTTTAGATTCAACATATTTAAATTTTTACTTTAACATATAACTTATGTAAACATTTAAATTCATAAAACTTACTTTATTTCAAATTGAGAATTTAAAGGTAAGTTTAAATCCAGGTTTCAAAACCTTGTTTTAAATTCTACCTTTACATTTCAAATTCTAGTTTAAATTCAAATTCTTTGTAAATTATACTTACTTACCTAAACCTTTTAGGTTATCAAACAATTTAAATTTAGAAATTTTATTTCCAAACTAAGCTTTAAACTAAATCGAAACTAAGCTTTAAACAATTTATACTTACTTACCTAAACCTTTTAGGTTATCAAACAATCCTAATCCATTTTACTTTTGTTTTTATCATTTGAAACTTTCATTTTAAAAATTCAAACAGAAGCAGGTTTTGGTTAAAACCCGGAACAAAACTTTGACTCGAGCTTTGACAATACCTGCTTCGAGTCCCTCCGTTCCATGTTTCGAGTACACTACTCGAATTACTCGAGTCTTCCCCGAGAAAACAAAACCCAATCCAGAAACATCACCTGACACAACCTAGCGTCGTGCACGTGCACGGCACCGCCGTCCGCTTTCGGCCGACCCCACATCGTCGAACAGGTCGACGTTCATCCACGCACCAACCTCCCGATCGTCAAAACCCTCTCACGCACGCAAAATCGAACTCGAAAGTTTGAAACTAAAACCTGGAACATCACCAGGTTTCGTCGTCAACCCTGGGAAAATGCCTCATTCTCAAAGTCTTGACCACCGGAAAGCTTGAAACTCCGGTCAGTGCTTCGTTACTGACCAAACTTCCATCACCCACAATTGCATGCAACTCGATGCACGAGAGAAGCCGCCTCGATCAATTCCCTGACCACTCTAAAAATTAGGTTTACAAATTTAAACCCCTCCCCTCCGTCACCTCGTTCAACTATCCATCATTCCAATATTTTTCCTAGAACCATCGTACGCTCCTCCATCACCAGCAAAGACTCCGATCACCACAAATCAGAGAATCACCAGAATTTCCCAAAAGTGTGAATTTTAATCAAACTCGAACTGCTCTTTATTTCTAACTCTAAAAATCATGATTTTTGTTTTAAAATTCATGTTTTAGTGTACGCATCCAGTTTACATGCCTGAAATCGCAAAATAAAATGTTTAAATTTTTACTAAGTTATAGTTTGTTCAGCCTTCTTTAAGTCCAGAGATATTTCCAAGATGTTTCATTTTATATCGATTTTTAATCTTTAATATAGGTTATAACAAACAGGTTTTGTTTTAGTCTTGAGTTCAAGCAGTAAGTGGATCAAGAGGAATTGATTTTTTTTTTGATTTTTTTACCTAAACTAAAGCTTGAACAGAGCAAAATATCACTGGAAGTATTGTGCTCACAACATTCATACAAAAGATATACTCAGGAGATTCATGTATATACGAATACACTAGTCCACAGAAGTTTACGCAACAGATTCATAAAATAAAAAAAAGTGTTACTCACCTTTGTTTGTGAGAAGGAATAACAGAGCCTTAAATTTGAAACAGGCTTTTGAAACTGTTATCTGAAACTTCTTCTTAATCTTCTTGTTTGAACTGATTGGTATTGTTGAGTTTTGTTTAAGTTTTAGAAGATGATATCACTTCAGTTTTTTCCCCTTAGGTTTGATGAACGAAAATGAAATGAGAAGCTTGATATAAGGAAGAGAAGTTTACAGGGTTATTATTGTTTGTTTGTACAATAGAGTGATACTTTTCTTCCTTGTATAGTGGCTGATATATAGGAAAATGTACAGGGTATTATAATGTTTTGTACAACATGGGTCAGAGGAATGGAGGCTGATGACATTTTGTATATTTCGAATGACCAAAGTATGGCTAGCATTCATTGCTTAAGTCCTTTGACCCTTTTCTTATACCTTTCCATATCAAAATTTGATTTGTTTAACTTTATGCAGGCTGATGATATTACCTTTGTGCTTTGTTTATTTTCTTACTTTTTTTTACTTGTTTTCCTTTATGTACATGTATATGTAGTTTTAGTTATTTGTTATAAATTTCAACTTATAGATTAAATTCTATTCTTAACATGTTGTTTAAATTTTATCCAATTCTATTCCTGTGTGTGTTACTTGATATTTTAAAATTTATCTTACATAGATTTAATTTCCATTTCTAACTTAAATTTTTATTTTCAACTTAAGTACTTGTCTTGTAATTCTATATATATATATATATATTTATTTCCATAATTTATATGTTATATTTATTATGTTGTTATACTTTATCAAATTTGTTTACTTTATATCTTACAAAGTTCGCTAAATGTTGTTTAAATTTCTCTATGTGTATTTAATTTATTTATTGGTTAAATTTAACATTTATTTAACTCACATACTAATTGTCTTGTATATCTACACATACATATTTTTATACTTTCTTTTGTATGTATAATTTGTTTGTATCAAATACATAATATTTAAAAGCCAATGTTTTGAGATTCAATACGTATTTTACTTGAATTTGGAGAAACTCAAATCAATCTACCAATTAATTTTTCGATTAATTCATGAATAAAAATCAAGTTAATTAACAAATTAAACTTAATTAAAATTCGGGATCGTTACAAATCCTCTCTAGAATCATGTGCATCACTAACACTAATAGAGGCACCCTTTGGACTATGTATGTACTTCCTCCTCACAAGCATCTCCTATGACAATACTCCTTGGACGAAAGGTGGGAATAACTTCATTATCCTTTGATTCACCATGAATCAAATTCAAAACATATGATGAGCTTTCGTTCTGCTTGAACAAAGTCGACTGATCAAAAGTAACATGACGATAATTCACAATCTTCGTCGTTTCCAGATTCCAAATCTGATAGCCTTTTACACCTTCTGTATAACCAAGCAAGACTCCTTTGAAAGCTCTAGGCTTAAGTTTATCATTTCTCATATCATGCACATAACCAGGGCTACCAAACACACAAAGATAACTCAAGCCAGTACTTTTTCCCCCTTCCACACTTCCTCTGGAATTTTGTTACCAATAGCTGAGCATGAAATTCGATTCACAATATGCATCGCGTTCGACAAAGCTTCAGCCCAAATTCCCTTAGACAAACCCGATGTCAATCTCAAGCATCAAGCTTCTCAAGTAGAGTACGGTTCATCCTCTCTGCAACTTCATTCGACTGCGAATCTCCTGGTATAGTAAAATGACTCTGAATACCATGATACTTGCAAAACTTCAAGAACTCTCTGGAAACATACTCTTCGCCATTATCGGACCTTAGAATCTTCAAAGACTTGCCACTCTCATTCTCAAAAGGAGCTTTCCATGCTTTGAACTTTACAAATACCTCCGACTTGGCCTTCATTACATATAGCCGTACCATACCTTTCGAGAAAAGTCGTTAACAAAAGAAACATAGCAGCGAGCTTCCCCCAAAGAAGCTACCGGTGCCAGTCTCCAAACATCCGTGTGAACATACTCAAGAACCCTTATCGAATCATGTTTTCTTTCACCGAATGAAACTTTTGTTTTCTTTCCCATGACACATTCCTTGCAAAACTCTAGTTTGTAGAAACTTTCTCCATTGATCATCTCTCTCTTTCGAAGAATATCCAAACTCCTCTCCAAGACATGACCTAAACTCAAATGCCACAATATAGTCGCATCCAAGCTTCAAGAACTATCAACTCCTACAAAAGTTTCACCTTCAATGGTCACTCCTTGAAGCAAATAAACACTATGAGTCCTAACATCCTTCATTACCACAAGCACACCCTTCGAAATCCGCAAGCTATCACTCTCAATTATGATCTTACATCCTAAAGAATCCAACTTCCCCAAAGAGATAAGAGACTTCCAAAGTCTCTGAATATTACGTACATTAGTGAGAGTACGAATCACTCCATCAAACATCCGAATTTACACGGAACCAATGCCCTTCGACTTACAAATAACACTATTACCCATAAAAATAGAATTTCCTTCTTTGTCGATATAAGAAAAAAAAACAATTCCTATTCGGTATTATATGATATGACGCCCGCGAATCGAGCATTCATTCGCTACACCCAAAACATCTGATGGTACCGCCGTCAAAACATCTACGTCTCCCTCACTAACTCCATTTTCCATCGCTACGGATGAAAATTCAACTTCCTTCTTTGCCTTCACCTTGTCCGGACACTCATTCTTCCAATAATCAGGTTTCTTACAATAAAGCACTTGCAATTTCTTTTCTTTGACTTTTCTCTCCAACCGGGCTTCCTTAATCTAGAACTCCCCCGATTCCCTTTCTTCTCATATCTCTCCTTTTCCACAGATAAATCGTAGCCACTACTAGAGCTACTACTTCCATCAACCAACTCCTTCATTTGATCCCGCAACTTCTCGTTAAGAAAATCTTTATTGACATCATCAAGAGTCAAAGTATCCCGGCTATAGATCAAACTATTTATAAAAACCGTATTACGGTCCGACAACGAACACAACATTATCATTGCCTTTTTCTCTTTCTCAATCTTCAAATATATTGCCTTCATCTTCATTAGCAAATCAGCAAAGACATTCAAGTGCGTCTTTAACGAAGTACCTTCCTTCATCTTATAGGTGAAGAACGTTCGCAACAAGATCGAACAATTAGATTATGACTTCTTCATATACAACTCCTTTAACTTGTCCAAAATATCCTTAGCGGTAGTCTCACCACTAGTTTCGAAGATAACATTCTCTCCCATAGCAAGTTGAAGTGTGTGAATGTCTACTCTTCCATTTTCTCTCTCTCAACATCCGAGATGCCACTAGGAAAAATGTTATCAAACACTACCTGATCCACTCGATTCCGCATATGGATCGTTTTGATCTTTCATAGCCACTTTTCAGAATTATTATCGTCATTCCACTTGTCTATAACCAATTATGATTTCGAAGTCGCATTCGATCCACGTACATACGGTGCTACACCACTTGGATTAACCATTGAGGGACAACCTGAGATATTATCTAATTTTGGCATTTCCACAACCACCTACAAACACCAAAGGCTCTGATACCAAATGTTATGAGAATTCTAACTCGAGACCACTCAAATCTAAACCCCAAAGCACAACGAAAAACAAGATCATCGTAAGAAGTGCAAAAAACACCAATCAATATCTCAATCCAATCCAAAATCAATCACAATAACCAAACAAAGCAATAAATAATCAAAGCAATAACATTAAAATAAATCATACACCGATTTATAGTGGTTCTACTAACGTCTTGTTAGTGTACATCCACTTTGAGAGAGAGATAGACTTTATTAATATCAATAAGAAGTGTACAAGAGATTGATTACAGTGATCAATATTTAGATAGAATAGATTGTGGAGAAGAGAATTGAAGGAAAAAAGCTAGATTTTTGTTAAAGCCTTAGTTAATGGAGGATAAAACCTTTAATTAAACCCTTGAAACCCTTAAATCATCTTGCTTTGACTCTTGAAAATAACTTATATAGTGAACCATCCTTTCATGACAAATACCTGATTTGTCCCTGGAAGCCCTACAAGCAAATTCATAAATTCTGGATGGAAAAAACAAAACTACACCGCGTCAGACGTCTGTCACAACCTCTCAGACGTTTGTCGCAACTTTCGAGCTACAGTAAACCTGTTGTTAGACGTCTGAGGATTCCTGCCAGATGTCTGACATTACTTTCAACCTATGCATCTTCAAATCACGCTAACTTGAACATCCGAGCTCCTATTCGCATGCCATTTTTACCGTTATCAAGCCATTCTCGACCTCTTCAATTCACCATATAGTGTCGTCAAAATTCAACAACTACTTTTTCATCCAACTCAATTTTCAGATGCTTCAGTCTTGTTGTGGCCATTGCTGTTTTATCCCCTACTCTTGGTTCAGACTTGAGCTAGGCTAGAAGTTTTTGTGGTTGGATTTTCATTAGGAGGAGAACTTGTATGGGGTTGCTTGAAATATTTACCACATAGGCTTTCAGGTGCAACTTTAGTAGCACCAGCTTCAAACTACCTGTGGCCTAGCTTTCCATCAATTTATTAGTCCATGCTATCAGCCAATCAACTTAAACAAGATTTGCTCATTGTTCTTCCTGGTTGACTCATTGGTGGAATTCTCAGAAGTAGTTCCCTTATCGAAGTATTTTCCCTCGGTGTATTGACATTAAGGAAAAAGATAAACATAAACTCGTTAATTAAATACAAAGGTTGCCTCATTTTTAATGAAAAAGATCCGCTAATCTAAAATTAACTTTCATTTTTTCTATAAAACTTAACAAATCCGCTCCAAATTCGCTCAAATCCACCCCAAATTCCCTCAAATCCACCCCCAAACCGCTCAAATCCACTCGAGTCCACTAAAATCCACTCATGTCAGAGTTTACGACTGCAATCTGGAGCGTAAACTTAAATAATTATGATCGGCGGTTGTTCTAGAGTAAGTCCCAATATTTTTAGATACTAAATGCTATATTATATAAAATGTTAACGAAATTCAGTAGCTTCTACTAAATATATATTCGACGTATTCAGTTTCACGTTGAATGGAATATCTCTATGTTGGTGAGTTTCATTAGCTAGCTCATAGGGTGAAAATAATTCATTTAATACGCTTTTATATTATTTTGTAGAATATCACCATTTATAAATAAGTCAGCAGACAAGTAGAAAATCAAGTCATCATTAGAATTTGGCGATGTAGCTTTGAAGTGATGCAATTAATATGAAAATACTTTGCTTCGTACTTCCATACAATTTTGTATTTTCTTTTAAAGTTCCTTAATTATTATTTTCTATAATATTACTGGACGCACAAAAACTCTTATTAAAAGGGAGGAAATGATTAGAGTCGGATACTAACACTCTATGTTTAATGGTTTGATAGTTCCTAAGATGACTATTTGATAATATTATTTATCTTTATCCTAGCCGCCATTTTGTTTTGTTGGCTTGTGTATTTAACCATATCTTTTCTTCCATATTGCAGATTTGAGAATATCTTAAATAAGCATTTTGGGTCGTGTGGATAAATACTGCATTGTTCACTCCAAAAGAATACGAATTAAGCAGCTGGAAGGGGTTAGTACATGTACGTTTTATATAATCTACACATTTTACGTTTACATTTTTAAAAATATTGTAGCTAATGGTTTGTTTGATACAATTAAATTTAGTGCATCAAACAAATGATTGTTCATCTAGTCATGGCTTCAAAAACGAAAATTGTTGACGACGCCACAAAGGGCTATGTTATATATTTTATTATTGTCACATTTCATAATCATGTTACCATATTAAGTTTGACAAAGATATCCAAAATATCCAGTAGCTCCATGAAGCCAAACTCAGTGAAAAGCTACAATTCATTTTTCATAGATGATAGTGGTTATGTTTCATGTTGTTAGCAATGAACTGTTGTGATAAATGAATAACATAATATTTGATGTGTTATATATACACAAATCTAAACAATTGTAATATTGTTTTAGGTATAGTATTGCATACATTGGTTTTGATGGAGAGAGTAATAATAAAACCTTGGAATTGAATGGATCTGAATTGGGTGAATATTATTATTTAGTTAAGGATGAGGCAAAGCCTAAGCTTGATAATGGAGGTGAGGATGGTTTTAGCAATGGTCAATGAGGCATAGCCTTGGAATTGAACGGATCATTGACATTATATGACATAGTGATGGGAACATATTAAAAACCGAGAGCCAAGGGTTTCTTCAGTCTGGAAACACGTGCAATTTACTGGGCAATATGAAACAAAGTGATGGCCATGCTCTCTTTACAGTGGAATGTCCCTTCACCTTTCATATTAATTGCATCGCTTCAAATGTTAAACATGGCAGTTACATCTACGCAGTATGTTGAGCCAAATGGGAAGAAATTCCTTAATGTAAATGATCGTCTTTGAGAAAAACAGGAGTAGATCCCTTGATCTCCCTTGTTGATACTGATTTTGGAACATATTCTAAATATATTAATGCTGTAGCTTTTATAACAAAATTTAGGAATTCATTTGGTTTTATGTACAATTCAATTTGTTGAGATTATTTTAATGGTTTTATCAAATGATAGTATCTAAATGTTTTGTGCCAGTAGAGAGACATTGTGATTTTGCGTTTATACATGTATTCTTTCTGCTTTGACATTTTTAAAAAAAAGTTCAATAAGTGGCTCTCATGTTTCTAACTGTTTTTTGTTTTCCAGTATTGACAAATCATCTAATTTCTATTTTCTACTGGTCCTAAAAAGTCTATCACGAAGTCAATCTTTTATTTAGTGCAATACTTTCCATACTGGATGTTTTTTTGACACGCTGGGATAAAATGCATAATCAATAGGATATGACTAGGCTTGTTCATGGGTTGGGTTTGTTCTGGGTATCTTAAAACCCGGTACCGAGTCCGATTACAATAATCAAAACTCGAGCCCGATCCAAACTTTTAGGGTATTTCAAATCAATACCCAAGCCCGATTAGTTGGGCTTTTCAACCCCGTTTGATAATGCTCGTATATCAGAGTCATAATATTTTTGTTAAAATCATATTTAAACTTGCAATTCTTGTAAAATTCATACATAAACAATATTAACATACAAATTGGATGATTATGGAGCCAAGTTCACAACTAAAGTAAACAAAAATACCTACATGTAAACGAACAAAATGGTAAACAAATAACATAAACGCTTACCTATTGATACTACGGAAGACTAACAACCGGACCAGGCTTAAACCGAACCGGACTTTGATAAAACTGTACCCGACCTTAATAGTAACCGGGTTGGATCTGGATAGTTTTGGACAAGACCCGTCCCTGTATTAACATGATGGGTATGGATTTATTCGGGTAGAAACCCGTATCATTGATAGGCCTAGATGTAACCCGGTGAAATAAAACACCTCTATATAAGTTGCAAAATAATAGTTAATCAGCAACCACGTCTTAAAAGTAAAATCTACATCCATATACAAATCATGCATGCCTCTTTGCATAACATACATTAATCGATTGTTTTTATGCATAACCCATCATAGAAAAATGAACTTAAGGTGTAAGAATACATGGAAGATACACTCAAGAAATCACTAATCGATAACTTTGTTGTTCCTGGGACTCGACTTCATGAACGCAAATTTCATTTTACACTGATTAACATTTTTTCCACAAACGACAACTCTTTGCAACACTGATCAACATATTTTGGAGTTGTCTGAAGAGATTGGATAAGAACTTTTTCTTGAACAGAAGACCATGCACCTCAAGAACAAGGATGTTAGTTGTTTGTTGTTAGTTGCTGTGGACTTCTCCCAACGACACAGAATTTAGAGAGCATATCATTAATCATATAGATCTGCAAAAATATTCACAGTGCATTATTAGAACTGATTTACATGTACTTGAAATATATTAGAAGTTGAAAGTAATGATTACCTCATTCTTCATGTGTGCATTTTCAACCTTGAGAAATTCAATTCTGGAATCCTCATTTTGAACAGATTTGTCATGACAGTGTCCACACAAGGCATTTAAAAGACAAGATTTGTATGTCTGGTTTTCGACTCGAAGTATTTCATCGTCTTCTTTCAGGGCCTGGTTTAAGGATTTGTCGCTTTTCCTCTGTTTTTTTTTTAAAGGTAAATAGATTGGCCAAAGGCTCTAACATACCAGGTATAATACCCGTTAGTCACCAAGGTTAAACAACGTACACGACTTTAAACAAACCCAAGTCTCACTTTATCGCTTCATTTCCACATCTCTTTCATCATGGAACCCTAAAGAAGTTAGGGTTAAATGATTTTCGGGGCGAACTGTGGATTCCCCATTTTTTTGTTCCTCTTTCTGCTTCAAAGAGGTTTTCATTCTTCTCTTTAATGCTGTTATCCTCTCTGTTTCTCATATCTGAGATGAAAACTTTAGCTTCGTTGCCGTTGCTTGAGTTTTTGAGTATGCTTACTACTCGTTTGTCTTGCTTTTGAAGTTTGCTGCTCTCCCTTTTGCTACATATAGATAAGTGATATACTTGCTTATTAAGATTGCTTCTAAAGTGATTTTCTTCCATACGCTGATTATTCACTTCGAGTTGCAAAATCTTATCTTGTTGTAGGAAGCCGTTCTCTTTGTGCTTGCGGTTGTACGAGCTACTACCACTATCCAAATTAGGTAAGCCAAATTTGAAGTTATTAACATTATTTCTTAAATTAAATAAATGATTTGTATAATTGGTTGCTTATTGACTTCCCTTGTGGTGATTTTCACTGATTTGGACTTTAAAGTAACCATCACCAGTCAGATAATTATCCCGATAGTCTACTTGTTTGGTTTGTAAACTGAAAGGTTGTCTACTAACTGAATCTTCTTCTCCTATTTAATCCAGTTTATTATGAGCGAAAACATAGCGGCAGACCTTCAAATCAGGTATCCTATTTTTTTTAATATCTTTAACATGTCCCTCTTTTATGATCTTCATTTAACGGCCTATCTGTGGTTTTGTAGGAGAAGCTTTTGTTGTGAAAAAATGGCAGCGCTTTGCGGAAGCTTATATCAACGGATTTTTGTCACCCAAATCACAAAAAGATAACTTGAATTAAAAATAAGACGGAATTGAAATTAAAAGCAATAAGACAAGATATTCCACCCAACCACCTACTTTATTGATTCACCAAAATTTTTGTTTACAATTAATAGAACAAAGCTAAAATAAACAAAATACCATTGAGCCAATAATCAAATTGAGAAAGGAAGCAAATATCTATATGGCTAAAATTGTTGGAGAAGAAGAATAAAGATGGAGAACAAGGAATTAGCAAATAGATTTTCCACCATATGTTTACCCTCTCTTCTAGTCTCTATTTATATAATAAATTACTTAATGCCCAAGTTAACATTAGATGGCAAAAAATAATTTGATTAGCTAATTAGAGAAAGAAATAAACATGCTCAATATGCCTATTAATTAGGGGAAACAAAATCTTCTATTTCTTTCTTTTGCATATTTCTTTCCCTCTTTTTGTGATTTTGTATCAGCAAAATTTAACACTCCACCTTGATGCAAAATCACATATCTCCAACATATCAAACATGCCATATCTAGATCCATCACAACTCCATATATCTCAATCATACCAAATTACAAACTTCTACCACCGACTGCAAATGATGCATCTCCCACATGAGGTGCACCACACAAATCCGGTCTCAAAAATGTTTGTAATACCACAAAGATCTCCGTCTTTTCTTTGTGGATTTTGCAACTCGACACCCGTCTATCACTCGATCTGAGCTCATTACCTGATCACTATCGATCCCCCGAGCATCATCAACATGAAGACCCGTGCCTAAAATATGATCCTCAATGCTAGAATCATAAGCAGTGACCACATTAACCTCTCCACCTTGTTGTGGACTAGGTTCTTCAACCGTCACTCGCTTTCCATAGTCTACTACAGAACCAACCAAGCTATAAAGGTTTCCTTCTTCCAATACTCCTCTCATCCTTACACGACCACCTTTCTTCACTCTCAAAATTCCACCTTGAGTCTCATAAGTGCAACCACGACGATCCAACTGATCGAGAGAAATAAGATTATGCGAACAAGTGGGTACATGTCTGACTCCAGAGACTTCTCTAACCACACCATCATGCATACGAAACCGGATAGATCCAATACCACAAATCGGTAGCTCTTCTCCATTGGCTGTCCTAATCATGTCGACAATCTTCTCATAAGAAGAAAAACAATTCACATCTCTACAAATGTGAAAACTGGCTCCCGAATCCATCTTCCAAGGCTTATTTTCACTAAAGAGGACATCATAAGAAGCATCACTATCGGTACCTTCAGCAAAACCTGCATGTGCATCACTACTAGCATCACCGTGCGCAGCCTTTTTCTGATCTCTTTTATAAGCATAACACTTGCTGCGTATGTGACCTTCCTTATTACAATAATGACAAGTGATAACACCTTTACCATTAGCATCCTTCTTCTTCCAAATTTTATCTTTCTTCGAGTCCCTTGCCACCATAGCCTCACTTTGAATTGATTTCATACCTGACCCTTTTCTTCTAAGCTCCTCATTCAAAAGACTGCTTCGAACAGTTTCCAAAGAGATAGTTCCATTAGCATTGGAATTACTCAATGAAACAACCAAAGTTTCCCAACTTTCTGAAAGCGAACTCATCAATAAAAGAGCCTGTAACTCATCATCAAAATTGACCTTCATATTTGCCAATTGATTTATTACATCCTGAAATTCATTCAAATGCTCTGCAACAGACTTCTCTTCATCTAATCTCAGTTGTACCAACTTTTGAACCAGAAAAGCCTTACTAGTAGCACTCTTTGACTCGTATAAAGATACCAACTTATCCCACAAAGCTTTTGCGGATTCACAACTAGCCACATGATGGAAAACTGAATCATCAAGATATTGGCGAATCAAAGCAATCGCCTTTTTATCTATCTTCTTCCATTTTTCCTCATCTACATTAGAGGGCTTCTTTCCATCTCCATCAATCGAATCATGAAGATCATTGAGGTACAGAACATCCTCCATCTTAGGCTTCCAAATACCCCAATTCTTCCCATCCAAAATAGCCATCTTCGAAAACGAAATCATATCCGACATCGATAATTTTTCAATCCAAAATTACTCTAAGCTTTGCGATGATCTGTGCTCTGATACCAATCTGTTGTGAAAAAATGGCAGCGCTTTGCGGAAGCTTATATCAACGGATCTTTGTCACCCAAATCACAAAGAGATAACTTGGATTAAAAATAAGACGGAATTGAAATTAAAAGCAATAAGACAAGATATTCCACCCAACCACCCACTTTATTGATTCACCAAAATTTTTGTTTACAATTAATAGAACAAAGCTAAAATAAACAAAATACCATTGAACCAATAATCAAATTGAGAAATGGAGCAAATATCTATATGGCTAAAATTGTTGGAGAAGAAGAATAAAGATGGAGAACAAGGAATTAGCAAATAGATTTTCCACCATATGTTTACCCTCTCTTCTAGTCTCTATTTATATAATCAATTACTTAATGCCCAAGTTAACATTAGATGGCAAAAAATAATTTGATTAGCTAATTAGAGAAAGAAATAAACATGCTCAATATGCCTATTAATTAGGGGAAACAAAATCTTCTATTTCTTTCTTTTGCATATTTCTTTCCCTCTTTTTGTGATTTTGTATCACCAAAATTTAACAGCTTTTAGTTTGGGAGAGCGATCGGCCACCTGTTAGTGGCTCACTGGTTGGGTCTAATAGATGATGCGAGAATTTGGTTTGAGGAATATCAGTGGTATATTTCTCGCAATGTAAGAATGCTTGAACCCTTTCTTCAGAATTATCATATTCTTCTCTTCTCTGATCATATGCTTCTGCCTGTTCTGCTTGCTTTTCTGAAAAGGATTTGGCTTTCTGAATTAATAGTTTTTCAGAGTTGCATACAAATTTTTTTTTATATTCATGTAATCTCATGTCTCACTCTCTTCAAATATGATATGTTGTTGTTGTTAATAGTATTGAAGCTTTTCTGAAGTCTTCTAATTTTGCTTTGAAGGTCTATTGTATGTATTGAATGTTTTCTTTGATGTTTTGCACTGCTTGCTGTAGATTAATTTTTAACCTTGTTTTTGCAATAAACCAAATATGCATTGGGTACACACAGTCAAAAAACAAGTGTTCTAGGTTTTCATCTTCATTTTTGCAAAGCAAACATTTGATTTCTCCATCTTTTTTCCACTTGAGACATCCATCTCTTGTTGGAAGCATGTTTAATAAAGTAAAGTATGAACAATGACACATTTTTGGAGCATTTGATCTATTCCAAATAACCTTGTACCAGTCCACTTCTGTTTCGTTTCCTCTTATATACTCCCATGCTTTTTGAAAGAGAATCTACCTTTTGATGAGAATTTCCAATTCCATTTATCGTTTTGCAAACTTAGATCAATTGTGATTATTTTTCTATTTCTATCTTGAATATATAGGTAGCTAGATGATTATGTGTAACCCACCTATGATTTGAATTGATGCTTTGTACTTTTACATTAACCCCTCTAAAGCTATATATGTTATTCCAACCAAGTAAATTCACTAATGATTTCCAAACAACCATGGGTCAAACCACAAGCCGGTTTGCTTACCAACTTTAATTTTTCTTTATAAGATTTTGATCTCATTTTCTTTGAAACTAAAGATACTTTTCCAAGTGAATGAATGGCAGCTTTCAATACTAGCAGTCCAAAATTTTTGTTCTTGAGATATTTTGCTTTCATCCATTTTGTCTATAAAGATTTTCCTTCTAAAAATTTTCAAAATAATTTGTGTTTGCATGTTTCTCTGAAATCATATATATTTCTCAGACGCCAGCCTCCTACTTTTTTTGGTTCCATACATTTTCCCATGCAATTTTGTCATATTTTCCCCTCCGTATAAAATTTGCACATATTTTCTTAATTTTGTGTATTGCTTTTGCTGGGATATTGTGAGACTGAATACAATACATGATAATTGCCATGATGACTATATATGTTAGCTCAATCCTTCCAGCTACTAGCAACAGCTTATTAGTCCGACCTTCTAACCTATTTTGAATTAAATAATATAATTTTGTGCAATATCTGTCATTTATTTGATTTACACTTAGAGGTAACCCTAAATATTTGACGGGCTTCCTTCTTTAAATTTTAAAATACTTAAAATCTCCTATTTTCTTGTACATTCTTTGCTGAAATAAACTTTACTTTTGCAGTCACTGACCTTCAAGCCAGCATACTCTCCAAGTTTTTCGAAAATTTTGATAACAGTCCTGCCACTTTGTAAATCTACATTTAAAAACAACAAATCATCGTCATATAATAAATGCGAAATGGAAGGTATAGTTCTATTTATTGTCTTGATATTCCTATTTATGTGCTCAATTTCTATTAATATGGAAAAGAACTCCATAACTATAGTGAATAGGAGGGAGAAAGTGGCCTCCTTGCCTAATACGTCTATTGCTATGTATAAACCTCTTAAGAGGTCCATTCACAATCACTAAGTATGTTACACTATTTATGCTTTCTTTAATCAAAGCACAAAACTTTTCATTAAAACCCATCTCTAGAATCATATGTATAATAAACTACCTGTTTATTTTATCAAAGGCTTTATGTAAATCTATCTTTATGCACATAAGATTTCTGTATTAATACTAAAATTTCTAATCACTCACGTGCTAACAAAGTATTTTATGAAATAAGTCTACCAAATATGAATGCACTCTGGTTTTCTGATATTATTTTAAAAATACTTTCATTCTATTACATAAAATATTTGATATTATTTTATATATAAAATTACAACAAGCATTAATTATGTAATCCTTTAGACCATTGGGGATTTTGACCTTTAGCACTAGAGTTAGAAAAGTATGATTAAGAATTTTAAAAAATTTCCCAGACCTAAAATACCTCAGCAACTACTTCAAAAATGCTAGTATTTATTTCCTCCTAATGAGTATTATAGTGCTTAGTATCAAAACCATCAAGGCCAGGACTTTTATCTACATTTGCATTGGAAAAAATATTTTTAATCTCAGTTATATTTATTGGAGCAAGATAGGAGCAAGCAAAATGTCTTCATAGTTATCATTCAGCAAGTATTTTGTTTCAACTTTTGGGAAGTTATTAGCATATGTATTTGAGTTATATAAATTCACAAAATATTTATAGCTTCTCTTTCAATGTTAGATATTTTATTTATGACCTTGCCTCTTGCATCTAAGTGAATGTTATTTTTATGTTTCCTTATAGACATTTTCGCATAGAAAAATTTGCTTTCTTCGTCCCCATTAATAAGCCAGTCAACGTTAGCCTTTTGCCTCAATTTGATAGCTTGCACATGTAAGATTTAACAAGCTTGTTTTGGGCTTGGAAAAGAAAATTATTGACTTTATTCAGGTTTGAGCAATAATTATCAAGATCACCTTGCAATGTTTCACACTCCTCTCTTATGGATTTTAATTCTTTTTTGTTTCTATTCCTATTTCATGTTTTTAGATTTCCTTTAATTATTTGGAGCGTTTTGTTAAACCTAAACTAGGAAGTACCCTGTATATTAATAGATAGACTGTTCTTGATCGCATTTATGTAATCTTCTTCATATACTCATCCCCTAACAAATCTAAAAGGAGTATATTTCTTTATCAAATTATTATTTGATATGAAATTTGGATGGGTGTATGATCACTAGTAGCTTGGATTAAGTATTGCACTTGAAATCTACAAACGTGCTTATGAAATTTTGATTTATAAAAACTCTGTCTAATTTAAAATGTATATTTCTAAACCCCCTGATTTTCAAGTGTTTTTATTTCCAAAAATAATTGGTACTACTAAACTAGTTTTAAGCATGAAATTTCTTAACATCTCCAATTTTTTTAAAAGGAATTGCTTTACGCTCTCCCCTTTCAAAAGCATGCATAACAATGTTAAAGTCTCCAATAATAAGCAAGGATGGTTTATTTTTTTATTTAATTTCTCTAATAGGTTTCGAAACATTAACCTTTCCTTTTCACTATTTTATGCATAAAAAACATGATTTCTATTTGAAATCCACCTTTATTTATAAATGAACAATGAATGTATTGAAGGTTAAATAGTTGTTGACTAATATCCCAAATATTAGAGTCCCATAAAATCATATTCTACCATTGCCACTCATTTGATTATTATGGATAATATTCCAATTAGATAAACTTTTGACACGATTACCCTCAATTTTTGAATTATCTAACTTACGCACCAATAAACCTATAATAATAGGCTTAAAAGTGTATAATATATTAGATAAGTCTAATTTTCTTTTAGGAAAATTAAGCCCTCTAACATTCCATGCTATAATCATCATAATATGTTTAAGATAAAGAAAATAATAAGGATATAACAAAGGATACATGCACATTTACAGTGAAGCACTATAACTGTTTTCCTCTTCCTTATTTCTCACAGCTAGATTTCTGCCTCTTTTCTTGTAAGATCTCTTGTTTTCAATTTTCAGAGAATCCCAAATTTTATTTTTGACGATGTATTATTCTCTGAACTCAGCTTCATTCGTATCTTCTTTAAGAATTCATTATATCATGAATATTCTTTAGTCCACTTTTCCTTTTCTTTTGCTTGCTTGTAGGAGGAGAGCCAGATGCTACCAATCTTATTGCATTCTGAATGGCTTTATGGGAGATTGTTTTTCTGGAATAAGGGGCAAGATAACTTGCTAATAGAGATAGATCTGTGCTTTCTAGCATCTCAGTTGGAAGAGTCATGAATGATAGAACCTTCATTTTCATTCATTATATCATTATCTTTATTTAAACTTAGGACATCTTTAGGGGGATGTCCCAATGACCTCATTATGAACCTGTTATTTGTTTTGCTGTTCATACCCTCAAAGATCACTAATGGGCTAGTGTTGATCTTTACTGCCCCTTTAGTGTTCTTATCCTTCAGATTGGAGGCTTGTAGATTCATCTCTGAATTAACAGTTTCCACTTGCATGATTACTTTTCAGATTCTTCTTGTGTATTGTTTGCAGTGTCATTTGATAAATATTGCATCCAATATTTGCTGTAGTAGTTTCCTCACAAAGATTTCGTGCAATTTTTTGATGAAGTGTCTACATTACCCACATTTACATATGTACTCTTATTTGAACTTTACACTGTTTTGTCCATCATGCATTGTGATAAAAGCTTCATTTGGGAGTTTTGCATATGCTGTAATTTTAACTAGAATTCTTGCATAGCATAATTTTGTTTCTTTTGTCGTAGGTTCATCTAACTTTATCAGGTTTCCAATCACACTAGTTATGGTGCTAAAAGTGTCCTTATTTCCTAGGTTTAATTCTGGTAAACGAATCCACTTTTCAATATTATAAGTTTACCGTTTATAAAATAAGGACCTTTATAGACTGTTTTATTACAATCCGATGCACTTGAGAATCTTATAATAAAAGCCCGTCGTTTCGAATAAAGATTTCAAAATTGTCAGCTGGATTCCATATTCTTGTAATGAAATCCTTGAAATGATGATACGTGACCAGTTACCAACAACACAAGCAACAACTAAATAATTCCACTTACCCTCTGTCCTCTTGCTAATCTATTTTTTCACAACAATTATGTTCTTTTGGTTGACGGTGATAGGAGCAACAAATTGAAGGTCAAAATCTAAATTATGACCCTCTTTTCTGATCATTTATGCCCATGTAGAAGGTTATTCATGATTATCCTTATTTTGAATCTGTGTCCCCAAACTTAGTTGATTGTTTATTAATGTGTTTCTTGGGTCAATACTTGAATGACTGTTCAGAAATCCATGCTAAGGGTTTTTCTCCTTCGGATGATTCTGATATGTGCATTACTATTACAATTCAGTTCCCTTTCATGGACTGACTTTCGATGATTTGGGCGGATATTGTTTCTGCGATTAGTATCTAACTGAAATCCTTCTTCATCAACAATGGAGAATTTATTTTGTGGATTTTGTTGTGAATGGGGATTGTGGTTTTGCAAGGGAGGAGGATTGAGTGGAATTGAAAATGACCATCTTGATTTTCTACAAAGATGGGGTTGTTAATGACATTCACGATAGCCATGGTTGCTTTCTTGAGAGAGCTCCAATGTATTTAAATCTATGAAAAAATAATTAGTTTACTTCCTTTATTAAATATATATACACAAGCTTTATAACAAAATATTTATTTAATATGACATAATAATATGAGAATTTATTAAGATAAAAATTTGCCTCCATTTGGGTTCCATAGTTTTGAAACCAAACTTTATTCTAGTTTGATCAAGTCCAAGTGTTGCGCAAATGATGTCACACGCATCTTGACCAGGTTGATTGTTTTGTTCGAAAAACCTAAAATATAAAAAAGTAAAATAAACAAGCAGTAAGAATTCAAACTATTAAGAGCATATAAAATAATTTCAAGTTTTATGTTTAGAATTCTGGATGCTCTTGAAGTTTTAGAATTTGTTCAGCTGTGTATTTTTTTATACACGTTTCCTTTTTTTGGCAAGATTTACATATTCTCAGTCTAGCTTCCATTCTATGGATTGTTTATCAAATTCGAATCATTTCTTTCTCCGGATTATTTATCAAATTTGAACCATTTCTTTCATTTTTGTTTTCTTCTTCATTTTCAACAACCTGTGCCTGTGAAAGCATGTACATAAATTAGTAGAATGATATTATCAAACGCAAGTGATTATCAGTTAGTATAACAATTTTTTTTTTAAAAAGATATATCCATGTACACTAGAAATTTAAAGAACATGCAATGACTTGACAATCAGAAACATATTCCATAGCTTAAAAAGCAATCTTCTACGAATATTGTGCACTTCGACATAAAAAATATTTTGATATTAATATAGGTTCTTCATACAAAAAAAATGTTGGAGTAGAATGAGAAAATTAAAAGGAAAAAAATCTGTGAAAAGAATATTCTAGAAGTAGACCATCCCACGTATGAGTTGCTCAAAGAAGTATCCATTGGTGATAATTGAGGCAAAAATAATTTTCAAGACACACAAAAGTAAGATCTATTTCATATTTAATCATAGTAGAATCAATTATATATAGCACCAACAAAACCAAGTAAAGATTTTGTAGTAGCAACAAAAACCAGTAAACAAGTAGTCAAAAAAAGAATTTAATATGAAACACATTCCATATGAAACAATTTTTTAACGTCCATGAAAAGAAACACAAAATCTTAGAAAATGTCAAGAAAATCAATAAGTAAAAACCAGTAAAAATAACAGTAACTGCAATTTTAGAAATTGGTGTGACGGTGCTTAGTTTTTTCACTCTCCTAAGAAACTTAACCTTCACTTAGGACTTCAGATAATTTTTACATCATCCGGTTTAGACAGTCAGAATTGTAAAAAGGAAGTTAAGGTTAAAGGACAAATAATCAAATTAATTAGCCATAAGGACAAACAACATTAATTTTTGTGTTAAGGACAATACTGTAACCTGCTAAAAACATTTACCGTTCCCCCTAAAACCTCGTTCTTATTTCTGATTCGTTTCCCATTCATTTTCTCTCTCAAATGCACTAAAATCTGTAGCTTCGAAATCCACTTTCTCTCTTAAATCCAGTAAAACATATGGCTTAGAAATCCACAAAATCATAGTTCTAATGGCTCCAAAAAGAAAAAAATACTGCTTCGATTAGCGAAAATGCTGAAGAAAAGGATATCGTAAGTGCTGCATCGAAGTCGACAGAAGTAGGGCAAACCGTCGACGACAAAGTTCAAAAAAGAGAAAGAAGATCCAAACGACAACATGAACTGATTATAGAAACTGTGGTAATTATGATATATGTAGTATCCTTTTTAGGTTTAAAATGATTTTTATGTTAAATTTAGGTTTTGTATAATTTTTAACAGGAAGAAGGAGTTTGTTGGAATTCTTGTAAATGAATGTTTAGCATTTTGTTGAAATAACTTGTAAATGATTTGTTTAGCGTTTTGTTGAAATTACTTGTAAATTGATACTAAAGGGTATAATTCTCAATATTATAGTATATAAAAAAATTGATACCGCATAATAGCAATATGATTTAGTCTTTAGTTAGCACATTGTTTACATTACAGTTGTTAAATATATTAACAAATTGTTTGTGGTTATATTGTATTAATAGATTAGTGTCAGTTTTGCAGTAATATAATATTCATTTTTATGAATCATTTTTGTAATTACATGGTGTCAATTGCATAAAAGAAATTATGGTAATTATGGCATTGTGTGGTATCCATATTAGGTTTAAAATGATTTTCATATTGACTAATGTTTTATATAATTTTTAACAATATGCTGAAAAAGCAAACGAAGATATAGATCAGTTGATCCAATCAAGGGGGAACCAATGGCTAAAAGCTTGCACAGAATGAGGTAAAGGCTTTATTTAGCAATTCATAGAAATTACATGTAAACAGATACCATTAAGTATCATTCTTCATATTACAGTTTACAAATAAAATGACACTACATAGTAGCAATTTTTTTTTTTTTAAAGAGAGATATATAAATAGAAACAGAAGCTGTCAACAAGCCTGACAGGTAACCCATACCAACAAAGACTAAAAGTCGGCGAAAGAAGCTAACGAAGGAAAAATCAAATAAAACCGATAAAAAAAACGAAAAAAATAAGCCAACAGAAGGACCATAAAACAAGATGCGGCGAAGCAGCCGTATATATATTAAAAACCCCAAAAACAGAAGCAGCGAAGATAGCTGCCAAGGATCCTCCCAGTATGGAAATAATACAGAACGATGAGATCCAGCAACGGGAGCCCAAAAAAAAAAAGAATGAATGATGAAACAAGATCCAGAAAATCGACCGTCCAAATCCAAGCCAATAGAAGAAACAACAGACCCCAAACCAAACCTAAAAAACCAGAGCCTGCAACCAGAAGCCACTAAATCAGAGAAAAAATAGGGGGGGAGGGGGGAAGACGGAGGTGGTTAAGCCAGAACAACCTGGCCTAAGGACGCACATCAACCAACGCCCGCCCTGACGGCGGGCTGAGAACAGATAATAGAAAACATAGTCACAAGATGGGCAGAACGAGAGCTAATCAATCCCTTGAAAGGTCTGCCACGAAAAGCGAGAAAAATATCATTTCTCACCCGGCGAATAACCGATACGGGATCCATGGTAGACTCCTCGAAAATAGCTCTATTCCGCGCACACCAAAGGTGCCAGCAAATAAGGCAGGGAATTAAGCGGAAAACAACAGAACGGAGAGATTTGCCTTTGATACCGTTCCACCAGGTCATTTGTAAATCCTCCGACGAGTTGATGCAACCTCTTACACCTAAAAGGTTACCGAAATAATTCCAGCAGGATCTGGCAGAGAAACCGGTAAAGATTAAATGATCCAAAGATTTCGAATTTCCGTTGCCGCAACATCTGCAACGGGAAACGAAAGGAATACCAATCCGCTGAAGGTTCTCATCAACTGGCAATCCCTTATGAAGGGTTTGCCACATGAGCAAAGACACTCTAGGAGGGATTCTGGCATCCCAAATGAAGGAGAATAAAGGCTGGATGGGGGAAGAAAGACGAACCTAACTCCAAGCTTTCAAGATGGAAAACGAACCACCATCCCAACCGGATTGGCCTCCGTGGGAGTCGGAGAGAGGCTTGACCGATTGCATGTGCTTCCAAGTTTCACTAGCGAAGGTTGGACAGCCGGAATAGCCTGCGGAGGCCAGACTTTGGTACTTGGCTCGGAGGAACTTCGCCCAAAGGGAATCGAAAGTCCCAAACCTGTACCACAGCTTGCAAGCAAAAGCCGAACAAATATCCTTCGGATTTTGCAACCCTAGCCCGCCCTTGTTCTTGGGACGACACACCACGTCCCACGAAACCCAGTGATGACGGTGGTTGTCAACCTTCGACCCCCAGGAGAAAGAAGAAGCCAAAGATTGGAAAGACCTGAAAAAAAAGGCGGTAGGAGACATCGCTGCGAAGACATGAGTACCCGGCGAGCCTAATACCGACTTGATTAGAACCAATCTTCCTGCCTGAGATAGAAACGAAGCATTCCACCGAATGATCTTTCCCCTAACCTTATCCGTCAGAGGGTCAAAAAGCGCATTAAGTTTCAGGCCCCTGTAGAGAATAATACCCAAGTAAGGAAGAGGAAGAGAAGCCTCCCTGAATCCTGTGAACGAATGGATCCAGGAAACCCTGGTAGAATCCATATCCTTCGCATGAACGAAGCAACTCTTCGACGAGTTAACGCGCTGGCCCGAGCATCGCTCGTACTGATGGATAAACCGAATAAGGCGACGAACAGACGTTCGGTTACCGTTAGAGAAAATGACAATGTCATCCGCAAAGGATAAGGAAGATATGAGCGGGCACCTACTCGGAAGACCAAATCGGTGAACCTGGCCGAAAATCGTTAAGGTGTGGATCCCTCGAATGAAAGCTTCAGCCGCAATCACGAAAAGAGAAGGCGATAGAGGATCACCCTGGCGGAGACCCCTACCAGCCCTAAAGATACCATTGGCCGATCCATTAATGAGGACGGAAAACCAACAGTTAGAGATAAGTCTCCAAACCAAGTCGATAAGGGTTTCAGGAAGGCCAAAAGCACGCAAAACTCTAATGATGAAAAACCACGACATGCGATCATAAGCCTTCTCCATATCAAGTTTGAAAACGACATTGGAACCTCTAACCTTCCTGTCAATCTGGGAAATCAGTTCCTGGGCTAGCAGGACGTTATCAGTGATAAGACGACCCTTCACAAAACCTGCCTGCGAGGAGGATATGATACGGTCAAGGAACGCAGCCAAACGAATGGCCAAAACCTTAGAAATAACTTTGTTGGAAAAATTACACAAGCTGATGGGACGAAATTCCGCGCATGACCGAGGGTTTTCACACTTCGGAATTAAAACCAAGTTGGTGGAAGACCAACTAATAGGGAGAAGACAGCCGACAAAGAATTGCTGGATTGCTAAACAAAAATCCAATTGAATGATAGGCCAGACCCTCCGATAGAAAGATCCATTGAAACCATCCGGACCGGAAGCATTATCCTTGCTGAGAGCAAAGATGCAAGCACGGATTTCCTCCGTAGTTGGCGGATCCGCCAGACCATCGGCATCCTCAGAAGAGATCAATCTGGGAATGAAAGAGAGGATATCCTGATCCTGCTCCTCCACCGAGGGAAAACCCAGGAAAGATTGAAAGTGTGACACTATGATCTCTTTAACTTCAGACGGAGAGGACGCCAAAGAAAAATCCGGTCTCAAAATCTCTCGAATGGAAAGAAGGTTGGCTTTTTTACGAATGGATGAATGAAAAAATTTGGAGTTCGAATCCCCATCGACCACCCATTTTACCCTTGCCTTTTGGCGAAGATAAGAGTGTTCGATACGAAGCTCCGAAGAGATAGCCAATTGGGCCGACGCCCATTTCTCCCTGTTTTCGGCCGTAGGGTTCTCGTCGAACGACGATTCGGCAAGAATAAGGGACTCCTCAGCCGCTCTAACACGATCGAAAATATTCCTGAAAATAAGGGAATTCCAGGTCTTAAGTCTAGCCTTAAGACGTTTCAGCTTTTGGGAAAAAACCCCCATGGGAGAAGCTGAGATAGGAGCGGACCACGACTCCTCGACAACCTGAAGAAAGGAGTGATGGGAACACCACATACTGAGGAAGCGGAAAGAAGTAGGCCCCGAGAGAGATCGAGGAATACATCGCAAAACCAACGGGGCATGATCAGAGCAGGCACGATGGAGATGCGATGTAGAGAAAGAGAAAGGAAGATTAGGCCATTCAGGTGACCCAAAAATCCTGTCCAACCGAGAGAGGATCCGGTTCGGACCCTCCTGGTTGTTAGACCAGGTATAAGCCGATCCCACAAAAGGAATTTCGAAGAATCCTGAGCTCACAATGAATGAATTGAAATCAGCGACCGATGAGCGGTTAATGGCCCCTCCCCCCAGTTTCTCAGCCTGGCTAGCGACAACATTGAAATCACCACCCACTGCAGAGCACGGAAAGCCCATCTCAGGTAGATGAAGAATATCATCCTATAGGGATAATCTCTCCATCCTATCACACTTGGCGTACACCACCGAAAACAGAAATGGATGAGGAAAAAGAGAAGCAGTGCAAACCACAGAGATAAGCTGATCGGAGTCAAACAAAGGGTGGACCACACAGCATTTGGACCAAAGAATCCAAATCTTACCCGAAACATTGGACACGGCACCTCCAAACCCAAGCGACAGGACAACCCTGGAAATCTCTCCAGATCCTACAAAAGGTTCTAACAGAGCAACCAAGCAAATAGAATGTTTACGGACAATGCGCTTTAATCTAGCGCAAGAAGCTTCATTGCCAATACCACGAATGTTCCAGAAAAGAAAGTTCGACATGAAAGCCTGAAACCAGAGGAAAAAAGACAAGACAGGGAGAGTAGAACAGACCCAGCTCAAATAAGATACAACGATGAAAAAGCAGACCGATCTCTCTGCTCAGTCGCCGCTATGGAGCGAGTACGGATAGTACGAGGAGTGGAGAGGTGATCTCTCGTGCGCCGACGAGATGGTCTCTGCACACGGGAAGCCGATACCCGAGGGATGGGATCGGCAGAAGCCTGAGCCGGCTCCGACGAACCCGAGAACCTAAGAGAGGATCTGGAAGGAGCCGAGTTCTTAGTTAGGCGAGAGAGGCGATCATTAATGATCGCAATCTCCGCTTCGCTAAGCATCGAGATGGAAATGGATAAGGAACAAGAGGACGATGGCAAGGAGCAAAGAGAAGAGCAGCAATCAGACGATGAGGCTGAAGACACCTCGACAGACGGAATAAAACGAAAGTATGTAGGGCCGCATATTATACGCAACCCACGGTGCTGTAGGAACCTAACTCAAGCCGGACTGTCACTGATGAGATAGCCCCGCGAGACAGGTGTTGTTCGCACGATGGTCGAAACAGAGAGATCAACAGAGGGAGTCGAGGAAAGCCGGCAAAGTTCCCGGCTTTCCGCATAGTGATCCACATCTGTGACCACTATGCGAAAAGACCAAGAATATCGCCCGGGCCTCTCGATCCTGGATGAGTGAGTTCTCCGTAAGGACCGCAGAATACCAACCAGCGAATGAAGACCCAAGATAGCCATATACGACACAGAATCGGCCTCGCAATGGCAGTAAATCAAAAACCAATAATAAGACCTGCACTGACCGCTCCACACGAAGCGCTCACTGCCTACATGACCTGTCATGTCACCCGTCCCGGACAGAGCAACCATGCCAGGGAGCACACACCAAAGTGAGTCATGGCTCATAGTCAATAAAGAAACAATATCAACCCAAGAACAAGCAATAGTAACAACATCTCCAACAAAGACAGAAGTAGAATACTGAGAAAAAGAACTCACCTGACCTCTCCAACCACAACATACCTGGGGAGATCTCTCAAGGAAGAGACCGAGAGAAGCAACCACCAAGATCCCCCTGCCCAAACAACCGACAAAAAGACCACCAAAAACCCACCGAGATCCCACAAACCAACCAACCATCACAACCTCACCAATAGAAATGAAAAACCCATCAAACACTGGGCAAGCCTGGAACAAGGCAACGGAGACGTCGAGCATGACATCACCAAGCTCAGGCCCAGAGGGAACAACAGCAAGCTGCAACCGAGGCAAGACATCAACGAGCACTTGGCTACATGGGGCGGTGAAATCCCCATCAACCACGGTGGCATCCAAGAACTCCCCAACACCAACCACACAACCAACAGAAGGCGACACAAAACCATCAGTAACATGCTGAGACAGAGGCAGGGTATCAGGAATAGTAGAGTTTGATGAGGCGATGAAACCCCCATCAAGCTGCTCACTAGCCACACACCCTAAAAAGCAATCGACCGAACCCACCGTCACCCCCTCCTCCCCACAAGGCTTAAAGACGCAAGCCGCCGAGAAATTCAGAGATGGCACAAAGCGAGCGATGAAATCCCGACTCTGGCCATACCCAGAATTGCCAATACAAGCAGCTGACTGCACCAAATCAACCTCCAAATACCCACGCCAGTGAGGAGGAGGCCGCGATACCAAATCGTCGGAGAATAACGGCAAAATCTCCATAAAGCAATTGTCAACCAACACGAAACGAGCAATTAATTACTTGGTACAATGTAAATGTCTTATATGACTTTGAAATTAGATTCGTGAATTGAGACAATGCAGTACAATTATATATGTTGTGTAAAGAGGAAGTTTGTTTCACTCAATGTTAAATACAAATGACAAATACAAATCATCACATTACTTAATAAGAATTTAATTAGCACTGTATGGTAGAAGTATAAGTTTAAATCTCAATTAATGCATCAAAGAATATACTGAAAACGACACTGCATAATAGCAGTAAATGTTCGTAGTTGTTTAAAGTTGTATTATATCAATCTTTTAGTGTTTATTTTACAATTATATATTATCAATTGCTTAGTATCAGTTTTAATCAATTTAGCAAGTAGAAGGAGTATGTACATGTGTTGTATGAAGAGAGGTATATTTCATGGATGTTAAACAAAATTAATTTGGATCGTGTTTACATAAAAGTATTGTTCCTTCAATTATATCACATACAATTTGTTTTTGACCTTTTCGTTCAATGTTAAGTAGAAATTAAATATCAGTACATTGTACAAAAACAAATTAATACTGCATAGTAGTGGTATATGTTTAACTTCAATTAGCAATTTGTTTACATTACAGTTGTTAATACATCAGCAAATTGTTTGTGTTTATATTGTATCAATGATTAGTACCAGTTTTGCAGTAACATAGTATTAATTTCTATGAATCACTTTTATACTTACATAGTATCAATTGCATTAAAAAATTGTATTAATTATGACACCATGTAGTATCGATCGTAGTTTTAAAATGATTTTTATGTTGAGTAATGCTTTGTACAATTTTGAATAGCAAGATGAAAAAGCAAATGAAAACAAAAATCAGCAAAACCAATCAGAGGGGGAAAATGATGGCTCAAATCTTGCACAACAAGAGGTAAAGACTTAATTTAGCAATTCGTTGGTATTACATACAAATATATGCCTTCCATTATCATTCTCCATATTATAATTTACAAATAAAATGACATTGCATAGTTGCAATGAATTAATCGGTTCAATGTAAATGTTTTATAAGACTTTTGGAAATAGATTCATGAATTTATATTACACATTTAATTATATGTGTTGTATAAAGAGGAAATTTGTTTCACTGAATGTTAAATACAAATGATAAATACAAATCAGCACATTACTTAATAATAATTTGACACTGTATAGTAGCAGTATAAGTTCGAATCTCAATTGATGCATCCCATAATATATTAAATGACACTGTATAGTAGCAATAAGTGTTGGAACATTGTTTAAAACTATATTATATTAATTTATTATTATCAGTTTTACAATTATATATTACCAATTGTTTAATATCAGTTTTACAGTTGGTTAGTATCAATTTAGCGAGTAGAAGGAGTTTGTAAAATGATACTATGTAGTACAATTACATGTATTATACGAAAAAGAGTTTGTCATGAATCTTAAGAGAAGTTATTTTGTATTATGTTTACATAAAAGGACATTTCCGACGATTATAACAGATAATATCCGTTTTTGACATTTTGTATTCAAACAATTTGATACTGCATAGTAGTAGTATGTGTTTAACTTTAGTTAACACTTTGTTTACATTACAAATGTAAAATACATTAGCAATTTGTTTGTAGTTATATTGTATTAATGCATCAGTGTTAGTTTTTCAATAATATAGTATCAATTTCTATGAATCATTTTTGTAAATACACAGTATCAATAGTATAAAAGAAACTGTGGTAACTATGAACACCATGTAGTATCCATTTGTAGTGAAAACTTTGTTTTGTGAAAACTTTTCCTAATAGATCTTTAATCATCCAAATCAAAAAGAGATAAATTTAGATAGAAAATAAACGGATATGAAACCAGAAACCAATACACAAGAGATTTGACCCAACCACCCTCTTTATTGATTCACCAAAATTTGTTTACAATTAATCGAAAAAAATAAAAGTAAAAAAATCAAATTGAACCAATAACCAAATTGAGAAAGGAAGTCTTGATCCCTACGGCTAAAATTGTTGGAGAAGAAGAACAAAGATGAAAGAAGAGAGAATTAGCAAATGGATTTCCACACATTTCACACTCTCTCTTCTAGTCTCTATTTATAACATCAATTATTTCATACCCAAATTACTATTAGACGGCTGTAACGACCCAATATTTTGGACGGTTTAAATCGACAATAAAATACACATGTCAAACTCAAACAATTCAAAAGAGATTTGTTATGGGGTAAATAAGAAAAACAGTGAAAGAAAGAAAAACAAAACATAGAACCTCATAGCGGAAGGACAAAATATGATAATCAAATGACAGTTCATGAAGCTGTTTTACAAATAACATTTGATTACTCTTTTACAATATAAAATCAGAGTTAAATACAACAGAAATAAATAACAATGCAGCGAAACAACATGATGTAGTGTAATAAATGTAATAAATAATAATTCTGTCTTCGTCCTCTAGAAAAGCAGTCTTCGATACAGTGAAAAGCTCAGATTGACCCGAGCGAATTGAAAAGACAAAAACTCGAGCCAGAACTAAAAGATCATATGTAAGTTAAATAAACAGTAAATAAATATGAGTGTAACGGTGTCAGAGATGTTTAAGGTGCTTGACATCTCCTATCCAGTGTCTAAAGATTTCCATCTCCTAAGAATCCGTTAAACTATCTACATGCATAGTACAATACGCTATTATAATAATGTCTACAGCAAGGTAATGTATTAAAATAGCGTTAAGGCATTACCCATATCCCCCTTAACACATTTTTATACATTCCCATAGTTTATACAGTACCGTAATTCCTCCATAAACTGGAGGGCTATCAAAGGGCACTCCATATGTACGGTACAAACCAAACTCGTAGAAGGCGCGATAAGGCATGTGACAAGGCATGCAGAGCAATGCCCAAGGTAGGATACTAACGTTTTGCAGATCTGGACTGGTGGTAACGTATAGCAGCTACTACCACCCACCTCGGAACACATTCTCATTATCAAAAATGAGGGGTGGCTACCAAATCAATCACAGTCATAATATGGTATCGAAGAAATGTACCCAATAGGAGGATGATCTCACTTGGCCCGACATGGCTTCTGCTTTAGCCACATCAAGTTGACTCACGGGAGTTAGGGCTACATAAATACCTCATACAGAATCATTCGTCAAACTATCCTACTTCATTCTGGAATCTCCATCACGTACATAGTTGTCAAAGTGGTTTTCAGTATTGGCAGAGAGTATGACAATATCTGATCCCGGTCTCTTTAACAACCAAACGCTTATTATACACTAGATGGTTCTTTTACATTTCCAAACCCATTTCATATTGATATCAAAATATCATATTCAATTCAAACCATATTCCTTTCGAAATCATATTCAGTTTCGAAATCATATAACATTTGAAATCATATTACTTCCGAAATCATATTTACTTTCGAAACATACTTCCAAAATAGGTTAAATCCTCATTTTAAAATCATCATATTTACTCAGAATATGTTATTTCATTAGAAAATATCATTTCAAATCCCAACTTAGATTATAACATCATTTAACTATGTTCGCTTTTAAATCAAAGGTTTAAATATAACCAATTCGACCTTATATCATTAGAGATTTGAAAATATAGTTTAGATTGTCATAAATAGTTAAAATGATTTAAATGTTTTAAAATAGACTAAAATAGATTAAATAGTTTAACAGCTTAAAATAGTTCAAAATAGACTAAATTAGATAATAAAAAGTTTAAATAGTTTAAAATAGATTAAAATAGTTTTAAATTGTTTGAAATAGTTTAAAATAGTTTAATAGTTTAAAAAAGATTAAATTAGATCAAAATAATTTAAATATTTTAAAATAGATTAAAATAGTTTAATAGTTTTAAAATATGTTAAAATAGTTAAAATTAGTTTAATAGTTTGAAAATATTAATAATCAGGATTTTTAAAATAATACATCTTTAAGCAGTTTATATTAAAATAATTTATTTGAAATTAATATGAAATTAAATTATTTCTTCAATTTCAAAATATCTGGACTATACTCAGATTTCAACGAAACTAAATTTCCTTTCAAAATAAATTCCTATAAAAATCCTTCAATTTATATCTATTTCAAACTCATGTTTGAACTACAATTTTAAAGCACTTTAATTTCATAGATTTCAAAGTTTAATTGTTCAAACATTTCAATAACTTAATTTCAATAATTTCATTTATATTTCATTTTTCATACTTTGAAATTTCAATTTAATTTCTATAAATAATTCATTTAAACAAATTTGAATTTCTACACTTAAAGCTTGGATTTTCGAAATTAATTTAGTTTATATAAATCGAAATTTTATTTCAAAATTTATTTAACTGAACTCAAGTTTTAAGGATTTAAAATCATTTAATTTAACTAATCCGGTGTCCGTATATAATTTTCTACCTTATGGTCAAGTGATACGGATATTTATTATTTCAATCCGTAAAATTTTTAAAATTTGCAGGTATATATCATTTCAACCCGCAATCCCAATTTAAATTCAAATCCATGAAATCGCTCAAGTCTATCATATTAACCCATAACGATTTCTCCCTAATCTATCCGATCGTTAGGGTATGTATCATTTCAACCCATAGGGTATTTCTAACGGCATCTAAGGGAACTTGCTGTGTTACAACAATATAAATATAACATCTATTCATCCAATATCAACAATCAAACATCCATCACAATCACCATTCAAATCACCAAATAAATAACAACTATTGACTGATTATCAATGATAGGTATTAACATGCAATTTAAAATTCAATATTAAATTAAATGGCGATTAAATTTAATAGTCTGATTTAACTGGAATGATAAATTAAATAGACCAAACATCGACCTATCAATTTCTACTCACATCATAAATTCAATTTAAGTAACGTAAGATAATTTAGTAGTTGTGAGTGAGTCAAAACACTCACATTTTGATTTCAGATCAATTTGAAATTCAAATAAAGGTCCAAAATCTAACAGTGTTAGAATTCTCCCAAAGCAGTTCCAAAGTATCCAAAATTTTAATATGATCACAGCGCAATAAACCGCTTGTAAATCCGACCTCGTATACAAAAGTTATATACATTAGAACATTACGATTTTAAAACATAATAAATAGAAAAGACACGTCACCCCTACATTTCGTCCATCTACAAGCCCACGCGCTGAAACCCTATCATCTTCATTCTAACACACACCGCCACACCTATCCTTCACCATCACCGCTTAGGCCACCCACGGCTACCCGTGCTTCTACCATGAGAGCCGCTGACCCTCCCTACACGACTCGACCCCCCTCCACGATCATGTGCGACAAGATCATGATGGAATTTTCCAACCGCCGCCATTCTATTTCAAACCCTAGTTGAATTTTCAACGCCGGTCCAACCTACAGATTACCAAACGAACTACACTGATGGACTCCGCGCATCCCTCTCCACGCGATGGTGCCCTTAATGCGACGATCCGTCGCTTTTGATCTAACCCCAATGAACGGCAGAAAATGTTTTGGCAAATTTCAGACAAATCATGATCCAAAATAAAAGGAATCACAGATTTGGGTTAAAATCATCGATAGCTTCCCAGCGATATATAATATGTTAGAGTTTTGAGGAGTTTGATTTTGAAATTTGACTTGAAATTGAATTTAGGGTTATAGATCTCTACCATTAGAAGAAGGAAGAAACAGATGATAGAATAGATAAATACATACAGATAGAAATAAAAAGGGTGGTTAGGGTTTATAATAGGCTATATATATAGGCACATCTGGATTAGAAATGAATGGACTAGATTGGATTGATCGAAACGACTACGTGATCTCAAAAGCCCGTTCTGACTTTAAAATGAAAATATATCGTCCAATATGTCAAAATATATGTTTTCAATATTTTTAAACTCAATGGAACAGGTTCCAAGTCCTAATTTCATTATATGAAGAAGTTAGCTTTTAAAATCAGCTTATTTCAATTGAATTCAATTAAATCATTTCTTATGCGTTTCGAACCCGTACAATCAAAAGACAAGTTCGATCGCTACAAAACTTGAAATCCTACAATAATTCACCGTTACGGATCTAATGAAACTGGTTTTGTTGAAATCCGAGACAGTGGCGAAAATGGTTATTTTCACGTTAATTATATAAATGATTATTAAATTAATTAAATCACTATTTTTTTCAATTCAAATTTTATAATTAACAAATTTCATCATTTCGAATTACACAGAAATTAACAATCTTTTTAAAACCAATTTCCCATGTCATATTCAATGTTAATTATTGCACTAATTACAGTGTTTTATTTCAATTGAAGTAAATCCATAAATTAAAAACTAAAATTCCAATAAATTTATTAAATTTGTTTTCAATCTTATTATTCAAACCATTATTACTCTGTGGATATAATTAACATTGGTTTATATCTCATATTACATTAATATTCTACAATTATCATCTTAATTTATATTAACGCAATATTTAATTACATTCATTGCAATTGATTAACAATTAAGTTTTCAACAGTTTAAATAATGCAATGATAGTTAAACCATTTTATAACCAATTTTAAATTTACAATCATTCCAATTAATTGAAATTGCATTAGAGCAGTTATCAATTACATTACATTAAATTATTACATTTCATTCTATTTATTTTCTCATTAATAAATCACAAATTTTAAATTTTCTAAGATTAACACCAACATCTTATTACATTAAATATTTTTAATTATCGAAATTTACGGGTCGTTACACTCTCCTCCATTCAATTTCGTCCTCGAAAAGGGAAAGAAGGGATTAAGTAATTAATATATTTTATTCAAAATATTCAACTTTTAACAATTAATTTACAAAATTAAGTATTTAAATAAAATATATCAATTAATAACAATTAAATCTTTCATATTCAAGTTAATAAAAGTTTGAAAAACATTTCCACTTTCACAAAAAATTTCTTAAGTCCAAAATTCATGGAAAATTTCAACAGAATCTCCTTTGTACGAGGAGGTCTGGGAGAAATAATAATATCAAAAATAAACACAGATATATATATATATATATATATATATATATATATCATATTTCAAAATAAAATAGCCCAAACCATAGGAAAATAATATAATATCGCTATAAAATCATAATCCGAAAACGTACCTATTTGTTGGGAAAACAATGCTTATTTATGAAACCAAGACAATAGCTATTGCTTCCATAAACCTATATTTCACTTATATAATCCAAAGAAGTTAATAATTATATAAAAGAGAAATATTTAAGTTATTTCACTTTATAATAAACAAGACAACACAACACAACAATAATCATTTGCAAACAAAACCATACAATCATCACATACAATCAAAGTAATCACCATCCATCCATAACTACCGAAACAAATGGTTTGTTCAAGTTCAGATACTTTTAATCATATAAAATGATCAATAAACTACTATGTATACCACATACTCAACAGTCTTAGATAAAAATCAATAGGTTATTGATACATCTTTATACAGTTAGAAGTATTCTTTCCCAAACATCCCATAAGCCAAAACAAATAATAATTTCAAATATCGTTAAGTTTATTTTTAAAAGTTTCTTCTCATATCATTTACTGTTTGTCTATTTTCATTCATTCATACTTACAAAAGTTCGTTTCTCATTTATTCATACAATGCCATTTTCATTAAATTTCATTCAATTACTATATAAGTTATTTCCATTCAATGATTTAAAATAATCAATGAATTCATTATTGAAGGATTACATACATTTTATTTCGGTATACTTGACATGTATCATTTACTTTGATTTCCTTTTTAAGATCCATATTCATTTGTGAAACAAATCATACTTAGAATTTCAACTTTCTCTTTTTCTTCCTATTCATTTCCTTCATATATAGCATTGTTGACTATTAAATCTATTTCTAATCATTTCAACATTTTCTGAAGTTATAAGCATTTAATTAATATAGTAATCACTTTTACTATTCAACATGACTTCAAATATTAACTTAAGTTTATGATCAACTACTCACAATATTCGCCTTTCTATTAAATTTGATTGCTAGAAATCTCAAATTATTAACTTAAGTTTATAACAATTTATAACATCAGAATTCTTATTCATAGAAGTAATTCCATTGAACACCTTCATTACTTAAGTTTTACTTGTATAATATTCTATCACATATTCTTATTAACATTTCAACTTTTAGTATTTGGTAAGTCATATATACATGTCTTTTAGAATGCGATTGAATGTTACCCGAGTATATTTCATTTACTTAGTTAACATAATGTTCAATATTCCATCTCTTTTGATTTACAAGTTACAAATTTCTAATTTCTTCTATATTTCATTAATTGCTTAACATTTAACTTCTTATTTTCTTTTTGAAGGCTTCCAGTTATTAAAATAGTTAACATTTCATTCTATTATAATAACTGAAAACTACCAGTTATCAGAAAGTTTCAAGAACTAACTTCGGGTTACATTCCAAATCTATTAAAATAATTTATACATATATATACTCCTAACTTATATATATATATATATCCAATCATATTTAGAAATTAAAATTTAAGGTTCGTTATCAAAACAAATGTGCAGTAAAACTGCTACAGTGGTCTTACCACTTTGAAACTTAAAAATGAACGTCGATGATGCGTGCACTAATCACTAAAATTATTTTCCAACGACAAAGAGGGGAGTACAGAACCTATTTCCTTCCAAAATTCTTTTAAAACATTTCTTTCAAATCATATTAAAATATTTATATAAAAAAGAACTTTTAAATAATACTAGTATTATATTCCAGAATCCTTTGAAAGAAATTTTCAAAATCATGAAACTTAAAGTTATAAATTTCCAATTTATATTCATTTTATCTACAATCCCATTTTTCTCAATTAATATTTAAAAATTTCACTTCCCAACAACAACATATCACATCCAACTATATCACTTATAAAATTTGTTCTTTTATATACAAAATATAATACTAGGCAAAATTATTTCATTTACCTATATTTCAATATCGTGTCGGTCTGCCCAATAAAGTGTTTAGAAATCCATATCGATGTCATAGCATCCCATGTACTGACTAGAATTTATAAATACTAAACAGAACAAATAAACATAATATAAAACCTTTTATAACACTAACAAATACGCTCTCTCATATATATATACTCTTAGCGACTCGTTGTAGGGTATTACTACCTATCATTAATGAGTCAGACCCCACAAAGCTAAGGTTATCGCTAAACTAAAGCTCTGACTCCAAATATAACGATCCACATTTTTGGACGGTTTAAATCAACAATAAACCACACATGTCAAACTCAAACCATTCAAAAGGGAGGATTGTTATGGGGTAAATAAGAAAAGCAGAAAAAAAAGAAAATAAAATACAGAACCTCACAACGGAATGATAAAATACAATAATCAAATAACAGTTCATGAAGCTGTTTTCCAAGTAACATTTGATTACTCTTTTACAATATAGAATCAGAGTTACATATAACAGAAATAAATAATAATGCAACAGAACAACATGATGTAGTGGAATAAATGTAATAAAAAATAATTTCGTCGTCATCCTCCAGAAAAGCAGTCTTCGACGCACTTAAGAGCTCAGACTGACCCGAGTGAATTGAAAAGATAAAACACTTGAGTCAGAACTAAAAGATCATATGCAAGTTAAATCAATAATAAATAAATAAGAGAGTAAGGGCTTCAGAGATGTTTACGAGGTTTGATATCTCCTATCCAATGTCTAACGTGAGTGCGATAACTTAAGAGATGTCCAGGATTTCTATCTCCTAAGGATCCATTAAACTATCTACATACATAGTACAATAAGCTATTATTATAGTGTATACAGTAAAGTAAAGTATTAAAATAACGTTAACGCGTTCCCTATATCCTTCTTAACACATTTTTATATATTCCTGGTAGTCTGTATAGTACCATAATTCCTCCGTAAACTGGAGGGCTATCTGAGGGCACTCCATAGGTAAGGTACAAACCAACCCCGTAGAAGGCGCGACAAGGCATGTAACAAGGCACACGAGGCAATGCCTATGGTAGGATACTACAGTTTTGCGGATCCGGACTATTGGTAACGCATAGCAGCTACTACTGTCCACCTCGGAACACATTCCCATAATCAAGATCAAGGGGTGGCCACCAAATCAATCATATTGTCATAAAATGGTATCAAAGAAATATGCCGATAAGAGGAGCGACCTCACTTGGCACGGCATGGGTTTTGTTTTAGCCATATCAAGCTGACTCACGGGAGTCAAGGCAACGTAAATACCTCATATAGAATCGTTCGTCAGACCAGCTTACTTCATTCCGGAATCTCCACCACGTAAACAGTTGTTAAAGTGGTTTTTGGTATTGGCAGAGAGTATGACAATATCTGATTCCGGTCTCTTTAACAACCAAACTTTCATTACACACCGGATCGTTCTTTTACGTTTCCAAAACCATTTCATATTTGTATCAAAATATCATATTCAATTCAAACCATATCCCTTTCGAAATCATATTCACTTTCGAAATCATATCACATTTGAAATCATATCTCTTCCGAAATCATGTTTAATTTCAATATCATACTTCCAAATATGTTAAAACCCTCATTTTAAAATCGTCATGCTTACTCAGAATGTTATTTCACTAGAAAATATCATTTCAAATCCCAACTTAGATTATAACATCATTTAACCATGCTCGCTTTTAAATCGAGGGTTTAAATATAACCAATTTGACCTTACACCATTGGGGATTTGGAAATATAGTTTAGATTGTCATAAATAGTTTAAATAGTTAAAATGGTTAAAATAATTTAAATTAGTTTAAATGTCTTGAAATAGATTAAAATAGAGTAAATAGTTTAAAATAGTTAAAATAGATGAAATTAGATTAAAATAGTTTAAAATAGATTGGTATAGTTTAAAATAGTTCAAAATAGTTTAAAATAGATTAAGTTAGATTAAAATAGATTAAGTTAGATTAAAATAGTTGAAAATAGTATAAAATAGATTAAAATAGTTTAATAGTTTAAAATAGCTTAAAAAGATTAAATTAGATAAAAATAGTTTAAATAGTTTAAAATATATCAAAATAGTTCAATAGTTTTAAAATACGTTAAAATAGTTAAAACTAGTTTAATAGTTTGAAAATCTTAATAATCAGGATTTTTAAAATAATATATCTTTAAACAATTCCTATTAAAATAATTTATTTTAAACTAATATCAAATTAAACTATTTCTTCCATTTCAACAAATCAGGACTACATCCAGAATTTAATGAAACTAAGTTTCCTTTCAATTCAAATTCCCATGAAAATCCTTCAATTTATATCGATTTCAAACTCATGTTTGAACTACAATATTAAAGCACTTCAATTTCATAGATTTCAAAGTTTAATTATTCAAATATTTTCAATAACTCAATTTCGATAATTTCATTTATATTTCATAATTCAAAGTTTGAATTTTCAATTTAATTTCTATAAACAATTCATTTAAACAAATTCCAATTTCAACCTTTAAAGCTTGGATTTTCGAAATTAATTCAGTTTATACAAATCCAAATTTTATTTGAAAATATATTTGACCGAATTTAAGTTTTAAGGATTTAAAATCATTTAATTTAACCAATCTGGTGTACGCATATAATTTTATACCCTATGGTCAAGTGATACGGTTATTTATATTTCAATCTGTAAAAATTTTAAAATTTACGGGTATAATCATTTCAATCCGCAATCCCAATTTAACTTCAAATCCATGAAATCGCTCGAGTCTATCATTTCAACCCATAACGATTTCTCCCTAATCTATTAGATCGTTCGGGTATGTATCATTTCAACCACAGGGAATTTCTAACAACAACTAAGGGAACTTGCATGTTATACTAATATAAATACAATATCCAGTCATCCAATATTAATAATCAAACATCCATCACAATCACCATGAAAATCAACAAATATATAACAACTATTGACCGATTATCAATAATAGGTATTAACAGGCAATTTCAAATTCAATATTAAATTAAATGGCGATTAAATTTAATAAAAGTCTTATTTAACTGGAGTGACAAATTAAATACACCAAACATCAACCGATCAATTTCTAATAACATTATTAATTCATTTGACTAACATAAAATAATTTAGTAGTGGTGAGTGGGTCAAACACTCACCTTTTGATTTCAAATCAATTTGAAATCCAAATAAAGGCCCAAAATCTAATAGTCTTAGAATTCGTCCAAACCAGTTCCAAAATGTCTGGAATTTTGATACGATCGCAGCGGAGCAGATCGCATAAAAGTTATATATGTTAGAATATTACGATTTTAAAATAGAATAAATAATAAATAAATAAAATAAAAAAGACACGACACCCCTACATTTCATCCATTCACAAGCCCGCGCTCTGAAACCCTATCATCTTCGTTCGAACACACGCCGCCACTACCCATCCTTCACCATCGTTGCTTAGGCCAGTCGCGGCCAACCACGCCTCCACCATGCGAGCCGCCAACCCTCCCTGTGTGACTACGACCCCCTCTACGACCACATGCGACTAGATCGCGATGGAATTTTTCAGCAACCACCGTTCTATTTCAAACCCTAGTTGAATTTTCAATGCCGATCCAACCTTCAGATGACCTACCAAACTACACTGATGGACTCCATGCCTTTCCACGCGATGGTGCCCTCAATTCGAAGATCCGTCGCTTTTGACCAAATCCAAATGAACGACCAAGAATTTTTTGGCCAAATCCGGACAAACCATGATCCAAAATGAAGAACGAATCACAGATTTGGGTTGCGCTCATCGAGATTCCCAATGATATATAATATGTTATGGTTCTGAGCAGTTTATTTTTAAATTTGACTTGAAATTGAATTTAGGGTTATGGATATCTTCCATTAGAAGGAAGAAACGGGCGATAGAATAGACAGATATGTACAAATAGAAAAATAAAAGGGCTGCTAGGGTTTATAATAGGCTATGTATATAGGAAGAACTGAATTAGAAATGAATGGACTAGATTGGATTGATCGAAACGACTACGTGATCCCAAAAGCCAGTTTTGACCCCGAAACGAAAATTTGTCATCCAATATATCGAAAAATATGTTTTCAATATTTTTAAACTCATTGTAACAGGTTCCAAGTTCTAATTCTATTGTATGAAGAAGTTAGCTTTTAAAATCAGCTTATTTCAATTGAATTCAATTAAATTGATTTCTGTGCGTTTCGAGCTCGTACGATCAAACAATAAGTCTGACCGCTACGAAACTTGAAATCCTATAATTATTCAGCGTTACGAATCCGATGAAACTGGTTTCGTCGAAATCCGAGACATTGGCCAAAATGGTTATTTTCACGTTAATTAAATTAATTAAATCACTTTTTTTTCAATTCAAATTTTATAATCAACAAATTTCATCATTTCTAATCATATGGAAATTAACAATCTTTTTAAAACCAATTTCCTACGTCAAATTAAATGTTAATTGTTGCACTAATTACACTGGTTAATTTAAATTGAAATAAACCCATAAATTGAAATTTAAATTCCAATAAATTTATTAAATTTGATTTCAATCTTATTATTCAATCCATTATTACTCTATGGATATAATTAACATTGGTTTATATCTTATTACATTAATATTCTATATTTATTACCTTAATTCATATTAACGCAATATTTAATTACATTTATTGAAATTGTTTTACAATTAAGTTTTCAACAGGTTAAATAATGCAATGATAATTAAACCATTTTATAACCAATTTTGAATTTACAATCATTTCAATTAATTGAAATTTCATTAGAGTAGTTATCAATTACTATAAATTAACATTATTACATTTCATTCTAGTTATTTTCTCATTAATAAATCAAAAATTTTAATTTCTTCCAATATTTACACCAACATCTTATTAAATTAAATATTTCGGTTATCCAAATTTATGGGTCGTAACAATGGCAAAAAATATATTGATTAGCCAGTTAGAGAGAGAAATAAACATAATCAAATATGCCTATTAATTAGGGGAAACAAAATCTTCTTTTTCTTTCTTTGGCATATTTATTTCCTTCTATTTGTGATTTTATATCACCAAAATTTAACGCTCCACTTTGATGCAAAATCTCATATCTCCAACATATCATGCATGCCTTCTTTAGATCTATCACAACTCCCTATATCTCAGTTGTACCAAATTATAAACCTCTACCACCGCCTACAAGTGATGCATGTCCACTTGAGGTGCTCCATGCCAATCAGTCTCAAAAGCATTTGGTCTTTGTGGATTTTCCTACTCGCACCCGTCTACCACTCGATCTGAGCTCATTACATGATCACTATCGATCCATCGAGCATCATCGACACGAAGACCCCTGTCTAAAATATGATCCTTAACAAGATCGTCAAAAGCAATGAACACATTAGCCTCTCCACCTGACTTTGGACTAGGCTCTTCAACTATCACTCGCTTCCATAGTCGACTACATGACCAACAGAACTGTAAAGGTTTCCTTCTTCCAATACTCCTCTCATCCCTACAAGACCACCCTTCTTCACTCTCAAAACTCCACCTTGAGGCTTATAAATGCAACCACGACGATCTAACTAACCGAGAGAAATAAGATAATGTAGACTAGAAGGAACATGGCTCACGCCCGAGACTTTTCTAATCACACCATCATGGATACGAAACCGGATCGATTCAATACCAAAAATTGGTATCTCTTCTCCATTAGCTGTCCAAATCATGTCTATACTCTTCTCATAAGAAGAGAAACAATTCACATCTCTATAAATGTGAAAATTGGCTCCCGAATCCATCTTCTAAAGCTTCTCTTAACTAATAAAGACATCACAAGAAGTATCACTATCGCTACCTTCAGCTATAGGGAGTTAAATATGATCATGGCCTGCACCCAATCCCCAAAGACTATTCTTTGCCTCATCTCCAGGCAAGTCAAAGTGATTGGATCAAGCTGAAGGATGGGAGAAGTTATGCAAGCAATTGGCGGACACCAATCGTAACAATTACGAAGAGATCCTCCCCTTTGAATCAGCAAAGGACGATTATGAGAGGACGTTAACGGAACATGATGCCAGAATCGAGGAGTTGACAAAGGAGAGGGACAATGCACTTTGAGAGAGTAAGAGCAATGTTAGCTTACCGAAGGAATTAAAAGTGGCCTATACAAAAATAGAAATCATGTTCCGAGACCAAATCAAGACGGCCTATGTGGACGAGGCTAAGTTGAAAGAGGAGCTTGAAGCTCGTGACGTGATCATTGAAGCTCAGAGGAAAATTATCACAGGTCATAACGAAGTCTTTGAAGCCTATAAACAATTGCTGATTACTCGAGAATGGTGGAATCCCGTGACAAGACCGTTTCTGATCAGACTCAAAAAATTGCTTCGCTCTAGGAAAGATCCGCGCAGCTTAACGCTGAGAAGACCCAAGTAGAAGTTGAGAAGGCCCCCGTGCCAGCGGTCTACTTGGAGTCGCATGATACTTTTGAGAGGCAAATGGAGAAGAAGGATGACACTATCTTGAACTTCTATGTTAACTCCTTGCTGCATCAGAGAAGCCTCAGCTATCTGGGCCCCAAATAACCATGTACGTTTGTCGTGGTTTGAGAAGAAGTTTTGGCCCGCTTCCGAGAGAACGGGAATGTATACGCTGAGCAAGAGTTGGAGGATGCTTATCTCAACGAAGAGTCAAAGAAGGCTTTGATAGAGGGTTGGAAGGTCATTCAAATTAAGAGGGAACATGAGGCCGCCGATGTTACTGTAACTATGACTACTAAAGCGCTATCAGAGCCTTTCAATTCTGGGCATGACGAATCATCAAAATAGTCTCACAATCAGTTAGTGAGTTCGGCCGGTGTTGCCTTCTTGTTTACTCCTCCGGCAGCTGTCTCGGAAACCTTCGAGGGTCCTAAAACTTCTCCAAAGATCATGCAGCTGTCCAAAGAAGGAGAAGATAGGGAGTATGAAATTGATATTCTCAACCACTCTTCTGATGCAGGTAACCTTCTTGTTTCCTTCGAATTTGAGAAATTTTAGCTCACGCCACAAGAACAATATGAACTAATTACTTTCACTTTTGATCGTATAGGTCCGTCTTCTTTACCTACCAACCTGCCGATCTCTTCGGTCCTTGGGCCTGCTGCTATTTCAACTGCCTCGACGCTTGTTTCCATAGCCGGTTCGAGTCCCTGGGCCTACTTCTATTTCAATTGCCTCGATGCTTGTTTTCATAGCCGGTTCGATCACAACACCCATGTCTGGCTCACAACTAAGGCCAGAATATGAGAAGATTGCTACGCTGCATGATCTGGATGACCCTTCCATTTCCCTGGAGGGTGATTTCATAGCAGCTGAAGCTCGAGAGCAAGAAGACCTAACCGGCCAGCTAAGTAAAATTAAACAGCAGATGGTGGCCGTTAACAAGGAAACGATTGAGGAGAGAAAGTCTTCAAGGAGCTCCCGCAAGTCTCGAAAGTGCAAGACTAAGGGGAAGTCTTCCGAGAAGGTTGAAGAAGAAGGAGGAGATGCTAGAATGGAGGAGATAATTGCTATTTCAGGCAGTGACCAACCCTAGCAGCAATTCTGAGAAGAAGAAGAAGAAACATCCGACCAAAGATGGGAAGGGGAGCGGTAGAAAGAAATATTGACAGGCTCAAGTAACAGTGGAGCCAAATATTGGGACATTCTAATTTGTTTGATGCGTGCTTTGTACAAATGCAAAGTCCGCGCTCATAAGTTTGTTAATGTAGCATCTATATTTTCCTTTTTGTTGGCCGATACTGTGTGGGTACAACCCCCTATTTAGATTATGTACAGAAAGTGTTATAAGTAATGCAATGCTGACACTTTGATTGTAACTTTATTGGTCTACTTATCTATGTTTCATGCACTTATGCCGATTTTATTTACTGCTATTTTATCTAGTCCTGTAATTACCGCCTATTTTTTTTTTAGAGCAACAGAACTGTGAAGTAGTTGGTTTTTTGAATATTGTGTGTGTGCCCTCCAGTTCAAGGGGCTGTTTACTTCATACACTTGACCAGTCGATCCGTGTAATCCCTCGAATGTTTGTAACTGAGTCTATTTTGCGGTTCCTATCTTTAGGAACTTGTGATCTGAGCATCTTAATTCTAGAGTTTTTATCAGTCAACAATCATATTCTTTATCGATTCGTATCCATGCAGCATAGTTGGGTTCATGCCCATAACTCTTGATAGTGGAAGTGGATTCTCGTTACTCTTGCAATAGACAAGTTTCCCTGCATTGCCGGGACAATATCGGTACTTAAGAGTGTATGCAGCTTGAAATTCATGGCTTTTAAGAGTATGCATGACTTATGAGATGCACGGCTTTTGAGAGTGTGCGCAGCTTATGGGATGCACGATTTTTGGGATCGATATGACCCATCAATCCAGAAGATTTTGGAATTTCTCGATGGTACCAATCCTCGGGCAATGTAAGGAATTCAAGTTTTGAGATCATGGTTCCACGACTTAAGAAGCAATGCGCGGTATTTGGGATCGATATGACCCGTCAATCCAAAACAGTTTGGAATTTCTCGACGTTGCAAATCTTTGGGCAACACGAGGAATACATGTTTCGAGAGCATGGTTCCACAACTCAAAAAGAAATGCGCAACTTATGGAGGTGCGCTACTTTGATTAGGGGCCTTCTCGGTGTTTCTGGAGAAACAACGGTTCTTAGAAGGCATGGATCGAGTTACATCGATCGAACGATTTGAGTCGATTTTCTTCCATCATCCAATGGGTAGATGGGGTGTACTCGAGCGTGGTTCCACTATCTCAAGTAGCGATCTAATGGTTTTGAGTCGATTTGAACCCATAAACTCAGTAGGTTTCTTTTGTGAACACAGTCTTATTGGTTCAAAAAACAAAGTAATTTTTATTAATGGAAGTTGGGAAAGTTTTGCTTATTTACAATGCCTCCGTTATTCCGGGGTGGCTTATTTGTTGGATATAGGAAATACATAAGATAATCCTTGATAAAGTAAGGATGTAGTGATTCACTGTTCCTTGCTCAAGGAATTTTGGCTCCTTCAATAGTTGTTAGCTTGAATGTATCATCCCCTAGCTTCTGACCGGTCATATAGGGTCCTTCCCAGTTTGGTCCGAACGCTCCCGGTACTGGGTAGATCATCTTAAGGACAAGGTCTTCCACCTCGAAGATGCGATTATGAAATTTAAATTTGAAGTACCGTGTTACCCTTTTCTAGTGATCGACAGTCCTTAATTTGCCTTCTTCCCTCTTCTCATTGACCTTATCTAGTGACTCAAGTAGGAGCTATTCGTTCTGCCTTTGATCGAAATTTCGCCTCCAATGAGAAGGTACTTCTAGCTCAGTTGGGATCATTACTTTTGAATCATATGCCAGTCCGTACGGAGAGTGCTGAGTTGTAGATTTGTCCGTTGTCTTGTAAGTCCATAATGCGAGTGGAAGTTCATCGACCTAATTTCCTTCTGCTTAGTCGCTTTTTGGTAGTGGACTTGATGATCTTATTTACTGCTTCTACTTGCCCATTTACTTGCGGATGTGCGATAATGAAAAAACTTTTCTTAATTCAGAAGCGTTTGCAAAAGTCATTGAACTCAGTGCTTTCGAATTGAGTTCCTTTATCCGTGATGATTTTTTGTGGCACACCAAACCCGCAAATAAAATTTTTAGTAACAAAGTTAATAACTTTTTTGTCATAATTGTGGTCAGCGGTTCTGCTTCGGTCCATTTGGTGAAATAGTCATCAAAAACGATAATATATTTGGCTCATCCTTTAGCTATTGGTAATATACCAATCAGATCAATTCCTCGGATTACGAATGGCATGGGCTGACCATCTGTGTTAGCTCCGTTGAAGGAGTTCATTTGATCTTATTGAATCTTTGGCTTTGGTCACACCGTCTGGCATAATCTATTGCATCGCAGTTTACTGTTGGCCAAAATTACCTATACTGGAGAACTTTCCTTGCAAGGGTTTGCCCCTCGGTAATCTCCACAGTTGTCTACATGAACTTCTCTTAGGATCCATTGAGCTTCGTTGTTGGTCACATATCAGAGCAAGGGGGTAGAGAATCCCCTTCGGTAGTTTATTCCATCTTGTATTAAAAACCATGGTGCCTTTCGAAGAAGTTTTTCCACCGATTCCTATATGTGTGGAGGGTTCCTACGAGCAGATAGTCATTGATTGGCGTCATCCACGACTCAGTTTCTTTGGTCGTTTCAAAAATCTAGTCGATATTCATTTCGCTGATGCTTGGGGTGGTAAGGGTTTCAACCGAGACTTGCCCAAATGATTGAGCTTCTCCGAAACTAGCCAGTTTGGCTAGATAATCCGTCTTTGTGTTTTGTTCCCTTCGAATATGGGTTAAGGTGCAATGCTCGATGTATTTTAGTAGTTCCTACATTTTAGATAGGTACGACGCGAGGTTCTTCCCCTGAACCTGGTATTTGCCTTTCACTTGACAGACGACTAGCTGAGAATCGCTATATACGTGTATAGACTTTATCCCGAGTTCCTTCACAACTTTGAGTTCGGCTATCATTGCATCACATTCTACCTCGTTACTTGTTCAGGGAATTCCAAGCGCAAGGCATGGCAAATGGATCATCCTTTGGGAGTCTCAAGAACTACCCCTGCTCTCGAGCAGAAGTTGTTAGATGCACCATCAAAAAACAACTTCCAATGTGCCTTCACTTCAAGAGTCAGTTCTTCCTCGTTATCTCGTATTGTAAACTTAGCAATGAAATCGACCAGCGTCTGCCCATTGATATCCATTCGAGGGTGGTATGTTATGAAATAATAAATTAATTCGATGTTCCATTTGATAAGCCATTAGATGTTTCGGGGCGGTATAGCACTTGCTTCAAGGGTTGATCTGTCAGCACTCTGATCCGGTGTGCCTGGAAGTATGATCGTAACTTTTTGGATACGATCAAGTGGTAATATGTTAGTTTTTCTAATTTCAGATAGTTCATTTCTGCTCCAGTGAACCATTTACTGATGTGATATATGGGCCGTTGGATCATAGCTTCTTCTTGTACGAGCGTGGCACCCAATGCATGGGGTGAGACTGCTAAGTTAATGTACAAATATTCTTCGTCTACTGACATGGACCGGATTGGCGGGATTTCCATATGTCATAGGAGCTCTTTGAACGCAGTTTGACAAGCTTGATTCCATCTGAAGTTCCTCTTTCCCTTCTTTAACATGTCAAAGAACAACACACATTTGTCGATTGCTTTTGAGATGAATCGGCTCAGTGCTATAATCTTTCCATTCAAGCTTTGTAACTTTTTCCTGTTCCTCGGGGTCTCGACTTCACGTAAAGAGGTCATTTGTTCGAAATTTGCTTCGATGCCTTTAGCGCTTATGATGAATCCCAAGCACTTTCCAAAGGCTACTCGGAAATGACAATTAAGTGGATTGAGTCATTCCATATTTGCAGAGTATTTCAAACATTACGGTGAGGTTGTCCAAGTGATTTGAGGCTATGTGTGATTTGACCAACATATCGTCTACATAAAATTTCATAGTCTTCCCGATCTGATGTTTGAACATGGCATTCACTAGTCGTTAGTAGGTCGCCCTATCATTCTTTAAACCGAATGGCATCGCTTTATAACAGTATAACCCCAGATCGGTAATGAGATTGGTGTTTTCCTGATCAATTTCGTGCATCATGATCTGGTTGTATCCCGAATATACATCCATAAATGATAGCAATTCATGTTCAGCCGTCCCGTCCACAAGCTAATCAATTCTGGGCAGAGGAAAGTTGTCTTTTGGGCAAGCTTTGTTTAGATTTGAGTAGTCGATAAATGTTCTCCATTTCTTATTGGACTTCTTCATCAATATCGGGTTAGATGCCCATTTGGGGTAGGTTGCAGAGCGGATAAAACCATTTACGATCAGCTTGTCCACTTCTTCTCTTAGCACTTTGGACCGCTTGGGTCCTAGACTGTGCCTTTTCTGCTTCACTGGCGTATACATGGGATCATTATCTAGTGTGTGGCATGCATTTTTCGACGAATATCAGAATGTGTCTAGGAGATTGCATATAGATTGGTGCAAAAAAAATTAATGAGCTCTAGTCGCATCCTGTTTCAAAGATGCAATCCGATGTTCAGGACCCGTATTGGGTCATCCATATCAACTGGGACAAACACTGTCAATTCTTCCGGTGCTGCCTGCTCCTTCCCTGAACTCTTCTTTCTAGGATACAAAGCCTTGTCAAATTGACTATGGTACCTAAGCCAGGGGTGGTTCTGTAGTTTCTATTCGGTAGGTTCACGAATGTGGAGAGTTCTCCCCACATTCTTCCCTCTTTCACTTTTTTTAGACTTGCATAGTTCTACGATATAGCATTCTCTAGCGGCACTTTGGTCTCTTTTGATCACCCCGACTCCATTTTTCGTTGAAAATTTCATAGTTAGACACCATTGAGCTAAAGCTATCCTAAAGTCTGGCACGGCTGGCCTCCCCAGGAAGGAATTGTAGGCGGAAATTTCATCTATGATCACAAAGGTTAGGATAAGGGGGACCCTTCAGTTGCCTTCTTTGAGTTCTACAGGTAAGTCAATCATTTCAATAGGTTTTTTGGGTTCACCAGTGAATCCTTAAATCTTTTTTCAGTAAGCGGATACATCTTTCATACTGATCTTCTTCTGATCAAAGGTGTGTTTGAAAATAATGTTCACAAAACTACCACCGTTTACCAATACTCGTCAGACCACGACAGGTCCGATTCCTATTGTCAGGACCATGGGTCGAGAGCCGGAGCTTCTATCTCTTTATTTCCTCGATTCCAGAATATTATGTGAACGTTCAGGATTCTCTGCTGCTTAGCAGGGGTTCCATCTTCGATCGCAAAACACGATACTTTAAGAGCGTGCTTTAATGAGGTTGCATACCACTCCATTTCTCCCCAACTTTTCTGTACGGGATGGGGTCCTCCATATATTGTTGCAATGACGAGTCTTTCATCAGACCGTTTGGGTATTTCTTTACTGGTTCCAGCTTGGTTCCCTTGATCTTTAAGAGCTTACGGTGCTATAGGTTGATCAGGATTTTGTGGTTTCTTCACATACTGCCGAAGATTGTTTTCCCAAATCAACTCCTCAATCAAATTCTTCAGGCGACGACACCATTCATGTTACAGCATGTATCTCATGGAAGTGGCAGTACTTTTTGGAATTCTTTCGTTGTTCAGTTGCTTCCTTTTTAGGCGGCTTACTCTTCCATTCCATGTGTTGCGAGATGGATGTTTTTTGGAGTATCGTTGAACGAGGTGTATTCTTCAGGCCTCAAACCTATGATTCGCTTGCTACTTCTGTTTCTCTTGTTGGAATTTTGGTTCTTCCTTTTTCGATTCCCATTTTTTCCTACATTCCCTTCAGTAGCCTCGGAGGTATTTATATCTTGGTTTATAGCCATACCACTCTGCCCAATGTTGGTTGGCTGTAAGTTAGCAGATTTCCTTTCTAATTCATGTGCCTCCTTCAATCTCAAGTATTGGCTCGTCTTTCGATTGAAGTCCTTCCTAGCAGTAGGTTGTTTCATTTTGATCCATTTTCTGAATTCTGTTTCGAGGTGAATTACGCAGAGTAAGGCCATGAAAACCATATCCTCATTCGGATTACTTACTTCAGTTACCACAGTGTTGAACCGATTCATGAAAGACTTCGGAGATTCATTCCGTCCCTAGAATAGGCTGGACAAGGACATCACATCTTTGGTTATGCTGTGTGAAGTCTAAATTGTTCGAGGAATCTTGTTGCTAATTGATTAAAGGTGGAGATGGATCTTGGCAGAAGCCTGGTGAACCACATAGAAGTAATTCCCTCTAGGAAAATTGGCAAAGATCTACATCGAACGACATCCAAAGCATTTTCTCCATCCATGTACCAACTGTACTTATACAAGTGGGGTTATGGATCTCTCATTCCATTGTAAGACGGAATAGTTGGCATAGTTAACTTTTTAGGGTATCGCTCATTCAGAATGTCATCAATGAAGGGAGTTTGACTTGGAGCAGATCCTCATTCATCATCCCTTCTACCTTTACTTTCATCCATTTGTCAATTGACCATGTCCGTGATATATGCCACAGATGTCTGGCAATCTGGGGGTTGGCTGTCAGTAACTGCACCAATGTTTAATTTTGCAAACGATCTTGGTGAGTCGGCTGAGCCTAGGCTCTCTGGTATTTGAGAGAGCCACTCCCTCAGGGTTCTGTTGGCTTGAAGTTTGTCTAATGGGGGCAGTTTGGATCTCCCTGGCATCATTGAATGCATTGGTATTTCCCTCCAACTTGTCGTTTTCAATTCGCTCACCATCTTTTGAGTCAGAGAGATCCATAGCTATATTTTCCCATGGGGTTTTCGCTCCTAGATTCAAATTTGTAGCTGGTGGCCTCGCAATTAGTGGAATATTTGCATTTCCTTCCATATTAATTCCTTTGGTTCCACCTATCATTCTTTCTGCTGCTGCTTTCTGTTTCTCCTGTTTAGGCCAAAGATGGAAGAACTTTCTTATTCCAAGGCAGCCACGGGCTTTGTCATGGTTCTTGGAGCAGCATGTGACTGTAAGGTCAATACAGCAATCAATTTGTCCTTCAGAGCTCTTTGGTTGTTCTCCATCTTCTGATTAATTTCATCAACCTGTTTATTTAATTCATCTCTAGTCAGAACTTCATGTTAAATATAGGAATTCGATACCTGATCTTCTGTGTTGGCACCGTTGACTTCAATTTGCTGAGGATTGATCTCTTCTCCAGCAATTATAGCTTCTATGGATCTTCTGGAAGTAGTTCTCCTTCTTACTAGTTCCATTAATTCTCAGCAGTAGATCCTCTTAACAAGGATTTAGAATCTGACTTCTAAACCTATTTGATCCAAAGTGGATAGCTAGATCTAAGCCTGGATTTTATTTTCTCAGTGAAAGTACCAAAATGTTAAACCAAATAATGGATCAACACCCTAGATTAAGTGTGAAAGCACCAGCCCTATTTATCAGGGCAAACAAAATAGAACAAGGAATAATAACTTGCAAATAAGGTTAAAAAAAGACAAGAGATTTATATAGTGGTTCCGCTGTTAACAAAGCCTACATCCACTTTATAACTTTTGTTATTGACTAACTACTATTACAAGTTGAATCCAATTACAATATGATTGGATCTTGTAAGTTAGATCAAGTCACCAATGTTAGCGTTCACTAGAGAATCAACCCTTTAGATGACTGTTGTATGGAAGGAGTAGAGTGAAGAATAGATTATGTAGAGTTTCCATTGCCAATCCAGAAGATCCTCTTTATATTGCAAATGAGTGAGTATTTATAGGGATTGGAGAGCTATTGGGCAAAGCCGCTTTGCTAGAAGCCCACATTAGATGATATGAAGGCGCTCAAGAAATTTCATGGTGAGCCGAATCAATTTGATGGGCTGCTACTGATTCATGCAATTAGAATATTTTTTAATCGTTTAACTTGAATTGTGCTCCATGCCTTATGTAGATGCCCTTCGTACAATTTGGTGAATAGTTGCCTTGTTTTGATGGTGTCTCATGCATGGGTTGAATTAAAGTATGACCGGAATCAGACGAGTGCCCACTTCTTGATCTAGCTTGCTTGGGATATCATGAAACTTAGCAGGTGTCCCTAGAAAAGGTAATGCTTCATGATGCAAGAAGTTTGGAAGATCCACGAGCCAGCCTTATAAATTGCCCACGATCCATCATCTCGGCCTAATTTTGCTTTCTTCCTCTTGGGTCTTTCTTAGTTCTTTCTTCTTATCCTTTTGGTTGATTCTTGAATTGTTTTGACTTACATGGACATTCTAACTTCTTTTGAATTCTATTAGGTTAAAAACCCGATTAACAAAGACAACCCAATGCAGTTAAATATAAACAACCAGATTAATAATGATGTATTGATAAATAAAAGAACACCAATTAAAAAAAAAATCGAACCGGATTCAAAATCCAGTTGAAGATGCCTAGAATTGAATTTAGAATAGACGAGTTAAAATCGAGTTGAATTTTCTAGAATTCGAGGTGAATATCAAAATCAATTTAAATTTTGAAGATATCTCCTGGTTGAATTTCGTTCAACACGAGATGAATATCAAAATTGAGTTAAGGATTGTGTTTGAATTTCAAAGTCAAATTGAATCTGGAGAAAAGAGAGAAATTAAAATCGACATTAACAAAAGCACGGTGAAGATTCAAATTGAGTGTGATGTCCTAGGCACGTAATATTTGGTTTAGAAACAAAACATATAAAAAATTGTCCTTCCGTAGAAAAAAAAGAGCGGTGTCCTAGTGGCCAAAAAATGTGGAAAGTGTCCTTCACACTATTTTCCTATTGTAAATATATTAAAAACTAAAAAATCTTTAAAAGATACGTATGACTATTTAGTTACAATACGTAACCTCAAAACCTTGAAAAAATCTTTAGTCGAATTCATATTATCAACATCTTTAAACTGTACGATTCTTTGAATTTAAGAGAAAAAGAATATATATCTTTCTATTGCTCCAAATTTACTCACAGAACTAATTAAATTAATAAATCCATAACCTTAGCTCAACGATTGATTGCCTTATTAACTTTGAGTAATATAAGACATTGATAGCATACATTCTATGAACCAATAATTGAACCGAACTTCTTTTATTTTAAAAAAATTTAGGAAATTTACACTTTTGCATTAAGGAAAATGTTATGAAGATAAAATCATTTAGCTTTTTTCCAAAGATCATTTTCTATTCATTTTTTCAAAATGAAATCTTTTTATGATTTCTCGTAAAAAAATCTTTTAGTTTTTCATATATAATTCTTTTAAATAAGATATATTTTTTCTAATTTTCTTTCATAAAGATAAGTTATTTTACAATCTTTCGTAAAAATAAAATTACTTGTCTTTTTTGCAATGTTATAAGTACATAGATGATCTTTTTCAACTGTAACAGACAAATTGTGAAACTAAAAGATAAAAGATCAAAGATAAAAATAGAAACATAAATATAAAAGATAAATCATTTTGTCATATTAAAATCATTATAAATGATAAAAGTAAATTTAAAAAGAAATGGACATCTACATAAAACTAAATTTCCTTTCTACAAACTAAGTAACCACGATTATACATATAATTATCACTATTTCTATTTATTTGGCATAATAACTTCTAAAGGCCATCTGTTAACAGTAATTAAAATATTGTAATCATCGTTTAATTTACTTTTTCTACTTAGGGTTTTAGCATAGAACATTAGAGTATGAATCTGTAATATCCCCGAATTTTTAACAATATCAATTTAATAATCTGTAGTTAAGATTAAATTGATATTGATATTCTGTTAATAATTATTCAGATAGATTTAATAATCTTCTTCAATAAATATTTAAATTGTTTATTTTATCTTTTAAATGATATAAATGATTTTGGTTTAAATTTAATAATTGAATCATGTTTTAAAATTCTAATATATACATTGTAAATTGGAAAATTTGATTTTTAATTAGTATTGAGTTTTAAAAACTATTTCATAAATAAATTTATGATTTTAAAATTTAATAAGAAAAATATTAAATGTTTAAATTAAATTAGCTTGAATTTTAAATTTAGAATAAATTCAACAAATTGGTTTTGTGGCTTAATTAAATGGATATTTTATTTAATAAAAATATAATCTCTTGTAAAATGATTTTAATTTAATAATAAGATATTTATAAAAATAATATTAACATTGCATTGACTTTTTAAATAAGTTTTGAATAAGAATTTGTAATTTTTATTTCAAATTGAATTATTATTTTTAACTTGATTTGAAAAAAATATTTGATTTTGAATTTAGTTTGAATTTAAGTTCAAAAGTATAAAATCTAAATTGTTTTAATTTTTATTTGTATAAGTTTATAAACATGATTTGTTTTTGTTTTCATTTATAAATTTATACACATATTCAAAATTTAAATTAACAACTTAATTTAAGCTAAAATACATGCATTAACTTGTAAATAAATACTAATTACCTCTAAAAGATAACATGTGTTGCATTCATAAGTAATGGTTTAAACATGTGTTAGATTCATATGCATTTAAATTGACAAGTGTTGTAAACAAAAATTGACAAGTGTTAAAATTTAATTTTTATTTTTCTTTGCTTTTATTAAAATCTGAAAATACACTAAGTTTAGTATGCATCTTCATTTCATATTGCATGTTCATTTTATTTTCCTTCGTCAAAGAAAAATCTTCAAACTTTTAAAAATCTGCATTCACAAATTCATTAACAATCCACAAATCTACATTCCCTAAATTTCAGAAACCCTGCATGTTCCAAAATCTGCAAATTCACCTGCATATTCAAATCTGCATTTCCAAAATTCAAAATCCTGTACAAACCCTGTACAAATTTCACCTCTTCAAAATCAAACGAACCTGCATACCTCAAATTCATTAACAAGCTACAAATCTGCATACCACAAATTCATCTGCATATCCAAAACTAAGATCAAATCTGCATTTCCTAAAAAGAAAAGTGAAGCCTGCACACTGTTTATTCTCTGCATTCTTCCTGCGTGCAAGTATTTTGGGCTGAGATTATAAGCATGAGAAACTCAGATTTTAAGCAAAGAGTCAAGCTTGCATTTTTTTTATATCTTCTGCATAATGGAGAAACAAGGACTCTGCATATCATATTTCTGCAAAATTCAAATGAACAACAGAGGAAGCAAACTGCATATTCTTGTTTCTGCATCGACTAGTGAGTAACATTTAAAACCTTAAATTATATCAGGTTGCTTGATTAAGTGTTTGAGATAAAAATTATGTTTGTGTGCTTATAGAATGTCTATTGTAATTATAGTTGTTTATGCATGTTGTTTGTGTTGTGTAATATTCCTAGATTCACACACTGTTTAGAAAAATATTTATAAATTGATTTAATCTGAGATTTATATCTGAGTTTTAGAATACATAAAAGAAGTTTGTTTATCAGGGATTAGAATTCAGTTTATAAAGTAATGTGTTTTAACTTCTTAAGTTAAGATTTAAATTTTTAGGTGAGTTAAATACAGAGTGTCATTTCTGTAAACACAGGTAATATCATCATGTATGTTTAATTTTATTCAAACTCAATCTAATTAATATGATGATTCAGTAATACAAATCAAATTTATAAACTGTAACTTGATTTTTAAATCAAGTATTAGTATTTTTAGGTGCTTGACAAAGAAACAGTTTGTTCTTAAACCAAAATTGAATATGAGCAAAATTCTTGCAATCTGTAGTATAAGAAAACCCAAATTTCTTTCTGAGTTATTAAGTAAGGATCATAGATCCTTAGAAAAATCAAAGAAGTAATTAAATTTGCTAGATTGAATTGCTGTTTTGATTTTTAGAACAAAGCCCTAGTTTTGAATAGGTTTGTGTTTTGAGTCAGTTTGAAGTGGTGGATTGATCGAGTGCTTTGGTGTTTGGGATATGGGTAGAGGGTGTGTAGAAGTGTTCATGGCCAAAGAGGGTGGATGTCAGGTGGTCGGAGGTGAGAATTGTGGCCGTTGACAGGTTTGCATCAGTGAAACCTGTTTCCTGTTTTACAGGTTTTTATTTGGGGGTTTCAGAGCTTAAATTTTTGAATTCTTTGATTTCTGTTTGATCTGGGTTGATGTTAGAGTAGTGATGGGTTTCATGTAGTTGTTGGATCATCACCGATGATCGCCAGGGGGCGGTGATGCTCGACGACATGTTTTCTGGTGATCTATTTGGGTTGGGTGTATTGCAGGGAGATCTGTGAAGATGGCTCGAAGTAAGTTGATGTGGAACTCGGAGTAAATGGGGGAAAAACTCGAAGCAAAATTTTGTTTTCTCGGGTCAACCTGTAGTTTACAGGTTTCACAGTAAAACTGTGTTTTGTTTTTAAAAAATATGGGTTTTAAAAGTTTAAAATCTGGGTTTTTTGAAAACTTAAAATCTGTAGTTTTTGTTTAAAGAAAAGTTTAAGTTTAAAATCAAATTCAAGTTGAATTTTTCAATTGGATTCAAATTCCAGGTTTTGAAACCTGTTTTTCTGTTTTTTTTTAAAATCTGGATTTAAACCTTTTAAATCTGCAGTTTTATGTTTTGAGTAAAATTTAAGTTCAAATTCAAATGCAAGTTTAAATTTCTGACTTGAATTTAAATTCCAGTTTCAATATTTAAATGGAAGTTTTAGAAATTTAACTTAATTATTTAAATTGATTTGGTAGATAGTTTAAAATTTTAAATATTAAGGTTTTAAAAATGTGAGTAAGGATTTACAGAAATCTGAAAATTCTAAGTTTTAAAAATGAAGTTCAGTTTAAATTTAAAAAGAAGATTTAAATTTAAAGTTGAAACTAAGAATGAATTGAATTTCTAAAATTTTAAAATGAATTTAACTTCCAATTCTTATGATTTCATTTTTAAGTCAAACTTTTGTTTTGACTTGTAATTTTAAAAAGTTTTAAATTATTTAAAACTTTGACAAGTTTAAAATTATTCTATTTTAAACTGGAATTTAAATTGAAATTTAAAAGGAGATCAAAAAGCACCTTGTTTTGAATAATATTGTTTTAACATAATTAAGTTATGTTTATTTTGAAAATTTAATTAAGATTTATGTTTTAGAATTTAATTAACAAGGTAATTAAGATTAATTTATTTAATTAATTAATTAATTGAAATTGCAATTAATGATTGATTAAGGATTAATCAATTTAAAATTAAGATCATTAATTATATTATTAATTAATGATAAATGAATATTAATTATGTAATTAAGTTTTAAATTAAGGTTAATTAATTTAATAATTAACTTTAATTAATAAATGATTAAAGATAACTTAATTAGTTATTAATTTAAGTTAATTACCTTATAAAATAATTTGAGGATGGTTAATGAAGGACATTAACCATGATTATTTAACAATTAATTAATGTAGTTAATTTTTATAATTAATTAGATTAATTAATTTAATAATAATCAAATTGTAAATGGTTTGAGTATAATTACTTAGTAAAGTAATTAAGAAATTAATTACTTAAAGTAATTAATTTAATTTAATGTGATTGTTTATTTTAATTTAGTTTAATTAATTTTAAACACTTGGGTTTTATAAATAATCACTTTATGTAATTAATGATTTGGAAATTACTTAGTTAAGTAATTTATTAATAATTACATGATTGTAATTAAGTGGAGGTGTTTAAGTGTGAGATAATTTGGTTTAGTTATTTAATAATTAATCAAGGGATTAATTAAGTAATTAATTAAAGGATAATTAATTTGTTTAATATAGTAATTAAGTTAGTTAATAACTAAATGTAATTAATCTGTGATGATGATTAATAAGTTAATTACTTAAGGTAATTAATAATTAAGGATCATTAATTATTTAATTAATGATGTAATTAAGGATGATTAATTATGATTAATTAATCAATAGTAGGTAATTAATTAATGTAATTAATTAAGGATTAGGATAATTAATTATAGTTAATTAATTAATTGAAGTAGTTAAAGGTTAATTACTGTTTAGTTGAGAATAATTAATTTATAAAATTAATTAAGTATAATTACATGAATGTAATTAAGAGTAATTAATCAAGAGTGATTAATTATTGATTAATTGATTGTAATCAATTAAATGGTTGAGTAAGCAAGTTATAATTTGATGAAGTAATTCATTTAATTTATTTTAAATTAATTAAAGATGGGGTAATTAATTTAATTCATTTTAAATTAATTAGAGCTGAAGATAGTTAATTTAATTCATTTTAAATTTATTATAGGATGACGAGTAAATCATTGCTTATGGATGAATGGTTGAACTTGATTGTCTTGGATGCTTTGTGATCTCAGTAATGAGATAAATGATATTGTATGGATGTTTGATTGTATTGTGATGATGATATATGGTATATCTATATGATATTGATGATGTGAATTACCTGTTATGTGATAATGATTGATTATCAGTTATGATTTATGAGTTATTTATCTGTGTGTATATAGATACTATAATTGAATTGTTTTAAACCTTTAAAACAACTTGGACCTTAAAAGACACGCTTTGGTTTTCGATGAGACCGGAATCGGGTTTCCATATTTGGATATCCGAAAACCACATCGATTCCAAATAACGTTAGGTCATGTATCAAAGTGGAGCTTTGTGAAGACTCGAGGTGTAAGGACTATGAGTCAGTATAACTCCGTGGGTGATTCCGTAATGTGTTAACGGAATTAGTTCTTATAGATTCGAGATGGTGAATCAGAGTGCAAGGGTTATCGTCGTTAACTCTGAGGGTGATTCCAATACGAGTGTAACGAGATAATGCCTTCGGTTTCGTTCGAACCCGGAACGAACTTGTATGGATTGAATGCTTTCAGAACATCGTCAGGTGGACGATGAGCATTCTAAGTGATGTGTCCTATAAAGGTAATCGTAGCCTCAAGCCTCATCAACCGGGAATGGCTAAAACAGGGAAGGTGCAGCAAGGCTTCGTGGGTAGCTCCCACTGGAGAGCAGGATTTCCCCCTGTCTAGAGGTCCCTTTTTATTTGGCTGTGTGGGCGGTTGGAACGTACGCCAACTGTGGGGTTGTCTTGTTCGGAACTATTCAGTAAGGAATGGGTCCGGCTTTGTGTTGCAGGGGGTCGGGAGTGATCCTCGGTACGTTGATCTAGGCCATGTATTGTGACGGGCGGTACCCCAGTAGCCCTGCCATTGTATGGAATCCACAATCCAATAAGTGCCAACGGTTTTGATTGTATTACCCACTTTTGTGGCTAGTAGCTAGAATTTAATAATGTAACAGTTTCGGCTATTTCATATTTACTTGAAAACCCTAGACACTACTATAATATCACCGGATTTCCTATCAAATGTTTTGGTTAGCGTAAGGTAAAAACTTTTCCATGTTTATGTGTGGGAAGTCTTACGTGATATCTTTTCTTTTCAAAGGTTTTTCAAAAGTTAAGCAACTTTAACCTGTTACTCACACCAGACCCATGTCTGACCCGGAGTTTATTTTTGTTTTTCATAAACTCTTGGGTACTCAATTTTTACGAGTAGCCAAGGGATTCAGGTTAGCTTTGACGTATTATGGAGGAGCAATGGAGCAGGAGGCTTCTGCGTTAGATATATAGTTCCGTTGTGTGTTCTCTGTATTGGTATTTCTGTGTTGTATTGTATTGAGTTGTATAACTAGACAGGTGATTATAACTGTCTAGTATATGATGTATATGTTGTATAACTCTGATTAGTGTTGTATACTATGTAATACTTATATTATTAATATAATTTATTCGTTCCGCTGTTGAGATTCTGATGTGTTGTTTCTTTCTTCTTCTCTTTCTTTCTATTCTCTATCCCTTTCTTTCTTATTAACGATGCGACTTCGTGGAGTCTGGAAGTTGGGTCGTTATAGTGGTATCAGAGCATTAGGCTGAGTGAATACCTAGGCTCTGTAGTGGTGTCTTTCTTGAGAGAGCGTATTTGTAATTTTAAATATATATATGTATGTATATATTTATTTCTACCTATCGGTTGGGTTACCTGTTCAGGTTTTCCAATATAAGTTATAAAGGTAGATGGGGTAGTAGTGTGTGTAACATGACTACCATTGGTTGGAGTTTGAATGTTTGAAGTTGGAAGTCTATCTATCGAGACTGTAGACCTAATACCGTCTCGAGTGAGTTCTGTAGTGATGAAGGACTTCATTAATCTCTGAAGGAAACCTGTTAAGGTTCGGAGTCTATTTATGAAGTTGGATGAGTAGAATTTGGATCTGTTGGTTGAGCAAAAGGGAGTGATGGTATTTTGGATACCTCAGGAAGTAGTAGCTGCGTGATGAGATGCAGTGACTATGGATGTTCCCGAAGATGTTTTCTTTGGAACAAGTTATGGAAGTGAGTCTGCTTCAGTGTAGTGGCTGTGTTCAGCTGGAGTTTTTGTTTGCTTTGAAGTCCGAGTTTCTCGGAGAGCTTTGTTTTGGAATTCTTTTGGCATCGGTGTCAGTAGTGCAGTTTGGAGTGTTCTTGGTGTTGGCAAGAGATCTTCTGGCTTAGCAGTTTTCTGAAGTGGAGTTCAGAAGCAGTTAAGTGAACCCGTTCTTCGATGGGTTGGCTGGTGAAGTTTAAGCTGTTCTATTTGGTTAAGGGAGAACAGTTTTACTTGGATTTGGTTTGGGTGTTCGCAAAAGTGACTTGCGATTGTTTGAGTGATCTCTTGGGTTATCTGAATCTTTCTGGATATCTTCAGGAAGTCAGAGTTTGTTCGCATCTGGAGATTGAGTTGGTGTAGCAGCGGAGTTTTGGAGGAACTTCTGAATGTTTCTTATGGATTTGTTGAATCATATCTCTGGGGTGTGTTGTCCAGTTTGTGCTTGTGTTCTTCTTCAGCACTCTCTTCTACTTCGGATCAGAGTTGAGCAGCGGAAGCAGTTTGGAAGTGTATCTGCTTTTCTTTTCCCGGATTGGAGAACTGAGTTGTTTTTCTCTGGTGTTGAGGAGTTGAGTTTGAGTTCTTGGTTTTGGTTGATCTTGAGAAGATCATTTTGTTGAGTTGATTGGTCTAGTTTGTTTCTAGAGGCGTCAGCGAAGGTTGAGCTGATTGCTAGGCTGTAGGTAGCCAGGATCGTCTGAAGAGTTTTTGTGGATAAGAGTCGGAGGGATTTGGACTCTGAAATCGAAAATTTAATTTTGGATAAGTTTCCTTTGATCAAAAGGAGCTATAAGATTTGGGTAAGTCTGAGAAGTTAGCTCTGTATTGTTTTGGATCTTTTCTGTGATCTTTGAGGTTAAGTGATTGGATTGAATTGCCAGTTTGGATAACTGGGATTCGTTGAGTTTCACGTATATCTGAGGGACTACGTGTATGATCTATCTCTGGTTGGGGAACCAGCAGTTCTAGAGTTTTGGTTGTTGTATCAGACTCGTTTGTAGTCTGATATCTTGTCTAGTGTTATAGAGATAGTTGTATAGGAGTTTTGTAGCTTCATAGTATTGATTGTTTGGATTCTCTGGAGCGAGTATCCCGGTATATATATACACCTGGGGAAAACTCAATAAAATTTTATCCAGAATTTTGTCTGGATAATTAGATTTGTTTGATTGGTTGTGTTTGATTGTTACCATATGTTTGATATATGCTTGTGTTTAAAATTTTAAATTTTAAATTTAATGAGATTATTAAATTACCTTTGTTCTAAATTTCGAGGACGAAATTCTTTTAAGGGGGAAGGATTGTAATATCCCGGAATTTTTAACAATATCAATTTAATAATCTGTAGTTAAAATTAAATTGATATTGATATTCTGTTAATAATTATTCAGATAGATTTAATAATCTTCTTCAATAAATATTTAAATTGTTTATTTTATCTTTTAAATGATATAAATGATTTTGGTTTAAATTTAATAATTGAATCATGTTTTAAAATTCTAATATATACATTGTAAATTGGAAAATTTGATTTTTAATTAGTACTGAGTTTTAAAAACTATTTCATAAATAAATTTATGATTTTAAAATTTAATAATAAAAATATTAAATGTTTAAATTAAATTAGCTTGAGTTTTAAATTTAGAATAAATTCAACAAATTGGTTTTATGGCTTAATTAAATGGATATTTTATTTAATAAAAATATAATCTCTTGTAAAATGATTTTAATTTAATAATAAGAGATTTATAAAAATAATATTAACATTGTATTGACTTTTTAAATAAGTTTTGAATAAGAATTTGTAATTTTTATTTCAAATTGAATTATTATTTATAACTTGATTTGAAAAAAATATTTGATTTTGAATTTAGTTTGAATTTAAGTTCAAAAGTATAAAATCTAAATTGTTTTAATTTTTATTTGTATAAGTTTATAAACATGATTTGTTTTTGTTTTCATTTATAAATTTATACACATATTCAAAATTTAAATTAACAACTTAATTTAAGCTAAAATACATGCATTAACTTGTAAATAAATACTAATTACCTTTAAAAGATAACATGTGTTGCATTCATAAGTAATGGTTTAAACATGTGTTAGATTCATATGCATTTAAATTGACAAGTGTTGTAAAAAAAATTGACAAGTGTTAAAATTTAATTTTTATTTTTCTTTGCTTTTATTAAAATCTGAAAATACATTAAGTTTAGTATGCATCTTCATTTCATATTGCATGTTCATTTTATTTTCCTTCATCAAAGAAAAATCTTCAAACTTTTAAAAATCTACATTCACAAATTCATTAACAATCCACAAATCTACATTCCCTAAATTTCATAAACCCTGCATGTTCCAAAATCTGCAAATTCACCTGCATATTCAAATCTGCATTTCCAAAATTCAAAATCCTGTACAAACCCTGTACAAATTTCACCTCTTCAAAATCAAATGAACCTGCATACCTCAAATTCATTAACAAGCTACAAATCTGCATACCACAAATTCATCTGCATATCCAAAACTAAGATCAAATCTGCATTTCCTAAAAAGCAAAGTGAAGCCTACACACTGTTTATTCTCTGCATTCTTCCTGCATGCAAGTATTTTGGGCTGAGATTATAAGCATGAGCAACTCAGATTTTAAGCAAAGAGTCAATCTTGCATTTTTTTTATATCTTCTGCATAATGGAGAAACAGGGACTCTGCATATCATATTTCTGCAAAATTCAAATGAACAACAGAGGAAGCAAACTGCATATTCTTGTTTCTGCATTGACTAGTGAGTAACATTTAAAACCTTAAATTATATCAGGTTGCTTGATTAAGTGTTTGAGATAAAAATTATGTTTGTGTGCTTATAGAATGTCTGTTGTAATTATAGTTGTTTATGCATGTTGTTTGTGTTGTGTAATATTCCTAGATTCACACACTGTTTAGAAAAATCTTTACAAATTGATTTAATCTGAGATTTATATCTGTGTTTTAGAATACATAAAAGAAGTTTGTTTATCAGGGATTAGAATTCAGTTTATAAAGTAATGTGTTTTAACTTCTTAAGTTAAGATTTAAATTTTTAGGTGAGTTAAATACAGAGTGTCATTTCTGTAAACACAGGTAATATCATCATGTATGTTTAATTTTATTCAAACTCAATCTAATTAATATGATGGTTCAGTAATACAAATCAAATTTATAAACTGTAACTTGATTTTTAAATCAAGTATTAGTATTTTTAGGTGCTTGACAAAGAAACAGTTTGTTCTTAAACCAAAATTGAATATGAGCAAAATTCTTGCAATCTGTAGTATAAGAAAACCCAAATTTCTTTCTGAGTTATTAAGTAAGGATCATAGATCCTTAGAAAAATCAAAGAAGTAATTAAATTTGCTAGATTGAATTGCTGTTTTGATTTTTAGAACAAAGCCCTAGTTTTGAATAGGTTTGTGTTTTGAGTCAGTTTGAAGTGGTGGATTGATCGAGTGCTTTGGTGTTTGGGATATGGGTAGAGGGTGTGTAGAAGTGTTCATGGCCGAAGAGGGTGGATGTCAGGTGGTCGGAGGAGAGAATTGTGGCTGTTGACAGGTTTGCATCAGTGAAACCTGTTTCCTGTTTTACAGGTTTTTATTTGGGGGTTTCAGAGCTTAAATTTTTGAATTCTTTGATTTCTGTTTGATCTGGGTTGATGTTAGAGTAGTGATGGGTTTCATTTAGTTGTTGGATCATCACTGATGATCGCCAGGGGGCGGTGATGCACGGCGACGTGTTTTCTGGTGATCTATTTTGGGTTGGGTGTGTTGCAGGGAGATCTGTGAAGATGGCTCGAAGTAAGTTCATGTGGAACTCGGAGTAAATGGGGGAAAAACGCGAAGCAAAATTTTGTTTTCTCGGGTCAACCTGCAGTTTACAGGTTTCACGGTAAAACTGTGTTTTGTTTTTAAAAAATATGGGTTTTAAAAGTTTAAAATCTGGGTTTTTTGAAAACTTAAAATCTGTAGTTTTTGTTTAAAGAAAAGTTTAAGTTTAAAATCAAATTCAAGTTGAATTTTTCAATTGGATTCAAATTCCAGGTTTTGAAACATGTTTTTCTGTTTTTTTTTAAATCTGGATTTAAACCTTTTAAATCTGCAGTTTTATGTTTTGAGTAAAATTTAAGTCCAAATTCAAATGCAAGTTTAAATTTCTGACTTGAATTTAAATTCCAGTTTTAATATTTAAATGGAAGTTTTAGAAATTTAACTTAATTATTTAAATTGTTTTGGTAGATAGTTTAAAATTTTAAATATTAAGGTTTTAAAAATGTGAGTAAGGATTTACAGAAATCTGAAAATTCTAAGTTTTAAAAATGAAGTTCAGTTTAAATTTAAAAAGAAGATTTAAATTTAAAGTTGAAACTAAGAATGAATTGAATTTCTAAAATTTTAAAATGAATTTAACTTCAAATTCTTATGATTTCATTTTTAAGTCAAACTTTTGTTTTGACTTGTAATTTTAAAAAGTTTTATATTATTTAAAACTTTGACAAGTTTAAAATTATTCTATCTTAAACTGGAATTTAAATTGAAATTTAAAAGGAGATCAAAAAGCACCTTGTTTTGAATAATATTGTTTTAACATAATTAAGTTATGTTTGTTTTGAAAATTTAATTAAGATTTATGTTTTAGAATTTAATTAACAAGGTAATTAAGATTAATTTATTTATTTAATTAATTAATTGAAATTGGAATTAATGATTGATTAAGGATTAATCAATTTAAAATTAAGATCATTAATTATATTATTAATTAATGATAAAGGAATATTAGTTATGTAATTAAGTTTAAATTAAGGTTAATTAATTTAATAATTAACTTTAATTAATAAATGATTAAAGATAACTTAATTGGTAATTAATTTAAGTTAATTACCTTATAAAATAATTTGAGGATGGTTAATGAAGGACATTAACCATGATTATTTAACAATTAATTAATGTAGTTAATTTTTATAATTAATTAGATTAATTAATTTAATAATAATCAAATTGTAAATGGTTTGAGTATAATTACTTAGTAAAGTAATTAAGAAATTAATTACTTAAAGTAATTAATTTAATTTAATGTGATTGTTTATTTTAATTTAGTTTAATTAATTTTAAACACTTGGGTTTTATAAATAATTACTTTATGTAATTAATGATTTGGAAATTACTTAGTTAAGTAATTTATTAATAATTACATGATTGTAATTAAGTGGAGATGTTTAAGTGTGAGATAATTTGGTTTAGTTATTTAATAATTAATCAAGGGATTAATTAAGTAATTAATTAAAGGATAATTAATTTGTTTAATATAGTAATTAAGTTAGTTAATTACTAAATGTAATTAATCTGTGATGATGATTAATAAGTTAATTACTTAAGGTAATTAATAATTAAGGATCATTAATTATTTAATTAATGATGTAATTAAGGATGATTAATTATGATTAATTAATCAATAGTAGGTAATTAATTAATGTAATTAATTAAGGATTAGGATAATTAATTATAGTTAATTAATTAATTGAAGTAGTTAAAGGTTAATTACTGTTTAGTTGAGAATAATTAATTTATAAAATTAATTAAGGATAATTACATGAATGTAATTAAGGGTAATTAATCAAGAGTGATTAATTATTGATTAATTGATTGTAATCAATTAACTGGTTGAGTAAGCAAGTTATAATTTGATGAAGTAATTAATTTAATTTATTTTAAATTAATTAAAGATGGGATAATTAATTTAATTCATTTTAAATTAATTAGAGCTGAAGATAGTTAATTTAATTCATTTTAAATTTATTATAGGATGATGAGTAAATCATTGCTTATGGATGAATGGTTGAACTTGATTGTCTTGGATGCTTTGTGATCTCAGTAATGAGATAAATGATATTGTATGGATGTTTGATTGTATTGTGATGATAACATAGGTTATCTATTGTGATGATGATATATGGTATATCTATATGATATTGATGATGTGAGTTACTTGTTATGTGATAATGATTGATTATCAGTTATGATTTATGAGTTATCTATCTGTGTGTATATAGATAATGTAATTGAATTGTTTTAAACCTTTAAAACAACTTGGACCTTAAAAGACACGCTTTGGTTTTCGATGAGACCGGAATTGGGTTTCCATATTTGGATATCCGAAAACCACATCGATTACAAATAACGTTAGGTCGTGTATCAAAGTGGAGCTTTGTGAAGACTCGAGGTGTAAGGACTATGAGTCAGTATAACTCTGTGGGTGATTCCGTAATGAGTTGACGGAATTAGTTCTTATAGATTCGAGATGGTGAATCAGAGTGCAAGGGTTATCGTCGTTAACTCTGAGGGTGATTCCAATACGAGTGTAACGAGATAATGCCTTCGGTTTCGTTCGAACCCGGAACGAACTTGTATGGATTGAATGCTTTCAGAACATCGTCAGGTGGACGATGAGCATTCTAAGTGATGTGTCCTATAAAGGTAATCGTAGCCTCAAGCCTCATCAACCGGGAACAGCTAAAACAGGGGAGGTGCAGCAAGGCTTCGTGGGTTGCTCCCACTGGAAAGCAAGATTTTCCCCTGTCCAGAGGTCCCTTTTTATTCGGCTGTGTGGGCGGTTGGAACGTACGCCAACTGCGGGGTTGTCTTGTTCGGAACTATTCAGTAAGGAATGGGTCCGGATTTGTGTTGTAGGGGGTCGGGAGTGATCCTCGGTACGTTGATCTAGGCCACGTACTGTGACGGGCGGTACCCCAGTAGCCCTGCCATTGTATGGAATCCACAATCCAATAAGTGCCAACGGTTTTGATTGTATTACCCACTTTTGTGGCTAGTAGCTAGAATTTAATAATGTAACAATTTCGGCTATTTCATATTTACTTGAAAACCCTAGACACTATTATAATATCACCGGATTTCCTATCAAATGTTTTGGTTAGCGTAAGGTAAAAACTTTTCCATGTTTATGTGTGCGAAGTCTTACGTGATACCTTTTCTTTTCAAAGGTTTTTCAAAAGTTAAGCAACTTTAACCTGTTACTCACACCAGACCCATGTCTGACCCGGAGTTTATTTTTGTTTTTCATAAACTCTTGGGTACTCAATTTTTACGAGTAGCCAAGGGATTCAGGTTAGCTTAGACGTATTATGGAGGAGCAATGGAGCAGGAGGCTTCTGCGTTAGATATATAGTTCCGCTGTGTGTTCTCTGTATTGGTATTTCTGTGTTGTATTGTATTGAGTTGTATAACTAGACAGGTGATTATAACTGTCTAGTATATGATGTATATGTTGTATAACTCTGATTAGTGTTGTATACTATGTAATACTTATATTATTAATATAATTTATTCGTTCCGCTGTTGAGATTCTGATGTGTTGTTTCTTTCTTCTTCTCTTTCTTTCTATTCTCTATCCCTTTCTTTCTTATTAACGATGCGACTTCCTGGAGTTTGGAAGTTGGATCGTTACAGAATCAATAATAGTACTTTTAAATTCCAGCCCCATCTTAGAAACTATTTGAGCATCTACAAGAGGCCCTTTTTCAAATTTCCCAGTAGAATAATTTATTTTAATGCTAAAAGGGATAGATTATAAAATACAAATTATAAAACATAAAGGAAAAAAGATAAAGAATAAAAGATTAAAAAAACTTAATAATTAAACATATCTGGATTTAAAAAGGTAAAATTTGAAAATATATTATTTGACAAATTGTTGTATCTTTGTGTTTAAATTAATGCTTCTTATCTTTATACATGAATATCATCTTTTTTAATAGAAAAATTGTAAATCAAATTATCTTCATAAAAGTTAAATTGTTATGATAATTATATGAATTGAAAACCTTTTGTTTTAAAAATCTTTTAGATTTAGTTTCTTGAGAAAAATGCTAAATAAAACCAACATACTAAAATATATTGATACTTTATTTAAATAAGTTAACACCTCCAACTTTGTAAACTATAGTAGAGAACACAACTACAATTTTGATGATGTAAATAGTCTTTCGTAAACTCTTTTACATGATATCATGCCTATCATTCACAAATCAAAAATGAATAAACTATTGTCATTATAAGTTGGCATGCATGCATGCATTACATAAGTAAAGGATGAATTCTTTCATCTTCTTTCAAAGAGATATGTTTATCTAGTTTCATAATAATAAATTCTTTTACCTATTCTCATTAACCGTGAAAAGTTAAATCGTACTCAATTTAATTACATCACAATTACAAAATAATTACATCATAAAGAAAATGTTTCACCTTTTTTCTCAAATATAAATAGTGTTATTGTTATAGCGAAAATACAATTATGTTCATTTATCATCATATAATGAAAGATGTTATTTTAAGTTATCATTTCCCAATGTTAGCTAGACATATTATCCACTTTAAACTCCACAGCTTTAGGATTCTATATTCATTTACCATTTTAGAATGAAAACCTCCTAACTTCATTAATCATTCTCCAAAGTCGACTATATTCATTTTCAACTGAACAAGGCATGTCTAGACAAAAATATTCATTCATCATTTTGGAAGGGAGAAATGTTGATACCCTTTAGTTAATGAAACAACTAAGAATAGTGATGGTCGGGTTATATTAGATGTAAATCAATGCATTCATGCATCCGTATAACCACAAATTCTACATTATTTTATCATTTAAGCTATATAACAGCTAAATATCAACAAAAATCAATGTCAATTGTTTATCCTCTTTTGTAAAATGATAAGAAATTATCACTTCTTTAAAAGGGTAAATTCCTTTATCGTATAGTTAATTCACAAGAATAGACAATAAATCCAACGGATTAAGCCTTCAAGAACTCTACTACAACTATTCAAGAAAAAATACATTAGATATTTATTTTGTTTGAAACTATGATCCGATTTGAATGATTTTGATGACTTGTAGTACAGATCGACCTTAGAGCAAAAGAAAAAACAACAGAATCTATGAACTTCAAGATTGGGGCTTAGGTTTTGGAGGGACAAAAGAAAATTTAAGAGTAGTTTTCAGAGCAAGAAAAAAATGAGTGAGTGATGGTCACGTTGGATTTAGTACTGATTAATGGTAGTTATGTAATTTTTCTATGTTGTACACACAGTCTGGAATTTTTTTAATCATATATATATGTGTGTGTATGTGTGTGTGTACATATAGCAAGGCAAGCCCATTTTATAGTAAGGCATGCCATTATGTATAAAAGAATAATAACAGGTGTTTAACACATGCGCTAAAACAACTATAATGAAAATAAGGAATAGGAAGTTGCCATAATGCCAACCTACTAGAGACAAGACCTAATCCTCTCCGAAGAGGGAGAACCACTCCCCTCACTACCATCCTTTGAAGAATCAGGTCCAATAACATGAAAGTACCTAGAGAAAATTGATGCTAGGGAAGGAATATAGTCCGTAGAATCGGTGTAATAAAGGTATTTTCTATCCCACGTTTCCTCCTAAAATAGAATGCGATTTTTGTCACTAATACTCCCCGCAATTGTTGGAGCTCAACCATCTTCCTCCACATGATAAAATAACCTCCTCTTTTCCTCATGTCCACCCATATATTTGTAAAACCATCCATCCCCTGTCTCACATCTCATCTCGGTAGGAACATGAATCCAAGCCTGCACACAGGAAGCCTAAATAAAACCATACGAGGAAGGCATAATGAAATAGACATATCAAGCGAAGAATCGGCAATAATAGTAGTGCGTATGTCAGAAGTCGAAGCTATCTCATAAGGAGCAGTACCAGCACCAGCACTAAGCGTTCGAGCGATAAGCTCAGAAGGAGGAACCACGTAACTAGGCAAACTTTTGAACCTACTTCATGACAGAACGAGGGAGTAGGATCCTATGAGAATGCAGAATAGGAGTAACGTCGGCATTCATAGAGCAAGCTTACTTGAGATGGGAAAAAGTGTGACACGACGAGAAAATTTTTGATTTCCAACTATAATTGACATCAACTACAAAGACATGTCCTTCAGCAATATGAACATATATTTTGAAAGGTAAAGGCTTTTAAGGAGTTACTTCAATAAATGACTTAGAATACACTAGCTTATTATGAGCTATAGTGTTTAATTCAAAACATTTGAGCTTGTCACCAACACTCACTAACCAATTAAGACCAATCGTAGGTTGTAGCACAGATGGAATATAAGACAATAAGCCCATACCGGTTTAGAGAGAATTTGTGCCTTGGCTTTGTCCACGTTGGAGACTAAGTGGCTATAATGAAAGATTGACCGGCTGTAATGGAGGGATCTGCTTTCAAAACACAAAGCCTTTCTTCTTTCCTTGAAAATTTTAAATATAGCAATGAATTATCAAAATGAACTTGAAGCCCTCCCCTTAAATTCCAAAGTTGATGACAATGTTCCTTTACAACTTGATAACGAGGATGAGAATCAAGAAAAAATCGGCAAGATACCCCGACCAATAGTTTGCTCCCATTTCTAACACCTCAGGCAGTGGAACCTTCATGCCCATTAACCTCCAAATATCAAAGGAGCATGGAATATATTCTCCAATGTTTCTAGGCATGGCAGAGAATAGGGATGTCCATTTATATCGTGATATATTATAAATATATTTATGTGTACATATATATTAAAATAAATATAAATATTATTTTATTATTATGTATATACTAGTACATGTTTTATTTACGGTATTATGTAAAAAGTTATTATTACTTATTTTATATTTAGACAACTTATATACATTTAAATAGATATATAATAATAATATTTTTTATTTATAAAATTATATATATATAAATATTATATACATTTACAAAAATGTAATTAAACAAATTTAATATACACATTTATACATACACACACATACATACATACACACGTACAACATCTATATATATAAGTAATAGTTTATACACACACATATATATTTGGACAATATATATTTACATATAGCTAACGTGTTTATTGCGATATAAATCCCAATGTCTATACAAGAGCATATTATACCATGCACGGGTTGACATGTTGCAAATGCATATATATATATATATGTGTGTGTATGTGTGTGTGTGTGTGATACATATATATATATATTAATATATAAATTAAATAAAATTATATATAATTTACAAATCTAAATAAAATAAAATAACTTATTTAAATAATATTTAGAAATGTTCTAAATGAATTAGACTTCATAGACCCAATATAGATCCATTAAGAGAAATGTTTTTGAAATTTATCCATTACTTCCGCTGTGGGCTGGTCTAATTCCAACAATGATATCAAAACCCAATAGCCTATACGGTCTAAATTAGTCATGTTAGAGCTAACTAATTAAAGTCTATCCATATAAAGGGTGTCTAGAAAAGTAGTGTCTGAGGTTGTGTTTGGTAATCAAGTAGTCTGCTCTACCTAGCTGCTAGCTTGGTATAAAATGATAAGGTAAGCCCAAAAGGTTATCCTTAATAAAAAAATCCTAATTTAAATTAGGGCTTGGGCTGATTTCAAAATTATTTTGGTATTAAAGATAGAGTTTTAAATTTGAAAGTTAAATTTAAACAAAAAATGTTATAAATTTTATAATATAAATTTTCGAATTGTTTTAAGAATTGAAAATATAAGTTTTTAGATTTAAAAGTTAAATTTAAAACATGGTATATACATATTATAAATGTTATAATATAATGAAAATTTTCAAAATGTTTAAAAAATAATATAAATTAATTTCAAAATTTATAAAATTTATTAACAAGATTAACAAAATATATGATTTAAATAAGTTAATTAACTTATGAATATATACATGCATTGTATGTTATGGTATATGTTATATTGTTTTAAAATAATAAATTAACATAAGTATACATGTATGTGTATAAATGAATTTCAAAATTAATTTCAAATTCATTAAAATTATTTAATTAAATAAATTAGTTAAAAGGTTAATTAATTAAATAATACACACATATATGGTATATGTGATACTATAAAAGTTATAGTATATAACAATTATTCAATATAAATGTTATATTAAACTAATATGAAATTAATTAAAACGTTAGTTAGATTTAATTAATATAATATTATGCATAAGACTATTATATAAGTAATATAAAATATAAAAGTTATATAAAAATAAAACTTATATAATATGAATGTATAAATTAAAGTTGTAATATTAAATAAACTCTAAATAGACTTAAAGAATAAATACATACATACATTTAAGTTTACTGTGATTTCCGATGTGTTCGACACTTGAATCACGAGGGTATTTCAAAAGAAATACATCATTCCATAAGTCGATATCACGAAATATAATATATTGAAGATTATGAATCTCCAATATATTTTGTCATCTACCATGTATGCATTAATAAATTACTTGCATACTCCTAGGTTGTTGAGTAATCTCAAGCTAGGGATGTTATGTGCAGTATTATTAATATATTAAATAAATGAGGGAAGATACCTGTATGTATTTATTAAGCAAACTCAAGATACATATACTATGCTTATGCCATCGCGATATGGTAGGTACGAGTAAATAAGTTTGTTTCAATTTGTGGAGCAAACTCTAGGTCGAAGTGAGTTAGAATAAGGTACCAAAGGTTAGAAGTTGAATACAGTATAACAAATAAGGAGTTATCCATCTTCCATAGAGCTATGACTTGTTGAGCAAACTCATGGTCAGAATTTCAAGATGGACGAGTATTAACATTCGTTAGTGAAGTCGAAAGAATTCTACGTTTCGACTTAGGGTTTGGTGAAACATAAAAGACTAGTGGGAGCCATATAAGAAAAATGAAGTGATAAATTTTATCTTTCTAATATTGTAAGAACATATGTTATACAACGTTACAATAATCTACATTAATAAATTTGTACATTAAAACAATTGATAAAACGTTTATCAATTAAAATATACAAATGAACTGAATTGAAGATTGACAAATAGAAATGTAATATATACTTACTATTAGACACTTTTCACATATTATTATTTTTATTCTTGTAACGACCTAGATTTTTGGTCAATTGATTTTGGAATATTTAAATTAATTTCAAATATTCAAATACTAATTTATAAGTAAAATAGCTTAAATTTCAAATTAAAAAGGGTTTATTTTAATATATAATTGGTGACTGATTAAAGATATTAAATAGTGGATTTAAATAATTGGAATTATTTAATAATTGAATCTTGGATTGAATTTGAATAAGAATGATACTAGTAAACTTTTAAAATTTAGATTTAGTGATTTATTAGGTTTTAATAAAAAAAATTCATTTTAGTTAACGTGTGAAAATAGCCTTCCGGAGCATTGTCTCGGATTTCAATGAAACTAGTCTCATCAGACCCGAAATAGTAAAATTATTGTGTGTTAATGAATTTTGTGGCGATTGAAAGCATCATTTGGTCATGCGAGCTCGAAACGCTTAGAAACCAATTACAGAAATTAATATAATACGATTGTGTTTGAAAAGTTAACTTCTGCATATGGTCAAATTAGATCTCGATAATAATTCCATTATGTTCAAAATAGGGGTACTACATATAGAATGCCAGATGGCATGCGTTGATAGAAGTTTGAGATTTTTCGAAAGTGCGGAGCCGAATATTTTAAATTATATATATATATATATATATATATATATTCACCATACTTAAGCCTATACCCTAACCATACCCTCCACTATTCAGCACTTTCCATGCGTCCTTAACCCATGGAAATAAAGGAAATTGACTAAAATTAAAATATAATTAACTGGGATTTCATTACAGTTGTAATTGAAGCTGTAATTAGCGCAATATTTAGATATTGAATCTGACATGGAATACCTTACCAAGAACGATAAATTTGTTAACTTTTAAATTTGAATTTAAAAGTGATTAAATCTATTTAATAATAATTTATTTAATTAACATGAAAGTTTGCCATTTTGGTCGCTGTCTCGGATTTTGATGAAACCTGTTTCATCAGATCCATAACGGTGGACTATTGTAGGGTTTCAAGTTTTGTAGCGATCAGACTTATCGTTTGATCGTACGGGCTTGAAACGTTTAGAAATCAATTTAATGAATTCAATTTGTAACAACCCAGTATTTTCAACCATTCGCATCCGCACATGTCGGACTTGAATTGCTCAAAATACCGCATTGTAAATAAAATTTGGCAAATCTCAGAATATACAGTAAATAAAATAACAGATCACAGACACAGAGTAATAATAGTGCAGCGGAAGTAATAGAAATAGTAGTTCATGAAGCCACTATGTAAATATATCAGAGTTACATAAGATACAACAGTAGAAATAGAATACAACAGAAGTCAATACATAGAAGTCTACTAATACAAGAGCTGAAAAGGAACAACAGACCAAAAAAGACAAAACTAGACAAGTAGATAATCTCCAGCGATTCCAGTCTCCAAAAAGTGGAAACCCAAATCTGTGAATACTCAGGCTGACCCGAGCGTAAATAAAAATACAAACACTCGAGTCAGGACATACATACTTATACAATGTAAACCAACTCAAGTGAACTATATTAAAAGTACAAGTAACTTAAAGGATGCTTGGGACTGCCAATCCTCTAACGATCCGTTAAACTATTTACTATGTAGCAATATTGCGCTATTATAATAATGTCTATAGTAAAATAACCTTACTTTAAAATAGCGTCACGGGGTAACCTATATAGCCTTAGACACGTAATAGTCCCAGTAGTCCATCCAATATCAGCATATCTCCTGATCGGAAGACTACGAGAAGATACGCATGGGCTACGGGAGAAAACCAAACTCGTGGTAAAGGCTCGATAGGGTAGGTGACACGGCACACAAGGCAATGCCAGGGTAGATATACCAATTACGACACTCGGGCTGGTGGGAACGCAGCACCCACATACGCCCACCGCAGAACACATTCCCAAAAATCGGAGGGGCGCCAAACAATCACAAGTAATAGTATGGTATTGAAGAAATGCGTCCGCTGCGAGGTGCGACCTCAACGGCCCGAGACCGCTCCTGTTTTAGCCACCTTATGCTAACTCACGAGAGTTGGGTCCACGTAACATACCACAAGAACGTTGCCACCATCCTACTTCATTCTGGAATCTCCACCGCATACACGGTTGTCAAAGTGGTTTTCGGTATCGACAGAGAGTATGCCCATATCTGATCCCGGTCTCTTTGACAACCAATCATTATTATAACCCATGGTTATAACTTTAAAATAAAATTTATACTTCAAAATAAAATATCATTTCTATCCAAATCTTTATCAAAATAAAGATTAAATCATTTCCAAACCATTTCAATATGTCAACATACCGTATCTTTCAAATTCGATTATTTATCAAAATAAATATCAAGTCATTTCCAATATTTCAATATGTTAAATTATCATATCCTTTCAACCTTCCTTTCAAATCATTTTAATACATCAAAATATCATATCCTTCAAAAGTTCATTTTTACATCTTTTTAATATCAAAATATCATATCTTTCAGAACTTCATTTTCAAATCATTTTAATGTCGAAATATCCTATCTTTCAAACTTTATTTTCAAATCATTTTAATATAAAAATATCATATCTTTCAAAACTTTATTTTCAAATCATTTTAATATCAAAATATCATATCTTTCACAACTTCATTTTCAAATCATTTTAATATCAAAATATCATATCTTTCAAAACTTCATTTTCAAATCATTTTAATATCAAAATATCATATCTTTCAAAACTTCATTTTCAAATCATTTTAATATCAAAATATCATATCTTTCAAAACTTCATTTTCAAATCATTTTAATATCAAAATATCGTATCTTTCAAAACTTTATTTCAAATGATCGTGTAAGTTCAAATCCAAATATTCAACTTTTAATGCCTTCTAAACTCGAGATAACATTCATTTATTATCCTTTCAAATCACCTTTTAAAATGATTTATTTTTCAATTAAATTTTATTCACTTAAATCATTTAAAAGTGGAGTTATTATTCTTTCAAGTCAAGTATTCAAATTTTAAAGTTTTAAGTCATTCTGAGGTCATTTACTAAGTCAAAACCCATAATTATTAAAATTTCAGCCTTTTGTAGCATTTAGAAAAAACTGTTATAAGTTATACTTGAAAATATTTTAATTCAGCAAAGACAGCACTTAAAAACTGCTGTTAAAACTCAGTTTTTGTTGATTTTTTAGTTTAAAACAGCAAAGACAGCATTCCTAAAAATGCTGTAATAGCTCAGGTTTCAAAATAAGGGTTTTAATTCATTTCAGCGAAGACAGCAGTCCACTACCGCATTTACAGAAATTCTATAATAGACCTGAGTTAAGTTTTTAGCCTATTAGTTCAACTACAGCAACTACATCATCTCAGAACTGCTGTAATAGCCTCTTTTATTCAGTTTTAGTTCATTTACAGAAACCATAGCATTTCTGAATGCTATTAAAAGTATTTCTAGATTTTAATGTATTTCCAGCAATTAATAAACTTCATTTTAAACCCTTTAAACATTGTCAAAATCATATTTTAACATTTAAAGATGTTTATTAACATATCATTTAACATATTATTTTTATACAATAAATTTCTTATAATTAAATCAAATTTCACCAAATTACTTAATAAATTCAAATGTAAAAGTTTTCAATTCTTCACATTTTTAAATAAACAACTTAACACTTAAATTTTCTCTATTTTTTTTTCAAATCATATTTAATTTCCATTTTATTTATATGACTAAGTTTTTTATTTAACAAAAATTCAAATTTTCCACTTAAGTTATATTTTCAAAATTCAATGTAACTATTCATTTTTCCAATATTTTTAACTTATAGAAAATTCCAAATTTCTATATTTATTATTTAGAAATCCAATTTAAATCAATTTTCATATATATACACTTTTAAAATTACTTAAAATTCCAGAATTTTTTTTAAAAATAACCACGGGCCTGTATGTAGTTTTCTAACCTAGGTCAAGTGACATGGATATATATCATTTCAATCCGCAGTTTACAAATAAAATCCGAGTTCTATCATTTCAAACCCGCTGTCCCAAGTCAAAAATAAATAAATAAAAGCCGTTCAGGCCTATCATTTCAGCCCGTAACGATTTTTCCCTATTCTAAAGTCCGTTCGGGTATGTATCATTAGTGATTTCTAATCTAATAGGAAACTTGCAGTGTGATAGACAGATATAAATGAACAGTTTAATAATATACAACAGTAACAGGTGATATGACATGTAATTTAATAGGTTTAACATCATACATAAATAATCACAAGCAGTTATAGCATCATTTATAATTCTACACATTCAAATGTTGTCGCTTCACAATTGCATAAGTTTATAGTGTCGTGTGAGATTTACTCACCTCTAAATGCTGGAGGTTGCAAAACCAATAATACAACGGAATCAAAAGCTAACTGAAAAGACTACCGACTTTGAGTGGAGTGAGATCCAATGCTACAACTCTTGTGTTACAACCCAAACAAAATCAAAACAATTTATAAATACAATACCATATTGAAATGAAATAACTTTTAAATAAAAAGAGATATGAACACACAGTCTTTTGCCTTACTTTCTTATATGATATGCACGGCCTAGGGATGTCACAAGGTTAGGTTTTGACAAGGTTTGGCTCAGGTACAAGCCTAGGAATGCACGGCCTAAGGCCTAAATGATGGAGGAGGTTACAACATAGAAATGTGAAGAGTTTTAGGCAATATAGTGGTTTTTGGTCATCAAAGTGGTTCGGCCATGGAGAGTGGGCTCGGCCTGTGGGTGCACCATGACCGGATAGTAGCTGGAGGGGTGTGTGGTGATCAGGTCAGAGGCGGCGGCGGCGGCTATGGTGGTGGTTAGGGTGGTGGTTGAAGTGGATGAGCCGGTAGTGGTCAAATAATATGTTTTTATGGCTTTAGGTTGGATTTTGAGGGGTTTGGTCGCCATGGAAGGCACGGCTATGGTCAAGATCAGAGGAGTAGCTGGTGGTGATGGCAAGGAAGATGTGTAGGAGGTGGTGGCCTTGGATATAGAGAAGAGTCCTATCAAAATACATGAGAAAACAAGGCAAATATTCATAGAAAATAAGAAGAAAGTAAGAAAAAAGGAGATGTAGTCATTACCAAATTTCTTCTAGCCGTGAATAAGAATGAAGGAAATAACTTTTTTGCGTGAAAAGTAAATGAGATACACGGCTAAGAACAAAATTTGCATGGCCAAAGAAGAAATTAATGAGGAGTTATGAAATTGAAAAGTGTAGAAAGTGAAAAGTCAAATGAAAAGGAAGAGTCTTTGTCTCTTCAAATTTCTATTTCTTTTAAAACAAATAAAACAAAACTATTTCAGAAAATATTTTGAAAAACCAAAACCAATTGAAATATTTTGAAAATAAATAATTAAATTTAAAAAAAATAAAAAGAATTAAGGAAATTGCTTAAAAATTCAAAACAGGGTTCGAAAATTTCAATTAAATCATCAATGGCTTTGGAAAAATATCTACTTCATTTTAAAAAATATTATAAAGAAAAAAATTTGAAATAAAATAATTTATTTATCATTTATAAAATGAAATAAATAATTAAATTGGAGAAAAATAGAAAAATAACTAAAGAAATAGTTTAAAATTTGAAAACCGGGCATGAAAATCACAACAAAATTTCCATTAACTCTAGAAAAATTCCTACTTCACTTTAAAACAAATAAAATGTCAAATAAATTAAATAAATGAGGAATAAAATAAAGTGGGAATGAGAATAAAATAAGATCTTGAGAAAACAGAAAAATAAATAAAGAATTTCTTTAACTAATTGAAGCTAGAAATTAGAAATTTTAAACGAAAATACAACCGACACTGGAAAATGTCAATTACACTTTCAAAAATGTTTTAAAACCAAAATATATATAATATATGTTATTTACCCATATAAACATAAATTATAACATTACAAGACCAATAAAACATTATTTGTATAAATTAAAATAAACAGTTTTGTTAAATACAGCAAATTTCACACAATAGTTAAAAAGACATAACTTTCACATTATAAATCAGATTTCAACAAAACGAAAAGCAGTGTTCTTAAAATTTTATTTACTTTCATAATGAAAGATAAAATTCAAATTTTCAAACTTTCAAATTTTTAAATTTAAAAGTCAAAGTTGACCATATTGACCAAAATGCCTTTTTTTGGAAAATATTCTTTTTACTCATATTTGCAATTCTAATTCACATCAAAAATCAAAATTTATATTTAAAATACAAAACTTATCCATTTAATAAATCAAATAATGTTTTTCAATCAAAAATTCAAATTCAAATAATTAAAATGTAAAATAAAATAATCACAAAATACAGGGTTGTTACACTCTCCCCCACACAAAACTTTTCATCTCCGAAAAGGAATGAGGTACGAGAAAGCACAGAAAAGATGGAAATGATTAAGACAATGTGACAAGAAGATTGAGATTATACCTGATAACTATTATTATAGGTAAGTTCAACAAGGTGGAGATGATCTTTCCAAGATCCTCCAGAATCTAGAACCCAAGCACGAAAAAGGTGGATTCAAAATGAGTACCAAAGATTATCAAATATTATAGAAAGATTTCTAAGCAGAAAGATTATAGAAAGATGCCTATACCAGTCTGTAGAAAGATAAGGAAAATAAGGACACCCAAAAGATAGTTTGAAAAACAAAACAAGGAAATAAGTTTGAAACCATGGAAATTTGAGATAGTTAAATAAATCTTAACTATCTCAAATTTCATTATCTTATCATCCAATTACCTTAAATTAACAATTTTAAAACCATGGGTTTGAAAAATAATAATCATTTATTATACTCATAATGTACTTAATAAATTTAATTCTTCTTTATTCCTAACAAAAATTAAATTTATTCCTCTCAGTATATTTATCACTTATGTTAAATATACTTACACTTATTATAACTGCTTTATTTTATTCTCAGTTCCTTTAACATTATTTTATTGTAAGTTATTCAATTAACCTTCTTCTCTATTTACCTCTGTTAATCTTTTTATAACTAAAATTTAAGTGTATAAAATTTATTATATCCACTCAAATTTTATTTATGAAACCTTTTTATATTGTATATTATTCAATTACATTGTTAACTTCTAAAATTAAGGTAAGTTATATTTGAATACAATTGTATTATACAAATAAAACTTTCCAATTAAATCATTTCATGCTTGAATATTCATCCAAAATTTTGATTTTCTTTTTATAATTGAAATTATTCTTTAAAATAAAATTTAAGAATTAAATTTTCGATTTCTTCAAACCATTTAGAGATAAATAAATGTATGTATATAATTTATCACATCAAATTTATATCATATATCTATATATATTATAAATCAAGTCATATTTTAGAAATTCAAATCAATTTGAGTTTCCAAAACAAAGCTGTAGCAAGACTACAGTGCGGTCTCTTCATTTCGAAACTCGAAAATGAATGTCAATGATGCTACAGTCATCACCGAAATTATTTCCCAACGACAAAGAGAAAAGCACTGATTTTTAAACTTTAAAATTCTTTGGAAACATATTCTTACTCGAAAATGCTTTAAATAATATACTTTAAAACTTAAACACGGGGTTTGAAACCATCGAAAATTAAATTCTCAAATTTCTTGTTTTAAATTCATTTCGGTTCCCAAATCAATTTAAAAACAACTATTTATAAATTCATTTATAGAACAATAAATGATAATCAAGTATTATCATTTCAAATAATCAATTTAAATCAAGTTATTAAGTTCAATAAATTTATTTATATATCAAAATTTATTTCATTAACCAAATTTTAAAATAATATTGTGTCAGTTTGTTCTGTCAAAGTGTTTTAGAAATCCTACCGATAGCGTTGATCAGACGAATCGATCGGAAACCCAAATCAACATCAATAACTCAAACAACACAATATATAAAACAAAAATAGATTTACAAGTACAATTCAAAATGTTTGGAAGAATAGATTGGGAACAAAAGACAAGTTGATTAAATAATAGAGTAGGGAGATGGGTAAGCTTAAGTAAATCGTGGGCAACCTTAACTGGTTCAACCGTGACTTAAAGAATAAGATCAATGTTGATTTTTCTGGGGTAAATCTACATTCGATCTCAAGAGATAGAGTTTGGAATAACAAAAGATATTAGCATCCAAACCAAAGATATATATAAATCCCTGGTGAATCGATGCTAATTGTAAAGGAGTTTTCCCCTTTTACAATTCAATTTGAAATTGGCGAGACCACCGACTCACTAAAAAGATCATTCGAAGAGGAATTATGGGATACTCCAGAATGAAAAGAAGATGAATAGTGAGGGACACGAATGGATTTTGGAACCGTAGGGAACGTTTCAAAACTCAAAGGAAATTCGAATCAAAGAGTAAAGATTCAAACTCGAAAGAAAGTGATTCTGTAAATAATTTACCTTATATTCTAAGTTTTGCCTCAAAGCCAAAGCTCTGATACCAACTGTAACAACCCAGTATTTTCAACCATTCGCATCCACACATGTCGGACTTGAATTGCTCAAAATACCGCGTTGTAAATAAAATTTGGCAAATCTCAGAATATGCAGTAAATAAAATCACAGATCACAGACACAGAGTAATAATAGTGCAGCGGAAGTAATAGAAATAGTAGTTCATGAAGCTACTATGTAGATATATCAAAGTTACATAAGATACAATAGTAGAAATAGAGTACAAAAGAAGTCTCGATACATAGAAATCTACTAATACAAGAGCTGAAAAGGAACAACAGACTGAAAAAGATAAAACTAGAGAAGTAGATAATCTCCAGCGATTCCAGTCTCTGAAAAGTGGAAACCAAAATCTGTGAATACTCAGGATGACCCGAGCGTAAATAAAAATACAAACACTCGAGTTAGGACATACATACTTATACCATATAAACCAACTCAAGTGAACTGTAGTAAAAGTATAAGTAACTTAAAGGATGTTTGGGACCGCCCATCCTCTAAGGATCCGTTAAACTATTTACTATGTAGTAATATTGCGCTATTATAATAATGTCTATAGTAAAATAAACTTAATTTAAAATAGCATCACGGGGTTACCCATATAGCCACAGACACGTAATAGTCTCATTAGTCCATCCAATATCTGCATATCTCCTGATCGGGGACTACGAGAAGATACGCATGGGCTACGGGAGAAAACCAACTCGTAGTAAAGGCTCGATAGGGTAGGTGACGCGACACACAAGACAATGCCAGGGTAGATATACCAATTACGACACTCGGGCCGGTGGTAACGCAACAGCCACATACGCCCGCTGCGGAACACATTCCCAAAAATCGGAGGGGCGCCCAAACAATCATAAGTAATAGTATGGTATCGAAGAAATGCGTCCGCTACGAGGTGCGACCTCAACTGGCCTGAGACCGCTCCTGTTTTAGCCACCTTATTCCAACTCACGAGAGTTGGGTCCACGTAACATAACACAAGAACGTTGCCACCATCCTACTTCATTCTGGAATCTTCACCGCGTACACGGTTGTCAAAGTGGTTTTCGGTATCGACAAAGAGTATGCCCATATCCAATCCCGGTCTCTTTGCCAACCAATCGTTATTATAACCCGTGATTATAACTTTAAAATAATATTTATACTTCAAAATAAAATATCATTTCAATCCAAATCTTTAACAAAATAAAGATTAAATCATTTCCAAACCATTTCAATATATCAACATACCATATCTTTCAAATTCAAATATTTATCAAAATAAATATCAAGTCATTTCCAACATTTCAATATATTAAATTATCATATCCTTTCAAACTTCCTTTCAAATCATTTTAATACATTAAAATATCATATCCTTCAAAACTTCATTTTTACATCGTTTTAATATCAAAGTATCATATCTTTCAGAACTTCATTTTCAAATCATTTTAATATCAAAATATCCTATCTTTCAAACTTTATTTTCAAATCATTTTAATATCAAAATATCATATCTTTCAAAACTTCATTTTCAAATCATTTTAATATCAAAATATCGTATCTTTCACAACTTCATTTTCAAATCATTTTAATATCAAAATATCATGTCTTTCAAAACTTCATTTTCAAATCATTTTAATATCAAAATATCTTATCTTTCAAAACTTCATTTTCAAATCATTTTAATATCAAAATATCATATCTTTCAAAACTTTATTTTCAAATCATTTTAGTATCAAAATATTGTATCTTTCAAAACTTTATTTCAAATTATCGTGTAAGTTCAAATCCAAATACTCAACTTTAAATGCCTTCTAAACTCAAGATAACGTTCATTTATTATCCTTTCAAATCACCTTTTAAAATGATTTATTTTCCAATTAAATTTTATTCATTTAAATCATTTAAAAATGGAGTTATTATTCTTTCAAGTCAAGTATTCAAATTTTAAAGTTTCAAGTCATTCTGAGGTCATTTACTAAGTCAAAACCCATAATTATTAAAATATCAGCCTTTTGTAGCATTTAGAAAAAGCTGTTATAAGTTATACTTGAAAATATTTTAATTCAGCAAAGACAGCACTTAAAAACTGCTGTTAAAACTCAGTTTTTGTTGAATTTTTAGTTAAAACAGCAAAGATAGCATTTCCAAAAATGCTGTAATAGCTCAGGTTTCAAAACCAGGGTTTTAATTCATTTCAGCAAAGACAGCAGCCCACTATAACATTTACAGAAACGCTATAATAAACCTGAGTTAAGTTTTTAGCCTATTAGTTCAACTACAGCAAGTACAGCATCTCAGAACTGCTGTAATAGCCTCTTTTATTCAGTTTTAGTTCATTTACAGAAACCATAGCATTTCTGAATGCTATTAAAACTGATTTTCAGATTTTAGTGTATTTCCAGCAATTAATAAACTTCATTTTAAACCCTTTAAACAATGTCAAAAACATATTTTAAAATTTAAAAATGTTTATTAACATATTATTTTTATACAATAAATTTCTTATAATTAAATCCAATTTCACCAAATTACTTAATAAATTCAAGTGTAAAAGTTTCCAATTCTTCACATTTTTAAATAAACAACTTAACACTTAAATTTTCTCCATTTTATTTTTCAAATCAGATTTAATTTCCATTTTATTTATATGACTAATTTTTTTTATTTAACAAAAATTCAAATTTTCCACTTAAGTTATATTTTCAGAATTCAATGTAACTATTCATTTTTCCAACATCGTTAACTTATAGAAAATTCTAAATTTCTTTATTTAATATTTAGAAATCCAATTTAAATCAATTTTCATATATGTACACTTTTAAAATTACTTAAAATTTCAGAAAATTTTATAAAAATAACCACGGGCCTGTATATAGTTTTCTAACCTAGGTCAAGTGATACAGATATATATCATTTCAATCCGCAGTTTACAAATAAAATCCGGGTTCTATCATTTCAAACCAGCAGTCACAAGGCAAAAATAAATAATTAAAAACCGTTCAATCCTATCATTTCAGCCCATAATGATTTTTTCCTATTCTAAAGTCCGTTCGGGTATGTATCATTTCAACCCATAGTGATTTCTAATCTAACAGGGAACTTGCAGTGTGATAAACAGATATAAATGATCAGTTTAATAATATACAATAGTAATAGGTGATATGACATGTAATTTAACAGGTTTAACATCATACATAAATAATCACAAGTTGTTATAGCATCATTTATAATTCTACACATTCAAATGTCGTCGCTTCACAATTGCATAAGTATATAGTGTCGTGTGAGATTTACTCACCTCTAAATGCTGGAGATTGCAAAACCAATAACACAACGGAATCAAAAGCTAACTGACAAGACTACGGACTTTGAGTGGACGAGATCCAATGCTACAACTCTTGTATTACAACCCAAACAAAATCCAAACAATTTATAAATACAATACCATATTGAAATGAAATAACTTTTAAATAAAAAGAGATATGAATACACAATCTTTTTCCTTGCTTTCTCATATGCTATGCATGGCCTAGGGATGTCATAAGGTCGGGTTTTGACAAGGTTTGGCTTGGGTGCAAGCCTAGGAATGCACGGCCTAAGGCCTAAATGATGGAGGAGGTTACAACACGGAAATGTGAAGAGTTTTAGGCAATATAGTGGTTTTTGGTCATCAAAGTGGTTTGGCCATGGAGAGTGGGCTCGGCCTGAGGGTGCACCATGACTAAACAATGGCTGGAGGGGTATGTGGTGGTTAGATCAGAGGTGGTGGCGGCGGCTATGGTGGTGGTTAGGGTGGTGGTAGAAGTGGATGAGCCAGTAGTGGTCAAATAACATGTTTTTATGGCTTTAGGTTGGATTTTGAGGGGTTTGGTCACCATGGAGTGCACGGCTATGTCAAGATCAGAGGAGTAGCAGGTGGTGATGGCAGAGAAGATGTGTAGGAGGTGATGGCCGTGGCTATGGAGAAGTGGCCTATCAAAATACATGAGAAAACAAGACAAATATTCATAGAAAGTAAGAAAAAAGGAGACGTAGTCATTACCAAATTTCTTCTAGCCGTGAATAAGAATGAAGGAAATAATTTTTTTTGCACGAAAAGTAAATGAGATACATGGCTAAGAACAAAATTTGCATGGCCAAAGAAGAAATTAATGAGGAGTTATGAAATTGAGAAGTTTAGAAAGTGAAAAGTCAAAATAAAAGGAAGAGTCTTTGCCTCATCAAATTTCTATTTCTTTTAAAATAAATAAAACAAAAATATTTCAGAAAATACTTTTAAAACCAAAATATATACAATACATGTTATTTACCCATATAAACATAAATTATAACATTACAAGACCAATAAAATATTATTTATATAAATTAAAATAAAAAGTTTTGTTAAATACAGCAAATTTCACACAATAGTTAAAAAGACATAACTTTCACATTATAAATCAGATTTCAACGTAACGAAAAGCAGTGTTCTAAATTTTTATTTACTTTCATAATGAAAGATAAAATTCAAATTTTCAAACCTTCAAATTTTTAAATTTAAAAGTCAAAGTTGACCATATTGACCAAAATGCATTTTTTGGAAAATATTCTTTTTAGTCATATTTAGAATTCTAATTCACACCAAAAATCAAAATTTATATTTAAAATACAAAATTTATCCATTTAATAAATCAAATAAAGTTTTTCAATCAAAAATTCAAATTAAAATAGTTAAAATATAAAATAAAATAATCACAAAATACAGGGTTGTTACACAATTAAAATAATCTGATTTGAAAAGATAACTTCTATATACAATGGAATTATGGTTTGAAACTAGTTCCATTGAGTATAAAAATATAGAAAACATATATTTCGATAAATTGGATGACCTACTTTCGTTTCGGGAAAGAAATGGGCTTTACGGGTTTGCGTAATTGTTTCGACCAATTCGATTTGTCCATTTATTCTTATCTATCTTTGTCCGTATAAATAGATTTCTTCTGAAATCCTAGCAGTCTTTTCTTATTTCTATATGTATTATTATCTGCTCCATTCCTTCCTCCTCAATGACAGAAACCCTAAATCCTAATTCCAAATCCTAATTACTATTTCAATATCTAAACTCCTCAAACCATAGCAAATTATATATCGTTGGAAAGCTCTTAACGAGCGCAATCTACTGTAGCAATTCATTTCATTTGACCCTAATTGATGATTTATTCTCAATCGTTCATCCTAGGGTTTTCAATCCAACAGTGGACCATTAATTTTATGACAATCGGGAGATGCAATGTTGTAGAGATCGACAAGCAGCACTCATCTGTATGATTCGTTCTTGTCAAAGGTTGCGCGAGCTCGGCAAGCTGGTGGTCGTACGAGCTTGGAAGGGAGACACCTGACCATAGGGAAGGCATTTGATCGAAGCATAGGCGATCGTGGCGCATGCGGCAAGGCGTGGATGGTGACGGCTGGACTTGAGATGGTCACTTTCGGGCTGTAGCGTGCTGAGCTAGGGCTTTAGAGATAAGTATATTTACCAGATTTCCCTTGTTTTAATTTTATTTAAATTTTAAATTTAAATCGTTCCAATCTCCATAGCTTTTTCTTGAGCTTGGGTTTGGGCGTAGTTTCTTTCGTTGCCATCGTATCGGAATTACGGACAATATGAAAGTTGTTTGGCTGCATTCTGAGACCGTTAGATTTTTGGGTCTTAGTTGGATTTTCAATCGACTAGAAATTAAAGGTGGATGATTTAACCCGTTCACAAATACTAAATCATCTTATGTTCATTAAATTAAATTTATAATGTGATTAGAAATTTAGGGATGGCTGTTTGGTATATTTAAATTGTCATTCAAATTTAGTTTGAATTTATATTGAACTTAATTACCATTTGAATTAATATTTGAATTGAATTGCTAGTTGAATACCTGATAATCATAACCAGTTAATTGTTATGATTTATTGGTCGATTTGAGTGATGCTTGTGATGGATGTTTAATTGTTGACATTTTGAATGATTTGATGTTTTTTTATTTTATATATTGTTATCACACTATAAGTTCCCTTAGTTATTGTTAGAAAAATCACTATGGGTTGAAATGATACATACCCGAAAGATCTTTTAGATTAGGAAAAAATCGTTATAGGTTGAAATTATAAACTCGAGCGATTTTATAGATTTAGAAATTTGTGACTTGAGATATGGGTTGAAAAGATATATATCCAGAAATTTAAATTTATTACAGGTTAAAACGATATATACCCGTATCACTTGACCATAGGATAGAAAATTATATACAGACATCGGATTGGTTAAATTAAATAGTTTTAAAATCTTGAATTTGGATTTTTGATTAAATGTTATTATTTTAAAGGAAATAAATTATAGATTTATATGAATTTAATTATTTTTCTAATTCAAACTTTGAAAGTTGAAATTGAAATGGTTAAAAAGGAATTGTTTAAGAATTAAACTGGGAATGTAAGTTAAAATCGATATATGACTTTAATTCAGAAATTTGAATTATTTTGAAAGGTTTGGATCTTAAAATTTAATAATGAAGTTAAATTTGATTTAAGTGGTTTAAATAAGTAAACTGAAATTGATATGAGTTGAAATGGTTTTAAATAAGAATGGAATTGAATTTAAATCATTGATTTGGCTTGTTGAATCGAAATTGAAGTTAAAATGAATGTTTTGGAAATTGAAGTTATTTCGAATTAAAAGTGAAATCACATCGATTTGGAACTAAATTCAAACTGGGTCATTTGAATTGAAAGATTAAAATTGAGTTTTGTTGATTTGAAATCTGGTTATGGTCCAGATTAGTTGAAATGGAAGAAATAGTTTGATTTGATACTATTTTCAAAATAAAATTATTTTAATATAAACTGTTTAAATATCTATTATTTTAAAATTCAGATTATTTAGACTTTCAAAACTATTTACTATATAAATCATTTCCAATAATCAAACCATTATATATTAAACTATTTTAACTGTTTTAGAATCCTTAAACTATTTTAAACTATTAAAACTATTTTAAACTACTTTAAACTAAACTACTGTAAACTATTTCAAACCATTAAAACTATTTGAAACTATTTAAAAAAAATTAAACTATTAAACTATTTTAAAATAATAAAAACTATTTTAAACTATTTTAAAACTATTTTAAACTGTTTTAAACTGTTTAAACTATTTATGATTATCCAAACTATTTTCTCAAATTCCAACCGTGCAAGGTTGAATTGTTTATACTTAAATCCTTGATTTAAAGGCAAATATGGTTAAATGATGTTATCACCTATGTTGGAATTTGAAATGATATTTTCTAGTGAAATGACATATTTTGAGTAAATACAATGGTTTTAAAATGAGGGATATTTTGAATTGAATATGATATTTTGATATCAATTATGAATCAGTTTCGGAAATGTAAAAGAACCAAACGGTGTGAAATAAGCGTTTGATTGTTAAAGAGACTAGAATTGGATATTGTCATATTCTCTGCCAATACCGAAACCCACTTTAACAACTGTGCACATGGTGGAGAATCCAAAATAAAGTATGATGGTTTGGCGAACGCTACTGTATGAGGTATGAACGCAACCCTAACCCCCTCGGGTCAGCTTGATATGACTAAGACAGGAGCTATACCGGGCCAAGTGAGGTCGCTCCTCCGATCGGGCATATTTCTTCGATACCATATCTGTTACTTTATGGTTGATTTAGTGGCCACTCTTTGATTTGATTATGGGAATGTGTCTCCAGATGGGCGGCAGTAGCTCCTATGCGTTACCAATTGTCCGAGAGTGCAAAAGGTAGAATCCTACCCTGGCATTCCCTCGCATGCCTTGTCATATGCCTTATCGAGCTTGCTACGAGTTTGGTTTGTGTCATACACTATGGAGGGCCCTCTGATAGCCCTCCAGTTTATGAAGGAATTACGGTATTGTATAAATTACGATGCTTATATAAAAATGTGTTTAAGAAGATATGGCTAACGCCTTAACGCTTTTTTAATATTTTACTTTACTATAGACATACTATAATAGCGTGTTGTATTACATATGTAGATAGTTTAACAGATCCTTAGGTGATGGACTCATGAACATCTCTTAAGTTATTACATGCACATTAGACACTGGATAGGAGATGTAAATTCTCGTAAACATCTTCGAAGCTATTACGCTTATATTTACTTATCTTGATTTAACTTACATAAGATATTTTAGTTCTAACTCGAGTGCATTGTCTTTTCATTACGCTAGGGTCAGCCTGAGCATTTCAGTGTTGAAGACCTTATTTATGGAGGACAAAGACGAAGATTTAGTATATTATTACTAGTTATTATATTTATTTCACCGCGTCATGTTGTTCCATTGCGTTATTTATTTATTAATGTTGTATGTATAACTCCGATCTGTATTGTAAAGGTGTAATCAAATGTTATTTGTAAAATAGCTTCATGAACTGTTTATTTGATCATTATATTTTGTCATTCCGTTATGAGATTCTGTATTTTATTTTTCCTTTATTTCGTCTTATTTTCTTATTTACCCTAATAACACTCCTTCCTTTTGAATGGTTTGAGTTGACATGTGTGGTTTATTGTCGATTTAAACTGTCCAAAAGGGTAGGCCATTACATTTGGTATCAGAGCTTTGGTTCAGCAGCAACCTTAGCTTTGTGGGGGTATGAATCATTAGAGATAGGGTAGCAATGCCCTAGAATGAGTTTGTCTAAATGTATATATATGAGGGAGCGTAATTGTTAGTCTTATAAAATGGTTTTATATTGTGTTAATTTGTTCTGTTTAGTATTTATAAATTCTGGTCGGTACATAGGACACTATGGCACCGATAGGGATTTCTAAACAATTGATAGAACAGACCGACACAATATTGTTTTGAAATATAGGTAAATGAAACAATTTTACCTAGTATTATATTTTGTATAAAAAAGGATAGTTTTATAAATGGATATAGTTTTATATGATATGTTTGTTAGGAAGTGAAATTTTATAAATATTGGTTGTGAAATATAACTTACATATAAAGTATGAAATTTGAGAACTTATGTTTTAGGGTTTTGAAATTAGTTTTCAAAGATTTTGGAAGATAATATTAATATTAATTGGAAGCATTTTTGGATATAAATATTTTCAATGTGATTTGAAAGAAATGTTATAAAAGAATTTTAAAAGGGAATAAGTTCTGTACTCCCCTCTTTTGTCACTGGAAAATAATTTCGATGATGATCGCGACATCATCGACTTTCATTTTCGAGTTTCAAAGTGGGAAGATCGTTGTAGTAGTTTTACTACACATTTGTTTTGATAAACAAATCTTAGTTTTTGATTTACTAATATGATTGGATATATAAAAGCTATGAGAGTGTGTGCGTGCGTGTGTGTGGGTATTGTTTTAAATGATTTGAAATGGAACTTGGTATTTAGTTCTTAAATTTCTACAAATTAGGGATTTCAATTATTGCAGTGAATTGAAATCTTAACTATTTTAATAATTAGAATTCTAAAATGAAAAATAAAGAATTAGAAGCTAAGTGATTAATGAAACTATAAAGGAATTGGAAATTTGTAACTTGTAAATCAAAAGATATAAAAATTAAGAAGATGTAAATTGTTGAAAATTTTAGCTAACTAAACTAAATAAGATATATTATGTAACACTCAATTACATTCTAAAAACATATATAAAATTTACCTGAAATAGTTAAAAGGTTGAAACGTAAATATGAATATGTAATAGAATTTTATACAAGTAAAACTTAAGTAATGGAGTTATGTCTGTAAATAAGAATAAAGATGTTACAAAAATGTTATAAAATTAAGTTAATATTTCGCAATGCTAGTAATTAAATTAAATAGAAAAAGTGAATACTGTAAGTAAATGATTATAAACTTAAGTTGATGTTTGAAGTTGTTTATAATTGAAGTGAATAGTAAAAGTGAATACTATATTAAGTAAATGATTATAACTTCAGAAAATGATTGAAATGATTTAGAAATAGATTTAATATTCAATAATATTATATATAAAGAAATAAATTGAATTTAATTATAAGGAAACTTATATAATATTTCAAAAATATTGATTTATTGATGACTTCAGATATTGAATGTGTAATAATTTATGTAAGTAAATGAATGAAAAGGAAAAATGACACTGTATGAATGATGATGAAAGAAGAAAAGAAACCAAGTGAGAAAACTTAGGATAAGGTGTTAAATTCTTTGTTGTTTGGCTTTTGGGACGTTTAGGAAAAGATACTTCAATTCGTTTGAGGTTGTATGAATAATCTATTAAGTAATTATCTAACGCTGTTGAGCGTAAGGTACACTTGGTAGTTTATTCATCACCCTTATATGATGAAAAGTGTCTAAACCAGAACAAACCGTGAATTTGGTTGCTATTGATTGTTTGATAGTTTCCTTTGTTGCATATGATGATTGTACTTCTTTTATTTTGCATAATGATTGTGATATATGACATGTTAATTGTGATATATGACATAAATTTTACTCTTTTGGATTATATAAGTGAAATATAGGTTTATGAAAGCAATAACTACTGAATTTCGTTTCATAAATAAAGTTGCTTGCCCGACAAATAGGTACGTTTTCGGATTACGGTTTTGCAACGATATTTTACTGTTTTTCCATGGTTTGGAAAGTTTTGTTATTAAATATGATATATATATATATGTTGTAATTATTGATATTATTATTTTATTCGGACCTAACAGTGCAAAGGAGACTCTGCCAAAATTTTCCATTAAATTTAAGACTTGGAAATTTTCTATGAAAGTGAAAATATTTTCAAACTTTTATACGACTTGAATACAAAACATTTAATTGTTTATAAATTAATATATTAATATACTTAATTGTGTAAGTTTAAAGTGTTTATAAATTGATTATTTGAATAAAAATAAATCGGTTTCTTAATTCCTTCTTTTCATTTTCGATGACAAAAAGTTTTGATTGGTGGAGAGTGTAACGACCCGTATTTTTCGTTAATTAAAAATATTAAATTGAATAAAATTTTGAATTTCAATATTGGGAGAAATTAAAGTTTATGATTTATTAATGAGAAAAATAGTTAGAATATATTTTATACGTTGTTTGATTGTTATTGAGAACTATTTTTAATATAATTTCAACCAATTAAAGTAATTGTAAAGTTAATTTGGCTATAAATGTAAATAGGGAATTAAATTGATAATCAAGGGAATTAATGCAATTGAAATATTGTAATTAATATGGTAAAAGATGATACCTGTAGAATATTAGTATAATAAGATGTAAATTAATGTTAAATATATTCATAAGATAATAGTCGATTCACTAAAACGAGTGTAAATCGAAATAAAAGAAATTGATTGAAATCAAAATATAATTAACTGGGATTTCATTGCAGTTGTAATCGAACGTTGTAATTAGTGCAATATTTAATCTGACATGGAAAATTTATTTTAAAAGATTCTAAATTTATATGTCATCAAGAACGATAAATTTGTTAACTTTTAAATTTGAATTTAAAAGCGATTAAATCCATTTAATAATAATTTATTTAATTAACGTGAAAATTTACCGATTTGGCCACTGTCTCATATTTCGATGAAACCGGTTTCATCAAATCCATAATAGTAAATTATTATAGGATTTCAAGTTTCGTAGCGATCAGACTTATCGTTCGATTATACGGGCTCGAAACGCGTAGAAATCAATTTAATGAATTCAATTAAAATAATCTTATTTTAAAAGCCAACTTCTGTATACAATGGAATTAGGATTTGAAACTAGTTCCATTGAGTTTAAAAATGTCGGAAACATATATTTCGATATATTGGACGACCAACTTTCATTTTGGGAAAGAAACGGGCTTTATGGGTTCGTGTAATCGTTTCGACCAATTCGATCTGTCCATTCATTCTTATCAACCTTTGTCCATATAAATAGATTTCTTTTCTGAAATTCTAGCAACCTTTTCTTATTTCTTTAGGTATTATGATCTGCGCCATTTCTTCCTACTCAATGGCAGAAACCTTAATTCCCAATTCCAAGCCCTAATTTCAATTCGAAATCAAATTCAAAATCCAAACTCCTAAACTATAGCAAAAATTATATATCATTGGAATGCTCTTGACAAGCGCAATCTACTATGGCAATTTGTTTTTCGATTTGATGCATCGTTTGGCTAGAAATTAACGATTTATTCTCGACCGTTCATCCTAGGGTTTTCAATCCAACGGTGGATCGTCGATTTTACGACGATCGGGAGGTGCAATATCGTGGAGATCGACGAGCAGCACTCATCTGTCTGGTTCGTTCTTATCAAAGGTTGCCAGAATTGCTAGAATGGGCGTAGAAGTGGTGGAGGCGGCTCACTTTCAGGAGGGTTGGTAGTCACGTGAGCTCGGTGGGGGGACGCCTGGCCATGTGGGAAGCGTTGTTGGCATTCGATCGGAGCATAGGCGATCGTAGTGCGTGCGGCAAGGCATAGATGTTGGCGGCTAGACTTGAGATGGTCGCGTTCGAGCTGTAGCGTACTGAGCTAGGCTTTTTGAGAAAAGTATATTTACCAGATTGCCCTTATTTTAATTTAATTTAAATTTGAAATTTAAATTGTTCTAACCTCCATAACGTTTTCATATGAGCTTAGATTTGAGCGTGGTTTCTTACATTGCGTTCGTTTCGAAATTTCAGACAATATGGAACTGGTTTGGCTGCATTTTGATACTGTTAATTTGTTGGGCCTTAATTGGATTTTTAATCGACTAGAAATAAAAGGTGGATGATTTAACCCACTCACAAATGCTAAATCATCTTATGTTGGCTAAATTAAATTTATGATGTGGTTAGAAATTTACTGATGGCTGTTTGATATACTTAAAATGTCAATCAAATTTAGTTTGAATTTGTATTGAATTTAATTGCCATTTGAATTAGTATTGGTGTAACGTCCAGCCTTTTCGCACGCTTTAAATCGACACACGTGCCAATTCAAACCATATGAAAGGGCCGATTGTTATGGGGTAAATAAGAAAAATAAAGAAAGAAATAAAAACAAAACAGAATCTCACAACGGAAGGATAAAATATAATAATCAAATATACAGTTCATGAAACAGTTTTCAAAATATTTAATTTTACTTACAATATATATCAGAATTATACATACCATAGAATATCAATAATGCAGCGGAATACAATAGTGTAGTGGAACAATATAATATATATTAATAATAATACTGGAATCTTCGTCTTCGTCCTCCAGAAATAAAGTCTTCGATCCTGAAATGCTCGGACTGACCCGAGCGAATTGAAAAGACAAAACACTCGAGTCGGAACTAAAAGATCTTATGTAAGTTAAATCAATGGAAATAAATATGAGTGCAGTAACTCAAGAGATGCTCGAGATTCACATCTCCTAAGGATCCGTTAAACTATTTACTATGTAGTATATTTCGCTATTATAATAGTGTCTAATTGTAAAATAAACTTACTTTAAAATAGCGTTAAGGCTTTACATTTTCCACCTTAACACGAATAGTGTCAATAGTCTATACAGTGCCTGCATATCTCCTGATCGGGAGACTACAAAAAGACACTCTATAGGTACGACACAAATAGAAACTCGTAGAAGGCTCGGTATGGTAGGTGACACGGAACAACTAGGCAATGCCAGAGTAGATATACCAATTACGCTTCCGGGTCGGTGGAAACGCGTGGCCGCAGCTATCGCCCACCGCGGACAAACTCCCCCAAATCAAAGAAATCAAAAGTGAAGGAGGCCACCGAATCAATCCAAAGTCAGAGTATAGTATCGAAGGGAAGTGTCCGATCAGAGGTGCTACCTCATTAACCCGTCGATCGCTCCTATTTTAGCCACCTTATGCCAACTCACGGGAGTTGGACCACGTATTTACCGTATAGGAAACGCCGTCGGCAACCTACTTCATTCTGGAATCTCCACCGTGTACACGGTTGTTAAAGTGGTTTTCGGAGTTGGTAGAGAGTATAACAACTTTCGATCCCGGTCTCTTCAACAACCAAACGTTATTATAACACCGCGGTCTTATAAAAATAATTATACCTTAAAAACCAGAATAAAATATCTGTTTCAAAACCATATAAATACGATATCATCTCTATTTTAAAACCCCAATAAATGTGATATTAATTTTTTTTCCCAAATATTTCTTTCGAAAGATCATACCACTTTAAAATTTATAATATCTCGAAATCAACATTTGAATTATAACTTTTTAAAACATAATACTTCGAAATTCATAGCTTTAAAACCATAACTTCTAAAACTTGAATGGTTTGGATATTCAAACAGTATATAGAATAAAATATTTTTAATTTAAAATTACTTTATAAAATAGTTTACGCGACTTCACAATTTTTATTCATTTAAAATTTTAGGTCTGAACCCCATAAATTTAGATTCATTTTCAGTTTCAATAAAACACTTCGATTTCAATATATTCAAACTTTGAGTATTTAACAATTTCAAAACTAAGGTTGGAAATTCTATTCAACAATTTATTGTCGTATTATTTAGTTTTGAAATATTCACAAAATAAATCCATAAAATAAAACTCAAATTTCTAACAATTAAATATTTCCTTCAATTTATTTATACTAGACATATTCATTTAATTTATCTTGAATAAAAATCCAGTTATAAATATCATACCGTTAAAATTTCCAAGATTAATAAGTTTACACCAACTTGTGTAGTTTAACTTTTTAAATAATCTCAATTCCAAATAAATTTCCAATTTATTTTCCAATCTTAATTGATTTGAACCATTTAATTTAATTTCCAATCTTAATTTCCAATTTATTTTCCAATCTTAATTTCCAATTTATTTTCCAATCTTAATTTATTTTCCATTAATTTATTTTCCAATCTTAATTGATTGGAACGACGAATGAATTTCACTGATGCACTCCGCATCGTCCACTCTACAATACCCAGAAACGGTTCGTCGATCCGACAACGTTCATCGACGCGCGATGAACGTCCGAGGATAAATCTTTAATTTCAAAGCAAACGATAAGTCGAATTGAAAAACGAATTATACCAGCATATTACGCATTTCGCGAGATTCAACATATATATTTTTTTGAATTTTTCCGAGGACTTTGAAATTTTGGCTTTGATTTTGGATTGTAACTAGATCTTGGGTTTGCATCCATTGAAGAAGAAGACGAACTAATGAAATTTTAAGCGCAGATAAATGAGAATAGGCGGAGGCTAGGGTTTAGCAGGGTATTTATAGGCAAAGTTGGAATAGACAGATAGATCCGAATTATAAACGTGCAAACCGATAATTGGCCCAAAAAGCTCGTTCTGACTCCGGAACGAAATTGGGTCAACCCATATATCAAAATAGATGTTTTAAAATATTCTGAACGCGATGGACAAAGTTTCAGGTCCAAATTGCATCGTATGAAGAAGTTATGCTGAAAAAAATATTTTTCAAATTAGTTTTAATTGATTTCAATTGCATAAATTTCAAGGCGTTTCGAGTCCGTACGATCAACCGACAAGTCCGATCGCTACGAAACTTGAAACATTATTATAATTCACCGTTACGGATCCGATTAAACTGGTTTCGTCGAAATTCGAGTCAGTGGCCAAAACGACTATTTTTATATTAGTTAAATTAATTTACATTACTTGATTAAATCAAATTTTAAATTCCAATTATAAAATTTGTAAATGTTATCACCTTTATATTTCTCAAACATTTACAATGATTTAAACAAATTTAAATGTCAATTTAGCGAAGATTGATTTATAAATTCCAATATAAATCCTCAATTTCCTTAAATTTAAAATTATAAATAAAATTTCCAATAATTCTTATTAAATTCACTTTTCATTCTATTAATTAATTCATCGTTATCAAAAGGATGAAATTTATATTAGTTCACGATTGTTTACATTTATTTACTTAGATTTCATCTACATATCCATTTATGCAAATATTTAATTATTAATTTTCATTTTAATTTCAATGAATCATATTACTGTAATTTAAATTCCAATAAATAAATAAGTGTTGATTCCCATTCTTTTTATTCAACAATCATTATTCTATTGTTCAATTCACTATTCTTAAACGGATAAAACTTTACATTGAATTTACAAACTATTACCATAATATTCTTACATTCCATCTAACTTTCTATTAACGTAAAAATTAAGTGTTAAATTTCATTTATTTGCCATAAATTCAATTATTGAATTATACTCCAATTAAATAAAAATCTTACTTTCCATTCCTTTAAACTCAGTCAATTGTCATGTCCTACACAGAATTTTATTTCAGTTTCCGACCATTAAATTCATTTATTATTGATTTCATTACCATTAAATAAAAGTTTATTCCAACATTTGATTTGATTCAACTGCCGTCTTTACTAGGTCCATTATTACTTAATAAACCTAGTTACATTTAGTTTTATAACCCATTACATCAATATCCCTATATACATCTTAGATTTGTTGAAATGGCTGTATTTCAAAATGTGAAATCTTGTCTATTACCCTTATTAATTAAGGTTTTAAAACAAATAGATAATATTTCCTTAGTCCAAGCCTTTTTTGCCAATTATTTACCTTATAAATAAATTCATGTTTATTAAGTTTACATTCGCACTTTTAATATTTTAACCATTATAAAAGAAATGTTTATCCTCAACAACAATCATTATGATAAATTATCTAACGTTGATTTGTATAAACTTTCCATTTATTACGTATTATTTTATCAATTGATAAAGTTTTAAATTTATTTCCCAAATCTACTACCTTAAATCAATTAAAACTTCACAATTGTTTAAATCAATTGGGATTACCCTTCATTTATTATAAATCAACTTGTTCTAACCTTATTACCTAAATTTCGTTCAGTTTCTATTCAATATATATTACATGCATTAACACGTTTCCTAAATTTAAAATCAAATACCGTTCACAATGTTTTATTACTTAAATCAATTTAATACTTACCTCTAATTTCTCATATTCAATTTATATGCATGTATAAACCTTTCACTACTTCAGTCCTTAGAAATTTATTCAAATTACAGTCTCTTGCAATAACTCATTTATTAGAAGTTTGCATACCAATAAATTAGGTTCCAATAAATAGGATTTCATTTAATTCAACCTTTTTAATTAAGTCTATTTTAATCAATATAATATTTAATTGGTAAATTCTTAACATTTACTGCATTACAAATTATAACAATTATATTCCTTTATAAATTTCTTTCCAAAATCTTATAAATATGGAAAATTTAATTACCGAAATTCACGGGTCGTTACACTCTCCCCCACTCAAAACTTTTCATCCCCGAAAAGGAAAAGAAGAATTTAGAAATCAATATATCGTATTCAAACATTAACTTTATAACCAATTAAATTTATAAAATTAATTAATTTAGATAAAATATACCACTTTATAACCATTAAATCTTTTTATACTTAAATTTATAAAGTTTGGAAATCATTTTCAAAAGTTTTCTATTCCCAAAATTTTCGAAAAATTTCGACACAGTCTCCTTTGTACGGGAAGGCTCCGGAAAAAAATATAATATCAATTATAATAATATAAAACATATATTTTCCAAAATAATATATATCCCAACTCGAGAAAATAATATAATAGCGCTATAAAACGAAATCTGAAAACGTACCTATTTGTCGGGCAATAACGCTTATTTTATGGAACCAAAAGCAGTAGTAATTGCTTCCATAACCTGCATTTCACTTATATAATCTAAAAGGATTAACACTATGTAAATGAAATATTAAAGTTGTTTCAACCATAAACAAACAAATCAATACAATCCAACAACTACTAGCAACAAGGCATACAACCATCACATAAAATTTACACAAATCAAACATTCATTCATATCAAACGAACAATTTGTTGTTCGGGTTCAAACTTTAAATTGTACGGAAAGAAAACAAACTACTAAGCGTACCCTTCACTCAACAGTCTTAGGTGACACTACATAGATTATTCATACCTTCCAAACAGATTTAAAGTATCCTTGCCCAAACAACCATAAACCAAAACAAACAACAATTTCCACAACAAATCAAGTTTACTTATTATAATTTCATTTCATACATTAGTTGTTTGATTTCTTTTTATTTATATAATGGTTTATCCTTTTTTATTTTCATTTATTTCCTACAGTTTCATTCATTTATTTATTTGCATTACATTCATTTTTCAAATTTCATTTACTTATTTAGCGCTTACATTTCTATTATATTAAATTTTATAAATACTTCAATATTAACTTAAGTTTATAACTATATAACATCAATTACTTATTTATTAAGGTGATTCATTTTTTTCCACTCTTAATATTATTGTTATCGTGTTCATCTCTCCATTTATTTTATTATAAATAACTTCAATCCTTCTTAAACTTAATTTCATTTCTTTATAACTGTTCTACTATATTAAATTAGTGGCCTTTCACTCATAACTTAGACTTATAACAATTATAACATTAGATTCTTATTAATAACAGCAATTTATTGAACACTTCATTACATGCTCCTATTTGTACAATTTCAGTTACATTTTCTTTTCAACTTTTAATATTTGGTAAGTTATATATGTTTATAAGGATATAATTGAAAGTTATACAAGTTTATTCCTATTTCTTTTAATTAATTTAATGTTCAATAATAATATCCTTGTTTTATATGTTACACATTTCAATTTCTTTAAATTTACATTTATAACTTAGCATTAAATTTCTTATTTTAATTAAAGGTTTCAATTATTAATTACTTACGTTCCATTTCACTACACTTAATTGAATCTATTAATTAACGAAACTTAAGGATTAAATACCGGGTTTTATTTGAAATCCTATTAAAATAGTAGATAAACGTATATACTTACAACTTATATATATCCAATTATTTTCAAAACAAAATAAAAATATGTACTTGATTATCAAAATAAATCTGCAGTAAAATTACTACAGTGGCCTTCCCACTTCGAAACTCGAAAATGAATGTCGATGATGCGTGCACTCATCATCGAAATTATTTTCCAGCGACAGAGAGGGGAGTACATAACTTATTTCTTTTTCCAAAATTTCTTTAAAATAATTCTTCCAAATTATTTTGAAATTTTATATCCGAAAATACTTATAACAATATTATTATATTCCAAAATTATTCAAAAGAAATTTTCAAAACCCCGGAACTTAAGTTCTAAATTTCTTCAACTTTATTTCAACTCTTTTTATATTTTCATTACCTAACAACCAATATATAGCAACCAAATATATATATATATATATATATCATTTAAAAATTTTATTTTATATATAGAAAATATAATTGGCAAAATTATTTCATTTACCTATATTAAAACCAAATATTTTGTCGGTCTGTCCTATTAAGTGTTTAGAAATCTCTATTGATGTCATAGCATCCCATGCACCAACCAAAATTTAGAAATACAAAACGGAACAAAGCAACACAATATCAAAACCTTTTATAACACTAACAAATACGCTCTCTCATATATACACTCAGCGACTCTCATAGGGTATTACTACCCTATTAGTAAAGAGTCAGACCCCACAAAGCTAAGGTTTTTCGCTAAACCAAAGCTCTGATACCAGATGTAACGTCCAGCCTTTCCGCACGCTTTAAATTGAGACACGTGCCAATTCAAACCATACGGAAGGGAGGATTGTTACAGGGTAAATAAGAAAAATAGAGAAAGAAATAAAAACGAAGCAGAATCTCACAGCGAAAGGATAAAATATAATAATCAAATATACAGTTCATGAAACAGTTTTCAAAATATTTAATTTTACTTACAATATATATCAGAGTTATACATACCATAGAATATCAATAATGCAGCGGAATACAATAGTGTAGTGGAACAATATAATATATATTAATAATAATACTGGAATCTTTGTCTTCGTCCTCCAGAAATAAAGTCTTCGATCCTGAAATGTTCGAACTGACCCGAGCGAATTGAAAAGACAAAACACTCGAGTCGAAACTAAAAGATCTTATATAAGTTAAATCAGCGGAAATAAATATGAGTGCAGTAACTCAAGAGATGCTCGGGATTCACATCTCCTAAGGATCCGTTAAACTATTTACTATGTAGTATATTTCGCTATTATAATAGTGTCTAATTGTAAAATCGACTTACTTTAAAATAGCGTTAAGGCTTTTCATTTTCCACCTTAACATGAATAGTGCCAATAGTCTATACAGTGTCTGCATATTTCCTGATCGGGAGACTACGAGAAGACACTACATAGGTACGACACAAATAGAAACTCGTAGAAGGCTCGGTATGGTAGGTGACACGGCACAACTAGGCAATGCCAGGGTAGATATACCAATTACGCTTCCAGGTCAGTGGGAACGCGTAGCCGCAGCTACCGCCCACCTCGGACAAACTCCCCCAAATCAAAGAAATCAGAAGTGAAGGTGGCCACCGAATCAATCCAAAGTCAGAGTATAGTATCGAAGGAAAGTGTCCGATCAGAGGTGCTACCACATTAACCCGTCGATCGCTCCTGGTTTAGCCACCTTATGCCAACTCATGGGAGTTGGGTCCACGCATTTATCTTACAGGAAACACCGTCACCAACCTACTTCATTCTGGAATCTCCACCGTGTACACGATTGTTAAAGTGGTTTTCGGAGTTGGCAGATAGTATGACAACTTCCGATCCCGGTCTCTTCAACAACAAAACGTTATTATAACACCGCGGTCTTTTAAAAATAATTATACCTTAAAAACCAGAATAAAATATCCGTTTCAAAAACATATAAATACGATATCATCTCTATTTTAAAACCCAAATAAATGTGATATCATTTTTTTTCCAAATATTTCTTTCGAAAGATCATACCACTTTAAAATTTATAATATCTCGAAATCAACATTTGAATTATAACTTTTTAAAACATAATACTTCGAAATTCATAGCTTTAAAACCATAACTTCTAAAACTTGAATGGTTTGGATATTCAAACAGTATATAGAATAAAATAGTTTGAATTTAAAATTACTTTATAAAATAATTTCCGCGACTTCACAATTTTTATTCATTTAAAATTTTAGGTCTTAACCCCATAAATTTAGATTCACTTTCAGTTTCAATAAAACACTTCGATTTCAATATATTCGAACTTTGAGTATTTAACAATTTCAAAATTAAGGTTGGAAATTCTATTCAACAATTTATTGTCCTATTATTTAGTTTTGAAATATTCACAAAATAAATCCATAAAATAAAACTCAAATTTCTAACATTTAAATATTTCCTTTAATTTATTTATACTGGACATGTTCATTTAATTTATATTGAATAAAAATCCAGTTATAAATATCATACCTTTAAAATTTCCAAGATTAATAAGTTTACACCAACTTGTGTAGTTTATCTTTTTAAATAAGCTCAATTCCAAATAAATTTCCAATTTATTTTCCAATCTTAATTGATTTGAACCATTTAAAACTCTATATATATATAATATATTAAACCTGTACTTAATCATGTAATATAAATTATTAAACTCCATTATTCAACTTATTTATTTTCATTTAACAAATTCATACATAGCTTAAATTCAATAATTTAACTATATATGTATATATATAAAATAAGATTTTATATAAGATCAAAAATTAATATTTATTAAACCTTATCCTATCCAAACCATAGAAATCATTTCCAAAATATTTATATATGTATAGACCGATGGTGTCTGTATATAATTTTCTACCCTATGGTCAAGTGATACAAATATATATCATTTCAATCCGTAATTTAAATAAAAATTATGGTTATATATCATTTCAAACCGCAATCCTGAATGAAATGAAATGCATAACAACTTGCTGTCAATATAAATAAACATCCATTCATCCATCAAAATCATACATCCATTTATTACAATCAACATCCAAATTCAAACAATACATCAAATATAACAGGTGATAAATAACTGGTATCAACTATCAGTTTATACTCAAAAATAAATTATAATTGTTTAACTGGTAGTTTATATGCAATAAAAATAAATATAAATTTAACTGGCAGTTAATATACGATAAAATAATAAATAACAATTTAATTAAATAAATGCAATTAACTGAGATGGTGATTAAAAATAGGCCAAACAAACATAAATAAATTTCAAATCACATCATATATTAATTTAACAACATAAGAAATTTTAAAAGTTGTGAGTGGGTTAAAACACCCACCTTTTGAATTTAAATTGAATTTAAATCCAATTTAAACACAAAAATTTGACTCTCTCAGAATTCGTCCAAACCAGCGTTGTCAAGTCCGAAATTTTAATATGATCCTAACAAAAGAAACTGCGCGTAAATCGGATATCGTATGCAAAAGTTATGACGATTAATGCGATTGAAAACATTTCAAAAAAATAAAGAAGTGAACACAATTTCAACTCACCCCAAGTATGCCACGTCACAAAACTTATCTTCCAGAAAGCCTTCTCATGCGAAAGACTCCAGCAACCCAACGCACGAAAACAAACCCACTGAACGCACGCAACACAGCCTCGGCCGCCTCCAAATGATCGCCCTGACCATCCTTCCTGACGCCGTCGATCCACCTCCTGCTTCCCCTGACCCACACGCGCCCCCAAACGGGTCTTCCAGTCGCCCAAAAATCCAGTAGCCGCCGCCTCCCTTTTGACCTAATCGAATTAAATCGACACATCCGACCGTTGAAACGACGAACGAATTTCACAGATGCACTCCGCATCGTCCACTCTACAATACCCAGAAACGGTTCGTCGATCCGACAACGTTCATCGACGCGCGATGAACGGCCGAGGATAAATCTTTAATTTCATAGCAAACGATAAGTCGAATTGAAAAAAGAATTGCACTAGCATATTACACATTTCGAGAGATTCAACATATATTTTTTTTGAATTTTTCTGAGGAATTTGAATTTTTGGCTTTGATTTTGGATTGTAACTAGATCTAGGGTTTGCATCCATTGAAGAAGAAGACGAACTGATGAAATTTTACGCGCAGATAAATGAGAATAGGCGGAGGCTAGGGTTTAGCAGGGTATTTATAGGCAAAGTTGGAATAGACAGATATATCCGAATTATAAACGTGCAAACCGATAATTGGCCCAAAAAGCTCGTTCTGACTCCGAAACGAAATTGGGTCAACTCATATATCAAAATAGATGTTTTAAAATATTCTGAATGCGATGGAAAAAGTTTCAGGTCCAAATTGCATCGTATGAAGAGGTTATGCTAAAAATAATATTTTCCAAATTGATTTTAATTGCATAAATTTCAAGGCGTTTCGAGTCCGTACGATAAATCGACAAGTCCGATCGCTACGAAACTTGAAACATTATTAGTATTCACCGTTATGGATCCGATGAAACTAGTTTCGTCGAAATCCGAGTCAGTGGCCAAAATGGCTATTTTTATATTAATTAAATTAATTTACAATTAATTGATTAAATCAAATTTTAAATTCCAATTCTAAAATTTGTAAATTTTATCACCTTTATATTTCTCAAACATTTACAATGATTTAAACAAATTTAAATGTCAATTTAGCGAAGATTGATTTATAAATTCCAACATAAATCCTCAATTTCCTTAAATTTAAAATTATAAATAAAATTTCCAATAATTCTTATTAAATTCACTTTTCATTCTATTATCTAATTCATCATTATCAAAAGGATGCAATTTACATTAGTTCACGATTGTTTACATTTATTTACTTAGATTTCATCTACATATCCATTTATGCTAATATTTAAATATTAATTTTCATTTTAATTTCAATGAATCATATTACTGTAATTTAAATTCCAATAAATAAATAAGTGTTGATTCCCATTCTTTTTATTCAACAATCATTATTCTATTGTTCAATTCACTATTCTTAAACGGACAAAACTTTACATTGAATTTACAAACTATTACCATAATATTCTTACATTCCATCTAACTTTCTATTAACGTAAAAATTAAGTGTTAAATTTCATTTATTTTCCATAAATTCAATTATTCAATTATACTCCAATTAAATAAAAATCTTACTTTCCATTCCTTTAATCTCAGTCAATTGTCATATCCTACATAGAATTTTATTTCAGTTACCGACCGTTAAATTCATTTATTATTGATTTCATTACCATTAAATAAAAGTTTATTCCAACATTTGATTTGATTCAATTGCCGTCTTTACTAGGTCCATTATTACTTAATAAACCTAGTTACATTTAGTTTTATAACCCATTACATCAATATCCCTATATACATCTTAGATTTGTTTAAATGGCTGTATTTCAAAATGTGAAATCTTGTCTATTACCCTTATTAATTAAGGTTTTAAAACAAATAAATAATATTTCCTTAGTCCAAGCCGTTTTTTGCCAATTATTTACCTTATAAATAAATTCATGTTTATTAAGTTTACATTCGCACTTTTAATATTTTAACCATTATAAAAGAAATGTTTATCCTCAACAACAATCATTATGATAAATCATCTAACGTTGATTTGTATAAACTTTCCATTTATTACGTATTATTTTATCAATTGATAAAGTTTTAAATCTATTTCCCAAATTTACTACCTTAAATCAATTAAAACTTCACAATTGTTCAAATCAATTGGGATTACCCTTCATTTATTATAAATCAACTTGTTCTAACCTTATTACCTAAATTTTCGTTCAGTTTCTATTTAATATATATTACATGCATTAACACGGTTCCTAAATTTAAAATCAAATACCGTTCACAATGTTTTGTTACTTAAATCAATTTAATACTTACCTCTAATTTCTCATATTCAATTTATATGCAGGTATAAACCTTTCACTACTTCAGTCCTTCGAAATTTATTCAAATTACAATCTCTTGCAATAACTCATTTATTAGAAATTTGCATACCAATAAATTAGGTTCCAATAAATAGGATTTCATTTAATTCAACCTTTTTAATTAAGTCCATTTTAATCAATATAATATTTAATAGGTAAATTCTTAACATTTACCGCATTACAAATTATAACAATTATATTTCTTTATAAATTTCTTTTCAAAATCTTATAAATATGGCAAATTTAATTACCGAAATTCATGGGTCGTTACAATTGGAATTGAATTGCTAGTTATGTACCTGATAATGGTAACGGTTAATTGTTGTGATTTATTGGTCGATTTGAATAATGATTGTGATGGATGTTTAATTATTGACATTTTGAATGATTTGATGTTATGTTTATCTTATATGTTGTTATCACACTGCAAGTTCCTTTAGGTACTGTTTGGAAAATCACTATGGGTTGAAATGATACATACCTGAACGATCTTATGATTAGAAAAAAATCATTATAGGTTGAAATTACAAAGCCGAGCGATTTTATGGATTTTGAAAATTGTGATTCGTGGTACGGGTTGAAATGATATATATCCGCAAAATTAAAATTTATTGCGGGTTGAAATGATATATGTCTTTGTCACTTGACCATAGGGTAGAAAATTATATACGGACACTGGATTGGTTAAATTAAATGTTTTTAAAATCTTAAATTTGGATTTTTGATTAAATGTTATTGCTTTAAAGGAAATAAATTATAGATTTATATGAATTTGATTATTTTTCTAATTCAAGCTTTGAAAGTTGAAGTTGAAATGGTTGAAAAGGAATTGTTAAGAATTAAATTGGGAACGTAAAGTTAAAATCGATATATGACTTTAATCCGAAAATTTGAATTATTTTGAAAGATTTGGATCTTATAATCTAATAATGAAGTTAAATTTGATTTAAGTGGTTTAAATAAGTAAAGTAAAATTGGGCTTGAAATTGATATGAGTTGAAATGGTTTTAAGTAAGAATGGAATTGAATTTTAATCATTGATTTGGCTTTGTTGAATCGAAATTGAAGTTAAAATGAATGTTATGGAAATTGAAGTTATTAAGAATCGAAATTGAAATCACATCGATTTGGAACTAATTTGAAACTGAGTTGCTGAATTGATAGATTAAAATTGAGCTTTGTTGATTTGAAATCTGGATTCGTTGAAATAGAAGAAACGGTTTGATTTGATACTATTTTCAAAATAAAATATTTTAATATAAACTGTTTAAAAATCTATTATTTTAAAATTCAAATTATTTAGATTTTCAAAACAATTTATTATATAAACCATTTCCAATAATCAAACCATTTTATATCAAACTATTTTAACCATTTTAAAATCCTTAAACTATTTAAACCATTAAAACTATTTTAAACTACTTTAAACTATTAAAACTACTTTAAACTATTTTAAACCATCAAAACTATTTTAAACTATTAAACTATTTTAAAAATTTAAACTATTTTAAACTATTTTAACTACTTTAAACTATTTAAATCATTTATGACTATCCAAACTATTTTCTCAAATTCAAACTATGCAAGGTTGAATTGTTTATACTTAAATCCTTGATTTAAGGGAAAATATGGTTAAATGATGTTATAACATACATTGGAGTTTGAAATGATATTTTCTAGTGAAATGACATAATTTGAGTAAATATGATGGCTTTGAAATGTGGGATATTTTGAATTGAATATGATTTTTTGAGGTGGGATATTTTGAATTGAATATGATATTTTGATATCAATTATGAACTGGCTTTGAAAATGTAAAAGAACCAACCGGTGTGAAATAAGCATTTGGTTGTTAAAGAGAGCGGGATCGAATATTGTCATACTCTCTGCCAATACTGAATACCACTTTAACAACTGTGCATATGGTGGAGAATCCAGAATGTAGTAGGATGGTTTGGTGAACGCTACTGCATGAGGTATGAACACAGCCCCGACCCCCACGGGTCAGCTTGATATGACTAAATGAGGAGCTATACCTTGCTAAGTAAGGTCGCTCCTCTGATCGGGCACATTTCTTCGAAACCATATCTGTTATTTTATGATTGATCTGGTGGCCACCCTTTGATTTGATTATGGGAGTGTGTCTCGAGGTGGGCGGTAGTAGCTGTTATGTGTTACCACAAGTTCGGGAGTGCAAATGGCAGAATCCTACCAAGACATTGCTCTGCATGCCTTGTCATATGCCTTACCAAGCCCACTATGAGTTTCGTTTGTGTCGTACACTATGGAGTGCCCTCTGATAGTCCTCCGGTTTACGGAGGACTTACGATACTGTATAGACTACGATGCTTATATAAAAATGTGTCAAGGGGGATATGGGTAACATTTTAACGCTATTTTAATAATTTACTTTACTGTAGACATATTATAATAGCGCATTGTATTACATATGCAGATAGTTTAACGAATCCTTAGGTGATGGAATCCCGTACATCTCTTAAGTTATTGCACACACGTTAGACACTGGATATGAGATGTAAATTCTCGTAAACATCTCCGTAGCCGTTACACTCATATTTACTTATTTTGATGTAACTTACATAAGATATTTTAGTTCTAACTCGAGTGTTTTGTCTTTTCAGTACGCTCGAGTCAGGCTGAGCATTTCAGTGTTGAAGACCTTATTTCTGTAGGACGAAGACGAAGATTTAGTATACTATTACTATTTATTGTATTTATTTCACTGCATCATGTTGTTCTGCTGCATTATTTATTTATTCACGTTGTATATATAACTTTGATTTGTGTTGTAAAGGTGTAATCAAATGTTATTTGTAAAACTGCTTCATGAACTATTTATTTGATTATTATATTGTATCATTCCGCTGTGAGATTCCTTTTTTGTTTTTCCTTTCTTTTCTCTTATTTTCTTATTTACCCCCATTAACAATCCTCCCTATTGAATGGTTTGAGTTGACATGTGTGGTTTATTGTCGATTTAAACCATCTAAAAAGATTAGTCATTGCAGAACGTAAAGGAGGGAAGGTGATTTTGTTAAAAACTTAAATTAATTTAAGTTAACTGATAATAAATTATTCACAAAAGGTAAAAATTCAACGCAACAAGTTGCGTTGTCACCGTATCAGCGAATATTATGATATAGAGTTGGATTGGATGGATTTGGAGCTATTGGAATTTTGGGTTAAAATTGAACCCGTGTTTAATTTTAATTCAAACCGAAATGCCTCAGTGACAACAGGAATTTCGGTGATTTAACTTGCCTTTTTGGTTAATCCGTATGTTATATAGTTGATAAAAAAATTATCGATTGGATGTTTGGATGATTTACTGCTTTATCAGTTAGTTTGGATACATTTCCACCCTTGGAGCGATGGCCTTTCACATATACCCACATAGTAGCAGATGATCCAAATTATATGATTATATATTTATGTGATGTAGTGGGATAGGTTGGAAGGATCCAACAGGATTCCTCACCACTGTTGAATTTTATATATGTGCTGATGTACAAGAGTTGTGATGTAGGGGATAGGTTGGAGGGATCCAATGGAATTCCTCACCATTATTGATTTATTTTCAATAATATTCTTGTTATGTGATTATTGAATATCAAACCTGATTGTATGACACTATTGGATATGACATCATTATATGTTCAAAAGCTGAAAACCCTATGGTGATAGAATATCAATGTCAATATTGGTTAAGTGCTCTGGTGAATGCTGGATTAAATTTAATATTTTGAACAATACTATTAATTGTTATTTGTGAAATGATTGTGTTTTGGAGAATGATTTCAAATCCAACCTTTTTAATTATCATTTCTAAATCATTTAGAAGTGTGCTGAATTGATTAACTATCATTTAATAATGATTTAAGCAATTTAACTATTGTTTAAAAATGTTCTAAAGTTGTGTATTTATGTTTAACAATGTTTTAAAGTTGTATATTTATATTTAATAATGTTTTCAAGGTGTATACTTATATTTAATATTATTTTGAAAGTTATGCATTTATATCTAATATTGTTTTAAAAGTTATTTATTTATATTTAATATTGTTTTAAAGATTGTTTATTTGCATTTAATATTATATTAAAGTTATTTATCAATATTATAATATTTAAAAAATAAATTATTTAAATAATTAATATGGTCTGAAATTAATAATAATAATTATTAATAATGTATGGAAATTAATTATTATTATTTATAATAGTGATGAAGATTAATTATTATTGTTTTATCAATAATGTCTTGAAATTAATAATTATTATTTATTTATAATTTTTATTGTTAATAATTATTATTATATAATGGTGTTTTGAAGTAAATGATTTTCTTTATTTTATAAATGTTTTAGAGATTTATATATAGAGTTTTATAAACAGACTTGGGTTTTATAAGAGGAATTTTATAAGTGTTTTGAAATTTATTAAAGATATTATAAATGATTTCCAAAGAGTTATAAAATATTTTATAAATGGTTTATAGAGATTTTTAAAGGAGTTTATAAATGTATAGAAAGGAAATCTTTCTCAATGTTTTATGGATATACTTATACTGTTGAGATAAGTATATAAGTACATTTTTTAAGTTGTAAAGTGTGATGTTTGTGAATATACTTATACCGTTGAGATAAGTATATAGATATTTTTCCAAGTATTGAAAGTATAGGGATTTGTGGGTATATATTTGTAAAGGTATTTTTATATAAGTAATTTACAAAGTGATTTTAATTAATGAAAAGATTAAGTAAAGAGGTTAGTGGTTGCTTATGTACTTAACATCCCTATGGAATTGAATCCCTGATTTGGATGTGTGTTTGTAGATAGTTAAATAACCGACTATCACATATGGACCCAAAACGTAACTTTGGAAATATCTAAGAGAAAACATGTAAGTTATATAGCACAGTCATCTCTGATGATGTTGTACTGTGCATATAGGTCTCGTTTCGTTCTCCTAAGACAAATGATAAGAAAATCCATTCACTAACGGTTAGGAGGTGTTCTTCACTCTTATCTTTGATTGTTTATTTCCTAAAAAATCGGGGTTAAGTTTACCGAAAACTATCGAATGTTTTTTCGAAGAGATCGGGAACGAATCTGTTTCCATTGGTTGGATTAGCATAATAGGGGGTTCTCGCTTTCTATTTGGTAGCAGGCGAGAGACTCTTGTCCCTACACATCCCGAAGAGATAGTATAAGGCCTTGATGGGTTGGTTTGCTAGTGCTTACCGTTGCGAGGCTGGTTGTAAAAGCAGATTTGAGGTACCAGTGTATGCCATGGTGGGTTTTACCCACTGTCAATGGTTAAAAGCCTAAACCTTACAACGTGGTATCAGAGCGCAAGGTGAGCGAGAAACTTGGCTTTGGTGGGAATAACTTATTAGAAATAGGGTTAGTAATACCGTAGAATGAGTTTGAGCGTATTATAGATATGAGTGCATATTTGTTAGTGATTATAAAAATGTTTTATATTGCGTTAATCGGTCTGTTGAGTGGCTTATGGATTTTGGTCAATACGAGTAGCTAACGTTATTGATAGGGATTCCTAAACACTTGAACAAGGCCAATTGATACAATAATGTTTTAAATTTGGCAGATGAAATAATTTTACCTAAATTTTATTTTATACATAAAAAGTAATTATTTAGAAATTATTATAGTTATATATGGTATGATTGGTTGTTAGGAAAATGATAATATTCTATTATTATCATTCATTGTTGATTAGTCGTGCCACCTAATTATGAGCATTGACGGGAGCATTGACTATTGTTGTTGATTTGTTAGCCGTGCCTAACCAGTTTAAGGGCATTGACTATTGTGTTAGGTTAGGAATAGATTTATCCATTTCTCTACATGGGTGGGTAGATTAATGATTATGGGAACAATTAAAATGGAAACCTTATGAATTCGGTTTCACAATTTGATTATAAGACGTCCACATATAATATTGGGTTAAAATTTGGTTTTAAATAAAAATTGTTCGTTTTAACTTAACGAAGTAACGTTTGGGAAATTATTTTATATAAAAAACTGAAATTATATAAATAAGATTTATAGATGTGATTTATAAAGTAAATGAATTTAAACGGAGAATTTGAGAATTTAAACCCTGGTGTTTTGGAAAAAAAATTCCAAAAGTTTTGAAAAATAATGATAGTATTGTCTTGAAGTATTTTGAATATAAATATTATAAAAGTTTTGAAGGAAATAGAAGGAGTTAAATGGATTTTTAAGGAGGTTAAAAATGTTGAACTCACTTCAATTGCTGGAAAATAAGTTCAGTAATGGCTGCAGCATCATCGACATTCATTTTCGAATTTTTAAGTGACGGATTGCTACCATAGTGATTTGCAATAAAAGGTTTGTTTTGGTAAAACAAGTTTTGATTTAAATAAAAAACATGATTTATTGTACAAAAGGGATATACTATATATTATTCAAAATAGAGTTGAAATAAAACAGGGTGTTTAATTCTAATATTTTCAACTAAGTATTATATGGTCGCATGCAGGCTATGCATTAGAGTACTTTGGTTTTGTATCTCATTTTGATACGTTCGTTGTTTTTCATTTATTAAAATGAAATGGAATTTTCGACGATTTTAAAACTGTCGGAAATTCTAAATTAGATATATAAATTGAGCTAAGTGTTTTGATGAAACATAAGAAAAGGAATTTTGCTAACTTATAAATTTGAGGAAAACAGTGAGAAAAGGGCAAATTTTGAACTTATTAGACATTTGGTTTAAGTAAAAAAAATTGGATAGTGCATATATACTATTAGGATATGAAAGAGTGTTATACGAATGTAAACTTAAGTTGTAATTATAAAATGTGAATGAACTTATGCAAGGATCCATGAAATGGATCATAAGAAATTTTAGTATTAAAGGTATGCTAAGTTCTAATTTAATATGAATAAAGGGAATTGGTATAGTTAAATAAATTAATTAAAATAGATCTATAGAATGTACGTAGATTGTTTTATTCGCATGGAAATTTCCTAATCAAAATTCGGGAACATAATTTCAAGATAATTTACATCGATCTGAACAAGGATTTTTCACTCGATTCTTAACGACGAATATTTGGTATGGATTTTTGATTGATTCTGGAGTTATCTATCATAATATATGGTTATTCAATGAGAATGATGGTTTCTAATCAAGGAACAGGATCTGAGTTTGCACTAGAGTGGTCATTTGAACAATACTAGTTCGAAAGTGAAATTGTGTGACTGAACGAGTGATCAGATTCGATATTGCGTACGGATGGCATATGTACATCTTATAGGCTTTATCATAATAAAACATTGACATTGGAAAATGCAGGTTATATAGTTGGATAATTATTGCAGGTATATAGAAGCAAAAGCTAATATAATGCCTTTGGTTTCATGAGTAGAATTTATTTTCCTGACAAATAGTTACATGTTTATATTATTGTTTGATTTTACGGTTTTACGATTGAGCCACTTGCTTTGTTTTCTTTTGATAGTTTGGACCTGTTGCGATGATTTGTAATTGTTCTGGTCGATCCGCGCCAAAGAGACACTGCCAAAATTTTCTGGCAAATTAAAAGACATGGAAATTTGTTAATCTGTTTCAACTACGTGTTTTGTTTAAAGTTAATGAGTTAGGAAGCATTTTTCTTACCTAAGAAATTTTGGGGATGATATTCTTTTAAGGAGGGAAGAATGTAACGACCCAAAATATTAGTCAATTGATTTTGAAATATTTAAATTAATTTTAAATATTGAAATATTAAATTTATAAGTAAAATGGCTTAAACTCAAATAAAAGGAATTTATTTGATTATATAAATGGCGATTGATTAAAGGCATTAAATAATGGATTCAAATAATTGGAGTTATTTTATAATTGAATCTTGGATTTAGTTTGAATAAGAAAGATGCTAGAAAACTTTTAAAATTTTGATTTAGTGATTTATTGGGTTTTAATAAAAAATTGTTCTAATTAACATGTGAAAATAGCTTTCTAGGGCACTGTTTTGGATTTCGACGAAACCAGTTTCATTAGATCTGTAATAGTAAAATTATTGTACGTTAACGAATTTCGTGGCAATCAAACGTATCGTTTGGTTGTGTGAGCTCGAAACGCTTAGACATTAATTATAGAAATTAATATAATATGATTGGATTTGAAAAGTTAACTTCTACATATGATAGACTTAGGTCTGCATAATAGTTCCATTTTGTTCGGAATAGGGGCATTATATATCGAACACCAAGTGGCACACCTCGGTAGGAGTTTGAGATTTTTCGAACGTGTGGAGCCGAATATTTTAAACAAAATATGTATATTCACCATACTTAAACCCATACCCTAATCATACTCTCCACTATTCAGCACCTTCCACTCGTCCTTAACCTATACCCACTGCCTTATATAAAATCGCATCGAACCAGAGAAACAAGTTTGCTTTTTTTTCAAATTCAACTCAACCGAATACAACGAACATACTTGATCGGAGCCACTCAAGGTCAAATCAGGAGAATTTATCAACAAGAGTTTTGTTCGCGTCAAGGTGATGAGTGCATTCGACGGTTGGATCATCATCAATCGTTGCGGGGTGGCCGTAGTTCGAAGATAAACATCGACAGTAATTATGGCGAATACCGACGACTTCCTCGATGGTTGGGTGATCAAGTCTAAAGGATATTTGTAGAGGGAAGCATGGACGACATACTGGTGAAGTTTGGTGATCAACGGTGAGGCATGGCAGCGGCAACTTGGAGATGAACAGCGCGATATTCTTGGCTAATTTCTAGCGAACGGCGGCATTAGATGAGATGACACTTGGCGGCGGCGTGAATGCAACGGCATCCGATCGAGTGACATGGCGGTGGTGAACAATGGTCACGGTCAATTTTGGGTGACCTGGGAACGAACGTGAAGGAAGGAAGGTGATTTAGTAAAATACTTAAATTAATTTAAGTTAATTAATATTTAATTGTTCTTAAACATTTATTTATTTGTATCTTGTCCATACGAGGTCGAAATTAAACAAGTCGAGTTGCGTTGCACTTGTATCAGCGAATACTACGGTATAATGTTGGATTGGATGGATTTGGAGCTGGTGAAAATTTTGGTTAAAATTGAACGCCTGTTCAATTTTAATTCAAACAGGAACGCCTCGGCGACAACAGGAATTTCGGTAAGTTAAGCTCACCATTTTGGTTAACCAATATGTTATATAGCCAATAAAAAAATTGTTGATTGGATGTTTGAATTATTTACTGTTGTATTAGTAGGTTTGGATTTTTTCTGCCACTGGCGAATGACCTTTTATATGTACCCTCGTAGTAGCGGATGACCCGAATTATATGATTATATATTGTTTGTGATGGAGGGACTCTAGTTGGAGGGATCCAACAGGATTCCTCACCACTATTGATTTTTATATAATGTGCTGATATGTATAAGTTGTGATGCAGGGGATATGTTGGAGGGATCTAACAGGATTCCTCGCCATTATTGATTAATTTTCGATAATATTCCCGTTATGTAATTATTGAATATCAAATCTGATTGTTTGACACTATTGGGTATGACATTGTCATATGTTCAAAAGCTGAGAACCCTATAGTGATAGAAAATCAATGTCAATATTAGTTAAGTGCTTTGGTGATTGTTGGCCTAAATTTAGTATTTTGAAAAATACTATTAATTGTCGTTTGGTTTTCGAAATTGTTGTGTTTTAGAGAATGATTTCAAATCAAACCTTTTAAATTATCATTTCAAAATCATTTAGAAGTGTGTTGAATTGATTAAGTATTATTTAATAATGATTTAATTAACTATTGTTTAAAAATGTTTTAAAGCTGCATATTTGTATTTAATAATGTTTTAAAAGTTATACATTTATATCTAATATTATTTTAAAATTTATTTATGTTTAATATTGTTTTAAAGATTATTTATTTATATTGAACATTTTTTTAAAGTTATTTATCAATATTTTAATATTCTTAAAAATCAATTATTTAAATAAATAATATGGTCTGAAATTAATAATAATGATTATTAATAATGTGTAGAAATTAATTATTATTTATAGTGGTGAAGATTAATATTATTGTTTTATCAATAATGTTTTGAAATTATTAATTATTATTTTTAAGATGTTTTGAAGTTAATAATTATTCTTTATTATAATGTTTGTTGTTAATTATTATTACATTATAGTGTTTTGAAGCAATTTTTTTTTAATTTTATAATGTTTCGAGATTTATTAATAGAGTTTTATAAACAAACTAGGATTTTATAAGAGGAGTTTTATAAATGTTTTAAAATTTATTAAACAGACTATAAATGATTTTCAGAGAGTTGTAGAATAGTTTATAAATGGCTTTTAGAGATTTAGAAAGGAGTTTACAAATGTATAAAAGGATTCTTTCTCAGTGTTTCGTGGATATACTTATACCGTTGAGATAAGTATATTGGGTACATTTTATAAATTGTGAAGTGTAATGTTTGTGAATATACATAAACCATTGAGATAAGTTTATGGATATCTTTCCAAGTATTGAAAATAGACGGATTTGTGCATATATCTTTGTAGAAATATTCTTATACAAGTAATTTACAAAGTGATTTTAATTAATGAAAAAATTAATTAAGGAAGTTAGTGATTGCTTAAGTGCTTAGCCAATGTTGGTTTTCCCTATAGAATCAAATCCCTGAATTGGATGTGTGTTTGCGGATAGTTAAATTAACGATTATGAAATATGGACCAAAAACTTAACTTTGAAAATATATTGAAGAAGCACATGAGTTATATAGCATGGCCATATCCGATGATGTTGTACTTTGCGTATAAATCTTGTTTCATTCTCCTAGGACAAATGATAAGGAAATCTGTCCACTAACAGTTAGTAGGTGATCTCTACTCTTATCTTTGACTTGGGTTGAGTTTACTAGAAACTATCTAATGTTGATTCAAAGAGACTGGGATCAGATATGTTATCTGAAAACCACTTTGTTCCAACTCAATCATGTCAAAGTGAAGAAATCTTGAAGATGATGGAATTGAAGACGAAGATCTTTGAAGTGCAAGGGTGGCTTGCTACTGATCCCGAGGGTGATTCCAAAATGGATGTAATAGAAGTAGTGCCTTCGGTTTGTCTATAATCTAGACAGCTTGTATGAATGAGTGCTAGCATTGCATTGCTGTCTAAAGAGAGGTGTTAGCATTCTAGGTGGGGCGTGCTATATGAAAGGTAAAACCTAGCTTCAAGTCTCATTAACTGAGAATGACTAAAACATGGGAGATGCAGCAAGGCTTGGTGGGTCGCTCCCATTAGGGTATGTTCATTCCTATCCAGAGTCTACATTATCTCTCATTTGTATGCTTCGAGACCCACTAACCAAGGGGTGATCATATTCGGTATTATCCAGTAAGGGATAGGCCGGTTCTATGTTGGTAGGTGATCCCGACAAGGTCCTTGGTGTAATATTATCTAGTGATGCACCGTGACCGGCGATACCCAGTATCCCAGTCATTGTATGGAATCCATTCTCAAATAAACGTCGTACCAACTTAGTTGTACTCAACTATGCTGAAATGTTAAACGCAAGCTTTCAGCTATATTCATATTTTACTTTGATCCCTACACATTATTATAATATCACTGGATTTTCTATAGAAAAATGTTTTGGTTACCATAAGATAAAAGCCTGTCCGTATTTATGTGCAATGTGGTCTTACGAGATACCTTTATTTTGAAAGGTTTTGTAATAAATTCCATTTGGGTGTTTTTTTTTTCTCACACTGGTTTACCAGTATGATTTGGGCATTCTTTCCTTTCAATACTCGGGTCAAACCGAGCATAATTACATTGGTTTGGATGCATTGGGGCTCAGCAAACGAGCTAGAGGTCCAAGACGTATCTGTGTATTCCTTTGTGTTCCACTGTATTGTCTATTGGTTGTATTTATCAAAAATTGTAAGGACGAGCTATTATAACTGTCCGGGCTAAAATATGTTAGTGTGCTCTGATTGATGTATGTATATTATATTTTTCTTTATGTAAAGATTTGTTGTATATTATAGATTATTCGTTCCACTGTGATATTCTGTTTTGTTTAGTTTTCTTCTTTCTTCCTTTCTTTTTCCTAACTATCCGTCTTTCCATTCAATTTGAGTGAGTCATGTGTGGTTGATTTTCCGCTTAAACTGTACAGAAAAGTAGGTTGCTACAACACTCATCTAAGTGCCTAATTCTACAACTATATAACACATTCGTCAATTTGGACACTTATGCGTTTATTTGGTCACAATCATGTATTGAATTCTATGAGTTTTGAAGTCAAAAGGCAATACTAGGCTATGGATATTTGGTCCATATACCATCGCAAATAAGTGTTATATAGGAAATAGTCATTATTAGTAATGTACGATACTTTGATGAAGTTAGTTCATTCGAAATAATCCAATAAACGGTACTGTGAGAGCGAGTTTTCAATTTGATTAATTACAAAAGGATCGTAGTATGTTAAATGTAACACCGGACCAAAATTACAAGAAAGATGTAAGAATTTGTTCACTGCAATATCGGTTTGATCAGTTTACATAAGGTGAATCATATTTGATGTCCTTAAATGTTAAGGATAATCAAATGCATCTGTGTAAAGAGTTTGTTATGATGTTGTAGTAAGCATTTTCTTTTGATTGGTTCGACAATTTAGAAAGAAAAATGAATGTACAAGAGTTGACGTAATTTAGGGTATAATTGGGATGAAAAAGTGAATGGTCGCTTCTACTTCATAAAGAAACATCAAAAACGAGAATTCTAACAATAATAATTAATACTTGACATTGGAACAAGAAATATGATTTCTATTCTGAAATGATTTTCATATAGAAAATTATTTCTATGAGATTTAATTCTATGAGTTCAAGATATTTGATCAAAGAACTCTCCGCGTAAACTAGTTGTAGTATATGAAATAAATAATCCATATTAATTGAATAACGGACCTTCGAATTTAGTACACCATTGTACCAATGGTGGAAATTGTGTGAGCATGCCATGTAACACTTATTGATTGTATCAAATTACAAAAATTGTTTTCGTATAACATACTGAACATTGTTTATGAAATAATGACTAATATTCGGTATCGACTGAAAAATAGATATAGTTATATTTCAATGTGACATTAAGAATATTCACTATGAAATAAAACTGTACTATGGTATTTGTTTTCACAATAAACCAATGTGTGGTCCAAGCTACGCAAACGGGCAGGTATGTATGGCAAAAGTGTGGGTTCGATGGTTTTTTGAAATTTGTTATTCTCTCCTGTTTCTCTTCTTAGAACGTTTTATCATTGTAGTTCAACTTTGATTATCACCTTTTAATTACTATTACTTTAATTATGCTAGGGAGGATGCTCAATCGATGTGGAATGGAGGACAAATTTTTATCCCATTTATTTGCTTGTATGTAGACAAATATCCATGTATATTGATGTATAATGTTCTTATAATAGTGCTTTTATGAGATAAGTTGGTTAAGGAGAATAATGTGGAGAATAATAATTAACTTCCATTGATTTATCGGTAAGCAAATACAAAAGGAGAATATAAATAGTGTAAAATTCCATAATTACATACAATATTCAAGTTTTTAAGTTTAACTACTTATCTTTAATGAAAACTAATGCACCAATTTTTTTATAATAATATCAAATGTGAGAATGGATGACAACTGTAGCAAGAACATAAATTATAATATTATAAAAACAACATTGGATTATTTATCTAAAACGTACAATGGTTTCTAGAATTAATATTAAGTCACAGACTTTTAAGCCTAATGGTAAGGTAGAATCATAATTCAGATTATATAAAATTTGCGCTTAATGTTTGCTGTAATTGAAAATCAATATTTTTGATGTAAAGATCTCCACTTATATAAACGAAAGTAGGTGACATGAATATTTTGGCTCATGTGAAATAAGAGAAGAATGATTTGGACTCCAACGTCGTGAAATTTTATTCCTGTTAAGCCACCTTTTAGCAAGGCAATACACCGGCGGATTTAACTCAATCGACTGCACAATGATCAGAGTTAAATTTTCACAGATGACAAACATAATCATAAGGCCAATATATAACATAGTCGATGAACAAACACCTTAACTTGTTTAAAATATGGTTTCGACGAACGTCGAGTCGCTTCAAGTTGCTTGGAGTCTGCCCCGAGTCACCTTCATGTTTGCTTCGGGCTTCCAGGAAGCTTACTTTGGGTTAGAGAAGGGCTTGCTTTAGGTCATTGGTGGATTAGCGTATTTACAAGCTATTTCAAGTCCTCAGGCATCATGCTTCAAGCCACCGATAGGTTTACATCGGGTCAGGGAGGCAGCTGCTTCGAGTCAGAACCGTGGATTAATTTCATGTCCGTCCAAGTTCGTATCCATCTACTGTGAACCCATTCTCTTCGTATCCATGTGCTTCGTACTGGTCCCTCTCTTGTTCATCCACTTTGTATCGATCCATCCCCAACGTGTTTCGTATCAATCTATCATTGATCGATACGAAGAAATGATCCATGGATCGATATGAAGCCATACAACAGTCGCCGATGCGAAGTACATAGGAGATATAAATTGCTTGCTTCGCATCGATCCCATCCATGTGTGTTTCGTATCGATCAGTCAAGCAACCGATGCGAAACAATGGTTGTGGATCGATACGAGGAGGGTAGCAATGCATCGATATGAAAAGAAACAAGAATCGATACGTAGAACGTGGCAACCGGTGGATATGAACAAGGCGGAGTCAAATAAAAGGAATGGTCACTCAGCGTAAAATGTGGATCCCCCTGGATTCTCGAGCCATGTCATCAACAGACGTTTGATCGATACAAAGAAGTGATCGATACGAAGCCCCTGATCGATGCAGAATCCCATTGATGCGAAATATGATCGATATGAATAGTTCAGACTACCACAATCCCAACCTTGATCGATTATAACTTAAGATCTACGAGTCCAAATGCCTTCAAATTTTCACCATAGCTTGCGTACCACCAGAAGTACGTTCGTGGTCAATCCCATCACCATTGGACCATTTTTTTGGATCGATACGAAATGCATAAGGATCAATCCCAAACTTGCCCAAATCGATCACATGGGCCCACCCATGTGTAAGAAGGAGCATTTCGAGTTCAAAGTCAGATATTTCCAGGCTACGCCTATAAATAGCAGCCCAATGCCTCTAGAAAAGTGATCTTTTGGCTCTTCTATGCTGTTACTCTACTGAACTCCATTGTAATTTTGGATACTATCAATTGTACTCTTGTAAATCAGTAGAGAATCATCAATAAAATTGCAACTCTTCAAAGTGGATGTAGGCTACAACGCCAAACCACTATAAATCTTATCTTTCTACTACTTTTCTTTTAATTTTCGGAGTGTACTTCATATTTAATTCTACTACATACAATATATATGTGATCTATGACTGTGATTTGGTGCTTTCATCTGCAATTGGGTGTTTATGATCATTTTGGCGCAAACATTTTGGTGCTTTCGCTGAGAAGGCCAACATTCAGGGATTCTACAGCTTGGATTTTGGATCTGAAGGCTTAAGGACTTGGATCTGGGAGCTATGAAGAAGCAATCAAAAAGAAGACAAAGAACGGAAAGGAGTCAGCATGAAGGAAGCTAAGTGGCATCCTCGGTTTATCGACCAGATCCATCCATGGTTTTGATGGCAGTTGTATCTAGCATAGCTGATGGAAAAGAATTCAAGAATTCATTGACAAGGGACCTATCCATAGATCTCGAAGAGTTTTACCATGAGGTAGAAAGGTTTCTACGGCAAGAGGATGCAATTGCTGAGAGAGAGAAAAGAAAGGGAGTTAAAGTTTATGTAGTCAAAAGCGGAGAACGCCCGAAAAGGATTCCAGCAAGGATAAAGGAAAACGAAAAGCAAAAGTTAGCTATGATGAGCCAAAGTGACCACGAAAGGAACCGAGATTCACCTCTTATAAGGATTTGAATGAGACTTTGGAATGAATCTACCAAGACACTAGGGGACAGGTTCCCTACGAGAGACTGATGAGAAGGGATCCAACCAATAATGAGAGGAAGTCAGACAAGTACTGCCTATTCCAAGAACTAAGCGGCCATAGTAAAATTGATTGCAGGCACTTGAAGGATGAGATTGAAGGACATATCAGAAATGACATGTTATTGCAGTACGTGAAAAGGTGGGCAGCAACAGTGGAGCAGAAGCGACCACCAACTGCACCAAATGAGGACGGCTTTGGATTTAGGCATCGTCAGTTTATCATCAAATAATTGGAATAATGACGAATAAGTAGAAAATTCTGTACTGACGATTAAGTCGATTAACATGCGTGGGATCACGAACAGTCCTCAGGCATGCTCTGAGACGACTATAAACTGCAGCACTGGAGATATTTGCACTTTTGACGTTTAGATTTTGTTTTTGTTTTCTATTTTTTGCATCTGAACTTGATTTGATTAGTCATTTTTGTTATAAGATTCATTTGAACGTAAATCGGATATTAATAATACCAAGTCCCCCTCCGGGCATACACAATTCGCCTCAACTGGCACCCGACCACGAGCGGTCACAATTCGTCTCGGACAGCGCCCGACCACGAACGGTCACCTTACGCCTCGAACAGCACCCGACCAACAAATGGTCACAATTCGCCTCGAATGGCACTCGACCACGAGCACTAACCATTCGCCACGAATGGCATCCGACCTCGAATGGTCATAATTCACCACGAACGGCGTATGACCTGGAACGGTCACATATCGCCTTAAGCGGCGTACGATCTCGATCAATCGCTATTCACAGTCAGGTAAGATTATCGATCTCTTTACAGGTCATTAACAGGATGTGAACATCCAACAAATAGAACTACAAAACACATCTCCCTATCGCAAAGCATGTTTTGGGAGGCAAAGTGTTAACCCGCATTTTGGCAAGGCAATACACCGGTGGATTTAACTCAATCGATTGCATAATGATCAGAGCTGAATTTTCACAAATGACAAACATAATCACGAGGCCAATATTAGCGTAGTCGACGAACAAACACCTCAAGTTGTTTAAAATTTGGTTTCGACAAACATCGAGTCGCTTCAAGTTGCTTGGAGTCTGCCCCGAGTCACCTCCATGTTTGCTTTGGGCTTCCAGGCAGCTTACTTCGGGTCAGAGAAGGGATTGCTTCGGGTCTTTGGTGGATTGGTGTATTTACAAGCTATTTCAAGTCCTCGGGCATCATGCTTCGAGTCACCGATAGGTTTACTTCGGGTCAGGGAGGCAGTTGCTTTGAGTCGGAACCATGGATCAATCTCATGTCCGTCAAAGTTCGTATCCATCTACTTTGAACCCATGCTCTTTGTATCCACGTGCTTTATACCGATCCATTTCTTGTTCACCCACTTTGTATCGATCCATCCCCAACATGTTTCGTATTGATCCATCAATTGATCGATAAAAAGAAATGAACCATGGATCGATACGAAGCCACACACCAGTCGTCGATGCGAAGTACACAAGAGCTATAAATTGCTTGTTCCGTATCGATCCCAAACAACCGATGCGAAACAATGGTTGTGGATCGATACGAGGAGGGTAGCCATGCATCGTTACGAAAAGAAATAAGAATCGATACGTAGAACATGGCAACCGGTGGATATGAATAAGGCAGAGTCAAACAAAAGGAAGGGTCAGTCGGCGTAAAACATGGATCTCCCCTGGATTCTCGATCCACGCCATCAACACACATTCGATCGATATGAAGAAGTGATCGATACGAAGCCCCTGATCGATGCGGAATCCCATTGATGCGAAATAGGATCGATACGAATAGCTCAGATTACTACAAGCTCAATCTTGGATCGATCATAACATGAGATTAATGAGTCCAAATGCCTTCAAATTTTAGCTTGCGTACCACCAGAAATACGTTCTTGATCGATCCCATCACCATTGTACCATTTTTGGATCGATACAAAATGCACAAGGATCGATCCCAAACCAGCTCGGATCGATCACGTGGGCCCACCCACGTGTAAGAAGGAGCATTCCGAGTTCAAAGTCGGATATTTCCGTGCTACGCTTATAAACAGCAGCCCATGCCTCTAGAAAAGGGGTCTTTTAGCTCTTCTACGTCGTTACTCTGTTGAACTCCATTGTAATTCGGATACTGTCAATTGTACTCTTGTAAATCAGTAGAGAATCATCAATAAACAACAACTCTTCAAAGTGGATGTAGGCTACAATGCCGAACCGCTATAAATCTTGTCTTTCTACTGCTTTTCTTTTAATTTTGAAGTGTTAATTCTACTACATACAATCTATCTATGATCTATGACTGTGATTTTGTGCTTTCATCTGCAATTGGGTATTTGTGACTATTTTTGACGCAAACAATTCCATATGTAAAGCTAGTGATACCTCTAGAAAGCACGATTTAAGACACAAGAATCTCACATGAAATTCCATACAAATTCAGAAAACCTAACACAGGTATACAATTGAATGTTGAACATTAGTTCAGAAGAGTAATACTATTTTAGCTCAATACTAAAAAATAAGAAGGGTTTGAAATTCCTAACCATTTCTGTTCGTGTTTATGGATAACGAATTCTAATGGAAATGATTGAAAATATATCACTACATTAAATAAACAAACAAACAAGCCAACCATGGCGAATGTTAATTGAACTACAACAGAGTTGGCTATTTAAACTTTATAATAGAGTTAATCAGTCGAAAATTTGGAATAGTTTGATAAAAGAGCCCCTTTTGAGCAGTTATGAATATTCTATGCTGACAGTTCTATCGTATAGCCAAACAATCTAATCTATTCTTCTCCTATCAAGATTAGAAGCTAAGCAACAAACTGGTGAAGTAAAAAAATAATTAACACTGTAAAGGAAAGTTAAAAGTGAAGTAACAAATGTTTAGTATCTTGAATATCGACCAAAACCACGGTAAATTGTTATTAAGATGTTCAAAAATAGTATGCGCTACGAAGAACAATAGTTGATAACCGCTCATCCGTCTTATATATGATAATATATTTCTAGAAAAATAAAATAAAAGACCGGTTACAGTAATGTTATATCGGTAAACTATAACTTTTTAGCCATGAAGTATTACGTGCAACTCTGCATTGCAAATCAAAGAACTTAAAATTTATTTAATTAATATGACAAATTCAAAAGGTTGTCTACAATTCAACTATGCATATGAAAATCTTTTTTATTTGATATAAATCCATGATTTCAAACTGAAATCAAGCTATACCATACAATTTTCTATTTCCTCTTTGCATTATTTGACTACCTCAAGTTTTCTAAAAGGTACATAAATATACAATTGGATGGGAATAATAGAGAATAAGTTAGGGAACTTGAATTCAACACTAAAATAAATTTACATGACTTAAAAATGGATATTTAGTGGGGAAGGTTTATGATATTTCCATAGATTGTGGTATTTAATTGGAATATATATAAGAAACTATATGATATTTAAACTTTTGGAAAAATTAGCAAAATATAAAAAAAAACACATAAAGTAAATATAATTGGCTTAATCCTTAAAAAATGTAAAAGTCGACAAATTTCAAAAGTACGGTTCAAATTGTTCATAGTTTTGGTTAAATATTCTATCCTATTTGGTCAAATAAGTAATCTTTAATAACATTTGCAATACTTTTGCTGTCAGACTTTTTTAAACAGGTAAATAGGCACAAGAAAGAAGTTGCAAAAAATTTTAGTCTCAGGACAATAGTTACTTTTCAGTCTGAATGATACTTTTTAGTGTAAATCGAAAATGATAGTTATAACCCCATTATGTGATTTAAACTAAAAGGTGTCTTTCTGCCTAAAAAATAAACTTTTTTTTTCCTAAAATTAAATTTTTCTCTGACCTTTTCCGTTGAACCTAATATCTTTATTTTAAATCGACGTGAACTATCAAAGACGTCCTTTTTCAAATCTTAATATTACCAAAAATAAGATTTAATAAATAAATTTCATTTAACAATTCAAAATGCTCTTTTATAAATATTACAAATTTTATTATCATTTGAAAATAAGATCTAATGAATAAATTTCTAATACAAATACAAAACAATTATCTACTAGATCACCAAATGCAACAAATGCAAATTAGTGACAGGAATAAGGAATATTCCTCTGGATCCGTTTATCTCGTCATCCTTATAAATCGGTCAATCCTCCACTTACTTCACATCGAACGGGAGAAAGCGAGACTTGAAAAAGAAGCTTATATTCCTCACGAAAAAGGTAACATATTCAAACAATTTTTATTTGCATCTGAATAACGCGTACACTTCTTCTTCTCAAGATTGCAGTGTACTTGTTACCTACTCAAAATTGTCATTTTTTAGAAATTTGTCATTACTCCTATCACATAATATATACACACGTAAATCCCTTTTCCCGGATTAAAAAAAAGAAAAGCCTTCTTCTTCTCCCTACATATAATCGCAGGCAATCGAAAGTTTTGGAAGGAAAGGAGATCATCAATGTCGACCGACACCAGAAACCTAAAAGTGTTGACAGCCCTGGACTCAGCGAAAACGCAATGGTACCACTTTACAGCCATTCTAATTGCAGGAATGGGTTTCTTCACCGACGCATACGACCTCTTCTGCATCTCACTGGTAACCAAACTCCTAGGCCGAATCTACTACCACGTGGACGGATCCCCGACCCCAGGCACACTGCCACCCAATGTGTCGGCCGCGGTCAATGGCGTAGCCTTCTGCGGCACCCTCTCCGGCCAGCTGTTCTTCGGGTGGCTGGGTGACAAAATGGGCCGGAAAAAGGTGTATGGGATGACCCTCATGCTCATGGTCCTCTGCTCGGTGGCCTCCGGCCTCTCCTTCGGGCACACTCCTAAGTCGGTCATGGCCACCCTCTGCTTCTTCCGATTCTGGCTCGGCTTCGGCATCGGCGGCGACTACCCTCTCTCCGCCACCATCATGTCAGAGTACGCCAACAAGAAAACCCGAGGCGCTTTCATCGCCGCCGTCTTCGCCATGCAGGGCTTCGGCATCCTCGCCGGAGGCCTGGTCGCTATCGTCATCTCCGCTGCCTTCAGGTCTGCCTTCCCTGCTCCTGCCTATGCCGTCGACCCAGCCCGGTCCACCGTTCCTCAGGCCGACTACGTCTGGCGCCTCATTCTCATGTTTGGCGCGCTGCCCGCCGCCCTTACTTACTACTGGAGGTTGAAAATGCCTGAAACTGCTAGGTACACCGCTCTGGTCGCTAAGGATGCAAAACGGGCTGCCGCTGACATGTCCAAGGTGTTACAGGTCGAAATAGAAAGTGAACAGCACAAGGTCGAAGGGGAGAAGAAAACAAACTCCTTTGGTTTGTTTTCGGGTGAATTCTTGCACAGACATGGCCTGCACCTCCTGGGCACGGCGAGTACCTGGTTTTTACTGGACATAGCGTTCTACAGCCAGAACCTGTTCCAGAAAGATATTTTTTCAGCTATAGGGTGGATACCTAAAGCCGCTTCCATGAATGCACTTGAGGAATTGTTTAAGATTGCAAGAGCGCAATCTCTGATAGCTCTGTGTGGAACAGTGCCGGGGTACTGGTTCACCGTGGGGTTGATCGATGTGATAGGACGGTTCAAGATACAGTCGGTGGGGTTTTTCATGATGACCGTGTTTATGTTAGGGTTGGCCGTGCCCTACAATCACTGGACTGCACCTGGAAATCACATTGGGTTCATAGTGCTGTACGGGCTCACCTTTTTCTTTGCCAACTTTGGACCAAACAGTACCACGTTCATCGTGCCGGCTGAAATCTTTCCAGCCAGGCTTAGGTCGACGTGTCACGGAATATCTGCGGCGGCGGGGAAGCTTGGTGCCATTATTGGATCGTTTGGATTTCTGTATCTAGCTCAAAATAAAGATCCTGCAAAAGTCGACCATGGGTATAGGCCTGGAATCGGTGTTAGGAACTCATTGTTTTTGCTTGCTGGCTGTAATTTGCTGGGCTTGCTGTTCACTTTCTTCGTTCCTGAATCAAATGGGAGATCATTGGAGGAGATAACGGGTGAGAATGGCAATGGGAATGAGGAAAACGGTGGTGTTGTTTAAATTCCTTTCTTAGAATCTGCATTTGCTTGATTAAAAATACAGTTATAAGGGTGAGTTCTATCTGTTTAAGAGTTTTTTGTGTGTGTGTGTTTAATTACTGTGTGGAATGACGGTAAAATCAGAGTATTTTATATATTAGTTTTTGGTTAATGAATTTAGCATGTCATAATGACTGGTGGGAATATAAGTGGAATGTTCAGATTATTGCTAATTGTACGCTTTAAATTATTCCAGGGGATGAATATGAAAACAGCAAAACTTTTTATTCTGTTGTGAAACAGCCAAACTTTTTATTTCCGTATAATAGGATCATACACTTAGTGTGATAAATTGTGATAAAAAGTTGGGATATTGAACCCCTATTTCCCTTGCTACATTCCATGGCATGCTTTATAAATTTCAGTGCTGTAAGACTCTTAAGCATTATACGTTTCATCGAGGTTCCATATAATTTAACTGCGTATTTAGCTTCTTTTGGTCTACTATACACATAAAATCGAATTTTAGTAAAATTGGCTTTCATTTCGTTAGAAGCTGCAGAAGCTACTTCAGCTATGTGGTTACATTCGTAGAGCAAATTGATATACATTTACATTCCTAGAGCAAAAAATATATTGTGCCTAGAGTGTTTCCAACAATTTTGAATGTGAAATTATATTTTCTGCACTTTAAAATTATAATCGGCTGAATGTTTCAACAACTATTTGGATCAGGTGCTTGTTCAAAAAGGCTTCTGATTGATAAACAATAAACAATTAACAATAAATCCATTTAATATGAGATCCCGGTTGAACAGAAGTAAGTGACTTGGCCTAAAATATAATCCAAAACGTCCAAAAATGTAACCTATTCAGATTTGTAACCTCTGTTGGAGGAACATAATAATGTACATATTGAATTATGTAATATGGAATGGCGGTTGGAGATGCTCTTGGTACTGCAATTTTACTAGCATGTATTGTAGGAAGCTCAGTAAGAACATGTTTGCAGTACTGATGTCATGCAAATGAAATGAGTGTTTACATTAGAATTTTATAATAATGTACATGTAGGGGAAAAACAGAACATAGTAGAACTTGGTATGTTTGCATGGTTTTGTTACAACAGAAATAGCCGAACATAAATTAAATCAAGCACACTTAAACATAAACATCAAAGAGAAAACATAGTAGAACTTGGTATGCGCAAGTGGTAAGACATAGCGGTCAATCTTTTGCTCGTCACAATCCTTTTCTGAGTGGACCTGAAAACAGTATTGATATCATAGTTTGTTAGCATCCACTTAAGCATATGTTGTCAATAAACATTTCATTTCATTTTCTTTCGCATTGCTTGCAATTTCTTCAGCGTTCTTCATTGAGTTAGTTTGATAAAGTCTAGCTCTTTCAAATATAAGGCAATAAGTAACAATCATATATCATATTACTCAGTTTGCACATTCTTAATTTTAAGAGCCAAAATTTGTTCACCCATGGATGTCATATTACTTAAAATTAACATATGCATGCATATTGCTTAAGGGAAGAAAAATATATGATTTTTTTTTTTTAAAAAAAAAATTCGCCTCACCCAACTAGGAATGTTTATTTTACTATTATTGAAGTAACAACAAAACAACAGTTACACCAACCACCTACGACACTTTTCACACTTTACTGTCATCTCATTAAATGCTCGTTAACATAATTTTCATAAATTCCCCACACGTAATGATGTCATAACTATATAAGCAATAGTTATGTAACACTGTTCGGACTGTCAAAAATATTTCTGTACTGACCATAGCAATGAACCAAGTATAACTATCATTAGATTTGAATGCATAACTATGCAGTGACATACGGCAAATTAGTTCAGAAAGAACATATTGTGCTTATCTTCATAGAAATTTTTCAAGTTGAAGATTAATTGGATAGCAAGTGTGAAATGAGAGATTGATTTTAAAGGAGAAAGTTGTACTTTATTACAAACTTTTGCTTACAATTTTTTGCTTGCTTGCAATTGAGATACACCACTTCTATTTATAGTAATTCACATCTCAAATGAATGATGGAGATGTGTTTGATCCTACGGTATACAATTATTCTCTAGAGTTTTCTATAACTTTCATACAAAATATCTTTAGACAAGAAAACTCTAGATTCTAGTTATTTTAGTACAATTTGAGAATGAAAAATTCTAGAACATCATCTACTATGACAACATATATTTAGATAATTCTATCTAAATATATGTTTCTTTCTAACTTTCTCTAGAACTCTCTTTTAGCTTTATTTCTTTGTTTGTAGCCCAAATTAAGTCCAATAATTTAGCCCAAAGTCAAGTTTAATTTTCAGCATCCTCCCGTAAACTTGACTTTGTCACTCCAAGCATCTTCCGCAGTCTTTGAAAGTCTTCATTTTTTAATGCCTTTGTAAAAATGTCTGCTACTTGTTCTTTTGAGTTAATAAACTTTGCTTGTTCTTCCTTTTTTGCAATCCGCTCTCGAATGAAGTGATAACGTGTATCGATGTGTGAACTACGTTCATGGAAGACGGGATTCTTGGCTAGAGCGATAGCTGACTTATTATCCATGTAAATTTTTGTTGCATTGTGTTGTGGTATATGTAACTCCATCAATAGATCTCGAAGCCAAATAGCATGACGAACACAAGTTGAAGCAGCAACATACTCAGCTTTCCAAGTGGAAAGCGTCACAATCGGTTGCTTTTTTGAGCTCCAGGTGAAGGCTGTATTTCCCATGAAGAAGACAAATCCAGTCGTACTTTTACGATCATCAACATCTCCAGCCCAATCGCTGTCACTGTAACCAATTAACTTGAAATTATTAGAACTTGAGTATAACAAACCAAAATCAATGGTACATTTAATGTATCGAAGAATCCTTTTTGCAGTCTTCAAATGTGATGTTGTGGGAACTTCCATATAGCGGTTAATGAGTCCAACACCATAAAGTATATCGGGTCTTGTGCATGTGAGGTATCTTAAGCTACCAACCAAACTCTTGAATAGTGTGGGATCCACATCTTCTTCTTTGGTACATTTTGAGAGCTTTGTTCCACATTCTATTGGGGTATTAACTGGTTTACTTCCATCCATCTTCAATTTTTTCATTGTTTCTTTTGCATATGCTTCTTGTGAAATAAATATGTCGTGCTCGCTTTGAATCACTTGAATACCAAGATAATATGACATGAGTCCAATATCGATCATCTCAAACTCTAAATTCATATCCTTCTTAAAATTTCAAATGCTTTTGGATTATTTCCGGTAAAGATTAAGTCATCCACATATAAACATACAATCAAGATATCTCCACTTTGATTTGTCTTTATGTAAAGAGCATGTTCATGGGGGCATTTTATAAAGTTATTTTCTAGAAAATATTTATCAATTTAAGTATTCCATGCTCTAGGGGCTTGTTTCAAACCATAAAGTGTCTTTTTTTATTTTAAAACTTTATCTTCTTGTCCTTTAATTTTATAACCAAGCGGCTTCTCCAAATAAACTTCTTCTCCAAATAAACTTCTTCTTCTATAGTACCATTCAAGAAAGCCGATTTCACATCCATTTGATATATTTCCCATTTGTTTTGAGCCGCTAAAGAAATTAATAATCTTATAGTTTCTAAACGGGCAACGGGAGCAAATACCTCGTCATAATTTATACCTGCTCTTTCCTTATATCCTTTGGCTACCAATCTAGCTTTGTACCTTTCAACTTCTCCTTTAGCATTCTTCTTTACTTTGTATACCCGTTTTACTCCAATAGCTTTGTGTCCTTTAGGTAAATCAGCCATCTCCCATGTATCATTTTTCACAATAGCTTTGATTCTTCATCCATAGCACTCCTCCATCTTTTGTCTTGTTTTGCTTCTTCGAAATCTATTGGCTCACAATTTGCAAAAAGACAAAATAAAGTAATATTATCACAAAGTGGTGTTACCTCGTATAGTTCTTGTAAAGATCTCATGTGCGGTATCCTTTCACTTGAGCTTTCTTCTTGTGGAGTTTCTTGATGAGTGCTTGATAGAGATGACGGTGTTGGACTAGTCGGCTCTTCTTGCACATCACTGCTTTCTTCTTCTTCGTAAAAGGAAGGAAATTATAATCATCTTCTTGTGTGCTCCAATCCCAAATGTTTTCTTCATCAAACTCCACATCTCGACTAACAACAACTTTTCCATTTATAGGATTATATAACTTATACCCTATTGACCTTGAGTCATAGCCAATGAATATATATTTTTCACTTTTATCATCCAATTTGGAACGCTTTTGATCCAGCACATGGGCATATGCTAGGCTTCCAAATACTCTCAAATGTGTTATACATGGTTTTCTTCCACACCAAGCTTCTTCGGGAGTTTTGTTCCACACACTTCGAGTTGGAGAGCGATTAGCTAAGTACACTGCACATTCAACGGCTTCGGCCCAAAATTCTTTTGGAATTCTCTTACTTTTCAACATACTCCGTGTCATATTAAGTAGAGATCTATTCTTCCTTTCTACGACCCTGTTTTGTTGTGGAGTATACGAGACGGTTAAGGGACGGTGAATTCCATTTTCTTCATAAAATTTCTCAAATTCTTTAGAGGTAAATTCTCCACCTCGGTCGGACCTCATGGTTTTTATCTTATAACCACTTTCATTTTCTACAAAAGCTTTAAATTTCTTAAAGGCGTTAAATACATCGGACTTTTGTTTAAGAAAATAGGCCCAAGTTTTTCTACTATAATCATCAATAAACAAAGCAAAGTAATTACTTTTTCCAAGTGAGCACGGTTTTATTAAACCACAAATATCGGTGTGAATTAACTCTAGTGGTTCTTTAGCCCTCGTGTTTGATTCTTTTGGAAAACTTTTCCTTGGTTGTTTTCCAAATAAGCATCCTTCACATAGTTGATTCATATGATCGATTCGTGTTTAACCTTTCACATGTTTTTATTCTTTGACAACTTTAAACCCACAAAACTAAGATGTCCAAATCTCAAGTGCCAAAGCCATGATGAATCTTTATAGCATGCTTTTAAACATTTGGAAATATTATTTGAAATATGGAGTGGAAACATTCTATTTTTTGACATTTCTACTTTAGCAACCAGATTTCCTTTAGCATCTTTCATGAGAAGGCTACGATCTTTCATATGAATGTCGTATCCCTTTTCTAAAAGTTGCACCAAGCTTAGAATGTTACTTTTCATATTAGGCACATAATATACGTTAGAGATAAAATCATGTTTTCCATTTTTTAAGCGAATTGATATTTTTTCTTTTTCCTTAACTGAAATTTTAGATTCATTACCAAAATAAATGTTTCCACTTACTGATTTGTCAAGCTCCGTGAACATGTACCTTCTTCCACACATATGATTGCTAGCCCCCGTATCCAAATACTATGTATTGTTATCACCACATGCATCTCCCTGTTGTGCCAAAAGTAGTGTAGAATATTCTTTCTCTTCTTTAGCAAAGTTAGATCTCTCTAGAACTTTATTAGAAATAGATCTACATTCGGAAGCAAAATGCCCAAATTTATCACAATTGTAACACTTAATTTGTGTTTTATCATACCTTGGTCTTCCATTTTGTTTCATGTTTCCTCCTCTTCCTCGACCTCTTGTAGCATATGCGTTTTGGCTTCTCTCCTCTTTATTAAAAAATTTGTAACTACCTCTTCCACAGCTTTGACCTCGACCTCTTCCTCTTTGGCTGTGACTTCTTATATTTCTAAATGTTTCATTCTCGTTTAAGGTGAGTTTGGTTTGAAGAGCTTGCTCCAATGGCTCTTCTTTAACCCTTTTCTTTAATTTTTCTTCATGGGCTTGAAGTGATCCCTTGAGTTGATCAACGGTCATGGATTCTAGATCTTTAGATTCTTCAATAGCTACAACTATGTAATCGAATTTTGAATCAAAAGATCGTAGAATTTTCTCGACCACTCTAGAGTCCTTCAATTTTTCACCATATCTTTTCATTTGATTTACTAATGCCAAAACTTGTGAAAAATAATCATCAATCGAATCGGTTGATTTCATATGTAAAGCTTCAAACTCACCTCGCATAGTTTGTAGGCATTCTCCAAAATCTCACGTGCTTCCTTACTACTTTGCGCACTTGCTACCTTCTCAAATATAGATTCATCCAAGCCTTGATAAATGAGAGTAAGAGCCTTACAATCCTTCTTTCTTGAATCCTTCAAATTATCCTTTTGTGTTTGGGATAAAGTGGTGATATCGACGGGTTCAATATATCCATTTTCAACGATATCCCACACATCTTGTGAACCGAGCAACGCCTTCATGCGAATACTCCAGTTATCATAGTACTCCTTCTTTAGCAATTGAACTTGAAATGGTGTCATGCCGCTTGCCATATTTTCTTGACTAAGAACCTCCCTCTGATACCAATGTTAGAAAATTTTCAAGTTGAAGATTAATTGGATAGCAAGTGTGAAATGAGAGATTAATTTTAAAGGAGAAAGTTGTACTTTATTACAAACTTTTGCTTACAATTTTTTGCTTGCTTGCAATTGAGATACACCACTCCTATTTATAGTAATTTACATCTCAAATGAACGGTGGAGATGTGTTTGATCCTACGGTATACAATTATTCTCCAGAGTTTTCTATAACTTTCATACAAAATATCTTTAGACAAGAAAACTCTACATTCTAGTTATTTTATTACAATTTGAGAATGGAAAATTCTAGAACCTCTTCTACTATGACAACATATGTCTAGATAATTCTATCTAGATGTTTCTTTCCAACTTTCTCTAGAATTCTCTTTTAGCTTTGCTTCTTTGTTTGTAGCCCAAATTAAGTCCAATAATTTAGCCCAAAGTCAAGTTTAATTTTCAACATATCTATCTTTCTACCTACCTCCCACTCTACCCACCCCTATCCATACCCAAATATTCCTCTTTCCTGTCTGTATATCCAAATTTTTCGGGGCTTCATAAAAGTATAAAAAAATATAGAGCAGAAAACACTATGCTTAACACAACGTTCTTTTACTAACCGTTATGTAAAATGCATAAAAAATATTATAAATTGTTCAGTTACCTAAAAAGTCGTAATTTAGTACCTTGCAAGAATTTCTGTTAGAAAGGCTGAGAACTTCGTGGTACACCACTGGCAAAAAACCAGTTGTTGCTCAGTTGAAATAAACTTAGTCGAACCCAGTACCTGGTTAACAAAAATATAAGTTTTACCTGCTTAGTTTCAAAGTGTGTTCCAACATCTACTAACTGTAATGTAAGTTTAATTATAGGGAATAAGAGTGTAGTACCTAATGAAAAACAACCATGTATACACAAAACAGATAAAAAACATTACAGGCATTTCAAATGAAATTAAGTACTTTAAAAAAAGGAAATGAATCATCATGTAATCAAGTATAGACTAAGCCAAAATAAAATAAACAGAAACATGATCACTGAAAATTACAGAGCATCCAACATCATAAGCAAAACCTTCCTGTTTATGAAAAATATGGATATATCTTTTCTACTCAGTACAACTTTGCCACTCCAAAATTACATAATTGTATAAGCCAGACTAAAAAATATTATAGCAACTTCAATTATCAGTTGATATAGCTAGCATCATTATAACAGTGACTAAACCAATCTTTTCCCAAAACGACTCACAAATTGAGTAAGGGTGGAAAAAGAAAAATATTCAAATGTCGATATTAGGAGAGATTTTCGATTCATGTTTTCTGAACAAAGAGTAAAAAATATATTAATATAAGGATGAAGCATACTAAACAAATCAATCTTTCTCTACATAAAGGCAACATTTGATGTCACAGCGGTGATCGTTGTCAAGATGCTTTGAAAAGCTAAGTTCCCATTTGGTTTGTCGTTTTCAAATCATTTTCAATTTTCAGTTTTGAAAAACATCAAAAACTTTTTACTTTTATCGTTTTGAAAAATTCATTTTGAAAAATCATCATTTTGCAAAATGGGCCCAATACATAAAACTAAAAAGAATTTTTTTCGTTTTAACCGTTTTCAGGCCCAAGTGAAAATCAAAAACTGAGAATCCAAAAATGTAAAGCAAACACGTTGTAAATGTTTGAATAAATGGTTGAAAATATACACACAAATGTTGGAATAATTCAGCATTATGGGGCCACATATTTTAATATTTGAATATATGGGCTATCTTGGGATTAAGTTTAATTATGTGATCTATTTGGAATAAATACAACAAGACTTAAGGGGTATATTCGTCATGTAAATTTATAATGCGTGGATACCAAAGTGACAATTTTAGTCTGTTGAAGGGCCGAACTGAAAAATGTCACACACTATATATATGGGGTTATGGTCCCCAAATTACACAAGTCTTATCGTATTCTTTCCTCCATCTTCTAAAGAGAATTTTCAGATCTAAGCTTGTGTCAATTTGAAAGATCTAAAACCTAGTTGATCTTATTTTTGCAAACATCAATGGATTCAGGTACGACTTCTACTGAACTATTTAATTTCATATATTTGTTTCTTGATAGAATCAATATGGGTTGTATGTATTCAGATCTAGAATTTATTTATTTATTACAACAAGTGGTATCAGAGCCACCCATCATTGATTTTATTGAAAAATTCTTTGGTTTTAAGAACATACGAAATTAGGGTTCTTGGATTTACAATTTTGGTTGACTAATCTGATGCCTTTATTTCAGATCTGTGAAATTTGCTCTTTTCTTATTGATTCATCTGATGCCTTTGTTTCAGATCTATATAATTCATGAATTAATTCCGCTTGTTCAAATCTGATGCCTTTAATTGTTGCTACTTGTATTATTCATATTTTATTGTCAGTGGTATTGTGACTGTACAATTTTTTTATTGCTATAGATGGTTACCATGTTAAATTTTGTTTTCACACATATGAAAGCATATTCATGCCTTTTAATGTTCCTGTAATACGTATTGGATCACATAACGGTCAACTGCATTTAGTTTTTGTCATAATTGCATTAAATGTGGTTGTTATAGTAATAAATAAATAAATTTATTATCATAAATGCAGTAAATGCGTCAGTTGCAATAAATTTAACGATACAACATGTTTGTATTTGGAATAAGAAAGGACATATTGTTTATTATTTAATGCATTTATATTTTATAAATACATATATTTTATATGTATGGTCCGCTCATTAAAAAATAAAGTTTCACTTTCTGTAATCTAATATCATATGTAATATTTTATCATTAATTGTTATTGCAAATACCATTTGTTATATATTGCTGCAGTTTTAGTTGATGTCAAATTTGACATTGATATTTATGGCAAATTTATAAATGAAGGAGTTAAAATAAATTCATATACTATTTGTCGTCTTTTGCAAATTGATTATGAATATCCTACATTACAAGTGAACTAATTGAAATAATATGTCACCAAAGTGACCTCTCTTATTTTAGTTGCTCATAAAAAAATGTTAGATATTTATGTGTATTTATTTATGCGAATATTAGTCGGCCCAAAGGAAGGTTAATATCTGGCCAAATTAGATGCACATGTGCGATGATAAATATGTAACAATTATAAAGTTTTACAAGAAAATAATTAATCGGCCCAAAGGAAGATTATTATTTGACTTGAATTTATTGTTAATATTTGATGATTACAACAAGAATACCACTTACAGTTAATATTACTGTCCAAAGACTTGATATTAATGTTGTGCTAGATATCTTGAGCAAAGGCTTACCAATTATTTTAAATTTACTACAGTTGTTTTATAATGTAAGCATATTTGACTAATTTAAAATTACAGCTAATTTGACTACGGTATCTGCCAACTTGAACAACATTCCTATTCTGACTGGAACAAACTTTAAGGATTGGAAAGAGAACATATTGTTTGTTCTTGGCGGCATGGATCTTGACCTTGCACTTATGATAGATGAACCCGCCCCTCTTACGGATGAAAGTTATTTTGATATTATAAAGAACCTTGAGAGGTGGGATCGTTCAAACCGCATGAGTCTAATGGTCATAAAGCGTGGCATTCCGGAGGCATTTAGGGGTGCGGTATCTGAAAAGATAACCAATGCTAAAGATTTCCTTGCTGAGATTGAAAAACGTTTTGCTAAAAACGATAAGGCGGAAACAAGCACGCTTTTGCAACGCTTGATTTCCATGAAGTATCAAAGCAAAGGAAACGTAAGGGAGTACATTATGGAAATGTCTAACACTGCTTCAAAACTTAAGGCACTTAAGCTTGAGCTTTCAGATGATTTGCTCGTGCATTTGGTATTAATCTCTCTTCCTTCACAATACAACCAGTTCAAGATCAGTTATAACTGTCAAAAGGAGAAATGGACTCTTAATGAGCTCATTTTGTATTGTGTACAAGAAGAAGAGAGATTGAAGCATGATAAGGCTGAAAGTGCTCATTTAGCATACACCTCTAAAGGAAAAGACAAAAAGAGAAAGAAGGATAAAGAAACTGCTAAGGGTCCGACTGAAGAGAAACAACAAAAGGAGACTGATGGTTGTTACTTTTACAAAAAGGTTGGACATTTGAAAAAAGATTGTGCCCAACACCACGCATGGCGTGTTAAGAAAGGGTTGCCTGAGCTACCGAAATCCAACTGATGCTGAAAGATACATCTATGTGGGTGATGGAAAATCGGTAGAAGTGGAGGCTATTGGACATTTTAAGTTATTATTAAGAACTCGGTTTTATTTGGATTTATTTGATATTTTTGTTATACCGTCATTTAGACGGAATTTGGTTTCTGTTTCTAAGTTGGACAAATTTGGTTATTCTTGTTCATTTGGGAATGGTACTTTTAGTTTATCGATGAATTCAACTCTTATTGGAACTGGTTCTCTTAATGTTTATGATAACTTATATATGCTTGATGTTAATACCTCTTATAATGAAGCCTTGCATGTAGAGTCACGTGGTACTAAAAGAAAAGCTAATAAGAAACTTCAGCCATATTGTGGCACAAACGCTTAGGTCATATATCTAAAAATAGAATTCAAAGGCTCGTGTCTGATGGCATTTTGGAATCCGTTGATTTTTCAGACCTTGATCTCTGTGTAGAGTGTATCAAGGAAAAACAGACCAAACATAAGAAAATAGGTGCCAATAGAGCAACTGACGTCTTAGAATTAATACATACAGACATTTATGGGCCATTCCCTGAGGCATCATGGAATGGTCAACAATATTTTATAACATTTATAGACGACTACTCAAGATATGGCTACCTATATCTTATTCATGATAAATCAGAATCCTTAGACATGTTCAAGAAATTTAAGGTAGAAGTTAAGAACCAACTCAACAAAAGGATTAAAATTATCAGATCTGACTGTGGCGGTGAATATTATGGTAAATCTGACGGATCAGGTGAACAACGTCTAGGACCATTTGCCAAATTCCTAGAGGAATATGGAATAGTCCCACAATACACTATGCCAGGTTCACCTAGCATGAATTGTGCTGCTGAGAGACGAAACCGGACTCTTAAAGACATGGTAAGGAGTATGATCAGTCATTCTACCTTATCAAAATCACTCTGGGGAGAGGCATTAAAGACAGCAGTTTATATCCTTAATAGAATACCCACTAAAGCAGCTACTAAAACACCTTATGAGCTCTGGACAGACAAACAACCCACTCTAAAGCATTTTCACATTTGGGGATGTCCAGTTGAGGCAAGGCCATATAGGCCAAATGAAAGGAAATTGGACTCCAAAACAGTGTGTGGCTACTTAATTGGTTATTCTGAGCGATCTAGGGGCTATAAATTTTATGATCCCATACCGAGGAAAATATTTAAGACGGGAAATGCAATATTTTTTGAGGATGTTGAGTTGAAAGGGAGAAATGAAGTAAGGAACATTGTTTTTGAGGAGGAATCATCGTCTATGATTCCTACTACAGTTACTTCTTCGGACAATGTGCAGATTATTGTTCCTGTCAGTGATCAAGAAGTGAGTCCAGAACCCAAACAAAACAATGTTGAAGAAAATCCTCTTCAAGTTGAAGTTAATGTTCCACAAGAACAAATTCAACAACCTCAAAATGAATTGTCATTAAGAAGATCCACTAGGGAAAGAAGAAATGCTATTCCGGACGATTATGTTGTATTTCTTCAAGAGTTAGAGGATAATAATGGATTGATGGAAGATAATCCTATCAACTTTCACCAAGCCATGCAAGATATTAATTCTCAAAAGTGGATTGAAGCTATGAATGAAGAGTATAAATCAATGCAAGACAATAAACTTTGGGATCTTGTCCCTTTACCTGAAGGTAAGAAGCCCATTGGTTGTAAATGAATATTTAAAACCAAGAAGGATGCAAAAGGTAAAGTGGAAAGATATAAGGCTCGTCTTGTAGCAAAAGGTTTTACTCAAAAGGAAGGCATTGATTTCAAAGAGACTTTCTCTCTGGTTTCATCGAAAGACTCTTTTAGAATAATTTTGTCACTTGTTGCACATTTTGACCTTGAGTTGCATTAAATGGATGTTAAGACTGCATTTCTCAATGGAGACATTGAGGAAACAATTTATATGGTGCAACCGGAAAACTTTGTGGTCGAAAATCCAAAGATTATGGTTTGCAAACTAAAGAAATCCATTTATGGACTCAAACAAGCTTCTCGTCAATGGTACCACAAATTTCATAATGTAATTACCTCTTTTGGTTTTGAGGCAAACATCATTGATAACTGTGTGTATCACAAGTTTAATGGGAGTAAATTTATATTTCTAATTTTATATGTTGATGATATATTGCTTGCCAGCAATGATTTAAATATGTTGCACGAAACTAAGAGATTTCTTTCAAATAATTTTGAAATGAAAGATCTTGGTGATGCCTCTTTTGTATTAGGGATCCAAATACATCGTGATCGTTCACGAGGCATTCTTGGATTGTCACAAAAGAACTATATAGAAAAGGTGCTTAAGAGATTTGGCATGCAAGATTGTAAACCAGGTGATACCCCTGTCGCTAAAGGAGATAAGTTTTGTCTCAAACAATGCCCTAATAACATCCTTGAAGTTAATGAAATACTAAAGATCCCTTATGCATCTGCTATAGGGAGTCTAATGTATGCTCAAGTATGTACGCGTCCGGATATTGCGTACATTGTAGGAGTGTTAGGCAGGTATCTTAGTAACCCTGGAACGGATCATTGGAAAGCAGCAAAAATGGTTATGAGGTATCTTCAAAGAACAAAGGACTATATGCTTACATATAGAAGATCAGATCAGTTGGAGATCATTGGGTATTCTAATTCTGACTTTGCTGGATGTCCGAATAGCAGAAAATCCACTTTAGGATGCATATTTATGTTGAGTGGAGAGGCTATATCATGGAAGAGCATTAAGCAAACGCTTATAGCTTCTTCCACTATGGAAGCAGAGTTTGTGGCTTGCTATGGGGCATCTAATCATGGAAAATGGCTACGAAATTTTGTTACTGGGCTGCGCATTATAGATAATATTGAAAGACCACTAAAGTTGTTTTGTGACAATAGATCAGCAGTATTATATTCTAATAACAATAGAAGCTCAAGTAAGTCAAATTACATTGACATCAAGTTTCTAGTTGTGAAGGAAAGAGTGCAAAATGGGTTAATATCCATAGAGCATATTGGGACAAATTCCATGTTAGCGGATCCACTTACAAAAGCATTACCACCCAAGGTCTTTCATAAGCATGTTGCTAAAATGGGTGTATCTTTTATGTAAGAATATTTTGGTCTAGGGGGAGTTTGTACTAAGTCATTTCTTTTGTGACATTGCTCTATATTTTGATTGTGGATATGCTTCAGTTTTTCTGATCAAAAATAAAGTTTAATTGCACTCAAATTATTTATAAATGTTTAGATTTTGATCTCATTAAAGTAAAGTAGGACCAGTTGGAAATAGACATGTAAAGATCAAATTTCATGTAATTTCCGTGCTACACATACATGATTGATCTATGTCATTTGATTATATTGATATACGTGACCATTGATGGGTTTAGTTACACTAACGATAATGAAAACCGCTTTGATCCTATGTTAACACAATCAATGGACGAGATTGTTTTGGATTTACCATATTGTCAAGATAGCTATTTGAGAGCTCATAAAGTTAAATACACTCTATAAGGTTACATATGTGGCCTAGGGGGAGATTGTTGGAATAATTCAGCATTATGGGACCACTTATTTTAATATTTGAATGTATGGGCTATCTTGAGATTAAGTTTAATTATGTGATCTATTTTGAATAAATACAACAAGACTTAAAGGGTATATTCGTCATGTCACTACAAGGGGAAACGTATTTTCCGACGGCCAAAATCCGTCGGCGGCCGTCGGAAAAGGCTGCGTCGGGGAGCAGTATTTCCGACGGCTTCCGACGGAGGCTGCCGAACGCGTTTCCGACGGCTCTTGACAATTTCCGACGGCTACCAACGGCTTTCGACAGACGTCGGAAGCCGTCGGTAGCCGTCGGAAATGTGTAGCTACAGGCCGCCGAAAATTGTCGGAAGCTGTCGAACATTTTGACCTGTAGGCCGTCGGAAGCCGTCGGCAGCCGTCGGAAATCTGCTGTTTTTTTTGTATTTGCTGCAAATAGAGCCGTCCAACCACATTTCTCTTCTGAACACTACGATATCAATACCGCACAATCCAATAAACAATAATCCAACCAAATATCCAAACATAGACTACAAAATATTCAATAAACACACAAATAGATAAAATTAGAATAAAAATAAAATACAACATATACATACCATTCCAACATTAACATTAATCCTAACAATAACTGTTCTACCATGTTGTTGATACACAAATTCATCAATATTCTCATGCATATCCTCATACAACTACATAACCAAGTGTATCATACATAATTATACAAATCAACAATTTTCTACACCATCCACCAAATCATTATAAACTAAAACAAAACATATCTGAACAAACAAACGAACAAGCAAGCAAGGAATGAATCAATCTCCTCCAGATCCAGAGCCAGCCGAGGAAGGGAAGCGACCAACAAACTGCTGCATGTACTCTAACAACTGTGCGGTCTGCAAGGCCTGTTGGCGGTTCTGCTCCTCCAATTGGGACACTCTAGTCCGCAATTCTTCTATACCTGCTAAATCGCTCTGAGGTCTACTCCGTCGTCCCCTACTCTGACTACTGGACTGCAATAATTGAAAAATAAATAAAATCCAAGTTTATTGCTTTGAAAAGGTAAAAATATCATATTTTCAACATTTTAAGAAAAAGTAAATTATTTACCGCTAAATTGCCAAATCCGTATCATCGACCATGCTCTGCTGGACTCATAACGGACTCAAAAATAACGTCCTCCTCATCGGTCGTCAGCTGCTCTCTACCCGTATCAGCAAGAAGTTTCTGCCGCTGCTCCATAAACATCTCCTGCATTAACAAATTAATAATATCATATCTTATTTCATCATAATTTAACAATTAAAACAATTACTAATACTGAATAACATGAAATATGCTTACATGGCTTTTGCTGGATTTATCGTCCTGCCATGTGTACGAAACAGTCCCGTCAGGATTAACATGCTCGACAGCATGCGCACGGGTGAACATGTCCATATAGCTGACAGGACCATGTGCCTCGGCTTCCTGAAGTTGATTGTTACATACAATTATTATACGTTTAAAATCATATAGCATAAACTATTTACATTTATATTATTCAGTAAATTTACCAACTCCTGCCGATACTGCTGAAACGACTTCGATCCTCCGCGATGAGTGACGAGATTCTTATTTCTATTTGCAGAGTTCCTATCCGACTCTGTCTGTACATCCAAAATTTGATACCATTATTTTTCAATCACGTCAAATTAATAATTCAAAAAAAATTAGTATAATTGTCTTTGCCTCGTCCGTCTCCCAGTAGCTCAACCAAGCTTGCCACACGCTCTCTCCTATCCACCGTGGTTTCTTACCAGATTTCTTAATCTCAGATATCGTGTCCCTATAGTTCTTGCGCATCTTCTTCATCCAGTATGCTCGTGCCAGCATCAAATCGTCTGTCTGGATGTCTATCTCAGCCTGTATTAAAAAAAGATTACACTTTAAACGATAAACAATAGAAAAACGACAAAAACGAATTAAGCAACAGAAAAATTATACATACCAGGACATCCTTCCATATGCACTCTATGATGTGAGGAGGGATGGTATCCCACCTCGGCCAACACGCACTCATCCTACTGCGATAAGATGCTCTAGAGACGTCCAACACAACCTTAGAGGGAAGTAGGTCGAACCCCCTGTTTTTAAGTACGATATAGATAAGTACGTACGTATATCATAGAAAAAATAAGATGCTGAATAAAATTTAATTCTTACCCATCTGCTCTAGGGACTAACGATACAACTGCCCGCTGTGGCTCTTGCGATGGGCAACGAATTTCTGGATCGTTTTCGTTATTACTTAAAGCACAAATGAACTTTCACAATATCTGGTAACAAATACTTCAAATGTCTACACCTACTACACGGACAACGAATTTCTGGATCGTTTCCATTATTACTTAAAGCGAATTCAACAAACACGTTTATACCATTATAAAAATCTTCTTTTATTGAGCCCCTCAGTCCTTTTCTTTGGTACATCATCTCCTTCGATCAACAAAATAATCAATCATTTTTCCTATTCGACAAAATGAGAAGTTCAAAATTTAATATTTATTTTGAAGAATACAAATTCGAAAAAGATTATTTTCATGGTCGTATAATATTTTGAATTTAAAGAACAACTTCACAAATTTAAAAATATTTTCAAATAGGGCACATTTTATTTTTTAACGTAACGATTTAAAAATATATATATATTTTTTTTCATTGGTCAGACATCCTACTTCCCATTACGAACACAGTAAGCATTTACATTTCGTATATTACTTCGTCTCAAACGATTCAACAAAATTTCGGCAGCATTTCCCTTTTATTCCCTGCATTGTACACAAATGCGTGTATGCAGGAAACAAAAAAGAAAAGTTAGGCCGAAATTTTATGAACCGTTTGAGACGAAGTAGTATACAAAATGTAAATTCTTACTGTGTTCATAACTTGTCCAATACATGGACTAATCCAACAAATATTGTTTCAGATGAATATAAATGGTCGTTTTTCGAAAAAAACGACTATTTATACAACGATCATGTACAACGCTCGTCAGACGGGGCCAAAAACTCTCTAAGGGACATTTGTCAGTTACATGCGCACATTTTACGAAAAAATACAGTTTTACTCACTGTTCACATTTACAAAAATATATATTAATTTAACACATTTATTCGACGTATTACGCATCAACTTAAGGCTCATTCGACGTATTTTTTTGTTGTATAAATCATTACGTGCACAATATAGTATTTCTACCTCGTACGTTCATTTTATCTTAATTCAACTAACACAATACAATGATAGCACCGCTATACACATATACAATCAATATAAATTATACATGTTTTTCGCAATTTCACGATAACAGATTAAATAGAAATACCATGAAATGCTAGAAACTATTATAACACTATTGTAAACAATTGCAATCAACAATTACCCCTAATTTATCACATTATGCAAGTTTAGAATTAGGATAAAAACTGAATTTTTGGCTAAAATAAGAGATTATACCTGTACTAGAGAACAGTAGAAGTTAATTGCACAGCCGGGAGGAAGTTGAAATCACGAAATTGCTGATTGGAGGGTTGAGGAAGAGAATTGGGGGAAGTAAACCTAATTTTTTCGTATAAAAATGGAGAAGAAGAAGGCTCGGCTGGAGCCAGATATTCACGAATTTCCGACGGCTTCCGACGGCCGCCGACGGCCCATCGGGAGCCGTCGCCCTGCCTTACCGGTTTTTAAGCTTTTTCTAGTAGTGTGCAAATTTATAATGTGTGGATACCAGAGTGACAATTTTAGTTTGTTGAAGGGCCGAACTGAAAAATGTCACACACTATATATATGGGGTTATGGTCTCCAAATTACACAAGTCTTATCATATTCTCTCCACCCTCTTCTAAAGAGAATTTTCAGATCTAAACTTGTGTCAATTTGGAAGATCTAAAACCTAGTTGATCTTCTTTTTGCAAACATCAATGGATTCAGGTACGACTTTTGCTGAACTATTTAATTTCATATATTTGTTTCTCGATATAATCAATATGGGTTGTATGTATTCAGATCTAGAATTTATTTATTTATCACAACAACAAATACTAACAGCATGGACAAATGTTTGAACATAAATACCCCCAACAAATAATCTTAACGATTTTAACATAGTCTAGATTCAAGTCAGCCAGAATAAAGATAGCCTCAAAAAATAATTGCCTTTTAGAAGTTTACAGTGTGCTTCTTCTCAACATTTAAAAGTTGTAGCCGTTACATATTCTAACCACTTTTGATTGATTGGCATTTTCCTAAGAAAACCTTAGTATCATTGTACATTAGTGTTCCTAAGAAAACCTTAGTATCATTGTACATTAGTGTGCTAACAAAATTCTAGCGACAGTAGACCTTCTTGTCCATATAAATTTCAATAGATTATATACACACACACGTTCCATGGTATTATTGATGTAAACGTAAAACTATTTGTCCATTTCAGTGAATTCTCAGTATTAAAAAAACTTTGCAGCCATAAATAGCCAGTTGAACAAAATTTCTTAAATATTATAAAATTACCTCATCCTTGAACTAATATTTTATTGCCTTACATAGATATCACATTATTACTTATAACAATATTATATTTTTAAACAGTTTTACAAAATAAGTTAAGCACCAGTCAAAACATACATGTTAGATTAAACATCTTTACGTCCCATTGGTGCACACTATAGTAACATAATCTTTGTCATGAATAGGAAAAATATACAGTTGTTTTACGTGAAATGATATCATGATGCAACAAAGCAGTATGACTAATACAGTACTGAAAAATGTAAGATAGAATGAATCCGTGTGAATGATATACCACTTCCAGGTAACTTCAGTAGAAAACGGTTTGTTTCAATGCTGTGCTTTACTAACTACTAACGAAAATGCATAAAAACATTATAAAATGTTCAGTAAGGTAACAAAATCATGGTTGAATACCTAGCAATAATTTCTACCAGAATGGCTCACAGCTGCTCGTTTTCAACACTTGCAGAAAAACAATTATTGATCTCCTAAAATAAACTGAAAAATTAAATTAAAATACGGTCACATTCAGTGCTCCACATACAATGGCAATATTACCAATTAGAAAAACGATAATTCCAAAGATCCAGTGCTGACAAACAAAACCTGCCGTTTATAAATTTTTAAACCTAGTTAAATTTTTTTTCTTCTCAAAAATGGGTACGGACTGAAGCCATGGACTATGGGTCAACGAAAACGACTTAACCATGTGCTGTTACAATACACTGTAACTCATAAATTAAATTTGAAAAATAACCCTAGGAGCATCTCCAACGGGAGATTACTTCTCGCAAAATCTAAAACGTACACTGAATTTGAGTTGCAAAGAGTGTAAATTATTGTATCGGTTACAAATTCAGTCATTTTGGTCTGGAATACGTAATATGCTCGAGCGCTTGTGTAAGATATATTAAATATACTAAATATCTTTCTTGGATCAAACGACGATCATCTTCAGAAAACAATGAGCATCTTAACAAAAGTAGCATGCATCATCTAATATCATAAACCTTAAAAAAAATAAAAATAAGGTATGGAATAATTTAGCAGACTTTATAACACCTGCTTGGATTCATTTGTATGAGTTGTATTATGCATTAATTGTTGTTAAGTTTCTTTCCTGATATTCTTCCATCAATTAAGTGCCATGAAGTACTCAGAACACTACGTAAGCGCATGTAAGCTCTTTTCATTTAATTGTATCAAAGTTTGAAAAGTTCATGCATTGGTAAAACAGTATGTACTTAAGCCCTGGATAAAAGCAAATAACCAAATAGAAAAACAACAAAGAGCTGAAATATCTGGTTAGTTGAAGCTATATTTTTTTCTCTTGTGAAATAAATTTGTCAAGAAGCAACACAATAATATGATGTATGCTAACATGAGACATATGGCACAATTTTTAGAAAAGTATATTCATGTGTCATAGGGATAATGCACAACACATATATGACCATTACTTAAAATACCTTTATCCATAATGCGTACTATTAGAATATGTTGTTAAATATAGATATTGTATTTTCTGTTTGCTCTTCTGTGTTTGCTGTTTTAGGTTGTTTGTACATATATACCTTGGCGTCTTATTTTGTAAACAGTTTTTTGTGACTTTCTGAGCTCCATTTTCATGGTATCAGAGCAACTCCGTTAAGATGAATTACTTCTTTTAATTTTTCGTTTTCAGAGATGGATGATAATCAGGTCCACTCAGATAATTCAACTTCTTTCGAAAATATTATTTCTCAACCGATTAATTACGAGGATCCATATTTTCTTTCTCATGGCGATTATTCAAATAGTCGGCTTGGTCAGATTATTTTCAATGGCGGTAATTATCTCAATTGGAGTCGCAGTGTTATGCTAGCACTCGGAGCGAAGAACAAGGTCTATTTTATTGATGAATCTCTTCCTCGTCCTACCGATAATTCATCAGGTCTGCAAAAATGGATACGAAATGATTGCATGGTTACAGGTTGGTTTTATATTCAATGGAAAAATCAATTTCTAAGACTTTTATTTTTTGTTCTTCTGCTAGAAATCTTTAGTTGGAAATCCAAGAATGTTATGGTCAATCTAATGCACCTCTTTTATATGAATGTCATAAAGAATTGTTGTCTGTTCAACATAATAACGATTCAATTGCTGTGTATTATGGCAAATTGAAGAAGGTATGGGATAAATTGCAGGCATATGAACCATTTCCTGATTGTTCTTGTGGTGCGATGTCGAAATGTTCTTGTGGTTTGTTCAAGAAACTTATTCAGTTAATTGCTGGTTTGAATAAGTCTTATGATAATGTTAAAACAAATATTTTAAGTATGGATCCTTTACCTTCTGTAAACAAGGCTTATCAAATTCTTCAACAAATTGAGAAACAGAATTCTCTCAGCATTTTTGGTATTCCACCTGAAATAAGTACTCATATTTCTATGAAGAATTCAATTGGTTTCAAATCTCAATTTCCTCCTAAAAAAGAATACAAGAATTATAAGAAGTTGAAATATGAAAGGATTTGTGATCATTGCAAGCAAAAAGGACATACTAAAGATCAATGTTTCCAATTGGTAGGTTATCCAGAGTGGTATACGGATTTAAAGGAAAGAAAATCTCAAAGTTCTTCTTCAAAAATTGCTGTTTTTGTTCGTGATTCTTCTCGAGTTTTAGGCAGTTCTCCTATAAATACTCCTTTGGATACTGACAATGGTTCTTCTTCAAATCAGTCTCAAATTATGGATACTCGGATGATATCTGCTGTTTGCAAAGAAATTTTCAAGATGGTGCAAAATAATAGCTCGGAATATCATCCATCAATTAATTTTGCATGTATCATATCTGCTTCTAATGTTCTTTCATCTAATAAGCATGATAATAATGCTTGGATAATAGATACTGGTGCAAGTGATCATATGGCATCTAATTTTAAGATGTTTGTTAACACACGCATGCTAAACAAACCAATTCATATTGCTTTACCTGATGGAAGCATGAAAACTGTTGATACAATAGGAATTATCATCTTAACCCCTGAAATTATTCTCTACAACGTCTTTTTCTGTCCTAAATTCAAACATAATTTTTTATCTGTTGGTAGATTACTCGATCGAAACCAACTGTATGCAAAATTTGAGAAAAATTTATGTACATTCCAGGACCTCAAAACTGATAAGGTCAAGGGAATTGGTACAAGACATAGGGATCTTTATAGGTTTCAAAACAATGAAATTTCATCCTCTTTAAATAATTCTTTTGTTTCAGATTCTATTGTTTTTCATTCTTTTGTGCAAAATCCTAGTATTTCTGTTTTACATGCTCGACTTGGTCATGTATCAATAAATAAATTGAAACATCTTCCTTTTCATGTTCATTCTGAATCTTTTGATTGTGAAGCATGTGTGTTAGCAAAACATCATAAATTGCCATTTAATATCTCAAGTTCAGTTGCTAGTTCTTGTTTTGAACTTCTGCACATGGACCTTTGGGGTCCATATAAAATTCCTAGTTTACCAGGAGCTAGGTAATTTTTACCATCTTGGATGATCATTCTAGAGCTACTTGGACTCATTTAGTTCATGATAAAACTCAAGTTTCTTAGATAGTTAAAGCTTTTCTAGCATATGTTGAAACTCAATTTTAGAATAATGTGAAAGTGATTAGAAGTGACAATGATACTGAAATTGTTCAAAAGTTTTGTAAAAATCTTTTTATGTTAAAAGGTATTATTCATCAGAAAAGTCTACCTGGAGTTCCTCAACAAAATGGTAGAGTTGAGAGAAAGCATAGACATTTAATTGAAACTGCAGGGGCTCTTAAAATTCATGCGAATTTACCATTTTTTTTTGGGGAGATGCACTTCTTACAACAACATACTTGATAAATATTATGCCTTTATCTATTTTATCCTGGAAAACACCCTATGAAGTACTGATGAAAAGGGTTCCTGATTATACTTATTTAAGAGTATTTGGCTGTTTTTGTTATCCTCTCATCAAAACTTCTGATAAGATGGAACCGAAAGCCAAAAATTGTATTTTTATTGGATATCCATATGCTTCAAAAGGTTATAAAGTGTATGATTTGGAAGATAAGAAAGTCATTCTTAGCAGAGATGTAATTTTTAAGGAGCATATATTTCCATTTTCTTCTGATAGCAAGAATTTGTCATATTCCTCTGACGACACAAATCTTTCATCTCATATTTTTCCTTTAGTTAATCCTACTTATCTCCATCTACTTCATCATCAAAAATGCAGAATATTTCTTCTCCAATTCCAATTAATATTCCACCTTTTCCTATTCAACAACATTCAGATTCTAATTTTGATTCATCTTTATCCTCTCCACAAAATTGACAACAAATTTCTTCTCATTTTCAACCAGATAACATTCTGTCTCCTCCTGAAAATATTTGTAATACTGAACCAGAATTTCCTATTAGAAGGTCTTCTAGACAAATTCAACTTCCAAAGAAGCTAGAAGATTATATTGTTCCAAATAAATTTAACTCATCCACTCATTTTTCATTTGCTTATAATATTCTTTTGGATCCTGAACTTCTTTTTTGGGTGATGATTTTTTGGCTAGCCTAGCAAATGTTCTTTCTATTAATGAACCTACTTCTTATGATCAAGCTAAAGATCAAAAGCAGTGGGTGAATGCTATGAATCAAGAGTTAGAAGCTTTGGAGAAAAATAATACATGGAAGGTGACTTATTTACCCCTGGTAAAAAAGCAATTGGAAGTACATGGGTATATAAAGAAAAAATGAAACCTGATGGCAATCTTGAAAGATGCAAAGCTAGAGTTGTAGCAAAGAGAGACAAGCAAATCAAAGATAAAGATTTTAAACACACATTTAGTCCTGTTGCAAAGTTTACAACTGTCAGAGTTCTAATAGCTTTAGCAGCTGCAAAAGGATAGTTTTTGCATCAATTGGATATAAATAATGCTTTTCTTCATGGTTATATGGAAGAAGAAATTTATATGTATCCTCCTCCAGGGTATAAGAAAGCAAAAACATGGACAAGCATGCAAGTTAAAAAGGTCTCTATATGGTTTGAAACAGGCAGCTAGACAGTGGAACGTTGAGTTATGTAAGCATTTGCAGGGAAAGGGTTATGTTCAGTCTAAACAGGATTATTCTTTGATTGTAAAGAAGATGGATAATGGAAATTTTACTGCAGTTGTGGCTTATGTAGACAATCTTTTGGTCACTGGAAATTGTCTATCTGAAGTTGAAAATTTGAAGAAGTCTCTTGATACTGCATTTACTATTAAAGATTTGAGAAATTTGAAGTATTTCCTTGGCATTGAAGTGTCAAGAAATAAAAGTGGTATTCTTTTAAATGAAAGAAAATACATTCTTGATTTATAGAAGGATACAAATATGTTGGACTGTAAAGAAATGCGTGTTCCTTTTCCTAAAAATCTAAAGCTGAGTACACAAGACACTTCTCTTTTATTTGATCCAGAAATTTATAGAAGACTTATTGGAAAATTATTGTATTTGAATATGACCAGGCCAGATATTTCTTATGTTGTGCAACAGTTGAGCCAGTTTCTCAACACACCTGCAGAGTCTCATCTCTCAGCTGCTCTACATGTTTCAAGGTACTTGAAAGGTACAATTAATCTTGGTCTATTTTATCCAGTTCAATCTCAAGTTGATATGATTTTGAAAGGGTATTGTGATGCTGGGGTTATGTCCATTTTCTGCCAAATCTTTATCTGGTTATGCTATTTTGTTTGGAAAATCTTTAATTTCTTGGAAGACTAAAAAATAGAAAACTACATCTAAAAGTACCCGTGAAGCTGAATATAGAAGTATGAGTTATACTACAAGTGAATTGATTTGGATTGAAGGTTTATTGTCTGATTGTTCGTTAAAATTTCAACCCCTATTGATTTGTTTTGTGACAACATTGCTGCCAAGTATATTGCAGAGAATCCAGTTTTTCAAGAGCGTACCCAGCATCTCAAAGTAGATTGTCATTTTGTTCGAGATTATGTACAAAAGAAATTTATAAATATTTTGCATGTAAGAACACATTTGCAGCTTGGTGATATTTCGACAAAGCCATTATGTTCCAGCTTGAGGGGGTATTAGAATATGTTGTTAAATATAGATATTGTATTTTCTGTTTGCTCTTCTGTGTTTGCTGTTTTGGGTTGTTGGTACATATATATACTTTGACGTCTTGTTTTGTAAACAGTGTTTTCTGAGATATTATTTTACTTTCTGAGCTCCATTTTCACGTACAGACAACAGAAACTTGATTAGGAGTACATGAAATCTTAGCTAAAGAATTGATTACCATATAGGAATATAAGTATGCATTGTGTCTTTTACTTCTATCTCCAAAAGCAGAATGCCTCATGTCAACATTTGTATTGAACTTAGAATGGATTGAACCATAATCTGAGATCGTTGCCTCGCCTACATGAGCGGAAGCTTCCACACGATTTGATTGCAACGCCTAGATGTATGTTTGCTGATACTGCTACCTTCCTGTGATCGAAGATCTGATGCCAGATATGTTTGAGAGTTGCTGGTGTTTCTGTCTCAGATGCCAGAGATGTTTCTGTCTCAGTTGATGATGTTTGATGTCTGACACCGAGGTGATGGCAGAAGACATCTAAAGCCAATAAATATGGATGGTATAAAGGTTGCGACCTGACTGCAAAAGTAGACCGCGCAATGATGAATTTGCAGTGGTTGTCGGTCGGAGTTTGGTGGTTCGGTGATTTGAGTTGTGACCCGATTGTTCATTGTTAAGATGTTTCTGGAATCTTAGTCCTGTGTTACTTGCAAATAAGCTTCGTTTGAAATGATATTGAGCTCGGGAGTTGTGGATTGTTTTATAGTGGGATGGTTGGGGATTAGAAAACTCTTTGATGTACTTGATTGTTTGAGTTGTTGTGTGTCTCAACTATTTGTTTAATGATTTCCTTGATTGTTAAGCTTCATTATTGTCCATTGTTATTGTGAATAGATTTGATATAAAATTATGGTGATGGACTGAGACGGTGAAACATTGATTGTGGTGAAGAACTATTGGATTGTAAAACACTGAATATCGATGAGGTTTGACTGTTGATCGGACAAAATGGTTGTGTAATGTCTCACTAAGAGATGTTTAATTGAATTTTTGTATTATATGTAAATATTTTTTTCGAAACATTTGTTTATATATACTCACATAAAATAATAGCTTCTTCTTCTTTGGTTTAAATAAAAAATAAAAGAAATACATATGTGCATTATTTAACCATAATCTAAGCAATTAACATAACTCTCTTTCAACGTTATAGCTTAGGAGTAAGGAAAAATACTGATATTATGTAAATATATTACATTCCTGATATCCTAATGTTATTGTTGTATGATTAATACTTGAAAAACTTTCAAAAATGCCATTTATTAACGAATTAGTACACAGTCAGTTGGATTTTAGTACAACGCTGTAATCGAATTTGAAAGAAAATGTGAAAAGATGAAAATTTCTATATTGATATTCAAAATGATACAACATAACTGATGTTATCAGTTGTTACAATATTTATACATGCTTGAACAATGAAATGGATACGGGTATATAGGCCTATGATATTACAGCCCGCTATCCACTTTAACTTTTACAAAACCCTAATATTAACAGAAGCGCGCTATCTGTTTCTTATTCTTCAGATACTTCCCCTCAATAAGAACAGCGATTTTCATGTCTTCTGTGACGATTTAATGTCTTCCTCAAATTTTTCAAAAAGCTTCAGAAGTGCTTTCAAATCTTTGCTCAAGTCTTTAGTTTGCCACTCGTAATCCGTGCAACGGTGAATGAAATCAGTTTAGGATTTCATGAAAGATTAACTTCAAAGCTGATTGGATCTTCAAGGCTTGTAGCGATGACTTAGAGTAGCACAACAGCAATTGAAGTCTGATCTGATCCTAAACTTGAAAACAGTTTTCAAGTTTAGGGCTTTGATGAGATTGACTACTGTAAGCTTCAACTTTGCCCAAGTTTTCTTACCAGCCATTGATGCTAGAACTGATCCTAGATCTAAGATTAATTTCAGATCTAGGTTTTGGCTGTTGATTGCTGCAGCCTTCAACATTCAATTCCTGCTTCAGACGTAGGAAGTTCTTAGCAGAGAGAGCTTTGGTGAGTATATCTGTCCTCTGGTAAGTGCTCGATAAGTGATTGATTTCGATGATTCCTTATAGTACTTTCTCTCTAACAAAATACAAATCCAGTTCTGTGTGCTTGATTCTAGCATGTAGAATTGGGTTAGCAGTAAGAGAAACGGTGCTTAGGTTATCACATCATATTGTAGCCTTGTTTGTGATGTTGATTCTTAGTTCGCTTAACAAGGATTTGATCCGTATTAGTTCTGCTGTAGCGTTAGCTACACTCCTATACTATGCCTCTGTACTAGATCTTGATATGGTAGTCTGCTTCTTTGAATACCATGATATGGAATTTTTGCCAATATAAATGCAGTAATCAGATGTTGATCTTCGATCATCTGGATCCGTGACCCAATCAGCATCTGCAAAACCAAATAAATTTATATTAGTACAATTTTTTAATGTTAATCCAGATTCACTGTTCCCTTTAAGTATTTGAGAATCCTTTTCACTGCCTTCCAGCGTTCATCTAAAGGATTTTGCATAAATTGGCTAAATTTATTTACACTATACGTGATTTCTGGCCTTGTGATTGTTATGTATTGTACTACTCCAATAGTACTCATGTAATGTTTTGCATTAGTAAATGGTTCTCCGCTGTTTTTTGATAAATGCAAGTTAGTTGTCATTGGAGTAGGTAGACTGTTTGCCTAATCCATCTTTGTTTTGAGTAGCATCTTAGATATATATTTCCTCTGGATTAATTGTATAACAGAATTGGATAGCCTTTTGACCTCAATTCCTAAAAATAGTGTAAATCACCAAGATCCTTAATTAAGAACTCATTGTTTAGTTGCTGAATAAGATTGCTGACTTCGCTTTCATTATTTCCTGTAATAATAAAATTATCAACATAGATCAGTACATATACAATAATATTTTTAGTAAATTTAGTAAATAGAGAATTATCAGATCTTGAATGATTGAAACCAAGTTTAATCAAAGTTGCTTTTAATTTCTCAAACCACACTCTTGGTGCTTGTTTAAGTCCATATATAGCCTTATTGAGTTTGCAGACCAGTTTGCTTCCATTTTGTCTATAACCCTCAGGTTGCTCCATGTACACTTCCTCTTGAAGTGTTTCATTTAGAAATGCATTATTGACATCCAATTGCTTTATCTTCCAATTTTTAGACAAAGCCACTGTAAGAATGATTCTGATAGATGTTGGTTTGACAACTGCTGAGAAAGTTTCATTGAAACCAAAGCCATGTTGTCGTGAGTAGCCTTTTGCTACAAATCTGGCTTTATACTTTGTTATAGACCCATCTGCATTTCTTTTCAGTCTATAATGCATTTACATCCGATGACATTTTTATGACTTGGTATAATAACAAGGATCCGTGTTTTGTTTTTCATGAGTGCTGCATTTCTTCATCCATGGCTTCTTTCCGCTTTTCACTTTGTATTGCTTGCTGATAGGTACATGGTTCTTCAGTGTCCAGACTAGTATTGCATAGTTTTGGTTTAAAAATTACACTTTTTGCTCTATTGATCATATGATGACCAGTTGTTGCAGGAATAAAAGATTGATGATGATCTGATACTTCCTCAGATTTAGTTTGTGAACTAGATGTCTGAATTTGATCACCTCTTTGTTGTTCCCAGATTGATAACTGGTATCTAGATATGTTGCATGACAAGGACTTGTGGGCAATCTATCTAGCTCATGACTTGATCCATCATTGGGTGCAATGTGTTGTGATCCAGTGTTGTTAATTTGATCCTCTACATACATTTCATGTGGTAAGGGAGGTATAGAGAATTTTGAGTTATGAATCTTCTGAGTTGTCTTTATTTCCTTTTCACTAAATAGAAATATGTCTTCACTGAAGACAACATGTCTTGAAATGAAGACTCTACCCTTGCTATCTAGACATTTGTATCCTTTAATGTTGTTTGCATATCCCAGAAATGTACAGGGTGAGGATCTAAAACTTAATTTGTGATTGTTGTATTGTCTTAAACATGGAAAGCATATGCATCCGAAGACTGAGGCTTTTGTAGTCAGGTTGCACATTGAATAACATTTCAATTGGAATCTTCCCTTGTAGAACCCTGGTTGGCAACTTATTAATCAGATACACTGCTGTGCTAAAGGCATCTAGCCAAAATTTTAGGGGAAAGGATGCTTGAGCTAGCATGGTGAGTCTTGTTTCAACCACATGTTTGTGTTTTCTTTCAATTAATCCATTTTGTTCTGAAGTATAAGGACAAGTAGTTCTGTATAATATTCCTTTCTTTTGAAAATACTCCTTGAGTGTCTTAAATTCAACACCACCATCAGTTTGTATAGCCTTGACTTGATTGCCAATCTGTTTTTCAACCTATGCAATAAAATGTAAAACTGCAAAATATGCTCCAGATTTTGCTTTTAAGAAATATATCCATACATATCTTGAGTATGCATCTATGAATGATATATAATACTTAAAACCATAGTCTGTATCACTGGGTGCTGGACCCCATAAGTCTATAGCTACAAGCTCTAATAGTTTATTGTATTTGGTTTCAGAATTTTTGAATGGCAGTTTATGATTTTTTTCCTAACTGACAGTATGTACAGATATACGGAGTTAATGCATTGTCAAAGGAAATTTTATTACTATGCAATATTTTCTTTACAACATCTACACTTTGATGGCCAAGTTTATAGTGCCATAAGTCAAAAGTACTCATACTCCTTTTACTATGAGATATTTTGCAAGCATTACGACACAGATTTTGTTTTCCACTACTTCTTGAATTAACTAGAGTAAACTTGTATAAGCCCTTCATTGTTTCACCATGCAAGAGAATTTTATTTGTTAATATATCTCTTACAAGACAATAATTTGGATAGAATTCAAAATACACATTATTATCACAAGAAAATTGAGACACACTGAGTAAGTTTTTCTTTATTTGTGGAACTCTCAAAAGGTGATTAAGATATAATATCTTTTCACCTTTTATGTAACCATTACCAGTGTGAGTGATTTTAATTGCCTCACCATTATCCATGTGTATACACTATTTACCTTTATACTCTTTGTTCCCCAAGTTTAGATTGCTCAGGTTGTTTGTGACATGATTTGTAGCTCCTGAGTCTGGATACCAAGTATCATCTTGAATATCTTTCACTTTGGGTATTTCAATTAGTTTTTTGACATCTTGCTAAACATTGGCCATGTTAGCACTTGGTTTTTGATTGTTTTGTTGCCCAGGTGTGTAGTGAGCATCAAATCTGAAATAACATTTGTTTGGTGTGTGGCCAAATCTTTCACAGGTTTGACATCTTGGTCTTCCATTGTTGTTATTATTCCATCTACCACCTCTGCTCCCGCCTCTATAGAATTGATTATATTTCCGACTGTAATTATTTAGTTCATTTCTTGATTGAGTCTTTTCTTGATTTTTCCCTTTATTTGAGATGTAATTAACTGAAAGGTCAGAAACTATTGGTTTTCTTTGTTCCAATCTGCCTTCATGAGCAAGAAGAGTGGAGTTAATATATGACAGAGATGGTGTGATATCTCTAGATGATATCACTGCCACAATGGATTCATACTCATCATCTAATCCACCTAAGATATACAAGATCTGTTCTGTGTCACTGACAGCATACCCTACAGCACCAAGTAAGTCACATAGTGTTTTGATTTTAAAGAGGTATTCTCTCATAGGCATGCCATTCTTCTTTAAATTTTGTAGTTTCCTTTTATAGTGCATTACTCTTGCTGCTGATTGAGAACTAAACACCTATTTAACAGTATGCCATATTTCATTTGCAATTCTTGCATCCTATGAGCTGTGGCAGTAAACTTGCACTTATTGTTGATAAAATCCAAGAACATAGTAGGCTATCTTGCCTTTGATAGATGGTATATTCTCTGTTCAATGTTGAATTTCCTTCGTCTTTTGTGATGAACTGCTGTTGCACTTCATTAGTACCAAGAATATAATCTTCTAACCCATAACCCCTTATAGCTGTTGGACTTGAAATTTCCATAGTAGATAATTTGTTTCATCCAGTTGAATTTAAATTAACAATGGCTGTGGACTAACTATGATTTTTGATATTTTTTCAGTGGTGGTTGATGGTGCAATATCCACTCTTGGATTTGCAGAGGTTGATGAGTTATTATCTAAATCTCCTTCGGTCGTGATCAGAAATCAAGAAAGATTCAATACAAGATGTACACAGAATAAAGAAAAGAATCAAGAACCTGAGTTATAGACAGAGAATAAAAATAAAATTAAAAAATGAATGAAAAACTACTTATCAAGTGACTTTGCTCAATTTTCTTGCAATGAATATGAGAGCAACCAGTGATCAAGATTACTGGCGAGGTTTGATGATGATTCTTGTTTTAGTTCTTCTTGATTTTAAAAAAAAAACTGAAAGCAGTCGTTGAGTTGAATGATGAATGTTTTTCTGACAACTCTTCTTGGCAAGGCTTGATGATGACTTTTGTGATTTTTATTGAAATCTGATTAATGAAACACCAGCAGTTTCAGATGATGAGATCAAAACTCTGATGAACTGTTGTCGATCCAAATGATGAGACAATCTCTGATGGATTTTAGCAGAAAATTAATCTACGGTTAGATAGATTTTGATTGCTCTGATACCATAATCGAATTTGAGAGAAAATATGTAAAAATGAAAGATTCTATATTGGTATTCAAAATGATACAAGATAATTGATGTTACTAGTTATTACAGTATTTATACATGCTTGCAAAAACAATGAAATGGACTGGGTATATAGGCCTATAATATTACAGCCCGCTATCCACTTTACCTTTTACAAAACCCTAATATTAACAGAAGCGGCACTATCTATTTCTTATTCTTCTGATACTCCGGTTTTGTATAATCTGCATCACTAAGTATGTTTATTTCTTTCTTTTCTCAGAACAATTGAAGAAAACCAATAGTTTCAAGTTCAAAAATGATTTTAAATTTTATTGTATTTTCATAATCTACTTATCCTTTTAGAAACATATAGCCTAAATTTAGGTCATGCGTTGTCAGATATAAGAGGCTATGAAGGTGGTTCTAGAAAGTAGTAAAGCAAGATGTAAAGCAAATTCTTTATGTGTGTGCATGCGTATGCTTGCATGCTTGTGTGTATATAGGGAAGTGGTCGACTACACCTCTTCTACTACACCCATACAATACACCTTAGGTAGTGTTTGGTTTGTTTTTTTAGTTTTGGATTTTTGTCCATACAAAAATGATATGACACATGTATATTACCGAACACGATCAACTTATAAACGAAGTTAACATACAAAGTAGAAAACAATTTTTTTCTTCTATGTTTTGGAAAATAACACAAACACGTGAAACAATCCATTCTTCCATCGCCCCTCTATCCCCTTCATCCTTCCATCTGTCTTTCTTTCATTCCCTCTATCGTCCCTCCATAAGAGATGCACCAAAAGAGACGTAACAAATCTCTCCCCATGTGCGCATGTAAGAGAGTTGCTTTTGGGTTCTTCTAGCTATAGTTAACCTATTTTAGCCAAAATTCAAAGAACGATATCAAATTTTGCATCATAAGATCAACGGGATTGATAGTTGTTTGATGATACTTCTTTTTCATATATAATTGGGAAGAAAACAACGAAGATAAAGAGAGATAGTATATTCAACTAGTGCAACCATGTTGAAGTTTCTATTTGTAAGTGACTGAAGCACTCTTCATTTTACTTGTCATTAAACATGAATCTTCACTATAGCATGTTACAGTTATGTAACACATCGCCGAGTTCACTAGATAAGAAATAGGTACTTACATAACAATCATAGTACCAGTTTTATATTATTATTTTAGAACTTGACTAAGAAATCAAGGATTGAAACTAAATGAATAATACAGAACTATATAGTTTAATATAATACACAATTTAATTTAACCATTTTTTCCATGTTCATCCATTTCATGCCCTTTATTGCCACTGTAAATTTCTTGACCATAATACAACATTATAATTATCATGTTAACCAAGTCTTGTGTAAATTACCAAATTAGTAATTGCATTACATTAAACATAAATGCATGGATAATACACAATTATGTTCTTCATGGTTGACCAAATACAACCAAAATTAACTTCACATATATAGTGTTCTCATCTGAATTAATAAAGCTAACAAAATGTAATATAATATAACTACCTACATGTCTCGATCGAACAACGATGTTCCAATTAAAAACTGGAAACAATGACTACAAATTGTAAGTAGAAATACGGTATTATATTCTTTCATCCAAAATTTCACAACTAGCAAGATCTGAATATATCCTGCAAAATTAAATGCTAACAAAATTTAACAATGTCAAATGTAGCATTTAGTAAATAAGATAGAATATATGATTTCAAAATTTTTGTTAACCGGCAGTGAGGTATAATATGATCAACACAATCAAATATTGCTTTTATAAATAGTAGCATCACAAAACTGCTTTGTTCCCACATTCAAATATTGCTTTTATAAATAGTAGCATCACAAAGCTACTTTGCTCCCACATCCAAAGTTTAATACTCTCCTACACATATATAAAACATTCACATAAGCATAAACACAAAACGCACTTGTAAAAATGGTACTTACAAAATACTACTAAAAAAATTCACCAAAATATGCTCCATCAGTTTGTAATGGCTTAAATGAGAATGCCAATGGTAATAATATACTAGATTCTACTATATTTGATATTTCTAACTCATAGAAATCTAAATGTTATGTTAAATTTTGGTGATACAAAATCACAAATAGAGGGAAATAAATATGCAAAAGAAAGAAAGAGAAGAATTTGTTTCCTCTTATTAATAGGCATATTTAAGTATGTTTATTTCTCTCTCTAATTGGCTAATCAAATTATTTTTTGCCATCTAATGTTAACTTGGGCATTAAGTAATTGATTATATAAATAGAGACTAGAAGAGAGGGTAAAAGTGTGGTGGAAAATATGTTTGCTATTTTTCTCTTCTTCATCTTTGTTCTTTTTCTCCAATAATTTTAGCCACATAGATACTTGCTCCCTTTCTCAATTTGGTTATTAATTCAATGGTATTTTGTTTACTTTAGCTTTGTTCTATTGTAAACAAAATTTTGGTGAATCAATAAAGTGGGTGATTGGATGAAATATTTTGTGTTATTGCGTTTTGATTTCAATTCATTCTTGTTTTCAATCCAAGTTATTTCTTTGTGATTTAGGTGACAAAGATCCGTTGATAAAAGTTTCCACGAAGAGCTACTATTTACATAACATGTTATTGCTAACCCTGATCCAATTCAATAAATAAAGTACAGTATGAACCCCTATTATACATCAAAAGCAAAGAATAAATGTTCATTTATTTTCCTACACTACAGATTTCAGAAATTAAAAGAGTTTGAATTTTAAAAGTTTGATTTACTTATGGGTTTTAGACATTAAAGTACTTGAATTATATGAGTTCAATTTTATAAACTATTTGAATGTAATTTATGAATCAACTGCTAATGCAATGCATAATCTTAATAAATTGTTAACAACCATTTCGTCGATGGAGAAGATATTTTAGCAAACGTGAGAGAGTTATTATTATATTCGCATAAAACTAAAAACACTACACGTCCTCATGAAATAAAATGAATTATATACCTTACATGTTATTATAGACATCAAGGTAAACCATTTGTTCATTTATGTGAATCACCAAAATAAAAAAGTCCGCAAGCACACATACCAAGCGAAAGTACAAAAGTATTTCCTGAACTCATAACATGAATCAAAAATACTTTGTCAAGAAGTTTAAAAGTAAATTAAAAGATAGAAGTTATAAAGATGGATTATTATGCAATTTTTTAGGGACTATAATTACATCATTTATAAACGAATGTAACTAATTTAGTAATGTTCTAATTGTTCAAAATAAAATAGTAATGTCCTTTGGATCAATCTAAACCTTTCCCACCATTCAATATAAGTAAGCAAGTAGCAAATTAATTGATTTATCAGGGCATGTTGGCCAAAAACACATATAATCAATGGATGGATGGAGATGTATTTAGGTTCTTTCCTATTACTTAAGGGCCAAGTTTTTAAAACTTAAGGGTTAAATAATACATCACCTATACTGCTATACAAAGGTATGTGGATTGAAATTTTGAAAAGATATGCTCAAGCTTAAGTAGTTGTCGAGTAAAAATGATGTGAGAAATAGCAATCGATAATTTAACAGTTTGTATGTTGATAAAAATTTACTAACCGACGGTTAGGTTGATAATTAACTGTATTCAATGTCTTAATATCCTAAACCATAACATGAGCAGCAATCAACAGTCACAGAGACTGTTAAATTTTGGTAATACAAAATCACAAATAGAAGGAAACAAATATGCAAGAAGGAAAGTAATCACGTTTTTTCATTATGGGAATAAATAAATTATTGGATCGCATTTGCATGACATGATAAGAAAATAAATGCATGCATAAGTTATGGAATAAAATATATGCAAAAGGATATGCATATTATTTGTTTCTAAGTAATCACATTACTTTGAGATTATTTTCTTCCATCTTTGCTAATTAAAGGAATGGGTGAATTACTTGCTATGTTTACATCATTTCTTAGCATTGTAATTTGCCTCTATTATCTTCTTACCACATCTTGGTAATTTGAGTGATGACTCATATGAATTTACATTGACTATATATTGGTGGTAGACTTTATTGTAAATCCATCCTGGTATTCAGCCAGTGAGCCCAAAATGGAGGGTCTCTTCTTGTTAACCCTAATTTAGGGCTTCGGTATGTAAACTCTTATCTTGTAATCTCTTGTGATTTTCTCAGGTGTAATAAAATTTCTCTCCTTTGGACTTGACGTACACTATCCTGATAATAGTGGAACCGGTATAAACATTGTGCGTCCTTTTTTTCCTTATTTATAGTTATTTTGCTATTTATTTGGAGTAATAGAATAAGTGCTTCTAGATTAAGTTATGTTCAAATTGGCAAATCTAGATCTTGTTTATTGTTTTTCCACATTTGTGCAATTTTTGCATAACAAATTGGTACCAGAGCAAAGTGATTATGCTATTGCTCATTTGGATGAAAAAGAAGATTTTGTGCAATATTGAAGATAAAAATGGAGGAGATTATGTTGAGAGAGAAGAGCGTTCAAGTCTTGGAAATTTTGTGATAAGGAGTTTAGTGTGTTAAAGGGACAGCTAGATTTGAAACTTGTATCTGCTTCATGTCTCAATGTTGATGTGAGAGTCTTATGTTGATTTCCATGGAAAAAAATTTGTTTGGCAGATAAGGTATGAGGGAGGAGAGAGAAAGAGGCTATACGGTAGGATTGTGTAATATGGAATAACGGAATAGTCTAGGTAGATAAAGTAGGTAAATGCAAGGTAACACCAGGATTTTATACTGGTTCGGACCTCTCGTCCTACGTCCAGTCCCTGAGATTCACTTAGGAATTTCACTAACTAACACCCTCACTTCACCCGGAGTAATAGGTTTACAACTTACCCGATCAACCGAACGAGATTTCTTGCCTCAACTACCGAAGAGGACTTCAACTCAATTACTAAAATACAATATTCGACTTGTTGTGTTCTTGTCAACACTAATGAATCTAATGTAGTACAATATTCCTATAATCTTATCCTCGAGAATATGCAATGTATTTGTGAAGATTTAGGAAATGTGAATTGCTATGAATCAAAAAGAATGTTATAAACAAAAACAATGATTCAAGCAATAGATTAGTGATTGCTTTGAGAGTATCTAGAGAATATGAACAAGAGAATAGTAAGATTAAAGCAAGAGAATTTAGTGAATTAAATGATGTTAGAATCATGTATATATACTTGTAGAAGAGATGCATATGTTGTCAAAGGTTGCAAACAAGAGATGCTTCCATTTCCATTGATGAAAGGTTGTAACTCTTGGGAGGAAGAAGGTGTCTTTTCAGAGAAAATTCGCAGGTTCAAATTCAGTCAACCGAGCAGGGAATTCAGTCAACTGAAAATATGAAGTAAAATTTTCGGGACCAAATTCAGTCGACTGTGCAGGAAATTCAATCAACCGAAACTGTGCATGTGTATAAATTTGTTTCAGTTTCAGTCGACTGACTGTTCCTGTTCAGTTGACTGAACTTATAAAACCTGCATAGTTAAAACTAAATTAAAAAATGAAGTTTAACAAATTTTTCTAGTGCTCGTGCAAGCTTCTTGAGGATAGATTTTAACAATACATCTAGACTAAGACACATGTAAAAACATACTTTAAGCTTGTTTGGTCTTCATCTATCTTCCTTTAGCATTTGCATATATTTCTTCCTTGTTTGTAAAAGCACATTGTCATTGATCAAAATCTTCGCGTATCAACATTCTTCCCCTTTTTTATTGATGACAATACTGATTTATTCTAGAGATGTTTTACTTACTTTCTCCCCCTGAATGTATGCACTTTCCTACAAAACAAAGTTAGTACCATAGATTTTCTCCCCCTTTGTCATCGACAAAAAGGAAGAACTAACAGTAGTAATAATATATCAAAACAATCACTGAATCATAGAGATTATTTGCATAAGCATGAATTAAGAGAAATAAAAATGTTGTGATAGACAAGCATAAAACGGCTATTTATACAAGCCATTAGAAAGTTAAAAATACACATCAAAACAACAAAATTACTCATCCTTATCCCAGTCATATGAACCTTCTCTTCATGTTGGTTCACGTATGACGGGTCCTCCTGTTGGTGGTCTGTGCGCTCTTCCTCCTTGGCCACAACTAGCTCCGCTTGTGCTGCTACTTGTATGCTCTTCGGATGTCGTCCATGTAAACGTAGGTGCTGGACGTTTGCCGCGAGATGTCGAAGCAGTAGTGGTGCTTGAGCACGAGATTGCATCCCAAAGCTTGTTGAAGAATCCTTTGATTTTATCAGGCTTATGATCTACCTTTTTAAGACGAGTGTCAAGAATTTGTTGATTTCTTGACAATATCCCCAAGGATTGGTTGGTAGTGAAGCTTGAGTCAACAAGACGAATTTCATCATCTTGCTCGAGATGTTCTTCGTGGCGAGGTTGAGGAGGTGGTTGTTGTTGTTGTTCTTGATGCCTTGCTTCCCATTCGGCGAGTGATATTATGCGAGGAGGTCGAGATGAGAGTTGCATTAGGCTTATGGTCCGATGGTTAATTTGATGGACCATTGTATTCTCTGATTCAGGTAATGGCGTATCGACATTTAGGAGAAGTCGCATGATGTACTCTCCAAAGTAAATAGTGTGCATTTTGCCATTGTTGAAAGTGAGAAACTCATCAAGAATAAGCTGTACCCAATTAACTTGTATATTGCCAAAAATAGCATATAGAGCTCGATAGTTATTTGGGTAGACAATTTCGTACGAGCCCGTATGAGGAGTAATCGTTCTCATTAGGGCTTTATGGAGGATTCTCGCCATAGGTCGAAGAGAGGTGGACTTAAAATCCCTAAAGTTGATATTATCATCCATGAATCGATGGTTGATGTTGTCACGAATGTGTGGATTGAATTCTATTTCTTTTAACTTTCTCCCGACATTTGGAGACTCTAAAGCCACTCTATCCAATGAAAACCAAACTTTCTTTCCACACACCATACTCCAAACACTATTGTTTCGATTTCTTGGAGTTTGGTGTCCAAGATTAAGATTAGCATAAAATAATTTTACCATTACATGATTAATGGCATGGTCATTTCGTTTCAAATCTAAAAGAGAAGTTAAACCTGCCGGATCTGTTAATGCTTGGATGTTGTAGGTTTGAAAACTTTGAAAATTAACAAAAGAATGCTCGAAAATTCGAGAATTCTTCATCTTGTTCCATCGAGTGATAGCGGTTCCATCGTAAAGCCATTGTGTTATTTGAGCATCAATTGGCTCGGAGGATGATGAAGAAGAAGCTCTTGCTCTTTTTGTGCCATTTAGGTGAGAATTGATTTGATTTTGAGGAATTTGGAATCTAGGGTTTCGAAATTAATTTGGGAAGAAAGTTTGTAGGAGGTAAAAGTGAATTGGTAGGGTAAAATTTGGTGGTTAAAAGGGGAAATTTTGCCTAGGAAGTAGCGTTCAGTCGACTAAATGTTCTGTTCAGTCGACTGAATCAAAGGCCGAAGTGTTCTGTGATAGATTCAGTCGACTGAGCAGTACATTTAGTCGACTGAATTTTGTTGCTGAAATTTTCTGTTGAATTTTTAGTCGACTGTGCAGATGGTTCCAGTCGACTGAACTTTGTATATATTGTTTTCTGTCATATTTTCAGTCGACTAAGCAGGGGCATTCAGTCGACTGAAACATGCATTTTTGTTGTTTCAGTTAATTTTTGAAATTAAATAGTTTATTTAAAGAAATAGTTACAAAAATATTGATGTAACAACATACAAATATGTCAAAATTTAACTATTTCTTTGGGGATAGACTTGAAAACTACTTCCCTTCATTCTTCATGTAATTTATATCCCATGCATTCAGACTATATTGAGGAGTTTTAGAAGACATCCAAGAATTCATAGGATCGACTGGTGTACGATAAGATGAAGAAGGATCAAGAGAGCTAACGGGGCGAGGTAGGGGTTCAGCCACTTCGTTCTTCTTTGATCCACAGAAGCGTAAACCGATTTGTTCTAGAAAGCTCAAACGTCTTGCCGTAACTTTTTGCTCGAAGTATAGCTCTCGTTGATGATCTATCTGTTGTTGTTGAAAATGATGAATTTCATCAATCTTTCTTTTTGTGTCAGGTGAAATAAAGAGTCCGCGTTTTGCCTTTTTAGATTCTGGAGTGAAACCAGCACGATAATTTTCTCATTTGTAAACAGGCTCATGTGCAGGTGTTGGTGTGGGAAGTTTTGGCGATGTTGGAGTGTTATCAACTGACGAGGTGATATTGATTAGAGAGAAGAAGTTGTTGGATGACATTTTATATTTAATTAAGATTTTATTCGTAAAATCAAGATGAAAATAAAAGCATTTTTAAGGGTTTATTTATAATAGAATTTTACTAAACAAATAATAGTTATAATTTAATAAGAATTTTTAACCGTATAGAGATTTAGTGGTAAAGAGGATTTTGTTAAAATGTATGTTTCTTATTTAATAATTCAGTTTTACAAATGTGTGGTCTATAAATTATATAATGTAACATATAACATAGCCGAAAATATTTGAAATTTTTATTCAGCCGATTGAACATTTTATTTTAGTCGACTGAAATGTGGGAATATTTCTAATGTATTTCTAATTAATATCTTTAAAGGATATTATACCTAATTCTCGTCGAAGTTTTATAAAGGAGTTTTCTAATAGAGGTTTAGTAAATATATCGGCAATTTGATTTTCGGTAGAAATATGTTCTAAATTAATTATTCCTTTTTCGATATTGTCACGTAGAAAATGGTGACGAATATCTCTATGTTTTGTACGAGAATGATTAACCGGATTTTTAGATAAGTTTATTGTACTTGTATTGTCACAGTATATTGTAGAATTTGTTAAATTTATATTAAAACCTTTAAGTGTTTGTTGCATGTATATAACTTGAGTGCAAGCTAAAGCAGTTGATATATACTCTGCTTCGCATGTCAAAAGCGAGACACGATTTTGTTTCTTACTAAACCAAGATACAAGTGATTTTCCAATGAAATGACAAGTACCAATTGTACTTTTTCTATCTGTTCGAGATCCACCAAAATCAGCATCACTATATGATACTGACTCAAATGGACATTCCTTTGGATAGAAAAGACCGAAATCTTTAGTTTTGTTAAGATATCGCATTATTCGTTTTACTGCTCTTAAGTGTAAATCTTTAGGATCGGATTGAAAACGTGCAAATAAACAAACACTCATCATTATGTCAGGTCTACTAGCGGTTAAGTAAAGTAAGGAACCTATCATACTTCTAAACAATTTTTGATCTACACTTTTGCCATTTTCATCTCGATCGAGATGTGTAGTGGTACTCATAGGAGTAGGTTTAGCAGAAGTGTTTTCCATACCGAATCGTTTAATTAAATTAGCACAATATTTTTCTTGGTTTATAAAAATTCCATTTGTTAATTGTTTGATTTGAAGTCCGAGAAAATATGATAATTCTCCCATATGAGACATTTCGAACTCATTAGTCATTATATTTGAAAATTCTTTAAATAAATTTTCATTTGTTGAACCAAAAATAAAATCGTCTACGTATATTTGAATTATTAGAATATCTTTGGAAGTATTTTTAATAAAAAGCGTTTGATCTACTTTTCAAATTTTAAATCCCAAGTTTAATAAATAACTTTTAAGTCTTTCATACTAAGCACGAGGTGCTTGTTTGAGACCATATAGTGCTTTCTTTAATTTAAATACATAATCCGGATATTTTTCATGTATAAATAAAGGAGGCTGTTCTACATATACATTTTCTTTAATAAAACCATTTAAAAATGCACTTTTAACATCCATTTGATAAAGTTTAAAATTGTAAAAACAAGTAAATGCTAATAGTAAACGTATTGCTTCCAGTCTTGCAACAGGAGCAAATGTTTCCTCAAAATCAATACCTTCTTCTTGATTATACCCTTGTGCTACTAGTCTTGATTTATTCCTTGTTATATTACCTTGTTCGTCTACTTTATTTTTGTAAATCCATTTTGTTCCAATTACTGATTGATTATTAGGACGGGGAACTAATTCCCAAACATTGTTACGTTCAAATTGATTTAATTCTTCTTGCATTGCGATAATCCAATATTCTTCTATTGATGCTTCTTTTGGATTTTTAGGTTCTATTGATGAAATGAAAGCTACATGACCCATTTGATTTAGTTGATTTCTTGTTCTAACTTGAGAATTTATTTCTCCTATTATATTTTGAGTTGGATGATCTCGTAATATTCTAGGAGGAGATCTTAGTTCATTATTATTACTTTCAAGGTTTGTTTCTTCTATATTTATCAATTCTTCATCATCTTTTATATTTAAATTTTTATTAAAATTTTCATCAAAAGATATATGCAAAGTTTCTTCAATTAAGTTTGTTCGTTTATTAAAAACTCGATATGCTTTACTTCGTTCTGAGTATCCTACGAAAATTCCTTCATCAACTTTTGAATCGAATTTTCTTAATTGATCTTTTGTATTTAAAATGAAACATTTTGATCCAAATATTTTAAAATAAGATATATTTGGCTTTTTATTATTAAATAGTTCATAAGAAGTATTTTTAGTTAATGGTCTAATTGATATTCTATACATAACATGCAGTAGCAACGGCTTCTGCCCAAAAATGTTTTGGTAGAGAACATCCATTTAATAATGTTCTTGCGCATTCTTGTAATGTTATATTCTTTCTTTCTACAACTCCATTTTGTTAAGGAGTTCTAGGAAAAGAAAATTTATGATTTATTCCTTTCTTTTTACAAAAAGTTTCAAAAACTTCATTTTCGAATTCGCCTCCATGATCTCTTCGAATATTTATTATTTTCAAATCTTTAGTGTTTTGAATTCTTTTGACAAATGTTTTAAAATGCTCAAAAGTGTCACTTTTATTTTTCATAAAAATAGTCCATGTGTATCTTGAAAAATCATCAACTATTACAAATACGTATCGATTATGATTAATGGATTGAACTTGTGTTGGTCCGAATAAATCCATATGTAGTAATTCTAATGGTTGTAAAGTTGAAATATTTTTCTTAGATTTGAAAGATGATTTTGTTAATTTTCCTTTTTGACAATCATCACAAAGATTTTTTATTTTAAAGTTTATTTTGGGTAAACCTCTTACTAATTCATTTTTAGAAAGTTTTCTAATGGTTTTAAAATTTATATGACAAAATCTTTTGTGCCATAACCAAGTATCATTATCTTTGGCAAGTAAACACATACTTGAATTATGATTAATATTCATATTTAAAACATAAATATTTCTATCTCTATTTCCTTCAAAAATAAGATTTTGGTTTTGATAAAAAATACTACATTTATTATTCGAGAAAGTTATTTTAAAACCTTTGTCACACAATTGACTTATGCTAAGTAGATTATGTTTTAAATTTTTAACTAATGAAACATTTGTTATAAAAGGTAAATTTGATGTACCGTAATTGTTCACATCTACTTTGCCAATGATATACCCTTTTGAATTGTCTCCGAAGGTAACCGAGCCACCATCAAAGTATGTGATGTTTGTAAGCATATCTTTGTCTCCGGTCATGTGTTTTGAACAACCACTGTCTAATATACATTTCTTCTTTTTGAATAGGACCTGAAAATAAATATGAAATTATTGGTACCCACCTTTTAATAGGGTCCTAAAAAGTTAGAGTTTAGGAAACCAAACCCATTTTGGTTTAGTATCCTTTTTATAAATATAGTTTTCATTATGATGAACATTATCCATAAATATTTTAATGTATTTATTTCTTATTAATACATTGTTAGTCTTTGATATCCAAATTTTAACTACCTTGTTTTCTACTTTTGTTTTAATAGGTTTCTTTAGCAATATTTGTTGTTTTGAATCCATATTCCTCTTAAAATTTGTATTTTTCTTTTTAGGAATTTTTGACTCCTTTTTATATCCTAATCCATGTTTACTTGAAGAGAATTGAGAATTTTCTAAAATCTTAGATAAATTTTCTCTTCCTTTGTTAAAGTTAGAAACATTTTTAGAGATGTCATCTAATCTAGCTTGAAGACTATTATTTTCCAACTCAACTTGTCTAATCTTAGTTTTTAACTCATGATTTTCAGAAACAATTATATCATTCTTTGTTTTTTGAGTTTCAATTTCTTGACTTAAAAGTGACAATTGAGTTTCCGAATTTGAATGAGATTCTTGAACTTTTTCAAGTTCTTCTTCTAAGATTTTCTTTTCATCTTTTAACATATCCCTTTCAAATTCAGCTTTGTTTTGATTTTCACGAGTTTCTTTGAGTTTCTTTTTAAGAGTTTTTATTGTTCTTAAAAGTTCAGTGTTTACTTCAATTAAATCGTCAAAAGTTAAATTATTTACCTCAGATTCTTGAGCCATGAAGCATACATTTGCCTGTTCATTGTCGCTATCACTATCATTTTCGGATGAAGATGAATCTGAATCGTCCCATGTTACAGAAAATGCCTTCTTTTTGAATTTATCCTTCTTGTTTTTGTTGTTGAAATTTTTTTGATTTTCCTTCATTTGTTCTTGACAATCTTTTTGCATATGTCCTTTCTTGTGACAATTGAAGCATTCTATATTTGAGGATGAAGGTTTGTTCAAGAAATTCTTTTTGAATCCGTTTTTGTTTCCTTTTCTAAACTTTAAGAATTTCTTGAAGTTTTTGGCTATGTTTGCACAAAAAATGGACAAACACCTCCAAGTCGTATTATTTAGTTGATTATATGTGATTTTATATGATTTTAGATGAGTATGTAAATATAAAAGAAGTAGGGGCTGAAATGTAAAGACACACAGATTTATAGTGGTTCGGCCAGAATGTGCCTACGTCCACTTTATATGTTATTATCTTCTTTCTTTCAGGTTACAAGTACAATGCTTTGTATACAAGCGTATGAAAGTAGTTTGAAAGTTCCTTCCTTACTTGAGCTCTCAAACTTGTCTGCCATTGTTGTACCCCTGCCCCTCTATTTATAGAGTGAGGTACGGGGCAGGGGGTCTTGGAAGTATATAGCTGCTGGCGGGCCTGGACTGGAGCAATCTGGCCTAGTAGCATTCTAGTTCGGCGAGCTTCATTCGGTGGTGAGTTTGGACCGGTGGTGCCTGGTCCGGCTATGGTGGTCCGGTGATGGGTGGATATGTACCATTCGGTAATGGGTTTACATGGAGTTGGTTCGGTCTTGGAGGTGAGTTGGTTCGGTGCTCATCTGGGCCGGATGAGTACTTGGATTGTCGAATGGGTCTACACAGGGGATGCCGAATGTGACATAGCCGAACGAGCTATAGGATGGATTTTGCCGAATGGAGGTTGCCATGCTCTGCCGAATGAGGCTCTTATTTGTGAATGCCGAGTGGACTGTGGTTTTTTACGGAATGAAATGCAAGATGTGAACATGAGTGATACTGACGCTTCCTGGTCTTGAGATCCTCTGGGTGAGAATTCGCCCAACATTTGCCCCCCAAAGTGGGGCACGTGCTTGCATGTGTCGCGCTTTGTTTCCTCGTGGTAGGAAGGTTTGTTTTGTAACGCCATGGGCCGGATACTTGTATCCTGCTAATGTCCTGTAAAGGAATCTGAGTAAGGCGTATTGCATGCCCCCTGTTTCAGGTCTCTGCTGGTTGACCCCGGCCATGTTCTGCACGTGTTACGCTTTGTTTCTGGACGGGGTGCTTTCATTCGGCATGGCTCCATTCGGCTCCTAGTGCCGAACCGGCTGGTCCGGTTTTCCGGTGCTTGCCTATATATAGGGGCTACACCCCCTTTATTTTTCTTTACGGAACGAGTAGAGCCGAACCATATTGAGCACCGAACCAGTTAAGTACCGGATCAAACAAATACCGAATCAATCAAGCGCCGGACCAATTTAGTACCGAACCAGGTATGTTCCCTTTTGCCGAATACATACGAAAGTTTCTGCTTGCCGAATGAGCTTTAGGCCTTGATGCCGAATGAACTTCACGCCCATGCCGAATGAGCATAGTGCCGAATGACCATATGCTTTTTATGCCGAATGCACCTGTTTTGCAACGCCGAATGAGACTTCATACTTGGTCCTTGAGCGGAATCTTGGACTTTTTTACACGCTTGCCTTATATATTTGCTTGTTTATGTTTCTATACTTCTTATTCTAACCTCAAGTCTTTTTTGTGCTGCAGAAAATGTCTCGCAAAGCGGAAACACGATCGGACAGAAAGAAGTCTAGAGGCACAGGAGAACCTTCTTCTTCCTTGCCCCCAGTCCAACCAGGATCCGGGCAACATCGACCTATTCCGAGGTCTCTAGTGGATGGATATGGTCCACAGGAACTTTTGATCTCACCCCCTGATTGCTTTCCTAGCTCCCTAAAGGAGGAGCAACTTGACGTCATATCCCGTTCCTTCGGGATAGATAGGGCTCTGATGCTGCTGCCGGGAGATGGAGTGATGCCATATAATCCTCCCGAAGGCTACTTCGCTTATAGCAGATACCATTGTATGTGCGGTGCTATCCCCCCTATCAACGCTTGGATAATTAGCTTCACCACATATTTGAAGGTGGCTCCCTTCCAGCTTCAGCCTAACTCTTATGCCATCCTGGTTAGCCTCTTTGTTATCTTCCAGAGGAGGTACGGGCGTCCTCCTTCTAACCGGGAAATCCGATATCTGTACAACCTGAGAGGCTATAAGAAGAGGTCTCCGTATATTAGCCTGGAAGCGGCCGTGCCCTTTAAACCAGTCCTGGACTTATATTCCAAGTTTACCATGTTCAAGAAAGAGTGGTTTTTCATCAAGGACGATGCTGTTTCTTTCCGCCTTTTCACTTCCGGCTATAAGATGGATTTCATTTGTACTTTTCATGCTTTGACTGTAGTGTTTTTTCTGACATGCTTCTATTTCTGGCTAGCGACAGGTGGTATTGCAGTAGTGGAGGACGATTCCTTAGTGCGAATGGCTGCTGAACTAAAGGCTATTCCGGCACGGGACCGGTCGGCCTCTTTCTTGATCAGGAACGCAACCCTCTTGGAGTATAATTTGATCTTACCGCACCAGTCTGTGGTTAAGCAAAGGGATACGGTTGAGGAGAGGGCTGCTAAAGCTAAGGAGGGGGCTACGGTAAAGAGCGGTAAGAGGGAGCCTTTCGCAGAGAGTCCCGTGGTCGGGGGGAAGAAACTGAAGAAGTCTGATGGCCCTTCTCCAACTACTTGCCCGACTGTCCCGGAGGAGGAAGGTGTAGAAGAGGAGGAAGGAGGCGAAGTTGGAGAAGGGTCGGAGGGTGGAGGAGATGGCGACGGTCAAGGTGGTGGTGGTGTTGCTGTTCTAACCTCTGAACAAGACCTCGAACTGGATGAGGCTCTCCGTCGGGCCTTCGGGGAGTCGGAGGGAGAGTCGGAAACGGAGAAGGGAACGGAGAAGGCAAAGGAAACCGGCAAAGCTGTGGCTGGCACTGACCCATCCTCTAAGGGTTCCTCAGCTAGGGTGATTCCGGCGATGCAAGGTGAACTTTTGTCTTCTGCCGATTCCATTTTCGATAGGGACTTAGAAATTTTTTACGGTTCACTTCCGTCCTGGGGTGAGATCCAGGACTTATTTCAGTATCCCACTCCTCCGCCGGGTTTGTATAATAGATGTGTCTTCCCACTTTTCTTTCTTTTTAACTTAGCACATTTTTTGAACTGTGGATTATTGTATGTTCGTAACACTTGTTCTTTATTCCAGGGGCAGGCCAGGCGGTTAAAACGTCGGATGTTCGACACCGCCTTGAACAATTTAAGTCGAGGAGAGCTTCCGCGAAACCTTCTACTGATCGCACTGGGGATGTAGTCAGTTACCGCCCTCTTCTTGGGTTCATCGAAGAGGGCATTCAGAAAAGGAAGCGGAGCCGTTCCTTATTTGAGTCGTCCCCTGGTTCGCAGCCTCCTATTCAGCCTCCTCGTGATACTACGGAGGAGAGCACGGAGCCCGGACCCCCTCCTCCTCCTTCCAAGAGTCCTACTGTCATTCGTATAAGGCGTCCCGATGTGCCTCGCCCCGTGCCTCGTAACCCTTTTGCCGGTCATCCTGATTTAGACCCAAGCTTTCAGGACATTTCATTCGATGAGACCACGGGCGAGCACCTCCTTCCCCGCAACCCCATGGTAAGAGTGCTGGACGAGGCCAAATCTTTAGATCTTGATTTACTTACTACACGGGTAGTCACCATGGGGGATGAGGCCAAGGCTAATATCGACCGGGTGGCCGCAGAGACCAAAAAGTTAATGGAACATCATGCTAAGTTGGTCAAGGCCGGGGAAGAGATCGGGAGTGCTAACATTCGGTTGAGGTTAAAGGTTGCCGATCAGGCCAAGCAGCTCGCCGACCAAGCCATCCAGATTTCCCAGCATGAGGAAGCCTCCAAGCGGCTGAAAGAGACCATGGAGAAGGCCAATAGGGCGGAATTACGGAAGATGGAGGTCGCTTGCAGGGAACGGATTAACATAGCTATCACAACGGTGGATGAGGTTCGAAATGCGGATCTCGAGCGGGTAGAGGAGTTGTCAGGGAGGCTCGAGGCTGCGGAGATGGCTCAGGCCGAGTTGAAGGAGGAGATGGAGGAGATGAGGAGGTCCCTCAAGTTGAAGGAGGAGGAAATGAGGAGGTCACTCCAGGCTGACTGCTTGAGATACCAATCAGAGAGGGACGTCGCCGTCGCCAAGTTGCAAGCTTCCGAGGCCCGGGTGAGGGAGTTTGAGGAAAACGAGGGGATGATGGATGAGATGCTGCAGGATATGTACTTCCACACTTGGAAGGAGGGCGGCTTGTCTTGGATGGACGATTACCCTCGGGTCATGGCCAAGGTGTATCTCCAGGCCTTAGAGGAGGCCAGGGTGAACGCGGGTAAGGAAGGCGGAGAGGCTTTCAACTTGAATGCGGTTACTGCTCAGTTCTCAAAGGAGGAGCAAGCGGCGGTGAAAGAGGGGATGCGGCTGCTTGCTGCAGAGGAAGCGGGCGTGCAGTTGGAAGATGAGGATCAAGCGGCGGATGCTGGTGAGTTATTCTTCTTCCCTTTCTTTTCTTCCTGTGTTTCCATAACTTGGTTGTTCGTTTAATGAATTCCTCTTCCGAATTGGACAGGCGGGACTTCTGATCCACATGCTGGGGGCTCTGATCCTGCGGCTAAGTAGACTGGGGGAGTTGGTGATGGAGTGTGGATGCACCTGCCATCTTTTTGTTTCTTTTTTATCACTGTTTATGTTAGTCTTTGATATGCAACTGTAATAAAATTATTTGCAAAGAATAACTTCGTGTGATCTTATAATATAAGCTGATTTTGTCATGTTTAAATGTTGTTGCTATCTTTATGTGCTGTGTGAGAAGTATAATTATGTATATGCCTGTGATTCTGGTTGTGTTTGATGTTAAGTTTTTGCTTGAAATATAATTTCACGTTTTGCAATGTCAGTGTATGAATAAGCTATAGTTACGCATTTATGTACAAGAGAAGAGAGTACCGCCCTTTATGTTTTATTCGCAGGCGGTAGCTTTGAGTGTCTTGTGTAACTGTTCACGGGTATAGCTGAGCACCCTGCCACCTAGTACGCAGGCTTAGAGCCTCATGAGTGAATGCTTCCTATTCGGTTTCCTGTACTTTAGAGTTTGTTATACAGGATAGGAGAAAAATATTTAAATGGAATGGAAATATAGTAAAAGTAAAACTTCCAGTCACGGAAGGCCGTCGATGTGCTTAAGTTCGTGGCAAACGGGTTTTGTAGTCACTTTCCCTAGCTGTGGGTCTTGGAGACATTTGTCACCCATCTTACGCCTCCGCGGGGAGTTTTCTTTTTTACCACAGCCGCACTTAAGACACATCGGAGCCGAGATCGCGCACGGTAACTACCCGAACCATTATGGTCCGTAATCGTGGGTATTATTCGATTTACCGTGGCCGGCTAGCGTGGATGCCGTTGGCCGTGAACTACCCCTGGCTGGCCACACCTTATGTTGGGGCTTAAAGTAGGTTCACAGTTGCCGGCGAGCCGAACGCCGTAATGAGCTGCCATCGGCTATAGTCGGCCTTTATGATGACTTATAATCGGCTCATTACAGTTGGCTTTGAGGGCAGGCGCGCAATGAGTTAACCCGCAGCAGAGGGATGCTGGAGCAAAAGTGTCTCATTGGCGAGTGCATAGAATCGTAGCGTACCTGTTAGGCCTAGTCCAGATGAGGCCGTGGTGCGTCTTGAGGGGAGATGGCATAGGATTTTGTTCAACAGAAAGGGATAAAACTTAACGAGCAGCCAAGACATAAAGGAACAAGTTAAAAAGAGACAAGATTTTTTAAAGTGGTTCGGCACGGAAATGCCTACGTCCACTGATTCTCTTTGTTAATTCACTTCATATGGGCAGTACAAGTTAAGAAAAGTATCGACGGAGGTGTCGGATGTTCCATGCCCTCTGGAACACCTCTCCGTCCACTGTTGACAAAATGTAAGCTCCGTTGTGGAGATCTTTATGAATTACATATGGTCCGTCCCAGATGGGGTCCAGTGCCCCGGGGCGCGGAAAGATTCGCCTGAGGACAAGATCTCCTTCTTGTAAGCTGCGATGCTTGACTTTGGAATTGTATTGTGCTGCCACTTTTTGTTTGTGAGCTGCTGCTTTGAGTGCTGCATCGTTTCTCCTTTCCTCGATCAGATCCAAAGACATGAGGAGGAGTTCTTCGTTTTCCTCTGGGTTGTAGTGGATCCTACGGCGGGAAGGCACAATAGTCTCAACTGGGAGCATTGCCTCCGATCCATATGCCAAAGAGAAAGGAGTTTGTCCCGTTGATGTTCTGAAAGATGTGCGGTATGCCCATAGTGCCGTAGGAAGTTCGTCCACCCAAGCGCCTTTTGACTTTTCAAGTTTCTTCTTGATTAGGGTTTTGAGAATTTTGTTGACAGCTTCAACTTGTCCGTTTGCCTGAGGGTAAGCTACTGATGAGAAGCTTTTATGAATCCCATGCTCTTGGCACCAGTCGGCAAATTCTTCGCTGTCAAACTGGAGTCCGTTGTCGGATACGATCTTGAGTGGGACTCCATACCTGCACAGAATGTTTTTGATCAAGAAGTTGATAACTTTTGCTGAAGATATTTTATTTAAAGGTTCCGCTTCCACCCATTTGGTGAAATAATCGACTGCCACTATAGCATATCTGGCTCCGCCTCGGCCCGTTGGCAGTTCGCCAATTAAGTCAATTCCCCATACAGCAAAGGGCCAAGGGCTAGTCATTTGAGTAATTTCGTTTGTGGGCAGTCAAGGAATCTTGGCGAACTTCTGACATCTGTCGCATTTCTTAACGAAGTCTAGGGCATCTTTGTTTAGTGTGGGCCAGTAATATCCATATCGGAGTATCTTTCTTGCCAAAGTCTGTCCTCCAGTGTGATCTCCGCATCCTACCTGATGGATGTTTGTTAATATCTCCTTGGCTTCCCTTCCGGCGACGCATCTTAATAAGGGGCTAGAGAAGCCACGCCGGTAGAGGATGCCTTCTTGTATTGTGTAGTGGGGAACTTTCCTCAAGATCTTCTTGGCTTCGTCACGCCTGTCGGGTAGTATGCCATCTTGCAAATATTTCCGGATAGGAGTCATCCAGGTTCCTTCTTCGATTGCAGTTATCAGATTCACTTGTTCGAAACTCGGGGCTAGCTGCCTTGAGATTGCTAGTGCTCCGGAAATGGTGCTGTTCTTCATACTAGCTTGCTTTGCAAGTTCATCTACCTCTTGGTTTTCTTCTCGAGGAATGTGTTTGATTAGATAATGGTCCAATCGATCGAGCAGCAGTCTGGTTTTCTTTAGGTATGCTGTGAGTCATTCTCCTCGAGTCTGGAATTCTCCTAGTACCTGGTTTACGATAAGCTGAGAATCACTATGAATACATAAGGAATTGATTCCAATTTCTAGGGCCAGTTCCAATCCCGCTATTACTGCTTCATATTCGGCATCGTTGTTAGTGGCCGTGAACTCCAATCTTAATGCATAGTACAACTTTCTTCCCCTGGGGGTGATGATCACAATACCTGCCCCCGAGCCTTGTTCGTTCGATGCTCCGTCTACAAAGAGGTTCCACTTGATGTTTTTTGCTACTTCGGATTGTTCCTTGCCTTCGTTGGTAGTGAATTCGGCAATGAAATCAGCCATGGCTTGTCCTTTGATAGCGGTGCGGGGATGGTAGGTGATATCATACTGACTTAGTTCGATGCACCATTTGAGGAGTCGCCCAGAAGTGTCAGGACGATGGAGCACTTGTCTTAGTGGTTGATCGGTTAGAACCCTGATGGAGTGAGACTGGAAGTAGTGTCGCAGTTTTCGTGACGCGATCAATAAACAATATGCTAATTTCTCAAGTTTAGGGTATCTGGCTTCTGCCCCTGTAAATCTCTTACTTACAAAGTAAACCGGGCGTTGTGTGCGGTCTTCTTCTCTTACCAAGGCGGCGCTTAGAGCATGAGATGATACAGCGAGGTATAGGTATAACACTTCACCTTCATTTGGAGTTGAGAGTACTGGTGGTCTCTGAAGGTGTTCGATTAGGTTGAGGAAGGCTTTTAAGCATTCGTCGGTCCACTCGAACCTCCCTTTGTCTTTCTTGAGTGCTTCGAAGAAAGGGACACACTTGTCAGTTGCCTTGGAAATGAATCTGCTTAGGGCGGCCACCTTTCCGTTTAGGCTCTGCATTTCTTTTCGAGTGGAAGGTATCCTTATTTCTTTTAAAGCCCGGATTTGTTCAGGGTTTGCTTCGATTCCTCTGGCGTGGACGATGAATCCTAAGAATTTTCCCGATGATACTCCGAAGGAGCACTTTAGAGGATTCAGCTTCATTCCATATCGGCGAAGTACCTGAAACATATCGTCCAGATGGCTTACATGGTCGTTGGCTTTCCTGGACTTTACCAACATGTCATCCACATATACTTCCATAGTTCGTCCTATCAGTTCTGCGAACATTTTGTTGACGAGGCGTTGATAGGTAGCTCCAGCATTTTTGAGTCCAAAAGGCATGACTTTGTAACAATATAATCCGCGGTCGGTGATGAAGCTAGTGTGGTCCTGATCGGGAGCGTGCATGGGGATCTGGTTATATCCGGAGTATGCATCCATAAAAGATAGGAGTTCGTGCCCAGCTGTGCTGTCTACGAGTTGGTCAATTCGGGGAAGTGGGAAGCAGTCTTTCGGGCAAGCGTCATTCAGATTGGAGAAGTCAATACATGTTCGCCACTTTCCATTGGCCTTTTTTACTAGCACTGGGTTAGCGATCCATTCTGGGTAGATGGCTTCCCGTATGAAGCCATTAGCAAGTAGATTTTTTACTTCCTCATCAAGGGCTGCTGATCGCTCTGCCCCCATGCTCCTCTTTTTCTGCTTTACTGGTACCTTGGTGGGATCGATGTTCAACATGTGGCATGCTATGTCTGGGGAGATTCCTGTCATATCGGCATGGGTCCACGCAAATACATCTAAGTTGTGGCGGAGAAAGTCAATGAGTTGATCCTTCAATTCCGTTTTCAGCTGAGATCCGATTTTTAATAGTCTACTTGAATCATGCTTATCTACCGATACGAATTCCATAGCCTCTGCAGGCTCGGCGGTAGCCTCCTCCTCTTTATCCCTGGGGTCTAGTTCATTGAAGGGATCGCTTGTGTACCGAAGAGGAGGGGCTTTCTTTAGTTGCTATGCCTCCAAGCTTTTCATGCAGAGAGTGGTCTCTGCATCTTTTCCTTTATTCTTTCTGCGGTTATTGCGAAGTTCAGTTACGTAGCAGTCTCGGGCAGCATCTTGATCTCCTTCTACTTCTCCTACTCCGTTGTCTGTTGGAAATTTCATTTTCAGGCACCAGGGGGCTAATACAATCTGGAAGTCAGACAAGGCTGGTCTTCCCAAGAAAGCGTTGTAAGCCGAGTGGTTTTCTATTAGTACGAACGTTTGTTTTCGCACAACGGAGCGAGGATGACTTCCTATTTCGACGAAGAGGTCAAGTTGCCCGAGGGGCATTTTTGCATCTCCAGTGAAACCGTGCAGTGGTTTGTCACAGGGGGATACATCCTTCATTGACAACTTCATTTTGTCGAAAGCATGTTTGAACAGGATATTTACGGAGCTTCCCGTGTCTATTAGAATCCGAAAAATTTTTGCTGGACCGAACCAGGCAGAGATGACCATGGGATCCATATGTGGGTACTGTCTTCCTTCCAAATCACGCCTACTGAATACAATGTCATTGTTTTCTTTTCGTTTCGGGTGGCGTTCCTCCGTAATGGAGTTAACATATCCTTCGGCATTTCTAAGCGACTTGCCGTACCTTTCCATCTCTGCCCAACTTCTGTCGGCGATGTGTGGTCCTCCTGAGATGGTAAGGACCACTATCTTCTCTTGACTAGAGCCACTGGTGTTGTGATTGTTGCGATTCCCTCCGCCTACTTCTGGGAGGGGTTGCTTTGAGTTCTCATTGGCAGGAGTTGGAGTCCTGTTCTGACCTTTCACATAACATTCCAGTCTTCTTCTTCTAATGTGTTCTTCGATCAAGTCCCGAAGATGGTGGCATTCATTGGTGTCATGTCCGTGGGATTCGTGGAAGCGACAGAACTTTCCGGACTTGAGTCCGTTATCTGATTCTTTCTTGTGCGGGGGGCGCTTGTATCCGAGTTCGCCCTGAGTGGCTAGGTAGATGTTTTCGATTGTTTCATTCAAAGGAGTGTAGGAGTCAAATCTTGGCCCTGGTCGATATTGGCGCTTTTCAACCTTTCTGCCCCCAGCATTGTCTCTAGATTCATTTCTTCGAGCGTCCTTAGCTGCGGCGGGAACCTTGTCCTGAACTGTCTTACCTTGTTGTCCTGATTGCCTTTCTGTAGCAGCGTCTTCAAGTCTCATATACTTTCCAGCTTCATGGAAGAAATCAGGCAAGGTAGCTGGTTTTTCCTTAGTTAACCTTCTGGCAAACTTGGTGTCTGGATGTACACCACTACAGAGGGCCATTAGAGTGAGTTTTTCATCGGCATCTTGAACTGCAGCCGCTGCGGCGTTGAACCGGGTTAGATATTGTTGTAGCGTCTCTCCGGATTTTTGTTTGACATTGGTTAGAGAATAAGCGTCCTTGGGCTGTTCCACATGGATGCGGAACTGGCTGATAAACCTTTCTTTCAACGTCTCCCATGAGTTGATGGATCCTTGGGGTAGATGGCAGAACCAGGAGGTAGCTAGATCTGCTAGGAACAGCGGAAAGCACTTGCATAATACTCCTTCTGTTGCTCCACTCATGAGCATATGCTGGGTGTATCTCTGTAAATGTACGATGGGGTCGGAAGTTCCTTTGTAAGGCTCCATGGTTGGCATTTTCCATTCCCGGGGAGTAATGGCAGTTTCGATATTTCGGGTAAAGGGGCTGGTGACCCTAGCGCCTATTCCTCGGTCCCTTTGCTCCCGTTGTACACATTCTCTGAATAGTTGTGCCATTCGTTCGTCAGAACTTGGAGCGGACAAGAATGAGCTTGGTTCTTCCCTGCGGGATCTATCTCGTCCAGATGACCTGTAGGGATGGTACAGTCTATCACTTCTAGCATTATCCAGTGGTTGTCTTTGGCTGCTTGGATGCACGCTAGGACCAGCTACAGTTGCCCCCTGCCTTGATCGTCCCCTGCGGGGTTCTGTTTCGAGCACATCCATGGGGCCAACTTCGGGCTGGGTTCTAGCTCGGCTCCGTTCAGCAGGGTTTCTATGATTAGGTGGCATGACTGGCTCAGCTACATCCGACCCTCGCCTGGTGCCTCCCCCGCTGGGTTCGGTTCCAAGGGCTTCCTCGAGTCGGAATTCGGGCTGAGTCCGGGCGCGGCCCCTATCATTGTTGTTCCTGTTGATAGCTTCTTCGAAGAGTGAAGACCTTTGTTGCCTCCGGGATCCTCCGGATTGGGATTCACCCCATGATTCAGTGTTGCGGTTGGACTCTTCAGCATCCCTTAAGCGTGACATGAGTTGGTCCACCAAAGTTTCTTGTTGGGATGTGAAGCGGTTAGTTACTTCAGCCACAACCCTGTCCAGATCTGCCCTAGTGATTGGTTGTTCCGTTGCGGGACCAGTTGGATTTTCCTGATTTTCATCTGGTACTGCTGTTGAAGTGGGCTGATCTGTGATTGCTGGATCTGGAAGGCTGCTAGTTGCGATGTTCTTTCCTTTATTAACATCCCTTCTCTATTTGGAAGGCATGATTTCTAAGCAACGAGTGATGCTGTTAGGAAGAAGGTTGAGTGGGAGAAGATGAAGCTTGAGTTCTATTCTCAGTGAAAGCACCAAAAATGTTTGCACAAAAAATGGACAAACACCTCCAAGTCGTATTATTTAGTTGATTATATGTGATTTTATATGATTTTAGATGAGTATGTAAATATAAAAGAAGTAGGGGCTGAAATGTAAAGACACACAGATTTATAGTGGTTCGGCCAGAATGTGCCTACGTCCACTTTATATGTTGTTATCTTCTTTCTTTCAGGTTACAAGTACAATGCTTTGTATACAAGCGTATGAAAGTAGTTTGAAAGTTCCTTCCTTACTTGAGCTCTCAAACTTGTCTGCCATTGTTGTACCCCTGCCCCTCTATTTATAGAGTGAGGTACGGGGCAGGGGGTCTTGGAAGTATATAGCTGCTGGCGGGCCTGGACTGGAGCAATCTGGCCTGGTAGCATTCTAGTTCGGCGAGCTTCATTCGGTGGTGAGTTTGGACCGGTGGTGCCTGGTCCGGCTATGGTGGTCCGGTGATGGGTGGATATGTACCATTCGGTAATGGGTTTACATGGAGTTGGTTCGGTCTTGGAGGTGAGTTGGTTCGGTGCTCATCTGGGCCGGATGAGTACTTGGATTGCCGAATGGGTCTACACAGGGGATGCCGAATGTGACATAGCCGAACGAGCTATAGGATGGATTTTGCCGAATGGAGGTTGCCATGCTCTGCCGAATGAGGCTCTTATTTGTGAATGCCGAGTGGACTGTGGTTTTTTAGGAATGAAATGCAAGATGTGAACATGAGTGATACTGACGCTTCCTGGTCTTGAGATCCTCTGGGTGAGAATTCGCCCAACAGGCTATAAATTCTAGATCTTCATCTTCAGACTCTGATTCTTCCGCATGAAAAGCAACATTCTTTCTTTCTTGAGTTGATCTTTCTTAGCTTGCATATTTACTTCATACGACATAAGATTTCCAATCAGTTCTTCTGGTTTCATTGTAGAAAGATCATTTGCTTCCTCGATTGCTAGTACTTTTCTCTCCCATTCATCAGTGAGTGAATTTAGAACTTTAGACACAATCTCAAAGTCCGTGTATCTTTCTCCTAGTCCGATTAGAGCATGATGAATGTCTTGAAATCTTGAGTATGGATACATTTTGTCGCATTCTAAAGTTTTGGAATTGATTCTTCAGCATGGATATCTTTGTTTGTTTAACTTTGTTTGTGCCTTCATGTATGACTTTGAGTGTTTCCCATATCTGATATGCAGTAGTGCATATGCTAACATGGTTGAATTCATTTCTATCCAGGACGCAAAATAGCATATTCATAGCTTTGGCATTTGCACTAGCTTCATTCTTTTGAATTTGTGTCCATGTAGGATAATCGGTTATGGGCACAACGAACTCTGCTTGAGTAGCATTACAGGCTTCGAAACTTGTTGCTTGAATATAAATCCTCATCCTAGTAACCCAGTAGTTGTAGTTTAGTCCATTGAATAGGGGGGTCTTTGGTTAGATTTTCCTTCCGCAAATGTGGAACTATAGGCAAAAGTTGTGCTTGTACTTACGTTATTTTCCATATTATCAATATGTCTAATAACGGTGTTATGGTTATAGGACAACCTTGCTCTGATACCAATTGAAAGAGGTTATACGGTAGGATCGTGTAATATGGAATAACGGAATAGTCTAGGTAGATAAAGTAGGTAAATGCAAGGTAACACCAGGATTTTATACTGATTCGGACCTCTCGTCCTACGTCCAGTCCCTAAGCTTCACTTAGGAATTTCACTAACTAACACCCTCACTTCACCCGGAGGAATAGGTTTACAACTTACCCGATCAACCGAACGGGATTTCTTGCCTCAACTACCGAAGAGGACTTCAACTCAATTACTAAAATACAATATTCGACTTGTTGTGTTCTTGTCAACACTAATAAGTCTAATGTAGTACAGTATTCCTATAATCTTATCCTCGAGAATATGCAATGTATTTGTGAAGATTTAGGAAATGTGAATTGCTATGAATCAAAAAGAATGTTATAAACAAAAACAATGATTCAAGCAATAGATTGGTGATTGCTTTGAGAGTATCTAGAGAATATGAACAAGAGAATAGTAAGATTAAAGCAAGAGAATTCGATGAATTAAATGATGTTAGAATCATGTATATATACTTGTAGAAGAGATGCATATGTTGTCAAAGGTTGCAAACAAGAGATGCTTTCATTTCCATTGATGAAAGGTTGCAACTCTTGGGAGGAAGAAGGTGTCTTTTCAGAGAAAATTCGCAGGTTCAAATTCAGTCGACCGAGCAGGGAATTCAGTCAACTGAAAATATGAAGTAAAATTTTCGGGACCAAATTCAGTCGACTGTGCAGGAAATTCAATCGACCGAAACTGTGCATGTGTATAAATTTGTTCCAGTTTCAGTCGACTGACTGTTCCTGTTCAGTCGACTGAACTTATAAAACCTGCATGGTTAAAACTAAATTAAAAAATGAAGTTTAACAAATTTTTCTAGTGCTCGTGCAAGCTTCTTGAGGATAGATTTTAACAATACATCTAGAATAAGACACATGTAAAAACATACTTTAAGCTTGTTTGGTCTTCATCTATCTTCCTTTAGCATTTGCATATATATCTTCCTTGTTTGTAAAAGCACATTGTCATTGATCAAAATCTTCGCGTATCAACAGAGAGAGATTTGTCTTGCATACAGTGATTTGGATTAGCCTTGTTATGTCCATTTGCTTTTGTTTTTTGGCTCTGTATTTGGATTGGTGATTGAGAGAATTTTTTGGTCTTGGTAGCTTTGAGATTATTTTGGTGTCTACCTTTTTTGATTCTGGATATTTTCAACATTCTGTTGGGGGTGGGGATATAGTCTGAGCTCGTTAGCAAGGTGTGATGGGGGGTGGCCTTGTCGAAACCCATTGGGTAAGTATTCATTTTGGTATTTATCTCAAAAATCAAAATTGGCCGCCAAATCAATTACGAAGTCAGAATATAGTATTGAAGGAGTGTGTCTGATCAGAGGAGCTACCTCATTGGCCCGTCAATTGCTCTTGTTTTAGCCACCTCATGCCAACTTATGGGAGTCGGGTCCATGTATATACCTCTTATAGGATCGTCACCACCATCCTACTTCATTCTAGAATCTCGACCAAGTACATAGTTGTTAAAGTGGTTTTTGGAGTTGGCAGAGAGTATGACAACTTATGATCCAGGTCACTTTAACAACCAACCGTTATTATAACACCACGGTCATTTCAAAATAATTTATACTTTAAAATAAAAATATCATTTCCATTTCAAAACCATACCAATATAATATCAATTCCATTTCAAAACCAAATACTATATCATTTCCATTTCAAGTATATCCATTTCCAAAATCATAGCACTTCAAATTTATAACACTTTGAAACAAAAACACTTGAAATTATAAAACTTTAGAAATCATAGCACTTTTGAAACTGTAACACTTTAGAAATCATAATTACTTTGTAAAACCATAACACTTCCCTTTCAACAGTTTAGATATTAATAATAGTATATAAAATAAAATAGTTTATATAAAATAGTTATAAGTTAAAATACTACATTTTAAAATAGTTTATATCAAAAATAATTTATATGAAATTAATTTATAAAGTAAAATATATAATAATTTTAAATATAATTTAAAAATACTTTATATAATAAAATAGTTTCCACAAATTTCACAAATCAATTCCAAATCAACTCGAATTCAAAATTCAAGTTAAATCAAATCTCAATTCATCAATTTCAGCTCAATTCAGTTCTATATAAACCATTCCAAATTATATCGATTTCAAAACAGATTGGAACCGCAAAACAAACCATTTCACTTTCAATATATTTCAAAGCTCTAAATATTCAACATTTTCAAAACTAAATTTGAAAATCTCGTATATATCAAATTCACTTTATCATTATTTAGCTTTGAAACATTCACTTAATAAAATACAATATCATTTAAATAAAACCTCAAATTTGAAATAACTAAATATTTCCTTCAATTTATTTAAACTTGAAACATTCATTTAATTACCTTAAACCAAATCAAGTTATAAAGTCATATCTTTGAATCCCCAATTCAACAAGTTTTAAATCGATTCAATTAAAGACAATTCTTAATTAAATACAATTACAAATAAATTTTAAATCTATTTTATATTAAAACTTATTTATATCAAATAAAACCATATATATTTCTTCCCAAAACCATAGAAATCATTTTTAAAATATTAATATATAGATCGATGGTGTCTGTATATATAATTTTCTATCCTATGGTCAAGTGATACAGATATTTATCATTTCAATCCGCAATTTAAAATATATACGCGTATATATTATTTCAACCCGCAATTCCAAATTCAAATCAAACGAAAATCGCTAGGGTCTATCATTTCAACCCATAACAATTTTTTTCTATTCTAAAGTCCGTTCGGGTATGTATCATTTCAACCCATAGTGAATTCTATACTAACAGAGAACTTGCAGAGTGACAACATATATGATAACAATATAGCAGGCATATATCATCAATATAATTAGCAGATAATGGTGTCAAATGTCACAGGTGAACAGATAAATGCATATATATATATAGCAATGTAAATAACTACAGCAGCATATTTCAATTGTCGTTTCAACTGAAATCAAATTTAATAAATATAAGAACGTTAATCGTGAGTGATTGCTCACCTTTTGAGTCCAGAGAGAATAAACAACAGAACAAGCTACGAATTCCAAAGCAAAGCAAAGTGGGAACGAATTCGATGAAGAAAACAGGCAGGATGGACCAAAAGCTGATAAAATGGGAATCGATGAGAATCGATTAGAATCGGTTTTGATATAACGGAAAAGAATGTATATTATATTATTATTAAAAAAAATCGACACAACAAATATTAAAATAAATATATATACGATTCAAACTTATTATATTTAAAACTAATTAAGACCAAAGATATACTCAACTTAGATAAACTTATATATATATATATATAATCATACCATATATATAAATAGTTTAAAAATCAATAGTTAATATACAATATACTATGCAGACTAATAATAGAAAAAAACAAAAATAGATGAACAAATCAAACAAAAATATACCCAGACTATATGTGGGTAGATTACATATATCCCAAAATATCTATGTAGCTTATAAACCTTATGCAATATATATGTACACATTTAACTAGAAGCATGCAACTGGGAAAAATATAGAATGTATAAACTCTAAAATTAACATAATATAAAGATTTATGTTAAATGAGTAAACATATATATAATTTATACAATATATAACACTGCAGACTTCACTTGTAAACAACACACCTAGAACAGACTATATGTAGTCACATGTAAAACACATATATCTCTAACTCAAATCATTAATAAGACATATGCAGACAAATTTGGTATATAACAAATATATATAAGCTATTCAAAGCAAGCAACTAAGTATACATATATGGGCTACACAAATACAGAAAATTTATATATATAACCAACATAGACCGTAAATTTCATGTATACTAATATATATATATATATATATATATATATATATATATATAAACAAACTCATATAACATTTCTTATAACAAACTTTATATAAACTCTATATATATACTTTTTAATATCAATCACTCAAAACTTCCAGCAAATAGAATGCATAGGCTATATGTATATAAATCTGCATATTATAAATTGCAACACTTAACTTGTATATATAAAGTGCTATTGTATTACAAACCAGACCTTCTTCGCATCTTTAACCAGTAATATATATACAAAAGGAAAAATAAACAGCTTGTGTGTGTGTGTGTGTGTGTATATATATATATATATATTAACGTATAACTTTTACGCATGTTGCCATAAACAATACTTACAACAACTTAATATATACCATACCAATAATATATATATACTTTTAAAATAAAAATATACACGCACTTACAAAACATATGTATACAAAAAAATCAAAATATATACCTTTCTATCTTTTTTATTTATTACATACAAAGGCTGCTCGAGGTAGAAGGGTCAGGGAAGGCAGTGGGCTGAGGCAATAATTAGTTGCGGCGGAGACAAGGTGGCCGAGGTGGAAACTTCGACAGAGGTGTGCGAAGCTTTAACACAGGGGTGAGGTGGCGTGTTGCCTGGTGTGGGAGATGAAAGGTGCGTGAGAAACTAAAGCAGGAAGAGAAGAAAATGTATAGGCTTGATTTTTTATAACTTTTATATTTTTATATAACTCTCAGACTTATATTTTGAAATTGGAGGAATAAAGTGAACCGATGGGAAAAGAAAGGTCGATCATGAATTCAGAGAATATAAAATAAATAAAAAAGTCCATTCATTTTTTGACTGTTGTAATAAACGAATGGTCCCGGGAAAATAAAAAGTACAAAACCGGTATCGATATGGTTACCGTTTACAGGGATTCCACTGCGTACTGGACTTCAAAACACAGAATTGAATATACTACATAGATCAGCATGGGAGACGATCAAAATGGTATACAAATATCAGTGGTACGATCATCATATGAAAAGTCGATAATCGGTACCGAAAATGCTGCTAATTTGCCAAAAATAAGATAAACTGAGCAATAGCAGTCCAAATTTGGAGAAACGAAATATGATGTCTCACTCAGAAGATGATTTACAAATTTTCTACAGAAAAATATTCAGGTTTTGGAAAATATTTTCCTATCATCAAATTTAACTGATTTGAATTTAAATAAAATTACACAAGAAAATAAACTTCCGTATTTTCTGATGAAAAATTACCAATTCTTATGCTTAATTAGACGTATTCCAAATATTAAATTTTTATTTCAAAGTTTTATCATTTAAAATTTAACAAAATTCAGTAAATTAAATAAATAAAACCATTAGAATTTATGGGTCGTTACACTCTCCCCACTCAAAACTTGTCGTCCCCGAAAAGGGACGAGATAGGAGAATAGAAACAACCACAAATAAAATAGATTGAAAACAAACATGATAAACAATTAATTTAAATGATATAAATTTCAATTTCAATTAATTAATATTCAATAATTGATTTAATCCATTTGATTTCACTAAAATCAATCTTAACCATTTCTGTTTTCGTTATCTTATTATCCAGTTATCTTCAATTAACAATTTCTTAAATCATAAATTTGAAAAATAAATCATTTGTTATAATCATATTCGACAAATTTAATTCTTATTTATTCAAAATTATCATTAAATTTATTCCACTTAATATATCTTATCACATATTATTAAGTAGATTTCTACTAATATAAATTCGTTTAAAATCATTTCACATTATAAATTATTCAATTACGTATCCAACTTCTGAATGATTTAGGTAAGTTATATTGGAGTGTAATTGAATGTTATACAAGTAAAATTTTCCAAATTCAATTATTCAAGCTTAAATATTTATTCAAAATTTTGATTTAATTTTATATTTGAAATTATCCTCAACATAAAATTTAAGAATTAAATTTCCGATTCACCTCAAACCATTTAGAGATGAAAATATGTATACACTATAGATATCAAATCAAATCCAGAATCGTATAGCTACATATACATATACATACGTATATATATTATAAATCAAAATCACACGCAAGAAATTCAGATCAATTCAGTTTCAAAAACAAGAGTGTAGCAAAGCTACTGAATGGTCTCTCCTCTTCGAAACTCGAAAATGTATGTCGATGATGCGGCCGTCATCATCGAAATTATTTTCTACCGACAAAATAGGAGGGCACTGATTTAAAACTTTCAACATTTTTTGATAATGATTTCCATTCGAAAATACTTTAAATAATATAAATTTTGGAACTTTAAAACCAAAGTTTGGAATTGTCGAAAATTAAATTCTCAAATTCTAAATTTAAATTCAATTAAATTTTCAAATCTGGATGTTGAAATAGTCAATGGTTTACAAATAATAAATAATAATTAAATAATATTATTTTCAACAACCAATTCATTAACTATTTAATTTCAAAAAACTTATACTTATATATATAACATAATCATACAAAAATTTATTTCATTTACCAAATTTGAAAATAATATTGTGTCAGTTTGCTCTGTTCAAGTGTTTTGGAATTCCTATCGATAGCGATGATCAGATGAATCGATCGAAAACCCAAATCAGCATCAAGAACTCAAACAACACACTATAAAACATTTTAATATTAATTTACAAAAACACTTCCTCGCTCGACGATACAGAATGGATTTCAAAGCAAGGATCGAGATTCAAATTTGATGGACTCAAATCAAAGAGAATTTTGATTCAAAGATAGGTTTAAAACAAAGATAAGATAATTAATTAACAAAATAGAAAGATGGATAAGTTTATATAAATCGCGGGCAATCTTAACCGGGTCGACCGTGACTTCAAGAATAAGATTGATGCAGAATTCTGTGGCAAGTCGACTCTCGATCGCAAAAGATAAAATTCAGGCATAGCCGGAGATAAATAGCATCGTAAACCGAGGTTACAAAAATCTTCGGTAAATCAACGCCTATTGTAAAGGAGTTTCACCCGTTTACAAATCATTCGAAGATTGGCGAGACCGCCGATTTATTATAAAGATTGTTTGAAGTGGAGTTATGGGATACTCTAGAATACAAATAGGGAGAGATAAGGATGGATTTTGGAACCGAGGGGAACGTTCCAAAATTCAAAGGAAACCGAGTCAAAGAGGAAGGGATGCAAGCTCGAACGAAAGTGATTCCGTAATTAAATTTACCTTATATGTTGAGTTTTGCCTAAAACCAAAGCTCCGATACCAAGTGTAGCATCATGATTTTTTTAATCTTTCGCATCCACACATGCCGGATTTGAATTTCATAAAATACCAGATTGTTGATTTCTATTTGGAAAAATTCAACATATACAATAAATAAATACATCACAGAATCAGAGATACGAAGTAATATACAATATGCAGTGGAAACAAAATGAATAGTAGTTCATGAAGCTATTATATATATCATAGTTAAATAAGTTACAATAGAAGTTTCAAATACAATAGTCAAAAACAGGATCAAAATACGTCATTGGAATAACTGAATAACTCCAAGCTGAAAGATGTAGATGGATCTTCAAACGAAGCTCCAACTCCAAAGGTGAGTCATAAAAAGCTATATCACTCAGTCTGACACAAGCGTAAAGCAAAACACAAAACGTTCGTGTCGGGATTAACATTCTTATATCAATAAATCCAACTAGAGTGAAATAACAACTGAAATATAAGCAACTCAAAGGATGTTTGGGATAACCATCCTCTAAGGATCCGTTAAACTATCTACTATGTGTTAATATATTATAATAATGTCTAAAATAAAGTATAATATATTTTAAAAATAGTGTTAAGGCTTTACATTTTCCACCTTAACACATTATATAGTGTCAATAGTCTATATAGCACCGTTGTCCCTCCTGATCGAGAGGCTACCAAAGGATACTCCATAGGTACGACACAAATCAAACTCGTAGTAAAGCACGCTAGGGTAGGTGACACGGCACAACTAGGCAATGCCAGGGTAGATATACCAATTACACTTCTGGACTGGTGGTAACGCATAATCGCAGCTACCATCCACCTCGAGCCACACTCCTAAAATCAAAAATCTAAAGTGGCCACCAAATCAATCTCAAAGTCAGAATATAGTACCAAAGGAGTGTGTCCGATCAGAGGAGCTAGCTCATTGGCCCGTCAATTGCTCCTGTTTCAGCCACCTTATGGCAACTCACGGGAGTCGAGTCCACACATATACCTCATATAGGATCGTCGCCACCATCCTACTTCATCCTAGAATCTCGACCGAGTACATAGTTGTTAAATTGGTTTTTGGAGATGGTAGAGAGTATGACAACTTCCGATCCTGGTCTCTTTAACAACAAACCGTTATTATAACACCGCGGTCATTTCAAAATAATTTATACTTTAAAACCAAAATATCATTGCCATTTCAAAACCATATCAATACAATGTCATTTCCATTTTAAAACCAAATACAATATCATTTCCATTTCAAATATATCCATTTCCAAAATCATAGCACTTTAAAATTATAACACTTCAAAACCAAAACACTTGAAATTATAACACTTTAGAAATCATAGCCCTTTTGAAATCAAACACTTTAGAAATCATAATTACTTTGTAAAACCACAACACTCCCCTTTCAACAGTTTAGATATTAATAATAGTATATAAAATAAAATAGTTTATAAAACAAAATAGTTTATATAAAATAGTTATAAGTTAAAATAATATATTTTAAAATAGTTGATATCAAAAATAAATTATATGAAATTAATTTATAAAGTAAAATATATAAATAGTTTAAAATATAATTTAAAAATACTTTATACAATAAAATAGATTCCTCAAATGTCACAAATCAATTCCAAATCAACTCGAATTCAAAATTCAAGTTAAATCAAATCTCAAGTCATCAATTTCAACTCAATTCAGTTCTAAATAAACCATTCCAAATTATATCGATTTCAAAATAGATTTGAACCACAAAATAAACCATTTCACTTTCATATATTTCAAAGCTCTAAATATTCGACATTTTCAATACTAAATTTGAAAATCTCATATCAAATTCACTTTAATATTATTTAGCTTTGAAATATTCACTTAACAAAATATAATATCGTTCAAATAAAACTCCAAATTTCAAATAACTAAATATTTCCTTCAATTTATTTAAACTTGAAATATTCATTTAATCACCTTAAACCAAATCAAGTTATAAAGTCATATCCTTAAATCCCCGATTCAATAAGTCTCAAATCGATTTAATTAAAGATAATTCTTAATTAAATACAATTCCAAATAAATTTTAAATCTATTTTATATTAAAACTTATATATAAAAATAATGTAAATATCAAATAAAACCATATATATTTCCTTCCAAAACCATAGAAATCATTTTTAAAATATTTATATATAGACCAAAGGTGTCTGTATATAATTTTCTATCATATGGTTAAGTGGTACACATATTTATCATTTCAATTCACAATTTAAAATATATACGGGTATATATCATTTCAACCCGTAATACCAAATTCAATTCAAATGAAAATTGCTTGGGTCTAAGCCCAAAACAATTTTCTCATATTTTAAAGTCCGTTCGGGTATGTATCATTTCAACCCATAGTGAATTCTATACTAACAGTGAACTTGCCTGGTGACAACATATATGGTAACAATATAGGAGGCGTATATCATCAATATAAATAAAAGATAATGGTGTCAGATGTCACAGGTGAACAGATAATAGCATATATATATATATATATATATATATATAGCAATGTAAATAACTACAGCAGCATGTTTCAATTGTTGTTTCAACTGAAATCAAATTTAATAAATATAAGAACGTTAATCGTGAGTGATTGCTCACCTTTCGAGGCTAGAGAGAATAGATAACAAAACAAGCTACGAATTCCAAAGCAAAGCAAAGTGGGCACGAATTCGATGAAGAAAACAGGCACGACAGACCAGGAGTTGATAAAATGGGAATCGATGAGAATCAATTAGAATCGGTTTTGATATAATGGAAAAGAATGTATATTATATTATTATTATATAAAAATCAACACAGCAAATATTAAAATAAATATACATATGATTCAAACTTATTATATTTAAAACTAATTAAGACCTAAGATATACAAAATTTAGATAAGCTTATATATAAAAAAATTATACATATGTGTAAATAGTTTAAAAATCAATAGTTAATAAACAATATACTATGCAGACTAATAATAGAACAAAACGAAAATAGATGAACAAATCAAACAAAAATATACCCAGACTATATGTGGGTAGATTACATATATCCCAAAATATCTATGTAGCTTATAAACCTTATGCAATATATATGTACACATTTAACTAGAAGCATGCAACTGGGAAAAATATAGAATGTATAGACTTTAAAATTAACATAATATAAAGATCTATGTTAAATGAGTAAACATATATATAATTTATACAATATATAACACTGCAGACTTCACTTGTAAACAATACACCTAGAACAGACTATAAGTAGTCGCATGTAAAAACACATATATCTCTAACTCAAATCATTATTAAGACATATGCAGAAACACTTGGTATATAACAAATATATATAAGCTATTCAAAGCAAGCAACTAAGTATACATATATGGCTACACAAACATAGAATATATATATATATATATATATATATATATATATAACCAACATAGACCGTAAATTTCGTGTGTGTGTATAAACTCATATAACATTTCTTATAACAGACTTTATATAAACTCTATACTTTTTAATACCAATCACTCAAAACTTCCAGCAAATAGAATGCATAGGTTATATGTATACTAAATCTACATATTATAAACTACAACACTTAACTTGTATATACAAAGCACTATAGTATTACAAACCAGACCTTCTTCGCATCTTTAACCAGTAATATATATACAAAAGGAAAATAAACAGCTTGTGTGTATGTGTGTGTGTGCGTATTAGCATAACTTTACGCATGTTGCCATAAACAATACTTACAACAACTTAATATATACCATACCAATAATATATACTTTTAAAATAAAAATATACACGCACTTACAAAACATATGTATAAAAAATAAATCAAAATATATACCTTTCTATTTTTTTATTTATTACATACGAAGGCTGCTCGAGGTAGAAGGGTCGGGGAAGGCAGTGGCCTGAGGCAATGATTAGTTGCAACCGAGACAAGGTGGTCGAGGTGGAATCTTCGACGGAGGTGTGTGATGCTTTGGCACAGGGGTGAGGTGGCGTGCTGCCAGGTATATGAGATGAAAGGTGCGTGAGAAACTAAAGCAGGAAGAGAAGAAAATGTATAGGCTTGATTTTATAACTTTTATATTTTTATATAACTCTCAGACTTATATTTTTAAATAGGTGGAATAAAGTGAGCTGATGAGAAAAGAAAGGTCAATCATTAATTCAGAGAATACAAAGTAAAAACAACGTCCATTCATTTTCTGAATGTTGCAACAAACGAATGGTCTCGGGAAAACAATAAGTACAAAACCGATATCGATATGGTTACCGTTTACATGGATTCCACTGCGTACCTGATTTCAAAACACAGAATTGAATATACCGCAGAGATCAGCATGACGACACGATCAAATTGGTATACAAATATCAGTGGTACGACCATCCTATGAAAAGTCGATAATCGGTACCGTAAATGCTGCTAATTTGCCAGAAATAAGATAAACTGAGCAATAACAATCCAAATTTGGAGAAACGAAATATGATGTCTCACTCAGAAGATGATCTACAATTTTCTATAAAAAAATATTCAGGTTTGGAAAATATTTTCTTATCATCAAATTTAACTGATTTGAATTTAAATAAAATTACACAAGAAAATAAATTTTCATATTTTCCAATGAAAATTTACCACTTGCTATGTTTAATTAGACATATTCCAAATATTAAATTTTTATTTCAAAGTTTTATCATTTAAAATTTCACAAAATTCATTAAATTAAATAAATAAAACCATTAAAATTTACAGGTCGTTACGCAATGCAAGTGCAGACAAGCTATACGATCACTGACTGCATATAAAGCAATAACTCAAGTCAGTGCACAACAACCCAATACAAACTGCATGAAGTCAATGCATAAATAATACACACACACACACATATGTATATACACATGTATACATACATGTAGTGACAGCGTAGCAGACTAACCAAGTTAAACAATGCAAGCTCAAATTGAATCATGTACAAGTGTAGTCTTAGCAAAGAAATGCAACAGCGACAATACAAGTGTAGCTTCAACAATAAAGACCAAATGAAGACTCAAATATCAATGGCCGAATTCACAGAGAAAAAAAATTATCACTACCAACAAGCACAAACAGAAATTCACATAAAAGCAGTTCAAGTTTGCAGTTTCAAGTCAAAGACAACTGCAGTTCAAAGCAATGCCAAAGTCACATATGCATACAGAGTTTTATGAAGCCGCAATGAACAAGTCATAAAATGAACGAAGTCGAATAGTTCAAGTCAGAGCCATGATAACCATGGAAATCGCAAGTTCAGAATCAAGGCGGTGAGAATCTAGTAAACATGAAATATATGAATATGAATAAGTCAGAAATCATCATCAACATCCAAGCAACATAAAACAGCTGGAACAAAATAAATGACAAATTCAAATGAACGAAATTATAGGAATTCAATTCCTATATAAACCCAATCATCATCGGCCGTGGAATGTATTCGAGTTCAAGCAACAAAGAACAATCATTTAACTCGAATCAAAGTCAAGTATAGTATAAATCGAAGAAGGAACGAACGTACCAATATTTGCAACAGATAAACTCGACTCAAATTAAAGCAGCCATGGGCAAAGAGAAGATACAATCGATCGTCAAAGCAATCACGAGAACAACCCACTCGGTCAATCAATAGAAAGCGGCGACTTCAATTTCCCACAAAGCCCTAATTAAGGAATAAACGAGAAAAAAAGGAGGAACGAAGTAGCTAATTTTCAGAGCAACGAAGTAGAAGGAACGGGCCAAAGAAACAAAAGAGAGGGATCTATTTTATCACCTTCCTTACTAATTTGGGCCGGCTACTTTAGTTTATTATTTCGGCTTTAATATTTTAAAACTAGGGTTTTGTGTTTTTAATTGTTTTTAAATTTGTTTTTAAATTTTGTAAAACAATTGTACTTTCTAGTAATGTGACTAGAGGACGAACTACGGTGGTGTAGTTCGAGAATTCGCAACTCAATGGCTGAGTTGTGGCAGGGTATTGAGCATAGATTTAGGTTGGTCGGTAGCAGATATCGCGAGTTAACGTATGTAAGCATCTGACCACTTAATTTCTTGTAGAAACCTTGAAGGCAACACGTAGGCAGGGTTTTGCTAAAGCTGGGTAAATCTGTGTGTTCTATTTCTGTATTTTTTATTTTGCTATTATCTGTGCTGCTGTTACACGACTATTATCTGTATTGAAATTATTTTATATACTTCCACAATAAATTTTTATAATTGATAGTATAACCCTATTCACCCCCATCTAGGGTGAAATCGATCCTACAAGTGGTGCCAGAGCTAGGAACAAAAGCTTTTTTTTAAAAAAAGTTTGATTTTTCGAAGACCAATTTTTTTTCAAATTTGAATTTTTAAAATGGCTACTTTTGCTGATGGTCGGTCCAGTATCATCCCTCCAATAACAGATTTTTTGAATTGGAAATTGAAAATGGAATTTTACTTAAAATCTATTAATGTTAAATGTTGGGATATTATTGAAAATGGGTTTACTAGAATAGACGAGAAAATTATCTCAATTAATGCTCTTGCTATGCATATATTATATTCTCATATTAATCAAGATAATTTTAACTTTATCTCTCATTGTGAAAATGCACAGGAAATCTGGAATACTTTTGATGCAATATATGGTGCAAAAGTCAACAGCAATGAGAAGCTCTCCACAATCAACTCAGAAACATGCTTGACAGGACTGGCAAAATGTAGCAATGATGAAGATTCAATAAGCAATGGGATAGGTGATTTTCCAATCAATGATTTAATTCTCGTGTGCCAAAAATTAATTGAAATAATAAAGCTCTTGAGTTGCGAATTAATAAGTTGGAAAGGGAACAAGCTAAACTTCATCAGAAAAATAATGATTTGGAAAATGAGCTTGAAAATATTAAGAAAAATAAAGTTCTAATTGCAAACGGTGTTTGAATCATGAAAAAGAATTTTCCCATCTTCATGAAAAATTTCAAAAGTTTGAAAATGAAATTTTATTTCAAGAGAAAAACAAAACTGAGTTGATTTGTAAAAAAAATATTTTGCAAAAAGAGTTGGATTGCTTTAAGAAGTCAAAAAGTTATAAAAGTATGATTTTTGAGAAGAAATTAAATGAGATCAATGAAAATTTCAAAACCCTTGAAGAAGGAAACGTGATTTTAAGCAAACCTAAAATTATCGATTTAAATCACGAGTTTGAAAAGGAGATTGAAAAATTCAAGGATTTTGAAAAAATGAATTTAAAAAACTCCAACTCTTTGAAAGTGAGATGCTTGAAATTAAGAATAAAATTAGAGAGCTTAAAAAGGAAAATATGTACTTGAAAATGAAGAATTTTGAACAGAGTGGAAATAGCATTAGTTGTTGTTCGAAGCTAATAAATGAAAACAAACTTTTAAAATCCAAAATTAATAAACTTGAGTTGGTTACTAGGAAATTTCACATTAGAGATAAATCATTTAATATACTCTTCGAGAATAAAAGGAATACATTTGGATTTACAAAAGTATCAAAATATGAACAAACAACTAATAACATTGTTAAAGGTAAAAGTGTGATACCCAAACAAGCGAAAACCATACCAATTTGGGTTTCCAAAGGCACGAATATAAAATCTCTTAAAGTAAAACAAATCTAGGTGCCGAAAGGAACATATATAAATAGTTTTGGATCTTCACAAACTTATTTTTCAAAAGCTATTGCCCTAACAACCATGGACCGATAAAAACAAATAGGTCGTAAAAATCTTTTATCGTGTAGGTGTGGTAGCGGGCTAAGGAATATCAACTGTGTCACTTGGATTCTGGCTGTTCCAGGAACACAATAGGGGACAAGTCACGGTTTCTTAGCCCAGTATAAAGGTGGCAGAATCACAATGGGCAATAATGAAAAATTATCGTAAAGGTAAAAAAGGTAAAGGTTTATCTTGAACGATTTATTAACCGTGTTAATCTGCACCATAATCGGAATTAAATCAGCCAGTTATGTGATAATGAATGTTGATAATGATTCTGATTTTTTTCAAAAAATGTTGACCAATCATCAACTATTTCATATAGATTTGCTTGGATTAATGATGGCGTTTTATTGATGATTACTCTTGGATATATTTTGTTAATTTACTGATGACACTATGATCACTATTTGCATGGCTTCGATTCAATTTCATTTAAAAGCTGTCAAAAATTATTTCATGAAATTGTTGCAACTTCACAGACTGGTCTATAACATCCAATTAATGATAATCTTGAGTTGAATGAAAATTCAGATGTAGATTACAATCGTAATCCAGTTGATAGAAAAATTTCTAGTGGAACGTGATTTATGTTGAGACATTCACTAATTGCATCGTACTTTTTTTAAAGAAAATATTCGCATATTTTTCATTTCAAATAATTTTCAAATAGCAAACATTTTTCTATAACCCCTTCCAGAAAATCATTTTGTTGACCATGTTCAGATTAGTCATGTTTTAGAAAATTTGATGATTATTTTTGAATTTGAGCTAAAATGATTACATTAACTAATTTGACACGCTATTGATTATCAAAAGGATAAATAGTGATTAAAAAAGTGATGAGTGCTGATATTGATCATATATTATAACTTGTGAAAAAGTTATAAAAACTTTTTGTTGGTAAAAATTACATGACCATTTCTATTTCTATCATATTTCTATCAATCGTCACTCATCAAAATCCAATAAAGTATGTCAATACATGGTGTTTTAAACTCAAATCATTTTGTTTTCAATTTTTTATATTTTTAAGCAATAAAAACGTCCAAAGTATTCACTCTCATTTAAAAGTATTCACGGTTATGCATAGGTGAATTACTTGGAATTATTGATTATGTGCTTCCATGCTCATTTAAAAGTCCTCACGGTTATGCATGTATGGAACGCATATCAAAATTGATTAATTAAATAGACAAGTGGATTCTAATCCCATTTAAAAGTCCTCACAGTTACGCGTGGTTAAAAGATACTTGAATTCATATTTTTAAATAAAAATTTGAAATACTACTAATCTCATTTAAAAGTCCTAACGGTTACGTATGGTTAGTAGATATTCAAATTCCTGATATAAATATGCCACAAATAGACACAACTATGTGGTTTTATATGACGACATCATCCATGTCACTCTAAAATGGAATATGCGTCAAACAGAGTATTTATGATTTTTGTTTGATTTTTTATTGAAATTTAATATTTATACTCGATTGGGAATTAGTGTTGTATTAATATCAATCACTTTATCTCTATTTTTTTAAACACTAGTACTCTTTTGCTAACAACAAAAGAGGGAGAGAAAAGTTAAGATTGATAAGTAAAGGTCATATATTTTTCTATTTGCATCTAGGCTCATTTGAATATTTATTTTCATGCATATATGAAGGGGGGGCTTTGTGTAGAGAGGGAGCATTCAAATAGGAGAAGCAAATAGAGTCCATCAATGATCAAATATATTTAATATATTCAAAATCTTAAATATATGTTTGTTTTCATCAAAAGGGGAAGACTGTTGAATATGCGAGTATATGATTTTTGTTTGATGATAATAAATATATATATATATATATATATATTCATTTAGATGTATTTGTTAATGTACTATTTTATTTTTCACATAATTAAATAGATATTTGCTGAATAAAGTAAATAACACAGAATTTAAATTCAAACGGATATTTTATTCAAACAAATATTCATTACAATCTTGAACAGTAAAAATTTGAGCTCTCATTATATACACAATTTTCAAACAATACAATTTTGATTACATCACAATTTTTCATTTACAAATGTCCTCATTACATATCGCTCATTCACTCATATTTATCTTCAACTCTATTCCAGATTGAATCCAACATCTGAGCAATCTGAAAAAATATACAATGACGCAGTAAAATTGAAAATAAAATATTTTTGTAGTGTAAAATAAAATGTATTTTGAAAATATTATTTGCCACAGCTATTTGGGTTGTTCGTCGGCATTTAATTTTAAATTCATCTTACACGAACATTTGTGACATGCACAGTGTATCACTGTACATGTCACAAGGCCGTGCACACCGATATACACTTGATAGAACTACAGAGACAGGTGAACACAAGGTCAAACCCAAATTAAAAGCCGGGTTCAACTCAAGTGCAATTCAAATAAAGTCACAACACAAGCACAAGGTCAAACCCGAACTATAAGATGGATTCAACTCGGGTGCGATTTCAAAAATCAACATGAAGTTCAAAGTGAACCAGACAAAATTGAAGCAAATACAAGTTCAATACAACCGTGATGAATCAAATAGACCACTGAGCAGAAAGTGATACGAGAACGAACCAGACACAATGCAACATAACATATTCAAGTGCATCAGACCACACAAGCTCACATGACTCAATGCACACACCTGTATACATTTATATGAACCAGACAAGTACACAAGTCATGGCACACTGGAAGTGCAACTAAGTGAACATGCAATCAACCACCACCGACTCAATTCAAATGCAAACATACTTGAACAATATATGCAGTGCACAGTTAGAACCAGATCAATATGAGTGGAAAGTGTAATGAAGACCACAAGATTCAAGTCTGCAACATAACAACATGAAGTCTAATCACTCAAATGCCACCAGACAACAGAAGCTACCACATGAAATCAGGCAATGTCGAGGACAATGCAAGTGCAGACAAGCTACATGATCACTGACCTCATATAAAGCAACAACTCAAGTCAGTGCACAACAACCCAATACAAACTACATGATGTCAATGCACAAATACACACACACACATGTATACATGCATGTAGTGACAACATAGCAGACTAACCAAGTTAAACAATGCAAGCTCAAATTTAATCATGTACAAGTGTAGTCTCAGCAAAGAAATGCAATAGTGACAACACAAGTGTAGCTTCAACAATGCAGACCAAATGAAGACTCAAATATCAATGGCCGAATTCACAGAGCAAACAGATTATCACTGTCAACAAGCACAAACATAAATTCACATAACAGTAGTTTCAAGTTTGCAGTTTCAAGTCAAAGACAATTGCAGTTCAAAGCAACGCCAAAGTCACGTATGCAGACAGAGTTTTATGAAGCCGCGATGAACAAGCCATAAAAATGAACGAAATCGAATGGTTCAAGTCAGAGCCGTGATAACCAAGGAAATCACAAGTTCAGAATCAATGCCGTGAGAATCAAGTAAACACGAAATATACAAATACGAACAAGTCAGAAATCATCATCAACATCCAAGCAACATCGAACGGCCGGAACAAAATAAATGACAAATTCAAATGAACGAAATTATAGGAATTCAATTCCTATATAAACCTAATCATCATCGACCATGAAATGTATTCGAGTTCAAGCAACAAAGAACAATCATTCAACTCGAATCAAAGTCGAGTATAGTATAAATCGAAGAAGGAACGAACGTACCAATTTTCGCAACAGATAAACTCGACTCAAATTGAAGCAGCTATGGGCAAAGAGAATACAATTGATCGTCAAAGCAATCATGAGAACAACACACTCGATTGATCAACAGAAAGCGACGACTTCAATTTCCCACGAAGCCCTAATTAAGAAACGAACGAGAAAAAAAAGGAAGAACAAAGTAGCTAATTTTCAAAGCAACGAAGTAGAAGGAACGAACCAAAGAAACAAAAGAGAGGGATCTATTTTATCACCTTACTAATTTGGGCCGGCTACTTTAGTTTATTATTTGTGTTTTAATATTTTAAAACTAGGGTTTTGTGTTTTAAACTGTTTTTAAATTTGTTTTTAAATTTTGTAAAACGATTGTATTTTCTAGTCATGTGACTAGGGGACGAGCTACGGTGGTGTAGTTCGAGAATTTGCAACTCAGTGGCTGAACTGTGACAGAGTTTTGAGCGTAAAGTTAGTCAGTCGATAGCGGATGTCATGTGCTTACGTGTGTAAGCGTCTGACTGCTTAATTTCTAGTAGAAACCTTAAGGGCAGCACGTAGGCAAGGTTTTGCTGAAGCTGGCAAATAAATCCGTGTGTTATATTTCTATATTTTTTATTCTGCTATTATCTGTGCTGCTGTTACACGACTATTATCTGTGCTAAAATTATTTTATTTAGTTACGCAATAAATCAATTGACAGTATCACCCTGTTCATCCCCCTCTAGGGTGAAATCAATCCTACAAATTGAAAGTTAAATTCATATTTTTTCTACAACAAAATTATTCAGACATATTTAAAATGTAGTGCATTGAAATATGCATGTTAATTTGGATATCCACTAAGCAACACGGCATAGCCCAAGATTGCAACACATAATCCCTAGTTTATTAAAGTTGAGTAACCAATTCAAAGAAATCCCTAAAAAAACCAACTGCATTTTAAAACCAAAAAAAAAAGCGAGGAAAAGAGAAGAACAAGAAGACCTCCATAGAGAGAATGCTCCATGACAGTATACTCGAATCAGAATAAAAATAAAACGTCTAAAAATCAAAACTATCAGCTGTCTTTCACTCAAAAGCCCATTGATTTTGTTTGCGAATTTCCTCTTCCTCTTCTGGTGTGAAATCGTTCATGATGTTGAAATGATTGCGGATTTGCTCAGGAGTCTTCCCCTTTATCATGTCTGCCACGGTCTGGCACAGGAGATCCAACAAGCTTTTGATGTTCAAATAGTTTGCAGCCTGTTTATTAAATTACAATCTATAATTCAATATTTCAACAGTTATGTAACATATAAATGCATATGGAGTTCGAGAAGTATGTAAACTGCACTGGTTATCATAACTCGTGTAAAACGCTTGTTTTTAACAATTAAGCTTCACACAAAATGCAACAAATTTATGAATCATCATATTATAAACATGATGTTTAAATCGATGCAACCTATCTAAAATCCGCATACATACTGACACAAATTGTCCTTCTCAATCTACAATAATGAGGATCAACTCGGTAAGAAATATGATTCAGGTTATACATATAAAATATGAGTTCTTCATCTTTCATTAATTAATTACTGCTGCTTCATATAGCATGTGCTTTGACCCTAATTAACAGCGATTTGTCAAAAGACCAAACCAATTAGGTATCTAATTTAGCATACTAATCGAAACTGCTTCATGAAAATCGAGACATTTATTCTATAAAAAAAAATTAAATACCAAGATCATGTCGTAAAGCGTGGCTTGATCAACATTAGCAAACTCAGCATCCCAATTCTTCAGATCAGCGTCATCAGATTTACCCTCATTGTCGCATTCAGCATGTTTCTTCGCGTACTCGATGATCTTTGCCATGATTTTACCGGTGACGTTTGGCAACGGAATTCCGCCGTCGGTAACGCCGTCCTCGATCATGTTGGCGATCGTCTGTGACGCCTTCGCTACATCTTCCTCTACCTCAAATTCGATGCCATCGGTGCATCTTAAAACGATCAACTTTTTGATTTCGGCCATTGAAATAAAGATCTCGATATTAAGTCGGTGTAAACCCTAGAATTCTTTGTTTTAAGTTGGAAGAAAGAAAGGGGATTTACGCATTTATAGGATGGCCTTTTAATAAATATGTTAAAATATCTTTTACGATCGTCCTCACACGTTAAACCCCGAAAACCATCGGCTGTCTGAAACTAAACAAGCCGTCGAGCGTTTCTACCTAGACCAAAATATCCTTTTTAACTAGCGTGCAAATTGTCCGCACTGCAGACGCTAAAAGTGGTACAATATTGTTGTATTTATTAGGTCAATTTTTGATCTTCGCTAATATGCTTTATATTTGTACGTTAACAATCTTGGACAAAGAGATTGAACCCTTCGAAAAATGTGTTAGGCATCATGCTCATGATGGTGAAATATGCCAATAAGCAAGGTTACGAAATCACAATTTGAATTTAACCCGATCAGTCATCAGGGTTCAAAGATCAAGCTTTTTATTATGCTTAAGAAAAAAAAAAAAAAATTAAAAAAGGCACAATTCAAAATTCGCCTCTTTTGGTATATGTACATATCTATTTATAGACAAATTTGGCTTTTAAATTTTTGACATGTAGTATTTGCTGGATATGAATGGTTATGCTTTGCTAACATGGCACATTGTCAATTTCACATTTGGCACAATTCACTTTCAATTTCTTCATGGTGACTTGGCGTTAACAAAATTTTTCGTTAACTCCCAAGAGTGCAAAGTAGGTGAAACTTGGCAAGGACTAGACTTAAGTAGCTTTATATCAACTTGCTATAAATTTGCATGTTCCATGTTGAAGCCACATACATATCGAAGCCATAAGGGTATGAGTCCAATACAAGTCATAAGTCAAGAATTTTTATTTTATGTGCTATGCAATAGTAATTGTACAAATCTCTATTTGTAAAAAGTCACAAACTTACATTAAACGCGATGAATCCCCAAATTGATTTAGGGTTAGAAGTTTAAAAATGTAAGAAAGTGGTGAAAATGAATTGCTCTTTCTTCATTGTCATGGGGTCTGTATTTATAGGGGTGGAAGCAGGCAGCATGACTGCCACGTGACTCCCGGCATGCTTGACATTCGATATCATTACTTTTTCTGAAGACTTTCAGCATTCCCTTGGAAATCAGTGATTTATGACATCCATGTACCATTGGTAAATCTACGGTGTCCTTTATATTCAATATCTTTGCTGAACTGATAGTAAGTGATAAGCTTTGTTTATTGTTTACATACGGCAACTTTCCGCATATTTCTTCAAGCTCAAAACCCCACAACTGGTTAGCATTCGCCATCGCCCTTATATTGATAAAACACGACATTGGTGATACACGACATCTCTTAATATATTAAGGATATACGATACCCTTGCCGTATTGCTAACATACGATATCTTATATACATTATCATGGCTTGATGTTATTTATTGAGGTGATGGCATATATCATTACCAATATCTAACATCCTCTTCTATTATCGATAGTCGATTTCCTTTCTTATATTGATGAACTTCGATATCCTTCTTGATATGGTTAACATGCGACATCCATCTATATATTGTTGACATAAAACATGGCGATTTACGATATTGATTGTTATATTGGTGAAACACGGTATCCTCACTTGCATTGTCGGCTTTCGATATCTTTAACAGTTGTGGATATCTAATATCTCTCGACCCTTTGAAGCCCGACATCCTTTGCCGCTTGTTCATGCTTTCAATGCTGCGGTATCCTTCAACGGTGCGGTATTTCCTTTTATCTGCCTTCAAGTTTGATAATCTCTTCGCTATAGTTTCTCGGCATCTATTGTCATTGGGTATCACTTCATGCTTGCCATATGCACGATATCCCTAAGAACTGTTTTGAGATACGACATTTCTTCTTTTTCATATGCCCGAAAACCTGCAAGATAGTTGAGATTCGATATTTTCTTGAAGTGTTTGAAGTGCGATATCTTCTGCTAAAGGTTCCACTGCTTTCATATCTTGAACTACGATATGTCTCCTACATATTCGACATCTTTATTTGTAGTAACATTTACACCCTGGTCTAGAAGGAATGTTGACTTTTCAAGTCAACTCTTTGATATTAGCACTAGCCACCTTGATAAATGCTTTGCCGCCTATTGGCATTCCATCCAAACCTGAGCTGTTCATTTAAATTGAGATCAAAGGCTCTTATTCCTCCTCTTTCCTCTATAAATACCCGCTCTTCTCTTTCTTTTACCTTTTACCTATGAATCAAATCTCAAATAAAAAAATTCAGTCTCACTTGAAAATTTTCAATCTTCTTCAGTGTTCAAGCGTATTTCAAGGTTTGACTTTCTTTTCCATTTGAATTAATCGAAAGAATTAAAGCTGGGGGTTTTCAATTTTGAACTGAATTTAGGGTTCACTAATCGGGTACTGGCTGTAAATTTTTGGATTGTAAATTAAATCATATATTTATTATGCTTCTGGTTGAACTTAGTATTCAAACCAGCATGTTGTTTAGGGTTTTTCTCTTTGTTGATTGATCAAAGACAGATGGTGGTAATTTGAAAATCAAGAGTTTTCCCATTTAATTAAGAACTTGGTGGGCTATTAGAAGCTTGAAACCCGCTTCAAAACTTGACAATTGTTTAGTTTTCAAAGTTATTAACCCGTCAAACTTCGAAGCTTGACATTTAACTTGAATTTCGATACCCTATAGGTTTCGCCTCTTGATCATTATTTCGACCACTAGTTAGAAGTTTTAAATCTGTTTAGAATTTCAACAGTCGATTTAAAATTCGAAACCCTTATTATGTCAGAAACTAGTTAAAAATTCAGGATCTATTTAGAAGTACGACATGTTTTTTGATGGGTTGTTGCTTGGGTTGCAGATTAGATGTTCTCATATTTTGTCGTTGCTCTTTCATAGATTCGACAACTACTTATAGAGTTGATATATAGGTTAGAAATTCGATGCCCTATTTTAAGCCCGATTTCGAAATGTGGTTATTATGTCGTTAACCAATGAATTGTTTAATTTTTTGACATCCTCAAGTTTGACAACAAGTTAATATATTTTTAAACAAGTTTAACCCTACTTATTATCAATGAATTTGATAATCCTTATGAATTAGATATTAGGCTATTAACCCGACATCTTATTATGATTCTTAATAAATGTTATACATACGACATTTTGATTGTACCTTATTCATTAGTCATAAAATCATCATCTATTCATGAACATGATGGTTGTTAATGCATTTTCGGTTCGTTATAAATTTTCCTAGCATTTTATAAGTTCGACATCTTATTACAAATTTGATATATACAGACGGACTATTCAAATTGTTAGCTTCTTATAAGTTTTGCAGTTAATTTTGGTTTTTTTCACTCTATCAATTAACCAAGTATCGATTGATTAGTCGTTTAGTTGTTTAGTTGCTTCTATATTTATGATCATTTCAATTTTTTTGTAAAGTAAGAGATACTTCTCTGACTTCGTGTAATATCACATGGTAGGCAAATGGATAACAAGAAGTCCAGCAAGAGCTCTATACCTTCTCCTTCAACAAAGAAAGGAGACTACATGCTTAACTAATCCTTCATCACCACTCAGGAGGAGGTAGATACGATCCTTCAGCAATTCAGAATGATAGATATAGAGATCATGGTTGTTGGTCCTTTTGGTAGGATAGACAATCCTCCAAAGGAATTTTCGCTTTTACTCCCCTCAACATCTGGCATTCTAGGTACTTACCTTTTCTAGAATTTCTCCTACGCTTCTTGGAGCGTATGAACATTGTTCCGATCCAGCTAACTCCTAACTCATATACATATTTAAGCTATCTGGAGGCCCTTATTAGGGAGGTTAAACTTCCTTCTCTTAGCGCTAAGACTCTCTATTCCCTAGTAAACCTTGTAAGGATAAATAAACAAATGGATAGTCCTGTGTCTGTCTTCTTCTTTTCACAAAAAAATATAGTTTCTCATTCGGTTAATAAGACGAAGGACTAGGAGAACCGATTTTTCTATATTAGATGCTACACCCCTAAGATCAAGGCTTCTTTCTCTGTATTCATTAAATTTCCGTTTACCATAATCGATGTTATATTCGTCATTATCTTTTTGATGAGTGTTTACTTTTAGGTTCTGCTTTGAAATAACCTAGCCCTTCCATCACTGCCGCTATTGAGTCCCTAACTCAGGCTTCTATGAGCATGGATGACAGGTTTAAACTATTAACGGAAGTATATCTTCATAAACATTCTCCGATCTTAGGAAATCACAAGATACTTGGAGAACCCCCGATGGTGAAGGGGAATGCTTAGGGGGGGACAATCATTTATTATTGGTAATCAGAAGACTTTTTCTGCTTACTCTCCTATTCAACTTGAATCCTCATGTAAATTTTCATTACAACTTAAATGGAATTCTTGTGTGGATATTTTATAAACTTCCCCTTTTGATTTAGATTCGTCCACACTCATTGCTATTTCCAAGCATAATAAAATTAAATATTACACTTCTGCTTTTGTTGGAGCAACTAAACCTGCTTCTTTCAGAGATTCAATTGCTAAGGCCATTGATTACTCAAAAGGAAGGCAAGCTCTAGTGCCCCAATTGACACTTTATCTCTTCTCCCGAGAAAAAAGCTTAAGTTTGGGGATGACCAAATTTCCATTTCTATTGTTGAAGATTGGAATGTAGATATTAGTTTGATGGCTCAAGACCTTGATGTGATTAATTTAGACTTTTCAGGTCATGAAATTCAAACGAACAAAAGTGGTTCAGACTCCAGATCCCTTGTTTAACATCTCACTTCCTACCTCTCCGTCTGGTTTCAGTCATTTATACGAGGAATTTGGTTTGACTCCTCTCCATAATGAATCCCTCCCTTTGGAGGCTCATGCTTAAACTCCCATAAGGAGCTTTGATGATCTTCTTTGTTTGGCTACGTAATCTCCGACCTTGGCTTCTCTTATACCGTATCAGCCTTTGACCTTCATGAAAGATCATTTTTACATCATCTATCAATAGATCTTACTGGTATGATTTCTCCTTTTCTTGGTTAATATAGACTTTTAACTTTGTATATCCTGATTTAGCTTATGTTTGTCGTAATTTTAGGTGGTCAAGCACATGTTCTTCCTTCAACGGGCCTCTCAAGGGCCTTCTAATCAAACTGCTGAACTCAAGGAGCAAGTCTCTTCGCTTACAACTCAAATGATTGATATCATTGTGGAGAAAGATAACGTTATTCTTAAGAAGAGAAAACTTACCTCCTCCCTTGATGAGGAGAAGAAAGCCAACTTGCTATTGGAAAAGAAGGTGAAAGCTCTAAGAGTAGATCTTCAACATGCCAACAAAGAGAAAGCAAAAATGGCCGGTAGGGCGAAGTCATTGAAAACGAATGTGCAAACTAAGGATGCCACCTTGATTTATGCCAACAATGTTATAAAAGACGCTACGGAGAAAGTTTCCTGCTTCCTCGACCAGACTCTCACTACAATTACAAAGAAGTTCTAAAAAGGCGCTCTCTTCGTAGCATATGGTGATAACATTGACAAATGCCCGGATTTGGATTTTCCTTCCCTTCCAAAGCTAAATGACAAATTTAAGAGGAAGTTCAACCTTGTATTAGGGAGAGCTGAGAAATCGCTTCAAGATGAATCCCCTAAAGAAGACACTGTTGATTCGAAGAAGTAGTTATCTTTTGATGACCCCTATTTGAAGAAGGTAGAGACTCAGATGAAGGGAAGGATGAAGATGATGACGATAATGACGATAATGATAATAATGATGACAACCTAGATGGTGGTGGTAGTGACAAGGGTCAAAAAGGGCCAAAAGATGGGGCCAATGGATTAAGTGGTTATGACTCGTTTGCCCATGATGTAGATTTTCCAGACTTGCCTGATATTTAGGGTGGTTCACAGGAATATATCACTCCAAATGATGCTTCTTCCCCTATTCAACAGCAGAAGGAAAAAGCTCAAGTTCTAGCTCTCAGTTTCCAGTCGCGTAGGTATGGGATTCATTATTTAAGTGTTTAAAGTTATCTACTAACCCTTAGTTAATAAGTTTATTACTCTAGTTAAGGAAAATATTTAAATATTACTATGATACTCTATATGAAAAGAGCAATATGGAGGTGCATTAATTGAATAGAGAACTTGAAAGGGTAATTGAGAAGCACAATAAATTATCCGATAAGTTAGGTGCCTTTCTGTTTATGCCACATTGTTAAGGAACTTTAAAGAGGAACAAGTAGCCCCGTTATTGAAGAAGTCTCTCCTTCATCCGGAGAGAGTCATAAGAGAAAATGAATAGTTAACTACTCTTTTCTGGATGCTCATTGAAGATAGGGATACTAAATTGGAGTTCTTCTACAAAGTTTACTCTAGAAATGTTTTTACTAATTTTTCATTCTAAGAGGGAAAGGGTGGAGGTTTGCACACGCGCTTGCATAGCAGATATTTAGATGAGCATGGAACTGATCCCTATCTTAGAGAATGCCAGAATCTGCCTAGGGTTGCGATTGTACCTCTCTCTCAAAACATTCTTCCTCCCGAGAAAGTTAAATTCAACAAGGAGAGATTTATTTCTTACTTTTACAAATGGTCAATATTATATGAACTCAAGTGATTTTGTTTTTAATGTATAACTTGGATTGTTTTACGAATTGTATTTCATCATAGCGTAGTTTATTTTTCATAAATCCTACAGATCAGGGAATCGTGGGGTAGTCCTGTTTTTGTGGAACTCTTAAATGAATTTATCAAATTAATGAGGGATTTTAAAAAGAAAGCGTTGATTCTCAAAACTTCACATCTAGTGAAATATTGTTTCCTTAGAGATCATCAAGAGGTTTACACATGGTTTATACACTTTTTCTTTGATTTCTTAGGCAATGAGAAGGATATATTTCTTAGTGAAGTACGAATCATTCATTCTAAATTATTATGTGGTGAGATTGGCCCTCCGATTGAAAATGAGACTACCATCAATTCCCTTCTATTAATACCCCTCTAGGGTTTAATGTTCCTTTTGTCTCTTCCATTTCTTTATCCGCGGTATCACTTAAAAAGGCTCTACTGTCTTTAAAATTTAAAAATATAGAACTTATATCTGCTTATGCTCGTAAACTTTCTTGTTGTTAATAAAGAATACATTTTCTTATATGTCAATTTATTTTTCTGTTTACTTTTTTTATTAGGAAAAACTACTAGTGCTTACACTTAGCAGTCCGAATCTTCTTTTTCGATTAGATAATATCACAGGTAAGACAAAATCAGCCATTGAGGAAAAACGTTCTTTTCAAGACGCTTCAACTTTATTGTTTTCGGATAATCCAAATGCGCAAAAATGGCATAAAAGGTTTTATCAATTGAAATCTACATTAAGTAGTACGAAGGATATAGCTTCCAACTTGGAAGAGAAAATCAGAGAGAAAGATAGAGAGATTTTAGAGTTAAAAGGGAGCATGAATGCGGTCGGTCGATCTGAACTTTCAATCCCGAAAATTGACACAGATGCGAAAATTGCTTGTCTTCATCAAAGGATTATGGATTTTAAAGTAGATTTACTGAAAACTAAGTATCTTGCCAATCCTTAGAACTTATCGCGAGTGCAGGTAAAATCTCGCCTTCCTACTTCTACCCCGTTGAGTCACAGAGAGAAAAATTGTGCTTTGTTGAATCCATCTTCGAGTTTAGAAGATGGCGAGATCGTTCGATGGATTCAAAGGGTCAAATATGAATGCATTCAATTTTTGAACAAGCCATAGGATGACAAAGTTTTTTCATACCTTAACAATTATCAAGTTCGGGTGGAGAAACTTGAGCGTGAAAAATATGCCCTGGGACTGGTTGTTAAGAAATTAAAAAGTGAGATTCATACTTTAAAGTGAGCCAATCAGATGCTCAATCGTGCATTGGAAATTCAAATTGATTCAATTGACGCTACGAATATTGCTCAAAGAAAAGAGAAGAAGCTTACACAACTTCTGACTGAGATGATTCATCACATTGCCTATTCTCCTTCGGTCATCAAAATTTGAAAAAAGAGATGCATAAACTTGATAACTAATGAAGAATCGTTTGTGGGTCCTATTTTTATAGATTTCCCTTTTGGCTACCCCTTTTTGGTACCTATAATTCTTGTACAAAATATGTAAAATAAAATAATTTGTATCTAAATGATTGTTACCTTGAATGAATCATTGTATTCTTCTTTTTGAATTTTGTTGAATTGTGGAAACACATAATGTGCTTTTTAGACTTTTTATTGCAATGCGATGTGTAGCCTTTGATTGAGCATTGGTTTGCCTTCTTAATGTGAACCCTATCATTAAAACCTAAAATTTATTTTAGTAAGAAGATTAGTATCTTATTAATCAAAAGCAAGGAAGAACCCTTCCTTTACTCAACACGAAATTAGAAACCCAAAAGTTCTCGTTTTTCGAAAATTTAAACTCCATTCTGGGAGAACTTAATTTAGCAGTTTGAAGAGTGAAGCTTTTAGCCCTTTTGGCTTTATAACTTTGAACTTTGGAGTTTAACACTTGAAGTTTTAGTATCGAAGGAGTATACATATGAACATCCATCTGGTAATTTTTTCAGCATTGAGGATCAGAAATCTTCTAGCAATAATATTGCTTGGATAGAAAATTAGAAATCCATTCGATAATAATTTGAATAGGAGACCAGAAAATCATCTGGTAATAGAAGACCAAGAAACCATCTGGTAATTATTTTAGTAGAAGACTAGAAAATCATCTAGCAAAAGGACTAGAAATTCGACTATTAAAGGAGATTCCCGTTATTTGGTTGTAACATCCTGTAAAATGAACCATAAATAAATAAAGTAAATTAAATTAAATATGATAAGGGTTGGATGTGGAAATTTTATAAAAGTTGGAATTTGACCACAAAAGTTATTTTGTTACGTTCATGGTGAAATTCTGATCTGTTTGCATATATAATATCCTTAAAAAAGAGCTCAAGCAAAAGACGTTATAGTATTTGAAGTTATAAGGTGTAAATTAATTTAGTTTGAATTCAAATTAAAATGAGAAATAAAATTTTGGGTTTAAATTTCAAAAATTAGTTGGGGCTAAGTAAACGTTTAACTAATGTTTAAGATTAAAAAATTAATTAGGGAATAAAATAGCAATGGAAATAAATAAAAGTTACCCTAAATAGGAGCAGCGGTCAACCGGTCGTCCAAGGGCGGTCGACCACTTGGCAACAGAAGTTTCCTATGATGGTTAAGGTTTTAAGTTATGTTTTATTCGGTCGTACGCTCCAGATTTACCCATTTCCTACCTACTTCCATCCTAAGATTCTAGTGTATTTCAACTCCTATAAATGTAAACCTATCCTTTCCACTTCTATTTATATTATTTTGGGCAATACGATGAAACTCTGCTGTTTCTATCTCTCTCTAATAAGATTCAGAAACTCAATAGAGAATTCAGGTAAGAATTCAACTTGTTTCCTATTTGTTTTTTCTTCCTCCAATCTATTCTTATTCTATTTCTCTTTAATTATTCTGAATCTAATGAATACATATACCTCTTCCATATTGTGTGTGTACATCAAAAGAGAGAGATTTTGAAAGAGATCGGAAGGTTAAAAATTCATTTGAGTGAAGCTAAGGCTAATCTGTGAGTCGAAACCTTAGTATTTCTTTTCAGCAATTGTTTAGTGTATTTTTATGGATTAGAATATGCCTTAAGGATTTCCGAATTTTGAAAGTAGGATAGATAAAATCTCCTAAAATTCCTTTTTATTTCAATATGTCAATTCTATACTGAGATTCTAAATTATTTACAATAATTTGATGGAATTTATTTTGTTTATGCAATTTTTTAGAATTTCATAATCTATTGCACTTCTCTTTCTTCTTTGGATTGAATTGTGATCCTTCAATAAAATAAGAGGTTTAGATTACGGATTCTATTCATAGTTTACACCATTTATTCTTATATATTTCATTGTATAAAGAGGAGTAGAATATAATACGGGGTTTAGATTGCAATTCTTATTGTTTAAGATATTCTAAAAAATTGGTGCAATAAATTGAGTTTCTATTTTGTTTACAAATATGTCATTGCAATTTTAGTTATGAATATTTATTCTTTGTTTTGGATAGTTGAATCCCATGAAATCTTGGGAATTTGAAGAAAAAGGAATTGTAATAATAATTGGTAAGGGAATTTACATTTAACGCTAATCGAAGCGTCACATCCTTGCATTTAGAACTTATCAAGTACGAATATTTATTTATCTCTAATTATATAATTAACATATAATTATTGCAAATATAGCATAGTTAATTAGGCATTTATCTACATTTAGTTCCACCATTAGGAAGGTAATTGGTTATGAGGCGAAAATAAGAGGAAACTCTTATATAGCCTAATTATTATTCTAAGACATAATAAGGAAGATTCCTTATAAGGCCTTATTTATGAAACCGTGATATGAGAGAGAGAGAGAGAGTGTGTGTGTATAGAGAGTAATTGATTTGTGGCTAAATCATAGGGATGCGAGGTCAATAGAGTTACGTGATGGTAAGTCTGCCCTTCACTTTAAGGCTACCAGCAGTTGAGTACACTTTTATTGATGTGAGATGTCCTTATGATAAATATTATTAATTACACGAGGTTAGTTCCAAATTCTATAGGAGAAATCTGCCATCTAATCTGGCTACCAGTTCCTACGAATAGCGGACTAATGTGAGATGTCATTATGAGTATAGGCCATATGACGAGGGACCTGTTTCGAGGTTTTGAGGTATTAAGTGGTTGGACCCACCTCTTTTCCCTAGATGAAGTATTAAATGGCCAAGAGGTTATTTAAATGGTATCTCTACAGGGGTCTGCTTCTATAAATAAGTCTTAAATGATGGGGTCTACCTTATTTAAGGTCTTAAATGACCAGAGTATGCCTATTTTCCACTTGGAAGTATTAAGTGGCCTATGCGATTCCATGTGATGTCATTTAAAAAGTACCATTGAAGAGCATGCTTTTGGAGAAAGGTCTTAAATGATAGGGTTGCCTTAATTAAAGTCTTAAATGAATAGAGTTTGTCTATTTTCCGCTGAGAAGTATTAAGTGGTTTGGGTAGCGTCACTCACATTATCAGCGATTTTTGAAGTATGATTGGGATATGAGATTCTAGAAACCTACTTCTGGAATGGAAGGTATTAAGTGGTTGGACCCGTCTCCTATCCATGTAAAGAAGTATTAAATGACTTTAATAGTTTTATGTTTGTAGACATGTTCTTATTTAGAAATATACCGCCCAAGCACTAAAAAGGTAAGACTCGAGGTTTTTATTCACTAAACACTTGTTGTTCTGACTTCATTCTCATTATAACACAGGTTAAGACGGAGTGCTGGCGGTGACGATGCTTAGAGATGGAGAAGCTTGGCTAGTGGCAGTATTTATTATTATTTGCTTTTATGTGTACCCATGGATTTAGACAATTATTATAATGGATAATATGTTATGTTTTTTATGGGATTTTGTGTTATGACATTTTTATGGTTTTGAAATAAATGGGAGCACTTTACTATTATATTTTATTCCATCCACCATGCGTTTTAACAGTTTAGTTACGGCTCTGCAATGCTACTTCTTTTTACTAACAATAGCTTGCTTTAGAATGGATTTAAGTTTCGATGGGCCTTTTCTGGGTTAAAATTTAGATCTGTTCTGAGGTAGGTTATTACATTTGATATCAGAGTTTAGATTACTCGATCAACGGACAAAAACTATACGAATAAGAGACGTATTTGTTATTTTAAAAAAGGTATTTCTAAAAGAATTCTTACTATATATATACACCCTCTCTTCTTAAACATACGCACGTACACTAGGCAAACTTTTCTTTTCTTTCAGTATGTAAATGCTATCTTTGGAAATCGTTACTAAAGATTTAACCTATAGATAGTTGATATGGTTAATAATAAATCTTCTTCCGAACAAGAGAACCCTATCCATGGAACACCACCTATTCGAGGAATGCCCAAATGATTTGAACAATATCTTAGGATTGTCGAGCAGATTCCTATTCCTCCAGCCGCACTGGTAGCACCCACTGGCCCGGCCGTCGATGCAGCACCCTGTCCTATCAACTTTCTTAAGTTGTGTAAGGACTTTCTTAATATAGGAGGAAAGAGATACTATGGAACTAAATGATATTCGGAAGCTAAAGCTTGGATTAGTAATAGCGAGAAGATATTTAGAGAGCTTGGTTTTGATGATCAGCTAAGAAGAAGAATGACAGCTTGGCACCTAAGGGAAGAAACCTTGAATTAGTGGAGCTTTATTACTGATGAGCACCCAGAATGATATTCTCTTGGGATGAATTCAAAGGCTGGTTTGAGATGAGACTCATGCCTAGAGCAGAGGTTAGCTTACAATCGGAAAACTTCTTTCAGCTAAGACAAGGAGATTTTACCCTTAAGAAGTACATAACTAAGTTTACTGAATTGGCTAAATTTGGGATGAGCATGATAGACACACTTACAAAAAAGACCATAAAGTTCGTGAAGGGCTTAAATTCCCCTTAAAGAGAAATGTTTTTTTTACCCCAGTTCCTATGGAGGCCACGTATGAGATGCTGGTAGAAACGACGATGTTGCACATGGCCAATGAGGAAGATAAGGGAAGAGAGAAAGAGAAGTCTGCATTGACCCAAAACAAGGAGGGTCCAAGAAGGGAAGCTTTTGGACCAACAAAAGGTCGAAGGGAAAGTTTAAGAAGGATGTAAAGTGTGTAATAAATGCCAAAGGAAGGGTCATGAAGCTAAAGATTATTGGGTGATTCTGGTAAAGGAAGCCTTTAACGGAAGGTGCTTTAACTGCCATGAGGAAGGGAATCACAAGAATCAGTGTCTCAAGATAACTAAGGAAGGACCAAGCAGTCAGGCCTAGGCTACTGAAGCTGTCCCTATTTCCAATAAGCCACCAAGAGATAAAGAAAAAGCATCTCTTGCATGTATAACTCTTATTTTTGGGGTTACTATTTGTACCCAATTTGATTCGGGGGCATCACATTCCTTTATAGCTACGGATGTAGTAAATTCCTTAAACCTTAGAACCCAGATGGTCAACAGCCCAATAGAGGTTACCAATCCCGTTGGGGGTTCGACCCGTCTTTCTCTTATTTGCAAAGACCCAGTGTTATACATATGCCACATTGATTTCATATGTATTGCGTACATTCCAAATTTCGTGGGGGCCTTAACATGGGTATGGATTAGTTGTCATATTATGGAGCCATTCTTGACTGTGATAAAAGGGTAGTACGATTAAGGAGTCATGGAGGTTGTGGTATAGAAGTTCTTTGTACACCCAAAGCTTTAGTTGAGTTACCCGTAGTTTGTAAATTTCTTGAGGTCTTCGAGGAGGTCTCGGATCTCCCACCCCATAAGGAGATTGAGTTATTAATCGATTTGGAGAAGGATGCAAGACCCATCGCTATGCCTTTGAGACATATGGCCTCTAAAGAAAGAAGGAAATTTGATAAGAAAATCCCAGAGTTGTTGAAGAAAGGATTCATCGGTAGGAGTAATTCTAAATGGGGATCCCTGTTGTTTTTGCTACTAAGGAAGACGGTTCTTTGAGACTTTGCGTCGATTATAGGAAGTTGAGCAAGTTGACAAGGAAGAATAGGTACCCTTTACCTAGAATAGATGACTTGTTCGACCAACTTGTAGGAGCTAAAGTCTTTTCCCAATTAGACTTATGTATTTTGGACTAACGAATGCCATAACATACTTTGCGGATATGATGAGTAGAATATTTAGGGTGCAACTTAATAAATTTGTCGTGGTATTTGTTGATGATATCTTGGTTTTCTCCACATGCAAGAGGGAGGATGAGCACCACCTTAGAGAGGTATTGGAGACCTTGAGGAGAAATCAATCCAAAGCAAAGTTTTCTAAATGCCACTTTTGAAAAAGTGACCATATTATTTCGAAACAAGGATCGGCAGCGGACCCTGCTAAAGTGGAAGCTGTCCAAGGATGGAAGACTCCTAGTAATGCATTGAGGTTAGAAGTTTCCTAGGGTTAACATGCTACTATAGGAAGTTCTTCAAGAGCTTTGCACAAATAGAAGCCTCTTTAACCCGACCGACTAAGAAGAATTCAGTTTTTGTTTAGGATGATAGATGCATTAAGGCATTTGAGAAGTTTAAGGAGTCATTGGCAAGTGCATCTATAGTCACTATTCTAGACAGAACCAAGTGGTTCACGGTTTTCACAGATGCATGTGGTATAGAATTAGGGGCAGTTCTTATGCAAGAAGGGAAGGTAATTGCCTATGCTAGTAGACAACTAAAAGACTATGGGAATAGGTACCCAGTGCATGATTTAGAATTGGCAGCCATTCTTTTTCCCTTAAAGATGTTGAGACATTATCTCTTACGGGAACGGTTTGAGTTATTCACTGATTATAAATCACTCAAATACCTATTTTTTCGAAAATATTTGAATCTGAGGCAACAGCGGTGGATGAGGTATGTAGCATCCTTTGACTTTGGTATTCAATATGTCCCTGGAAAAGGGAACGTAGTCGCCAACGTCTTTAGTAGGAGACACGCTATCCTGGGTGCTATATATGGGTGGAGATAGTTGGAGTTTCTCTCGAACTTTAGCCTCCAACCGTCAAGAGAACCCATCCAAGGTTTTCTATCAGTTATGGAGATTAGTCCAGCCTTGATGGATCCTGTAAGGCATGAGCAAGTAAAAGATGAGAAGGTAGTAGAGATTTTGGAAAAATTAAGAATATGAGAGCATTTTTCCTATGCTAGGAGATACTCAGTTGATGAGAAGGAATATTTAAGGAGAGATGGACGTCTTTGCATCCTAATGATTGACGATTTGTTGAGAGATGTGCTTATGGAGTATCGCTTCAAGTATAACCATTCATTTCATAGGAGATAAGACGTACAAGGACATGAGGAGAATTTTCTTTTAGAATGGAATAAAGAGGAACGTAGCTGAGTTTATTGCTAGGTGTTTAACATGTCAAAAGATAAAAGCTATGCAAGGGAAGCCTTGTGGATTATTATTACCTTTGGAAATTTCGATTTGGAAGTGGGAACATATTTCGATGGATTTTGTGAAGGATTGCCTAAAAGTCAAAAGGGCAATGAGGCTATTTGGGTTGTTGTAGATAGACTCACCAAGAGTGCTCATTTTGTTCCGATTAGAAGAAACGAGACTAGCGCCTCTCTCGTCCAGATTTATATTAAGGAGATAGTTATTCTACATGGAATTTCTATAAGCATAGTTAGCTATAGGGACCCCTTGTTCACTAGCGAGTTTTAGAGGAGCCTATAAACAGCCTTGGAAACTTCTTTGAACCATAACGTGGTATACAACCCACAAACCGACGGATAAACAGAGAGGGTGAACAAAGTTTTGGAATACTTGTTGAGAGCTCGTGTCTTAGATTTTGGAGGACATTGGGAGTAGCATTTAACTTTGGTTGCGATTGTGAATAATAATAGCTACCAAACTACGATTGGTATGGCCCCTTTTGAAGCGCTTTAAGGGCGTTGTTGGTGGGAAACCACCGAAAAAGTATTGCTCGAACCCTATCTGATCCATAATACCATGGAAAAAGTAGAGTTGATCAGGCAAAGGATGAAGGTAGTGTGAGACCGTCAGAAATCTTATGCAGATAAAAGAAGGAAAGAGCTTGAATTTGAAGTTGGAGATATGATATTTGTTAAAATCTTCCTTCTTAAAATGTTTTTAGGTTTAGAAGGTTTGGAAAATTGGCTCCTAGATTTGTTGGGTCATTTAGAATTCTGGAAAGAATAGGAAAACTGAAATATCGTGTGGAGCTTCCCAGCAAGTTGGCAGGAGTCCACAATGTTTTCCATATTTCTCACCTTAGGAAATACCTTCACGACACCGCTAGCAGAATAGATCCTAATTAATTGGGGGATTTTGAGATGGGGCCGACAGTGCCTCACGCCACCATACGCATTATGGAGGATGGTAGTAGGAGACTCTGCAATAAATAATTAAGTTGGTCCGAGTGCAATGGGGGGACAATCCGACGGAAAGCACATGAGAGATGATGAGAAGATGGAAAACACTCACCCAAAGCTTTTCAGCTGTAATTTCTCTCTCAAAATTAGGATTTTGGTTGCATCGCGGTTGCAAGATTAGATGGTAAGAGATGGTTGTTACACTTTTTACAATCACATTACATTCATATAGAAATTTTTTATGCATGTTTAGGATATTTGCATACATACACGACTAGAATTTTGTTTATAGACATTGTATCTTTTACGTCATGTAGAAAAAATCATGATGTTAAAAATCTTTATAACATCGTTATTTTTATTATCGATGTTGTATAAAACGCACATATTACATTGATTTTCAGGGCGATGTTAAAAATCTTTTTATTATCTTTGTAATATCGTTATTTTACATTGATTTTTAGGGCGATGTTAAAATGTAAATTTCAAATTTGTAAAAAAGCATAGAAAGCCTAAGTGTAAATATTTTGATAGAAAACACGGAATACACCCAATTTCCATCGTCTGTGAGCATAACCATCGCAAATAGTACTATATGTGCACAACTGTTATTTTCTTAAAATTTTAATTAAAAAACATGGGAATTTGAGCTACATGCCCTATCAATTATTAAAATAGACAAAATGTCATTTATCAATAATTATACGTAAATCAAGTCTCACATCTCATACATAAGGTGGAATGAACTATGGAAGATAGACAAAATGTCATTGGTTAATAATTATAGGTAAATCAAGTCACACATCTCGTGTATGGAGGGCAATGCGCTGCGGCACATGTTCAAAAAATTTTGGGCAACATTTCTTTACAATCACGTATCAAAAAAATTTGGGGTAACATTTTTTAAACATTCATATCTCACTATCCGCTACCATCCAGTTCACAAGCTTCCATGCATCTCCACTTCTCATGATCGACATGTATAGAAACCCACCAATCATCTTTTGCCATGTCACCTAAATCCCCTCCTCATTATCCATGGGAAACCAATTTTCATTTCCCTCATTCCCTTCCAAAATGTGTTCACGTTTGCGCTCCAAAATTCACTCACGTTTGCTCCAAAACTCAGTAGGCTGTCCTCATTGATGCCAATTTTAATTCCTCTAGAAACTTCACTTTATTTCCCTTCTAGAACATGAAATCACCATTTCAAAGAAAATAAAATCTCTTCTTCGTATCAAATCATGTTGTGGTCTGGGAACTCGCCGCCGCCTATTCTGGATGCTCAAAATTATCAATTGATGGCGCGATTCCATGCCCTCTTACACGAGATTTGAAACTCATCTTCGATGTATGCCGAAAGTTGCAAATCGAATTCGCCACCTACTCCAAAAAATCACTGCTCGAATTCATGATGGATCTACATGATGTTGATGACTATTCAAGTTTGATAGATGAGTTTCGGTTCGATTTCTGGATCTGCTTGATGAGAGTTCGGTGTTCATGAGTTCGTTCAGAGATGGTCATGGTCCCTGTTGATGATACTGGTCATTGACGAAGTTTTCCTTTGGTTAACGATGGATTATCAGAGATGGTGTTTGTGGAAATGCCCTAGACGCTATTCTCTTGGAATTTTGTGTCATACGTTGTGAGTTTTTCTTGTATATTGTTTGAAAATGTTTAGTTAAATTATGCTCATTCAAAATTAGGCTCTTTCGTAAATGCTTGAATGACAGAGCTCAATCTATCCAGTGTTCCTAAAATTTGTTTTGTGTCTTTAACCCACGTGCCTTTGACTCATACTTCGTTTGTATTTTTAGAATGGAAAAGTGTGTAAATAAAGATATAAATACCTATGGATAGACATATTGTATTGTGCATGTTTGGTGACATTGATGATAACTCGATCTCCTTCTTGGGCATAAATAGTTGGCCTAGGAAATTGCCCATTCACAGTCATAATTGTTTTGGCATAGCACAGTCTGCTCACATTCTTTACAACAACATCAAGCTGATACTTCTTGATGGCAGCTTCTGCCTGAAACAAAGAAAACGTTTCTATGACACAAGTAACAAACACGAAACAAGAGTGCATGAGCTTTTATGGGGACATGAACTGCCTTCAGTGGAAACTTCGCATTAATGTAAAGAGCTAACCTTCGTTTGATGTTCAAAAAGTGGGAGAAGTATGTGCATTTGATGTTTAAGAAACAAGAGTGCATGAGCTTTTATGTCTATGAGTATGAATGTATAACATTATGTATACTATGAAATATTATGTGTTTATACCATTTTTTGTTGTATATATAATCGTCTTTAACATTATTGAGTAATATATAATGTTCTCATTTTATCAAACCGATGCATATGATATTCAATAATATCGTATCTAATAGAATAAAAATGTGTAGCTAAACCGATTTACATTGCTAACAAGTTTAAAACTGATTTCGGACGTATATACAAACGTCGGCTATAAACCGATGTCTAAACTTTGACTATTTTTAACATCACCCACTAACACATCGGTACATATTTTCATAGACATTGGTCCTGGCCCGATGTCCATAAACAAAATTCTAGTAGTGATACTTACATGATGTGATTGCACACTCACACTAGGATTGAGCTCATTTTAACATGTTTGTAGTGCATAATCACATTTCACTATTGGTTGAGTAGATGGTTGTGTAGAGAAATTGGTTATATAACATGGATGTATGTTGTTCGCCCCTTGGAAGATTTCGGGACAAATCCCTTTTAAGGGAAAAGAATGTAACACCCCGTAAAATGAACCATAAATAAATAAATTAAATTAAATTAAATACGATAAGCATTGGATATGTAAATTTTATAAAAGATGGAATTTGACAATGAAAGTTATTCCAATGCATTCATGGTGAAATTTTGATCTATTTCCATATATAATATGCTGAAAAAGGAGCTCAAGCAAAGAAGTTATAAGCATTTGAATTTCTTAGATTTAAATTAGCTTAGTTTGAATTCAAGTTCAAATGAGAAATCAAATATAGGGTTTAAAATTCTAAAATTAGCTTGGGGGATAAGTAAACATTTAATTAACATTTGATGTTAAAAAGTTAATTAGGAAAATAATAATCTTGCAATAGAAATAAATAAACGTTCCCCTAAATAGGAGGAGGGGTCGACCTGAATACGTCAACCAACCGACCATAGCGGTCGACCAGTCGCCCAAAGGTGGTCGACCGCTTGGCAACAAAAGTTGTCAGTGGTGGCTAGGGTTTTAAGTTATGTTTTATTCGGTTTTATACTCCAGATTTACTCATTTCCTTCATACTTCCATCCTATGGTTCTGGTGCGTTTCAACTCCTATAAATAGAAATCTATCCTCTCTACTTCAATACTTATTATTTTGGGGAATACAATGAAACTTTGCCATTGCTATCTTTCTCTAATAAGATTTAAAAGCTCCGTAGAGAATTCAGGTAAGAATTCAACTTATTTCCTATTTGTTTCTTCTTCTTACTCTAATCTATTCTTATCTTATTCTTCTCCAATTATTCTGAATCTAATGAATATATATACCTCTTCCCTATTGTGTGTGTATATGTCAAAATTAGAGAGAGACCGTGGAAGAGATCGAAGGCTATAAATCCATTTGAGTGAAGCTAAGGCTAATTTGTGAGTGGAAACTTTAGTATTTCTTTTTAGCAATTAGTTAGTGTATTCTTTTTGGATTTGAATATGCCTTAGAAATTTTGGGATTTAGAAAATATAATAAATAAAATCCCTGAAAATTCAACTTTATTTCGATATGCCAATTCTATGCTGAGATTCTCAATTATTTACATTATTTTGATGGAATTTGTTTCATTTATGCAATTTTTGATAATTTCATAGTCCATTCTACTTCTCCTTCTTCTTTGGGTTAATTTGTGATCCTTCAATAAAACAAGCGATTTAGATTATGAATTTTATTCATAGCTTACACCATTTATTCTTATTTATTTCATTGTAAGAAAAGGAGTCGAATAGAATATGAGGTTTAGATTGCAATTCTTATTGTTTAAGATATTCAATTGAATTGGTGTAACAAATTGAGTTTTTATTTTATTTACAAGTCTATTATTACAGTTTTGGTTATGAATATTTATTTTCTTTTTGGACATTGGAATCCGATGAAATCTTGGGAATTTGAAGAAAAATGACTTGTTATAATAACTGGTTAGGGAATTGACATTTAACGCTATTTTAGAGCATAAAATCCATGTGTTTAGAATTTATTAGGGACGAATATTTATTTATCTCTATTTACATAATTAACATATGATTATTGCATATATAGTGTAATTAGGCATTTATCTACATTTATTTGCCCCATTATGAAGGTAACTGATTTTGAGGCCAAAATAATAGGAAACTCTTATATAACCTAATTATTATTTTAAGACGTAGTAAGGAAGATTCCTTATAAGGCCTTATTTATGAAACGGTGATATGAGTGCACATATACACACACACATACATACATGCATACATACATATATATATACACACGCGCTCACACACACAAATGGAGAGTAATTGATTTGTGACTAAGTCATAGAGATGCAAGGTCAATGGAGTTACATGATGTAAGTATGCCATTCACTTTGAGGCTACCAGCAGTTGTGTATACTTTTATTGATGTGAGATATCCTTATAATAAATATTTTTAATGATGCGAGGTTAGTTTCAAATTATGTAGGGGAAATATTCCTAGCTAATCTAGCTACCAGTTCTTATGAATAGCAGACTAATGTGAGACGTCATTACGAGTACGGGCCATAAGACGAAGGGCTTGCTTCGAGGTTTTGAGGTATTAAGTGGTTGGATCCAACTCTTTACCCAAGATGAAGTATCTAATGGCCTAGTTGTTACGTTAGGTATCTCTACAGAGTCTGCTTTTGGAAACATTCTTAAATGATTTAGTATGCTTTATTTAAGGTCTTAAATGACCAAAGTCTCTCTAGTTTCTACTTGAAACTATTAACTGTCATATGAGATTCCATGTGATATTAGCTAAATAGTACCATTAAGAGCACGCCTCTAGGGATAGGTCTTAAATGATGAGGTCTACCTTAACTAAGGTCTTAATTGACCAGAGTATGCCTATTTTCCATTGGAAAGTATTAAGTGGCTTAGGAACCATCTCTCACATTATTAGCTATTTATGACGTATGATTGAGATATGGGATTCTAGAAACCAACTTCTAGAATGGAAGGTATTAAGTGGTTGGACTCGTCCCCTTTCCTTATAAAGAATTATTAAATGACTTTAATGGTTTTATGTTCGTAGACATATTTTTATTTTGAAATATACTGTCTAAGTACTGAAAAGGTAAGCTTCAAGGTTTTTATTCACTAGACACTTGTTGTTCTATCTCCCTCCTCATTATAACATAGGTTAAGGATGGAGTGATGGTTATGATGATGCTTAGAGATGGAGAAGTTTGGCTAGTGTAGTATTTATTATTATTTTCTTTTATGTGTAATTATGGATTCAGACAATTGTTGTAATGGATATTATGTTACATGGGATTTTGTGTTATGATATTTTTATGGTTTTGAAATAAATGGGTGCACTTTACTACTATATTTTGTTCTATTTGCTGTGAGTTCTGAAAGTTTAGTTATGGATTTGCAATGTTATTTCTTTTTACTACCAACAGCTTACCTTAGAATGGATCTAAATGGGCGTTTTCTCGGTCGAAATTTAGGCCTATTGCGAGGTGGATTGTTACATTTTGGTAATTTTAATAGAAATCATAGATTGAAAATTAATTTGATATTTCGAAAAATGAAACCCCGGGCTCGGGTAATAAGTCATAATTCCTTGGTATCCACTATTTTATATTAAAATTTTCACTTTTGCGTGAAAGATAGCTTTTGATCCTTCCTCTGAAGGTTTCCTTGCTACAAAACTCAATGAGTTTGACTATTCTTCCCCTAGAGGATTGCCTTTACATTTGAATTATTTTCCACCGGAAGACTACCGCCTTCTTTAGGATAGAGTTTGATTTGCTTTTGAATTCAATTAATCTTCCTCTAGAAAACTACCTCTTACTACTCTTTGGATAGTGATTTAGGCTTTGATTGATTTCTTTTGTTACCACTTTAGGTAATTATCTAAACTTTAATTGAACCCTTTATCACCGTCTTAGGTGATGATTTAAGTTTTGGTTGGTGCATTTGATTAGCCATCTTGGATTGAACCAAAGTCTTACCCATCTCTCTCTAGGGCTCGCTATGGTCAGGCCTTTATAGGCGGAACCAAAGGCTGGTTTAGTGCTTTGGCTAAGCCATCTCAGCCAGGACCAAAGGCTTACTCCATCTTCCCTCTAGAAGGTGCTTTAGACAGGCCTTATAGGCAAGACTGAAGGCTGGTCGATGCGGTGGCAGGCCATCTTAAGTAGAGCCAAAGGCTTATTTCATCCTCCCTTTAGGAGGCGCTTTGGCCAAGCCATGTTGGCAAGACCGAAGGATTGCAGTGCTCTGGCCAGGTCGTATATGTGGGACCAAAGGCTTACTCTGACCTCCTTCTAGGAGGTGCTTTGACCAAGCCATCTTGGCATGATCAAATGTTTTTCCCTTTATTTTGTGAATCCTTCTTACAAAACATTCCTCCTTATTAGGTATTTGATCCTTATAGATACATCGGTTAAATTTATTTAACAAACTCTTGAAGCTATCCTTTTGCCAAGAAATTTACAATCGTTCCTTTTAGAGCTCGGCATTGGTTGGTTTCATGTCCATTTGTTCTATGATATTGACAATAAGAACCTCCAAGATTCCATTCATTTTTAGGTTGCTTCTTCTTAGAAGGCCAATAATTCAATTTTTTCTATGTTAGAAGGTAAATGTTCTTATTGGAGGTAGCAAGGGAACAGGTTCTCGTGAATCAAGAGTTTTTAGGGAACCGTGCCACTTGGCTTTCTTATACATTAAATTGGTGCATTAGTATTATTCAATCCTTTTGAAGATTCTTGAGTTTTAATTGGGGCAAAAGAAAGATCAATCAATTTATTCCATTTCTATGCAAATTTGTCGAAATATATTATTATTTCCTCTTCAATGATAGTTCCTTTGGATTGAAATTGAGCGGCCCTCCTCGTTTATAAGAACAAACTATCTCTCATTGGGCTCACTTTTCCCAAGGTAAAGATTGAGGTAGGTCCTATGTGGAATGGATTTATACTCCATTTATCCATATTATAAAGAGCTATTTGCTTCTTTTCTTCCATAATTTGCAAGGCTAATAACCTTAACTCTTGTTTTTCATAAAACTGAGGGTTATGAGCGACTTAATAAACTGGTTTCGTTAAATGAGGATCAAAAGATCCTTGTCTATAAATAGTCATTGTGTCGCCTAAAGAAGGTTATGTAGAATTTGGAAAGTTCCTTTATGGAATATGCAAGTTAGGGTAAATCTTTCAAACTCCTTGTATGTAGGCTAAGGGAATTTCGATATGGGATACCCACAAGGTCAGAGGTTCAAGCTCTCCTTCTAGCGCCAAAATGTTAACAAATTTATTCGTAAATTCCAAAGAGTGCAAAATAGGTGAAACTTGGTTAGGATTAGACTTAGGTATCCTTATGTCAACTTGCTATAAATTTTCAAGTTCCATATAGTAGACACATACACATAAAAGTCGTAAGTGTATGAGATTCCAATATAAGTCATAAGTAACGAATCTTTATTTTATATGTTATGCAGTATTAATTGTACAATTCCCTATTTTCAAAAAGTCACGAACTTACAATAAGCGCGATGAATCTCCAAGTTGATTTATGATTACAAGTTTGAAAATGTAAGAAAGTGGTAAGAATGAGTCGTTCATTCTTCATTGTCATGGGGTCCGTATTTATAGGGATGGAAGTAGGTGACATGGCTTCCACATGGCGCTTAACATGCTTGACATTCCACATCATTACTTTATCTGGTGACTTTCGACATCCCCTTGGAAATTAGTGATTTGCGGCATCCATGTAATGTTTGTAATCGATAGTATTCTTGTTATTCAATATCTTTACTAAACCATGACATATAACAAGCTTTGTTTATTATTTAAATATGGCAACTTCCCGCATATTAATTCTTGAAGCTCAAAACCCCTCAACTAGTTAACTTTCTCCATCTGCCCATATATTGATAAAATACGACATTGATGACATATAACATATCTTATTATGTTGATGATATACAATACCCTTGCCATGTTTGTAATTTATGATATCTTATATACATTGTTAAGTCTTGATGTTATTTGTTGAGTTGATGGCATATATCATTGTTAATATCCGACATCCTCTTTTATTATTGATAGCCATTATCCTTCGTTGTATTGATGAACTTCGATATCCTTCTTGATACTGTTGACATGCGGCATCCTTCTATATATTATTGATTTACAACATGATAATTTACGAGATTGATTGCTATATTAGTGAAACATGGTACCCTCACTTGCATTGTCGGCTTTCAACATCTTTGATGGCACTGATGATACGCGGAATCTTAGGCAGTTGTGGATATCTGATATCTCTCATACCCATTGAAGCCCAACTTCCTCTGCCGCTTTTTCATGCTTTCAATATTGTGGTATCGTTTAATGATGCGGCATCTCCTTTTATCTGCCTTTAAGTTCGATAATCTCTTTGCTTTAGTTTCTCGGCATTTTTTATCATTTGATATCGCTTCAAAACGTGATAAATAGCTATATAAATATCGAATAACTTTAATCATCAACTAACGAAAGCCTCAATCATCAATGTCTAATGGCCTAAATAGCATCAACTGGCAATAGTCTTGACAACATAAACTTGTGATAGCCTTAGCAACATCAACATATTATAGCTTGAACAACGTAAACTTATTATATCCTCAACAACATCAACATGCGATACCCTTAATAATATCTACTTGATATGGCCTTAACATCTTTATCTTGCGATAGCCTCACCAACATCAACTTGAGATAGCCTTAACAACATCAACTTGAGATAGCCATAACCACATCAACTTGTGATATCCTCAACGACATCAACTTGCATTAGCCTTAGCAACATCAACCTGCGATAGCCTTAACAGTATCAACTTGAGATACCTTTAACATCATCAACTTGGTATAGCCTCAACAACGTCAATTTGCGATAAGCTTAACAATATCAACTTGTTATGGGCTTAACAACATCAACTTGCAATAACCTTAACAACATCAAATTTAGATAGCCTTAACAACATCAAATTGTGATAGTCTTAACAACATCAACTTGCGATAGCTTTTTTTTCAATAGCCTCAACAACATCAACATGTGATGACCTCAAAAACATCAACTTGCGATGACCTCAACAACATCAACTTGTGACAGCCTTAACAATATCAATTAGAGATGGCCTTAACATCATCTGCTTGCATTAGCCTTGACTACATCAACTTGCGATTGATGTGATGGCTCAATAGTTTTCACCTTGTGATGGATCTCATTATTTTTTGGTGTTAGTAGCTATAATAACATCATGCAATTGTCTTTCATAACTTTGAAAATATTTAGGTGTAGCACATTCCCACTCCCTTTTAATAAGTTTACTTTATGCTTTAACTTAAGTGAAATTTTGTTTCGAGTCCGGTTCTATTTCGTTAAATGCAAACTTCTTTCCTTATTTTGCTTCTTATTATTTTGGCCGAACTTATCTTATTGGCAAATATCATCAGGACAATCATTTGGTTAATCGCTTGATTAGATAGTTGCTTTAGTCAGGTGTGATGGTAGGGCTAAAGTCCTTGGTTAACCATTACTCTTTGGCTAAGTGCTTTGACCAGATGTAGAAAGGGGACTAAAGGTTTTATTAACCGTCTCTCTTGGATGGATGCTTTGGTTAGGCCTGATAGTGCAACCAAAGGCTTAATTGACCATCACTCTTTTGATAGGTGCTTGGACAATGGTAGAAGCAAGATCAAGGGTTTTATTGACCATCTCTCTTAGATGAGTGCTTTGGCCAGACCTAATTGTAGGACACAAAACTTAATCTACCATCACTCTTAGGATGGATACTTTGACTGGGCGTAAAAGCTAGATCAAAGGCTTTATTGACCATCTCCCTTGGAAGGGTGCTTTGTCGGGCTTGGTAGTGGAACCGAAGGCTTAATTGACTATCACTCATTGGATGGGTGCTCTAACCGGACACCGAAGTGGAATCAAAGGCTTTTCGACCCTCGCCCTTTGATGGATGCTATGGCTAGGTCCGATAGCGAAACAAAATGCTTAATTGACCACCACTCTTTGGATGGATACTTTGACCGGGCATATAAGTGGGTCAATGGATTTATTGACCATCTTTCTTGAATTTATGCTTTGATTGGGCTCGGCGGCGAGACCAATGGCTAAATTGTCCTCTTCAAGATATTAGGTATGCTTCTGCTCAACGAAACTTACTAACCTCGTCGGTTTATGAGTTACGTTGATCATATCACATCTCAACCCGAGGGCTAATATTTGAAAGAGAAAGAATCTTTAGAAATCCATTTTATTCTTCCAATGTAGTGAAATACGGTCTCAAATGTTTAGAATTCCACATTCTTTATGTCACATTTCCATCCGATCTACTTAGTTGGTATGATCTAAGAGGGATTACCTTATGAATGACCAAAGGACCTTCCTAATTTGGGCCTAGGTGACCGTCTGGTGGGTTCTTTAGGTTTTCCATTACCCTTTTAGGTACTAGATCTCCTTTTTAAAATCCCCTTTTTCTTACTTTTGATTTTAATATTTGAAGATTCTTTGTTGATTACCAGCCATTTGTAAGGCGACTTTCTGCCTTAGTTCATTAAGTCAAGAGATTCTATCTTCATTTCATTGTTCGACTCATAGACGTATGCAATTGTCCGGTGCAATGGGACTTCCATTTCAAATGGCATCATTGCTTCAAATCATATGTTAAAGAATATGGGTATGTCTAATTGCTGTCTTTGCGGATGTTCTATATGACCATAAGATGAGAGTAAGTTCTTTTACCTAGTTTCATTTTGCCTTCCTCTTCGTTTCTTTAAAATGTTATTTATGGTTTTATTCGCTACTTCGACTTCCATAATAGCCTTTGGGTGGTGCTGTTGACAAGAAAACATTTTATTATCCCATTTTTCTCAAAAAAGTGAGTGAAATCTTCACTTTCAAATTGAGTTTCATTATCAAAAATGAACTTATTTATGAGAGTAAATTGTGTAATTATGTTCTTAATGATGAACATTAAGATTTTTCTCGCATAAGATTTGGTAGTGGATCGGTTCTACCCACTTAGGAAAGTAATCAATTGCTATAACGGTAAATTTTGCACCTCTCGAGATATGTAAGGTCAAATTAAGTAATTTGTCTATAGGACAAAGGGTTATGGGCTTACAACGAGAGTTAATTCTCTTGGAGACAACCGTAGGATTCTTGATAACATTTGACATTTGTCGCATCTTTTTACATTGATTGATGCATCTTCAATCGTACAAGGCCAGTAGCAACCTTGTCTAATTATTTTCTTTATCAATCTCAATCCATTAGAGTAATCTCCACAGAATCCTTCGTGGGTCTCTCTTTACAGTTTTGCTCCTCTTTTCGGAGTAATGCTTCTCTAATAAGGCAAAGAGCATCCTTTCCTACATAATATCCCATCAATCATAGTGTGTTTAGGAGCTAGATATCTCAATTTCCTTGACTTATTTTTACTTCTAGGCAATGCCCCTTTTCTAAGCATTCAACTATAGGTATCACCCAATTATTAGCCTATTGATCTTTGCAACTATCCATCCTCGTTCCTTGAGGTTCTCAAAGATTATTATCTTTCTAAGAATTTTTCTTGCTATCTAGTGATCATCAGCCTTGTAAACAAGTTAAAACTAATGCATGATTAATCGATCCTTCTTTTCCAAATTCAACACTCGAGTTTTTTTGGAATCCAACGGGAATGAGTTTTACTTTTGTGCTCTTTGCAAATATGGTAATTTTGCTAAAGAGTCTACTTATGTATTCTTTTACCTCGGTATCCGATGAATAAAGAAATTCTCAAACTAAACTAACATTTGTGGATCTTCTTTACATATTGGTTTAGTAAGGCATCTTTCGTTTGATACACCTTATTTAAATGATTTACCATCAACTGCGAATTGCTAAATACCTTGGTCCCTAGGATTTTTAGTTGTTGAGCCAAAGTTAATCCGACTATCATGGATTCATATTCAACTACGTTATTAGTTGTAGAAAATCCTAACTTCGTTACATAACGCAACATATGTCCTTCGAGCGTAATTATCAAATAACTAGCCCTGTCCCCTTGTACATTCGAAGCACCGTCAACATACAATTAGCACTTCGGTTCAAGTTTGTTTTATTTTTCCAACCCCTCTTTAATGGATCTTATGCATTCTGTTGCAAAATCGGCTAAGGCTTTCCCCTTAAATTACACCCAGGGTAGGTATATTTAATGTCATATTGAAATTGGTAGCAATAAGCAAGCTATACTATAATCGGATACATAATTTCAGCTTCTTTTAAACTCTTGCTCATATAATATACTAGTAACTGAATCACATTTTCTTCTCTTATTAGACTTCAAATGATTGCAATGTTCTGATACCGCCATATACGAAAAAAAGTTTTATTCTTTTAATCTAGACCGTTATTATTATTATTTCTAAGCGATAATCCTCTAGATAGTATTTCCATATTATCTACCTTATTGTTAATAAACAGAGATGAATAATGCCAATGAATAGTAATTGATGAATAGTAACGGTTGAATGTAACTACGGATGAATAGTAAAAAATAGTACCTTGTCTCTGGGGCGTTTAAGCCTGAGCAAACCTAGCCCCTACCACCACCGGGCACTGATAGCAAATGGATTCGGACCTTCGTTTGCTCCTTATTTGATGTAAAATTGTATGAGAATAGTGATTATTCAAGCGCAGATATAACAACACTAGAGAGGAATTCAATGGAAGAAAAAGAAATTTTATTACAGTAGACTATTTTACAGAGGATGGCTAATTGCCATTATAAATATTTTACAACCTTTATTTTTATTACAACTTCTTATGCCCTCTATAGGCAACACACACACACACACACACACACATATATATATTAGTACAACCAGTTAACAGGTTAATATAAATCAACATCTTCCTGCATCCTTATCACTTCTTCTTTATTCCTTTTGGCAAATATAATGTCTTTAGTCACATCACTTTTATTTAAATAAACTTGCTTAAGTTGCACTTATCCTCAACGTGCATTCTTATCCTACCAGCTTTCTTTATTCTTTTGCTTTTGTCATATCATTTTGAAATAAGCTTGCTTTAGGTGTACGTATCTTCAAAGTGGATTTTATCCTGTCTGTGGAGAGCGTTTTGGAATTTGTACAGGTGGAGGAAATCCAGAATGCAGTGATAATGGTATTTCATCCGCAATGGAAGTTACAATGCCTGACTGATGAAAGTATACGTATACAACCCAAACTTCATTAACCTTCTTTTTAAAGTATCTAGCATTGTGTCTTTTGCTTTTAGCATATAATCTTCCATTTCTTCTTGGTTTCTTCATGAACTTAGATCTATAGACATGCTCATAAGCTCATCATCGCTACCTAAATCCAATATAGCTTTAGGCTGTATTTTCAAATTTCTTTTTAAAGAACTTGCCATTAATTCTTTTAATAAGTCAGATAATTTTCTTTTAGGTGAGTCTGACATTTTTTGAGGTTCATGGCTGATTAAACCCTTTTATGAATAAATTGAATCTTTGAAAAATTCAAATTTATCCCACCATTTAATTAAAATCCTTCTTCCTAAGTAAGGAATGCTTTCAAATTTTATTTCAAACTTTTATAAAGTTCTTGAAACAATAATGACGTCTCATTTCATAATCCAGGGTACTTGATAAAGTGCTGCAAAATATAGATTATGGTATTTAATAGAAATATTTATTCGAACAAATTCATCATAAATATTTCTTATTTTTTATGGTAAAATTACTGGATATAATCCAAAGTTTGAAAACCAAACTATAAACCAATTTGGAAAATTTGTGGTATTTTGAGTTTTAAATTGAATAAACCAACTGTGTTTTCTTTGTCTATTCTCATAAGAGAAAGCAAGATCCCAAGCTTTAATGTAGTCAAAATAATTGAAATTTAATTTATTGCTATAAGGATTTTTTGAATTTTTAATTAATTCTTTGGGTTTATATAAATCATCTTTCCATTGTTCTGGGGTAATTATTTTAACAATGGAGGCCTTTGAGAAAGCCCATTCTCCACCAGTTCTTATGGTGGATTCAAATTGTACAGAACCTGTGTAGGTTAAAAATTTTTGATAGAAATTAAAATCCTTTGGATAAAGGTATGGATCAGTAAAGTTCTTTAGATAGAAGGTCATAACCTCTTCAGTAGATAAATTAATATATATTTTCTCTACAGGAGATACCCATATAGTTGATATCGGAATATATGGGTATAGGTATTCTCTTGTAGATATAGATTTTATTACTAACTCATAAGCATCAGCTCTGAGTTGTTCGTCAACTGGGGTAGTCTTTAAGACTTCTTCTCTAAGAATTTTTTCATCCTTCTGAGAGACCGACTTATAAGGCGCTATGGGTCGAGATAGTGCAGTTTTACTGCTTTCTTCCTTTTCTTACCTTTATTCATTTTTTCCCTGTAAAAATTCTTGAGTTAAGAAATCCGGTAACGCATCATCAGATCCTTTAATAAACTCAATATCAAAATCAAATACTAATAACATTGCTTGCCATCTAGCAAATTTTTTTTTGATGTTATGTTTTTAACATCCTTTTGTAAAATTTCTTTGACAGACACACAATCTACCCTTAACAAAAACTTTTGATTTAATAAACCACTTTCAAATTTTTGCACACATAATACAATTTCTAATATTTCTTTTCTAATAGTAGAGTAATTAACTTTAGATCCTTGCCAAATTCCCGAAGTAAATCTGACTAAGGATTCTTTTTTTAAGAATACCACCTAATCTTTTATCTAATGCATCAGTTTCAACTATTTTAAGTGCATTAGGATTAGGAATTGCAAGACAAGGAATTTCTTTTATTTTTGCTTTTATTTTTATTACTGCTTTAGTATGTTCCTCTGTCCAAGCAGGTGGATTTTTTTCTTAATCTTTCAAATAATGGTTTAGCATCATAAGCTAGATCTTTATAAAATTAAGAAACATAGTTTAAGCTTCCTAAAAATCTTTATAATTGATTTTTATCTTTAATTTCATTTGGAAATTTCTCTGCAAATATAATTGCTCTATCAATAGAAAATATCGTTCCATCTTTTATAATGTGTCCAAGAAATATTATTTCCGTTTGAAAAAGTTTTATCTTTTTAGCTGATACGGCTAATCCAGCTCTTTTAGTGGCATTTATAAAAATATTTAAGTGTTTAAAATGTTGGTCAATTGATTCTAAAAATATAAGAACATCATCAATGTATACTATGGTAAATGCTGTATAAGCACTATAAATGTCATTCAAAATCTTTTGAATTTATGAAGGGGCATTTTTTAAACCAAATGGCATTAAATTCCATTCATAATGTCCAAATGGAACGATAAATGCAGTTTTATATCTATCTTCTTATTTAATCTGAATTTTTCAAAATCCAGATTTCATATCAAATTTAGACATTATTTTGGCCAAATAGAGCCTTGCTAATAATTCCTTTTTATTAGGTATTGGATATCTAATCCATCTTAATGCTTTGTTTAAAGGTTAAAAATTTATAACTAGTCTTGGAACTCCTCTTTCTAATTCTGCTGCATTTTCTACACAAAATGCCGAACAACTGCATGGACTTTTAGATGGTTTAATAAGACCTTTCCGTAGTAATTCTTCAATTTCTCTTTTACAGATTTCTAAATGTCTTTGAGACATGGCTATAGGTCTAGCTTTAGTTGGAATTTGACTTTCTTTAAAGTCGGGTTCGTAAGGTAAACCTATTTCATGTTTTTTCCTTTGCCAAAAGGCATTAGGGGTATCTGCACAAATGGTTACTCAATATAATTTTCTAGATCTTTAATCTTTTGTTGTAAACTGGGTTGTAATAATTTTTCTTTTATTCTTTTGTAATTTATCTCTTGTGATAAAGAGTTTAGAAAATTTTATTTTCTTTTAACACTTTTTCGAATAATATCAATCTTATGATGTTGTGGTTGAGATACAAATTTGAATGTTAATTCTTGATTATTAATTGTACTAGTAATTCCTTCTTTTGATATTTTTGTTATAGGATATAACAAATGTAAGAAGGGATTTCCTAGTATAACATCATGAGACAAATTTTTAACCATTATAAATGGCATTTCTAGACAAATACCTTTATTACAAACAACTGTGTTTGGTAGCTTACAATTAACTAACAATTTTCTGCCATCTGCAGCATTTAGTATTTCAGTAGTTTTAGAAAAATATTTTGAAGGTACTAACCCTTCATTGATGCAATTTAAGTCTGCACCTGAATCTATCATTGTTATTGTAGTAAAATAATATTCTTTGTGAACTACAATAGTAACTTCAGTGTGCCATTTATAGGTGATTACCTTGTCGACTGCATTAATAAATGTTAAAGAGTTTAATTCTTCCTCTCCCAAAATATTGTCATTATTCTGATTATTATCCTTTGGTTTTATTTCTATCAGAGACATTCTTTCTTTTAATTCCTTTATTTCTTTTTTAAGCATTTTAACTTCATGTTGTAATTCTGCAATTGTAATTTCGGTACATACTAGGTTAATATCGTTTGAAGTTTTAACTCTGTTTAATATATCTTTTAAACTATAAGTTTCTGGTTCTTTTAATTTTAGTTTCTTTTCAACTTTATGTGATTCCAAATATTTCTTTAACATATTTTTCTTTTCTTCCGGAGCAGAAATTTTGTCTATAATGTCTAAAATAAAATTTTCTTCTTTTGTTAACATAAATAGTCCATTTGCTTTACATAAAGCTTTATAATAGTCACAATTTCCATCGCAACTACCAGATTCTGAATTGTTTTCTAAATCATATTCATTTTCAATTTCTGTGATAACAGATAATTTAAAATTTCTTTCTCTGAATCAAATCTTAATGAAAATAATTTTGTGAATGAAGTTTTTAATTCTTCGTCTATTTCAAGATTATTTATTTTATTTTTTAATTTACACTTATTAGTATAGTAACCTGGTGTTTTACATTCCCAACATATTGGAATTTTTCTTTTAGCAGGTTTATTTTTCTCTTTTCTTTTATAGGGTCTTTGTGATTTCCTTTTAGGATTTTTATTACTTTCTGCATAGTTTTCTTTTTGGAAATTTTTACTTTTATAATATTTTATCTTAGATGGTTTTCTAAATCTTTTTTCTTCATTGGTTGGTTTTATAGGTGATAAACCAAGTTGATCACAGAAATCTCCTAGAATTCTTTTTTCCATAGATTTTTTCCTTTGGATTTGTTTATGTAATTTTATTTCATTACATAAATGAATTCCTTCTACAACAACTTCTGCTGCTAATTCACCATAAGTATATTGATTATAGGAAATAGTTCCATTATTTTTTGTTTTATTTGATTTTTAACCCTTTCTGAAAAGAAATGTGGTAGTCCTAATAAGAAATTTTTCTTTCCAAAATTATGATTACTATTACTTCTAGTAAAAACTTTGAAAAATATATATCTTTATACCATCTGAACTGAGATAAATTCTGACGTTTTAAATTCATGTACTGTTCTTGTGTTCTATCTGTTTGAAGAGCAGTTGCTCCAATGAAATGTTTAGCTATTGTATATATGAGCGTATTTACGCAATTTGTTTTAGCCATTCCATCTTCTAATTTTGTCGCGGTAAATATATGCGCTTTCGCTTCATTAGAAAGATGAAAATCCCATCAACCTTTTAGTTGTCCTGCAAATCCTTATACAATAGCTTTTGCTATTCTATCATCCGAATTATTTTTAATTAAACATGTAGTAGCATACAATGTCATTTAATTCAGACAAGTTTGTATTTGGTATTATGAATAACCGTCTATACTCCATGCTATAATGGAGGTACCATCAAAAGATACATCTCCATAATTGTTTTAATCCTCAAATAAGAGGTTGACTGGTGTTGGTCTCATACAATAAGGTTTACTATAAAAAGCATTTCCATAATTAATTTTATTTATTTCGAACTTATTTTTTGGTTTATTTTGCTCTATATTTAAGAAAATATTTTGTAAATTATGTATTTCTTCATTTGAATTATTATCAGATTCTGGTTCTGAAGTTTCTCTAGATTCTTTATTTTCAATTGTAAGTGCAACTTCCTTTTCATTAACATTTAAGGCGTCTAATCTTTTTATTATTTCTTTTAACATTTCTGAGTTTTCTTCTGGTTTATCCATATTCATTTCTAAGTTTTGTGCAGACCAGGGTTTGAATAAAACTTCATATGTATCGCAGATTCTTGTTTGATCTTTATTAGATCCTTGTTTAATTCTTGTAAGTTGATAACCTATTGATTGTAATGTTAAATTTGTAAAATTGTTTTGCTCAATAATAGCTTCAAATTACCTATCTTTTCTATAAGGAGTAGCTACAATTTCTTCTTTATCAATTTAACTGATAAGTTTGCTTTTGGAGGATGTATACTACTAATAGTCTTTCCTGCTTTTGTTGTATATTCTTTATAAGCATAATTTATATTGAAAACTGTTAATAAATCATCAAAATCTGGAAAAGTATCCTTTTGTTTTTCTATTTTGTAAAAATTTTCTATCATTATAAAGATATCATAGTTTTCAGTAGGTCATTTCCCATTTTCTTTAAGAATAATTTATCTCTTTTAATCCACATTTCTTGTTCTTTAGGATTTTTCATAAAGAACCATTTTCTTTTATGTTTGTTTTCTTCTAAATAAAACTTTATTTTTTCAGACTCTGGAAAGGAAATTTAAACTCTTCATCAAGAGTTAAGGAATTTATACCAAGCACAGATTTATCCTCATCATATCCCATATCTGAAGGTGTCTAGGACCTGAGATTTGATAGAGGAATTTGAACCCTATATTCAGGTTGGCTAACTCCGTTCATTGTGTTTCTTACAATTACATTTTCCTTTTCTATTTTTAAAGGAGTAGTTTCAACATTGTTGAATCTTAGTTCCTCTAGTTTAGAGTTAGAACCTAATTTTAGGTGCGTGGCTCTTTCTTTTGAAAATCTAATTTCAACATCATCATCAGGATATTCAACAATTTCTTTTTATTTTTTATTTTTTATTTCAGTAGGTTCATTTGCTTCTTCAAGAAGCCATTTTTCTAGTAAATTTACCTCATTCCAACTAATCAATTTTGGAATTACAACGTTACTTTGATCATGTTTGTTATAAACAGTGTAGTTGTACCTTGATTTTTAATTGGTATATTTTTGTATCAGTAATAATAGTATTCATGACTTTATAGCATATTCTATGAATAAGAATTACATTTTGTGTCCATGGTTTCATATTAAAAGCTTCAGTTTTTATATCTATACAGATAGACTAGAGTAAATTTGGGTCGGATAAGGACATAGTAAAATTTAGAAAACAAGAAAAATAAATTGGTCCATCACATAATGTTGACTCTACTATTCCTAATAAGGATCATGGAATTTATTATGTCTTTTATCTCTGACTACAATTATAGCAGATGTATTTAGTCCTAACTTTGTTGTTGGTTTTAAAGCGACTTGAATTAATCCAACGTGAATAAATTTATGTTTTTCTTTATGTAAATTTAAAAGCTTTGTTGAAAATAGACTAAATGAACTGTATCCTTCAGAAAAAGGAATTGCTTGTTCAACTGTTTTAATTACATAATCAGTTTTTGTAATAAAACTTTCAGTTTTCTTATAAATCTTTGAAGGCGAATACGCCAGTATATTCCAATTGTTTAAACTAGATTCCAAGTCTTCATTTTTAGTAATTTCTTTATTTTTACCGAGAATTTCTCTATCGAGATTATCTAGACCATTATTATTATTATTATTTCTAAGTGATAATGCTCTAGATAGCCTTTCCATATTATCTACCTTATCACTGTCAATGCTTTACGCAAAACTTCCCTAAGTGCCTTATTCATGGCAACAAACAGAAAAAACACTGCTACGCGACTTAAGGACAGAGTCCCTGGTTTCATAGGTAAATAATAAGGATTAGCTAGATTTTATTAGATAGAATTAATATAATAACAATTTGATAAACTAGCACTGAAGAATTTCTACAGTATAATAAACAGAGATGAATAGTGCCGATGAATAGTAACGGTGAATAGTAACTATGGATGAATAGTACAAAATAGTACCTTGTCTCTGAGGCGTTTAAGCCTGAGTAAACCTAGCCTCTACCACCACCGGGCTCTGATACCAAACGGATTCGGACCTTCGTTTGCTCCTTATTTGATGTAAAATTGTAAAAGAACAGTGACTATTCAAGTGCAGATATAACAATAGAGAGGAATTCAGTGGAAGGAAAAGAATATGGGTATGTCCAATTGTTGTCTTTGCGGATGTTCTATATGACCATAAGACGAGAGTAAGTTCTTCTACCTAGTTTTATTTTGCCTTCCTCTTCGTTTCTTTAAAATGTTATTTATGGTTTTATTCGCTAATTCGACTTCCATAATAGCCTTTGGGTGGTGCTGCTGATGAGAAACATTTTATTATCCCATTTTTCTCAAAAAAGAGAGTGAAATCTTCACTTTCAAATTGAGTTTCATTATCAGAAATGATCTTATTTATGAGAGAAAACTGTGTAATTATGTCCTTAATGATGAACTTTAAGATTTTTCTCACGTAATATTTGGCAGTGGATCAGCTCTACCCACTTAGTAAAGTAATCAATTGCTATAACGGTAAATTTTGCACCTCTCTTCGAGATATGGAACGTCATATTAAGTAATTTTTCTATAGGACAAAGGGCTATTGTAACGACCCGGAATTTTCGATCCTGAAAACTCCAAATAGTTAGGAAAAGAAGAAAATAGATAGAAGAAAAGAAAAAAACAGAAACACCAACATCTCACTTTCGCAGCGGATAAAATATAATATCGAATAATATTCTTCATACAAAGAAAGACGAATCAGTCAATTACATTTTAATACATCAGAGTTACAATATTTCACAATCACTGGGCAATTAAAATAACTTGTCCCAGAAATACAAACAATATATCACAGCGGAATACACTCTATACGTTCCTACCATCCAGCTCGCCTCTTGAGTCCAGAACGTCCTTACTCGAAAATCTGTAATACTCAGTTTTCCACGAGCATTGCATCAAAGTAACACTCGGGTCAGGCTGGAAACCAGCGTGAGTTATCCCATCTAACAGAAAATACCAAATACATACAACTATTTTAAAACCTGGGTAACTCGCATCTTATTACGAATTCACAATTTGATATAGGCATCACTTATTTCACACATCAATTTCTAAGTACCAATCTTGGATTAAATGGTCCAATTCACTTAAATAATTCCATTCCAGCCTATTGATTTCACATATCAATCTATAAAGTATCAAAGTGGTTTCGAGTATGTACTGGTACCTAACCCGGTCTCTTCGAATCTAATGTCATCTTAACTCAAGTATTCAAGTGAAAACAGTTCAAAATTTAAATATAGGATGTCACTGTTTTAACCCAAACATATTATATCATATAGCATCACACATCACATACCAGAGATATCAGCTAATCTAAGGCATACAATATCATTTTATCATTCATAAGCAACATAAATCAACCATACCATCTCTTATTAATTTAATTAACCACAAATGAATTAAATTAATTACTTCAGTTACTTCTAAATCATGCTTATTAATTTATTACAAACCAATTAATAAACCTTCCAATAATTATCCATCTTAATAAATCATCCTTGATTAATTATACTTTAATTACTTAAGTAATTAGCCTTTAATTAATTTCACAAATTAATTATCCTTAACCATTTATAGTAACCCTTAATTACTCACATTAATTACATTAATTAATGATCCTTAATTACATACTTCCAATGATTAATTAACTATAATTAATTACATTGATCCTTAATTAATTACATTAATTAATTACATTTATTAATTATACTTTAATTAATTACTTCAATTAATCAACCTTAATTAACGAAAAATAGTAATTACCATTGTGTAATTACTTACCTTAATTAATCAACTCCTATATTAATCCTTTAATTAATTACACCAAGTAATTAATCCTTAATTACTTCTACTAAGTAATTATCCGTTAATTACTTCTTATTAAGTAATTCCCTTTAATTAATTTCATCCAGTAATTATACATTAATTACTTCCACTAAGTAATTACATTTATTAATCTCATTAGGTATTCATACTTAATTAGTCATCAAGAGATTATATTTAATAAATTAACAGATTAATTACAATTGGGTAATTCATCCCTTAATTACCTTATAAACCAATTCATTAATCTTTAATTACAGATTAATTATCGCTTAAATATTAATTAATAAAACCTAATTATTAATTAATAAAACTTAATGTCAAATTAATCAATCCTTAATTAACCAGTTAACCCATCCTTAATTAATCTTCAATTATAGATTAATTATTCCTTAAATATTAATTAATAAATCTTAATTATTAATTAACAAAACTTAATTATAAATTAAGTATTTTTTTATTTACAAGTTACTTAATTTCTAATTACTAGTTAATCAACCTTAAGTACTTAATTAATTAATCTTTAATCATTAATTAATAATCTCTAATTATCTAATTAATAATTCTTACTTTTATAAGAATCTTTAAAATTTCATTTATACTTAAGTTTTAAATAACTTAAGCTTTACTTCACCAAATTTAAATTAATTTTTTTTAAAACTTCTTTATTAAGTGTTAAAGAACAATTATTAAAGAAAAAAATTGTCATTTATAAAGGAAATTTATATAAGAAAGTTTAAACTGATTTCATTTTTAAATTTTAGAAACCTTGTTTAAAATTCTTTTTAGACTACTCAATCCTTTTGCTTGGGTCAAACCCGAAGACCACTCGGGTCTAACCCGAGTTCCCTTCCCATTTCAAAAGTTTTGCTTTAGTTTTTAATTTAAGTTTAAATTTTAAAACCTGGAACACAAAATCCTCTCAAACTACTCGAGTTCCCACTCGAGTCACCCACTCAAATACATGAGCATTACTTCGAGACCAAACCCCTCCCAGACAACAGACACCAGAACCTTCACCGTGCATATGCACCATCGCCAGAGCCACCTCTGGCCTTCGATGATCTCTTTGACATATCGACCATCGATGCAGCAACCATCTTCGATCATCAAAACACTAACACGTGCCTCAATCAAAATCGAACAACTCAGATGAAACAAGAAACCAAACGTCATGGCCAAAACCTCTCGAACTCACATCTCCGATCAGACATCACGCCACCACGGTCACACCATCTTCGATCATCCACGAAGCCATCCCCAAATTCCCATTGAACTCGATGCACTAGAGAAGTAGCAGTGATCCCATTTTCCCAGTTCGACCAAGTTAGGTTTAAAATCTAAATCAGCTCGCCACGACTATCTGGCACCCCACCAGCCATTTTTTCCGTACTTCCCGATCCTTCCTCTACCTCCACCCAAGATCCCGATCACCCTAGACCTTGTGGCCGTCAGAAATCACCCAAAATCCCAATTCCAGACATCACCAAATTACACATTCAATACTTCATTAAAAATTGTGATTTTTGTTTTAAAAATCCTAACTTTCAATGATGATTCAAGATATATACTTGAATCAATACAATTTAACATTCATTTTATCATATATTTAAGATTTATAATGTATTATCTTGGTACCAGTAAATTTCCAAACTTAAAATACTTGAACTTGTTTTAAAAACCTAAATGATGTTTGAACTAAACTAACTTGTTTGAACACCAAAGTTTTACAGTGTTTAAATTAAGAGTTTTGAATTTTGGTTTATTTTTTTAAAATCTCTGTAATCTTGAAAACAGAGAGGCACAGACATCAGACATGCATATTCAAATACGTTCATATACATAGTTAAATATCACTTAGATATACACATGCAAACATTAATCATTTCATTTCAGAAATCTAACAAGCAACATAATAGTTATTACTTAGGATTTTAAATAGATGTTTACTCAACATTTGAAAATGCAGAGAGTTTGAAAAGAACTGGGAAGCTTTATTTCATTTGAAATTGAAAACTTGAAAAGCTTTGAACAGTTGAAACTTCAAAACTAAAAGCTTTGCATTGCTTTGATTAACATACTGGAAAACTGAAGCTTTGAAAATGAACTGGTCCGGAACATGATGATGATTCAACTTTGATCCCAGGTTGCAGTTTTGTAAATATATTCTTGGTTTACAGGCCTAAGATTTAGGGGGTTATAGGTTTTGTTCTTGAGGAAATCACAAGGTTTTGGTTTGAATTTGTTTCAGAGGAGATGATAGCAGGTTTTTGTTGTGGAGGAAATGTTTTAGGGTGTTTTTTTCCTGGTTTTAGAAAAATTGCTACAGAGTTTTGATTCTTGCATTTCTGGTTTGAGAAAAGTTTTCAGGTGAAATTTCTTGCTGTTAGAGATGAAGATTGAGAAGAAAAAAGAAAATGAAGAGGAAGATAGGGGTTTTAAATAGAGTTTATTTTGATTTATTAAAATAAAAAGAAAATAAAAAGAAAATGACACTTGTCTCTACCATAATTAATATGCTAACACATGTTATTTTAAGGGGTTTATAACTAACACTTGTAATAATTTATATTTATATTATTTTTAAAATATCTTAAAGCTTTTATATTATTTTTCCTAATTAATAAATTTTTTTTTTGAAGTAATAAATGCTTTTCTAAATTTATATAAGTAAAACTTTTTAAAAGAAAATAAAATAAAAACCAATCATATTTTAAATAAAATCATATTAGTATATTTAATCAATTTACAAATGCAAATATAAAACTTCTGTATTTATTTACTATTAAATAAATACTTTCTAAATTTATATCAATAAATTTCTTTAAAGAGAATAATATAAGACAAATCTTATTTTTAAATAAAAACTTTATTCATATATTTTATATCCAAAATATTTTTAAGATATATATCCTCTAAATTCAAATTTAAATCCAAATCCAAATTCAAATTCAATTTTAAAAATCCAATTTAAAATCAACTAATATATATATATATATATATTTAAACAACACAAATTAAATTTATAAATAATAGTTCTATTTTAAAATCTATTTATATCTATATCTAAATAATTTATAAATGAGATTATCACATTTATTTATTCAATCCATAAATCAGTATTTTCAATAGTTAAATTAGATAATTATCCAATTATTTGATGCCCGAAAATCCGGGTTATCACATTCCACCCCCATTTGAATCTTTTCGTCCTCGAAAAGGAATGAAACCAGAATTAATTTAATACTTAGAAAAATTTCTCTTTGAACCCTTTAAAACACTTTAAAATCTATATAATATTACCAAAATAGTTTTATAAAAATACTTTATAACTTGATGTTTCCACAAGTCCATCTTTGTTCTCACGAAGATTCGGCCATACGTTGATCAAGCGTGGGATTGAAAATCTATAAGTACTTGGTAAACCAGTTTTCAACACCTACTTGGAAAATAATTTTACTGAAAGTACAGAAAACATTTTTGAAAATAGAGGAAATATCTTTGGTGAGAATGCTCTGGAAATCATTACCCCCATCCATGGTCGTAGTTATATTCCAGGGTTACGTTGCCATCGTAGCAAAAGTCCATGTAACTGTAGGCATCAGCGCCCTCAATTTTCGCTGCCAAATGAAACTTCACCACTCCCACATAGGTCGCAGTCTACCGATGTAAAATCAAACGTAGACTGTTGGCTCTCAGCAGCACACACGACTTTCGCTATGTCACCATAAGTCGTAGTCTACCGATATAAAATCAAAACGTAGACTGTTGGCTCTCAGCAGCACACACGACTTTCACTATGGTCTGCAGTACATCGCAGTGACATCGAGTTACACTGTCGTCACAGCATAACCCAAATGCCACTGTAGGCATCAACGCCCTCGACTTTCGCTACACATTACACATAATCCTCAGGAACTAGTTTGTCCGGACTCCTCACAGGATCAACTTTAGAACCCCCTTAGGGTTCAAGGCAGTACCACCCTGTGGTACTCCTATGAAGTTCATTTCTAGGGAGCGCCTTTTTCCCCAGAGCCAATCTCAAAACACTTTATAATATACTTTTATAGTATCTTTCAAATCATACCCTTTATGATTTTCATAAAAATCTCTTTTACACAAAATCGATTCCCAAAATCGATAGTTCTCAAACTAGGCTTTCAAACTTTCCAAAATTGATTTTTACCAAAAATCAAAAGCCTTTCCAAATCCAGAGGTTCCAAAAACCTTTTCCTAAAATCATTCTCGTACAATCCTTTATATATACATACATACATACATACATATATATATATATATATATAATTTTGAAAAATATTTGAATCATTTCATATTCATATAAAGTCCATCTTTATACTTCAAAATACTTTTCAAAAAACCCTTTCCTTTCGGCAATAGATTCAACAAGGGAAGATTTATCTTATATAAAACAGATACATAACTTTATTTATTCCAAATCAAATATTCAAATTTGATTACTCTTATAAAGTTATTAACCATATTACTTACATATATAAAGTAAATTTCTATCATAGAAATATCCAATTTCCACTTTATTTCATCATATATTTCACAAAATATACTTTTCATTTCAAAAACCATTTTACATTTCTTATCCACAAATTCCCAATATCAATTTCATTCAAACCCGTACGATATACACATATCATCCGTACGCTCTATCAATTTGATCGCTCACTCGATCATACAGTTTCACCTTCGAACTTGTATCGTCCACCCGACTTCCTAGTGCTGACTCAGATCTGGTTTCTTGATCAGAAACCGTCATTCTCCTTGCATAGCCATAACTATGACAGAGAATATCCAAAACCAATCAACAACCCATATCCAAGTTCGCCATCGAAAATCGAGTGAAAAATCCCAACTCGGATCGATATACTATCTCGAAATTCTATGCTCGAATTTGGATCAAATCACCGTGCGAATAGAATAATATACGTACATCCTACGTATTTATCCTCATTGATTATTAGCCAAATCAATTTTCTTTCTGTTCAAATTTATTTGATTTCTACTCACTTATTCATTTATTCACAATTTTCTTAATCCCATTTGAATTATCACCTCAATTCTTATCTCCACTTCCAATCAATTGCCAATTTCCAATTAGCCTTTAGTTGCAATTCAAATTAAGTTAACTTCCATTCCCATCCCAAATTCAAATCAACTTCCCGTTTCAATTTGAACTCACTCATCTTCAATTTCATTTCAAATTAATCCAATTCAAATTTCCATTTGAATTTTAAACTTATCCATCTTCAATCACAATTCTAATTAATTCAAACCAAATTCAGTTTGAACTAATTCAATTTAAATCTCAACTTTTAACCTTCTTGAATTATATAGTTTCAAATTAAATTTTAAATGTTGATTTAATTCTTTAAATCAAATCAACTTATATCTTTAAACCATTTAATTCTGAATCCAAATTCCATTTTTAACCTATTTCAAAGTTCAAATAATAATTCAAATCCTTTTTAAACAACTAAATCTTTGAAATTCAATTTATCATCAAATTTAAATTTTGTAACCAAACCTTTGAAGTGTTATCTTAAACATTCAAATCTTAAGTCCAAAACGATTCCATTTTATCTTAGTAATGGATATATTACCACACCTAATTTCTTCGTTAATTTAAACAAATCCAATTTCAGCTTAAAGATTATTAATAACAACATGATGATATCATTTAAATTATTTTAAAACATCCATCCATTTCCAACTTCCAGATCTCAAACCCATTTTGAGATCACACAAACTCCCAATTCAAATTAACCATTTACCTTTACAAGTTAAATCCCAATTTCATCTTAAAATTTCCAATTCTGGTTGCTTGTTAAATTATTTAACTTTCCCAAAGTTAAATTTAATTTACTTAATCCAGCCATCCTTACCCAATTTGAATTCCCATTTCAAATTCTAAACTTCCCACTAATAATCTTCCCACTTATAAGTTCAAAAACTTATCACTTTGGGTATCACATCTCATTCCAAATTTAAAATTCAACATTTAGAGTTTATTTCTAGCCATCTTTGATATTATGTATATTCCTCATACATATTATTTCCTTTACACACCAAGTTATACTTCAAATTTTAAACCACCCTGGTTTCAATTCAAAACAAATTCCTTTAAATTTTCAAACAACTCTTGTTTGAAATATGGCCCTTTTATTCAAATACATTAAATAATATTATTTATTATTTCTTTATCACTTTAAAATAATTTTCAAATTCTGGGCCCAAATTTAAAACTTCACAATTTAGATCGTCTTCAGTTCCAATTTATGAGTCGTACTTCCCTAAATGTTTTACTTCCCTAAAACATTTCATCATTTTAGGATAATAACCAAGATTATCATATCTGGAAACCAATTCATTGCTATCTTATTCTGAAACTCTTCGCTAAATTCAAGATTTTAATTTCAGTTTGAATCCATTTCAAACTTATCTTTATTTAATTTCAATTTGGTTGTATTTCACCACTTAATTTAATTTCAATAATTCAACAATCAATTACCTTAATATTTATTAGAAAGAAATATTACTTTATATATCAAAATATAACTTATATAAAATCATTTAAAATCTTTATATAAGAAAATAACATGTACGCTCTCGTGTGTGTGTGTATACACACACTCAACTCATCCTAGGGTACCATTGACCCTATCCTTAATGAGTAATCCTACCAGAGCCAAGGTTCTCGCTTAACCTTTTCTTTGATACCAAATTGTAACCACCTAGAATTTTCAATCCCGAAAACTCCAGATAGTTAGGAAAATAAGAAAAGAGATAGAAGAAAAGAAAAAAACAGAAACACCAACATCTCACTTTCGCAGCGGATAAAATATAATATCAAATAATATTCTTCACACAAATAAAGATGATCGGTCAATTACATTTTAATACATCGGAGTTACAGTATTTCACAATCACTGGGCAATTAAAATAACTTGTCCTAGAAATACAAACAATATATCACAGCAGAATACACTCTATACGTTCCTGCCATCCAGCTCGCCTCTTGAGTCCGGAACGTCCTTGCCCGAAAATCTGTAATACTCGGTCTGCCCTGAGCATTACATCAAAGTAACACCCGGGTTAGGCTGGAAACCATCGTGAGTTAACCCATATAACAGAAAATACCAAACGCATACAACTATTTTAAAACACGGGTAACTCGCATCTTATTATGAATTCACAATTTGACATAGGCATCACTTATTTCACACATCAATATCTAAGTACCAATCTTGGATTAAATAGTCCAATTCACTTAAATCATTCCATTCCAGCCTATTGATTTCACATATCAATCTATAAAGAATCAAAGTGGTTTCGGGTATGTACTGGTACCTAAACCGGTCTCTTCGAATCTAATGTCATCTTAACTCAAGTATTCAAGTGAAAACAATTCAAATTTTAAATACAGAATGTTACTGTTTTAACCCAAACATATTATATCATATAGCATCACACATCACATACCAGAGATATCAACTAATCTAAGGCATACAATATCATTCAATCATTCATAAGCAAGATAAATCAACCATACCATCTCTAATTAATTTAATTAACCACAAATGAATTAAATTAATTACTTCAGTTACTTCTAAATCCTGCTTATTAATTTATTACAAACTAATTAATTAATCTTCCAATAATTATCCATCTTAAGTAATCATCCTTGATTAATTATACTTTAATTACATTAAGTAATTAGCCTTTAATTAATTTCACAAATTAATTATCCTTAACCATTTACAGTAATTAACCTTTAATTACTCTCATTAATTGCATTGATTAATGATCCTTAATTATATACTTCCAATGATTAATTAACTATAATTTATTACATTAATCCTTAATTAATTACATTAATTAATTATACTTTAATTAATTACTTCCATTAATCAATCTTAATTAATGATAAACAGTAATTACCATTCTGTAGTTACTTACCTTAATTAATTAGCTCCTATATTAATCCTTTAATTAATTACACCAAGTAATTAATCCTAATTACTTCTACTAAGTAATTATCCCTTAATTACTTCTTATTAAGTAATTCCCTTTAATTAATTTCATCCAGTAATTATACGTTAATTACTTCCACTAAGTAATTACACTTATTAATCTCATTAGGTATTCATAATTAATCAATCATCAAGAGATTATCTTTAATTAATTAATAGATTAATTAAAATTGGGTAATTCATCCCTTAATTACCTTATAAACCAATTAATTATTCTTTAATTACAGATTAATTATCCTTAAATATTAATTAATAAAACCTAATTATTAATTAATAAAACTTAATGTCAATTTAATTAATCCTTAATTAATCAATTAACCTATCCTTAATTAATCTTCAATTATAGATTAATTATCCCTTAAATATTAATTAATAAATCTTAATCATTAATTATTAAAACTTAATTATAAATTAAGTATATTTTATTTACAAGTTACTTAATCTCCAATAACTAATTAATCAACCTTAATTACTTAATTAATTAATATTTAATCATTAACTAATAATCTCCAATTATCTAATTAATAATTCTTACTTTTATAAAATCCTTTAAAATTTCATTTATACTTAAGTTTTAAATAACTAAAACTTTACTTCACCAAATTTAAATTAAACAAACTTCTTTTTTAAGTGTTGAAGAATAATTGTTAAAGAAAACAATTATCATTTATAAAGGAAATTTATATAAGAACGTTTAAACTGATTTCATTTTTAAATTTTAACAATCTTGTTTAAAATTCTTTTTAGACTACTCAATCCTTTTGCTTCGGGTCAAACCCGAAGACCACTTGGGTCTAACCCGAAGGCCACTTGGGTCTAACCCGAGTTCCCTTCCCATTTCAAAAGTTTTGCTTTAGTTTTTAATTTAAGTTTAAATTTTAAAACCTGGAACACAAAATCCTCTCGAACTACTCGAGTTCCCACTCGAGTCACCCACTTAAATACACGAGCATTCCTTCGAGACCAAACCCCTCCCAGACAACAAACACTAGAACCTTCACCGTGTATATGCACCATCGCCAGAGCCACCTTCGGCCTTTGACGATCTCTTCGACATATCGACCATCGATGCAGCAACCATCTCCGATCATTAAAACACTAGCACGTGCCTCAAATCAAAATCGAACAACTCATATGAAACAGGAAAGCAAATGCCATGGTCAAAACCTCTCGAACTCAGATCACCGACTATCATACATCGCGCCACCACGGTCACACCATCTTCGATCACCCACGAAGCCATCCACAAAGCCCATTGAACTCGATGCACCAGAGAAGTAGCAGTGATCCCATTTTCCTAGTTCGACCAAGTTAGGTTTTAAATCTAAATCAGCTCGCCGTCGACGCCACGACTTTCTAGCACCCCACCAGCCATTTTGTTCCATACTTCCTGATCCTTCCTCTACCTCCGCCCAAGATTCCGATCACCCTAGACCTAAAATCACCCAAAATCGCAATCCAGACATCACTAAATTACACATTTAATACTTCATTAAAAATTGTGATTTTTGTTTTAAAAATCCTAACTTTCATTGATGATTCAAGATATATACTTGAATTAATACGATTTAACATTTGATTTTATCATATATTCAAGATTTATACCGTGCTATCTTGGTTCCAGTAAATTTCTAAACTTAAAATACTTGAACTTTTTTAAAAAACGTAGATGATGTTTAAACTAAACTAACTTGTTTGAACACCAAAGCTTTGCAGTGTTTAGATTGAGAGTTTTGAATTTTGGTTTATTTTTTTAAACCTCTGTAATCTTGAAAACAGAGAGGCACAGACATCAGACATGCATATTCAAATACATTCATATACATAGTTAAATATCAATTATATATACACATGCAAATATTAATCATTTCATTTCAGAAATCTAACAAGTAACATAACAGTTATTACTTAGGATTTTAAATAGATGTTTACTCACCATTTGAAAATGCAAAGAGTTTGAAAAGAACTGGGAAGCTTTATTTCATTTGAAACTGAAAACTTGAAAAGCTTTGAACACTTGAAACTTCAAAACTAAAAGCTTTGCATTGCTTTAATTGACAAACTGGAAAACTGAAGCTTTGAAAATGAACTGGTCTGGAACATGATGATGATTCAACTTTGATCCCAGGTTGCAGTTTTGAAAATGTATTCTCGGTTTATAGGCCTAAGATTTAAGAGGTTACAGGTTTTGTTCTTGAGGAAATCACAGGGTTTTAGTTTGAGTTTGTTTCAAAGGAGATGATAACAGGTTTTTGTTGTGGAGAAAATGTTTCAGGGTGTTTTTTTTCTGGTTATAGAAAAATTGCTACAGGGTTTTGATTCTTGCATTTCTTGTTTGAGAAGAGTTTTTAGGTAAAGTTTCTTGCTATTAGAAATAAAGATAGAGAAAAAAAGAAGATGAAAAGGATGATAAGGGTTTAAAATAGAGTTTATTTGATTTATTAAAATAAAAAGAAAATGAAAAGAAAATGCCACTTGTCTCTACCATTATTAATATGCTAACACATGTTATTTTAAGGGGTTTATAACTTAACACTTGTAATAATTTATACTTATTTTATTTTTAAAACATTTTTAAAGCTTTTATATTAATTTTCCTAATTAATAAATATTTTTTTCTAAATTATAAATGCTTTTCTAAATTTATATAAGTGAAACTTTATAAAAGAAAATAAAATAAAAACCAATCATATTTTAAATAAAATCATATATAGTATATTTAATCCATTTATAAATGTAAATATAAAACTTCTGTATTTATTTACTATTAAATTAATAAATTCTAAATTTATATCAATAAATTTCTTTAAAGAGAATAATATAGGACAAATCTTATTTTTAAATAAAAGCTTTATTCATATATTTTATATCCAAAATATTTTTAAGATATATATCCTTTAAATTCAAATTTAAATCCAAATTCAAATTCAAATTCAATTTTAAAAATCTAATTAAAATCAACTAAAATATATGTATATATTTAAACAACACAAATTAAATTTCTAAATAATAGTTCTATTTTAAAATCTATTTTTATCTATATCTAAATAATTTATAGAGGAGATTATCGCATTTATTTGTTCGATCTATAAATCAGTATTTTCAATAGTTAAATTAGATAATTATCCAATTATTTGATACCCGAAAATCCGGGTTATCACAGCTATGGGCGTACAACGAGAGTTAATTCACTTGGAGACGACCGTAGGATTCTTGATAACATTTGACATTTGTCGCTTCTTTTTACATAGGTTAATGCATCTTCAATTGTACGAGGCCAGTAATAGCCTTACCTAATTATTTTTTTTATCAATCTTAATCCATTAGAGTAATCTCCACAGAACCCTTCGTGATTCTCTCTTAATAGTTTTGCTCCTCTTTTTGGATAGTGCTTCTCAAATAAGGCAAAGAATATCCTTTCCTACATAATATCCCATCAATCATAGTGTATGCGGGAGCTAGATATCTCAATTTCCTGACATATTTTTACTTCTAGGCAATGCCCCTTTTCTAAGTATTCAACTGTAGGTATCACCCAATTATTAACCTATTGACTTTTATAACTATCCATCCTCATTCCTTGAGGTTCTTTATGATTATATCTTTCTAAGAATTTTCCTTACTATCTAGTGATCGTCAGGCTTATAAACGAGTTAAAACTAATGCATCATTAATCGATCCTTCTTTTCCAAATTCAACATTCGAGTTTATTTGGAATCCAACAGGAATGGTTTTTACTTTTGTGCTCCTTATAAATATGGAAATTTTGCTAAAGAGTCTACTTATGCATTCTTTTCCCTCGGTATCCGATGAACAATGAAATCCTCAAACTAAACTAAAATTTAGGGATATTGTTTACATATTGGTTTAGTAACACATCTTTCGTTTGACACACCTTGTCTAGATGATTTACTGTCAACCACGAATTGCTAAATACCTCGATCCCTGGGATTTTTAGTTGTCGAGCCAAAGTTAATCTGACTATCATAGATTCATATTCAACTACATTATTAGTTGTAGAAAATCCTAACCACATTACATAATGCAACATATGTCCTTCGAGCGTAACTACCAGATAACTAGCCTTGTCCCCTTGTTCATTCGAAGCATTGTCAACATATAATTAGCACTTTGGTTCAAGTTTGTTTTATTTTTCCAACCCTTTTTAATGGATCTTGTGCATTCAGTTGCAAAATCGGCTAAGGTTTTCCCCTTAAATTACACCCAGGGTAGATATATTTAATGTCTTATTGAAGTTGGTAGCAATAAGCAAGCTTTTCTATAATTGGATACATAATTTCAGCATCTTTTAATCTCATGCTCATATAATATACTAGTAAGTGAATCGCATTTTCTTATCTTATTATACTTCAAATGATTGCAATGTTCTGATATCGCCATATATGAAAATAAGTTTTATTCTTCCACGATGCGAGAAAGTATTATCAGATATCCCAAAATATATTTTAGCTCTTGAAAATCTATCTGGCATTTTCCCGTCCATTTAAAGGTTTTGTAACACCCCATATCTTTTAATAAAAAACATTTTAGCATTTTTTTAAAAGGTCGAAAGATTAAATTATTCCAAATAAAGAAATTTGAAAAATCTGATTTTTCCATTGTGTCAAGTAGATTTTTTAGCCTAAATTCATATATAAATTGTTAGAAATGAAATGTGTAAAAAGATATGGAATGTTTACAACATATTAGGGTTTGCTCCTATTATGAAATTAAGTTTAGAATATTAGAAGAATAAATCAGAACTTATTTATTAAGTAATTTGCTGAATATGTTTAAATCACTTTAAAAAGAGTATAATTTCTTTAATGTGCATTAAAGAAAAGGAGGAAAGATGTTTAAACGCACAGAGGAAAATCATTAATTACCATGTTGATAGAATTTTTGCTATAATTAATGAAAGTATGTGTTACATGTAATAGAAGGAATGCAACAATATATTTATGAAGAAAAATAAGAAGAAGAATGCATTTAATATTACATATTTGAAAGGTGAAGATAACAGTATATGCATGGAAGGAAAGCATTATGTAAAGGGAATGTGAGGTACGCCATCTCTTTATTATTAAAGAAAAAGGGATAAATATGATTTTTTTAAACTTGGAAAGATTAATACCAACCAATTACAAATTGATTGCGCAATTGCTAAAAAAGAGTAAAGTCATAAGTAATGTAATTAAATATACACGTGTATATATATATATATATACATGTATGTTTGAATATTGATAAATGATTTCTTACAATTGTCAATAATAATGCGTAGAATATCAGTAAAGGATTTTAACTGGCTTGAATTCAAATAAATGATATTTATTTGAATCACAAATAATGCCACTAATATGGAGAATATAAATGTATCCTTTTTAAGGAAATAAAAGTAAATGAAATTTACGTATATGAAAGTTTACGTAATATATGAATAAACATATAATTTTTCCTAGACCTAGATTTCAACTATTAATTTGACCATAATCCTCACCTTCTCTTCATTATAAACCTTAGCCCATGCCTCTCTAGTTCTGTACGTTCATTTTCTTATTCATCTTTCTTTAACATTTCTCAACCTGAACTCTAATTTCTTAAATCTATACTCCAAATTAGAAAAAAAATCAAATAATAGAGAGAGATAGAAGTAAAGAACAAAGAATGGAAGATTCAAATTGGAGAAGGGAGAAATAACTAGGCAAAGAAGGGGAACAATGGATTAAAATCAAATTAGAAGTGGAAATTCTACAAACGACTCCCCGTCGTGAGTGAGTTGACTACGTGTTATTGTTGATGCCAAAATGGATCGATGCCCAAGAATGAGTTGTAGGGAACCCGTGAGCCTAGATCTTGTAGATAACAATGGAAATCAAAGAAAAATAATAAAGGGGTGCAAGATTTTTATAGTGGTTTGGCAAACTCTGGCCTATGTCCACTTTGTAGTTTTTCTGATTATGGGTCTAAGATAGTTTGTACGAGATTATAAGGAGTTACAGTCACAAGTACAAGAAGTTGACAGGCTCTAGGCCCTAGAACTGCCAAGATTAGCTACCTTGGTGACTATTGTAAGAAAGGGAGACTGTGAGAGCAATAGAGTCCCAGATCCAGAGTGAAGAAGAAAGAGCAGAAGAAGGTCTTGTTTTGTTTGCTCTATGATTTGCATTTATAGGGAAACACGTGTAATGGGTTAGAAGTCCACACGTAGAAGAGTCTGGACATCGGCCCAAGGTCACACGTGAAATTGCAAAGCCCTTCGAGTTATTAAAATAACTTGTCACTGAGTTAAATCACGATAGCGAGTTATTTACTTAGTTGGAAATAACTCCAACCCTTTTGCATCATTCTTCTAATTCCATGTCAATGTGTCTCATGCTGTTTTCATCGATTGTTAGTTGATTTTGGTGATAGTTCCTTATCACTTAGTTTATTCTACCATTTTAGCCATCATCTTCTCAACTCTTGGAAATGGTCATCCAAACTCTTGAAAATAACTTGGTCGCATGTGAAGGAGGCAGATAATAACTCATATAAAGTTGGAGTGAAGAATTGGGTGATAGAAATAACTCGTCACCGAGCTAAATAGGTTAGTGCCGACTTAATTACTTAGCTTATTTTTTCTAGAAAATTTTCCGAGTCATTTCCATGCCTCTTCTAAGTGTGCTTCCAAGATTTCGACTCATTTCGTCTTCATCTTCATCTCGACATCAGTGAAAATCATGACCTTCGAGTCGGGGTTGACCTGATTTGGAGTCTGACCTAAGAGTTTTATGTGTCCGACCCAAGTTCTGCGCGATAACGATTACTTAGAGTCCGACCTGAGATTTTTATGAGTCAGACCTGAGTTCTACTCAATAACAATTGCCGGCGGTCGGACATGATAGTTTTATGAGTTGGATTCGAGAAAAACAACTCGGTACCAAGTTAAATGGATCGGCGTCAAGTTGTATACTTGGTGACGAATGCTTCAGGTCTAAGCTGAGAATTTTATGTGTCAGAACCAAGTTATACTCAGTGACAATTGCTTGGAGTCCGACCTGAGAGTTTTGCGAATCGGACTTGAGAAAAATAACTCGGTGCTGAGTTGTTTTACTACTCAGATTTCCTTCATTATTCCTAGGTTCAACTCAGGTATGACTCTGGCTCGATCCCAAGTGCCAAGTTGAAAAACTTATTTAGCTCCTTTTTTTATATTTCCTTTTTCTTATCTTTTTACAATATTTCCAAAGTCCTTGAATCATTTTGTATTCGTTTTGACATTCTAACTTCCGATTAAAATCGGCTTAGTCAAAAACTCGGTTTACACTTGCCCACCGAAGTATGCTTTCATTCAAAACAAAGCATGCTGTAGATCAAGACAAGTTCTAATTTGCTATCCCTTGATTCTTGGATAATTGTTCAGAAACAGATTTGTAGCTTAGCTTTTATCCGATAGACATTCCTTCAATCTTTTTGAATAGTTAGAGTTCCATTCTTCATTCTTCACGCTAAGGATAAGATCTACGCTCTGGAGATTGTTTCATGCCTTAAATAAGCATGCTCTCTCCTTGTTGTGTATTTTTTTTATTTTTTCTTTGCCTTCGAGAATTTCCAGTGCTGAATCCTTTAGCCTTCGATTTCCGACGATCAAATTTGCTTCCATCGACGAGCTGAATGCTGCCATTCTTTAGACCATTGCAATGATCTTTCATCCTTCGATTTCTACTGGTCACGGAGTGAAATTGATTTAGGGGTGAAGGAATGGATATTGCTGTGGTGATGATGATGATGTTGGTGGTGGAACCGACTATTTCTTGGTGGTATATAGTAGACGTTTGGGTTGCACTTAACCTATGGTGGATCTCAAGCCAATCCTAGTTCATGTTCACGCCGCTTTGGGACACATTCGACTCTCTATCTTTGGTTAACTCCTATCAACGCACAGTTGTTTTCGCATCGCCTTTTGAATTCCAATTCCACAGTTCACTCTAGGAAAGGTTATGTTGGATGATTCCATCTCTATGCTTTTTCTATTATTGTAGTCCTCATGTTCCTAGAAAAGAAAAGCTTTTTGCAATGCTCCAGACAGCGGCTCCATTATCGGTTATTCATTGATAATGGGTAAGTTCAGACATAACTCTTTTCTAACATGAGCGAGCTACCTACACAGGATGGTCTATTCATCGCATGTGGGACACATGACTCGTACTACATAAATTACCACTTCTCATTTGCTATGGTAAATGCTCGGACTCTAATTGGTTTACATATATCGACATCCTTTGGACTCCGATCGTTGGTCACATTAATTTTAATTTTCAAAATAAAACATATCTAATCATGTTGAGAGTCAAGTTTTCTTTTCTAAATGACTCATCGACAGCCGTGCTTCAAGTTTAGTGATGATACATCTACTCCTATAGCTGGATCCTTCATAACTTAGGATTTGCCTTTTGTTCCTGTTGTGTTGGGACAATTGATCACAGTTAAATTACAAGCACAGTTGATCTTACAAAGTTGTTACTAAATCCTCCTCCTCCTCTAAATGAGTATCCAATAGCAAGTAGGGATTCTCTAAGGCTCTCTAGCCTGTTAGTCTTCTCTTTGGTTGTATAGTCCATCCTATTTGTTTTTTTTTTCCTTAAATAGATCATACTTGTGCTGGGGTGCCCTCCCACTATCTTACAACTTTGTGCATATAATCGTGGTTACGTTCTATTTATTCTGCTCCATGTATAATTCAGGTTAATCCCAGTTCCACGCTACTCTTGATTATTACGGAGCAGTGGTTGGGATGTTCATTTCCTCATTGTGTGATCTTTGTCATCAATTAAATCCTATTCATAGAACATATTTTCTTTTTAGAATGCATGGCTTAGAGCACTAGTAGTAGTTAGACATTATGGGGAAATTATTCAATTAACTTCGTCTATGTGAGCTTCCACAACCTCGATCTTGGATCGGGAAAAGTTCAGTAGTACTTGTTTTAAATTTCTTTGCGACTATCCCCACCTATCCTCAACCAAGTGCATCTTGCTTGGTCGCTAGAGCTATCTTTGAAAGTCCAGTCAGGCACTAGTTTCAATTTTTTAAAACTAGTGCATGAACTATTCAATTATGATTATCCTTCCTTGAAGCTATCTATTTCCAAGGACCAGTAGATTTCCTAAATGCCGATGATTATGCCTTCCAGATGTGCCAATCTCTGGGCAATGGTAGATTCCAGAATGTTGTGGCTAAAAGTCCATTTGTGCATCGATTTTTATCTTTTGAAATTGGCACATCAATGAATCAATTCTGAGCCTTCTAGCACCAAGAGTTTCCTTTCGGTGCCAATAATTCTTCATTCACTGCTTCCACTTATCCATTTGCCTTTTTCGTTGCAATCATAGCAAACAGTTCCACTTTGCCACCGGTAGACAACTGTAAGGGTAGCATATTTTTCTCTTCTGTGTACCACTGGGTCAACACTGATAATATTGATTCCCTATGTTGTAAACAGCGAAGGGTTGGCCATTTGCTTAAGTTTTGTCATGGGGCTCTTAGTATTTTTGCAAATCTCTGGCATTGGTCGCACTGTTTAGTGTAGCTAGTTGCATTTTGTTTTGTCATCCGCCAGAAATATACATAGTGAAGCACCTTCTTTGCTAATGTGTGGCCCTTCGGTGTGATCGCCACAATTTCCCTAATGGTCTTCCTAGCTTCATCCTTGGTTACACTGAAGCAAGATATGGAGATTTCATTCCTATATAACACTCTATTTTGTACCATGACCCATGGCGCATTCTAAGGTAGTTTCTTCTACTCTATTTGTCCTTTTAAGAGAATTTCTTTGAGCAAATAATCCTTTGTGGGAGTCTTCCATGGTTCTCCTTCCTTTGTAGTTTCCATAATCTAGTCCGCACACCGGTCTCTATCTCTGAGGACTGGTGGTTTATTTGCTCGATTTCGAGCATTGCCTTTTCTTACTGCTGCACTTATTATGTTCCCATGCAACATATTTATTTACAGTAACTTTTTGCATGTAAATAATACTCCTCTATTCATTTTGGCATACTCTATTATATAGATCTGTTCAGATTTGCGACGTAGCTTGGTTTAGCCACTTCTATGGCTGTTCTTGTTCGGGCTCGGTCGAGCTTTGTTAAACCGAAATTTAGTTTAACACCCAAAGTATGATACAAGGAGGAACATTCGAAGAAATTTCAATAATACTCCTTGGTTTCACGATTATTCATGAAATTATTTAAAATTCAAATCATGTGTTCAACGATAAAATAGGTAAGTCAAAATATGTAATAATTCTTTATTCATGGCCAATGGGAAAATAGGCAATATGCACAAGTCATATTCTTAGTTCCATCGTAAAGCATGTTACAAAGCAAGTCAAATACAAAAGTTTCAAATTACATAAACCCTTGTATGTAAAAATTTAATATACCGTCTTCTCGTCGTTGGCTATTTGCCATTAAAGTGGTTCTCGAGCTCTTGAGAGAGAGAGAGGGAGCTTGGAGAAATTCTAAACCAAAACGTAATTTATACTAAGAGAGAGAGAGAAAGAATTTAGGGGCCCCCATGAGGGGGTGCATCTCTATTTATAGTGGCTCGAAAGAGATAAGGCTTGCTTCCATTGGCGATATGTTAATTGATGGTGCCACTTGTTATGCTCTCTTTAAGCTTATGATGGAATGTGAATGCCTTAGCATCTTTATGGAGGAAAATACATTAAATCCTCTTGACTTTGCTCTTTTGGGCTTAATGATTTTTAATCCTCTTTCTTTGCATGGCTTAGTGATTTGTGATATTCCTTATTCTTTAAAATCTCTACAACTTCTAAGTTGTAGATGATAGGTATTTCTTCCATTTTAACATCTTACCTTTCTTTGTATTGATGAGTTTCAACATCCTTTTGAGGGTTAATCACTATGGTATCAATGAGCACTGATGATTTATGATATCAATGTCATACAGTAGCTATTTGATATTCCCATGTCTTGATGGTATGTAGCTTTCGTCTTCTACGATATTTCTTCATATTGCTGATATTCAACGTTCTTCATATTTGTTAACATTCAGCATCAATCATTGATGAAATGTGGCATCGATGAGTTGCAGCATTCATACAACTATTAAATATTCTTATTATCCCGATCTTATGCGACATTGACGAGATGAGATGCAGCATCGATGAGATGCGTTATCGATGGGATGTGGCATTGCTTGTTAAGAGATTTGACATAAAACTATCTTGCGTTGTATCCAACATGTGATATCTCCCTTTATTGCTAAAGCTTGATATTATGTGATGTTGCTCTTCTAAGGATTCAACATTCTTTTTATTATGTAGGAACCTACCACTTTCATCCTTATGGGGTCAAAATGCTTTATCCTGGTGCGAGATGTGAGATGCTTTATGCTTAATAAATTTGACATCATAAACCTGAAGCGCTTTGTGTTTATAACTGTAGCAACTTCATTTCGACATAGTCTATTGGCAATTGCTTTATGCTTATGTATGCAATAACTTATATCGTCTTTGATTCCGATATGCCTGTGCTTGTCATATTATTGTTTCAGAAACCCAATTGTAGATTTCCTCAATTCAAAATCATTTTCCCTTTAGAAATTTTGTGGATAACATTTGCATCCTCCTTGTATAAAAGAAGCTTTTTATACTTTGGTGTAAAACTAAGAATTCTCTTGCCTTTCTGATTTTGTGCAAGATTTTCTTTCTAACCATGTTTTACTGCAAAATACAAAGTAACCAATAATTTTCATTATAAACTATGAATTTAAAATATTTGGGAAATCCTTCTCGAAGTTGGTAAGTCATGAATTAGCCTATCTTCTTTCCCCTATAAAAGAGGCTTTCATACTTCAAGGAAAAGTCAAATTTGATTAAGAAGACCAGAAATCTATTCAATAGAAAGAACATAAATTCAATCTGGCAATAGTATAATAGCTCTATCTGAATAAGAGATAAGCAATCCTATGGTAATAATATTCTAAATAGAAGACTAGAAACTATCCGACGATGATCTTAATAGAAGACCAGACAACCATTCTGGCAATAATAATAAGTTGAATAGAAGACTAAAAATCATTCAAGTAATAATAATAATCTAAATAAAATACCAAAAAACCATTCTAGCAATAATAATAATAATATGGATAGAAGACCAGAAAAACCATTCTGCTAATAATAATAATAATAATAATAATAATAATAATAAGAATAAGAATAGAAGATCAAAATACCAATTTGGCATTAATAAAAGACAGGAAGACTAATCTGATGTTAATAGAAGACTCAAAAACCAATTTGGTAATAATAAATCTACCAAATAAATCTAACTATAAGAAGACCAGAAATCTATTTGCTTATTAACGGAGATTCCCGTTATTTGATAATTCGAATTCCAATCTAGGAATCAATGATTGAGAAATAGCTCAATATTTCGAAGAACGGAGCTTCAGAGGTCAGATAATAAACCAGATTTTTTCAGACTTTCTTATCTGGTATTAAATTTTTTGACTTTGGGCAAGAGATAACTCTTGACCCTTCCTCTGAGGGTTTCTCTTAGTTTCATCTTGATGCATAACTAAATGCGTTAGATTGTTCTTCTTCTATAAGATGACTTTTGATCCATTCTTTAGGATAAAGTTAAATTTGCTTTTGCATTCGATTGGTCTTCCTCTAGAAGATTACCTCGATCTTTCTTTTAGATCAAGTTTGATTTGCTTTGGCATTTAATCTTCCTCTAGAAGGCTGCCTCGATCTCTCTTTTGGATCGAGTTTGATTTGCTTTTGTATTTGATCTTCCTCTAGAAGACTGCCCCTTACTACTCTTCAGGTAGTGATTTAGGCTTTGTTTGATGTCCACGTTATCATCTTTAGGTATTGATATCAACTTGGATCAAACCCCTTATCACTCTCTTAGGTGATGATTTAGGTCTTTTGTCTGACGCGTTTGGTTATCTATCTTATGCAGAACCAAAGTCTTACCGACCTCCCTCTAGAAGGCACTTAAGCCAGGCCTTATAGACGGGACCAAAGGCTTGTTCGTTGCTCTGTCTAGGCCATCTTAGGTGGGACCAAAGGCCTACTCCATCTTCCCTGTAAGAGGCGCTCCAGACAGGTCTTGTTGGCGGGACTAAAAACTGGTTTGTGTCTGACCAGGAATTCTTAGGCGGGGGACTAAAGGCTTACTCCACCCTCCCTCTAAGAGGCGCTCCAAATAGTCCTTATAGACAGGACTAAAGGCCGGTCGGTGCTCTGGCTAGGCCATCTTAGAAGGGAGCAAAGGATTACTCCATCCTCCCTCTAGGAGGCGTTCTGGCCAAGCCATATGGGCTGGATCGAAGGCTTACAATGCTCTTGCCAGGCCTATAGGCGAGACTAGAGGCTTACACTAACCTACATATAGGTTATGCTTTGACTAGGTCCTTGTAGCGGGATCAAAGGCTTTACTCACCCTTATTACCTTATAGGTAATGATTTAGGCTTGTCCTTAAAGTTTCTTTCTTTCATTTGGTTATCGACTCTGTAGATGTACTTTTATTATTTCCTTTATACATCAATTGTAGGAAAGTAAGGCCTTAGGTGTTCGAAATTCCAAGTTCATCTGACCTGAGTGGTTCATCCGTTGGATTTTTGGCGTTCGCCATTATTTTTCGGTGTACCAAATCTCTATTTAAAAACGATCTTTCCTTAAATCGAGAATTATAGTACTTAGTTAGCCCTTGCTGATAATTGGCTGCTTGCTTGGCTACTTGATTTCATGGTTCTTTGATCTAATATCAGAAATTTTCCTATCACTTAATCCTTCGATGTGAAGTTATCCTGACTTTGATTGAAATTATTGTTTCTTGTAGTTTGATATGCCCATAGTGCGGGTGGTAGCTCTTCCACCTAATTTTTCTTTCACACAATATGCAATGAGGGCTATAACCTATTTTCTTATCCTTCTTTAGCCTCTTTTCTTTTTCTTCGCTTGTATTTCTTTAAGTATTCTTCACTTGACGGGATTCAATGGTTCTTTTTTGGTTTTTATCATTTATCGCTTTTTCCCTTTGGTAGAGGCAGATATATATGTGACTTTTTTGACAAAATCATAATTTCAGGGGTAGTTCTTCTTCTCGATCATGTTCAGATGTACTTTGCAATCCTGTTGATAATCCAAAGATCATCATACGATAAATTATATTCTTGAACTTACATATGGTAAGCGTTAATTCTTTTGAAAATCCTATAATTGGTTTTGCTGCCTTGTATTTGTTTGAGATTTCGAAGGCACGCATCTTATTATCCTATTCTCGGATGGTCCTTGCAGCTTTAGTTTGAACATTATAATTTGACGTAAATTTTTAAAGTTACTATACTAGATGACAATGCAACCCCTAAGTTGTTGGTTTGCTTATATTTCCTCTCCTCTTTAGTCGGATAGTTGTTCTCTTTTGATATTTACTTTGTCTCGATGTATAAATCATTTTGTTAATGACTTTTAATCTTTTACTTTTCTCCACATGGCTCAGATGATCCATATAAAAATTCTTTCTAGACTCATTTCAAAGCTTCTTATATTTCTTTTAGCCTTGCTATTATTGGTTCAAGATCATTTTCGATATGGAAATATACATTTATTATTCCTATTTTTTCTGTGTTCCGCGGTATTAGGCAAGTGACTATTCATTCAGTTTCCCTTACCGCTTTATTTCTCAAATGGTAACGATCGCATGTTTTTGTTGAACTTTTCTTTATTTGAAATAAGGGTAGCTTCTCTATACATTCATGCTCTGAAATTATGAAGTGATTCATTAATGGCGTTGGATCTTTCCTTTCTCAATAAGTATCGGTTTGACTGATTTGTCCATTTTGACTGCTCATGGCCATGATTTTTGTTGAATAATTATCCATCTTTCAACTTTTCGAAAGCTACTTAGGGTATTCTAATAGCCCGAATTAAAGATTCTATTCTGGTTGGTTGAAGTTCAAATTCGGATTTTACACCACATTAGGTTACCTTTGTGAGTAGTCATTTTGTGACGCCCCACCTCTATACCCACGCTTGCCAAGAACACTACGGAGTAATGCCGTCGACTATCACGGAGAATAAGGCTGTTGAGGAGCGACCATCCGTGTAATTGCTTTGTGCGAGCATCGATATGTCAGATAGTATAACATGCAATTCTTTTCAAGTGGAAATCCGACATGCCGACACAAACTCAAAGCTACTACACAGTGGCTATAATATCTTCGGAAACAAATATAGAAATAAACATAACATAAATCAGTCACAGGTAATTCATATCACAAAGGCGGAAATAGATATGAATATAACACATGAAAGTGTACATCAGAGTAGTGGTCAAACAAGATCCACAATATCAAAAAGAATAGATACAGGTGCTAGACAAAAGAATAAGTATACATCATAGAGTCTGTATCTCAAATGTATACAACAAAAACTACTAAACTAAAGTAGTTAGCCAAAAGTCAGAAGATGGTTCCAGGTAGGAAGCCATGAGGAAGCACCTGTAATATCTCAGTCTGACCCGAGTATTATTTAAGAAGAAAATAATAAACGGATCAGTCTAGCTATAAATATCAGATGAAATGATATAGAATAAGAGATATGACTAAACGTATAATAATCACAATGCCAAGCTGTGATAAATAAATAATTGAAAATCAATAAGAGATTAATCAATATCACAAAGATCTTCTCAAAGATAAAAAGGAATGTCATACTCCTAATTTCATTCACCAAGCCACAAGAAATGACATATATATCAATGCCAATCTTAAAAGTTGGTGAAACATAAATTCCAGAATTCAACACACGAAATCCAGAAATCACAATCAAATGGAACAACGACGTCGTACAGCGTGACATCCGATGAACCAAAACACAATCAAAGTGAACAACGACGTCATACAGCGTGACATCCGATGAACCAAATCACAATCAAAGGGAACAACGACGTCGTACAGCGTGACATCCGATGAACCAAAACACAATCAATGGGAACAACGACGTCGTACAGCATGACATCCGTTGAACCAAAACACAATCAAAGGGAACAACGACGTCGTACAGCGTGACATCCGATGAACCAAATCACAATCAAAGGGAACAACGATGTCGTACAGCATGACATCCGATGAACCAAAACACAATCAAAGGGAACAACGACGTCATACAACGTGACATCCGATGAACCAAATCACAATCAAAGGGAACAACGACGTCGTACAGCGTGACATCCGATGAACCAAAACACAATCAAAGGGAACAATGACGTCGTACAGCGTGACATCCGATGAACCAAAACACAATCAAATGGAACAACGACTCGTACATCGTGACATCCGATGAACCAAATCACAAAGACATTGCACAATGCTAGTCTAAAACATAAAATGATCGTCATGATCAAAGAGAAGTGTCGATTACAGTAAGCTAGTAAATATATGAGCTTAGCATCATGTCCCATAACCACTAGCTTAACTTAAATATTTACGAACAAATTGTAGATCTCCACTAGAAAATTGTCACAAGAGTTTCAATCGAACAAGTCCAAGAATTAACCAACAAAGTGAACGCAAGCGTTTCATACCACTTGTTTTACTAAGTCGTTTAATTAGATTTCTCATACGAGTGAGGTAAAGGTTTGTATATACTAATAGATTGGAAAACGGTTTTATAAAAGAATTTAGTATTAAAATAGTATTGAAATCGTTTGAGGAAAGAGTTTTGATATTTATTACTAGTATAGAAAACCTTTATATTTTTAAAGTGACAAATCACAAAGAAGATTGTAAGAACAATCAATCAATAAAATTCACATTTGAAGACGTGAATAAAATCCAAAGAAACCGATAAAGAATCCATCGAAATGGATATTCAAAAATCCCTAAAAAGGAGTCATCAAAGTCATAATAAATGACAACAACAAATAGGATCATCACGAATCGATTTAAATTGGAATTCTCAAGCAAATAGGCAAATAGGCAAAATAGTGCTGATTCAGAGGTCTGAAATCAAGGATTCAGACGTCTGAATTTGGAAAATAAATATTTTCCAAAGACAGAATTCATACGTCTGAATCCTTGGATCCAGACGTCTGAAATAGGCACTTTTTAGCCTATTTCCTTTCTGGTTCCAAATGAACCAATTCAGACGTCTGAAACCATATATTTAGACGTGTGAATCTGGGAATAGAAATCTTCCCAGAACAATATTCAGACGTCTGAATATTATGTTTCAGACATCTGAATGAAGGGTTCAGGGCATTCCCTGAACCTAGGCCAAAAATGGCTAAATCAATATCGGAAACGATCGAACGAGCAAATGGCGATGACTAAGGAATTACGTCGAACGACAACCCAGCCTAAACGGCTCTTCGATACGCCTCAAATATCAATGTCCAAATATCCATAATAGGATTTTCATAAATTAGACCAAAACACCAAAAATTGGAATATACACAAAAATCAATCCAAACCAAAATCAATTGCACATGAATAAGTGTTAGGAATTCATACCTAACAATCGAAGATAATTATAGACAAAGATGTGAGATAAAAATCTCACCTTTGAACCCAAATCAATGAAGGAGAAGCTTTAAAAACAAGCTAAGATCAATTCCTCTTCAATAACAACTCAAGAAGCTTCAATCTAAGCTTAAAGGAGAAACATTTCCTAAATTAGGTTTAGGAATTTTCTGAAATCAAAGAGAGAATGAGTTGGAGAAGAAGAAGGAGATGCTTACCAATGGGTTCACTTAAGTTTGGAGCAAGAAGATGGATTTGCTAATGGAAACTAGGGCTTAGGAATTTCTATTTCCCATTCTCTTCCACCATTGTTGCTAAAACTTGAGTGTTTAAGCAAAGAGAAGTTATGAAGAGAAGGGGGTTGGGCCGAGCTAATAAGGGTGCAGTCCAAACCAAAGTCATAAGCGGAAAAAAGAAGCAAAAATCAACTATCTCCAAACATATCGAAGCTTATACTCAAAAGGTCGCAAACGGCATTTTGAACTCAACGGAAGTGGTCTCGAGTCCTAATTCGGCTGTTTGCAAAAAGTAGATTTTCGGACTAAAATCCGACTAACGATAAAATATTTAAATAAAATATTTAAATATAAAATCGATAAATATGCGGGTTGTTACAGACTCCCCTCCTTAAAGAAATTGCGTCCTCGCAATATTTAAGAAGAAGATAAGAAGTAACAACCATAAAAGCATATTAACACAAAAGAAAATTTGAAATAGGAAGTTCACCATAAAGTGCATGAAAGAGTTAGCAAGAACGGGATCGCTCAATGAGTTCTCTAGATTCCCAAGAGTAATCCTCAGGATTTGAGAACCATTGAACTCTCACAAGAAGAACATCTTTATTTCGAAGTCGTTTGAGCTCCGAAGCAATAATTCGAATAGGGTGTTGCTCAAAAATCAAATCTGGTGAAACTTCAATTTCCACAATATCACCGGGCTCAAGGATGAAAACGGGAATCCCTAAGGCATTTCCGTAGATGAAAGACGTAGGGTACGTCAAGAATAACAGAAAATTGAGCCGGTGCTACGGCGTAGTACAAAAACGGTACGCCTGAGGAACTAGAAACTCAAATAATTTAGGACATCAGTGTAGTACAAAAATGGTACGCCCAATGAACCAAAGCAAAGACATTGATGTAGTACAAACGGTACATCCAATGAATCCAATAGCAAAAACATTGATGTAGTACAAACGGTACATCCAATGAATCAAATAGCAAAGACATTGATGTAGTACAAACGGTACATCCAATGAATCAAATAGCAAAGACATTGATGTAGTATAATAATGGTGCACCCATTGATCCAAATGAGACGGAACATCGATGTAGTATAATAACAGTACATCCGATGAACCGAACACCATAAAAGAACACCGGACACTAGTCCATAAAAGGAATGAGATAAAGCTCGATAAAACGAAGTGTACCAAAATGTCCGATGAACTTGATAAAAAGAAAATTCCATTCAGACAACATCAAAGAATCAACCACTTGTTGCTTACGACAAAGTGCATTGGCAACACGATTTCCCTTCCAAGAATAAAAAGAATATCAAGATCATAAGATGTCAGGAACTCGAGTCAACATGAAGTTCCATATGAGAAAATAATTATTCCAAGGATTTTATGATCGAGGTGGAGAAAAAATTTCTCCCCCAAAGATGATGATGTCAAACTCTAAAAGCGAAAACAATAACCGCGAGCACTAGATCATGAGTGGCATACCTAGCATCAATCAGCTTTTAATGATTTAGAAGCACACGAGATAGCACGTTCTCCTTTTCAAGAGAACGACATCCAAACCAATACGACTAGTATCGGTACAAATAGCAAAGTCTTGGTTCCCCTCCAGGAATCACAAGAATAAGAGAATCGAAAAGAAAGAATTTCTTTTAAATAATCTTCTTTCCTGAAAAGTCAAAACTTTCAAAATTACATTTACCATTATGTAATAATTTTTCTAGAAAAATTTACTATTTTCAAGTCAATATACTGTGTCTGATTGTCTCATCAAAGCGTTTAGGAAATTCCTATCGATAACGTTGATCAAGCGCATCGACCAGAATTCTTAACACACTAAATGGGCAATACAATCACAAAATCATCTTCTATATGATAAACATGTTTCTCAAAAACCTTTAAGAATATTCTTTGCTCGTTTTAAGATCAAAATCAAATTGTACTTATAAATAAATCTTACGAAAAAGATTTACAAAATTTTAAATTGCTATTTTCATCCAAAAATCAATAAATAAAAGAATGGTCTCATCAAAATATTCATAGAATATTTGATAAATAAAATGGATGAAATAAGCTGGACAAACTGAATGACATAATAATTCATTCATAGGAATCATAACGAGTGCGGAGTGCGTAAGTGGAATGCTAACCTCCGCAACTCGTCGCCAAATGAAAATCGGTGGCAAGGTCGAACTAAAGACCTTAACACCACACAAAAGATTTCTTAGGTGATAATCCTAAGACAAGCTCAAAAATACCGAAAAATTTCTCTAACTACAAGAATGAGAGAAATAACACTTTCCTTATAAGTGGGCTTAAGGAATAAAATGATGCCACCAAGTTGGGATCAAAATCATAAAGGAAAAATAGAAATCTGCTTAACAGGTTGAAAACGTCGAAGAGGAATAGTCCACACGAGAAAATAGGATATGGGCTTCACAACGATTAAGCCAATCCTTACAAAAATCAATTCCGAAGCCTAAGTAAAAATATCGGCTCGGAAAGATAAATCACATCAAATAATTTCGACATCAATAGCAAGCAAATTGAGTGTTGCGGATCAACCATCCGGATTCGCAGCTCTCAAAGAAGTCATCAAGCCCAAAATATTTTTAAAGAAAAAGAATCAACAAGTTCTTTTGATATAAAATAGTGAGATGGAACCCATATCAAAAAGAACTCAACTAAGAAGACCACGAAATAAAACAATGCCATCAAGGATTGAGTGAAAAATACCTTGACCACGAGAAGTGTTACCAGGGGCTTGCACAATATTCAGCTCTCCCTCTCTCCTGCTTTGAAGAATGGGACATGTAGATATAAGATGACCCGAACTTTTGCAATAACGGCAAAAGAGAGTTTTCGGACACTCCTTTGCATAGTGGTCCGTGGAACCACAATTGTAGCATCGTCCACGACTAGAGATATGAGACTTTGCTACCGGAGTTTGTTGCTTCCCTTTCTTGATGGGATTGGGGCCTTCGAATTTAATAGGCCTCTTCATGTTGTTGTTGAAGTTCTGTTTGGCACGCACAACTTCAATATCGCTTTCTCTATCGGCCTCTTCAAGACGAAGAGCGATATCAATAAGCTGATCAAATGAAACCTCCAGTTTCAAAAGCAATGGCTTCTTGAAATTCTTATTCAAGCCATAGACAAATCTTTGATTTTTCTTCATCGGGGTATTAATATACTCAACCCCGTATTTAGAAAGAGACTCGAAAGAGGCGACATAATCTGTCACAGAAGATTCACCTTGAACAAGGTCAATAAAACGCCGGGACAGAGTTACTTTTTCAGCCTCCGGCACAAATTTCAATTGGAACCTTTCTCGGAATTGCTCCCAAGTGAGATCCGCCTCAACGATTTCAGATATTTAAAGCTCATACCAATCTAATGCTCTTTCTTGGAGCATGCTAGAAGCCACTTGGACTCGATGAAGGTCAATAAGGTTCATGCGAGAAAAGATTCGATCGCATGATTTGAGCCAAGCTTGAATTTCTATAACACTCTCGGATCCCCTGAATGGCCTTCCACCCAAATCGGTGTAGTCTCTGCACAAGCGTGCAAAACCGGATCTAGGATGAGTAGGCTCTGGATTGGGTCCGGCTGCTTGAGCGTTCTTTACTAGATCAAGAAGTTGCTGGGCAGACATAAATACTCCATCCTGGGGAGTAGCACTAGATTGACCGGCGCTGGGACGACCTGGTCTAACCATTTCTCTTCTTTAAGAAAGAAAGAAGGAGAAAAGTTATTCTCAAAATAAATATCAAGCAATCTTGATAGATAAAACAAGGAATCATAAAAGAAAATAGGATAGGACGGTACGAAGACCCGAATAAAATCCTAAAGCACGACTCCTAAGATGGACTTAGGACGATGATCCTTGTTATAATATTCCATATTGTTCCGAAGTTTGGCTCCGATACCAAGCTGTGACGCCCCACCTCTATACCCACGCTTTTCAAGAACACTACGGAGTAATGCCGTCGACTAGCACGGAGAATAAGGCTGTTGATGAGCAATCATTCGTGTAATTGCTTTGTGCGAGCATCGATATGTCAGATAGTATAACATGCAATTCTTTTCAAGTGGAAATCCGACATGCCGACACAAACTCAAAGCTACTACACAATGGCTATAATATCTTCGGAAACAAATATAGAAATAAACATAACATAAATCAGTCACAGACAATTCATATCACAAAGGCGGAAATAGATATGAATATAACACATGAAAGTGTACATCAGAGTAGTGGTCAAACAAGATCCACAATATCAAAAAGAATAGATACAAGTGCTAGACAAAAGAATAAGTATACATCATAGAGTCTGTATCTCAAATGTATACAACAAAACCTACTAAACTAAAGTAGTTAGCCAAAAGTCAGAAGATGGTTCCAGATAGGAAGCCATGAGGAAGCACCTGTAATATCTCAGTCTGACCCGAGTATTATTTAAGAAGAAAATAATAAACGGATCAGTCTAGCTATAAATATCAGATGAAATGATATAGAATAAGAGATATGACTAAACGTATAATAATCACAATGCCAAGCTGTGATAAATAAATAATTGAAAATCAATAAGAGATTAATCAATATCACAAAGATCTTCTCAAAGATAAAAAGGAATGTCATACTCCTAATTTCATTCACCAAGCCACAAGAAATGACATATATATCAATGCCAATCGTAAAAGTTGGTGAAATATAAATTCCAAAATTCAACACACGAAATCCAGAAATCACAATCAAAGGGAACAACGACGTCGTACAGCGTGACATCCGATGAACCAAAACACAATCAAAGGGAACAACGACGTCGTACAGCGTGACATCCGATGAACCAAATCACAATCAAAGGGAACAACGACGTCGTACAGCGTGACATCCGATGAACCAAAACACAATCAAAGGGAACAACGACGTCGTACAGCGTGACATCCGATGAACCAAAACACAATCAAAGGGAACAACGACGTCGTACAGCGTGACATCCGATGAACCAAATCACAATCAAAGGGAACAACGACGTCGTACAGCGTGACATCCGATGAAGCAAAACACAATCAAAGGGAACAACGACGTCGTACAGCGTGACATCCGATGAACCAAAACACAATCAAAGGGAACAACGACGTCGTACAGCGTGACATCCGATGAACCAAATCACAAAGACATTGCACAATGCTAGTCTAAAACATAAAATGATCGTCATGATCAAAGAGAAGTGTCGATTACAGTAAGCTAGTAAATATATGAGCTTAGCATCATGTCCCATAACCACTAGCTTAACTTAAATATTTACGAACAAATTGTAGATCTCCACTAGAAAATTGTCACAAGAGTTTCAATAGAACAAATCCAAGAATTAACCAACAAAGTGAACGCAAGCGTTTCATACCACTTGTTTTACTAAGTCGTTTAATTAGATTTCTTATACGAGTGAGGTAAAGGTTTGTATATACTAATAGATTGGAAAACGATTTTATAAACGAATTTGGTATTAAAATAGTATTGAAATCGTTTGAGGAAAGAGTTTTGATATTTACTACTAGTATAGAAAACCTTTACATTTTTAAAGTGACAAATTACAAAGAAGATTGTAAGAACAATCAATCAATAAAATTCACATTCGAAGAAGTGAATAAAATCCAAAGAAACCGATAAAGAATCCATCGAAATGGATATTCAAAAATCCCTAAAAAGGAGTCATCAAAGTCATAATAAATGACAACAACAAATAGGATCATCACGAATCGATTTAAATTGGAATTCTCAAGCGAATAGGCAAATAGGCAAAATAGTGCTGATTCAGACGTCTGAAATCAAGGATTCAGACGTCTGAATCTGGAAAATAAATATTTTCCAAAGACAGAATTCAGACGTCTGAATCCTTGGATCCAGACGTCAGAAATAGGCACTTTTTAGCCTATTTCCTTTCTGGTTCCAAGTGAACCAATTCAGACGTCTGAAACCATATATTCACACGTCTGAATCTGGGAATAGAAATCTTCCCAGAACAATATTCAGACGTCTGAATGAAGGGTTCAAGGCATTCCCTGAACCTAGGCCAAAAATGGACAAACGAATATCGGAAACGATCGAACGAGCAAATGGCGATGACTAAGAAATTACGTCGAACGACAACCCAGCCTAAACGGCTCTTCGATACGCCTCAAATATCAATGTCCAAATATCCATAATAGGATTTTCATAAATTAGACCAAAACACCAAAAATTGGAATATACACAAAAATCAATCCAAACCAAAATCAATTGCACATGAATAAGTGTTAGGAATTCATACCTAACAATCGAAGATAATTATAGACAAAGATGTGAGATAAAAATCTCACCTTTGAACCCAAATCAATGAAGGAGAAGCTTTAAAAACAAGCTAAGATCAATTCCTCTTCAATAACAACTCAAGAAGCTTCAATCTAAGCTTAAATGAGAAACATTTCCTAAATTAGATTTAGGAATTTTCTGAAATCAAAGAGAGAATGAGTTGGAGAAGAAGAAGGAGATGCTTACCAATGGGTTCACTTAAGTTTGGAGCAAGAAGATGGATTTGCTAATGGAAACTAGGGCTTAGGAATTTCTATTTCCCATTCTCTTCCACCATTGTTGCTAAAACTTGAGTGTTTAAGCAAAGAGGAGAAGTTATGAAGAGAAGGGGGTTTGGCTGAGCTAATAAGGGTGCAGTCCAAACCAAAGTCATCAGCGGGAAAAAGAAGCAAAAATCAACTATCTCCAAACATATCGAAGCTTATACTCAAAAAGGTCGCAAACGACATTTTGAACTCAATGGAAGGGTCTCGAGTCCTAATTCGGCTGTTTGCAAAAAGTAGCTTTTCGGACTAAAATCCGACTAACGATAAAATATTTAAATAAAATATTTAAATATAAAATCGATAAATATGCGGGTTGTTACACATTTCCTCTTCAGTTAATATTAGTAATTTGCAAATTTTAAAAATGACTTTTTTTATAAATAAAATTATTTTTTTTGAAATTACATATCATTTGATAAGATGCTTTTGGCATGCAAATTGTCTTGGGTCAGTGGGCTGTTTGATAGAAATTTTAACAATATTATTTTATTAAAATAAGAGATGACATATATTATCCCGTCTATTCGAGTCAGATAATAGGATTCTCTTGAGGCTTTTAAAAAGCAACTTTCCAAGAAACCGGATAACCACAAAAATAACCTTTTAGAAGTCGATCTAATAGCACGAGTTAGCGACAACTTTAATCCAATGACTCAAACCAGTGGCTATATTAGAGGTGATGAGCATGGTTGTAGGAGTCAAACTTTTAACACTATATACCCAAAGAAAATCCACTATCCTGACATGAAAAGGGCGAAAAATCATTCAGTGTAAGTAAACGCATTAATCCATTCAAAAATTATGTCATTCATAAGATAACCAGAATTCCATTCAATATAAGAAGACCGGAGTACCATACCAGAAATCTATTTTGCGTACGAAATCCAGAAAACTTTCTCGTATAGAAATCTTTAAATTCATCTGGTATATAAGAAAACCATAATACTATCTGGTATAAGAAGTCCCGAAATTTATCTGACCATAAGAATTCTAGAATATCATCGTCTGGTAATAAGAAGTCCAAAATCTCATTTGATGATAAGAAGACTATAATCTCATATGATAATGAGAAGACCAGAGTCTCATCTGATAATAAAAAGACCATAATCTCATCTGATAATAAGAAGACCGGAATTCGATTTTCTGATATAAGAAAATCTAAAAAAATCGTCCGATGACAGAGATTCCCGTTATGTTCTTATAAGGGAGTTCAAAGTTTCTCAAATGTTTATCATGGTAAATACCCTTGTTTTGCCCAGTAAAGAAACTTGAATTTTGTGTTAATACATGGTGAATTTCATGCATAAAAATAAATTAAAATTTTCGATTAGTAGAATTGATTTATGATGGATAATAGCCACAATATTTCATAGTTGAACTCGTTAAATTGCAAATTTCCCTCCATTTTATCATCACTGTTAATTTATATACAGCATACCTGCAAAACGTTTAGCTTTTACAACTAAAAAGCATCAATAATATTAATCATAAATAGAAGTGCAATAGCAATTACATGATATGACAGTGTTCGTCAAATAATAACAAACTCAATGCACATGAAAGTAATAAACTCACAATTATTTGAATACATGCTCATCATTTTTTGTCCGTACGTGCATTTAAAAACGTCCCACGCCGCTGGAAGAAATTTTCCAATTTTGACTACTGCTGTTTCTAAAATGTTTCGTGCACGGTAAAATGTTAGCTGTACATTTTAAACTTGCGCAGTCAATTTAATTACATGCTACGTGTTAGTCTAGCTTATACCATATTGCACCCATCTCAGTTGCATATCTTATTTCAATAGCTGTATCTGACAGTGATAGTGAGCATGTGACATTGTGCTACAGGGCTTGGTTTGTATGTACCAGAAGCCCTTGTACGTGTCCTTCCAGTATACTGAAGCCCTGTATATTTTATTTCAGATTACCTGAAGACATTGTACTACAGGGCGTTTTCTTTCAGTAGCTTAAAACTTCCTATATTATTTTATTATTTTTAATAAAAGTATATAATTCTGGTAGCTTTACATCCTCTAGGACTCTTGATGGATATTTGAAAAATCCAAAATTCGTCTGCGTCCAAAAAATGGACAATATCCGATATCCGAAAAAATGTATGTGGATGCAGATACGACGACATCCGCATCGGATGAAAATTAAGTTGTAAAAGAGTATTTTTTTTATTATACTAAAATACACATAATTATACTACAATCTTGACAAACATTGAACGAATAATTTTCGGTTGCGGATGTATTCGTATCTGTATCAGCATACGTTTTTTCGAATATGGGATATTATCTGTTTTTTGGATGTGGATGCGGACGAATTTAGGATATTTTGGATATCCATCGACAGCTCTGGTGAAGGTAAAGCTAACAGAATTATATATTTTTATAAAAAATAATAAAATAATATAGAAAGTTTAAGCTATTGAAATAAAAAGCCCTATAAGTGATACTGAGCATGTGACATTGTACATACGGACACATATATCTCTACTAATAATACAAATACTTCCATCTGATCAAGCTTTTTTGATCTTCCCTACCGACCCTTACATATACATACAAAAGAATTAAACAGAAAAAAAGAAAGGGGGCATATGTGTCATTTCTCTTGCGCACGTTCTGATCACCACTATACTCAACCACTTCTCCCTTTATTCCACGAGATATCCTTCAGTTCCAACCATACCAAATCCCTCTAACATGCCATGGCCAATCCTATCAAGTTGAATCTGTCCGTCACAGCCCCATTAAGCCATAACCGATCCTATGCACCCAGATCCATCCACATCAATACCGATCCCATACATCACAACCACCAACGTGAATCCTTTCAAAGCCCCATATCCACTTCATCGTTGCCAATCCCACTTCTATTTCATTATACAAACCCACTTATATGTGATTCGAAGCAAGTTAAAAGATTGCATAATCAAGGAATGACTTGAAGTTAGGCTTGGACTCGCCTTGAATTTTTTTGGGGGTTAGAATGATTCAACTGGATGGTGTAGTTTGATCGACAATGGGCGCAAAGGATAATGGAAGGATAATAAATGGATCGACGAACAGTTTAGAGCTTTGATGGCCGGACTGTGCTCTCTTCTTCCTCCAAATCGGTGAGGTTTCATACTGAAATTAGAGTTGTACCTATTGTGATTTATTGGTCTGATTTTAAATTTAGGGTATGAGATGTAAATCGATGAGATAACAACAAGTTGCGAGCAACGTAAACTGCTATTATGTTTGGTTGTTACCTTTTACTTTGTTTGATATTGAGATTTATTGCTCTGATTTTGGGTTTGCTTAAAAGGGGAACTGATTTTTATCGTCTACAAATTTCATAACTTGCTATAAATAAACTATATATAATCAAAACTACTTAAAAAATAATCTATATATGGAATTTCAATTTGTATGGTTTACAGTTTTTCTCAAACTGCTATTGTGTTTGGTTGCTAGATTTTATTGTGTTTGATTTTGAGATTTATTGCTTTGCTTTTGGGTTTGCTTAAAAGGGGAACTGATTTTTAATGTCCAATTTCATAACTTTCTATAAATATATTATATAGAATCGAAAAAATATCTGTATATGAAAGTTCAATTTGTATGGTTTAAAGTTTTCCTCCTTACTATGCTGTTAGGAATCTATGTTTGATAACTTCCTAAAGGAACACCGCCTTTCGATTATTTTATCCATTAAGGTTGTACTATATGAAAGGGCAATAAACTTTTTTTCAATGCAGTTGGAGATCTTTTGAAGGTAGGGACATGACAATCATATTAACTTAGTTTCTAAAGGCATCTCCAGTGGTGAGATTACATACTGAATTTGGCAAAAAAAAGAGCCCAGTCGTCAAATTCAGGGTGTAAATTAAGCTGAAAATTCAAGATCCAATACAAGATCCTGAATTGGGCTTGGACGCCCATTTTATAGGCGCCCAAGCCCCACTCTACCCAACCTTCATTATCTGCTGCACACCGCCTTATTTCGACCGTAAACGGTCCGTATTTTGAATTACAACGGCTATAAATGGTCATATTTAAAATTATAACGGTCATATTTATGATTCCATTACATATATCGAACTATTTTTCAGATTGTAATACACACATCTCTTCTTCTATTACAATTCTATTGTCATTCCATAATATTAAAAGTATGTCTCATCCTTTTCAATCATATACCTAAGCGATGAATATGGATAGCTGGGATTTTAATTCCCAACCCTTTCAAAATATTCATCCCCTGACCGCTCCCCCTCTATCCTTCCATTCTTCTGCTCCATGGTCTAGCGATGAAGATAAGGATTTGTTATATTTACTGTCATTTTTCTAACGACTCGGTAAAGGGGAATGACCAAAGTGGAGAGGGGTTTTGGGCAAAAGTCATGACTACGTACAATAAAAAGCATGTTGAAAATACGAGATAAATGTCTGCAATCACGGGCCGTTTTGGAAAGATTAATCGAAAAACACAATTCTACGAGTCGCAGATTCACAAAATAAGAATAGCAAATCCAAGTGGAATGAGTGGCGAAGCTGAATTAGTAGCGTTTTGAGAAATATCATTTTTAATTTATATTCATTTCTGGCCACTTTGTTAATTTATCATTTTTTGTTTTTGTTTTTTTAGAAAAGAATGGCGAACGATCAATTCTTGAAATTATTTCCAAGAGAAAATGGTACAAAGAAATCACACTACTATCAGTTTGCAAACTGCTATGATTTGCTTGTTGTCAACGAAAATGGGGCTCAAACACCGTAAAAAGCTTAAGTGATGTCCAGACGAAGTCGAAGGGCAAGAAAAAAACAAGTCGAACTAATTATAATTCTAGCCCAGGCAATTCTTCTCATATGGACTCTAATGTATGCCCATATAAGAAAGACGAAGAAGCAGAACCCGCATTTGATGAAGATGCTAGACTGATGGGGCAATGAGCTGCTAAGAAGAAAATTGCTATTCAATCTCAAGTCGATTCTCGTTTAGCCCAAATGCATGAAAAACATTGAAGAGAAAATGCAGAACGTCAAAGAGGGAGTGCAGAAAAGCTTGCCGTGTTAAAAGAATTGAGCGAGATTTAGAAGGGCCGGTTTGAGTTAGAGCGGCAACACCAAGAGACCTTAGTAATGGAAAAGGATGTCACCGGAATGGACCCAATTACAATGCAATATTGGATGGAGTACAAACAATGCATTGTTGAGAGTAGATCAGGAACAAAACATATGTAGTGGAAATATTCATGTGATATTTTTAGTTATTGCTGTATAAATATCCATGTACCTACACTTTATATTTTCAATCGTGTGCTATTTTCAGTCTTAAAATATTCAATGGTATATCATTTTTGTCGATGCATTCTGTAGATATCAATATAGATTTACTTCGTCAAATATAAATAATATTACAAACATAAAAATTATAGCATTCTACACTTTGTTACAGAAATAAAAAGACAAACAGATGTAATTAAACAAAAATCCACCATCCCGAACTACTGATTTCCATGAGAATTCTAAATATGCTCCATTAAATCCCTTTGAAGTCTGTTATGAATAGCTGCATTATGATATACTCCACGATGATCGTCATGAATTGCGTACTGTCCATCATTTCGTAACCTGGCTGTGCGAAACAATTCGGGGGGTTGTCTTGCCCCATCATACTCGAAATCGAGATAGTCCATATCGGGTTCATCTTCAATGATCATGTTATGCGGAATCATACAACAGAACATAATTGTAGCCATTTTTGATCTGTTCCACAATCTACATGGATTGCTGACCATTGCAAACCTTTCTTGAATGACCCTAAACGCCCTTTCTACGTTCTTTCTTTGTCCTTCCTGCATTGCAGCAAATTGTTTCTATTTTGCCGTAATTGTGTTTGCAAATATCTTTAATCGTACTCCATTTGGGATAAATTCCATCTTCTAGATAGTATCCTGCTCATATGTGTTATGACCAAGAGTAAATGATATAGGAGTTGACTTACCATGCGTCAAATCACTAAACAAATGAGATCGTTCGACAACGTTTAAGTCGTTAAGAGAACTTGACATTCCAAAGAAAGCATGCCAAATCCACAAATCAAGAGAAGCAACTGCTTCTAAGATGATAGTTGGTTTTTTTCTTTGCCGTTATATGCTCCATGAAAAGCTTTTGGACAGTTCTTCCACTCCCAATGCATACAATCTAGACTTCCAAGCATTCAAGGCCAGCCTTTGCTTTCATACATTTCACGCAAGCGTGTTACATCTGCCTCGTTTGGAGAACGAAGGTATTTCATCCCATAAATGTCCACAACTGACTGGCAGAAGTGATCTAGGTTTTCCAATGTCATACTCTCTACAATACGATATGCGTCGTCAAGGGCATTGGCGGGTGTATCGTATGCTAACATCCTCAAAGCTGCGGTCATCTTTTGATGCCACTCAAACCTTGTTTTTTTGCAGCGTACTGATTGTAAACAAAATAATTATTATTCTGCTGAATACTTTCAAGAATTCTTAAAAACAATGGACGACTCATTCTGAATTATCGTCTAAACATCTCTGGACCGTAAGTTGGATAACGGGCAAAATAATCTTTCATAAGTGTTTTTTGAAATGCTTGCTGGTTACGGTTGATATATTTCCGACCCACAACGGAACCGTCATGTTTTCCAGAAGTTGAACCGTATGCTTCACGATATATCTCCATCTGTTCCTCCTCCTCTTATTGATGCGCTAACGCATACGCTTTTTCTTAAGAGTCACTGTCGCATAACAATATAGCTTTTAGTAAATTTTCAGACATTGTTTGATATTTGAGGATATTTGTTTGATATTTGAATGTTTTGTTAAACTAAATTGTGGTGAAAAAGTATGAGATCCATATGGTTATATATATATGACTAATTTTTGAGTGGAGAGAAGGTGGCTTAGTGTGCGGTCAAATCACGAATTGTAGCCACGTTCATTTGCCGGTCAAGATTCTCTGCTTTGTTGAGTGGAGAGAATGTGCCTTAGTGTGCGATCAAATCACGAACTGTAGCCACGTTCATTTGCCGGTCAAGATTCTCTGCTTGATTGAGTGGAGAGAAGGTGGGTCAGTGTGCAGTCAAATCACGTACTGTAGCCACGTTCATTTGTCGGTCAAGATTCTTTGCTTTGTTGAGTGGAGAGAAGGTGGGTAATTGTGCGGTCAAATCACGTACTGTAGCCACGTTCATTTGCCGGTCAAGATTCTCTGCTTTGTTGAGTGGAGAAAAGGTGGGTAAGTGTGCGGTCAAATCAGAACTGTAGCCACGTTCATTTGTCGGTCAAGATTCTCTGCTTTGTTGAGTGGAGAGAAGGAACATTTATTTTATAAATTCACAAATCGTTATCTGTTTAAATCATTTAAAAACTTAAAATTATTCAAACGACATTGTCCAACATAACATTTACGTCTCATGAATTAAAGTTTCTTATGCAGTACTACATACAAACCGATGAGATGTGTGATAATCAGAAGTCAATGGTAATTCATTTTTGGGACACTCTGGCTGAACTTTACAATAACGACATAGGCTGTCAAGTCAGACGTATGGCTCAAAAGGTCAGGACTGCATACGGAAACTTTACTAGGGCATGCACGCGTTACACAAAGATTATTAATGAGGCAATATCGAAAAATGTGTTTGAGACTACACGTTCGACTTATGACGGTTGATACAATTTAAAATACCGCACTCCCTTCATTGTGCATTATGCGTACTTCATACGCCAAAATTGGCTAGAAAGATTTGGATGACCTTAAGATAACAATATTGCTAGTTGGTTATGTAACGTTCGTTAATGTGTCGTGAGCTTTCTGAATTGTCTTTTCAAATAATAATGTATGTTGTTATTGTCAGATCAAAAGTAGTGGTAGCACATGGGCAATGAACGGAGTGCGGTTGCACATGTGTAATGTTTGTTTATATATGCTCTTGTGTAATGTTTGTTGTCAGATCAAAAAGTTGTGGTAGCACAAGTGTAATGTTTGTTTATGATGCTCTTTCTGATTTACTCATTCATCATTCATAATCATCTTCTTCCTCACTCACAACAATAAATTCTTCATCGCAATGCCTTCTTGGCCTTCTTCTATCGATTCAGATGCAGGTTACGTGCCTACGGAAAGTCCACATACTGATGAGGATTGGCTTATCGATTATCAAGAACAACACTATGTAGATGTCCGTGGTCAGTTTCAAAACCTTGAGCAGCTGAGACTTCAGGAAGTGGTTGAACCACCATACGAACAACACGTTGTTCGTCATGCATATGAACAACCTGAGAACCAGGTTCAAGTAGTTCAACCTCCCACTGAGCAAGAAGTCGAATCGCACCCAGTTTGTTGTCAGTGCGGGTATGGAGTTGAAGTTGTAGTACGTGCGGATGGAGAAAATATTGGTAGTCGAATCCAACTATGTCAATTCTGGTTGAATGGTTGCAGTTACGCGAAATGGTTGGATGATCCTTTATGTTCAAGGGGCATAACCTATGCCAACGAACTAGAACAGGAGATAAGATGTCTTAGACTTTCTTTACAGGAGTTGCAGTTTAATCGTCACGTCTATTTTCTTCATATTTGTGGTCTATTATTAGTGTGTCGTTTTTTGTCAATGTTCGTATATCTTCAATTCTAATGTCATTATTAGTTTTTTTATGTTTGTATGTCACTAGTTGGTGCTTATAAGTATACACAAACATATAGAATTCACATTATACATAAACATATATAATTCACAGTATACACAAACATATAGAATTCATAGTATACTTGAACATTATCATCCAAAATCCAAGAAAGTGAAATTATACAAACATAAAGAATACACGGTATACTCAAACAATGACATAAGTACATAAGCTATAGGAACTACAACATATAATAAAACGTCTATTATGTATAAACTAAAAGGTATACAACTAAAGGGATGCAACATCGTCGTCGTGAGCATGGTCACCATCATCCCCATCATCATCATCTCCGTCATCGTCACCGTCATCATCCCTATCACCATCATCATCATCTCCCTCACCATCATCGTCATCCCCATTACCATCCTCCCCCTCATCCTCATCATCCCCATCGTCCTCGTATAAACCACCAGCATCATACCCATTGGGACCAGCACCACCTCCGTCTTGTGATCCGAAAGGCTCATATACAGTAAGTCTAGCTGATAGTTGATCAATCTACGCCTCTAGCATCTGTGTATTCTGCATGTACATATCATGCATGGTGTGTGTATGTGAAAGAGTCATATCGCGAAACACACCAAGTGAAACTCTGGCCTGGTCCAATCTAGCTACATACTACATAAAGATGATATTTGACATAGTAAGAAACTAAGCATAAAATAAAGGGAAAATGACAATAAACAACAAACGTACTTCATATAGAGGATATAACCCGACTAAAGGCACACCAGGATGGTCGTGATGATCTGCAAAGACTAAAGGCTGCTCAATCAAAGTACCTGTCACGTCATATGCTCTAAAAGAAGTATTAGGATCCAACTGCATGGGAGTTTGGGAGAACTGTGACGGAATCGGGTCAAATGAAACTCGCGGTGCGTGAACTCTACCTGTTACCACGTGAGGTCCTATATGATCAGAGTTGACCCCGCGAACATAATCTGGTACGATGAATCTACGAGGTGCTACTCTAGCCCAATAAGCGTCTTAATCCCCATCGATGAAGAAAGTACTACAATCTACCCACCCAGCCTATCGTAGAGCATCTAAGTACTGATCGTCAATCATCTTATTTCTGCCAAACATGTCCTCGCAAGATAAATGATCATATGGTATACGACGATCACCCGTTATCTGGTAAACACATCTCTCTTCCAAATACCACATAGGCATAAATGCAGGTGTATGCAAAACGACCATACGTCTAGATAGTGAATACGCAACCATCAAGGGATGGTCTCCACTAGAAGACCTGTGTCTGCTAGATGAGTCCAATGTGAGGCACAAAGAGTCCGAATGATGTTACATCGACTATGCATACCAAGTTGTGGTCTAACCTCCGTCAAGTCATGTCATACACCTAAGAGAACATGATGTACATACTGCATAGTCTTCCATCGTCTCATCCTAGGGAAGTACTGCTCAGAAGCCTGACTAGCCATATCTTGAATGTGGGGATGCATGTTTGTCGTGTATTCCTAGTACCATAACGGCAAAATATACCAAAAAGCATACATCCGCTTAACATCGCCAAGCACAAATGAATCTAGGGCGGTATAAATGGTGCCTAATATCGTTGTGCCCCAGTTAATAGTATGCAGCTGGTCTAATCTGGCAAGAGATGCTAAATAGCCTAGTCTAACCGTACCTTTTTGGTTCGAAAAAAAGGTTGAACCAAACAGGTACAACTGAAATGCTCTAGTAACTGCATCCATCATATCGGCTCTAGTTATATAACTGGTGATGTACTGCTGCAGGTAAGTCAACTTAACAAAACCACTGGTGACGCAGGTAACATCTATCAATGGTAAAAAAACAGTAAACAGATTGGGCAACTCGTATAAATCATCAAATGGAAAAGGTCGAAGACCATGTCGTCTAATCTCAATGCCAGTGAATATGTAGAAATCAACTAGCGTGATAGCAAGCTCAAAATATAAAAAATGAAACGTATGCGTGGTGGGCCACCACCTCTCAGCTAATGCCTAAATGAGAGGTCGATCAAAGGACTGAACAGGCCTAATCGAAAAAAAAGACCAAAAGGTCTAGCCTGTAGCCTCTCAATAATAGGACTGGGAAGAGAGTCATAAAACTGGGTAATGCACTTAGCCCAACTACCCCGAAGGTGAATGTAATGGCCTTGTAGATAATTTATGAATTAATAATTTTTGATAGAGTAACGGTTATTTAATATGAATATGTGATGTACATATTAAAATAACCAATTACATTAATTTGCAATTTATACCTATACGGATGCATTTCGTTTATCTTTTCTAATTTAAAAAAAATTAAAACAAAAATGAGATAGAAAGCGAGGAGGGGTGGGGAGGGATGCGGTTAAATGGGAGAGAGGGCTGGCGTCCATTTTAAGGGCGCCTGTCAATCAGGCGCCCATAAAATGGACGTCTGGATATCAGGCGCCCATTAAATGAGAGCCTGGTTGGGTGGCCACCCCAGATTCAGGGCTAAATATTCAGCGGGCTGAATATTCAGCCCTGAACCCACTGGAGATACCCTAAGAACATGTGAAGGATATGTGAACTTGGCTTTTATTCTTTTCTTGTGCAAGTGAATTGCCAAGTTGTATATTTTTAGAGTTTTCTTTTTTATATGTTATGTACTGTTAACGCTAACTAACTCTACCGTGCACTATTTGGTGCGCATGTTTTATAATTTCATCACATGGCGTTGACTTAGAGGATGGACAAAGGATAGCAGGTGCTAATAGCTCTTCACTGTAAGAGGTTTGAATAATTTTCTACATGATTTTTTGAGGACAGTTTGTATTACTTTGTACATGCTTGGAAAAGTTTTCTCTTTTTAGTTTTTGATAATGCATGCCATGTTGAATACGACTAGACTATTTCATGTGCAAATTATCTTAGAGGACGACAAAAGGAAAAGTCTGAACAACTCTTTACTGAAAGAGGTTTTAATAATCTTTTACGTGGCATTTTGATATGATTCTTTGTATTACTTTGCAAGTGTTTAGAAAAGTTGTTCCTTTCGACTTTTGATAATGCGTATGTAGCAGTGGTAGTCATAGTACATTCCTTTGAAGTTGCTACTGTCACAATCTTTCCTATCTAGCACCTTCAAATGACAAAGATACATCCTCATTCAATATCAAAATTTTCTATCTGCATGACTATAAATCCATTAGCTATTTTTATTTTTTATCTACAGATTAAGAAGGAAGTTAAAGCAAATGCTTAACATTGCATTCATTAAATACTTTTATTGTTCAACACAATTATGATTCCAAAGTTCAATTCATATGCAGCATATCATACATGTACTAATATTTTGTCAATTTTTTTTGATTTTTGATGTAATGGCTTTATCTTAATGCAATTTGTTTCAGCATTTAACGAATGGCATGTGACATTACTTTCTTCATGCATTGTGTATTTTATGTACCTCATGTGGTTGTAGTACCTTAGTTTTTCATATACCTAGGAACTAATTTTCAAATTTCAATTTTTTAATTGCACTCGACCGTAACAATACATGAATAGGCAGTTTTCTTTAACCCATTGCCCACTCATTTCATATGGATTTTTGATTGAAAAAAAGGCGATTCATTTCAGAAAATTATCACTCCCCCACGTTTCAAGTAAGTATTAATTTAACTAAAATGACCCTTTTTACGGCTGCTAATATTATCAATGTGCTTACTACATGCTTACTGAAATGTTGTCATAATGCTACAACTGTTGAGATTGAAAGAAAATGCCTACTTTTTGATTATTTCCTAACAAAGATTGGACCCTAAAATGGATTACCTAAGCTTAGCATGGCTATGTATATGCAGAAACTAAATCTACAGGGCTGAGATAAAGAATCATGTGTGCTGAATGGGAAGTTATACGGTTATTTCTTGCTTGAGAACGTGAACTAGAGTATGTTAAGCTTTAGGGCTGAAATAAAGGATCTAAACTGAATGATTATGGAAGTGCATCTGACTAAGCTACTAACATTGACAGAGATAACTCTGTAGGGCTGGACTAAAAGACTACAGGGATGAGTTGTATGTCAATGAATCAGGTTGGCCAACATGACTAACAATGCATCAGATTGGATCAGCTGTAGCAATGCATTAGGTTATATTATTAATAAGATATATCCTTCCATTTATTTAAATATTTTCTCATATGTTAGTATCATATATGTATTTTGCAATAATAAGAAGTTTGTTGATGTTTATAGTCCTGCATTGCTCATTTGTCATGTCTTTTCACCCGAAACAAGTTGTACACACTATTATATTATCAAAGTACATTGAATTTGCATGCTATATATTTTTCTTGGTTTTTAACTCTTTTCGTGGGTGGTTGACTATAGATATTTTTGTTACTGCAGACGGGGATGTAAATATAATTACGATATTCCTGTTTCTGTTTGCTAATCAAAAGTTCCATTCGTACTAGAATTTGATACGGTAATTGGATTCACCAAATGGTGTTGTTTATAGCCGTCACAACATGTTTTCAACGTGTTTGATAGTTATATTAAATGCTTAAGATTGCACCAACATAATTAGTCATCGTCGTCATTACATAAACAATTTTGTCTGACGCACTAGCTTTGCCAATACTTGAACAAAATACTCCAAAGTTTTGTTTGTATCATCATTATAAACCAATTGTTTTCTCACTTTGGTTTGTATAAATTCTTACTGAATGTTTTTTTTTTAAATGGTACTTTATATACAACAGATCATTGGGACAACATATCCCATGTCAATAAACGTTCGAAAGAAAGTTTCGAACTTGTGACCTCTTGCATCAAAACCGAATCAATTAACCACTTGGATAATGATGCTTGTCTTCTTACTGAATGTTCGTTCTTTTTATAAGTTGAATGTCTCATCATGATCCGATCAAAGTGAGAAGGTTCCATATTTTTGCTCCTGCAAAGTTTCCTACACACTATAATACTGTAAAAAAATAATACTCCCAATAAGGCTGATTCTTGCTTCAAATCTATCCGACAAAAACATTGAAATAGGTTTTACAAAAAAATACCTAAACAAAATTGTAAAATTTTAAATTCAAATAAATAAAATTTAAAATTTTGAATTGCTCGAATTCATTTCAAACCAACTTCATACTGTAGGGCAGTTCGATACAGTCGCAACCCAAAAAATCGCGCATCCAACCCACCACATTTGCATAAGTTATTAATTTTTGAACTCCACAAAAAATTAAATTTACTGATTAAGATATTAATTAACGGTATTAAAATAGGACACGTCCGACGCCAGAGCTTCATTTTCCACCATTGGATTATAAAATGTTGCATGCATGCGCTTAGAAAATGCATACATACAATGTGCTCAACATGTACAAACATTTCGCTTGACTTTCATTTTGAAATACATTTTCACTTCAAACATAGTCAATCTTTTATAGGCTGATTTTATGTGATATATTTTCTATGATATACAGTTTTTATGCAATCATATTCACTGTAAAACTATAAATTTTTTTTAACTAAGTAATAAATGAATAATTTTATAGCTTTGTTCAAAATGGTTTGATTTCAATTCTACAATGACGGTCCAGTTTTATCCCACCTTACCTATATTCATTTCCAACAACTTAATTAGCTTTATGGCTTTACGAGCATCTCCCCAAATAATGTGTTTTACAGATATGTTGTTCCAGAAAAAAGTTTCCACATTCAAAGGCTTCCCAGATAAGGTATTTGATCATCGTTACAAAGAATTAAAAACGTTTAACATTTTATGCTTGGATCCGCTTTCACTTGAAACTTCACATGCCACTGCTGCTTTTAAATTTTTGAATGTACATCCATTGTTTACTTTCTTCCCCTGCCTTAGTTCAACCTTCCAATATTGTAACCTAACAACAGGGAGCTACCATTTTCTATGGACACGTCCAACTGGGATGCCTTTATTTTTGTGCTTGTTTGCTTAAACCTTATACTTCTCGAAATCAGATATGTATGTGAAACTGTATACCTTTTGAAGTCAATTTAATTTAGAATTTGTATATATTTCGAAAGTCACATATGAAATTGTACACACATATGTACTCGAAACTTATATACATGTATACCTGAAGCTAATATATCTTTAAGGATTTATATATACAAAACTTTATATATATTTGAAACAGAATATCTTTCAAAACTTGATGTATACACGAAACTGGATAGATATAAGAAACCCATATGTGACCGACATGCAAAACCAATAATATACATATGTAATCCTTGGTAGCCGATATCACCTAATCCTTTACGACATCATTGGAGCCATACGACGTCATTTAATCCATACGACATTGTTTGACATCATTTGATATGAGCGAAGACTTAACATGGCCGAAATCACCTAGGACCAGGGCCGGTCCTATGAGTTTTGGTACCTAAAGCCAAAAGTGAAAACAAGACCCCTATATAGAAACTGATATTATGACCATTAATTAAATCACTAAAAATTTATATTGTTCATAAATAATGAGAAGAGAAAAAAAGAAAATAACTTTATCCGTGATAATAATTCAAGTTGTACACCAAAATTAATATCAACTATCGATGAATATTTTTCTAGCCTTCTGACTTGCAAAATTACTTATAATATTATCATATTCAAGTTCATTGATCATATCTTGTTCAATCGACAAAAGTGCCAAACCGTTTAATCTTTCTTGTGACCATATCCGTGATATATTATTGTTTAAAATATTAATGTTTTCGTGACAAAATAGAGTTTTGTTGGAGAACAAAGCACAATCAACGAAATTTAAAAATTGAACTACATGAATGCATGTTTCAAGGAACTTTGATGCAGAAATTATTTCCAAGGGCTTTACTAATTGTCAAAAATCAACACTTTTCTTATGGAGTATAAAGTCTTAGAGAAAACTGTGCATATACGAGAATAAGAAGGCTCATCCAAAAATATATTGATGTGTGGGAGTAAAAATATATTGGTTTCTGTGAAACTAGAAAAGATGAACTGCACATTAGGCATAATTAGCATAATAAAAGAAATGATTCATACAACACCTATTTTATTTCTCATCATTTCAGCTTCAAAACCATACTGTAACTGTAAGTCTGTAAATTCAATTAATAAATGTACATGTACTGTTGATGAACATGCTTTCTGTTATAAAAAATAATAAAGGTATCATCTATCATGAATGCTAGAAATAATAGGATGAATTCAACAAATGTTTTTAGGTGATAAACGAATAAAGGACATGATAATTAATGTTGAACATTTATACAACGATTTTGAGGTGAATGAAAATTAGAAATAATGGGAAGAATAATGAGGGGATCTCAGATCTGAAGTGTACAGGTTGTTCAATCTTACTCTATTATCAAAAATGGATCAGACGCTCACAAAAATCAAATCCAACAACGTAAAAATAAGACTCACCTCAGAATTATCCACACAGCAGTGAATGCACAGAGTCAGTCTCCTGGACGCTGCGCCGCTGTGTCGTGCCGCCGCTATGCCATGCCGCTGGAGGCTGGAGCCGCCCTTCCCAAACTCGAGAACGACGGCGACGACCCTAACTTTGAATCGCCGCGCGGCTGCCGAAGCTTGGAAGAGCCGACGACGAATCACGATTGAGATGAGAGATCCACGTTTTTTTTCTCTTGTATGTTCGGTAAAATTTGGTGCCCTAATTTAAACAGTGCCCTAAGCGGTTGCTTCCCCCGCTTTGGGGAAGGGCCGGGCCTGCCTAGGACTTTAAATTAGATAAGGAATGAGTTGTCGAAACGGGAAGAGCTGCTGAAATGGGTTGAGTTTCTTTTATATATCTAAAACATATATATTCGAAGTTCTGTAATTTTCAAAAACTTCAGCTCCGAAATAATCCTCCTATTTATCAATTAAAGCTTGATATTTTGACATGAATTCCTAAAGCTTCAGGATCTAAAACCTCGACATAAAGTCTTTTACGTTGATATGAATTCTTTACTTTGGCATGAAGCTTTCGACATCAGTCATCTTGCGAGATCTGGTGATTTTCGATATTTACGTGATATACGACATGAGTTCTGATGATTCACGAAATCGTATTTCCTTAAGACTCCTCCCTTTCGAAATCCCTTAACTTCAACATCCGCTGCAATCAACTTCGATATGTGGCTGAACTTCGATATAAGAAAAAGTGTTGATGATAATTGAGAATGAGAATTTGCAAAAGAGGATAATTGCTGTATTATTGATGTTGTACATGTTTCTAGTACTCCACCATTTATACACATTTGATAAAAGAAAGTAAAGAGGAGTTTGGGCCTGTTTCTATTAACCCGAGCCCATGCAACAATACCCGATATGACTTTTACTACTCTTATTACAATCAGTTGTGCACATTTTTATTCTTATTTCTATTATCTCCCCGCAAATGGAGCTAGGATTTCCGCCACCACTTGAATAAACTTCGATTCTTTGAGCAATCTTGCAAATCTTCAAAGAAAACTTTAGGCTCCGTTTGTTTTCATTTTTAATTTTTGGTTTTTAGTTTTTAAAAGCACATTTTCAGTTTTTCATTTTGAGCATTTTAATATTTTGGGAAATGTATTTGGTTCTACAGTTTTGAAAAATAGTTTTTAAATAAAAAAATAAAAAATACTATTCCAAAACAAAAATGTCAATTTCAGATTTGGTTAGAATTTGACCATTAAATATAGAATCGAAATTAAATAACAAATGGGGCTAACAAAAAAAAAATCATGAATTGACAAGGATAACAAAATAATAATGACTACTAATATGGGAACCATATCAAACTGAGACTAACTCATGTCATGTTACAAATTAATCATATCTTAACCAAAATCATTACAAAACAGATAAGATATATCAATTGTATCACTATAAAAGAAGGGGAAATTGTTTCCGGTTCTTGTAACTGCATCGATGAATACTCGAGAATCGTTAGCAGCGTCTTCCCATCCAGCGTATACAAACACGAATTTCATATCAAAATCACATGCCCAATAACATTTGTGTTATATTGGTTTTCCTTCCACGAAAAGATGTTTGCCTCGATGCGAGTACCCATGCAGCAACATGTGTTCCATCTATTGCATCAATACAATCCTACAATAAATAATACTACAATATTGTTTATGTTTATTATTTATGACATATAGAAGGACTTCCATTCAATACATCAAGTAAGAACTGTTGAAATATATATTAAAAAAAAAGGTTGGAGACTTGAGAGAAGAAACTTGTTCTCACAAATAATGCTTTAATATTATTTTTTTCTTTGCTAGATTGCTTGATTACAAATGAGGGGAGAGCTCCTCTATTTATAGTCCCTAATAGATCATTCTAGAATTACTTTGGCTTGATTACAAAGAAAACATAATTCTAGAAATACTTTTACTTGGTTACAAAGAAAACATAATTGTAGAAACACTTTTACTAGGTTACAAAGAAAACATAATTGTAGAAACACTTTTACTAGATTACAAAGAAAACATAATTCTAGAACTCTCACCCCCCTTTAAACATAATACAAGAATTCTCTAGAAACCAATAAATCAAGTTTATATTCCAACACTCCCTTTAAACTTGATTTTCCCCCCTTTGAACTAAACTTACCAAGTTTCTTCTTTAACTCCTTGAAAATCTCCAATTTCAAAGGCTCCGTTAAAATATCGGCAATTTGATCTTACGTCTTGCAATGCTTGACAACTACTTCTCCTTTCCCAACCAAGTCTCGAATGAAATGATACTTGATTCCTATATGCTTGCTACTCCCATGAAAAACTGGATTTTCGGTGAGTGCTACAGCAGAATTGCTATCACAATATATAAGTGGACTTTCTTTTGGAGTATGCTTAAGTTCTTCTAGCACCCATTTAATCCATAAAGCTTGACAACTAGCTAAAGATAGTGAAATATATTCTGCCTCGGCGGTTGAGAGAGCCACAACTTGTTGTTTCTTTGACATCCACGTGATTGCACTTGATCCAAAGTAGAAAACATTTCCCGAAGTACTTTTACTATCATCAACACTTCCGGCCCAATCACTATCACAATATCCAAGCACCTTAGGATCATTTATCTTTTGATAATAAATTCCATCCTTAAGTGTTCCACGCACATATCTCAAAATTCTTTTTCTGGCATTCCAATGTGTCTTCTTTGGTTGCTCCATGAACCTATTGATCAAGCTCACACCATATATAATGTCCGGCCGAGTGGCTGTCAAATACATCAAACTCCCAACAAGACTTCTAAACAATGTTGGATCAACATATTTAGAATTGTCATCCTTACTTAGTTTCGAGCCAACTTCAACTGGAGTGCTAATTGGCTTTGTCTCTTCCATTCTAAACTTCATCATCAAATCTTTTTCATACTTTTCTTGAGAGATAAATATACCATCATTATCCTGCTTTACTTCAATACCAAGAAAGTAATGAAGTAGACCCAAGTCGGTCATCTCAAATTCTTGCATCATACTTCTCTTAAATTCTTTAATATTATCAAGACTATATCCTGTAAAAATCAAATCATCCACATATAAACCAATGATGAGAATGTTACCTTTGTTCTTCTTGATGTAAAGAGTATGCTCAAATGGACACCTCTTGAATCTCATCTTCACAAAATAGTCATCTATGCGACTATACCATGCACGAGGGGCTTGCTTAAGGCCATACAATGCCTTCTTTAACCGATAGACTTTATGCTCTTCATCCTTTATCACATAGACGGAAAGTTGATCAATGTACACCTCTTCTTGTAGTACTCCATTCAAGAAAGCAGATTTAACATCCATTTGATAAACTTGCCACTTATTTTGAGCGGCCAATGAAATTATCAAACGAATTGTTTCAAGACGTGCCACGGGAGCAAAAACTTCTTTGTAATCAACACCATACTTTTGCTTGTAGCCTTTCACAACTAATCGTGCCTTTTGTTTTTCAACTTCACCTTGTGCATTCAACTTTGTCTTGTGAACCCATTTGACTCCAATGGGTTTCTTCCCTTCAGGTACTTCAACCAACTCCCATGTTTGGTTCATTTCAATTGCATCAATTTCTTGATCCATGGCTTGTCTCCATTTGTCTTCCTTGGCGGCTTCTTCAAAATCAACTGGATCTGCAGTTGCATATAAAGAAAAATCAACAAATTCATCTTCTAAAATTCTTCTTGTTTCTCCATAAATCTCCGCAAGAGGTCTTGTCCTTCTAGGTGTTGATTCTGAACTTGAAGATGATGAGCTTGGAGGAGAATTAGATGGTGGAATAGGTGGAGTCGATCCTTCTTCTTCAATTGGCTCAAATGCATCATTATCAAGCAAGATACTTGTACTCTTTTTCTCATTTTTTCATTCCCACGCTTCTTCCTCATTGAAAATTACACCACGACTAATAATAGTCTTCTTTGTGACGAGGTTATATAATTTATATGCCTTATATCTTTCACTATAGCCAACAAAGATGCACTTTTCAGATTTGTCATCAAGTTTTCCTCTCTTTTCATCTGGCACATGAGAGTAACAAATGCTTCCAAAAATTCGAAAGTGGGAGACATATGGCTTGTGACCGCTCCATGCTTCTTGTGGAGTTTTTCCTTGAACACTTTTAGTTGCCGCACGGTTGAGAACATAGCATGCACATGCTACAGCTTCGGTCCAAAATATTTTAGGCAATCCTTTTGTCTTCAACATACTTACAAGTTCCATGATGATACGGTTCTTGCTTTCGGCCACCCCATTTTGTTGAGGGGTTGAGCGGACCTTTATTTGATGATGAATGCCATGATCCTTTAAGAAATTTCTGAATTCTTCTGCCATATATTTCCACCAACGATCAAGTGCTTTAAAATTCTTGAATACTTCAAATACTTGAGATTTTTTTTGAGAAAGTAAATCCACATCTTGCGACTATAGTCATCAATAAAAGTGAGAAAATACCGATTACCTCCAAGAGTGTTTGTGCGCATAGGTCCACGTAAATCCGAATGCACTAGCTCACAAGGATTCTTTGCTCGCCATGTCTTTTCTTTTGGAAATGGATCTCGATGGTGCTTGCCAAAAACACAACTTTCACATACTTGATCTTGTTTGCTAATATTTGGGATGCCTCTCACCATATGATCTTTGCAAATCTTGGATAGAGTGCTAAAACTCTAGTGATTATAACGTAGATGCCAAAGCCATGACTTGTCATTAACAATATTAGCAAAACATGGAAATGCTTCATTTTTAATTTTCAACGGAAACATTTTTGTTGGTATCATCTTCACTTTTGCAATAACAACACCAGTTTTGTCTTTGATCTCACATAAATCATTTTTGAAATTCACATTATGTCCCTTCTTTAAAAGTTACTCAACACTCAAAAGATTGTATTTAAGATCGGGAACATAATAAACATTAGAAATATAATTTGTACCTTGCTTTGTCCGTATCGGAATATCGCCACTGCCTTTGACAATGAGCCTTTTCTTATCACCTGTCTTGACTTCTCGTTGGACATTTTCATCAAAATTCACAAAGCAACTTTTATTTCCGGTCATGTGGTTACTACAACCACTATCAATATAATATATATCATCAAAAGAAGCTTCTTGAACATTACTAGCAAGAAGCATACTTTCATCTTATGTCTCCAAATTCTCATGTAGAAAATTAGAATTATCTTTTTCATCATTAATTCTTTTAAAACAATCTTTTTCATATGCCCATATTTATGACAATAATGACATTGAATATTATAAGAATTACATCTTCCTCTTCCACTTCCTCCTTGAGATGGGCTTGAATTTTCACTTTGAATTTGGCCTCTTCCTTGTCCTCTACCACGGGCTGATCTTCCACCTTTTCCTCTAAATCCACCACGGTTGGTGTCTCAAATTTGAAAAGCTTGCTCGGAAGGAGAGCAATCAAATTGTTTGATGCAAAGCTCATGAGATTGTAGTGAGCCCAACAATTCTTCAAGAGAGAAAGTATTCAAATCTTTGATTCTTCAATAGCAACAATAACATGCTCAAATTTCCTTGTCATACTTCAAAGAATTTTTTCAATAATTCTTTTATCCGAAATTTCTTCACCGTTGATTCGAAGTTGATTAGTAATAGAAATAGTTCTTTTGTAAAATTCCTCCACCGGTTCACTTTCTTTCATTTTGAGTAAATCAAAATCACCTCTTAGAGCTTGAAGTCTTACCATCTTTACCTTTTCTTCACCGTTGTACGCCTTGTTGAGGATGTCCCATGCCTCCGATGCCGAAGAGATCCTTTCAAAAATTGCTTCATCCACCGCTTGATTGATAAAATGAAGAGCCTTCTTGTCCTTCTTTCGAATCTCTTTCAAAATATTCAATTGTTTTGTTGAAAGTGTTGCTTGATTCTCCGGTTCTTCATATCCATTTTCAACAATCTCCCACAGATCTTGAGAGCCATATAAGACCTTCAGTTGAATGCTCCATTGATTGTAATTCTTTCTCGTCAAACGAGGAAGTTGAGGTTGCAACATATTGTTGGAAGTCATCCCTAAACCTGGCTCTGATACCACTTTGTTGAAATATATATTTAAAAAAAAAGGTTGGAGACCTGAGAGAAGAAAATTGTTCTCACAAATAATGCTTTAATATTATTTTTTCTTTGCTAGATTGCTTGATTACAAATGAGGGGAGAGCTCCTCTATTTATAGTCCCTAATAGGTCATTCTAGAATTACTTTTGCTTGATTACAAAGAAAACATAATTCTATAAATACTTTTACTTGGTTACAAAGAAAGCATAATTCTAGAAACACTTTTACTTGATTACAAAGAAAACATAATTCTAGAACTCTCACCCCCCTTTAAACATAATACAAGAATTCTCTAGAAACAAATATATCAAGTTTATATTCCAACAAGAACATCCTTCCCGTAAGCATTGATGTTCTACATGGTATTCTATTCATGATACTCCTTTGGTTATCAACAAGGTAATTAATCATTAACATATCACCTAACTCTTCATCACAGTAGTCCGTAAATATAAGATTATCATCATAACTATAACCATCATCGGATTCATAAGAAATGATATTAGATCCAATAGACATTACTCTGCATAAAATTGATATTAACTATTTGTCATTAGATATGAACTGAACTTTCACCAATGATCAGGTCAATTTGGACTTGCACATGCATTAAGACAAACATGAAATCATGTTTACATTACAATTCCATAATCATATAAACATACCTTCCAATGCAAGGATTGTGACAAGTAGAGGTATGCTAAACTACATGCACTAAACTCTCAGGATTTCAGGAGATGTATCTGCATATGCATGTAAAAATATCATAACAAAGACGAGTTATATATTTTATATAGTTTTGTTGCTAGCTTCAAAAACTGTTGACAATGCAAACAGTGTTCAAGACATTATCTTGAAAAGAGAAGAACTATTAATAATACTTTATACAAACTAAGCAATTTTCTATGCAGTTATAAATCCTTCAGCATGTTGCCAAACTGGATTAAACTGCATGAACTTGATCTGGAACTTTGAGATAAGGAGGCTCTATGTCAAATTGCAAGTGTAGTTGGAGTCCCCCCTGGAACTTGATTATCTCACTGCACAAGAAGGGAGAATGAGTTATGCAAAGATATTAATTGAGATAAACTGTACTACTGATTACACTTGTAGCATTGAACTTGAAATGTACAATGGCCAACTCATTTACATCCCAATTACATATGATTATAAACCTCCAATATGATCATACTATAATGTTTTTTGATATTATGAGGATTAGTGTGGTAATAAGCCAAACAACCACCCAAAGAGAAGAACCCCAGAACTACCTAGAAAACTGATACATTTTCAAAATTCCAGAATGCAAAAGGCAAACAAAAATTAAACAGTGGAAATAGTTCAGATACACCAGATACATGAAACTAATGTTGAAGTTAATGATAAATCAGATACAAAATTGCAGAAAATCATGATGAAAAATCATGATTTTCAGGAAGTGAACATAGTTATAGGCAGTTTGATGCAGTTGATTCTTCGCTTCTGTTTAAATTGGAAATGTAACAAAGTACAATACAACTCAAGTGTCGCTACTAATCTAGATATTTTCTGCTTTTTTATGGAGAAATATCACATTTAATTACTTTTCACTAATGAATAAAAACAGTAAATTCGTACTTAAATTATAAACTCTGCATTAATGAAATAAAAGGCACGCAGTTAATGATGTACGTACGGATTCATAGAGTTGCCAAAGAAACAAGTGCAGTTTTGTTTTCATTCATATTGTTAAGTACAAACAAATTGATTTTAGTTTATGAAATAATAGTATAATACTGATATATAATAGAATATTTTTATTGTTCAATTATTTGGAGTTTATTATGAGGTTAAAATCAATGGGTTACAGTAAATGTAATGCAGGAGTCCAGTCAGTGAATGCTGAAAATATCAGTAGGATGAGTCTGGTAGTTGCTCTTTTTGCTGCAATAACAGTTTTTGCACTTTTTGAACCTGTTAAGTTTTAAGCTTTTATTTGCTGTTTCAAAGTTCAAACCAGTGAATAATAGTTGGAACTTAAATTTGAAGGAAATTTGAATATAGTTTTAATTGGTTCTTTGTAGTATAATGTAGTTATAGGAAGTTACATAACATCTCATATATATCAAGCATTCAAAGTTCAAAAAAAAAGTTATAATAGAAACATGAAAAATAGAAAAAACATTACAGCTTGTCATCCATGGTTATATTAAAGTTGTTCGGTACCGAGTATCAATTTGTTTTATAGCAGTATGAAAAAACAAAGCTAGCAAAATTAGGTCCATAATATCACACATATAGAAAACTGAAATGCAATCATCACAAAGGCAACAAAAGTACACTACATGATGGAAAAAGAACATCTGTATTTTCAGATTTACCCAAAACATTATGGCGACCATCATACTCATTTATTTGTAGCTTGGGAAGTAAGTGTTACTTATAAGAATCGTTATTTTATAACTACTTGGGTAATTGTATTAAATATGTTTGTCATGATAAATTAGGGACATGAGCAACTATGCCTCAATTTAGGATGTCAAGGATTTGTTGTTGACCACTCATCAGTAATGGTACCAGGAAACTCAATACAACAGTTGCCTAGACAAAACGCATAAAGTATCACCCTGAAACTATCAAAGGTACTGTGTATCATGTATGAAAGCATTTTTTGACAAAAAATGTACATTTTTTGTCAAAAAATGTACATTTTTTGACAAAAAATGCTGCAGATAATCTAATTAGTATTTTCTCGACAATCAATGATTAAAGGATATGAAAAAACTGGAGATTGGTGTTTATACTATTAAAACAAAATGGTTGGATACTGGCCAAAATCACTCTTCAACAGCTTAGCAGACAGTACCACATGCTAGGTACTCAAATTAATATTATCCTAATCCAAGCTCCATAACCTCGGTTCCTTTACCACCTCTAAACCATGGAATCAAGATATACACAATCTCATCCTCAATCGTTCGTTTAAACAAAAACATGTGATTACAAGCAAAGCCTTAATTAACAAAAATAAATCTGACAAATCATCAAAGTATTCGAGTTTAACCTAGATATTATTAGCTCGAAGAACAAGATAACCAAGAAACAAAAGTGAAATTACCTGATTTTTGATGACTTTGGATAAATTTGATGAAGATGATAGATTCGCTCAGACGAAAATTACTGGATATCACGGCCGTAGAAAAAGATAGGTTTTCGCGTGCATTTGTTTTGTGTTTGGATTTTAAGTTTTCAGCGTTCTCATTTTGGACCAAAAACCGAGGAAACAAAAAAACCAGTTTTCAATTTTATGTGTTAAGCCCATTTTGAAAAATGATTATTTTAAAAATGAATTTTACAAAATGATAAAGTAAACGGGTTTTCATCATTTTTCAAAATTGAAAACTAAGCAACAGATTCGATGAACTTCTCTGATGAAGTACTTTACACATCGTCTTTTGTAAAAATTGTTCAGCAAGTCTTCAAATTTCGAGAGATGACTTGAAACTGGGATTCAATGATTAGATCTGGCCCAAGATTCGAATTTATTCAGATCTACGATTTTGTCATTTTGACGGCTGAAGTCTTCAAATGCTTCAGATGTAAGATGTTTTGGCTGATACACTTCGTCTTTTGTAGAGATTGCTTAGTGAGTCTTCAATTTTCAAGAGATGACTTGAATCGGGGATTCGGTGTTCAGATCTGGTCCTAGATTTGAGTTTATTCAGATCTAGGATTTTGGCATTTTGATGGATGAAGTCTTCAACACATAGTTATTGCTTCAAACACAAGAAGTTTTTGGAAGATAAGGCTTTGGTGAGGATGTCTAATTGGTAAGTGCTCGGTAAGTGATTTATTTCAATTGTTACTTTAAGAACTTGTTCTTTGACAAAGTACAAGTCCAATTCAATATGCTTAGTTCTGGAATGTAGAATTGGATTTTTTGTTAAGGACATAATGCTTAAATTGCCACACCAAATTTTAGCCTTCTTTCTGGTGTAATCTTTAGCTCACTTAACAATGATTTGATCTACACCATTTCTACCGTTGTATTTGCAATGATTCTGTACTCGGCTTCGGTACTAGATCTTGAAAAGGTTGCTTGTTTTTTAGAACACTATAACACTGGGTTGTTTCCTAGGTAAATGCAATTAGCGAATGTTGTTCTGCGATCATCTGGGTTAGTTGCCCAATTAGCATCTGCAAAATCAAAGAAATTTAAATTAGTACAGTTTCTTAGAGTTAAACCATGATTTATTGTACCATTTAGATATCTTAAAATTCTTTTTACTACTCTCCAGTGCTCATCTAGAGGATTTTGCATGAGTTGGCTAACTTTATTTACATTATACGCAATTCTGGCCTTGTAATTGTTGCATATTGTAATGCTCAAACTGTACTTCTATATTGCCTTGCATCAGTGATTGGTTCACCTCTGTCTTTTGATAAGTGTGGTTGGTTGTCATTGGTGTAAGTAAACTGTTTGCTTCATCCATTTTGGTTCTGATGAGAATTTCAGATATGTATTTCTTCCGACTTAATTGAATAACTGAGCTTGATAATCTTTTGACTTCAATCCCTAGGAAATAATGTAGGTCTCCAAGATCTTTAATGGAGAACTCCTTATTTAATTGATGAATAAGATTGCTAATTTGACTGTTGTCATTTCCTGTAACAATAAAATCGTCCACATATATTAGAACATATATGATAGTCTTCTTTGTAAATTTGGTAAATAAAGAGTTATCTGATTTTGTATGATTGAAGCCAAGTTTAAATAATGTTGTCTTTAATTTCTCAAACCACACCCTTGGTGCCTGTTTGAGTCCATAGATTGCTTTGTTGAGTTTGCAAACTAGTTTGTCTCCAGCTTGTTTGTAACCATCAGGCTGCTCCATATATATTCCTTCTTGAAGGATTCCATTTAGAAATGCATTGTTGACATCCAACTGTTTTATTTGCCAATTTCCATGTAAGGCCATTGCAAGGATAATCCAAATAGATGATGGTTTGACAACTGGTGAAAAGGTTCCATTAAAATCAAATCCTTGTTGTTGCGAGTAGCCTTTTGCTACAAGCCTAACTTTGTATTTATATATTGGCCCATTTTCATTCTTTTTTAATGTGTAGGTCCACTTACTAGTAAAAGTTTTATGATTTGGTATAGTCACTAGGCTTCATGTATTGTTTTTCATGAGTGCTGTATACTCTCTTTATAACGTGGTGATAAGTATATGGTTCCTCTATTTCTAGATTTGTAGCGTATATCTTTGGTTTAAAAATTCCACTTTTTACTTTAGTGATCATATGATGACCACTTGTTGCAGGAGCATGATATTGATGACTTGATCTATTCTCAGATTAAGACTGTGTACTTGACACTTGAGCTTGATCACATATTTGTTGATCAGCTGATTGATAACTGATATCCTGGTAAGTTGGAGAATGAGTACTTGTCTGTGATCTTTCAACTTCATGATAACAACACATAGTATTTGGTACTGTGTATTATGGTCCTAAATCACTCGATTGATCTTCCATGTACATTTCTTGAGGATGTGGTAAGGGAGGTATTGAGAACTTTGAATTATAAATCTTTCGGGTTGTCTTGATATTTGTTTCATTAAAAGGGAATATATCTTCATTAAAGACAACATGTCTTGAAATGAAGATTCTTTCTTTGCTGTCCAGACACTTGTATCCTTTAACATTATTGGCATATCCTAGAAATGTACATGGAGTAGTCATGTAGCTTAGTTTGTGCTTGTTGTATAATCTTAGATATGGAAAGCATAAGCACCCAAATACTTTTAGGCTTGTGTAATCAGGTTTAACATTGAACAGCATCTCAGTTGGGCTCTTTCCTTGAAGTACTTTGGTTGGTAACTTATTAATCATGTATAACACTGTGCCAAAGGCATCTGGCTAGAATTTTAAAGGTAGAGATGCTTAAGCTAGCATGGTAAGTACTTTCTCAACTATATGTCTATGCTGTCTTTCTATTAAGCCATTCTGCTCAGATATGTAAGGATGTGTAGTTATTTATATTATTCCTTTCTTTTGAAAATAATCCTTAAGTGGTTTGTACTCTGCACCCCATCAGTTTGCATGACTTTGACTACATGGCCAGTTTGCTTTTCTGCCTGTGCTATAATAGTAAAACTGTAAGATATGTCTCATATTTTGTTTTCAAAAAATATATCCAGACATATCTTGAATAAGCATCTATAAATGATATATAATATTTAAAACCATAATCAGTGTCAATGGAAGATGGTCCGTATAAATCTGTAGCAACAAGCTCTAATGGTTTATTATATTTAGTTCCAAAATCTTTGAATGGCAGTTTATGATTTTTTCCAAATTGACAGTAAGTACAAACATATGGAATGGAAACATTATCAAAAGCAATTTTATTGTTATTAAATATTATTTTCACAACATCTACACTTGGATGGCCAAGTTTAGAATGTTATACATCAAACTTACTCATACTCTTTTACTTTCAGATTATTGGTACTAATTACAGCACATATTTTTATTTTCAGTACTTCTTGAATTAGGCAGAGTAAATTTGTAGAGTCCCTTCACTGTTTTACCCTACAAAAGAATTTTTATTTGTTAACGTATCACTTATTAAATAATATCTTGGGTAAAATACGAAATATACATTGTTATCACAAGAAAATTGTGATACACTGAGAATTTTTTTTAATTTGTGGGACTCTTAAAAGATTATTGAGATAAAGTACTCTTTCACCTTGTATATAACCAATACCTGTATGAGAAATTTTAATTGACTCACTATTACCCATGTGTATACACTGTTTACCTTTTTACTCTTTGTTTTCCATATTTAGATTGCTGAGATTATTAGTGACATGATTTGCAGCCCTTGAATCTGGATACCTTGAATCGTCTTAAATATCTTTTATTTTGGCCATTTTGATGTAATTGCCTTTGGTAGAGTCTGTTTGATATTTGGTTTCTTACTGCATATTAGCCAGATTTTCCATTGTTCTTTGACTATTTTGTTGTCCAGGTGTGTAGTTAACATCAAATCAAAAATAGCATTCGTTTGAATGTGTGACCATACCTTTCACAAATTTGACATCTAGGTCTACCACTGTTGTTATCAGTCTATCTGCCACCTCTGCCTCTGTATCTGTTTGATTGATATCCTCTCTAATTGTTGTTATTTGACTCAATATTTGATTTCTACCTTTATTTGCAACATAATTGACTGATATATCAGAAACAACTGGCTTTTTCTATTTCAAATTTGCCTTCATATGCCAAAAAAGTAAAGTGCACACATGACAAGGTTGGTGCAATATCCTTTGATGATATCATAGCCACAATGGCTTCATATTCATCATCTAATCCACCTAAGATTGAGAATTAAATAGTAGTTCCATAGTTGACAAAATTTCATGATTATTCTTGCAACCTATCAACTATAGTAATAAATTTGAACTTATTATAGACAGTATCCAAGAACATAGTAGACTGCCTTGCCTTTGATAAATTGTGTGTTCTCTGTGTACAACAGAATTTACTTCAGTGTTTTTGACATATTGCTCTGGATCTTGTTTTCTGCTAAGAATGTATTCTTCTAACCCATATCCTCTTGCTGCTGTTTGAACTTGAAATTTCTATAGAAGATAGTTTGTTTCATCTAGTTGAGTTTGTATCAGTTGTGTGTGTGGACTTACTATAATTTTTTATATGTTGTCTGCAGCATTGGACGATATTGGTTTGATCTTGGTGATGTTGATGAGTTGTTGTCAATATCTCCTTCTGCCATGATTAGTGCTAAAGAATGAAGGCCAAATTAATCAAAAGTGGGAATAACTTGATTTGCAGACAGAAATCTAAGAGAAAATACATGAATTCTAGGGGGAAAGCTGGTAGTACATGTGACTTTAGACCAATATTTGATTTGGATCAGAAAGCAGCCAGTGAGTTTAATGCTGACACGGCTTGATGATGATCCTGCTTTCAATTTCTTGAAATTCTTTAAAACTGCAAAACCGCTGGCACGGTTTAGTGATGAACTTTTCTTGAACTGCTTTTGCAAACTGAAAGTAGCCAAAGGAGTTAAATGATGATTTTCTGATAACTCTTCTTGGCACGGCTTTGTGATGTTCTTGATAGATTGAAAATTCAAAAACTATAATTGAGCAGTTTCAGATGATGAGATAATCTCCGATGAACTACAACAGATGCAACCTATTCAAATGATGAGTATGACTCTGATGAATATTGGCAAGGCACTGTTCTGTTTTTAAACATTTTGAAGTGTTCTGATACCATATTAAAAAAAGCACCGATGATAATTGAGAATGAGAATTTGCAAAAAAAATAATTGATGTAATATTGATATTGTACATGTTTCCAGTACTCACTATTTATACAGATTTGACAAAAGAAAGTAAAGAGGAGTTTGGGCCTGTTTCTATTAACCCGAGCCCATGTAACAATACCCGACATAACTTATACTATTCTTGTTACAATTGGTTGTGCTCATTTCTATTCTTATTTCTAATATTCAATATCATCAATAGAGCCAACATCCTAAATTTGATAACCTCTGTTGATCCTCAAAATACTTGATGGCCGACATCCCCTGATACCTATGTCTTTAGATATAACCGATATCATTGACATTTTTGAATCTTTTGATATGGTCGAGGTCCGATCCATGCGACATCATTTGATTTATATGATATACTAACTAAAGTATGCTGTTGGAATTATGCTCCTGGTCTCTATTGAATGAGAAGTCATGTCGAAAGTTAATGCGCCGTTGCTACAGAATAATGAATGCCTGAGAAGCAAATTGATAAGGTGATGGTGTGAATGGATGAATATACGAAGAGAGAGGGGAAGAGAGCGGATATAAGGAAGATAAGGAAATAGGTTGTGTAAGTAGATACATGATTTATTTTATGTCGCAAATCAGAGTATGTTGTATAATAGAGTAATAGGACATATTAATGAAGTAATAAGATCGGATGTTGAAATAAGTAATTGACTTTAGATGATAAAGTAATAAGATGTTTTGATAACATAAAAGAAGTGATAGGATAGGATAGATTAATATTGATCATGTAAAATAAATGGTTGAGTTCACGTGATAAGTTTGTACAGGCGAATAAAGCTCAAATGATACCAAAAATAGAATGATGTCACATATTTGGAGATAAAGAGAGTGGAAGGACGTCACATGTGAGCGAGATAGTGTAGGATAGATTTCGAGTGTTAATAAGCCATAGGTTAAACGAACCATCCAATCGGTTCCTATATTTAAACCAACAGCGGTAACTTTTAAAATTTAATAAAGGGGTAATTTTGGAAATTCTAAAAAATTCAAATCTTAGGCCATTTTGGTCATTATTCGAACATACAGAGGTTCAGGCTCTCCTTCTAGCGCCAAAATGTTAAACCGAAAACTTGTTCAACACCCAAGGTATGATACAAGGAGAAATATTCAAAGAATTTCCAATAATACCCCTAGGTTTTATGATTATTCACAAAATTATTTAAAATTCAAATCATTTATTCAATGATAAAATAGGCAAGTCAAAATATATAAAAGTCCTTTATTTATTGTCAATGAGTAAAATAGGCAATAAGCATAAGTTATGTTCTTTAATCAATCATAAGGCATGCTACAAAGCAAGTCAAATATACAAATTTCAAATTACATTAGTCCTTGTGTGTAAAATTTCATATGCCGTCTTCTTCATCGTTGGCTATTTGCTATTAAAGTTGTTCTCAAGTTCTTGATAGAAAACTTGAAGAAATTCTACACCAAAAAGTAATTTATAATGAGAGAGAGAGAGAGAGAGAAAGAAGTTAGGGGCCTCTTGTCATAAGGGAATGCATGTAATGACCCGTTTCTTCGGCCCTCAACATCGACACGAATACATCCTTGGTATTCACATGCCATAAATCAAAGTGTCGGAGTAGCAATTCTTTAAGGATAAGAAAGAAATAAAGGAAGAACAGAATCTCAAATGAATGGAATAACATATATTATTTCAACAATAATCTTTACAGCGGAAAATTTTGAATTCACTATCAGAGTCTAACTAAGATTCATCTTAGACGGTTATAAACCCTCCGTCCTTAAAAATGTTGAAAAACAACAATACAATTGCATCGGCAAAATAGAATAAGTCGTTGTGTAGATGAAGATCTCCAGCTCTCCTCTGAAAACTCCAAGCTTCTTCAATTAAACTTGAAACTACTCGAATCAGATCCGAGTATTATAAACAGCCGAATCAGGCTTGATGTGAGATACTCGTAATTTAATGTATAGGTCATGGCGATGTCAATCAACACCTTTGAAAAGAAGAATATCTCATAACCACATCGCTCATAAATACAGACAGTTTTTACCTTACGATAACTAAAATACTTTATGTGGAAAATCATTTTGATATTATTATTAATGACATCTGTTTGAAAACACTTTAAAATAAATATATATACAAAGAAAGTATCGATACCTGTATGGTAATATATCCGGACTAGGTAAATGGAATAACCAGACGAAATATATGATTTCAAAAGGGGTAGCTAAAATATTTGCAAAGCAATACAACTATTTTGGGAATATAACCAAAATCGGAAAGCTCAAATTGGAATTGGATTTCCAACATGATAGGGAACTATTGGCCTTTTCTTTCGATCCATGCATTGCAACCATAATTCTCGATAGCCCAATCACTTTTCTCAACATGGCTACTTGGAACTGCACTTGCTACACTACCAATATCCGGTAGCCTTATCAATTTTCACAAGCTAGGTACTATATTAAAATAAATGGGGGCAATAGATGACTTGAGGAACGCCTTCCCCAAATGGGTCCAAATATTGGATGCCACCATATACACATAAACCGATAGCCTGAAATATTTCTACAGACCACATAATCACACGTATCATTACCGGGATGTGAGGCTTGAGAGGCCACGTTCATACTATCCACAAAGCCACGCTTTGCTTTTCATAAAGACATGCTTTGCCTTTCTCATAACAGGTTCCATTTTGAAATCCACAATGTCATTCCATAATCATACAACTGATTTCTACAAACATATAACTCCTAAGCTCATACGATTCAGGAAATGGCATTAAGCTAGGAGAAATTGCCTTCCCGCCACTAAGCAAATAATATGTTGATAGGGATCAGAATGCACTCTCAGACATTCGTCCGTACAAGTTTATTCTGCGACCGACTGAAACCGAAGGTACTCCTGCTACCATATCCTAGGATCAGTAGCGAGAGGTCCTTGCATTATGAAGATTTCAAAAAATGACAGGACCACTGCTATAATAAATATCTCTATATTAGGAGCGACCCAGAGAATGTCAACAAGAAATCCTTTCATTATGAAGATCTTAGGTCTTTAATACAACGAAGATTTAAGAATGTAGAAAACATTTCCATAAATGTAAGGGAAGCCCCTAGGACTCGTGATAGCAATCCCTACATTCTGAAGATCTTCGGTCTTTAATTATCATCTTCTTCAACATGTCCTCACTTCCGTACGTATACATCCGTTCAAAGTGGTTTTCGGATAGGAGTCACCCAAATCCGACACCGGTTTGTCTAAACTAATCATCGATTAAAAAGATGTTAAGTTCATATGTGATTACAATCATCATTCAATTTAATTCACCTTTTTATTCATTCATAAATATCTCAGAGAGACATATTATTTTAAATTATTCCATTTATCTTCTTAACAGTATATGGGATCATTAATCCTCATTTATCAAATCCTTTTGATTAATTAAACCTGTTTGAATCTTAAAATAATTCCAAATCATTTATTTAAATCCCATATTGGGAAACGTTATTGAGTAAAAAGGGTCATGAAAATTATACTAATTCTACTTAATATCAATTTCACATTCAAACTTTACGATCCGTCGAATAACGGTGAAATCGCCTTTTTAATTCTCACGGATAGTATGGATTCTCTCATCAAAATTTAATACCAAGTATAAGAAGATCATTTCTATGCAATCCAAGTTATTTATATTCAGAATATTAATTTTATACTTGGGGAAATTTTGATCCGAGTAAATCAAATTTACTATCCCCTCCGTCGAGCCAGTCCGGGTAACTAGGGAAAGCGGGTAACTGGTTTTTCAAACCCAAACCTAGAGACTACCTCTCTATCACCCATAAAATGGTCAAGTAATTTGATTGACCCTAAATATTTTGACATACATAATTAAATTTTAATTATTTTAGAGTATTTGGCCTTTTCCTTCGATCCATTCCTTCCTCGGTCAGATTTTCTATGATGCTCATAAATGAAACAAATGTATTAGTCATTCCCGCAACTCATTTTTCAACCTCTCAATCATCTTTAAATTACTTAATTATTTCTTTGAAAATGTTCACAAAAGATTTGGGAAAGAATAATTAAATTAAAACCGTTATTTGCAAAAAATATTAAAAAGCACCACGAAAAACTGCTGCAAATAGTGTTTTAAAAGCTATATTTATCAAAATAACTTTTCTACCTTTTTGAAATTCATTTATATAACTCAAATATCTTTTAAAACATTTTAAAACATTTATTAAATTTATTCGATATTTTCGAAGAATTTAAAATTATTATTTTAAAGGAATCCCCTTTATGGATTCCGAACTACAAAACCATAATTATTTTGAAAACTTAATATGCATAGATTTGAAAATATATAAGATAGAATCTTGATTTCATTTCTTTATTCAAAATATATGGATATAATAGTTCGGAAAATTCTTATCTCGAAGAATTCCAAGCTACATTCCGCTCTATATGTTCAGTTAACTTTTTCAACACGAAATCACGAATTAACATTACGCGACGCATCTTATTTTGACTTAGTTTTCATAATCTTTCAAAACTTCTCCAAATTGAGTTTTATTATTTAACCATTTCAATTATGGTTTTCTTTTCACCATTCATCAAATAAGTTATCAACCATCTTAGCATCCATATAATCAATCAAGTAATCATCCAAGCATTTAAATTTATAATTTAAACATTCATATAATTATTTTCTAAATCGTGTACTTACCATTTTTCAAATTAAAACTTCCTACCAACATTCAAACAATCAACACTTCACTAATATCATCCCCTAAATAAATTCATCTCTTTATCCAAGTGATCGGCCACCCCCTCCTCTTTGCTTTTTCTCTCGGTCTTAGCTCCTATTCACCACGCTTGCTCACTTCCAAGACCTTTAAATTCCCATGGACAAGACTTGGGAAGGAGGAAGATAAGTAATGATGCTACGACGTTGAGTTCTCAAAATTTAGACCTGAAAGTTGTAGCCACTGGAATTCTACAGGATTTGAAAAAAAACTACTTCATTTGGACCAGCTTTGGAGAACTTATGTTCGAATGAAATAGGGTTATTCTCGGCCTTTAAAAATGGGCTCGAGAATGTACTTGAAAGAATGTAGTTTTGAGTATAGCTAAGCTTAGATTGGGAAGAAGTGGTCAACTAGAAAGTTGTAGCCACTGAAATTATAAATGGTTTGAAAAAAGAATTGCACAATTAGATTCGGTTTTAAGGAGATATGGGGGAATGAGGAAGTGGGAAATGTGTGGTTATTTATAGGGAAAGAAGAGAGAAAATATCTAAGCACTTACATCACCCCCTTCATCACTTCCACATGCTCCATGTAACATCCCTAATTTTTGATAACATTATTCAAAAGATTTAATTAGATAAATTAAATAGGATAATGATGATAATGTGATTGAGATTTGAATAAATTGTATAATGGGTCGTGCTTAATAATAAAGATTTAATGGGCTTTAAACTGGTTTATAAGATAATTAAATAATACATGGGCATATTAGCAATTTAGCCAGTCTATTATATATGGCTATAACTTCTCATTTTTGTCCATTCACGTTTCATTTCTCACAATCACAAATGCAAATCTAAAACTAAAACCAACGCTGGCCATTATTAAGGAAGAAAGGAAGAAATTTATCTAAAGCTATGGATATAAATCTAGGGAGATTAATCAACAACAAATCTCAAATTTCTTATCAAGTTTAAGGTAAATAATAATCTCATACCATCTCTATTTTTATTCTATGATTATAGGGTTTCAGATTTATGATTTAAATTCGTTTTTGTGATAAAATGGATGATGATGTGCTTGAGTTATATTATATTGATTTATTTTAGTTCTTACGCATATTAATTTACATGGTTTGATGTAAAGTCGAGAATCTATGATTTCAGATTGCCATGGAAATTTTTTTATGTTAAGTGAAACATGATTTTGGAGTTGGGTTTTAATTTTCAAAATTTTCCAAGCTATTAAAATTATATAATGAATTTTTGATGAAAAATATGATATAATTGGGTTTAAAATTTATTTTAAGAATTTCAAGAAGAAATTGGGTCAAAATTTTTAATATGTTTGATTACATGATGAAATTGAATTTCTTAATTTTTGGGGACTTTTTACTGATTATTTACTAGGGAAAATAAATTATTTTAAAAAAAGAACTTTTTTGAAATAATTGGTTTTAGTATATGGAAGGGCTTAAACGTTACGTTTTACTGGTTTTTGATCTGATGTAAATGCGGCAGTTTTAAAGGTAAAATATTTGAAAAGTTTTATGGCAACCAATCAGTATTTTACAAATAGTCAAGTTGTTATAAAGTAATTACTAAAAGTTGCAACAATTCAGAAAAAAGTGTTACGCCTTAGATAGTAAGTATCTTTTGACTCCTTGGATTCTTCCTCGTTCCACTCAAAACCAACATAGTTGAAACCACTATTGTCGAGGCCAACACACAAGATATCACTTAGATGGTACACAGTGGGTTATAAGGAGGGCGGAAGCCTTGGTGTCGAAAGGTTAGTTTTCGATGGAATCGAAACCCTGCTTTGTTTTCATAAGTTAAAGTCTTGTCTTGTTTTACGTAAAGCTTTCGACATAGTCGAAACATATGCTTTCGAAAGGGTTTTATAATTATCTTTAGAAGGAGGTTGTCATATTATATTAAGGTATCAGCTTTCAAAGTGGTACCTTTTTCCTTAACCAAGAGCTTTCGAAAGGGAAGGTTCCGACCCAGTCGAAACCTGGTAGCTAAGCTTCCTTTCGACTGTGATGCTTTCTAAAGGCTATCTATGTTTTAACCAAATTTAGCCACTTCGTAATTACTTTCGAAGAGCTTGAGGGTGTCGAAGGTGATGGAGTCGAAAGGGGGTTTTGACTCTGTCCTTCGAATTTTTTATTTTTAAGGTCTTTGCTTTCAAACTAGATGGTTCTGACACCGTCAACTTTTTCCCCAAATTTATTTTTGTTGTTGTCAAAAGAGTACTTTTGAATATAAACATTTTTACTTAAATGATTTTTAAAGAGTAAACCCAATGCTTTCGAAAGGGTATTCCGTTTGTTTAGAAGCTTTGTTTTAAAGTGTAACGACCCAAAAATTTTAGTGATTTTTTTATTTAATTAATTGAAATTTTAAAAATTTTAAAACAATAAAATTTGCAAATAAAAATTTGTTATTTAGAATACGTCTATTTAAACATAGAACTGGTAAATTTTCATCTGATAATATTGAAGTTTATTTCCTTGTGAAATTTTATTTCAATTTAAGTCAGTTAATAAAAGTTGAATTTATATTCTGAAACCTAAATATGTCAACATGAGAAAATTTATTTAGAACACTCTGAAGCAGACCGTGAAATCCGTTTCGCGAAATTCGGATGTTTCTAGCTTCGTTTGGATTTTTCCGTACGGAAAAGCAATGTATATCGGTATCGATTATCGACTTTTGATAGAATGATCGCACCATTGGTATCTGTATACCATTTTAATCATCTCGTCGTGCTGATCCCTGCGGTATATTTATTTCTGTATTTTGAGGTCCGGTTCATAGCGGAATCCGCGAAACCGGTAACCGTATCGGTACAGAACCGTGACTTTTTGTTTTCCTTTGCGTTTCAAACTTAGAAACTTGCTGTTTCAAAAAAAATTAATTGATACAATAATTTTTCCAGAATCAAAGCATTGGACCATTGCTTTTTCATTATTTTCCCTATGTCTTGTAGGCGACTGTTCACCATTTGGAACAAAATTTTCGGTTTCAACATTTAATAGTGGCTCGTCGGATCTCCTTCAATTTTCTTTTCTTTTCTTCCAAATGACAGCCACTATATATATTATCTTCTTTCCTTCATCCTCCTTGCCTTTTTATTCACCACCACATCATCCACCTCCAACAAGTTCCGCTCCCTCCGCACCTTTACAACCTCCGCCACTGCCTCCACCTGAAGCCTGATAGCGTGTTACCCCGCACACGACTCCTTCCCTAGCCCGCGGCTTCTACCTCCTACCACCTCATCGTGAGCGCAGCCGAGCATCGCCTCAACCCACCTTTCCTCCTCCAGCTGATCGAGTTTGCCTCGCCTCTTGGCCTTATCCATTCTCCTCCCCTGTCGTCGCAAGTTCCGTCGCCACCTCTCATCGTCACGTGTTGGGCCGACAACCTCTCTTCTCTCCCTGTCCGCTCGGCCTCCATCCACGGCTTGACCTTCCATCATTTCAGCCGTATCATATAGGTTAGCAATATAATGAAATTTTTTAGTTATATTATATATTTAATAAATATATGCAGAATATGTTCTGGTTGTATCTTCTTTTTTTAGTTGTTTTGTTCCGAGCCTCCTTCACATCTGGTCTATATCAGTAATACGTAATTACGTTAGAGGTATACTTACTGCTTATATATGTATATAAAAGTTTACAAAATTGCATACCGGTCATATATGGGACAGTGGATCTTGTATCTAGTTCTGGAAAGATGCTTATATATAAACATACTTTTATTTTTATTCGTTTATATATACGTGTTTAATTATATAATTTAGTCTATATAAGAATTTATAAATCCTTGTCACTGTTAGTATTATACCTATTAGTTATACATATAGTATAATATATTGTGTATAATTTATAATAGAGTAGGTGTGCATATGCTAGTTATAAAGTATGTTTACTACGATAGTTTATATTTATTCGTGGGTTGAGTTTTGTGAATTGCATGTTTATATAGGGGTGTAGTATTTAAGATTCGTAGTCAATTCTAATTTCAATTTGAGTTCTGATTATATATATTTTATAAGCGGTAATGTATATGAGAAGTGGCAGTTTATAATAAGTTATATATATATAGAAGTATATTTTTTATGCTATTTATATGTAATGGTTTTCAAAAGGTTTACTTTATATATATATATAAATGATATGGAAATGTTATTTAGATGTGTTTTAAATAAATAGTCTGCTGCTTTATATTTTCTATATATAAGTCTATTTGTTTGCATATACTATTCAGTTCCGTTTATAAAAGATATTTTTATATATCTAAGTTGTAGATATGTAATTGTGACAGCCTGTGCACCACTTTGTTAGTTCTGTTCATATTTCTTTATATAAAAAAAGAAAAATCTGGTTGTATATTAAAGTTATATAAGTTGTTGTATATATAAGTTATATAGTTTTCTAAGTTTGTATAAAATGAATTTGTTTAGTGATTTTCTGTATATATATATATATATATATATATATATATATATATTAGGTTATATGTATCTGTTAAGTTTTAATGCGTTGATTAAAAATTCATTATTTATATATGTTTGACTTTAATATATGAGTTTTGTTTAAAACAATGATTCTATTTGGATAATTGGTTTTGAGATACACATATATTATATAGATTTTTAATATGTATTCTAGATTGATTTCTTTTGTTTTAAGAAGAAAATATATATTACAAAGTCTTTTCAGTCCATATTAAGCAGATTCTGATTTATTCCATCAATTTTCATATATCGGCTTTGTCCATCTAATTCGTGCCAATCTAGCTTTGTTTGAAATTCGTGCTTGGATTTGTAACTCATCTCATTCTCGTTCTTCTCTAGCCTCGAAAGGTGAGCAATCACTCACGATTAACGTTCTTGTATTTATTAAATTTGGTTTTAATTGAAACGATAATTGAAATATGCCGCTGTAGTTATTTAATTTGTTATATATGCTATTATCTGTAGCTGTTCACCTGTGGAATATGACACCATATCCGGCTGTTTATATTATATTGTTATAGATGTATATGTTGTTATATTATTATCATATCTGTTATCATTCTGCAAGTTCCCCGTTAGTATAGAATTCACTATGGGTCGAAATGGTACAAATCCGAATGGTCTGTAGAATAGGAGAAAATCGTTATGGGTTGAAATGATAGACCCATGCGATTTTCATTTGAATTGAATTTGGGATTGCGGGTTGAAATGAGATATGCCCGTATATTTTACGGATTGAAATGATAAATATCCATATCATTTGACCACAGATAGAAAATTTTATACAAACACCGTTGGTCTATATATAAATATTTTGAAAATGATTTCTATGGTTTTGAAAGGGAATATATATGGTTTATTTAATATTGAAATATTTTATATAAATATGGTTAAATATAAAGTCGACTCAATAATAAACTTAAATTTAATAAAGTTCGACTTAATTATTATAATATGTTAAGGATTATATTTTAAATAGATTTTTAGTGACTTGTATAAATTAAGGAAGATAAAGTTGAATGGATCAAAATTACATTTAATTAAGAGATTTACTTAATTAAATCATTTTGCAGCTATTGAATTTGAAACTTTAAAAATATGATCTTATAACTTGATTTTGATTTAAGTAATTTAATGGATATTTCACGTCCAAAGAAATTGAAGGTATTATATATAGAGAATGTAATTTAGGGTCATATAAACAATACTATATTTATTTAGTGAATATTTCAAAACTAAATAGTAGTGAAGTCAAATTAGGCGATAAAAGCAATCATCAAATTTAGTCTTTGAAATGTTGAATATTTAAAGCTTTGAAATATATTGACTTTGAATTACACTGAAATTTAAATGGTTTAATTGGGGTTCAAAGCTGTATTTGAAATCGATAAATTTGAATTTTTTAGTCGGAAACTAAATCGAATGGAAATTGATAAATTGAGATTGAATTAGATTTGAATGGGAAGGTCGAGTGAATTTGAAGCAATTTGTGAAGTTTGAGGAAATTACAAATACTTTACTTTATAAATTATTTAATGTATGTATACTATTTTGGGGAATAGATATATTTGAAATGAAAATCATATTTTGGTTTTGAAATATAAATTAATTTAAAATGACCACGGTGTTATAGTGTAAATTTATACATTGTAGAAAGTTCCACGGATCCTTAAAGGATGGTTATCCCAAACATCCTTTAAGTTACTAGTATTTCAGTTGATATTTCTCTTGAGTTGGATTTATTGATATAAGAATTTTAATACTGACTCGAGTGTTTTGTGTTTTGCTTTACGATCGGGTCAGACTAAGTAATTTAGCATTTGAGGCTCACCTTTGGAGTTTGGAGCTTCGCTTGGGGATCCAACTATCGATTCAGCCTTCATCTTTTCCAGTTGATTTGTTCTGAGAGGTCATCTGTTTATACTGGAGACTTCACTGTATTTGAGATACTCTATTGTATTTTATTTCTAACTCTGATGTTTATATAGTAGCTTCATGAACTACTATTTATCTATTCCGCTGCATTATTGTTATATTACTCTGTGTCTGTGATTCTGTGATTGATTTATTTACTTATACGTTGATTTTTACCAAATTTAAATTAACAATCTGATATTTTGAGCAATTCAAGTCCGGCATGTGTGGAAGCGAATGGTTGAATATATCGGGTCGTTACAGTTGGTATCAGAGCTTTGGATCTAGGCAAACTTAGCATATATAGTAAATTTATTTACGAAATCAATTTCTTTCGAGCCTATCTTCGAATCCGAATTCTAATTGATTAGAGTTCCTCTAGTTTGAAATCTCTATCTTTGTTCTGAAATTCGTTCTTGCCTCTCCCTATTTATATTCTTATATAAGTATATCCATCTTCTATTTTGAATTTTTATTATCTTATCTTCTTTCGAGTCCTTTCCCTTTGTTTTCAAACTCCCTTTGATTAAGTTTCCCCTTAAATTTTGAACTTCTATCTTGTTTGATTTTGGACCCATTAAATGATAGGAAACTATTTTGTAAATGGCAAAATCGAAAGAGCAGAAAGCAGCCCATCGAGCACGAAGAGCACTAGCCCGTAAGGAACGGGAGGTAGGAATCGAGAAGCAAGAGAGGCTGTAGGGAGAAAGGGAAGAACCTGGTCCTTATGACCATGTCATTTGTTATCGGTGTCAGGAAAAGGTACATTATGCAGCCATGTACGGAAAGAGAAATAAAGGAAAGAAGACGGAGGGCAAACGCTTTCGATCCGAGATTTTCCACTTTAAGTGTCGTGAGAAGGGATACTTCCCAAGTCGTTGCCTGAAGGTGAAGAAGGTGAAATCGGCATTCATTACATCAATCGACCAGTCAACCACTTACTACCATTGTAGGCAGACTGGACATATAGCCAGAGATTGTTTTGAGAGACAACGCAGAAGGCAAGTTGTGTTGCGTCCTGCTCGAGCTGCTACCTTCCCAAAGTTCATTAGGGAAGATTGGAGAGTACTGTACTCATGCAAGAAATGTAATAGTTGGGGGCACCTTGATGTGGATTGTACCGGACATGTTGAAGCACCACCCGAAAGAATTAATACCGATGCATTGTTCTTATAGAAGTAAGGATCAGTGGAATCTGTTTGTTATCAGTAGTATATGTTAAGTTGTATTAAGTGAACTCTATCATATCCTTTACCTAGTAGAAGTCGATGTGTCAAAGTTAAGATATATAATTATGCTTTAGCATTTCGCTTGATGAGAATTTGTGATTTTCCACTAATGAAAGAATTTCCTTTAAATTGATATAGGTTAATATAAATCGAAATCTTGGTTAAGGTTCTCATTGAGTAGGATCCCTTTGAATTTGACTTCGACATTTATCTCGTTCCGTGATTCATTCTAGAATCATCCTTTGAAAATCGTGTTTGGTTGTATTTTAGAAATTGTTTTATATATAGAAATTATTATTTTGATAAGAATGATTATGTTCTATATAAAGGCGAGAATGTTTTCGATAAGGATTATACACCTTTTAAAAAACAAGAATTTGAAGTTCAGAAGGATTTGAAAATTTTAAAATTTTATAAGTAATTTGATTTATCTAAAAATGATTTATAACTGAAGGATTTTAAATTGGAAATTCGAGGAGTTGAAATCCGGTGTTTCGAAATTGGTTTAAAATATTGAAAATATACAATAATACGATTTAACAAGCATTTTCCGAATAGGAAACGTTTCAAATGACTTCAAATGAGTTTCAATGATTTCAAAGAAATTTCTAAGAAGTTTTCAAGAGAATAGAAGTCCAAAACTCACTTACGTTCGCTGGAAAATAATTTCAGTGATGAGTGCACGCATCATCGACATTGATTTTCGAGTTTCAGAGTGGGGGAGAGGCCACTTTAGTAGCTTTTCCATGCGAGTGATTTTGTGAAACCAATTTTGATTTCAAATTCCAAAGGATGATTTGATTTTCGAAAGATATATGTATAACTATTTGAAGTGAACCGATGTTCAGTCCTCGAGTTTCGGATTTGTTTTTGTATGACCCTATATATATTGAAATCGAGAACCGTGCTTACTAAATACTTTATTTGGGAGTTATCAAACTTACATAAAATTGATTTGTATAAGTATGAAGTTCATTTGAAAACTATTGATTTGGAAAGGTACTCAATTTGAAAAGTGAAATCTTATATAATCGATGCCTATAAGTGTGATTTGATATACTATTGATTTTGGAAAGTATTCGATTTGAAAATAAAATCTTATATACAATGGACTTTATATAAGTATGATATTTGAAAATTTGGTTTTAAAAGGGTACTATAGGATACATATTTTCGAAGTAAAGATATGGAAAGTGCCTTCTGCTTGATATCCGCTTTGTGGCCACATTGTGGATTCACTCTACCGATATTATTCTCTTTGATTTGGTTTCTGGAATGTGATACTCGAGTGTCCTTCCATGGCGTTACCCATGGTCGTTTTGTTGTGGTAGCATAATCCGTAAGGCGGAGATTGCTTAAAGGGTATGGATGTTTCTTGAGGGATCCAAGCGTAACCATTATGTATAAGCGTCTACTGGTTTTGTTGTCGTGGCGTAATCCGCAAGGCAGAGAGTGCTTAAAGGGTATCGATGTTTCCTGGGGGATTCAGGCGTAACCATTGTGTATCTGCGGTCCACGGGTTTTGGTTATCATGGCGAAATTCGCAAGGCAGTGATTGCTTAAAGGTACGGATGTTTCATGAGGGATCCAGGCGTAACCATTGTGTATATGTGATCCATGATTTGGTCGATTCGTTTGGATTGTATTTTCCATATCAGTTTTGAAGGTTTTTCAAGTATTTTCACTAGGTGTTGAAACATGTCTACTAAGTACTTGAAGAATTCTAGTTTTGCGCCTGATCAACGCATGGCCAGAGTCTGCAAGAACGAGGATAAACTTGTTGAAACATTGAGTTATAAAAGTATTTTCTAAAGGAAAATTTGTTAGGTATAAAAGTATTTTATTATAAAGGAATTTTATTATAAAAGTATTTCCAACAAAGAAATTCTTTATTGATATTTGAAATTAAAATTCTTATGGTTCTAAATTAATTATTCGTGCCTGATACTATTCTTTTGGATCTACCTTATCTGCTCAGCTTTATTTGTTCACTTATATTCTGTTTTTCTGAATCGACCTTCTTTTCCTTGTTGACTATATCCTTTTTAAATATTGTTTGTTTATATACTACATGGTTTAATAGAAAATTATTAGTGTTCTAAATATTTTAGAAAATACAACATAATTAAAGAAAATGATTATTGATTTATTAATAATGTTTGAAAAGTATCTTGAGATAAATTAATAAATTTTGAATTATGGGTTTAATGTTTTCGAATAGCTTCTTTGTAAATATAAGTAATGATGTAAATAATTGTTTCCAAATAGTTTACATATATTTATAAAGGTGTTATTTAAACATACAAATGACATTTATAAAGGAAGCAAGAAATTTTACAAATGATTTTTGAAAAGTACTAAAGTATTGAAGATAATTGATTTGCAAATAAAGTGTTCAAATGAATATTTAAAGTAAAATTTTATAAGTTTCTCTGAATATACGATTTAAAAATATTATATAAATGGGAATATTTTGATTTGCAATGTTTATAAATGACCATTTATGGATATAATAAACGGGTTTAACCAAATTTTTGAATATTAATTAACTTAAATCGAAATTTATATAGTTTCAAGTTAATTATTTAATCTTGACTTTCAATCTACTTTTATCTCTGCTTATTCTATTCTCCTACCTCCTTCCTTTTCGGAGACAAAAAGTTTTGAGTGGGGGAGAGTGTAACGACCCAAAATTTTTAGTGATTTTTTTATTTAATTAATTGAAATTTTGGAAAATTTTTAAATAAAAATTTGTTATTTGGAATATATCTATTTAAACGTAGCAACTGATAAATTTTCATCTGATAATATTGAAGTTTATTTCCTTGTGAAATTTTATTTCCATTTAAATCAGTCAATAACAATTGAATTTAAAAGTATTTCGAAACCTAAATATGTCAACATGATAAAATTTATTTAGAACACTCTGAAGCAGACTGTGAAAATCGTTTCACAAAATTCGGATGTTTCTAATTCCGTTTGGATTTTTCCGTACGGAATATCAATGTATATCAATACCAATTATCGACTTTCGATAGGAAGATCGTACCACTGATATCTGTATACCGTTTTGATCATCTCGTCGTGCTGATCCCTACGGTATATTTATTTCTGTATTTTGAGATCTGGTTTACAGCGGAATCCACGAAACCGGTTACCGTATCGGGACGGAACCATGACCTTTTGTTTTCCTTTGCGTTTCAAACTTGGAAACTTGCTGCCCAAAGAAAATTAATTGATATAATAATTTTTCCAGGACCAAAGCATTGGACCTTTGTTCTTTCATTATTTTCCCTATGTCTTGTAGGTGACTGTTCACCATTTGAAACAAAATTTTCGATTTCAGCATCTAATAGTGGCTCGTCGGATCTCCTTCATTTTTCTTTTCTTCTCTTCCAAACGACAGCCACTATGTATATTTTATTCTTTCCTTCGTCCTCCTTTCCTTTTTCTTCACCACCACATCATCCACCTCCAACAAGTTATGCTCCCTCTGCACCTTTACAACCTCCGCCACTGCCTCCACCTGAAACCTGATAGCATGTCACCCCGCACACGACTCCTCCCCTAGCCCGCGGCTTCCACCTCCTGCCACCTCATCGTGAGCGCAGCCGAGCATCGCCGCAACCCACCTTTCCTCCTCCAGCCGATCGAGTTTGCCTCGCCTCTTGGCCTTATCCATTCTCTTCCACTGTCGCCGCAAGTTCCATCGCCACCTCCCATCGCATCACATGTCGGCCACTTCACCTCTCTTCTCTCCCCACCTACTCGGCCTCCATCCAAAGCTTGACCTTCCATCATTTCAGCCGTATCATATAGGTTAGTAATATAATGAAAATTGTTAGTTATATTATATATTTATTATATATATGCAGAATATGTTCTGGTTGTATCTTCTTTTTTTAGTTGTTTTGTTCCGAGCCTCCTTCACATCTAGTCTATATCAGTAATATATAACTACGTTAGAGATATACTTACTGCTTATATATATAAAATTTTACAAAATTGCACACCGGTCATATATGGGATAGTGGATCTTCTATCTAGTTCTGGAAAGATGCTTATATATAAATGTACTTTTATTTTTATCGTTTATATATACGTGCTTAATTATATATTTCAGTCTATATAAGAATATATAAATCCTTGTCACTGTTAGTATTATACATATTAGTTATACATATGGTATAATATATTGTGTATAATTTATAATAGAGTAGGTGTGCATATGCTAGTTATGAAGTATGTTTACTAATGGAAGTTTATATTTATTCGTGGGTTGAGTTTCGTGAATTGCATGTTTATATAAGGGTGTGGTATTTGAGATTTGTAGTCAATTCTAATTTCAATTTGAGTTCTGATTATATATATTTTATAAGTGGTAATGTATATGAGAAGTGGCAGTTTACAATTACTTATATATATAGAAGTATATTTTTTTATGCTGTTTATATGTAGTGGTTTTGAAAAGGTTTACTTTATATATATAAATGATATGGAAATGTTATTTAGATGTGTTTTAAATTGAATAGTCTACTGCTTTATATTTTCTATATATAAATCTACTTGTTTGCGTATACTATTCAGTTTTGTTTATAAAAGATATTTATATATATCTAAGCTGTAGGTATGTACTTGTGACAGCCTGTGCACCATTTGTTAGTTCTGTTCATATTTTTTTATATAAAAAAAAAGAAAAACCGGGTTGTATATTAAAGTTATATAAGTTGTTGTATATAAGTTATATAGTTTGGTAAGTTTGTATAAAATGAATTTGTTTAGTGATTTTCTATACTCACACACATTAGTTTATATATATCTGTTAAGTTTTAATGCATTGATTAAAAATTCATTATTTATATATGTTTGACTTTAATATATGAGTTTTGTTTAAAACAATGATTCTATTTTGATAATTCATTTTGAAATACACATATATTATACAGATTTTTAATATGTATTCTAGATTGACTTCTTTTGTTTTAAGAAGAATATATATATATATATATATTACATAGTCACTTCAGTCCAAATTAAGCAGATTCTGATTTATTCCATCAGGTTTCATATATCAGCTTTGTCCATCTAATTTGTGCCAATCTAGATTTGTTTGGAATTCGTGCTTGGATTTGTAATTCATCTCATTCTGGTTCTTCTCTAGCCTCGAAAGGTGAGCAAGCACTCACGATTAACGTTCTTGTATTTATTGAATTTGATTTCAATTGAAACGACAATTGAAATATGCTACTGTAGTTATTTAATTTGTTATATATGCTATTATCCGTAACTATTCACCTGTGGGATATGACACCATATCCGGTTGTTTATGTTATATTGTTATAGATGATATATGCTATTATATTATTATCATATCTGTTTTCACTCTGCAAGTTCCCCGTTAATATAGACTTCATTATGGGTTGAAATGATACATACCCGCACGGTCTGTAGAATAGGAGAAAATCGTTATGGGTTGAAATGATCGGCCCAAGCGATTTTCATTTGAATTGAATTTTGGATTGCGGGTTGAAATGAGATATACCCGTATATTTTACAGATTGAAATGATAAATATCAGTATCATTTGACCATAGATATAAAATTTTATACAGACACCATTGGTCTATATATAAATATTTTGAAAATGATTTCTATGGGTTTGAAACGGAATATACATGGTTTATTTAATATTTAAATATTTTATATAAATATGGTAAATATAAAGTAGACTCAATAATAAACTTAAATTTGATAAAGTTTGACTTAATTAATATAATTTGTTAAGGATTGTATTTTAAATAGATTTTCAATGACTTGTATAAATTAAGGAAGACACAACTAACTACATCTGATGGTGAATAAATGTCTTTTGCAATTAGTGGGTCAAAGAGGACATACTCCCTTGATTCATAATTTACATATATTTTTTTGTTTCATTAATAGTGATAGCTATCATATGCTAAGTTTGTCCTTTACTGTTAATTATATATAGTTAATTCCTAAGCTACTTTTAGTAATGATTGTTGTCTGTAATTAATGGGAGAATAATATAATTCTCTAGTTTCAGTGGTACATAAGTACACTAGACGATCTAGTGTAGTGTCATATGCATGTGTCAGCTTCTGTTTATGGAGTCCTTGTTTATTTACCTAGCAAATATAAGCTCATTAATGCGGTAGCCTAAAATTTTCCTTAGATGGAGGAATAGTTTGAGATATGATGTTTTTTCAGTCCCTATATAGATCTGTGTCTCTTGTGTGAATTAAATTATTTTTTGCTATGGCATGTACCTGTCAGGTCATCTGTAGTACCTAATAATTTAAGAGGAAAAATGGAAGCTCATTTCTGTTCCATGGCTAGACATAGCTAAGTTATATGCTGCAAAACGTGCTTGTTTTGTAGAATAAACAAATTATTGTCCCTCCAAACAATCTTATACCAAAAAAGAAAATACCTAGCCAAACACCCTTGGAGATCCACATGCTGTATTTGATTTCTTAAGTGTTACCCCTTCTATATTTCATGGTTGAAATGGCTCCGAGATGCCTACTTGAATTGTAACTGATATGCATGTAGATTGAAATGATAAATATCAGTATCATTTGACCATAGATATAAAATTTTATGCAGACACCATTGGTCTATATATAAATATTTTGAAAATGATTTCTATGGGTTTGAAAGGGAATATACATGGTTTGTTTAATATTTAAATATTTTATATAAATATGGTAAATATAAAGTAGACTCGATAATAAACTTAAATTTGATAAAGTTCGACTTAATTAATATAATTTGTTAAGGATTGTATTTTAAATAGATTTTCAATGACTTGTATAAATTAAGGACGATAAAGTTGAATCGATAAAAATTGCATTTAATTAAGAGATTTACTTAATTAAATCGTTTTGCAGCTATTGAATTTGAAACTTTAAAATATGATCTTATAACTTGATTTTGATTTAAGTAATTTAATGGATATTTCACGTCTAAAGAAATCAAAGGTAATATATATAGAGAATGTAATTTAAAGTCATATAAACAATACTGAATTTATTAACTGAATATTTCAAAATTAAATAGTAGTGAAGTCAAATTAGGAGATAAATGCAATTATCAAATTTAGTCTTTGAAATGTTGAATATTTAAAGCTTCGAAATATATTGACTTTGAATCAAATTGAAATTCAAGTGGTTTAATTGGGGTTCAAAGCTGTATTTGAAATCGATAAATTTGAATTTGTTTAGTCAGAAACTGAATCGAACGGAAATTGATAAATTGAGATTGAATTAGATTTGAATGGAAAGGTCGAGTGAATTTAAAGCAATTTGTGAAGTTTGAGGAAATTACAAATACTTTACTTTATAAATTATTTAATGTATATAAATATTTTGGGAAATAGATGTATTTGGAATGAAAACGATATTTTGGTTTTGAAATATAAATTAATTTGAAATGACCACGATGTTATAGTGTATATTCCTACATTGTAGATAGTTCCATGGATCCCTAAAGGATGGTTATCCCAAGCATCCTTAAGTTACTTGTATTTCGATTGATATTTCTCTTGAGTTGGATTTATTGACATACGAATGTTAATCCTAACTCGAGTGTTTTGTGTTTTGCTTTACTCTCGGGTCAAAATGAGTAATTCAGTATTTGAGACTCACATTTGGAGTTTGGAGCTTCGCTTGGGGATCCAACTATCGATTCAGCCTTCTGCTTTTGCATTTGATTTGTTCAGAGAGGTCATCCGTTTGGACTAGATCCGTTTGTACTAGAGACTTCACTGTATTTGAGATATTCTATTGTATTTTATTTCTAACTCTGGTGTTTGTATAGTAGCTTCATGGACTATTATTTATCTATTCCGCTGCATTATTGTTATATTACTCTGTGTCTGTGATTCTGTGATTGATTTATTTACTATATACGTTGACTTTTTCCAAATTTAAATTAACATTCTGATATTTTGAGCAATTCAAGTCTGGCATGTGCGGATGCGAATGGCTGAAAATACAAGGTCATTACATAAGGTATCTTTGGTTTCGATAGGTATATACTTAGAGTTTTGAAAAGAGGTTTTCTAGGCTTTCGAAGGAGGTGATCTAGTGGTTTCGAAAGTGATGTTTTATAATTTCAAAATAGTTAACCCATTCTCATTCTTAAAGGAAAAACCATGGCATAAATAAAGACTTTGGAAATATTATTCACATTTTTATTAAAAAATAACTATATATTAGGGAAAGGGCAGAATAACCTGTTAGGTTGACCCAGTACTGAATGTAACTTAACAGAAGTTAAAATTTTAATTAAAGATATTGGCAGGGGACAATAGGTTTATAGTAAGCCTATGAAAACTGTATGATATTGGCAGGGACCAATAGGTTCATAGTCAGCCCGTGAAAACTATGATTTGTTACTGGCAGGGACCAATAGGTTCATAGTAACCTATGAAAACTATATCCGGATGAAGATATTGACAGGCAATTAACAGGTTCCTAGTTAGCCTATGAAAACTAGGATAAGAAATAAGATATTGAAGTTACCAATAGGTTCTTAGTGATCCCATGAAAACTAAGTAATTGAACAGATAGTCCTTAACATTTAATAGGTTAATAGTAACCCTAGAAACTATAATTGAGACCGCTAGTCAGAATGAATGGGAACGGGTAATCCAAAATTGATTTATTTATTTTGCAGATCATCATAATGTTTTGAAATACTATGTTTAACCATAATGGATGCAGGAGCATAGTATATGATTTTATAAATGTTTTAGGATACCAGTAAGGAAAAAAACCGTTCCGCTTAGCGGCGTGGTCTCACTAGATATCTAAATGGTTTGAGATGGTAAATTATTATTCATACCAGGCTTTATATGTGACTCGAAGTTTTAGTTTTCCTTACAAACTCTTGGGAACTAAATTCATTTTGAGTATGTTGAGAGTTAAGGTTTTTAGGTGTTCTTTCAGATGAATAAAGCTTCCGAGGACCTGCAGGAGGCAAGCTTGTTATTGGAGTTGTTTTATTTCCACCGTGTATTTGTTTGTAAAGGCAAATTGTTTTCTTGCCTATCTATATACTCTGATCTACCAAGGGGGCATCATCGTATGTTGCTCTTGGCGTATTTTACAATAATTATATGTTATCAGAACATGGTCCGCGAATTGGGATTATGTTATCAATTTGGAATATTTTGAAATAGAATGTGGAATTTGTTTATGTTTAGAATTTTTTTCCATATTCTTGTAATTCTATGTATCAATGTATCTATTATCGCCGTGTTTGTCATCTAGGATTAATAACTATAGATGACTGCAACATCCGTAACCGTTAGCCCTGAGCCTCCAAATAAGGGGATGTTACACTCCATCTCCATCACCACATGGCTCTATTTCCATCCATCATTTATGGATCCAACATCCACCATCATCACCCCCTATGTGCGTGTTCTCAAGTGTGTACTTTGATGTAAGATGGTTGACTTAACGAAAGCTTAAGGGTTAAGCTTTTAAAATATCTTAGATTTTTCCTATATATGTTTACATATATAAACATGTATTTTTATTTGTATGTATATAAGTGTTATTGTGTGCGACATGTGTATATATGTTTATGTATGTGCACACAAGAACTAATAACTTTTAACGACTTCGAACAACTTCCATTCGTTAAACGTTGAAAATCGAAAAACCGATTCCTGGTCAGATTTTCACTTATTAATTTATGTACATATATTTGTAAACAAAATTTGAAAACTAATTTCTTACCATTATTGATAAATTAAAATGTTCTTATTTTAATTATAAAATCATATTGATCAACATTAATAATTACTTAAATTTTTTTGTATTATACCGATAAAGCGATAACAATTTTCCTTATATTTTCAATTCAAATATATACCTTTATAAAACTATTACAAATGATTTATTATCACTTTATAACTATTTAAAATGAATTATTATCATTTAAAACAATTATTATAATAATTAAAATAATTATTAAATCATTCATTCTCAATTTAAAACCTTAAATAATTATTAAATATAGTGGTATCACTAATGACGTCATAAATACTTTAAATTTCCAAAAATGAAATAGATTTTTTTTCATATTCTTGTTCAATTTTAAAAATAAGTGTATGTATCCAGCTCCATGTGCGATGTTTTACGATTATAGAGCTGTTTATCGATAAAATAGTTCTCGGTCATTTCATCGATATTCTTCCCATGTATATAGTTTGTAAATACTTATTAACATTATTATTTATTATTAAAAACATCATAATCTATGTTAGTAAAGCTTATATTTGAATATTTTTAAAATAAATATACTTTATCAAATCGATAAATTTGCGGGTCGTTGCAGACTTTCCCCCTTAAAAGAATTTCGTCTTTGAAATTACACCAAAACAAAACCCAAAGGTATTTGTCCAAAATATTTACTTTTAAATTTAAACCCGTACGATATATATAGATCATCCATACGCCATATCTGATTCGATCTACTATTCAAATCCACAACTTTTCTTCCAAACTAGTATTGATCCCGTGATCCTCTAATGCGGACTCTAATCAGGCTTCTCGATCAAAAAACTTCGTTTCCCTTACATAACCCTCAAATATGATAGAAAACTTATGTATCCAACCACAAACCTTCTTCAATGTTTGTTGTCAAGAATCGAGTGATAAATCCTCTTTTGGACTGGTTTAAACACCTCAAAGTTCCGTACTTGAAACTTAGATCAAAGCCGTATGACGAAATGATCTGCTTACTATTTATTTTTTCAAATCTTTATGAGAACTTTTTCTAAAACTTTTATCTTTTTTTTTTAAAAAAAATGCTTCTTTATATATAATCACTTTGTATATTTATTTCCAAATATTTTTCATAAAGGAAAACATTTCAATTTAAAGATAATTTACCTTTTATTTTCGAAAATTACAGTCAACTTTTCTCATTATAATATATTCCTTTTTAATCAACCTTGATATTAACCTATCAAATAATAATTCAAATTTATCCTTCAAACTTAAGAAAATTTATATAGATCGAGTAACTCCAAAATAATACCAAGGAGTTGGGTATTTCCAATAGTATGCTATATCCCTTAATAAGAAGGGTAGTACTTAAGACAAGTGTTTACCATCCGAACATATCTCTTGCCAATTATAGGTATTTTGAGCCACTCAAACTAGTTATCATTTGAGTCTTTTCTTACCTTTCAAATTTCTTATTTGAAATTCCTTTTTAAAAAATCCATTAGAGATTGTTTTGTTTATAAATCCCATTTTATGAATCCCTTCATAAAATCATCTTATATTAATTTACTTCCTTTTAGAATTTTATAATTCTTTTCCAAAGTACCCAAAAATTTAGTTTCTCAAAATTTATATAACATATCTTTCGTATCCATCTTTTACTAAATTATTTTATTTGTGTATAATACATTTTTATACTACATGCTTATTTTACTATCTTATACAAATACATTAACCTTACCCCATATTATTATCAAACACCTTATAGTTAAATCGTGAAATCTAATTCACAAGATGCTCGTTCAATCAACAAATGATAATAATTTAATATTATCATTCCCTTAACCATAAACGGACACACACACACACAGAGATATATATATATCTTCCAAAAGATATTCATTTATACTTAAAATATAATCCTTTTAAAAGAGTATGTCGATTTGTCTTGTTTAAGTGTTTAGAAATCCCTATCGATAATGGTGATCAGGCACATCGACCAGAATCTACAAAGCCTCTCAACAAATAAATCAACACAAAACATTTTTATATCAAATAATAAACACACCCCCATTTATATAATACTTTAAATTCATTCTAAGGTGTTACTAACCCTATCTCTAATGAGTCACTCATTCTAAGGTATTAGTAACCCTATCTATAATGAGTTTTACCCTACCAAAGCCTAGGTGTTCACTCAACCTAAGCTCCAATACCAAATGTAAAAACCCTTGCTTCGGCTTTCAAACATCGACAATAATACATCCTTGGTATTCACGTCCCGCAAATCCAAGTGCCGAAGAGGCTGTTCTTTAAGGATAAGAAAGAAACAAAGGCAGAACAAAATCTCATGTGAATGGAATAACATATATTATTTCAACAACAATCTTTACAGTGAAAAAATTGAATGCAATATCAGATTTTGACCTAGATTCAGCCTGGATAGTTGTAACGACCCGATATTTTCAACCATTCGCATCCGCACATGTCAGACTTGAATTGTTCAAAATACCGCGTTTTAAATAAAATTTGGCAAATCTAAAAATATACAGTAAATAAATAATCACAGAATCACAGACACATATATCAGAAAACCCACAGTGGAATTTAAAAATACTTAGTGGTTCATGAAGCCACTATAAATAGTCTCAATCAAATTAAAATTACATAGTCTTAAATCCAAATATAGTTTTAAATCATCAGTAGAACAATCCAAATGTCCACTAGTCTTGATTTCAAAAATTTAGATAAAGAACTGGAAGGGAAGTTTGCCAGCAGCTTGAAAGTGATCTACAGAAATCCTAGCTCCGGGATGAAACTGAACTGCAACTCAGGCTGACCCGAGCGTAAAATAAAACATGAACACTCGAGTCAGGACATACATACTTATACATTGTAAAATAATTTAAGTGTACTGTAATATAGAGCAAATAACTTAAAGGATGCTTGGGACCGCCCATCCTCTAAGGATCCGTTAAACTATTTACTATATAGTATATTGCACTATTACAATAGTGTCTATCTGTAAAATAAACTTACTTTTTAATAGCGTTGAGGGGTTACCCGTATAGCCCTTAACACAAATAATGCCAATAGTTTATACAGTACTGTAATACCTCCTGATCGGGAGGCTACCAGAGGATACTCCATAGGTACGACACAAATAGAAATTCGTACAAGACGCGATAGGGTAGATGACATGGCACAACTAGGCAATGCCAGGGTAGATATACCAATTACGCTTCCGGGTCGGTGGTAATGCGTAGCGCGCAGCTACCACCCACCTCGAGCCACACCCCCAAATAAAATCTAAAGTGGCCACCGAATCAATCCAAAGTCAAAGTATAATATCGAAGGGATGTGTCCGATCAAAGGTGCTACCTTATTAACCCGTCGATCGCTCCTGTTTTAGCCACCTTATGCCAACTCACGGGAGTCGGGTCCACGTATTTACCTTAAAGGAAACGCCACCACCATCCTACTTCATTCTGGAATCTCCACCGCGTACACGGTTGTTAAGTGGTTTTCGGGGTTGGCAGAGAGTATGACAACTTCCGATCCCGGTCTCTTTAACAACCAAACGTTATTATAACATCGCGGTCTTTAAAATAGTTTATACTTTAAAACTAGAAAATAATTATCCATTTCAAAACCCATAAAAACGATATCATTCCCATTTCGAAAACAACTCATTTCGATATTATTTTTATAAAACCCAAATCAATAATATCATTTTTATTTCAAACATATTTCTTTTTCCAAAATCATACTGCTTAAAATTTATAATATCTGGAAACCAAACATTTGGATTATAACTTTCAAAACATAATACTTCGAAATTCATAGCTTTAAAACCATAACTAAAAACTTGAATGGTTTGGATATTCAAAAGTATATAGAATAAAATGGTTTAATTTTAGATTTACTTTGTAAAGTAAAATAATTTCCATGACTTTACAAATATATTTTCTTTAGATAAAGTCTAAACCATACATTTAAATTTCACCTTTAGTTTCCAAAACCACTTCAATTTCAATATATATCAAAATTGAGTATTAATAAATTTCAAAGCTAAAGTTGGAATTTTATTCTTTCAACAAATTCACCGTTCTATTATTTAGTCTTGAACATTTGTATGATAAATCCATAATCATTTATATAAAACTCAAATGTCCTATAACTAAATATTTCCTTCCATTTATTTATACTAGAAATATTCATTTAATTTATCTTGAAATAAAATTTCAGTTATAAATATCGTACCTTTAAAATTTCCAAGCTTTAATAAGTTTTACATCAACTTATGGAGTTAAATTTTTAAATAAGCTCAATTCCAAATAAATTTCAATTTATCTTCCAATCTTAATTGATTTGAATCATTTAAAACTCTATATATACACAAGATCTTAAACCTGTATTTCAACATATAATGTAAATTATCAAACTCCATTTTTTCTAAATTATTCATTTTTATTTAACAGATTATACATAGCTTAAATACAGAATTTTAACTATATATGTATATATAAAATAATATTTATATAATATCAAAATTTAATATTCATTAAACCGTATCCTATCCAAACCAAAGAAATCATTTTCAAAGTAATTATATATATATCGCGGTGCCTGTATATAATTTTCTATCCTATGGTCAAGTGATACAGATATTTATCATTTCAATCCGCAATTTACAAAGAAAACCCGGGTTCTATCATTTCAAACCCGCAATCCCAAGTTAAATAAATCACTAAATAAATGAATGAATGCATAAATAAGTAAGTATCGTTTAGGCCTATCATTTCAGCCTGTAACGATTTCTATTCTACAGGGAACTTGCAGTGTGATTTGCAGTAAATAATAATAAAAATTCTAATTGCAACAATATAACAATAGATAATACAACTGATGATGGGTCAATTAAATAATGGGGTTTTAACATCATAAGTTTATATCACAGGAAGATACAATTAAATAAAATAAATTTACAATTACACTTGTTATCAATCTACATATATATATAGGTATGTTTGTCTGGTGAGAAATACTCACCTTAAAGCTGTAGAAAATTAGATTCAAACGATTGTATCACTTGATAAAGAAACGTACAAACGGCACGATCATATTTCCGTAGAGGCAACGTATTGAACAAGATGAATGAAAAACTAAGTATTCGCATTTTACTATGATTATTGAAAACAGAATAAGAAAATTTTGACCCAAATTCTCAACCACTCCACCCGCATCTTGGCCATGTTCTCACTGCTCAGCCCACCTATTATTTGAGTTATATGAACGCACTCTATACTAAAACAGTGGATAAATCGTTGAGATACTATTTCAAAAAGTGGTGCTCGGCCTATCCATTCTATTTTACTTTTTTTTAACTACACAACTGCACTTATAAAAATTTACTTGCTCTTGCTGCTACAATAGGACACGGCCCTGACTATCAAAAAGCATGCACTCATGCACTTGTATCATGAATATTTAACAAAGTTTGTCAAATAAAAGGATCGGCTTGGAGGAGGAGTTGGCAACAGTAGTGATGGAGGGGGTAGGGTGCGGCTGAGCATGAAGTGTATGACAAAATATAACAAAACAAAAAGAAGAAGGAAGGAAAAATAAATAAACCATTACCTGATTCCCTGCTCACGAAAAATAAAGAAGTAAATGAAGATGCAGACAATTTTGAGGTGAGGAAATGTGATATGAGGTTTGTATTTATAGGAAGAAGCTTTGTACGCAAGGAAAAGTAACATGTGCAAATCAATGGGAACAAAAAGGCAAGCAAATATTTTTTCTTTGATATGGGATGTTGAATTATTGCTTTTATAAGGCAAAGATTATTTAAATCAAATAGTTGATTTTTGCAGTGGTATCTTGGACCACATATCCAAAAGTAACGTACATTGATTTGATAAAGGAATGACAAAAAATCAAAAATGTGAACGGTAAGAAAATCATAAATCTCGAAAGTGTTGTATAAATTAAATCTTGCGTTGATAATGGTGAAAGGAAAGGCAAGGAGAAAAGTTGATATGTGAACCGGTTATGGATTTACAAGATTTTATACTTATTAAAATAAATGGAAGGTGAAATATCTTTAAATGCATTGACAAGGCACGGTTGAATTTCCTCTTTTAAAAGTGCATGGCAATTTATTTCGGAACAAAGGCAAAAATTATAATTCGTTTAGAACGTGTTATAGATAGGAAGCTTGCATTTATCAGGGGAAAACGACATGTAAATTTTCAAATTTTAGACGTAAAAGGAAGAAAATGATTTCCCTGCATCGCATTAATTAACGGTTGCGCGATTTGCAATTTAAATAGGTTGAGCGAATTAAGAAAAGTAACTGCAAGTAATAATATTTGTCTTTGAAATGGAGATGGAGTTTGGACAAATTTGTGAACATTACTCTAATAAAGATTTTATACCAACTTAAGACCATTGAAAGCTGTGGAAAGTGTAACTTTTGGCTAAAGCAGTTCTTTAACTGATTTTTTTTATTCATATAGATATTGTGGAATTTTAAAATGCGCAAAACTGACGCAATAAAATACCCCCAAATTAATACAAAAGTAACGTTTTTTAATTAATACGTTTTCCTATTTTGTATGTTAGTTATTCCATTAAATATCGTACCCTTATAAATGCGTAATTTTAACAGTTTATTAATACACTGAATTCTTAAAAGTTACTCCTTAACATGTTTACATTATTCTGATTTATTTACCATTTCCAATGAAATTTATTATTCAAAAAATATTACACATTTTTAAAGAAAGTAGATAATCCATTTCTTTATTTAAAATTCCAATTAGAGTTATCCTTAACAAAGTTAAAAATTTCAGATATATTATAATAAATTCCAAGGTTTTATAAATAAAGAATAAAGTGCTTGTAATATTTTTCTCTCTCTTAGAAAATGATAAAATAAAGAAGATGAGAAAAAGAGAAACTTGTACGTGAATTGCAAGGCAAAATATACGGCTAAACTAAAGGAATGAATGGCTAGAAAGGAACAAATGTTAGGAAAACAAAAAGGCAAGAATTAAGGCAACCTTTCATTTCTATCCCTCAGAACAGGTAATTAATCTAGAGCTTAATTATGTATATGGAGAGAGAAACCTTTCATTCTTTCTCTAATTAAATTGATTGATTAATTAAATGTCATTAACAAACTATTTATTCATGGCATGGAATGTAACTATGTCCAAATGTATTCTACAGTAAATTATGTAAGTGCAATATTAGATTGTGTACAAAGATGATGTTTCCTTCATATATATCTTTATTGGTCATAGTATTATTAAAAACATATACGTATACGTATATATATATATATATATATATATATATATATATATAGACTTATACATATAAATGTGTTAAAATTAAGTTTGACTATTTTATGAGCCTAAAATTAAAGACAACAATTTTGAACCTAATCTCCAGATTAAAAGGGTTTAAGATTAAAAAAGTTATGACTTTGCATACAAGTCCATCTTATAAATCTTAAGTCAAATTAACGCACACATATGTATATACAAATCATTGTAAATAATGTCTTAAACTTAATACAACATCTTTATGTTAAAATTTATAACTTAGTAAATTCTTTAATATTAAGGAATAAATTAAGGTCTAACGTTAATTTAAAAGGAAATAAAAGGAATCGTGATATTTTGTAATAAATTCAAGTTATTTTTATAAAGAAGCCCCTTTTTGTTTAACTTTAAACAAAAGTATGCAAAACCCGAAAGATTGGATTTAAATAATGAACACATGTAAACATTAATAAACTACATATGTTTTCTATTTGAATCAATAATAGAAATATTACATTAATTAAGGCTTAAATTTAAATTACAATAAGTTTTTTTTTTACCAAAACTTATTAACTTAAAAATTTAATTGTTGAAAATTTTACTTTAAAAAAAAACAACGTTTTCAAGTAAAATTTAATTAAAATATTTACAAAATTATGGGTTGTTACAATAGTCATAAACCATATATCCGTACAATTGCTAAAAAAACAATACAAATACAACAGCAAAATAGAATACATCGATGCGTAGTGAAGATCTCCAACTCTCCTTTGGAAACTCCAAGCATCTTCAATTAAACCTGAAACTACTCGGATCTGATACGAGTATTAAAAGTACCCAGACCAGGCTCGATAAACCAGCATGGGATACTCGAAATTCAATGTATAGATCATGCTGATGTTAATCAAAACCTTTGAAAAGAAGGGTATCCCATAACACCACGTCACCTATAAATACGGACGGGTTTTTACCTTACGATAACCAAAATACTTTATATGGAAAATCATTTTGATATTATTATTAATGACATCAGTTTGAAAACACTTTCAAATAAATAAATATATAAATAAAGTATCAATACACGGACTATGGTAATATATTTGGACTAGGTCAACGGAGTATACCGGACGGAATATATGATACCAAAAGGGGTAGCTGAAATATTTGCAAAGCATTACAACTATTTTGGGAATACAACCAAAACCATAAAACTCGTATTGGAATTGGATTTCCAACATGATAGGGAACTAGTGACCTTTTCCTTCAGTCCACACATAACAACCATAATTCCAGGTAGCCTTATCACTTTTTCAATCTAGATACTTGCAATTGCACTTGCTATACAATCAATATCCGGTAGCCTTATCACTTTTCATTAGCTAGCTACTATATTAAAATAAATAGGGCAATAGATTCTTTGAGGAAAGCCTTCCCCTAATGGGTCCAGATACTGGATGCCACTATATACACATAAACCAATAGCCTGAAATATATATCCAGTAGACCATAAAATTAAACGTATCATTACCGGGACATGAGGCTTGAGAGGCTACGCTCATACCATCCACAAAGCCATGCTTTTCTTTTCACAAAGACAGGCTTTACCTTTCTCATAACAGGTTCCACTCTGAATGTCACATTGTCATTCCATAGTCACACAACTGATTTCTATAAACGTATAACTCTTGAGCTCGTATGTCTAAGGATAAGGTGTTAAGCTAAGAGAAGTTGCCATCTCTGCCACCAAGTAGATAATACATTGATAGAGATCAATCAATATGTTTAGAAATGCACTGTCAGACATTCGTTCGTACAAGTTTGCTCTAGGACTAAACGAGGCACTCCTCCTACCACATCCTAGGATCGATAGCGAGTAGTCCTTGCATAACGAAGACTTTCATGACAAGACATTGCTATAATAAATTCTCTATATTAGGAGCGACCCAGAGAATGTCAACAAGCATTTCTTTCGCCATGAAGATATACGGTCTTCAATACAATGAAATTTAAGAATGCAGATACCACTACCATTTAAATTTAATATGGGGTAAACCCTTAGGACTCGTGACAACAATCCCCACATTCTGAAGATTTTTGGTTTTAGTAATCATCATCTTCAACATGTCTCACTTCTGAACTATACATTGGTTCGAAGTGGTTTTCAGATAGGAGTTCCCAAATCCGACCCCAGTTCCTTCGAACCAATCATCGATTAAAAAGATGTTAAGTACATATGTGATTATCAATCATCATATAATTTAATTTAACTTTTTATTCCATAATAAAAATCTCAAAGAGACATATTACTTTAAATTATTCCATTTATCTTCTTAATAGTATGTGGAATCATCAAGACTCATTTATCAAATCCTTTTGGTCAATTAAACTTTTTTGAATATTATAATAATTCCAAATCATTTATTTAAATCTTATATTGGAAAAGGTTATTGAGTAAAAAGGATCATGGAAATTATACCAATTCTACTCAATATCAATTTTCGTATTCAACCTTTACTATCCATCGAAAACGGTGAAATCGCCTTTTAAATTCTCATGGATTGTATGGGTTCCCTCCTCGAAATTTAATAACAAGTATAAGAATATCATTTCTATGCAATCCAAGTTATTTAAATTCGAAAAATTATATCTCTTATACTTTTGGAAATTTTAATCCGAGTAAATCAAATTTACTATCCCCTCCGTTGGACCAGTCTAGATAGCTAGGGAGGACAGACAACTGGTTTCCCAAACCCCCCATCCTAGGGACTACCTCTTTATTACCCATAACGTGGTCAAGTTATTTGATCAACTCTAAATATTTTGACATACTTAATTAACCTTTAATTATTTTAGAGTATCCGGGCTTTCCCTTTGATATGTTCCAATCCTTGGTCGGATTTTCTATGATACTAAAAAATGGAATAAATGTACCAGTCATTTCCATATACTCATTTTTAAACCTCTTAATCATCTTTAAATTACTTAATTATTTATTTGAAAAGGTTCACCTAAGATTCGAGGAAGAATAATTAAGTTAAAACCATTGTTTGCAAAAGTTATTAAAAAGTACTGCGAAAAAGTGCTGCAAATGGTGTTTTAAAAGCTATATTGATTAAAACGACTTTTCTATCTTTTGGAAATTTAGTTATATAATGCAAATCAAGATTTATAAAATTTATTCCACATTTTTTTAATAATTTAAAAATATCATTTTAGAGGAATTCCCTGAATGGATTTCAAATTGCAAAATCGCGATTATTTTGCTCATATTTTTAAATATAAAAGATGAAATCTTGGTTTTATTTCTTCATATAAATGCTATAGAAATAATAGTTCAAAAAATTCTTATTTCAAAGAATTCCGAGCTATATTCCACTCCATATGTTCAATTAATTTTTCCGGCACGAAATCGCAAATTACCGTTACGCAATGCATCTTATTTTGACTTATTTTTCATAACTTGTCAAAACTTCTCCAAATTTAGTTTTATTGTTTATAAAACATTAATGAACCATTATAAAACATTTAAACAAATATTTTCCATATTAAAACTTATATTCACTTTTAAACCATTTCATAACGTTCTATTATTATAATATTCATTTTCAGCATTTTAATATTTTCAAAACCATTAAGAGGCTAAAGAACTTCGTATACACATACATATGGATTTATTTTCCATGAAATAACTATGGTTAATTACTTAACCATTTAAATTATGGTTTTATTTTCATCATTCATCAACTAGGTTATCAACTACCTTAACATCCATATAATCAATTAAGTAATCATCCAAGCATCTAAATTTATAATTTAAACATTCATTAATTATTTTATAAATTGAGTACTCATCATTTTTCAGATCAAAACTTCCTACCACATTCAAATAATCAACACTCCACTAATACCATCCCCTAAACAACTTCATCTCCTTATCCAAGTACTCGACCATCCCCTTCTCGATGCTTTTGCTCACGGCCTTAGCTCCTATTCACCATGCTTGCTCACTTCCAAGACCTTCAAGTGGTCATGACCAAGCTTTGGGAAGGAGGAAGATAAGTGGTGAAGCTACGACCTTGAGTTCTAAAAATCTAGACCTAAAAATAGGTCATTTTCTCTCGAGTTTAATCCTCTTACTCTCAAAATTTGAATAGGTTTTTGACTTGAAAGTTTTCGCAATTTATTTTCTCTTTAATTTCTAGAAAAATAACACTTGATTTAGATTTGTTATGAGCAAGATATGATCAAAAGAAGAGAGGGTGTTCTCGAATTTATAAAAATGAATCCCAAAAATGCACTATAAAGAAGTTGAATTTTGACATAGTTAAGCTCAAAGTTGGAAGAAGTACTAAACATTAAAGTCATAGCCACTAGAATTCTACATGGTTTGAAAAAAGTATTACTTCATTTGGACCTGTTTTTGATTAGTTATTCTCGAATGAACAAGAGGCATTCTCGACCTTTAAAACTGGGCTCGAGAATGTACTTGAAAGAATGGAGTTTTGCGTATATTTATGCTTAGAATGGGAAGAAGTGGTAAACTATAAAGTTGTATCTACTGAAATTTTAATGGTTTGAAAAAAAGAATCGCATAATTTGGTTTGGTTTTGAAGGAGATATGATGGAATGAAGGAGAGGAAAATGTGTGGGTATTTATAGGAAAGAAGAGAGAAAATATCTAAGCACTTACATCACCACTTCATCACCTCCACATGCTCCATCTCCATCACCACATGGTCCTATTTCCATCCATCATTGGCTTCCAAGATCCACCATCTTCATCCCCAATGTATATGTGCTCAAGTGTGTACTTTGATGTGAGATGGTTGACTTAAAGAAAGCTTAATGGTTGAACTTCTAAAATATCTTAGAATTCTCCAATATATGCTTATGTATATATAAATGTATATGTTTCTCTTTATGTGTATAAGTGTTATTGTGTGCATGTGACATGTATATACATGTTCATGTATGTGCACAAGAGAACTAACAACGTTTGATGACTTCGAACAACTTATGTTAAACCATTGAAAGTCGGGAAACCGATTCCGGTCACATTTTCACTTATAAATTTATATACATATATTTGTAAACAAAATTTGAAAACTAATTTATCATCATTATTAATAAATTAAAATGATCTTATTTGAATTATAAAATCATATGAATCAATATTAACAATTACTTACAAAAATTGCAATTATACCAATAAAGCGGTATCTATTTTTTCTTATATTTTCAATTCAAATACATATCTTTATAAAATATTTATAATGATTTATTTTCACTTTATAACTATTTAAAATGGATTATTTTCATTTAAAACAATTATTAGAATGATTAAAATAGCTATTAAAACATTAAATCTCAAATTAAAATAATAAATCAATTATTAAATATAATGGTATCACTAATGACGTCATAAATACATTAAATTTTCAAAAATAAAATAGATTTTTTTATTTCATATTGTTGATAAATTATAAAAATAAGTGTATGTATCCAGCTTCATGAGTAATGTTTTATGATTATAGAGTTGTTTATCGACAAAACGGTCTTCGATCATTTTATCGCTATTTTTCCAAAGCATATTTTTGTAAATACTTATTACCATTATTATTTATTGTTCAAAACATCATAATATATGTTAAAAAATCTAATTTGAATATTTTTAAAATAAATATAATTTATCAAATTGATAAATTTCGGGGTTGTTACAGTGCATCTTTATTTATAATGGTTGGAAGGAGGTAAGGCTTGCTTCCATTGGTGATGTGGGACTTGATGACCACTTGTGTTCTCTTTAAGAATGTGATGGAATGTGAATGCATTTAAAGCTTTATGAAGGATACATTAAATCCTCTTGACTTTGCTCTTCTTTTATTAATGATTTTTAATCCTCTTTCTTTGCATGGCTTGGTGATTTACGATATTCCTTATTCTTTAGGTGCTCTACAACTTCTATAGTTGTTGAGGCTAGGTATTCTTTTCCCTTTCATTTTCAACATCTTTCCTTTCTTTGTATTGATTAGTTTTGACATCCTCTTGAGGGTTAATGACTTACGATATCAATGAGAGCCAATGATTTATGAAACCGATACTATAGCATAGCTATTTGATATTCCCACCATCCTAACGATATGCAGCATCCGTCTTCTATAATATTCTTCATGTTGTTGATATTCGATATTATTCATATTTATTAACATTTAGCATCAATCATCGACCAAATGCAACATCGATGAGTTGTGGTATTGATACAACCGTTCAGTATATTTATTGTCCTAATCATATTCGGCATTAACGAGATGATATGTAGCATCGATGAGATGTGGTATCGATGGGATGTGGCATTGCTTGTAAAGAGATTCGACATCAACTATCCCGTATTGTATCTAACATGTGATACCTCCCTTTATTGCTAAAGCTTGATATTACGTAATATCTCTCTTCTAAGGATTCGACATTCATTTTACAATGTAGGAGCCTGCCCCTTTCATCCTCATGGGGCCAAAATGCTTTATCCTGGTGCAAGATGTGGGATGCTTTATGCTTAATAAATTCGACATCATAAAATTGAAGTGCTTTGTGTTTATAACTTCAACAACTTCATTTCGACATAGTCTGTTGGCAATTACTTTATGCTTATAGGAGTAATAACGCATATCGTCTTTGAGTCTAACATGCCTATGCTTGTCATATTATTATCTCGAAAACCAAATTGTAAACTTCATCAATTCAGCATCTTTTTCACTTTAGAAATTTTGTAGATAACAAGTTCATTTCGACCAAGTGTAGGTTTATAGCCCCCAATCCACAGGGCTAGCTACTTTGAATACTAAGCCCATATTTTTTCAAAGGACTAGGTTTTCTGGGCAATTCATTCAACTACCCCCAGCCTGATTCGCACATTAGTTCCTATCTTAGAGAAATAATGACTTTGATACTTGATTCCAAGCTTTGAGTTTTTTATGCTGTTAGTTCCTTGACTATGATCGAATTCTTCCAACTTAAGTATTAAGATTCCTATCATGCATCGGTTTTTATCTCCGAAAACTTATGCATGAATGACTCAACTCAATGGATTTCTCCATGATGTTTCCTATCTCCGAGCAATAGTTGATATCTTTAAGTTTTCATCGATCGATTTGATCCGCTCGAAAGTGAATACTTCTTCTTGACGTTGCCAATCCCTAAGCAACACCAGATTTTAGAAAATTTTATGATAGTCGTCCCGACGTTGCCTATCTTTGGATGACGTCAGATCCCTTAATGTTAGATGATTATTGCTTCCTGATGTTGTCAATCTTCGGGCAGTGTCAGGTTCCAAAAGGTAGGGCCAATGATTCGATTGAGCTCCTGCTTCTATCTCCAATCCCAGTCTATCAATAGTCCGATTCTAAAGGTTTCTCCTTAGCATCGCCAATCTTCGGACGACGGGTTATTCCATAAAGTTGGGACAAAATGATATGGTCAATCTATAAGGTTTTCAAATCTTCTCGTCATCGCCAAACATCGAGCGATGGTAAATTCTTGAAGCTGAATTATCCACATGATTCTTGATTTGGTTTAGAGAACCTTTTCGCTATCGCCAATCACTGTATAATATTGAAATCTTGAAGGTATTTTTTTATCATGTCTCCTCATCACTGTCTATCTCTAGGCAGCGATGTATTCTTGGGGACTGGGTGCTTCTCCTCAGTATAACAAACTTTTTAAAGTATTCTTCCCTTAAGATATCCTTAGTAAAGAGAGTTGGGCTAGGTGTGATACCCAAAGCTTCATTCTTCCTACCTCTACTTTCATCCTGTCATTTAACCATGTCAGCGATGTACTCTTCGTGGCACGTTAGTCCAGAGCTTAATGATCTGGTGTTACACCGAGTGTTTGACTCTGCAAACAATCTCGTTTCCCGTTGATGTCTAGCTTCTCCTGTCTTCGAAAAAACTATTCCCCTGGTGTTTCTTTGTAGTGTGGTAGGTTGAGTTGCAGCTACTTGGGTTGGTTGTGCTGCGACTGTTTGAACTCCGACTCCATCAGCATCAAGATTCATCTCAAAGTCCTCATTCAGCAACATGTATACCTCTTCATCAGTGACCACCATGACATCCACCTCTTAACATGATCAAGTTGTGTATTTAAATCGGCACGGAGTTGATTTGTCTTGGCACCATGTTTTTTTAGCAGGGTTAGCACTCCAACTTCCTCCTTTAAGTCGGGTAGTAGTTCCAGTAATTCCAGCTAGTTGTTTCTATTCTTCATTCCTTCTGTTTTGCCCAGAAGTAGAGGAATTTTCTTGTTCGACCATAGGTGAAGCACCTCTTCCAACAATTTAAGGCTTATGTGTTCGCAAGGTTGCCAAGCCTCTAATTTTTCCATCAAAGCTTTTAGGTCGTCCGCTATCTTCTAATTGATCTCCTACACTATCTTGTTAAGTTCTTCTCCAGTGACAATATCCCATTGAGCAGAAGATCCTTAAATTGCTAGTTGCTTGTTAACTTCAATTTGATGAGTGTTTCCATCATCACTTACAACAACAGCTCCTATTGGTCTTCCAGATCTCTTTGGTGCCATGACTTTCTAACATCCGACCTTCAAATTCTTCAAGCAAACTTTTCGAATCTAACTTTTAGACTTATACATCCAAAGTGGATAGCTAAATTTAAGCCTGGCTTCAATTTTCAGTGAAGCACTAAAATGTTGACATCAAAAATTGATCAAAACCTAGCAATGAGTTGTTGGGAACCCGTGAGACCTAGATCTAGCAGATAACAGTTGAAATCAAAGAAAATTAATAGAAAGGCATAAGAATTTTATAGTGGTTTGGCAATCTTTAGCGTACATCCACTTTATAGTTTTATTGATTATGGATCTAAGATAGTTTATATAAAATTAAATGGAATTAGAGTCACATTTACAAGAAGTTGACAAGTTCTAATGCTTAGAACTGTAAAGAATATTACCTTGGTGACTATTGTGATGAAGGAAGATGGTAAAAAGCAATGAAGTTCTAAATCCAGATTGAAGAAGAAAGAGCAGAGAGAATATCCTGTTTTGGTTGCTCTATAGTTTGTATTTGTAGGAAAACAAGTGTGATGTGTAAGAAGTCCACATATAGTAGAGTCCAGACATCAGCACAAGGTTACATGTGAAATTGCAAAGCCCCACGAGTTATCAAAATAACTCGGTACCGAGTTATTTACATAGTTGGAAATATCTCTAATTCCTTTGCGTCATTCTTCTAATTCCCCATGCTTTTTTCACCAACTTTTGGTTGATTTTGGTGATCATTCCTTCATCACTTAGTTTATTCTACCGTTTTAGCCGTCATCTCTTCAATTCATGGAATAGGTCGTTTGAAAATCATGAAAATCACTTGGTCACAAGAGAAGGAGATAGATAAAACCTTGTATGAAGTTGGAGCAATAATTAAGTGGTGGGAACAACTCGTTCCTGAGCTAAATAAATCGGTGCCGACTTCCTTAGCTCATTTTTGGTTGAAATTTTTCCGAGTCATTTCCATGCCTCTTCTAAGTGTGCTTTCATGATTTCAAGTCATTTTGTCTTCATCTTCGTCTTGACGTTGGTGAAAACTACGAGCTTAGAGTCGGGGTTGACTGACTTGGAGTCCGACCTAAGAGTTTTGTGTGTTCGACTCCAGTTCTGCTCGGTAACAATTGCTTAGAGTATGATCTAAGATTTTTATAAGTCAATGCCAAGTTCTGCTCAACAGTAATTACTTCGAGTCCGAACTGAGAGTTTTGTGAGCTGAACAAGACAAAATCAACTCAGTACCAATTTTAATGGATTGGCACAAAGTTGTACACTTAGTGACGATTGCTTAGGGTCTTACCCAAGAGATTTGCATGCCACACCCAAGTTATACTCAATGACAATTGCTTGGACTCTGACGAAAGATTTTTACGAGTCAGACCTGGCAAAAATAACTTGGTATTGAATTTTTTTTCCAACTTAGGTTTTGCTTCATTTTTGTTGGGTTCAGCTCTACACTTGGGCCCGACCCCAAGTGACAAGTTGAAAAAAATCAACTCAACTTTTTTATCTCTTTTTTTGATGTTTCCTATTTCTTGCTTTTTTTATGTTTCCAAAATCCTTAAATTATTTTGTCTTCGTTTTGACATTCTAACTTCCGGTTGAAATTGGCTTGGTTAAAACCTAGTTAACAGTTATGATGATCCATAAGTAGTAAAATTCTTTTATACTCTACTTGCATAAAAACATGATTTTTGTAATTGGAGTGATAATATCATCATTGAGTTTATTTACAATTTATAATTTTATTCATGAATCTAAAAGGGTACAAATGATGGAAAATGCCTATGTAATAATTTGGTAAATTAATTATTTAAGTTGGGAAAATGTACCAGTGTAAACAATCTCTGATTCTATGGATGTAAATATTTTTATTTTAAAGTTTGGTATAATTTTGGATAAACAAAAATAATTAAATACACCTTTTTTATTTACTTGAATTAATTTCTTTTATTTTGAAATATACATAAATTGATAATTTAAACACCTAAAGGCAATCGATTGAAATATTTTCTATAAATGTAAAGATAAACTAGTTAAAGTTCAATATATACGACAATAGAGATCATATCAAAACACTATTGAAAAGAATCTAGCTTTTATATTCTACTTCACAAAGAAGATGGACAAAAATAAATTAATTTTTTTTATCAAATTTGAATAATTCATAACCAGACGTATAAGTTTGCTCCCAGAATTTTGAATATCGAACAATTCAGAACAAAAAAGAAACAATTCTAAAATGACCTAATTCATATGATTGATCTCTTATTTAGACATCTGGAACGAAGTCAGACTTCTGAATATGGAAAACAAACATCTGAATACCTGTAATAAAATCATATACATGGGGTATTAGATACTGAATTATTTTTCAGATGTTTGAATTGCTACAGTAAGTAAAGGTTGAACCTAGACCTCATGTGGGCCAAGTAGGGGGAATCGAGGGACTTCTACCCACTTTCTTGCTTCGGAAAGCCCAACTTGAACGTGGACCTAGTGCATGCCATGTAGGGTGAATCAAGGGACTTTTACCCACTTTCTTGATAGTGAAGAGTTCACGTAGTTGCACGGAGTGGGCTAATGGGCAATATCAGTTCTAAGTTGAATGATTTCCCTACGTCGACGCTTCATGGTGTGCATAATGTGAGACTTGACAAGATAAGCAATTACAGTGCAACTAAAAGCTCTTAATGTTATTACGGCCTAGGCATATGTTAACTGTTGGACACTGGGAAAAGGAGACGGAGACGTCCGTAGTAGTAGGGTTATACAGTCGGGTAGAGGATGTACCTATAAGGGAATCATCATAAACAATTTATTTAGCTTCAAGTTAAACGATAAAGATCATAGGGCACATTTACCCTTGGGAAAGTGACATGAATGCTTCGGTAGGCCATAAATCATCGAGATAGTACTCAGCTCATGCCTAGTCATTGTAATGTTCGTTCAGTGTGTATGTGTGATTTTTGTGGTTCATTATTGAGGATGTTAACTCAATATTGGTCTGGAGGTTATTTATCGAGACTATATACTATCCTCGATTGGAAATTTTCATAAGTGTTGATGTACATGTAATAAAAATTATAACCCATGATTTATAAAGTAACCAACCCTTTATATGTAATAATGAACACAAAAAGACATCATATGTTGTGTAGGTTATAATTGTAAGTTAATTACTTGTAAACGCCATGCATTAGTAATATAGTTCGTTTGCTAGACTTTTGTTTAATCCCTTCCATTCTCCCTCTTTATATCTACCCTAAGTGGTCAAGTTAGTTAGCGAAGTGAGGAAGACAAGGTAAATGGAGGAGGTGGATTGGCATGCTAGAGATTTATTTTACTTATAGTTTACTCCTCTATGTACTTGTATTTTGTTATTAGTCAGACTTTTATGACATACTATTCCTTTTGAGCTTTTACCTATGTCAAACATTCTATGTATCACATTTATTTTGATACTGTACAATCTTGCATTACTTTTTGTATTTATTTTTTTATTTCACCATGAAATCTAAAAGTGTAGAATGTTCTAAATTTTATATTAGTCTCTGAGCACCTGACTCTTAAAATACCCGATGAGTCATACTTCTTGAAACAGTGTGAATTCAAGTGCCATTATATGCCTTGAATCAGTGTGTCTGGAGGTGCAGGTTGTCATAATTAGTATTAGAGCTGTTATCCAACTATAATCGTGAATTGTAATGCAACGAACGTCAATCAATGTATTTCTAATGCAGGTTTCAAAAAGAACGCCTAGATGGTGTGTAATGATGAGCCAATGAGGACGTTGGGCTCTTTAAATGAGGGATAGTTTGTAACGTTCCTTTTAGAAAGTTAATACAAAATCGTTTAGCATAGTGGTTAGTGCACAGTGTTGCTTTACGTGGCTCGGGGGGAGGGTTCGAATCCCATGGTTGTCATAGTTAGTATTAGATGAAATTATTTATGGATCAAGTAATATGAATAATTGTCTAGATTATAAACTTGTGCATTATATAAATATAAAAGTAAAGCAATAAAGTAAATAACACCATAGATTTTATACTGGTTCAAACTCACGTTCTACATCTAGTCTCAAACTCTTTTCGAAATTAACTAGCAACGTCCTCACTTAACCCAGAGAAATAGGTATTACAACTGCCTAAGCTACCGAACAGGACTTCGTCTACAAGGTAAGTAGAATTGTTTGTGACTTCCTATGTTCTTGTATAACACGGATTGGCCAATAATACGACCTTCCTATAATCTTCTTCTTTGTGGTATAATTTGTAATTCTGAAGAAAGGAAGCAATTTGATTATAAGGAAAATATTCTTGAATGAATATGTGATCAAAAACTTAAAGCAATATATTGAATTGAATGCTTGAGAGTAAATCAAGATTAAGATAGAAAGAATTATAAGAAATCAAGTTAATTAAATCTTTGAAATGGATTGCTTTATACAGATGATTAGTAGTTGCAAATGTTAGAGGAAAGATTGCAACCATTAACGAAGAGGTATAACTCTTTATGGAGAAGAGCATCTGTTCAGATAATTTGAAAAATATGGCTGTTATGATCGTTCATTGACTGAACGATCACACTTGTATTTGAATATAGATGGAAGTTTCAGTAAATAGAAACTAATAACCCAAAGTAAGTATTTTTCATCGACTAGAAATGATGATTCAGTTAATTGAAATTATATTTAGTCGACTGTTTCGAATTTTCAGTCATATGAAACTATTAAAAGGTATAATTTGATTTTCTTTGAGCCAGTCGACTGAAATGGGTGTTTTGGTCGACTGACAGATGCATATTTTGATTTCTTTGATGAAATTTTGATTGTATGTGTTTGTATATACCTCTAGAAGATATTTTAACAATTTTTATATCTCCAAACTAAAACCCTTTGAATTATACTACATAATTGTGCCATCATGGTCATCTTTTTGTCGATCATAGTCTTCATTTCCTATGCAATTGGGTAATACATGCAATATAACGATGTATAGTTGTTACTATCAAAATACCCAAAATAAGAGGTTTTAACATTCTTCTCCTTTTTGATGATGACAACTATATATTTTAAACCAACTGATATAGATTGATTTAATCTCCTCCTATTGATAAGAATCTATTCCCTCCTTAGCATTAAGAGGTAGATATTATTTCTTCTCCATTTTGATGATGACTGCTATATATTTTAAAGTAGCTGATAAAGATTGATTTAATATCCATCTATTGATAAGAATCTATTCTCCCTCTATTGTTAAGAGTAAATATTCTCCCCCTTTACCATCGACAGAAAACATAAAAAAGGTTGAAACTAATTGGAGTAATCACATAACAGTAAAAAATATTCATACAATAATACAATTTGTCACAATGACTATTATAAGAATAAGACTTATAGTGAAATAATATAACAGTTACATAACAGTAAAACAATTCAGACAATAACACAATTTTTCAAAATGACAAACAGTGACAAAACATAAATATCACAGAAAACAGGGATATAAATGACAGAAATTACATAATTGTCACGGCTACATAATAGTAAACCAAATTGTTTATGAGGTAAGAAGGTTTTGTGGAAGTAGAAATAAAATTAGCATTCATAGGTGATAAAAGAAAGTGCCATCGTTATCAAGGCTCGGTAGTCATGACTTCCGCTAGTTTCTCCATGCTCAACCGAGTCTTCTCATTCTTCTTCTTCCTTGGATGTTGTCTAAATTAAGTGCTAAGGATTTGGAGGAATTTCTTTGGATGGTATAAATGTGGAGGAGGATGAAGCACACGACATTTTATCCCTAATTTTGTTCAAGAATAGTTTAATTCGATCAAACTTGTTATCCATCCAAGTGATAGTGTCCTTAATCCAGGAAAGTCATCAATCAAGCTAACTTTGATTCCGAGAGAGAGTAACATACGGGTGATGTGCTTGATGTTTCGAAGATATTTCCTTTATGTCATCCTCATCACGTTGAGGTTGAAGAGGTGGAGGAGCTTGAGAAGAGGAAGCTGCAGTAGGGTTGGTAGGTTGGGGATGACTGGCTTCTCTGTTTGCTCTCCATTAGTCAAAGGATATAATATTATTGTGTTCGACTCTTTGTGGAAGTTTCATGAGACTGATAGTTTTTGAGTCCAAAGAACTAATTGTAGTGAATTCTGAACTTGGGAGAGGAAACAACAGGTTATGATGTCATATGTTATAAGTAAACAATTGCAGATAATGACATATCATATTTAACAATTAAATAACGAACAATTCAAAGTTAACAACATATTTCAATTGCAATTTCATATGAATTGATTCTACTAAATATAAGAATGTTAATTGTGAGTCATCGCTCGCCTTCGAGGCTACAGAAATTTGACGATGAAATGAGCTACAAATCCAAGCACAAATTCCAAAGCGCGGCACGATGAATACGAATTCGATGAACAAAGCAAAGCACGATGACTTGGATTGATGAAACAAAATATATATTATTTTTAAAAGTCTAAAATTTACCCCATATTAAAAATAATATTTTTTTATATATTTAAAAATCAAATTCCATTTACAACACATATATAAATAAAATCTCTATTTATTATGTTTTAAAAGAAAATCAATATATATGCAGACTATAAATAATATGCAGATAATATTATAAACAAATATATATAATCAGACCATAAACAATTGTATTCATGTTACACTAACAACATATGCAGATTATATAAACAAATTTATACAGAGTATAAACAATTATATGCAGACCATAAAAAATTTATATGCAGATTATATTTATAAAAAAATATACGTAGACTATATTTATAGACGAATATATATATATATATATATATATATATATATATATATATATATATAAAATCAGACTGTAAATAAATATATGCATGCGGTGAGTGCTTGCTTGGGTTTACAGGGAGAGGGTGAGATGGGTTCGTCAGTGCTATAGTCGGAGGAGGAAGGATGGCCGGGTGTTGATGCGGAGCACTGCACTTTGTGGGGGCAAGGGAGAAGGCTTGGGGTGCAGGAGGGGCAATGTGGAGAAGTCAGGAAGGAAGCAGACCGGGGAGGAACAAGGTGCGGCTTCAGAGCTGGAAGAAGGTGACGTGGTTGTTCATGGCAGTGAGGGGCAGCAGAGCAAAAGCGGGGAGGGCAAGCAGGTCTCGGCAAGAATGGTGAAAGGAAAGTTGTTGCTTGCCGGAGGTTCTCGGCGTAGAGATAATGGCGGATCTTTATGGGTGGTCGGCTGCTTAATATAGGAAGGTGGAGGTTTGGTTCACTGGGAAAGAAAAATGCTCGACACATGCACATGTTTGGCCTTGTAGTGGAGAAGGTGGCAGGCATTGATGGGTAGAAGGGGGATCTTGAGTTCGGCGAGTGGAGGACATGATGGTGGTAGTCGGATCTGTAGGTGGGTGTGTGGCTTTTCTAGGCGGAGCTATTAGAGGCAGGATACGGTAGGGGGGATAAGGCTGCTACGACAACTGTGGTGGAAGGCTGGGGGATTTGGAGCGTGGGTTCTGTGTCATTCGACTAGATGAGATGCTTGCAAGCTGTAGCTGGCGGTCAGGGGGGCAGTGGTCGAAGTGGGCTGCGGTGCTAAGGAGTGGCTGTGCTCGGGTGAGGAGGACAAGGCGGATTTGGTCTGTTGGCACGGGCGGAGCTGCTTGGCGGGTTCGGCAAAGACGAGCAGGCTTGTGCAAGGAACGGGAATGGGTTCGGTGGCGACTAATACAAGGTCGAGGGGAAATGTGGATCGAAAGAGCTATGGTGGTTGGTCACGGAAAAATGGTGGAGCGGTAGGTAGGCGATCGGATTTGAGGGTGTGGGGGTGGCAAGTTGGAGTAATGACCAGAAGCAACAGGATCAAGATAAAGGAATACAACAGTTTTCAAATAAAATTACTTCATTATATATATATATATATATATATATATATATATATATGTTTGAATTGATAAACACAAAGAAAAGAGGGGAAGAGGTAAGAAAATGAACAAACCAACGCAAATGGAAGGAACCGGATATTATATTGAATGCTGGGAAATAGTGAAGGTCAAAACAAAAAATATTAATTTATTATGTTTATTGGTTTTCACGGTGGGTAACGAATGGACACAAGAAAATTAAAATGCTCAAAACATATACTGATACTATCCATCGTTTCACAGATTTCGTCGTCCACTGGATTCCAAAGTACACAAATGAATATACAACGGAGATCAGCATGACGTGATGAATAGAATGGTACATATATATAGATGATATGATCATTTTGTCAAATGTAGATATTCGCCGCCAAATGCTGCTAAAATGCCGAAAATGAGATAAACGGGATTATAGAAGTCCAAATTTGGCAAAACGAAATAGGATGTCTCACTCAAAAAATGGTCTACATTTTTATTATACAAAAGTATTCAGATTTCAAAAATATCTTATTTTCATTAAATTTCAACTGATTAAAATTAAAAACTGAAATTGCACAACAGAACAAACTTACATATTTTCATATGAAAATCTGACACTTGCTACGTTTAAACAGACATATTCCAAATGTCAAATTTTCATGAATTTTTTTAGTTAATTATGTTATTTAAATTGTTAAAATTTCTGGATCGTTATACTCTCCTCCACTAAAAATTTTTAATCCCCAAAAAGGAACGAAAGCAACAAAAGGGAACGATGGATTAAAAATACAAAAATACCACAATTAATTCAAAACCATACAAACTTCATTAGTTTCTAAATTGATTTATATTGTTTACTATTCAATTACATATTCACATTACATTTTAACTAGTTGAATATTTCAGGTATGTTATATATGTTTTTAGAATGCAATTAAGTATTAGAAAAATAGATTTTTATCCTAGTTCAACTTATTAAAGTTGTTTCTGTTCCATTTCTCATTTTAAACACTCCAGTTATTCAAAAAATTTCTTCATTTCAAAAATTTAAAACCATTACTTAATATGGGCTTGAGAGTTAAATTTCTGGTTTCAGTACAAACCGTTTGAAATAAATATGCATATATATATATATATATATATTTTTTATTCATCAAATCATACTCATGAAATTCAAACCAAAACCAATTTCTAAAAATAAAGTGTAGCGAAGCTACTAAGTGGTCTCTCCCACTTTGAGACTCGAAAATGAATGTCGATGATGCTGCAGTCATTTTCAAAATTATTTTCGAACGACAAAAAAGGAAAGTACAGACATACTTCTTTTAAGAATTCTTTGGAAACAATTTTCATTAAAAAATACTTTCAAATAATAATATTTTTCAAACTCTGAAAACCAAATTTTGGGAAGCACCGAAAATTTAATTCTCAAATTCTTTAATTTAAATTCATTTTATTTGCAAATCAGATTTATAAATCATGTTTTGAAATTCCAACACATTATAACAAACAACAATAATTAATGGTTGACAAAACAATGAATGATAATGTAGTATTATCATTTCTAATAACTAATTCGTTTAACTATCAACTTTAGAAAATTATGCTAAAATATGATTATACATAAAATTATTTCATTTACCAATTTGAAAAACAATATTGTGTCAGTTTGCTTTATTCAAGAATTTTGGAATTCCTATCGATAATGTTGGCCAGACGAATCAACTGAAGCCCAAAAATTCAAACTTAACAACACAATATAAAACATTTGATACCAATTACAAATATACTCCCTCATAGGATGATCCAAGAATGGATTTAGAACAAGGATAGATTCAAATTTAGAGGAGCCCCAATCAAAGAGAATCCTAGCTACGAAGATAGGCTAAAAAGGAAGATAAGATGATTAAATTACAAATGAGGAAAAATGGATAGATTTATATTAATCGCGGGTGAACTTAACCGGGTCAACCGAGACTTAGAAAGGCAAGAGTATTGGTTAATCCAAAGGGCATGAATTACTATTCATAGAAACCATTCGTCTAGGAAGAAGGACAACAAGTCGAACTCCAGGAATAAGATCAAGGCGGAATTCAATATCTAGCTTAGTAGTAAGAGAAGTGACTTCACCAAAATATCAGGATAATCCCTAACTATCGGGTGGAGTCAAGATCATTAGGCTAAGTATCTAGCGAAAAAGAAAACTACCTGCATAGTACCGAGGCATTCAACATTTGATCACAAGAGAATTACCTAGGTCGTCTACTAAAGAAACGGTTTAGGCTCTGTAATAGATAACAACATCAAAACCGAGGATATAGAAATCTCCGATGAAACGATAATAGCTGTAAAGGAGTTTCATCCCTTTACAAATCATACTAAGGTTGGTGGGACCGCCGATGGTGTTAGTCACACATAAGGATGAAGATGCCAATTGAGATGGCAAAACGAACTCAAATTTATTACAGAAATCAAAATAAATATAGATATAGGATGCTCCAGTATCAAGAAGAACACGAATAGGATGGACATGAATGGATTTTAAAAGGGAAGGGTTCCAAAATTCAAAAGAAATCCTAGTTCAGGAGGATCCTAACAAAGAATTTCCGGCTCGAATGAATATGACTCGGTAATTAATTTCTCTCCATGTTCTAAGTTTTTTCTAACCAGAACTCTGATACCAAATGTAGCGATCCGCTACTTTGAACCATTCAAATCGACAATTACCCACTCATGTCAGACTTGAATTGCTTAAAACAACAGATTATTAATTTATATTTGGAAAAACTTAGCATACACGGTAAATCAATCAATCATAGACATTGAGTTATATAACAATAAACGGTGGAAATAGGTAAATAGCAGTTCATGAAACTACGATAGAACGATATAGTTTAAAATAAAATACAACAGAAATCTCAAATACAAAGTAGTCTTAAATACAAAAGCAATAGACAATTCCGACCATAAATAAATTGAAATAATTGAGATAACTACAAAGCTGAATAGATAAGAGACAGATCTTCAAACAAAGCTCCAAACTCCAAAGGCGAGTCTTAAATGTTGTAACACTCGGTCTAACCCGAGCATGAAGCAAAACACAAAACACTCGAGTCAGGGGTAACATTCCTATATAGTAAATCAACCCAAGTGAAATGTCAAGTGAAATACAATATAACTTAAAGGATGTTTGGGATTCCTATCCTCTAAGGATACGTTAAACTATCTACATACATAGTACAATACGCTACATAGATAATGTCCATATTAAAGTAAACTATTAAAATAAAGTTAAGGCGTTACCTATATCCCTGTTAACACATTTTATATATTCCCGTAGTCTATACCGATACAGTAAGCCCCACCAGACTGATGGGATACTCAGGGAGCACTCCGTAGGTACGGTACAAAACAAATTGGTAGAGGGCACGATAAGGCATATGGCAGGGCATGTGAGGCGATTCTACCATTGCACTCCCGGACTAGTGGTAACACATACCAGTTACTACCGCCCAACTCGAGACTGTAACGACCCAGAATTTTGGTCATTTGAAATTCATATATTTAATTGATTTTAAATATTATCACGTAAATTTTATAAGCTGAATAAATTATGTTTGAGATATAGTGATTTAATTGGATAATTAAATTATTAGTTTAATATTTGAAATTGCAAAAATAATTGGAAATTGAATTTAATGTGAATAAAAATGATTTATAAATTTGGATTAAATTCTATTTGAATTAGAATGATGTTAGAGAACTTTTGAAATTGAATTAAAAGTTAATTTACAGAAAATGTATATTTTAATATTTAATTAACGTGTACAAATAGTCATTTTCCAAACAGTCTTGGATTTCGATGAAACTAGTTTCATTAGATCCATAATGTTAAATTATTGTAGGATTTCAAATTTCGTGTCAATCGGATTTAGGGTTTGTCCGGGGCAAGCTAAAACGTGTAGAAATTTATTTAAGTGAAATTTTAAATTTAAATGAGTCGGTTTGAAAACTTATCTTCTAAGTATGATTGAATTGGCTCTCAATATATATTCCATTGTGTTCGGAATAGGGGTAAAATATTATAAACGCCAGGCGGCATGCTTCGTTTGGAGTTCAATTTTTTTCCGGATGAATAGTGTTTCAAAATTTTCTACAAAAGGACGTTATTTTTTACCATTTTCCAAAACCCTAGTCTTCTAGGTTATAGCCACGGCCATGCTTTTATTCAACGGCCAGAAATTTACTTCGTTCTTCCCCAAATATCTCACTATCTATCAATCTATACGAAAAACCTTCAATTACGAAGTTGTAGAGCACGTTGAGGGATTCCAATCCAACAGTGATGATCAAGTTACATGGAGAGGATCGACGACAAAATGCTCATGTTAGGACGGCGTTCACACACGATTTCCTAAGCACGTATGTGACCGAGCTCCTAGGCGTGGCTAGCACGGGTCGAGCAAGGGCTGGGCTATAAGATGGTGGTGGTAGATCATGTTCTAATGCACGAGGGAAGTCGCGAAAATTGATCAAAGAACGGCGGCATGGGTTATTCGCATTCGAATAATGCCTGGGGAAGAAGATGGAAGCATGACCCTGATTCGTGAAGTGAATTTAACGGCCGAGATGTTTAAGGTTTAAAATAAAATAAAAAAATAAAAGTTGAAATTTATATATATATATATATATATATATATATATATATTAACTCGTATAAACTTCTAAAATGCATAACTACTTCATACGAGGTCCCTTTTTGACGATATAAGTTGCGTTGGGTTCGTATTGACGAGCACTACATTTTAGGACTAGTTTGGAATTGACTGGAGCTAGTGTAAATTTTTGGTAAACTTAAACGCCTGTTAATTTTATTCGGAATAAAACACTGCAACCGCTATTCGAACCAATGTGAGTACAACTCACTCTTTCTGCCTTACTGATATTTTTATATAAGTGAGAATAAATTTATTTTGTGATGATTAATGATTATTTGGATGATATATGATATATTATCTGTATATTGATTGGTATTTGGATATATTCATGCCTATTGGAGAAGACAAAGGCCCTATACGTTCCCGTGTATGAGCGGATGACCCTTTATACGCGCATCTGCCTCGAAGCGAACATTGTACATATATTTCTATTATGTATATTTGTTGCATGTGATCGGTTGGAGGGATCCAATTGGATTTCTCACCACTGTTGATTTATTTACAGAAATTGTGATATACGTTGTTATGATGTGCTATATGATGTTTTGGATGCCGTGATCGATGTATTTAGTGCTGTTGCAGCATTGGGCCTATTTTTGGTAATTTAAAAATGTTAAAGTGATGATTTTAAATTGAAAAAGGATTTTTAAGTGATTTTGAAAATAGACGTTCTATTGTATTTTGAATTGTTAAGGAATGGATTTATTTTGAATAAATAGAAGTCATAATTTTTATGTTATAAAAATTATAATTTTTGTGAAATATAATTAGAATGTGATTTTGGAAATATGAAGCTGATTAATTTTATAAAATAGTTTAAATTGAGATTTTTGGATTTATTATAAACGGTATATATATAAGATTTACAAAATTGATATTTTATAAATCAAAATGACGGAATCATAACGGAGTTTTGAATATATTTAAAATGAAGTTATAAATGGATTTTATAAGTAAATAAGATTTATAGATTGATGAAGTTATAAAAAGAATGATTTAGGAAATAAAGAGATTTATAAGTAATTAACTTATAAATTGGATTTTGGCATGTAAATGGGATATAAATGGAATTGGTTAATAAAAGGATTTTATAAGTGGATAATCCTTTAATAAATATGTAGAATTAATGAATTTGGTAAAAGGAGCTATATACACGATTTTGGATAGTAGATTATCCTTTAATAAAATGTGTAGAAACATTGTATTTGATAAATGAATTGTATTCACGATTTTGGACAGTGAATAATATTTTAAATTAAATAAATGTTTTGGGAAGTGATATTTTAAATGGAATAAAATGTTTTGAAGATGTTTTAAAATGTGTTAAGTATCGAAAACATAAATTTCAATATTCATTGTTGAAACAGACGTTTTTGAGAAGTAATGAAATGATGGACTATAACACTGTTGTTATAGTAAATGATTTTCGAAAGGAGATGTTTTTGTATGGTATATGAGATTCATATATCTATCTAATTTTCGAATTCCTATACAAGTGATTTTGGGTTGTCGTAACGATGTTTTACGCAACATTCGTTTTGACCCAAATAAATGTGTTTAAGAGAATGTTTTCCTTAAAAGAATAAATTATATACTTAATTATGATTTAAGTATATGTAATATTTTCTAAGTGTTGAAAATAAAGAGAATTGTGAAATACTTACTTTTAATAAATATTTGGAAATGTTTTCCAATATTGAAATGGCTTTGAGAATATATCTTTTTAAAGATAATTTGAAGTGGATATGTAGCAAGTGATTTAATTAATAAAAGATTAATTAAAAGGGTCTGGTGATTGTTTATCGTGCTAAATATATGTTTATTTGCTTTGATAGTTAAATAACCGACTAACAAAGATGACCATTTTAGTTCTTCGACTTGATGTGGGAACTATTTAGTCGTATAATTAGTACGTAGCCTTCTGTATAGGCTTGATTATCATTTGTGTTGAGGATGACAGTTCATGTAGTGCGGAGTATTACTCCAACCTATCGAGCTTTCATCTTGGCCCGAAGGATAGTAAGTTGAAAATTAGAGACGTGATAAGTCTATGAGACATAGTTTCTATGTGAAGTGGAGAAACGCTTTTGCATTGTTGGTGTGAAGAGATCGGGTATCCGAAAACCACTTCGGACCAACGTATATGCGTTCGATTGCCTAGATTGTTATGATATTGATTTTCAGGATTTTCATAGCGAGGGACTGCTTGTTGATCGTTTGGGGTTAAAATCCCAATATACATATAGTAGAAGTGGTTTCTTCATTATGAAATATCAAATGCAAGGACTATTCGCTACTAATCCTAGGAATTTCCCGATAGGATGTGGTAGGAAAGTACCTTCGGTTTGTCCTTTTCCTGAACGACTCGTATGGATATTTGTCTGACATTGCATTTCTAAAGATTACGTACATTGGTTTTTACAAACGTACATCAGTGGTGATGGAGACGACAACTTCTCTTAGCTTAACACCCTCCTTGAGACGTATGAGCTCAAGGGTTGTATTTTCGTAGAAGGCAACTAGTAGTCAACGGAAATGACCATGTGACATTCAAAGTGATGTGATATGTGGTTGTGAAAGGTAATTGTTAACGCTCAAAATTGAACGCTAACACCCCGGTGTAAGTAGAGATTAAGTGAAAGCACCACCCGTCTATACGGGAATTAAAAGTAAATAAAAAAGTCACAGAGAAAGAAGTAAAAAGACGACAGTTTTATTGTGGTTCGGCTTCAAGTTAAGCCTACGTCCAGTTTGATCTTCTTTATTGCTGAATCAATTACAACTTTACAACAATCTTCGATTACAACACTGATAGGACAAATAGCTAGAACTCCGATGTAGAAGAATTCTTTGAATCCATGTCGATTGTATTAGATTTCCTCTTGAAGTTTGTTGAGATGTCTTTCGTGTTTGAAGTGTCGAGTGAGTCGAGAATTCAGCAGAGTATCGGCGTTTCAAAAATGAGCCCAAAAGATCCCCTTCCTATTGGAGTAAGTGGGGTATTTATAGGAGAGTTCGGAGTTAGGTCGTAGGTCGTAGACGACTAAGGAATAGGTCATAGGTCATGAGAGACTTAGTAGACACGGTTTACGGCCTAACAGGAGCACCCTTGATCACCTGAACAAGTCATAGGTCGTGGGCGACCTAGAGAAGGAACGACATAAGGAAGACAAGTTACCTCGGTTTTGTATAGCTTGCTATGTCGTTAAGTCCTTAGGTCGCTAGGTCGTTAGATACTTTATGTCGTTAACTCGTTAGTTCATTAGGTCGTTAGGCTCTTTAATCCGTTAGGTCGGTAAATCCACTTAGCTACCAGGTCGCTTCACACTTTAGGTCACCGCACCCCATAGATAGTTAGGTCGCTGCATCCCACAGGTAGTCAGGTCGCTGCATCCCACAGGTCGTTAGGTCGCTTCTTCCTATAGGTCGTTAGGTCGCTTTTAAAAGAGGAGTTAACACTTGCCCCTCGAAGTACACACCTAGGTCGTAGGTCGTGTGCTTCGATCTAATCCCGCTAGTTCGTGAGCGACCCGAGAGTTAACTTAACCCGTATGCCCATTTGCTTTTGCCTTATATAACTGCTAGCTCGTTTCTTCCTCTTTACTTATTCTTTTTTCCAAAACCACCATTGGCGAATTTCTGAGCTTTCAAAGACAAATTCCAAACAACCGGCCGCCAATCATCTTTCCATCACATTTACATGAGTGAATCTGGTCGTTGTTCAACTATATCCATCGTCGAATTGCTAACCTCCCATTTTTTTTGCTTCCAATTCACTTTTTGTGTCGTGCTTCACTGCAAACCACGTTTCGATCGACTCGTGGCTGCCATTGATCATGTTGTCGTTGTAATTTGCGATAAAATGGCAGTGCATTGGATTTGTGGCGATTCTGAGGTGATTCGATGATATGGGGAGATGAGTGTTCTTGTTTGTGGAGAAGCTAGCGGGTTATCGGGCTAGGAGTTAGGCGAATTGGTGCATTGATAAGGCTTTTAGTTAACGGGTTAGTGGATTCTAGGTCGAACCGTTGCACTCCTGGTGATTGTGAGGTGATGAACGCGTGGCAGCACTTGAGTGGAGGACGGGCCTTAGGGTCTTTGGCTTGAATGTGAATCATACGACCTAACTTGCTTGCGACCCAACATGCTTACGACCTAACATTCTTGCGACTTAACTTGCTTGCTGCCTATCACGCTCGCGACCTAACTTAGTGGAACAATACAAAGTTTAAAGCAGGACGACCTAAGAGACTAACGACCTAACTTTTTGCGGCATAGGTTTTAGGTCGCGGCCGAGCTAGCACTTGGACGAATTTCCTTTATTTTGACCTGAAGCCTCATGCCTTGAATTCTTTAACTTGGACAATGCGACTTAAGATAATTCGACTTATGCTAGGTCGCTGGACTTGATTGATGAACCTTGACCTTATGACAAGTTTCTTGAATTTGTTTACTTGCAAAAATATGACGGCATTCAACTTGAACCCTCAACCTGAACTGTCGAGATAACTTGCACAAACTTGTTGTATTTCCTTACAGATTATATTAACTTTAATGCTAATAACCTGTTAAACACAACATTTGCAGAAAACTTGGGCGAATATTCTACCATTGATTGCCCGTATCGAATGACAAATTAGTCGATAAAGAATAATCAACTTAAAGAAATTATATGAAATGCTGTGAATCGACAAATTCAAGTGAAGTATTAAAGCAAAGCCATATTAATCAATTAAGACTGATTTGTTTGCATCAACACTGCGCTTGTATTTGGACTTAAAACAACAAGCCCCGAGACTCTAAAATTGGCAAATGCATATTAGTTTAATTTCAGTTATATTTGCTTGTTGTTTTGTTAGTTTTACACAACACTTCACACATTTAGGAAACGTGCACCTTCATATTTGAATATCCAGTTCCTTGTGTAGAATGTCTTCTCAAGAAGAGATAATAGAGCAATCTGAAGGGGTCTTCCCGATAGTCAATCCACTGGATAATCCTCAGGAAAGAACGCCAACTTCCCTAAGTCAACTGGCATTCAACCAATACGTATTCAGTTTGGTATTGCTGAAGCAGATGCTATGCTTTCTGGGCCAAACGATACTGCTGATAGGCCACCCCTCGGTTTTATTGCCGTCGACCTTCCGATGTGCCTATGTGGTGCCATTCCTCCTTTCAATGACTTTCTTCAGCAACTCCTCCTCCGATTGATTATCTCTCCTTTCCAATTGCATCCCAATGGACATGCCATCTTAATGGGACTTTTTTTGCTATTCAGGAGGACACTTGATCGTCTTCCGAGTTTTGAAGAAATTTATTACTTGTGCACATTTGCAAAGAATAAGGATTACCCTCTATCACACTCGTGAGAAGCGTCAGAAACCGTAGATTGATTGTCGATCTTCCGGAAAGCGCCCACGGGTTCTTAAATCAATTCTTCTTCGTTCATCGCCACCATCTGGAGAGTAGGAACTCACTCCCACTTTTTCCATTTGAGCTTTTCGAGATCCGAATTACTAAGTGCTAACTTCATTCTTTTCTTTTACAGCGCTTCCTCCCCCCTCTAGAGATCCAAGTCACAAGACGACTTTTGAAAGATTAAGTGTCGTGCCGGCTGGGCAAAGAAGTATTAAGTTTTTGCTGAAAGATGAACTTCTTCACCAATACGGGCTTCTGCACCCTTCCCGTTCTACTCAGCCTCATGAAGTTCCTGATTCTCCAGTAGAGACATCGGATGCCACAGTTTCCGTCGAAGAACTTACACCGAAAGAACATACTGTTGAGGCTTCATTGGTAAAGTGATCTACTTCTATTGATGTTGCGGGGCCATCCGACAAACTTGCACTTGCCCCGGTCATTGAAGAAGAGGAACCTCCCCAACGATCCGGGAAATTTGGTGATGAAGGAACTGAGAGAACAAGTCCCGCCAGGCACAGCGGTGATGATACTTTTGAGGGGTTGAGCGACCTGATGATTACTTCACAGGAGCTTTTTAAAGATGATCCTATCACTGCTAAAGTTACTTCTCCAGCAGTTGAAGCGACATCCATTCTGCAACAAACTCCATCGGCCCAAGAGTTGACACTAGTTGTAAAATCCATCATCACCCCCAACCAAGGAATGGTTCGTAGTTTGACGCGCGTAGTTTGCACGTTACACACACTTAGGACTTTTCAGCACTTATATGCATTCAACTTCCTTGCCTTGAAGATTTCTGAATTTAACTTTTCTTTATTTTCAAATTCTCCAATGGGATGAAGTGGCTCTTACTATGATGATTTCCAGCGTTGTGGGAGACGCGGCTCTTATGACCCCAAGAGATATCTTCCTGCTTCCTGGGAAACCGACGAAGAAAGAGCTGCGAGGAAAGCTCGTGAGAAGCGTGCTTACGAAGAACGCTACGGGAGAAGGGACGAACGACATGATTCTTCTCAGAGAGAGGATGATTCCCACAAGCGAAAATCCCATGATGATAAAGGGAAAAGTCATGTTGTTGAGGATCCAAGCAAACGGGCCAAACTTGGTGAGAAACCGATATTTGAAGTTTCCGAAAGGCCCACTTCTCCAGTCTCTTTAGAAATTCCTTCCGGCTCTCCTGCCCTTCAAAGAGCCGATATTCAAACAATCATAAGTAGGCCCCCGTATCAAGTTGGGCAAGGTCCGGTTACTCTTCAAAGTCGGTTTTCGCACTGGTGCTTAAAGGGAGTGCGCTTCGACCTTGACTTGGTCCCAATCGATAAGCAAGCCATGTTGAGAAATTTTGATGCCGTCAAACTCGATATCGAGATAATGTCTGGCTGGCAGAAACTTGTTGACGAGCTTCAAAGAGTGAATCGTGCAAACCTCAAAGCCATGCTGACTATGGAAAATGACAAATCCGAGTGGTAGAAAACACCCGATCAGCATGATACGGAGATGAAGAGAATTGCCGCTTATAATGAGAAGCTTAAAGCGGAAGTTGAAAAACTTAAAGAAGAACTCGTCATTTCTTACAATTCCTATTCTCAAAGAGAAGAAGTGCTTCAAAAACAGGTGAGAGATGCTCACGCTGCACAGAGAGATGCTGAAGCTAAATTTGAAGCACAGCAGCAAGTTGTGAAAAGCTACCGAGCTGACGCTGCTCAGCTGCGAGAAAAAACCAACTCGCAGAACTTGGAAATTGAACTGCTAAAAGCTCGACTTTCTAAAGCTGAAAAGGAGCATGATGAAGCTATTGCCGGCAAAGTAGCAGCCGAAGAATCTCATATGGCAACTAAAGCCGAAGTCAGCTCTAATCTATTCGAGTTTTACATCCATAGTGTTCTAGGGCGCGGTAGACTTAAATTGTTGGGACCGAAGTATGAAATCATTTTGGCCAAAGTGTGGGAAGCCGCACTTGATATGCATGGAGGAGCTGGATATGCCGAAGTAGATTTAATGGCACACTATCTAGATGATGATGCATGTGCCGCTCTTGCCAGGGGAAAGGAGCAACTCGCCAAAGAGAGAGCCGAAATGGCAGAAGGAGAACATTTAGGGAAGGCAACTTCAACCGACCCAGTTCAACCTTCGGTTCGACTGACATCGATATTGTTGGCTCCAGTTCCCATTCTCCACCTCCTGCTCAAGCTGCTATTGAAAGTGCAACCGCCCGCACCGGAGATGAGGGTCAAGAAAGCACTAAGGCGCAGGACTTTGAAGTTGACATAGTAAAGCCTACCTCTCTAGGTAACCTCATTGCTGATCTTGCTCAAGTGGACTGCTTGTTTACTTCACATGAGCTTGATGAACTTTTTGATTATTACTTAAATCTTGACGCGCCACTTTCTCCTCTTTTTATGAGAGACACCGACTTCAACTTCTCTTCTCCTGTAGTGGAAGTGCCAAGTGTTATTCAGCCTTCCCCTCTTCCAGCTGTTTCCTCTCCGCCTCTTCAGATTACTCCCCCTTCCGTTTCTCAACCGGGGTCATAAGAGGAGCAGATAGAAGATCTTTAAGGCTTGGATGACTCGGTCGCTTCTCAAGAACAGAAGGCCGAGAAACCTGAAGAAGGCGAAAGAACCCTGGAGAAAACTATTTCTGATGACATAAAGTTGTCTGCACTTTTCACTCCGGGCAGTGAGTCTTCTTCAAGGAAGAAGGGGAAGCGCGGAGTCTCAAAGAAAAGGAGAGAAGCTTCTGCCGGCGATGAAAAAGCAGAAGAAAGTCCAATTGCACCCCTTCCTCTTTCTTCCCCTACACTCACAAGCCGGCCCAAAAAGTTAATCATCCGGCCAGGCGAAGGCTCGAAAGGTGGCAGGAAGAAGAAGCGATGGGTTTGGGACATATGCTTTTCGTCTAGCTTTTTTGCTTGTATATATAAAGACTTGTGTTGACCGGAGATTATGCGAGTACCGATCCCCGCCTTCTTTTGTTTTGAAACCTGCACATGTATAAAAATTTTATAGTATGGAATAAAATGATTCTTTTACTTGTAAAAACTTCTATCTGTATTTGAGAATGCATTTATTCTTCTTTTTCATACAAGTTTCTTTATTTTCTCTGTGTGATGTTGCAGTAAACCTATGGTATGTTGCTTGAGCATTGTTTTTATTTTTATATCTATATTATATTTCCCCATACCATGGTTTATTGCAACCTCTTTCACATTGGAAAAATTTTGGAGAACAACTCTTCTATTTCGAAAAGACTTGTACTCTTTCTTTAGAGAACAACTTTTCCATTCGAAGGAGGTTTGCATCTGTACTTTATAGAATAATTTTTCCATTTTAAGGAAATATTTTTCTGATTTAGTAGAATGCGCCTCGTATTGGAGAAGTTTCTCTTTCTTTCTTTCTCTCTCTTTTTTATGGGTAAGTTTTTACAATTCACTTTCGGAGAAAGACACTTTTATTTTTGGCAAGTGAATTTTCCTACACGGTAAAGTGGGCTTTCGAAGAAGGGCTTCGACCTGTTTGTGCCTCCGAAGAGGGCTTTTGTTTGATTGTGCCTCTGGGAAGAGGGCTTTTTTGTGTGATTGTGCCTTTGGGAAGAGGGCTTTTTTGTGTGTACCTCTGGGGAGAGGGCTTTTGTTTTTTCCCTGTACATGGGGAAGCGGCCTCCGAAGAGGGATTTTTGTTTCTGCCTCTGGGGAGATGCTTTTATTTTTTTCCTGTTCGCTGGGAAGCGGGCCTCCGAAGAGGGCTTTTTGTTTCTGCCCTTGGGGAGAGGCATTTATTTTTTCCCTGCTCGTTGGGAAGCGGGCCTCCGAAGAGGGCTTTTCACATTTCGACTCGTGTGAAGTTTTATTTCAGATCGCGGTGAAATGTGTGCCTCCGAAGAGGTCTTTTAGCATTTCAACTCTGGTGAAATGGGCCTCCGAAGAGGGCTTTTCATATTCCAACACTTGTGAAGTTTTATTTCAGATCTCGGTGGAATGCGTGCCTCCGTAGAGGTCTTTTCACCTTTCAACTCGTGTGAAGTTTTATTTCAGATCATGGCGAAATGTGTGCCTCCGAGTAGGGCTTTTGCCTGGAAGTTTCTTTCTCATGGTTGGATGGATTCACGGGGCGGACACAAGTTACTTGGATTGTTTGTTTGCACAAACGTTCTTAGCTAGTTAACGAGTGTCATGTGCCACCGGTCATTCCACCAATTTTTTTGTTGAGAAAGAGAACTTTCTTTTTCTGGCAAGTCCCATTAGAGGTCTTTATCCTCCGAAGAGTTGTGCCTCCGAAGAGGTCTTTTGACGTTCGCTGCCTGCTCGCCCATGTCTTTTCGCCATTTGCTCATATCAGCGGTTCCCTGTTGTCATTTTCAAATACACATTCCTTTCTTTTGCAAGTAGCTTATTTTATCCAAAGAAGTGTACTTCATTGTTAAATGAGTTCGCAGGGGCAGACATAGGCTAATTAATCGGATGTTCGTTTGCACAAACGATCACAATTAGTTAGGAAGAGTCCACCTCTGGCGGAACCACTAACTGTTCGCTTGAAGCACTTCTTATATAGGATTTGAGTCTGGAATTTTTGTGGTTGAACATTCATTTGTTGAGTGATGTCAGGGATCGGTTGGTCTTATGATGGGTAAGTTTTGTTTTAATGGCCTGCAATATTAAATCGACATTTTAGCAATACAATTGAAGTACTTTATATATCGAAATAAAACAGGCAGTTTATAATAGTAGAGAACACAAGATTTATAGTGGTTCGGCCAAGAACTGGGCCTACATCCACTTTATAGTTCTTATTATTCACTTGCACTGGCTTTACAATGGCTTTCAATACAAGAATCATACATTCATAATTCTTTTACAGTATTTCAGTAAAGCTTTTAAGTAAAATATGGGCGCAAGTGATTGCTGTTCCAAGCTCTTGAAATTGGATCTCCTTCGACAGTTGTCAGTTTGAAAGTGCCATCAAGAATTTTTTTACCTATGACATATGGCCCTTCCTGGTTTGGCGCAAACACTCCTGTTGCTGTCATGACCCTCTTCAAGACTAGATCTCCAATCTCAAAGCTGCGTTGGCGAACTTTGGAATTGAAGTGCGTGGCAATTCTTTACTGATGGGCTGCAATTCTGAGCTGAGCCTCTTCCCTTTTTTCATCAAGGAAGTCAAGTGCTTCAATTTGCAACTCTTCGTTTTCAGCTTCGTTGAAATGAATTCTTCTATGTGAAGCGACTTCTATTTCCACCGGAATCATTGCTTCTGATCCATTTGCCAATGAAAATGGAGTGTGCCCATCGCAGTTTTATATGTAGTTCTATATGCCCATGGTGCTAGTGGTAGCTTATCGATCCAACCACCTTTCACTTTTTCCAGCTGGTTTTTGATGGTTGATTTGATAATTTTGTTTACTGCTTCCACTTGCCCGTTTGCCTGCGGATGAGCCACCGTTGAGAAGCTTTTTTGGATCTTGAATCGTTTGCAAAAATCTTGGAACTCTTCACTTTCGAATTGGGTTCCATTATCTGTGATTATCTTTTGAGGCACACCATACCTGCAAATGATATTCTTAGTTCAAAGTTTATCATCTTTTTAGAGGTAATAGTAGCTAATGGTTCAGATTCAGCCCATTTAGTAAAATAATCAACAGCAACAATAGCATATTTGATTCCGTATTTGGCGGTTGGCAAAGGGCCGATGAGATCTATTCCCCAAATAGAAAATGGCCACGGACTAACCATCTGTGTTACCTTGGTGGAAGGTGCTCTTGGGATTTTTGCAAATCTCTGGCGTCGTCACATTTTCGGGCATAGCTTGCAGCATCACGATTAATATCTGGCCAAAAATACCCATAACGGAGAATTTTCTTTGCTAGGGTTTGACCACTTGAATGGTTTCCACACTCTCCTCTGTGTACTTAGCTAGAATTATCTTGGCTTCTTCCTTGGTCACACGTCGGAGTAATGGCATTGAGAATCCCCGCCTGTACAATAGGCCGCTTTGAATTATATATCTGGAGGCTTTTCTTAGCAACTTCTGTCGTTCTTTTGAATTTTCTGGTAGAGAACCGTTGAGCAGATATTCCATTATCGTAGTCATCCATGATTCTTGCTCCTGAGAAACAGTCATGATCCAGTCAATATCCATTTCATCAGTGCTTGGAGCTGACAGGACTTCCACAGGAACTAATCCCAATAATTGAGCTTCATCAGTGCTTGCTTACTTTGCGAGAGAATCTGCCTTCATGTTCTCTTCCAGGGTGTATGATTTATCGTATAATGGTCAAGATCATCAAGAAGTTCCCAGGCTCTTGACAAGTAAGCGGACAGATTTCCTCCTTTAGTTTGAAACTCTTTCTTGACTTGACATACAATAAGCTGTGAATCACTGAAGATCTGCAACACTTTGACATTCAATTCTTTAGCAATTTTCAAGCCGGCAATAAGAGCTTCATATTCTGCTTCATTGTTTGTCGAAGGGAATTCCAATCTCAATGCATAGCACAATGACCGCCCTTCAGGGGTTTCAAGCACAACCCCAGCTCCAAAACAGTAATCGTTTCTTGCACCATCAACATATAATTTCCATCGAATTGAGGTATTATCAGTCACTTCTTCCTCACTATCACCTTTATCTGTACATTCTGCGATAAAATCTGCTAAAGCTTGTCCATTAATTGCTCTCCAGGGATGATAAGTGAGGTCGTATTGGCTGAGTTCAATATTCCATTTCAAAAGGCGGCCCGAAGTCTCAGGGCGAAACAGGACTTGCCTCAGAGGTTGATCAGTGAGGACTTTGATAGGATGAGCTTGGAAAATATGGCCTCAATTTTCTTGATGCAATCAGTAGACAATAGGCGAGCTTTTCCAACTTTGAATAATTCATCTCTTCCCCAGTGAATCTTTTGCTGATAAAATAGAACGGGCGCTGAATTCTTGCGTCTTCCCGTACCAACGCTGCACTGAGAGCATGAGATGAGATTGCCAAATATACGAAAAGATCTTCACCATTGTCCGACTTAGAAAGTATTGGAGGCATTTCCATATGAGGAATCAACTCATCGAACGCTTTCTGGCATTCAGGAGTCCAGTTAAAAAATTTCCTTCCTTTCTTCAGAGCATCAAAGAATGAAATGCATTTATCAGTAGCTTTGGAAATGATTCGACTCAAAGCAGCGACTTTTCCATTAAGACTTTGCAGTTCCTTCTTCGTTCTAGGGGCTTTGACTTTTCTTAAGGCAGCAATTTGAGCAGGATTAGCTTCAATGCCCCTAGCACTCACAATGAAATCCAAGAACTTTCCGGACTCTACCCCAAACAAACATTTCAAAGGATTAAGTTTCATTCCATACTTTCGGAGGATTGCAAAAATTTTTGCCAAGTGATCCATATGGTCTACCGCTTTCTTTCATTTCACCAACATATCGTCAACATAAACTTCCATAGTTTTGCCAATCTGCGGTTTGAACATAGCATTGACAAGTCTTTGGTAAGTTGCCTCTGCATTCTTAAGTCTGAAGGGCATGACTCTATAGCAATAGAGACCAACGTCGGTGATGAAGCTCGTGTCCTCCTGGTCCGGCTCATGCATCATGATCTGGTTGTATCCGGAGTAAGCATCCATAAAAGATAACAATTCATGCCCCGCTGTTCCATCCACCAACTGATCTATCCTGGGTAATGGGAAGGAGTCTTTAGGTCAGGCTTTGTTTAAATCTGAGAAGCCGATGCATACTCTCCATTTCCCATTAGCTTTCTTAACCAGTACAGGATTTGAAACCCAATTCGGATAAGTAGACTCCTTGATGAAACCATTCTCCATGAGCCGGTCCACCTCTTCTTTCAACGCTGCTGACCTTTCAGGACCCAGGGTTCTTCTCTTCTGCTTTATCGGTATAAACTTCGGATCAATATTCAGAGTATGTACTGCAATTTCTGGGCCACACATATCAGTATGAGTCCAAGCGAATACGTCCAGGTTTGCTTTCAAGAATGATATTAAGGAATTTTGAACCGTCACATTAAGTTGCGAACCCACATTCACCACTTTGTTCGGATCTTTCGGGTCAACAGGTACTGGTACCGTTACTTCCACTGGCACCACTCTATTCTCCACTGCACTAGCTTTTCTAGGATCCATTTCTCTTCATGCCCCGCTATACTTGCCAGTGCAGGGTCCACCCTATAATAGCTGCAAGGTTGGTTCTTTGATGCGGACTGGGGAAGCTGCATCTTTTCCCATCTCTCTCTTCCTTGCTTCATGCAACTCTATAAGATAACATTCTCGCCCAGCATTCTGATCCCCTTTAATCACACTAATTCCATTATCAGTGGGGAATTTCACAGTTAGGCACCACGGGGAGAGAATTGCCTTAAAAGCCGCAAGAGTTGGTCGGCCTAGGAAAGCGTTGTAGGCAGAAGATTCATCAGCAATTACAAAAGTCTGTTTTCGAACAACCTTTTTCTGCCCCTCTCCATGCTCAACGAACAAGTCAATAGTTCCAATCGGCTGCTTCAGTTCCCCAGTAAACCCAACATTTTTTTCTATGAAGCTTGAACATCAGCCATTAGAATTTTCATTTGGTCAAACATCTTTTTGAAGAGAATATTGCAAGAAGCGCTGTAATCTACAAGAAATCTTCTCACAATAGCCGGCCCAATGCCTGCAGAGATGACCAAGGGATCCATGGTTGGAGCTTCAATGCCCATAGAGTCCCTGGCTCTGAACATAATATCATCCTTAAAAGTTTTCTGCTGCTTCAAAGGTGCAGCATCTTCTCGCACAAAAACACTCTCTTCTTTTGGTGCATACTTCAAGGCACGGGCATATCTTTCCTTCTCGCCCCAGCTTCTGCCTGCTGGGTGAGGACCTCCTATAATCACATTAATAACAGGCCTTTCTGATTCATGCACAGTATTTCTCTCACCCGAGCCAGATGGATGAGCAGGAAGTTGCTGGCCCTTAGTAGATGAAGTTGGGTTATTTCTACTTCTCTTAACATATTGCTGCAACTTGTTCTCTCTCAGCAGTTCTTCAATCAAACTTTTCAGATGGCGACATTCGTTGGTATCATGACCGGGTTGATTATGAAACCGACAGAATCTCCCACTTTGAGCAGCTTTTCTCCCAACTCTCATCTCAGGCGGTTTTGGATATTCTACTGCGTCTTTGGTAGCAAAAAAGATATTCTCCGGAGTGTCAGTCAAAGGAGTGAAATCTGAAGGTTTTGAGAGGCGGGGTTTCTTCATATCTTTCTGTTTCTTCCCACCATTATTCTCCCTTTTCTGATTTTCGGATTCCTTTTTGGTAGGAGCAGCAGTATTATCCTTAACCTCTGTCAATGCCACTTTAGCCGGTGCTTGAAGGCTTTCCAAACGCATGAATTCATCGGCTTTCTTATAGAATTTCTCAAGCGAATTCGGTTCTTTCATCTTCAGCCACTTTCCAAATTCGCTTGATTTGTCGATTGCCCTCATTAAGTATGTCAAGGCCATCCGTGGCTCTGCATTGTCCACTTCAGCCAAGGCTATGTTGAAGCGGTTCAAGAAAGATCTAATAGATTCCCCAAGATTCTGTTCCAGGCTTGACAGTGACATAATATCCTTTGCCTTTGAAGCGTACAACCTGAATTGCTCTTTAAACCTCCGAGTCAAATCGGCAAACCGGTCTATGGATCGGACCGGAAGCTTTGTGAACCAGAGTAAAGCCACTCCTTCCAAGTATACCGGAAAGTACCGGCATTTAATCTCATCAGATGCCCTAGCACCAGTCATGTGCCAGTCATACTTATACAGAAATTGATTAGGGTCGCTTATTCCCTTATAAGCTGGGATGGTAGGAGGAACAAACTTCCTTGGGAATTCCGCCTTTACAATCCTTTCAGTGAACGGAGTTTCTTTCATGATTTGTCGCACCATGCCCGAAAGATATTCCTCATCATTTAAAGGATCTACAGGACAGACTTTGGCCATTTTCTTGGAAGTTTGTCTGGACAAACGTTCGCGAAGAGTTGCCTGCGGTCTCGATCCTCCAGCTTGAGGAGGTGTTTCATTGGCGGGGCTAGCTGCTCTTTGAGGAATATTCCTCTCTTCAGGATTATGAACATCATCTGCAAGGTTTTCTTCATTAATCACCGGTTGAAGGTTAGGTCAGAGCAATGCATTTAACCTTTCAAGCATTAAAGCATTCTGAGTTTCCATCTGCTGGTATAGCCAAGATACTACAGCATCTAACTCTGCTCGTGTAATTACGGCACTTGGTGCTGCTTGACTTGACGAAGGAGAAGTGGCAGTATTTTCACGAACATCATTGGGTCTAGTAGATCCGTGCTTTCTTCCAGGAGCCATTATATCTGATAGACTTCTGGTTTTGAGAGAGATTCTTTCAATAAACTTTTGCAAAGCAAGGACGAAAGTAGCCTGAGTTGGGTTCTCAGTGAAAGCACAAAAAATGTTAACGCTTAAAATTGAATGCTAACACCCCGGTGTAAGTAGAGATTAAGTGAAAGCACCACCCGTCTATACGGGAATTAAAAATAAATAGAAAAGTCACAGAGAAAGCAGTAAAAAGACAACAGTTTTATAGTGGTTCGGCTTCAAGTTAAGCCTACGTCCACTTTAATCTTCTTTATTGTTGAATCAATTACAACTTTACAACAATCTTTGATTACAACAGTGATAGGACAAACAGCTAGAACTCCGATGTAGAACAATTCTTTGAATCCATGTCGATTGTATTAGATTTCCTCTTGAAGTTTGTTGAGATGTCTTTTGTGTTTGAAGTGTCGAGTGAGTCGAGAATTCAGCAGAGTATCGGCATTCCGGAAATAAGCCCAAAAGATCCTCTTCCTGTTGGAGTAAGTGGGGTGTTTATAGGAGAGTTCGGAGTTAGGTCGTAGGTTATAGACAACTTAGGAATAGGTCGTAGGTCGTGAGCGACTTAGTAGACACGGTTTACGGCCTAACAGGAGCGCCCTTGATCACCTGAACAAGTCATAGGTCATGGGCGACCTAGGGAAGGAACGACATAAGGAAGACAAGTTACCTCGGTTTTGTATAGCTTGCTATGTCGTTAAGTCCTTAGGTCGCTAGGTCGTTAGATACTTTAGGTCGTTAACTCGTTAGTTCATTAGGTCGTTAGGCTCTCTAATCCGTTAGGTCGGTAAATCCACTTAGCTACCAGGCCGCTTCACACTTTAGATCGCTGCACCCCATAGATAGTTAGGTCGCTGCATCCCACAGGTAGTTAGGTCGCTGCATCCCACAGGTCGTTAGGTCACTTCTCCCCATAGGTCGTTAGGTCGCTTATAAAAGAGGAGTTAACTGTAATTGTTACCTCGGACCTCATCAATCGGAAATGATCAAAACAAGGTTAAATGCGGCAGGGCTAAGTGGGTTGCTCCCAAGTAGGGTATGATCATCCTTTTTTAGATATATCTTTACACGCTATGACGTCGTGTATCTGATTATTGTAGTTTGTATGCTTTGAGGTCCCTTGGTAAAGGTCGGTAACGACCAGAGGATGACATATTTGGTACCATCTAGTTATAGAGGTGGGCCGGTCTTGTGTTGGCAGAGGGCAAATGTACCCATTCGAAAGGTAGTCCCTTCACCTGGTCATTTGTATGGAAATTCAAACTCTACTACGAGCTGTGATTTTGTTTGTAAAGGCATAATGAATAGCCTCGAAATGATACATGGGTAACCATTTCGACTATGATTAATATTATTTGTATATACTAGACACTAATATAATATAGGATGATTTGATATGAAACGTTTTAGTTATTTTAGGGTAAAAACATGTCTGTGTTTATGTGTGGGCGTGTCTTACGAGATACTTTTGTTTTGATAAAGGAAAATTTTGGTCATTTAATAAATTTAGTTGAGTGTGTTTCTCATGCTGGTTTACCAAACTGATCGGGGAGTTCTTCCCTTTCAATGCTCGGGTCAGACCGAGTATATTTACAGGTTCGGATTTGGTGCTTTTGGAGCTTCAGCAGGCAAGTTGGAGATCTTTATATTCATATACACGTATCTTTTTTGTTTATCCACCGTTTAGTTATTGTATATTATCGGAAATTGTGAGGACATGTTATTATAATCGTCAAGGCTGATAACTAGTGATTGATTAGTGTACTCTGTTTGATGTATGTATTGTTCTATTTGGTTCTATCTTCTCTCTTTCTACTCTTCTCTTCTTCTCTCTTCTTTTCTTTCTCTTGACTTTCCGTCAGTCGGTGCTTTATGGGTAGGACATGTGTTGATTATTGTCGATTCAAAGGATATGGATTTACCGGTCGTCACATGTGGTATCGGAGCTTAGATTTTGTATATTCCTATGCCTTTGATGTGTACTCGGTATAGATAGGGATGGTAGCACTCTAGATTGAGTTTGAGTGTATTTTATATATGAGTGCGTATTTGTTAGTGATATAAAATATTTTATATTGCGTTTGCTTATCCGTTGAGCTGTTTGTGAATTCTAGTTGGATGTGGAACGCCATATTATCGATACGGTTTTTTAAACACTTAAACGAGGCAAGTCGACATAGTGTTATTTTAAATTGGGTAAATGACATAATTTTACCTCGATTATATTTTATATATAAAGGTATACATTTTCGAGAAATATTAAAGTGTATATAAATGAATTGTTTGGTTGTTGAAAATGTAAAAAAAATATAAGTTAATAAAAGATGTTTGAATAATCAAAATAAAATAACAATTGTAAAAGAATAAAAAATTATATAAGCAAATGAATTATAATTATGGAATCGTAATTAATACGATTTACAATTGTGGAATAATCTTATATATAAGAAGTGAAACTAAATGAGTATATTTATAAATATGAGTAGTAAATAAAAATGGATTTAAACTAAGAATTTGAATCCTATTGATCTTGAAAGTTGTTTTTCAAAAGTCAAAGAGATTATATTATTATAAATCCAAATAAGATAAGTAAATTTGGAATGATTTTATTTAAGTGAAGTGAAATAGTGAAATTATAAAAGTGAAAGATTTATAAATGTGATTTGTAAATAATAAAAGGATTTTTAAAAAGAATGTAAAGCACTGAATTCACTACTGTTGCTGGGAAATAATAAGGGTGATGACTGCAGCATCATCAGTATCATTTTGCAGTTTCTATGTGATGGATTTGCCACCAATAGTAAATTGAAATTGTAGTTTTGTTATGATAAACGAATTTGAATTTAAAATCCAAGTTGTAATGGATAAATATAAGTAAAATGAATTTTGGGCTTATAACACGAAATGAAAAAAAATGTAACTTGGTAAAGTTAAAAAAATTTGAGTAGCATAATAAATATATGATTTGAAATTTAACTAAAGTAAAAGTTAAATAAATTGGATCGGATTTGAACTGGATTGGATAAGTTATTGAAATGGAAAATTAAACTTAAGTGGTAAGTGATTATATAATATAAATTTGAATTTATAAGTTGTATAACTTATAAAATGGGAAAAGGCAAGTAAAACCAATTGTTAAAATGGTTATACAATTTTGTTGAGAAAAACAAAATTTGAATTTGAGTAGTGAATGAAATTTGACTTAAGTAAAAGTTAAATAAAATAGAATCTAAACTAAGTTAGAAGTGAACTTAAGTTGTATAGTGAAAAAAGAATGTAAGTTAGAATGCAATGGAACATAACTTAAGTAATGGTTAGTGAACTTGAATTTTATATCAAAATGAATTAATGATAATATTGGAAGTGTTGTATAGAAATGTGAATATAGTGAATACTGGAATTCAATCTAAATTGAATATTAAACAAATTGGAAATTTAATGTGTTAAACCTAATTGAATGTAAATGAAGTAAATATGGATGTTGTAAATAAATTAAACTAATTTGGTTATGTTAGATATACATTGGTTGTTAGATGGATGTTAGTAGATTAAATAGGAATTCATTAAATGTTAATGAAATTGAATTAATCAAATTGGGAGTGAAGTAAATGTAAATAGCATTGAATCAAATTGGAAGTGAAGTAAATGTAAATAGAATTGAATTTGATTTGAATTGGAAGTGAACAAACTTGAACGTAAGTTAGTGAATGTAAACTAATTGAATTTGAATGAATGATACAATAATCCATTGTAAATGAATCAGATGTGATTAAATTGAAAATCAATTCATTGAATATTAATGAGAAGTGAATTTATATTGATTTGGCTATGAATTGATTGGATAGATATTGGTTTGATGGTTGGATTTTTTGCTTATTGATTGCATTTTCTATATTGTCATATATAGTTGTGGTATTGGTATATGTTGTATATTGATATTAATTTCATATATATGTGTGTTTCTCGTTTGTTTGTGGAGTGTTTAGTAGGTGCGAATGGCGCTCGCTTTGCATTTGTAGTTCGCTTTCGTGCTATATTAGCCGTGTATGCTCACTAATAATATATAAGGTACATATCTCGGATTATAAATCGTACTTTTACACTTTTTCCCTTTGGGATGCCTCATCCTCAAAGATGAGATATATATTTGTGATATATAGGTTGTGATCCTACTACAATCAAACCGCGCAGAGGAGACGCTGGCGAATTTTTTTTGAAAATTTAAGGAGTTAGAATTTTTTTGAGAAATTGAAAATATTTGTGATAACTAAAAATTTTGATTTTTGAGTTGAAAGTTAAACGATATTAGTTGGTTTTGAAAAGATAATAAAGTGTGGATTTAAAAATTTAGAAAAGTTTTTTGTAAGAAGTTTAACGAATGGATTTTGGGAAAAGTTAAAAGGTTAAATGATGTTGATATCCAATTTGAATGAATTGTCTTAAAAAATTAATGGATTTTGTGGCTTTTTCTTACTTGTAATTTCGAGGACGAAATTCTTTTAAGTAAGGGAGAATGTAGCGACCCAGAATTTTAGTCATTTAAAATTCGTGTATTTAATTGATTTTAAATATTCGCAAGTAAATTTTATAAGCTGAATAAATTATATTTGAGATATAGTGGTTTAGTTGGATAATTAAATTGTTAATTTAATATTTGAAATTGCAAAAAAAATTGGAAATTGAATTTAATGTGAATAAAAATGATTTATAAAGTTGAATTAAATTCTATTTGAATTAGAATGATGTTTGAGAACTTTTGAAATTGAATTAAAAGTTAATTCACAGAAATTGAATATTTTAATATTTAATTAACATGCAAAAATAGTCATTTTTTAAACAGTCTCGGATTTCGACGAAACAAGTCTCACTAGATCCATAATGTTATATTGTTGTAGGATTTCAAATTTCATGTCAATCGGAATTACAGTTTGTCCGGAGCAAGCTAAAACGCATAAAATTTGTTTAAGTGAAATTATAAAATTAAATAAGTCGATTTGGAAACTTATCTTCCAAATATGATTGAACTGGCTCCCAATATATATTCCATTGTGTTCGAAATATAGGTAAAACATTATAATTTCCAGGTGGTACGCTTCATTTGGAGTTCGAAAATTTTTCGGGTGAATAGTATTTTGAAATTTTCTTTAAAATGACGTTATATTTTATCATTTGCCAGCCGCCACCAAGCTTTTATTCAATGGCCAGAAATTTACTTAATTCTTCCCTAAATATCTCATTATCCATCAATCTGCATGAAAATCCTTCAACTACGAAGTTGTAGAGCACGTCGAGGGCTTAAAATCCAACGATGATGATCGAGTTTCGTGGAGAGGATCGACGGCAAAAGGCTCACGTTCGGTCGGCGTTCACACATGATGTCCTAGGCACATATGCACCGAGCTCTTGGGCGTGGCCAGCATGGGTCGAGCAAGGGCTGGGCTACAAGATGGTGGTGGTTGATCATGTTCTAAAAAACGAGTGAAGCCGTGAAAATTGATCAAAGAATGGCGGCATGGGTTATTCGCGTTCGAATAATGCCTAGGGAAGAAGATGGAAGCACGTCCCTGATTCCTGAACTAAAATCTAACGGCCGAGATGTTTAAGGTTCAAAATAAAATAAAAAATAAAATTTGAAATATATATATATATATATATATATATATAAACTCGTATAAACTTCTAAAATGCGTAACTTCTTCATACGAGGTCCATTTTTGACAAAATAAGTTGCGTTGGGTTCAAATAACGAGCACTACATTTTAGAGCTGGTTTGGAGTTGATTGGAGCTAGTGTAAATTTTGGGTAAAATTAAACGCTGTTTAATTTTATTCGGATTAAAACACTATAAATGATATTGGAACCAATGTGAATACAACTCACTCTTTCTGCCTCACTGATACTTTTAAATAAGTGAAAATAAATTTATTTGTGATGATTGATAATTTTTTGGATGATATATGATATATTGTCTATATATTGATTGGTATTTGGATATATTCTTGCCTATTGGAGCAGATGAGACCCTATATGTTCCCGTGTATGAGCGGGTGACCCTTCCTACGTGCATCTGCCTCAAAGAGGATATTGTACACATATTTCTAATATGTATATTAGATGCAAATGACAGGTTGAAGGGATCCAACTGGATTCCTCGCCACTGTTGATTTATTTGCAGATATTGTGATATGCACTATAATGATGTGATATATGATGTTTTGGATGTCGTGATTGATGTATTTAGTGCTGTTGCAGCATTGAGCCTGTTTTTGGTAATTTTAAAATGTTAAAGTGATGATTTTAAATCGAAAATGGATTTTTAAGTGATTTTGAAAATAGATGTTCTATTGAATTTGAATTGTTAAGGAATGGATTTATTTTGAATAAATAGAAGTTATAATTTTTATGTTATAAAAATTAAGATTTTTGTGAAATATAATTAGAATGTGATTTTGCAAATATGAAGTCGATTAATTCTATAAAATAGTTTAAATTGAGATTTTTTGATTTATTATAAACGATATATATATAAGATTAATAAAATTAATATTTTATAAATCAAAATGACGTAATTACAAAGGAGTTTTGTAAATGTTTGAAATAAAGTTATAAATGGGATTTATAAGTAAACAAGATTTGTAAGTTGTGAGGTTATAAAAAGAATGATTTTGGAAATAAAGAGATTTATAAGTAATTAACTTATAAATTGGATTTTGGCATGTAATGGGATATAAATGGAATTGGTTAATAAAAGGATTATATAAGTGGATTATCCCTTAATAAATATGTAGAATTAATGAATTTGGTAAAAGGAGCTGGTTTACCAGACTAATTTGGACCTTCTTCCCTTTAAATGCTCAGGTCAGACCGAGTATATTTACAGGCTCAGATTTGGTGCTTTTGGAGCTTCGACAGGCGAGCTGGAGATCTTCATATTCGTATACATGTATCTGTTTTGTTTATCCTCTGTTTAGTTGTTGTATATTATCGGCAATTGTGAGGACATGTTATTATAACTGTCGAGGCTGATAACTAGTGATTGATTATTGTACTCTGATTGATGTATATATATAACTTCTGTCTTGTAAAGATCATTGATATGATATTATATGTTTTCCGATGCGATGTAAGATTCTATATTGTTCTGTTTTGTTCTATCTTCTCTCTTCCTTCTCTTCTCTTCTTCTCTCTTCTTTTATTTCTCTTGACTTTCTGTCAGTCGGTGCTTTTTGGGTTGGACATTGTTAGTGCCAAGATTGGTCACTAACACCCAAATCCAAGTGAAAGCATCAAATCACTGTCACGACTCAAAGATGGAATATATGTGGAGAGTAATAATGTGAAGAACAGTTAAAATTCAAATGAAAGCAGCAAAGAACAATAGATTTTATAGTGGTTCGGCTAACTCCGGCCCACGTCCACTTCAGAAGTTTCCTTTTTATTGCTGTAATAATCGATTACAGTTACAATCCCCTGTTTTATAATGGATGAGTGCCTTAGCCTTAAAGAAGAGAAAGCCGGAGAGCAGAAAGAAGATCCCATTTTCTGAACCCCCACATGTTGTATTTATAGACAAATCCTGAGTTGTTGGGCTTCCTGAGTAGTCTAGGCCCATCAAGGCCATAGTCGAGCCACACTTTTCACCCCGACCGAACCATGCCGAATGGCAACCAATGCCGAAACACAACGCCGAGTGACTCTGACCGAACCACAGCATCGAGCGAGGTCCAATGCCAAGCGAGGTCCGATGCTGAGTGACGTCCAATGCCGAGCGAGGTACAATGCCGAGCGAGGTCCGACACCCGTATCGAAGAAGCTCGTCGATGATTTGTCTTTGGATGTTTCTTGTATGGTTACTTCACTGAGGATTGCGAATCCTATCGGGGGATCCGCAACCCTTAGCATGCTTTGTGATGATGTTGAGATTGTTTTATGTGGCTTTTCTTTTCGTGCGAATCTGCACGCTATTTCTTATTTGGGATTTGACATGTATCATTTTGTATACTTTATAGTGTATCTGTATATGTATGTGATGATCTACTGTTCTGTGATGTGTTTTACATTTGAGTTGTTATATTTTGTTCTGTTAGATCTTCTAGCCATTATAGTTTTGTATTAAGTATTTATTAGATATGTCGATCCACAAAAAAAAAAAATATGCTGCATTTATCGACGTATACAGTAGATAGTTAAGACAAGGCTATAGATGGTCGCTCCTATCCAGCTCTATTCTCCGTATTAGCAGACAGTATTACCTTATAATACTCTTTGCTAATATGGGTCTCGGAGTGGGGCGTTACAGCTTGGTAATGCCGACCTACATTACCTTGCCTACCCAAACTATACCGAGCCACCTCCAATGCCGAACCATCCCACCAATGCCGAGCCACCCTGCACAGACCTCAATGTCGGGCCACCTGTTCTGACCTCAATGCCGAGCCACCCTGACCAAACCTTAATGTCGAGCGACCCAGAGCATCCAGACCGAGCCGTCCATGCCGAACGACCCACAACTTCCAGACCGAACGATATCATCAGGGCCGACTGACCAATGACTTCCAGGCCGAGCGGCATCTGCCGAACCACCTAGGCCGAGCCATGCATATTGAAACATTCCTGGCTGTCCGTCTATCCATCCAGCTTGCTCCAATCAACCGTATTCTAGTGCGAGTAGTCAACTTGGTTAAATCCGCATGTCCACGACCTTGCACAAAAGGCAGGTTAACAGACATGTGTGGATTATTTTCGATTCAAAGGGTACGGATTTGCGGGTCGTCGTAGAGATAGACTCTCAAATCAAAGGTGCACCCAATCAAATCACAAATTAATAAAATGGTATCGAAGAAATGTGCCTGGTCGAAGGTGCGACCTCACTTGGCCCGATATAGCTCCTTTTTTATCGACATCAAACTGACTCGCGGGAGTCAGGATTGCGTTAATACCTTATACAGAATCGTTCGTCAAACCATCCTACTTCATTCTGGAATCTCCACGACATACGTAGTTGTTAAAGTGTTTTTATCCGATGCCGGCCTCTTTAACAACCAAACGCTGATTTCACACCGTGGTCATTTTGTAAATCAGTTTTATAATCATTTCAAACAATTTATACTTCATATAAAAATATCATATTCATTTCAAAACCATATCACTTTCGACATAAGTATTCACTTACGAAATCATTTCTACTTTTGAAATCATATCACGTTAAATCATAATTACTTCAAAAATTGTAACCACAAAATAGGTTAAATTATCATATCAAAATATTCGCATTTAAATCCATAAATAAAAATCATAATACCTCCAACTTTAGATTAAAATATATATTTTTAAAATTGTTTATAAATTAAAAATAGTGTATATTTAAAAATAGGATATATATTAAAATAGTTTATATATTAAAAATAGGTTATAGATTAATATATATATATATATATATATATATATATATATATATATCGAAAAAAGTTTCAAGTTAGAATTGTGCCTGACGATTTCGCAAATCAATTCAAATTAATCTCAGTTCAATATATTTCAATTAAAAAGATTATAGTTTCAATTCAAATTCTCATTAAAACCATTTTAATTTGTATCGACTTCAAAATCCAAAGGTGAACTTCATATTTAAATCACTTCCAATTTAATAGGTTTCAACATTTAAATGTTCAAACAATTTACAATAACTCAATTTGATAATTTCATTTATATTTTAGAATTCAGCTTTAGTTATATTTAAATTTGAAAATATTCACTTAATCATCTTTAATAACATTTAAGTAAAATCACATATTACAATTTAATTTAATAATTAAATATTCAATTATAATTTTATTTAAATTTAAAATATCCATTAAATCCGCCTTATTACAATCAAGTTATTAAGTTATAAAATCATATCTTTAAAATCTTAATATCAATAAGTTTCGAATCGAATCTTATTTAACTTAAATTACAAATCAATTCTTATTTAAATTAAATTTTCAAACCAATTAAATTACAAATCAATTTCAATTCATCTTTTCATCATTAATTTGTTAAAGTTATAAAATCTATTTTAAAATTAAAACATATTATATATAAATAAAAGTTAAACTAAATTCTTATTAAATTTTATTTTATGAATTATAATTATATTAATATTATTATTATTATTATTAAATATATTTTAAATCTTATTTTATGTATTTTAAAAATAATAAAGTTATAAGTAAAATTTTATAATTTACATTTTAAATCTTAGCTTATAATTTTAAAATTTTCAAAACATATAAATTTAAAAACCTGAATTTTACACATATTAAAATAAATATTTATATTGTAATTTAATATCGATATTTATCAAAACCTATATATTTTCCTTTCAAAATTTCGAAAATCGTTTTTCAAAATAGAACAACGGTGTCCTTATATAGTTTTCTAACCCATGGTCAAGTGATATGGATATTTATCATTTCAATCCGTAACTTAAATTTAATATTTACGTGTATATATTGTTTCAACCCATATTCTTAAATACAAAAAAATCGCTTGGGTTTATCATTCCAACCCATAACGATTTTCCCTAATCTATAAAACCATTCGAGTATGTATCATTTCAACCGATATGGAATTTCTAAGCTAACAGAGAACTTGCAGAGTGAGAACAATAATACTATAAAACGACATACATATCAATAGCAAGCATATATCATCGTCAATAACAGGTTATGGTTCATATGTCATAGGTAAACAATTGCAGATAATGGCATATCAAATTTAACAATTAGATAACTAACAATTCAAATTTAACAACATATTTCAATCGTCATTTCATATGAATTGAATCTACTAAATATAAGAATGTTAATCTTGAGTTATCGCTCACCTTCTGAGACTGGAGAAATTTAACGATGAAATGAGGTACGAATCCAAGCACAAATTCCAAAGCACAGTACAATGAACACGAATTCGACGCACAAAGCAAAGCACGACGGACTTGAATTGATGAAACAAAATATATATGATTTTGAAACGTCTAAAATTTACACCATATTAAAAGTAAGATTTTTTTTATATACTTAAAAACCAATATTCCATTTACAACACATATATAAATAAAATCTCTATTTATTATGTTTTTAAAGAAAATCAATATATAGGCAGACTATAAACAAATATGCAGACCATATTTATAAATAAATATATATAATGAGACCATAAACAACTATATGCATGTTAATCTAAGAACATATGTAGATTATATAAAAAAAAATATACAGAGTATAAACAATTATATGCAGATTATATTTATAAACAATTATATGCAGATTATATTTATAAACAAATATATACAGACTATGTTTATAAACAAACAAATACACACACACACACACACACACACACACACAAACACACATATAATCAGACTGTAAACAAATTTATGCATGCGGCAACATGGAGAGGGTGTGATGGGGCTGTATGTGCAATAGTCGGAGGAGGAAGGATGGTCGAGTGTTGATGCGGAGCACGACAGTTTGCGGGGCAAGGGAGAAGGTTTGGTGCGGCAGGAGGGGCGATGTGGAGAGGCCAGGAAGGAGGCGAACTGGGAAGGAACAAGGTGTGGCTTCAAAGCTGGAAGAAGGTGACGTGGTTGTTTACGGCAGTGAGGGGCGGTGGAACAAACAGCGAGAAGACTAAGCAGGTCTCGGCAAAAATGGTGAAAGGAAAGTTGTTGCTTGCTGGAGGTTCTTGGCACGGAGACAGTGGCGAATCTTTGTGGGTGGTCGGCTGCTCGGTATGGGAAAGCGGAGGTTTGGTTCGTTGGGAAAGGAAAAGGCTTCGCACATGTAGGTGTTCGGCCTTGCGGTGGAGAAGGTCAATGTGACGACCCGAAAATTTTAACAAAGTAAATTGGAATAATTAATCGATTTTAAATATTTAAAAGTTAATCTTAACTTGAGTTCAAGATATCAATATTTGCTTAATAATTAAATCATTGAATTATATAGTTTAAATGTTGAATTTAATAATTGAAATTTGGTAACTTGCTGAATCTGAGACTCAAGCCTGTTTAAAATAATTTGAAGGCTTATAAAATTTATAATGATAATACTGAAGATAATAGAATTATTGAAATTTAAATTAAAGGTGATTTGTTCAATTTTAATAATATATCGTTTGAATCGATATTTAAAAATAGCCTTCCGAGACACAGTCTCGGAATTTGACGAAACCAGTTCCATTGGATCCGTAATAGCTAGTTATTATCGGATTTCGATTTCTGTAGCAATCGGAGTTGTCGTTTGATCATGACAGCTTGAAACGCTTAGAACGATTTTAATCGATTTAATTTAAAATTGATTGTTTACTTCTGTAACTCGCGTATACGATCAAACTAGCCTCTGAAGCACATTCCATTGTTTCGGAATGCGGTAAAACCTTATAATCACCCGTCGACATATCTGATTCGGGTTTCAGAATTTCGCGTTATGCTTAACGAGACGTTGCGTAAGCCTTATAATATATATAAAGATTTTAAAAATCAACATGTCAGAGATATTTTCTTTAACTCATATCCGAGAAGCCTCTCACCCTCTTATTTATATTTCTCCGTCTCCCCCACAATTGTAGAAGCCGAATCAAAAGTAAAGATAATAAGTCTTAAATTTAATTTATGCCGATTTTTTTCCTTTTTCCTCTCATTCCAGTTGCAAGCCCTTTTCCTTCGAATTCCACTCCCCAAAATTTAAAACCCAATCAACTTCGTTTTACATCGATTCGAGGATTTTTTTCTCGTCCCAGTGGAGTCGAGATAATAGAAAATTCGATTCGCGAACGAATTCGCGATCGAATCGAGGCTCGAGCCGTGGTGTTCTCGAAGTCGGGGGTGCTGAGTGACGATGTAGGGCTGTGATGTTCTAGTGTCGCGATGGATGTTGGTAGAGGTTTAGGAATCGATGGTTGATTCATTTAGGGCCGTGAATTGGGAAGCAGAGGTGTGGAGGCGACGGTTTTGGGAGGGCTGTGGATTGTCGTGCCGAGGATCGAGGCAAGGATGAGGCTTAGCGGAGTAAGGTATATAAATTTTTTTATATTTTTGGTCAATACCGAAGCTGTTTATTCAACTGTACATTTTCAAGGTAACAATCATAGTTTGATAGTAGATTTTATTAAACAATCAATTTTCTGCAATTTGTAAATTACACACACACACACACACACACACATATATATATATATATATATATATATATATTTACAGTTTGGAAAAAACAAAGAAAAAGGGGGTAAAGTCGGGGATATTTGCAGTAAAGCAATAATTCAAATGCATTTTTGTTTTTATTTAATTTATCATATATGGGCGGAAAAAAGAAGAAGATGAGAAAGTAAAGTTTTTATGTAATAGAAAAGGAAAGAAAACTATTTACAGTAGGTAGAGAAAACCAGTCTGTTTAAATTTAATATATGAGTTGGAAGGAGTTTTATTTTATTAGAAGTTAATATATGTATGTAAGATTTTGGGTAAATATGGGAACTTTAAAAATGTTGTGGAATTATACAGAAATTAGATTTAAATGTATATAGATTATTATTTTAGTATATACAGTCTCAAACGAGATAAAATAAATTAAATATACTTATATATATACACATAGTAAACCTACTATTTAATTTTCGAATAAAATATTATGTGATTAACTCATTCAATTAACTTATAAAATTTATTTTAGTTACTTAAAAATTTATTCAAAGGGAAAATTAGTTAAATTAAATTATTTAATGGTGATATATAGTTCGATGAATTCAAATGTTAATAAAATCATATAATATTTATACAAGGTCAAAATCGAGATGGAAGCAAGTTAGTTTGGGGTGGATGGCAAAATAAAATCAAGGTGAGTTAATCTCACTCAGCTGGGTATTATTTAAATTTTAATAGTTAAATTTAAATGATTGGTTGAATGACTGAATTGATTTGATGTGTGCTGAGAATTGATGATCTGGTGACCTAGGTTTTGGTTGGTTCCCGAGTTAATTATTGCTTGACTCGAAGTATTCGGGTTTTAAATTGTTTAAAACTTATATGTTAATAAGGGATTAATAATTTGTGATTCATAAATTAGTGGGGTAATTGAAATGGATAATTAACTAATGCAATAAATTAATGATTTGGGTTAATTAATTTAGTAACTAGGATCGAATCAATTAATGAAGGTTTAAGGAAATTAATTAAGTTTAAATTAATTTAGAATAATCATTGAATGGTTTTATCTGGTAATTACTCAATGAAATTAATAAAATATAATTACATTGTGTAATTAATTAAGATGAATTAATCAATAGTAAGTGATCTGTGAAAAATTAATTAATATAAGAAATCAAGGAGTAATGTAATTGATATAGTTAATTAAGTCGTGAAGTAATTTATGATTAATTACTGTTTTGGGGTTAAGAATAATTAATTTTTTGAAATTAATTAAAGACAATTACTTGAAGGTAATTGAAGGATAATTATTCTAAGTGGTTAATTAAGATGGATAATTAAGAGATGATTTATTATTGATTTGGAATTAATTAATGTTAAACGAAGGAATCTAAATGATTGAGATTAGAAATTCAATTAGAATTAATTAACTAAATTTGGAAGTGATCAAGTAGCTTATGGATGATTGAATGATATTGGCTGCCTTGAATGAGACTCGAAGAGACCGGGGTCGGGTATTAGGAAATACCCGAAAACCACTTCGAATCTCATTGATAGGTGAAATCAATAGGCCTGCAGGAAATGATTTAAGTGAACTGGACTTTTAATTTAAATTTTGGTACTTAGAAAATTGATGTGTGAAATAAGTAATGTTTATAATAAATTATGAATGTGTAAATTGTTATGAGATACCCCGGGTTTATATGAGTTGTATACATTGTATTCCATGTTAGATGAGTTTACTTACGCTGGTTTCCAGCCTGACCCGGGTGTTTCTCTGATGTAATGCTCGGGTCAGACCGAGTATTGCAGATTTTCAGGTAGGTACGTTCTGGAGCTCAGAAGGCGAGCTGGATGGCAATAGCGTATAGAGTATTCCCGCTGTATATATATATTATTGTTAATTTGAGACATGATAAATTGTATATAACTGTGACTGTTTATATGTGAAACTCTGATGTACTAAAATGTAATCGATGAATATAGTATTCTTTTGTATCTGTTATTATTTATTATTATATTTTATCCGCTGCGAATGTGAGTTGTTGTTGTTTTTGTTCTTCTTCCTCTTCTATCCCTTTCTTCTTTTCATAACTATCTGGAATTTTCGGGTGTGAAAATTTCGGGTCGTTACATTTGATATCAGAGCAAGGTTAAGCGAGAACCTTGGCTCTGGTGGGGATTACTCATTGAATAGGGTTCGTAGTACTCTAGAATGAGTTGAGTATATATATATATATATATATATATATATATATATATATATATATATATATATATATATATGAGAGCGTACTTGTTATTTGTTTATAAAGGTTTTAAATGATTTTACATAAAAATATATTTTGATATATAAAGCAATATTTCCTTCTAATGAATATTAAGGTGGATGGTTGTTAAATTATTAAAACTAAGATAAGAAGTAATATAAAATACGACCAAATTGAAACTTATAACCAAAGTTGAAGAATAAACTTATATAACAAAATGAAATTTGAAATATAGATTGTAAATGAAATTTATAAGTTGAAATAAACTTCATAAATAAAAGAGATTAATTTGAAATAGAATTCCACAGAATAATTGGAAATAAAGTAAGATGAAAATTACAGAGTAATGTTTAAATATGAATTGGATGGATTGGGAATTTGGAATTTTCGGGAAAATTTAAAATTCCTTTGGATTTGGAAGTGGTTTCCAAAGGTTTTGAATAATAATAATAGTATTATTTCAAAAATATTTTTGTGTTGAATTTGAAATCTGGGAGATTTGAAATAAAAAATATATTTGGAAATGTTTCTAAAGAGATAAAAGCATTGAACTCTTTTGGTCATTGGAAAATAACGTCGGTGATGACTGCAGCATTATCGAAGTTTATTTTCGAGTTTCTTGAAGAGAAATTGCTACCAAATTATTTTAAATTGGGATTGTTTGTGAGCTGGGTTTGGTTTTGAAATTCAAAAGGGTAACTAAATTTGCCAAAGAATTTTGGATATAGTTGACTCCTAAGGGGATATTGAAATTTTGGAAATTTGTTTAAACTCTGGAATCTTGATTAAAATGTTTATGGAATAATAAAAATAGATTGGATAAATAAAATGTATAACTCCAAGTTAAAAGCAAAGTGTGAATGTAATTGATTATAAATAGAAGTTGAAAATTTTAAATTATAATTAAAGTTGTACAAGTTTAAAATTCAAATGGGAAATTTGTATTGGATTAACTTGAAAAGGGTATTGAACTTGAAGAGAGCTCAATTGATATTAGACCAGATTTATGTGAATAATTTGGAATTAAAATTAAAGTGGAATTGGTTTAAGATCAAATGGAATTTGATTTGAAGTTGGAAAGAAATTGAAAATTAATTCAATTGAGTTGGGAATGAATCAAGTCCAATGGAAATTGGAGTTATTGGAATCGGGTCAATTTAAATGGGAGTGGAAATTTAAATTGAATTGTTGGGGAGAGTGAACAGTTTTGACTCTGGACTATTTTTAATATAATTTGTTTTGATATAAACTTATTTTTCCGAGCTATATAACCTTTCTTTCTTAAAGCCAAATTATATTATACTTGTTTTACAATTATTTTGGAGCTATTTAACCATTTTTCAACTATTTTCTAAACTCATTACTATATTTTAACTCTGTTATAAATTAATTACTAATTTACAACTATTTTGCAATTATCTAAGATTTCTGTAACTGTTTAATTATTTTCCAACCATTTTACAAGTAGTCAACTATTTTACAGTTATTTTGCAAACTGATAATTATTTTTCAACTACTTATCTATTTTAAAAAAATTTAAGCTATTTTCTAAATTTGTAAGAGTTCAAACTGTTATTGATTAAATTCCCAACCGAGGTAAGGATTGAGGTGATAATCCAAATGAGAGTTAAGGAAATTGATTTAGTTAATAATCAATGAAGATAATTACATAGGATGTACGTATATTATTCTATTCGCATAGTGATTTGATCCAGATTCGAGCACAGAATTTCGAGATAGTTTATCGATCCGAGTTGTAATTATTCACTCGATTTTCGACGGAGAACCTGGATATGGATTGTTGGTTGATTCTGGATGTTCTCTATCATAGTTATGACTATGCAAGGAGATTGACAGTTTCTGATCAAGAACTAGATCTAAGTCCGCACTAGGAAGTCGGATGGACGATACTAGTTTAGAAATGAAATTGTGTGATCGGGTGAGCGATCAGATTTGTATAGCGTACGGATGATATGTGTACATCGTACGGATTTGGATGAAATTGATATTGAAAAGAGTAATCAAATTGGGATATTTGGTTTTGAATAAACAAAGTTGTATATCCTTGTAATATAAGATAAATCTTCCCTTGTTGAATTTATTGCTGGAAGAAAAATGTTTTGTAATGTTAAGTATAAAGGGGTTTAATACAAGTTTGAAATGATCCAAAGTTTTAAGAATTATATATTTTTGAATATATATAAAGGATCTTATGAGGATTTTGGAAAAGGTTTTGAGAACCTTTAGTTTTGGAAAGGCTTTTGATTTTGGGTAAAATCAATATTGGAATTTGGAAAGCCTGGTTTGAGAATTATCGATTTTGGAATAATCGATTTTGTGTAAAGGAGCCTTGTATGAGATCATACTAGGTGTATGATTTGAAAGATACTATATGTGTATAGTATAAAGTGTTTTGATGATGGCTCTGGGGGAAAAGGCGCTTCCTTGAAATGAACTTCTCAGGAGTGCCACCGGTGGTGCTGCCTTGAGCCCCAAGGGGGGTTCTAAAGTAGATCCTGTGAGGAGTCCGGACAAAACAAGTTCCTGAGGATTATGAGTTGAGTATACCATAGCGTAAGTCGTGTGTGCCGCTGAGAGCCAACAGTCTGCGTTTGATTTTATATCGGTGGACTGCGACCTATGGTATAACATAGCGGAAGTCGTGTGTGCCGCTGAGAGCCAACAGTCTGCGTTTGATTTTATATCGGCAGATTGCGACCTATGTAGGAGTGGAGAAGTTTCATTTCGACAGCGAAAATCAGAGGCCGCTGCGAGCCTGCAGTTACATAGACTTTTGCTGTGACGGCAACGTAACCCTGGATATAACTGTGATCTGTTGTGTGGGATCCATGGCGTAATCGAGAGGCCGCGGAGAGCCTACAGTTGCATGGACTTTTGTTGCGACGGCAACTTAACCCTGGAATGTAACTGTGACCATGGATGGGGGTGATGATTTCTAAAGCATCCTCTCCAAAGATATTTCCTCTATTTTCAAAAACTGTTTTCTATATTTTCAATAAAATTAATTTCCAAGTATTTTCACTTGGTGTCGAAAACGGGTTCACCAAGTACTTATAGATTTTCAGTCCTACGCCTGATCAACGTACGACTGAATTTCTATGAGAATAAGGATGGACTGGCTGAGACATCGAGTTATAAAATTATTTTTATTAAAAACTATTTTAATAGTATGATGTGAATTTAAAAGCATTTCTAAATTTTTTTTTTTAAATAAAGGTGTTGGAATTTTAGGAAAATTAAGAAGAAATTCCAAACTGGAATTATAAAATAAAAGTGAATTCGGGAAAATTTAATGAAGTGATTTTGTAATAAAAACAAATATTGATTAAAAAGTAAAGTAAGGTAATTGGCTAAATCATTATTTGGTTGAGTATATTAATAAAATTTAACTTGGTTAAACAGAATGGGTTGTAAGTGATAATGGGTTTGAAAATGAATTCGAATTTTAAATAGGATTTGACTTAGATTTGATAATGAATTAAAGAGAGGAAATGTTATGAAATAAAAATAACATAGAGTTGGATTGAAAAATGTGATGGTTTGAATTATAATAAAATTTCAGTGTAATATGAATAATATTTAATGAAGTTTGCAAGTGAATTAGATGTAAGGGGAGTGTTGTTGAATAAAATGGAATTGAATGGTAATAAAAATGTTTGAGTTGCAGACAAAACCCAAGTAAATAGAAATAAGTTGAGAATGGCTTGTATTAAAGAAGTAAATTCGAAAATGAATTAAATGACTTAAAAAAAATTTAAATAATAAACGGATGAAGTCTGATTGAATGAAAATTTAATTAAAGTTTTAATTGGACTTGGGTTATTAGAATGGAAGATTATTAAATAAAAAGTTGGGTTAGATTTGTTTTGGGAAATGGATATTTTTATAAGCATTGAATGTTGTCAAGCTCAATGAAATAGTTTTAAATGAAACCAATGCGGTGATGAATTAGAAATGAAATGGAATTAAATTCAGAATGAGTTGGAATTAATTTGAAGTAATTATAAATTAAAATGGATACTCTATTAAGCGACTATCGACGAATCTGTATATAAATAGTTGTCGTTTGACGTAAACGAATATAATTAAATTCTATGAGTTGATGAAGGTTGAATATCATGGTTTTGAAATTAAGTGAAGTGAATATGAACTTGTTTAGATTAAAAATGAATTGAATGTAAGCATTTGAATTGTAAACCATTAAAATCGAATGAAATGACATATAAATCTGGTTGGAAGCAATTGGAATAGCTTTAAATCATGTAAATCGCTTAGGGTAAACGTTTAGTGCTTGTTATTTATGATACATATATGTTTGGCTATTGGAAGTAAGAGGAATGCTAATGAATTCTCTATATATGGCACTTACATATTTAAATTGAGTAAGTACAGGTACCTGAAGGCCGTTTGGCTGGATTTGGATTGCACTAAATGCTAAGATAAATAAGCTGCTTGCTTAAAATGCTAAATAAGGTATTCCTACGCAATAAAAATAGGAAATATGAACTGTTTTTGCTTTTTCCGACCGGGTGGGTCGATGTATATATATTTATATCTCCTATAAAATTGTAAAATCTCCTCCGTACGAAGGAGGCTCTGCCAAAAATTTTCGAAAATTTTGGGAGTTAGAAATTTTTTGTTAACAATAAAACGATTTCAAATTGGAATTTAAAGTGAATTAGTAAATGAAACTAATATAAATCAGTTATAAATGAAAGATAGAAATTCAATATTCAAAATAGAAAATAAATTGAATTCGTAAGAAAACGGGAAAACTAGTTTGAATAGAAATGGATATGAAAAACCTATGTAAGAAAATGTATAAAATGATTGGAAATGTTACGATTGGATATTATTGCTAAGTAGGTTATGCAGGTATTAAAAAGGGGAGAAGAAATTGGATTTGATTCCAAAAGATGAATGCGAATTGCCCGACAAAAAGGTATGTATTTTAAATTCTTTATGAATTGGATTAGGTTTTTGATCTAGCCACTTGGCTTTCTGTTTTCTTTTTGGAATTTGGGAGCCCGTAGAGGCCTTTTGTAGTTGTACCGAGCTAGCCGCGCAAAGGAGACGCTGGCAAAAAAATTTCCGGAATTTAGAGAGTTAGAAAAATTTTCGAGAAAATTTTGATAATTCAAATTTTGGTTTTAAATTGAAATTTAATCAATTGAGCAGAAGGGTATTGATTGAAACTATAGGAGGTTTTAAGTAGTTGGTTAAGGTGACAGCAAGTCTTTAATAAAAGACAGTTGGTAGAATGTTGAATTGGGAGATTGGGAAAAACGTAAACGGGTATTGGTCCATTCTTCCTAATTAGTAATTTCGGGGACGAAATTCTTTTAAGGGGGAAGGAATGTGACGACCCAGAAATTTTAACAAAGTAAATTGGAATAATTAATCGATTTTAAATATTTAAAAGTTAATCTTAACTTGAATTCAAGATATCAATATTTGCTTGATAATTAAATCATTGAATTATATAGTTTAAATGTTGAATTTAATAATTGAAATCGGGTAACTTGCTGAATCTGAGACTCTAAGCCTGTTTAAAATAATTTGAAGGCTTATAAAATTTATAATGATAATACTGAAGATAATAGAATTGTTGAAATTTAAATTAAAGGTGATTTGTTCAATTTTAATAATATATCGTTTGAATCGATATTTAAAAATAGCCTTCCGAGACACAGTCTCGGAATTTGACGAAACCAGTTCCATTGGATCCGTAATAGCTAGTTATTATCGGATTTCGATTTCTGTAGCAATCGGAGTTGTCGTTTGATCATGACAGCTCGAAACGCTTAGAACGATTTTAATCGATTTAATTTAAAATTGATCGTTTACTTCTGTAATTCGCGTATACGATCAAACTAGCCTCCGAAACACGTTCCATTGTTTCGGAATGCGGTAAAACCTTATAATCACCCGTCGACATATCTGATTCGGGTTTCAGAATTTCGCGTTATGCTTAGCGAGACGTTGGGTAAGTCTTATAATATATATAAAGATTTTAAAAATCAACATGTCAGAGATATTTTCTTTAACTCGTATCCGAGAAGCCTCTCACCCTCTTATTTATATTTCTCCGTCTCCCCCACAATTGTAGAAGCCGAATCAAAAGTAAAGATAATAAGTCTTAAATTTAATTTATGCCCATTTTTTTTCCTTTTTCCTCTCATTCCAGTTGCAAGCCCTTTTCCTTCGAATTCCACTCCCCAAAATTTAAAACCCAATCAACTTCGTTTTACATCGATTCGAAGATTTTTTTTCTCGTCCCAGCGGAGTCGCGATGATAGAGAATTCGATTCGCGGACGAATTCGCGATCGAATCGAGGCTCGAGCCGTGGTGTTCTCGAAGTCGGGGGTGCTGAGTGACGATGTAGGGCTGTGACGTTCTAGTGTCACGATGGATGTTGGTAGAGGTTTAGGAATCGATGGTTGATTCATTTAGGGCCGCGAATTGGGAAGTAGAGGTGTGGAGGCGACGGTTTTGGGAGAGCTGTGGATTGTCGTGCTGAGGAACGAGGCAAGGATGAGGCTTAGCTGAGTAAGGTATATAATTTTTTTTATATTTTTGGTCAATACCGAAGCTGTTTATTCAACTGTACATTTTCAAGGTAACAATCATAGTTTGACAGTAGATTTTATTAAACAATCTATTTTCTGCAATTTGTAAATTATATATATATATATATATATATATATATATCTATTTACAGTTTGGAAAAAACAAAGAAAAAGGGGGTAAAGTCGGAGATATTTGCAGTAAAGCAATAATTCAAATGCAGTTTTGTTTTTATTTAATTTGTCATATATGGGCGGAAAGAAAAAAAGATGAGAAAGTAAAGTTTTTATGTAATAGAAAAGGAAAGAAAACTATTTACAGTAGGTAGAGAAAACCAGTCTGTTTAAATTTAATATATGAGTTGGAAGGAGTTTTATTTTATTAGAAATTAATATATGTATGTAAGATTTTGGGTAAATATGGGAAGTTTAAAAATGTTTTGGAATTATACAGAAATTAGATTTAAATGTATATAGATTATTATTCTAGTATATACAGTCTCAAAGGAGATAAAATAAATTAAATATACTTATATATACACACATAGTAAACCTACTATTTAATTTCCGAATAAAATATTATGTGATTAACTCATTCAATTAACTTATAAAATTTATTTTAGTTACTTAAAAATTTATTCAAAGGGAAAATTAGTTAAATTAAATTATTTAATGGTGATATATAGTTCGTTGAATTCAAATGTTAATAAAATCATATAATATTTATACAAGGTCAAAATCGGGATGGAAGCAAGCCAGTTTGGGGTGGATGGCAAAATAAAATCAAGGTGGGTTAATCTCACTCAGCTGGGTATTATTTAAATTTTAATAGTTAAATTTAAATGATTGGTTGAATGACTGAATTGATTTGATGTGTGCTGAGAATTGATGATCTGGTGACTTGGGTTTTGGTTGGTTCCCGAGTTAATTGTTGCTTGACTCGAAGTATTCGGGTTTTAAATTGTTTAAAACTTATATGTTAATAAGGGATTAATGATTTGTGATTCATAAATTAGTAGGGTAATTAAAATGGATAATTAACTAATGCAATAAATTAATGATTTGGGTTAATTAATTTAGTAACTAGGGTCGAATCAATCAATGAAGGTTTAAGGAAATTAATTAAGTTTAAATTAATTTAGAATAATCATTGAGTGGTTTGATCTGGTAATTACTTAATGAAATTAATAAAATATAATTACATTGTGCAATTAATTAAGATGAATTAATCAATAGTAAGTGATCTGTGAAAAATTAATTAATATTAGAAATCAAGGGGTAATGTAATTGATATAGTTAATTAAGTTGTGAAGTAATTTATGATTAATTACTGTTTTGGGGTTAAGAATAATTAATTTTTTGAAATTAATTAAAGATAATTACTTGAATTTAATTGAAGGATAATTAATCTAAGTGGTTAGTTAAGATGGATAATTAAGAGATGATTTATTATTGATTTGGAATTAATTAATGTTAAACGAAGGAATCTAAATGATTGAGATTAGAAATTCAATTAGAATTAATTAACTAAATTTGGAAGTGATCAAGTAGCTTATGGATGATTGAATGGTATTGGGTGCCTTGAATGAGACTCGAAGAGACCGGGGTTGGGTATTAGGAAATACCCGAAAACCACTTCGAATCTCATTGATAGGTGAAATCAATAGGCCTGCAGGAAATGATTTAAGTGAACTGGACTTTTAATTTAAATTTTGATACTTAGAAAATTGATGTGTGAAATAAGTGATGTCTATAATAAATTGTGAATGTGTAAATTATTATGAGATACCCCGGGTTTATATGAGTTGTATACATTGTATTCCATGTTAGATGAGTTTACTCACGCTGGTTTCCAGCCTGACCCGGGTGTTTCTCTGATGTAATGCTCGGGTCAGACCGAGTATTGCGGATTTTCAGGTAGGTACGTTCTGGAGCTCAGAAGGCGAGCTGGATGGCAATAGCGTATAGAGTATTCCCGCTGTATATATGTATTATTGTTAATTTGAGACATGATAAATTGTATATAACTGTGACTGTTTATATGCGAAACTCTGATGTACTAAAATCGATGAATATAGTATTCTTTTGTAACTGTTATTATTTATTATTATATTTTATCCGCTGCGAATGTGAGTTGTTTTTGTTCTTCTTCCACTTCTATCTCTTTCTTCTTTTCATAACTATGTGGAATTTTTGGGTGTGAAAATTTCGGGTCGTTACAGTCGCATGCGTTGATAGATGGAAGGCAGATTTGGAGTTCGGCGAGGGGAGGAGATGATGAAGGTGGTCGGATCTGTAGGTGGCTGCGTGGTTTTTCTAGGCGGAGCTGCTAGGGGCGGGCTACGGCGGGGGGAACAAGGCTGCTATGGCAACTATATACCGATATTGTCCATTGGATTATGTCCATCGTTTCTGGACACAAGAAAATTAAAAGGCACGACAAGAAAATCAAAAGGCTCCAAACGTATACCGATATTGTCCATCCTTTCACAGATTTCGCCGTCCATCAAAAGCCGAAACACACAAATGAATATACAGTGGAGAGATCAGCGCGACGAGACTAACAGAATGGTACATAGATAAGAACGATATAGTCATCCTATCAAAAGTCGATATCCATTGTCAAATACTGCTAAAATGCCGAAAATAAGATAAACGAGATTATAGCAGTCCAAATTTGGTAAAACGAAATACGACGTCTCACTCAGAAAATGGTTTAAATTTTTATTATATAAAAATATTCAGATTTCGAAAATATCTTATTTCCATCAAATTTCAACTGATTAAAATTAAAAATTGAAATTACACAATAGAACAAACTTGCATATTTTCTAATGAAAATCTGACACTTGCTATGTTTAAATAGACGTATTCTAGATATCAAATTTTCATTGTCAAATTTAATTTTCTAATTTTTATGAAAAAATTACGTTATTAAAATCGTTAAAATTTTCAGGTCGTTACAAGATTGATCTAAAGAAATTCTCTTTTTGGACGTGGTAATCTTAATACCAAGGACGTTATAAAACAACCTCCGAAATAAATGGTTTTTGATCATTTTATTATCGCTTCAAAAAAAATTTGTATCAAAAATATAAGTGCTACACCAGCCCAGTCCGGATCAGTTGGTTGACGTGCACATGATGGTCATTCATACGCTTTCTCCTTAAAACAAAAACAATGTTGAGTGTCCAAAGAACCTAATATGGGAGCTGAGAAACTCATTTATATATGATTACTCTGAATATTCCCTAACGTGGGACTCAAACAATAAATGAACTTATTCAAACTATTTTCTTTTTTAAATAATTCAAAACAATTTTTTTCCAATAATAAATCATTGCGATTGAAAGAGATAAAAGTAAGCACGGAATCGGCTTCTTTTTTATAACTTTTTAAAGTTACTTTTTGGTATGAGAAAGCCAAATCAAAAAGTCAATTTCAACGTGAAAAAAATAACGACTTTTAGTGTTAACATTCATTATTTGGAAGAAAACAATATAACTAAACTAACAAATAGTTTGATAAATTGATCTTTTTTACTTCATAAAGTAAAAGGCAAACTTTTTTTAATAATGGTTTTGGTGTTGGATGCCATATTATATTGACAAGACATATGCATAGGCAAGTCATAATGCATAAGGATCTTTGAGGACAACTAGCAATAAAAATACAAAAAAAATACAATTCAACTGGATGTTCCCTACGAGGCACCGGTATGACTCCAGTTTGTCTATTTATAGGTGCTGGGATTGTATCTCATCGGCATCAACTAACCAATATTCAAATAAATAAATAAAGGAGGGGGTGGTGAGGAAGGGGAAATCTAGTTCAACATAGTTGAAGCTTATAGAAGCCGAGCTATTGCAAAGAACGTATAAGGGCAGAAGGACCAACTCCAGTTGATCATACAAGAAGACCATATGGAACTTCAGTGCCATCATTATGAATTATCTTTTTTTGCTTCCACATCTTCTACAATTCCACGAACAAGACAAACTCCTGTCTGGGGAACACATCAACGGAAGTGGATACGTTACATACTGTACATGTTCTTCCACAAAATATAAATAAATAAATAACTAAATAATCACTGGACAATATTGATCTGGATAACTTCATTAATATACAGTTGCCTTTGCGGGGATGATATATGCACAAAACACAATGAAACGAATTAAATAATCAGTTCTGTTTTTAATGTGGGATAAAGTACCACTGCCGATGATCAGGAACAACCACAACAACAGATGCAAATGAATTCTTCTTACCAGAAGAGAGTGTGTGTTTGTCTGTGTGTAATAGTTTCACATATAGTTTATCATTCTTGTATCATAGGTGAAAAGTATCCTGACTGTTGAAGCTAGTTTAAAAATTAGTTAAATTCTGGGTGTAATTTTAGAAACATGCACCTTTAACTGGATGCATGATCAGTAGTGTATAAGCACTATCTTGCCTCAAGCTGAAGCAATTTTTTATGCAAACTAAACTGCTTGCTTTTGCTTTTTGGAACGAATCACCTAGTTTAAAAAAATCAGATGTACAAGGATTAATTTAGGTTGTTAGATCAAAGATTTAGTATGGCCAAGTTAAGTGGTTAACTTTACAGTCTTATTTTCTAAGCTAAAATGCACCAACGATTTGGGCTCTTCAGACCACTAGTTCTTTGATCAAGAGGACCATAACGGGAATCCTTGCTTTGCTTTTTAACCAGAGCGGGCAATTCATAACTGTTTAGTGATATAGTTGCAATTCTTAATACTTGAAGTGTCGGTACTCGGTAAAAAAGTTATTTGATGTTTAAAAACACACACTCTCAATATACATATATACATACATATATGTATGTATATATATTTATGTATATGCATATGTATATGATGGAACCCAAGATCTTTAGCAACAACAGTAGAGGTGTGTACCGCTACCTACACTTGTTTGGCTTAATTGCTTTCCTACTCGCCGAATTCAAGCTACTGCTGCTTTCTTAGCCACATTTTCTTTGGTCTGCTCACATACTGAATTCATGCTTCAGCTCCTGTCCGTGTTGAATTCAGTTCATTTGCTTCAGCTTCAACTGCTACCATTCATATAATGCTTTGATCTATATGACCTGCTAATGTTTCAAAATCATTTGAATTAGTTTATCTGTATCCTTATTTAGTTCAGATCTAGTTCATTGTTTCACACTGTTGTAGACCATCTCAGTACACATACACACAACACAATGTTCAGCCACCTCAGACCATCAGTCTATACCAAACTAATCGCTACAGCTTCAATTACCACTTCACACCATCAGTCCGTGGAGCAGCTACTTTCAATCCCAAAATGTACCGGTTTTCAGCCCATGTAGCTACTTTAGCCTATGCAACTCGATTCAATAGCTTAAGCCACAATGCTCAGTTCAGTCTCAACATGTTCAGAAGTGCATTCCCTGCTTCGGTCGTGACCATTCTGATTCTGCCTAGCCTCAACACTTTATCCTCCACAACTGCTGCATGACTGCAGTCAGGTTGGGTCACAATGCTAACGTTGCATTTCTTCCACGCAACAGTTAAAGAATGAGAGATGAAGTTAACAATATCAGTAATATCTTATGTAAGTGCGGTGCGGGTTGTATTATAAGCCCAAAGCCCACCGTAGTTATTCTCAATTTTCACTGCTGCTATATATCCATATAAATGCAGTATACATGTACTAGTAGATTTCATATAATATTTCCTTAAGAAGATTTGAAAGATATTTGAGACAATTGTTCAAATACATTGCCTCTTTTATATGCATTAAAGAGGACAATGGATTAGCTACATAAAAGAGAGAAATATTTGAAAAAAACTGAAGTAATTAATTAATTATCTAATTAGATGATTAAAAACGAAATCTTATCAGACGCATGCAAATTGTGGAAAACTGGAAAAAATAAAATGTTAAATGTTTCTCATATGATTTGAAGAATTGATTAGGTATTGATTTATAATCATAAATCAATTACTTTAACCTCAAGTAATAATCCATATATAAAGGCACGGATTGAGATGAATAGAAGTATTAGAAACGAATTATCTTCTCCTTTGTATTTTTTCATATTCTTCTTAGTCTCTATTATCAATCTTGTAATTCTTCTCTTTTAAATCAATAAAATCTCCTCTGCCTAAGTGGATGTACACTATCTTGCGATAGTGGAACCACGATAAATCCGTGTGTGAACTCTCTATTTATTTTCTTGTGTGATTTGCTGATTTGCAGTTTTATTTTCAAGTTCTGTTTGTTTTGTCGCACAACAACACGATGTTATTGCTTCCGCATGTATTAGGGTTGATTTGCAATCATTTGTCTAAACCCACCCCATCAGTTTGGTATTAGAGCTTTGAAGATTGTTATTGAAGTCTATGGCTAGAAGGTGTTCGATAAAATGACAGGATATGGAAATAAGGAGGTTAGACCTACCCAAGAATATGCACCCTACATTAGGGGTTCATATACAACATCAGGTTCACAGTTGGCTATAGAGAAGTGGAATGGAGATAATGATTTTGAGAAGTGACAGTGGAAGATGAAGGCGGCGTTGAGAAGAAATCGTGCTCATCAGGTTGTATTTGACATAGAATCGTTGCCAACAGATATTTTAGAATTGGAAAGAAAGGAGATGAAAGAGTGGGCCTTTACTATCCTCCAATTGGCCATGGATGAGAATATCATTCCAGAGGTTAGTGGTGAAACTACTGCTGGAGGCTTATAGAAGAAATTGGATGATCTCTACATAAAGAAGTCGCTCAAGAATAGACTGATTCTACTGAAGACTTTTTTCACATATAAGATGCGGGAATGTACGTCATTGAAAGCACATCTGAACTTCTTTGATGATTTGATGATGAAGATGAAAGTTGTTGATTTGAATGTGGACGAGGAACAAAAGGCTATGATGGTATTGTGTTCTCTTTCTGAGCGATACATGGTTTTCGCTAATAGCTTGATTTATAGCAGAAGCACGCTTTCATTAGAATATTTGAAGACGGGAATTTTAAGTGAAGATATGAGGGATCAAACGAAGAATATGAGCGAAAGTGGAGAAGCTAGTAGTAGTCAGGGGCTGTTTGTGGAGAGAGGAAGAAAGGAGAAGAAGGAGAATAACTTTAGAGGGCGTTCCAAATCAAGAAAGCCAGGAAGTTGTTGGAGAGGTAAGTCTAGTGACAACAGGTGTCATCATTGTAAGAAACATGGCCACTAGAAGAAAGATTGTCTAGATTTGAGGAAGAGAAATGAAACGGATGATTCTTCATTTATTGTGGTGGAGAAGGTTGTTTTTGATGATGTGTTTACTACATCAGTTTCCGATGTATCAGACCATCGAGTGCTAGATTCACGGGCATCTTTCCATATGTCGCATAGGAAGGAGGATTTCTATTCTTATAAAGACAAGGAGGGTAGTGCCATATTAAGGGGGGATGATGCTATTTGCAAGTCATTGGGAGAAGGATCGATGCGTATTCGCATGCACGATGGTGTGGTGCGCACCATCACTGGAGTCCGCTATGTTTCAGATTTAAGAAAATCTCTTATGTCCTTGGGTCAGCTAGCATCTTTAAGGTGCAAGATTACGATAGAGTCAAATGGCTTGAAGTTGAAGGTGACACGTGGTGTTGTTGTATTGATGAAAGGAATGATGGTCCGGAATCTTTATCTGCTGAAATCAATAGTTCTTAGAGAGACATGTGTTGTAGTTGATAGTTTACGAGCTTTGGATGCCACCAGACTCTAGCATATCAGATTAGGTCATGTTCCAGAGAAGTGTTTGGAGCTGCTTTGAAGAAAAAAGATGATCAAGGAAGAAAGCTTCAACTGTTTGGAATTCTGCCAGAAGTGTGTGCTAGGGAAGCAGACAAAAGTTTCTTTCGACGTTGGTAGACATGAGTCCAAAGGAGTACTAGAGTACGTCCATATGGATGTTTGGGGACCAGTAGCTACAGCTTCTATTGGAGGAGCTAAGTATTTTATGTCTTTTATCGACGACTACTCCCGAAAGGTTTGGGTATGTAACGTCCCGCCTTTTCACATGCTTTAAATCGACGATAAACCACGCACGTCAGACTTAAACCATACAGAATGGCGGAATGTTATGGGGTAAATAAGAAAACGAAGAGAAAGAATAAAACAAAACAGAATCTTGCAGCGGAACGATAAAATATAATAATTTAATATACAGTTCATGAAGCTGTTTACAAAACATTTGATTATATTTATACAACACATATCAGAGTTGCACATACCAGTGAATAACAATTAATGCAGTGGAATACAGTCTGTAGTGGAATATAATAATAAATCTTCATCGCCGTCCTCCAGAATACGGTCTTCCAACTCCTGAAATGCTCAGGCTGACCCGAGCGAATTGAAAAGACAAAACACCCGAGTCGGAACTAAAAGATCATATGTAATTTAAATCAGCAGTAAATAATACGAGTGGAACAGCGTCAGAGATGTTTACGGGATTTGACATCTCCTATCCAGTGTCTAACGTGATTACAGTAACTCAAGAGATGCTCGAGATTCACATCTCCTGAGGATCCGTTAAACTATTTACTATGTAGTAATATTTCGCTATTATAATAATTAGTAAAATAAACTTACTTTTAAATAGCGTTAAGGCTTTACATTTTCCACCTTAACACGTAATAGTCCCAGTAGTCCATCCAATATCATAGTCCCTCCTGATCGGGAAGCTACCAGAGGACACCACACGGGCTACGGGAGAAAACCAAACTCGTACAAGGCGCGATAGGGTAGGTGACACGGCACACAAGGCAATGCCAGGGTAGATATACCAATTACGCACACGGGCTGGTGGTAACGTGTATCGCGCAGCTACCTCTCACCTCGAGCCACACCCCCAAATCAAAAATTAAAAGTGGCCACCGAATCAATCCAAAAGTCATAGTATAATATCGAAGGGATGTGTCCGATAAGAGGGGCTACCTCCTTGGACCGAGATCGCTCCTGTTTTAGACACCTTATGCCAACTCACGGGAGTCGGGTCCACGTATTTACCTAAAAGAAAACGCCGGCACCATCCTACTTCATTCTGGAATCTCCACCGCATACACGATTGTTAAAGTGGTTTTCAGAGTTGGCAGAGAGTATGACAACTTCCGATCCCGGTCTCTTCAACAACCAAATGTTATTATAACACCGCGGTCATTTCAAAATGATTATACTTCAAAACCAGGATATAATATTCATTTCAAAACTATATAAATACGATATCATTTCCAATTTAAAAACCAAATCCATACGATATTATTTTTATAAAACCCCAAATCAATATAATATCATTTTATTTCAAATATATCCTTTTCAAAAATCATAACATTTTCAACGTTACAATACTTCGAAATCAAAATGCTAGAAATATAACCCTTTCAATTTATACTACCTCGAAACTCATAACTTCCACCACTGATGTGGTTTAAATATTTAAAATACTTTATATAACCAAATAGCTTCTTTAATTTTCACAAATCAATTCCAAACAACCTGAATTTCTAGATTTCTAAATTTAATATATTTCAAAGCTTAACTATTCAATATTTCAAAACTAAATTTTATTTCATTTATATACAAATTTCACTTTTATTATTATTTAGGTTTGAAATATTTGCTTACTAAAACCAATATCCTTTAAATAAAACTTCAAATTTCAAAACTGAATATTCCTCAATATTCACTTGATCACCTTAAACCCAAATTTAGTTATAAAACCATATTCTTTTAAATTAAGTTCCAATTGGATTCTTATTAAATATAGTTCATAATTAGATAAAATCTCAATCAATTTCAAACTATCTTCTCAACCTTGATTTATAAAAATCAATATCAACTCTATATTAAAATATAATTTAAGTAAATCCTTATCCATATTATATTTTAATAAAATAAACTTTATTATTAAACTTATTTTATACTTTAAGCAAATTTATTCATAGCTTAAACCAAGGATTTAACTATAAAAGAACCTTTATAAAATATCCAAATTAATATCTCCAAATATCATATATTTCTTTACAAACCATAGAAATCGTTTCAAAATATTTTTATATATAGACCACGGTGTCTGTATATAATTTTCTACCCTATGGTCAAGTGATATGGAGATTTATCATTTCAATAAGTAATTTAAAATAAAAATACGGTTATATATCATTTCAAACCGCAATCCCGAATGAATAAAGTGCATAACAAATTTGCAGTTAAAAACAATATAAAATACAACACCCATTCATCCAATATCAATCATCAACCATTTATTACGATCATCATTCAATTTAAAGAATAACATCAATATAGAGCATATAATAAATAACAGGTAATTACTGACAGTCTATATTCAATAATAAAGTAAACAATCTATCTAGCTGGGAATTTATATGCAATAATAAACTAAATAACAATTTAATTCAATAAATAAAAATTAACTGGAATGATGATAAAAATATACCAAGTAGCAATAAATAAATTTCAAAACACACCAAAAATTAATTTAACAAACATAAGAAATTTTAAAAGTTGTGAGTGGGTTTAAACACTCACCTTTTGAATTTAGATTGAATTTAAATCCAAATTAAACTCAAAAATTGAACAGTCTCAGAATCCACCCAAACTTGCGCCAAAATGTCCAAAATTCCAATACGAACCTAGCGAAGAAAACCGTGTGTGAAACGGAACTCGTATGTGGGAGTTATGCTGAGTAGAAGTTATACAGTTTAAAAATTAAAATTAAAACAAATAGAATAGAATTGATAATAACACACGTCACTTATGTGAAACCCTACCCAGCATAGTGCTGCACGCGTAACTCTCCCCTACGAAATTGCACCTCATGCCTTCAGCCGCGTTCGCCTACACCTGACGTGCGCTATCAGAGTCGCCGCACGATCACCCATCACTTGCCACGCCTAAGGCCTCGCGAACCCCCTCCCAGTTCCATGTCGGTCAAACCCAATCAACAGCCGCCGAAATTCAAAACCCAAGGTCCAATTTTCACGACGATCTAGCCGTCAAATCGTCGAAAGAACCATGCCGATGCAATCCTCTTGGTCCTCTTTGCAAAACCCCTATATCAATTCGACGATCTAATGAAGTCGATCAACGCACGATGAACGGCTGGAAATAAGTCATTGATTTCTGAACAGACGGTGACTCAAATTAGAAAACGAATCACGGATCTGAGATGCGTACATCGAGAGCTACGATATATAATTTTTTTGAATTTTTTTAAGGAGTTTAAAATTTTGGCTTTGGATTTGATTTGGAATTTCAATTGAATCTGTAAATTTTATTGTCTGCCATTGAGGAGGAGGTGAAGAGGGATTGTATGCACATACAAATGAGAAATAGAGGTAGGCTAGGGTTTATAACCGGGTATTATAGATAAAGTTGATATAGAATGGATCGGACTGATAAACGTGCTGAACAATGTATGGCCCGTAAAGCCCGTTCCGATTCCGGAATGAAATTGGGTCAATCCATATATCAAAATAGATATTTTAAAATATTTTAAACGCGATGGAGCAGGTTTCAAATCCAAATTCCATCGTATGAGAAAGTTATGATAAAATCAAAATTTTCCAAATTGATTTCAATTTCATTGATTTAAAGGCGTTTCAAGCCCGTACGATCAAACGACAAGTCCGATCGCTGCGAAACTTGAAAACCTACAATAATTCACCGATACGGATCCGATGAAACTGGTTACGTCGAAATCCGAATCAGTGGCCAAAATGACTATTTTTTACACTAATTAAATAAATTAAAAATAAATTAAATCAAAATTATCAATTTCAATACTATATTTGACAATTCTTATCATTTTAAGTTTCCCAATCATTTACAATGATTTAAACAAATTTAAATGTCGAATTAGAGTTGATTAATTTATCAATTTCAGTGTTAAATTTTCAATTCCATTATATTCACAAATTATAATTTAAATTCTCCATAATCCCATTGAATTTACTTTTCATTCTTATTATTCAATTCATTATTATCCAACTGATGAAATTAACACTGATTCATGGTTTATCACATTATTATTCTCAAATTTCATCTAAATTTCAATTAATGCAAAAATTAAATATTAATTTCATTTAATTGCAATTACTCTAATTATTATTATAGTTCAAATTCCAAATAAATTGATGAATCTTTATTCCCATTCTTATAGTTCAACAAATTTTCCAATTATGAATAACATTAACATCATTTCCTTTAATTTTAATTATCAATTCATTCATATACCATTAATAATACCTTATTACCAATTATTACCCTAATTTATACTAATATAACCTTGAATTGGGATTCATTGCAATTGATTACAAACTTGATTTAACGGACTAAATAAACCCTTTATCATATTTATATAAGTTCTCATTTCCAACCAATTACATACAGAACATTGATTTTATTCAATTATTATTTATTCATTGATTAATTCAATATTTACATCCATTTCCTTATATTAATTTATTGCCAAATATTCCTGTTTATAATCAATTATAACCCAAATAGTTGTTCCCATCAATTGGGATTGCATTGAATTAATTAATTATTTATTAACTTGCATTATCATTCTTACATTTAATTCCCGTTATTTATCCATTATTACCAAAAAAGTTAAAATTAACATTATTGCCTTACATTTGTTTTCATATATCCAATTTGTAGCTAAGTATAACATCTACATTATTTCCATTGATTTAAACTAAATTCCCGTCTTCATATTATGCCTATTATTACGCTATAAACTAGTTACTATTGTTTACCTTTCATTTATATTCATTAAAATTTAATTTAAATTCCAATTCAATTAACTAATTCAACAGGCAACTTAAAATAATTGTTTACAAGCTAAGGTTACGCTTGAGTTTATCATACTTCAACCAATTATTATACTTACATACATAATACCAAATTCATTCAATTATTAGTAATTATGTACAAATTCATTTATCTATACAACACTTACATTTATTTACTTATTGTCAATTTATTTCCCAAGTGCAACAATTTACACTATTTCATTTCTTGTTGTGGTTTCACTTCAATTGTCAATAATTAGTTTTTAATAATCATGGCTACAATTCATTCTTAACATTTACTTCAATATAAATTATAAATTTTTTATTTCTTTCTAAATTTAATTACAAAAATATTATAAATTTAACAAATTTTAATCATTGAAATTTACGGGTCGTTACACTCTCCCCCACTCAAAACTTTTCGTCCCCAAAAAGGAAAAGAAGGGAAAGAGGAATTTATAAATCAATATATATTATTCAACATTATATTCATAATAATAAATTTACAGAATAGGATAATTTAAATAAAATATATAGATTTATAAATAATTAAATCTTTTATATTCAAATTAATACGATTTGGAAAAGATTTTCAAAATATTTCTAAGTCTAAAATTTTACGGAAAATTTCGGCAGAGTCTCCTTTGTACGGAGAGGCTCGGGAGAAAATATAATATCAAATATAACAATATACAACATAATATTTCAAAATAATATATATCCCAACACGGGAAAAACAATATAATAACGCTATAAATCGTAATCCGAGAACGTACCTATTTGTCGGGCAGTTAACGCTTAATTATAAAACAAAAGCAGTAGCAATTGCTTCCATAACCTGTATTTTACTTATATAATCCAAAAGAGTTTAACAATTATATAAAATGAAATATTTAAAGTGGTTTCAACCATAAATGAACAAATCAATACAAACATCGATCATTTGCACAAGGCATACAACCATCACATAAAATCAACACAAATCAATCATTCATATCAAACAGAACAAATAGTTGTTCGGGTTCAAGACTTCAAATTGTACAAATTTTATATAAATTTTAAATTGCACAGAATGGAAAATAAACTACTTAGTGCACCATTTACTCAACAGTCTTAGATGATCCTAAATAGATTATTTATTCATCCAACCAACTTTAAAGTGTCCTTACCCAAACAACCATAAACTAAAACAAACAACAACAATTTCAAACAAAAGATTAAGTTTATTCTTATTAATTCCATTCATTTTCATTTATTGCTTACAATTATTCATTTTCATTTATTGCTTACAATTATTCATTTTCATTTATTCAGGTCATGTAAGTTTCTTTTTATTGCATTACATTTATGCATTTCTCAATTTCATTTATTTATTTAGTGCTTACATTTCTATTATATTTAATTATAGTAACATGTTAATTACAACTTAAGTTTATAACTTTATAACATCAATTCTTATAAATAAAAGCAATTTATTGAACACTTTCATTACCTACTTTTACTTGTACAATTTCCATTACACTTTCTTATTAAACATTTCAACTTTTAATATTCGGTAAGTTATATATATGTTTTAAGGATGTAATTGAAAGTTATACAAGCTTATTCTATTTCCTTTAATTAGTTTAATGTTCAATAATAATATCCCTTGTCTTATAGGTTACACATTTCAATTTCTTTTAATTTCTTTATAACCTCGCATTAAATCTTCTTGTTTATCAATGGCTTCAAATACTCATCTTAAACTCAAGATGTTTTACTTACTATCCATCTTTTCTACTTATTTAGTTATAAATAACTTTAAACATTAACTTAACTCTTATTTTAATTAGAGGTTCCAATTATTAGTTAGTTATTTTCCATTTCACTACAATAGTTGAACTATTAATTAATGGAAACTTAAGAACTAAATACCAGTTTTAATTTCATATCATTTAAAATAATAGATAAACGTACTTATACATCCAATTATATTTAAAACAATAAAAAAATTATATTTGTTTATCAAAAATAAATCTGCAGTAGAACTACTACGGTGGCCTTACCACTTTGAAACTCGAAAATGAATGTCGATGATGAGTGCACTCATCACCGAAATTATTTTCCAGCAATAGAGAGGGGAGTACATGACTTATTACTTTCCAAAGTTTCTGTAAAACAACTCTTTAAAATCATTTTGAAATATTTATAGAAGAAAATACTTCTAAAATATTATTATATCCCAAAATCATTTGAAAGAAATTTTCAAAACCCCGGAACTTAAGTTCTACAATTTCCAATTTATTCGTTTTATTTTCAAATCCTACTTTATTAATATTTATAGGTTACACGACCTAACAACCAATGTATTACAACCAAATATAACCTTTATAAAAATTTATTTTATATATGGAAAATATAATAGGCAAAATTATTTCATTCGCCTATATTAAAAACAAATATTATGTCGGTCTGTCCTATTAAGTGTTTAGAAATCCCTATTGATGTCATAACGTCCCATGCACCAACCAAAATTTATAAATACAAAACGGAACAAATTAACACAAATTAAAACCTTTTTATAACACTAACAAATACGCTCTCTCATATATACACTCAGCGACTCACATAGGGTATTACTACCCTATTAGTAAAGAGTCAAACCCCACAAAGCTAAGGTTTATCGCTAAACCAAAGCTATGATACCAGATGTAACGTCCCGCCTTTTCACACGCTTCAAATCGACGGTAAACCACACACGTCAAACTTAAACTGTACAGAAGGGCATATTATTATGGGGTAAATAAGAAAAAGCAGAGAAAGAATAAAACAAAACATAATCTTGCAGCGGAACGATAAAATATAACAATCTAATATACAGTTCATGAAGCTGTTTACAAAACATTTGATTATATTTATACAATACATATCATATTTTCACATACCAACGAATAACAATTAATGCAGCAGAATACAGTGTGTAGTGGAATATAATAATAAATAATAATAAATCTTCGTCTCCGTCGTCAAGAATACGGTCTTCCAACTCATGAAATGCTCAAGCTGACCCGAGCGAATTGAGAAGACAAAACACTCGAGTCAGAACTAAAATATCTTATGTAAGTTAAATCAGAAGTAAATAATATGAGTGGAACGGCGTCAGAGATGTTTACGGGTCTTGACATCTCCTATCCCGGGTCTAACGTGGTTGCAGTAACTCAAGAGATGCTCGGGATTCACATCTCCTTAGAATCCGTTAAACTATTTACTATGTAGTAATATTTTGCTATTATAATAATGTCTATTAGTAAAATAAACTTACTTTTAAATGGCGTTAAGGCTTTATATTTTCCACCTTAACACGTAATAGTCCAAGTAGTCCATCCAATATCATAGTCCCTCCTAATTGGGAAGCCACCAGAGGGTACCACATGGGCTACGGGAGAAAACCAAACCCGCACAAGGCGCGATAGAGTAGGTGACACGGCATACAAGGCAATGCCAGGGTAGATATATCAATTACGCACACGGGCTGGTGGTAACGCATACCGTGCAGCTACCGCCCACCTCGAGCCACACCCCCAAATCAAAAATTAAAAGTGGCCACCGAATTAATCCAAAAGTCAGAGTATAATATCGAAGGGATGTGTTCGATAAGAGAGGATACCTCCTTGGCCCGAGATCGCTCCTATTTTAGCCACCTTATGCCAACTCACGGGAGTCGAGTCCACGTATTTACCTCAGAGGAAACGCCGCCGCCGTCCTACTACATTCTGGAATCTCCACCGCGTACACGTTTGTTAAAGTGATTTTCGGAGTTAGCAGAGAGTATGACAACTTCCGATCTTGGTCTCTTCAACAACCAAACATTATTATAACACCGCGGTCATTTCAAAATAATTATACTTCAAAACCAGGATATAATATTCATTTCAAAACCATATAAATACGATATCATTTCCAATTTAAAAACCAAATCCATACGGTATTATTTTTATAAAATCCCAAATCAATATAATATAATTTTATTTCAAATATATCCTTTTCAAAAATCATAACATTTTCAACATTACAACACTTCAATATCAAAATGCTAGAAATATAACCCTTTCAATTTATACTACCTCGAAACTCATAACTTCCACCACTGATGTGGTTTAAATATTTAAAATACTTTATATAACCTAAATAGCTTCTTTAATTTTCACAAATCAATTCCAAACAACCCGAATTTCTAGATTTCTAAATTTAATATATTTCAAAGCTTAAATATTCAATATTTTAAAACTAAATTTTGTAATTCATTTATATACAAATTTCACTTTTACTATTATTTAGTTTTGAAATATTTGCTTACTAAAACCAATATAATTTAAATAAAACTTCAAATTTCAAAACTGAATATTCCTCAATTTATTCACTTAATCACCTTAAACCCGAATTTAGTTATAAAACCATATTCTTTTAAATTAAGTTCCAATTGGATTATTATTAAATATAGTTCTTAATTAGATAAAATATCAATCAATTTCAAACTATCTTCTCAACCTTGATTTATAAAAATCAATATAAACTCTATATTAAAATATAATTTAAGTAAATCCTTATCCATATTATATTTTAATAAAATCAAACTTTATTATTAAACTTATTTTATACTTTAAACAAATTTTACTCATAGCTTAAACCAAGGATTTAACTATAAAAGAACCTTTATAAAATATCCAAATCAATATCTCCAAAAATTATATATTTCTTTACAAACCATAGAAAATCATTTCAAAATATTTTTATATATAGACCACGGTGTCTGTATATAATTTTCTACCCTATGATCAAGTGATACGGATATTTATCATTTCAATCCATAATTTCAAATAAAAATACGGTTATATATCATTTCAAACCGCAATCCCGAATGAAATAAAGTGCACAACAAATTTGCAGTTTAAAACAATATAAAATACAACATCCATTCATCCAATATCAATCATCAACCATTTATTACAATCATCATTCAATTTAAACAATAACATCAATATAGAGCATATTATAAATAACAGGTAATTACTAACAGTCTATATTCAATAATAAATTAAACAATCTATCCAATTGGCAGTTTATATGCAATAATAAATTAAATAATAATTTAATTCAATAAATAAAAATTAACTGGAATGATGATAAAAATATGCCAAGTAACAATAAATAAATTTCAAATCACACCAAAAATTAATTTAAAAAACATAAGAAATCTTAGAAGTTGTGAGTGGGTTAAAACACTCACCTTTTGAATTTAAATTGAATTTAAATCCAATTTGAACCCAAAAATTGAATAGTCTCAGAATCCATCCAAACCAGCACCAAAATGTCTGAAATTCCAATACGAACATAACGGAGAAAACCGCACGCTATCAGAGTCGCCGCACGATCACCCATCACCTGCCACGCCTAAGGCCTCGTGAACCCCCTCCCAGTTCCACGTCGGTCAAACCCAATCAATAACCCTCGAAATTCGAAACCCTAGGTCCAATTTTCACGACGATCTAGCCGTCACATCGTCGAACGAACCATGCCGATGCAATCCTCTTGGTCCTCTTTGCAAAATCCCTATATCAATTTGACGATCTGATGAAGTCGATCAACGCGCGATGAACCGTCGGAAATAAGTCATTCATTTATGAACAGACGGTGATTAAAATCAGAAAACGAATCACACATCTGAGATGCGTACATTGAGAGCTACGATATATAATTTTTCTGAATATTTTTGAGGAGTTTGAAATTTTGGCTTTGGATTTGATTTGGAATTTCAATTGGATTAGTAAATTTTATTGTCTTCCATTGAGGAGGCGGTGAAGAGGGATTGTACGCACATACAAATGAGAAATAGAGGTAGGCTAGGGTTTATAACCGGGTATTTATAGATAAAGTTGAGATAGAATGGACCGGATTGATAAACGTGGTGAACAATATATGGCCCGAAAAGCCCGTTTCGACTCCGGAACGAAATTGGGTCAACCAATATATCAAAATAGATATTTTAAAATATTTTAAACGCGATGGAACAGGTTTCAAGTCCAAATTCTATCGTATGAGGAAGTTGTGCTAAAATCAAAATTTTCCAAATTGATTTCAATATCATTGATTTTATGGCGTTTCAAGCCCGTACGATCAAACGACAAGTCCGAACGCTACAAAACTTGAATCCTACAATAATTCACTGATACGGATCCGATGAAACTGGTTTCGTCGAAATCCAAGTCAGTGACCAAAATGACTATTTTTTACACTAATTAAATAAATTAAAAACAAATTAATTAAATCAAAATTTTCAATTTCGACACTATTATTGATAATTCTTATCATTTTAAATTTCCCACTCATTTACAATGATTTAAACAAATTCAAATGTCAAATTAGAGTTGATTAATTTATCGATTTCAGTGTTAAATTTTCAATCCCATTATATTCATAAATTATAATTTAAATTCTCCATAATCTCATTGAATTTACTTTTCATTCTTATTATTCAATTCATTATTATCCAACTGATGAAATTAACATTGATTCATGGTTTATCACATTATTATTCTCAAATTTCATCTAAATTTCAATTGACGCAAAAATTAAATATAAATTTCATTTAATTGCAATTACTCCAATTATTATTATAGTTCAAATTCCAAATAAATTGATGAATCTTTATTCCCGTTCTTATAATTCAACAAATTTTCCAATTATGAATGACATTAACATCATTTCCATTAATTTTAATTATCAATTCATTCATATACCATTAATAATACCTTATTACCAATTATAACCCTAATTTATACTAATATAACCTTGAATTGAGATTCATTGCAATTGATTACAAACTTGATTTAACGGACTAAATAAATGATTCTTTTATAATAATTGTTGCCACTAACCCTTTATCATATTTATATAAGTTCTCATTTCCAACCAATTACATATAGAACATTGATTTTATTCAATCATTATTTATTCGTTATTAATTCATTGATTAATTCAATATTTACATCCATTTTCTTATATTAATTTATTGCCAAATATTCCTGTTTACAATCAGTTATGACCCAAATAGTTGTTCCCATCAATTGGAATTGCATTGAATTAATTATTTATTTATTGACTTGCATTATCATTCTTACATTTCATTCCCGTATTAATTCATTATTACCAAAAAGATAAAATTAACATTATTGCCTTACATTTGTTTTCATATATCCAATTTGTAGCTAAGTATAACATCCACATTATTTCCATTGATTTGAACTAAATTCCCATCTTTATATTATGCCAATTATTACGCTATAAACTAGTTACTATTGTTTACCTTTCATTTATATTCATTAAAAATTAATTTAAATTCCAGTTCAATCAACTAATTCAACAAGCAATTTAAAATAATTGTTTACAAGTAAAGGTTACACTTGAGTTTATCATACTTCAACCAATTATTATAATTACATACATAATACCAAATTCATTCAATCATTAGTAATTATGTACAAATTCCTTTATCTATATAACACTTACATTTATTTACTTATTGTCAATTTATTTCCCAAGTGCAACAATTTACACTATTTTATTTTTTGTTGTGCTTTCACTTCAATTGTCAATAATTAGTTTTTAATAATCATGGCTACAATTCATTCTTAACATTTACTTCAATATAAATTATAAAATTTTTATTTCTTTCTAAATTTAATTACAAAAATCTTATAAATTTAACAAATTTTAATCATTGAAATTTACGGGTCGTTACAGGGTGTGTATGATGAAAGCTAAATCGGAGTCATTTGAAAAGTTTAAAACTTTGAAAGCACGGGTAGTGAACGAGTAGGAAGGAAACTAAAGGTGCTAAGATCCGACAACAGTGGTGAGTTTGTTTCTAAGGAGTTCACAAATTTCCATAGAGAGCATGGAATTAGGAGATATTTTATTAGTCCCGGTGATTCACTATCAAATGGAGTTGCTAAAAGGATGAATAGAACTCTTCTGAAGGAGGCCCGTTGCTTGAGATTGATGGTGGGATTATTTAGAGGCTTTTGGGATGAAGCTTTATCAACTACATCGTATATTCTCTATCAAATTCCATGTTCAGCCATTGATAGGAGGATTCCTGAGGAAAGATGGAAAGGTACATCTATATGTATCAATTATTTTCGTATATTTGGTAGCTCTGTGTATGTTCACCATACAGGAAATGACAAGTTGGAGGCTAAAGCCTATCAAGGCATATTTTTGGGCTATATAGAAGGTATCAAAAGGTATCGCATTTGGAACCCTATTAATAGGAAGGTAGTGCACTCGAGACATGTCTTATTTGATGAGTCTGCTTGATTAAAGCTTAAGGAGAATCCACTTTGTTCAGTAGATTCAGAAGCTAAAAAGCCTAAGGAGATGGAAAATATTCCCACATATCAGCGAAGTAGTAGAGTCAAAGATGTAAAAGAAGAGAAAGTAATTGTAGTTGTTGATACATCACATGAAAATCCACATAATTCCTCTAGCAATGATAGTGATGGTTGTGAAGCTGGTGGAGTTAATAAGAGTTTAAGCGAAGCTACACCTATTCGGGCTAGCTTTAAAATTAAAAGGCCACCAAATAGGTATGGGAAGTGGAGTAATGCAAACCTTAGCCTTCAAGATCAATTTGATTATGCACTGCATATAGTGCAAGATAAGCCTTTCAACCTTGAAGAAGCTACGTATTCGAGTGCCAGCTCGAAGTGGATGCATACTATAAAAGAAGAGATGGATTCGTTAAAGAAAAATCAAACTTGGAAATTGGTACCACCCCCTCAAGAGAGCCGTGCCATAGGATGCAAGTGGGTATATAAGATGAAGGATGATGGAAGATACAAGGCTAGACTTGTTGCAAAGGGGTTTTCACAATTGAAGGGGATGGATTATGGGGTGTTTGCTCCGGTTGTTAGACATACTTCTATCCGAATATTGTTAGCTATAGTTGCAACTTATGACATGGAGTTGGAATAATTAGACGTAAAGACCGCCTTTTCGCATGGACGCTTAGAGGATACCATTTATATGAAGCAGCTAGAAGGATTTGTAGTGGATGGTAAGAAGGAATGGGTTTGCAAGCTAAAAATTCTTTATAAGGTTTGGAGCAGTCGCCTAGGCAATGTTATAAGACGTTTGATCCTTTATGCTTACTGTTGGTTTTGATAAAAGTATTAAAAACGCTTATGTTTATTTTAAGCATATGGATAAGGGTAATTGGATATATTTACTCTTATATGTGAAAGATATGCTAATTGCTTCCAAGGACAAAGTTGAAATTGATAGGTTAAAATTAAAGCTAAAAGCGGAATTCGAGATGAAAGACCTTAGAGAAGTAAAGAAGATTTTAGGAATAGAAATCTAGGGAGAGAAAGCCGAAGGTATTGAGATTGATACAGAAAGAATATATCCAGAAAATGCTTGCTCGTCTCAACATGCTGAAGGCAAAGGCAATTAGTACTCCCATGGCTTTGCACATTCAACTTTCAGAACAGAACTCTCCGATCTCAGACAAGTACAATGCTTATATGGAAAAGGCGCCTTATGCTAGTGCGGTTGGAAGCTCGATGTATGTTATGGTCTACACGAGACCGGATACTGCATAGGCATTTGGTTTGGTTAGTCGCTACATGACTAATCTTGGAAAAATACAATGGAAAGCAGTAAAGTACAATTTGAGGCATCTTAGAGAATTAACAGATTTGACTTGTTTTTGACGGCAAGGAGAAAGATTTTAGCTTGGTCGGATATTGTAATACTGATTATGCCATAGATAGAGGTTGAAGAAAGTCAACCTCGGGCTACATCTTTACACTTGGAAAGACAACTATCAGTTAGACAGCGAGGTTGCTGACTATAGTTGCCTTGTCTACTATAGAGGCAGAGTTGATAACTGCCGTTGAAGCAGCTAAAGAGGCATTTTACTCGAAGCGGTTGATGTGTGATCTACGCTTTGTTCATGGAAGTATAATAGTAAATTCCGATAGTCAAAGCATAGTACATCTGACTGAAAATCTAGCGTTTAATTCGACAACAAAGCATATAGAGGTAAGAGAGTCTTTCTTGTCCCTATGAATGAAGAAAAGTAGGTGCATGTTTAGAAAATACACACTGAGGAGAATGCCACAAACATGTTCACTAAGTCCTTCCCTGTTACAAATTTCGAACCGTGCTCGAACTTAATTTGCTTGTTAAAGTGTTAGGTGCCACTTGGTGGCATAGAGGGAGAGTGAGTTAGTATATGGAGATGTTTGTTTTGGAGATTGATGGGTCCTACATAAAGGTGGTACTTCAACACTTTGTTGGTGGACGGTGGTCTTGCCGGAGTTCGTTGACAAAGTGGAATGGGTGTCGCCATGCCAAAGGTCATAGGGAAAGTATCAATGATGCCTTGTCCGAGAGCTGCTTAGAGTAAAAGAATGTAGGTGGAGTTGGTAGGCTTGCAGGGAAATATAGTATCAAGGTGGAGATTGTTAGATTTGATACAATATTTCTGTACTTAAGAAGATTTGAAAGATATTTGAGATAATTGCTCAAATATATTGCCTCTTTTATATGCATTAAAGAAGGCAACGGATTAGCTACATAAGAGAAAGAAATATTTCAAAAAGAGTGAAGTAATTAATCAATTCTCTAATTAGATGATTAAAGAAGAAATCTTATCAAACACATATAAATTGTGGGAAAAATGGAAAAATAAAATGGTAAATGTTTCCCGTATGATTGGAGAATTGATTAGGCATTGATTTATGACCATAAATCAGTTACTTCAACCTCAAGTAATAATCCCTATATAAAGGTAGGGATTAGGATGAATAGAAGTATCAGAAATGAATTATCTTCTCTTTTGTATTTCTTCATTTTCTTCTTAGTCACCATTATCAATCTTGTAATTCTTCTATCTGAAAGTAATAAAATTTCCTCTCCCCAAGTGGATGTACACTATCTTGCGATAGTGGAACCACTATAAATTCGTGTGAACTCTCTATTTACTTTCTTATATAATTTGCTGATTTGCAGTTTTATTTTTAAGTTCTGTTTTTTTATTGCACTATAACACGATCTAATTGCTTCTGCATGTATTAGGATTGATTTGCAATCATTTATGTAAACTCACCCCTACATGTACACTATGTCAATCATCAATAAAATACAGAATCGCATTTTTCTTCAAACCGTAAGTCATCAAATTTCAATATAGTATCAGAGCCAAATTTCAAAGCCTAACAGCATTTAATTGAATTTGCTGATACGAGATCAAAGCTGATTATCATCAAATTAATCATCATTATCTGATAATCAATTATTCATCGGAGTTTAATCTCATCATCTAGGTTAAATCAAGAATTCACCAAAATTCAGCGCCGTGCCTGGAAATACAAGAATTTCGGCTACAACTTTAATCATTGGCAAATTCAGAGACAAGAAGAGATTCAGAAGAAAAGAAAATGAAAGCAGAAGTCAAGGATTCAATCAAAAATTCATAAGAAAAGTAAGGGTCATACCAAGACTTATCAGAGTATTCTCATCATCTAAGTTTGGCTGCATCAAACCTGTTCCTTGATTATTGAAGAAATTCTTGCATCTGCTCATCCTCAAACTCTTCAATTCAATAAATTCCTTTAAAAAGATTCATCATCATGTTTGGAGATAACAGCAATACAACAACATCAGAGAACTCTGCTAACACCCAGCTACTGGACACAAAAACAGAAAGTCTCATCAAAACAGTGATCAGCCTCAGTTAATAACTGTTCATCTTGAGAAGGACCACTATTTGCTGTGGAAAATTTATGTAGTTCAAGGATATGGCCTTGAAGGATTCATTCTTGGTACCATTTCTGTTTCTTCCAAATTCAAAATTAATTAAGAAAACAAGATGATTAGTAATGAGGAATACACAAGATATCATAGACAAGATAGGCTTATATGTTCATGGTTATTATCACCTATCAATGCCAATTTGTTATTACAAGTTCTTGGATGCAAAACATCAAATGAGATATGGGCCACTATTGAAAGAATATTCAATACACAATCAATAGTTAAGGTTATGCACTACAAAAAACAACTACAAAATATCAGAAAGGATAGCTGTGACGACCCGAAATTTGTACCCTTTGAATTGACAATAATCCACACATGTCCGATCCAAAAAGCACAAACTGACGGAAAGTCATGAGAAAGAAAAGAAGAGAGAAGAGAAAACCAAATAAAACAATACAGAATCTCACATCGCAGCGGAATAACATATAATATCATATCAACGATCTTTACAAATGGAAACTGTATATACATACATCAATCAGAGTTCAACAATCAATCACGAATTATCAGCCTGGACAGTTATAATAACATATCTTTACAATTGCTGATAATATAAACAATAAAAAAGTAGCGGATAATAAACAGATACGTGTATACGAAAATAAAGATCTCCAGCCCTCTTGCTGAAGCTCTAAAAGCACCAAATCTAAACCTGTAAATATACTCGGTTTCACACTAGCATTGAAAGGGAAGAACACTTGGATTAGTCTGGTAAACCAACATGAGAAACACAATCAACTGGATTTATTAAATTACCAAACTTTTCCTTTGAAAACAAAAACATCTCGCAAGACATGCTCACACATAAACATGGACATGTTTTTACTTTTCGATAACTAAAACATTTTATATATAATTCTCTTATATTATACTAGTGTCTAGTATACAAATAATATTAATCATAACTGAAATTGTTACAATGATTAAATTCTATCATATAGCCCAAAATGGGTAATACGATCAAAATGGCAGGCACGTAGGGGAGTTTGGAATTCCAAAAAAATGACCAGGTGAAGGGACCACCTTTCGATGGGTACACGTCTAGATGGATGTCCCGTACCCTCTATCAACACAAGACAGACCTACCTCTGTAACGAGGTAGTACCGAATATGTCATCCTTCGGTCGTTACCGAACTTCCCGAGGGCCCTCATAGCATACAAGCCATAATAATTTGCATCCCAAACGTTATAGCGGGAAAAAATATATCTAGAAGAAGATGATCATATCCTAATGGGAGCGACCCACTTAGCCATGCTGCATCTAACCCTGATTCGGTCATTTCCAATTGATGAGGCCTGAGGTAACGATTACCTATCACACATCATATATAACATCACTTATAATACCACACGGCCATTTTCGTTGACTACTAGTTGCCTTCCACAAAAATACAACCCTTGAGCTCATACGTCTCAAGGAGGGTGTTAAGCTAAGAGAAGTTGCCTTCTCTGCTACCACTGTAGTACGGTAAAAACCAATGTATGTATTCTTAGAAATGCAATGTCAGACAAACAACCATACAAGCTGTTCAGGAATAGGATAAACCCAAGGTACTTTCCTACCACATCCTATCGAGAAATCCCTAGGATTAGTAGAGAATAATCCTTGCAATGGATATTACATAATGAAAAGACCACTACTACTATATGTATATTGGGATTTTAACCCCAAATGATCAACAAGCAGTCCTCCGCTATGAAAATCCTGAATATCAATAACCTACACAATCGAACGGACATACGTTGGTCCAAAGTGATTTTGGATAAACCAATCCCGGTCTCTTCGCACCAACAACGCAAAAACGTTTCTCAACCTCACACAAAAACTAAGTCTCATAGACTTGTCATGTCTCCAACTTTCAACTTGCTATCCTCTGACCAAGAAGGAAGCTTGATAGATTGGAGTAATACTCCGCACTACATGAATCAACATCCTCAACACAAACGATAAAAGAGCCTACACAGAAGGCTACGCACTATATGTACGACTAAATATACACACATCAATTCGATGAACTAAAATGGCCAAATTTGATTGTCAGTTATTCAAGTTTCAAAGGAAACAAACAAGTATTTGGCTCCATAAGCAATCACTAGACACTTTTAATTAATTTTTCATTAATTAAATCACTTGCCTAATATTCACTTCAAATTATCTTTAAAAAGATATATTCTCAAAACCATTTCAATATTTCTCTATTGGAAAACATTTATATATACTTATTTAGTAATAAGTAATTCACAATTCACTTTATTTTAAACATTTAGAAAATATTACATATACTTAAATCATGATTAAGTATATATTTCGTTCTTTTAAGAAAAAACATTCTCTTAAACATACTTATTTGGGTCAAAACGAATGTTACGTGAAACATCGTTACGACAACCCAAAATCACTAGTATGGGGATTCAAAAATTAGATAATATATAAATCCTATATGTTATACAAAACATCTCCTTCGAAATCATTTTCTATAACTACAGTGTTATAGTTCATCATTTCCTTACTTATCGAAAATCTCTATTTCAACAATGGATGTTGATTGGATCAGCGGACTTCTTTACTATACCCTCCTCAGAAGTTTACCGGCCCGCCGGGTTCTCCTGGATTTTCAAAAAAAACAATGGATGTTGAAATCTATATATTAGATACTTAACACATTTTAAAACATCTTCAAACCATTTAACTCCATTTAAAAATATCACTTTCAAAACATTTATTTAATTAAAAGAATATTCACCGTCCAAAATCGTGAATATAATTCTCTAACCAAATTCAATGTTTCTACACATTTATTTTAAGGATTATCCACTGTCCAAAATCGTGAATATAACCCCTTTAATAAACTTTCATATTTAACTTATCAAGTTCAATTAATTTTGGATTTATAAAACAATGTTTATAAATTCCATTTATATATTATAAAAACTTCCATTTATAAAATCCCTTTATTAACCAAATTCATTTATCTCGTTTATATGCCAAAATCCAACTGATAAGTTAATTAACTTATAATTCACTTATTTAAAAATTCATTCATTTTATAACTTCATCAATTAATAAATCTTATTCACTTATAAGATCCATTTATAACTTCGTTTTAATACATATAAAACTCCTTTATAATTCCATCATTTTGACTTATAAAATATCAATTTTATAAATCTTATATATAAACCATTTATAATAATTTCAAAATCAATTTAAACTATTTACAAAATAGTTAACTCCATATTTCAAACAATCATATTTTATTTCCATTTAAATAAATTTATTCTTTCGATAATTTACAAATCGTTGTTAAAACTTATATAACTCAAAAAATCATACTAAAGTATATTTCACAAAAATCATAATTTTTATAAATAAAAATTATAACTTTTATTTATTTAATATAAATCTATTTACTTAACAATTCATAAATAAACAAAACATCTTTTTTCAAAATCACTTGAAATTCTTTTGAATTTGAAATCATCACTTTAATATTTTTAAATTACCAAAAATAGGCCCAATGCTGCAAGAGCACTAAATATATCAATCACAGCATCCAAAACATCACATATCATATGATAACAGCATTTGTCACAATATTTATAAATAAATCAACAGTGGTGAGGAATCCAGTTGGATCCCTCCAACCTGTCGGCTGCAACAAATGTACATATTAGAAAATACGTACAATGTCCGCTTTGAGGCAGACGCGCGTAGAAAAGGTCATCTGCTCATACACGGGAACATATAGGGTTTTATCTGCTCCAATAAGCAGGAAGATATCCAAATACCAATATATATATATATATATATATATATATATATATATAACATCATATATCATCCAAAAAATCATCAATCATCATAAATAAATTTATTTCTTACTTATATAAAAATATCAGTGAGTCAGAACAAGTGAGTTGTACTCACTTTGGATTCCACTCCATTAAATTTAAGGCATGGAATTAAAGATTTAACGCATACTTCCAACCGTGACTTGGAACCAAACGAAAATAAGCCTGAATTCCTCCTTCCTAATGCTTGGCCAAGGCTTGAAATGGAAATTGGTCAAAAGTATAGAGAAGAAGTGATAGAGCTTTGAACTTGAATTCTCAAAATTAGACCCGAAAAATAGGTCATCTTCTCTCTTGTTTTTGACTCTCTGACTCTCAAAAGTTGAAAAACTTGTTAACTGAAAAGTTGTTGCAAATTATTTCCTATTGAATATTAAAAAAGAATCACTTGATTTTGATTAGTTTGGAGGAAGATATGGTCTAAAGAAAAAGAGCTATTCGCGGATTCACAAACATAAAACCCGAAAATATACTTTAAAAAATTGACTTTTAGGTATAGCAAACCTCAAAAATGTAAAAAGTGATCAACATAAAAGCTGTAGCCACTATAATTTCGTATGGTTCAAAAACAATTCTTAATTTTGATCTTTTATAATCAAGTTATGATCAAAACAAAATGCGCTATTCTCTGGCTTAAAAACTGGGCCAGGGAAAGCATTGGAAAGAAGTGGAATTTCGACATGGTTCAGTTTAGAATGAGACAAAATGGTCAACGTGAAAGTTGTAGACACTGGAAAAATGCATGAATTAAAGAAAATAATTTTGTATTTTGGTTCAGTTTTTAAGAATTTATTGCAGAGAGAAGAAGAGGTAAAATATGGAGAAAAAAGGATTTTGATTTGAAGAGAGCGAACATTGATTTCTTTTGAATATTTTATAAATATTTTGAAATTATTTCTATCTAATTTGATTCTATAGCTTGGAAGACATTAAAGAGAAGAGGAAGACGATGAATAAGCTTGAGAAAGGAAGAAGAAATGTGAATGAAAGTGAAGAAGGAGGCCGGTATTTATAGAAAAAGAAAGAAGTGGTAAATTTACCAAAATAACCTCTTACCAAATCACCAAACTAACCTTACTTCAACCTAAAGAAATCTCCACTTTTTCAATACTTAACACCATCTTTCATATCCTTACTTTAAGTCTTAGTCACCTAAAGATTAAGTAGAGAAAAGTAATTATTTTATTGGAATTTGATGTGATTTGTATTTGATGTTTACTTTTGACTTTTCTTAAACTTACTTGCTTTTCTTAATAATGTTCTAGAAGTTTTCTAATTATATGTAGTAAAAGTAAACATATTTAGTTCTTAGAATATGTAATACAGATGTTAAAACATGTTAACAAAGGTGCAATAATGTTGCGACAACTTATTTGAATAAAACGTTGATTTTCGACAAAATGTTTCCGGCCACATTTTAACGTTTTTGTTAAACTATTTATTCATGTAAATCAAACTTAAAAATTAATTTATTATTATATTTAAATAACTAAAACTAGTATATTTTACTTATTAAATAATAAAAATCAATATCCAAATCTATTTGTAAAAATACGGCATCGATTATCGATATGCAACGAAATTTGTCAATTTTATAAAACAAGTTTTATATATTTATCGAACCATTATAAATTAAATTACTATTATTATCAAATGAGTTTGATATCGATTATATATATATATAGAAAAGGAATTATTTATCATTTAAACAAATAACTCGATATTTGTCCTACTTTATCGGAATATAACTTTTGTCAATTTTATAATGGGAAACCAAAATCTTTATTCAATATCAAAAATAAGTTTACCATTCTTATTTATCATATAAAAAATAATTATTTAAGTTTAAAAATTCTACATTTGGAAGGTTTAAAATAATTAAATATCGCATTTTCAAGGTGTTAAAATTACGGGTCGTTGCATTCTCCCCTGCTTTAAAGAATTTCACCCTCGAAATTACCAAGTAAGAAAAAGTCATAAAATCCATTAACTTTTCAAAACAACTCGTTCAAAATGGATTACCAAAATCACTTAAACGTTTAACTTTTCAAAAATCATCTACTTAAATTTATTATAATAACTTCTCTAAGTTTTCAAGTCCATTCATTAATTCGATTCCTGATTCATTTTACAACTAAAGTTTAATTTCATTATATAACTCAAATACATATTTAGCACTTCACTTTATTAACTTCTTATTATTCAACTCTACTTTGCATATTCATTTTATTTATCAAAATCAACTTGATTCAACATTACTTAAGTTAAATTTCATTTCACTCTCACTTGCATTTACTTTCACTATACTACTTAAGTTCACTACTAATTTTAATCCAAATTCTATTCTGTTTAGCTTTTACTTAAGTCAAATTTCACATCACTTATTCAAATTCAGATTTTGTTTTGCTTAAAAAAATTGTTTAACCATTTTAATTATCGGTTTTACTTTCATTTCCCCATTTTCTAAGTTATGCAACTTAATTATCTATACTTCCAAATTCATATTATATAATCACTACCTCTTACGTTTAATTTTCATTCCAATAACTTATCAAATCTGGTTCAAATCCAATTCAATTTATTTAACTATCCTTTAATTAAATTTCAAATCATATATTTTATTATACTAACTCAAATTTATTTCAACTTTAGCAAAGTTAAACTTTTTTATTTCATATTAAGCCCAAAACTCATTTTACTTATGTTTATCAATTTCAACTTGGATTTTAAATTCAAATTTGCCTATCAAAACAAAACTTAAATTTTCAATTTACTATTGGTAGCAAATCCATCACATAGAAACTCGAAAACGATATCGATTATGCTGCAGTCGTCACCCTTATTATTTCCCAGCAACAATAGTGAATACAGTGCTTTATGTTCTTTTAAAAAAATCCTTTTATTATTTACAAATCACATTTATAGATCTTCTTACTTATATAATTTTACTCGTTCACTTTACCCATATAAGATTCATTCTAAGTTTATTTATCTTATTTAGATTTATAATAATATAATATCTTTTTACTTTGAAAAATAATTTTCAAAATCAATGGGATTCAAGTTCTCAAATTCATAGTTTAAATCCAATTTTTATTTATAACTCATATTTATAAATATATACATACTGTTTCGTTTCTTATATATATGATCATTTCACAATTGTAAATCATATTAATTATAATTTCATCCTATTGCTTATATAATTTATTATATTACAATTGTTGTTTTTATTCAGATTATTCAACAAGCTTTTATTAACTTATATATATATTTACATTTTCAACAACCAACAATTCATTTATATACACTTTAATAATTTCTGAAAAATTGTTTCCTTTATATATAAAATATAAGCAAGCTAAAATTATTTCATTTACCCAATTTAAAAATAGTACTTTGTCGACTTGCCTCGTTTAAGTGTTTAGAAACCCATATCGATAATATGTTGTCCCACCTACCAACCAGATTTCAAAACAACTCAACGGATAAGTAAACACAATATAAAACATTTTTATAATCAATAACAAATACGCGCTTATATATATAATACACTCAAACTCAATCTAGGGTGCCACCGTCTCTATATATATTGAGTACACATCAAAGCCAAGGAATATACCAACTCTAAGCTCTGATACGACGTGTGACGACATGCAAATACGTACCCTTTGAATCGACAATAATCCACACATGTCCGACCCAAAAAGCACAGACTGACGGAATGACGTGAGAAAGAAAAGAAGTGAGAAGAAGAGAAAAAGGAGAGAAATCCAAACAGAACAGTATAAAATCTCAGATCGCAGCGGAATAACATATAATATCATATCAATGATCTTTACAAAATAGAAACTGTATATACATACATCAATCAGAGTTCAACAATCAATCACTAGTTATCCGCCTGGACGGTTATAATAACTTATCCTTACAATTGCTGATAATATAAACAATAACAAAGCAGCGGATAATAAATAGATACGTGTATACGAAAATGAAGATCTCCAACTGTCTTGCTGAAGCTCCAAACGCACCAAATGTAAACCTGTATATATACTCGGTCGGACCCAAGCATTGAAAGGGTAGAACGTCCAAACCAGTCTGGTAAACCAGCGTGAGAAACACACTCAACTAAATTTATTAAATTATCAAACTTTTCCTTTTCAAAACAAAAGTATCTCGTAAGACACAACCACATATAAACATGGATATGTTTTTACCTTACGATAACTAAAACATTTCATATCAAATTCTCTTATAGTATACTAGTGTCTAGTATACAAATAATATTAATCATGGCCGAAATTGTTACATTGATTAAATTCGTCATATAGCCCAAAATGGATAATACAATCAAAATGGTAGGCACGTAATGGAGTTTGGATTTCCATACAAATGTTCAGGTGATGGGACTACCTTCCGATGGGTACACTTCTAGATGGAAGTCCCGAGGCATAGAACATCTGCCCTCTACCAACATAAGACCGACCTACCCCTATAACTAGGTAGTACCGAATATATCATCCTTCGGGCGTTACCTACCTTTTCGAGGACCCTTATAGCATACAAACCACAATAATTTACATCCCGAATGTCATAGCGGGAAGAGATATATCTAGAAGAGGATGATCATATCCTAATGAGAGTGACCCACTTAGCCCTGCTGCATCTAACCCTGTTTCGGTCATTTCCAGTTGATGAGGCCTGAGGTAACGATTACCTTTCACATATTACATATAACATCACTTAGAATGCCACACGATCATTTCCATTGACTACTAATTGTCTTCCACAAAAATACAACCCTTGAGCTCATACGTCTCAAGGAGGGTGTTAAGCTAAGAGAAGTTGCCTTCTCCGCCGCCACTGATGTACGATTGTAAAAACCAATGTATGTAATCTTAGAAATGCACTGTCAGACAAACATCCGTACAAGTTACCCGGGAACAGGACAAACCGAAGGTACTTTTCAACTATATCCTGTCGGGAAATCCCTAGGATTAGTAGTGAATAGTCCTTGCATTGGATATTTCATAATGAAGAGACCACTGCTACTATATGTATATTGGGATTTTAACCCAAACTATCAACAAGCAGTCCTCCACTATGAAAATCCTGAATATCAATATCATCAATAACATGCACAATTGAATGCATAAACATTGATCCGAATTGATTTTCGGACAAACCGATCCCAATCTCTTCACACCAACAACGCAAAAGTGTTTCTCAACCTCACACAAAAACTAAGTCTCATAGACTTATCACGTCTCCAACTTTCAACTTGCTATCCTTCGGCTAAGAAGGAACCTTGATAGATTGGAGTAACACTCTGCACTACACGAATCAAACATCCTCAAGACAAACGATAATGAAGCCTACAAGGCTACGTACTAAGTGTACGAATAAATAGTTCCCACATCATGTCGAGGAACTAAAATGGCCAAATTTGATAGTCGGTTATTTAACTATCAAAGAAAACAAACAAATATTTAACTCCATAAGCAATCACTAGGCCATTTAATTTAATCTTTCATTAATTAAATCACATGCCAAATATTCACTTCAAATTATCTTTTAAAATATATATTCTCAAAACCAGTTCAATATTTCTCTAATGGAATACATTTCCATATACTTATTTAATAATAAGTAATTCACAATTCATTTTATTTTCAACACTTAGAAAATATTACATACTTAAATCACGATTAAGTATATATTTCGTTCTTTTAAGGAAAAACATTCTCTTAAACATACTTATTCAGGTCGAAACGGAGGTTGCCTAAAACATCGTTATGACAACCCAAAATCACTAGTATAGGGATTCGAAAATTAGATAGATATATAAATCTCATATACTATACAAAACATCTCCATTTGAAAATCATTTGCTATAACCACAGAGTTATTGTCCATCATTTCCTTACTTCTCGAAAATGTCTATTTCAACAATGGATGTTGAAATTTATGTATTCGATACTTAATACATTTTAAAACTTCTTTGTACCATTTAACTCCATTTAAAAATATCACTTTCAAAACATTTATTTAATTTAAAAGATTATTCACTGTCCAAAATCGTGAATATAATTCTCTAACCAAATTCAATGTTTCTACACATTTATTTTAAGGATTAACCACTGCCCAAAATCATGAATATAGCCCCTTTAATAGACTTTAATATTTAACTTATCAAGTTCGATTTATTAAGGATTTATAAAACAATGTTTATAAATTCCATTTATATATTATAAAAACTTCTATTCATAAAATCCCTTTATTAACCAAACTCATTTATCTCGTTTGCATGCCAAAATCCAAATTATAAGTTGATTCACTTATAATTCACTTATTTAAAAATTCATTCATTTTATAACTTCATCAATTAATAAATCTTATTCACTTATAAGATCCATTTATAACTTCAGTTTAATGCATATAAAACTCCTTTATAATTCCATCACTTTGATTTATAAAATATCAATTTTATAAATCTTATATAAACCATTTATAATAATTTCAAAATCTCAATTTATACTATTTACAAAATAGTTAATTCCATATTTCAAAAAATCATATTTTATTTCCATTTAAATAAACTTATTCTTTTAATAATTTACAAATCGTTATTAAAACTTAGATAACTCCAGAAATCGTACTTAAGTATATTTCACAAAAATCGTAAATTTTATAACATAAAAATTATAAGTTTTATTTATTTAAAATAAATCCATTTACTTAACAATTCAGAAATAAACAAAATATCCATTTTCAAAATCACTTGGAAATCCTTTTTAATTTTAAATCATCACTTTAATATTTTTAAATTACCAAAAATAGACTCATTGCTGCAACAGCACTAAATACACCAATCATAGCATCCAAAACATCATATATCATATGATAACAGCATATATCATAATATCTGTAAATAAATCAACAGTGGTGAGGAATCCAGTTGGATCCCTCCAACCTATCACCAGCAACAAATATACTATTAGAAAATATGTATAATGTTTACTTAGAGGCAGCGCACGAACAAAAGGTCATTCGCTCATACTCGGAAACGTATAGGGTCTCATCTGCTCCAATAGGCAGGAATATATCCAAATACCAATATATATATATAATATAATATATCATCCAAATAGTCATCAATCATCACAAATAAATTTATTTCTTACTTAAAAATATCAGTGAGACAGAAAGAGTGAGTTGTACTCACTTTAGATTCCACTCCATCAAAATTTAAGGTAAGGAACTTAAGATCTAACGCATACTTCCTTCCATGCTTTGGAAGCAAATGAAAATGAGCCCGAATTCCTCCTTCCTAATACTTGGCCAAGGCTTGAAATTGAGATTGGTCGAAAGTATAGAGAAGAAGTGGTAGAGCTTGAACTTGAATTCTCAAAATTTGACCCAAAAAATAGGTCATCTTCTCTCTTGTTTTTGACTCTCTGACTCTCAAAATTTGAAAACTTGTTAACTGAAAAGTTGTTGAAAATTCTTTTCTCTTGAATTTTAAAAAATATAATCACTTGATTTTGGTTAGTTTGGAGGAAGATATGGTCAAAAGATAAAGAGCTATTCTCGAATTCACAAATATATAGCCCAAAAATATACTACAAAGACTTGAGTTTCAGGTATAGAAAACCTTAAAAATGGAAAAAATGATCAACATAAAAATTATAGCCACTGGAATTTCATATGGTTCAATTTTTTTTATTTTGATCATTTATAATCAAGTTATTATCAAAACAAAATGTGTTATTCTCTGGCTTAAAACTGGGCCAGAGAATGCACTGCAAAGAAGTGGAATTTTTACATGGTTCAGTTTAGAATGAGACAAAGTGGTCAATATGAAAGTTGTAGCCACTAGAAAAATACAAGATTTGAAAAAAAAATTGTATTTTGGTTCTTTTTTAAAGAATTTATGGCAGAGAGAAGAAGAGGTAAAATTTGAAGAAAAAAGGAGTTTTATTTGAAGAGTATGAACATTGATTTCTTTCGAATATTTTATAAATATTTTGACATTATTTCTTTCTAATTTTTTCTACAGATTTGAATACATTAAAGAGGATAGGAAGAAGATGAAGAAGATGAAGAAGCTTAAGAAAAAAAGAAATGTGAAAAATCTGTAATCTGTTTGTGATTACAGAAAGGAAAAATAGTGTGTTTAATGCTTGGCATAACAAGTTAGGGCATCCAAATGTCAATGTTGTAAAGCAAGTTTTAATGAATAATAAAATTCCTTTTGAAAATATTGCATTACCATATGTGTTCACCTACCGTCAGATGGGAAAAAGTCATAAACTATCATTTACTGACTCACAGACAAAGCATGAAAAACCACATGAATTGGTTGTTGCTGACCTATGGGGTCCAGCACCAGTCAATTCAAACTATGGTTTTAATTACTACATACCTTTGATTGATGCACACACTAGATACACATGGATATATTTTCTTAAGACCAAATCAGAGACTTACATAGCAGTTGTACATTTTGTGACACAGGCAGAAAGATAGACAGATCACAAACTAAAAGTCTTGCAAACAGATGGTGGTGTAGAGTTTAAACCAGTCGGTGAGTTCTTTCAAAGAAAAGGAATCATTCATAGAATCACATGTCCATATACTTCTGAGCAAAATGATTTAGTTGAGAGGAAACACAGACACATTGTACAGCCTGGTCTTACTTTGTTAGCTCAAGGGTCATTATATATGAAATTTTGGCCAGATGTATTTAGCACTCCGGTTTATTTAATAAATAGGTTACCAACAAAAGTCTTGAAAAATAAATGTCCATTAGAGGCTCTAGTCAATGTATGACAAGACTATCATAGACTAAAAACATTTGGTTGTATGTGTTTCCCCTATCTAAGACCTTACAATGCACACAAATTGAATTTCAGATCAACTGCTCGTACTTTTTTAGACTATGCAAGCAACCAGAAAGGATATAAATGATTGGACAGTAATGGTAAAATATTTATAAGTAGATATGTTGTTTTTAATGAAAATATTTTTCCATTTTCTAGAATAGGGTTTGATGACAATACAGAAAGTATACAATCCAAAAGTTTCAATACTAGATATACCTTTTTATCAAATAGAGGAAAGCAAGGAATGGATTGAAGAAGGCTCCAATCACTCTGATCCACAATTCACTGTGCTCAATGAACTAGGTCATGAACAATTTGAGCTATCTGATCAACTCAATCACACACCTACAAATAATCAATCACACAGTACAAGTCAAGAAGGGGAATATGAGCATCAAAGTGTACATCAGACAATACAAGTGAACGCCCATATATATAACAACCAGCTCAAACTAGACATCCTATGATAACCATGTCAAAGAGTGGGATATTTAAACCAAAGATATACACTGCAGTAATTACATCATATGAACCAAATAACTTTGATCAAGCATAAGCAACAAAATTTGGAAAAAGATATGGATGAAGAATATGATGCACTTATGAGGAACAAAACATGGAATTTGGTTCATCCACTTAAAAACGAAAAATATAGTGGGATGCAAATGGACTTTTAGATTAAAGAAAAACCTCGATGGAACTATTACAAGATACAAAGCAAGGCTTGTGGCCGAGGGATATACTCAACAACATAGATTTGACTTTGATCAAACATTTTCTCCAGTTGTTAAACCAACTACAGTCAGGATAGTAGTCACCATAGCATTGCACAAAAACTGGAAAATTAGACAATTAAATGTAAATAATGCTTTTCTGAATGGAAATTTAAAGGAAGAAGTGTATATAGAGTAGCCATAAGGATACAGACAAGGTAAAAGATAGTCTACAAATTGAATAAAGCCATTTATGGTCTTAAACATGCTCCTAGGGTCTTGGTTTGACAAACTAAAATCCACATCGACAAGTCTGGAATTTCAGCCTGCCACATCAAATAAGTAACTTTTTGCAAGAATCAATAATGCCTCAATTATATGCATACTGATATATGTTGATGATTTCATTATTACAGGTAATTATGAGTCAGATATCAACAATCTTATTCAACTTTTAGATAAACAATTTTCAATCAAAGACCTTGAAGCATTAAGCTATTTTTTGGGAACTGAAGTTACAAGAGTGTCAGAATCAGAAATTTTTCTATGTTAAAGAAAGTATATCATGGAAATATTAAAAAAAGTAAAAAATGGAAGTAGAAAATTCTTTACCAACAGCAATGGTGATAAACCATCAACTGTCAAAAAACGGGGAGAATCCATATTTAACATTAAACGGTATAGAAGTATTATTGGTGCATTACAATATGCAACCATTACAAGACCAGAAATATTATACAATGTAAACAAAGTGTGTCAGTTTATGCAGTATCCAAAAGATGAACATTAGAAAGATGTGAAGAGGATACTCAAATATCTAAAAGGGGTAGTCAACCATGGTCTAAAGTAAGCATGCAAACATCTAAATATAATTAGGTATGCAGATGCAAATTGGGTATAGATCCTGATGATAGAAGATCTTCCATAGGACACTGTATATATATTGGAAATAATCCAGTTTCATGGTGTTCCAAAAAGCAACAAACTATTTCTAGATCAAGCACCGAAGTAGAGTATAAAAGCATAGCATATGCAACAATAGAGATTATGTGGATATAGTCATTGTTAAGTGAAATGAAAGTGAACATGAATACAAAACCAGTGCCGTGGAATGATAATTTAAGTGCAATTTCATTGTCTGCCAACCCAATATTGCACTCCAAAACAAAATACGTGGAAATAGACATATTTTGTTCGCGAGCAAGTAATGAAAGAAAAACTGCAAGTGAATCACGTACCTTCAGCCAGATATTTTCACAAAATCTTTGTCGGCATGAAACTTTACCAAACTAAAGACTTAACTCAAGGTAGGTGAAAGACAAGAAGCTTCGAACCAAATCAAGCATAGATTTGACACAACAGTGACAGATCTACACTGAGAAGGCACATCAGCAAATCCAGACGAAGCACAGATTTGACTCAAAAGCAATAGATCAACGATGAGGTGTGTCTGCAATCCAATTCAAGCATAGAAACGATATTTCCAAGCCAAATCAAGTGTAGATCTGACTCAACAGCAACAGATCTACACTTGAAGAGGCATCTCTTCAAAGGAGAACACAGATCCATTTTAATAGCAAAAGTTCTACACATATGAGAAGATCTGAGACATTTTCATCAAAAATCAGTTGATTTCCCAAAGTTGCTAGCTATGAGAATAAGGATCTACTTAGATCTTTGAAATCTCTTTATATTGTGAGTAATAGTGGCATACAAATGATATGGAAACACTTTTCTCTCAAATTCAGTCTATTTTTTGAAGAAAAAAGAGCGATCACATGAGATGGAGGTGAAGCTACCATTAGGGCAAAAACCCTAAGTGTTTTTGAGAGGGAGAGTTAAAGAATGAGAGATAACGTTAACAATATCAGTCATATCGTATGTAAGTGCGGTGCGGGTAGTATTATAAGCTCAAAGCCCACCGTAATTATTCTCAATTTTCACTGCTGCTATGTATCCATATAAATACAGTATGTATGTACAATGTATCAATCATCAATAAAATACAGAATCACATTTTTCTTCAAACTGCAATTCATCAAATTTCAATAGCAACATTTCAACGATGTTCTGGCTAAATTAAGGTGTTGGACATGATCTATAAAACACATCGCTTTAGTTCGTTCAGACATATATCGTTTCCAATCAGCCTTGATCATTATGGTTGCACTATCTGTTCTTTATAATTTTCAGTTTGATGTAATTATCAAACTCTATATTCATAACCGGTGCTCTTTGTTGATCATCGGTGTGATGATCCTCTGGTTTTGGATCCTCAAGAGGATCATCTTGAGTTATGATATATATATTTTCTAGTATAGTACATTATTTTGTATTTGAAAAACGTATAAAATGATGAATTGAGTACATTTAGAACAATAAAATTATTTAAAAAACAAAAAACATCCAATACCTTAATAATGATGTGAATTATTTAAAAACCAAAAACAACTAAAATCGATATGCAATAAAAAATTATCCAATTATAAAACACAAAATAGGTCGCATAAAACGAAATCAAAATTATTTAAAAGTAGGGTAAGAAAAAATAGGAGATTCAATACCTTAATAATAAGAAGGCAGAGCGAAATTGAAATTGGTGAAAACAGGGCGAAATCCAATTTCTAGGGTCTTATTTTATTTTAGAGAGGGATGAAAATAATTTGGGAATCGGAGAAAACGAATCGGGAAAAGTAATCCGCAGTTCTTCGATTTGGGTGAAAGTAATTGGAAAAATAAAAGTAATTTGGAATGCACATTTGCTCTGATTAAAATAATTTGAAGTTGGTTTGGTTCTTGAAGAACCGATGCAAATGACACTATTTGCTTCGGTTGTTTACAACAATCGAAGCAAACTGCGTTTTTATATTTTCTATTGTTTTTCATGTACCGACTGCTTCGGTTGTTAAGGGAAAACCGTAGCAAATGATACTATTTGCTTTGGTTGCGAACACAACCGAAGCAGATGAGGCGAGGCGATATGCATATTTTGTACTAGTGGTGTAAGAACTTTCTGTATAGTTGTTCCAACTTGGTGGAAGTTTAATTATAGCCCCCACTTGGACTTATTCTAGAATCTGCACTTTCAAGTCTCCAAGTTTGCTAACCAACACTTGTAAACCATGCATCTGATGCATGATGTAAATATTGTCTTTCATCCGAAATTCAAAGTATTGTAGTTTGAGAAAATAATATGTTCCAATCTTTTCAACCTTGTACTTTGCTGCTAGTATATCCCATATCTATTTAGATGACTTCATTGGAGTGTACAAGTCATATAAACGGTTAGATAAAATGTTAAGAATGTGGCCTCGACATAGCAGTTCGTCTTCTTCACGTTTCAACCTATATTGTTTTAATTCTTCAATATCCTTTTTGGTTGGAGGAGAAATCACTAGAAGGTTTTCATCTAGCATGTAGGAGACTTTAATGCGGTAAGGAGGAACTTCATCTTGTCTTCCATCGTGTGAAGTTGGTTCCACCCAGTCTATCCAGCCTGATGAAGTATTGGTTCATCAGTTTGAATGCAGATTTTGATCCCTTTTCCATGGTGAATATCGATTTAAGATCGTGCGAAACAATGGAGGATCAAAATTGAGTCAGATTTTGAGACCCGCTAACGCTTTCCTTAAGGCTATATTTGCCGCCACTCGTTTAGAATTTTCTAATGGGTTGATGGTACAACAAAACTCGAATCTAAAGAGTAGTAATGTCAAATGACAACAGATGCACATGCAAGGTGCTCAGTGCTTTCCATCCATGCATTTTATGGTAGTGTCACATCTCCCTTCTTTGGTATACCAATTTATAGAACATGTGATGTTTCATATATATACAAAAACATTAAAACATTTTTCCGATGTGGGATTAATATGTTTTCTTCCATTTTCAATAAACAATCTACCTCGACAAGCTTAAATAGTGAAAGGGAGATGAGACTCGTAGAGTTGGTGATTTAAAGCATGTCGGTTTGATGAACAAGTGTGTGATTCATTGGTTGACGATGTCGAGAAGTTATTGTAGAGTTAGGGTCGTCCATAACTAGTATTGACGTCTTGTTTGAAGAAAAGCAAAGAGAGACCTAAAAGATGAAAATGAGGAAAGAATATAGGTGGTGGTGAGAACAAGAGTGAAAACACCAAATTATAAAAGATTAAGTATTAGAAGAAGTTAAAAGAAGAATGAGCTTTAGATTTGAGATAGAGAGAAAAACAGAGAGAATGATCGCATTTCATCAAACATTCTTTTCATCGACTGGTTCAATACCATATTATATACGATCATATGATTCTATCAACTTCATTTAGTTACTAATAAGACAAATTACTTTTAATAAAAGAGTACATGACAAGTAACTGAAACTTCTAAAAGTGAATTAGCATTCTATGCTTATGCATTAATCTGATACTCCAGAATGTTGTGCATGGGCTAAGCGTATCGGTTTACGTAATCAAACTTCCTACTGTATTCATTCTTCTAGATCAATTTTTGGAAAGATTATATTTTTCATGAGGCACATTTCACGGCTTGAAGAACACTCTAGCTTCATTAAGGTAAAGTGGGTTGAATTTTTTTCAAACTGTGATTTTATTTTAATTTTCTTTGAACGGTTAATGAAACTACATTGAATGAAAAATATAGGGGTACTTTTTGGAAGTAGATCAGCATGCAAATAACAAAAAAAATTCATATACTCAAACTCCAAAATTCGAGATTTATTTTCTAGATAGATAAAATTAAGATTACCATTGTAAGCATGAAGTATCTCAGGTACCAGATCATGATAAGGTGTCATGTCCTTCTCTAAGAAATCCTTGTTGCTCATCAAATATTTCCATATATAATTCTCCTTAACCAAATGCTTCTTGATGAGTATATACAAGACAAGACACCTTGGCATGATCGATCCTCTTCTCCAAACTATAATTAATAAGCACTGGGGTTCCTACCAAAACAACGGCTCATTCTGTCTTATGTTAACAAAAAAATTCATCACACGCTTAACCTTATTCTCTGATGCAGACATACAATATGGATGTCTAGGAACGTATGGACAATATCTTCTTCACGCCATCCTAGACTCTTATACAAGCTCACTTTTTTCTTTCGCGTCAAGGGACTTAATCCAGAAATGACATGAAGTCCCGTGCATGTAGAGCATAGATCGAATCCCTTAGATGCAACTAATTGGACCATCTTGTGGAACCTTTTTACAGATGTCAGTATCACTCCTGGATATTGGCAAGCGATCTTTATAATATTAGCACGAGGAACTTTGTGATTTGTCTGTGTTTCAACCTTGGCGAAGAAATTGTTTTCTAGTTTTCTTTGTAGTAACCTCAGTTTCTCCTTTCCCATCGCTTCACTATGCCACTTTGCCCTCCTTTTTATTTGTTTTTCACAAGTTATGCAGAAGTCATAATAACACCCATGTCCGAGCCTGGCATAGGTGTCAAAGAATATCATGCCGACTACAGACATGAGTTTAACCAGTACTCTCATTTGGATCCAACACGGTTTATTAATAAAAAACATTCTTACTGATGGCAAATGTGGGTATTGTTGTTATTCATAGTCCCTAGAAGCAAGGTTATTGTTATTGCCAACGCTCGCGATGGACGAGAATGACTGAAGCGGTTTGTTTTTTTAATTTCTTGTTCCATTTTAGTTAATTTCACCGTTAAACCCAAAAGGTGGAAATGAGTATAAAAATATGATTTTTTTCTAGGTGGGTGTGAAAGGATAATAGTGCGGTGAAAATAGATGTAGCCCATTCAGAATTTAGGTTTTGAAAATTGTCTGGGCAAATTTTTTAAGGTCTTGTTTTCATATCATCTAGGTGTATCCCATGGACGATAAAAATATTGCTGAGCCAAAATACACTTGCGCTAAATGATCTTACAGTATTTGTAATCACCAATCAACCAATATCAATCAAAAAAGCTTTTTGCTTTTGTTCTTTTGTATTATGTGATTTTCCATATTCGTTTTGTTAATTTATAAAATAATGTTATTTTTTGATGGTGTATGCCTGTTTCAATTTAAAATAAATCTACTTTCATTTTCATTGAATCCTAAGCAGCTATTGATACTTTATTCCTTACCACTATCATACCAATAAAAAATTTACTTATTATTACAACCAATAAGAATGCATGTACATAGGAAAAGAAGCATCTTGTATTATTTTTTAAGCATTTGTTAAAATATATTGAAACTAGTGGCAACATAATTTTGATGTTCTTAAGGTTTGAATACAAGACTTCTAAAATCCAAGGATAGAGTATTTATTTAGCATCGATGTTTTTCAAATTGCAGAAGCTTCAAATGGATGTATTTCGATTATATATATATATATATATATATATATATATATATATACACACACACACACACACATACACTTCTGTGTGTAGCAGTGTGTATATGTGTGTATATACATAAGTGTTTCAAATATTAGGTATTGTAGTAACAATAATGGGAAAAGCGTTTGGTCTCTCTCATATATATTTTCTAACCATATGTTGGACATATCTAAATTCGTTCATTAAAAAAACATTGAAAGTGTTTAATCACAAAATATATGTTGCGTGGTGAAACAAAGCTTTTGCGACTATTAAAATAATTGCACAAATTTAATTATCAAAACAAACTCACGCTACTTGTAAATTCATGATTTTTTTAGGAATATTAATTGTTCTTTTACACCCTTTCTCTGTTGAGTTTGAAATGCTTTTATAGAACCTTTTAGTGTAAAAATTAGGATGTCCTGCTCAAGTTTACTCAAGGAACAAAAAATTAGGAAAATTAAAGGCCGGGAAATTCGACAATGTCGGATAAGATGCATTGGACAACAACGTTAAAGAAGTAAATTCTAAAAAAAAGTAATTCGTTATGCACTAGATTTTATACCGATATCATTAATAATGTAGTTAACATTAAATCATATTTGATGTTTAGTTGGATGAATTTGGTTCAGTTATACGGTCACAATTTTAATTTGATTTACAATTTTATTATTTATTAAAAAATATTGAAATTATTGTCAATTTGAATAACACATATAAAATAATTTTCATATATACAATTATACATACATGCATACATACATACATATATATTGGCATGAACTGCGACGATCATGGGATTCGAGCCCCTGTCGTCCTGAAGAGCAATAACGTACAATAGTCACTATGCTAAAAAAAACTTTGTGTCAACTTTAGAAAATGATGTTACACATTACCTTCTTAAAGAGCCAAACATCCCTGTTAGTTGATCATCACATACCACATAGTCGTTGTGTCAGTAACCTGCATCATTACAGCACCGACAGACATCTACAGCATTACAACACACAATTCTGACCGAAAACTAGCTTTGATATCAAATGAGATGACCATGAGTTTTGAACCCTTTCCCTTCAGAGAAAGCAACAGCATGCACGAATCACTATGCTATAAGATCTTTATGCTAACCTTTTGAAAAAGATATTACATTAGCATAAATTATTGCACCGAGAACTTAATATATATTTATGTGCTTTTTTTTGAAATTGGGTACTTAGATAACAGTATACATATTAGTACTATAAGTCTTAGATAGTATACAGCATACTACATGTCAATATATGTTCGAATCATACTATGCAAATTTCGAACCTATGATCTATCGCACCAAAGTCAATGTGCTTCACCACTGGACATTGGTGCTGGTCCTTATGTCCAATTTTAATGTTACATGCAAAAGTACAATGTATAATTTAATCATTTCAATATGTTTAGAATTGTAATATATATTTGACGATGCAAGTTTTGTGCATAACAGAGTTCTCATGTGAGAATCGTTAGTATTTGAAAATTTAAGGTTTAAAATATAATTTTAAATTAACAGGGATATGTTAATAAATCTACCTCTTCTTCTTCAACTTCCCAATAAAACCTTTGTCACTTCTATTCTTTGCCTTCGCACCATTATCGTCGCCGCTAAAGGGAATTTCCACCTTCATCGGCTTCACTATTGAGTTGCACGCAACATCATGATTCATCCTATGCCATCCAATCTAAGCTCGATGTCAATCATTCAAACCCTAATTCCTCTTCATCGTCATCGCTTGATCAGGTTAGTCGACGTTGTGGATGAAGCCCCATGTGAAGCAAGTCTTCGTTGTTAGTTAATCCTCGAACGAAGGTGTGATTGCGGTGATACAAGGAGATATACACAATTTATGTACATAGAGAAACAAACAGTGACAAAATGTTATTCTTCTTTTTTATTAACCAATTTATAAAATGTAAAACAAAACAAAATATGTAACCATAAATGATTTTGAATTCAAAATATTTCAACAAAAAGTCTACACACATATATGTATGTATGTGTGTGCGCACATACACGCATGCGTATATAACGATAATGGAAATAAGACATATTTAATAATCCACTCGGTTGATAACACTTTAAACCATCGGCTTTACCTAAAGCAGAATATTTTTCTAGCTCAATGGTGGACTTGCAAAGTCCACTACTGCGATTTAATTTATTCTAGAGAGAGAGAATAATATCCTATGTCACTAAATGGAATTTTTGCGTATCTATTTACAACATTAGATGCAAAAATTATCTTCTGGATAAATTTTCACTAGGCCAAACTTTATTTATTAACTAGGTTTAATAACTTATTAAATAATAAACCATTTAGCTATCATCAATATGCCTACCTACCTAATTATTAATCAATATTGATAATTTCAGCTGCCATAAAATATTTAATATTTGATAAATACTATTTTTGACCTATATAAATAACTATACAAATATATAATAATCTTGTATTTTATTAAATAATTATTCAACCATCCAATAACATTAAAAATTATAATAAATTAATTATTATAACCACTATATTAATTTCTCCAAAATATTAATATATAACTTATAATTATTTCAATAAATTATTTTTGGATGAAAATTGAGAGTTGCGGTTGTGTGACTCACAGGTGTGAACTGAGCCCTTAATAATATTTAAAAAAAATTAAATATTAAAGCTTGTATAGACTTCACTGAAGCACTGTAATGCACACAAGTTCAGTTGCTTACGGATTATCTAGATGAAATCCAATTTTTTATCTTTTAAAGTGACACTTAAGTAATAATATATTATCCACATTTTCTCTTCATCATCACTATGTCACTTATATTTCTAGAGCTCGATCAATGATCAAAACTCTAATAATATCCATAGTAAACTATGAAGTACAATATTAAAGTCCACGGTGTAACTAGATAACATTTATTGATTAATCGAGTTGCTTTAACCAAAGGTTTCGACTTTACGTTGATTATCAATTACGGTGATACTAATCTTTTATTGAAGTAGACGAATCCTCTCTTGAACGGCGGTTCACTTTAAGTGGTTCTACTTATACCAACAATCGTCTTAACATGATCATTGTTGTCGTGTGATTGACCATAATCAAAGTATAGTTTAGGCAATTAAAATTCAGTGTTCTCAAATCAAAAGACTATTGCATATGGTTATGTGAGATCTTCTATTTGACTATTAACCTATAGAAGGCTCTTATTGAGTCATTTAATTATTGCAAACAACTGTACACACATAACCACTTAGTGCTCCAAATGATCATGAGTAATTCACCATTCATCATACGGAGAGGGTTACGTACACTAGTCTTAACAGATATATTTACATCATGTTCTCAATACATCTTGACTAGGACATTTAAATATGAGCATTTATGTTGTAGGATTCAGTACACATGGTTACGAACATATTTGTTACTACAATCAATTTAATACTTCTCCTAATAGGTTTCTACTTATATATTTAATGTATTTTAAACATTAATTATGTCCTAATATAGCAATACGTAAAATAGAATAAAGCCAAAAATTTACTTTAATTCAAACAAGATTCCCTATAAGAGAATTTTTATAATCAAAGTATATAATTACCGACTCAAAAACATACTCTCGATCGGTTTTGCTAGACTAAACTAAGAAAGGGACTTAGTGAGTGGAGTTGTAATATTATTATTTCGTATCCACTTTTTTGACAATACCTCACCATCACTAATAAATTCTTTTATCACGTGGAAATTATGAAGAACATACCTCGACCTCTTATTAGTTATCAAGTCCTATTGCAACACGTATTACATCATTGTTACCATGATACATTATTGGTTTGTCAATGGTGAGAACCACCTCCAACTTTCTTATAAATATGCACACATATACTGCTTTCACTACGACGCTATCAAAGATGATGTACTTAGCCTTTATAGTTGAATCAACAATAACCTCCCCTTTGGAACATTTCTAACTTAAAGCCACTTTATCAAACATAAACACGAGTTTAAGATTGACTTACTATTTGTGACGCCGCTTATGAAATTTATGTTCGAATACTCCTTCATAAGGAGTTCTTACTTCCATAAACGATTCGCGGGTATTTCATAAATACTCAAGAATACTCTTAGCTACCATTTAGTAATTTTAAGTCGGTTTTGATATTCGCTCATTGTAGCAGGTACAGAAGCAAATTCCGGTATAGTACATAAAATAGCTATATGATGATTCCTATTGCCGATGCATAAGGAATCTAACTCATATGGCCCGTACTAAAAATTTTAGTATGTTGTTTGTATCAAAGGATTGGAACAGTCTCAACATCCTCTTATAGCTAGTATAAAGGACGCCTCTTTCGGATCCTCCATCGAGAATTGAACAACTAAGATATTACTGATTTTAACACGAGTATATCATATACCAATCAATAACATATTATTTACTTATAATATTAGAAATGTCCTAATACCTTTTATTCTTTCTTATAGACACATGTTTCCTTTTCGGTTTGACAAAAATCAAACTATTTGATTTCTCTTTCAAAATACTCGCTCGACCTCAAAATGTTGTTTAAGATCGTATCTTAATGTGTCCAAGTCTTATTATAATTCCCACTGACTTTGTGACACTTTACTGGTGTGAAATCGCTTTTTTTAAATCATTATTCATAAGTTCTATTTCAACATCAATGTTCCAAAACTCGTAGTATTATTATGCAATAATGTTCGAGTAGAATCCAAATGAACTTAAGCACAATGATTGGTGAAATTAGTCCACTAGTTCCAACATTCGAAATTAACATAAACATTTCCCATCAACCTTTCTTCATACATTTCCAACTGCATTGATTTTTTTTCTCAAAGACTACTTGCAGCCGATGGATCATAATCTTTTGGGTATAGTTTCTAAAATAATTTTCTATTAACGTACTTGAAATCAAATTTGAATTTAAAGCATCACCTCGCGTGGCAAAGTCTACACTCTCCACGGCTTGTCGAAAATTAAGGAGATTGTCATTACGAATAATCCATTTACTCGAAAAGAAATTTGTAGTTTCTTTTCAATATGCAAGATTTTCTATTGGACGTTCTACTGAGTTGTGTCCTTTTGGGAATGGTTTAACTTGTATCATCTATATAATCTACTTTCATGATAGAATTTTCGATCATATCCAAGTCTATCGCACATATACTAATTTCTCTAGAAAAAAATCCTCCAGGAAGAAAATGGTGTATCTTGGAAAAACAATTTATGTATTCGTGCAATGCAATAGGCATTCAAATCATTTTATGAGCTGCCTATAACTTATATAAAATATATTTAGCCTTGAGTTCACGAAACCTACATACATAAACAATAGTAAAAAAAATTGATAATCAATAAATTTGTACATTTTTTCTATTTGCGATTTATATTTCTACAACACCCCGTAGTTTCATGAAATTAAATAACTAAATAAAAAAGGGTAAAGTTAGAATTTCATATAAATTGAAAAATAGTAAATTTTACAAGAGTTGGAATTAGGCTTTGGGACCTATTCCATTGAGCTCGGAATGCTATTTGAAGTTGGAAAACATGTACAACTTGCTAAATTTGGTTTGACAAGATAGAAGTTAGAAGAAATCAAACGCAGTAGCATTTTCGTGTATATTAGTTTTGAGATTTTAGGCTAAATATATGTTATTTTAGCCTATAAATAGAAATGCAAACCATATTCTCTATTCTTACTTGAGCCTATACATCTTTCCACTAGTCTTTATCTTCTCCTTCATCTTATCTCTAAGCAAAATCAAACCAACTTCACGTCACATTAAATCCAAATGAAATAAAATAAACAAAAAATTGATCGCTGCAAAGAGAGGTACACAAATATACCAAAATTATTAATAAATTTGATGTTTTCAAGGCAAGGAAATTTTTGGAGAGCAAAGAAGGGGGTGTACCACCCCGTAAATTGAACGATGATTGATTAAAAATTTATTAATTAATAATTAGTAATGTCGAAAATTGAATTTTCACAAACGTCAGAGTTGGACTATGGAACTTGCATCATTGTGTTCATGGCGATTTTTTAACTAACGTTTGATGATTTTATGTATGTAGTTAAAGAAATAATGTAATTAATTAGTTAATTAATGTTTACTTAACAACTAACTAGAATTAACGTTAAATTAGGTCGGTTAAAAAATAGTATAAAATAAATAAAATAACGTATAATGGGAAACAAATGATCGTGTAATAAATATAGGCAAGCAGTCGACCCCTAATCAGCACCAATCGACTACTGGCGGTAGATCACTTGTTTGTTGGTGGCTATAAATTGTGAAAGTTGTTATGGATCAAGCAATATGAATTATTCTACTAAATTAAAACTTGTATAACAATGGTAAAATAAAAAATGCTCTAAAGTAAATTGCAATAGAGATTTTTTTATACTAGTTCGGACTTCCGTCCTACGTCCAGTCCTAGATTCCTTCTAAATTTAAATGGTAATCCTTACTTAACCCGAAAGAATATGTATCTTATAGAAAACCGACTAAGCTTCCAAATAGGACTTTATGCTTGAAGATCTCCAACAGGTCTTCAACTTCAAAAATAGTAAAAGGTTGACTTCATGTGTAAATAACACGGATGAGTCGGTAGAGTACATCCTGTTGGAACTAGGCCAGCCCGCTATGGAAGTTATGGGTGGAATCAAAAATAATTTCTTAATGGATCTATATTGGGCCTATGAAGTTTAATTTCTTTAGAACATTTCTAAATTTTGTTTAAATAAAATCTCTTATTTTATTTAAATCCTTAAATTATATACAATTTATTTGATTTGTATTTTATACATATAAATGCACATATAGGTATCATATACATAAATGCATGTGTGTGCTTGTGTAACATGATAATCTATGTAAGGTATAACATGCATGTGCATAGATATTGGGATTTACATCGCAACGGATACATAGCTCGTCCGTTACGTATTGTATGTTCGATAAATATACTAATGTATTTAAACTTATTATTTATATAAATATTATAAATCTATATATATATATATATATATATATATTTATGTTTATACATACATATGTCAATTTTATTTAAATAATTTTATGAGAATGAAAATATTTAAACATATATATATGTATGTATATGTATATGTATATGTATATGTATATGTATATGTATATGTATATGTAAAATATTAATAGTTTATATATGTTTGTATTACTGTAGTAAAAATTTAATAATATATAAAAAAATTAAACTAATATATATATATATATATATATATATATATATATATATATTCATGAGCATACTTATAATTAGGACTGGTCGTTTTTACCATATTACCTCTTACCAACCATTATCAATTGCTACCAACTAAAATGGTACCAAAAAAGGTATGGTACGGTTTTTCAAACCGCATAAAAATTTATGGTATGGTAATAGTTATTAAGCTCTAAATGTAGCAACTACCATACCTAACATACACCTTAACCAATATACATACACACACACACACACACACACACACACACACACACACATATATATAGCATCGCATTTTTTGTATAATGATATAATAGAAAATCTGTCAAAATATTATTATGATATCAAATTGAATGCAATTCCTATTATGTAGTTTTTAATTATATGGTTTAAAATACAACGTTTACTTATATGTTTGCTACACAAAATAAAATTGATAAATAAACATATAATAAAAAATAACAACTCTTAATGTTTACTCTTTTAACATGAAATATTGTAAACAAATAGATATCAAACTTGTAAACGGTAAAAGTTTATTAATCTAACTTTACTAACCATTACCAACCACAAACTGAAGTATCAATTTTTTGATTACTTTGGTTGGTAATGGTATGGTTTTTCCATTATTATATAAATCGGTATGGTAATGGTTTTGAATATAAATTTTGGGTATCGAACCAAATCTAGCCTTATTTATAATATCTAACATATGAGTGTGAGTATTAATTAAAAAATTAATTTTTTATTTTTAGATTGTTCAAGATTATATGCACATCACAATAAAATTTTATTCTAACTTCTATTATAAATTTTGTTATATTAAAACTATAAAAATTGATTTATTAGTCGAAAATTCATAAAATATTAATGAAAATAATACCGAATAATTTTATTTAAATTTCAAAAAATCTAATATGATATTTTGAGGTTCATAAAAAATTAATAATTTTTCTCGATCAAAATTATTTTTATTAAATAATTATTTTTCGGTCGTATATTGTAATAATTTTTAAAAATTGATTTTCTTCACTCTCATTTTCTGTTCGAAAGCTTATTTCATGATAATTTTTTTTTATAAGATTTACAATTTAATTTTCAAAATATTTTTTATTTTATATAAATTATTTAGATAGTTTATTGATTTAAATAATATTAAATAATAGTAAATAATTATCAAAAATATTTTATAACTACTGAAAATTATAATCTGGTAAATATACATGTATAAAAATATTAGTTCAATTACTACAATGAAATGATGTTATAATTAAATACAAATCACATAAGTATAATTAAATAATACTTTATATGTATATACTAATTAATAAAATAATTGCTATTATAATTAAAATATTCGGCTACGCATATCTAATCTATATGTATGAAAATTTGCTTTTTTTAAATGATTACATATATATAACTGATCTAGTATGTGACAACATTAATACATGTAAGAATTTTCACCTATTAACAATATAATAATAAAAATGAATAATAAAATATTATGCAAAATTTTTAAACTATATGATATAATAAAAATATACCTAAAATTAGTGCCTTGAAGCATACCTTATAATGATGAACTCTCTCTTTATCGAAAGCTTTTCGATTTGGCATATTGCTAATTCTTGAACCGTGGACTTTTGACTATCAAATAGCACTGGTCTTTTGCAATTATTTGAGTTCGATTTGGTTGCCCCTAGTGGATGAAGTTGGCCAGCAATGGACGAGAATAATGGAAGCCGAAAGAAAAAATATTTTTGAATTAGGGTTAGAGTTGTGTAAACAGTGAATGGAATTAAGAAAATAATGGATCATATCTCATACCAATTCTTACTAAATCTAAGCCATCTAATTCTAACACCTCTAATCTATTTAAGCTGCCCTATATAGCCCTCATTATAGCGGAAAATACCAACCCATCATTATGGGCTATATCCCATTTAAGCCTAAAGAAATATCATTTAACTAAATCTAAATTAATTGCTTATCCATTTCGTATATCACTACAACAAAACAGTCTTTTTACAACGGGCAATGCCCGTTGTAATATGGTTTCACAACGGGCATGTGCCCGTTGTAATAGGCCTCGTTGTAATAGATCCATCACATTTTATAACGGGCAAAACACGTTGTAAAAACCATTGCAGTATACATTTTTACAACGGGTTATGACCGTTGTAATAGACTCTAATACAACGGCCATCACCCGTTGCAATAGACTAACCATACTAGTTGCATTGCCTGTTTTACAACATGCATTGACCGTTGTAAAAAGCATATTTAACAACGTGCTGTGACCGTTGTAAAAAGCTCATACGACAATGCACATTGCCCATTGCAAAATAAATGCAAATTTTAAAAAAATTACAGCAGTGTCCATGCAATACATCCATACTAATACTTCACATTTCATACAAACCACAACAATACAAACATCTATAACCTGCAAAAATCGATTACAAAGCTGATACATTGAATATTGTGGATTCAAAGTTCAACTATACCATAATATTATAGCGAAGGATTAAGAGTGATAATGATTACTGCTTGTGTTTCACAATACATACAAGTTATGCTGACCAAGTATTACAACAATTTAATACAACAATAAGCATCTACAAAGCTAACAATTACTGGCTTTTTGATGAAGTCCTCTTGGTCAGATTATAACTTACCATTCTGAGTATTTTGTAAAACCAAAATGCACCGACCAACTGCAATCCCATTGCCATCATCTGTTAATTCATATCAAGGGAAAATAATGATGTATGACCTGATAAAATTATGCAAAGGATAATGTAAATGTCGCTTAGTTATTACCTTTATAATCATAGGATTATCTGCTACCAAAGTTACATATGTGATATATGGACCAGCTATCATTCTTGCAAATGAAAAGGTGAGGGCAAACAATATCTGTATCATTAGCAGCAATCAACTAAGGTTGTATATTTTGTAATCTACTCGGCAAACAGTTTCAAATTAAAATATGTAAAGAACTACATGTGGTATATAAGCGTGTAAACTATAAATTCGATTCTAAAACCGAATGTATTACTTAATTGAAACCTGATCACTCTTTCCAGATAAAGAAAAACAGAATGACTGTTGAACTAGGAAAGTAAAAATCTCCTAATAAGATGTTATACCTATTCGCTTCTGTTAGACCGTATTGGTCTGGAATGCGGGTCATTCTGTATATTGTAGTGTGTAAGTTGGCCATTGCATAGTATAGTTGGACTCTGTGTGTGTTGAGGGGAGGGGGGAGGTGCTGGTGGTGGGGGTGGGCGGCATACTAATTGGTAATGTACTGTTAGAAAGACACTTTAACACACTAACAAAATTTAGTCATATGCTTTGCATACCATCATCAAAATAAAGTGTTGGTATATAGTTTTCAAGTGTAGCAAAAAGACCATGGTTATAGATGGTAAAACTAGAACTACAGTTGCCATATCAAAATGATTCATTAGTCTTTTCTCTCTTCTATTTAGTCACCTTAAACAAATGAGACATTGGAAGAAAGAAAGTCCCTGATAATACTGGCATTTTAACATTTGTTTGAGCAGAGAAAGCTAAAGCTTGAGACATTGGAGTGTCTGTTGCCGAATGCCGATCAATTATTTATCTAGGTAATGTGATATCACAAATGAAATCTCAATATGATGGTGACATGTGTCAATTTCTAAACAATGATGGTTCGCAAGTATGGTTTATTACATAATAAATTATCTAATGCTAACTTTGTAACTCAAACAAAAACACTAATATGTTACTAATATGAAAACAAAAACCTTAATAAATTACCCATATTAGAAAGCTTAATCTAATTTTTAGCCCAAACAACAATAAGTTGAGCTATCAAAACCAATACCATAGGTCCAAATCAAAATCTTGAATTAATTAAGGTAAAAAAATACTAACTAGGTTTTCTAGGTTTTCTTTACCCTAATTAATCAGTTATTTTGTTGCAAAATTGATAATTTGTTCTTAGTTGTTATCCCACAACCTTTTTTGCAAAATCACCATGATTTAAAAATTGACACAAATCATCATCCTGAAAGTCGAGAAAGCATCCATATTAGAGATTACCAATTATTTTCTCATCTATCAGGCTACTAATGACATGTCTATGTATGCAAGCGAAAGACAAACTGCCACTAAGAAAATACACGCAAGCCATAGCCTTTTTGAAAATTAAGTAGAACTAGAATTGGAATAAGTATAATGTGGCAATCATATATGATTTTTGTGTATGTACGTACCTACAGGTATAAATGTAAAATCAGCTATCCTCTTCTCAATTGCCTTAATTACATTCATCTTGGCCTCTTTGAAGAAATGTCCCTGAACTCGTCCTCACCCTGTATAAACATACAATATATGGTATTGAATCTTTCGATAAACTAAGTTGCATAGCGCCTAAAAGTAATATGAAATGTCATGGCTAACCTGCTGTCTTTACTCTTTCCAGTAGTGCTATCCACAACTGTTGACTTTGTCATATGAGGCTTGGCTAGTTTAATCAAGTATTCGCATTCTGCCTTGGACTAGAGAAAAACATATAACAAGGTTATTATAGATCTATATTGTTATCAAATCAAATAAATACCATAATAATTTGCTAAATTGTTAGGTATATAAATACCCCAGCAAACATTCCCCGTTTTCACTTACTGTTAAATAATATAAAAAAGTACGGTACATGATTATTCAATGTCTATTATCAATTTTTTATCCACACCGTTCATAATAATGTTTATCAAAATAAATAGCAAAATTACAAATTTTAACGTAGCTAAGGACATAGGAGAATATTAATGGTTTGAAAGGCAAGTAATTTACTGATCTATTATCATAAATGGAAATCTACAATAGGTTGTCCAGATTCAAATCAGATTGTATACAAAATGTTTAAGTTTCTATTACAAGCAGACATCGAAATCACGGGAATGCACTCCTAAATCATGTGGATTTAAGGAAAAACGCAAATCACCATGTAAATTTTCAAACAATTAAACTATAATGGTGCATTGCACAATCCCAAAGTTTAATCTTGAGAGCGATCATGAGCTAAAATTATTATCTCATATTATTTCTTCCAACATATTATTTCTTCTAACGTCTAATTGTGTAGCGATCTTATGGAAAACCTAACATGGAAAACATCTTTTTAATTATAATATCATATGTAATATTCATGTGAAATATGGCTTCTCCTTACATATGAAAGGAAAGCATCAGCTTGCCCGAATTTATACAAAACTGCAACAACGACAACTCCACCATCATTGCTCTTGTGTACAAGGTGTAGCTCCACTGGGTACCTATCAATTCATAAAATGAAAACATGCCAATAATATACATCAGATTATAAAGACATGTCTAGTGATCATATGATAAACCTTTGGCCATTAATAGTGTGTTCTGAAGGAGAATGCCAGCACAAATTCTACAGAGAGTAGTTCTTTCCATCTACCATAACTGTTCCCACTTCTGATTCAAATTTAAGCTTCATGCAGAAGAGTGCAATAGAGAGTTAGGATTAAATGTTAAAACTAACAATTTTATTAATGCAATGTATGTATCTCGACGTTGAAGTTGTTGTTTATGAGTGTTGCATTTGCATCGACATAGTTATTGGTTAAAAAATTTAGTGACTGATCATCACGTTTGGCTTCACATGTTACAATATTTATTGGAGATTGATGCGAACCGCTGTTGCATATTATCCAGTCTTGATTCAGGCTTCCCCATTTGTCTGGACCATCATTGCCCTCGTAACCAAACTTGATGCTTTCTAAACGTTAATAAGAAGTGATGATTATATATATATATATGTGTGTGTGTGTGTGTGTGTGTGTGTAATTTTTTTGGTAAAGGATAGTATAATAAGTTTATGTTACCTAGTGAGAAACTGGAAGCCACGAGAATGAATGCTTTGAACAACACAACAATGAACTTAGAAGTAGAGATCATAATGGTAGTTTTTAATCAAGAAAAAAGGGAGACAATAAAGTGCAAAAAACTGGGAGCACCTTGACATATTTAGCTATGAAGTTAGAGCTTAAGGCAATGATTTCTCCATTTATAGTGTAGCCATATTAAAATATCAATGGTGTCTATATCGTAAAGCTTTGTTTGTTACCGTGTATGGAGCTGAAAACAATTTAAATAGCTTAGGGTTCATTAAGTATATTTTAATTTATGCTTTTTTATGGTGTAGTTAACTAGAAAGAGCTACAACATTGGGTCTTGATTTGATCAATTTATTCCAGCTAACTCTGAAACTTTTCTGAAAGCATTGGATGCAAATCAATCCAGCGCCGTCTTATTCCAAGTTCTGCCATTTACATTATATCTGAAAGTTTCTAAGGTTAAATAGACATGAATAAAAATATCAATTACATTGTCATTTGAACAATATTGTTACTGATTATTGATTGAACTGATATAACCGAATATAAAAAGGATGCTACAAGTTAAAAAGTGATAACGGCTAATTATATCAGACGAAACAAATCAAATTTAATACCAAATGCATTAGCTTAGTTAAAATGTTACACAACTTGTATTTCTATCTCTTCCCCCTCACATATTTTACTATGTTAATACTTGAATTAACTGGATGATTGATACATATGGACAATTTATCCTTTGTTATTTTCTTCTTGGTTGACCAGTTCTATTGTATCAAGAAAGTTATGAAAAATAAATGCTCTAGCTACCCTAATTAGTTCACCATAAAATGGCTATTTTGTTGTCTCCTCATATAACAAGAAAATTAGATGACTCGTCTTTCTTTGATTGTCGCTTTTGCCATCGATCGCAGTACCCTAATTCCAACCAATTTCAGTCGAATTTGCCATAATGTACCTGAAATTGTAATTAACAAAAGTTACAAAACAAATTAATAGTCCAAATAAAATCAAAAATAAAATGTGAGTGAATTAAAATATCAGACAAAAGTACCTGAAGACAACTTTAACCCTACTAGACCTCTGAATTACCACAAGTAAACCTAACCAAGTCTACAATAATCAAAATTACCAAACTTAGAAAACTTTTTTGACATTTAGTACAGACTTATTTACATCATAAACTTATGCTTTCTAAGTTAAAAGTACATATTAATTTAACGAGCTGCAATATTTTCACTGTATGATAACCTTTGCTTTCTAAGTTAAAAGAAATCCAACATCATACCGTTATATTAGTTGTGTAGTACAGATTAACGACCAATTATCTGTTTAAAACTTGAATATAAAAAGTGAGGCTAGAATAATAAGAAATGAATTTATAGATTTTAGCTTGCTCCACAACTAATTTTATCATGAAAATTAGGTAATTATAACTCTGAGATAACAACTAAATAAATCAAGTAATTTATAACTATCATGTTATTTGTAAATAATTATCCTAAGCAACCTAATATCACTAACGGTAAACTTGTCCACGGTATTGAATGCAGGCTGAATACGTTTAGTACTATAACTTCCTTCAATGTAATTTTAAACTTATAACATATGAGGGCACAAGGTTCTATACATTGTTAATAAAACTTGAAAAAATTGAACACCAGTCTGTAGGCTTAGTAAATTATAAAGCCTGAAACCCCTAGGTGTATCTTGTGTGTCATGTGACTGCAAAAAAATAACAAATTGTGTTACTGAAAATTACAATTTTCAGTAAATGGCGGTCAAGTTCACAATGCAAAATGCCAGTAGAGTTGATGAAGAAATAAATATGGGATCTCCAACTTTTGATAAGAAGAGGCATAAAGAACTGTAATACCTGCCATACTAAAGTCATATTATCATGATACAGAAGCCTATTCCCTTCCTTGCTGCTCCAGAATGTTCCAAGTTTTGTCTAAAACCACGCAGTGCTTCATCTGTTCCACTATTGTAAACTCTGACCGTCCGCGTCAACTTCGTTCTACAGCCACACAGCCCTCCACACAACTTGATTCGTACTGTTCCTGTGAGTCTTCCTCACTCTCGGGAGTTTCTCTTCAGCCCTTCAGTAAGACTAATCTTGCACACATTAAAACTCGGTCTGTTAATGTGAATCAGTTGCTGCAGTTAATTGCTCAATCCGCTATAATTGAGCTTGCTCTATTCAGTTCAACACTAATTCAGCAAGACTTAGATTGATTCAGCAGCAGTGTAACATTGAAACTCAGTCTGTTCTCCACTGCCTTCAATTTTCAGCCTAGCAATATAGCTCACTTTACTCAGTTCTGCAACCGGTCTCCGCCTGTCACATTTTGAGCTCTGCCCTTTGCTGTAAAACATTTAAGTTGCAGCCAGAATAAGTTTTGTTAATTCAGTACTCACTCACCGGTTTTGCGGCTTTTGCCAAGCCTTGCAGCAAATACAACTTCTTCCAGTTATTAAACCACTATAAGGATTGAGAAACATTACACCACAACTGTGCTGCAAAGGAAGTGTTTAAGAGTAACCTGAAAGTGGGAAGTACTCAAACAGCGAGCAATCTTCATAAAAAATACAATAATAATTTTGAACCATATATGCAGAATCACAAACAGACATAGTAAATACTGTATGTTACACAATCATAATATACATGATAACAATCCAATGGTTATGTGTATCAGTATGTGTGTTATCTAAACAAAACAATGGTTACAAACTGACCTTTTAGTGCATCATTTATACAATTCACAAGGGGACATCAATTCAAGTTATCTACCCAGTCTTTATAAAACAGGGTTTGAGATTTCTAGAAAATCCAAAAGATGAATAATTGTGATCTAATCTGCTAGGTATACAAATAAAAAAGGCATTTACTATCGTATAAAATATAAATGAGATATGAATTTTAGAAATGAATTCCTGAGCCTGTCGATCATAAAAGAAGCTTGTAAATATATACATAGACATGCACACACAGTAATCCACTAAAATACTTACAACCAACATTTTAGAACTTGACATTAATTATTTATCGCATGCATCATCATAAAAAAACAGATTATGCTTGAGAAATAATTGTTGCTTTGTTGATTTTGTTATATTTCTATATATTCATAGAGCAACTTGAAATTATGTTGCACACTTTCATAAGGTTTTTGCCTTTCTAGCTTCAGCTTTAGTTTTATAGTTGTTTTTCCTCAACTTCAATATTATTTTCCTCCAATGCTTCAATACTGTACTGACTTGAATGAATTGTTACTTATATACTCTCAGCCATGAGAAACTTCTCTGTAGGAGCCGTGATCAGAGCGTATCAGACTATGGTGAGCAACATTCAATTCCAGTTTGAATGTTGTTTGTTCCTAGTAGTGAGAGTTTTAATCATGGTGGTTCTTACTGTATCACTCTGTTTTTGAGTCCATTTAATTTTTGAACAGTCGTTATGTTCTTCAGATTTGTTACTTCTAGCAAAGTACGCAGGCATGCTGAAATTTTCAAACCTTTTATTACTGGATTAACCAATTCAAATGTGGAAGGTATCTTTCTCTTTTATTCTTCTCGAGCTCTTGTTATTTACTTTGTGTTTCAACTCCTATATCTTCATGTAACGTGTTTACCAATATCACAATATGTTACCACTCTTGCATCCTCCTCAACACTCATTCATACATACCACCTCTGGTCAGATCTGACTACACTGCACTGCCAATAAATTTGATAACAATCATACTTCATTGCCACAGAACTTCCATACTTTCCACCTTCACCATCACACCACCATGCAACAAACTTCCCCACTCCATTGATTATCAAAAACTTCATAACTCTCTGCCAATACCTGCCATCAGTTCTACAATCATTTATCTCACTGTTGTCAACTACAACCGCACTTCATTACCATATTCTCACCAAATCAACCATCTTCTCACTGTTTACATATAAAGCAATCATCTTCTCACCAAAACAACATTCATAACTCCACATTCAGTTCACTGAACTCCTCCCACATTTACATACATTCCTGCCTTACATACATGCATCATCTACGTACATTTTACACCAGTTCATTCACCTTATCACTTCAGTCATACGTACAAACTATTTCACTACACCATACAAAACTGCGACCATTTATTCATCACTGTTCACAACCATTGCTGCCATATAACCTCACTTCACATCACCTCACCAAACCTGCCATCAACACTACTGACCACTCCACACTTCCCATTGTATAACCCTCCTTGTTTCAACTCCTATAACTACTTTGTTGATTATATTGAAATAGCAGCAAAACTCAAAATGAAGAATTAGGGTGATGAATAGGTATGATTAATGAATGATAGACATAAATATGAACTTATATGACAACTACTATATTGTAAACAACGTGAATTAGCATTTCATGTTCAAACAAAGTATACAACCAGAAAATATGGAATAATTAAGCAGAAAAGAAAATCCAGTAATAATTAAATAGAAAGAAAAATCCAGTAAACATTTTTACATGAACAAACGACGGAAAGCGAATTAGAATGAAGAATTAGGGTGATGAATGCCGTATCTTTAACTGAATTATTTGAATGTGATTTTTGCGAAAGAAGAAATCATTTTTCCAAAACCCTAGTTTCGATCCAAATTGGAGAAGCCCTGATTCGATCGAGAAGACGGCAGCTTCAATTTTAAGAAAACCCTAGTTTCGAGCAAAGAGAACAAGGAAAGAGAACGAGCAGGAGCAAAGAGGAACGAGCAGGAACGAAAATAAAAGGGCTTTAAAAAAACTTTCTGGCCGCTGTAGTTAGTGAGTGGGAAATTTGTGACTGTGCACCTTTTACAACGAGCAGTTTGTGACCGTTGTAAAGTTGGCATCTATTACAACGGGCCTGAATGGACAGTTGTAATAGCTTTCTATTACAACGGCCAACCAATGCCCGTTGTAAAAAAGCGGTCGTATATAACATCTTTTACAACGGGCCTGAATGGACGTTGTAATAGTCTTCTATTACAATGGGCAAACAGTGTTCGTTGTAAAAAAGGCGTTGTAATAGGGTATTTTTGTTGTAGTGTATCGATCGATATATTTATAACTATTATAAACATATTCAATAACATGTATTCCATCAAATCATATTCAACATTTTATAATTGATATTTCATAAATATTAATTAATTTATAATAATTATAAACTAATTAAATCGTTTGGTCAACGGTGAATTCATCGTTTCAGTTGTGTGACTCGTCGGGTGTAAATTTGGCCAGCGACGAACTATTCGAATATTAACATTCACACGTCACTTAGAAGGTAGTATAATATTTTGGTCCAATTTATCGCTTACTTTATTTTGGTAAAATCCAATTTTACTTTATTAAGCGTTACATGGTTGTGACATTTATTTACACCCATTCTCTTCGTTAAAACTAATCACTTTGGACTTAGGGAATTCTAGTAATGGCCAAAATTCCAATATCATCCATATTCAAATCTATATTTCAAATACGAAGTCCTTGGTTCAATTATAACAATTATCATTAACCATACTATTTCGGATAAAGATTTTGACTTTGAATTGACTTGGGATGACTGTGATACTAACCCCCTATAACTGAGGAGACAAATCCTCTCTTGAATAGTGTTTCACCTCCAGCATTTCAACTCGAATCAACTAATGTCACTCGATGGACATCGTGCCATGATTTGACTATAATCAAAGTAGAGCTTTCATACTGAAGATCGACTGTATTCTCAAGTCAAGAGAACTGTGTAAATCAGTCATATCGATATTTTCTGTTTGACCTTAGTTATATTCACTAATAGAAAACTATTGACTGAGTCATTCCATAGCTATCACAAAACTATTAGCATGTAACCTCTAGGTTCCCCTAGCAGCCATGAGTAATACACCACTCAACATTTGGAGAACTTTACGTGCTCCAGTCTCAACGGATACATCGATATCCAATCTCGATGCATCTTGACTATGATCATTTAAAATGATGTGTTTTATAATATTGTGATTCAAATTATATTAAGCGCTAAGTGAGGAGAGATGATAGAAGTCTCGCTTTGCTTAATGTCGCTTAAGCACTACTTAAGCATCGGCTGAGCGCTGCTTTATTTTCTACCATACATTTTTCACATCAATATAAATTTATGTAAAGCTATTATATAAGTGTATCATTTGTGTATGCACAAATTGATCACAAAAATTAAAGTTTTTTTTAGGTTAACTTATAAATTTATAGGTTGCAAAATTCGGATTTGACATTCAATATTCATTAAAGTAAGCATGCTTGAGTTGGTTCAAAATGTGTAGATTTATCTAACAAATATAATCATATCTTCATGCAAAAATATACTCACCATCCATTGACCCTTATGATAGAAATTAGATAATTTTGCTAGGGAATGAGACTATTTTGGTATAACCCCTTTTCCATTTTATTTTAAAAATAATATTTTTTTCTTAGTAGTGCTTAATTATTGCTTAAATTTAAACGAAGCGTAGATATGCATCAATTAAGTGTGCTTAAGTGCTTATCGTTTAATTCTATTGTCTTCCAAAAATTAAGCGTTGTACATGCATTTAGCGCTTAAGCGATGCTTAAGTGACGCTTAAGCATGCTTTTCATAACATAGATTGTGATACAATATTCATGATTACAGCTATTTATAATTATTATCACAAACACGTTGTTTAGGGATTTTCTATTAATTTTAATAAACATTTAATTATTTATAACACATTATAACAAATATATAACAGAAAGAAAAATACCTTTGTTATGAACGAGAATTGATTATAGAGTTAATTAACTAATTTACAATATATTACAAAAATTTCCCTAAGGCATACCTCTTTCTCTATCAATCTCTCGCTAGCACTATGGCCAATTATGGAATCTCAATCTCATTCCTTCAATCAGCTTCTCGAGAGTCGACCAAGTCAGGCTTTTAGTGAATGGATCTGATATGTTGCTCTTAGTACCTACCCTTCATATCACAACTTCTTTCTTCTCAACGAACTCTGTAATTAAGTGGAACTTTCAAAGGATATGTCATGACTTCTTGTATGCTATGGGCTCTTTTGTGATTTGTATCACTACATTGTTATCACAGAACAATGCTATAGGATTCTCGGTATCGGAATTCATTTCGAGCTCGCTCAAAAACTAGGGCATCCAGACCGCCACTTTAGCTGCATCATTAAGGGCGATATACTCGACCTCCATCGTGGAATCAACAACCATTTCTTGTTTGGAACTTTTCCAACTAGTTGCCCTACCTTTAAGCGTAAAGACATAACCAAATATCATTCACTATCATTTGTGTCACTTTAAAAGCTTGAGTCTGTATACCCCTTCATAAGGAGATCTTACTCCTATATATGAGGAACAAGTTCGTAGTATTTCTTAAATACATAGGTATGCATTTCACAGACGTCCAATGGTTTTTCTCCATAATTAGACTGCTGGTATCGGCCTACACATCCTAATGCATATGCCACATCCCGTCCTGTGCCTGTGCTCGAGCCCGAACCCGCACCCACATCCGCGGTGCGGGCGAATTTGCGTTAGAGGTGTATTAGAGGCACTTAACACTTTGCAGTTGGCTTGGCGTGGTTGTTCAGACCGAACAGTTTTTTGTTTTCTCCGTTCGAACTCAAACGGTCGCAACGCCCAGTAAAGGGTCACAACCTTTCCAGCAATGGCATCCGTTCGAACAAGTACATATTACCGAATAGGTGCATCTTCCCGCGCCTATATAGGCAAAAAGAAAACAGTAAACACAACTTAAGTTTTTATGCATTTTTTCTCTCTGTACAACACTCTGTTCTTAAATAAACTCTTTTGAGTTCGTCGTTACTCTGTGGTTTTTGCGTAGTATCGCATAGAAGGTCTGTTTCATCTTGGGAAACAATTGCTCGATATTGTTAAACGCCTCAGAAGGAGTAATATTGTTTCAAGGAAACAGCTTTTCGTTGGACTCGGCAATCTAATCGGTATTATATTTACTACATTATTTGTTAACTGCACAGTCCTGTTCGTAACAATTTTTTGCGACATAGTTGTGACAGTTTCGTAGGTGTAATTTTGTAACATAATTGTAATAGTTTCGTAACACAATTTCGTAACAGTCTTCACCTCTACTTACGATGACAGATGTATGATAGGGCTGCTGATGTCATGTTGTCTGATCCTATGGTAATGGCAATGATGGATGGTAAAACGCTTGTTAATGGTAAAGTGGATATGGGGGGGGGGGGGTGGTAATATGTTATCTATAAATCCAAGGTCAGTGTATACCATGCACACAAATATGACGGACGTGCACACAGATACCCTCGAAGATAAAAAGAAGACGGGTAATAAAACGGCAGAAATTTCTACTATAATTATGTGTAAGAAGAACAGAGAGAGGATGGGTCAGTTAGATGAGTCAGATATGAGAGAGATTGGCAATGTAGCTGTTGATAATTCAAATTCGATTATGGTTGTTTATGGTGAAGAGATATTAAAGAAAAATTCTGCAGTTGCTACAAACATTAATTAGAATTGAGGACTCGGATGAAGCAGATTCATGCAGTTTGAATCAAACAGTGGTTAGTGGAAGCTTAAATAATGAAAATATCAATGGAATGGGGTCAGGTGTACACGATGATGTTGTAGTTCATTTTCCAAAATGTAAGGAAGATAGTACATGGAGTAGGTTGGTAGATAAATATTCTTGTGAACTAGTTGCTTTTAAAAATAATACAATGTCTTCAAAAAATATGGTTCCTGGGATGGCTAATGGGCATGCACGTGCCTATGATAGGAAATATGAGGTAGCGTGTCAAACAAAAGTACAGAATTACGATGAAGTCTTTTATAATAATGTGACTGTGCATTCAAAGGTCGCCTATTTTACCAAAGACAAAACATGGATATCTCTTATTCGGTCAAAGGGCAAGGTGACACAGCACATGCGCATTGAGAGGATAGGTCGAATGGATCTGGTAGAAGCTCATGGAGATCAGTGATGAACAGGAGTCGTCTACGTAGAGCGACCACTAAAGTACTCGATGACTATAGCATGGATATAGATGTTATATTAGGCAGTCGTTGTGGTCTTTGTTCCTTGAGCAGTAGCTTATCTACTGGTGATATGCATTATTCAATTAGAAGTTTAGGTTTTATTTTTGATGACGTACAGTTAGATGCTGAGTGTATTAGAAATAAAGAAATGAACAGGGTTAGATCATTTAGTTCATGAAATATATCAACTGAAATGTTATAGGCCTACACAATTTCAAAAAGTACAGTAAATTTGATTATTGTATTAAAGATAATAACTTTGATATTGCATTATTATAAGAAACCAAAATAGAATATCTTGATTTTCGATTCTACAGAAGCCTAGAGGGTCTTTACTTCAGTCATTGGCTTTATCTCCCAACTATGGATAGTTCGGAAGGTTTAATGGTGGGCATGAAAGAAAGTTTTGTTTAACTTTTAGAATCTTCCATCAAAGTTCATTCAATGCATCTTATATTTTATAGCCTTGGTGACGACTCATTTTTTCAATGTTGCTAATGTCTATAGGCCGAATTTTAAGATTGATCGTAGGATAATTTGAAGTGAGTGTTTAGAGTTTGGAACGCTTACTCCATGTCCTTGAGTAATGAGTGGGGATTTCAATGCCACTAAATTTCTAGGGAAGCGATCTCGTAGAGAATGCGACTTCACTTGGTCGAACAATAGGGAAGACTCTTCAATGACACTTCTAGATGGTTTTTTATTAGTGATGAAGTGGAAGATAGATTTTCGGTTTGCAAGGTCGTTGGACTTCGAGTATTTACTCAAATCATTGTTCTATTATTTATCTTGCACTAACCTTATCGCGGCAAATAAAAGTTTTAGATTTGAAAAAAAAAAGTGGTTGTTAAAATATAATTTTACAGATTTAATTGTAAATAAATGGCTTTCTATAAGTAATTATGGTTATAGATTTTCAAGTAACATAGCAAAAATATTTGTGAGTAAACTTAAATATTTAAGAATCTTTCTTACAAAATGGAATAAAGAGATTTTTGGTAACATTAGAGTTAAAAAGGACAAATTATTAAATGATAGTTTAAAGTTAAATAGAATAGAAGAAATTAGAAATTTAAATATATCTAAAAAAATTACTGTCTAATTTGGAAGAAGAATTAAATAATATTATTATGAAAGAGGAAGTGATGTGGAAACAAAGACTTAGGGTCCAATGGATGGATGAAGGGGGTAAAAATACCAATTCCATAAAGTAGCTAATGTTAGATATCATTATAACACTATTAACTCTATTTTAGTTAATAATGTTGCGATTTCTGACAAAAAGAATTAAATGAGGCATTTACCAATTATTATAAGGAAATTTTTGGATCTAAGAATAGGCATAGGATTAGGGCTGATTGGGATGAGTTATATCTTTGGCACTAGAGTTTATTTAGATGGATTAGACAACCCATTTATCGAAGAGGAGATTTGGAGGGCTATAAAGGATATTCCCAGTGATAAATCACTTCGTCAAGATGGGTTTTCTACTTTTTTTATGAGTTATTTTTGGAATGTTTTAAAGTACGGTATAATTAAAAAAATTAATGAATTTTACAACGGTTCATTAGAATTAGGCAAGTTTAATTTTGCTAACATAATTTTATTACACAAGAAAGTGAAAGCTAATCAATTAAAAGATTTCAGACCTATTTTATTATTAAATTGTTGATATAACATAATATCCAAGGTTTTAGCTGTTTGGTTAAATACGAAAATGAACGAATTAATTGATATTACTCGACATGCTTTTACCAAAGGTAGAAATAATACGAATAGGGTAGGAGTAGTTCAAGAATTTATTAATTATCTTTACAAAAATAATATGAATTGTGCACTTTTAAAACTTGATTTTGCCAAAGCTTTTGATTCAATTGATTGGGATTTTCTAAAGGATCTATTATGGGCTACGGGTTTTAGTGTTAAACGGGTGGGTTGGATTATGTCTCCAATTAAAACTAGAAATTTAAGTATCATGTTTAATGATATTTTAGGAAATAAAATTCAATCGAAACGTAGTCTTAGGTAAGGCAACCTGTTGTCACCTCTTCTATTTAATTTAGCTGCTGATATTTTCGTTAGGATCATCAAGTTAACTAATAGTAATGGGATTTTATCCAAGGTTGAAATTGAGATTACGAGTAATGACATCTCTGTCTCCCAGTTTGCAGATGATACTATGCTCTTTATGTCTCATTTGCCGACACATTATAGATTTTAAGTTTATTTTATATAGTTTTGAGTTACTCTCTGGATTAAATATTAATTTTGAGAAAAATTCTATATCAATACTCAATGATATAAATAAGATGGAGATCAAGTCACATTTACATATAATTGTAAAATAATGGTATTTCCCATATAATACCTAGGATTTTTAATAAGGCTAACTAAACTCAAAAACAATGATTGAATAATAATAATTGCTAAAATCAATAAAAGACTTTCCAAGTGGAATGGTAAACTTTTATCGAGAGCGGGTATGAAAGTTCTAATTAATTCAGTTTTATCAGCACTACTGTAACGACTCCAAATTATTAATATTTTGAATAGAAATATTTAATTTATTTAAATATTCAGATCAACTCAAATTATAATAAATAATAAGAAAATCATTTTTTAATAAAATGAATCAATTTTTATTTTTATTTTTTATTTTTCCATAATTTTTTATTTTGAAATGTTTTACGATTTTTTGGCAAACGACGACATTTTTATAATTTTACAGAATCGGTTAAGCAGTATATTATTATTGTTTTGAGATCGCATCACATTTTTATATGCAATCATGTTTTTGTTTTGTCGGTCGGTTCATACGCGGATAAAATTATAGGCGGTGACGTGCCTGAAATTAAAAAATATACCCAAATTCAACGTTCACTTAATTTTCAAAAATCAAAATCTCGAAATCCACTCAACGGAAAAAATTAAAGTTGATAGATTTAGGTTCGTGGTGAGGAGATCTCCACATCTTTATAAGTTGTGATGGGTGTGGCATCGTTTTGTCAAGTTCGACTGTTTTAGTCGAGGGTAAGACAAACTAGGGTTTAGGAATTTTGGTGAGAGAACCGGGTTTAGGCTAATCAGAGTGTGGATTCATGTTGTCGAGGCAAAATGAGGTGGTAGGTCAATTTTGGGGAGCTCTGATCAATGGAGGTAGAACACGACATATGGTTTGTCGCTTGTGAGCTGTCAGGTCGCGATGTGATTGGTTTGATCGCGTTTGTTTTGCTTGGGTCGGTAGGGTGGAGAATTCGTAGAGGGGTTCATAAGCGTTGTCGGATCGAGGTTTCGTCGATTGGAGGAGGATGTGGGGCGTGTCGTGCACTGCTTGTGTTTGCATATCAGGTGGAAGTGGATTGGTGTTGGTAGGGAAGGACTTTAGAGTAATTAAGTAATTTAAAAACGTGATTAGTGTATAACTTATACTAGTATAACCGCACAACGGTGGAGAAACCGACCGTTCGATTGTATAACTTTGATAAGAAATATACATTTAAAATTTTTGTTAATATTACTTAAATATTAAGTGATAATATGTTGGAAAAGAATAAATTGAGATTTGAATCAGAAAATATGAATTTCAAATTTAAATATTAATCAAAGCATTCAAAATTGTCGATTTGAAATTGAAATTTTAGAATTTGAAAATCATAATAGATTTGAATTTGGAATCTTTGATGCGCGAAGTAAAAGGAGGAATTTTAAGGAAACCGCGATGTGACAAGATCCACGTTATTAGGAAAACCGCGATGAGATAAGATCCACGTGTTTTTGGCTTCAGAAAAATTGATTTTGGTCAGTGACAGTAAGCAAACCTCCCTAACGGTCGGTTTGATAATTAAATTCAAAAATCTTATAAAATGTACATCTCTTTCATACGAGGTCCAATCAAGGTGAGATTTTTTGCATTGTGCTCGTAATGGCGATAGTTATATGATGGAATGGGTTTCATCAATTTTTGAGCAAGTGCAATTTTGGACTAAATCGACAGTTTTGATTTTAGTTCAAACCAAAACGCTTAAGTGTCCGCTGGAATTTCGATGAGTTATACTAACATTTTTGGATAATAGTATGTTATGTAGTGGATAAAATTTACTGTTTGTGTTTGGATGAATTATTGGTTGGTTTAGTTAAATATAAGCTTTTGAAAAGCAAATGTTATTTAAATTGAAATATAGGGGATTTTGTAAAGAAATATGGATTTTTGATCGTAGTAATTTTAATTCCAGTTATATGCCTGTTGATTTTATTTTCATCTATATATCTTTTATATAGATTGATACATATTAGAATTTGATAGTTTGTCCATATTGGATGTGACACTGACATATGTTAAAGTTGAACTTTTTCACTAAAAATGGTAGTACTAGCATTGGCTAAGTGCGCTAGTAGTTATTGGCCTCAATATAGTACTTTGAAATACTATTAATTTCTATTTTAATTGGGTAATAGTTTCGATTTGGAAAAGGATTTCTAATATGATATTTTGGATTTTCTATGACATTTTATATAAAAATAGTTTTTTAATGCACTTCTTTATTTTACTTCGGCCTCTTTAATTATTCTTTTCTAATATATGTATGCATATGTAAATGTTTTAAGATTAATTTAAAAGTATCTATTTTCATAGAAAAATTATTATAATAACGAACGTTTATTTTAAAGGAAATAAAATGGGTTTATTTTAAAGTGATATAGTGTTTACAAGAAGATAGAAATATTTTGAGAATAAATATTAGTGAAACATTTTATATAAAATATTGTAACAAAATAACATATTTATAAATGGTATTTTATAAGTTAAAGAGAGATTTATAAACGGTATTTTATAGGTAAAGAAATAGGTATATAAATTGTATAATATAAAAAGGAAAATATTATTGCTTTGACAAATTGGAGTAATAAATCACAGTTGTGAATTTATTATAATATATGGAATGATCGTGTTCTAAAAGATACGAGTTTTATTGTTATATTTGGAATTTGATTTATATTTGGAGTTTGGTTTTATATTTGAAGTTTTGTTTTATTAAAGGAGTTTTGTAATTATACTTAAAAATTTACAAAAAGAGTTTTATAAATGAAATTTGGAGTTTTATAAAAAGAGTTGCAAATAAATTATGGGATTTATAAAATGAATTTTATAAAATAAGTTTTATAAAGGGTTTAATAAATTGTATAAAGGATGTTTTATAAAGGATTTTGTAAATATAAGGATTTTTATAAATGCATTTTATAACAATGGATTTATAAAAAGTCCGATACCCAATTTTCCTAAATTATCATTTTTAATTTACGGTGGTGTGGAAAGTATTCTTTTCATACTTAACATCAAATTCCAAGGTATGGAAACTCATCTCCATCTTGAGAATTAAGAATATGTATTGAGACAAGAATAGTTTTCTTACTTGTCTGATTTCATTGTTAATCAAGGGACGGTATCGTTCGAAAATGGAAAGTGGTGTTATGTATCTTTGGTCCAGTTTCGTATGATCTATTTATTTTCACCAAAAGGAAAGTGTTCGGGTTTATTGTTATCAATGTTTTAAATGACATTTCTTTAACCCGATTAAGTATAGTTTTGGAAATGAAATCATTCTTAATATTTTTGGTTATACTTATACCGTTGAGATAAGTATGTGAATATATTTTCCAAGTATTGAAAACGTAGTGTTTTGTGAACATACTTATACTGTTGTTATAAGCATATGGGAAAGTTTTCTAAGTTTTGAAAGTGAAATGTTTTGTGAGTATACTTGTATAGTTGAGATAAGTATATCAATATTTTTCAAAATATTAAAAGAGTAGAGAAGGTTTATGAATATATCTTTGTAAAGGTATTTTAATATAAGTATTTACAAAGTGGTTTTATTTAATGAAGGGATTTATTAAAAGTGGCTTAGTGGTTGCTTTGTGCTTAATCGGGCTTGCTTAAATCTTTGGCTGAATTATTTTCTATTTGGTAGTTAAATAACCGACTATCAAACCTTGGTTAGTTCTAAAATTATCATTGCCAATTCTGAGAGATCGGAATCGAATATATTATTTGAAAATCACTTCAACCCGGCATAAACATTCGAAATGGAAGATATCTTGAAGATGATTAAAGATGGAGCTCTTTGAAGTGCAAGGGCTAATTGCTACTAATTCTGAAGGTGATTCAAAATGGATATAGTAGAAGTTGTACCTCGGTAGTCATGTCACTATATAGAATTCATTCTCCAAAAAGCACTGTATGGACTTAGCTGTGCCTAACTATGCCGGAACGTAAGATGCAAGCATTCCAGCTATTTTTTACATTTATTTTCAACCCTAGACATTATTATAAGATCACTGGATTTTCTAGTTAAAATGTTTTGGTCGCCGTATGGTAAAAACCCATCCGTATTTATATGCGGCATGGTCTTACGAGATACCTTTATTTTGAAATGTTTCATAACAATAAAATCCATATGATGTGTATTTCTCATGCTGGTTTACCATACTGATCTGGATGTTATTTTATTAAATGCTCAAGTAAGACTCAACATATTTTTAAGATCTAGTTTTGGATGCTTTGGATCTTCAAGAGACGAGCTGGAGGCTTCCATAATGTACTCGCGTATGTTTTGTTTTTCATTGCATTGGTTGATTATTTTTATCAGCATTTGTGCGGACATGCTGTTATTATTGTTCAGACTGATGATAGATTAACGGCTCTAATTTGATGTATCTATATTATAGTTTTTTGTGAAAATGTGTTGTATATTATATATTACTCATCACGATGTAAGATTCTGTTCCATCTTTTCCTTCTTCTTTCCCTAAAAATCTATCTTTTCGGCACTTGAATGCTCGACACGTGAATACCGTGGATGTATTAGTGTCGACTTTTAAGGTTCGAAAAGGTTGGTCATTACTAGTGGTATCGGAGATTAGGTTGAGCGAACACCTAGGCCGTGGTGGGGTAGACTCATTAGAGATAGGGTAAGTGATGCTCTATAATGAGTTTGAGTGTGTGTGTGTGTGAGTGCGTATTTGTTAACGCTATAAAAATATTTCATACGATGTTGATTTATCGGTTGAATGGTTTATGAATCCCGGTCAATACAGATGGAACAGCTGTATCGATAGAGGTCTCTAAACTCTTGAACGACGAAAATCGACACGGTATTGTTTTGAAAAATGGGTAAATGAAATAATTTTATCAAGATAATATTTTACGTATAAAAGAATAATATTCAAAAAACTAATATAATTATTTATAGTGTGCTTGGTTATTAGTGAATGATAATATTTAGTTATTTTCATTAATTGTTTGATTAGTCATGCTCGTCCAGTTTAGGAGCATTGACTATTCTTTGTTGATTAATTTATTTTTGTGCTTAGACAGTTCATGCGAATTTATTACTTTGGTTGAATTAAATACGAAAACCTTGTGATTTCAGTTTCACAGTTTGGCTATAAGGCGTTCGTCGATAATATTGGGTTAAAATTTAATTTTAATAAAAGTTGTTTATTATAATTCAAACCAAGATATACATTAGTGAAGTGATTTTTATATAAGAATTGAAATTATATAAGTATGGTTTATAAATGGGATTTAGAAATCAAAAAAGGGTTTAAGATGAGAATTTGAGAATTTAAATCCCAAGGTTTTTTAAAATTATTTTTCAAAGTTTTGGAGAAAAGTAATAATAGTATTATTTGAAGGTATATATGTATAGAAATAGTTTAAAAGGAGTTTAAAAGAGGTAGAAAGTACCGAACTCACTTCTATCGCTGGAAAATAGTTCTGGTGATGACAACAACATCATTGGCGTTCATTTTTGAGTTTCCATGTGAGAGATTGCTATCATAATAATTTGCTATAGAGTTGTTTTGGGTAAAGCAAATTTTAATTAAATACCAGAAGTATGATCTGATATATATAAAGGAGATACATCTATTTTCATTTCAAATCAAAATTGAAATACAAACCCGATGTTTAGTTCTAAAATTTTCTGTTAAGTTATTATATGGACTCATGTATCCTATTCATTAGGACAGTTTGGTTTGTGTATCTAATTATGATTTGTTGATTGGTAATTTTCATTTATTGAAGTGAAATGGGATTTTCGGCAATTTTGGGCAGTCGAAAACTTCCGACTTAATTGAGAAATAGAAGCTATGTGTTTTTGTGAAAATATAAGAAAATAAGTTTTATAACTTTTAAATTTGCGAAGATAGTAAGTTAAACAGGTTTTAAATTTGTGAACATTCTAGTTAAATAAAACAAATCTGAAATTTGTATATATACTCTTAAGATGTAGAAGAGTGTTATATGAATATGAATTCAAGTTTTAAGGTGACTAATAAACATAGGTTGTGTTTCATTTTTTTTTTAAATTAAGTAATGAAATTATGAAATGGTACATAAATGACTTTAGTATTAAAGAAAATACTATGGGTGTAATTAACTGTGATATAAAATGAACGTGAATAAAAAAAATTGTTATAGTCAAGAAACCAATTGGAATAAATATGCAAGTTGTACATAGGTCATTTTATTCGCATAATTGTTCTTAATCCAAATTTAAGTGTACGATTTCGAGGTAGTTAGGCCAATCCGAATATGACTTTTCATTCGATTCTTGATGGCAAACACTTGATATGGATTTCTGATTTGATTCTGAAGTTTTCTATCATAGTATATGGCTATGTAAGAAGAATGTAGGTTTTTAATAAAGAAATCTAATCAGAGTCCGCACTAGAGAAGTCAAGGGAGCGATACTAGTTCAAAAGTGAAATTTGTGTGATTGAGTGAGTGATCGAATTTGATATTGCATATGGATGGAATATGTACATCGTATAGGCTTTAATCTAACTATATGATTTTGACATTAGAAATTGCAAATTATATGGTTTGACATCATTTGTAAGGGAGATGCAGGTTTATGGAAGCAAAGGCTAGCATGCTGCTTTTGGTTTTATGAGTAGAGTTTGATGGCTTGTCTAATAGGTGCACGATTATATTATTGTTGATGATTTCATGCCCTAGGTATGGAAGACTACTTTTAGGCTTTGATTTTCTTTTATTGATTAGGGGCATTAGTGGTGAGTTGTAGTTTTTCCAATCAAGCTGCACAAAGGAGGTGCTGCCAAAATTTTCCATAGCTTTAAGGGACTTGGAAATTTAATAATACAATTCATCTAATTGATTTTTAAAACTTAAGGGTGTGATGACATTTTTCTTTCTTTGAAAATTTTAAAACGGAATTCTTTTAAGGGATAAAGAATGTAACAATCCGAAATTTTTAATAATTTGAATAAGAATAGTTGATTTATTTAAATATTCAGATTCAATTCAAATTATAATAAATAAGTGATGACCCACCTTTTTAGATGGTTTAAATCGACAATAAACCACGCATGTCTACCTCAAGCCATTTAAAAGGGTAGATTATCAATGAGGTTTAATAAGAAAAATAAGAGAAAAGAAGGAAAACAAAACATAGAATCTCGCAGTGGAATGACAAAATATAGTAATTGAATAAATAGTTAATGAAGTTGATTTACAATATACGTTTGATTAGACAACTTTTACAACATAATCAGAGTACAATCAACAACATACCAATAATGATGCAGCAGAATAATACTAATAATATAATATATCAAACTCTGTCTTCGTCCTCCAGGAATAATATCTTCAAACACTGAAAGGCTAACCCGAGCATAATGAAAAGACAAAACACTCGACTCGGAACTAAAAGTTCTTATGTGAGTTAAATTAACAACAAGTAAATATGAGTGTAATAGCTTCAGAGATGCTTACGGAATTTTACTCTCATGTCCAGTGTATAACGTGCGTGCAATAACTTAAGAGACATACAAGATTTTCCATGTCCTAAAGATGCATCAAACTATTCATATGTAGTAAGATACGTTATATATGCAGCGTCTATCAGTAAAGTAAAGAATTAAAATAGCGTTAAGGCTTTACATTGATCCCCCTTAACACATTTTTAAGTAGGTAGTCTATGCAGGTCCTGTAATTCAAACAGTAACACGGTAGCCAGTGAGTCCCCTATAGGTACCATACTAAAACAAAATCATAGTGGGCGCGAATAAGGATAAAGTATGACAAGGCACGTGAAGCGATGCCCAAGGTAGGATACTACCGTTTTGCGTATCCTGACTGGTGGTAACCCCTAACGGCCCACCACGAACATCCATCCCATAATCAAATCAAGGTTCACCAATCAATTCAAAATCAATATAGTAATATAAAGAACAGATGTCGCTAGAGATTGCTAGCCTCGTTAGTCACGCATGTCTCATGTTTTAGTCATTTCAAATTGGCACAAGTGCTGAGGTTATCCATCATCATTCTCTTTCTTTAAATCCAGCAAAGGTCACCAATTCAACCTCTGCATTCTGGATGACATCCACCGCGTACACAGTTGTTAAAGTAGTTCTGTTATTGACAAAGAGTATGCCAATATTCGTCCTCGATCTCTTTAACAACCAAACGTCATTTTTCACACCGGTTGGTTCTTTTAAATTTCAAGAACAAGTCATATTTCATATCAAAATATCATATCCACTTCAAAATCATTTCGAATTCAAAATTGGTTATACCTTCGTATCAAAGCATTCATATTTAAATCAATGATTTATATTTAAATAATTCCCCTCTAAAACAGTTTGAATCTTGAAAATGGTTTTGAATAATTAAAATAGTTTGAATATTGAAAATAGTTTGAATAATTAAAATAGTTTTAATATTGAAAAATAGTTTGGGATAATTAGAATAGTTTAAATATTGGAATAGTTTGAATATAAAATAGATTTTAATATTGAAAATAGTTTGGATAAATAGGTTATATATTAAAATAATTTATATTAAAACCATTTCTTCCTTTTCAAAGTGATTTGAACTCTTGTTCCCATTTCAAATCACAATAAATTCAACTTTTCAACTTCCAATTTCAAGTCAACCTCATATTCAAATTCTGATTTACATCAGCCTCAATTCAAAACAATTTCAAACTTTACATTAAATTCAATTTAAATAGTCCCATTCAAACGGCTAAAAGTCTCAATTCAATTTCTCATTTTTAATTTTTTTTTAAAATCCATTTCATGTCCAAACTTGAAAATACCAATTTATCATTTTAAATAAAGTAAATTTGAAGTTTAGACTAAAATTAAATCTTTCAAATTATTATGATTTGATAAATTCAAATCATATCTCAATTTTAAATTAAGGTTACAAATAATCTTAAACAATTTCTATTTCAACATTTCAAATCTCAAATTAGAAAATAAGTTAACTCGTATAAATCCAATTTCAAGATTTAAAACCATTTAATCTAACCAAATCTGGTGTCCGTATATAATTTTCTACCTTTTGGCCAAGCGATCGATTATTTCAGTTTTAATTGCATGGGTGGATATATATCATCGCAATCCATAATTAAATGTCATGGGTATATATCATTTCAACCAGTTTCTTAATTCATTTCAAATAGTCCAAATGATAATATAAATGATGTCAATAAATAATAGGTAATAACATGAATATGTCCAATAAATAAATAACCATACATCCAATATATGAATCAATAAGCATACAACAACAATTAACATCCAAATCAACCAGTATATCACAATAATTACTGATTTAATTAACATCAATAATTAACATCCAAATCAACCATACATCCAACAATTAACATCCAAATCATCATAATTTAAATGTCAATTTAATTCAATATAAAATTCAATTTCAATTAAAATGTCAATACTACCAAACAACAACCAATAATATTCTTATAGCTTCTTAAATTTAATTCAACCAACATAAGAAGATTTAATATTGCGTGAGTTGGTTCAATCACTCACCTTTGATTTATATCCGATTAAAAAGCCAATAAATGCCTAAAATTTCGAAAGTCTCCAAATTTAACCAAACCAGTTTCATATTGTCCAGAATTTCAATATGAACCCAAAGAAAGAAACCGCCCGTGAATCGCAGTTTGTATGGAAAAAGTTATGAATATTAGAACGTTTAAATTTTAAAATTAAATAAAAATGAAATAAAGGGAAAAAGGGAAACTAACTTTTCTCAAACCTTACGCAAGCGATCTTGATCGGAAACCCACTACAGTCTCCAACGTTCAACTCCAAAACATCGCCGCCTCGAGTGCCAACCCCTCGATCTGACCACGTTGCCGCCACCGCCTCGGCCAGGTGCACCCACTAAGCCTCGCGCGACCAACTTCAGTCGCCCTATGTGGCTTCGCCGCCTCCACTCTTCCTTCCCTAGATTTGGAGAATTCGAGCACCCATGCAATGATCGGACCACATGGATGCACTCTGCCCGTCCTCCTCTATGCGTCAGCGCTTCCCGATCATCGATTGGTCAACGATCCACCGTTGAACGACAAACCCTAGGATAGATGACCGAAACTGTTTTAACAATTTCTGGTCAAATGGAGCCTCCAATCAAAAAACCAATTGCAGACACTGATTCCATTCGTCGAAAATTCGACAATGATATATTATATGATATAGAGCAGTTTGGATTTTTGGAGTTTGATTTTAAATCATTTATTAATGTTTTGGCTAATCTCCATTGAGAAGGAACAGATTAGAACTGAATTGTACATACAGAAAATAGAATAGATGGCTGCTGGAGTTTTTAACAACATATACATAGACAAAGATTGAATAGAAATGGATGAAATAGATAGATTCGGTGGAAGCGATGACAAAGACCCGAAAAGCCCGTTTCGTTCCTGAAATGAAAGTATGTCATCCTATATATCGAAATATAGGTTTTCAATATTTTTAAATTCAATGGAACTAATTTCAAACCCTAATTCTATTTTATATAGAAGTTATATTTTAAAATCAAATTATTTTAATTAAATCCCTTTAATTGATTTCTACGCGTTTTGAGCTTGCATGATCAAACAATAAGCTCGATCGCTACGAAACTTGAAATCCTATAATAATTCACTATTAGGGATCGGATGAAACTTGTTTCATAAAAATCCGAGACATCGCCCAAAAAGGCTAATTTTACAGATTAATTAAAATAATCTATTTTACAAATCAATTTAATTACTTTTAAGTTCTAAATTAAAAGTTTTCTATCATCATTCTTGATCAAACTGGAATTAATAATCTTTTAAAATACAATTGTCCATGTTGGATCCAATATTTGAATATTAAATTAATTTCAACGTTTATTACAATTGTAATAAACTCCATTTCATTATAATCTAAATTTCAATAAATTCTTTTGTTTCGATTTACATTCTTACTATTAAATCAACAAATACCTTATAAGTTTATTTAACATATGTTTTAATTTATTACACTCATTACTTTATAATTAACGACTTTTCTTATATTAACTGCAATATTTAATTACATTAAATTCCAACAATTGATTTCCAAATTAATTTCAAACAGATTTAATAATATGACGGGAAATAAACAATTGTTACATTTAAATAATTTTGAACACGTTTATAAATTTATTGTTTGCAACAAAGATTATTAATTTACTTACAAATTTTAAAACCAGATGATTTTCCCATTTTATAGATCATTTATTTTATCTATTATTAACCTTTATTATTGCAATTAATTGAAATTACATTAAAACAATTGTCATTCAATCAATATTATTAAATTGTATTATAATAATTTTTACACATCTATAAATCATAAATTTTAATTTCTCACAATATTAAATTCCAATGTCTTATTTAATTGAATATTTTTTATTATCAAAAATACGGGTCATTACAAAATAATAAGAAAATAAATTTCTAATAAAATGACTTGATTTTTATTGGTGTATTTTTATTTTGATTCATACGATTTTCCCACAATTTTTTGTTTGAAAAATATTTATATAATCATTTAATGATTTTCCGACAAACAACGGTATTTTTATAATTTTGCGGAATTAGTTAATCAGTGTGTATTATTATTATTAATGGATCATGTCGCATTTTGTACATGATAGTATTTTTGTTTTGTCATTGGCAGTTCGTACGCGGACAAAATTCTGTGTGGTGACGCATCGAAAATTTCAAAATAAACCTAAATTCAACCCTTCAGTTAATTCAACATTCACTTCACCTTTTTCCCCTCTCTCATTTTCTCTCTCAATTTATAGTAAGTTCGAAAAAAAATAAGCTTCTTAATTTTCAGAAATCAAAACTAAAAATTCACCAAACAAAAAACTTAAAGTTGATATCTTTAGTTTCTTAGTGAGGAGATCTACTTATCTATATGCGTTGTGAAGGATGCGACATCATTTCGTGAAGCTCGACTATTTTGATCAAGGGAAAGGCAAACTAGGGTTTAGGAATTTTGGCGAGAGAGGTAGTTTGCTAATTGGAGGGTGGATTCATGTTTATCGAGGCAAGGCGAGGTTGCAGTGCAATTTTGGTAAGCTTCGATCAATGGAGGAAAAACGCGACATATGGGTTGTCGCTTGCGAGCTGTCAGGTCATGATGTGATGGTTTCGATAGTGTGTGATTTGCTTGGGTCGATCGGGTGGATAATTTGTAGAGGAGTTCATAGGCTTTGTCAGTTCGAGGTTTCATTGACCGGAGGAGGAGGAGAGGTGTGTCGTGCACGGCTATGTACTGGATATGTTCGTGTATCAAGTGGAAGTGGATTGGTGTTTGGGAGGGAAGGAGTTTAGGGCAATTCAGTGATTTAAAAATATGATAACACTCTCGTACAAAGTCCAATCAAGGTGATATTTTATGCGTTACGCTCATAATGGCGATAGCTACACGATCGAATGAGTTTTGTCAAATTAGGAGCAAGTGAAATTTTGGGCTAAAATCGAAAATCTTTTGATTTTAGTTCAAACTGAAATGCCTAAGCGTTTTTTGGAATTTTAGTGAGTTAAACTTACATTTTTGGATAATCAATATGATATATAGTAGATAAAATTTATTTATTATATTTGGGTGAATTATTGATAGGTTTGGTTAAATATCAACTTGTGAAAAGCAGTCATCATTTAAATTGAATTACAGAGAATTTTGTAATATTTTGGTTAAATATTTTGAGTAATCAATGGTATGGTGGTACATATAATCTTTATCATGTTACTATTAGTAATATATATATATATATATATAATATTTTTTTCATTTTATGAAATCGATAATAAAAATCCATGACATTTATAAATTGGGAATAAATAATTTGGTACATTCGGGGAATAACACTTCATTCTGGCATGATTTTTGGGTGTCCATTATTTCCCCATAGAGGAATTTAAAGAACTATATGAAATCTATAATTTTAAAAATGAGTTGATTTCAGAATTGGGTAGACCAAATTTAAATTTTCCATGGGAATTTGGTTTTAATCGTACTTTAGCGGGAAATATTTTATCCCAATTTGCTTTGCTCTATGCTAACTTAGAATTATATAACATTGATGATGAAAATGACATTAAAATTTAGTGTTAGAATAATAAAATATATACATCGCACTCTTTTTATGAATTTCCAAACTTTTCCGAAACGATGTCGAATATATTTGGAAAGGTAATACTCCATCTAAAGCGGAAGCATATATGGTTAATTATACATGGAAAATTAAATAATATAGAACTTATAAAAAATATAGTTAAAGATAATAAATGTTTTTTCTACAATATGGCATTGGAAAATATTATGCATTTATATTTTGAATGTCATATCACCAATTCTTTTCTTTGAAATTACCTTAATAATATATATGAATAATAAAATGTTATCAAGAAATTTTAAACTATATAATATAGTAAAAACATACCTAAACCAATGCCTTGAAGTATACCTTGTAATGATGAACTCTCTCTTCTTTGAAAGCTTTTCGATTCGTTAGATACGGATCTTTAAACCGTAGACCTTTGACTATCAAATAGTACTTGTCATTTGAATTGATTTGCTTAAGCTCTTAGGAGATGCAGTCGGCCAGCAATGGAAGGGTAAAATGGAAACCAAAAGAAAAAAATCATTTTCAATTAGGGTTAGAGGCGTTTGAATAGTGGATGGAAGAGAGAAAATAATGGATAATATCTCATACCAATTCTCACTAAATCAAAGTCATCCAATTCTAACATCTCTAACCTATTTGAGCAACCTCTTGTATCCGTTATTATAGCTGAAAATACAAACCATCATCATGGGAAAATATCCCATTTAAGCCCAAAGAATTATAATTTAGTTAAATCTAATTTAATTGCTTATTGATATCATATATTGATCGGTATATTTATAACTATTATAAATATATTCATCAATATTTATTCCTCAAATCATACTCAAGATTTTATAATTAATATTTCATAAATATTAATCAATTTATTATAATTTTAAACCAATTAAATTGTTTGGTCAAAAAAGAATTCATCATTCCGGTTGTGTGACCACCCAAGTGTAAATTTAGTCGGCGATTAACGTCGAACTATTCGAATATTAACATTCACACATCACTTTGCAGGTGTTGTGACATTTTGGCCAAATTTTGTGCTTATTTGGTTTCAGTAAAAACCAATTTTATAACCATTACCTGGTTGTGACATTTATTTACACGAATTCTCTTCGCCAAAACTATATCATTTTGGACTTATGGAATTTGGTAATGATCAAAATTCCTATATCATCCATATTCAACTCTATAGTCCATATACAAAGTGCTTGGTTCAACAATAACTACTAACCATACTACTACGACCAGAGATTTTGATGTTGAGTTGACTTGAGCTGGCCATGATACTAACTCCATATAACCGAGGAGATGAATCCTCTCCTGAGTAGTGCTTCACTTTCAATACTTCCACTCAATCAAACTATAGTCACTCGATGGATGTTGAATTATGATTTGTGCATAATCAAAGCGAAGTTTTCATATTGAAGCTTGACAGTATTCTCAAGTCAAGAGAACTATGTAAGTTAGTCCCATCGATATTTTCTGCTTAACCTTAGTTATATTAACTAACAGAATACTATCGAGTGAGTCATTCCATAGTTATCCAATAACTATTAGTATGTAACCTCTATGTGCCCCCAACAGTCATAAGTAATACACTATCCAACATTTGAAGAGCATTACGTACTCCAGTCTTAATGGATACATCGATATTTTGTCTCGGTGCATTTTAACGAGGAACATTTAAAATGATGTGTTTTATAATACCGTGATACAAAACTCATGATTACAACTATTTGTAATTATATCAAAAACACAAGATTTAGGGATTTTTTGTTAAGTATATTTTAATTAAACATTTAATTATTTATAATGCATTATAACAAATACATAACAGAAAGAAAAACACCTTATATTACGAACGAAAATTAATTACAAAGTTAATTAATTTACAATAAATTATAGAGTTGCCCCTAGGGCATACCCTTAACTCTATCATACCCTTTCTATAATCTTCTCCATAAGTGATATATCATGTATATGTGGAAGAATGGAAGTAACCGGTCACTCAAATAATACTTCTTTTATGTTCAAGTGATCAGTATTGCAAAAGAAAGCCTTTGAATACAAAAATAGATTTCAAGAGATTATGAGAGAAATGAAAATGTAATTTGAAGATAGATTTTTGAACCAAATTGTTAGATATAATGTCTGAAGAGTTATATGCGTTCATGGGAAGCAACTGCCTTTAGATACAGTTGCAACACTTCGTGGAAGGAAGTGCCTCTTTATTGAAGAATGCGAAATTCAAAAAATTTCAAGAATATAGCAGTTACAAGTAACCAGTCGACTAGTATAGTGCCAATCAATCGACTAGTTATAGTCGAAAACATGAATTTTCAAAGAGAAAGAAACAGATTTTTTTCCCCTTATTTAGTTAACTGAAACTACGCAACCAGTCGACCGGTTGGGTCATTAGTCCACTATTTGTGTAGTTTTAGTTGACTGATTATCTTGTATTTATAAAAAATATAATGCACATGACATCAGCCGATTAAACAATTATAACCAGTCGATTAGTATTGTTTTAATTGACTGGTTGAAAGGTTTTAGTCGATTGAATATATGATTTTCATTTTTCTTTTTTTAAAGTGAAAGTTCTATTTTGATGATTTATGTATATATACCACTTTGAAGAGATTTTAACAACCATATACTTCTTGTAAAGAACCGTAAATCCGTACTCCTTGAATAGACACTAATCTCCATTGATTAACTCAAGGTGAACGAAAACACGAATCCTTATGGATTTTTAAGAAAGAAGGAAAGAAGAAGAAAAAGTGGTAGAAGAGAGAAAATAGAGAGAAAAGAAAAACAGAAAATAGAACGGAACAGGAAATAACAGAACAACATCAGAATCTCACAATTCGCAGCGGAACAACATATAATAGATAAATGAATAATCTTTAAACAAAAAACTATATCAGTTATTACATCACATTATATTACATTACATCAAATCATCAGAGTGTACAACAACAAACAAACAGCGGAAAAGAAAGTACTATATACTAGTAATACGCCATGCCATCCAGCTTGCCTCCAGCAATTTCTGAATTCCAGAATATCCTGATAAACCTAACTCTTGACTGCCCGTGTGAAAATTGGTGGGCACCCAGAGTTTAGGAAGGAAAACAATAAACTCCAAGTCAGTCATGTGACTGGTGCGAGAACTCAAAACAGTTTATTTTTCTTTAAAATTAAAATAGAGGAATATTTTAAAGTCAATTCGCAATGCTTTTAAAAATGAGACTACCATAAGACCTCCCGCCACACACACAATGCAAACGCAGACTTGGAGGAGATTTCTTCTTATGTTAGTCAAAGATGCTTGATACGTATTAAAATCAAATCAATTTTGATATTATTACTAGTGCATAGTGTAGAAGATATTTCGAAAGTAGAATATAAATCTTAGCCAGCATAGGTACCATTATATTATGCCTACTAATAGCTACCATATTAGATGGCAGGTTCTACAACTAAAACCGTACAAGTCTCGTATTGTTTCTTTGGATTTCCAACGAATGATCAGGCCAAGGAACTTCCCATTGCCACATGAGAATGCCTCTGGATGGACATCCCCGAGAACCAAACCGGAACTCTACCAACACAAGGCCGGGTTACCCCTAACTGGGTAACTACTGACACGAGCACGCCATTCCCCGATCGTAAATGACCTTTCTCACGGGATCCCGATAACCAACAACCACAAAGTAATAAATTCGCAGTAACCACATAGGTTAAATATCTGGGCTCCATACCATGATACCACCTCTATCCAGAAGGAAATGCACATACCTTAAAGGGAGCTACCCCTCATAACCTTGCTGCTTCTTTCCTGTTTTGACCATTCACGGGGTGTGAGGCTCGACGAAGTCACGTCCACAAAAACATACTTTATACAAAAGCCATGCTTTGGGTCAACAAATGATCATAGAAATGATCACCAAGATAGACGATCAAATAAATGATCCTATCACAAATAATCAACACAATGATCATTTAACAGCAACACTCAGCATGTCACATTACCAAATTGGGAATATATCGCTGATAACTCCAACTATATAACCTCTGAGCTCGTACGTCTCAGAGAAGGGTGTTAAGCTAAAAGAATAAATTCTCCGCCACCAACAGAAATATATTTGAAAGAAATCGGCTTTATATCTCAATTTGTAATGTCAGACACACAATCCATACAAGTCTGTTCCGGGCTCGAACAGAACCGAAGGCACTTACAAAGAAGTCCTTGCAATCCGAATAATCTCTAATCACGTTCGGATTTCCCATCACATATGGAGATCTCAATACCGGGGATCAGCCAGTGCAGAGACAATCAACAAGAAACCCTTTCGCTTTCGAAAATATCCGGTCTTCAACACCGGTCTTCGAATGAAATTCATAACGACGTATCACGTATTCGGAATGGGTTATACGACCCCAAGGTCCTTTTCCGGTTAACCCGAATAGTGAGCGCTTATTTTTTAAAAAAATAAGTCTGGCATTCAAATTCAAGCAATTCACAACAAATACCTATTTAAAGGTAAATATTGATAGTCGGTTATTGAACTATCAATAGATATGCCAACATCACCAGATTCCAAATAATTTTCCAAATTATTTATTTCCCAAAAAAAAAAATCTTTATAAGATATACCTTCTCCATTCTTTAAAAATAAATCAATATTTATTTTTAAACTCATTTTCCAAATTTCATTTATAAATTTCATATTGGATTTACCTTCCAAAATATTTATGAATATACGATTCCCATTCGTTTTCAAATATTTATTTTCAATTTATCTTCAAAAAGATAAATTCCAAATATTCACTTAATATTGGAAAAGCATTTCTATACTTATTAAAAATAAGTAATTCGCAGATCTTTTTATTTTCTATACTCAGAAAATATTTAATATACCCTAATCGAAATTAAGTATAAATTTCATTCTTTGAGGAAATCATTCACTTAACCATATTTATTTGGGCCAAAACGAATGTTGCGTAAAACATCGTTACGACAACCCAAAATCACTAGTATAGGGATTCGAAATTAAAATAGATATATAAATCCCAATACTATACAAAACATTTCCTTTCGGAAATCATTTATTATAACAACAGTGTTATAATCTACCATTTCCTTCTATTTCTCGAAAACGTCTATTTCAACAATGAATGTTGAAATCTATGGTTTCGATAGTTAATATATTTTAAAACATCTTTAGATCGTTTTAATTCTATTTAAAACATCACATTCAAAACATTTCTTTAACATATTATTCACTATTCAAAAATGTGAATATACCTTGTTAATAAATTTCATCACTTCTATTCATTCTATTTTAAAGGATTATTCACTGTCTAAACATGAATATAATTCCATTAACAAATTACAACAATTTTACTTATCAAAATAAGTCGTTGCGAATTTATAAGACAATGTTTATAAATTCCATTTCTATTTTTTTTTTCAACAACTTCCTTTTATAAATTTCCTTTATAAATCTATTCAATTTCATATCTCAATGATATACTAAAATTTCATATTATAAGTTACATACTTATAATTTATTTGTTTACAAAATCGTTCCTTTAAACTTCATAATTATAAATCTTATAACTTATAAGATTCATTTATTTATCCAAAATCTATTCTTTTAGCTTTATAAATTTTATAAACCTACTGCTTATAAAATCCCATTTATAACTTCACCGTTATAATTCTATAATTTCAATTTATGAAATTCATTTACAATTCATTCTAATACTTGTAAAAGCTTGTTTTATAATTCCAATATTTTTAATTTATAAATATCAATTTATAAATCTTTTTAATATAAAACAATTTGTATTACTATTTTAAAACGTCTTTCAACTCCTTATAATTTCATCATTTTAATTTATAAAATAATCAAATTTCATAAATTCTATAGATTTCATTCCTTTATAAAATCCATTTACAAATCATTCTATCACTTATAAAAGCTCGTTTTATAATTCAAGATATTCTAAATTTATAAATATCAATTTATAAATCTTTTAATATAAATCAATTTATATTGTTACTTTAAACATCTTTAAACTCTTTTATAGTTTCATCATTCTGAAAAATAAAATTTTTATAAATCCTATTTTTAAACTTCTTATAATAAATTCAGAAATCCCAGTTTTAACTATTTTTAAAAAAAATCTTTAGTCTCATATTTTTCAAAAATCAACTTTTAACTGTATTTCTCAAAAATCATAATTTTTATAATATTAAAATTATAACGTTTATTTATTTAAGATGAATAAATTCCAAAAATATTTTATAAACGTATATTTCCAAGAATCACTTTAGAAATCAAAATCGTTATTTTTAAACTTCAAAAATTGGATTCGATGATGCAACACATCGATAGTCAATCACGACTTTCAAATATCATATATCATCCATGATAAACAATCAAACATCACAATATCTAAAATCAAATAAATATTTGTGAGGAATCCAGTTGGATCCCTCCAACCTGTTTCCCTGCATCCACAGACATTAGCACAATACCCATTCCGTTTCAAGACGGAATATCGCAGTATATGGGATTTTATAAATATTATCCGCTTACTAACGGCGCAATAGGGTCTCATCCGCTAAAAAAATGCGGGAAATCAATCAACTGCAATATATACATATGCCAATATATATATATTGCTATATATATAATATAATACCAATTCCACTTCAAGGTGGAATATCGCGGTATATGTGTGTAATAAATAACCTCCGTTTACTAACGGCGTATAGGATCTATTCACATCCAATAACTATACATAACAATCATCATTCAATCATTCAATCAACACAGTCAAGAAAATTTTAAATCTAACTATTTAAAATTTAAATAAACAATAAAATTCCTTTTGAGTGAGGAGTTCTCACCTTTATTCCCGTTTGCAATCCATTATCCATCTTGACTTGATTTTCTTGATTTATACCTTGTATAAATATTTACACAATTTATTAATATACGAAATAATCGAATAATAAATTTTCGTTTTGATTATTAAATTAATCAATGGTTTTGTTCTAAACCAATTCCTTTAATAATTTTATTCAACTACTATTTAATTTTAAAACTAAATTTTCTTCTTTAATAAATTTATTTTAACTAATTATTTCAATCTCAAGTTAATGATTTTTATTTTAAACTAAAATTTAAAGATTCAAACTGATTTTCTTTAATTAAATTTGTTTAACTTAAAAATTTAAATTTCTTTTAATAAACTTTCTTAACTAACTATTTATTTAAATAAATTTTCCCTTTGAAAAAAAATCCTAACTAGAAATTTCTCATTGAACTTAATTTCCTTTTTATAAATTTTAAATCAACTAATCTTTTCTTAATAAATTGTTTTTGGCTTTCAAACAATTTCTTTTTAATACTTTGATTTAACACAAAATTAAATTCAAAACTATTCTTTATAAATTCAAATCTTTATTTTATATAACATTTGGACAAATCGCATAATTAATTTGAATTTCTATCCAAATTTTTTTCAATAATCTTTTTAGTAACAAAAATAATTGAATGAACTAATGAAACCATCTTCCACTAATTTCATTATTTAAAATAACCTTTATTATCTTTCAATTAAATTTTGAACTAATTTTCCTTTTGATAAATTTCTGTTAACTAATTATTTATTTAAATAAATTTTCCTTTTTATAAATTAAATCAACTAATTATAAAATTATTTTTTTTCTTTTAATAACTTAAAACTTTTCAATATTTTAATTTACAAATATATATTTAAATAAATAAAAAAAATCTTTCAATCCCTTATCTATCTATATATAAGTATATATATAACTTAATAAAATAACTGAAAATACTTTAATGTGAATTTAATCAATATATCCTTTTTTTTTTGAATTATCTATATATTTTTTATTTATTTAAAACTGCCTCTATATATATAAAAATCAAAAATAAAAATAAAAATAAAACGATATACCTTACTGTAAAAATCAACAGCTCGAGCTCCCACTTCGTCGTTTCGTTTTCGCCCAAACCCACTCCATCGCGGCATCGCCGCCTCCATGCCCTAAATTCCAATCGCAACTCCCTCCTTACGCGAATCCAGCTGCCGCGACCACCATGAATCGAGGATGCGACCTTCCCCTTGTCCTCCGCCTTTGCTCGATTGAGCTTCCAACAGCGGCGGCGACTCACGTGAGCCACCCCTCTTCATATTGCGACATCAACCCTACTGCCCTATCACGAAGTTGCTCGCGACTTGCCTGCGCCTTTGGTCCCTGCCCTGACCAACATCGTGCACTCGAGCTCCTCGATTTCGATAAATTGAATTTGAGGAAAGAGGAATTAAAAGTAGCGGCCATGGCTGTTGATTTTTGAACGATAGGATTTGTTTTCGTGAGTTTGTGAATTTTGAACAGGAAAAAGATAGGCCCTCCAACGATTTTGAACTCGAACGAAAATTTTATTACACGAAGCTCGGCCATTTTTATCTTTGGCAATTTGATTTCGATTTAAATTTTTGGTCTTTAGACAAGAGGGAAGAGAATATTTAAAATTGAAAGGGCATGGGCTGCACGATTTCGTATCGTGATTTTAGGCATAATTCACGGAAGGGAAGAAGCTGATGTTGACAAATTATAAATTTAAATTTAAATTGAATTTGATTTAAATTTCAACGCATTTATCTATCGTACGATCACACAACTCCAAACGTTACGAAATTTGAAATCCAGTAAAAATTCAATATTACAGACTCAATGGAACTGGTTTCGTCGAATTCCGAGACTTTGCCTCGAAAGGCTATTTTTAAATATCGATTCAAACGATAAGAATTTCAAAACTGAACAATTCACTTCCAAATTAAATTCTGAAGCTTCTATTATTTTCAATATTATCAATATGAATTTTACAAGCCTTTGAAATATTTTTAATTGGCTTAAAATTGAAGATTCAAATTTTTTATTCAACTTTCAATAGATTAAATTCTAAAATTTAATCGCCAATTCATTCTGATAATTTGAAATTCAATTCAAACCATCTTTCAAGTATTTAAAATTAATTAAATATTCTCAAATTAAATTATTTAAAATTCCGGGTCGTTACAATTCTAGACACAAAACACCATGACTAATATAACTTTGTTTGTCATCATCGTTTTGGCTTCGTCATTCTATCTCCTCATTAGTCGATATATTTTCCTACAAAGTTAAAATATATAGAAATATTTCTTGTGTGGCTGTCTCTATCAAAATATCAATCTATGAGGTTCTAATATTCTCCCCATTTTTTATGAGAACAACGATACAAGTTATAAAATAATTTTTTAGGATAAAATAGTTCCTTCCTATAATCTGTTCTCCCTGTATCGATACGACTGTATAGTTTTTCTCCCCTTTGTCATCGACAAAAAGGAAATATATACTAATAGGAGTAAGTATGAAAAATGAAAAATCTTAGAGGGATTAAAAATGTTACTGAATATCACAAAGAGTCATGCTATATCACGAGTTCAACATCACAAAATAAACTTATGACATCACGAATAGTTTTTAAAGTTACAAAGTTTTAACATCACAAAACTTAAATACCACAAGTTTCAAACACCATAAACTTTATGTTGCAACTGGGCCAGCCCACATCGGAAGTTATTGGTGAATTTCAAAAAACTTTACCTTATAGGATCTTTATTGTGCCTATGGAGTCAATTTATTTAGAACATTTCTAAATTTAATTTTAGTATAATCTTTAATTTCATTTCAATTTATAAATAACGAATAAAATTTTATCTAATTTAAGTTTAATTAAATATAATGGTACACATATATATCATATACATCCACATATATTTGTTCATATGTAACATAATAATTCATACAAGATATGACATGCCGGTACATAAATGTTGAGATTTGCATCACAACAAACATATTAACTCGTCTTATATGTATTGTATGTTGTCCAAATATAAGTATGTATATCTAAACATGTTATTTAAATAAATATTAAAATATAAATATTTACTCATATATATAAATATATTGCATAAATGTAAAATGTTAATAATATATGTATATTAACTAAATAAATGATTATATATATATAAACATATATATGCATACACACACACATAATATACAAAGTTTTTTAAAATATAATATACACGTATATTTTACAAAATATTAAGGATTTAATATATATATATTTAATATATATATATATATAATTATATTTCTACTATCTAATTTATTTATAAATATATGTGTGTATATGATTATATCAATTGCGAATACTAAATAAAATTAAATATTTATTTTTATATCATTCCAGATCCAATACACAAAACATAAAATATTTTATTATATATTTATATTTTTAATTATATATATACGCCAAGAGGCATTAAAATTACATTAAAAATATTTTCGCGATATATTTGTCGAACATTAAATTTTCTAAAATTCAAGTATGAAATCATAAGGTCGTAAAAAAATTCCATAATTTTCTAAGTCAGATTGTATTTTTTTTATTTAACTGATTTTGATGGCTTAATTAAATGATTTTTTTAAAATAATAATTTTATTGTTTAATTCTACAATTTTGGTCGAAAGATAATATAATGATGTAGAATATTTATAACATTTAAAATATAATTTTCAAAAAGTATATTATTTTGTATGGAATATTAAACTTATATTTCGATTTAAATAGTATTAAAATTAGTAAGTAATTATTAAAAAATACTTTGTTGTTACCTAAAATCATATATAGTATAAATTTGCATATATAAAAATATAAGATCAATTTTAACATGATATGATGGCATGATTCATATAAGTCTTTTAGTTGATGTAATATGACATATCAAAATAAATATAATTAATTAACAAAATAATAAAAATTAAAATAAATTTATTTGGCTGTGTACATATAAGATCTATATAATTTTTTTTGCTATACATACATATGTATAACCATTCACCATGTGACAACTTTCATGCATATAAGAATCTCACCTAACTGACAATATATTTATAATATATATAAACAAGCAACATAATATTATACATTAACTATAAGTCATATTATGAAATAATAATACCATAGCAAAACCTATGCCTTGAAGTACACCTTGCTATTATTTATATCCTTCCTTAGAACTCATTTTAATTTGGTAGATTGCTAAGCCTTGAATCGTAGACCCTTCACTATTAAATAACATGCTTTGAATTGATTTGATTTAAATATTAATGGAGCTCTTAGAGGCATGGATCAGCCAACAAAATAGAGATAGAAGGCAGCCAAAAAAAGACTTCTAAAGGTTGAGAATGGAGATGTTTATATAGAGGAGAAGTTGGAGATATTTTAGGATCAATATCCTACACCATCTCTTACCAATTCTCTTCCATCTTAGCTCTCCATTTCAAAGCCTTCGTTGTACCATCTTATGGTTGCATATTTCCCTCATATTCGATCAGCGATTAATATCGATCTATTCGAATATTAATGTTCACACGTCACTTAGCAGGCGGTGTGACATTTTTGCCAAATTTATCGCTTACTTATTTTTGGTAAAATCCAATTTTATATTATTAAGCGTTACTCGGTTGTGGAATTTATTTACATCAATTCTCTTCATTAAAAATATAGCGGTTTTGACTTATTGAATTTAGTAATAGTCAAAATTCTAACATCGTCCATATTCAACTCTATAGTCCAAAGAGAAATTCCTTGGTTCAATAGTAACAATTACTATTAAGTGAAATGCTTTGGTCAGAGACTTTGACTTTGGGTTGACTTGAGTTGACCGTGATACTAACCCTATATAACCGAGAAGACAAATCCTCTCTTAAATAGTGGTTCACTTCCAATACTTCTGCTTAACCTAAGTGTAGTCTCTCGATAGACGCATGCCATGTTTCGACTATAATTAAAGCGAAGCTTTCATATTAACTATTCATAGTACTCTCAAGTTGAGAGAACTGTGTAAATCAGTCACATCGATATTTTTTGTTTGACCCTAGTTACATTAACTAACAGAAAACTATCGAGTGAGTTATTTCTTAGTTATCCAATAACTATTCGTACGTAATCTCTAGATGTCCCCGACAGTCATGAGTAATACACTGCCTAACATTTAGAGAGCATTACGTACTATTGTCTCAACGGATACATTGATATCTAGTCTCTATGCATCTTGAGTAGGAACGTTTAAAATGGTATATTTGTTTTCATTATGATAAATTACTCATAGTTACAACAGTTTGTAACTACTATCAAAAAACATACCACTTATGGATTTTATATTGAATATACTTTTAATTAAATTAATTAATTAATTAAAGTAACACATTATTATTAGGTATATAATATAAAGAAAACACATTTTATTTCGAACAAGATTGGTTATCTAGTTAGATATATGTAATAAATTACATAATTGTCCCCAATGGCATATCCCTAACTCTTTCAATCTTCCACTTGCACTTGGGGTCATTATGGAATCTTATAACAACTTCTCCAATTGTTTTTCTCAAAATCAATTGGGTTAGTCCCTCAGTGAACGGGTATATTATTGTGTTTCAATTATATACTTTGTCAATTAACTCTCTCTAATGTCAATAAACAACCTTATTGTGTGGAACGATTTAGGGTATGTCTCTCAACTTCTTGTAAGCTCTAAGTACTGTTATGAACTATATTATAACATTATTTATCATATAGCAATTTTCTGAGATTCTCAATATTTGGAATCACCCTTGGCTTAATTATAGATTTGTACACTTGTATTTATATACATTTCTTTTTTGTTGCAGTATTCAAGGTAATGTACTCAGACTTTTCCATTGAATTAACTATAGTCTTTTATTGGGAACATTCCCAATTAAAAGATTCTTAACATGAATTTATTATTGGCATAACATACTTAATATCACTTATGAAACTTTGAGTTCTTCTTCACAAGGAGTTCATTGTTTCTATAAACAGTTCTTTAGTATTTCGTATATCCACGAGAATACTCTAAACTATCATTCAGTGATATTAATTTGGATTTGATATTTGCTACATGTAATTAATGCATAAACAAATCATGATACGTAGACAACATAACATGTATGATAATTCATATCGCCATGCATAAGCAAATTCATCTCACATGTTTCATATTAAACAATTTAATAAGGTATCTTTGCATATCAATTTGGGACATTACCAATATCTTTTATACTCACTATAAAATACATCATTTACACATTCAGCGTCAACTATTAGAATGACTAAGGCTGATTTTAATACAAGTACATCGCTAAAATCAGCAATGTGTTATTTACTTACAGTTTAGAATTATCATTGTACCTTTTAATGTTCTTTCTTATGAGCAGATGCTTTCTCTGTATTTGGATGAATAATCAAACTATTTGATATTTATGTCAAATATTTGTTCAATTCCAATGCTTATAAAATGATACTTTCAATCATTTCTTGGATCATAACCAAAGACTCACAAATTCAGTATCACTTCCACTGACTTTACAACATTTTGGTTATTATGTGTAAATAGCTTACTCTAAATCGTTATTTCGAATTTTATATTTTAATACATAGTACCCAACTTAAAGTCATACTAATTGATAATTTTTTGAGTAAATTCGAATTAACTTGAGAACATTGTATATCGAGTCTATTACACTATTTTCAACAATTGAAGTTTGCAATGTTATTCTTATCAATGTTGCTCATTATATTTCAGTTGCATTACTCTTTCTCTCGAAGACACATTTGCGGTCGATGGATCCAATCCCTTTCGCGTACACATACCAAAATCATATTTTGACAATGTACTTGGAATCTATTTTGGATATGTGCATCATACTACGTCATAGAGCCAACACTCTTAATGGTTTATTTAAACAACCGAGGATTATATATTTTCGATATCGATAAGAAACTCTTAGTTTCTCTTCAATAAGCGAGAATATTTATTAGACATTATACCACAATGTGTTCGTTTAGGTTAGTTAATTTCATTACATCTCATGTAATCAGATTTATCTTTAGATCGTATCCAATTCCATTTTACTAACAATAATTTCTCAAAGAAAATTCCTTCAATATGTAGTTGGTATTTTTTGAAACAACAATTATTTCACAATGTAATGGAACATGTATTCATAAACACTTTATAAATTGCCTTTTATTTAAAACCGATTTAGTTTTAGTTTATAAAACTTATGTTCAAAACATAAATATGTCATCCATCGACATTCCTTTCCAAACTCCTTTTGCGGGATTCAAATAAGATCCTCCACGAACAATTATTACGTGTAGACTTTTGACTCGCACAACCTGACAACTCCTTGGTCTAGGATATGTTAGGGTTTCTTATAAACCATTGTCTTACATGACTTTGTAGACTATTATTTAGATGAAATAATATTAATCTTGTCACGGTATGGATTTTCGACCATCGAAAATCGACATCAATATATTCATTGTATTACATGTCGAACAATCGAATGCCGGAAACATTAGATTGTTGGGGAAAGAAGAAAGAGATAGAAGAAGAAAATAGAAATAACAACACAGAATCTCACAATCGCAGCGGAACAATATATAATAAATAACAACTAATCTTTATATAATAAGAACTATTACTGTTTTTATACATACATCATCAGAGTACAACACAAATCAATAGCACATCGTTGGACAATTATAATATCTTATCCTCATAAAAGCTGAATATACAGCACACCATACACAGTGGAATTAAAGTCAAGTAGGTGTGATATGCCTTCGCCATCCAGCTCGTCTTCTGAGCTCCATAGCATCCTATCCTGAATCTATAATACACGGTCTGACCCGAGTATTATAATAAAATAACACCCGAATCAGTCTGAAAAACCAGTGTGAGAAAACACACTCAATTTGAATTATTAAGGTTTCAAAATCCTTTGAAAATCAAAGGTATCCCGTAAGACCACATCACAAACAAACACGATGGGTTTTTACCTTACGTTAACCAAAATATTTCATATCAAAATCATCCAATATTACAATAGTGTCTAAGTACAGATACTTATTCAAATAGATGAAATGCTTGCATCTCATGCTTCAGCATAGTTGGACACAATCAAAAACGTACGGCGCTTATTGGAGAATGAATTCCATACGAATGACTAGGTACAGGGTCACCACCTGTCACAGTACATGTCTAGAAACACTCTACCGAGGACCACATCGAGATCCCCTGCTACACAAGACCGGACTATCCTTAACATGGATAGACCGAATATTCTATCATCCTGTGTGTTCCCACCCTCTTTCGAGCTCCTTCCATACACCATAGTAATAATATCTGAGGTTATCTAGAAAGGTGATAAACATACCCGAATTGGGTGCTACCCACTTAGCCTTGCTGCATCTCCAATGATTTTCAGTCATTCCTGGTTGATGAGGCTAGAGGGTATGATTGCCTTTTTAAGGAATTTTTCATTTATAACGCTCATTTTCCTCCGATGACAATGTTCTGATAGCATTCATCCATACAAGTCCGTTTCGGGTCCGAACGGAACCGAAGGCACTACTCCTACTACATCCATTTTGGGATCACCCTCAGGATTAGTAGCGATTGGCCCTTGCACTTCACTACTCCATCTTCGACTCCATGCTCTTGTTTTCACATCGAAAACGTACTCGTTGGATCGAAGTGGTTTTCGGATAACGAATTCGATCCCTGTCTCCTCGAAACAACGTTCGATATTTCCGATAAATTCAACCCCAGTTCTTTAGGAAATACACAGACGAAATAAGATTGGAGATCACCACCTAACCGTTAATGGACGGATTTCCTTATAAATATCCTAGAAGAATGAAACGAGATTTATACGTTTAGTATAGCACCTCGAACGATAACTGTACCATATAATTCCTGTATTCCTCCTCGATATTTCCAAAGTTATATTTTGGTCCAGATTTGATAGTCGGTTATTCAACTATCAAATAAAAAAATAAATTCAACTAAACACTTCATTTTCACTGAAACATCAAGTCTTATTTAATTTATATTTTAATTAAATTAAATCTCTTTATCCAAAGATATACACTTATCTTGTCGAATTCAGCATATTAACAAATTATCTTTTTCTTTCAAATATTTAAAAACCCTTATAAATAATATGGAAAGTACCACTGCGGTATCACCATGGATTACAGTTCAGTGGTTACGTCTCTATCCCAGAGAAATCCAAGTCTTAACTGCAGGCACTCACTGCCTCCGATTTAGCATGAGAGTATACCAATACTTCCCAAAAACTCTATTTAATAATTCTCAAAATAATACTTACAAAATTTCTATAATAATTTTCCAAATTAACTTTATATCGAACTACCTTTTAAATAAAAGCTATTAAATAAAATATTAATATCGAATAATTACCCTTTTAAAATAATAACACCGGTTAAACCTTTAATAATAATTAACTACTATAGCTAACTTAATTAATATTTACTTTAACAATATTAAAACAACTAAATAATAAATTTTTCTAAAACATCCTTTTAAACTATTTTAGTTTTTTTAATTAATACTTAAAAATCTTTCTTTTAAAATATACTTTACTTTTTAGAAAAATATATTTTCCACATCAATATAGCCAGTCTAATCATTTATAAATCTCTCTCGATTTATCTCGAGTTAAATTTATGTTCCAATCCCATAAATTTCCTTTATCATATTTATAAAAATAAATCTACCATTTATTTTTAAAAATATTTACCCATCTTCTCATATATTCCCATCGTGAATTTATAATTTCAAATTATCCACCAATAATTTACTTCACTTTATATTATAAATTTCGTTTATAATTCCCATAATCTCATCTCCCTTTCCATCGTTGTTTCACTACACTTAATTGGTTTTTCATTAATTTTAAAATTAAATTCCATTTTTAAATTAATTTCTCGGTTAACCTAAATTTATTCCAAAATCCCTAATTTCAGATTTACTCCCTTTTTATGATTTAAAAATCTTATTTAAATTTGAAACATTAATTTCAAATTTTATTTTCAAAATTTCTCTTTATTTTTCTCAATCTATTTTTAATCTTGGATAAAAAATAAATACTTTAATACTTAAACAAATCACTTAAGCTCTTTTATTAAATACTTGTATTCAAATATTCCAAAATCTCCATCTTCCCATATTTGTATATTTACCAAGTACAATTTTGAAATCAAACTATTTATTTTACCCAATATTCTTTTCTTTAATTTATCCAAAATTCACTAATAATACTTTTACTTCAAATTTTCCTTTTTAATACCTTTCTAAACTTTTAAACATTTATCATTGGTATTTTAAAATACCAAAATCTAACCAGCAATTTCATAGCACCAAATAAATTCAAATCATGCTATAATCTATCACAGATTATCCAATATATCATATTACTGAATATAAAAACAAATTCAACATTTTTGAGGAATCCATTTAGATCCCTCCAACCTGTTTCCCTATATCCACAGATGTTAGCACAATATAAAAATACCAATCCCGCCTCAAGGCAGGATATCGCGGTATATAGGGTCATCTACTACTATACGGGGCGCATAGGGTCTCATCGGCTATATATATGCGGAATATCAGTCACTCCAATATATATACTACTACATATATAATATAACATTCAGACTGATAGTAATCATTAATTCAACCAACCAGTCAATCAATAATTAATTTTAACAACTTAAAATTAGTCCCAGTAATCCAAAATTGAGTAAGATTAATTCACCTTGATATTTAATTGCAATACATTCCAATTTTTAATTCCATCCCGTACATTTCCAGCTACAAATATAAACGCCTGATCTCGTTTTCGCTTTGAACCTCATACGAATAAATTATATGATATATATATATATGTGTGTGTGTGTGTGTGTGTGTGTGTGTGTGTGTGTGTGTGTGTATGACCTCGATTTTTATTTAAATGTCACCACTTTCAAATTTCAGACTTATATATGTACATTTCACAATAACAGAACCAACTAATTAACATTTTTTTCAAATTTTTTCTTGAATGATAATAAATTCATAGTTCATCATTTAAATAACAAACATGAACCAAGATAGCACTGCCCACCTTTCTTTCCCAGATCGCTTGGACGTCACCGACCTATACCTCGACCTTCGCCCTTCGACACCCCCAAAGCCACGGCGTCGGGCATTGCACACAACCAAATCAAATCGGATCCTAAGTCACACCCTTCCCCCTTGTTCGACGCCAATGCCTGACTCACCTCCACCATAACTCCTCACGAACGAGTCACCCACTATCGCCGTGAACTCCAATCAGACCAACCAAGCCACGCTCGCCACTCGAGCTCCCCTAGTCTTACGCCTTCCCCTCGGCCATGCGACTTCGTTCGATTCCCTTTTCGTCCGCATTTTTTTCTTGTTGAAATCGGTTTTCGTGAATTGCTCTCCTCTTTTGTGTTCGATTTTATTTCTGAAGCCAAAAGGATTTCACGATATATGAACCGAAGAAGGGAAAGGTATTTGGAGATTTTAACTTTTTTAGATTTCGATTTCGTCTGCCCCCATTTTTGTTTTATTTCATGGTTTTGAAATTCGAATGGAATAGCAGGCTTGGTTTTTAACATAGGAAGAGAGGTCGTGATTTTAGTGAAGGGATGGGAACATGATATTGGCATGTAAGACGAAGGCATGGTGTTCTGAAAGGAAGGAAAATTTTTGATGTGAATGATGTAAATCAGTATAAATATATTATATTATTTAAATTTTAAACATCTCGTTTTATGCAACTAAAAATCTCGAACTCCTATCGAGGCATGTCGCTAGGCGTTTATTATATTATACCCTATTCCGAACACAGCGGAAAAGGTTTCGAGTCCTAATTTGATCATATGGAGAAGATAACTTCTTGGATCCAATAATTATATTGAATTTTCGAAATAAATTTCAGCGCATTTTATCTCATACGACCACACGATAACTCTAAATGCTACAAAATTTGAAATCCGATAATAACACATTATTATGGATCCAATGGAACTGATTTCGTCGAATTTCGAGACTATGCTCCGGAAGGCTATTTTTAAATGTCAATGTAAATGATATATTTTTAAAACTAACAAATCATTATTAAATTCAAATGTAAACTTCTATTACCTTCAGTATTATTAGCATAAATTTTACAAGCCTTCAAACTATTTTTAACAAGCTCAAAACTCCAGATTCAATATTTTATCCAATTTTCGATTATTAAATTCGATACTTAAATTATCAACAAAAAGTTATATTTGAAATTAATGTTAGAAATTAACTTTCAAATATTTAAAATCAATTAAATATGCCAATTTCAAATGTCCAGAATCCCGGGTTGTTACATTTTTCTCCCTTTATAAGAATTTTGTCCTCAAAATTGCTAGGTAAGAAGAATGATCCAAAACCCGCTAACTATTTTCCAAAACCAAACAGTTTCAACAACTTTCGAAAAACAATTTATTGAAACCACACTATCACCCTTACTAACTTCTCAAACTCATCCATAGATTCCAACTAATATTATCTCCTCAATCGTTTAAATTATAACTTAAAATCAAACTTTAAATTATAAAATTTTCTTAAAAAAATTTCTAACTCCTTAAATTTTCGAAAAATTTCACCAGCGTCTTCTTTGCGCGGCTAGATCCGAAAAACTACAAAACTGCCCCTATGGCACCCAAATACCAAAAGAACACAAAAGCCAAGTGGCTCAATCAAAAAAAATTAATTTCATATAACAATTTAAACACGTACTTTTTGTTGGACAATTACATTTTACTTCTGAAATCGAAAACAACAATTTAGCTTTTGCTTTTAATTACCTGCACCTCACTTACCAATAGTATCCAATCATACAATTTAAAATCATTTAATTCATTCCTTTTCAAAATTTTCAAATTTCCAATATTTATTTTACCAAAACCCGTATAATGTACATATAGCATGCGTACGTAGTATCAAATCCGATCGCTCAATCGATTACACAATTTCACTTCCAAACTAGTATCGTTCACACGACTCTCTAGTGCGGACTTTGATCTAGTTTCTTGATCAGAAACCCTCATTCTCCTTGCATAGTCGTATCCTATGATAGAGAATTCCAAAATCAATCAAAAATCTACATCCAATGTTCACCGTCGAAAATCGAGTGAAAAATCCTAACTTGGATCGATATAACTATCTCGAAATTCTGTGCTCGAATCTGGATCAAATCATTATGCTAATAAAATAATATACATACAACTTACGTATTAACTTCAAATTGATTATTAGCTATATCAATTTCTTTTTATTCACATTTATTTTAACTTCCATTCACTTATTCACCATTATCTTACACATCAACTTATTTACTAAGCATATTTTCCAATAGCAACTTTTACTTAAGAATTTCACCATCAACTTCTTAAGTTTATTATAAATATTTTATACAAAGTTCTTATATTTATTCCCACTTCATCATTTGGGTTTATATCCATTTTTATTCAAATTAAATGTCAATTCCAAATTTTACTCAATTTATCTCCAATCTTTAGATATTGAATTTTATCAACCACATCTCACCCATATTTGGTTCACCAATTTATTCCATATCCGGTCAATTTTTTTAACATATTTATATTCCATAAACAACTTTAAATAAATTCCAAAGTTTAAACAATTTCTTAAACAAACAAATTCATTTTTGAAATCATATATACCCAAAATTCTCTGGTATATCAAATTATTCCCTTGATTTCAAATCAAATCAGTTTTACAACAAATTCCAATTCAAAACATTCAGGTAGCAATTCCTCCCTTGGAAACCCGAAAATGCACCCCAATGATGTCGCGATCATTATCGGAATTATTACAGCGTGCTTCAGGTTTGAATTTGAACCTAACTTTGTTTAGTTGAACTATGATGAAACTGAAGCTTGATGATGTTAAATCAATTACTTCAGGTTGAGATGCTTCATGATCTAGTTTTTTATTCAACTTTTCTTTTGAATTGCAGATTTTTGTTTCTCTTTCACACGTTCTTAAATTTTGTTTTTAGGCTTGATTTGTTTTCTGGTTTTGATTTCTTAGCAAATGAAGATGAGATATCTTAAGCCTTGTTTTTTTTAAGTCATATGTTTACATTTCCTAATTCTAAAACAAACTTATTTGCCACTTGTTAAATTACTTGTAAATTAAATGAACACTTGTTCATTACTTATCTTCTCTTGCCTACATTTGTATTTATAGATTACACTTGTTAGAGATATTAAATATTATGTTTAAACCCTTTAGTTTAATTTATTTATAACTTTGATTTAAACCATATTTTATTTTTATTTATTTACATAGATTTAAGGCTTTATCAATTATGTTTATATTTGTACATTTTCCATATTTATTTTTATACAACTTTTTAAAGAAATGATTTAAAAATGAATTATACACAAATTACAAACTATGTATACATATTTACTAGTTCTTTAAAATATAAAGATTTTTAACTTCAATTTATAAAATATTTACTTTTGAATTCCAAATCAATACATATACATATACCTATATATACATTATAATATTAGAAAGCTAATTAATTTTAAAATATGGAGTTTTTCAATCCAATTTATCTTTCAAATATATTTATTTTGAATCTCAAATCAAAATCCTATTTAAAATCAGTTTATATACATATATTTAAATAACAAACAAATATCTTATTTTATTTGGAAATTTTAAATAAATTCACCAATTAAATCCAACAATTTATATAAATTATCAATTTAAATTTTACTCAAAAAATCAGGATCGTTACAGATTCCCCCTTAAGAAAATTCCGTCCTCGAAATTTGAAAGCAGGTTGACCACAAAGAATAGATGAACACATACAGATATAGCTTTTCAGATCAAACTGAATATTTATTTTGCCTTTGGCTTACCAAATCAGAATATCAACAATAGATACGAGATCAACTCTATTCAACATTTCACAAAATACTCGGGTCACCCGATCTACGAAATAGGCAGGGGCATTGGTTATTCCGAAGGATAACTAACCACTCGTAGAATAAATCTGGACCCCAAAGAACATATTAATGGATTCAATCTTCCATAATTCTCAAACACTAGATATGGATTCCAAACTCAAGTCGGAATACCCTAAAGTTTACACCAGCTTGTCTTTCTTCGGAATTTGATCAATACAAGAAATCACAACAAAAACTTCAAACTTTGGTTTTAATCGAAATCATTTTATCGATGCAAATCTTCATATTTTATTAACCAATTTATTTCAATTTTAAAATTTCAAATTTATTAAAGTTGAAATAGAAAGCTGAGGGAAACTGATGATTAGAATACGAAATAGGAACTTATCTACATGATTCGCAAGGCCATCACCACACCAAAGCTTCTTCCTTGAGCTGCCATGAAGCCATCAAAAAATCAAAATCGGATGATGATTAAAAGATAGAGCAATGATTGTTTCCTTGTTGTTACAGGTCATTGACCATTTATAGTGGTATTTCCCTGTCCCCTATCTCATTCTCTTCTTGCACTCATACTCAGTATCAGTGGATAGTAAGAGAATTACTGAGGCATACAGACGGATATCTTTGGGATATACTCATTCTAGGGTATTTTAATCCCTATCTCTAATGAGCTATCTAATGTGTTATACTCCAAAAGCTAAAGTTCAACCTTTAGCCCTGATACCAAATGTAACAATCTGAATTTTCACGTTCTAAAATCGACATCCATACTTCACCCGTATTCGAATGCCGCAGATTCAAACGTTCAATCTAATTCGCCGGAGCTTATAACACATTAGGTATACAACACAGCGGAAGAAAACAATGAATAACATTGATACAATTTCATGAATACAACATCTTTATACAACAATACTTGACTACCAATATTAGAGCAATACAAATACACCACAACGGAAAGCGAGAACCCCATATCACGTTGTATTAGGCAAGGTCAATCATGGGACTGGTATGAGCAAATGAAAATAGTTTTATCTTTTGAAACAAACAACAAAAGATTTTAAAGTTAAAATCCACAATGTTTTTGGGAGGAGATTTCTTCTTATGATAGTCAAAAATGGTTGATACGTGAAAACCATTTGATATTATTATTAGTGCATAGTGGAAAACTTTTGCAAGTATAATATTAATCTTAGCCATCATAGACATTTCGAACTATGCCTACTATAGCTACAATCTAAACAGTGGGGTGCCACCACAAGTAGATGGCAGGTTATACAACTAAAACCGTACAAGGCGCGTATTGGATGATTGGATTTTCAACAATGGTCAGGCTAAGGAACTTCCTTATCGAATGGAACGCCTCTGGAGGGACGCCCCCAAGAACCAAAAAGGTTCCCTACGAACACAAAGCCGGGTTACCCCTGCCTGGAAGTAACATCTACAAGTAAGCCATCCCCGGTCGTTACCGACCTTTATCCCGGGATTCACCAACAAATAGCAACAAACACATAGTTAAATAACTGGGCTCCATACCATGATATCACTTTTATCTAGAAGGAAATGGACATACCCTAGGGGCGCGACCCCTAAAAACCTTGTCGCAACATTCCTGTTTCGACCATTCCCGGGTTGTAAGGCTCGATGAAGTCTCGTCCACAAAGCTACGCTTTTCACCAAATCCATGCTTCGATCAACAAATGATCAACAGCACTTCGTATGCCACATTACCAAATTGGGAATGTACCACTAGTAACCATCAACTACATAACCTCTGAGCTCGTACGTCTCAGAGAAGGGTGTTGAGCAAAGAGAATAAATTCTCCACCACCAAACAGAAATGTATTTGATAGAAACCAGCTTTACATCTCAAAATGTAATGTTTGACACACATCCATACATGTCTGTTCCAGGATTGAACAGAACCGAAGGCGCTTCACAAAGAAGCCCTTGCAAATCCGGATAATCCCTAATCACGTCCGGACTTCCCATCATAAAGGATGATCAAATCTCTATACCAAGGATCAGCCGGTGCAGAGACATTCGAAGAGTTATCCTTTCGCTTTCGAAAATATCCAGTCTTCACCATCGGTCTTCAAATTCAATCCTTATCGTCGTATCATTATTCGGAATGGGTTATATGACACAAATTCCTCTCCCGGCTAAACCGAATAATGAGCGCAATATTTTAAATTGTATGGATATCGAGATCTCATTTAAGTCACAAGTTGAAGCCCAAAACCTTTCTTCAAATGGTTTAAACAAATTACCATTTTCAAATCTTTAAACAAAAAGATTTACTTCATAAAGTTCACCAATCTTTCACAAAGATTCATTCACAACTTTCAAAATAGTTTTCTTTTCAAATTGGGTTAACTCATCCAATCATTAAATCAAAGACTCAATTCATAGCTTTCAAAAACGATATCCAAAGATTCATAGCTTTCAAAAACAATTCCATTTCAAATCTTTTATACAAAAGATACACCTATTAGATCCTCTTCAATTTCAAAACAAAGTTCAACAATCTTTCACAAAGATTCATTCATAGCTTTCAAACTATTTTCATTTCAAACTTGAAATCTTTCAACACAAATTGGAAATCCTTTCTTTATATGAAATTTATTATTATTTGAAAAACAAAGGTTTTCATTTCGGAAAAATCCGATTTCATTTGCACAAGTTAGAGTCCTTCAAGTCTAAAACTTGGGTTAAATTCAAATTTCCAAAATAATATTTTTAAAATGGTTTAAAACCTATATAAATACATTTATAACTTGCATAACCTTTTTGAACCATAATTTCCAAACATAGAATTCAATTCAAATCTTGAATTCAAATTCAAATCAAATTATTTAAATTCCAAAACTTTATCGAGTTATTCAAAATAACTTTTATCTTTAAAACTCCTTTTCAAAAGCTTTTCGTATTTAACCCAATTCCATTTCCAAAACTATTTTGGATTCAATATTCAATCTTTAAAACCATTTCAAAAATCTATGACTTAATCAATTTCCTCGTGCAATCCATATTTGTGTGTGTATGGTGTAGTCCAAGGGTTTTACACAATAGTGCAACGACATCAATCATCAGAGATTCAAACACATCAATGTCAATAAGCGGTATAGTCCAATAACGCTTATCTCCATTCACAGATTCATAGATAAATAATATAAATTTATCACAAATAAATAAATCACATTCATCACAAATCATACCAAAATAATTCATAGCACAAAGCATAACATATCAGGGATATCAAACAATTCAACAATCAATAGAATTCAAACATCCATAAGTAAATTAATTAATCATCCGATTAATTTAAATTGGATTAATTACTTATAAATAAATTACTAATCCTAGTTAATTAACATTAATTGAAAATCATTTTAATTAATTACCCTTTAATAATAAATAAATTAGACTTATATTATTATCCTTAATTAATAATTATATTAATCTTTAATCGTTAAATAATTAACCTTTAATTATTCTTTAATTAATTAATTACATTAATTAATTAACTCTTAATTAGTTACCTTTTAATTAATTATCCTTAATTAATTAATTACAATAAGTGATTATCCCTAATTACTTTAATTAATTAAATCACAAACTAATTACATTAAGTAATTACTCTTTAATTAATTAATTACATTATTTAATTAACTCTTAATTAATTACCTTTTAATTAATTATCCTTAATTAATTAATTACAATAAGAGATTGTCCCTAATTACTTTAATTAATTAAATCACAAATTAATTACATTAAGTAATTATTTTTTAGTCGCTTGATTAATCATTAATTAACTACTTTTTATTAAGTAATTATCTATAAGGAATTAATTACCTTAATTAATTATTCTTTAATTAATTAACCCTTAAACTCTTCATTAATTAATCTTCAAATTATAAATTATTCATCCTTAATTACTTTTATTAAGTAATTATCTTTAAGTAATTAATTACCCTTAATTAATTACCTTAAATTAATTATTTAATTTTTAATTTTTTTGATTATCGTTTAATTAATCTTATTGAATAATTACTCTTTAATTACTTTATTAATTTAATTAATCTTTAATCATCAAAATCTTAATTAAATTTAAGGTAAACCATTTAACTTTTTAGTTACTTAATTATCATTACATACGATTTAAACCAGATTTAACTTAAAGATTTAAGTTAACATATTTAAGTTAAATAAAAAATTTATTTTGTATAAAAAAGAAATTCATTTAAGAAAAGATTTAAACTAGATTTTCTTTAAAAATTTAAAACTTGCTTTTGTTTAAACTTGAAAACTGTTTAAAACATTTGCTACGGGAACAACCCGACTCCATCCTGTGTCTGCCCTGAGACACTCACAAGTCAACATGACTTCGAGAAAATTCACCAGCCACTTCGAGTTCGAACTCGAGAATAACCCATCTTCCCCTAAAATCACAACCTAGACACTAAGATGTGCATATGCACGTGCACACGCAACCGGGTCGATTCTGACCATCATCACGAACTTCGACAAGTTACCGGCGAACCCCTCAAGCCTCATGAGCACCCAAATCGGCGATTTCCTCCAGAACTCAAAATTGAACCAAACCAATTTTCCTGGAACCCAACCTATCGACCTAAAATACCCTCGCTCCGACGAACTTGACTGCGATCGTCTATGCTACTTCTACCAGAGCCTCGCCACTCACCCATGACTCGATTCCATCACCCCCAAACGAGACTGATGCATCAACGGTGAAGAAATCGTCCTATTTTCTCCGTCGAACAGAATTGAACCTTAAACCCTAGATCATCTACATTCTACCACCACGATAGCTAATAAATTAAACTAGCATTTTTCCTAGGTTCCCCAATGTTCCAGCCATCATCACCAAAGATCACGACCCTCGAATCATAACAGTTCGTCGGAATTTGATAAAATTTCCAATTCTGATCAACTCAGAATTACTCACATGATTCTAAACTAAAAATTATCATTTTATTTCTAAATTTCATCATTTTTTAGGATGATTCTAATCATATGATCAATTCATGAAAATCTGACAATCGAATTCTTGACTTTGTTTTATTTTTACTTTAATTCATAGATTTTGGAATAATTACTCAATAAATCCTTTGAATCTATTTTTTAAAAATGATGTTAACATATCGCAAACATTTTCCTTTTTGAAACCAAAGTATAAATTCCATTGTACAATGAGTAATTAAATTTATTTTGATGGGTTAGAGCCTGTATATTAACAGAGTGATGTTATTTATTTTTGTACAGACATGCACCCCACTTTTTTCTATATATATAAACACATGCAGGAAAATTAACACAATCATACAAGCAATACTTAACTCATCACTTCAAGTATAATTCCAAACATCAAGAGATTAAAATAGGGTCCAGTGGTTTTCTCACCAATTTCCTGAAAGAATAGAGGCCATACAATTTTGTTTTCCTGGAACCTGATGCTTTTAAACTGAAATTTAAAGTTGTATTTGATCTTAAGACTGGAATGTTAGATGCTTTGATCCTGGAAAATTGGTTTTGAACTTTTGATCAGTATCTTTGAAACTAAGTTGGATTTGTTTTAATGTATCAGGTTTGAGATCAACTGTAACTATTTGTTATTTTGATATATGCTTTGAGTTTGCCCGATCTGGAACAACACTTGAATTTACAGCATGCTTCAGGTTTGAATTTGATCCTGACTTTGTTCACTTGAAATATGATGAAACTAAAGCTTGATGATGTTAAATCAATTGCTTCAGGTTGAGATGTTTCATGATCTAGTTTTTGATTCAACTTTTCTTTTGAATTCCAGGTTTTTATTTCTCTTTTACACGTTTTTGAATTTTGTTTTCAGGCTTGATTTGTTTTCTGGTTTTGATTTCTTAGAAAATGAAGATGAGATATCTGAAGCCTTGTTTCTTTTTAAGTCATATGTTTACATTTCCTAATTCTAAAACAAACTTTTTTGCCACTTGTTAAATTACTTGTAAATTAAATGAACACTTTTTCATTACTTATCTTCTCTTGCCTACATTTGTAATTATAGATTACACATGTTAAAAATATTTAATATTATGTTTAAGCCCTTTAGTTAATTTATTTATAACTTTGTTTTAAACCTTATTTTATTTTTATTTGTTTTCATAGATTTAAGTTTTTATCAATTATGTTTATATTTGTACATTTTCCATTATTTATTTTTATACAACTTTTTAAAGAAATGATTTTAAAATGTAATTATACACAAATTACAAATTATATATACATATTTATTAGTTCTTTAAAATATAAAGATTTTTAACTTCAATTTATAAAATAATTACTTTTGAATTTCAAATAAATATATACACATATACTTATATATACATTATAATATTTGAAAGCAAATTAATTTTAAAATAGCAATTTTTCAAATCCAATTTATTTTTCAAATATATTTATTTTGAATCTCAAATCAAAATATTATTTAAAATCAATTTATATACATATATTTATATAACAAACAAATATCTTATTTTATTTGGAAATTTTAAATAAATTCACCAATTAAATCCAAAAATTTATATAAATTATCAATCTAAATTTTACTCAAAAAATGGGGATCGTTACAGATTCCCCGGTTAAGAAAAATAACGTCCTCGACATTTGAAAGCAAGGAGACCACAAAGAATAGATGAACACACACATATATAGCTTTCGAGATCAAACTGAATATTTATTCTGCATTTGGCTTACCAAATCAGAATACCAATAATAGATATGAGATCAACTCTATTCAACATTTCACAAGATGCTCGGGTCATTTGATCTACGAAATAGGTAGAGGCATTGGTTAGTCCGAAGGATAACTAACCACTCGTAGAATAAATCTGGACCCCAAAGAACAGATTAATGGATTCAATCTTCCACAATTCTCAAACACTAGATATGGATTCCAAACTCAGGTCGGAATACCTTAAAGTTTACACTAGCTTGTCTTTCTTCGGACTTTGATCAATATAAGAAATCACAACAAAAACTTCAAACTTTGGTTTTAATCGAAATCGTTTTATCGATACAAATCTTCATATTTTATTAACCAATTTATTTCAATTTTAAAATTTCAAATTTACTAAAGTTGAAACAGAAAGCTGAGGGAACCTGATGATTAGAATATGAAATATGAACTTATCTACACGATTCGCAGGGCCATCACCACACGAAAGCTTCTTCCTTGAGCCACCACAAAGCCATCAAAGAATTGAAATCGGATGATGATTAAAAGAGATTGATAGAGAAAAGATTGTTTCCTTATTGTTACAGGGCATTGACCATTTATAGTGGTATTTCCCTGTCCCCTATCTCGTCCTCTTCTTGCACTCTTACTCACTATCAGTAGATAGTAAGAGAATTTACTAAGGCATATAGACAGATATTTTAGGGATATACTCATTCTAGGGTATTTTAATCCTTATCTCTAATGAGTCACCTAATGTGTTATACTCCAAAAGCTAAAGTTCAACCTTTTGCTCTGATACCAAATGTAACGACCCGAATTTTCGCGTTTGAAAATCGACATCTATACTTCACCCATTTCGAATGCCGTAGATTCAAACGTTCAATGCCATAGATGTTGTTATTTAAAATAACTTTTATCATTAAAACTCCTTTTCAAAAGCTTTTCATATTTAACCCTATTCCATTTCCAAAACTATTTTGGATTCAATATTCAATCTTTAAAACCATTTCAAAAATCTGTGACTTAACCAATTTCCTCGTGCAATCCATATTTGTGTGTGTATGGTGTAGTCAAGGGGTTTTACACAATAGTGTGACAACATCTATCATCACAGATTCAAACACATCAATATCGATAAGCGGTATAATCCAATAACGGTTATCTCCATTCACAGATTCATAGATAAAAAACATAAATTTATCACAGATAAATAAATTACATTCATCACAGATCACACCACAACAATTCATAGCACAAAGCTTAACGTATCAGGGATATCAAACAATTCAACAATTAATAGAATTCAAACATCCGTAAGTAAATTAATTAATCATCTGAATAATTCAAATCAGATTAATTACTTATAAATAAATTACTAGTCCCGGTTAATTAACATTAATTACAAATCATTTTAATTAATTACCCTTTAATAATAAATTAACTAACCTTAAATTATTATCCTTAATTAATAATTAAATTAGTCTTTAATCATCAAATAATTAACCTTTAATTATTCTTTAATTAATTACATTACATTAATTAACTCTTAATTAATTACCTTTTAATTAATTATTCTTAATTAATTAATTACAATAAGTGATTATCCCTAATTACTTTAATTAATTAAATCACAAATTAATTACATTAAGTAATTATTCTTTAATTAATTACATTAATTAATTAACTATTAATTAATTACCTTTTAATTAATTATCCTTAATTTATTAATTACAATAAGTGATTATCCCTGGTTACTTTAATTAATTGAATCACAAATTAATTACAATTAGGATTTGCTTTGCCAAAAAAATTACATTAAGTAATTATTCTTTAATCATTTGATTAATCGTTAATTAACTACTTTGAATTAAGTAATTATCTTTAATAATTAATTACCTTAATTAATTATTCTTTAATTAATTGACCTTTAAACTCTTGGTTAATTAACCTTCAAATCATAAATTATTCATCCTTAATTACTATTATTAAGTAATTATCTTTAAGTAATTAATTACCCTTAATTAATTACCATAATTTAATTAATTAACCTTTAAATTTTTTTAATTATCTTTTACTTAATCTTATTGAACAATAACTCTTTAATTACTTTATTAATTTAATTAATCTTTAATCATCAAAAGCTTAATTAAAGTTAAGAGAAACCATTTATCTTATTAGTTACTTAATTATCATTAACATACGATTTAAACTAGATTTAACTTAAAGATTTAAGTTAAACAAAACATTTATTTTATATAAAAAGATTCATTTAAAAAAAGATTTAAACTAGATTTCTTTTAAAAATTTAAAACTTGCTTTTGTTTAAACTTGAAACTGTTTAAAACATTTGCTTTGGGAACAACCCGACTCCATCCCGTGTCATGCCCCGAGACACTCACAATTTTACATGACTTCGAGAAAATTCACCAGCCACTTCGAGTTCGAACTCGAGAATAACCCATCTTCCCCAAAAATCGCAACCCAGACACTAAGATGTGCATATGCACATGCACACGCAACCGGGTCAATTCCGACCATCACCACGAACTCCGACAAAGTTGCCGTGAACCCCTCAAGCCTCACGAGCACCCAAATGAGCGATGTCACAACCCACATATTTTACGATTGTATATTTAAATATTTTATATAAATATAGCATCATTAGTCGGATTTTATTCCTAATTGTTACTTTTTGCAAACAGTCAAATTAGGACTCGAGACCACTTCCATTGAGTTCAAAATAGCCTTTGCGACCTTTTTGAGTATAAACATTGATATGTTTGGAGGTAGCTAGAATTCTGACCTTTTCACTTAGGGCTTTAGGTTTGGGTTTCATCCCATTAACCCCAACTTATCAACCCAACTCCACTCCACTTCTCTTCATTCATTCTAATATTTCCTAACACTTCAAGCTTTAGTAAAAATGGGGAAAGAGACTGGAAATTAAAATCCTAAGCCTTAGTTTCATTTGCAAATCCAAGTTTTAGCTCCAAATTTCCAAAGAGAAGCTTTGGCAAGCAACTCCTTCTTCTTCTCCATCACAATCTCCCTCCAATTTCAGAAATTTCCTATAACCTAATTTAGGAAATTATTGCTTATGGTCTTAGATTGGAGCTTTTAGATTTAGGATTGAAGAGTGGTTGATCTCTCCTTTGTTTTCAAGCTTCTCCTTCTTTGTTTTCAGGTTCAAAGGTGAGATTTTTAGCTCACATCTATGTCTTTATCTATCTTCGTTGTTAGGTATGAATTCCTAACACTTATTTATGTTCATTTGCTTTTGATTTGGATTGAATTGGTGAATATTTCAATTTTTAGTGTTTTTAGGTTAAATCTTTTGAAAATCAAGTTTTTGATGTTTGAACACGTTAGTGAGGTGTTTTGGAGAGCCATACAAGGCTGGGTTGTCGCTAGGCGTAAATCCTTAGTCATCGTTGCTCGCTCGTTCGCTCCATTTCGTGTTATGGGTTTTGCCCCACAAGGGGGCTAGGCCGAACGTGCCTCAAAAGTGGGTTCAGTCGACTGGACCAGAGGGCCAGTCGACTGAACCAGAAGATAAAATTTTGCTTAGAAGCAGGTTCAGTCGACTGAACCAGGGGGTACAAATTTCGTATCCCTGTGTCAGTCAACTGACCTGCTTGTATAGGCCTAATTTTCCTATATTGTGTTGATTTTCAATTTTAATCGGTGCGTGATTATCCGATTTGTTGTTACCATTTATTATCGACTTTGATGACTTCTATTTTGGAATTTTTGGTGATTGGTGAGTTTTCATGCTCCCGTTTTGTGATAGGCCTCCCCCTTTTTGTGATTTCTGGATTTCCATTGACGATTTCTAGAATTTGTGTTTCACCAATTTTCATGATTTCATTGATAAGTTTTATCAATATTTGTGCATTGGTGAATTTGTGTTTCACTAACTTTTACGATTGGCATTGATATATTTGTCAATATTTGTGGTTTGGTGAAAATGTTAAAGAATATGACATTCTTTTTGGTTCTTTGAGATTTTTTGAGATATTGTATGATTTTAGTTGTTGTTAGATGTTTACTTGTCACAGTATGGCATTATTGTTATCATACATTTTTGTCATATCTCTTATTCTATCTCATTTTATCTAATATTTATAGCTAGACTGATCCGTTTATTATTTTCTTATTAAATAATACTCGGGCCAGACCGAGATGTTACAGGTGCTCCAGCTTGACTCCTTATCGGGGATCATCATCTGAATTTTGTCTAACTACGTTAGATTTGTAGTTTTTGTTGTTATATATTTGAGATAGAGACTCCTTGATGTATACATATTATTTTGTCTAGCACTTGTATCTATTCTTTTGAGATATTGTGGATCATGTTTGACCACTACTTTGATGTGCACTTCTATGTGTTATATTCATATCTGTTTCCGCCTTTGAGATATGAACATTTGTGACTGATTTATGTTATGTTTATTTCTGTATTTGTTTTCGAAGATATTATAGCCACTGTGTAGTAGCTTTGAGTTTGTATTTTGTATGTCGGATTTCCTTTTAAAAAGTAATGCATGTTATACCATCTGACATATCAGTGCTCGCACAAAGAAAATTACATGGATGGTCGCTCCTCAACAGCCTTATTCCTCATGCTAGTTGACGACATTACTCCGTAGTGTTCTTAACTAGCGTGAGTATAGAGGTGGGGCATCACAGCTTGGTATCGGAGCCAAACTTCGGAACAATATAGAATAATTTAACAAGGATCATCGTCCTAAGTCCATCTTAGGAGTCGTGCCTTAGGATTTTATTCGAGTCATTAGACCCGTTCTATCCTATTTTCTTTGTGATGCCTTGTTTTATCAATCATTATTGTTTGATATTCATTCTGAGAATAACTTTTTCTTCTTCTTTCTTTCTTTCTTAAAGAAGAGAAATGGTTAAACCAGGCCGTCCCAGCGACGGTCAATCTAGTGATACTCCCCAGGATGGAGTATTTATGTCAGCTCAACAGCTTCTTGATCTTGTAAAGAATGCTCAAGTTGTCGGACCCATTCCAGAGCTTTCTCACCCAAAATCCGGGTTTACACGCCTATGTAGTGATTATACAAACTTGGGTGGGAAGCCATTCAGGGGTTCTGAAAGCGTCATTGAAGTCCAAGCTTGGCTTAGAACATGCGATCGCATCTTTTCTCGTATGAATCTTATTGATCTTCATCGAGTCCAAGTGGCTTCGAATATGCTCCAAGAAAGAGCATTAGATTGGTACGAGCTTCTGATTTCTAAAATTATTGAAGCAGATCTTACTTGGGAGCAATTCCGGGAAAGATTCTAATCGAAGTTTGTACCAGAAGCTGAAAAAGTGACTTTGGCCAGTCGTTTTATCGACCTTGTTTAAGGAAAATCTTCTATGGCAGAATAGGTCGCATCTTTTGAATCCCTCTCTAAATATGGGGTCGAGTATGTAAATACCCCATTGAAGAAAAATCAAAGGTTTATCTTTGGTTTGAATAAGAAACTTTAAAAGCCTTTAATTTTGAAGCTGGAAGTTTCTTTTGATCACTTGTTGACATCGCTCTTCGACTTGAAGAGGAAGATAAAGAAAGTGATGTTGAAGTTGTGGGTGCCAAACCGAACTACAAAAACAACAAGAAGAGGCCTAATAAGTTCAAAGGTCTTTATCCCAATAAGAAAGGGAAACAGGTAGCAAAGACTTCTACCCCTATTGGCGGCCAATGCTACAATTGTGGTTCTAAGGACCATTATGCAAATAAGTGTTCCAAGCCCCTTGCTTGTCGCTATTGCAAATGTTCGGGTCATTATATATCTGCATGTTCCAAACTTCAAAGCAAGAAGGAGGGAAAGCTAAATGCTGTGCAAGCCCCTAGTAACACTTCTCGTGGCCAAGGTATTTCTCATTCTATCCTTGATGGCATTATTATGTTTCGTGATCAACCTATTCGAGTTCTTTTTATTACGGGTGCATCCCATTCTATTATATCAAAAGAACTTGTTGATACTTATTCTTTAATTGTTATGGCTTTAATGACTTCTTGGAGAATTATGAATCCAGTTGGTGGATCCGCAACACTCAGTTTGCTTTGTAAAGATGTCGAGATTATTTTACGTGATTTTTCTTTCCGAACCGATTTGCATGTCATGCGTTACTTAGGCTTCAGAATGATTTTTGGAATGGATTGGCTTAACCATTATGAAGCACATACCCTATGTCCTGAACGGACTATTCATCTTCGGCATCCTCAATCTGTTAAGAAGATTTCTATCGTTCTTAAAGATTCGGATTCCAACTTGGCAGCATCTTTATATTCTATAATCCTCATGATGACGATAATGATGATGAGGAAGATGTCATTTCCCTCATTCACGTTGTTCGTGAATTTTCTGACATACCACCTAAGCGAGCAATTGAGTTCAAAATTAATCTAATCCCTAAAGCTCTACCTATCACTCGTCCTCCTTACCGCATGTCCAATAAGGAAAATGAGGAGATGCATAAAAATTTATCGGAATTGGAGACGAACCAATTTATTCGTTCTAGTTCCTCTCCTTAGGGAGCTTCTGCTATTTTTGTGAAGAAATCCGATGGTACAGTTAGGCTTTGTGTTGAATATCACAAGCTTAATGATCTGAATAAATATCCCTTACCTCGGATTGATGATTTATTTGACCAACTTTGCAGTGCTAGAGTCTTTTCACAGTTAGACTTAGCAACCGGTTTTCATCAGCTTCGTATTGCAAAGGATAACATTCATTTGACCTCGTTCCGTACTCGTTATAGATCTTATGAGTGGCTTGTTATGCCATTTGGTTTAACGAATTCTCCAGCTTATTTGGTTGACCTTATGAATCGAGTTTTCAAGGACTTCCTCGATCGATTTGTTCTCATCTTTATAGATGATATTCTTGTGTATTCTAAAACCCAGGAGGAGCATGAAAAGCATCTTCGGATTGTGCTGGAAACTCTTAGGAGCAATCAATTAAAAGCAAAATTTTCTAAATTCCACTTTTGGCAATCTCGGGTGAAATTTCTTGGTCATATCATTTCTGAATCCAGAATTTCCGTTGACCCTTCAGAGATTGAAGCGATTCAAAATTGGAAGAGACCGGAGAGTGTGACGGAAATTTATAGCTTTCTCGGATTGGCGGTTTATTACCGTCGTTTCATAAAAGACTTTTTAAAAATTTCTGCGCCTCCTACTAGTTTGACAAAGAAGGGAGTTAAATACATTTGGTCAGACAAATGTGAAGCTTCTTTCCAGAAATTAAAAGAATTCCTTTCCGATGCTCCCATTCTTGTGATTCCCGAAGGTAACCAAGATTTTATTGTTTATATCGATGCTAGTCGTGTTGGTTTGGGTGCCGTCCTTATGCAAAGGGAATGTGTTATTGCTTATGCTTCTAGGCAATTAAAGCCTGCCGAGACAAGATATGCCACTCATGATTTAGAACTCACGGCTACTGTTTTCGCCCTTAGAATTTGGCGACATTATCTTTTGGGAGAGAAATTTGTTCTCTATACTGATCATAAATCTTTGACGTTTTTATTTTCTCAAAAGGAACTTAATTTGCGTCAACAGCGTTGGCTTGAATTCCTTGCATCTTATGATCTTGATATTCTTTATACTCCTGGAAAGGGAAATCGTTTTGCCGATGCCTTTAGTCGTAAGCAACAAGCGGTTGTTTCCATGATGATATTCGAATGGAATGATCTCGAGACTTTATCCACTTATGAAATTCGAGATCGTGAATCCAATTTATGTGCATCTCTTGTTTTATGTAGCCTTGAGGTTCATCCTTCTCTTTTCGACTGCATCCTTAAAGCTCAAAGGCTAGATCCCGAATTGGCTCTTCTTAGCCAAAATTTTAGGGATAAAATTGATATTGAAGGTTTGAAAGACTTTTATATTGATGCTCGTGGCGGTATTCGAAGATTTGGTAGACTTATCGTGCCAAACATTGGTAATCTTCATAGAGATATTTTAGAAGATCTCATCGTTCTAAATTTACCATTCATCCCGGTAGTAGTAAAATGTACATGGATATGAAGCAACTCTATTATTGGGATGGGATGAAATCTGGTATTGCTAACTTTGTTAAGTATTGCATGACTTGCCAACTCATTAAAACCGAGCACCAAAGGCCTGGTGGGTTATTGCAACCTTTGGATATTCCAATTTGGAAGTGGGACCAAATTTCCATGAAATTTATTGACAGTCTTCCCCGTTCTCGTTCAGTTCATGATAACCCATGGGTGATAGTTGATAGACTTACAAAATCCACCGATTTTATTACCGTTCGGTCCAATCGGACCATGCCTCTTTTGGCTAGGCTCTTTATTAAAGAGATTGTTAAATTTCATGGGGTTCCTACTTCTATTCTAAGCGATCATGATCCATTATTTACTAGTGGATTTTGGAAGAGTGATCAAAAAGCTTTGGGAAAAAAGCTTTGGGAACGAAGCTTAATTTTAGCACTGCTTATCATCCTCAGTCCGATGGACAAACCGAGCGTGTGAATCAAACTCTTGAAGATCTTCTTCGTGTATGTGTTCTTGATTTTGGTGGAAGTTGGGAAGATCATATTTCTCTTATTGAGTTATCCTATAATAATAGTTTCCATTCTAGTATTGATATGGCGCCTTTTGAGGCACTCTACGGAAGGCCATGCCGATCTCCTTCTTGTTGGCTTGAAGCCGGCGGGAGGCTGGTTTTAGGTCTAGATTTTATTCGTGATTCCATAGAAAAGATTGACCTTATTCACATAGGATGAAAGAAGCTCAAAGTAGGCAAAAATCTTATGCCGATAACTGAAGAAGGAAATTAGAATTTTATGTGGGAGATTTTGTGTTTACTCGTGTTTCACCTATGAAGGGTGTTGTGCGTTTCAGTCGATCAGGAAAATTAGCACCTCGATATATTGGTCCATTTCCCATCACCGAACGTATTGGTTCCATGGCTTACCGCCTTTTATTACCAGCTCAATTTTTTGCTATTCATGACGTGTTTCACGTTTCTAAATTACGGAAATGTCTCCGAGATTCTGATTCTATTCTTGTGCCCGGTATGGTGGAAGAAATTGAAGTTTCGCCTAATTTGATTTATGAGCAATATCCTATTCATATTATTGCTTCGGAGGTTAAACGCCTTCGAAATAAAGATGTTTCTCTTGTGAAAGTTCAATGGTCCTCAAATCCTAAGGATTGCACTTGAGAATCTAGAGAATTCATCGAGCGAACACATCCGGACATACTCACTTGTGCTCTTTGAGGTGAACTTCTTATTTCAAATTTTCTCTTGTGTTGATATGCTTTTATGGTTGTTACTTTTTCTTCTTCTTAAGTATTGCGAGGATGCAATTTCTTTAAGGAGGGGAGTCGGTAACAACCCGTATATTTTACGATTGTATATTTAAATATAGCATCGTTAGTCGGATTTTATTCCAAAATGCGAATTTTTGCAAACAGTCGAATAAGGACTCGAGACCACTTCCATTGAGTTCAAAATAGCGTTTGCGACCTTTTTGAGTATAAACATTGATATGTTTGAAGTTGGCTAGAATTTCGACCTTTTCACTTAGGGCTTTGGGTTTGGGTTTCAGCCCCTTAACCCCAACTTATCAACCCAACTCCACTCCACTTCTCTTCATTCATTCTAATATTTTCTAACACTTCAAGCTTCAATAAAAATGGGAAAAGATATTGGAAATTAAAATCCTAAGCCCTAGTTTCATTTGCAAATCCAAGTTTTTGCTCCAAATTTCCAAAGAGAAGCTTTGGTAAGCAACACCTTCTTCTTCTCCATCACAATCTCCCTCCAATTTCAGAAATTTCCTATAACCTAATTTGGGGAAATTATTGCTTATGATCTTATATTGGAGCTTTTAGATTTGGGATTGAAGAGTGGTTGAACTTTCCTTTGTTTTCAAGCTTCTCCTTCTTTTTTTCGGTGTAAAGGTGAGATTTTTATCTCACATCTATGTCTTTATCTATCTTCATCGTTGGGTATGAATTCCTAACACTTATTTATGTTCGTTTGCTTTTGATTTGGTTTGAATTGGTGAATATTTCAATTTTTAGTGTTTTGAGGTAAAATCTTTTGAAAATCAAGTTTTTGATGTTTGAACACGTTAGTGAGGTGTTTCGGAGAGCCATACAAGGTTGGGTTGTCGCTAGGCATAAATCATTAGTCGTCGTTGCTCGTCCGCTCCGTTTTTTTTTATGGGTTTTGCCCCACAAGGGGGCTAGGCCGAAGGTGCTTCAATAGCAGGTTCATTCGACTGGACCAGAGGGCCAGTCGATTGAACCAGAAGATAAAAAATTTCTTATAAGCAGGTTCAGTCGACTGGACCTGAAGGTCGATCGACTGAACCAGGGGGTACAAATTTCCTATCCCTGTGTCAGTCGACTGACCCTCTGGTCCAGTCGACTGACCTGCTTGTATAGGACCAATTTGCCTATATTGTGTTGATTTTCAATTTTAACCGGTGCGTGATTATCCGATTTATTGTTATCATTTATTATCGACTTTGATGACTTCTATTTTGGAATTTTCGTTGATTGGTTATTTCTACAATCAAGTTAAGTGGTTTGTCACTTTAAAATAAAAAGGTTTATGTATAAATATCAAAACTCTTTCATTTAAAACGATTAACTCTATTTTCAATACAAAGCTCGTTTATAAAACCGTTTTCCAATCTAGTTTACACAAATCTTTACCTCATTCGTTTGAGAAATCTAATTAAACGGCTTAGTAAAAGAAGTGGTATGAAACGTTTGCGTTTACTTCGTCGGTTAATTTTTGAACTTGTTCGATTGAAACTCTTATGACAATTTTCGAGTGGAGATTTACAATTTGTTCGTAAATACTTAAGTTAAGCAAGTGGTTATGGGACATGAAGCTAAACTCATCTATTTACTAGCTTAGTGTAATTGACACTTCTTGATGATCGATGATGATTATTCTGTGATTTAGACTAGCAGTGTGCGATGTCTCTATGTCTACGAAGGAGACTAAACCCCGTTTCTGTGGAGCTTCGGCTCAAAATTGATGGGGTAGTGACCCATGGTCCTCGGGTCGTTCGTGGAGCCTCGGCTCAAAATTAATGGTTAGCAACCATGGAATAGCATTGCGTTTTGTGATACACGTGTTGGTGAGTTTTCGTGCTCCCGTTTTGTGATAGGCCTCCCCCTATTGTGATTTCTAGATTTCTATTGATGATTTCTAGAATTTATGTTTCACCAATTTTCGTGATTTCATTGATAAGTTTTATCAATATTTGTGCATTGGTGAATTTGTGTTTCACTAACTTTTACGATTGGCATTGAATATTTGTCATTATTTGTGGTTTGGTGAAAGTGTTAAAGAATATGACATTCTTTTTGGTTCTTTGAGATTTCTTGAGATATTGTATGATTTTAGTTGTTGTTAGATGTTTACTTGTCACAGTATGACATTATTGTTATCATACATTTTTGTGATATCTCTTATTCTATCTCATTTTATCTAATATTTATTGCTAGACTGATCCGGCTATTATTTTCTTATTAAATAATACTCGGGTCAGACCGAGATGTTATAGGTGCTCCAGCTTGACTCCTTATCGGGGATCATCATCTGACTTTTGTCTAACTACATTAGATTTGTAGTTTATGTTGTTATATATTTGAGATAGAGACTCCTTGATGTATACATATTCTTTTGTCTAGCACTTGTATCTATTCTTTTGAGATATTGTGGATCATGTTTGACCACTACTTTGATGTACGCTTCTATGTGTTATATTCATATCTGCTCCGCCTTTGAGGTATGAACATTTGTGATTGATTTATGTTATGTTTATTTTTGTATTTGTTTTCGAAGATATTATAGCCACTGTGTAGCAGCTTTGAGTTTGTATTGGTATGTCGGATTTCCTCTTAAAAAGTAATGCATGTTATACCATCTGACATATCGGTGCTCGCACAAAGCAAATTACACGGATGGTCGCCCCTCAATAGCCTTATTCTTCATGCTAGTTGACGATATTACTCAGTATTGTTCTTGGTTAGCGTGAGTATAGGGGTGGGGCGTCACAGCTTGGTATCAGAGCCAAAATTCGGAACAATGTAGAATAATTTAACAAGGATCATCGTCCTAAGTCCATCTTAGGAGTCGTGCCTTAGGATTTATTCGATTCATTGGACCCATTCTATCCTATTTTCTTTGTGATGCCTTGTTTTATCAATCATTATTGTTTGATATTCATTCTGAGAATAACTATTTCTTCTTCTTTCTTTCTTTCTTTCTTTCTTTCTTAAAGAAGAGAAACGGTTAGACCAGGCCATCCCAGCGCCGGTCAATCTAGTGCTACTCCCTAGGATGGAGTATTTATGTCAGCTCAACAGCTTCTTGATCTTGTAAAGAATGCTCAAGCTGTCGGACCCATTCCAGAGCCTTCTCACCCAAAATCCGGGTTTACACGCCTGTGTATTGATTATACAAACTTGGGTAGGAAGCCATTCGGGGGTTCCGAAAGCGTCATTGAAGTCCAAGCTTGGCTTAGAACATGCGATCGCATCTTTTCTCGTATGAGTCTTATTGATCTTCATCGAGTCCAAGTGGCTTCGAATATGCTCCAAGAAAGAGCATTAGATTGGCACGAGCTTCTGATTTCTGAAATTATTGAAGCAGATCTTACTTGGGAGCAATTTCAGGAAAGATTCTAATCGAAGTTTGTACCAGAAGCTGAAAAAGTGACTTTGGCCCGTCGTTTTATCGACCTTGTTCAAGGCGAATCTTCTATGGCAGAATATGTCGCATCTTTTGAATCCCTATCTAAATATGGGGTCGAGTATGTAAATACCCCATCGAAGAAAAATCAGAGGTTTATCTTTGGTTTGAATAAGAATCTTAAAAAGCCTTTACTTTTGAAGCTGGAAGTTTCTTTTGATCAGCTTGTTGACATCGCTCTTCGACTTGAAGAGGCAGATAAAGAAAGTGATGTTGTAGTTGTGGGTGCCAAATCGAACTTAACAACAAGAAGAGGCCTAATAAGTTCAATGGTCCTTATCCCAATAAGAAAGGGAAACAGGTAGCAAAGACTTCTACCCCTATTGGCGGCCAATGCTACACTTGTGGTTCTAAGGACCATTATGCAAATAAGTGTTCCAAGCCCCTTGTTTGTCGCTATTGCAAAAGTTCGGGTCATTATATATCTGCATGTTCCAAACTTCAAAGCAAGAAGGAGGGAAAGCTAAACGTTGTGCAAGCCCCTAGTAACACTTCTCGTGGTCAAGGTATTTCTCATTCTATCCTTGATGGCATTATTATGTTTCGTGATCAACCTATTCGAGTTCTTTTTGATACGGGTGCATCCCATTCTTTTATATCAAAAGAACTTGTTGATACTTTTTCTTTAAGTGTTATGGCTTTAATGACTTCTTTGAGAATTGTGAATCCAGTTGGTGGATCCGCAACACTCATCTTGCTTTGTAAAGATGTCGAGATTATTCTATGTGATTTTTCTTTCCGAGCCGATTTGCATGTCATGCTTTACTTAGGCTTCGGAATGATTTTTGGAATGGATTGTCTTAACCATTATGAAGCCCATATCCTATGTCTTGAGCGGACTATTCACCTTCGGCATCCTCAATTTGTTAAGAGGATTTCTATTGTTCTTAAAGATTCGGATTCCAACTTGGAAGCATCTTTATATTCTATAATCCTCATGATGACGATAATGATGATAAGGAAAATGTCATTTCCCTCATTCACGTTGTTCATGAATTTTCCGACATATTTGAGCCCGTTTTAGGATTACCACCCAAGCGAGAAATTGAGTTCAGAATTAATCTAATCCCTGGAGCTCTACCTATCACTCGTCCTCCTTACCGCATGTCCAATAAGGAAAATGAGGAGATGCGTAAACAATTATCAGAATTGGAGATGAACCAATTTATTCGTTCTAGTTCCTCTCCTTGGGGAGCTTCTGCTATTTTTGTGAAGAAATCCGATGGTACACTTAGGCTTTGTGTTGAATATCACAAGCTTAATGATCTTACCATCAAGAATAAATATCCCTTATCTCAGATTGATGATTTATTTGACCAACTTTGCGGTGCTAGAGTCTTTTCACAGTGAGACTTAGCAACCGGTTTTCATCAGCTTCGTATTGCAGAGGATAGCATTCCTTTGACCTCGTTCCGTACTCGTTACGGATCTTGTGAGTGGCTTGTTATGCCATTTGGTTTAACGAATTCTGCAGCTTATTTCGTTGACCTTATGAATCGAGTTTTCAAAGACTTCCTCGATCGATTTGTTCTCATCTTTATAGATGATATTCTTGTGTATTCTAAAACCCAGGAGGAGCTTGAAAAGCATCTTCGAATTGTGCTGGAAACTCTTTGGAGCAATCAATTAAAAGAAATTTTTTCTAAATGCCACTTTTGGCAATCTCGTGTGAAATTTCTTGGTCATATCATTTCTGAATCTGGAATTTCCGTGGACCCTTCAAAGGTTGAAGCGATTCAAAATTGGAAGAGATCGGAGAGTGTGACGGAAATTCGTAGCTTTCTCGGATTGGCGGGTTATTACCGTCGTTTCATAAAAGACTTTTTAAAAATTTCTATGCCTCTTACTAGTTTGACAGAGAAGTGAGTTAAATACATTTGGTCAGACAAATGTGAAGCTTCTTTCCAAAAATTAAAAGAATTCCTTTCCGATGCTCCTATTCTTGTGATTCCCGAAGGAAACCAAGATTTTATTGTCTATACCGATGCTAGTCGTGTTGGTTTGGGTGTCGTTCTTATGCAAAGGGAATGTGTTATTGCTTATGCTTCTAGGCAATTAAAGCCTGTCGAGACTAGATATGCCACTCATGATTTAGAACTCGCGGCTATTGTTTTCACCCTTAGAATTTGGCGACATTATCTTTTGGGAGAGAAATTTGTTCTCTGTACTGATCATAAATCTTTGAAGTTTTTATTTTCTCAAGAGGAACTTAATTAGCGTCAACAGCGTTGGCTCGAATTCCTTGCATCTTATGATCTTGATATTCTTTATACTCCTGGAAAGGGAAATCGTGTTGCCGATGCCCTTAGTCGTAAGCAACAAGCGGTTGTTTCCATGATGATATCCGAATGGAATGATCTCGAGACTTTATCCACTTATGAGATTCGATATCGTGAATCCAGTTTGTGTGCATCTCTTGTTTTATGTAGCCTTGAGGCTCATCCTTCTCTTTTCGACCGCATCCTTGAAGCTCAAAGGCTAGATCCCGAATTGGCTCTTCTTAGCCAAAATTTTAGGGATAAAATTGATATTGAAGGTTTGAAAGACTTTTATATTAGTGCTCGTGGCGGTATTCGAAGATTTGGTAGACTTATCGTGCCAAACATTGGTAATCTTTGTAGAGATATTTTAGAAAATTCTTATCGTTCTAAATTTACCATTCATCCCGGTAGTAGTAAAATGTACGTGGATATGAAGCAACTCTATTATTGGTATGGGATGAAATCTGATATTGCTAACTTTGTTAAGTGTTGCACGGCTTGCCAACTCATTAAAACAGAGCACCAAAGGCCTGGTGGGTTATTTCAACCTTTGGATAATCCAATTTGGAAGTGGGACCAAATTTCCATGAACTTTATTGACGGTCTTCCCCGTTCTCGTTCAGGTCATGATAGCCCATGGGTGATAGTTGATAGACTTACAAAATCCGCCCACCTGTTCGGTCCAATCCGACCGTGCCTTTTTTAGCTAGGCTCTTTATTAAAGAGACTGTTAAATTTCATGGGGTTCCTACTTCTATTGTTAGCGATCATGATCCATTTTTTACTAGTGGATTTTGAAAGAGTCTTCAAAAAGGTTTGGGCAAAAAGCTTTGGGGACGAAGCTTAATTTTAGCACCGCTTATCATCCTCAGTCCGATGGACAAACCGAGCGTGTGAATCAAACTCTTGAAGATCTTCTTCGTGTATGTGTTCTTGATTTTGGTGGAAGTTGGGAAGATCATATTTCTCTTGTTGAGTTTTCCTATAATAATAGTTTCCAATCTAGTATTGATATGGCGCCTTTTGAGGCACTCTACGGAAGGCCATGCCGATCTCCTTCTTGTTGTCTTGAGGCCGACGAGAGGCTGGTTTTAGGTCCAGATTTTATTCGTGATTCCATAGAAAAGATTTACCTTATTCATCATAGGATGAAAGAAGCTCAAAGTAGGCAAAAATCTTATTTCGATAACCAAAGAAGGAAATTAGAATTTTCTGTGGGAGATTTTATGTTTACTCGTGTTTCACCTATGAAGGGTGTTGTGCGTTTCAGTCGATCGGGAAAATTAGCACCTCGATATATTGGTCCATTTCCCACCACCGAACGTATTGGTTCCATGGCTTACCGCCTTTTATTACTAGCTCAATTTTTTGCTATTCATGACGTGTTTCACGTATCTAAATTACGGAAATGTCTCCGAGATTCTGATTCTATTCTTGTGCCCGGTGTGGTGAAATTGAAGTTTCACCTAATTTGACTTATGAGCAATTCCCTATTCGTATTATTGCTTCGGAGGTTAAACGCCTTCGAAATAAAGATGTTCCTCTTGTGAAAGTTCAATGGTTCTCAAATCCTAAGGATTGCTCTTGGGAATCTAGAGAATTCATCGAGCGAACACATCTGGACTTACTCACTTGTGCTCTTTGAGGTGAGCTTCTTATTTCAAATTTTCTCTTGTGTTGATATGCTTTTATGGTTGTTACTTTTTTTTCTTCTTAAGTATTGCGAGGATGCAATTTCTTTAAGGAGGGGAGTCGGTAACAACCCGCATATTTTACGATTGTATATTTAAATATTTTATTTAAATATAGCATCGTTAGTCGGATTTTATTCAAAAATGCTAATTTTTGCAAATAGTCGAATTAGGACTCGAGACCACTTCCATTGAGTTCAAAATAGCATTTGCGACATTTTTGAGTATAAACATTGATAAGCTTGGAGTCGACTAGAATTTCGACCTTTTCACTTAGGGCTTTGGGTTTGGGTTTCAGCCCATTAACCCCAACTTATCAACCCAACTCCACTCTACTTCTCTTCATTCATTCTAATATTTCCTAACACTTTAAGCTACAATAAAAATGGGGAAAGAGATTGGAAATTAAAATCCTAAGCCCTAGTTTCATTTGCAAATCCAAGTTTTAGCTCCAAATTTCCAAAGAGAAGCTTTGGTAAACAACACCTTCTTCTTCTCCATCACAATCTCCCCCCAATTTCAGAAATTTCCTATAACCTAATTTGTGGAAGTTATTGCTTATGATCTTATATTGGAGCTTTTAGATTTGGGATTCAAGAGTGGTTGATCTTTCCTTTGTTTTCAAGCTTCTCCTTCTTTTTTTCGGGTGTAAAGGTGAGATTTTTATCTCACATCTATGTCTTTATCTATCTTCATCGTTAGGTATGAATTCCTAACACTTATTTATGTTTGTTTGCTTTTGATTTGGATTGAATTGGTGAATATTTCAATTTTTAGTGTTTTGAGGTTAATTCTTTTGAAAATCAAGTTTTTGATGTTTGAACATGTTAATGAGGTGTTTCGGAGAGCCATACAAGGCTGGGTTGTCGCTAGGCGTAAATCCTTAGTCGTCGTTGCTCGCCCATTCGCTCCGTTTCGTGTTATGGGATTTGCCCCACAAGGGGGCTAGGCCGAACGTGCTTCAATAGCAGGTCCAGTCGACTGGACCAGAGGTCCTGTCGACTGGACCAGAAGATAAAATTTTGCTTAGAAGAAGGTTCAGTCAACTGGACCAGAAGAACCAGTGGGTGCAAATTTCGTATCCCTGTGTCAGTCGACTGACGCTCTGGTCCAGTCGACCGACCTGCTTGTATAGGCCCAATTTGCCTATTTTGTGTTGATTCCAATTTTAATCGGTGCGTGATTATCCGATTTGTTGTTATCATTTATTATCGACTTTGATGACTTCTATTTTGGAATTTTTGGTGATTGATTGTTTCTACGATTAATTTTTGTGATTTGACACTGTAAAATACAAAGGTTTATATACTAGTAGTAAATATCAAAACTCTTTCATTTAAAACGATCAACTCTATTTTCAATACAATGCTCGTTTATAAAACCGTTTTTCAATCTATTAGTATACACAAATCTTTACCTCATTCGTTTGAGAAATCTAATTAAACGGCTTAGTAAAACAAGTGGTATGAAACGCTTGCGTTTACTTCGTCGGTTAATTTTTGGACTTGTTCGATTGAAACTCTTGTGACAATTTTTGAGTGGAGATTTACAATTTGTTCGTAAATACTTAAGTTAAGCAAGTGGTTATGGGACATGGAGCTAAACTCATCTATTTACTAACTTAGTGTAATTGACACTTCTTGATGATCGATGATGATTATTTTTTGATTTAGACTAGCAATGTGCGATGTCTCTTTGTCTGTGGGGGAGACTAAACCCCGTTTCTGTGGAGCTTCGGCTCAAAATTAGTGGGGTAGCGACCCATGGTCTTTGGGCCGTTCATGGAGCCTCGGCTCAAAATTAATGGTTAGCAACCATGGAATAGCATTCCATTTTTTGATACACGTGTTGGTGAGTTTTCATGCTCCCGTTTTGTGATAGGCCTCCCCCTTTTTGTGATTTCTGGATTTCTATTGACGATTTCTAGAATTTGTGTTTCACCAATTTTCATTATTTCATTGATAAGTTTTATTAATATTTGTGCATTGGTGAATTTGTGTTTCACTAACTTTTATGATTGGCATTGATATATTTGTCAATATTTGTGGTTTGGTGAAAGTGTTAAAGAATATGACATTCTTTTTGGTTCTTTGAGATTTCTTGAGATATTGTATGATTTTAGTTGTTGTTAGATGTTTACTTGTCACGGTATGACATTATTGTTATCCTACATTTTTGTCATATCTCTTATTCTATCTCATTTTATCCAATATTTATAGCTAGACTGATCCGTTTATTATTTTCTTATTAAATAATACTCGGGCCAGACCTAGATGTTACAGGTGCTCCAGCTTGACTCCTTATCGGGGATCATCATCCGACTTTTGTCTAACTACATTAGATTTGTAGTTTTTGTTGTTATACATTTGAGATAGAGACTCCTTGATGTATACATATTCTTTTGTCTAGCAGTTGTATATATTCTTTTGAGATATTATGGATCTTGTTTGACCACTACTTTGATGTACACTTCTATATGTTATATTCATATATGTTTCCGCCTTTGAGATATGAACATTTATGACTGATTTATGTTATGTTTATTTCTATATTTGTTTCCGAAGATATTATAGCCACTGTATAGTAACTTTGAGTTTGTATTTGATATGTCGGATTTCCTCTTAAAAAGTAACGCATGTTATACCATCTGACATATCGGCGCTCGCACAAAGCAAATTACACGGATCATCGCTCCTCAACAGCCTTATTCTTCGTGCTAGTTGACGACATTACTCCATAGTGTCCTTAGCTAGCGTGAGTATAGAGGTGGGGCGTTACAAGTGATTTCCTCCAGAACTCAAAATCGAACCAAATCGATTTTCCTGGAACCCAACCTATTGACCTAAAATGCCCTCGCTCCGATGAACTTGACTGCGATCATCCATGCTACTTCTACCAGACCTCACCACTCACCCATGACTCGATTCCATCACCCCCAAACGAGACCGATGCATCAACGGTGACAAAATCGTCATGTTTTCTCCGTCGAACAAAACTGAATCTTAAACCTTAGATCGTCTACCTTCTGCCACCACGGTAGCTAATAAATTAAACTAGCATTTTTCCTAGGTTCCTCGATGTTCCAGCCATCATCACCAAGGATCACGACCCTCGAATCATAACAGTTCATTGGAATTTGATAAAAATTCAAATTCTGATCAACTCAGAATTACCTAAACTCAAAATTATCATTTTATTTCTAAATTTCATCATTTTTGATGACGATTCTAATCATATGATCAATTCATGAAATCCGATACTCGAATTCTTGACTTTGTTTTATTTTTACTGTAATTCATAGATTTTGGAATAATTACAAAATAAATCCTTTGAATCTATTTTTTTCAGAATGATGTTAACATATTGCAAACATTTTCCTTTTTGAAATCAAAGTCTAAATTCGATTGTACAGTGAGTAATTAAATTTATTTTGAAGCATTAGAGCCTGTATATTAATAGATTGATGTTATTTATGTTTATACTGACATGCACCCCACTTTTTTCTACATATATAAACACATGTAGGAAAATTAACACAATCATACAAGCAATATTTAACTCATCACTTCAAGTATAATTCCAAACATCAAGAGATTAAAACACGGTCAAGTGATTTGCTCACCAATTTCCTGAAAGAACAGAGGCCAGACATTTTTGTTTTCCTAGAACCTGATGCTTTTAAACTGAAATTTAAAGTTGTATTTGATCTTGAGACTAGAATGTCAGATGCTTTGATCCTGGAAACTTGGTTTTGAACATTTGATCGGTAGCTTTAAAACTGAGTTGAATTTGTATGAATATATCAGGTTTGATATGATCTGTAACTTGTTGTTATTTTGATCTATGCTTTGTGTTTGCCTGATCCGGAACAACACTTGAATTTACAGCATGCTTGATATTTGAATTTGAACCTGACTTTGTTTACTTGAACTACGATGAAACTGAAGCTTGATGACGTTAAATCAATTGCTTCAGGTTTAGATGCTTCATGATCTAGTTTTTTATTCAAGTTTTCCTTTGAATTCCAGGTTTTTATTTCTCTTTTACAGGTTTTTGAATTTTGTTTTCAGACTTGATTTGATTTCTGGTTTTGATTTCTTAGCAAATGAAGATGAAATATCTTAAGCCTTGTTTCTTTTTAAGTCATATGTTTACATTTCCTAATTCTGAAACAAACTTATTTGTCACTTGTTACATTACTTGTAAATTAAATGAACACTTGTTCATTACTTATCTTCTCTTATCTACATTTGTAATTATAGATTACACTTTTTAAAAATATTTAATATTATGTTTAAGCCCTTTAGTTTAATTTATTTATAACTTTGCTTTAAACCTTATTTTATTTTATTTTTATTTACATAGATTTAAGTTTTTATCAATTATGTTTATATTTGTACATTTTCCATTATTTCTTTTTATACAAACTTTTAAAGAAATGATTTAAAAATGTAATTATACACAAATTACAAATTATAAATACATATTTATTAGTTCTTTAAAATATAAAGATTTTTAACTTCAATTTACAAAATATTTACTTTTGAATTCCAAATCAATATATATACATATACCTATATATACATTATAATATTAGAAAGCAAATTAATTTTAAAATATGGAGTTTTCAAATCCAATTTATTTTTCAAATATATTTATTTTGAATCTCAAATCAAAATTCTGTTTAAAATCAATTTATACACATATATTTAAATAACAAACAAATATCTTATTTTATTTGGAAATTTTATATAAATTCACCAATAAAATCCAAAAAATTATATAAATTATCAATTTAAATTTTACTCAAAAAATCGGGATCGTTGCAGATTCCCACCTTAAGTAAATTTCGTTCTCGAAATTTGAAAGCAAGGAGACCACAAAGAATAAATGAACATACAGATATAGCTTTCTAGATCAAACTGAATATTTATTCTGCATTTGGCTTACCAAATCAAAATATCAACAATAGATACGAGATCAACTCTATTCAATGTTCCACAAGATACTAGGGCCATCTGATCTACGAAATAGGCAGGGGCATTGATTAGTCCGAAGGATAACTAGCCACTCGTAGAATAAATCTCGACCCCAGAGAATAGATTGATGGATTCAATCTTCCACAAGTCTCAAACACTAGATATGGATTCCAAACTCAGGTCCGAATACCCTAAAGTTTACACCCGCTTGTCTTTCTTCGGACTTTGATCAATCCAAGAAATCACAACAAAAACTTCAAACTTTGGTTTTAATCGAAATCGTTTTATCGATACAAATCATCATATTTTATCAACCAATTTATTTCAATTTTGAAGTTTCAAATTTATTAAAGTTGAAATAGAAAGCCGAGGGAAACAGATGATTAGAATACAAAATAGGAACTTATCTACAAGATTCGTAGGACCATCACCACACCAAAGCTTCTTCTTTGAGCTGCCATGAAGCCATCAAGGAATTGAAATCGGATGATGATTAATAGAGATTGATAGAGAAAAGATTGTTTCCTTGTTGTTACAGGGCATTGACCATTTATAGTGGTATTTCCCTATCCCTTATCTCCTCCTTTTCTTGCACTCATACTCACTATCAGTGGATAATGAGAGAATTTACTAAGGCATACAATGGATATTTTAGGGATATACTCATTCTAGGGTATTTTAATCCCTATCTCCAATGAGTCACCTAATGTGTTATACTCCAAAAGCTAAAGTTCAGCCTTTAGCACTGATACCAAATGTAACAAACCGAATTTTCGTGTTCGAAAATCGACATCCATACTTCACCCGTAGTCGAATGCCGTAGATTCAAACGTTCAATCCGATTCGCCGGAGCTTATAACACATTAATTATACAACACAGCGGAAGAAAACAATGAATAACATTGATACTATTTCATGAATACAACATCTCTATACAACAATACTTGAATACTAATATCAAAGCAATACAAATACACCACAACGCAAAGCGAGAACCCCCTATCACGTTGTATTAAGCAAGGTCGGTCATGGGACTGATATGAGCAAGCGAAAATAGTTTTTTCTTTTAAAACAAACAACAAAAGATTTTAAAGTTGAAATCCGCAATGCTTTTTGGAAATTAAAACTACCATAAGGCCTCCCGCCACACACACACAATGCAAGCACACAATTGGAGGCGATTTCTCCTTATGATAGTCAAAAATGCTTGATATGCAAAAATCATTTGATATTATTATTAGTGCATAGTGGAAAACATTTGCGAGTATAATATTAATCTTAGCCAGCATAGACATTTCGAAATATGCCTACTATAGCTACCATCTAAACTGTGAGGCGCCACCAGAAGTAGATGGCAGGTTATACAACTAAAACCATACAAGGTGCGTATTGGATGATTGGATTTCCAACAATGGTTAGGCTAAGGAACTTCCTTATCGAATGGAACCCCTCTGGAGGGATGCCCCCAAGAACCAAAACAATTCCTACCAACACAAGGCCGGTTACCCCCGCCTAGAAGTAACACCTACAAGTAAGCCATCCCCGGTCATTACCGACCTTTATCCCGGGATTCACCAACAAATAGCAACAACCACACAGTTAAATATCTGGGCTCCATACCATGATATCACTTTTATCCAGAAGGAAATGGATACACCCTAGCGGCCGCGACCCCTAAAAACCTTGCCGCGACATTCCTATTTCGACCATTCCAGGGTTGAAGGGCTCGACGAAGTCTCGTCCACAAAGCTATGAATTTCGCCAAAGCCATGCTTCGATCAATAAATGATCAGCAGCACTCATATGCCACATTATCAAATTGGGAATGTATCACTAGTAACCATCAGCTACACAACCTCTAAGCTCGTACGTCTCAGAGAAGGGTGTTAAGCTAAGCGAATAAATTCTCTGCCTCCAAACAGAAATTTATTTGGTAGAAACCAGATTTACATCTCAAAGTGTAATGTCAGACACACATTCATACAAGTCTATTACATGTTCGAACAGAACCGAATGCACTTCACAAAGAAGCCCTTGCAAACCCGGATAATCCCTACGCACATCCGGACTCCCCACCACAAAGGATGATCAAATCTCTATACCAGGGATCCGCCGGTGCAGAGACATTCGACGAGTTATCCTTTCTCTTTCAAAAATATCTGATCTTCACCATCGGTCTTCAAATGCTATCCATATCATCGTATCATCATTCAGAATGGGTTACATGACACAAAGTCCTCTCTCGGCTAAACCGAATAATGAGTGCAACATTTTTAAATCATATGGATATCGGGATCTCAGTTAAGTCACAACTTGAAGAACCTTTCTTCAAATGGTTTAAACAAATTATCATTTTCAAAACTTTAAACAAAAATATTTACTTCACAAAGTTCACCAATTTTCCACAAAGATTCATTCACAACTTTCATAACAATTTTCTTTTCAAATTTGATTAACTCATCCAATCATTAAATCAAAAACTCAATTCATAGCTTTCAAAAACCATTTCCAAAGATTCATAGCTTTCAAAACCATTTCCAAAGATTCATAGATTTCAAAAACAATTCCATTTCAAATCTTTTATACAAAAGATACACCTTTTAGATCCTCTTCAATTTCAAAACAAAGTTCAACAATCTTTGACAAAGATTCATTCATTGCTTTCAAACTATTTTCATTTCAAACTTGTAATCCTTTCAATACAAATTGGAAATCCTTTCTTTATATGAAATCTATTATTATTTGAAAAACAAAGGTTTTCATTTCGAAAAAATCCGACCTTCAAGTCTAAAACTTGGGTTAAATTCAAATTTTCAAAATAATATTTTTAAAATGGTTTAAAACCGATATAAACACATTTATAACTTGCATAACCTTTTTAAACCATAATTCCAAATATGGAATTCAATTCAAATCTTGGATTCAAATTCAAATCAAATTATTTAAATTTCAAAACTTTATCAAGTTATTCAAAATAACTTTTATCTTTAAAACTCCATTTCAAAAGCTTTTCATATTTAACCCAATTCCATTTCCAAAACTATTTTGGATTCAATATTCAATCTTTAAACCCATTTTAAAAATCTATGACTTAACCAATTTCCTCGTGCAATCCATATTTGTGTGTGTATGGTGTAAACCAGGGGTTTTACACAATAGTGCAACAACATCAATCATCACAGATTCAAACACATCAATATCGATAAGCGGTTTAATCCAATAACGCTTATCTCCATTCACAGATTCATAGATAAAAAATATAAATTTATCACAGATAAATAAATTACATTCATCACAGATCACACCAAAACAATTCATAGCACAAAGCATAACATATCAAGGATATCAAACGGTTCAACAATCAATAGAATTCAAACATCCATAAGTAAATTAATTAATCATCTGATTAATTTAAATCATATTACTTACTTATAAATAAATTACTAATCTTCGTTAATTAACATTGATTACAAATCATTTTAATTAATTACCCTTTAATAATAAATTAAGTAACCTTAAATTATCATCCTTAATTAATAATTAAATTAATATTTAATCATTAAATAATTAACCTTTAATTATTCTTTAATTAATTAATTACATTAATTAATTAACTCTTAATTAATTACCTTTTAATTAATTATCCTTAATTAACTAATTACAATAAGTGATTGTCCCTAATTACTTTAATTAATTAAATCACAAATTAATTACATTAAGTAATTATTATTTAATTAATTAATTACATTAATTAATTAACTCTTAATTAATTACCTTTTAATTAATTATCCTTAATTAGTTAATTACAATAAGTGATTATCCCTAATTACTTTAATGAATTAAATCACAAATTAATTGCATTAAGTAATCATTCTTTAATCACTTGATTAATCATTAATTAATTACTTTTAATTAATTAATTATCTTTAAGTAATTAATTACCTTAATTAATTATTCTTTAATTAATTGACCTTTAAATACTTGGTTAATTAATCTTCAAATCATAAATTATTCATCCTTAATTACTTTTATTAAGTAATTATCTTTAAGTAATTAATTACCCTTAATTAATTACCATAAATTAATTAATTAGACATTAATTTTTTTAATTATATTTTAATTAATCTTATTGAATAATTACTCTTTAATTACTTCATTAATTTAATTGATCTTTAGTCATCAAAACCTTAATTAAAGTCAAGATAAACCATTTTAGTTACTTAATTATCATTAACATATGATTTAAACTAGATTTAACTTAAAGATTTAAGTTACCAAATTTAAGTTAAACAAAACATTTATTTAAGAAAATATTTAAACTATATTTCTTTTAAAAATTTAAAGCTTGCTTTTTTGAACTAGAAAACTGTTTAAAACATTTGCTTCGGGGACAACCCGACTCCATCCCGTGTCATGCCTCGAGACACTCATAATTCTTTATGACTTCGAGAAAATTCAACAGCCACTTCGAGTTCGAACCCGAGAATAACCCATCTTCCCTAAAAATCACAACCCAGACACTAAGATATTCGCATGCACGTGCACACGCAACCGGGTCGATTTCGACCATTACCACGAACTCCAACAAGTTGCCGGCGAGCCCCTCAAGCCTCACGAGCACCCAAATCGGCAATTTCCTCTAGAACTCAAAATCGAACCAAATCAATTTTCCTGGGACCCAACCTATCAACCTAAAATGCCCACGCTCCGACGAACTTGACTGCGATCATCCATGCTACTTCTACCAAAGCCTCACCACTCACCCATGACTCGATTCCATCACCCCCAAACGAGACCGATGCATCAATGGAGACGAAATCGTCCTATTTACTCCATCTAACAAAACTGAAGCTTAAACCCTAGATCTTCTCCGTTCTGCCACCATGATAGCCAATAAATTAAACTAGCATTTTTCCTAGGTTCCCCGATGTTCCAGCCATCATCACCAAAGATCACGACCCTCGAATCGTCGGAATTTGATAAAAATTCCAATTCAGATCAACTCAGTATTACTCACGGGATTCTAAACTAAAAATTATCATTTTATTTCTAAATTTCATCATTTTTGATGATGATTCTAATCATATGATCAATTCATGAAAATCTGATAATCGAATTCTTGACTTTGTTTTATTTTTACTATAATTCATAGTTTTGGAATAATTACTCAATAAATCCTTTGAATCCATTTTTTTTAAAATGATGTTAACATACTGCAAACATTTTCCTTTTTGAAATCAAAGTCTAAATTCGATTGTACAATGAGTAATTAAATTTATTTTGATGGGTTAGAGTCTGTATATTAACAGAGTGATATTATTTATGTTTATACAGACATGCACCCCACTTTTTTCTACATATATAAACACATGTAGGCAAATTAACACAATCATACAAGCAATATTTAACTCATCACTTCAAGTATAATTCCAAACATCAAGAGATTAAAACAGGGTCAAGTGGTTTGCTCACCAATTTCTTGAAAGAACATAGGCCAGACATTTTTGTTTTCCTGGAACCTCATGCGTTTAAACTGAAATTTAAAGTTCTATTTGATTTTGAGACTGGAATGTTAGATGCTTTGATCCTAGAAACTTGGTTTTGAACTTTTGATCGGTAGCTTCGAAAATGTTGAATTTTTTTGAATGTATCAGGTATGAGATGATCTATAACTTGTTATTTTGATATATGCTTTGAGTTTGCCTGATCTGGAACAACACTTGAATTTACAGCATGCTTCAGATTTGAATTTGAACCTGACTTTGTTTACTTGAACTGTGATGAAATTGAAGCTTGATGACGTTAAATTAATTGCTTTAGGTTGAGATGCTTCTTGATCTAGTTTTTGATTCAACTTTTCTTTTGAATTCCAGGTTTTTATTTCTCTTTTACAAGTTTTTGAATTTAGTTTTTAGGCTTGATTTGTTTTCTGGTTTTAATTTCTTAGCAAATGAAGATGAGATATCTTAAGCCTTGTTTCTTTTTAAGTTATATGTTTACATTTCCTAATTCTAAAACTAACTTATTTTCCACTTGTTAAATTACTTGTAAATTAAACGAACACTTGTTCATTACTTATCTTCTCTTACCTACATTTGTAATTATAGATTACACTTGTTAAAAATATTTAATATTATATTTAAGCCCTTTAGTTTAATTTATTTAAAAATTGTTTTAAACCTTATTTTATTTTTATTTACATAGATTTAAATTTTTACCAATTATGTTTATATTTGTATATTTTCCATTATTTATTTTTATACAACTTTTTAAAGAAATGATTTAAAAATGTAATTATACACAAATTACAAATTATAAATACATATATATTAGTTCTTTAAAATATAAAGATTTTTAACTTAAATTTATAAAATATTTACTTTCGAATTCCAAATCAATATATATACATAAACCTATATATACATTATAATATTAGAAAGCAAATTAATTTTAAAACATGGAGTTTTCAAATCTAATTTATTTTTCAAATATATTTATTTTGAATCTCAAATCAAAATTGTATTTAAAATCAATTTATAACATATATTTAAATAATAAACAAATATCTTATTTTATTTGGAAATTTTAAATAAATTCACCAATTAAATCCAAAAATTTATATAAATTATCAGTTTAAATTTAACTCAAAAAATGGGATCGTTACATATATACATGATTTATTAAGTCTCTTTTCACTTTAATTCTTTTCGGACGATTTCGAAATCTCTTTCTTTTGACTTAGAATAATTCTAAGTAATTTATTCTTTTATTTTGGATAATATCTTAAATTTCTTCAATTAATTCTCGATCCAAATTCCTTCACTTTTAGGCAGTTTAAAAACAATGTTATTTAAGACATCGTTTACTATAAACCCTAAAATCAATCTTTGCAAACATTTTTTAGTAAATAGGATCATAGAAATCATTTATTTTGGAAATTGCTTAAATTTTGGATAATACCAATCTTCTTTTATTTCAGAAACTTAATACAGATTTTTTCGAGCATCCGGACTTTCCTTTCAGTCTGTTCCATCCCTCGCCTAAAAGAAGAAAACATAGGGCATGTAAGTTCAGGGCACTGGTTGCTCCATCCCTAACCTTAGTTAAACACCTTGTTTTATCTTTCCAAATCTCATAGGCGGGACAAATATACTAGTCGTTTCCGCATACTCAGTTATCAACTTTATTTTGGAATTGATTATAAAGATTCCAAATTATCTTTTAAATGCTTAATTTTTCTTTTAAAATATTCACGATTGATTCCAGGAAAACTCATTACGTTTAAATTCATATTCAAAACGTTATAGAATTCGCAGCATATAAGTGCTACGGAAAGTGCTATATAAGTTTATTTGAGTTAGATAACTTTTTAATACTTGAAAATTCATATTTTTCATTTCAAGTATATTTTAAACAATTAAAATAGGTTTATCAAATTTATTTCAAATCTTTCCATAATTAATAACGTTCATTTAAACGGATTTTCTATTATGGTCACTTAACTATATTAGCGCGATTTTTCTAGAAAATCGATTTGGACTTAATTCAAAGTATACTCAACAAAATTTTGATTTTCTTTCTTTGTTTAGAAGATATGGATATAATAGTTTGGAATTTTTTTATCTCAAAGAATTCCGAGCTATAGTCCACTTTACACATTCATTTGAACTTTTTGACGCGAAATCGAGAACCACTATTGTGCGACAGGCCTAGTTTTAACTTACTTTTCAATATTTGAAATAATATATTAAAATTGGATTTTAACACTTGTAAAATCATTACAAATCTCAATATTTTCACCTTTTAAAGCTTCTAAAATGAATTTTCACTATTACCATATTATAATATTATTTTATTCCTATTATTTTAATATTAAATTTTAATATTTCAATTTAAATTCAATTTCAATTCTATCTTCAAATTAAACTCAATTAAAACTTAGATTTCAAATCTAATTTCAATTTAAACTTCAGTTCAACCTTAATTTCACTTTCAATTTTCAAAATCGATTTCAATTTCACAATTCATTTTAATTATAATTTCATTTTAACCATCAATTTTAATCCCATTTCACTTCAAATTTCAAATTCTCTTTTATTTTTACTTTAATTTCAATTCTAATTGAAAAAAGACTTATTTTTCCAAGGTATATCATATCACCAAAATTGGGTCTTTCTTAACAAAGAGATCACTGAACCAAAATGAACATAACCAATGTCCATATTTACCACTAACATATCATACATTCAACCAATCACATAACAAATAATTCAGATCCAACATTCACTATTAATACTATAAGGGATATATTATCACAATTCAATTATCCAACCAAACTATCTAATCATCCATGTTAACAATCAATTGATATAAACATTCACATGTTATAAAGGTATAAATGTGATTGTTTTAACATAACCAAAAGATAATTTCAAAAGCGATGAGGATTTCTCACTTTCATTTCCACTCCGTCAAACTTTTACGTGAGATACGCGTCTCTCGTGTTATTTCCAAACGTCTCGGATTTACCGCTTTTTTCTTTCCTTTTTCTTTTCTTTCTTTTTTTTTGTTTTGGAGGTGCATGAGCTATAGGGAAGGGTACAGCTTAGGGTAGTGGTGTGTAAAGGCTTGGGTAGGTGGGGTGTGTGGGTTATTGGGCTTGGGTTTGGTGGGTAGGGCTCGGGCGTGGGGTATTTGAAGGGGTAGGTGGGTTTGAGGGCTCGGGTAGGTGTGTATGTGGGTTGCATGAGTTATGGGGAGGGGGTAGAGGCGTGTAGGCTTGGATAGAGAGGTTTAGGTGGATGGTATGGCCAAGTAGAGGTGAGTAAAACTTGGTTTTGGTGATGTAGAGGTGTTGTGATGTTTGGTGATGGTGGTGGAAGGAAATGAAGAAGTAGAGAAGGAGTTTAGGAATTTTGTAGAATGAAAGTGAAGTGAAAAATGAAGGGATTTGATGTTGTATTTATAAGTAGAGATTTTAGTGGTAAATGACATAAATAGCCTTGTTTACTTTTGGACTTTGATTAGCCTTGATTTGAGTTGCATTTAATGCGTGGAATGATGGTTATAGAAGAGTATGTTAAGAGATAAAAAGGTGTCACTTTCTTATGGTTTGTAATTATTTAAACATATAAATTTGTTCATTTTTTATGTATATGTATAGCATCTCATTAATGAGATAAGATTTAAGTAATGATGTTGTTTTAAAAAGATTTAAAATAAAATAGAATTAGTCAAATCGTACTTTTTACTTTTTTATATATTTATTTTAAACTTTCCTAATATAAATATTTTGTCTTATATGCTAAATGTAAAGTGTTTAAAAGTTGTAAAGTTGTATTTATGTTAGAAAATGTATCAAGTTTCAACAACTTGACGACAACTTGTTTTGGTTGAAAACGGTGTTTTTGTCGACAAATTTTACAGTCAAAATTCGACGTTTTTGTTAAGCTATATATTGAAGTAAACTAAACTTTAAAATGAACTTTTTACTTCTTTAAATAAATAAAAACATATCTTTTTATATATTAAAATCATATTTAAATAATATCTAAATCTCTAATTTTACAGTGTATGTAAAACTGACAAAATGCGATAAAATTTGGTTATTTTTGTAAAACGATTATTAACATATTTTTAAATATATTAGTATAATTTTGTTATCTTTATTAGATGTTTTAAATAAGATTAACTTATCAAATAAATATTTAAACCTATTTATTTAAGCGTTTATTTATTTTTAACAAAACATAACTTTTGCCGATTTGTTCTAAAATTCAAGTTTATACTTTTAGTTATTAATTATAAGAATATATAATTTCTCTATTATTATTTATTATGTATAGCTTATTTATTTAAGTTTTAAATTCTTTTCAATTTAAAAATAAGCAAAATCCCTCATTTTCGAAGTAGCGAAATTATGGGTCCTTACATTCTCACCTACTTAAAAGCATTTCGTCCTCGAAATGAAAGTTAGATAAAAGAATCTATCTCATACTCATATCCTCAAACATTTTGATTTATCAGAAAAAGAAGAAGGTCGATATCATAACATTACTGAAACAAATCATGTCAAACATACATACAAAGATTCCCCACACTAACCTGAGTACTTATCGCGTACTTAAGGTTATACATACATCAAGTTAGACTTCTATTCTACACTTCCAAGTGCATACTGCACATTTAAGATAATGTACACAACAACCAAAAAATATTATACATCAAAAAAAACATACTAATACTATATCAACATAAATGAATAAATCCACATAACCCATCCCCTGACCTGGGCATGTACTACACCTGATGAGACGACCCGACTTTCTCACCATAGAAAATCTCATCATCTTGAAGAAAGAAAGGGATAGAAAAGAGAAAAGAAAGATGAGAAAGAAGAAACAACATCAGAATCTAAACAGCGGAACGAATAAATTATATTAATAACATAATATTACATAGTTTACAACCATTATCAGAGTTACACAGATTACACATCACATACTAGACACTTATAAACACCCGTCTAGTTATACAACTCAATACAATACAACAAAACTACTCAGAGAAACCAACACAGCGGAATACTACATATCTACACGTAGAAGCCTCCTACTCCATTGCTCCTCCACAATTCGTCAAAGCTAACCTGAATCCCTTGGCTACTCATAAAAATTTGAGTACCCAAGAGTTTAAGAAAATAGAAGATAAACTCCAGCTGAGACATGGGTCTGGTGTGAGTAATGGGTTAAGGTTGCTTAACTTTAAAAAACTTTTGAAAAGAAAGGTATCACGTAAGACTTCCCACACATAAACATGGAAAAGTTTTATCTTACGCTAACCAAAACATTTCATAGGAAATCCAGTGATATTATAATAGTGTCTAGGGTTTTCAAGTAAAATACAGAAATAGCTGGAATGCTTACATATCACGTTCCAACGTAGTTGGACACAACTAATACGTATGGAACTTATTGGAGTTTGGATTCCATACAACGGTAGGGCTACCGGAGTACCGCCCATCACAATACGTGGCCTAGATCAACGTACAGAGGATCACTCCCAATCCCCTGCAACACAAGGCCGGAACCATCTCTTACTGAACAGTCCCGAACAAGACAACCCCGATAGTTGGAGCTCACAACCGTCCACACAGCCGAATAAAAAGGGACCTCTAGACAGAGGAAAATCTCATCCTACTTGGGCATGACCCACTTAGCCTTGCTGCACCTCCCCTGTTTTAGCCATTCTCGGTTAATGAGGCTTGAGGCTACGATTACCTTTAATTAGAACACATCACTTAGAATGCTCATCGTCCACCTGACGATGTTTCTGAAAACATTCAATCCGTACAAGTTCGTTCCGGGTTCGAACGAAGGCATTATCTCGTTACACTCAATTTGGAATCACCCTCAGAGTTAACGACGATAACCCTTGCACTCTGAATCTTCATCTTCACTTTAGATTCACGACCTATCGTTAATTTGGATCGATGTAGTTTCGGATATCCAAATATGGAAACCCGATCACGGCCTCATCGAAATCCAAAACGTGTCTTTTAAGGCCAAGTTGTTTTAAGGTTTAAAATAATTCAATTCAGTATCTATATACACGCAGATGGATAACTCACAAATCACAATAGATAATCAACATTATCATCATAAACAGATAATCCATATTATCATTATAAAAAGATAATCCAAACTATAATCAAAATAGATAATCCATATTATCATTACAATGCAACCAAAGCATTCATACCACATAGCATTACTTATCTCATTTCTGATATCACAAAGCATTCAAGGCAATCAATATCACCCATTCATACATAAGCAATGATTTACTTCATCAAACTATTATTAATCTAAAATAAATTATATTAATTACCTCCATCTCTAATTAATTTAAAGTGAATTAAATTAATTACTTCAACTTTAATTAATTTAAAATGAATTAAATTAATTACTCCATCATTATAAATCTGGCTTATCTAACCATTTAATTAATTACAAGTCAATTAATTAAGCATTCAAATTAATCACCTTAATTAATCACCCTTGATTAATTATCCTTTAATTACATGCAAGTAATTATCCTTTAATTATTTCACAAATTAATTATTCTTAACCGAAAACAGTAATTAACCTTTAATTACTTCAATTAATTAATTAACTATAATTAGTTACATTAATCCTTACTTCATTACATTAATTAATTACCTTTATAACTTATCATTGATTAATTAACCTTAATTAATTAATCCTTAGTTACATCATTAATTATATAAATTAATGATCCATAATTATATTTAAATTAATTACTTTATTTAAATTAATTACAATAAGTAATTAATGTTAATTAAACCACAATGATTAATCCCTCTTGATTAACCACATTCAGTAATTAACTAACTTTAATTACTTCATTAAATAAATTGATTATTCCTTAATTAATTTCTTAATTAATCCTTTGATTAATTACAAAGTAATTATACTCAAATTACTTCCATTCTTGAAACATCTTCGATTAATTACATTCAATAATTACCCTTAATTACTTTACTAAGTAATTTCCAATCCATTAATTACATTAAGTAATTATCATCAATCATTCAGTGTTTAAAATTAATTAAACTTAATTAATTAATTCAAACTAATCCCATTAAACTCAATTAATTACATTAAGTAATTAATTCCTTAATTACTTCCATTAAGTGATTACACTTAAACAATTCACAATCGATTATCATTAAATTAATTAATCTAATTAATTATTAAAATTAATCACAATAATTAATTATTAAATAATCCTATTTAATGACCTTCATTGACCATTCTTTAATTACTTCCATTAGGTAATTAGCCTAGATTAACCATTGTAAATTACAAATTAATTTATCTTCAATTATCCATTAATTAATCTCTAATTATTTAATTAATTAAGTGTTAACTGTAACTTAATTAATCTTTATTAATTAATTAACCTTGATTATAACTTAATTGCTTAATTAAGAAATCTTTAATCATTAATTAATAATCGTTAATTATTTAATTAATGATCTTTAATTACAAATTGATTAACCCTTAATCAATTATTTATTAATCCCTAATCATTAATTAATCAAATTAACTAATTATTCCTTAATTAACTCATTAAGTTAATTAGTTATAAAACATTAATCTTAATTAAATTTTAAAATAAAAACATTCTTAATTATGACTAATGTGTCATTAACAAAACATTTGAAATCAATTTACTTTAAACTTTTCTTTCAAATTTCGTTTTAAATTAAAGATTTAAAAATGAATACAAATTGACTTTAAAACAAAGCTTAAAGACAATTCAAAAATCTTTAATTCACATGTTAAAGAAATATTCATTTTATAAATAAGTTTAAAAGAAATTAAAAACCCAATTTATGTTTAAATTCAAACCATAGTTAAAAATACACTTTTGTTTAAAAAATTTCAAATTTTGACAACTTCTTTTTATTACAAAAATTGGAATGCATATTAAATTTTGATTCCAGATAAATCTTTAGATTTAAAATCCCATCTACAATTTAAAACTTCATTTTTAAATTACAAACTACTTAACCCTTTTTAAAATAGTTAAATCAATTCGAATTTAAAAACTTTACCTTATTTGAAAACTGAGATTTTAAACTTAAACTCCAGATTGAAGAACAAGATTTAAAACTTATTTTAAAACTTACTTTTCATTTTAAACTCAGCTTCTAAATTTTATTTTAAAATTTAGAAAAAAAACTGAGCAACAGGTTTCTGTTAAAACCTGTTATGATAAATTAACCCGAGCCACACCCTTTTAACTTCGAGTCTAAAACCATACTTTCCCGAGCAAAACAATAGGCTACTTCGAGTCAATTACGTCATCAACTCGAAACACCCAAAATCCATCTTCACCAAACAAAACACTTCACCGTGCACATGCACGGTGGCTCCGGCCACCATTTATCATCGGCGATGATCGCTACACATCAGAAATCGATCCAGCAACCCACCACGATCATCAATTCGTGCTTCAACCCTCGAATTTGAGTTCGTGAACTTTAAACCCTAACATGGAAATGCAAAACCTTCACCATCTCAAAACCTGTCAACAGTTCGTTCTCGCTACTCTGACCATCTGAAGGTCAGCAACTTCGGCCATGACTTCAACTACGACCCAACTACCATTCCTCAAAAACTCGCTGCACTCGAATAATCGAAAAACCCGCTGTTGATCGAACTACCAAACCCAGTTAAACTAGGGTTCCAGAAGAAATCTCTCTGCTGCAACCTCCATGTTGAAATCCATCACCATCAAATATTTTTCCTAGCTTCTCAGATCACCCCTCCATCATCATGTAGAAACCCATCCCCTGCAAATACAAAGATCACCAGGAAACCTCAAAAGTACATTTACAGTTTATCTTTAAACTGCACCTTCACCCTCAACCTAAAACTATAATTCTTGATTTAAAAATCATATTTTTGTTGATGCTTTTGATTTATAATACTGAATTCATAATTTACACAGTTTGAATTTTTGATTTATATCAACATACACTGATGTTTCAATATTTCCAGAGGCAACATGCCTTTATTTTGTCTAATTTAGATTTTTAAACATTAAACTAGGATAAATCAAGCAACATTTGTTTGATAATTAGATTCTATCAAGCACTAGATCATGGGGTATGGATTTTAAAATAAAAACCGAGTCTGGAAAATAATACAGAGCATCATATGTATATACAGTATGCATACAAATATTATTCATATCAGATTTTTGCCTATACAAATGCAATACTTATTTATATCCAACCATACTAACATGCAACCTAAGTTACTCACTGATTTTGTTTGAAGATGCAGAACAGAGCTTCCCAGATTTTGAAAAAGCTTTTGAATTTGCTGAAGACAGTTTTTGAAAACTTTGAAACTGCATTGCCCTTAAAACTTGAGTGCTTTGAAAATGCAGGTTTGCATGCAGAACCAATTTTCCAGATTTAAGAAAAATGCAGATTTGCTTTTTGTTTGAAAATGGCAGGTGCATGGTTTTGAAAATGCAGGCTACAGATTTGATATTGCAGGTTTGTTTGCAGAACCAATTTTCCATATTACAGAAGAAGAAAAAAACAAATGATGCAGGCTTTTGAAGATGATTACTGACTTTTGATATGAGGGGTTTGTAAACTGATTTTTGTATTGAACATGATTTTCTGGATTTTTGGTTTGAAGAGTTGTTTCAAGGTTGTTTTAGATTTGATAATGAGGAGTTTTGATTTGCATAAGAACAAGTTTTAGATTTACAGGAAAGTGATTTTCAGGAATTTTGAGAAATGAACAAGTTGAAGTTTCTTTGATTAGGAAATGAGAAAAAGAAACAAGAGTGAAAAATGTATTCTTATATAGGCTAATTTTCTGATTTTATTAAATTTTAGAAAATGAAAACAAAATGTGAAACTTGTAAATTATTTCAACATTTGTCAATTTAGGATGTTTATCTTTTAACATTTATTATAAGAGGCTTAAGAAAACAACACATGTCCTTTTAAAAGTAATTTGTATTTTAATTTAAATGTTGATATATATATATATATATATATGTATGTTATGCCAAATAAATTAGTTAACTAGTATTTTATATGTATATAAAAAAAATTTAAAAAAAAAACAAATTATACTTATAAATAAAAGCTTATGCATATAAAAAAATCAAAACAATTAAAAAACTATACTTTGGATTCTAAAAATTTATATTCAAATTCAAATCAAATTCAAAAATCTAATATTTAAAAAAATAAAGTTATAAATACAAATTAAATTTGAAATAACAAATGCTATTTTTATTAAGAATCCAATTGTAAAACAATACATTATTAATATTGTTTTTTTTAAAAACACATTATCTAATTAAAGTAATTATAAAAGAAATTATTTCTCCTTTATTAATAAATTACTTATTTTATTAAGCTATATTTTAAAAAGAAAAGAAAACAAATCTTTTTGTTAATTCATTTAAATTTAAAACTCAAGCCAAAATCATTTTAAACATTTAAACATCTTTCTTAACAAATTAAAATCATATACTTATTTATTTAAATAGTTTTGAAAAACTTAATATTAAATTAAATCAAAATTTTCAAATTATTAAATATATATATTAGAATTTTAAATCAAGATTCATTAATTAAATTTTAAACCAAGATTATTTATTTATTAACTTTGAAAATTTTTATATTAAATAAATTTTTTTTTCCAAATTACTAAAAATATTAGAATTAGAAAATATGCTTTATTTATTAAAATTAAAACAAAGCTAATCTATTTACATATAAACCATATATTTATATTATAAATAGAAACCAATTTATTAGCTCTAAAAGATAAAATCTACAAATTTAATATTTATTAAAGGAAAATTATTAAATCAATTTGAATTATTATTAACAAAATTATCAATATCAATTTAGTTTTTAATACAGATTATTAAATTGATATTGTCAAAAATTCCGGGATGTCACACCGAAGGTGTATGTGTGTGTGTGTGTGTATATATATATATATAGACACACACATATCAAAACATAAGTCCAACCACTATATCTTAGTGCCTACTATTTAAGATAACTATCCGACTACTATGTAGGCAGACCCAAAACATCATAACACATGTGATATTTGATTCGATCTACTATTCGAATCCACAATTTTACTTCCGAACTAGTAGCGATCCTCCGATTTTCTGGTGCGGACTTTGATCGGACTTTCTAATCACTAACCCTTGCTTTCCTTGCATTGCTTTCAACTATGATAGAAAATTCAAGCACATAACCATAACTCTCATCAATGCTCACTGTTAAGAATCGAGTGATAAATCCTTTTTCGGATTGGTGTAAACACCTCAAAGTTCTGTACTCAAATCTTAAATCAAAATTTATATACTGAAATGATCAATGTTTAACTTATGTACTTATTCACATTCATTTTTGCCTAATACGTTTTTTCAGAATTCCTATTAATCCAAGTTTATTTCACAACCATTCACTTTTTACTAAATCCATTATTACTTAAGCTTACAAATATGACTTAAACTTGTATGACATACCTTTACTTCCTAAGAGTATATATACATATCCCCAAACTTCAAACCGTTATAACTTCAATTAGGGTGTTTAACTAATATGGAATCCTACTATTATCTCAAATTAATAAGTTATAAAACTTAATCCTTAGTTTTATTTATCTAAGGCCTTAATTAAGCTAATATTATTTATCATATCCATGTATTAATAAGATAACTTTACTAAGTGTACATCTTTTTCATACTAATTCTATGATTATCTACTTAACTTATTTACCTATCCCTTTTTTTAAATAAAATTTCTTAACCTTAAATCCATCAAATACCTTATAGTCAAATTGTGAAACTTAATTCACATGGTATTTGTTATTTAAACATTTTCATCCAACAATCAACCTACTAACCCTATCATTCAAAACTATCCACTTCTAATCTTACTTCATTCTAAATTACAAATGTTACCCTAATTGTATCACTAATTCAAAATTTTATATTAGGATGATATTTCTTATATCTCTTATTCCTAAATTTCATCTTGATTTTGACCTAATCAAAGTGTCTAGATTTTAAATTATCTTAACTCCTTTATAAATTACAAAACTTACCCATTTATATTATATTTATCCCAAATTTCAATTTCGGCTTATATTTTTCTATCATATTGATAAGATTTTTTTTCTAAGTGTGCATTTTCTTTTTTTTACTTCCTTTAATTACAACTTCTGGCTTCAATATTATCATCAAATATCTTATAGTCAAATCATGAATTTTACTTCATAAGATATTTGTACTCGACTTTTAAATCCATCAATTATGATGACCATTAAATCATTGTTCCTTAATAAACAAATGTCTTTGGGTATATGATTGAAGTTCTAAATTCTAGCTTCCAACTAATTGATTTTACATAGAATATCTTATAGTCAAATTGTGTAATTCTAATCACAAGATATTCATACTTTAGTTTTACCAAGCTAAATTACAAACAATCCTTAATTTCTAACCCAAAAATAATATTATCTCCTTTAATATAAACCCAAGGTAAAATTATTTCATTTACCAACTTCTTTAAAACAAAACCATTTTTATAAAATCAAATAATATGCGCTCATATATTATACTCTCATAACTCATTCTAGGGTGCTACTAACCCTATCTCTAATGAGTTGCTCATCCTAGGATAATACTAATCCTATTTCTGAAGAGTCTTTACCCATAACAAAGCCAAGGTTCTTGCTTAACCTTCAGCTCTGATACCAAATGCGACGACCCACAATTCTGTACCCTTTGAATCGATAATAAACCACACATGTACGACCCAAGTTGCATGGAAGTATGGATGATCAAGGGTAAAAAAAAGCAAATAAGACAGAACAGAATCTCACACGAATGGAATAATATATAATATTAAACAAATATCTTTACAGCGAAAAACTTTTAAATACATATATCAGAGTCTAACCTAAATTCATCTTGAACAGATATAAACATCTGTCCTTACAATTGCTGACAAACATCAAACTAAAACTAACAAACCGCAACGGATAATAGATTATGTTCATATGTAGATGAATATCTCAAGCTCTCCTCTAGAAACTTCAACCGTGTTCGACTAAACCAGAAACTACTCGGATCTGACTCGAGTATTGAAAATACTCGGATCAGGCTTGATAAACCAGCATGAGAAAAACTCAATAATAAATGACAGTGTCATATATCATCCTTCAAATAAAATCCTTTAAAAAGAAAGAGTATCTCATAAGACCATGCCCACACATAAAAATGGACGGGTATTTTACCTTATGATAACTAAAACACTTTTATATCAAAACATTTGATATTATTTTTAATGATATTTCTCTGAAAAGATTTGTAAATAAACTTATTAATCTTAGCCGAAATTATTGCATTGATTAAATTCCAGCATAATAGGTTTACAATCAAATCCGTAGTTTCTTATTGGAGAATGGATTTCCATACAAATGACTAGGTGAAGGGACTACCTTCTGATGGGCACACCTCTAGATGGATGTCCCGAGGAACCATCACAAAGCTCCTCTACCATAACAAGACCGACCTACCTCTATAACTAGATAGTAGCGAATATGTCATCTCCTGGTCGTTACGGACTTTTATCCAAGCGCTCAATTTCCATACACCACATTAGTTTACATCCCAACGTCATAGCGGGAAGAAATATATCTAGAAAGGGATGATCATAACCTAATTGGGAATGACCCACTTAGCCTTGCCGCATCTAACCATGTTACAATCATTTCCGATTGATGAGGCTTGAGGCAACGATTACCTTTTCATATAGCACATATCACATCTCTGAATGCCACATTTCCATTTCCGTTGAGTACTAATTGCCTTTCACAAAAATACAACCCTTGAGCTCGTACGTCTCAAGAAAGGTGTTAAGCTAAGAGAAGTTGCCTTCTCCGCCACCACAGATGTATGTTTGTAAAAACCAATGTACTTAATCTTTAGAAATTCAATGTCAGACAAACGTCCATACAAGTTGTCCAGGAGCAGGAAAAACTGAAGGCACTCTCCTACTACCACTAGTAGCAGGTAGTCCTTGCAATCCAAAAAATCTCCACAACAAGGAGACCACTGCTTTAAATAACTCTATAATGGGAGCTACCCAAAGCATATCAACAAGCATTCCTCATGCTGTGAAGATCCACGGTCTTCAATAATCATCATTTCAACATGTCTTCACATTCTAACGTGTACATTGGTTCGAAGTGGTTTTTTGGATAGGAATTACCCAAATCCGACCTTAGTTCCTTTGAATCTAATCATCGATAAAAAGGTGAACATGAGTATACAGGATTTATTAAGTCTTTTTCACTTTAATTCTTTTTGGATGATTTTGAAATCTCTTTCTTTTGACTTAGAATAATTCTAAGTAATTTATTTTTTTGCTTTGGATAATATCTCAAATTTTCTCACTTAACTCTCGATCCAAATTCCTTAACTTTTAGGCGGGTTAAAAATAATGTTATTTAAGACATCGTTATGATAAGCCCTTAAATCAATCTTACCAAACATTTTTGAGTAAATAGGATCATAGAAATCATTTATTTTGGAGATTGCTTAAATTTTGGATAATACCAATCTTCTTTTATTTCAGAAACTTAATAAAATCTTTTTCGAGCATCCAGGCTTTCCTTTCGATACATTCCACCCCTCGCCTAAGAAAAGGAAACATAGGCCAGGTAAGTTTAGGGCACTGGTTGCTCCATCTCTAACTTTAGTGAAACACCTTATTTATTTTCCCAGTTCTCACAGGCGGGTCAAATGTACTAGTCGTTTCCGCATACTCAATTATCAACTTTATTTCAGAATTGATTATAAAGATTCTAAATTATCTTTCAAATGCTTAATTTTCCTTTTAAAATATTCAAAATTGATTCCAGGAAAAATCATCACGTTTAAACTCATATTCAGAAAATTATAGAATTCGCAGCATAAAAGTGCTACGGAAAGTGTTGTATAAGCTTATTTGAGTTAAACAACTTTTTAATATTTGCAAATCCATATTTTTCATTTCATATCTCTTTTAAACTATTTAAATAGATTTCTCAAATTTATTTCACATTTTTCCATGGTTAAAAACATTCATTTAAACGAATTTCCCATTATGGTCACTTAACTGCACTAACGCGATTTTTCTAGAAAATTGATTTGGACTTAATTAAAAATCCACTCAAATTTTTTTTGATGTTCTTTCTTCGTTTAGAAGATATGGATATAATAGTCAGGAATTTTCTTATCTCGAAGAATTTCGAACTATATTCCACTCTACACATTCATTCGTAGTTTTTGGCGCAAAATCGCGAACTACTGTTGCGCGATGCACATAGTTTTAACTTATTTTTCAATATCTAAAATAATCTATTCCAATTGAATTTTAACACTTATAAAATCATTACAAATATTTTTTATATCAATATTTTCACATTTTAAAGCTTTTAAAATGATTTTTCACTATAACCATACTATAATATTATTTATTCATATTATTTTAATATTAAATTTTAATTTCGGTCTCAATTTAATTTCAATTCTAACTTCGAATTAAACTCAATTAAAACTTAGGTTTCAAATCTAATTTCAATTTAAACTTTAATTCAACCTTAATTTCACTTTTAATTTTCAGAGTCGATTTCAATTTCACTATTCATCTTAATTTCAGTTTCATTTTAACTATCCTTTTTAATTTCGTTTCGCTTCAAATTTCAAATTCTCTTTCATTTTTACTTTAATTTCAATTCTAATTGAAAAGAGACTTATTTTTCCAAGGAATACCATAGAGGTGGGCAAGGTCGGTTGACCGACTCGATCGGTTAGTATTTTTGATAAACCGCATAATTGTTTTGATTCGGTTAACCGCTATTCGATTATTATTGGAATGAACCAACCGATCGAACCGGTTAAATATAACTGCGGTTAACCATCATATTTAACCGATTAAACATTTAACTTGAACGGTTAACCGTTGACCGGTTAACCGGCTATGAGGTTGAGTCACAATATGCAATGTAATGTATTAGCTAACAAATGTGGAGTAATGCTGCAGTAATAAACAAAATAATCATACATAATGAGTTAATGCAGTCTGTAGAGTCCAAATAACTGTTTTAACATAGTCCAAAATCCAAATAAAATACATAATTTTTTATACAATAATGTTTAATACAATTACAAAGTCCAAATAACATAGTCTTAAACAAACAATAGCAATGAATATAATGAGTTATTGGAGAGTGCCAGGTTCAAAGAAATTATAAGTTGTGACTTGACTCCATTCTCCAAATCTGCAAAGATAAACATGTATAATAGTATAAGTAAACGATTAATATATATAATTGAGTAATAAGATCAAAATATACAATATAACTGAGCAACTAACATATATAATATGTTTTTTCTATAAACTGAAGCATGTATAATAATTTGTTTGAACTATGCAATAGATTAGTGCAATCAATGTATAACTGAAGCATGTATAATCTGTTTATAGAACTAATGTGTAAATATGCTTCAATTATATTTAACAGATTATACATGCTTCTTTTATATTCAACCAGTGTATAACTGAAGCATTGTATAACCAATGTATAACTGAAGCATTAGGTAACAAATGCAACCAATGTATAACCGATTCGCTGAAGCATGCATAACCTATTAGAACTAATCCTAATTCGAAATATGTCATGCATATAGATTATACATAGCTCTGAACTATGTATGTTTCGAAGTAAAACTTGAATAGGTTGAACTCTTCAGAACTTAATGGCCTACATCTACAGAACACTCTTATACTTCCCTTGAGTTCTATTATCTCTAAGGGTGGCCTACATCCACAGAATACATAGCTTAAAAATATAACTAAAGCGTGCTTCAATTATATTTGTATGTTCTGAAGTTCTAAACTATGTTTACACATCATTTAATACAATATAACCGAGCAATTTCTACCATGCTATACACATGTTAATTGCTCGGTTATATTGTACCATTTAATAAATATAAACGTGAAGCATTAAGCGTGTGCAATTACATGACCAGCAAGCATAGTTTATGTTATGACTGTTTAATTAAAATTACGGATGCACAGACTATTTAATTTCTCTTTCTCATACCATAAATAATAATAATTCATTAATTCTTAATTATTGGTCAACGTTGATAGAGCATCCACTTATCACCTGAAACCAAACAGTCAAACAATCCAATTAGTGAATAATAAAAATCAAACATCATTGAATGTTACAATATCAAATACACCATTACTATATCCATGGAACTATTAACCATTATTATAAAGTTATATGATTGTATATGAAAGTAAATGGTTGTTTAGAAATTATATTATTGTTTTGAAAGTGTAAACACAAAACTATATGAACATTTATACTAAATGAGACTAGCCGTGGTGAAGGTGAATACAACGATGACGAACATGGACCATCCATGGTGAACATAAAATCTGATGGCGACTCATGTTGACATCCATGTACAAAATCTACATGGCAAATAAGTTAATTAGAGCATTGTTTTTCAAATCCAAAAAATGAAGAACCATTTATTTTACAAATGCAAATATCATCTGATATGAGTTCATCATAATAAGAAACATCATCGATAGGAACCTCAATTCGATGATCGACAAAAATTGGTTTGGACCTTAACCAATTCTGAGTACAAACCAATGCCTCAACCATCCTTGGACTCAAAGTACTGCGAAAAGGATCTATAATTCTTCCTCCGGTGCTAAAAACGGATTCGGAAGCAACTGTGGATACCTAAATAGCAAGAAGATCTCGAGCGACTAAAGATAAAACACGATATTTGGAACTATTTACCTTCCATCATAGTAATACATCAAAATTATTTGGTGTACTCTCAATAAGTGCATTTAAATACTTTTCTAGTTTATTGCCTTCGTTATCGTGTTGTTGAACCTGTCTTAGAAAAGTATTCATTCTTCTACAAAGAACATCACAAACATCCTCAACACGTTCACTAACAACGAGCGTACTAGGTTATGGTTCCTCACTCGTTTGTGTTCCAAATGTAGAATCGTTAATATAAAAGTCAAACAACCTGATAAAAATATTCTTCACACTTTTTAATATGTTTTCCACAATATTTTTTTCATACATGTCTTCAATACATAACTTCAAAAATTGAAATTTATACCTTGGGTCAAGCACACACGTAACAAATAAAATTTTGATCTCAAGCATACATGTAATAAATAAAATTTTGATCATATTACCTACACTTTCCCAATATTTATCAAACTTCATTTTCATACTAGATGCCATTTTAGCACGATAAGGATTCATTTTACTAACCAATCCTTTAAGTTCTTCTTGAATTCCACCAAGCTCGGCAAAACAAATGTTTGCAGTAATGGATAATTTTTTGCTAAATTTAAAGTAATATCATAAAAATACTTTAAGAATTTAACAAATAATTCAGCATTTTTTTAATCTATAGACCTCGGAGATGAATTTCATCATCAAATAAGCAGCAAAAATACCATCATTTTCTCTCATATCATCAAAAACTTTTTCGTATTTTAAAGCCGCTTCCAACATCAAATACGTTGAATTCAACCTAGTCGGTACATCTAAAATACGCATAGATTTGTTCTCAATTCCCAAACTTAAACATAACTCTCTAAATTTATTCAATCGTGATGGAGATGATCTCACAAATCTGACTGCAGTACGAATTCCATCTATAGTACTACTAATTTCTTTTAGCCCATCATTTATGATTACATTGGTTATATAAGCACAACAATGAATATGCATGAAATCACCATTCAAAACACAACCACTATTATAATCATTTAATTTGCTTTTCACATAATTAATTGCCACTTCATTTGCACTAGCATTATCGACCATGATAGACACTATTCTTTTGAGTTTCCATTTTTTGATATAGTGGACAATAACTTTTCCAATATTTTTTCCTTTATGACTAGTAATCACACAAAAATTTATAATCCTTTTATGTAACCTCAAATCTCCGTCGATAAAGTGTGCACTTAAAACCATATAATTCACATTCTGAATAGATGTCCATATATCAGTAGTTAGATAAACACCATGCAATGATTTTGAGAACATTTTTTAAGAGATTCTAACGAATCCTAATATAATTAAAGCACTTCCCCACAAATTATTCTACGTGAAGGAACTTCAAAACTAGGACATAATTCTTGAAAAAATTGAAGAAAACCTTCACCCTCCATAAAACTAAAAGGGAGTTCATCAATAACTAGCATTCGAGCTAATGCTTTTCTACATTCCGCTTTATTGGATGACCATGCGATAACATTGCAACTACCTTCACTATCGCTATTTGTTCCAAAAGCTAAATTTTTTTGTCTCTAATCACTATCACGTGGAATGGACTTACACGAAGGTTTTATATGGTAATTTAAATGTGTAGTGCCATTTGATTTAGAATCACATGCAAATTGTTGACCATAATAGTTGCATATACATTTTTGAAAATTGAAATTACCATATTTGGTAAAATGTTCCCATACCGAAGAAGGCTTTCTAGAAGAAGGCTTGTGCATCAGGTGTAGAGGGGGTTTTCTAATATTGATGCCATCTTCGCCGGTTTCCTCATCATCCGCTTCTTCCCAAACTCATCATCTCTTGTTTCTCTAGAACTACCTATTTGTACCTATTATAGTGCATGAAAAAAATACATTTTATACTAGAAATATATGGTTCCTTACTGTGTGTATCATTTGCGATTGCAATCACTGTAAAATGATACAGGAATACTATTAAACTTTAATTTCATTTCAAATGTAATACTATTAATATGATAGCATAAATGTAATATATATATGTATATTTTACTTATACAGTATCAGTTATAATTAGTGACACAATTATAATCAATTATAATTAGTTATAATCAGTGACACGGGAATAATCAGTTACAATCAGTTATAAGGTTATATAGTGACACAGTCAGGTTATATAGTCAGGTCAAAATGATAGCACAAATGTAATACTATTAAAGCTTCACTGATAGCACAAATGTAATATATATGTATATATATATATATATATATGTATATATGTATGTATATTTTACTTATAAATCACTAAATCAAACTCATATAAATAGTAATGTATGTTAGAAATGAAATCAATATAATAAAATATAACAATATAATATGGTAGGTGTAGTGTTATACAGTCGGGTTATAATCAGTATAAGTTATAAGGTTATATAGTGACACAATCAGGTTATACAGTTAGGTTTAAATGATAGCACAAACGTAATATAAGAAATGAAATCAGTTACAATCAATATCAGTTATAGTGTTATATAGTCGGGTTCAAGCAACTAATTATTATAAGCATGTAATCATTATCAGTTATAATCAATATCAGTTAATCATCTAAATTATTGTACAACTGACAGCCTTTAATTAACTACAAGTTAATCAATATGAGTTTGATAGTTAGTTTATCATCTCAACTATTCAGCAGCAAGCTAACTTCAAAATTAAACAATTAGCATTTTAAATACAAATTCAAGCTGTTTAATTAGATGTAAATAACAATTACACAGTTTAATAAACTTAGTTTCAAGTATAGAAATATATAACAATTACATAATTTAATCGAACTTAATATCAACTACAAATAAGTTTGAGACTCTATATAGATCGATCTGAATTTGTATATTTTAAAAGCAATTTAATTTGAACTTAATATCAACTATAACGAAGTTTAATATGGTCATATTTTCAGTTTATTAAGTATAACGAATTATAGAGTCCATACAAACTAAATAAAACATATAAAAACTAAAAATAAACATAATTAAATGATTAATACAAGCTTACGTTTTTTCTTTTCCTGCTATTATTCACCTATCTGAATTTGTAGATCTGTAGATTGATGTGAATTTGTGTTGATCGACTTGGTAATTGATGGGTAGAGAGGCTTTGTGTTGATCTGGGTTTTTCCAAGAACGATCAGGAATTGAGAAATCAATATTCAATAGATTTGAGAAATTAGCAGATTCAAAAAATTTAGGAACAAGGTCGATAAGCTGAAGCTCCATATATTGTAGGAATGAAATGTGAAAGCGGCGGACATTACGGTTTTATTATTTTCATTACGCAATATCAATGATGGGCCGGGTGGCTTGGCTTCGTTGTTCATAGTGCAGCCTTTAGTTTAAAGTTTAAATATGCAAAATTATTTTCGGTTACCGATTAACCGTTAAATAACATTTGGTTAACCGTTAATCGAACCGACTTTTTTCGGTTAACATCGATCGGTTAATCGAATTTATCGGTTAATGCGTTCGGTTATGGTTAGTTGGATCGGTTAAGTCGGTTAAATGCCCACCCCTAGTATACCATATCACCAAAATTGGATCTTTTTTAACAAAGAGATCACTTAACCAAAATGAACATAACCAGTGTGCATATTTATCACTAACACAATATCCATTCAGCCAATCATATAACGTATGGTTTTAAATCCAACATTCACTATTGATACCATAATAGGATATATTATCATGATTCAATTATCTAACCAAACTATCTAATCATCCATATTAACAATCAATTGGTATAAATATTCACATATTATAAGGATATAAATGTGATTGGTTTAACATAACCAAAATATAATTTCAAAAGCAATGAATATTTCTCACCTTCATATCCACTCCGTCAAACTTTTACGTGGGATGCACGTCTCTCGTGCTATTTCCAAACGGCTTGGATTTTTTGCTTTCCTTTTCTTCTCCTTTTCTTTTCTTTTTCTTTTTTTATTCTTTTTTTGTTTTGGAGGTGCGTGAGCTATAGGAGAGGGTACAACCTATGGTAGTTGTGTGTAAAGGCTTGGGTAGGTGGGGTGTGTGGGGTATTGGGCTCGGATTTGGTGGGTAGGGCTCGACTGTGGGGTATTTGAAGCGAGTAGGTTTGTTTGAGGGCTCGGGTAGGTGTGTATGTGGGGTGCGTGAGTTATGGGGAGGGGTAGAGGCGTGTAGGCTTGGTTAGAGAGGTTTAAGTGACGGTATGGCCAAGTAGAGATGAGTAAAGCTTGGTTTTGGTGATGTAGAGGTGTGGTGATTTTTGGTGATGGTGGAAGGAAATGAAGTAGTAGAGTAGGAGTTTAGAAATTTTGTTGAATGAAAGTGAAGTGAAAAATGAAGGGATTTGAGATTGTATTTATAAGTGGAGATTTTAGTAATAAATGACATAAATAGCCTTGTTTACCTTTGGATTTTGATTAGCCTTGATTTGAGTTGCATTTAATGTGTGGAATGATGGTTATGGAAGAGTGTGTTAAGTGATAAAAACATGTCACTTTCTTATGCTTTCTAATTTCTAAACATATAAAATTTCTCCTTTTCTACGTATATGTATAACATCTCCTTAATGAGATAAGATATAAGTAATGATGTTGTTTTAAAATGATTTAAAACAAAATAGAATTAGTCAAATCATACTTTTTACTTTTTTATACATTTATTTTAAACTTTCCAAATATAAATATTTTGTCTTATATGCTAAATGTAAAGTGTTTAAAAGTTTGTAAGTTGTATTTATGCATATGCGTATGTTAGAAAATGCATCAAGTTGCAACTACTTGACGATAATTTGTTTTGGTTGAAAACGGTGTTTTTGTCGACAAATTTTACAGTCAAAATTTGACGTTTTAGTTAAGCTATATATTGAAGTAAACCAAAATTTAAAATGAACTTTTTACTTCTTTAAATAAATTAAAACATGTCTCCTTATATTTTAAAATCAAATTTGAAATAATATCGAAATCTCTAATTTTACAATGTATGTAAAACTGACAAAATGCGACAAAATTTTATTATTTTTGTATAAGGATTATTAACATATTTTTAAATATATTAATATACCTTTATTATCTTTATCAGATGTTTTAAATAAGATTCAACTTATCAAATAAATACTTAAACCTATTAACTTAAGCATTTATTTATTTTTAACAAAACTTAATTTGTGCTGATTTGTTCTAAAATTCAACTTTATACTTTTTAATTATAAATTATAAGAATAGATAATTTCTCTATTATTATTTATTATATATAACTTATTTATTTAAGTTTTAAATTCTTTTCAATTTAAAAATAAGCAAGATTCCTCATTTTCGAAGTAGTGAAATTATGGGAGTTATATAACCTTCAGCTCTGATATCAAATTTCACTTTTCGGATTTTCAACCTTCGAAAATCGACAATAATACGTTCACTGTATTACATGTCGAACAATCGAATGCTGGAAACACCGGATTGTTCGGGAAAGAAGAAAGAGATAGAAGAAGAAAATAGAAATAACAACACAAAATCTCACAATCGCAGCAGAACAATATATAATAGATAACAGCTGATCTTTCTACAAAAAGAACTATTATTGTTTTTATACATTACATCATCAGAGTACAAAACAAATTAATAGCATGGTATTGGACAATTAAAATAACATATCCTCACAAAAGCTGAATATACAGCATACCATGCACATTGGAATAAAAGTCAAGTACGTGTGATACGCCTTCGCCATCCAGCTCGTCTTCTGAGCTCCACAGCGTCCTATCCTGAATCTGTAATACACGGTCTGACCCGAGCATTATAATAAAATAACACCCGAGTCAGTCTAGAAAACCAGTATGAGAAAACACACTCAATTTGAATTATTAAGGTTTTAAAATCCTTTAAAAATCGAAGGTATCCCTTAAGACCACACCACAAATAAACATGACAGGCTTTTACCTTATGATAGCCAAAACATTTCATATCAAAATCATCCGATATTACAACAGTGTCTAAGTACAGATACATATTCAAAAGCTGAAATGCTTGCATCTCATGTTTCAGCATAGTTGGGCGCAATCAAAACCGTACGGCGCTTATTGAAGAATGAATTCCATACGAATGACTAGGTACTGGGTTACCACCTGTCACAGTACATGTCTAGAAACACTGTATCGAGGACCACGTCGGGATCCTCTGCTACACACGACCGAACTATCCCCAACCTGGGTAGACCGAATATGCTATCACTCCGGGTGCTCCTATCCTCTTTCGAGCTCCTTCCATATACCGTAGTAATAATATTCGAGGTTATCTAGAAATATGATAAATATACCCTAATTGGGTGTTACCCACCTACCCTTACTGCATTTCCCCTACTTTTCAATCATTCCTGGTTGATGAGGCTAGAGGCTACGATTACCTTTTTAAGGAATTTTTCACTTAGAATGCTCATTGTCCTCCGATGATAATGTTCTGATAGCATTCATCCATACAAGTCCGTTCCAGGTCCAAACGAAACCGAAGGCACTACTCCTACTGCATCCATTTTTGGATCACTCTCAGGATTAGTAGCGATTACCCCTTGCACTTCACTGCTCCATCTTCGATCCATGCTCTTGTTTTCACATTGAAAATGTACTCGTTGGATCGAAGTGGTTTTCGGATAACGAAACTGATCCTAGTCTCTTCGAAACAACATTCGATATTTTCGGTAAACTCAACCCTGATTCTTTAGGAAATACATAAACGAAAATAAGATCGGAGATCACCTCCTAACCATTATTGGACGGATTTCCTTATAAACGTCCTAGAAGAACGAAACGTACATACAGTACAGCACCTCGAATGGTAACTATACCATATAATTCCCGTATTTCTCTTAGATATTCCCAAGTTATATTTTGGTCCATATTTGATAGTCAGTTATTTAACTATCAAATAAAAAAATCAATTCAACCAAGCACTTCATTTTCACTGAAACACCAAGTCATATATAATTTAGATTTAAAAAAAATAAATCTCCTTATCCAAAATGTACACCTATCTTATCGAATTCAGCATATTAACAAATTATCTTTTTATTTCAAATATTTGAAAACCCTTATAAATAATATAGAAAGTACCACTGCGGTATCACCATGGATCATAGTTCAATGGTTACGTCTCTATCCCAGAGAAATCCAAGTCTTAACTACATGCACTCACTGCCTCCGATTTCACCATGCGCGAGTATACCAATACTTCTCGAAAACTCTATTTATTTCAAAATAATACTTACGAAATTTTTATAATATTCCAAGTTAACTTTTGACAAAACTACTTTTTAAATAAGAGCTATTATATAAAATATTAATATTGAATAATTACTCTTTTAAATAATAATACTGATTAAACCTTTAATAATAATTAACTACTATAACTAACTTAATTAATATTTACTGTAACAATATTAAAAAAAATTAAGTAATGAATTTTTCTAAAACATCCTTTTAAACACTTTTATGTTTTATAATTAATACTTAAAAATCTTTCTTTTAAAATATGCTTAACTTTTCAGAGAAATACAATTTCCGCTTCAATATAGCCAGTCAAATCATTTATAAATCCCTCTCGATTTATCTCCAGTCAAATTTACGTTCCAATCCCGTAAATTTCCTTTCTCATATTTCTAAAATTAAATCACCATTTATTTTTAAAACAATTTACCCATCTCCTTATAAATTTCCACCATGAATTTATAATTTCAAATTATCCGCTGATAATTTACTTTACTTTATATTATAAACTTCGTTTACAATTCCCATAATCTCATCTCCCGCCCATCGTTGTTTCACAACACTTAATCGGTTTTTCATCGATTTTCAAATTAAATTCCATTTTTAAATTAATTTCTTAGTTAACAAATTAATTCCAAAACCCCAAATTTTGGATTTATTCCCTTTTCATGATTTAAAAATATTATTTAAATCTGAAACATTAATTTCATGTTTTATTTTCAAATTTTCCCTTTATTTTTCTCAATCTATTTTTAATCTCGAATAAAAAATAAATACTTTTATACTTAAATAAATCGCTTAAGCCCTATTATTAAATACTTTTATTCAAATATTCCAAAATCTCTATCTTCCTATAATTGGAAATTTACCAAGTATAATTTTAAAATCAAACTATTTATTTTACCCGATATTCTTTTCTTTAATTTATCCAAAATTCACCAATAATACTTTTACTTAAAATTTTCCTTTTTAACACCTTTATAAAATTTTAAATATTTATCATCATTGTTTTAAAGTACCAAAATCTAACCAGCAATTTCATAGCATCAAATAAATTCAAATCACGCTATAATCTATCACAGATTATTCAATATATCATATTACTGAATATGAAAATAAATTCAACATATTTGAGGAATACAGTTGGATCATCCAACATGTTTCCCTGCATCTATAGATGTTAGCACAATATAAAAATACCAATCCCACTTCGAGGCGGGATATCGCAGCTTATAGGGTCATCCGCCATTATGCGGGGCGCATAGGGTCTCATCCGATATACATACATATATATATATATATATATATATATATGGGAATATCAATCGCTCCAACATATATATACTTATATATATAATATAACATCCAAACTGATAGTAATCATCAATTCAACCAATCAATCAATAATTAATTTTAACTAGTTAAAATTAATCCCAGTAATCCAAAATTGAGTGAGATTAACTCACCTTGATTTTTAATTGCAATCCATTACAATTTTTAATTCCATCCCGTATATTCCCAGCTACAAATTTAAACGGCTGATCTTGTTTCCACTTTAAACTTCGTACTAATAAATTATATGATATACAAGACCCCCTTTTTTTTTCAAATTTCACTACTTTTAAATTTTAGACTTATTTATGTACATTTCACAATAACAGAACCAACTAATTAACATTTCTTTATTCTTTTTCTTAATGATAATAAAATTCAGAGTTGATTATTTAAATAATAAACATGAACCAAGATAGCACTGCTCACCTTTCTTCCCCAGATCGCTTGAACGTCATCGGCCCATACCTCGACCTCCCCCCTTCAACACCCCAAAGCCGCCGCTTTCGGCATCGCACACAACTAAATCAAATTGGACCCTAAGTCGCATCCATCCCCCTCGTTCGATGCCACTGCCTGACTCACCTCCACCATAACTCCTCGTGAACGAGTCGCCCACCATCGCTGTGAACTGCAATCAGACCGACCTAGCCACACTCGCCACTTGAGCTCCTCCAATCTTGTGCCTTCCCCTCGGCCATGGGACTTCGTTTGATTCCCCTTTCGTCCGCATATTATTAACTTTTTCTGGTTGAATTTGGTTTTCATGAATTGCTCTCCTCTTTTTTGTACGACTTTATTTCTGAAGCCAAAAGAATTTCGCGATTTATGAACCGTAGGAGGGAATGGTATTTGGAGATTTCAACTTTTCGAGATTTCAATTTCGTCTGCCCCCATTTTTCTTTTATTTCTTATTTTTGAAATTCAAATGGAATAACAGGCTTGGTTTTTAAAACAAAGGTTGGAAGGTCGTGATTTTACTGAAGGGAAGGGGACGTGATGTTGGCGTGTAAGATGAAGGCTACAGCGTTCTAAAAGGAAAGAAAAAGTTTTGATGTGAATGCTGTAAATCAATATAAATATATTATATTATTTAAATTTCAAAACGTCTCGTTTTAAACAACTAAAAATCTTGAACTCCTATCGAGGTGTGCTGCTAGATGTTTATAATATTGTACCCCTATTCCGAAAGCAATGGAAAAGGTTCTGAATCCTAATTCGATCGTATGGAGAAGATAGCTTTTTGGACCCTATAATTATACTGAATTTTCGATATAAATTTCAATGCGTTTATATCTCGTACGACCATACAATAACTCCGAATGATACGGAATTTAAAATCCGACAATAATACACTATTACGGATCCAATGGAACTAGTTTCGTCGAATTCTGAGACTGTACCCCGTAAGGCTATTTTTAAATGTCAATTTAAACGATATACTTTTAAAACTGAACAAATCACTTTTAAATTCAAATCTAAAACTTCTATTATCTTCAGTATTATTAACATAAATTTTACAAGCCTTCAAATTATTTTTAACAAGCTTAAAACTTCAGATTCAATATTTTATCCAATTTCTAATTATTAAATTCAATAATTAAATTATCAGTAAATAGTTATATTTGAAATTCAAGTTAAAAATTAACTTTTAAATATTTAAAATTAATTAAATATCCCAATTTCAAATGTCTAAAATCCCGGGTCGTTACAAATCTCATATACTACTCTTAAGTACAGACTTTATAGAAAGAAATTAACTCAACTTCACTTATGATTAATCATACTTTGTCTAACAAAGTTCGATCACTCCTTATGATGCATCAATCATGGAGGAGTGACTTTTGAGATTGAATCTTTATTAATCTTTAGGTACGTTCAGAACCCTTTCAAATATACTCACTTTTCGATCACATCGAATCATTTTTATTACATGTTATATTATTTACTTTCGTTTTATACTCTATGAATCTATCTTAGACATACTACATATGTATTAAATACACATGTCCCTATGAGTAATAACTCATCAATGAATATAACAAAGCGTGTGTAACTGTTTTGGTATTTATAGATTTATGATTGCATATGTCCATCCAAAGAGTTCATCAACCCTTATAGCGCTCCTACTAAATTGGTGCATTACCCTTAATTATTTGAGATATAATTAACCATTGTCATATGTTTCATAATCATATAATAAAAATTATTCATCAAAACTAAGGCTTTGTCTATAATTTCAAAATAACTGTAAATAATATTAGACACTTCTACGTTTTCCAATGCATCATTTTTGTTATGAAAACAAATCCCATTATAGTTTTATTTCATAACGAATAATCATAATATTCATATTGAAATATAGCTATGTTTATCTTTTAGTCGATTCCAAAAAATAGACATTATTTCATAAATAATACTCGGTATGTTAACGGAAATAATTTTTGCAATGTGTTGCAATCATTAAGTGCTATATGGCATGCTCCCACTATTTCCGCCATCACTATAACAGCGTATTAAATTCAGAGGTCCATCAAGATTATTAATTTCGTATATTGTAACTAGTTTATAGAAGCCATATTCCTTATTCCAATTTTAAGTATCAATTATTATTATCATTATAATTCTCGTTTTTAATATTTCTTTATGAAGCAGAAGTAATCATCCACTCTCTTCATCCCAACTATACCTCTAATCATATCTACTCTTATACATTTGTTTTCTTTCTAAATGGTCAAACCATTTTAAAAAATCCTTATTATAACATCATAATGAACACTTTACCAAAATGATTAAATTCTTAGATCTTTCTTGTAGTTTGGGTCTAATGTTACATTTAACACAATATGAATACTGAATTTCATAGTACTATTTATTGGCTTATTTTGAGTGAACTAACTTCACCGAAGTATCGTACATTACGAATGATGAGCATTCCTTATATAACACTTACATGTGATAGTATATGGATCAAATATCCATAGTCTTGTATTGCTTTTGAGTTTGGTACTTATTGAATGCAATACATCGGTCTCGACCAAATAAACATGCAAATGATCGAATTATGAATGCAGTAAGTAGTTGTAAAATTTGGTACTTGCATGGGTATAGAAAACAATAACATGTAAGAAGTATTAAATAGCAAGTGTGTGTGTGTGTGTATTATATTTCTATTTGTCAATCTTCAGTTCTGTTCATTTGTATATCTTAATTGATAAACTCTTTATCAATCGTTTTAAATACACAAATTTATCAATGTAGATAATTATATCATTATATAACATATGTTCTTACAATATTGGAAAGATTAAATGTTATCATCTTATTTTTCTAATAAGGCTACCACTAGTCTTTTATGTTTGGCCAAACCCTAAGTCATAACATAGAAGTCTTTCTACTTCACTAAAAGATGTTAGGACTCATCTGTCTTGGAGTTCTGGCCTCCAATCTGCTCAACAAGTCATAGCTCCATGGACAATCGATAACTCCTTATCGATTGTATCATATACAACTCCTAACGCTTTGGTTCCTTATTATGAATCTGCCTCAACCTTAAGTCCGCTTAACCAATCGAAACAAAATTATTCACTCATACGTACCATATTGCAATGGCCTAAGTATACTATATGCACTTGAGTCTGCTCAACAAATTCGCATAGTTATCTTACCTCATCTATTCAATATATGAATAATACTTCATATAACATCCCCAGCTTGAGTCTTCTCAACAACTAAGGTGTATGCAAGTAATTTGTTTATATATATATATATATATATATATATATATATATATATATATGGCGGAGAAAAACATTATATTGCAGATTCATAATCTATAATATATTATATCGAGTGATATCGACTTATGGAATAATGTATTTCTTATGAAATACCCTCACGATTCAAGTGTCTGACACATCAAAAATGACGGTATATGTACATATAAGCTTGTATTTATTCCTTAAGTCAATTTGGGTTTTTTTGATGTTCCACCTTTAGTTTATACGTTCATATTATATAATTTTTATTGTTGTATACTTTTATATTTTAATCAACTTATACTATTGTCTTATATATAATAATATATTCATTAAATCTTATTTAATTAATTAACATTTTAATTAATTTCATATTATTTTAATATAAAATTTATATTAAATATCTATTGTATATTATAACCTTTATAGTACATATATCTCATATATGTGTATTTTTATTTAATCAATTAACTTTTAATTAATTTTTTAGTTAATTAACCTTTAATTAATTAATTAATCTTTAATTAATCTTTTGTTAACCTTTACTTAATTTTTTAATTAATTATCCTTTAATTAATATATTTAATTAAACAATTTTAATTAAATTATATTAATTTTGGAAATCATATTTTATACATACATATATACTTATGATATCTTAAACATTTTAAAATATCACAATATATATCAAATATATATAATACATGTATATATTTTTCATTAATTAACTTTTTTCATTAATTTATTTATTTTATTAATCTTATTAATAAATTTAAATTTTCAAAATTAATATTTAATATTTTTAAACATTTAGAAAATTTTAGTATATTATAACTTTTGCAATATATGTATATCTTATTTTAAATTTAACTTTTAAATTTAATTTTATATTTTAATTTTCAAATAACTTTGAAAATTGGCCCAAGGCTGCCTTTTCAATTAAGGACAAACTTTGGGCTATGAGCTGAATAGTTAACCATAACATGACTAATTTAGAGTTATTGGGCTCTAATACCATTGTTGGTATTGGGTCAACCCGCAAGAAAAGTTATGGATGAATTTAATTTTTTTTATCCTATAGGATCTTTATTGGGCCTATGATGTCTAATATATTTAGAATATTTCTAAATTTAATTTAAATATAATTTTTATTTAATTTAAATTTATAACTAGTGAATGGAATTTTATTTAATTCAAATTTAATTAAAAGTAATGGTACATATATGTATCATATATATACATGTATGTGTGTGCATGTGTAAATAATAATCTGTGCAAGGTATAAATATATAAATGTTGGGATTTGTGTCACAATGGACATGTTAGCTCATCTTATATATATTGTATGTTGTTCAAATATGTGTGTGTATATAACGTGTTATATAAATAAATATTAAAATATAAATATTTACATATACAAAAAATATATATATGTTGCATAAAAGTAAAATGTTAATAATATATGTGTTAAATTAGACACTATTTAAATAAATGACTATATAAATAAAAATATTAATATAAATATATATAAACATATATATGCAGATATATATGTATACATAATATATAAAAAAATTAAATATAATGTACACGTATATTTTATGTAAGAAATTAATACATATATATATATAAGCATGTGTGTATGTATGTATAATTACATTTACAATCACTTTCAAAAAACAATAATTTTATTTATAATAACTAAATTATTTATCAATATGTGTATTTTAATATACATACATACATATATATATATATATATATATCAATTATGAAAACTAAATAAAATTAAAGATTTATTTTTGTATCATTCTTGATTAAATACATAGCACATAAAATATTTTATTATAATTTTATGTTGTATATATTAGTCGTAAAGCATTAAAATAATATTAAAAATACTTTCGTGGCTTCCTTTTCATATTTTAAATTTTTTGAAATTCAAACATAATAATATAAGGTCACAAAAAAATTGCATAATTTTCTCAATCAAAATTATATGTTTTTATTATTTAATTAATTTCGGCTGCATAATTAAATGATTATTAATAATAATAATCTTTAAGTGTTTTAATTCTTGGTTTTTTGCCAAAAGATAATATGGCGATGAAGATTCTTTATAAAATTTAATATATAATTTTAAAACATATATTATTTTGTATGAATTACTCAACTTACATTTAGATTTAAATAATATTAAAGTTAATAAATAGTTATTAAAAAATACTCTACTGTTACCTAAAATTATATTTAGTATAAATTTGCATATATGAAAATATAAGATTAATTTTAACATGATATGATGACAAAGATAATTATAAGTTTTTTAATTTATGTAATATGACATATTAATATAAATATAATTATATAAAATGATAAAAATTAAAATAAATGTGACGACCACCCTACACCTCAGGTACCCAATATACATATGTGATGTGCTATGGAGGTATCAGACCGATGTAGGATGGTTGCTAATAATATAAAGAAGAGAAAAGTCCAAACACAGAACCTATAGAACATCTCACAGCGCACAGATAAAAATAATATAACAACATAAATATAAAATAGGAGACATAGTGATATAATCAAATGAACCATAAATAAGAACATCAAAGTGCATTAGGTTCATAGACTATACAAAAACAGAAATAAAGAGTTTGTACATCCCAAATCTCCATAATAAACTCGATAACTATCTCTAATAATACAAGTACTAACATAGCTCCACAGTACTGCACAACAAAATTTAACTGATAATAAGCTCTAAATATAGATATGAGAAAGTGAAGCCTCCTGATCGTACTTCGTACAGTTTCATATGCTATACAGACCTACTATCTCTAATCTACTCATTTAAGAGTACCCGAGATAATAAGAAGCAAAGCATAAAATCTCGAGAGAGACAACAGTCTGGTATGAGCGATATATTATCTCAGAATACTATAAAACTCGTATATAGTAAATATGGTATAGGGTATGAACAACCATAGATACTCAACTCTTGCCCATGCAGATGGTTAACGACTGGACACACGCAGACGTCCAATCACATAGGTACACGCAGATTACCCTAGGTACACACAAAATACCCTATCCTACTCACGAGCATCACAACCTTATGTTCTATCCCACAAGCTATCATGCAGAGCTCGTCCTTTCGGTCCATTCCCAGATGCTACTGTCAATTGCCATATTGAGTCGTCGAAGACATCGTACTTCACTTGGTTTCCATCCAAAAGTTATCCAGAGTTGTTCATCCACCCTTACCCCGAACCAACTCCCAGACTACCAAGCAACCCCGAGTCTTGCCCCGAAGTCAATAACTAAAATTCATGCTTTACTCCTATTGGTCCATCCTATAATCAAGCTAAGCAAGACTCGGCTGTAGACCCAAACACACAACACCCCAAACAAGCGCCAACCACTGAACAAACCGTTACATCCGGACACTGAGCCTCCTTACCACCCAACCGAATTTATTGTTCAGTCACCGCTCCACCTTGCCACTGAACCAATCATTATGACTAGCCATCAAATGACCCTACCCCCGAACTGACCATCACGACCATCCACCACACTCAGTTGTTGCACCCATTCCTCTACCGAACCAACCAACACCGGACCAAGCACGCCGAACTGAATTCCTATAAAGCTTTCAACACTTCAACATCATGCCAATTCCATCACTACGCTTAACGCTTTGACCCACTTGCATTGCCTATGCAAAATTATGACTTCAAATGCTTTAAAGCCAATCCATCAAAGTTTATCTCCACGGTTCCTAGCTTTAGCTCACTCCGATGAGCGTTTTCAGCCTTTTCAAGCATATAAAAAACACCATACATGCACCAAACAACACTCAAACATGTAAATCACATAATTAATCATAGCAATCATCATATAAGGTGTATACAGCATAGCCTAACATCTATAAAGGCAATCGAATATCTAAATAACATATTTAAAATACCAAAATCCATTTTTTTACATTTTTACTGCAAATTGAGTTTAAAAAAATTTAAAACTTAATTTTGACTTTAAAAATAGATTAAAAACATGTTAAAACCCATATATACATATATAATAAGGTGAAAAACGATAAATCACTCAACAAATACCCAAAAGGTGAAGATTTGCATCCAAATCAAGGCAAATATGAGAATCAACAGCAAATATCTAATTTTCCACCCAAAAAAGTGGATTTGAAGATCTCAAAGGAATCTCCTTGCCAATCTATCATTAATCTATGATTTAGACTTGATTTGGAGGGAAAAGGAGAAGCTTTTGGGTGGAGAATGGGTTAATGGAGGCTTAGATCTATGAAAGAAGGTGTAAAAGTGATTTGGGGATGATAGTTTGGCCATATAAGGTCTCTAAACCCAAAACGATTTGATGGCATTGTCCCTAAACTCACTAGTTACCCACCAAGCTGCTCCAAGAATAGAAAATCATTAAACAGCCATACCACCTAGCCAAAAAGTCCAAATCATTATTATGACCACTCTACATAAATAAATCATCATATATTTCCAATGGAAGTGGTTTTGGATGCTAATTCGGCTCCTAAAAAAAGTTATAGCCTCTATAAGTTTTTAGGGGCAAAATATATGGAAAAATTCTAAATATAGGAAATGCCTCTAATAGGCATTTTCCAAAGTTATAGAGTCATAGGACCTCATATGAATTTAGAAGTAATAATTTATGATCCTTTGATATGTAAAATAAGAGTCGTTACACATTTCCCCTTTAGGAACTTCACCCCTGAAATCTCCAATAGAAACAAGGTAAAGTCAACCATAGCTACGCTGCATGCTTATCATCCATGAGCAAATATGCCAAACATCAAACATGCACACAAAGCAATAAATTGTATTTACACCTACCCTAGCACGCAAGATACTAAAATAACCTATATGATATCGAAAGTGAAAGTAAATGCGATAAACAGAAGTCTCACCATGTAAAGAGCTTCGATTAAGCGGTCCTCATGCTACCCTCTGTCTCCCAAGTACAATCGCTGCTCTCACTCCACTGAACCTTCACCGACTCTACTGTCTTCTTCCTAAGCATCTTCGTATCATGTTTGACGATACGAATAGGCCTACGAGGTCTCGATGCTTCTAATTCAATCTTGATATCAGCAAGCTGGTTCGTTTAACTATCACGCTTGATCCATGCACAAACTTTTGCAAGTGAGATATGTGGAATACATTGTGCACACCTGCCATCTTTTGAGGCAAGTCAATTCTATATGTTAGATTATCGATCCTCTCAAGTATCGAAAAAGAACCAATAAATCTTGGCGTCAACTTCCCTAAAATACTGAATCAAATAACATTATTCAGCGGAGAGATCTTGAAAAACACCATATCATTGACGAAAAACTCCTTGTCACGTTTTCTCCTATCGTTGTAGTTCTTTTGTTTATCCTTGGCAGCTTTCATTCTTTGCCGAATGATCTCGATCTTCTTTGAAGTCTTTATGATCATATTTGGATATAGTATCATTTTCTCGTCTGCTTCCGACTAACATGAAGGAGCATTGCACGGTCGGCCATATAATGCCACAAATGATGCCATACTGATGTCGGACCGATAACTGTTGTTGTATGTGAACTCCATTAAATGCAAATGATTGTCCCACGAGCCACCTAAATCAAGAATGAAGGCTTGCAAGAGATCCTCAAGAGTATAATTCACTCTCTCGGTCTATCCATTAGTTTGTGGGTGATAAGCCATATTGAAATGTAGCTCTATCCTAGCACCTCTTGTAAGCTCTTCTAAAATCTGCTGGTTAACAAAGAGTCTCGATCGCTCACAATGCTCCTCGGTGTACAATGGAATCACACAACCCTTTTCACATACAACTCGGCTAATTTGGATGTTATTCCACTTGATTTGATGGGTATGAATCAGGCACTCTTCATCAATCTATCAACTATGAACCAAAAGCTATCATACTCTTCTCTGGGCCTTGACAATCCATCACTGAAGTCCATCGAAACATGTTCCCATTTCCACTCGGGAATCTCGAGCAGTTGCAGCAAATCACTTGGCTTCTTCTGCTCTGCATTTACCAACTGACAATTAATGCACTTCGAGATGCATGTACCAACATCCTTCTTCATCCCTTCCTAATAAAATAACCATCTCATGTCGCGGTACATTTTATCGCTACTGGAATGTATAGTCAATCTCGAATGATGGCACTCGCATAGCACCTCACCCTTCAACCCATCGACATCAGGAACAAACAATCTCTCACCCTTATGGAGCCAACCATCAAGGTCGATCTCGTACTGCTTCATCCCCTCAACCTCTATCTCTTCCTCTATCCTTGCCATGTTCTCCGCTAGTCTAGTATCTCGCCTCTGACTAGCACCGATCCGTCCAATCAAGGTAGGTATGATTGTCAAGCTAGCCAACACTTCCGGTCCAGCTCACGTCGAGGTCTATAATCATATCTAGTGATAAACTCCAGCTGCTTCCACTCTAGGAACATCGCTTCCAATCTAGCATGTCTCCTACTCAAAGCATCAGTGACCGCATTTTCCTTACTAGGAATGTAGGAAATGCCAAAGTCACAGGAGGCCAGGAATTCTAACCATCGCTACTGTCGAAGGTTAAGATCCTTTTGGAAGAATAAGTACTTTAATGACTTGTGGTCTGTATACAACTTGAACCTCTCCCAAGCAAACAATGCCACCATATCTTCAAAGAAAATATTATCAATTCCAGCTCCAAATCGTGAGTTGGATACTTCTTCTCGTGCGGTTTCAGCTATCGACTAGCATAGGCAATAGCCTTCTGCATCAACACCGCACCAAGTCCAGTACCACAGATTTCTATGTATACTGTCAGCTCCTCATGCCCACTCTAAATGACTTACATTGGTGCACTCGTCAACCTCTTCTTCAGACTCACAAACCCATGCTCTCACATCATGTCCCAAATAAACAAGGATGTCGTCCATGAATATAAGTACAAAATTATTTAGCTGATCCCTAAAAACACAGTTCATAAGATCAACAAAGTATGGTAGTGCGTTGGTTAGCCCAAATGACACAATCAACCACTCATGAAGCCCAGACGGTATACGAGACGCTGTAATCGACAAGCTCTCCTTTGCCATCTCAGTTGATAAAACCTCATAGCATGGTCAAACTGAGAAAACAACCTAGCACCATGGAGTTGATTGAACAAGTCATCAATATGCGAGAGTGGATATGTTCTTCTTTGTCACCTTATTCAGCTCACGGTAACCTACACACAACCTCAGAGAGCCATCCGCCTTGGTGGTGAATACTATAGGTGTGTGTCACTCATATATGCTCCTATAAATGAACCCTTGCCTCAACAGGCCATTCACTTGCACCTCCAACTACTTCTGCTCTCCGAGTACCATACGCCTCAAATGCATAACTATCGGTCTGGCATCCTTTACTAATTTTGCGAAACTCAACCTCTCGGTATGGTAGTAATCCGGTCACCTCCTTGAATATGTCTGGATACTCTCTCACTATAGGCACAAATGACAACTCATCCTGTAGAGTCTCAAGCAAATATAAAAGTCTAACAATAACTCCATCCTCTAGTAGGCAGCCAATCATTACCGTCCGCCCTCCACAGCCCCAATCGTCAACAACAGCCTCTTGCGATCCACCATTACCGAATACTTCCTCAGCCAGTCCATCTCTAGTATAATACCGAAACTCACAAAACCCAAAACAAAGAAATCACAAGCAAACAACATCCATGACTATATAAGGATGCAAAGTCTAGTAGATCCTTCAACTGGGTTCATCACAATCAAGGGTCGATATACAATTTCGCGTTTCAATCCCAATCTATCTGCCAAATCACTATATATGAAGGAATGTAAAACCCCGATATTAAATAAAACACGTACAGGTGTATCAAAAATACAAAGCATACCCTATATAGGATGCTCTTCTCTTTTGTCGATGGAGCACTCGATGAAGCTAGAACAACGTTCAAAGCATAAATTGACACAACCTGCTTATTTCTCAATGGTTATGGGAAATCCTTCTTGATGTGCCCCGGCTTATTGTAGTTGAAACATCCTAAGGACTCATTTAGGGACTTGCATTACTGCCTTAGTAGATCATCCCAGAATGGTGTATTCCTCCATAACCCTAAGGTGATAGCAACCAGCTTGGTCTCATCCGACAAGCCCTTGCATTGGGCAACTATGTCATTAAACCTTTTACAATAGTCCTTTAGAGACTCTCCTCTCCCTTGTCTAAAGTCGACAAGTAAACTCAATCCTGTTCTGGTGTCTTTTGAGGTGAAGAACTGTGTCAAGAACTCTATAGCCAACTATTCCCAGGAGCTAATAGAATTTGGTGGATAGCTTTGGAATCATGTCAAGGCGGGCCCAATAAAAGTCGCGGGCAAGAATCTCCATTTAATCTCATCCTAGCCTGGATAGCTTGCATCTGGATCTCATATAAAAGGAAATGATCCTCAGGGTCGGACGATCCATCATAAGAAAGTTTCAGGATGCTAAATCCTGGAGGCATAGGAGCACTCATAATTTCTCAAGAGAAAGTCCGAACCTTTCAAAGGTTCATCTTGGCACCAAGGTTAGATTGATCCACTTGTAACATCTGCATTTGCTTTGATAATTTTATTAATAAGGCTTCCATTCCTCGATCCCCAACGAGTCTAGGGGAGCTTTAATATTTTATGTTTGTCGTGTGCTGCCTTCCTCCGAAGTTTACCCTTTCGGGACTTAGAGTTAAGGGCCTCTCAAAAGGATATACAATTGCTGCTTGTTATCTCACCTTTTGACTAGGCAGTATATGGACAAACCCAATGAGTCAAACTTCAAAGTAATCAAGACAAGACGTCCAGAGGGATGAAGGCGGAACACATGACCAAAGTACAACCAAGATCACCATACAAATACCAAACCCCCACAAAAACACAAGGACCTAAGAAGCCAATGTGTTGGGTGGGTACTGACCCATAACCAGGGATCCATACCGACCCCTAGAAACTCACTCAAGGGGGCTCCATCTTCCTTATATGAGTTCCACTTGGTGTCGAGGCCCCATGTCCAGTATTATCCGGTTGATATAATGTGATTCTTTACCGATCTTCATGAACTCCTAAATTAGCAACTTTGTTCTTCAACAAATCTATTATTTGAACTCTAAAAAAAGCTATTATTGGTACAAACAACTATGGAATCATGAAACTAACCACATGATGAACTGAAGCGAAGAGTTGAAGGCAACCAAATCAGCCATCTTATGGGTCAGTGCCGACCCCTAACAATGGAGTCATACTGACCCGAAGCTGCTTGATGATGCAGCACCCTATTTTCATGGAGATTTGGTCTGAAGCTTGAGTAACGACCTGGAGATATTTTCTACGAGATTTTAGGCTTTCTACCTCTATAAATAGGAGGGTGGGGCTCATTTTTCATGATCTTTTGACTCTACCTCTACTATACTCCATATTCCTATAATTCTAAAACTCTGATTGTTGGAATTGGTACCGACCTTTAAGAACTTCTGCCTCCAAGTCAGAAGTTAAGCAATAAAATCATTAAATGGACGTAGGCCGGAGTTTGCTAAACCACTATAAAACTTCATGTGTTCATTTCTTATTCATATTAATTTGTTTTCTTCACTTTTTATTTTATTCTACTTTATGTTTGGTGTTTGTGTCATTTTTGGTTCAAACATTTTGGTGTTTTCACTAAGAAACACTTGAGCATGCTGATTTGATACTTTGGAAGATTCAAAATGGATAGACAATCAATCAAAAAGGCCAATACTGTTGGAAATCAACAAGGGACAGCCAGGAGTTGTCCTCAAGATCTCTTCCCCCGTTAATCTACATAATTAGAAATGGGATGGAAATTATGATGAATGGATTGTAGGGGAGGATGATGGCTTGCTAGGAAGAATGACAGAGAATTTATTTGGAAGAATGGTACAAATAGGAGTAGTTGGTATCGTTGCATCTCAAAATCAGAGACCAGAAGATAGAGCGCAGTAACTAGAGATGGGGTAGAACGACCCGGGATCGAACCCAAGCTAAATGCATGCGTCCTTACCGTCTCCCAAGCGTGGGCCAGTACCGATCCCCAAAGACTTGGGGCCATGGATCACCCTGCCCCGGGATGAAACAATATACTTCTAGGAACTTATGTGAAGCGTTCAAACATCAATCGGAATGCGAAAGCACGACCAGAAGAGTACGTACCAAAATTCCCTCGCAGAGTCATGGGGCAGGCTAAAAATGCAAACTGGAGATTACCTTTGAATGACAATGATAGATTTGTTGAGATGATAAGGCAAGCTATGAGAAGCGGATTTTCAAATCCATGATTGGGAGACTTAAACAGGAGTCCATTTACTCCAAACATCCAATAAGGTAGGAATCCACCAGAGTTCAAACTACCAAAATTAGAGATATACGATGGAAAATCAGACCCGACAGTTCATTTGATGAGATACATTCGGCATGTGGAGGTGTTGGGAGGTATTTGAAGAAATTATGTTACAGTGTTTCCCTCTGTATTTGACAGATTTGGCTAAGCTATTAATCAGGTAGTTGGAGAATGGTTCCATAAGCACATAGAACGAGTTAGTGGATAAATTTATGAATAAGTTTCGGGTCCATATCTCATGACCCAAGAATGTGACGACTTTATCTACTATGCGGTAGAGGTCTAGAGAGTCCCTCGAGAATTTTTGACAAGGTTTAATGCGGCGATTACCTCAATAGATAGATTGGATCCGTCAGTGGTTTTGATGGCGATAGTTTTTGGAGTGGCAGACAAGACTGATTTTAAAATTGCTTTCGAACGAGATCCACTGATGGATTTTGTAAATTTTTATCATGAGGCTAAAAGGTTTCCACGACAAGAGGACATTGAAGCTAATAAGGAAGAGGTTAATGCTCTAGATGGCGGAGGACTGCCAGGGGAAGGATCCAGTTTAGATAAAGGAAAGCAGGAAATGGATGATGGCTATGATAGTTCAAAGCAACGAAGGAGGGAACCAAAATTGTCTACCTATATGGATTTGAACGAAACCTTAGAACATATCTACTTAGATACTATAGGGCAACTTCTATACCGAAAGCGGACAAGAAAAGAACCCACAGAGCATGAGAGGACATATGGAAGGTACTGTATATTTAAGGTGTTGTATGGGCATAACACAAATGATTGCGGGAATCTACGGGATTTGATAGAGGAATATGTCAGAGATAATCAGTTACAACAATACACAAGAAATCGAGTTGCGGTAATAGAACGTGAGCAACCATCATCCATGGCAAATGCTGGTGGCCTTGAATCAAGGTCAGAGATAGTCATCTCACGATCGGGATGGCAGGGAATCAGGCCTGGCTCTCACGCTCTATTTTCCCTTTCTTAATAGACCATTCAATAATGCAGTTTGGACACCTGCTCATGTATAGGATCTCGAGCAAGTCTCTAGGCACGTTCTGGGCTAGATGCTCGACTACAATGCCCGATGGGGCAATTACTTGGATGTTAGATGTTATGTTGTTTTTGATATTTGAATTTGATTATTGGAATCTACGTTGAATGTGATGACTGATATTGATTGCTTTAATGTCCCATCCGAAAAGGCAGGACCGGAGTGCAAGAAGTGAGTCCCTTCATCGAAGGATGACTGGATGGCCTTGCTTGTCGTTGAGTCCTTTTGTCGGAACACGAGCAGACTAAGCATGACAAGGGTCCGGAGAGACAATGGATTTAATCGCATTATGTTTCATCCATAGAGACAGAGCCGGAGTGCAAGGAGTAAGTCACCATGTCGGAGAGAGAGTGGATGTACTTACTTATTGTTGAGTCCCTTTTTCGGAGAGCGAGCATATCGGGCTTAGCAAGAATCGCATTATGTCCTAATCAGAGAGTCGAACTAGAGTGCAAGGGGTAGGTCACTTCACCGGAGAGTAATTGGATGGGCTTGCTTGTTGTTAAGTCCCCTCACAAAAGAGCGAGCGGTTTGGGCTTACCAAGGGTTAGAAGAGGTTAGAGACCGATCTGGAGAGACCACAACTTGACCATCGGTCCCATATGACCAAGGTTTTGATTATCAGTCCTAAATGACCAAGAATTTATTATCGATCCTGAACGACCATGAATTTAACTACTTTCCTTGAACGGCAATGAATTTAACTATTGACTCCGAACATTATGAATTTGATTATCGATCCAAAGAGATCGCACATTAAACTAAATATAAAACGATCCGAAGAGACAAACCTGAGAATGAAATCAGAATGATAATGATATAAATCCCGAATGAACATGAGATGGTTTTGATATGTGCTGTAATGACTCCGAATAAAATCAGGACTGTGATAATGTATAGAGAACACCTAGTCGAGAATCTAGACTCTTAGGCTATAACGGGTTTGTAACAACTCATGATTGACAAGAGAATCAAAAGAAACTGTACGATTCACCAAGATTGAAGTAGTTAGAGAGCTCAACTATCAAGGATTGACATCACATTTGTTCTTGAACAAAGCACACCTTCCGTTCGCAATGCATGCTTTCGGGGGCAAGTGTTATCCCGCCTTTTAATCAGGTAGTATACGGACGAACTTGAAGAGTTAAATTTGAAGTAATCAAGTTAATACACCCAGAGGAATGAACCAAAACCAAAGACCAAAGTACAAACATGATCTCCATACAAATACCAAACCCCCATAAAACACAAGGACCCAAGGAGCCCAAGTGTGGGGTTGGTACCGACCTTTAACCAAGGATCTGTACCGACCCCTATGGACTCCCTAAGAGGAGCCCATCGGCCTCTTATGAATCCCTCTTAGTGTCGCGACCCCTTTTCTAGTATTATCCTATTGATTCAATATGATTCTCTACCGATCTCCATGAACTCCTAAATCAACAACTTTGTTCGTGCACGACTTCGTCATTTGGACTCTATAACAAGCTATTATTGATTCAAACAACTATGGAACAGAACCGAAGCGAAGAGTTGATTGCAACCAAATTAGCCATCCCTGGGGTTGGTTCCAACCCCTCCCTACGGAATCGTACTAACTCTTAGCTGCTTGATGATCTGGCATCCTATTTTCATGGAGAATTGGTCTAAATCTTGAGTAATGGCCTGGAGATATTTTCTACGAGATTTTAGGCTCCCTACCTCTATAAATAGATGGTAGGGCTCATTTTCATGATCTCCTGGCTCTAGCTCTACTCTATATTCTTATAATTTTGAAAATCTAAGTGTCGAAGTTGTATTGACTCCTAAGAGCTTCTACTTTCAAGTCAAAAGTTAAGCAATAAAATCATTAAGTGGACGTAGGCCGGAGTTTATCAAACCACTATAAAACTTTATTTGTTTATTTATTATTCATTTTAATTTGTTATCTTTACCTTTTATTCTCTTATACTTCATATTGGGTGTTTGTGCTATTTTTGGTTCAAACACTGCTCTTGTGGTCTCGGCTTTTGTAGCTACTTCCCTTGCCTTCATGACCTCAATTTCAAAGGTTTCAATAGCCATTGGCCATTTTTTGAGGTTTCGTCCGAAAGTTAAAGGATTCTCATCTTCTTTAAGTATAGCTGAAACCTTCTTCTCTAATTCAATGAAAGTGCTTTTAACTTCGGTTTGATGACTATCTAACCGTTATGAGGCAGAAACGAATTTCACATCATTTATCAAAAAAATTCTTTGGTAAGGACTAGAGCGACAGCTTCTTCAATAACAGATTGATTTACTTGCTTTACCAGATTTCCATCAACCATAGGCAACTCTATGTTTCCTTCATCCTGGATAGGACAGTGAGGGGTCTTTGAGAGGATGCTTTTGATTTCATGCTTGGTTGAGAGTTTTTAATTGTTGGATTGGAAGAGAGCGGAGGCGGCCTTTCTTTTATCGCCAAAAATGTTATTGCATCGTCTACACCAACACTCTGATGTCCAAAGGTATAACTCTAGAAGCTAGTTAGATTATTGAAGCTGACAAAGAGATTACCGATACATGATGCAATCAAGCTTAGGTTACGAGATGTTGAATAGTAGAGTCGCAATAGCTAATGCAGAGAGGCTTACTACATTAAGTCTACACATTTTCGCCATTAACGAGTTTGTAAAGAGAGCTCTAATATAGGAAAGTACAATATGATTTTATATTTTAATCCTTTTTTTAGTGCCAGCCCTTCTACCATAGCAGGTGGTCCTCTATTTATAGAAAATTTAAGGTTCTTCCATTGGTGCATGTGCTTTCTCTTAGATTGATGACATGGCTTGCTATGTGCGGCATAGATTTGAACGCTTAATTATCATCATCTGGTTGAGTGCATTTTCATACGGATTGTCGATGTGGTGTTTTTATATATAACTTCTTGGATATCTTTCGTTTATCCTAACCATTGGTCTTGGCCTGGGCTATTCGAGCTGATGATTGTTGAAACTTACTGAAGTGCTTTTGGTTCAAGTAACCGCTACCCACGGCTAAGCTTCTTGTCTTATATGGACAATGACCTTGACCTCGGTCGATGCTTTGACTCATGCTCTTGGACAGCGTGCCCTCGGATGCTGAGTCCAGCGCTTAAGCTCTTGTTGGAAACCAAACAATTGGTCTCGGAATCACAAGCCAATGAATTCTCCTTTTGAATATTTATAATTTGTACTTTGTAGAAAATAGGGTGTACCAATCATCTTTAATGCTGATGGAACTCCTTTTATAGAAGTATTTCAGAAGCATTTTAAGTTTTAGCTCCATCAGAGAAAATGCAATGTTTATCGTTCTTTAGCTTTAACAAATGTTTCTTTACTATTTTTCATTCCTTTAGTAGCAAACTGATATAAGTTTTGTAAGGATGATATATTTTTATGATTTTATAAGCAATACTATATTCTGTATATTTGTTTATGCTTGAAAGACGACATTATATACTCTATATGTTATGGGACATGATTATATATTTCATCTAACATGAATAATAATTTGATTTGGTTATAAATACCAAATTATCTCGATGTTTTGATGAACAAATGAATAATGTTGAAAGTATTAGTATCGATATTAGATTGGTACTCAAAAAAATATTAATGTCAATTCCTGATTGGATTTTCAATGAAAACTTATGATCAATGTTTGCAGTCATGAACAAAAAAATAAGATAAGGTGAAAACGAGAAACTATTGAATTAAAAAATCAAAACTAAATGAAAAATATGTGCGAATGTTGAGTTAGGTGTTAAATATTATTGGTTTGATGAAGAATGAGAGATAGCATAGGTGTTTTTATTATGTAAATTATCATTACAAATATTTTTATAGAGAATAATGAAGGTATCTAATGCACATAATTCAAATGCAAGTTTTGCATATGGTTGTTGCGAAAAAATGTATAATATATTTTCAAGTAAACCACAGTTTCTACAGATTTTAATTCAGAATAAGACAAGACCATTTTGTCTTTTGCATTTTAAAAAATCATTATACCACACAACACTCCTACTTTTATTTCAATATGTTCTCCTTCTGTGCATATGTATGCGCTTATTTTACAAATTACTTTGTTTAGTATTATAATATAGCAACTACAACTACATATTGTAATATTAATCTTTTTTAATAGCTTATTTCACCAATTGTGTTTGCTTATACCGCTTTATCTAATTTTGTTATCTTTAATGAAATTAACGTATTATCATAAGTGTTTTCAAACTGCTGTGGTATTTCTCTAATTTAGTTATATTATGTATGTCAAAAGGTGTAATAGTGCAAATGTTGTTATTTTTTTTCTTTGAAATAGATTTGGAACATTATTTCACTTACAGCATACTTTCTCAATTATAGAATTGAAATGTTATCGCCGCAGCGAACTATGTATGTATTGAAATTTATATGTTAAGTATAAGATAACCTCATATTGAACTTATGTAGCATAGACTTAAAAATAAATAAACACGCATAGTACTCAATGCCCGCAAAGTTAAGAATGATGGAAAGCCGATGTTAACATATATTGAATAAAGTCATTGTGGTCGAAAAATTTTAGGTATACTTTTTTTTGCGCTCGAGGTTACTTATTATATTTATCATCAACTGTTTTCTAATAGCATTTATAAAAAAAAAACTACAATCCATGAACATAGGCTTTTATCTTCATAGAACAACAAATCAAAAATACACCGTTAATAAATTATGCGGTCAACTCCGTGTGTAGCACAACTTCGTACTATATAACAAAACAAAATATATATTTATGGAAAACCAAACTATACATTTGTTTTATTTTATTCAACCAATTTAACACAATGTATACCCAAAAAAAAAAAATTGTGATTTGTTTATTATTAATTTTATGGACTTAGCCAGACACCCTGCAACATATGAAATAGATGGTCAAAAGCACCTACTTACACGTCAACCGGTACTTATCGATACAGCTCCTTTGCTGTAGTTGCTATGTAAAGAAGGAAACTAAATCGTACTGAATTTGAAGTGGGCTAAGTTCGTAAGGTGGAAAAAAATACAAGGAAATTTCAAGTTGTTGGACAATAAGTACGGAAGTTAAAATTTTTAAACTGGAGACTGAAGTGGGCTGGGCTCTTAGAACGGTGATGTCTAATTTAACAAACGCAGGGAAAGGAAAAACCTAAAAGTTGACGGCTGTGGCATTTAAACCCACGCCCTTTCGGACCAGAGCCTAAATCTGGCGCCTTAGACCACTCGGCCAAACCGTCTTTGACATACAATTTATGCCTATTCTTTTTAATAAAAGCATAGAGATGAAAAGTTGTTAAAAATTTGGACGATCCTCTCGATTGGGCTAAAATCAATCGATAAAGGTCGATAGTTTCTTTTCAATGGGCCATAGATGGGAGATGAAATATCTGTCAAAAGTTTGTCTTCTAAGATAATGATTTCCATAGTCAAATACCAAAACATGGTTTACTTAAAATAATACCACATCTAACTCAAATCTGTTCATTTTTCTTCTAACAGAAATAGCATATGCATCTTTACAGCAAAACATCAAACATATAATGTGATAAACCAGAGAAAATACTTATAATTAACAAAAATAAGTTATAGTTAAATTTGTATAGTTCAAGTTATAGTTCTTGCTTGAATTATAATTGATGATAATGCTCCTTTACTCTTGCTTCATTAATGACACGCCATCAGTGCGGAAGACAGTGATTGAATAATTGGAGTTGATCCCTTAACTGCTGATGATGCAAGTAATAATTTAACGCTCATTTATATAAAGAGCATGCTACTTGAATGAATTTTGATAAATTGTTTAAATGATGCAATTATAATTACATTTGCATACTTTAACTATATTTATAAAAAAAACAAGGAATTTGCACAGTTTAACTATATTACAATTATTGTTTTAATGCATAGTACATATGAAATTAATTATCGAATGCATTTATTATATGGCATTTAAAGTTTGAATGATTTAAGCACATATTTAAGTGCAAGTTACATTTAAGTGCATGTTACATTTCAACTGCATATTTATTAGTAATGGCTGCAATTTATGTGCATGTTACATTGTTAATTGCGTGTTTATTATAGTGCAATTAAAGTTTGAATGATTTAGGTGCATATTTAAGTTTGTATCACATTTAACTATATTAATTTATTTACTCCAGTTATAGTTTTAACTACGTCTTTATTACAACGTACTTAAAATTTGAATGATTTAAGTGAGTCTTTAATTACATTCTTCACTGTATTTATATGATATAGTTATAGTTTTAACTACATATTACATTTGAAATTGATTATTAAGAGGGTGCTTATAGATTTTGATTAATTATTTAAATACCACGAATATAGTTGCATGTGAATAAATTAAATGCATTTTAATTAGAGAAATTTTGGCCCACATCATTATAATTGAAAACCTCAAGACCTAATTCCCTTTAAATTTTATTGTCGAAAATATTTCATTCGTTTTAAACCAACTTTTATGTTTTCACTTTTGTCCTTGCTATAACACATATTTCATCACACTGACATAACCGCTCAAATTCCTAAAAGAACTACATAAATCATTTCAAACAAGGCATTATCCTAAACCTATCTCTCGAAAACATTAATCGATTTTGCCAGTATCTATCGTATCAAAAACCACAAAAATTCATCTTTAGATTCGAAATTGGAACACCTAATTCAAAAGCAAAAAACAAGGAATTATAGCAATGGAAAATACTTTCAAATTCGGTTACGAAGACAAAGCTTGCGACAAAATTCTTGCAGATGGAAAATTTTGCAATCCACACACTACAACACAAAGTCAAAATCAAAACTTGAGTTCAAAAGTAGAAAAGGTGCGAGTAAAATATTCCTAAATATTATTTCTACACTTTTTGCTATATTAAATTAAATATTTGTAGATTTCAAATTTGAATAAAGATATTCGACCACAATTTTCTATTGCATTGTACAAAATAGTGTTAGTTTTGAAGATAGACGATAGAAATATACCTGGTAATTGCATAGGCAAAAATTTGCATGCACGACAAATATTTATCGAGCAAATATTTTCTAGTCATATATTTGTCAAACAAATATTTTGAAAGACATGTGTAAAAAATAATAATATTCGATGTTATTTTCTACAATAATATCAAATATTTGTCAAACAAATGTCTTGGAGGACATGTTTAAAATGCAATAATAATTGATATTTTTCTTCGTAGTTTTTGTTTAATATTAAGTGGCCTAAAGATCCCTGTCACATAAGTGCGTTTGGGTATTCCATAACCCACATCAACAAGTTTATTTCAGATCAGTAGTAACCATAACACGAGGAGATAAGCTAAAGAGCTATAAAGAAAGTAAATTGTATGCACAATTGTATATGAACAAAACGAAAAAAATGTAGCATTTAACACTATAATGGATTATACAAGCATTCAAAGTCAATAAAATAAGTTCAGAGATATGTTGGAGCACAAGTATGTCAAAAACACACTCTGAGATGATCAAAAGAGCAACAAGGTCATGCATGTGTTTATATCAAGTCCTTATAAAATAGATTTCTTAAAACCTCATAAATGATTTGAAAATCACTTCAAAATTCTATAAAACATTTGGGGTATCATAATAGAATTTAAGAAAAAAATTCAAATTTTTTTTCTATTTTTGAAAGCAAGAAAAATACCAAATATACAAAGTATTGAAGGCTGAGAACAACATTACTTTCCAAAACACTTACCTATAACACTTTGTGGCTAAGTGCTTAGAAAGTAATGAAAATGCCATGGGACAGTATTGTATAAAGTCCTATATTTGAAATTCATACAACGAGTGTATTTTATAGAGGAATACATAGAGTTGAACATAGTAAAACAAGAAATTGTTCGTTTGGAAATTTCCCGAAAAGCTAATTATAGGTTCTTCTTTCCATCGGAACAATAGGGCCATTATGCTCATTATGAAAGTCGCTTTATTTTTCATCACATCTCTTTGAATTTTTGACCTTTCTGAAGAATTGTGACTATGTTAATGACATCATATCTTTGCTATATAAACCAAAACATCTTCATTGATCTAACAACAATACCTTGATCAAATCAATCGATTTTGCTCTAAATTACTCTCTAACCACTATTTTTTCAAAATCACCTATTTGATCAACCATTTTCAATCACGTCCTTTATAATAGATTTGGATTTTGCCCAACTGTTCTGTTGAATCACTGTGTTGAAGGAGCTAGGAGGAGAGAGGCATCTCGTGTGTATGGGTTTGATGTGCATGGGATGCACAAGCAAGTGATTTAGGCATTCGTGGGAGATGCAGTTTTAAGGTGAGGATTAGTTAAGTTAATTATTTTATGTATTATCTTAATTAATCTTGTTTCTTATAAAGTTCACATCTCCGGCATATGAGGTCTAATCGATACGCGGTTTTCACCTTGCACTCGTAGTGAGATTATCTATGATAATGTATTGACTTGGACTAGGTTCGGATACTTGAAAATTTATGGTTCAGGTGAGCGGAATTATAACTTTGAAATTATTTCTCAGTACAAATCCACGTAATTTTATACATTCAAAATTTTCCCTAGTAGTATTAGAAAATATACACATATATGAAATTATTCCCCGTTTGACTGGATTTATTAGGATTTTTTGAATAAATATTCAGGATAATTGATTAAGATCTTGTATATTTATATTGTGTTGTGTTCATATCGAATAAAGCTAGATAGTGATGATATTAATCTATAATGTTATAAATTAATTAAACTGTAATTAGGAGTTATATTAGTGATAGAAATATCATTATATATTTTATTGTAATATTCAGGATAATTGATTAATATCCCGTATATGTAGATATTGAATTCTATTCATGGCTAATAGAATTAGATGAAGTTGATATTAATTTATACCGTGACTATAAATTAATTAGAGCTCTAATTAGGAGTTATATTAGTGACAAATATTATTATATATTTTATCATGAATTAGAAGCGAGAAATTACAAAAGAAGCAATTTATTACTTACTAGACTTTAATAACGTTGTAACATCTAGAATATTACTATAATGGGATTTATCAAATTTAGACCCTAAAAAGGATTTTTAATACACGTGTATAAATATATAGAAATTATATACATGAGCTATATTACATTTGAAGCCTTATTGATAGCTAAACTTAATTTTAATAGAATAATTAAGTAAAATTTAGCTATAATATGATTGGTAATCAAGAGTATTACTTTATAAAATAAGTCTGGGGCTTCTATAAAATAATACGAAGAATATACGATTCAAGTAAATAAATAAATAACCTAAATTCTCAAGTAAGCTGAATTTGGTTAAGTTGGATGTTAGGATTTATAGAAACTTAATGTTGTGAACGAACCAATTAGTCTATGTAAATGGATAGTATGGATTTTATTAAACAATTAAATTAGTTGAATGAGTAAAACTACGTGAAGGAATGTATATACATTTAGTAGTCCATATATACTCAATGTAAGCTCGCGGAAATATATTTAGTGGAGTTTGATATTCAAGAAATATATTTGGACGAGCTAAATAAATTAAAGGAGAAACATATTATAGACCGTGATCTAGTTGCCGTGATCGGGTATCGAGTTCCGGTGGCAAGATGATGTAATTGGCACGAGACTGTTATATCAGATAATTATCCAGAAATCCATTCTATTGGGAGTTGATGCATTCTGATTTTCTGTATTGATATTTATTTATCAGCCAATTCCACTTGTGTGGTCTCTTATATATTGTCATCTTATTCTGTTCATGTATATTCAGTATATTATTTATTGTTGTTTCGTTGCGAGATCTTATCAATGCCTTGATTTAGTGTTGTGTTTTAATTTTACCCTAATGGGCAGTTTTTTTGGTATTCGAGAGTCAGACATTGTCATTTAACGTTGATTCAGGGTATTACGAAGGGCGAGTTGTCCCATGACCTAAGCTTGCCCATAAACTCAACCTACTCGAACAAGTATTAACGAGCATATGAGGAAAACAATAATGAAAACATAGGTCATATCATATATAAAGCCCGATATGATTAATACATTACTCTAAATACATCATATAATGATACCATGACGCACAACGTGGAACGGGTTTTCCCCTCACTATTCACAAGATCACGTAATAAAAAACCGCCTTATGCAAGTCATAAATCATATTTAGTTTATTCTCGAAACCCTTCCTAAGTTTAGTTCTCTAAATGCTTAATTCTGAACCCATTGATAGCTCACTACGCAGTTTTGTCTCGTATCATTTTCTCCCAAGGTAGTTTCAACTTATCCTTTCGTGCTACGCGGTACATCCCTGGTTTTATACTATAAAGTACAATCCTAAATAGTTTTGTTTCATTAGCTCATACTACAAAGTAAAACCCAATGCAGTTTCGTTTCTTTAGTTTATACTGCAAAGTACAACCCTATGTAGTTTCTTATCATTTTCTTTATTTTAAACCCAATAAGAGAGGCACATCGACTCTCATGGAAGTTTACAACCTGCTTGGATGTCCCACTTTCCTTCAAAAGGCGAATGCCTCTCCACTACATCCCTAAGGCGGTGCATTCGAGTGAGCATTTTCGCTCAGCGTTAATATCCCTTCTGAACCTACATTCTCTTATAGGTTCTTACTTTATTTTCTTAGATTGATTTAGCCCTCGAACCTGACCTAATTATTCATTTATAAGGCTTCAACTTTATAAGTTCATTTCGACGTAGTACATTCCTACCCTACTCGTATTGCATTGCAATGCATCTCTTTTAGTTTCAATGTTGTACATCCTTGCTTTCACTCATATTGTAGCAAAATATGTCTCTATTGATTTCGGTATAGTTCAACCCTGCTTTCACTCATATTACGACATAGTGTGCCCCACTTATATTGTGGCGCAATACGTCCCTTTCCTATTTCGGCCTTAGCATAGTGTATCTCCCTACGTTTTCGACTCAAATGACATAACAATTTCGACGAAGTTCCTTCTTGTACCTTTTGGCTTTAGGTCTTCAACTCCCTTGCTTCCCTTGGCATGGTACATCCTCATTTCCATTCCACTTATGGTGCATCTTTCGACTCTAGGCTTTTACCATCGATTCATATTTTAACGCAGTACTTCTACATGCAGTCTAAACTTTCCTTGCAAGTCAATTGGCTCGTATGGGCAATTCATTACCTTCAGCCCTAAGTACTTAGTTTGTTTTCTTAATGCTTGGGCGCTACCTCAACTCCGCATCAAACAAAGTCTGACTTGTTAGTTATCAATCTTTAAATGTGCCGCCATCTCATATGTTCAAATTACACTTTTAGTTAGTGATAGTGTCCTTATTTAGCTTTTATATGTGACCTTGTTCCATAGTCATTTAACATTAGGTAAAGCAAATTTATGTGGACAGTAAGCCTCCGTCCTTTATAAAATTGCCTTCCATCTATGCAAATTCAACCTAAAAAAAGACGGACTTTTAGCTAGAAAAATATTTTTTAAATTCTAGAAAAATGGTAAATAATTATCTTAACATATTTTACTTATGTCCACATTTTAAGCCATTTACTCTCATTCATTCATGAGATATTTTCCTTCAAAAATTCATGTCTATTTATTTTGGTGTGGAAAAATTCTCCAAATTGGAACACGTTTCTAAAATTTTGATCAAAATATCATCATAAATCTTCATTGCATTTTGAAATTATTAGAATAGGAAAATATATCTAAACATCCTATGTATAAATATTTTTCCCCAAAATATTAATCAGAACATCATCAATTTCATTTAAACACTAACTCATACGAACTCTATCATGTTAACCAAAACCGAATTCAAACACAATGATATAGTTTAACGGTTTAGTATTACTTACCTAGATCTTTGAATAATCTTGTTTTAATCTTCTTAATTATTTTTAGCGTGCATTTCCTTCTTCTTTATATTTGCACTTTTAGGCCGCCACCTGCTCTTTAAGCTTTTATTTATTTTTGAGTGGAATGAAATGAAGAAATAAGAAAAGAGTAATATTTATTGTTCCACAATAGTTTGGATTGTGGCCCTCATAGCCTTTTCTCCATTTGTTTATTTCTCTTTTTCTTATTTTAATTTGCAAGATAGGGCTAACCTCATACCGTAAGCAAGTGTACATTCAATTGCATACCTTCTTATTTGTTTCCATAACTTTACTCTTTTAATTTCTTATTCAATAAATAATTCTTTAATTGATAAATTATTAATCACGGGTTGTTACATTGTGGTTTATTTTGTGAGATTTTTAAACAATGGGACTGATGTAGCACGTTAACCTCATTCATGAAACTGGAACAAACAGAGCGTGCATTGCAAAACCAAACATCGCGTGGCACTACAAGTTCTAGCACTACAGCAATAAAACTATTTTATGCGTTCAAAAAATGCTATTGAATACATCAATAATGCTTTTAGGAACGCTATTAAATGAAATGTCATAAAATAGTCCAACCAATACTATAGCCTTCAAGTACAATGCTACCAAAATGATACATTTGTAGCGTTTCTACTTTACCGTTATACATATGTAGCGTATTTGGTACTATAAAAATTACCTATAACGTTTAACCGACTGGTGCATTATATCACTGATGGCGTTTATATAGCACCATATCAATCTTTTTTACCGTGTTTTTGTTATGCCCAATTTATTTAACATAGCGTTTGGCAATCGTTATAGTATACTTTTTATAGTTTTTTCTTGTGAAATTTATTAGCGTTTTTGGGTTCAACCAAGTAAATGTTTGTTCTCCACCTTTCTACTGCACCTTTAACGCTATTGTTGTGCAATACCTTCCCTTTTGATAGTGTTTTTAAAAAGCTATGGATTGGGGTTATAGCATCTTTTATTTTCTAACATTTTCATTGCTGGTGACCTTATTTCAATGCGTATACAGTCAATTTTCAAATGTCATAAAATAGCACATCTAATAACCAATACACTATAATACGTTATCAAATAGGATATACCAAACTATATACATTCTCCAAAATATAACATGCATTAATGGTATTTCTTCGAAAAAGCTGTTAATATTACAAATAGTAGCGAACAAGCAGTAATACATACAACATGTCAACCCAAACGATACGTACAAATGTTTAGGCCAAAATGATACATACAACACCAAACATTAATACAAATCACCTTGATGTGGCATGTTGCTACATGTTTGTATCAAATATGTTTGCACCAAATATGTCTATTTACCTGTAAAATGAAAAGTTAAACAATTGGAAATCATATTAGTTAGTATTCCTGAATTTTATTAGATCATGGACACAAATATCTATGAATATAAAAAGAAATAAAAAAAGTATTTAAGCTAGAGTTCATGTTAGTCAAAGCACTACAAATTTGCATGGTCAAGTTAGTGCTCTCCTCGTGTCATTTGCACAAGATGTGCCCGACCTACTATGCATGGTGCACATATCAGTGTGCATTCTTCAAAGCGATGGTTTGACCAATATCTATTGTGGTTACATCTTCCGACATGATGACCTTCAACCACCCTACTCAAACCTTCACGTTATGAGCAGTGCTTCCCATCCCTGAAACTAATTTATCTTCACATAGGAATTCAACTGAAATGTAGTTTTAAACAGTGGAGTTGGCCGGCCCAACCCACAAATTAATACTATAGAAGAATCTGCACTCAACACTCGTTCATGGCAATATTTCAATCAGCATAGAAGCTAAAAGCCCATTTATTTTAGAAAATATTTTCTTCAAATTTCATTGCTTCCCAGGATCATTACTCAGCCTAAAGCATATGTTTTGAGGCGTCATCCTCTATGGAAGCCCTCTCAAGCTATTAGAGTTCATCACACATTCGACAAGGTATTGAATTTCTTGATTTACTTGTTTGTCCGAAAATAAATTAATCAACCTAGGAAAGTCGTAATTATTAGTCTAACTTCAAAATCATATATGACTTTAATAACATTAGGCTTTCAATACAGGGGTTTTGCACAAAAAATCCCTATTTATGATGTTGTTACAAGAAAAGTACATGTAGCGATGAACATGTAAATTAGGTCTCTGTTTTTCTAAATCAGAAAGCGCAAACTGGCTTGCAGTTTTCTGATAGAAAGTTCAAGTTAACTCACGCTTTTCAAAAATTTCAAAAAATTTGAAGAAAAAAAAAATTCAAAATCGAAAAACTGTAAGTTACCTTTCATTTTCTGTCAAAAAAGTGCAAACCATCTTTCATTTTCTATTGTTCAAAAATAGAGATCAAATTTACATATTCATTTCTACAAGGATTTTTCTTATAATAACATAAAAAACAATGATGTTTAGCTATTTTCTTGTTCAATATATTTTTTGTCTGCGAATTGGAAGAGAACATATGGCCATATTATTGACTAGAAAAGAAATCCTTGAATTATTAAAGATAAAACACCAAATTAATCTGCAATATATATTAGCTAAGCATGAAACCTGCATTCTGGCGAGCACTAAACACAACTCCTTTTAGTGCCACTGTCTCTACTATGTAAGCGACAATGAATTCCAAAAATTTTGAATTAATATAAAAGTTAATATCTGTAAGAGTAGTTAGCTAAACTAGTACAAAGCAATTTCCTTCTGTCTCCCTTGACAAGTATTTTAAAATCCAATCTATCCAATCTGTTGTATCTGAGCTTGAGCATCCATTCACATATCTTATCAAGGTAAGCATACAGCAGTAACAAATTATTAGGTTTATTCATGCAACATGATGTTATTTAGGATGGTGTCAGCTGTAAATTTGATTTTCTCCATTACAGTTAAAATATAGTTACTGTTGTTAGCGTCCAGATTCATACGCATCTAAAAAAAAGAATATCATATGTAGTTGGCTCATGTTTGAATGAAATTTTATGATAAAACTAAAAATATGAATAGCAATTTGCGGGTTAAGAAGCGAACACAAGCTGCTTGTTGACATGGAGAAAAGATGTAGACTTTTCATCAACAATATGACCATATTACATGCAATAAAAACTTAAAAAGTTACACGTCAAACATATCATTTCTCATCAAATACATAAAGATTTCAACGCAAAGACCTAACAGTCTGGAGAATTGATTTATTTTGAGTCATCCGCATCACAAACTTACTGATTAGTTATAATCAGGTCAATTATAATTAAGTCAACTAAGAGGTCCTACACAAAGCTCTCCTACCATAAACACCACCAATTCAGTAAGTCCTGCACAATTCCGATCTGGTCAGTTAACATCTCATAAATGTGCACCCGTTTCCATTATAATCAGGTCAATTTTCAGATGTACTATTACTGTGAATCAACAGTGATCTGCAAATTGATAATTGGAGCACAAATGCACACTGTGGAAATTCATCTCTATCTCTACTTCCGGTGAAGAAAATTCGTTAAACTAATTTACTCGGTGTCTTTTTAAAATTCCAAAAATTCCCCTACTTTCCGTTTACATATTTACGTTCAAACAAAATATCAACGTATACAATAGCACAAACAGCTCGTGCGAAGCATGGAAACATACTAGTATCGAAAGGGTAAATGATGCTGGAAATGCAAGTTAAAAGGGTAAATAGTATATATACTGCATCACGTTCTTTATAATTCATATTGCACGCGTCATTATATATGACATCACGTTTTTGCTCAAATCCTCCTGATAGAGTTACAAGTTCTAAATTAAACAGCATAGTCGAGTGCAAAGGAAGAGAATATATGTTATTTCACTCGAAAGGTGTGGTCGATCTTTGTCCATACAGGCACGCTGCTGAATTGGATTCCATGGCAAATTGCATCAATTAATTAGTATAGCCAAATCTCGATAGTAGTTATGTATGAAAATAAGAGAAGTTCCAAAAGTGTTATGATTAAAATTAAAACTACTGTGTATTTTTATTTCATATAACTTGCACATCTCTCCTCATGTGCAGTGGGGGCTTAAATATCATTATTACTTTAGGCCCATCAATCAATAAGCTTGAATATAAACACATCAGTCATCAGTCATCAGTCATCAGTCATCGTCATCAGTCATCTATCAATAAGCTTGCTGCTAGTTTGGACCATTTTATGATGAATATTCTGGACATTCGATACTTTAGGCGATATTATCAGTGTATAAGGCATATGGAATGTCTAAGTCTACAAGGATATAAAATATGGGACAAAGCAAATTTACTCAATTAACAAAGTTGATTGTTGTGAAGGTGAGATTCACACGGAATTCTAACGAGTTAGGTTCGAATTTTCACTTTTTAAGTCAAAACATGGACTTAATAACATGAACTGAATGGTACAATTTTACACCCTGGTCATTAATGGCAGCTGAGCCATAGTCCCAGTTACATCGATTGCATTGATTCCAATTTCGGAAGACATGATATTTAATGTTCAGGACAACAAGGATACATACACAAGCTGTGCATAGAGCAAGGTTCAAAATTTCGGTTTCCGTTTCCGTTTCGGTCACTGGACATTTTTGTAATTTCTGTTCCGTTTCGGGAATTTCGGTAATTCCGTTTTAATTCCGTTCCGTCTTTGATTACATTATTGTTCTATTTTTTGGCATAAGTAAATTGAATGTACTGTCAAATATCTATACAAATTTTGCAATTATATTTCTTGGACGTCTAAAGTTTATAAGTTACCCAACATACTGATTGTATTTTTTCAGTCTAGACTTTCATTTCATTTTATTTTGCAAATACCCAATATTCATATTCTTATCTACGGCCCATCAAGCACATAACCCATGCCCTGTTCATTTGCCCAATTTTTCATTTCGTTCGTCTCCTCCAAAACCTTAGTTTTTTAGGGTTGTCTCCGCCGCTTCATCCCCTAATTCAGTTTTTTGATTCTAAAATAAAGAAAACATAATCATTTATCTTTAAATTTGAAGATGTTGCACAACCATTGTACTCAATTTCAACAGTTTTACAGATAAGTAGGCGGAAAATTTCTTTGTCCTGTTTTCTATTCCCTAATTTTTACTGCAGTTTCTCACGATTTTTTTTCTTTCATGAAATGATTTCGCTTTTTACTAATCGATGCGGAGTGGGTTTTTGTCATGATTCCGTCCCGGTTAGTGCCGGAACCGGACCGAGATGGCCGGAATTCCGTCATGCCGGACGGACTCTTGAACCATGGCATAGAGTTATACTAAAGACCAAACCACATAGCTAACATCAAACTGCGTACAGCGACAGTGTAGTGGTTCCTCTTGGTCGCAGAATATTACAATAATCCCAAACCGACTTTTTATGGACATGGTACGGAAACTTATGAGAAGTAGCCTAACTAGTTCAAGAGGGCAAAAAATAAATTGGGTCCACCCTTGTCCAGGCATGGTGTTATAAACAAACCGCCAGATGAATGCATATTCAACTACGCCACAAACTACAAAACATTTGAAAACCCTAATTATGCTCTATAACTGAGAGAACATAAAACTAGTATAACCGTACAACGGTGGAGAAACCGACCGTTCGATTATATAACTTTGATAAGAAATATACATTTAAAAAATTTGTTAATATTACTTAAACATTAAGTGATAATATGTTGGAAAAGAATAAATTGAGATTTGAATCTGAAAATATGAATTTCAAATTTAAATATTAATCAAAACATTCAAAATTGTCGATTTGAAATTGAAAATTTTAAAATTTTAAAATCAAAATAGATTTAAATTTGAAATCTTTGATGCGCAAAATAAAAGGAGAAAGTTTAAGAAAACCGCGATGAGACAAGATCCACGTTTTTAGAGAAACCGCGATGAGACAAGATCCATGTTTTTTTGGCTTCAGGAAAATTGATTTTGGCTAGTAGAAGGAGGCAAACCTCCCTACGGTCGGTTTGATTATACAACTTGTGCAAATGATATTGTAGTGTATGTACAATAATTTCAAGTACTTTGTATTGGAGATTATATTAAGTAAAGGCTTTTATACAAGAAGACTAACTATGCACCAGCAACAACAACTAAGTCATTATTCCCAAACAAATTAGGTTCAGTTAGAAATGAAATTCAAAGTTAAATGACAAAGTCAATTTAAAAGTAACAATAACATTAATATATTAGGAAGAAAAAAAGTGAACATAAAAATAAACGTAAAAATAGAATAAAGTAAAATAATTAAATAAATAACAATAATAATACATGAATTAAATAAAAATAAATTTAAAAATAAAAAATAGATAAAGAAATTGAAAAAAATGCCATTAATAATAATAACACCGATAGTAATAATGGTACTAATAGTAGTAGGGTCTGAAGACCAAACACTATGTCTTAGGTTCCTACTCGCTGGTCCTATAATCTTAAAAAAAAAATCCTGGCAGACTAATTGCACTACAAACGAGAAATCATTTCGTCGGCTATTTACCATCGGTGGCCGTCGCTGGTTTTGAAAATAAACTTAATTTTTTTAATCTAGATTTTTCCATATACGAAATACTTAGAGTATATGCTAGATATTAATGGAATGTATTTAAATTATATACGAAAATATTTATGAGATATTAATGGAATATATTTAAAGTTGTATAAGAGAATATTTATGAGATATCTATGAATATACTTAAAATTGTGTAAAAGAATATTTATGAGATATTTATGGAGAAGCATCAGATTAAGTGAATTAGATTAAGTGAATCTTCACTGTTTATTTAAAATTTAAAGTCCTATAAATAGTGGTGGATTTATTCATCTTGGATGTAAGAAAAAAAAATATATGAAATTTTGTAATAAGGTTTTTCTCGTTATAAGAAAAAAAAATCATTTTTTCCTTCTCCAACCTCTTATTTATTTTCTTTTAGAATCAATTCTATTTGCTATTGAAGAAAACTTACAACAAAGTGGTATCAAATTTTGAAGATCCTCCTAAAAAGATGTCTAATAGCGGTGTTCCCTTATAAGTCCCAATGCTCAGCAAGATCAATTATGAAAATTGGAGTTTTAGGATGATGACCCTCCTTGGAATACATGGCATATGAAAGATAGTCGAGAAATGCTATACCAAATAAGAGAATGAAGATAGTCTATCTCAAACTCAAAGGGATAGTTTGAGAGGCTCAAGGATGAGTGACAAGAAGACCCATTGCCTAATTTATTAACCATTGAATGATGAGACTTTTGAGAATGTTTTGGGATTAAAGTCAGCCAAAGAAGCATGAAAGAAGCTTCAAACATCTTACAAAGAAATCGATCAATTCAAAAAGGTACATCTTTAAACTTTAATAGGAAAGTTTAAAACTTAGCATATGAAAGAAGGAGAACTTGTCTCCGATTACTTCTCAATGGTTTTAACAGTAACTAACAACCTAAAAAGAAATAATAAGAAGTTAAATGATGTAAGAATGATGGAGAAGATTCTTGGATCATTAGATTCAAAGTTCGAACATATTGTCACCATCATTGAAGAGACAAAAAACTTGAAGGCCATGGTAATAGAGGAATTTCTTGGTTCGTTGCAAGCTTATGAAGAAAAGAAAAGGAAGAGATCCTAAAGAAACCACTCAAGACATAGATTGATTAAAAAAAATGAAGAAACAATCGAAGCCAACAAAGACGAGATTGTGGTCAGAATGAGGACAAGGTCATGGATATGGGTATGGAAGAGATTAGAGGCCCAATAACAACAACAACAATGACAACAACAACCAAAGAGGAGAAATATCAATAGTAGATCGTGGAAGAGGAAATTCAAAATCAAGTTATGACAAATCATAATCAAATGCTACAATTGTGAAAATGTTGAAAATTATGCTTCAGAATGTAGAGCTAAACAATAATAAAGTTGAAGAGAAGGCCAATTACATTGAAGAAATAAGTCAAAAAGATGGTACTTTACCGCTGGCATACAAGGAAAAGAAAGATGAGTTAATCTCCAAAGGATAATGATAAATTGGGAATGGACGAATGATTTGGAGAGCATGTCGCAATTGACAAGAAATTATTTGCGAAATTACAATGGAATGATCATCGTGCTCGTGTTGTGATGAGTGAGAACGTCGATGATGTAGCATGGGATCATATTCTCGGAGAAAGTTCCACAAAAGATTCGTGGAATTTATTAGAAAAAGTATATGGAGAGAATGATACAAAAATGATAGAAGAAGACAATCTTATTGATGAGAAAGAGGGTAAATAATAGTGAGAATGAGAAGGAGGTGGAAAAATTGCTGAAATTTAAGGAGTTAAAGAAGGAAAAATTGGAAGAAGGAGAAAAACGTATAGAAGATGAAAAAAAAAGAATTTAAAGAAAATAAAGTAAGCGAATATGACGTCAATGATGAAAAGTGCGGAAGCAAACGAGATGAAAATGAAGAAGATATGATTTAAGGAGATGACATTCAAGAGCTTAGAGGATATTTGAAATATGAGCAAAAATCTAAAGAAGTGGAAACGAAGAATGTTAAAGAAATAGAAATATAAATGATCCAAGGTGAAGCCAATGTGGAAAGAGATAAATTTGATGATCATAAAAACAATGAGATGAGCAAAGCTTATATAATTTTGAAAAAATCTGTTATCCCAATAATGTTCAAAAGATATGAGCTAAGGAATCGATGCTGAGTCTAGGGGTTCATGAAGAGGTTTGAAGCTAGGGGCTCATATAGAGGTTCTAAGCTTTAGATGCAAGGATGAATAACGACATCAAAGTCTTTTTCGACCTCGAAGAACATATCATGGCGATAAAAAGAACAATGTTGTGGCCATCCAATGACGTCGAGCTTCTTCAAACTAGCCTACTTCACATCGATAGCGAGGATCGAGAATCATAAACATCATCGAGGATTAAGAAGTGACATAGCATTAACCTTATGCAAGCAATCTAGATAACTGTTGTTGTGGGGATTCATCGGTAATATCGATGACACACTTCAATGGTACCGAAGATCATCAAGGAAGAACAAAATCGAGTATTTATAACATGTCGAGGCCTCATCATGAAGAAACAAGAGCACAAACGGTGAAGCTAGACAGTGCCATCAATGTCGAGGCCAATAAAGCTACCATCATCAATGCTCGACGATGTTGAGGCATGACAAAGTTGAAGATTAGCGACATCGACCACCCGCTAAACCCTATAAATAGGAACCCATGGGTCTTCATTTCTCTCTCTAGTACTCAAATCACACTCAAGCAAACCTTAAGTTGAATTAGGGAAAAATTGTTTCGGATTATAATCACATTTGATCAATAACATCAAGGGCTTTAATTAACATTTGAATTTCAACTTTGATTTTATTGATCGTTATTTGCTCAGGCTTGTAAATATTTAGTCTCTCGTGTTTGAAACTTGATATAGCTACAACCTCAATGCGTTCTGAACTGAGACAAACACGTTATAAATTTCAGAGCTTGACATGACCATAACCTCGATGAGCTCTAATCTGAATGAACGTGTTGTAAAGTTCAAAACTCGATGTGACCATTGTCGATGATCCTCTAATAATGACCTATATATGGCCTCGGCATGGTCAACCTTGTCAAGTTTAATCAATGAAAAACCTAAATGTGCATGATTATATGGGCATAAGATTCTTGAATTTGAAAGCATAAAGGGCATTTGGTTTATCATCATGCTTAATAGCTCACATCACCAACTTGCCACATTTTCATCTGGTCATACAATGTAACATAAGTTTTTGAGAAAATGTTTTATCTAAAAGTTCACATAAGTGAACACAACATTACCGTTCAAGTTTCCTTGGAGGATGTCAAGTTCTTATTTGGGATGTCGAGCCCTACTTCCTTATATGATGTGGAGTCCCTACTTGGGATGTCTAGTCCAATGGCCATCGGATGAAAAAGGAGCACAAGCTTTCTCTGAAAGATATATTGTCATCCTTACTAATGATTTTATCATATACTTAGTCTCATAATAACAAGTTGGACCTGGGTGCCTTGACAACGACGTTACTTAATAACATTTTATTATGTGTCTACATATGTTGAAGCCAAGGACTATCTTTTCACTACCAGCATTTGGGGGTGACACCATTTATTGATCAATTTTTTGGTGCTAGAAGGAGGGCTTGAACCTCCAACTTATTTATTTTTCCTTTTTTTTTGAATTAATAAATCAAATTTTAATGTCAGTGAAAATGAAATCGAAATGACTTAATCATATAGACGAGGAAGTAGTACACACGGTAACTTTGGAGGAAAATGTTGCTCCCACTTTCACTTAGATGGTGCAGAAGCAGGATAACCTTCAACTCCATCACAACCCAATAACAGCGAAGCTAAGATAAGGTTCTTGGAACAACAATTATAGGAAATGAAAGGGCTCTTAGAAATGATGCTTACTCAAAATCATCCAGAACTGCCAAACCTATGGCGGGAGAATAGGCAGAATCTTCGAGAAGGAATTTAAATGCTTCCCAACTTAGGAGCAAGATCAAACCTATCCTGACTTCATAAAAGAATAAAGATGATCAACATTTTAAGCTAAACTTCCAAGGAAGAGTAGAAGAGAAATCCAAAGGGCAGTCTGGGAGTTCAACCAGTGAAGGATACAAAACCGAAAGGAACAACTAACACGATGAAGATGCTTATCTGAAGGATATGGTGGAGAAGATAGCAAAAGATGTGTTCAATGAAAAAGTTAAAATAACTCTAAATGAGAAGGACAACGACAATCATCAGGAGGGGGGGGGGGGCTTTCACCGACGAAGTTATGTCTACTAGGATCCCATCTCATATGAAGATTCCATCCTTAAGGTATAACGGAACTACCAATCCTAATGATCATCTAATGGCATTTGAGAGTCAGATGGATCTCTACAATGCTTCTATTATAGTGTGGTTCAAACTATTCCCTATCGCTATCCAAGGAGCAACTGCTAAGTGGTACTAGTAGTACCATAAAAAGACTATCGACTCTTGGAAACAGTTTTCTTATGAGTTCACTGCTCAATTCTACATTTGTAAAGATCCAACCATAGATTACACGGTGCTAGTAAATGTAAGACATAAACCAGGAGAGCTCTTAGGCAACTACCTCAAAAGGTTCAATAAGGAGGCTTTAAAAGCTAAAGGAATGAACGAGGGAGAAAAGCTGATAGCAGTGCATTCAGGGCTGATTGGGCATACAGGGCATACACCATTCTGGAATGAACTCTATTTCCAAGGATGTAAAGATCTTCAATATATTCATTTTAAAGCAAACAAGTTTATCTGAATGGACAAGATGTATCATGTTGGGAAAAAGAATCAAACCAGGAGGGAGACCGAAAAAGCTGGCTTCGATCGTAGACATTAGAGGTCGAGAAGTGAGGATAATCCAAACACCAATTCTATTGCCTTGAATAAACCACTGTCCTATATTTATGCAAAGACGGTTAGGTCTCATTCAAAGCAAAAACTTATTTAGAACATAAAAAGGGAAATGACTATTGTGCCTACCATAAAGTGAATAGTCATGAGATGAATGAGTGCTGCATACTAGTGGGCATTATTCAGTAGCTAATCCATGAAGAACACTTGAAGGAGTTCATTCAAGAGGCATAAAAGATCGCTTGCACTGATCATGGACAACAAAAATTATATAACAATGCTATGGATATGATGGAAGATGAAGATTAGCTAAATCTCAGTCTACCTCTTAACAGGATTGATGTGATCCACGGAGGGCTACTTTTGGCTGGAAGCAGCAAAGGTACATGGAACAGATACATCACGGAAGCGAAAGAAGGAGAATTTTCTTCCAAGAAGAGCCACCACTCAAGAATCCTTAATTCGATATTCAGAAGCCTATTCTTACCATAACACCACAAGAACTAAGGGGGATCCGATATCATAATAATGACCCTCTTATGATCGCTGCATAGATTGGGCTCTCCATCCTTACAAATATTCATGTACATACTGGAAGTGCTGTCAGTGTGATCATTTAACACGCTTTTGACTAAATGGAAATCCCAAAGGATAAGCTGGAACCAAGTCTTGAGCCCATCTTTGGGTTTAACAATAAAGGATCAACATTGGTGGGATAACTAAAACTGCTTGTGCAAATAGGATTGCCATCACACTGCAGAGCCTTCAAGATGTTATTCGTAATTATTAATCATCCTTCATGCTACAATGCTTTCTTCGGATGCCTAGCTTTGGATGAAGTTGATGCTTTTGTCTTGCCTAAATACTTAATGGTGAAGTTCCTAACAAAAAGTGGCTCAAGGACTATAAAGGGGAGCAGTTTAGCTCTCGCAAAATGTATTTTGCTACTCTAGAACAATATAAAGGAGAACATTATTCTTATTATGATTCATCTATCATTTTTCAGCTTTTGGACGAGGGATCTTTACATCTATCATTCAAACCAAAAATAAGACCCAATTGATCAACTAAGCATGTGATTAAGAAGTATTTCTCTTCTGAAAGAAAAAGGAAGAGAAAGGATGTTGACCTGTTGGAAGAAGGAGTAGAAAATAAGGAGATAGTCACCGAGTTAGATTGTTGAGGCGAAATGGAAAGAATAAAGCCTATAAAAGGCCTTGAGGAGATAATTGTGGTCCATCTGATCTAACAAAGGTAGTTAAAACTAGAAAGGAATCAAAAAGCAACCTTAAGGCATAATTAATTTAGCTTCTACGAACCAGTAAAGATGTTTTCGCATGGACTCATTCAGATATGGTTGGAATTTACCCAATAGTCACGTGGCACGCTTTGAACATTTATTCTAGTATAACCCCTGTTCGGTAAAAGAAGAGGCAATTCGATAAAGTTCGATCGATGCGTTGAAAGCGGAAGTCAAGAAATTGCTCGAGAATGGCTTTATCAAAGAGGCGTTCTATCCAAGAAGGCTTGCCAATCCCGTATTGGTTAAGAAATCTAACAGCAAATGGAGAACTTGTATTGACTACACCAATCTGAACAAGGCGTGTCCGAAAGATTGTTACCCCCTACCGAGGATAGATCAGCTAGTTGATGTAACTAGTGGGCATAAACTTTTGTCCTCTATAGATGCTTATTTGGGATATTACCAAATCCCAATGATAAAGCCAGACGAAAATAATACAAGCTTCATTACAAAATAGGGAATCTACGGTTACAAAGTGATGCCCTTTGAGTTGAAAAATGCAGGCGCCGCCTGTCAGAGATTGGTAAATAGAATGTTTAAAGAGCAAATTAGTTGAAACATGGAGGTCTATGTAGATGACAATGTGGTAGAATCTCATGAAGGAAGAAATCACTTAAGGGACCGTGGAGAAATGTTTGAGGTATTGCGAAAGCACCAAATGAAAATTAATCCACAAAAATGCTCTTTCAGGGTTAAATCCAGAAATTTCTTAGGCTACATCATCAGTGATTGAGGAATCGAAACTAATCCCAATCAAATTCAAGCTATAAAAGACATTGCAGAACCTGAAACAAGTAAAGATGTAATGAGTCTAAACGGAAAGGTAGCGGTGTCGAATAGGTCCATCTCTAGGGCCATTTATAAATGCATCCCATTCTTTGATGTAATTAAGAAGAAGAGGAGATTTGAATGGGGAGAAGATTGCCGAAAAACTTTTAAGGAATTGAAAGACAATCTTGAGAAGCCACCTATATTATCCACTCTTGTGGAAGGAGAAAATCTTTTACTTATACGTGGTCGTCTCAGTACATGCAGTCAGTTCAGTGTTGATTAGGGAAGAAAACGGAATTCAACTTCCTACATACTATGTAAGCAAAATACTAAAAAAGGTTGAGATCATATATCTAGTCAGAGAAAATCTAGCATATTGTCTTACACTTATGACACGAAAATTAAGAGCCTATTTCAAAGCACATTCGATCAAAGTGCTAACTAATTTTCCACTCAAACAGGTCTTTAGCAAACCGGGAATGATTAATAAAGTGTGGAGTAGAATTTAGTCAGTATGATGTTGAATTTTTTACCCGAGTAGCAATAAAAGGGCAAGCTCTAATTGATTTTGTCAATGAATGCACAAGTTTCCTCAAAGAATAATAAAAAAAGAGAAAGATCTAAAGCCCAAATGGCAGTTATTTATGGATGGAACACCAAATAAGCAAGGGTAGGAGTAAGATATGTCATTTTCACCCCTGATGGCATTGTTTTCATTATGCAATGAAGTTAGGCTTCCCAGCTACCAACAATATAGCAGAATATGAATTGATGGTGGTAGTGCTTACTTTGGCTTTGCAATTAAAGTCCCAAGAGTTGATATCTTTAGTAACTCTCAGCTAATGGTGAATCAATTGAAACAGACATATCGAATTATAAATGCTAAATTTATTTTATGTGTGAAAAAAGTACTGAGGATGCTAAACCAATTTGAACAATTTTCTATACATCAGGTCCCAAGGAGAAAGAATTCCCAAGCAGATTCATCAATGACACTGGCTAGTTCAATGGAGCCCCAGAAACCCGAATTGTACCAGTAGGCTATCAACCAAATCTCAGCATCAAAGACAAAATACCCAATTAGGAAAAGAATTACTAGTACTAACCAAATCTCAAGCTTTAGCCTATGAAAGGGATGAAAGAGAAAAAAAATGAATCTCCTTACGAGGGACTCGTTCAGAAGTGGATAATCAGTACCAAAATAATCGGATGAGAACAATTGTCAAATACCTAGTTAATGGGACAGTACCAATTAATAAGATATATGCCATGAAGGTCATGTGATAAGGTTTCTACTTGCCCCAGATGACCAATCAAACCATCATTTATGTAAAGAAATGTGAAAGGAGGCTGAAGTGTTCTAAAATACGTAGTTTACTACTTAGCAAGTTAACTACGATCTCAAACCCATGGCCCTTTAATATATGGAGAATTGACTTGATTAGACCCTTGCCAATATCTAAAGGAGAAACCAAGTGTGCGACAATTGCAGTTGATTACTTTACCAAGTGGGTGGAAGAAGAACCGCTTCCAAACATTACCTTAAGAAAGGTGCTCAAATTCATGGTCAAGAATACTGTCGCTAGATTTGGGATCCTATACAAAATAATATCTGACAATGGGACACAATTTGAAAGTGAAGAGTTTACACGATTTTGCAATAAGAACGGAATTATCAAGAGTTTCTCTTCTGTAGCACATTCAAGGGCTAATGGAGAAGTTAAAGCAGCTAATAAGACTATTAAAAATATTCTTAAGAAGCGACTAAATAAAGCCAAAGGAAATTTGGTAGAGGAATTGCTAGTTGTACTGTAGGCATACAGAACATCCACGAAAACTATAAGAGGTCATACTTCATATTCCTTAACATATGGATGTGAGTCCATGCTTTTAGTTAAAGTCGAAATACCTTCACATCGAAGAATCGCATACGCATTCAACCCAAACCAAGAACCGAAGAAAGAATCTTTTGACCTAATCCATGAATTAAGAGATGAAGCAGCAATACGAGTTACTAAGTACCATCAAAGAATATCTAAATACTATAACTCTAAAATAAGGACAAAATCATTCCGAAAGGGGAATTAGTGCTTCAAAAAGTGATGGCTAACACTAAAAATGAAGTCGATGTACCACTTGGGCAAACTAAGAAGGTCCCTAGTCATACACAAAGTAATTCCGCCAAGAGCTTATTAACAATGCCAATCAAATGGTAACATAATCCCTAGAACATGGAATGAGGAACATTTACGACCATTTTTCCCAATAGTGAATGAATAAAGAAGATATTCTTAAGTGTATCTATATGGTTGGGAGTAAGATTTTCCTTAAACAATGGAACTACCTAAAATGGTAGAAAGCCTTTGATTGTGCCAAGGTGGCTAGATCAAAGCACCTCTAGGAGGGAGATCAGAGTAAGCTTTTAGTCCCGCCACAAATAGCCTGGCTAACGCATCTACATGCCCTTGATACTGTCTACATGGCTAGATCAAGGCACCTCCTATAGGGAGGATGGAATAAGCCTTTGATGTCGCCTTAACCGAGTGGGTCATAGCACCGACCGGCCTTCATTTCCATTTATAAGGCCCGTCTGAAGTACCTCCTAGTGGTAGGATAGATTAAGCCTTTGGTCCCGCATAACAATAGCCTTGCCAAAGCACTGAACTATACTTCATTCTTACCTACAAGGCCTGTTTAAGTGCCTCCTAAAAGAAGGTCGGATAAGTCTTTGGTCATGCTTCACAAAAGCCAACTAAATGCACAAGACGGCCTGATTTATCACCTAAGATGGTGGTATGGGGTCAAAAGAAAGGATTAAGACTTCCATTTCTCGGACGGAGGCACACAAAAAGTATTAACAACATTCTTTGCTTGGAGGGTGGCACATAAATAGAATTAACAACATCCAAAGTCCAAAGAGTGGTGCAAAACAAAGGATTCATACATCCAAAGCTTGAAGAGTGGCGCAAAACAAAGGATTCATACATTAAATGCCCGAAGAGTAGCACAAAACAAAGGGTTCAAACAACCAACGCTTGGAGGGTGGTGCAAAACAAAAGACTTTTATAATTATTACGAAATACAGATTTTTGGTCTTCTCTTATTATTACCAGATATGGATTTTTGGACTTCTATAATTATTACCAAATAGGGATTTCTGGTCTACTATAATGGATTTTTGGTCTTCTCTTATTAGTACCAGATATGGATTTCTGTTCTTCTCTTATTATAACCGGATATAAATTTCTTGTTTTCTATAATTATTACCAGAAATGGATTTCTGGTCTTCTCTTATTATTACCAAAAATAGATTTGTAGACTTCTATAATTATTACCAAATAGGGATTTCTAGTGTCTATAATAGATTTTTTGTCTTCTCTTATTACTGCTAGATATGGATATCCAGACTTCTACAATTATTACCAAATAGGTATTTCTAGTCTTCTATAATGGATTTTTGGTCTTCTATAATGGATTTCTGGTCTTCTATTATTACCAGACTTGAATTTTTGTTCTTCCATTATTATTTCCATATGATGACTTCCAGACTTCTATTGCCATTACCAGATAAGAGTTTCTTGTCTTCTTCTATTATTTACGGATAAGAAATTCTGGTTTTCTATTATTATTATCTCCAGATAGGGGTTTCTGTCTTCTTTCTAATTTTATCAAACGAAGTTTTACTATTCTTTTGTTGCTACCAATATGAATTACTAGAATTTTTTGTTATCATCGCCATATATGAGTTTCTAGACTTCTTCTATTATCAGTAGAGATTCTAGACCTTTATTCATTACTGGAGAAGACACATGATGCTCCCTCCTATGATATTACAAGATAATCTTCCAGGGTTTCCAATTGAAAACTTACTATTATTTATTGCTCTCTCCTATATTATAAATTATAATTTTAAATCATGCGGATATTATAGACAATGAATGCCAGCATAACTAAGTTAAATCTTGAATGAGAATTAATAGCAAATAATATCTTGTACTTCATGTTTTACAGGAAAACTAAACTAGCATGGAAATCTCATCAAGGATTGGACAATGCAAAAGAATTCATGGTTTTACCCTAAAGAGTAAAAAGCATCTTTTATACTAAGGGGGACTAAATGTTATCCCAATAATCTTTGTAGGATATGAGCTAAGGATCGATGCCATGTTTGAGGGTTCATGTCGAGGTTTGAAGCTAGGGGTTCATGTCAAGGTTCTAAGCTTTAGATGCAAGTATGAATACCGACGTCTAAGTCTTTGTCGACCTCGAAGAACACAAAATGTTGTTAAAAAGAACAATGTTGTGCCTCTCCAATTGTTAGAACCTATATTTGATGTTTTGACTGTGACAACTATATAAGTAAATATTATGAGAACTATCCATATTTGCAGGAGAAGATACTATCTTACTCGACAAATAGATTGCAGACTAGATTCCAAAAAGAAGCTTCAATGTTATCTATGGTCTAAGTCTTGTAGTTAATTTTTGCTAAAATCTCTCCAAAGTGGTATATGCACGCACACATACTTACAAATCTTTCAAATCATAATTTATATGCCAAGATTTTTACTAAAAAAATTCATACACTAAAAGCATTTTTGAAAATCTTGAATATGGTAGAAAATAGGTAATTCAGCCGACTGATATGCAAAGTTCAGTCTACTGAATTCCTGTGCATGTGGATAATTTAATATGAATATTCAGTTGATTGAACCACACATTTCAGTCGGCTGAATAACATATTTTTTGCACTATTTCCTATGTGATTTGAATTTTAATTATTTAAGCTGGCTGAATTATTTCGTTCAGTCGACTAAAATTGCATAACCAATATATTTATCAAAAGTCACTTCACTTTAGCGAATAGAAATAACCCTTGATTCAAGAGTTGTTTCTGTATCTTGTGATCATTAATTTCATGAATAATTGCAACACTTAAACACTATATATAGCCAAGAAATAAATTGTTTTAATTACTTAATTTTGATTCTATTTTCTCATTCTTATTATCAAAACAATCTTGCCATTTGCATTCAAATACTTTTGATTCTAATCACTTGTTCATTCAAGAAAATCTCATTAGTGATTAAATAAACTTCCTATCTTCACGAATTGCACTATATACCACAGAGGAGAAGATTATAGGAATGGTGTACATTATTGACTTATCAGTGCTACTCAAGATTATACTCAGTCAGAAGAAATTTTTACTGCTTGTATTGGAAGTCCTATTTAGTTGCTTAGGCGGTTGAATTCCTATTCTGATGCTTAGGTGGTTGAAGTCCTGTTCGGTTGCTCAGGCGGTGTAATACCGTTCCTCCGGGTTAAATGAGCGTTGTCAGTTAAATTCTAAAAGGAGTCTGGGAGTGGACGTAGAATGAGAAATTCGAACTAGTATAAAAATCCCTAGTGACATTTACTTCTATATTTATATTCTACGTTAGTAGATAGTTTGATTAATATTCTATATTACTTGACCCTTAGTCACTTTCACTTAGTATTGGAGCAAGGTCATCATATAACCATAACACAGTTATTTGATATTTAATTAATATGAAAAATAACACTAACACAAGTTTAATTAAAGGTAAATCCACTACGCGACCACCACTATTTAACGATTTGAATTATACTTATTGGTCAACTCACATGAGTATTTATATGCAAGCAAATGGGTATGATACTTGGAACATCACTCAAAATGAACACACTATACCAACCACACTATATGCATAATGGTAAAACATAAAAAAATAGATGCTGCTTCAAATGCAAAAGCCATGAATGTGTTATTTTGTGCTTTAGATAAGAATGAATTTAATAGAGTTAGTATATGTGAAACTGCTTGTGAAATCCGATGAACTCTTAAAGTTACACGTGAAGAAACAAAAAAAGTGAAACAAAGCAAGATTTCTATGCTTAAAAATCAGTTCCAAAATTCCAGAATGAAACTAGATGAAGCTACAAATGATATGTATTCTAGATTCCAAGACATATATCATTCACTATTAGCATTAGGAGAAAAATATATAGATTTTGATATTGTCTCGAAAATCCTAAACTCTTTAACAAATGAATGAGAATGAAAACTCTTAGCTATTGAAGAAGCTAATGATATTTCTACCATCAAACCTAAAGAGTTAATAGGAGATCTCATGTTGTGTGAAGTAAATTTGCTGGCAAAAGAGATCAAGCCCAAGATAGAAAGAATATAGCTTTTCAGGCTGAACAAGAAGACTTAGACTTAGATGAAGATGACATGGCATTTATAGCAAAGAACTTCAAAAAGTTTTTAAAATTTAGAAAGAATAATAAATTCGGTAAAAATAGAAGAGATAATACTAATAAACCATCAACTTCAAATCTCGAGTGTTATGAATGTCATAAGAAGGGTTATATAAAGAAGGATTGTCCTGATCGAAAGAAAGACAGATATAAGAAAAAAAAAACAATTATAAGAAGAAGCAAGCATTCTCTATTACATGGGATGATTTAGAGTCATCTTCATCATCAGATAGCGACACGGACAATGATTCTGAATAAGCCAATGTTTGTTTTATAGCTTCGACTAACGATTTAATTGATCTAACTTTTGATGACTTAATGGATATAAGCTCAGATCTATTAGATAAACTAAAAGAAGTTAGAAGAAAATATAAAGATGCTTTAGAAAAATTAAACAAAAATGAAATAGAAGTTGATATGCTCTGAGATGAAAAGAAAATCTTAAAAGAAGAACTTGTTAAAACACAAGAATCTTTGTCTAACGTTTCTTCTCAGCTCATTTTGCTATCATATTAAATTGAAGTAAAAAAAGAAAAGAATATGACATTAGCATCAGAAAATCATGATTTGAAATCAAATGTCAAAATACTTAAATTAAACAAGGCTAGTCTCAAAACTAAATTAGAGAATATCACTAAAACTGTATCTAATTTTAATAAAGGTAGAGAAAATCTTTCTAAGATTATTAAAAATTCTCAAACTAATTTTAATGAAAAGGGTTAGGATATATATATATATATATATATATATATATATTATTCAAAATCTAGTTCAAAGAAGAATAACTTATCATATATAGATTCAATATACATAAGAATTTTGTAAAAGCAAAAAACATAACTAAAGGATTTCACTCAAAAGAAGGTCATTGGCAATAAAAATAGATTTGGATACCAAAAATTAATAATAATTCAATCAGAAATAAGTATATTAAATCTTTTATAAATTCAGTTCATAAAAATAAAGAGTTGACTTATAAAGGGAATTTTAAACCCTGTTAGGTTTGGTTTCCTAAGATCTAACTCTTACGACCCTAATAAAAAGTGGGCACCAACGCCATCCTTATATTTTTTAAAGGTGCCAACTAGAAAAGGAGGAAAGTGGATACTTGAGAATGGTTGTTCAAAACATACGATAGGAAACAAAGATATGCTGACTAATATTACCTACTCAAATGGAGGATCTGTCACATTTGGAGATAATTCCAAAGACTATATCATCGGCAAAGGCGATGTAAGCAATGACGATACATCTCACTTACCTCTTATTACAAACTTTTTATTAGTTAAAAATTTAAAACATCATATGCTTAGTGTAAGTCAACTATGCGATAAAGGTTTTGATATAACTTTTTCGAAAAATAACTACAACATATTTGGTCAAAACAAAAAATATTATATTTGAAGGAACTAGAGAACGAAATATTTACATATTAAATATGAAAGTTAATCATAACACAAATATGTTTCAAGCAGCCAAAGAAAATGATCCTCGGTTATGGCACAAAAGATTTGGTGATATAAATTTTAAAGCAATAAGCAAATTAACTAAGGATAATTTAGTAAAAGGTTTACCAAAAATGAATTTTAAGTAAAAAGTATTTATGATTCTTGTCAGTTAGGAAAATAAACCAAATCATCCTTTAAGTCAAAGAAAATAATTTCTACACTACAACCACCTTAGTTATTGCTTTTAGATCTTTTTAGACTAACTCAAGTTCAATCTATAAACCATAATAAATATGTTTTCATAATTGTAGATGATTTCTAAAGATTCACTTGGACAATATTTTGGAAAAATAAAAATAATACCTTTGAAAATTTTAAAATATTTACTAAAAGAATTTAAAATATTAAAAATTAAAAAATTAAAAATATTCGAAGCGAGTATGGTGGCAAATTCGATAATGATTCTTTTGAAAAATATTGTAATAAAAAAGGAATAGTTCATAATTTATCATTTTCTAGAACTCCGCAACAAAATGGAGTTGTAAAAAGAAAAAATAGAACACTTCAAGAATGTGCTAGGACTTATTAAATGGAAGTAATCTACCTAGATATTTTTGGACAGAAGCTGTGGCAACTGCTTGATATGTTTTAAATAGAGTTTCTGTTAGACCATTAACAAAACATACCCCATATGAACTGTTTAATGAAAAAAACCTAACACATCATATTTTAACGTTTTTGGTTCAAAATGTTTTCTTTTAAATACAAAGGATAAACTTTGTAAATTCGATCCAAAATTTGATGAAGGAAAATTGGATATTCGGATCGAAGGAAAGTTTTAGGATTTGTAATAAAAGAACTAAAGTGATCGAAGAAACACTTCATGTGCCATTCGATGAAAACTGCAAAATAAATCGTACAAATGAAGATGAAGAATCAATTCCCAAATCAAATATCCCAGTAGATGATACTGGAAATATTGAAAATAATGTTGAAATTATAGAAAACAATTTACCAAATAATAATGAAGTACGAACTCCACTAAGACTTTTAAGAAATCATCCTATTTAAAATATCATTAGAGAAGTAAATACTAATATTAGAACTCAAAATCAACTAAATCAAATGGGTCATGTAGCTTTCTTTCAAATATTGAACCCAAAAATTCTAAAGAAGCCTCAACTAATGGTTACTAGATTTTAACTATGGAAGAAGAATTAAATCAATTTAAATGAAACTAAGTTTAGGACTTAGTTCCTAGACGAGTAATCAAACGGTTATCGGTACCAAATGGGTTTACAAAATTAAAGCTGACGAGCAAGGAAATATTATTCGAAACAAAGCTAGATTAGTTTCTTAAGGTTATAATCAAGAAGAAGGAACAGAAAATGATGAAACATTTGCTCCTATAGCTCTAATAGAAGCTGCACGTATTTTTTTGGCTTATGCATGTTTTAATAACTTTAAAATATAACAAATAGACGTAAAAAGTGCTTTTCTAGATGGTTTTATAAAAGAGAATGTATATGTAGAACAACCACATTTATTTGCACATGAAAAATTTCCAGATCATGTTTATAAATTAAAGAAAACTTTATACGGTTTAAAACAACCACCTCGTGCTTGACATGATCGTCTTAAAAATTATCTAATAAATTCTGGTTCTAAAATTGGAAAAGTGGACCAAGATAAAAATGATATTTTAATAATATAGATTTATGTAGATGACATTATTTTTGGTTCCCTGAATGAAAAATAATGTCAAGAATTTTCAAATATTATGACAATAAAATTTGAAATGCCTCACATGGGAGAAATTTCATATTTTCTTGGTTTACAAAGTAAATCATTAAGTAATGGAATTTTTTATTAATCAAGAAAAACATTGTAATAATCTTATTAAACGTTTTGGTGTGGAAAACACTTTTGCTAAACCAACTCCTATGAGCACTATGGTACATCTTGATCGAGATGAAAATGGCAAAAGTTTTGACCACAAACTATATCGTAGCATAATTGAATCATTACTTTACTTAACTGCTAATTACCCAGATTTAATGATGAGTGTATGCTTGTGTGCATATTTTCAAGCAATTCCTAAAGAATCACATTTGCAGGCACTGAAATGAATTTTGTGTTACTTAAGCAAGATTAAATACTACGGTCTCTTTTGTCCAAAAAGATGTCCTTTAAATTAGGATCATATAGTGATGCTGACTTTGGAGGATGTCGAACGGATCGAAAGAGTACAAGTGGTGCTTATCGTTTCATTGGACGATCTTTAGTATCTTGGTTTAGTAAGAAAAGAATCGTGTTTCACTTTCGATGCGTAAATCAGAATATATTTCTGCTGCTTTGGCATGTGCTCAAGTAATATACTTGCAATAAACACCACAAGATTTTAGAATAAGGCTTCCTAAATCAACAATTTACTATGATAATATAGCGCTAAAAATTTATCGAAAAATCCTATAAATCACTCCAGAACTAAAAATATTTATATTAGACATCATTTTCTTGACGATAAAATAGAAAATATTTCACTAGATTTTGTACCATCAAAAAATCAAATTGCCGATATATTTACTAAACCCTTAAATGAAAATGTTTTTATTAAATTAAGATGTGAACTAGGAATTGTGTTTGTACATGAGTTATTATTCGATATTAATGTATAAACATTTTACAAGTATAATATAAATAAAAAATGTTTTGGAACAAAAATTAGAGCTAATGGCACTCAAACTCTGCACTCATGGGAGGAAGTAGCATGATTTTCCAATATTCTAATATGTTTCTTGAAAATAGACCGTGCCTTAGTTTAATTTTACTTTCGGCTATTATTTCTTAAATTTTCTATTCTCTCATTTTCCTTGGTTGAAGTTTTCTGAAAAAAATTTAACCTTAAAATCAAAAACTTAAATAGTCAGATAAATCAGTATATATACAATCAACTTTCTCTTATAAACTTATATATAATCTTTGCAAATAAATTAATCCTAAAATTATATTCAAACTTTACAATATCGTCATGAGAAAGTCCAAATCAATCGTCAATCTTTTTAAGCACTCCTACCTCGGATTCTTCAAATAATTCCACTCCGATATGTATTCCAGTAAAGATTACTACTTTCCCGAATCATCACACTGGATATACACCAAAAGGAAAGAGAGCTAAAAGAAACTTAGTTTTAGATTCTCCATCAACCAAAGGAAAAATTGACGATATCCATCACTATTAATGGGAAATGTTATAAATACAACGTAAAATGTACTATGAACAAAAAGTTAATGAAAAACGATTAAATTTCCTAGAATAATTTGCTCTGAAGTTCCACGGATCATCTCCCAAGAAAAATGTGTACCAACCGTCTCCGCAACATCCTCAAGTATCTTCGAACTTTTGGGAATGAGGCGCTCAAAGTACTCACATGTCTATGAACACTTAGGAAAGAGGTGCTCAAAGTAATGCTTGGTCTCATATCCATCCATTACAAGAAATCACCAAAGATGAACCGCGCTCAGATGATTCCAAAATTTCAGGAAATTAAATTATTCTGTTTAGAAATTTTAATATTGTAATATGAATAAGTATCGCGTCTCTTGAAAAAATAATTATATTTTTATGTTTAACATCAAAATAAAAACAAAAAACATACATACATATATATATATATATACAACAGATTCAGCTGACTGCATGGAGCCTTTCGGACTACTGAAAAATAAAAATCATTCAATTTTTTTATAGAAAACAATTGATTGAATTATTACCACCATTCGAATGAAATGCACCAAAAGTGAACTATATATTTATGGGTTAACTTTCTCTGTAAACCAGTCGACCGAACCCCCAAAATAGTTGACTGAATATTCAACACTTCTAAATTATAACCCAGTAAACAGTCGGCCGACACCCAAATTTCAGTTGACTAAATTTTGATAATTTGCACCATAAAGTTGCAGGATCAATAACCCTGCATATCAGCTAACTGCCCACCCCATTTTAGTTGACTGCCTAGAGTATTTTCAATTTTTTAAAATAAGTCTACACTCTTTCCAATACAACTATTTAATCTAACACTACTTAACTCCCATCTATTCTTCATACTACCCCTTAACTAAACCCTTTTACTCCAACTCAAACCCTAGCCTCCTCATAAAAAATCCATTTTTTCCTTCAACTTTTATTCAATAAACTGGCACCTAGATCAAAACGTGCTCGTGAATCAACTGCCGACCCATTCGATTGCCAAATTTGTTCTTGGCTCCACAATAAAATGGTGGTCAGTAGGTTCAATTCAGTGAAATGCTAAAGGATTTTTGAAGGTGCTTTCGTAAAATTAGCCAATTTCAATGATTATGTTATCCGAGAACTTACCGAAGCTAATGGTCTCAACCATCTCTTAGGGTATGATTCCTATAACGTAAAAATATACTCTCTTCCGATTAAGCTAATTTTGCTAACATGAATCTAGACCATCAAGATCCCCGTAACAAGGATGAGTGTATTTGGACCTTGGTGTGTGGAGTGAAAATTTGTCAACCTCTCCAATGAATTGGCCACACACTACGATCTCCATCCGAAGGGTTGGATATTGATGATTTAAAGGTAAATGTATATAATCAAGACAAAGTTTCACATATTTTACTACCGGATGATTTGACTATTCTGAAATCTAGTGCCTTACGTCCGAAGGCACAAATTATTCACCGAGCATCATTCGATCTTTGTAACCTCAGACTGGTAGCTACGAGAAGGTCTATACAAGGGATTTTCAAACCCTCTATGCTATTTACTCATACCATAGAGTAAATTGGGCAAAAAATATTTTGGATGAGTTTCTCACTATTAGTCATAAGATAAACCATAAAACAATCCACTATGGAGCCTATATAATGTGTATTCTACAAAACATCGAAGTTACCCGATGTAGATTTCATAAGAATTAGCGAGATTAACTCAAAGAGTCTAAGTCTAATGGGTCTCTTAAAACACCGCAAACATCAACAAATTCTAAGCTTCCAACAATAAGCCGCAAATCGCGAACAAGGGATTCCTCAACCAAGAGACATAAATGTCGCCTCTTTATCCTCTCAACCTCCTAGACAAGAAGAAGATGACGATGGAATTCAAGAACTCCATAGCAACATAACTCCAAAACAATCTCTTGTTACACTTTCTTGAAACAAAAGTAAGCTTGGACGGAGTTTGGCTACTATTATAAAAAATGCATCCAAAACAAATAAAAAGCTAAACTTAATAAAAGACCTTTTAAATAAAATTTAGGAAAAAGTCTCCTATGCCGGCTCTACTTCTACCGGTGTTGTTGAAAATTTAGAAGAGGAAGAAGAAGTCCACGATAGCGACGATTTCTAGTTTTTTTGTTTTTTTTCTCTCATTGTCATCTTATCATATTATTTTAAGACATTCTCTCATATGCTTATAGTATTTTGATGTTGTTAGGCAACATCGTCCTTTGCTTTTCACATTTACATGCTCAAGGTTATTTGCTTGCTATCTATGATGTTAAGTTTATTTGCATCTTCTAAACTATATACTTATTTGTGTGCTTATATTTCCATATTTATCATACTTATTATTTTTTCTTTTTTGTCAATGACAAAAGGGGAGAATATAATTGATAGGGGAATATTCATTCAGGTTAAGTAAATGACTTTCATAAATTTACAAACTTACATAGTTGTCATTATCAAAAAGAGGGAGAATGTTTTAACCTACTTTTGATGTTTTGATTGTGACAACTATATAAGTAAATATTATGTAAACTAACCGTATTTGCAGGATAAGATACTAGTTTACTCGACAAATAGATTGCAGACCAGATTCTAGATAGAAGCTTCAGTATTATCTATAGTTTGTCTATGGTATAAGTCTAGTAGTTAATTTTTGCTAAAATCTTTCCAAAGTGGTATATGCACACATACATACTTAAAAATCTTTCAAACCATAATTAAAATACCAATATTTTTACTAAAAAAATTCATACACTAAAATCATTTCTAAAAAATCTTGAATATGGCAGAGAATAGGTATTCAACCAATTGAAATGCAAAGGTCGGTCGACTGAATTCCTGTGCACGTTCACAATTTAATATGAATATTCAGTCGACTTAACCACACATTTCAGTCGACTTAATAACATATTTTTTGCACTATTTCCTCTGATTTGAATTTCAGTTATTTCAGCTGGCTGAATTATTTCATTCAGTCGACTAAAATTGCATAACAACTATATTTCTAAAAAGTCACTTCACTTCAACGAACAGAAACAACCCTTGATTCAAGAGTTGTCTTCGTATTTTTTGATCACTACTATTCATGAATATTGCAAAACTTAAACATTATATATAGCCAAGGAATCAATTATTTTAGTTAGTTAATTTTGATTCTATTTTTTGATTCTTATTATCAAAACAATCTTGCCATTTGCATTCAAATACTTTCAGTTCTAATAGCTTGTTCGTTCAAGCAAATCTCATTAGTGATTAAATAAACTTTCTATCTTCATGAATTACACTATATACCACAAAGGAGAAGATTATAGGAAGGGTGTATGTTATTTACTTACCAGTGCTACTCAAGTACATACTCAGTCCGAAGAAATTTTTACTGCTTGTATTAGAAGTCTTATTCAGTTGCTCAGGCATTTGAAGTCCTATTATGTTGCTTTGGTGGTTGAAGTCATGTTCGGTTGCTCAAGCAGTTAATACCTATTCCTCTAGGTTAAGTGAGGGTTGATAGTTAAATTCTAGAAGGAGTCTAGGACTAGACGTAGAACGGGAAGTTCAAACTAGTATAAAAATCCCTTGTGTCATTTACTTTTATATTTATATTTCACATTAGTAGTTAGTTTGGTTAATATTCCATATTGCACGATCCTTATTCACTTTCACCAATGACGTCGAGCTTTTAAAATAGGCCACTTCACATCGATGGTGGGGATCAAGAATCACATACATTATCAAGTATTAAGAAGTAACATACCATTGGCCTTATGCAAGTAATCTTGACAGCTGTTGTTGTCGAGATTCATCAGTGTTAAATAGGAACCCAGGGTTCTTCACTTGGAGGTTGATTCTTCATTTCCCTCTTTAGTACTCAAATCACAATCAAGAAAACCCTAAATTGAATTGGAGAAAAATTGTTTATGATTGTAATCACATTTGATGAATAACGTCAAGGGCTTGAATTAACATTTGGACATCAACTATGATCTTATTAATCATTATTAACTTGGGATTGCAAATATTTAGTCTCGCCGAGTTTGAAATTCGACATGGCCACAACCTTAATGAGTTTTGAACTGAGACAAACATGTTATAAAGTTTAGAGCTCGACATGACCATAACCTCGATGAGCTCTGAGCTGAGATGAACATGTTATAAAGTTCAAAACTCGATGTGACCATTGTCGTTGATCCTCTATCAATGACCTATACATGGTCTCGGCATGGTCCACGCTGTCGAGTTTTAATCAATGGCAAACCTAAATGCGCATGATTGTATGCGCATAAGATTCTTGACGTTGAGAGCAAACAATATCATGGTTGATAAATCACATCACCAACTTGCCACATTTTCTACATTTTTATTTGGTCAAACAACGTGACATAAGTTTTTGAGAGAATGTCTTATCTAAAAGTTCATATAGTTGAATACAACATTACTGTTCAAGCTTCCTTTGAGGATGTTGAGTCCTTATCTGGGTTGTCAAGCTTTACTTCCTTGGATGATGTCCAGTCCTTATTTGGAACGTCGAGCCTTGCTTCCTTGGAGGATGTCGAGTCCCTATTTGGGATGTCGAGTTCATTGGCGAACCGATGAAAAATGAGCACAAACTTTCTTTCAAAGATATATTGTCATCCTTATTAATGATTTTATCATATACTTAGTCTCATAATGACAAGTTAGACCTTGGTGCCTTGGCAATGACATTAATAGCATTTTATTATGTCTCTACATATGCCAAAGCCAAGGTTTAACTTATCACTTTCAGCATCTTGGGTGTTATACGATTTTTTGTTTAACAAAACCTATTTTTCAAATGATGTTTCTTGAAATGAAATGCAAAAGTGAAATTTGGGAAACAAATAATGTAATTGAATGGGTCAAAGATTGTAAAAGTGAATTTATGGAATTATTCAAAGATAACATATATGGCTCATTAAAAATTTATGACACTGAAGGTGGAAGTAAAATGGTTTACGTTATGGAAAATTTTATTATGATGAAGAAGGACGAAATGAAAAAAATAAAACAAGAATTTGTGAATTTACATTAAGGATCTCGACGTTTGGCAAGACGGTCGACGCAATGAAGAAAGTTTGGATAATATCTTTATTCCTATCAAAGCATGTGAAACAAAAAGATTTCAAGCATTACTTGGTATTACAAAACCAGGTTTACATAGGGGTGTTAGAAATAAACTTGATTTTCTTAATCTAGAGTTTTTTTGTTGAAATATCTATAGTATATGCTAGATATTTATGGAATACATTTGTAATTGTACAAGAAAATATTTAGGAGATATTTATGAAATATAGTTGAAATTGTATAAGAGAATATTCAGGAGAAATTAATGGAGAACCATTAAATTAAGTAAATCTTCAATGTTCATCTGAGATGAAAATTTCTATAAATATAGGTGGATTTATTCACCTTGGATGTAAGAAAAAAGAAGAAGAAAATATGAACTTTTGCAATAAAGTTTAGTAATAAAGTTTTTCTCCTTCTAGGAAAAAAATCGTTTTTTCTTCTCCTACCCCTTATCTATCTTCTTCTAGAATCAATTCTATTTTCTATTGAAAAAAACTGCCAATAGCTAGCCGTCGAAAACCAATGAAAATTGTTGTTAAAATATCATCTATCAAGTAACTACTCATTGATAGCCATCGACAACTTTTCGATGGCTCCATTGACGGCTTTTCGATGGCTTTCATCGAACTGTTCAACGGCTTTCATCGTCTCGTCGAGTACACATGGTAACCAAGGAGACTGTCATGCTTTGGTCAATTGGCTATCGTTAGCGGTCGAAAATATGATTTTTTTTGTTCCAACCGCGATTCATGCCTCAAACAATGCATATATGACAATATATATTGCATCCCAATTTGATACATATAAATCATATATACTAAAGCCCAAATCACACATATCTAATATATCACACAGTATATCACATTAATAATAATAAAAACATTAATATATACAATGAACTATACTCAAACATCTGTCAATATACAACAAATCTCATACTTCTACCAACATCTCAAAATGTATCATACATCACATCAAATCAACCTTACTCATCTCAAAGTATACATAACTCTTATACTACCTCACAAATCGAAGTGCATACATATACAATATCTCAGCATAAGCAAAAAATCATAACTACTCTGCATCATCTCTTGATCACTATAATGAAGGAAATCTACTATGTTGTTGCATATACGCAGCAATCACTCATCCAACATCTGGGATATCTCTGCAGTCCGACGTCTATCTCGATCTTCGAGGTCACAATCAAAGCACTCAAGTCCACAGTCTCCTGATCACCCGAGCACTTTTATATCTAGTTTTCTTCACCTAACCTGTAATATTTTTTACAAAAGTGTATGAGTTTCATATAGCATGATCAATAAAATCATTAAGTCATACGTTATTCATAAATATGTTATACATAAACATTACCACTTGGTTCCTGAATCATAGCTCCTTTTTCGCATTGACGGTTCCATGATAGCCTCAAAAATCATGTCCACCTCATTAGCGGTTAGCTTGTCTCAATATATTCCCTTGAGCTATTTGTCTCGTTCTTTCATGAATTTATCATGTGTTAAAAATAGGATTACAATTAAAATTCATATTACGTTTATTTATTTATTTATTTATAACTTATAATTTAAAGTGGTTATGGATATCTTATAATTTAATATGTCTTTCTAGGCGATTCACCTCTTTTGGAAATCCACTCCATTGTTTATACTGGATTTGGTATACTAGGCTTACCATGGACTATTGTGATTTTATGTCATGCTATGTGTATGTTTTTGAGCCATCTTCATAAGTTTACATGCCATATACACACATAAGGTTATACAGTGTTATAAGTATTTTAAATTGCAATTTATAATTTACCAGCTCTTTATGATAATGCTAGAATGACTTTGAACCACCGTGATGTGTGATAGGATTTCAATTCCTATTTATGCAATTTCGCTCTTCTGCATGTAAATTCAACATAAACTTGTATTTCACATTTGTAAATTGATGCCTACTAACTTGTACTATTTTTTTATAAAATATACGAGATTAGTAAACTTACAATCACTTTTGGACTCTTTTAATAAGCATTTAAAGCTTCCCATATGGTTGCACTCATCTAATCAGGCTTCATTTTAGATGCATCACATTGTGTCGTAGTAATTTTTCCGTATATTTTTAATCCAATGATTTCTGTAAAAGGGGCAAGTCAGTTTCTTGTAAATCTAATACCCTTGGCATGTTGAAAATAAATGAGTTATATATTTATGCTTAGTCAACAAATTGCATAGTAGTTAAATAAAATGAAATACACATTTACACTTATGTAGAAATCCTACCAAATACACTCTACAACATGGAGGGGAGGGGATATTCTCCCGCTTAGGCTAGCAATCAATCGTTCACATGATATTGTCATTTGGCTTGATACGAAGCTCGAAACACTTATATAATTCCTCTATATCATGTCTTGATTTTGCATATCCTTAGTCTTCCCCTTAACTTTCAAAATTGTATTAAACACATCATCAAACACGTTTTTTCATTGTGCATCACATCAATATTATGACAAAATAAAATACCTTTTTAGAAGGTAACTCTAAAAATATACTTTGTTTGCACCAATTATGAACCGTTAACTCACTTGGAATTTCAATTGGTACTCCAATTTCATGTATCTTTGGATATTCCTTTACAAGTTCATATATTTCTTTACTTGACCAAATCATTGGTGGTTGTATAATCGGTACTCTATTAGCTAGAATTTTTTTTAATCTCTTTTAAAAGTATGATTAACATGGAGAAAACACCAATTACAATCAAACCTTGTAATTTTCTTCCCATGCGGCAAAGAAAATGCTCGTGTTTCATCCATGCTATAAGGACAAGCTAGACGATCTGTCATACTCCAACTTAAAAGCATTGTATAAGTAGGAAAATTATCAATAGTCCATAAAAAAGAAGCAAATATACGAAAATTCTTTTTTTAGATGTCGTACGTTTCAACTCCTTCAACCACAGTGTTTTCAACTCTTCAATCAATTGTTGTAAATGTGGATTGATTTCTTATGACGGATCATTAAGGCTGAGGATGATAAAAATAAGAAACATATGTGGAGTTTTCATTCATTCTGTCGGTCATCCTACTTTCCATTATAAACTCAATAATAATTACATTTTTCATATCATTTCATCTTAAATGATGCAACAAAATTTTGATGGCGCTTCACTTTTGTTCCTCGTATCGTACACAAATGCGCATACACTGGGAACAAAAATTAAGTGCTTTCGAAATTTTATGAACCATTTCACATGAAATGATTTATGAAATATAATTATTACATCGTATTTTTAACTTATCCAATACAAGGAAAAATTTGACAAATACTGCATTAAATCAAATATCTATGTAACAATCACATAAAATACTTGTCAAACGGGGCAAAAAAATCTACGAGATTTGAAAAATAAAGTACATTATATAGTAATTTGTTTATATTAATATTATAAACTAATTGATTTGTAACAACCTATAATTTACCACTTTGAAATTCAAATATAAGATTATCAAACTTAAATAATCATGTTTTACGTGATTGATAAGAATGATAAACTTATTGTAACATCCCAAATTTTTGATAACATTATTCAGGAAATTTGATTAGATAAATTAAATAGAATAATGATGATAATAGGATTGAGATTTGAATAAACCATATATACGGCCATGCTTATTAAAATAATTTCATAGATGGGTTTTAATTTTTAGAGTTTTCCAAGTCATAGAAAATTTATTATGAATTTTAATGGAAAATATGGCATAAGTGGGTTAAATTTTAATTCGATTATTTCAGGAAGAAATTGGGTTTAAAATTTTAATATGTTTAATTACACGATGAAATAGATTTTCTATGATTTTTGGGGGTTTTTTCCAGTTGAGTTATTAGGGAAAATAAATTATCTTAAAGGGGGACTTTTCTACAAATATTGGTTTTGTTACATAGAAGGGTTAAACATTACATTTCTTTTGTTTAGATCTAATTAATTGCTACAGTTTTTGATGATAAAGTGTTTAAAAGTTAAAAGGTAACCAATCAAGGAGTTATAACAGGCAGGTTAATATAAAGTGATTACCATATTTATCTAAAATCCAACGTCTTTCAAAAAAAGGTGGTTTCGCCTATTTCGGAGGTACCTTTCGACTCCTTTACCTCCACAATAACCAAGTTGAAACCTTTAAAGTTGAAAATAATGCACATGGTATCAATGGTATTGGTACGTAGTGAATTGGTAGGTAGCGGAAGGTAGGGTGCCGAAAGTGATGCTTTCGTCAAAGTCGAAACCTAGGTTTTCTTTTAAAAGAAAAAGCGGCTGCCTAGTTTTTGAAGGGCTTTCGACCAAACCGATACCTTATAGGGTCGAAAACTTTGTTTTTAAAATTTAAATTCCTTCCTTGTTTTACTCAAAGCTTTTGACATAGTCAAAGATCATGCTTTCAAAAGGGCCCTTATATACAACTTTGGAAGCAAGTACCTATTTTTTTAAATCAGTGCGTTCGAACAGGAGTGGTTCCGACCTAGTCAAAACCCAACCGCTAATTTACCTTTCGACCGCATTGAAACCATCTATGTTTTCGAAGGGTTACCTCTGTTTTAACTTAAACTAAGCATTTTTCCTAAATTCTTTTGAATGGGGTTGAAGGTTTCGAAGGCAATAGAGTTGAAAGGGGTTCCGGCTCTATCCTTCAATGTTTTAATTTAGAAAGGTTGTTGCTCTTAACTACATGGTTCCAACACCATCAACTTTTTCCCCAAAATAATTTGATCATTGGTTTCTAAAGAGATACTTTCGTATACGACCATTTGACCCAAATGATGTTTTTAAAGAGTAAACCCAATGCATTTGAAAGAGTATTTTTATATGTTTCGAGGCTATGTTTTAAAGAATGTTTTGATATCATTGAAAGGTATTACTGGTTTCGAATGAGTTATTTTAATATTTCAAAACAAAAACCCAATCTCAATTTAAAGGAATAACCACGGAAAAAGTAAATGAAAGTTTTTTATTCATTATAAAGGTTAATAGGCTTAACCAGGATATCTATATACACACACACATACATACATATAAGGACGATGATAAACCATAGGCGATTGCATCAATTATTGTTATGAACTTATTCATATACTTATTCACATTGTTACTAACCCACAGCAGTATTATGGGGAAGGGCAAAATAACCAGCTAGGTTGACCCGGTAGTAAATATAATTTAAGAAATGTTAAATTCTAAATTAAAAATATTGGCAAGGGCCAATAGGTTCATATTCAGCCCGTAAAAACTATGATTGATATTGGCTGGGTCCAATAGGTTTATAGTTAGCCCATGAAAACTATATCTGGATTAAAAAATTAATAGTTAGTCAATAGTTTCATAGTTAGCCCATGAATACTAGGATAACAGAAAAGATATTGGAGTTACCAATAGGTTCATAGTGATACAATGAAAACTATAAATTGGAAAGATAGTCCTCTAAGGCTATAATTGGAGATACCATTATTTCTAGTATAGAAGTCCCTATATCAATTGGAAATGCCCTACCTTTGAGTGCGGTTTAAACTATTGATTTGCGTAATTGGAAGTAACCAATTAGGTTTACGATGAAACCTAGAAATCAATCACTGATCCAATTTGAGTACTTCTATGGGATAGACTTCAACAGAAAACTTTTGAGTAACAACAACAAGTGATTGGGTTCAGTAATTCCTCATAGAAAATTATTGACTCTAGAGATATGGTAATATGGAAAAGACAAAATTGTTTGAAGCACGCACAGAACTGGAATAAACATTTAATTGGTTAATAATAACCCTAGAAACTATAATTGAGACGGGTCGAATGAATGGGGATGGTAATCCAAATGTGATTTACTTATTTTGCATATCATCATAATGTTTTGAAATACTATGTTTTAACCAATATGGATGTAGGAGCACAGTATATGGTTTTATAAATCTTTTAGGATACTAGGGAGGGGAAACCCATTCCGCTAAGCGGAGTGGTCTCACTAGATATCTAAATGGTTTGAGATGGTAAATTATTATTCATAGCAGGCGTTATATCTGACTCGAAGTTTTTGTTTTCCCCTTAAACTCTTAGGTACTCAATTGATTTTGAGTAGGTTGAGAGTTAAGGTTTCCAGATGTTCTTTTGGACGAATAAAGCTTTTGAGTTCTTTTGTTTCTGCTATTTTTTTATCGTAAAGGGAAATTTGTTTTCTTGTTTTATTATATACTTTGATCAACCAAGGGGGCATCTTTATATGTTGATGTTGGCGTATTTTGTAATAGTTATATGTAATCTAAACGTGGTGGGATTATGTAATCAATTTGGAATATTTCGAAATGGAATACGGAATTTTCCACTGTTAATTTTTTCTCTCCATATTCTTGTGTCTTTGTGTATCAGTGTGTGTAATATCGTTGTATTTGGTCGTCGAGGATTAATAAGTATGGATGACTGCAGCATCCATAGCCGTTAGTTTTGGGCCTTCAAGTAGGGGGATGTTACAAGTTAGTATCAGAGCATAGGTTTATGAAACTTTAAGAGAAATTTGAACCTAAAATATTTTAAAGCATAATCCAATGAATCAGATAATAAGATTGGGGTTTGGGTTAACTTTATAGTCACTTACTTGTATTTGTGATATATATATATATATATATATATATATATATATTTACGTATTCCCCGCTCTCTCATACCGTTATTCTTTATCTTACTAAGGCTCATATGCAGATTTACGAGAAATGAGATATGGAAGCAGGAAACGAAAGAGGATATCTTGGTGGAGGAAGCACTACAACTAACGGAAATGCTTGACCCACTACCAGGAGAAACCCGAGTCTATTGGCTAATGTTAATAATCAGAATGGTGATGCCAAAGTGGGTAATGGAAATCCGCAAGTAGATATAGGGGCGATGTATCGGTTCTTTGTTGGATTGATGCAAGCAAGAGCTGCTGCTGGTTTTGCTGGAAATGTTAGAGGAGCTAACCTTGTGGCTCCAATTGGGAATAAATATGCTTTGCTAAGTAGAGATTACACCTATTTGGGTAGGAAGCTATTCTTAGGAATGGAGAGTATCATTGATATTCAGAATTGGTTGTTGCATTGTGAGCGTTGATTTGGTCTAAATGATGGGAAAAAGAAGGTTGGCCTCTAGAGAGTTGTAGGAGTTAGCACTACATGGTGGAATAGTGTCGCTACTGGAATTTCGAAAGAGCGGTTAACTTGGACTGATTTTGAAATGAGAATTTAATAGAAGCTTGTACCTGAGTTTGCTAAGTCTAAGTTGATGATGAGGTTTATGGATTTAGTGCAAGGAGAAATGTTAGTAGTCGAGTATGCTACTAAGTTTGAAGAGCTGTCTCGATATGGAGATGCTTCTATATATATTAACATCAGAAGGAATAAGAGGTTCATTCGGGGATTGAGGCCTGAGCTTGCTAGAATGACTATGACACATGTCTGTGGTTCCTGTAATGTAGTGGTGGAGATGGCGATTCGTCCAAGGTGTTACTTGTTGATTTTTCTAAAGAAAGGCCAGTGGAAACTCAGGGTTCTCAATGGAAGAAGAAGAAGTTCTTTAAAAAGAAGGGAGTCCAGAAGGGAGATATGGTTAAGTAGTCAAAGGCTGAGGTAGTTCGCTGTAAGTGTGACAAGAAGGGTCACTTTGCGAATGAATGTCGATCAGGGAATGGGAAGAAAGCTGCAAGTAAGAAGAATGTGAAGTACTTCAACTATAATCAAGTTGGGCATTACAAGAATAGATGTCCAGAGCCAGTTAGGGAGGACAAAGTTAAAGTTTTTTCTATTAGACCAAATAGGCCTAATGCAGAATATAAGGAAAAGACTATGATGGAAGGTATGCTTTTGATTCAGAGTATTCCAGTTAGAGTACATTTTGATACCGGTGCGTCATATTCATTTATATCTCAGTGTATATTTGAAAGATTATGCTTAGAATACACCTACCTTGTTACTTCCTTAAGGATTGAGAATCCAATAGGAAGGTATGCAACTCTAGGGTTAAGATAGGACCAAATAGAACTTGACTTGCTAGGTCATATGTATACCTGCAATTTCTATGTTATTGATTTCGTAGATATTAGAATCATTTTGGGTATGGATTGTTTAGGTAGGTATGAGGCTAGAATATTTTGCCAAGATAAGAAGATATCACTGAGACACCCAGATGGTCATATCCGAGTGATATTCGCAGCAGAGAATATTGACCAGAGTGTTAGTGCTTTACTTAATGCCATGGAGGTAGGAAATGAGTTAAGTCAGTTCGCGTAGCAACAGATTTTGTAGATGTTTTTGGGCCAGTCACTGAACTACCCCCAAAAAGAGATGTTGAGTTTAGAATAAATCTTGAGCCAGGAGATGAACTTGTGAGTAGACCACCTAGCAGGATGACACCAACTGAGATGAAGGAATTGAATGTGCAGTTTGTACATCTTGAAGGAAGGAATTTTATTAGACCAAGCAGTTCACCTTAGGGAGCGGCCACAGTGTTTGTAAATAAATCGGATGGATCGTTAAGGATGTGTATCAACTATCGTAAGTTGAATGAAAAGACAATTAAGAATAAGTATACTTTGCCAAGAATAAATGATCTGTTTGATAAGTTGAGTGGAGCCAGAGTGTTTTCCCAGTTAGATTTGGTAACAAGTTTCATTCATTTAAGTGTGGCGAAGGACAATATTCCTTTAATGGAATTTCGAGCTAGGTATGGTTCATATAAGTGTTTGGTGATGCCATTTGGATTAATGAATGCACCTTCTTTCTTTGTGGATTTGATGAACTGATTTTTCCGAGAGTATTTGGACAGGTTTATGCTGGTATTTATATATTACGTTCTAGTCTATTCTTAGGATGAGAGAGAGAGAGAGAGCATGAAGTTTATTTTAGATTAGTACTTGAGACGTTGAGGTAGAATTAGCTAAAGGCGAAGTTTACCAAATGTCATTTCTAAAAGAAAGAGATTTAATTTCTTGGTCACGTGGTTTCAAATAAAGGATTGTCAGTCAATCAAGATAAGATAGAAGCCATGAACAATTGGAAGATACCAAAGATGGGAACTGAGATCAGGAGTTTTCTTGGATTTGCTGGCTACCATCGGAGATTTACTAAGGAATTCTCGTGGATAGCAGCAACCTTAACTAAGCTAACCAGATAGGAGCTGAAAGTTGTTTGGTCCAGAAAATGTGAGGAAGCATTCCTTAAATTAAAGTGTTCGTTGACTAATGCACCTATGTTAGTAGTTCCAGATGGAAACCATGGTTTGGTGGTGTATACCGATGAAATGGTAAAGTCATTGCCTATGCGTCTAGGCAACTGAGACCGTAGGAAGTTAGATATCCTACTCATGATTTGGAGTTGGCAACTGTGATCTTCATATAGAAGATTTGGAGACATTATCTCTTAGAGGAGATGTTCGAGCTTTATACCGATCATAAGTCTTTAAGATATTTTTCTCTCAAAATGAGTTGAATATGAGAAAACAAAGGTGGCTGGAGTTTTTGACGGCTTATGATTTTGGTATAGAGTATACACCAAGGAAAGGTAATTAGTTGGCTGATGCTCTTAGCAGAAAACATCAGAATGTGGTGTTAGCTATGTTTGTTGAGTGGAAGGATTTAAAAGCTTTAGTCAATTGTGATGTGTAGTTAAGATTGACTGCTGGTTCTAGTCAAAGTTCAGCCAAGTTGTCTTGTTTAGAAGTTCGACGAGTATTGATTGAGAAAATTACTACTAAGCAGAAAGGTGGACCCAGTGCTAGTTGAGTGAATAAGAAGGCTTGAGGTTGGAACTATGATCGATGATCCAAAGGATTTTAGCCTTGACCAGAGAGGATGGTTGAGAATGAAGAGATGAATATGTGTTCCTTTATTGAGTACTTGAGGAAAGATGTTCTAGGAGAATGTCATCGATCCAAGTTTACAATTCATCTTGGAGGAACCAAGATGTATCAGGATATGAAGAGAAGATTCTACTGGGAAGCTATGAAGAAGGACGTTGGCTTATGGGCTAGGCAGTATGCAAACTATCAATAAGTGAAAGCCGAACATCAGAAGCTAAGTGGGTTGCTCTAGCCTTTGAAGAGTCCAGTTTGATAATGGGAATAGATATCCATGGATTTTATAGACGGGTTGCCAAGAAAAAATAGGGGTAATGAAAGTATCTGGGTTATAGTGGATAAATTGACCAAGAGTGCCCATTTCATTCCAGTTAGGTCAACCAGCATGGTACCTGTTTTAGCTAAGTTGTTCTTGAAAAACATAAGAGTTCATGGAGTTCCTAGTAGCATAATCAACGACAGAGATGCTTTATTCACTAGCGAATTTTGGAAGAGTCTACAGGATGTATAGGTACTAAGCTCAAGATGAGTACCACATATCACCCTCAGATTGATGGGTAAATAGAGAGAGTCGATAAAGTACTCGAAGATTTATTGAGAGCCTATGTATTAGACTTTGATGGATCTTGGGAGGATCACCTACATTTGGTCGAGTTTTCCTATAATAACAGATATTGGACAAGTATAGGAATGGCGCCGTTTGAAGCTTTGCAGGGAAGGCAATGCAAATCACCTTAGTTGGAGATTAGAGACAGATTAGTCTTAGGTCCAGATTTGATTAGAGAAGCGTCAGAAAATATTGAGTTTATCCGAGGAAGGATGAAGGAAGCTCAGTCCAAACATATGAGTTGCGCGGATAAGAGGCGTAAAGACCTAGAACTCTTAATTGGAGATAAAGTTTTCATTAAGATATTACTTACAAAGGGTGTCATGTGATTTGGAAAGTCAAGGAAGTTAGCCCAAGATATGTAGGTCCATTCTAGATTATAGAGAGGATTGGAAAGCTCACATGCAGAGTAGAGTTGCCGAGCAGTTTGGAAGGCGTCCATAATGTATTTCATGTGTCTTATCTTCGCAAGTATGTGCATGATCCAAAGACTACTATTACTCCTACAGGGTTGGAAGACTTAGTAGTAGAGCCTAATTTGACTTTTGTTAGACAACCACTATGGGTTGTAGCTAGAGATGAGAAAAGATTAAGAAACAAGACAGTCATGTTGGTGAAAGTTCAGTAGAGCGACAATGAAAAGGAATGTACATGGGAGATATAGGCCATGCTTAGAGATACTTATCCTGATCTACTTTGAGGGTATGTCTGTATTAGATTTATATAGATAGTTACTAGTCGGATAGGCTAGTATGATTTTTATATTTGTTAGGAGTTGCTACAGATGATTTCTATCTTTAGCATTTGGTCCTTATTGAATTTTTAGGACAATATTCTTTAAGGGGGAGCCTGTAACATCCCTAATTTTTGATAACATTATTCAAAAAATTTAATTAGATAAATTAAACAGAATAACGGTGATAAGGGGATTGAGATTTGAATAAACCATATATAGGGTCGTGCTTATTAACAAACTAAATGGGAGTTAATTGGGTTGTTAGCTAATTAAATCATATATGGATATATTAGTAAAATAGCCACTTCAATATACCGGGATATACACTTCTCATTCTTGGCTATGCACATTCATTTCCTCAAAAACAAAAATAAGCGCAAAAACCCTAGGGAGATGGCCATTATCTAAATGGAAGATTACAATCTAATGCTAAAGATTAAAGCTAGGATGGATTAATTAACAACAAATCTCAAATTTCTTATCATATCTAAGGTGAATAACAATTCATTCCATCTTCTTTTGTTTTTATTTATCATACAATTTTGGATTTATGAATTTATTTTGTTTCTATGACATTTTGAATGATGATATGCTTAAGTTGGCGATTGTTTGATTTAAACAATTTATTTCTATGAAAAATTCATATGGTCATGGGGTAAAAACTAAGGGTTACTGAATTTAGAATGGCCTGAAACTTTTTTATGTTAAGTAAAACATGATTTCAGAGATGAGTTTTAATGTTCGGAATTTTCCAAGTCATAGAAAATATATTATGAATTTTTAATAGAAAAGATGACAAAATTGGGTTAAATTTCAATTCGAGAATTTCAGGAAGAAATTTGGTCTAAAATATTAATATGTTTGATTACATGATGAAATAGATTTTCTACGATTTTTGGGGATTTTTTCCAGTTGAGTTATTAGGGAAAATAAATTATCTTAAAGGAGGGACTTTTCCACAAATGTTGGTTTTGTTACATGGAAGGGCTTAATTGTTACATTTCTTTGGTTTAGATCTAATTAACTGCGGCATTTTTTAATGATAAAGATTTCAAAAAATTAAAAAGTAACCAATCAAGGAGTTAAAACAGGCAGGTTAGTATAAAGTGATTACCATATTTAGCTAAAATCCAACGTCTTTTAGAAAAAGGTGGTTCTGTCTATTTCGGAGTACCTTTCGACTCTTTTACACGGCATCAACCCAGTCGAAACCATTAGCTCGAAACTATTGTGCATTGTTAACGCTCAAATTTAAACGCTAACACCCTGGTGTATAGGATGTGATTGTGAAAGCACCACCCGTTCGTACGGGAAACAGAAATAAGCAAAAAAGTATGCAGAAAAACAGTAAGAGACACAGTATTTATAGTGGTTCGGCTTATAATCCAGCCTACGTCCACTTTAAACTTTTTATCACTAGTTTGATTACAATCCTTTACGAAATCTTTCAATTACAACACACTTCAAGTGATGGGATATGTAAAACAAGTAGCTCAAGCTTTGATGTTAACAATCATCTTCAAATCCATGGTGAATGTAGATGATTTCTTCATGGAGTTCTTTTAGAAGTTTGTTGGATCCCAAAAGCCTTGAAGTAGTCTGGAATTCGGCAGAGTAATGGCGCCTGAAATTGATCAACCAAAAGTCCTTTGAATGTTGGAGGTAGGTTGGTATTTATAGGCAAAGATTATGGACTTAGGCTCGGTCTTAACTCCTCACCGACCCAGTTAAGTCGCAGCCGGCTTATAGGAGCCCTTATATGATCAAGCTGTGTTGATCTTCCTTCGTTGAATTTGCACAAGTCCAAAGTCGTTACCGGGTCAAGCTAGGTCTCGACCGACTTATCTTATCCCTTCGCCGATCTAACGAGTCAAGCCCTACGACTTAATGGAAACAAGCTAGATCGCTACCGAGTTAATATGTCACATGCTAAACTGCCCCGCTACTCCATCCTTTACACCCTTAGATCGGTTACGACTTACTATAAGTCGATAAAGTCCTCGAGTTGCTAGATCGGAACATACACTAGGTCGGCTTCCATACTAGGTCGGAACTTTCCTTAGGTCGGCATAGCCTCGTTAGACCGGCATCCCTTCAAGCCTTAGGTCGGAATTTCTTCATGCCTTAGGTTGGTATCTATGGGAAAGCATTGGATCGGCGCGTTTCTTAACTAATTAGGTCGGCACCGAACTAAGTCGGCCACCTTGTTAATTGGTTAGGTCGGCATCGAATTAAGTCCTGAGCTGTTAGGTCGGTATGTCCTTTAGATCGGCAGACCCTGCACAATTCTTACTCAGTTAGGTCGGCATCTCTTGGGTCGGCGCCATCTCCACACACTAGACCTGCTGAGTCGTAACCGAGATAGATGTTAACATCTGCCCCTCGAAGTATACGCCTTAGACTTAAGTCGTGTGCTTCGAAATATCTTAGCTCGGCTTCTCTTAGGTCGGTAGATCGCGTACGACTTACCAGTTAGTGTTGTTTAACATTCCTTCACCATGAGATATAAATTAGCCCCCTTCCTCCTTTTCCTTCATTCAAACCCCTGCTCAATTCCGCCATTAAAGCACCCTCAGATCTTAAAGGCAACTTTATTCAATCGATCACAAATAATCTCTGCTACGCATCGTGTAAGTGGTTTTCCTGATTGTAATTTATTGCCGATTCACATTTCTCGTTTGTTCGAACTCGAATCGCCTCCTTGCACCGAATCGCCTTCTTGCACGACGCTTCATTATGAACCCCATCGCATTCATAGTTGATGAAACTTAGGTTATGAAGTTTTGGCTTCAGATTGGTCGTTGAGGCGATGAAGATGGTTTATCATCTTAAGCTCGATTCCGAATTGTTCAATTGGGTGATTCGGCAGCATGAGTAGAAGTGGGTGTTGAAGGAATGGCTACAGGGTTATCGGGTTTAATGTTGTGAGATGGTGGTTTTCAGGGAATTTGAGTGACTCAAATTTTTGCCGACTTAAACTTTAAAACTTGAATCGAAGCCGAGTTAATCGCTCGGTGGAACTTGCCGACCTGAGCCTTTGAATCGCGGCCGTGTTAATACTTGGAGAGATCCCTATCTGTCGCTTGCAACTTAGATGACTGCCGAGTTAGGGAACTAACAAACCGGCTTTAACTTGTAAGAGATCCTTAGGTCGTGACCGGGTTAACACTTGAGCATCTAACCTGAGTAGCCGAATCATATCGCTTAGTTAGGACTTAAGCATCTGATCTCTTACCGTCTTAGTTTTATCTCGTGGGATTTTTTGAACCGTAGCCGAGCTAACACTTGGGCTCTGGACGTATTGACACTTAGAAACATAGGCCTTCTTCAAGTATTTTGACCCGGACTTCCAACTAAGTTGTTTACATTTTGAACATTTTGAACTGTCCTAGCTTCAAGTTTGCTTGAATTCCATTGTGTTATTTTACAGATCATTCTCATTTTTAAGCTGTAAACCTGTCGAGAATAACAAACAAACAAAGAAAACCAAGGCGCATATACTGCCATTGACTGCCCGTATCGAATGACAGATTAGTCAAGACAAGATAAGAGACATGAATATATTGCACGAAATGCTGTGAATTAATTGATTATAGTAAAATATTAATGCAAAGTATCAACAATTTGAACTGATTTGTTTGCATCAACATTGTATTTGCATGTTCAAATTCAAAACAAAGATTCCTGGTTTTTATAACTAACAAATGTTTGCTAGGTTTTATTCCAGTTACCTTTGCTTATTGTTTGATTGATACTTGTACAACACTTCACACACTTTAGGAAACGTGCACCTTCATGTTTGAATATCCAATTGCTTGTGTAGAATGACTTCCCATCAAGGAGAAGAAGCAGCAAGTCAAGAAGAAGAAACTTTCCCGATAGCTGTTCCTATAGAGAATCCTCCGGAAAGAACTTCGACTATTCTATCTTCGAGAACATTTATTCAGTTGCGTACTCAATTCGGCTTTGCTGAAGATGATGTCATATTTCCTGGACCGAATGATACTGCTGACAGACCTCCCTATGGTTTTGTCGCGGTTAATCGTCATATGTGCTTAAGTGGGGCGATCCCACCTTTCAATGACTTTCTTCGAATTCTTCTTCTTCGGATGTCAATTTCTCCGTTCCAACTTCATCCTAATGGTTACGCTATCTTGATGGGGTTGGGTGTTTTGTTCAGAAGAAATCTTGACCGACTGCCGAGCTTCGAAGAAATTCGCTACTTATGCTCGTTTGCAAAGAGCAAAGACCATCCTTCTCTTATCATTGTGAGAAGTGCAAGAAATCGCAAGCTCATTCTTGATCTTACTGAAAGTGTCCATGGATTTTTAAACCAATTTTTCTTTGCCCGCAGTCCCCCAGAGTTTTATGCTTCTTGGAGAGTAGGAAGTAAGATCATTTATTTCCGTCTTTCCACTTTCTTTTTTAACTCTTTTCGGGGTCCAAATTGCTAATCTCATTCTTTGCTTTTTTTTAGCACTTCCCCTTCCCTCTAGAGATCCGATACATAGGCAGACTTTTGATAGACTGAGCGCTGTAGCCGCAGAAGAGAGAAGTATCAAGTTTCTACTAAGCGACGAATTTCTACATCAATACGGACTTCTCCACCCTTCTCGCTATACTCAGCTTTGTGAAGCTCCGACTGAAGTTCCCGATTCCCCGACTGAAGCATCGGATGCCCCCGTTACTATCGAACAACCCTCATCAAAAGAGTCTAACATCGAAGCTTCATTGGTGAAATGTTCCACCCCTACCGACATTATGGGGTCATCTAGTAAGACGGCACTTGCCCCGATTGAGGAAGAAGAAGAACCTTCACAGCCTCTCGGGGGATTAGCTGATGTAGGAACTGAGAAAACAAGTCTCACCGAGCATGATGGTGACGATGTTTATGATGGGTTGAGCGACATAATAGTGACCTCACAGGAGCTTTTTAGAGATGACGTGTCTAAAACTATCTCTCCTATAGTTGAGGCGACGTCCCTTCTTCGACTAACACCAACACAAACACCAACTCCTCATACCCAAGCTATCATCACCTCTACACCAATGAGTGGTTTGTAGCTTAATGCGCGTAGCTTGCACATCACACAACACTTAGGATCTTTTGGCATTTGTTCACATTTAACTTCTTTTCTCCGGAAGTTTCTAAGACTTGCTATTTTTGCCTTTTCAGATTCCTCTATGGGGCGCAGCGGCAGCGGTTCTTATTACAAAGACTTTCGACGCTATGGAGGGCGCGGCAGCTATGATTACAAGCAATACTATACCGATCCCAGAGAGACCAATGAGCAGAGAGCTGCGCGAAAAGCTGAAGAGAGGAGAAGGTATGAAGAACGTCATGAGGGAGCGGGCACGCGACATGAATCCTTCCCAAGGGATGATGATTCCCATAAACGTAAAACGCACGATGATAGGGGGAAGAGCCATATTGAGGATTCGAGAAAGCGGACCAAACTTGGCGAGGAGCACGTGCCCGTGACATCTGAGAGGCCTGGTGCCTCAGTTTCTATTGACGTCCCTTCCAAATCTCCTGCTCTAGAAGGAAGTGCCATCCAAACACTTCTCAACAGGCCTTCGTACCATGTTGAAAGGGGCCCCCCGACATTGCAGAGCCGATTCCCGAACTGGTGTTTGAGGGGGGTACGCTTCGACCTCGATTTGGTCCCCATCGACAAAGAAGCTATGTACAGAAATCTCGATGCTGTCAAGCTTGATATCGATAGAATGTCTGGATGGCAAAAGTTGGTTGATGAACTTCAAAGAGTTAATCGGGCTAACATCGAAGCAATGCTGACCATGGAAAATGACAAATCCGAATGGCAGAAGATTCTTGATCAACACAACGCTGAGATGAAGGAGATAGCCGAATACAATGAAAAACTCGAAGCTGAAGTAAAGCAGCTCAAAGATGATCTTGTCTCTTCTACTAATACTTACACCCAAAGAGAAGAGGTATTGCAAAAACAAGTGCGAGATGCGCACGCCAGCCAGAGGGACGCTGAAGCTAAAGCTGAGAGGTTGGAACAAGCTGTAGAGAACCACCGCACTGATGTCACCCAGCTGCAGAATACACTGAGCGCCCGGGACATGGAGATTGAAGCGCTAAAAGCCCAACTTGCTCAGACCGAAAAAGATCGAGATGAGGCAATGGCTGGCAAAATTGCAGCCGAAGAAACTGCTCAGACCATGGAAAACGATATCAATTCGACTTTATTCGATTTTTATTTACATTGTGTCTTGGGACGCGGCAGCCTCTCTTTTCTTGGTCCTAAGTATGAAATCACCCTGGCCGAGGTGTGGGAAGCTGCTCTTAACATGTTTAAAGACGCCGGGTATGGCGATGAAGATTTTGAGGCGCGTTACCTGGATGAGGGAGCTCGCGCTGCTCTTGCGAAGGGGCGAGAACAACTTGCCAGGATGAGAACTGGAATGGCGGAAGAGGAATGTTCTGGAAAGGAATTAACGCTTATTTCCTCTGTCCATCCTCCAGTTTCTCCTGTGGTTGACATCACGGGTTCTAGCTCCTCTACTCCGCCTGCAACTAAGACAGTAACTGAAACTACAAGTGCACAAGGCGGGGATGAAGGTGGTGAAAGCAACGAAGCACAGCGATATGAAATCAGCCTCAGAGATCCAACTACCCCAGGTAAACTTGACACCGGACCAGCTCAAGTGGTGAACTGCTCGTTCGCTCCTTGTGAACTTGACGATCTTCTTGATTATTTTTCAAATGTCAATGAATTCCCGACTTTTGATGAGCCGTCATCCCCTCTCTTTTCGAAAGATACTGATATTTTAAGTTTTTTCTCCTTTGTAGAGAAAGCACCGAGTCAAACTCAAGCTTCTTCTCCCCCGGTGATCCTTCCTCCATCTCTTCAAGTGGCGCCTCCTTCTGCTTCGCAACCTGGGTCACAAGAAGAACAAATAGAAGCTCTCCATGGCCTGGATGATCCCATTGCTTCGCAAGAGCAAAAAGATGAGGGACTTGAGGGAGGTGACATATCTCCGGAGCGGACTCCTTCTGACGATATAACTTTATCTAAACTTGTCACTCCAGGAAGTGAGTCTTCCTCAAAGAGGAGAAGGAAGCAAGGAGCATCAAGGAGGAGAGGGAAGATAATCACTGCCACTGAAGAGGAGCCAGAAGTTGGAAGAGGAGCCAGAAGTTGGGCCAGCTGCGCCTACCTCTCCTTCCTCCCTTATACCCACTGGCCGACCTGAAAAGCTGGTCATTCGGTCGGGTAAAGGGTCCAAAGGCAGTAAAAAGAAGTGAAGACTTTAGCTTTTTGTCTTTTGTATGAACTGGCCGAGAGTTATGCGGGTATCGGCCTCCGCTTTTATTTTGAGAACCTGTATCTGCATTATAGTTGAATAAAATGATTCTTCGTTTGTACAAACTTCTGTTTGAATTTGAGAATGCATTTACTATTTATTTTTGCACAAGTTTGTTTATATAGTGTTGCAGCGGGCTTATGGTATGTTGCTTGAGTATTACTCTGCTGATGCATCTATACTACTATACCATGTTGCCCCCATACCTTAAGCTTGCTGCAATATTTTATACTTCGAGGGGACTTGCACTCTTATTTGCTAAAGAATAATTATTTTATTCTTTAAAGAAAATTTTTATAGAGTACAACTCCCTTCGTATAAGTTTTTACGCTTGGTCGTTCGAAGAAATCACTTTTTTCTTTTGCTTATGTGCATATCTCATCAAGTGAATTCCTCTATGTGGTAAAGCGGACCTCTGAAGGGTACTTTAACTTCTTTTCTTTTTACGATCATTTCCCATAGTAGGCAAATTACTTTTCCTTTGAAAGTTAAAGTACGCTTTTGATGAGGATTTTTTTTTATAGAAAGTTGTACCTCTGAGGAGGGATTTTTTCACGTTTCAACACTTGGAAGTTTTATTTCAATCTCGGTGAAACGTGTACCTCCAAAGAGTTATGCTTTAGAAATCCTTTTCACGTTTCAACACTTGGAAGTTTTATTTCAATCTCGGTGAAACGTGGGTTTCCAAAGAGGTCTTTCTTCTTAATTGTGTTCCCGGGAGGGGGTTGTACCTCTGAGGAGGGATTTCTCACGTTCCAACACTTGGAAGTTTTATTTCAATTTTGGTGAAACGTGTACCCCCAAAGAGTTGTGCCTTTGAAGAAAGCCTTTTCACGTTTCAACACTTGGAAGTTTTATTTCAATCTCGGTGAAACGTGTGCTTTCAAGAAGGTCTTTGTTTTTACATTTCAACTTTGGTGAAGTGAAATTCCGAAGAGCGGCTGCTACACTTCAACTCCTGGCGAAATGGGCCTCCGAAGAGGGCTTTTATTTTGTTTACATTTCAACTCTGGTGAAGTGAAATCCCGAAGAGCAGTTATAACACTTCAACTCCTGGTGAAATGGGCCTCCGAAGAGGGCTTTTATTTTGTTTACATTTCAACTCTGGTGAAGTGAAATCCCGAAGAGCGGTTATAACACTTCAACTCCTGGTGAAATGTGCCTCAGAGAGGGTTTTCATCGCCTGGAAGTTACTCTCTCATGGTTGGAGGGTCATGACTCCTCCAATCTTTTTTGTTGAGTAGAGAACTTTCTTTTTTGTGGCATATGACCCATTAGAGGTCTTTTATTATCCGAAGAGTTGCGCCTCCGAAGAGGACTTGTGGCGCTGATGGTAGCTTTGGTTGTTCCTCTGTTCACTTGCTTATGCCTTTTCAGCGATCCTTTTTTTTTTTCTTTTCTTTTTTTTTTTTTTTTTCTTTCTTTTCAAGTTTTCATCCCCCTTTTTCTCACAAGTGGCTTGTTTAATCCAAGGAAGTGTACTTCATTGCCAGGCAAGTTCGTGAGAACGGGCATTAGCTTCCTAATTGGATGTTTGTTTGTTTAAACAATCTCAATTTATCAGCAAGGGCTCGTTCCTATCGAAATCATTAGCCGTTCAATTGAAGCATTTCCTATCTAGGATTTGAATTCGGGGTCTTTGTGACTTGAAATTTGTTTGTTGAATGATGGTGAGAATCGCTCGGTCTTATTATGCGCAAGTTTTATCTCCACTGTCTGCAAAAATTTAAATCGATATTTCAGCAATACATTTTGTGTATTTTTATATCGAAAACAAAGCAAACATATAATGATAATAAGGAACACAAGATTTATAGTGGTTCGGCCATGAAATTGGGCCTACATCCACTTTATATTCTTTCATTATTTACTTGCATCAGTTTCACAATTGCTTTCAATTACAGGAATCATACATTCATAATTCTTTTTACAATGTTTCAACAAAATTTTCAAGTAAAGTATGGACGCAAGTGATTGCTGTTCCATGCCCTTGGAATTTGATCTCCATCAACTGTGGTGAGCTTGAATGTGCCGTCAAGAAGTTTCTGACCTATCACATACGGTCCTTCCCAATTTGGCCCAAACACACCTGTCGCAGTCATAATTCTTTTTAGGACTAGATCTCCAATTTCAAAGCTGCGTTGACGAACTTTGGAATTGAAATGTCTGGCTATCCTTTGCTGATGAGCTGCAACTCTGAGGTTAGCTTCATCTCTTTTTTCATCAAGGAGATCCAGCGCTTCAAGTTGCAGCTTTTCATTTTCTGCTTGATTGAAATGGATTCTTCTGTGTGAAGGGACCTCTGTTTCAACCGGGATCATTGCTTCCGATCCGTATGCTAACGAAAAAGGAGTATGCCCAGTTGCAGTTTTGTGAGTAGTTCTGTATGCCCATAGTGCAAGCGGTAGTTTATCGACCCAACCACCTTTTGCTCTTTCGAGTTTCTTTTTGATGGTTGATTTGATGATCTTGTTCACTGCTTCCACTTGCCCGTTTGCCTGCGGATGAGCTACTGCCGAAAAGCTTTTCTGGATTTTGAATCGCTTGCAAAAATCCTGGAATTCCTCGCTTTCAAACTGAGTACCATTGTCTGTGATTATTTTCTGAGGCACACCGTATCTGCAAATGATATTCTTAGTCACAAAATTTATCATCTTTTTGGAGGTGATAGTTGCCAATGGTTCAGCTTCAGCCCATTTAGTGAAATAATCTACAGCAACAATGGCATATTTGATTCCAGATTTGGCGGTTGGTAAAGGTCCGATCAAATCTATTCCCCAAATCGCAAACGGCCACGGACTGGTCATTTGTGTGAGCTCAGTAGAAGGTGCTCTAGGAATTTTGGCAAATCTTTGACATCTGTCACATTTTCGAGAGTAATCTGCAGCATCTCGATTAATTTCTGGCCAAAAATATCCATATCGGAGAATTTTCTTTGCTAAAGTTTGACCACCTGAATGATCCCCACATTCTCCTCCATGTACCTCTGATAGGATTATTTTGGCTTCTTCTTTGGATACACATCGAAGCAATGGCATTGAGAATCCTCGTCTGTATAATTGACCATCCTGGATTATATATCGAGAAGCTTTTCTCAGTAGCTTTTGTCGTTCTTTAGAGTTTTCTGGTAAAGAGCCATTGAGTAGATACTTTGTTATTGGAGTCATCCATGATTCTTGCTCTTGCGACATACTCATAACCCAATCGATATCCATTTCATCAATGCTCGGATTTGACAAAACTTCCACTGGAACTAACCCTAAGGATTGGGCTTCGCCAGAACTTGAGTATTTTGCGAGAGAATCTGCTTTCATGTTTTCTTCTCGAGGAATATGACTTATCGTGTAATGGTCGAATTCACATAAAAGTTCCCAAGCCTTTGACACATAAGCGGGCAGATTTCCTCCTTTCGTTTGAAACTCCTTCTTGACTTGGCATACTATAAGCTGCGAATCACTGAAGATCTGTAACGCTCGAATGTTTAGTTCTTTAGCAATTTTCAAACCAGCGATCAGAGCTTCATATTCTGCTTCATTGTTTGTTGAAGGAAATTCTAATCTTAGCGCATAGCATAATGACCGGCCTTCAGGAGTTTCAAGAACAATTCCAGCACCTGAACAGTAATCATTTCTTGCGCCATCTACAAATAACTTCCATTGGGTTGGGGAGTTCTCGATTGTTTCTTCCTCGCTGTTACCCTTGTCTGTAAATTCTGCAATAAAATCTGCCAAAGCTTGTCCGTTGATCGCTTTTCTAGGATGATAAGTGATGTCATATTGGCTCAATTCAATATTCCACTTTAAAAGGCGGCCCGAAGTCTCAGGGCGAAACAAGACTTGCTTTAAAGGTTGATCAGTGAGGACTTTGATAGGATGAGCCTGGAAATATTGCCTCAACTTTCTTGAGGCAATCAATAGACAATAGGCGAGTTTTTCCAACTTGGAGTAATTCATTTCTGCCCCAGTGAGTCTTTTGCTGATATAGTAAACTGGATGTTGAATCCTTTTGTCTTCCCGTACCAGCGCTGCACTTAAAGCATGAGATGAAACTGCCAAGTATATAAGAAGATCCTCGCCATCGCCGGGCCTGGAAAGTATTGGAGGCGTTTCCATATGTTGAATCAATTCTTCAAAAGCTTTCTGGCATTCGGGAGTCCAGTCAAAGTTTTTCTTTCCTTTCTTTAGAGCGTCGAAGAATGGAATGCATTTATCAGTAGCTTTGGATATGAACCGACTTAAGGCGGCAATTTTTCCATTGAGACTTTGCAATTCCCTCTTTGTTTTAGGAGCTTTGACTTCTTTTAGAGCAGTGATTTGAGCTGGACTAGCTTCAATGCCCCTAGCGCTCACGATGAAACCCAAGAACTTCCCAGATTCTACCCCGAAAGAACATTTTAAAGGGTTAAGCTTCATTCCGTATCTTCGGAGAATTGCGAACATTTCTGCTAAGTGTTCGATGTGATCCACTGCTTTCTTAGATTTTACTAGCATGTCATCAACGTAAACTTCCATAGTCTTTCCCAACTGCGGTTTGAACATAGCATTTACCAGTCTTTGGTATGTTGCCCCCGCATTCTTCAACCCAAAGGGCATAACTCTGTAACAGTAAAGACCGACATCGGTGATAAAGCTTGTGTCCTCCTGATCTGGCTCATGCATCATGATCTGATTATATCCGGAGTAGGCATCCATAAAAGACAACAATTCATGACCCGCTGTTCCATCTACCAGTTGATCGATCCTGGGTAATGGGAAGCAGTCTTTGGGACAGGCCTTGTTTAGATCTGAAAAGTCGATGCACACTCTCCATTTACCATTGGCTTTCTTAACTAGCACTGGATTTGAAACCCAATTTGGATAGGTAGATTCTCTGATGAAATTATTCTCCATGAGCCGGTCAACTTCCTCTTTCAATGCTGTCGACCTTTCTAGACCTTGGATTCTTCTTTTCTGCTTTACTGGCGTGAACTTTGGGTCAATATTCAGAGCATGTACCGCAACTTCTGGGGATATTCCGCACATATCGGCATGGGTCCAAGCGAAAACATCCAGGTTTGCTTTCAAAAAAGATATCAAGGCATTCTGAACTGACACATTAAGTTGTGAACCCACATTCAGCACCTTGTTTGGGTCCTTCAGATCAACGGGCACCGGTATCGTTGTTTCTGCTGGTACCACCCTACTCTCCCCCGCACTGGCCTTTCTAGGATCCATCACTTTTCGTGCCCCGCTATGCTCGCCAGTGCAGGGTCCGCCCTGTAGTTGCTATAGGGTTGGTGTTTTGATGCGGATTGGGGTTGCCGCATCTTTTCCCATTTCTCTCTTCCTTGTTTCTCGCAGCTCTGTCATATAACATTCTCGCCCAGCGTTCTGGTCTCCTTTAATAACTCCTACCCCATTGTCTGTAGGGAATTTAATAGTAAGACACCATGGGGCAAGGACAGCTTTGAATGCAGCAAGAATAGGTCGACCAAAGAAAGCATTATAAGCAGAAAATTCATCTACTATCACAAAAGTCTGCTTGCGAACTACTTTTCTTTCTCCTTCTCCGAGTTCCACAAGCAAGTCAATGGTTCCTACTGGTTGCTTTGGCTCCCCAGTGAAGCCAACAATCTTCTGAGATGAGGCTTGCACATCCGCCATCGGGATTCTCATCTGGTCAAACGTTTTCTTGAAGAGGATGTTGCAAGATGCGCCGCAATCAATAAGAACTCTTCTGACAATAGCCGGTCCAATACCGGCCGAGATGACTAACGGGTCCAAAGTAGGGGCCTCAATGCCCGTGGAATCTCTAGCCCTGAACACAATATCATCATTAAAAGTCCTTTGTTGTTTCAGGGGTGTAGAGTCCTCTAAAACAAAGACATTCTCTTCAGTTGGCATATGTTTCAGAGCTCGAGTGTACCTCTCCATTTCACCCCAGCTTCTGCCTGCTGGGTGGGGTCCTCCTGTGATGACATTAATAACTGGCCTTCCAGATTCATGTCCTGCGGCCTTCTCATTTGTCCTGGGCTGATGAGCAAGAGCTTGTTGCCCCTGACTTGACGAAGCAGGATCATTACCACTCTTCTTCACAAATTGCTGCAGCTTATTTTCTCTTAGCAATTCTTCGATTATATTTTTCAATTGACGGCAGTCGTCTGTGTCATGACCAGGCTGATTATGGAAGCGACAGAACTTCCCACTTTGCACAGCTTTTCTTCCGGTTCTGAGAACAGGAGGTTTGGGATACTCAAAAGAATCTTTTGTAGCCAGGTAGATGCGCTCTGGTGTCTCTAACAAAGGAGTATATTCTGATGGCTTGAAGGATCGAGGCTTCTTTGAATTGTGTTGTTTCCTTCCATCATTATTTTCTCTTTTCTGTCCCACAGATCCATTCTTACGTGGCGCAGCAGTGTTGTCTTCAGCTTTCTCTACTGTTGCCTTTGCCGGGACAGGACGGCTTTCCAAACGCATGAATTCATCCGCCTTTTTGTAGAACTTTTCCAGAGAATTTGGCTCCTTCATGTTCAGCCACTTTCCGAATTCACTTGACTTATCAATAGCTCTCATCAAATAGGTCAAGACCATGCGGGGTTCTGCGTTATCCACCTCAGCTAACGCTATATTAAAGCGATTTAAAAAAGACTTGATAGTTTCCCCCGGATTCTGTTCCAAACCGGACAACGACATGATGTCTTTTGCCTTTGAAGCATATAGCCTAAATTGCTCTTTAAATTTCCTGGTTAGGTCTGAAAACTGATCGATGGACCGGACAGGCAGTTTTGTGAACCAAAGCAGAGCTACCCCTTCCAAATACACAGGAAAATAGCGGCATTTTATCTCGTCAGAAGCTCTGGCACCTGTCATGTGCCAATCATATTTGTACAGGAACTCATTTGGATCACTTGTCCCTTTGTAAGCTGGAATGGTCGGAGGGACGAACTTCCTTGGGAATTCAGCTTTTAGGATCTTTTCAGTAAACGGAGTCTTGCTCGGAGCGAAACCCCACTCTTTCTCATCTTCGACCCTTTGCATACTTTCTTTCATAATCTGTCGAACCATACCAGAAAGATATTCTTCGTCATTCCTATTTCTGGATCCTCCAGCCTCAGGCAATGTCTGTTCAAAGGGGCTAGCAGCCCTTTCGGGAATGTTTCTAGTTTCAGCATCATGGACATTACCGACAAAGTTCCTTTCATTATTCGCAGGTTGACGGTTTGCCCCGAGCAGATCGTTTAACCTATTCAGAATCAGAGCATTCTGAGCATTCTGAGCTTCCAATTGCGCGTTCTGGGCATTTATTTGCTGATTCAACCCAAAGATAGCAGCGTCCAATTCCGCTTTTGAAACTCCAACAGCTGGAGTGGCTTGATTTGGTGTTGGGGAAGCGGAGGTTCCCTCTTGAATGTTTGCAGATCTCACAGATTTACTTTTCCTTCCAGGAGCCATGATTTCGGATAGACTTCTGGTTCTTAAAGAAACTTTATCTACAAATCTTTCTGAAACAATGATGATAGATGTCCTGAGTTCAATTCTCAGTGAAAGCACCAAAATGTTAACGCTCAAATTTAAACGCTAACACCCTGGTGTATAGGATGTGATTGTGAAAGCACCACCCGTTCGTACGGGAAACAGAAATAAGCAAAAAAGTATGCAGAAAAACAGTAAGAGACACAGTATTTATAGTGGTTCGGCTTATAATCCAGCCTACGTCCACTTTAAACTTTTTATCACTAGTTTGATTACAATCCTTTACGAAATCTTTCAATTACAACACACTTCAAGTGATGGGATATGTAAAACAAGTAGCTCAAGCTTTGATGTTAACAATCATCTTCAAATCCATGGTGAATGTAGATGATTTCTTCATGGAGTTCTTTTAGAAGTTTGTTGGATCCCAAAAGCCTTGAAGTAGTCTGGAATTCGGCAGAGTAATGGCGCCTGAAATTGATCAACCAAAAGTCCTTTGAATGTTGGAGGTAGGTTGGTATTTATAGGCAAAGATTATGGACTTAGGCTCGGTCTTAACTCCTCACCGACCCAGTTAAGTCGCAGCCGGCTTATAGGAGCCCTTATATGATCAAGCTGTGTTGATCTTCCTTCGTTGAATTTGCACAAGTCCAAAGTCGTTACCGGGTCAAGCTAGGTCTCGACCGACTTATCTTATCCCTTCGCCGATCTAACGAGTCAAGCCCTACGACTTAATGGAAACAAGCTAGATCGCTACCGAGTTAATATGTCACATGCTAAACTGCCCCGCTACTCCATCCTTTACACCCTTAGATCGGTTACGACTTACTATAAGTCGATAAAGTCCTCGAGTTGCTAGATCGGAACATACACTAGGTCGGCTTCCATACTAGGTCGGAACTTTCCTTAGGTCGGCATAGCCTCGTTAGACCGGCATCCCTTCAAGCCTTAGGTCGGAATTTCTTCATGCCTTAGGTTGGTATCTATGGGAAAGCATTGGATCAGCGCGTTTCTTAACTAATTAGGTCGGCACCGAACTAAGTCGGCCACCTTGTTAATTGGTTAGGTCGGCATCGAATTAAGTCCTGAGCTGTTAGGTCGGTATGTCCTTTAGATCGGCAGACCCTGCACAATTCTTACTCAGTTAGGTCGGCATCTCTTGGGTCGGCGCCATCTCCACACACTAGACCTGCTGAGTCGTAACCGAGATAGATGTTAACATGCATGGTATCAATGGTTTGGGTATGTAGTGAATTGGTAAGTCGTGGAAGGTAGGGTGCAGAAAGTGATGCTTTCATCAGAGTCGAAACCTAGGTTTACGTTTAAAAGAAAAAGCGCCCGCCTAGTTTATGAATGGCTTTCGACCAAGTCTATACCCTATAGGGTTGAAACCTTAATTTGTTTCTAAAATTTTAATTCCTGTCTTGTTTTACTTAAAGCTTTTGACATAGTCGAACTCATGCTTTCGAAAGGGGCCGTATATACAGCTTTCGAAGTGGTACCTTTTCCTTTAAATCAGTGCTTTCGAACAGAGTGCTTCAAACCTAGTTGAAATCCAGCAACTAATTTTTCTTCCGACCGCATTGAAGCCATCTAGCTTTCGAAGGGTTACCTTTGTTTTAACTTAAACTAAGCCTTTTTCCTGAATGCTTTCGAATGGGATTGGTGGTTTTGAAGGCTATTGAGTCGAACGGGGGTTTCCACTCTATCCTTCAATGTTTTAATTTAAAAGATTGTTGCTCTCGACTAGATGGTTTTGACACCATCAGCTTTTTCCCCAAAATAATTTTATAGTTCGTTTCGAAAGAGATACTTTCATATACAACCATTTTGACTCAAATGATGTTGTTAAAGAGTAAACCTAATGCTTTCGAAAGAGTACTTTTATATGTTTCGAGATTATGTTTTAAAGAACGTTTTGATAATATCAAAAGGTATTACTAGTTTCGAAAGATTCGTTTTAAGATTTCAAAACAAAAACCCAATCTCAATTTAAAGGAATAGCCACGACAAAAGTAAATGATTTTTTTATTATTATAAAGGTTAATGGGTTTAATCAAGATATATATATATATATATATATATATATATATATATATATATACACACACATAAGGACGATGATAAACAAAAGACGATGGTATTAATTATTGTTATGGATACTTCTTCATATACTTATTCATATTGTTACTAACCATAGCAGTATTTTGGGAAAGGGCAGAATAACTAGCCAGGTTGACTCGGTAGTGAATATAATTTAAGAAATGTTAAATTTTAAATTTAAGATATTATCAGGACCAATAGGTTCATAGTCAGTCCATGAAAACTATGATTGATATTGGCATGGGCAAATAGGTTTATAGTCAGTCCATTAAACTATATCCGGATTAGGATATTGATATTTAGTCATTAGGTTCCTAGTTAGCCCATGAAAACTAGGATAACTGAAAAGATATATAAGTTACCAATAGATCCTTAGTGATTCCATGATAACTATGAAATTGGAAATATAGTCCATAAACATTTAACCGGTTAATAGTTACCCTAGAAACTATAATTGAGACAGGTAGTCAGAACGAATGGAGATGGGTAATCCAGATGTGAATTACTTGTTTTTCATATCATCATAATGTTTTTAAATACTATATTTTAACCATTGTGGATGTAGAGCATAGTATAAGATTTTATAAATGTCTTAGGATAATAGTGAGAGGAAAAACCGTTCTACTAAGCGGCGTTGTCTCACTAGATATCTAAATGATTTGAGAAAGTAATTTATTATTCATACCAGACTTTATGTCTAATTCGAAGTTTTTATTTTTCCTTTAAACTCTTGGGTACTCAATTGATTTTGAATATGCTGACAGTTAAGGTTTTCAGGTGTGCTTTTAGATGAATAAAGCTTTCGAGGGCGTGCAGAAGGCAAGCTTCTTAATAAGTTCCTTTAATTTACGCTGTGTGCTTTGATTGTGAAGGCAAATTTGTTTTCTTGCCTTATTATATACTCTGATCAACCAAGGGGGAATCTACATATGTCGCTCTCGGCGTATTTTGTAATGATTATATGTTATCTGAATGTGGTCTGCCAACTTGGGTTATGTAATCAATTCGAAATATTTTGAAATGGAATGTGGAATTTGTCTGTTGTTTAAATTTTGTTCCATATTCTTGTGTATCTATTTATCAATATATCTAATATCGCCGTATTTGGTCGTCGAGGAATAATAATTATGGGTGACTGCAGCATGCATAGCCGTTAGTTTTGGGCCTCCAAGTAGTGGGATGTTATAAGTTGGTATCAGAGCAAAGGTTTATGAAACTTTAAAAATTTAAACCTAAAAGATTTTTAAACATAATTCAATGAATCAAATAACAAGATTGGGTTTGGGTTAAGGCTATAGTCACGTACTTGTATTTGATATATATATATATATATATATATATATATATATATATATATGTACGTATTTCCCGCTCGCTTAGACCATTCTTTTGTATCTTACTAAAGCTCATGTCAGATTTATGAGAAAGGAGACATGGAAGCAGGAAATAGAAGAGGAAATCTCAGTGGAGGAAGCGCCACAACTACTGGAAATTCTTGACCCACTACCAGGAGAAACTCGAGTCGTTCCGCTAATGCTAATAATCAAAATACTAATACCAATGTGGGTGCTGGATATCCTCTAGTAGATATTGGGGCGACATATCAGTTCTTTGTTGGTTTTATGCAAGCTGGAGCTGCTGCTGGTGTTGTTGGAAATATAGGAGGAGCTAATCCTATGGCTTCAGCTGGGAATAATTATGCTATGCTGAGTAGAGATTACACCACTTTGGGTGTGAAGCCATTTTTGGGAATGAAGAGTTCCATAGAGGTTCTGAATTGGTTGTTGCATTGTGACCATATATTTACTGATTTGGGTTTGAATGATGGGCAAAAGAGAAGGTTGGCCTATAGACAGTTGTAGAGGTTAGCACTACATTGGTGGAATAGTGTTGCTGCTGGAATTCCGAAAGAGTAGTTAACTTGGGATGATTTTAAAACGAGATTTGGGCAGAAATTTGTATCCGAGTTTGCTAAGTTTGAGTTGATGAGGGAGTTTATGGATTTAGGGCAAGGAGTGATTTCGGTAGTCGAGTATGCTACTAAGTTTGAAGAGCTGCCTCGATATGGATATGCTGTTATAGATACTAACATCAGAAGGAATGATAGGTTCATTCAGGGATGGAGGCCTGAGCTTGCTAGAATGACCATGACACATGCCCGTGATCCCTGTAATGTAGTGGATGAGATGGCAATTTGCCAGGATGCATTACTTGCTGATTTTGCAAAAGAAAGGCCAGTGGAAACTCAGGTTTCTCAAGGGAAGAAGAGAAAGCTTTTTAAAAAGAAGGGAGCCCTGATGGGAGACACGGTTAAGAAGTCAAAGATTGAGGTAGTTCACTATAAGTGTGATAAGAAGGGTCACTTTGCAAATGAATGCCAATCAGGGAATGATAAGAAAGCTACAAGTAAGAAGAATGTGAAGTGCCGCAACTGTGATCAAGTTGGGCACTACAAGAATCGGTGTCCAGAGCCAGTTAGGGAGGTCAAAGAAAAAGTTTTTTCTATTGGACCACCTAGGCCTAATGCAGAATATAAGGGAAAGATTATGATGGAAGTTATGCTTTTGATTCAGAGTATTATAGTTAGAGTACTTTTTGATACTAGTGCATCATATTCATTTATATCTCGATGTTTAGTTGAAAGATTATTGTTAGAACACACCTACCTTGTTACTTCCTTAAGGATAACTAGTTAGAACTTGACTTGTTAGGTCATAAGTTACATGCAATTTGTATGTTATTGATTTCGTAATTATCGGAATCGTTTTGGGTATGGATCAGTTAGGTAGGTATGAGGCTAGAATACTTTTCCAGGATAAGGAGATGTCACTGAGACATCCTGATAGTCATAACCGAGTGATATTCCCAATAGAGAATACCCACTAGAGTGTTAGTACTTTATTTAGTGCTATGGAGGTAGGAAATGAGTTAAGTCAGGTTCGGGTACAAAGAGAGTTTGTAGATGTCTTTGGGCCAGTCACCGGACTACCTTCGAAAAGGGCTGTTGAATTTAGAATAGATCTTATGCCAGGAGTTGAACCCATGAGTAGACTATCTAGCAGGATGACATCAACTGAGGTAAATGAATTGAAGGTGCAACTAGTGGATCTTGAAGGAATGAATTTTATTAAACCAAGCAGTTCTCCTTGGGAAGCGACCATGGTTTTTGCAAAGAAATTAAGTGGGTCGTTAAGGACGTGTATCGACTATCGTAAGTTAAATAAAAAGAAAATTAAGAATAAGTATCCTTTACCCAGAATAGATGATCTGTTTGATCAGATGAGTGGAGCCAGAGTTTTTTCCCAGTTAGATTTGGCAATAGGTTTCCATTAGTTAAGAGTGGTTGAGTATAGTATTCCTTTGACAGCATTTCAAACTAGGTATGTTTTCTATGAGTGTCTAGTTATGTCATTTGGATTAACGAACGCACCTGCTTTCTTTGTGGATTTGATGAAACAATTTTTTCGAGAGTATTTGGAAAGATTTGTGCTGGTATTTATAGATGATATTCTAGTCTACTCTAAGGATGAGAAAGAGTATGAAGTTCATCTTTGAGTGGGACTTGAGACGTTAAGGCACAATCGGATAAAGGCGAAGTTTACAAAGTGTCATTTTTGGAAGAAAAAAGTTAAATTTTTTGTCATGTGGTTTCAAAGATAGTATTGTCAATCGATCCAGATAAGATCGAAGCCGTGGATAATTGGAAGAGACTAAAGACGGTGACCGAGATCAAGAATTTTCTTGGACTTGCTGGCTACTACTAAAGATTTGTTAAGGATTTCTCACAGATAGTAGCACCCTTAACTGAGCTAACCCAAAAGGAGGTGAAATTTGTTTAGTTCGTCAAATGAGAGGAAGCATTCCTTAAGTTATAGCATTTGTTGACCAATGCACCCGTGTTAGTAGTTCCAGACGAAAACCAAGGATCAGTGGTGTATACTGATGCATGTGGAATTGGACTGGGAGAAAAATTGATGTAGAATGGTAAAGTCGTTGCCTATGCATCTAGGCAGCTTAGATCGCATGAAATTAGATATCCTACTCATAATTTGGAGTTGGCAGTTGTGATCTTCGCATTGAAGATTTAGAAACATTATCCCTTAGGGGAAGGTTCGAGCTTTATACTGATTATAAGTCTTAAAGATATTTATTCTCTCGAAAGGAGTTGAATATGAGATAGCAAAGGTGGCTGGTGTTTTTGGCAGCTTAAGATTTTGGTATAGAGTATACATCGGGGTAAGGTAATAAAATAGCTGATGCTCTTAGCAGAAAACATCAGAATGTAATGTTACCTATGTTGGCGAAGTGGAAGAATTTAGAAGCTTTAGTCAGTTGTGATGTGCAATTAAGATCGACTGCCGGTTTTAGTCAGAGTTCTGCCAGGCTGTCTTGTTTGGAAGTTCGACCAGCAATAATTGAGAGAATTGCTACTAAGCAGAAGGAGGACCCAAAAAATTGGCTGAGAGAATCAGAAAGCTTGAGGTTGAAACTGAGATCGATGATCCAAAGGATTTTAACCTTGACCATAGCGGATGGTTGGGTATGAAGAGATGATTGCATGTTTGGATATTGAGGACTTGAGGAAAGAAGTTCTTGGAGAATGTCATCGATCCAAGTTTACAAATCATCCTGGAGAAACCAAGATGTCTCAGGATATGAAGAGGAGCTTATATTGGGAAGGTACGAAGAAGGATGTTGGCTTGTGGGTTTGGCAGTGTGCAAACTGCCAACAAGCGAAAGCCGAACATCAAAAGCCGAGTGAGTTGCTTCATCCTTTAGAGCTTCCAGTTTGGAAATGGGATTCGGTATCCATGGATTTTATAGACGAGTTGCTAAGGGAAAATTGAGGTAATGAAAGTATATGGGTTGTAGTAGACAGACTGACGAAGATTTCCCATTTCATTCAGTTAGGTCTATGCGGACGACACCTGTTTTAGCTAAGTTGTTCATGAAGAACATAGTTAGACTTCATGAATTTCCTACTAGCATAGTCAATGATAGGGATGCTTTATTCACTAGCAAATTTTGGAAGAGTCTGTCGGATGTGTTAAGCACTAAGCTCAAGATGAGTACCGCATTCACCCTCAAACTGATGGGCAGATAAAGTGAGTCAACAAAGTACTTGAAGATTTATTGAGAGCCTGTGTATTAGACCTTGGTGGATCTTAGGAGGATCACCTACATTTGGTCGAGTTTTCCTATGATAACAGTTATTAGACAAGTATAGGAATGATGCCGTTTAAAGCTTTGTATGAAGGCTATGTAAATCACCCTTATGTTAGTTGGAGATTGGAGAAGGGTTATTCTTTGGTTCATATTTGGTTATAGAAGCATTAGAAAAAAATGAGTTAATCCAAGGAAGGATGAAAGAAGCTCAGTCTGGACGGAAGAGTTACATGAATAAAATGCGTAAAGACCTAGAATTCTTAGTTGGGGATAAGGTTTTTACTAGGATATCACCTATGAAGGGCGTGGTGTGATTTGGTAAGTCAGGGAAGTTAGCCCCAAGATATGCAGGCCTATTTCAAATTATAGAGAGGATTGGAAAGCTCGCGTATAGAGCAGAGTAGCGGAGCAGTTTGGCAGGTGTCCATAATGTATTTCATGTGTCTCGTCTTCGCAAGTATGTGCATGATCCAGAGACTACCATTCCCCCGACAGGGTTGGAAGACTTAGTAGTAGAGCGTAATTTGACTTTTGTTAGACAACCAGTATGAGTTATGGCTAGAGTTGAGAGAAGATTAAGAAACAAGACAGTCAGATTGTTTACAGTTCAGTGGAGCAATAACGAAAAGGATTATACTTGGGAGACAAAGGCCAGGATTAGAGATACTTATACTGTTCTACTTTGAGGGTATGTCCATGTTAGGTTTATATAGATAGTTACTAGTCGGATAGGCTAGTATGATTGTTATGATTGTTAGGAGTTGTAACAGATGATTGTTATGTTTAGTATCCATCCCTTACTCAATTTTGAGGATGAAATTCTTTAAGGGGGGAGCCTGTAATATTTTTTGATAACATTATTCAGGATATGTAATTAGATAAATTAAATAGAATAATGATGATAAGGGGATTGAGATTTGGATAAACCATATATAGGGCCGTGCATGTTAACAAAGTAAATGCGCTTTAATTTGGTAGTTAGCTAATTAAATTACGCATGAGTATATTGGTAAAATAGTCACTTCATTATGCATGCTATACACGTATCATTCTTGTCTATTCAAGTTCATTTTCTAAAAAACAAAATTAAATGCAAAAACCCTAGGGAGCTGGCAATTATCTAAGAGGAAAATAACATTCTAAAGCTAAGGATTAAACCAGAAAGAATTAATCAACAACAAATCTTAAATTCCTTATCATATCTAAGGTGGATAATAGTTTGTTCTATCTATTTTTTTTAATCATGTGATTTTGAATTTATTAATTTATTTCCTTTCTATGATTTTTTGAATGATGATATGCTTAAGTTAGTGATTGTTTGATTTAATCAATTCATTTCTATGGAAAATTCATAAATGTTATGGGGTAAAAACCGAGGGTTATTGACTTTAGAATGCCATGGAAATTTTTTATGTTAAGTAAAACATAATTCGAGAGATGGATTTTAATTTTCAGAATTTTTCATATCATAGAAAATTTATTATGAATTTTTAATGGAAAATATGACATAAATGGGTTAACTTTTAATTCGAGAATTTCAAGAAGAAATTGGATCTAAAATTTTTAATATGTTTGATTACGTGATGAAATAGATTTTTTGTGATTTTTGGGAATTTTTTCCAGTTGATTTACTAGGAAAAATAAATTATCCTAAAGGATGGACTTTTCTGCAATGTTGGTTTTGTTATATGGAAGGGCTTAAACTTTCCATTTCTTTGATTTAGATCTAATTAATTGCGGTAGTTTTTAATGATAAAGCATTTGAAAAGTTAAAAGTTAACCAATCAAGGAATAATATGCAGGTTAGTATAAAGCGATTACCATTTTAGCCGAAATCCAACGTCTTTCAGAAACAGTGGTTCTGCCTATTTCGAACGTACCTTTCGACTCCTTTACCTACGCATCAAACCCAGTTGAACCCTTAAACTTTAAACTAATGCACATGGTATCAATGGTATTGGTACATAGTGATTGGTAAGTAGCGGAAGGTAGGGTGCCGAAAGTGATGCTTTCGTCAGAGTCGAAATATAGGTTTACTTTTAAAAGAAAAGGAGCCTTCCTAGTTTTTGAAGGGTTTTTGACCAAGTCGATACCCTATCCGGATGAAATCTTAGTTTGTTTTTAAAATTTAAATTCTTGCCTTGTTTTAATTAAAGCTTTTGACATTATCCAAGCTCATGCTTTCAAAAGGGGCCTTATATACGCATTCGAAGGGATACTTTTTTCTATAAATCAGTGCTTTCGAACAGGAGTGGTTCTGACCTAGTCGAAACCCAGCCGTTAATTTTCCTTCTAACCGCATTGAAGCCATCTATGCTGTTGAAGGGTTGCCTCTGTTTTAACTTAAACTAAGACATTTTCATGAATGATTTCAAATGAGGTTGGAGGTTTCGAAGGCAGTGGAGTTGAAATGGGTTTTGACTCTATCGTTCATTGTTTTTGTAACGACCCGTAAATTTTAACGATTTTAAATAATGTAATTAACTAAATATTATGATGAAAATAAATAATTAAAATTTAGCAATGAAAATTTGATATTTGGTATGCGTCCATTCAAATATAGCAAATGGCAGATTTTCATTGGCAAATATAAAAGTTAGTCATGTTGTGTAATTTTCAATTTAAATTTAAATCAGTTAATATTTGATGGAAAACAAATATTTTCAAAACCTAAATATCTTTATATAATAAATTTGTAAACATTTTCTGAGTAAGACGTATTTCATTCGTCAAATTTGGACTGCTATAGCACCGTTTATCTTATTTTCGACGTTTTAGCAGCAACTTTGGTAGCAAAAATCGAGTTTTGATAGGATGATCATATCTCCAATATCCGTGTACCATTTTGTTTATCTCATCGTTCTGACCTCTGTAGTATATTCATTTGTGTATTTCGGCTTCTAGTACACAACGAAATCTACGAAACAGTTAGCTGTATCGGTACACGTTTTAGCCTTTTAGTGTTTTGTGTCCTTTCATTTGTCTCTGGTAAAACCAATAGCCATTAGTTTTAATATTCCAAGAAATTTAGGGCCCGTTTGGTTTCATTTTGTATTTTGAGTTTTGTGTTTTCAACCTGTACTAAGAAATAGCAAGAAATAAGAGAAGAAGATTTATAATTCTTAGCCATTGCGACGATCAGCGGACAACGAAGTAGTTGGATTGTTCTACGTGCTTTTGTCATCTCTCGAAACACGAAAAACAAAATAAACTTGTTTTCTATTTTATATGTTAATTTCATTTTTCAAAATTGTTTGTTTTTCAACAATACGTACAACCGATGCGTTTTCGTATAGACGAAACCACAAACTAAAAACGACAAGCCAAACGGGCCTTACTTTTTACTTTTTATACTCCACTGGTTCAATATTTATGATGGTTCGTTTTCATCTCATTCTCTTCCCTCTGAACTTACTTTCTTAATTTTTTTATATAAGATCATTTATAATATCATTGCATACTTTTTCCTGAAACCTTCTTCTACAACCGAACCACATAACCGTATCACCATTTTTTTTGGCCATCGAACACATGCTTCCCTCCACCAACTTCATCCTCCGGCCTTTCCTCTTCCACCGACCACCGCCTATCCCTCCACCTGAAACCCATTCTTCCTTCCACCGTCGTAGAGAGCGGCTTTTCTCAATTCCCCGCACGCAGCCAAAACTCAAAGCAGCCAATGCCTTTTCCTTTTTCTCCTAACAACATCCTCCACCAGCCCCCATGCAGCCATCTAGACCATTTAGCCCACCACCACAACAAAATACTCCAACCAAACCTCCTCCGTCCAACAAACTCCACCTTCCATCCAAATCTGCCTCCACTTTCCCACGCACCTCCCATTCCTCCAACTGTTGCATGCTTCCTATCACCTATCCGAAAGCATGCAAGCCCGCAACTCCACGTGAATACATCCGAGTCCTCGACTTCCTAACTGCCAATTCTCCGCCTCCCTATATGACCTGCCGCCCATCTCCACATGCTCAATCGTCGATAGATCACTAGAATTGCTTTTCCCCTTGCTCCAGCCCATCGGAAAACCCATACGGCAGCAGCTTTGACCATACAACACCACCACTGAAAACCTCCACCCTTTCCCCTTGCTCCGCCGTGCCACACGTCCACCACCCTCCTTGGCTGAACAGCTAGCGGCCTCTGCCTTAAACCCTTCCATCATGGTCGCCTATAGCCAATACTTAATTGTCAGCTGATATCCCTTCTTGTTCTTGCTTTTGAGGTAATATAATATAAAAACTTATATATTCATATAATACAAGATTGTTCACATGTATTAACCTTGTATATTCTGTAACCCTTCCAGTTTGCATGCTCGGCTCTTATATACAACATCATATGTTTGCATATATTTGAGTTAGATGCAGGTTCCTCTTCTTAGAAAAATTTATATAAGCTTTTATATATATATATATATATATATATATAAGTATACATATATATTTTGTTCCAGTGAATCATAATTGGTGCTTTGTGATGGACTTCCTCTCTATTCATATTTGATTTTGAAATTCTAAATTTCTTTGTTCCAGATTTTGGTTTTGAAGGAAATGAATATATATATATCACACACACACACATATGATTCTGAAATTCTTCTCCATCTTGATTTACTTTCTCAATGTTGTATTTGCCGCAAATAGTTTCTAGCTTGTCGTTGTCCCACTAGTTCTTATTCGTATCCATGTGCATATCCACGTCATCTTCTTCGCCATCATTGTTCTCTAGCCTCGAAAGGTGAGCAATCACTCACATTAACGTTCTTATATTTAGTAAATTTAACTCACATGAAATGATGATTCAAATGTGTAGTTAAAAAGTTAATTTGTTAGTAATTAAATCATTGAATATGATATGTTATTAATTAAATTGTTCACTTATGATTGATATGAAACCATAACATTCTTATATGTATATATTCTATTTAAATTTTTTAATTATGATACGTGCTCATCATTGATATGTATGTCATTTACGCTATTTTATATTCTCATGGTACAAGTTCCCTGTTAGTTAAAAATTTCCTATGGGTTGAAATGATACATACCCAAACGATATCGTAGATTAGGAGAAAAATCATTATGCGTCGAAATGATAATCCCAAGCGATTTTTATTTGTTTTAAATTTTGGGATTGTGGGTTGAAATGATATAACCCATAAATATTAAATTTTTGCAGATTGAAATGATAAATACCCGAACCACTTGACCATAAGATAGAAAATTATATACGGACACCGTTGGTCTATTTTTGAAAAAATGATTTCCAAAATTTTGAAAGGAAACACATCTTTTAATAAATATTGATTTTTAAATGTAAAATAAAGATATTTTAGTTTTAATATATGTGTAAAATTTAGATTTTTAAATTTACATGTTTTGGAAATTTTAAAATTATAAGTAAATTTTTGAAATGCGAGTTATAAAATTTTACGGATAACCTTATTATTATTAAAATATATAAAATAATATTTAAATTAGATTTAATAATGATAATATTTAATTTAATAATAATTAATATAATAAAATTTATTAAGTATTTAATTTAATTAATAATATATGTATAATATGTTAAGGTATTTATTTAAATTTATATTAATATTATAAAATAGGTTATGTAATAACTTTAATAGATAGAGGTTGGAAAGATAAATTAAAATTGACTTGATATTTAAATTGGTTAATAATTGAATTGATTTGTAATTTAATTTATATAAGAGTTGATTTGAAACTTATTGATTTTAATATTTTTAAAGACATGATTTTATAACATAAAAACTTGATTTTTATAAAGGTAATTATTTCAAATTTAAATAAAATTGTAATTGAATATTAAATTTTGATTTAAATTTGTAATTTGCGATTTTATTTAAATATTTATAAAAAGGTTATTAAATGAATAATTTCAAATTAAACATAATTGAAGTCAGATGTTTAATTTTGATTTAAATTTTTAATTCGAGGTTTTATCTAAATATTATTAAGAATGAATAAGTTAATAGTTTCAAATTTGAAAAAAATAAGATTAAATTTTGAAATATAAATGGAATGTATCAAATTGAGTTATTGTGAATTATTTGAATATTTAAACTTTGAAACCTACTAAATTAGGAATGGTTTAAAAATTGAAGTTCAAAGGTGGATTTGAAACCAATAAATAAAAATCATTTAATGAGAATTTGAATTGATTTGTGAAATTGGAAGAAGCAATTCTTATTTGGAACTATTTTAAATATATAAATTATTTTAATATATAAACTATTTTATAAATAAACTATTTTAATCTATAATCTATTTTTAAATATAAACTATTTGAATGCATATTATTCTAATATATATATATATATATGTATATATATGTATAAACTACTTTCAATATTCAAACTGTTTAAGTTGGAACTGTTATGATTTAGATTTAATGGATTTAAATGCAAATGATTCGATATAATGGTTTAACTTATTTTGTGGTTATGATTTCGAAAGTGATATAATTTCGAAAGTGAATTTGATTTTGAAAGTGATATGATTTTTGAAATGAATATGATATTTGACATGAAGTATGAACTATTTGAAATGAAAATGACCACGCTGTGAAATAAGCGTTTGTGTGACGATCAGAAATTTTCGATCTCGAAAATTCAACATTAATACGTTCATTGTAGAAATGTCGAGCAATCGAATGCCAGAAATTTCAGATTGTTAGGGTTAAGAAGAAAAGAGGTAGAAGAAGAACCGAAAAAAACATAGAATCTCACATTTCGCACCGGATTAAAATATAGTATCAAATAATAACATTTATACAAAGAAAAGCTGTAATTGTCAGATTGCATTCAATATATCAGAGTACAACCATTTACAAATAAACTGGACAGTTATAATTAACTTTCCCCAGACTACTATCAAATCAATATCAAATACACAGCGGTATACTCCATACATTCCTGCTATCCGACTCGCTTCCTTAGCTCCAGAGCGTCCGAACCTGAAATCTATAATACTCGGTCTGACTCGAGCATTACAATCAAGTAATACCGGGGTCAGGCTGGAAACCAACGTGAGTAAACCCATATAACTTGAAATGCTTAAGTTATAAGACTTCTTTGAAAACTTGGTAACTCGTACCTCAATACGAGATCTATCTTGTTATAATCAACCACACATTTCACAACAATATCCAAGTACCGTTACTCAGTTTAAAATGATCAAGTCCATTTAATTTATTCCATTCCAGCCCATTAGATTCTAAATCAAAAGTACAAAGAATCATTGTAGATTACTAATCAAAGTGGTTTCGGGTATTTGCTGATACCCGACTTCGTTCTCTTCGAACCCAATACCATTTTTAATCCAAGTTGTTTAAGTGAAACAATTCAATTCATTAAACATAATGTTAGTTTACACACATTTCATCACAAATAGATAACAAGCATTGCATATCATTATGTTTAATGCTGTGTAAACTAACATTAAATTGAATGTTAGTTTAAAAATTCTTAAACTAACATATCATATCAAAGTGGTTTCGGGTATTTGCTGATTGAATTCTTAAATCAAATCAAACTTTAAAAATTTAACTCGAATTTATATAATTCGAGATGGTTTAAAAATTGAGATTGAAATTGAAAACTTGTTTTGAAATTAAAAACCAAGAATGGTTTAAAATTTAAAATATGACTTGGTGCGCAAATGAAACATATCTGCATATCTATTTATATATACATATAAAGTTAAAAAGAAAAAAAAAAGATGACTTGGGGCTCCACACGGGGATTTCCAGATTTGGCTCGGGTCGATACCCGAAGTTGTTTTCGGTTCTGAAAATTAAAGTAAATTTACAAATTTGAAAAGTTTGAATAAATCAAATTTTAACAATTTTCTTAAACTAAATTTTTATATAACCTTGTTTATTTAAATTTGGAAGTTAGTTGAGGTTTTAAAAATAAATTATTTTGAATAAATAAAGTTTAAAATTTTGATATATATATATATATCCTTTATCTCAAATTATTCTTAAGTTATTTTTAATATTATGGTGATTAAGAAGTTAATTAAGAAGAAATGTTTTAATTGTTTTTTATTTATTTTAAAAACCCTACTCCGAAGAGAAGAGCTAGGGAATTCAGCTGTCCGCCACACTGACCCCCCTTTTAAGCTAGCCCAGCACAGAGATTTGATGCCCCCAACCGTTTTGTAGGTCTCATAGCTAAAATGTTTTAATTGTTAATTACTTAAAGGTTTAAGTTAATGTATTAATGATAATTAATTTCAAAGGTTTATTTAATATGGTTTAAATGATAATTAAATAATTAAGATAAATGGTTTACCTTAAGCTAATTGAGGTCTTAATTTAATTAGAGGATTATTTAGGATAATTACTTAATATAAGTAATTAAGGGTAGTTAATTACTTAAAGAGTTATTACTTAATGAAAGTAATTAATGAAAATTAATTAATGATTAAAGGTTAATTAATCAATTGACTAAAAGATAATTACTTAGTGTAAGTAATTAAAGGGTTAATTTGTTAATGTAATTAACTTAAGGTTAATTAATTTATATGATTAATTAAGGGATAATTAATTAATTGACGATGATTAATTAAGATGGATAATTAAGGTTGTAATTTCATTAATTAATATCAAATAATTTATAATTAACTAAATGTTAATTAAGTAGTATTTAAAAGTGATTAAAGTAATTAATTAATTTATCTGGAGATCAAATTGAATTAATTAAGGATTAAGTGATTAATTGGTCTTTCTTATGGATGATTAAGTTATGTTAAAAGCCTTGAATTGATTAATGTTGTGCTCTATGATATGCAATGCTTGTTATCTATATGTGATGAAATGCTGGTAAACTGACATCCTGTTTAATGAATTGAATTGTTTTCACTTAAACAACTTGAATTAAAAATGGTATTGGGTTTGAAGAGACCGGAGTCGGGTATCAGCAAATACCCGAAACCACCTCGATTAGTAATCTACAATGATTCTTTATACTTTTGTTTTAGAATCTAATGGGATGGAATGGAATAAATTAAGTGAACTTGACCATTTAAAAACTAAGTAATGGTACTTAGATATTGTTGTGAAATGTGTAGTTGATTATAATAAGATAGATCTCGTATTGAGGTACGAGTTACCAGGTTTTCAAAGAAGTCTTATAACTTAAGCATTTCAAGTTATATGGGTTTACTCATGCTGGTTTTCAGCCTGACCCAGGTGTTACTTGATTGTAATGCTCAAGTCAGACCGAGTATTACAAATTTCAGGTTAGGATGTTCTGGAGCTAAGGAGGCGAGTTGGATAGCAGGAACGTATGGAGTATACCATTGTGTATTTGAGTTTGATTTGATTGTACTCTGGGACAAGTTAATTATAACTGTCCATTTTATTTGTAAATGGTTGTACTCTGATATATTGTATGTAATCTGACAATTACAGCTTTTCTTTGTATAAATGCTATTATCTGATATTATATTTGATCCACTGCAAAATGTGAGATTCTGTGCTTTTGTTTTCTGTTCTTCTTCTGCCTCTTTTCTTCTTAACCCTAACAATCTGAAATTTTCGACGTTCGATTGCTCGGCAATTTCTACAGTGAACGTATTAATGTCGAATTTTCGAGGTCGAAAATTTCTAGTCATTACAGTTTGGTTGTTAAAGAGACCGGGATCGGATATTGTCATACTCTTTTCCTATATGGAAAACCACTTTAACAACCATGTATGTGGTGGATAATCCAGACCGAAGTAGGATGGTTCGATGACGACTCTTTATGTAGTATGAATGCAACCCCAACTCCCTAGAGTCAGCTTGATGTTACTAAAGTAGGAGCTATACCTGGGCCATGTGAGGTTGCACCTCTGATCGTGCATGCTTCTTCGATACCATTCTATTACTTTGTGATTTGATTGGGTGTACCTTTGATTTTGGGAGTGTGTCTCGAGCTGCTATGCATTACCACCAGCCCGGTTCTGCAAAATGGTAGAATCCTACCCTAGGCATTGTCGTGCATGCCTTATCGCGCCTTCTACAAGTTTGGTTTATGTTGTACCTATGTGGTGCTCCCTGATAGCCCACCGGTTTGATTTGGTTCATAGAATTGTATAGGTTACGACATTTATATAAAATGTGTTAAGGGGGATATGGGTAATGCCTTAACGCTATTTTAATAGTTTACTTTATCGTAGACATTATATATGTAGCGTATTGTACTACGTATGTAGATAGTTCCATGGATTCCTAAGGGATGGAATCCAAAACATCCTTTAAGTTAATTGCATTTCACTTGAGTTGATTTACTTGCATAAGAATATTAATGCTGACTCGAGTGTTTTATGTTTGCTATATGCTCGGGTTAGACTGAGTGTCATAGAATTTAAGACTCACATCTGGAGCTTGGAGCTTCGTTTGAAGATCTATCTATATCTGTTCAGCTTTTAGTTATTCAATTGTTTCCAGTTGTTATGTTCAAACTTTTCAATTGCTTTTCTATTGAGACTCTATGTATTGAATTTATGTTGTATATTGCTTTAAATTCTTATGTTCTGTAGTAGCTTCATGAATAAGTATTTATCTTTTTCCACTGCTTATTATTGTAAAATCTGTGATTGTGATTCTATGAATGATTAATGTAAATGCTAAGTTTTGCCAAATATAAATTAACAAGGGGAATTTCACCATAAGGGCCTTCTTGCATCAAATAATAAGTTTGTAGGACCCAGATTTAAAATAATTACTTTGCAGGACAAAATTTTATACACGTTACGTCAGCCCTTCAATCGGTTACTTCAGGCCCTTCTTGCGTTCCATTTTCTCTATCGCTTTGTACGTTTTTTCAAAACTGCAAACCAAAACCAAAAATAGGTTTTAAAAAACAAATGATTGATTTCTCTTCCTAATATTTCTACTAAAACGATTACAAACCATTTATCAAAGCTGCATTTCAATTACAAGGACTTCAGCATCATCATTTTCTGCTTCATCGATCTCAGCTTAAACTAAAATACTTTCATTGAGCAATCTCTGTAATCACCTTAAACTAAAATGCGAAACAAGTAAGATATATTTTATTTTAATGTAAGTGTTATAGTTAGAAGATAAATCGTAGTTAAATATTCATTCTTACTGATGCCGATGATAGCTTTTGTAATGGATTTAAGGTATTTTAGTTCTTGTTTTAATTTAACATAATCGACATTTATTTAATTAAGCATGCCTAAATATTCAATGGAAGATGATACTAAACCCTAGGTTTTAAACTGAACAAGTTATTATTTAGCTGTTAAAGAAGATAAACGTATCTATCTTTTAATGTAAAAGATTTAGACTACATGCTAAACCCTAAGTGTGTTTGATAATTACTAATATTTATTAGATATGGTTTTGGTTTTATCATGATTTAAAGTTATTAGAAAAAATATACAACTAATTTAAACCTTAGTTCGAAAAGATAAAAGCATTTATGTTTTTATGTATAACATTAAAATACATAATAAGTAGTAGATAAATTTTTATATTAGCTACTACATATAACATAATAAATACTGAATTTAAGTCATTTATAGTTTTCCTAAAGGACTTATGTGAAATAACATACTTAATCAACTTTTAAGTACAAAAATATTATTCTTCGCTCTTGCTAACATTTTATTATATATGACTTTTATGCAGCATAAAGATGCCGACAAAGTCTTCTACATCAAAGTTATTCATTGAAAAAACTACCTGCATATTTATAAATGAAGGAGGAAATCAATGCATAAACATTGTCTAGTCCTTGTGATGAACGTAGCCAAAGATCATCATTATCTTTAACTCCATTGGTAACTGTTTTCCTACTTATGTTTCCTATAATATTTAGTTTTACTCTTCAACTTGTATATACATATTAAATTGGAAACTAGATTCCATATATTAAATAAAAAATAGTTAAATTTCAAAAAAGGTTATGGCAATTAAAAAAGGTAAACCAAACTATCTTTTTATATAAATTCTTGTGCAGATATTTTGGCATTTTCTGTAATCTAGTTTGCAATTTCCATTTATCACTTTTATTCACTATTTATTATTATTATTATGTCATATTCTAATTTAAGAGTTATTAATTAAAAGTAAAAATTTATGTGTGCTCTCCTCTATTTCTAGAAGATCGCAAACTTTTCTAAAAAAAAAGTACAAATTTATTTACTACTTTCTATTCACTTTTTCTTTACTGTTTACACATTAGACTCTTTATTCATTCTATTTGTGCTATTTATAAAGTAGCATAATTTCAAAAAAACTTAAATCAACTAAAAAAGATAATATAATCTTTTATAGATAAGAATTTTCATATTATAATTTCTATAAACTTATGTTTCCGATAAAGACATTTTGGCCTTTTTTTAGCATAATTTTCAATATTCATTCACTATTGTCATCTATTGTTTGTTATTGTTGTCATGTTGCATTTTTTTATGAAATTTTCCAATATCCATTCACTTATTTCCATTCACTATTTTCATTGATAAGTGCACATTAATATCTTTATTCACTCACTTTATAGTGTTCATCAACTATTGCATTGATCGTTTTTGTGTTTTTACTGTTGCTATTGCATTTTCAACTTAGTGTTTTACATTCATCGTTACTATTTCTATCTTGTCTCCTATTTCCAATATCCATACAACCTTTGATCTTTGTCACCTACTGCTCCTTGCTTGTCATCATCTATTTCTTCTCTAACTTCTACAACCACAACTTCACCATCCTTCAATTTCCTCCCAAAGTACAATCTCTTACCGCTCAAACAACTTTTGTACCAATCGCCATCTCATACATTTGAACTCAAATATCTACCTGAAATATGACATCCTCATATCCCATCCAAACTACAACCTGAAATAACAACAACAACTCCTCAACAATACATCTCAACTACTTTAATAATAAATTCCATCGTTCACTCACCATCTTCAATACCACTTCGATCTTCACCCCTCAATTACACCTTATCAGAACCGATTAAGTTGGCACACTACACCAAAACTTCAAGTATCTATAACCAGACATTACAACTACCCACCTAAACCACAACCAAAATAGCTTCTCCCTAAAAATGTTTTTGATTCTTAATGATAAATGTTCTAAACTATGAATGCTAACAAACATGTTAGTCATTTAAAAACATGTCCTTAATTGTGAATATTGGCTATTTTGTGTTTAGTTCTCTTTAAGTTTTCAAATTTCTAATTGACCATTACTTAGACAACTAAAAAAGATAAAGTGGATTATCTTTCTATACTTTGAAATTTTGTGCACTTGCATCTAATTGTAAATTTTCATTTCATCAAATAATGCATGTTAATTTTCAGTTGTGAATATTCACTTTTCTATTTATTAATTTTCACCTATAGTCTTATTTAGTTTAACTTGCAAACTAACTTAGCATGGCCTTTATTATCAATAAATTTCTCAATAATATTTGCTATAATGTTCAGTTAAGATGTTTGATATTTACCTTGTGAAAGAACAATTATTCATTGATAAACTGGTTAAAATGTTTTAATGCCTGCAAGTCATCTATAATAAGAAAATTTTAAACTGTGCAAATTGCAATTGGTGTCAAAAAATTCGAACATTTGTTCTTTACAAAAAAACCTGTTGGGTTTAATTTGTAATTTTTTTAAAAAAAGAGGTACTTTATATTCTAAAAAAGTGCTTTATCTTTTTTTTGAAAAAGATGTACTTTATGTATTAAAAAATATCTTAATCCCAAAAAAATACAAAATAATTAAAAAGATAAAGCATATTATCTTTTTATTCAAATTTTTGTGCAATATGATATTTTTTTGATGAACTTGTTATATTTATCTCCAAATTGATTTTATGAATTTCATAAACGTAGAATCAGATTGGACAAACACAGGAATTACCTGATGCTGTTACCGATAAGGACTTCAGACACAATCAGTTAGAAAATTCCGAAGAAGAAAAAACGAATTCACAACAACTGGTTGAAGAAACTACCAATTCGGATGATGTTGATCAGTATCAAAATAAAAACAGCCAAGAAGCAGAAAAGGCAACCGTATACAGGTACATATAGATTTAATTTGGATGCAATCTATAAGGTGTTGTCAACTATAAAGGGGAAACCATTCCTTCACCTGAAGCAACAGCTTTTATAGAAAAAACACTATTTAAAAACTTCTTCAATGTTTTCTTAGAGATTCAATAACAGGACAAGATTTAAGGAAAAGTGCTTCCAATTTAGATGACATCATTACTTCTTTTGATGTAAAAGAAAATGCTTTCACAATTAGAAACAAATTACTCAAAATAAGTCCTGAAGAAGTCAGTCTAATATTCAGAATGCTATTAGCTTGAGAAGACTTATTTCCTATACCAGCTTCTAACAAAGCCTCGGCCATGGAAAGTTTCTCCAATTTTTTAAGTGCCAATTTTCAAGAAGAAGACATAATCAGCCAAAAATGAGTAACAAAAAGAATGAATACACTGTTAGAAGAGGAAAAAGGAAATGAAGATTTAGTGAAATTGTTATTATTATTGCTGGTTATAACTTTCCGTTTTCCAAACAACCAAAGCTATATGCAATGCGGTTTCTTGTCAGAGTTGTTAAATTTATAAAAATTAAATTCAATCTCCTCATCACAGGCAATATGTGAAAATGTTTTGAAAAATGTTAAAAAGTATCATGCTGACCCTAGAAGTACACCAGGTTGTACTGTGGTGTTACTGGTATGCTTTCATAACATTAACTAAATATAAATATATTCAAATTTATATTTATTACAAAAATATAAATGTATCTATCTTTTTCTTGTAGTATTGGTTTTGTGAATGAACACAAATAATTGATTGGAAGGAAAATCCACAAACCAAAATTCCAAGAATGAGAAAATTGGATTTGTCAAAACTGAAAGGTTAGACCTCACTGAAGTTGACAATGACAAAGTATGCTAGTTTTTTTAACCATACATTTTTTTTAAATTTCTTGGAATGCCATTTCTTCGAATGTTAGTGGCCTAAATAATAGAAAACAAATTGAGTATAGAAAGTAAGCTAGTTTGAGTTGGTACTTATACAGGATCGTACCTCTATGTGAATTGCATAACAATATTGTATTAGAGGCTGACATATTGAAGTCAAATTCCACTTTATAAGTTTGATGTATTGCACCTTTTCTCGTTAGTTAAGGGTGCTAATTTTTATAAATAGCTATTAATAACAACAACTAGGAAATGTGTAACTGACGTGATAGAAAATAGAAACAATCGACTTCTCATGTTCTAGGAAAGTGGGGCTATCCCTGTTCTATTATATAACTCTTTGATTCTACAAAATAACCATGTTCATTAATTATTTACCTCAGAACTAGATTACTTCAAAATCGATTGTGTGTAACTTTTCTAGTACTTGAATGACAATATATGTGCAAGCTTAACTTTAAATATATTCCTTACAGATTTTTAAAATTTTTACAACAATAACAAAGAAGAGAAAGAGCTTCTTTCCAATAAAATAAAAGCTATTGAGGTGGAAGAAGACCAACAATACAAAAGAAAATTTGATGAGTGCTAACAAGACACAAGTTTGAAAAAATATGCCAAAGAATGTGCTAATAACATAATGGAGCTAGAGTCAAAAGTCACTTTTTTGACTACAGAGGTGAAAAATGTTGTAGAACAATTAAATGAGGAAAGACGTTTGAGAGAAATGGATGAAAAAACAATCTAGATTCTTGAAATGAAGCTCCAGAATTGGAAAATTTAGAAGAGCACGATGTGAAGAAAATTGATAATTTAAACGGAAAAACTAAAGTTGAAAAAGGTAAGAAAAAAAGAAAAATTGTTGGTATAATTCACATAAATAGTTCTGCTAATTTTCCAGCTTTTGATATAGTGCAAACTCAAGATTTCATACTAGAAAAGCAGAAACAAGATTGTTTAAAATCTGACAATCTGAAAGTGCCTGCTCAAGAAACTACTCCCGAAAATCCAATTGTTGTTGAAGATGTTGTCCTAAAAGAACCAAAAAAGAAGAAGAAGCCAAGGAATGTTGAGAAATGTCCACTCCTCAATTATCTTATTGAAGAACAAAAAGAAATTGTCAATTTTTTCTCTCAAAATTCTTGGGGAAAAAAGTAAGTAACTAGACGACTTTTCACTCAATTTACATAAATATAGATTTATTCCAATAAGATATTATTTATGGTAGAATATGATAACAACATATAATTCAATTAAAGCTTTTTATTTCAGCATCAAAATCTGATGATTTAAAAAATAAAAAAAATAAAAATACTAAACAAAATTAAAAAAGATAAATTAATTTATCTTTATCGTTTTTTATGTTTAATGCTTTGCATTTTTAGGTTTGTTAATTATATACAATACAGACTACACAAATTTAAGCAATGGTAATAAATAGATGGAAGACGTACTCGAAGCTAACAGTAAAAACCACATTCAGTACCATTAATACTGAACTATTGTATTGGTTTGTCATGTTCTTTTGGACTTCCAAATTCAGTAACTCAAAAAAATAGAATAAAAAAATAAAATTAGTATTTTCATAAACATACTGGTTATATCTTTCGCAAAAATTGTTTATGTTATGCATATAAATCATAGCAAAACTTTAGTTGATACGTATAGGCTAATATTACTAAAGTCATATAGAAGTTATGGAATTTGTAACACGACCTATGTTTGTTTTTTCATATGTATCAAATTCACCTAAGAGCATCTCCAACAGTTCTAAATTCAGCCTTAATATTAAGGCATGCATAAAATTTACACTTCAACAGTCATATATTGTTTATAGATTTATTCCAATAACATATTGTTTATGATACAATATGTTAACAACATATAACTCACATAAAGCTTTTTATTTCAGCATGAAAATATGATGATTTACAAATCAAAAAACAAAGCTAAAAAGGATAAATTAATTTATCTTTATCTTTTCATACAAACTTCTACAAATGTTGTTATTTTCTTTTCTTAACAAATAAATAGAAACAACACAGTACATACTAATCCTAATTTCTTCAGTTAACAACCATTAAATTTTTCAGTGATGAAGCATACTTGTAATGATGGAAACTTTATCACCACCAAAAAAAGTATGATAGAAGAACTTCTCTATGGAGAATATATTCCTGGTCAAGTAAGTAGAAAAAACTATACTTTGCTTCATTATAAATTCTATATTTTGCTTCATTATAAATTCTATATTTAAACTATGTTCTTTTCAAAATGTAGGTTATTGATTGGTTTTGGTTTAGAAAAACAAAAATTATTAGAGAAAAATTCTTGCATTATATACATGAATACAACAATGACAGTATGTGAACTATAATGTCAAATTTAATTTGTTTATAAGATGAATTTTCTGAAATTATTTTTTAACACAAAAGTGTAACAGATGGAAACAAGAAAAATATCAAAAGAGGTATGTTTAATCTTTTTATTAAACAAACACTTCTAAATCCATTATGTTGCAATATACTATTTCCTATACACGGCAACAAACATTAGAGCTTGCTAGAACTAGTAGTGGAATCATGTACTTGAAACCATTACGATTCTCTACACTTGACCACAAGACCTAAGACCTTAAGAAGTGGACATTCAAAGTTTGCTATTAATGCGGTAAGTAAAAATACACAGAAAGTAAAAAAGGTACAAAGATTTATCTTTATTCTAAAAAAAAAATTTGGCAGAAAGCAGCAGTAAACAACATCAACAAAGAGCTACAAGATGCAGGAGAGAAAACAATTCTGCGCAAGTCTACATTGCTTAAAAATGTTAACTGTGCCTAAAAAACAATGAGTAATTTTGAATATAGTGGAGATTTTTACACAAAAATGCATGTTACACGATAACTAGGCGAATTACGTACTATTATTATTCTCATACTGTTACTTAAATAAACACACTACTAAATACAATTCATTATCAAAACGAACAAAAGATAATCGGTTTTATCATTATATTCAAATTACTAAAATTAACAAATACAAGTTAGACTGTGGGGTTTTTGTAATGATGTTCATACAAAATATTACACAAGGAACGGAGACTACATCAAAAGGTCTTCAACAACTCAATGCATTTAGAGCACAAATAGCTTTACAAATCCTCTATGATGAACCATATTGCTGGACAGTTGAAATTTTTTGCAGCTCGGTTTCAGCTGCAAAAAAAATTCAAATTGAGAATGATAGGAACAATTTCTTTGATGCCTGATAGTCTTTTTATCATACATTTGTTAAAAATTCATTTGGTGATAGATTTTAAGCAGTATATCTAAATTTACTGATGAATTTGTAATGGCTGATGTTAAATAGCAAACAATTACACAACTGATGTTAATTTGATGATGAAATTCTGATAGCTGATCGCGAAATTTTAATGGCTAATTTGTTTCCAATGCTACGTTAACAAAGACAAAAGCATTTATCTTTTATTCATGATATTCTGATCTCATAAAATAATACATTATTAACAGTATGTTGTATCAGTCTTTTACAATAGCACTGTTTTTATGTCTCCCAAATTTATATGTATAGCACTATTCACTTTATTTCATGTACAATTTAACATTCTACATATTCTCCAATGTATGTATAAGAATAAGCAGCCTGAAAACAAGTAGATGACATTGTCATAGAGCAAACTATATACAAAAGCTTGAGTTTTCACCGTGTTTTCGTGGTTCATATAGCTACAAAAGCAAAAGAAATACCAATCTCCAATTTAAATTAACACTGGAAGAAGATACGTGTCAATTAATTTTTTTGTCAAAATGCAAGATACACTGAAAGAAACACTACATATAATAGAATAAAACATGGGATTTTTAGGCTCAAGGAAAAAGTTATAGAAAAATTTAGTTTCAGAGACAAGAAGTTTATTTTTAGGCTGAAAGACACTTTTTAGTGTAATTCACAGAATGATAGTTGGAACTATCATTTTCAGTTTACACTAAAAAGTGTCCTTCAGACTAAAAAACAAACTTGTTGTCTTTGAGACTAAATTTTTTTGCAACTTCTTCCTTGTGCCTATTTACCTGATAAAACATTTGCTACTTACCTTTTGGTTCATCAATATTACAGAACTAAGCTCATTATTCAAGATATAGATAAAAACATCAATTACATTCACGGTCTCAGTTGCATTGAAGTATCACCCAGACAATGACATTTGTAGAATTGATAACCTAAGAAAAACCCTATACAACTTGTTCTTGTCAAAGCATATTATGTATAAATTCTGTTTGTTCATTACTGAAAGACTATGGGGGAGAAAGTGATTAAAGAATTTATGGAAAAATTATTGCTACACAAAACAAAAGGTTACAGATCTTATACTAATTGAAGAAAAATTTGGGACAGGTATAATACAAGTGGTACTGCTGTCGGTTTTACTATAGAATCTTAATTTTATGAAATTAATATAATACCTAGTATCTCATATAACTCTTCCTGTATACTTGCAATATGTTCTGATTGAAAATCTTTTAATTACAAATAAAGATAACAAGGAAATTTTTTAAACTCTCATCCCAACATACAATATGCTAGAATTATTCAATCTTTTATCTAATAGTTTACACATACCAAATTATTAGTGTAACTGGACAGAAAAATAATTTTTGGAAAGAAAAGGACACTTGGTAGATTGATGTATCTTTCAATCTATAACAGAACCAAAAAAATGAAATATATAAATTTATCCTTTTCAAAAAAATAACAACAATGTATACCAAATAACAATTAGACATAAAAATTGCTTAAAACCAAAAATAATCAGAAACATATCAGCAACAATTCAACAAGCCCAATGATTCAATTATTCAAACATATCAGCAACAATCAATCAAATACATAGATTAAAACACTCAACTTAATTATTCAAAGAACACCCCCTTCTATTATGTCCTAGTTTTTTACACTTTCCACATCTGTTTTGCTTAGCATGAAAATTAGCCCCTTCGATTATATTCATCCTAGGCCTACCAGCTCCACGAATAGGCATAAAAGGAAGAATAGTAGATGATTCCTCAGCTCCAATTGCTTCCTTATCAAAAGTGGGAATATGATTGATCACATGTGAATACAAAGCTCGATAATACTCAACAGTAAAGTAATTCCCAATATAATCATAATAGAATTTCTGGTTAAAGAAATACACTTCAAAGCATGTGCACAAGGAAAACCCATCACTTTCCATTGATTGCAACTACATATACAATTTTTAAGATCAACTTTTTGCAACGATGGATAATGAACTTCAAAATATACTTACAAAATTTCAAAAAATTTAATTAATAAAAAAAATCAACAGATTAATGCAAAAAAGGTAAGCAGTGATATTCTCTAAAAATTTACACAGCCACAACAGAAAATAAAACCGAAAATTTTAGCATCAAAACAAATATTGGAAAAATAATTGTCAGAAAATCCTAATATATGATGTTCACTACTGTTACAAAAAGAAACATAATAGAACTATGAAGACTAAACGCAATAAGGATGTTCACCACTATTACATTTTTTGTCAAATATCATTGGGCTAATGAAGATTCTGTCTGATGTCAGAGACAGAGTTGACAGAACTGTTGATGTTAATTTTACCTGAATTTTCAACACACATCTCTCGTAAAGTGCTTAATCCAGACAACCAGTTTGAGCGAAATCTAAATAGTTTTCATGGGATGTTAGATTGTGAGGGTTTTCATTGTAAAGAGTATTTCTTTCACTATGCTTGTATAAAGGCATCTTCCATATCATTCTCAATTGTTGAATATGTATTTCCAATCATATTATTATTTGTATAATAAAAACTCTAGCAAAAGAGTGCCGGTTAAGTTTACGATCATCGATCTATGTCTATCCAATTCTTGTTTAGAATGTTGAGTTGATATTAAAAAATGATTGTTAAAATATCCTAACATATGTATGCATGACAACTGCCAATTCTACCATTATATTGTATATATATATGTACACACACAAGTTGAATTTCCAAGCAAAAGTTATTCGTGCTATATATATTCTCTGTAGTACATAAGCCTCAAAATATGTGCAAAAAAGTGTGTCAGATAATAAAATGAATTCTTTAACGCAAAAATAACATGCAACAACAAAATCAAAACATAATACACAGGGTATATAGCAAATGGAAAAAAAGATAAATACATTTATCTTTTTCAGAAACTGTGAGAAGCATATAATAAAATACAAATACATAACTGGATGATTTAGAAACACTCCATTCAAATCCTTCTTCCTTCAATTTCAACAAACGAGCTTCCATTTTTGGACAAAGCACACTAGTCCACGTAGACGCCTCTTCTCTTCGATTAGATATTTGCATCATAAGTTTAACCCGAATACCGTCAAGACAAGAAGTGACAGGTAGGCTTCTTTCATCCAAAATTCAAGAATTAAAACTTTCAGCTACATTAGACTTATTTTCACAATATCTTTTTTTAGGAAAAAATAAATCAACCCAGTGGTCATATGGCTTAACATTCAAATATTCAATAGCTTTCGCACCTCCAATTTCTTTATACTTTTACATAGCATTTTCAAACTCATAACAATTAGAAGCTTAAACGCAATGTTCTAATAAATAAGCTACCCACAAACCTCTTCCACTTTTCACAATACTAGCAGTATTATTTTATGATACAAACAATAAGAATGATAAATACTTAAAAGCAAACCTCAATATCTATCACTTAAAAAAGTCAATGGTCTATCACAATAAAGAGATTTCTTTAAGCAAGTCAAAAACCAACTCCAACACTCTTCATTTTCCTTAGGAACATGAGCCATAGCCAATGGAAAAAAACATGAAACAAAAAAAGCAAAATACATTCACTGTTAATCCACACAGCAATGATAAATTACAGCAGCACAACTATCTAACCCAAATATATAAAAATAAATTATAGCAGCACAACTATCAAGTCCAAATTTATAATAAAGAAAGCATGTAAACAATACAAAGTATAACCTATATACGTTTTTTTTTAAAAAGAAGAAGATAGCAAACGTACCTTGATTCCCATTTTTTGCTATAGTTGCCATCAAAATACCACTTTGACCTTTCAAAAATGTTGCATCTAAAAACACCATAGGACGAAAATAACAATTCAAAGATACATGCCTCATAACAAACAAAAACTCTCTCAAATTGATTAGTATCCGGATCCACTTCCATACTTGAGTAACTATTTGGATTATTTCTTTCCATTGCCTTCAAATAGCAAACCAAATCATTATAAGATTTCTTTTCATCACTATAAATATCAATCATAGCCATTTTCTTATAAGTAAAATAATAGCTCAAATACACATCATAATCTCTTCTAAAACTTTTCATAATATCTTTCGTTTTTCTTTTTAGTTCATCACGAAATTGATTAACTATTAAACTTCTTACCATATCACTATTAATAATTGGACAACTAGTCGATCGAAATCCACCACCATAACAATGACCTAAATGTATATTTTTAACAACCAAGTGGTTTAATTGCTTCAATTTGCAAGAAGCATGAATCCTAAAAGGACAACCATCTACATTACATCGAAATGTCAATTTTTCCTTATAGTTCTTAATATACTGTACTTTAAATCTATTCTTCAAACAATAAGCACTAACCGTTCGACGAAATCCAAGAGCAGAATCAAATCGTTGACCTACCTCGGTAAAAATTCAAAATTTGAATTCTTCTTCATCACCTGATGTAAATCCCTTTATTGTGTAAAACCAGACGGTAAATCATCAGCATACTCTAACATATTACTACTTGATTCCCCAACAACAAGTGAACAAGATTTGCTACTTTCACCAACAACAGTATCCATGGAATTATTCTTCAACCTTAGAAAAAACCCAAATATTCTTTCTTTTTAAACCAAGATAAGCATAATACAGCTTGAAGATCACTATTTCTTTCAATAAAGCTGGTCTTTGATTCTCGAATATAAAAAATATCGAAGCATAATGGAGTAAAATTATTCCACTCCTCACAAATCTTATTCCTAACACAAGAAATAGAAGCATCCAATTCAAAATGATCACTAAAAGAATTCTTATTGAAATCAAATACAACCATAACAGATGAATAACACATGCAATTAAAGATATAAACAAATAAATATGTGTATGAAAATGTTTGAAAACATCTAACCTTAATCAAAAACTAATTATATAATAAACCCTTTTTAACCCTCTTTTCAGAAAAAGATAAAACCATTTATCTTTTTCAGAACTCAAAATTATAATGTCATCCGTTTAACACATTCACCAATAACTAAAGAAGAAGCACTGTCAACAAGAAATGTCAAAACTAAGCAACAAAGCAACAACTAATAATCAACCTTATTTGTATACTTCTTTTAACAAAAACAAATTCATTTATCAAACAATTTGACGAGGAAGTGAGAAGAGTGGAATAAAAACATAACAAGTTAAGGAATTATTATCACAACCAAACAAAACAAATAGTTAAAAAAACAACACCTTTCATCACCACAATCCATTAACTGATCTCTTGAACATTGATTTTCACAGCCCATTGTCAAATTACAAAGAACGCCTGACTGATTTAAGAAATTCGTAAGTCGCCTGATCAACGTAGAAAGGTCACCTGATCAAATTAGACAATCCAGAGAAATTGGTTAGCAAAGATTCATAACCAATAATCCCTTTGCCTATTTACTTTCATAAAAAATTCCACACTAGAACAACTAATAAAGATGAAATAAATAGGAATCACAGTAAATTAAAGTCGAGAATACAAATCTTTGAACCTGGTGAAAGCAGAGAAGAAAATAAACTAAAGAAGCAGAAAACGCTGGCAGTAGAGCTGAAGAACTAAAGAATACAATTTTCCTTTCTTTCTTACAACATTTAAAAACATAAACGTCTCAAACATGTTTTCATTCCCAACACAGACCAAAGTTTAATTTAAACTAAAATCGAATTAGGAGAAATTTACATTAGATTCGGAGAAAAATCACCTTTTGCATATTTGGAGATCAGGAGAAATTGTCTTTTGCCGATTTATAGACTAGGAGAAAATCATAGATTTGGAGATTAGAAAAGGTTCCTTTTGTAGTTGAGATGATTTAATTTGAAAAATGGTCGGACGCATGTTAGGAGAATATCATAGATTTGGAGATTAGGAAAATCGCCTTTTGCAGTTGAGACGATTTAATTTGAAAAAATGGTCGGACGTATGTTTTCATCCTGCAAAATAATTCATTCGAAACCGTATCCTAGAAAATAAACGGTCCTGACTTACAAGCCCTTACCACTAATTTTCACAATTAATAATCTGTTGTTTTGAGCAATTCAAGTCCGTTATGTGAGGCTAATTATCGATTTGAGTGGTTTGAAATAGTGGGTCGTTACATGTGGTACGCTCTGGTTTAGGCAAAACTTAGCATATGTAGTAAAACCCATTAGAGACAGGGTAGTAATACCATAGAATGAGTAGAATTAATTACAGAATCATGTTCATTCGAGCTTGAAATTCTTCATTAGGATCCTCCTAAATTAGGATTTCTTTTGAATTTTGGATTTGTTCTAAAATACAATCTTTTTTTCCTACTCATGTTCTTTTTGATACTAGAGCATCCCATAGCTTTATTTCTGCTGGTCTCTGAATAAATTTGAGCACATCTTACAACCTCAATTGGCAACTTCATTCTTATGTGGGACTAATCTCATCGGCAGTCCCGCCAACCATAGTATGATTTGTGAAGGGGTGAAACTCCTTTACAATCAGGCGTCGATTCACTGGAGATTTCAATGTCCTCGGTTTTGATGCTATTATTTCTTGCAAAGTCCGAACCGTTTCTTTAGTAGATGACCATGGTAATTCTCTTGTGATTGAATGTCGAATGCCTCAGGATTATGCAGGCAATTTTATCTTTTCCCTTGATGCTTATCCTAGTGATCTTGACTTCACCCCTGTTGTCCAACTATTCTCGGATGTGTTTGGTGAAGTCATTCCTCTACCTCTCAAGCGGGAAATTGAATTCCGCATCGATCTTATCCTGGAGCTTGATCTTACTACCCGTTATCACTAGCTTCATGCAGCTGAGTAGAGCATTCTCAAGATAGATTTTCGAACAAAAAATGGATTCTAGGAATGGTTAGTCATGCCCTTTGGATTAACCAATGCTACCACCGCTTTGTCGATCTCATGAATTGCGTTATTTGCGACGTTCTCAACAAGTTTGTCTTGGTTTCGTCGATGATATTCTCTTATTTTCTAAGTACGAGAAGGAGCATGAGCCTTATTTAAGTTATGTTTGCCAAACCTTAGGAGTCATCAGTCGAAAGCCAAATTTTATAAACAACATTTTCTAGAGGGATGAAGTCTGATTCCTTATGCACATTGTTTCTAGAAATGGAGTCTCGGTTGAACCAGTTAAGGTCGCCATGATTAATATAAGTTTATCCATCTTTCCTCTTTAGTAATTTAATTACCTTATCTTCCTGTCGAGCCTATCTTATTAATTAGAATTCTCTTGATTAGGGTTCCTCTAAATTTGAATCTATAATCTTGTTTAAAAATCCATTCTTGACTCATCCTATAATGGGTTGTCTTTGTAATTGATATAAAATGTTTTATATTGTATTGTTTGAGTTTTTAACTTTGAATTTTGGTTTCGATTGATTCGTCTGGCCAACGCTATAGATAGGAATTCCAAAACACTTGAACAGAGCAAACCGACACAATATTGTGTTCGAAATTTGGAAATGAAATAATTATATGCATGATTATATTTTATATATAAAGGTATATTTTTTTTTGAAATTGAATGGTTAAATGAATTTTTTGTTAGGAATGATAATACTAAATTATCATTTACTGTTTTGTCTACATTTCTAAACCATTAATTATTGTTGTATGTTATAAGAAGTTGAAATTTTAAAACATGGTTTATAAATCTGATTTGCAAATGAAATGGATTTAAATTAAGGATTTGAGAATTAAATTTTTGGTGCATTTCCAATTTGGTTTTCAATATTTTGAAACATAAATTATTTGAAAGTATTTTCGAATGAAGATTGTTTCCAAATAATTTTTAAAGAAGTAAGTCATTACTCTCATCTTATGTCGCTGGAAAATAATTTCGATGATGACTATAACATCATCGACATTCATTTTCGGGTTCCAAAGTGGGGAGACCACTTAGTAGCTTTGCTTCACTTTTGTGTTGCAAAATAGATTTGATTTGAAATGGTTTGAAGTGAAACCAAAAATTTAACTCTTAAGTTTATCTTAAGTGATGGTTTCCAACTATTGAAATGAAGCAATTTTTTTGAATAGTTGGAGTGTTAAAATGAGAAATGAAATTGGAATAGCTTGAAACAGTTGAACTAGGATAAAATAAATTTGTATAATACTCGCTTGAATTGTAAAACATATATAACTTACTTGAAATATTCAAAAAGTTAAAAATGTAAAGAGAATATGTAATTGAAGAGTGTACAATATAAACGGAAGTAATAAGATATTCAAAAATGAAATTTTGTTAAAGGGAATTTATGAATAAAAATTTGAGTTGCTATAATGAATGTTTATACACTTAATCTATGTTGAATAGATTGAAAAATAAAAGAGAATTCTATTTAAGTAAAAACGTATGGACTTAAGGAACTAAACAAGTAATAAATAAATTTATATCTTTGTAAACCAATTGTGATACAAGAGTAAATTTCTAAGAATAGTTTAAATTGAATAAAAATAGATTGAAACCAAATTAGTTGAATATAGACCAATTTAAAATGAATTAATTGAATATAAATCCATTGAAAGATTAACGAGATAAATAACAATGAATAAATGTTAATCAATTAAGAAGTAATTAAGGTGAATTCAAATAAATTGGATTGAATGTAAATTAGTTAAAAGTGAGGTAATTAGAATGATAATAATAAATAAATGGAAATTCAAACGGTTTTGAATTAATTGTTGCATCTGGTACTTGGTATTTCGAATCCATCTTTCCTTTTTGTTGCTTCTATTCTTCTATCCTTCTATCCCGTTCCTTTTCGGGAACAAAAAGTTTTGACTAGGGGAGAGTGTAACGATGTAACGACCCGTAAATTTCGATAATTTAATTTGGGTATTTAATAGGATTCTAATTTAAATTTAGGAAGAAACATAAATCTTATTTATTTATAGGAAAAAGAATGTTGAAATTAGATGTATCAAGGGTAATTAAAACTTACAAATTGAATTGTATATTGCAATTAATTATAATAGTGGAAATTTTTGCAATTGGTTATAAGGTTAGAAATAAGTAAATAAAGGCAAGTACTGAATTCATCAATGAAAATAAATTTTTATTTAGTACAATCCCTTTTTATTAACTATTGTAAGGTGTTAATTTATTGAAATGGAAAATTTGACAATAGATTCAATTTGTATGTTGGATAATAAATTGCAATAACTAAAGTTAGTAATTAATGGGTTAAAGGGAATACCAATTTACTCATAAAGTGAATATAGGTGAATGTAACAAAATAAATAGGAAACGATAATTATTCATAAGTGATGGTTGATGTAAAAGGAATAACTAACTGGATTTAGAATCTTAATTTGTATGTGTGCATATATTTAATGGAATATGAGAAAAACAAATGTAAGGATTTGATTAATATATATGTTATTTATTCAGGGTATTGAATAAGATTGGGAATCCAATTGTAATAAATGGTAATAATGTTGGTATTAGCTAATAAATTTAATTTCAATGCAATACCCATAAATGAATGAAATGAATGTATGTAAATGTATACTAGGTTATTTATCAAACAGAAGGAAAGAAAAGTAAATATCGAATTTGATTTATGAATAAATATGCGTTGAATAGTAATTGAATGTAAAGTTAATGGTAATTTTATAAAATCAACATGAGATAACGAATTGCAATATTTGTGGGTTGATAATAAGGTGTGAATGAGAAAGTAATTATAGGATCATATTTATTAAGCGTTACTTTAATAAGTATGATAAATTGTGAAGTTAATACAAGATATAATTTGGGTTAAAAAAAAGTATGAAACTAAGAGACAAATTTGCAGAGAATATTTAGTTGTAATTAATATATTTGACAAAAATATAATAAATGTAGTGAAATCAAAATTGTATAAGAAATTGTGAGGTTTTAATTGATTGAAATTTGTAAAATCAGGAATGGATTTAAGGTTATTGGATTTAAACAGGTAACCAATTGAAATGAAATTCAATCATTGAATGTTACGTAAGGTAAATTAAATGTTATGCAATTGAGATAAAGAATTTGAAAATGTTAAAGTATCTGTATACATATATATTAAAATAAATGGTACCCAGGATGGTAATATGATAAATAGTGAATTTAAAGAATGGGAATCAGAATTTATTTATTTATATGGAAACTTAAAGTCTAATAATTGAATTTTATTGAAAATTAAATGAGATTTAATATAGTTAAATAATTCATCATTTGTTGTAAAGATAATGTGAGAAATTTGTGGGATAATTTGGAATCCAATATTTGATCCATCTATTTGACAGGAATGAATGTAATACTAATTAATTTTTATTTAACTAAATGAAATTTTAGGATATTATTTATAATTTGTGAACTTATTGAAATCAAGGGTTTTATTGAAATTTATCGCTTTACCTTCTTTAGTTTGATATCTAAACTTGTTGGAAATTTTGTAAATGATTAAGAATTTCTAAAAGTGATAAAATGGGTCAATTTTAGAATCTAAATATAAAATTTAATTTTATTTATTTATTTTGAATTTATTTAATTAATATAAAAATATCTATTTTTGTCACGGACTCGGATTTCGACGAAACTAGTTTCATCAGATCCGTAACAGTGAATTATTGTAGGGTTTCAAGTTTCGTAACAATCGGACTTGTCGTTTGATTGTACGAACGCGAAACGCCTTGAATCGATTTAATTGAAATCAATTTGAAAATATTAATGTCAGCATAACGTCTTCATACGATCGAATTTGGACGTGAAACTTTTTCCATCGCGTTCAGAATATTTTAAACACCTATTTCGATATATAGGTTTACCCAATTTCATTCCAGGGTCAGAACGGGTTTTTTTGGGCCACGTTAGCGTTAGCACGTTTGTTTATCCGATCCATCTATTCAAATCTCTAACCTACCTATATAAACCCAGTTATATACCCTAGCCCATCTATTCTTATTTGTTTGTACGTTCATTTCATCAGTTCCTTCTCTTCTTCCAATGGCTAGAAACCCTAGATCCATGTTCAATTTCAAAAATCAAATCCAAAGTCAAAAGGTAAAATTTTCAGAAAAATTCCAAAAAAAATATGTGTTGAAGTTTTTACCCATCGCAACTCAAATCTGCAATTTGTTTTTCGATTGGATTATCGTTTGATCAGAATTTTGCCGTTTATTATCGGCCGTACATCACGTCGTCGCAAGAATTCGTCAGATCGGGAAATGGTTTCTGGGTTTTGGAGAGGAAGTTATGGGGAGTAGATATATATGGTTTGTGGGTCGAATCGACGGTTGGATGTGGAAATTTTTTGTGATTAGGGTTTCGAATCACTACTGTTCATCGGCGGCGGCGGCCTCTACAGGCCATATGGGTGGCGCGCATCAGGGGGATAGAGGCGGCTCGGCAGGGGCTTCGAGATGGCGGGGGTCCCTAGGTCGGCGGCGGCTTGTAGGTGGTGATGTCTTCGGTCAAAGTGGTGGTCAACGGGTGGGGAATGGGTTTGAACGCGTCTTCTTCCTGTAGATGTGCGTGCGCTAGGAATTAAGGAAAGGGGCGTGGCAATTATAATTGAGGCAAGCTTCTTTTGTTTTAAATTTTAAATTTTGTTTTCAAACAATTAAATCGAATAATTTTTACATACGTTATCAGTTTCACGCGAGATTTTTTTTGTTTGGATCGTATTAAAATTCCAGATCTGATGACGCTGGTTTGGACAGATTTGGAGACCGTCAAATTTTTGGGTTTAAATTAAATTTAAATTCAATTTAAATTCAAAAGGTGAGTGTTTTAACCCACTCACAACTTCTAAAATTTCTTATGTTTGTTAATTTGACTTAAGATATGAGTAGAAATTTATTTATGATTGTTTGGCATGTTTATTCATCATCTCAGTTAAATCGCATTTACTTAATTTAACTGTTAATTAATTTTATTTATTGTATATAAATTGACAGTTAATTAGAATTTATTTATTTGCATATAAACTGATAGTTAAGCAGTTGTTAAATTTATTACTGAATATAAACTGTTAGTTAATAACTGTCATTTATTTCCTGTTATACTGCATATACTATAAATTGATGTTTGTTTAAATTGATGATGATTGAAATAAATTAATGATGATTGAAATAAATTGGTCAATGATTGATATTGGATAAATGGATGTTGTATTTTATATTGTATAAACTGCAAGTTATCATGCATTTCATTCATTCGGGATTGCGGTTTGAAATGATATACAACCGCATTTTTATTTTTAAATTGCGGATTGAAATGATAAATATCCGTATCACTTGACCATAGGATAGAAAATTTTATACAGGCACCGCGGTCTATATATAAAGATTTTTGAAATGATTTTTCTATGGTTTGGATAGGATACGGTTAATAAATACAAAATTTTCTATTATATAAATTGTATTTATATATACATCTATAGTTAAAGTATTGAATTTAAGTTATGAATGAATTTGATAAATAAAATAAATAAGTGAATAATGGAGTTGATTATTTTATATGATATGTTCAAGTACGTGTTTAAGATGTTGTATATATATATATAGAGTTTTAAATGATTCAACTCAATTTAAGATTTGAAATATAAATTGGAAATGTATTTGGAATTGAGCTTAATTAAGAATTTACCTTCATAAGTTGATGTAAATTTATTAACTTGAAATTTCAAAAGTGTATAATATTTATAACTAAATTTTATTCAAGTGAATTAAATGAATATTTCTAGTATAAATAAATTGAAGGAAATTTTCTTTTATAAGGAATTTGAGTTTTACTTAAATGATTACGGGTTTATTAGGCAATTATTTCAAACTAAATAATAGGACATTAAATGGTTGAATAATAATTTCCTGTCTTAAATTTTTGAAGTGTAGTACTTAAAGTTTGAAATATATGTTAAATTGAAGTGGTTTGGAAATTGACGTGAAATTTAATCTTATGGCTTAGACTTCAATTAAAGAAAATATTTGTAAAGTCATGGAAATTATTTTTCTTTACAAAGTAATCTTAAAGTTAAACCATTTAATTTATATACCGTTGAATATCCAAACCATTCACGTTTAGAAGTTATGGTTTTAAAGCTATGAATTCCGAAGTATTATGTTTTGAAAAGTATAATTCAAATGTTGGTTTCGAGGTATTATAAATTTTAAAAGTGGTATGATTTTGGAAAGGAAATATATTTGAAATAAAAATGATATCACATTGATTTGGGTTTTAAAGGAAATGATATCGTATTTATGGGTTTTGAAATGGAGAATTTTATTCTGTTTTTAAAGTATAATTATTTTTAAATGACCGCGGTGTTATAATAACGTTTGGTTGTTGAAGAGACCGGGATCGGAAGTTGTCATACTCTCTGCCAACTCCGAAAACCACTTTAACAACCGTGTACGCGGTGGAGATTCCAGAATGAAGTAGGTTGGTGGAGGCGTTTCCTGCAAGGTAAATACGTGGACCCGACTCCCATGAGTTGGCATAAGGTGGCTAAAACAGGAGCGATTCTCGGGCCAATGAGGTCATTCCTCTGATCGGACACTCCTCTTCGATATTATACTTTGACTTTGGATTGTTTCAGTGGCCACCTTTACTTTGATTTTTGGGGGAGTTTGTTCGAGGTGGGCGGTAGCTGCGGCTACGCGTTTCCATCAGCCGGATAGCAATTGGTATATCTACCCTGGCATTGCCTAGTTGTGCCGTGTCACCTACCCTATCGCGCCTTGTACGAGTTTGGATTTCTCCCGTAGCCCGTGTGGTATGCTCTGGTGGCTTCCCGATCAGGAGGGACTATGATATTGGATGGACTACTGGGACTATTACGTGTTAAGGGCTATATGGGTAACCCCTTAATGCTAAGGAAAAAGTAAGTTTATTTTACAATTAGACACTATTATAATAGCGCAATATACTATATAGTAAATAGTTTAACGGATCCTTAGGAGATGTAAATCCCGAGCATCTATTGAGTTACTGCACTCATATTTAATTCTGTTGATTTAACTTACATAAGATCTTTTAGTTCTGACTCGAGTGTTTTGTCTTTTCAATTCGCTCGGGTCAGTCCGAGCGTTTCAGGATTTGAAGTTTTAGCTCTGGAAGACGAAGACGAAGATTTGTATTACTGTTATCTACTATTATTGCACTGCACTCATACTGTTCGCTGCATTGTTATTGGTATGTGTAACTCTGATATGTATTATGTAAATATAATCAAATGTTTTTGTAAAACAGCTTCATGAACTGTATATTTGATTATTATATTTTATACTTCCGCTGTGAGATTCTGGTTGCTTTTCCTCTTGTTTTTCTTGTTTACCCGATAACAATCCGCCCTTGCGTATGGTTTGAATTGGCACGTGTGTCGATTTGAAGCGTGCGAAAAGGCGGGATGTTACAAACGATCCGTAAATTTTAGCGATTTTAAATAACGTAATTAACTAAATTTTGGATATAAATAAATAATTAAAATTTAGCAATGAAAATTTGTTATTTGGTATGCGTCTATTTAAATATAGCAAATGTCATATTTTCATTGTTAAATATATAAGTTAGTCATGTTGTCTAATTTTCAATTTTAATTTAAATCATTTAATATCAGATGGAAAAAAATATATTTTTGAAACCTAAATATCTTTATATAATGAAAATTTAAACCATTCTCTGAGTGAGACGTCGTATTTTATTTCGTCAAATCTGGATTGCTATAGCTCTGTTTATCTTATTTTCGGCGTATTAGCAGGATTTTTTGAAAATCGAGTTTTGATAGAATGATCGTATCTCTAATATCCATGTATCATTCTGTTCATCTCGTCATGCTGATTCCTAGTATATTCATTTGTGTATTTCGACGTCCAATACACAGCGAAATTTTTGAAACGATTAGCCATATCGGTAACTGTTTTAGCCTTTAGTGTTGTTTATCCTTTCTTGTCTCCGGTAAAACCAACAACCATTAGTTTTAATAGTCCTAGAAATTTACTACTGACCTTTTCTATTCCATTGGTTCAATATTTACGATGGTTCGTTTGCATCTCATTCTCTTCTCTCTGAACTTTTTTTAAAGTATTTTATATAAATTTGTATATAATATCATTGCGTACTTTTTCCTGAAGCCTTCTTCTACAACCGAACCACGTCACCTTATCACCATCTTTTCCGCCACCGAACCCATGCTTTGCTCCGCCAACTTCATCCTCTGGCCTATCCTCTTCCACCGACCACCGCTTACCCCCTCCATCTGAAACCCATTCTTCCTTCCACCATCATAGAGAGCAGCTTTTCTCACTTCACCCACATAGTCAAAACTCAAAGAAGCCTATGCCTTTTTCCTTTTTCCCCTGAAAACCTCCTCTACCAATCCCGAGAGGCCACCTAAACCCTTTAGCCTACCACCACAGCATAGAACCGCAACCAAACCTCCTCCGTCTTACAAACTCCACTTTCCTCCCAAACGACCACCCAAATCCGCCTCGGCTTACCCATGCACATCCCGTTCCTCCAACATCCGTGTGCCACTCATCACCCATCTGAAACACTACAAGAAAAAGGCAGAATACCGACAGCCAAGACCGACGGCTTCCGACGGCCATTTTCCGACGGCTTTCGACGGGCCGTCGGCGGCCGTCGGAAGCCGTCGCAAATTTGCGATTATACCAGCCAGCCGAGCCCTTTCTTCCTCCTCCATTTCATACGAAAAAAACCCAAAAAACCCCCCAAATTCAACCCCTAAGCTTCCAATCCCTAATTTTTAGCTTCCGGATCTTCCAACGCACTCTAATCAAGCTTCAGTACTCTTAATCTCAGGTATAATCTCTTATTTTTATGAAAAATTCAGTTTTTACCCTAATTATAGATTTGCATAAATTGATAAATTAGGGCGAATTAATGATTGCAATTGTTTCCACTAGCGTAATAACGGTTTATAGCATCACATGGTATACCAATTTCATCTTTTATCGTGAAATTGTGATAAACACGTATAATTTGTGCATGTTCATGTATATGTATTTTGTTGTGTATGCCTTGATTCGACGATTGTATACGTTATTTGGAATAAGATAAAATGATTGAATGAACTAGGAGTATTATATTGTGCACGTTTTTACTTATGACACAAAAAAAATGCATTACTCTAAATTATAATTGTGTGTATTGAAAAATGACAAAATGTTAAACCAGCCCTAAGTTGATGCGTAATACGTCGAATAAATGTGTGAAATTAATATATAAATGTGAACAGTGAGTAAAACTGTATTTTTGAGTAAAATGCGCGCATGTTAACCGACAAATGTCCCTTAGAGAGTTTTTGGCCCCGTCTGACGAGTGTTGTACATGATCGTTGTATAAATAGTCGTTTTTTTCGAAAAACGACCATTTATATTCATCTGGTACAATGTTTGTCGGATTTGTCCCTGTATTGGACAAGTTATGAACACAGTAAGAATTTACATTTTGTATACTACTTCGTCTCAAACGGTTCATAAAATTCCGCACATCATAGAGTGCATATGGCAGGATGTCCTAGTATGTGTAATTTTTATGTTTTCCATTTTTAATTCGTTTTTGTCGTTTTTCTACCGTTTATCGTTTAAAGTGTAATCTTTTTTTAACACAGGCTGAGATAGACATCCAGACAGATGATATGCAGCTGGCACGAGCATACTGGATGAGGAAGATGCGAAAGAACTACAGAGACACGATATCTGAGGTTAAGAAATCCGGGAAGAGACCACGGTGGATGGGGGAGAGCGTGTGGCAAGCTTGGTTGAGCTACTGGGAGACGGACGAGGCGAAGGCAAGTATACTAATTTTTTTTCAATTATTAATTTAACGTGATTGAAAAATAATGTATCAAATTTTGAATGTACAGGCAGAGTCAGATAGAAACTCTGCAAATAGAAATAAGAATCCCGTTACTCATCGCGGAGGATCGAAGTCGTTTCAGCAGTATCGGCAGGAGTTGGTAAATTTAATTACTGAATAATAAATGTAAATAGTTTATGCTATATGATTTTAAATGTATAATAATTGTATGTAACAATCAACTTCAGGAAGCCGAGGCACATGGTCCTGTCAGCTATATGGACGTGTTCACCCGTACGCATGCTGTTGAGCATGTTAATCCAGACGGGACTGTTTCGTACACATGGCAGGACGATAAATCCAGTAAAAGCCATGTAAGCATATTTCATTTTATTCAGTATTAGTAATTGTTTTAGTTGTCAAATTATTATGAAATAAGATATGATATTATTAATTTGTCAATGCAGGAGATGTTTATGGAGCAGCGACAGAAACTCCTTTCTGATACGGGTCGAGAGCAGCTGACGACCGATGAAGAGGACATTATTTTTGAGTCCGTTATGAGTCCACCAGAGCATGGTCGACGATACGGATTTGGCAATTTAGCGGTAAATAATTTAATTTTTCTTAAAATACTTAAAATATGATATTCTTACCTTTTCAAAACAATAAACTTTGATTTTATTTATTTTTCAATTATTGCAGTCCAGTAGTCAGAGTAGGAGACGGCGGAGTAGACCTCAGAGCGAGCTAGCAAGTATAGAAGAATTACAGACTAGAGTTCAGCAGTTGGAGGAGCAGAACCGCCAACAGGCCATGCAGACGGCACAGTTATTTGAGTACATGCAGCAGTTTGGTGGCCGCTTCCCTTCATCGGCTGGCTCTGGATCTGGGGCAGATTGATTCATTGCTTTCTAATTCGTTCGTGCAGGTATGTTTAGTTTTAGTTTACAATGATTTGGTAGAAGGAACAATTAATTGTTGATATGTATAATTATGTATAATACACTTGGTTCTGTAGCTGTATCAGGATATGCATGATTAGAACAGTTATTGTTAGTATTATTGTTAATGTTGGAATGTTATGTATATTTTGTATTTTATTTTTATTCTAATTTAGTTTATTTCTGTGTCTATTGAATATTTTGGAGTATTGGTTTGCATGTTTGGTTGGATTATTGTTTATTTGATTGTGCAGTATTGATATTGTAGTGTTTGGAAGAGAAATGTGGTTGGAAGGCTCTATTTGCAGCAGATTTTAAAAAAAAACAACAGGTTTCCGACGGCTTCCGACGGCTCTCGACGGCTTATTGGTCGAAATTTTCCGGCGGTTTCCGACGGGTTCCGACGGCTTATTGGCCTGATTTCCGACGGTTTCCGACGGTTTCCGACGGCCGTCGGAAGCCGTCGGAAACCGCCGGAAACCGCCGGAAACCGTCGATAATGTATACGGCATCACCCGTCGGTAGCCGTCGGAAATACTGCTCCCCGACGCCTTCATTTCCGACGGCTTTTTCCGACGGCCGCCGACGGCTTCCGACGGCCGCCGACGGTTTTCAGCCGTCGGAAATCCCCCCTCCCCTTGTAGTGAAAGCATGCAAGCCTATAACTCCACGTGAAACCATACGAGTACCCTCCTTCCTAACTGCCAATGCTCCGCCTCCCCATATAACCTGTTGCCATCTCCACAATCTCAATCATCGACAGCTCACTAGAACTGCTCGTCCCCTTGCTCCAGCCCATCGCCAAACCCATACGGCAGTAGCTTCAGCCACACAACTCCAGCACTGACAGCCTCCACCGCTTCCCTTTGCTCCGTCATGCCACACGTCCATCGCCCTCCTTGGCCGAACAGCTAGCGGCCTCCGCCTTGAACCCTTCCATCACAGTCGCCTATAGCATATACTTAAGTGTCAGACGATAACCCTTCTTGTTCTTGCTGTTTAGGTAATATAATATAAAAACTTATATATTTATATAATATAAGATTGTTCACATGTATTAAGCTTGCATATTCTGTAACCCTTCCAGTTTGCATGCTCGCCTCTTATACGGAACATCATATGTTTGCATATATTAAAGTTAGAAGCAGATTCCTCTATTTAGAAAAATTTATATAAGCTTATAAATATATATAAGTATACATGTATATTTCGTTCCACTGAATCATAATTGGTGCTTTATGATGACCTTCCTCTCTATTCATATTTGATTCTGAAATTCTAAATTTATTTGTACTGGATTTGGTTTTGAAGGAAATGAGTGTGTACGTATATCACACACACAGATATATATATGATTCTGAAATTCTTGTCCATGTTGACTTACTTTCCCAACGTTGAATTTATCGCAGCAGTTTCTAGCTTGTCGTTGTCCCGCTAGTTCGTTTCTGTATCCGTGTGCATGTCTGTGTCATCTGAAAGGGAGTGTGGATTAAAAATCTTAAGGCAAATTTAACACTAGCGGGGGGCGAATAGTGTTCAATGGATTCTAAGACTTATATGAACTAATTTAAAAATTATGATATAAAAAATGCAGAACTTAATTATAGAACAATCACAGAATCAAACACAGCTGTAGAAAGTAAATAAAAAAAGTAGTAATGGGAAAGAACACATTGAATTTTATACTAGTTCGGCTTACCCTACATCCAGCCATGTACCAAGACAAACCACCTCATACAGATTTTTATTACACTATGTCGAGATTACAATCCTCAATTTCTAAAGGCCTTGAGGTACCTCCTGTCTTACGAGTCCGGGGCAAGCTCTCTTGATTTACGGGACTCAAGATCACCCAATTGATTTTCAAGCACAACCATAGCATATAGAGAGAATCGATAAAATTTTGATTACAAATCGATCCTATAACTCTAAATAGTAGCTTGATATTTGAGAGAGGACAGAGAATCAAACAAGAATGAGATTCTAATTTGATTCACTTGAGAATTCGACAGAATTTCGACACGATCTTAAAAATATGAAAATTTTAGAATATGTATTTGTGGAGAAGAAGAAGTGAAGAAAATAAGAAAATAATTAGTTAAAAAATTCATTTGTGAAGGCAATTTATAAAAGACCAACAGTCATAATCATTCGTGAAGAGATTTAAACGAATAGACACATCTTTTGTTGAAACTTTTGAATTCAACGGCTACCATGTCGACATGGGGTATCCCATGATGTCGACATCCCTAGTTAAAAAACAATGTAAAATTTGTTTTGAAAATGAAGTTTAAAACAAGAGTTTATTTTAAAACAAAAACAAATAATATTTTTAAGGCTAAAACATCTTTTTGAAAATCATTTGAAAAGATAATTTTAAGGCTAAAATGTTTTGAAAAACAGTTTTGAAAATCATTTTGAAAAATCATTTTGAAGTAGTTTTGCAAGTTTCTTCCTGCGGAATATCTCATCACATCAGGAATCGAGAAGTTGTACAAAACCAGGATGTTCATGGGTTTGTAAGCCACTTGTCGTAGGTTTGTAAGCTACTTGTTGTAGGGTTGTAAGCCACTAAGAAGGTAGAAATGGATTCCATCCCAAATGAAATTCAGAATGAAAATTTCATGCGATTATGAATTTTTAACAAAAACTAGACACAATCTTGAAATCTTGTTCTTGATACTCATGAGTCTTCAAATTTGATTTCTTCATTCTTGATCTTCATACTGTACAGTCTTCAATAATCAGTACGTGCCTTATATATATCCTACATAATAACATTCTTATATATCTAGAAAATTGTGTTAGTATATAAGTTATAATAAAATAAGTTACAAAGGTTGTTGTCATCAAAACCACTATTTCCAGTTCCAAACAATCTCCCCCCCTTTGATGATGACAACCTTATAAAATATATACTTACCACTTCGATCATACCATAACTCCCCCCCCCCCCCCCTACACTAACAACTCCTCCTTACTCCAAGCATATTATTTTATATAACTTCTCCCCCTTTGTCATCAACAAAAATAACCTATAAGCCTTGAACTTAATAGAAAATGAGATAAATAATCATATGACATAAGAATAATAACATATGAAATATAGCATCCTAATTGGAATTCATGTTTCTATTCACAAAAGATTGTTTTTAGAAGAACATAAATTAAGAAAACACTTATTTACAAATTAACAAACCATTATACAATCAAGAAAGAGAAAAATGAAAAATGGTTTAACGAGGACACTTAACTATTGGTGATTTATGGACCGAACAATTTGGATAGTGGAGGCAAAAGTTTCCATGCTGTTCGACCAAGTTCCCATTAGTGTCAAAAGACCTCTCCAACACTGTTCGACCAAGTTTCCATATTGTTCCACCAAGTTTCCATGTTATTATTTAAATTATTCATCTATGATTGATAAGACACCATAATATTGCTATATATATTATATTTAAATTTGTTAATTATGATATAGGCTCGTCATTGATATGCATGTCATTTTATGCTATTCTACATTCTCACAGTATAAGTTCCCTATTAGTTAGAAATTTCCAATGGGTTGAAATAAAATGATACATACCCGAACGATATTTTAGATTGGAGGAAAATCGTTATGGGTTGAAATGATAAACCCAAGTGGTTTTTGTTTATTTTGAATTTCGGGATTGCGGTTTGAAATGATACATACCTGTAAATATTAAATTATTACATATTAAAATGATAAATATCTGTATCACTTGACCATAGGATAGAAAAATATATACGGACACTATTGGTCTAATTTAAAAAAAATGATTTTTAAAATTTTGAAAGCAAATATATGGGTTTTAATAAATATTGTATTTTAAATATAATATAAAGATATTTTGATTTCAATATATGGGTAATATTTAGAATTTTGAATTTATATGTTTTGGAAATTTTAAAATTATTGGTTTAGTTTTAAAATGTGAGTTATAAAATTTTACTTATAACCTTACTATTTTTAAAATATATAAAATAAGATTTAAATTAGATTTAATAACAATAAGATTCAATTTAATAATAATTAATATAATAAAATTTATTAAGTATTTAATTTAACTAATAATATATGTATATAATATGTTAAGATATTTATTGAAAATTTATAATTATATTATAAAATAGATCTTGTAGTAACATTAGTAAATAGAGGTTGGAAAGATAAATTAAAGCTGACTTGATATTTTAGTTGGTTATTAATTGAATTGATTTGTAATTTAATATAAATAAGAATTGATTTGAAACTTATTGATTTTAAGATTTTTAAAGACACGATTTTATAACTTAATAACTTGATTTTTGTAAAGGTAAATATTTCAAATTTAAATAATACTATAATTGAATAATAAATTCTGATTTAAATTTGTAATTGAGATTTTATTTAAATATTTATAAAAAGGTGATTAAATGAATAATTTCAAATTAGATATAATTGAAGTCAAATATTTAATTTTGATTTAAATTTGCAATTTGAGATTTTATTTATTTGTTATTAAAAACGATTAAGTGAATAATTTCAAATTAAAAAAAAATTCACTACAAGGGGAGGGGGGATTTCCGACGGCTGAAAACCGTCGGCGGCCGTCGGAAGCCGTCGGCGGCCGTCGGAAAAAGCCGTCGGAAATGAAGGCGTCGGGGAGCAGTATTTCCGACGGCTACCGACGGGTGATGCCGTATACATTATCGACGGTTTCCGGCGGTTTCCGGCGGTTTCCGACGGCTTCCGACGGCCGTCGGAAACCGTCGGAAACCGTCGGAAATCAGGCCAATAAGCCGTCGGAACCCGTCGGAAACCGTCGGAAAATTTCGACCAATAAGCCGTCGAGAGCCGTCGGAAGCCGTCGGAAACCTGTTGTTTTTTTTTAAAATCTGCTGCAAATAGAGCCTTCCAACCACATTTCTCTTCCAAACACTACAATATCAATACTGCACAATCAAATAAACAATAATCCAACCAAACATGCAAACCAATACTCCAAAATATTCAATAGACACAGAAATAAACTAAATTAGAATAAAAATAAAATACAAAATATACATAACATTCCAACATTAACAATAATACTAACAATAACTGTTCTAATCATGCATATCCTGATACAGCTACAGAACCAAGTGTATTATACATAATTATACATATCAACAATTAATTGTTCCTTCTACCAAATCATTGTAAACTAAAACTAAACATACCTGCACGAACGAATTAGAAAGCAATGAATCAATCTGCCCCAGATCCAGAGCCAGCCGATGAAGGGAAGCGGCCACCAAACTGCTGCATGTACTCAAATAACTGTGCCGTCTGCATGGCCTGTTGGCGGTTCTGCTCCTCCAACTGCTGAACTCTAGTCTGTAATTCTTCTATACTTGCTAGCTCGCTCTGAGGTCTACTCCGCCGTCTCCTACTCTGACTACTGGACTGCAATAATTGAAAAATAAATAAAATCAAAGTTTATTGTTTTGAAAAGGTAAGAATATCATATTTTAAGTATTTTAAGAAAAATTAAATTATTTACCGCTAAATTGCCAAATCCGTATCGTCGACCATGCTCTGGTGGACTCATAACGGACTCAAAAATAATGTCCTCTTCATCGGTCGTCAGCTGCTCTCGACCCGTATCAGAAAGGAGTTTCTGTCGCTGCTCCATAAACATCTCCTGCATTGACAAATTAATAATATCATATCTTATTTCATAATAATTTGACAACTAAAACAATTACTAATACTGAATAAAATGAAATATGCTTACATGGCTTTTACTGGATTTATCGTCCTGCCATGTGTACGAAACAGTCCCGTCTGGATTAACATGCTCAACAGCATGCGTACGGGTGAACACGTCCATATAGCTGACAGGACCATGTGCCTCGGCTTCCTGAAGTTGATTGTTACATACAATTATTATACATTTAAAATCATATAGCATAAACTATTTACATTTATTATTCAGTAATTAAATTTACCAACTCCTGCCGATACTGCTGAAACGACTTCGATCCTCCGCGATGAGTAACGGGATTCTTATTTCTATTTGCAGAGTTTCTATCTGACTCTGCCTGTACATTCAAAATTTGATACATTAATTTATATTAACTTCATCTTTCAAATGCAATTAAATTACGTTATAACATATTACATACCTCTCAAATGGATACATCCATCCGTATTGGACAGGACCTCGAAGTCGTGCTTCAGATGGAAGATGAACAGGTAAATGTTCCATCACATTAAAAAAACCTGGCGGAAATATTTTCTCTAATTTGCAAAGCAATATAGGAATGTCCACTTCAAGTTTACGTAAACGTTGCACTTTTAAAGTAGTCGAACAAAGCTCTTTGTAAAACATACTAAGCTCCGTTACTACCTTCCAAACTTTTAACGGCAGTAGTTCTTTAAACATAACGGGAAATAAATTTTCCATCATTATGTGACAGTCGTGAGTTTTCATTCCGCTCAATCTACTATTTTTAAAGTCAACACATCTACGAAGATTTGATGATATCCCATCAGGAAATCTTAACCCTTCCACCCATTTTAACACAGCTTTAACTTGATTATTATCTAATTCGTAACAAGCTTTTGGTTTTTTACTGTCATTTGGTTTCATATGAAGCTCGGGACGTTTGCATAATTCTTCTATATCACGTCTTGATTTCAAATCATCCTTCGTCTTCCCTTTCACATTCAAAATTGTGTTAAACACATTATCAAATACATTTTTCTCATTGTGCATCACATCTATGTTATGGCGAAGCAGAAGATGTTTCCAATACGGCAACTCCCAAAAAATAGTTTGTTTGCACCAGTTATGAACAACTGATTTGCCTTCAATTTCTGTTTGCTCCCCCGTTTCATATATCTTTGGATAGTCCTTAACAAGTTCATATATGTCTTCGCTTGACCATATCGTCGGTGGTTGTCTATTTTCTACTCTATTAGCTAAAAAGTTTTTCTTGTCTCCTCTGAAGGGATGATTTACATGGAGAAAATATCGATGACAGTCAAACCATGAAATTTTCTTACCATGAGGTAAAGAAAACGCTCGTGTTTCATCCATGCAATATGGACATGCTAGACGACCGGCAGTACTCCATCCCGAAAGCATTGCATAGGCAGGAAAATCACTTATAGTCCACAACAAAGAAGCAAACATACGAAAATTTTTCTTCTTTGACACATCGTATGTTTCTACTCCTTCGTTCCACAGTATTTTTAACTCCTCAATCAACGGTTGTAAATATACATCGATTCCTTGTGTCGGATCGTCGGGGCCAGGAACGACAACAGTAAGAAACATATATTGCGTTTTCATGCACATCCATGGAGGTAAATTATACGGTGTGACGATAATGGGCCAGGATGAATATTTAGAACCAAATTGAGAAAATGGAGAAAAACCGTCCGTACATAATCCTAATCTAACATTTCGACTCTCCGCTGCAAAATTTGGATACGTTTTATCGAAATGCTTCCATGCTTCTCCATCGGCCGGATGTGTCAACGTACCCTCTTCCTCCGTTCTCACGCTATGCCACCTCATATTAGACGCAGTTACAGAAGATGCGTATAATCTTTGAAGTCTTGGAGTTATGGGTAAGTAGTGCATACGCTTGTACGGAACTTCCTTACCCTTCTTTTTTCTTGGTTTGTATCTCTCCTGGTTACAAACTTTACAATTTCTAAGGTTTGCGTCTTCTTTCCAAAACAACATGCATCCTTTTAAACATGTATCTATTTTCTGATACGGTAAACCAAAAGCCGACATAAGTTTTTTAACTTCGTAGTGATTTTCACACATTAGATTATCGGGCGGCATATGTCTTTTTGCAGCTTGTACAACAGCCGTAAACCCAGCTTCAGTGATGTTGTATTTTGACTTCATCGCAATGTATTCTGCGATTACTGACAGCTGCGTGCCGCTTTTACAACCATCCCAAATAGGTTTTTTAGCTGCATCTAGTAAATCATAAATTTTCTTAGCTTCAATATTTGGTTCTTCAACATTTACATCATCGTCGTCAACTTCAACCATAGGAAACATTGATCGTGCTGCATCTTCGACCATATTTTCTATACGGGTCGTTGAAACTATTTCGTTAACGACACTTTCAGACTCTACAGAAGTATTTGCTACAACTTCTCCATGCCGATCCCAAACATAATATTCGGGTGTGAAACCGTGTTGGCACAAATGAACTTTCACAATATCTGGTAACAAAAACTTCAAATGTCTACACCTACTACACGGACAACGAATTTCTGGATCGTTTCCGTTATTACTTAAGGCGAATTCAACAAACACGTTTATACCGTTATAAAAATCTTCTTTTATTGAGCCCCTCATTCCTTTTCTTTGGTACATCCATCTCCTTCGATCAACAAAATAATCAATCATTTTTCCTATTTGACAAAATGAGAAGTTCAAAATTTAATATTTATTTTGAAGAATACACATTCGAAAAAGATTATTTTCATGTTCGTATAATATTTTGAATTTAAAGAACAACTTCACAAATTTAAAAATATTTTCAAATAGGGCACATTTCATTTTTTAACGTACGTAACGATTAAAAATATATAATTTTTTTTCATTGGTCAGACATCCTACCTCCCATTACAAACACAGTAAGCATTTACATTTCGTATATTACTTCGTCCCAAACGATTCAATAAAATTTCGGCAGCATTTCCCTTTTGTTCCCTGCATTGTACACAAATGCGTGTACGCAGGAAACAAAAAAGAAAAGTTAGGGCGAAATTTTATGAACCGTTTGAGACGAAGTAGTATACAAAATGTAAATTCTTACTGTGTTCATAACTTGTCCAATACAGGGACAAATCCGACAAACATTGTACCAGATGAATATAAATGGTCGTTTTTCGAAAAAAACGACTATTTATACAACGATCATGTACAACACTCGTCAGACGGGGCCAAAAACTCTCTAAGGGACATTTGTCGGTTAACATGCGCGCATTTTACTCAAAAATACAGTTTTACTCACTGTTCACATTTATATATTAATTTCACACATTTATTCGACGTATTACGCATCAACTTAGGGCTGGTTTAACATTTTGTCATTTTTCAATACACACAATTATAATTTAGAGTAATGCATTTTTTTTGTGTCATAAGTAAAAACGTGCACAATATAATACTCCTAGTTCATTCAATCATTTTATCTTATTCCAAATAACGTATACAATCGTCGAATCAAGGCATACACAACAAAATACATATACATGAACATGCACAAATTATACGTGTTTATCACAATTTCACGATAAAAGATGAAATTGGTATACCATGTGATGCTATAAACCGTTATTACGCTAGTGGAAACAATTGCAATCATTAATTCGCCCTAATTTATCAATTTATGCAAATCTATAATTAGGGTAAAAACTGAATTTTTCATAAAAATAAGAGATTATACCTGAGATTAAGAGTACTGAAGCTTGATTAGAGTGCGTTGGAAGATCCGGAAGCTAAAAATTAGGGATTGGAAGCTTAGGGGTTGAATTTGGGGGGTTTTTTGGGTTTTTTTCGTATGAAATGGAGGAGGAAGAAAGGGCTCGGCTGGCTGGTATAATCGCAAATTTGCGACGGCTTCCGACGGCCGCCGACGGCCCGTCGAAAGCCGTCGGAAAATGGCCGTCGGAAGCCGTCGGTCTTGGCTGTCGGTATTCTGCCTTTTTCTTGTAGTGATTAAGATTGAATTTTGAAATATAAATGTAATGCATCAAATTGAGTTATTGTGAATTATTTGAATATTTAAACTTTGAAACCTATTGAATTGGGAATGGTTTAAAATTTGAAGTTCAAACCTGGATTAGAAATCGATAAATAAAAATCGTGTAATGAGAATTTGAATTGATTTGTGAAATTGGAAGAAACAATTCTAATTTGGAACTACTTTAAATATGTAAACTATTTTAATATATTAACTGTTTTAATATATAAACTATTTTAATCTATAACCTATTTTTAAGTTTAAACTATTTTGTATGTATAACTATTCCATATAAATATATAAACTACTTCCAATATTCAAACTGTTTTATTTGGAACTGTGATGATTTAGATTTAATGGATTTAAATGCGAATACTTCATTATGATGGTTCGACCTATTTAGTGGTTATGATTTCGAAAGTGATATGATTTCAAAAGTGGATTTGATTTTGAAAGTGATATGATTTTGAAAGTGGATTTGATATTTTGATATGAAGTATGAACTGTTTTAAACGAAATGACCACGGTCTGAAATAAGCGTTTGGTTGTTAAAGAGACCGGGATTAAATATTATCATACTCTGTGCTAATACCGAAAACCACTTTAACTATCGTGAACGTAGTGGAGAATCCAGAACGAAGTCGGATGGTTTGGCGACGATTCTGTATGAGGTATGAACGCAGCCCTAACCCCCTAGAGTTAGCTTGTTGTGACTAAAATAGGAGCTACACCTGAGCCAAGTGAGGTCGCACCTCCGATCGGGCATGCTTCTTCAACACCATCCTATTACTTTGTGATTTGATTGAGTGCACCTTTGATTTTAGGAGTGTGTCTCAAGGTGGGAGGTAGTAGTTGTTATGCATTACCACCACCCCAATTCTACAAAATGGTCGGATCCAACCTTAGGCATTGCTTCGCGTGCCTTGCCACATGCCTTATCCTACGAGTTTGGTTTGTGTCTTACCTATGGGGTGCTCCCTGATAACCCTCCTATTTGGTGGAGTTTACAATATTATATAAACTACGACATTTATATAAAATGTGTAAAGAGGGATATGGGTAACGCCTTAACGTTATTTAATAGTTTACTTTGCTGTAGACATTATATATGTAGCGTATTATACTGTGTATGTAGATAGTTCCACGGATTCTTAAGGGACGGAATCTCAAACATCCTTTAAGTTAATTGCATTTCACTTGACATTTCACTTGAGTTGATTTACTTGCATAAGAATGTTAACCTGACTCGAGTGTTTTGTGTTTTATTTATGCTCAGGTCAGACTGAGTATCACGGCATTTGAGACTCGCCTTTTCGAGCTTTGCTTGGGGATTCATCTATATCTATTCAGCTTTTAGTTATTTAGTTGTTTCCAGTTGTTATGTTTTGACTTATCAATTGCTTTTGCATAGAGACTCTATCTATTGAATTTCTGTTGTATATTGCTATAAACCCTGATGTTCCGAAGTAGCTTCATGAACTACTCTTTATCTATTTCCACTACTTATTATTGTAAACTCTGCATTGTGATTCTGGATTGATTTATTTACTGTATATGTTCAGTTTTTCCAAATATAAATTAACAATATGTTGTTTTGAGTAATTCAAGTCTGATACGTATGGATTATTGTTGATTTGAGTGGTTTGAAATAGCGGGTCATTACAGTTTTAGTTTAAAAGGTTGTTGCTCTCGACTAGGTGGTTCCGACAGCATCAACTTTTCCTCAAAACAAATTTATAGTTGGTTTCGAAAGAGATACTTTCATATATAACCATTTTGACCCAAATGATGTTTTTAAAGAGTAAACACTATGATTTCGAAAGAATACTTTTATAAGTTTCGAGGGTATGTTTTAAAGAACGTTTTGATACCATCGTAAGGTATAACTAGTTTCGAAAGAGATGTTTTAAGATTTCAAAACAGTAACCCAATCTAAATTTAAAGGAATAACCATGGCAAAAGTAAATGAAATGTTTTTATTGATTATAAATGTTAACGATTTTAGCCGGTATACATACATACATACATACATACACACACACACACACACACACACACATATATATATATATATATATATATAAAAAGAAGATGATATACCACAGGTGATGGTATTAATTGTTGTTATGAATAATTCTTCATGTACTTATTCACATTGTTATTAACCTATAGCAGTATTTTGGAGAAGGGCAGAATAACCAGCTAGGTTGATCCGGTAATGAACATAATTTAGGAAATGTTACATTCTAAATTAAAGATATTGGTAGGGGCCAATAGGTTTATAGCCAGCCCATGAAAAATATGATTGATATTGGCATGGCCTAATAGGTTTATAGTTAGCCCATGAAAACAATATCCGGATTAGGATATTAACAGTTAGTCAATAGGTTCCTAGTTAGCCTACGAAAACTAGGATAATGGAAAAGATATTAGAGTTATCAATAGGTTCTTAGTGATCCCATGAAAACTATAAAATTAGACAGATAGTCCATAAACATTTAAATGGTTAATAAACTATAATTGAGACAGGTAGTCAGAATGAATAGGGATGGGTAATCCAAATTTGATTTACTTTTTTGCATATCATCATAATGTTTTGAAGTACTATGTTTTGACCATTATGGATGCAGGAGCATAGTATATGGTTTTATAAATGTTTTAGAATACTAGTGAGGGGAAAACCCATTCTGCTAAGCGGCGTAATCTCACTAGATATCTAAATGGTTTGAGATGGTAAATTATTATCCATATCATGCTTTATGTCTGACTCGAAGTTTTTGTTTTCCCCTTAAACTCTTAATTACTCAATTGATTTTGAGTAGGTGGGAGTTAAAGTTTCTAGGTGTTCTTTTAAGCGAATAAAGCTTCCGAGGGAGTGCAGAAGGCAAGCTTGTTATTAGAGTTCTTTTATTTCTGCCTTGTGTTTAGATTGTAAAGGCAAATATGTTTTCTTGCCTTATTATATACTCTAATCAACCAAGGGGCATCTTTATATGTCATTCTTCGCATATTTTGTTATATTAATATGTTATTTGAACGTGGTCTGCAAACTGGGATTATGTAATCAATTAGGAATACTTTGAAATGGAATACAGGATTTGTCTGCTGCTTAAATTTTTTCCTATATTCTTGTGTCTCTATGTAACAATGTATCTAATATCTCCGTATTTGGTCACCGAGGATTAATAACTACAGATGGCTGCAGTATCCGTAGTCATTAATTTTAGGCATCCAAGTAGGGTGATGTTATACTTATTTTTAGAATTTGATTACAAAATAAAGAAGTTTTGATTTTCATCGTAAAAGTGAAAAAGTCGGTTTTTATAAAATTGGGTATATAATCAAAAAATTGTTTAAAGTTATAAATAATTCTTTTTAATGGTTCTTTAATAATAATAATTGAATTATAAAAGTCTTATAAATATATATAAATTTGTTTTACAAAGACCTTCAAACTTCGTCGTATTTTGTCAATTGGACGTCATATTTCATAATGAATTTTTAATACTATTTAATATAAATCAAATACTTATTAGAATTATTTAAAGATGATAACAAACCATTTTCAAATTTTTTAATAAATAAATAGTTTAAATAAAAACTATGAACATGATCGAAAATCCAATTTCAAATTTACGATTGATTTCCGAACAAAAGTTATTATCAACGTTTTGAGATTGTTACAACATGATTTTCTTTTAAACTTACAAACACACATTTATTAACTTTTACATTAGAAAATGATGCCAAAAAAGGTTTGCTTTTGAAAAGTAAATAAAATAAGAAAGATTTTGATGTGATATGTTAATTTAAGTGACATCCATTGTTAAACATAATCATTTCAAATAAATACTCAAACATCCTTTCTTCTTAAATGCTAATGTACTTTAGAATCAAATTCATATATGAAAAAGGAGCATTTGGAATTTTCACCAAATAAAAGATGATCATTTCATTTAGCACAAATCTCAAATCTACATATCTCATCTCATTAATAAACATCTCCTTAATGTCCATTCTTGCCTTGGAAAAAAATGATTGAAAATTCAAATTTGCTAAGGTAAGTAAAGTAATTTTAGTACAAAGATTTAACTATAAATAACACCTTTATCTATCCATTTCTTCACACTTCATTCTTCACCACCCCTTCTACCTAGACCACTCACCCAAGAATGCATAACCCCACACCCCTACACACCACACACACACACCCGAGCCACATATGCCCCCAAAACTAACGTACCTACCTCCACCCAAGCCAAAACCCCATACATCCGAGCCTACACCCACCACATGCCCATACCCTCCATAAACCCGCATACCCTAGCTATCCATCCCACACCCGAGTTCCACACTCCCTCACATATACCTGCACCCTCCACCAAAGCCATCCTACATGAACCCACGCACCCAAGGCAGAACCCCTAATCCAAGCACTCTACCTCTTTATCAAGCTACATATACATTTGTCTATGTCATTGTGTATTGATAGCGCAAAGTAAGGATATTTTAGCTTGTAGTGAAAAGATTTACAAAATGAAGGTGTGTAAGCTCATTAGATATTGAAATGCTATTTTGATTGTTGTTATGGTACCCATGCTTATATCCAATGATAATATGTTGATTTGATACTATTGGTTGAAAATTTGGATCTTAAAATAAATTTGGTTACATGAATGAATATTGGATGAGTGGATGAGCCGTTAATGTTGATTTAATCAGCACTTTAAATAAAGTTGGTTATAGCTACTTTATTTACAATGATTTATAATAGTGGAATTGAGACCATATTTGTTTAGAATTATATGAGATAAATTTGGCTTGGTTAAGCCTCTTTTCGAATTAACTATAGAAAAGAATTCATTTTGGAAAAATTCGAAATTGATTTGAAAACAAAATGTTAAAGCTAAAAGTTGGAATTAATTTGAAAAATGGAAGTAAATATTATGGATTTTAATGTTAGCAACTTTAAAAATATCTTAAGTTGTAAATTTGGAAAAGTAAATAACTTAATGATTTTGAAATGGTTTAAAGTGAATATTATAATAATATAATATTCAAGTATGTGAAAAAGAGCTACAAATATGATTTAATGATGGAATATCGTTTTAAATGGGTTGAATAGTATTAATATGGTTTTAAAACAATTTTGAAGTGTTTCGAATAAGTTCTGCAACAATTCATCAAAATAGTCAAATTGATTCTGTCGCATAGCGGTAGTTCGTAATTTTTGATTCGTAACTTTAAATCAATGTGTAGAGTGCAAATTAATTAGAAAATCTTCGAATTAAGAATTTTCCAGATCCTTATAACCATAGTTTTCAAATGGAAAAGAAAAACCAAGATTTCATCTTGTAGATTTTAAAATATGTCCAAATCAAGTTTTCAGGAAAATCGCGCTTTTGCACCTAAGTGACAAAAGTATAAAATTCTTTAAATGAATATTTTAAATGTTTAAAAATATGAAATAAATTTGATGAATATGATAAAATGTTAAAAAAATTGAGTTTTAAATATGAATTTCCAAATGATAGAAAAGTTGTTTTAATCGAATAAGTTTTTAAAACACTATCTGCAGCACTTTTCTACAGTAATTTCAGTAAACTTTAGAAGTATAAATTTAAATTTTATTCTTTCCTGTATCTTTTATAAATATCATTAAATAAACAATTTAGTATTTGAATGGTGAGTTGGAAGTTTTTATGAGAGCTTAAATGAATGTTTAAGGGAATTGTTTATAACACTTGAATAATACAAAACTTTTTCCTTGAATGTAATAATAAAATGAATATGCGAAACGACTAGTACATTTGTTCCACCAGTGAGATCTGACAAGATAAAACAAGGTGTGTAACTAAGGTTAGGAATGGAGCAACTAGTTCCCTAAACTTACCTGACATCTGTTTTCTCTTTCTTAGTGATGGGTGGAATAGATCGAAAGGAAAGCCTGGATGCTTTAAACAGATCCCATTTAAGTTTTTTTTCAAATGCAAGGAATTTGCAAAACGATTAATTTAACCAAATTTTTATAGTATAGAGAATATTCTGGCCAAACTCTGTATTAAGGTCCAAGGAGCGAATTTGTATTATCCACATGAATGAATAAGTGACTTCACCATTTTTTTACCTATAGTATTTGTTAAATATAATAATTAGTCTTAAGTATAAATTGATATAAGTTTTATGAACCCATTTAACTAAAATACTGATTAATTTTAATTTACCAAGTTAGATAACATGGTTTCAAGTTATTAAAAATGACGTGATTTGGAAAATAAGAAATCTTTGTTAAAGATTTAAATAAACGTTTTGGAAATAAGATGTCTTAAATAATGTCCTTTTTCTAGTAAATATTAATTGATTTGGGTTTACTGTAAACGAAGTCTTAAATAACATTGTTTTTGACCCAGTTAAGACAATTTCAGAAAGATGAAATTTTAATAGATTAAGAATTGAATTTTCCTAAGTAGATGTCTTGAAGATTTCTAAAGTTAAAGAGGGTTTTGGTTATCTAGTAAAAAGGTTAAAATGAAAAGAGGCGTAACAAATCTCGCATAGACATATTCATTTTTTTTATCGATAATTGGATTTCGAAGAGACGAGGATTGGATCTGGGTGAGTCCTGTGCGAAACATGCCGAAACAAATTACGATTTGAAGTAAAACATGTTGAAGATAAGATCATCGAAGCCAAAGATTTTCATGATATAGGGCTACTTGCCACTGGTCCCTCGAGGTTAAATTTACCATATCATAAATTTGGCATTAGTGCTCTGTTATGGAAATCTTTGATTTGCAAGGACTTCTCACTACTAATCTTAGGGGAGATTCTCAAACAAGATGCAGTAGGAAAAGTGCCTTAGGTTTGTCCAATTTTTGGACAACTTGTATGAACGAATAACTGACACTGCATTTTAAAATCACATTGATTGATCTCCATAAACTTATCATCTGGTGGCGGAGAAGGCAAGTTCTCTTAGCATAACACCCTTTCCTAAGATGTACGAGCTTAGGAGTACATGTTTGTAGAAATCAGTTGTGTGATTATGAAATAGAAATGTGTCATATAAAGAAGAAAGATGAAGTTCTATTGAAAGGTAATCGTTACCTCAGGCCTCAAATTCAGAAATTGAAAGGTAATCCCCTTCTAGATATATTTCTACCCACTATAATTATTGAGTTTAAATTAATATGGTCTATGCTAGAGCACGCTCGGATTGGTCGGTAACGATCGACATGATGACATATTCAGTATTATCTAGTTAGAGGGAAGCCGGTCTTGTGTTGGTAGAGGACCATTAGTTAGGCTTCGGTACATTCTTCTAGGGATGTGCTGACGGAAGGTAGTCACTTACCTTGTCATTTGTTGGAAATTCTTCTCCAACACGTGCCTGCCATTTTGATTGTAGAACCTACTTTGTGGCTAGTATGCCGGAATTTAATCAATGTAACAATTTCGGCCAAGGTTAATAAGTTTACTTTCAAATGTTTTAGTTATCATAAGGTAAAAAATCATCCATGTTTATGTATGGCATGGTCTTATGAGATACTCTTTATTTTTCAAAGGTTTTTTGTCACTAATCTCTAATCTTTGACATTGTCATTTAACATTAATGTTTCCCACGTTGGTTTGCTAGACTAATCCAGGTATTTTTATATGCGGGTCAGTTTCGAGTAGTTTTAGGATTATCTAAAGACGCTTGGAGTTTCCAGAGGATATCAGAAGATATTCATCAATGCACGGATGTATTTTATTTTCCGCTACATTATGTGTTGTTTGTTTTTCAGCAAGTGTAATGACAAGCATTATAACTGTCCAAGCTGAATCTAGGTTAGACTCTGATATATCTGTTTTAAAATTTTCTGCTATAAAGATTATTATTATTATATAACATATGTTATTCCATTCGAGTTAGATTCTTTTCTTTCTTCCTTTTCTCTCTATCCCATAACTATGCATCTTTCCATTGAATTTGGATTACACGTGTGTGGTTTGTTGTTAGCTTAAATAGTGCGGACTTGTTGGTTGTTACACATGGTATAGGAGCTTAGGTTGAGCGAACAACTGATCCTGATAAGGGTAAAGACTCATCATATGTAGGGTTAGTAATACCCTAGGACGAGTAACTCATTAGAGATAGGGTAAGTGAGACCCTGGAATGAGTTGAGAAAATTATGTATATAAGCGCGTATTTGTTAGTGTTATATAAAATGATTTTTGGCTTGAAAAGAAAATTGGTAAATGAAATAATTTACCTAGGATTATATTTTGGATATAAAAGATATTTTCAAAATGATACAGTTATTTATTGAGTATTTGGTTGTCAAGGAATGAAGATATTCAATTATTATCACTAATTGATTAGTTGTTTGATTTAAAAGCTTAAGGTACAAATACCTTAGGAGTTAATTTTCACAATTGGACTATAAGGTGTTTGATAATAAGATTGGTTTAAGGTTGAGAATTCTATTTAAGACAATTTTATGAGCTTTTTTTTTGATAAAACGATTTTCTAAAAGGTAAATGTGGAAGGTATTTTATATAAATTTAGAGAATTTAAATCCTAATATTTGGAAAAGAATTTTGGAAGTTTAATATGATTAAAAGGAAGTTATTTAGTATAAGATGATTTTAAGAAACATATTTATAAATGGGGTTTTGAAAAGAAAAATTAAGATAAAGCCATTCAGTTAGATAAATAAAATTCCTAAATTAAGTAGGTAACATGGATTTGATTTCATTAGGTAAAGATATACATTTAGTAAAGATTTCCTTATCAACATATGAAAAAGACAAATAAAATAAGCTTAAATTACATAAGTAATTAAAACCTTTGGTAAATAAAACCAGAAAAAGGGGTGATAAGACTTTATAAATTTGTTAAGTATAAGAATTTGAAAAGCTTAGTGACTAATTCTAAGTTTTCTATCATTGTAGAAATTAGCTAAAGAAGAGCGTTTAGAGTTAAGGGAATGACATGGGAGAGAATTATCAAAGTATAGGGATTTAAAGGTATTAGATACTCCTATTACTAGTGAGGATGAGAAGGACGTTCATATAGGGGAGCAATCTGGAGTTGTGATAGGATTAGTTGATGACCCGATAGTTATTTCAGACGATGAGGATATTATATGAGAGACGGGCACTCCTATTCCGAAGATGTGGTCACCAATTCTAGAGCCGGTCGAGGATCTTGGCTTGGAGGGGATGCATGACTATGTTCCAATAGAGATGGGTCTTAGTCTTAGGCATACTACAAACTTAAGATAGTATACATAGTTACAAAATATACATCAGCTATATAGACAATATTACCCAAAATGAATCATTCTAACCATACCGTAGGACTCCCTTAAATATCATCCATACTAAACATTCCTACTCGTTGGACTCCTCGTCTGATGGTCTTCCCAAATCTAACATATCTGGCATATCCTCCTCTCCTTCCTCCTCTTTAGTCCCCTTATCCTCCATCTCGTCCTCCTGTACCATATCTCATCCTGGTTGCTGCCAAGGCTGTCTTACTAGAACTCTTTTTATTACCTTATTTTGAAAATAGGACAAAGTAGAATTTTTATTCAGATACCGTTACGGGGTAGGTTTCCTTATGAGTCTAAATTCTAATTTCGGGGACAAAATTCTTCGAAGGAGGGGAGAATGTAATGACCTATAATGTAATACCCCCGATTTTTTGAAATATTATTTAGAATTTTTAATTAGCTAAATTAAATAAAATAATGTGTTGATTAGTGGATTGAGATTTGACATAATTAAAGGGGTAGTCGTGCCATTTAATAATGAACTAAAAAGGGATTTAAAACGAATTAAAGGAGGGGTAAAATAGGAAAGAGGCTGAAACATCCCACACCCCATAGTATACCTAAAAGGACATACTAAAAGATGCGGTATGTTATAGGTATAGCTAAAACTTTTACAGAGATTAAAATTCACAAGACAAAATAAATAAAAACCGCGGAAACATTTTAACAATTACCCATTTAAAAAGTTAGACTTCATAAAATAGGTCATAACCAAAATATGTTTCAAAATACCAAATACGAATATCTCATGAAAAATACCATCTCAATCGCAAGATCAGAGTACAAAATCATCCTTCTCAAATAGTACTAGTACATAAAAATCCAAATGGAATCTGAAAAGAAGAAGAATACATGAAGGAAAAACTCTGCAGCTGAATCTCCAAAAAAAATATGAAATCTACTATCCTTGCCTCTGTTGACCTATGAGGAGGAAATTAGAGGAGCGGGTCAGACTAAAAGTTTGGTGAGTGGAAGTAATTACTAGTATTTTTAAGCAAGATAAAGATAATAGACTTAGCAACAATTCTAGTATATAAGGAAACAAAGGAAAAGATAAAGCTGGAATAAAATATTGTTTAACTATAGGCTTTGCTTATGTAGTCAGATTACTTTGATTGGATTATTTACAGTTTTCTAAAACTGTTTTGATTAGACTGAAATCCCAATCCTAGTCTAATTAGGCTAAAGTCCTAATTCTACCCTTTGATCGGCCTTTTATCTCTGTTGTGCCTACCGCAGGCTAGTCCCATCATGTGGGTCCCACAGTAAACGACACGATATTTAGTGCTTCGAACACTATGGCAACTTATCTCACTACACTGAGGCCGCATGCTCGACCACCGTTAGGCTCGCACTACCTGTTGCTCCCTCTTTGGACATCTTATTTACCTAAAACAGCATAAGCATTCCAAGCCTCACCTACGTGTGTTGTGAGACCACCAATTCCTGACTAAAGAGGAATGTTGCCGATACGGGTCCTAACAGACAAAATCTAGTTGTGGCCCTTGCCCAAATCCTCTGATTTGAGCTTCTAATTAGTGACCACTTATCTACCCTAAACAGCATAAGCGTGTCCCAAGGGGAATGCAACCGGCACGGGTCCTATTTCTTAATTGTTGACCATTTATCAACCCTAAACAGCATAAGTGTGGCCCAAGGGCATTGCTGCCCGTATGGGTCCTACTTCTTTCTTTACTTATTAACTTAGTGTAAGTTTTAGAATAAGCTTCTTCTATTATTTCTGCTATGTTTGCTTATTAACTTAACCCAAGTCTTAAATAAGCCTTTTCTGTTATCTCTGATTATAACCTGCGTGTTATAATTTTGCTTACTAACTTAACCTAAGGTCTAAGTTTAAAAATAAGCTTCTTTTTCTATTTATACTATTTTCTCCTTTTAGTTATAATTACATGTTATAACCATGCTTGCAAATATCTTAGATTTGCCTATTTCAGTTTATATCCAATTTATTACAGTTCTTCTTATTTTTACATTCCATTTTCTGTAAATTCAATGTTCTTATATTTTAGTCCATATTAGAAAATTATCCTATTTTTATTAATTTATTCATGTAAAAAGGAACAAAAATAAACTAACATTTACAGGCTGAATTCCAATGTAAAACGGATGTAAATAAAATACAAATAACTTTAAATAACAATAAATAACTATAAATAAATCAATAAAATAGCTAAATAAAAATAGTTGAACAAAATAGACTAAAAAGAACATTAAACATTAACTGTAAGCGGTATAAAATATTTTAATTAAAAGGATCTTCTCCTTGGAAAAATATTCTTTTTAGGGTCCAGCCTCAGGCAATGAAACCAGATCAAGAAAATCTGAATGAAAATAATAACTAGGCCTAGGGTCTTATTTATAGTGTCACTTATGGATCTCAGACCATTGGATTTGAAGATTAAATATGGTGCAACCACGTCATAGGCTCGATGGAAACCGTCGGATGGAAGCATGGATGCACAGGATTTAAAAGAAATCGAAAAACACGTTATCGGTTAGAATCTGGGCAAATTCACATCCAAATAGGTAGGCGGGTCGACACCCAGGTCGACCCGTATATATGTTAGGTCGATCTAGCTAAGGGGAGGGTCGACGCTACTGTCGACTTGACCTTATATATATATATAATTTTTCTTTTTTTTCATTTCTTGTTTAATAATTCTTAACTTCTTCGTTTTAGCTAGGATTTCGACAATCTATATATGGAAATTGACCAAAAATCATCACGGACGTAATGGTGCAACTTCCACAGTTCAATTCTGATAATTTCACAAATTTATTTTATTATTTAATTAATTACTATAGCTTAAATTTTGGGTTGTTACAGAGGCCATTCCTATAACCTTCAAAACTTGGTCATATATCAGACACACGTTCATTTTCACTTGAACTTTTTTATAATAAGAAGCTGACTACCATTAACAAGAGCAAGAAGAAGAAAAGCTAGGAAGATGCAACATAATTTTGAGGTTAACGACCGATTTCCGAACAAAAGTTGTTATCAACGTTTTGAGATTGTTGAAACATAATTTTCTTTTAAATTACAAACTACACATTATTAACTTTACATTAGAAAATAATTCCAAAAAGATTTACTTTTTAAAGGTAAATAAAGTAAGAAAGATTTTGAGGTGATATGTTAATTTAAGTAAGATCCGTTATGTTAACCCTAAAAATAGATCAACATCTCTGTTGAGTTTGAAAGTACCAACCCTGTTCTGACAGGGAAAATCCACCGATCACGGATATATGAAAAGAACAGTCAAAGAAAGAAGACAGAGAATATTTATAGTGGTTCGGCTATTAATGAAGCCTACGTCCACATTGTATTTCGTTTATAGGCTGATTACTATTACAGGGGATGTTTGATAACAAGGCTTTGATTATCTTTTGGTAGATTGAATCTCCAGAGTTAGAATTCATCGAAGAATCACAGTGAATACCATTGGAAATTGTTGTGAGGGAGGCAGAGAGTGCAGAATGTTTCCAACAGAGCTTTAGTAACCAGTCCGGAGAAGATCCCCTTTATGTTGCAAGTAGTTTGGTATTTATAGAGAATGAAGGACTTCTGGGCCAGGCCTCTTCATCCACTGCTTGCAGGTAGATAGGGAACGACCTATGGGGGATTTGGCTCGTAAATTGAGGAAAAACCATAGTCGTTGGCGACCCATAGACCTGGCTCATTTGCAAGCCAATGCCTTGGCCTCTTTTCATTGCATTCTTAGTTGGTTCACTTGAAGATTCGAGGAGAGGCGTAGATCGTTGATTATCCAAGAATTTAGGATTTTTTTGAAGTGTGGAATTATAGATGTTTCCATAGTCCTTTATCATCATTGTTCTGTTTTGATGACGATCTACCAGCTGTTTGCACTCAGCTACTGATTGGGATCAACTGATGTTGGTGTCTTGCTTTAATTGAATTCGTCTGTCGCTTTAGTAGCATGACCTGGCTCTCTTTAACTTATTGCCTTAGCCGCTTTTGGTTGAGTTCCGAGTCATTTTGACTTCACGTCGACCTGTCTTCTCATGGATTCTGATAGGTCAAAAATCCGAATAACATTTCCCCCCTAGAGTACGTCTTCATTGGAAAGAAGGCGTGCTTTGATAGTTATCTCCCTTTGTCTTTGGTTCTTAAACTTCAAGTGATCATGTTAGAACTTTGCGGACGTGAGCTAGGTCACACCGCTGATCACTTAGTTTCTATCTCGACCTTTACCGCTTGTCATAACGGATTAGATTTCTCTTCATAGCTTCTTGGCATTCCCTGAAATAGTAAGTGGATGTTGCGATGGAAATTTGGCTTTGACCGTTGAATTTTGATGTGAATCGTTTGAGTCCACCTCACGATGTTGTCCTCAATTGACTGTCTTCTGACAGCCGTTCGTTTTTTGATTTTGATCTATATTTCAATTCCTGGTATTGGCGATGCAATATTTGCTCCATTTTCTTTAGAAGGGTTTAGGTCGGTAAGTGGGTGCATGATGTAGGAGTGCATTTGTCATATACAGTTTTAATTCGATCGACGGTAAAGCTAAGTTTTCTCTCGAACGATTGTACTCCGTTCTGGAGCGAAGTCTCGCTAGTTGTCTTTAATTGTTTCTTTTCGAGAATCTGGTTAAGCTCCCATTGATGTTTTTAAATTCCAACGCGATGATTTATTCCAAACTCGGATATAGTGGATGATTCTATCGTATCACTCTTTCCCTTTCTGTACTCGGATAGTGGATGATGGTTGATCGATAATGAGTAAGTGTGGAAGAGATAATTTCAAAAGATGATATGTATTGTTTTTCAAATGTAAGTAAGCTATCCACACTAAACTTTGTCTGTAGTATTCGGGATACTAGACTCTTATCATGTAGATAACACACTACATCTGCTCCTATCAACGCTTGGAACCCGACTGGTCAACATATGTCGACTTCCCTTGGATTCCGAACGTTAGTTATTCGTGGATAATATTTAAAGTTAAACATACCTGATCGGGTTGAATGCCAAGTTTTGTTGTTGAAAACGACTTTGGTCATCCAATCTTTAGTCAGGCCGAGGGACTTCCACTCCTCCAGAAGCTGGGTCCTTTTCAACTTAGGCTTTTCCTCTTGTTTCCGCGATATTGGGATGATCGAATTACAACTAAATAACACGGCACAGTTTCCCTTGTAGGGTTGTAGTTGAAGTTCAATCAGGCGCAGCTTCAGTTTTCCAAAACTAGTGCATGAGTTTTCGATCGCGAGTATCCTCCTTTTGTGATTTTTTGGAGTTCGATCTGCACACTAGCTTTTGTCTCAAGGGACTACTGGCTTAATTCCTTGGTTTCGAGAATTGCTTTTATAGAACTATGGGGTAGCTTGGTCTAGCCTATTTCATGACTGTTCTTTTTTATGTTAATTCAAGTTCATGCTCATCCGAGCTTGTTTGACAAAGCATTGGTATAAATGCCTTAGCCCATAGGGCAAATTACTTTGACTATAGAACCAACACGTTTTGGGAGGTTAGGTCTCCCAAGCAATAAGTTTGATTGCTTCAGTTTGATTGACACGATAGCTCCCATCATTAGGAACTAGAGATGTAGTGACCCACCATTTCGCATCCTTTGAGCTGACATTTAATCACACTTGTCCAACACAAATTCTGCAAAAAAACGAATAACTATGAGAAAGAAGTGGATAAAAGAGGAAACAGAAAAACAATATAGAATCTCACAATCGGAGCGGAATATAATGTAATAATAATAATAGATCTTTTTACAAAGAAACTGTAAGTGTAATATACATACAATGATCAAGGTACAACAGTCAATAGTAAATCTGGACAATTATAATAACTTGTCCTCACATGTATTAAATATACAACATAACACACAGTGGAAATAACCAAGTACGTGTAATACGGCTGAAATCCTCCAGCTTGTCTTTTGAGCTCCAGAGCATCCTAACCTGGATCCGCAATACTCGATCAAACCTGAGCATTATAATAAAATAACACTCGAGTCAGTTTGGAAAGTCAACATGAGAAAACCCACTTAATTTGAATTTTTACTATCATCAAAATCCTTTGAAAACAAAGGTATCTCGTAAGACCACACCACACATAAATACGATAGGTTTTTACCTTACGATAACCAAAACATTTTATATCAAAATCATCTAATATTTTAAAAGTGTTTATAGAAAGTAAACTATAAAATAGCTGAAATGCTTGCACCTCATGTTTCAGCATATTTGGGCACATCTAAAACCGTACAGGCTCATAGCAGATATTGGATACCATACAATGACAGGGTTATTGGGGTATCCCCCGCCAAAGTACACCTCTAAAAAATGTACCAATATCAAACCTATCAATCCCTGCCGACACAAGACCGGCCTAACCCTTACTGGATAGTATCGAATATGATTACCAACAATGGGCATCGAAACACATACAAATGAAAGTGATGATAAATACCCACTATGTATGAGTGATTATCATACCCAAATGGGAGCGACCCACATAGTCTTACTGCATCTCCTCTATTTTAGCCAATCCCGGTTAATGAGGGTTGAGGCTACGTATTACCTTAAGAATAGCATTCACTCTTGGAATGCTAACACTATATTCCACGCAACGATGCAAATGATAGCATTCATGCGTAGAAGTTGTTTTAGGTCTAAAAAAACTGAACCTCCTTCATGATCACTATCTCCATTATCTTCGAGATACCACAATTCGTAACGCACAAATTAGATCGAAGTGGATTTTGGATAATTAAATCTGATTCCGGTCTCTTTGAAACGATTAATGAAATTGACCAGATTTGATAGTCAGTTATTTAACTGTCAAATTACACACATAAGCAATTACTAGGACCAATTTTATAAATCTTTCAAAACATTCATTTCAAAATATCTTTACAAAGATATATATATATATATTCAACTCTCTTCCAGCATTCTAACATTTGAAAACAATTTCAAACACATATCCATAACAGGATATTTTTAAAACATTTCAACACTTAGAAATATTTCCATATTCAATTTATAACACTTCGAAAAATATTATGTATAAATCATTTCACACTTAAAATATTTTCCAAAACCCTCTTTTCAATACTTAGGAGAATATTTATAAGTAGATTCTCCAAAATCATTTTAATATCAAACTTAGGAAATATGTCAAAACTTATCCCGTAAATTTTAGAAATATTAATAAATTCCTTTTCACAATTTCCAAAATCGATCATACTCTTTTATAAACCTAACCAATAATTTATAACTTCTTTTATGCATTCAGATTTATTTTCGAAGTTCGCATATTTCAAAGTTTTGGAAATTCTCTTAAATTTCCAAAATTCCTTTATAAGATTTCTCTAATCAAATTTTCATCCGTTAAATAAACCCCATTTACAAATCTCGAGACGATTTATAAATAAATTTCAATTATTCAAAAACTCTATATATATGATAAGTATTTCTTTTAAGATAATAACTTATCTTTAAGACACGTTGAAGTAATTATTTAAAATATCAAAACACTTTAAATAAACGTCGATAACTCATTTCCAATTCATTTTTAAATAAAACTAATAGATTTAAAAAACTTGTTATAAAAATTTGAATTCATTTCAATATTTATTACATATTTGAACAATCCACTTTTTGAAATATTTCAATACTAAAACAATTTTAAACCACATAGTTTAATAAATAAAATATCTTTTTAAAACAAAACTTAACTTTTCAATAAAAATTTATTTTTGAAATTCGACAAACCATCCTTATATTTATAAATCTCTCTCGATTTATACCAAATCAATTTTCATTTCTAATTTCACAACTGTTTCCAAATTCCAAAATAGAATCCACTATCTTTACCTAAACCTGATTTTCGTTTCTCACTTTAAATTCAAACGGTGAATTTATATTTCCATCTTATCAAATGATGATAATTTCACATTATTCATAAACATCATTTATAAATTTATAAACTCATTTCCAGTTTTTCTCTATTAATAACAGATTTATATTAAAACACTCTCATTTATAAATCGATTTCTATTTAAAATTCCATTTAGAAATCTGTTTCTTGTAAAATCCAAACTACATTCCAAAACCATATCAAACCTTGATTTCGACTTCCATTCCGTATTTTAAGAATCTCATTTAAAAATCCATTATTAAAAAAAAATCCTTAAATTAAAATTATTTATTGAAACCATTGTACGAAATAGATAAATAAATATCCAAAATCAATTTATTTATTTTATCCAAATCAATTCCATTTCCATAATCCTAGAATTCAATATAAAAAATTTCAATTCAAAATCGCCTTTGAATTTCCTTTTTAAATTAAAAATTATTATCTATGGTATTTGTAATACCAAAATTAAAGCCAGTGCTACTATAACATCCAATAATTCAAATCATAATATAATCTATACCAGATTATTCAAACACATCATATATCGCTATATATGAAATTTAAAATCAACATTTTTTAGAAATCTAGTTGGATCCCTCCAATCTGTTTCCCTGCACTCATAGATGTTATATAACATAAAATAATAACCCCACTTCGAAGTGGAATATCACAAATAAAAATGGTCATCCGCTATTATGCGGGACGCATTTTGTCTCATCCACTCCAATCGGTGGAAAACATACCTAAGTACCAATATATATACTACTATACATAATATAACATCCAACTGATAAATATTTACCAATTCATCCAATCAACTAATAATTAATTTTTAACATTATAAATTAAAACCAGTTATCCCAAAATAAGTGAGACTTACTCATCTTGATTTTTAGATTCGCCAAACGTTCTATTTTGAATTAAAATTAAAAACACATTTAATTTTATCCCAAATTCCTACTAGCTCTAATTGACTCCAATTCAATTCCTATGCGTTGCATATACTGACATGAATCCAACCAACTTGTTTCGTGCAAAACGGACCTCGTACAAGAATGTTACATATTATTAAACATAACGATAATTAAAAAAATATAATTAACTTAGTAAATATAAACAATTAAACTTCTCCATACTGTTTACATTTTCCCTCACGCGTTACTTCCAGGTAACCACGTTTATTCGAGCCCATACGTAACCCGCTTCCATCGACAATCGCTCCTCCGTCGTGCGCCTAGAACACGATCTGCCACCTCCTAGGCGAGCGCCTCACTCAACCTCACCTCTACGCCAAGCGCCTCCCACTCGGTGCTGCCATTAATGAGAAACATGTTGATGAAGGTCGCGCCTTCATTCTCGTAGTATCGTCGATATAAATCACAAAATCCAATCATAGTCGTTCATCTCGTAGAGCTCAACAAGCTCTTTGACTTTCATGTTGGACTCAAAGGTCGTTATTGCATGGATGAAGAGATCGGAGGGAGGGAAGATGGGACATTTTCGGCTAATAAATGGTTAGTGGCAGCTAGATTTTAGATGGGCTATGGTTTGGTAATTGAAGTTCCATTTATAGCAAATTCGTGACATTATTCATCGCCAAATTTTCAAAACTCTAAACGAAGCATGCCACCTAGCGTACATAATGTTTTACCCCTATCTCGATCACAAGGGAATATATATCGGGAGCCGATTTGTGACGCCCCACCTCTATACCCACGCTAGCCAAGGACACTACGGGGTAATGTCGTCAACTAGCGTGGAGAATAGGCTGTTGAGGGTCGACCATCCGTGTAATTGCTTTGTGCGAGTAACGATATGTCAGATAGTACAACATGCATTTGGTTTAAGAAGGAAATCCGACAGATCGATATAAACTCAAAGCTACTACACAGTGGCTATATATATATTCTTCGAAAACAAATATAGAAATAAACATAAAACAAATCAATCACAGACATCCATATCACAAAGGCGGAAATAGATATGAATATATAACAAATGAAAGTGTACATCAAAGTAGTGGTCAAACAAGATCCACAATGTCACAAAAGAATAGCTACAAGTGCCAGATAAAAGAATATGGATAAATCGATGAGTCTATGTCTCAAATGTATATAACAAAAACTACTAATCTAAGTAGTTAGCCAAAAATCAGGGTGATAATCCCAGATGTGAAGTCAAGCAGAAGCACATGTAACATCTCAGTCTGACCCGAGTATTATTTAATAAGAAAATAATAAACAGATCAGTCTAGCTATAAATATCAGATAAAATGATATAGAATAAGAGATATGACGTAAATATATGATAACCATAAAGCCATACTGTAATGAGTATGTAATTGAAAATCGACAAGAGATTAATCAATGTCACAAGAATCTTCTCAAAGATCAAAAAGAATGTCATACTCTTTATTTATATTCACCAAACCATAAATATTGACAATAATATCAATGCGAATCACAAAAGTTAATGACACACAAATTCACCAACGCATAAATATTGATAAAACTTATCAATGTAAATCACGAAAATTGGTGAAAACACAAATTCCAGAAATCATCAATGGAAATCCAGAAATCACAAAAGAGGGAGGCCTATCACAAAACGAGAGCATGAAAACTCATCAACACATGTATCACAAAATGGAACGCTATTCCATGGTTGCTAACCATTAATTTTGAGCCGAAGCTCCACAAAACGGCCCGAAGACCATGGGTCTCTAACCCACCAAATTGAGCCGAAGCTCCACAGAAACAGGGTTTAGTCTCCCTCGTAGACAAAGAGACATCGCACATTTGCTAGTCTAAATCACAAAAATGATCATCAACGATCATCAAGAAGAGTCAATTACAGTAAGCTAGTAAATATATAAGCTTAGCTTCATGTCCCATAACCACTAGCTTAACTTAAATATTTACGAACAAATTGTAAGTTTCCACTAGAAAATTATCACAAGAGATTCAATCGAGCAAGTCCAAGAATTAACCAACGAAGTAAATGCAAACGTTTCATACCATTTGATTTACTAAGCCGTTTAATTAGATTTGTCGTACGAGTGAGTTAAAGTGACAAATCACAAAAATGATTGTAGAAACAATAAATCACAAAAACTCACATTCGAAGACGTGAATAAAATCCAAAGAATTCGATTCCAAATCCATCAAAGTAGAAATACCCTTGCGACTAAACATGGAGCGACCTATAAAAGCAGGCCGAGCGACCTAAATTGGAAGCGACTTAAGGGCCGAAAACGACCTAAGGTGCAAGCGGCATAAGAACCGAAAACGACCTAAGTTGAAAAGCAAGCCGACCGACTTAGGAAATGGTGCGACCTAACATGGCGTGACCCAACATGGCGCGACCTACAAGTAGATGTTACTTAAAACAGGCTGAGCGACCTAAGTGGTTGCGACCTATGTGCATGGAACGACCTAACACAAGGCGAGCGACTTAAGTAGGGAACGACCAAACATGTCGATACCTAAGTCGTGAAGAAGGCCGAGCGGCCTAACGACCTAAGAGGGTAACGAAGGCCTGAGCGACCTAACGGCCTATGGGGTACAAGGCCGAGCGATCTAACGATGGTGCGACCTAAGGGGTGAAGTAGGCCGAGCGACCTACTGTCCGAGCGACCTAACGACCTAAGGCGTACAAGAAGGCCGAGCGACTTAAGGAACTCGCGGCCTAAGGCGGTGAGCGGCCTAAGTGGGGACGACCAAGCATGGAGCGACCTAAGGAGTTGCGTGATTTAACATGGCCGAGAAACGACCTAAGGTGCAAGCGACCTATTGGTTGCGACCTATGGCAGGCCGACCTAACTGCAGGCCGAGAATCATTCGTGTGCAGGTCGAGCGACTTAGGGGTTTGAAGTGCAAAAATTCTCTCAAATTGCAACCGATCGAGCACGAACGCTAGGGGATTACGCCCATCGGCTACCCGGTCGTATTAGCTCCTCGATGCATCACCAAAAACGTGTTTAAACATCAAAGATTGGTTTTTAAAGATTTGAACCCAAAACACTAAAAATTGGGATTTTCACCAATTCAATCCAAACCAAAAGCAAATGCACATGAATGAGTGTTAGGAATTCATGCCTAACAATCAAAGATAGTTATAGAAAAAGATGTGAGATGAAAATCTCACCTTTACACAAAATCAATGAAGAAGAAGCTTGAAAGCAAAGGAAGAATCAATGGCTTCTCTTTGAATTTGGAGTTAGATGTTGGATTTGCAAATGAACTTGAGCTTTGAGTTTTAATTTCCCATTCCTTCCTCCATTTTTGATGAAGCTTGAGTGTTAGGAAATAAAAGTAAAGTTATGAAGGGAAGGGGGTTGAGCTAGACTTAATAGTTTAGGCTAATGGGCTAAACCAAACCCAAAGCCCAAAGTGAAAAAGTGGCAAAATTCCACTAACTCCAAACATATCAAATTTTACACTCAAAAAAATCGCAAACGGTGTTTTCGACCCAATGGAAGCGGTCCCGAGTCCTAATTCGACCATATGCAAAAAGTAACTTTTCGGACTAAAATACGACTAACGATAAAATATAAAAATAAGATATTTAAATATTCAATCGTAGAATATGCGGGTTGTTACAGACTCCCTTCCTTAAAGAAATTGCATCCTCGCAATATTTAAGAAGAAAATATAAGGTAACAACCATGAAAGCATATCAACACAAAAGAAATTCGAAATAAGAAATTCACCTCATAGAGCACGAGAAAGTAAGTCCGGATGTGTTCACTCGATGAACTCTCTAGATTCCCAAGAGCAATCCTTAGCATTTGAGGACCATTGGACTTTAACAAGTGGAACATCTTTATTTCGAAGGCGCTTGACCTCCGAAGCAATAATATGAATAGGATGTTGCTCATAAGTTAAATTAGGTGAAACTTCAATTTCTTCCACAACACCGGGCTCAAGAATAGAATCGGAGTCTCGAAGGCACTTCCGTAATTGAGAAACGTGAAACATGTCATGAATAGCAGAAAACTGAGCCGGTTATAAAAGGCGATAAGCCACGGAACCAATACGTTCGATGATAGGAAATGGCCCAATATATCGAAGCACTAACTTTCCCGATCGACTGAAACGTACAACACCCTTCATAGGTGAAACACGAATAAACACAAGATCTCTCATAGAAAATTCTAATTTCCTTCTCCGGTTATCGGCATAGAATCTTTGCCTACTCTGGGCTTCTTTCATCCTATGACGAATAATGTCAATCTTCTCTGTGGAATCACGAATAAAATCTGGACCTAAAACCAGCTTCTCACCGGCCTCAAGCCAACAAGAAGGAGATCGGCATGGCCTTCCATAGAGTGCCACGAAAGGTGCCATACCAATACTAGATTGGAAGCTATTATTATAGGAAAACTCAACAACAGAAATATGATCTTCCCAACTTCCTCCAAAATCAAGAACACATGCACGAAGAAGATCTTCAATAGTTTGATTCACACGCTCGGTTTGTCCATCAGACTGGGGGTGATAAGAAGTGCTGAAATTAAGCTTCGTTCCCAAAGCTTTTTGAAGACTCTTCCAAAATCCACTAGTAAACAATGGATCACGATCACTAACAATAGAAGACGAAACTCCATGCAATTTTACAATTTCTTTAATAAAGAGTTTGGCCAAAGAGAGGAACGGTTCGATTGGAGCGAACGGGAATAAAATGGGCGGATTTAGTAAGTCTATCGACTATCACCCATAAGATATCATGACCCGAACGAGAACGGGGAAAGCCGTCTATAAAATCCATGGAAATTTGATCCCACTTCCAAATTGGAATTTCTAAAGGTTGCAATAACCCACCGAGCCTTTGGTGTTCGGCTTTGACAAGTTGGCAAGTCATGCAACACTTAACAAAGTTAGCAATATCAGATTTCATTCCCTCCTAATAATGAAGTCGCTTCATATCCGCGTACATTTTACTACTACCGGGATGAATGGTAAATTTAGAATGATGAGAATCTTCTAGAATGTCTTTACGAAGATTACTAATATTTGACACGATAAGTCTACCAAATTTTCGAATGACGCCACGAGAATCAATATCAAAGTCTTTCAATCCTTCAATATCAATTTTATCCCTAAGATTTTGGCCAAGAAGATCCAATTCGGGATCTATCTTTTGAGCTTCAAGAATGCGGTCTAAAAGAGAAGGATGAGCCTCAAGGCTACATAAAACAAGAGATGAACATAAATCAGAAATACGGTCTCGGATCTCACAAGTGGATAAAATTCCGAGATCATTCCATTCGGATATCATCATAGAAACAACTGCTTGTTGCTTGCGACTAAGTGCATCGACAACACTATTTCCCTTTCCGGGAGTATAAAGAACATCAAGATCATAAGCTGCAAGAAATTCGAGCCAACGTTGTTGACGCAAATTAAGTTCTTTTTGAGAAAATAGATACTTCAAAGATTTATGATCGGTGTAAAGAATAAACTTTTCTCCCAAAAGATAATGACGGCAAATACGAAGGGCAAAAACAATAGCCGCGAGTTCTAAATCATGAGTGGCATATCTAGTCTCGGCTGGCTTCAATTGCCTAGAAGCATAAGCAATAACACGTTCTCTTTGCATAAGAACGGCACCCAAACCAACGCGACTAGCATCGGTATAAACAATAAAATCTTGGTTTCCCACAGGAATCACAAGAATAGGAGTATCGGAAAGGAGTTCTTTTAATTTCTGAAAAGAAGCTTCACATTTGACCGACCAAATGTACTTAACTTCCTTCTTTGTCAAGCTTGTAAGAGGCACAGAAATTTTGGAAAAGTCCTTTATGAAACGGCGGTAATAACCTGCCAATCCAAGGAAACAACGAATTTCCGTCACACTCTCCGGTCTCTTCCAATTTTGAATCGCTTCAATCTTTGAAGGATCCACGGAAATTCCGGATTCGGAAATAATATGACCGAGAAACTTCACACGAGATTGCCAAAAGTGGCATTTAGAAAAAATTTCTTTTAATTGATTGCTCCTAAGAGTTTCCAACATAATCTGAAGATGCTTTTCATGCTCCTCCTCGGTTTTAGAATACATAAGAATATCATCAATAAAGATGAGAACAAACTGATCGAGGAAGTCTTTGAAAACTCTATTCATAAGGTCAATGAAATAGGCCGGAGCATTCGTTAAACCAAATGGCATAACAAGCCAATCATAAGATCCATAACGAGTACAGAAATATGTCAAAGGAATATTATCCTCTGCAATACGAAGCTGATGAAAACCGGTAGCTAAGTCTAATTGTGAAAAGACTCTAGCACCACTAAGTTGATCGAATAGATCATCAATCCGCGGTAAAGGATACTTATTTTTGATAGTAAGATCATTAAGCTTGCGGTAGTCAACGCAAAGCCTAAGTGTACCATCGAATTTCTTCACAAAAATAGCCGAAGCTCCCCAAGGCAAGGGTCTAGAGCGAATAAATTGCTTCGTCTCCAATTCGGATAATTGTTTGCGCATCTCCTCCTTTTCTTTATTGGACATACGATAAGGAGGACGAGTAATAGGTTGAACTCCAAAGATGAGATTAATTTTGAACTCAATTGCTTGCTTAGGTGGTAATCCTAAAACGGGCTCAAAGATGTCGGAAAATTCACGAACAACGTGAATAAGAGAAATAATATCCTCCTCCTCATCATTATCGTCATCGTGAGAATTTAGTGAATATAAAGATGCAACCAAGCTGGAATCCAAATCTTTAAGATCAATAGAATCTGCTTAATAGATTGAGGATGTCGAAGATAAATAGTCCTCTCAGAACATAGGATTTGGGCTTTATAGCGGTTAAGCCAATCCATTCCCAAAATCATTCCAAAGCCTAAGTAGCGCATAACATGCAAATCGGCTCGGAAAGAAAAATCACACAAAATAATCCGACATCTTTACACAATAAACTGATTGTTGTGGATCCACCAACCGGATTCGCAATTCTCAAACAAGTCATTAAACACAAAACATCCAAAGAAAAAGTATCAACAAGTTCTTTTGAAATAAACGAGTGGGACACACCCGTATCAAAAAGAACTCGAATAGGATGATCACGAAATAAAATAATGCCATCAAGGATAGAATGAGAAATTCCTTTACCATGAGATGTGTTGCCAGAGGCTTGAGCAACATTAAGCTTTCCCTCCCTCTTGCCTTGAAGTTTGGGACAAGAAGATAAACAATGATCCGGGCTTTTGCAATAGCGACAAGCTCGAGGTTTTGAACACTTGTTCGCATAATGGTCCTTAGAGCCACAGTTGTAGCATTGCCCACTAATAGAGGTAGAAGTCTTAGTTGCCGGAGAGGCTTGCTTCCCTTTCTTATTGGGATAAGGACCCTTGAACTTATTAGGCCTTTTCTTGTTGTTGAAGTTTGGCTTAGCACCCATAACTTCAACATCACTCTCCCTATCAGCCTCTTCAAGACGAAGAGCGATATCAACAAATTGATCAAAAGGAACTTCTAACTTTAGAAGTAATGGCTTCTTAAGATTTTTATTCAAGCCATAGACAAACCTTTGGTTCTTCTTCAATGGGGTGTTTATGTACTCGACCCCATATTTAGAAAGTGACTCGAATGATGCGACATAGTCTGTCACGGAAGATTCACCTTGAACAAGGTCTATAAAACGACGAGCCAATGTTACTTTTTCAGCTTCTGGCACAAATTTTAATTCGAAGCGTTCCCGGAATTTCTCCCAAATAAGATCCGCTTCATTTATTTCAGATATCAGAAGCTCATACCAATCTAATGCTCTTTCTTGGAGCATACTAGAGGCCACCTGAACACGGTGAAGATCAACAAGATTCATGCGAGAAAAGATTCGATCGCACGTTCTCAGCCAAGCCTGGACCTCAATAATGGTTTGAGAACCTTTGAATGGCTTTCCACCCAAATTGGTATAATCCCTACACAAACGTGCAAATCCAAACCTAGGGTGAGTACGCTCCGGATTAGATCCGGCTGCTTGAGCATTCCTTACTAGATCAAGAAGCTACTGGGCAGACATAAATACTCCATCTTGGGGAGTAGCACGAGATTGACCGGCGCTGGGACGACCAGGTCTAACCATTTCTCTTCCTTTTTGAAGAAAGAAAGAAGAAGGATAAGGTTTTTCACCAAAGGAATATCAAGCAATCTTGATAGATAAACAAGGAATCATAAAGAAAATAGGATGAATCGGTACGAAGACTCGAATTAAATCCTAAAGCACGACTCCTAAGATGGACTTAGGACGATGATCCTTGTTAAATTATTCTACATTGTTCCGAAGATTTGCTTTGATACCAAGCTATGACGCCCCACCTCTATACCCACGCTAGCCAAGGACACTACGGGGTAATGCCGTCAACTAGCGCGGAGAAGGCTGTTGAGGAGCGACCATCCGCGTAATTGCTTTGTGCGAGCAACGATATATCAGATAGTACAACATGCATTTAGTTTAAGAAGGAAATCCGACAGATCGATACAAACTCAAAGCTACTACACAGTGGCTATATATATTCTTCGAAAACAAATATAGAAATAAACACAACACAGAACAGTCACAAACATCCATATCACAAAGGCGGAAATAGATATGAATATATAACACATGAAAGTGTACATCAGAGTAGTGGTCAAACAAGATCCACAACGTCACAAAAGAAAAGCTACAAGTGCCAGATAAAAGAATATGGATACATCAATGAGTCTATGTCTCAAATGTATACAACAAAAACTACTAATCTAAGTAGTTAGCCAAAAATCAGGGTGATGATCCCAGATGTGAAGGCAAACAGAAGCACCTGTAACATCTCGGTCTGACCCGAGTATTATTTAATAAGAAAATAATAAACAGATCAGTCTAGCTATAAATATCAAATAAAATAATATAGAATAAGAGATATGACATAAACATATGATAACCATAAAGTCATACTGTAATAAGTATGTAATTGAAAATCAACAAGAGATTAATCAATGTCACAAGAATCTTCTCAAAGATCAAAAAGAATGTCATACTCTTTATTTATATTCACCAAACCATAAATATTGACAATAATATCAATGCCAATCACAAAAGTTAATGACACACAAATCCACCAATGCACAAATATTGATAAAACTTATCAATGTAAATCACGAAAATTGGTGAAAACACAAATTCCAGAAATCATCAATGGAAATCCAGAAATCACAAAAGGGGGAGGCCTATCACAAAACGGGAGCATGAAAACTCACCAACACATGTATCACAAAATGGAACGTTATTCCGTGGTTGCTAACCATTAATTTTGAGCCGAAGCTCCACAAAACGGCCCGAAGACCATGGGTCGCTACCCCACCAAATTGAGCCGAAGCTCCACAGAAACGGGGTTTAGTCTCCCTCGTAGACAAAGAGACATCGCACATTTGCTAGTCTAAATCACAAAAATGATCATCAACGATCATCAAGTAGTGTCAATTACAGTAAGCTAGTAAATATATAAGCTTAGCTTCATGTCCCATAACCACTAGCTTAACTTAAATATTTACGAACAAATTGTAAGTTTCCATTAGAAAATTGTCACAAGAGATTCAATCGAACAAGTCTAAGAATTAACCAGCGAAGTAAATGAAAAAAATTCATACCATTTGATTTACTAAGCCGTTAAATTAGATTTCTCGTACGAGTGAGTTAAAGTGACAAATCACAAAAATGATTGTAGAAACAATAAATCACAAAAACTCACATTCGAAGATGTGAATAAAATCCAAAGAATTCGATTCCAAATCCATCAATGTGGAAATACCCTTGCGACTAAAACATGGTGCGACCTATAAAAGCAGGCCGAGCGACCTAAATTGGAAGCGACAAAAGGGCCGAAAACGACCTAAGGTGCAAGCGGCATAAGAACCGAAAACGACCTAAGTTGAAAAGCAGGCCGAGCGACTTAGAAAATGGTGCGACCTAACACGGCACGACCCAACATGGCACGACCTAAAAGCAGATGTTACTTAAAACAGGACGATCGACCTAAGTGGTTGTGACCTATGTGCATGGAACGGCCTAACACAAGGCGAGCGACATAAGTGGGGAACGGCCTAACATGTCGCGACCTAAGTCATGAAGAAGGCCGAGCGAACTAACGACCTAAGGGGGTAAAGAAGGCCTGAGCGACCTAACGGCCTAAGGGGTACGAGGCCGAGCGACCTAACGATGGTGCGACCTAAGGAGTGAAGTAGGCCAAGCGACCTACTGTCCGAGCGACCTAACGACCTAAGGCGTACAAGAAGGCCGAGCGACTTAAGGAACTCGCGGCCTAAGGAGGTGAGCGGCCTAAGTGGGGACGACCAAGCATGGCGCGACCTAAGGAGTTGCGTGATATAACATGGCCGGGCAACGACCTAAGGTGCAAGTGACCTATTGGTTGCGACCTATGGCAGGCCGACCTAACTGCAGGCCGACCTAACTGCAGGCGGAGAATCATTCGTGTGCAGGCCAAGCGACCTGGGGGTTTGAAGTGCAAAAACTCTCTCAAATTGCAACCGATCGAGAACGAACGCTAGGGGATTACTCCCATCGGCTACCCGGTCGATTGGCTCCTCGATGCATCACCAAAAACGTGTTTAAACATCAAAGATTGGATTTTTAAAGATTTGAACCCAAAACACTAAAAATTGGGATTTTCACCAATTCAATCCAAACCAAAAGCAAATGCACATGAATAAGTGATAGGAATTCATGCCTAACAATCAAAGATAGTTATAGACAAAGATGTGAGATAAAAATCTCACCTTTACACAAAATCAATGAAGAAGAAGCTTGAAAGCAAAGGAAGAATCAATGGCTTCTCTTTGAATTTGGAGTTAGATGTGGGATTTGCAAACGAACTTGAGCTTGGAGTTTTAATTTCCCATTCCTTCCTTCATTTTTGTTGAAGCTTGAGTGTTAGGAAATGAAAGTAAAGTTATGAAGGGAAGGGGGTTGAGCTAGACTTAATAGTTTAGGCTAATGGGCTAAACCAAACCCAAAACCCAAAGTGAAAAAGTGGCAAAATTCCACTAACTCCAAACATATCAAAGTTTACACTCAGAAAGATCGCAAACGGTGTTTTGGACCCAATGGAAGCGGTCCCGAGTCCTAATTCGACCGTATGCAAAAAGTAACCTTTTGGACTAAAATCCGACGAATGATAAAATATAAAAATAAGATATTTAAATATTCAATCGTAAAATATGCGGGTTGTTACATGGTTCCATCATATTTGGAAGATAGCTTTTTTGAATTGAATTATTTGAATTAAATTTATTAAATTTCCTTTAATTCATTTTTGTGCGTTTAGCTTTGCACGTCCAAACCATCAAGTCCGACTGACACTAAATTTAAAATCCTATAAAAACGCACTATTACAGATCCAATAAAACCGGTTTCGTCAAAATCCGAGACTGTGCCCTGGAAGGCTATTTTTATATGATAATTAAAATGAGTTATTTTCTAAATTGAGTAAATCACCTTAAATAGGATTTAAAATTTTTATTACCTTCAATCTTATTTATAAAATTGAAATAAGCTTTGAAATAATTTTTATCTAATTTAAAACTCAAGAACCCATTATTTAACGAGTTTCAAATTATTAAATTTAACAATTAAATTATCCCATAAATCACTATTTTTGGAATTCAAGTTATTTAATCTATAAAATTAACTTTTAAATCTTTACAATTAGCTATATATTCTAATTTCAAATAACCAAAATTCTGGGTCATTACAAGAGACTTTGTTGCTTGATCTAAAGGTCTGAGTTTTTGTAATGATGTCAGTACACATTAAAAAGATGCGTTTTTGGCATCTTTTGCTAAAGTAAATTCTATATGAGTTCAGCATTGAGATTATAATCATTTATTGGTTTCTATCTTCATAAAATCATGTATGGATGACTCAAACTTATAGATTTTTCCGAATTTGAATAACGTAAGATTCTGAAGGCCGATGTATCTATAGTTTCATTCTGGGAGTTTTTTCATAGCATCACCAAACTTCGGATAATGGCATATTCCTGCAAGTTGGAACCAAATGATCTAGTTCGTCTTAAGTAGGTCATCGATCTTTATCATCGTTGCCAGACCATGAGCGACGATTGATTTCTTATCATTAAATCCTTCATTTTCTTTGTTGGTGATTTTGTTGTCCGAATGCTCTATTTTGCAACACAGAACCATTATCTAACCAACCTCGCGGTTAATCATGATTGGAATTTGCAACATTTCTTTCAATCAAGTATTTGTGGGTCTATCTTTGCATGAAGGGCTAGCTATTTCAAATGCCTGTATTCAGGTGATTGTGAAATACGAAGATCCATGGGGCAAATTTCTCAATTGCCTGTAGTATGGTTCTCAATCACATTATGGAATTGAGGAAGTTCAGGGATTTTATTTTTACCTTCCATGATTTTTCCCTCTTGTGCTTGTCCATGCATGCTTTTCTCGGCTGCTGACGTCGTCGTGGAAGTTTTGTCCCTAAGTCAGCTCCTATCTCTGTGAATTGATAACTTAATTGCTTGGTTATAAGCAATATCTCTTCAAGACTGCCTATTTTTTGGATGTATCTAAATTATTTCTAAGTTGAATTTTGAAAATTCGATTGTTCACCATCTTTTCATCCTTAGAAATTAGCGAAGGAACAGTTTAACCTTGGGATTCCCTTTCTGCGCAGTTCTATTCCCATGTAGCGGTTGATTCCTGTGATTTTGGGTTGAACCATCCGGCCAACCTATGAAAGGGTATGCCTTCTACTCGTTGCTTGTCATTGGGCAATAGTGGTTTTCTAAAGATAGTAGTAGAAACTCAATTAAGGACCAACTTTTATCTCTGCAAGTTAGTGCATCGATGGTTCACTATGATGATTGTTTCTCATCGACCCTATAGATTAAAATTTTCCTAGCATTACTAGGGTAATATTGGTATTTAGTGAGTAGAAAGTTTCCAGAAGTGGCCAGGGCAACATTGATACTTATGAAATAGATAATTTTCCTGAAGTTGCTGGGGCAACACTAGTACCTAAAAGATAAAAGAAGGCCTTGACATTACCGAGGCAACATCGACACTCACGAGGTTAGGATCAATTTTCTCTGTCGATTGGCGATGCTTTTAGTCCAGTTGGGTACTAGTTTTGGCCTTCGAAAACTAGCGCTTCACCGATTGGATTGTAGATGTATTTTCTTAGTGTTGCCTGTCTTCGGGTAGTCTTAAAGTCAAGTTAGTGAGGATTGAATCATTCATCCGATCATGTAGAGTTGAGTAAATTCCTTTTAATACAATGTGGATGCTTTCTAAATGTTGCTTAATTCGGGGACATGCCATGTTCTGGAAGGGTGAGAGTCCCAGGCATTTCCATTTCCTAGCTTTGTTTATAACCATCAAGTATTACCATTAGAGTTGCAAGGCTTTTGCTTAACGAATTCCATGGTTATTCTTATTCAAAAAAATCGAGCTTCCTCCAACCGTTTTTGTTATCATTTGACGACTATCCATAAAAACGTTGATTTCTAAGCAGTAACCTTCGCATCTAGGTGTCGACCTCCAGGTTCCTATAGAAAATTTGAAATTTTGGAGCAAGTCATCACATTACCTCTAGTACGATCGCATTCATTCCAACACTGATCATGGACATGTAGAGTTTGGTAGTGTTTGTCTTGAATCCATGACACTTAACCTTGCTTGTTTCAGGCCATATGCATTATGCTGGACTAATACCATAGTTGTGGATATCAACCTTATTCACCGGTTCCAATCTTTGGGATTCAATGGTTTAACTGCTTATTCGAGCACCTGTCTTAGGATAATAGCCAGTTTTTGCAAGTTAGCATTTGAGACCTCATTTGAGCACCTGCTTCTGTCTTTGGAAGCTGCGGGGTTGATGACTTGTAACTAGAAGCGTTGTCTATCATTGGTTGATGGTAGGTTCCACCTTTTATCACCTATTTCCTAGCGATGGTGAATTTCTAAGAGCCTGATATTCTTTTCGGTATGACGGCCTAGAGTTCTTGATGTTGTTAAGGCAATATTGACGTCCACTAGGTCAGAGCAGATTCCTTTTTAAGTTCGTACTTGTACAGCCTGCTATACTGCTTAGTTTTGTTGTGATTGCCAGAATTCTTTGTTCAGCATAACAACCCCGGAGTGACTTTTTGTCTTGACCAAGTGTTAGTGTGTTATGTGTCGCCCATCCACAAGGTTGATCACCATGGACACTTGATGCGAGGCTTGATGTTCTTGGCGGCTCTCTGGATGTCCCCAGTCAAAGTTGTGTTGTAGCTCCTATTTTTGGGAGCTCATGATTTAAATGTTTTAACTTTAGACATTTTGGTCAAACATCGGAATTATTTGTTAAAACCTCATTTAGGGACTTTGTGGCATTGCTAGAGCAATGTTGGTCCTTTTGGGTGGTAGGGATCAGTTCTTGTTAACCTTGAATAAAGAAGAGTCCCGGTGTTGTATATTATTGAGCAATATCGAAAAGTTGGTGCACGACTTACAGGCGCGTGGATTTTGATATTCCTCAATGTTGCCTATCTTCAAGCAATATAAGGAGCATACATTTTAGGAGTTAGTGTGCGGCTTATGAAATGCACGGCTTTTGGTACTCCTCGGTGTTGCCTATCTTCGGGCAACATAAGGAGCATATATTTTGGCAAGGCTTATGGAATGTGCAGCTTTTGGCACTCCTTGGTGTTGCCTATCTTCAGGCAACGTGAGGAGCGTATTTTTTGGCGCAGCTTATGGAATGTGCGGCTTTTGGTAATCCTCGCTATTTCCTATTTTCAGGCAACGTAAGGAGGGTAGGCGCAGCTTATGGAATGCATGGCTTTTGATACTCCTTGGTATTACCTATCTTCGGGCAACGTGAGGAGCGTATGTTTTGGTGCAGCTTATGAAATGCGTGGCTTATGGTACTCCTCAGTATTGCATATCATTGGACAACGTGAGGAGCTTATGTTTTGGCACAGCTTTTGGTACTCCTTGGTGTTGCCTATCTTCGGGCAACGTGAGGAGCGCATTTTTGGGCCTTCCCGATGTTGCCGGAGCAACACCGGTTTTTAGAAGGCAAAGATTGGGTTCCACCGATCCAGCGATTTGAGTCGATTTGCTTCCGCCGACTCGGTAGGTCGATGGAGCATGCTCGGATGTAGTTTGACCAGTCCAAGCAGCTAAATAATGATTTTCCAATTGATGGAGCATACATATTTCTTACATGAACACTGTTTTATTGGTTCAAGAAGCTAAATAGTTTTGGGTTGGATAACCATGGCTTGGATGATCCTTCCATGTTTCAAAAGGATATACACATCCAAATAGATAAGGCTTCCCTGGTGGAGATCTGTATAGCTGACCGTATGAAGATAGATTGAAGAAAGAGCATATGGGAGTTCAGGGCATGACTCTTAGCTCTTGGTTCAAACTGCCTTTAGAGAATGGGTCTTTAATTGGCATACGGTCTAAGAGGAAAAGGAATTGGTCACCAAGAGCGGTAAATTAGTGGTTGGAAAGAAGTGGGCAAGTATCATGGTCATATTTCGTTTGTTGTGCTAGCCAGGTCATTAAGTCTGTGGTTGTCAGAATGCCAGCATTTTTGATCGGGCATAACAGGACTATGGTATGATTAGTCACGGCCTTTCTTATGGCTAGTCAACTGTGTGCGGTTCCCTCCATGCCATGGGTTTGTTGGCACACTTGAACTGTATCCATGGTTTCCCCACAGCTCATTTGGTTGCCCCGGTCTAGTGGGTGCGGTTCTCCTAGGTGCCGAATCTTGGCTTGATTCGAGTTGGCCTCTGATTGATCATAAGGTCAGTTCAGTTTTGGCATAGTTTCTTTAAGCATCTTTAAAGCTCTAGAATTTAGCACTGTTTGTCTCATTGGTCATTGGAAGTGATTCCATTAATTTTGCGAAGTGACTAGTATGATTGTCGGTTTGCGGCCTCGGAGCATGACTTCATTGACTTCGGAGAGCTCTGGATCAGATGACTGCGGATCTATCGGTTTACCATCACGACGCTTTAGTTCGTGAAAGAACTTCACGTTCGCAAAGGGTTTTTTTGGATTAGATGACAGCTGATCTATCGGTTCACCTTCACCATGTTTAGTTCATGAAAGACCTTCACGTTCCTAAAGTGTTTTTTGGATCAGATGACTACTGATCTATCAGTTTGCCTTCACAATGCTTTAGTTGATGAAAGACCTTCATGTTCACGAAGGGTTTTTATGGATCAGATGACCATTGATATATCAGTTTACCTTCATGATACTTTAGTTCATGAAAGACCAAAAGGATTTTTTGGATTAAATGACCGTTGATCTACTGGTTTTCCTTCACGGCGCTTTAGTTCATGAAAGATCTTCATGTTTGCGAAGGGTATTTTGCATCAGATGACCGTTCATCAACCATGTTGCCTTCACAATGCATTAGTTCATAAAAGACCTTCACGTTTATGAAGGGTTTTTTGGATCAGATGACCGCTATTCTATTATCTTCATGATGCTTTAGTTCGTGAAACACCTTCATCTTCACGAAGGGTTTCTTGGATCAGATGACTGCCGATCTACCAGTTTACCTTCACGATGCTTTTTTTGGTGAAAGACCTTCACATTCGTAAAGGGTTTTTTTGGATCAAATGACCATTTAATCTATCATTTTCCCCTCATGATGCTTTAGTTCACGAAAGACCTTCACGTTCACGAAGGGTTATCTGGATCAGATGACTGTTAATCTATCGGTTTACCTTCATAACGCTTTAGTTCGTGAAAGATCTTCACTTTTGCGAAGGTTTTTTTTGGATCAGATGATTGTTGATCTACTGGTTTACCTTCACGACGCTTTAGTTCGTGAAAGTACTTCACTTTCGTGAAGGATTATTTATGGTCAGATGTCCGACGACCAAACGACATTAGAATGATAATTTATCGATTTCTTGAGGAGTTTTGGGTCGTGTGTCCGATAGCCCAGCGGTTTTAAAGCAATGGTTCATCGAATTCAAGAGGAATTTTTCAGATTCATCTTTAGGAAACATAATTTTATCGGTTCCTATAGGCCAAAGTGTTGAATCTATTTGTTCGGTGATCCTTTGGACAAGACTTCTCGACGACCCCAATTACGCCAATTCTTGAAAGGGGGTTGACATGAACCGTCGAGGGCATATAAGCATTTCTTTCACCGTGCTGTCTGCAATGCCCTCAATCCCGGCACGGCTCATTTGAAAAAGGAAATAGATAAGGATGGATGAGAAGGCATCGCTTTAGGTTGATGCCCATTCCTTAGTTGCTAGCTAGCTAGAGTGTTATTCGATAATCATCATTTCATCTGATTTCGTCAGTTAGCTGGGGCGCTTTTCTAGTGGGTCTTAGCAGCCTTGCTTACTGAGATCTTGTAGCTCCTACGCCGTTAAGTATGTTCTTTGGCAAATTGTCGGGCTTTCCTTCTACAAATTGCATTACCTATGGTCTTTAGAGTCGGTTTTTCTTTCCATAGAATTCTTCCAAGGTAGTAGGTTGTTTCATCCCTTAAGGATTCCCAAGGGCCTTGCAGCAGACGACATCTATCGCCCTTGTTTTGTCCATATGCTAGTCATACCTTTAGAAAAGAAATTTTGAATCAGTTCTAAAGTTGTATAAAGGTATAGTTGGCATGATAAACCTCTTTGGATATTCTGCATGTTGAACGACTTTAGTGAATGAATTTCAATTGGGGAAGATGCTTTAATCGTTGTCGGACTTGTCCGTTTTCAAGTTATAGAAGTTTATAATGCCTAAGTATGATAGATGCATGATTTTCCATGCTTGCATGATTGGAAATGCCAACTAAATGGCGAATCACTTATGATGGGGTCATGGATCAGTGACGATCCCTAAAAAATTTCAAACTAGGTAAGATCGGTCGGGGGTGATAAAGAAGGCACCATAAGGTTGCATTCCAAATTTCAATGTATTTAGAGTTCACATGTTCGAGTTATGAGCAAAAGAAGATGGATCGACATTGATGGATCAGTGTTATTTTGCTCGAAGTTTGACCCAATTTTTTTTTCCATTTACTTAGAATCACAGACTTTGAAGTTCTGAGTTGGGGACAAACTTTGCTTGGAGCCATTTGCATGTTTGCTTGGAGAAAATCTTGATTTTACCTGAGTCTAATTTTGGGCTAGAATTTCCTAGGTTTACTTCGAGTCAAATGAGTGATTACCCGAGTACGACTTTGAGTCAGGACTGATGTGAGTTTTTTAATGACCATTTGGACAAATTTTGATGATTTTCGAGGACAACCATTCGTGGTTCGACGATCTGAGCTCCGTGATAGGATTGGAAGCTAGTCAGTTAGGAGTCGTCACAATATACCATGGGAGCTTGGCTAGTATTTGAACTCGTTTTATATCATATCTTCCTAGTTCTCCGACCTCTAGGGGTACAATTTGAATAGCAATTCATCGTCCATTGCTTAGCACTGTGCTACGGTAGGGGTTTTAGAGCTTCTTCTACCAATTTTCACATTGACATTTTCATCCAATTTTTCTTCCCCAAATAGTTTGTCATTTCATAGCCGAAGAGAGTCATCATTATATACTTCCATGGGATTTTCCTTAAGTTTGTGTTTGTAGCCGGTGCTTTTGCAGTAGGTGGAGTGTTAATGTTTTCTTCTGTCATGATTCTTGGAGCTCCGCCCATTGCTTCCTCTCGATTATATCCCCTTCGAATGACCCAGACGAGGGTCTTGCTGACTTTATGGATTTCTAGCGATCCATTGGCTATGGATCACTGGATTTTGAAGATCCATAGTTTCTAGCGATTCATAGCTTCTGGCAATCCATAGTTTCTGGTGATCCATAGATTTTGACAATCCGTAAGTTCTAGCGATCCATAGCTTTCGGCAATCCCTGTACTTAGCATATTTTAGTATTTTCTCTTCTAGGGTGCTTACTGGAAAATGATGCAAGAGAGTTGATTGACCCACGAGTAAACATCATGGATCACTAGCGATCCATAGGAGATGGATCGCTAGCAACCCATCGCCTTAGCATGTGTTTGCTTGCTTTTTCTTCGATCCTTCTTGTTTGGATCTTCTGTTCCCAATAGCAAACCTTCTAAGTACAGATTGAGGATCGAACTTCTGGACCTATGGGATCCGACGTAAACAGCTAGATCTGAACCCTGAGTTGAAGTTCTTAGTGAAAGCACCAAAATATTAATCCAAAAAATGTATCAACGCCCTGGTTTGAGTTTGAAAGCACTAGTCCTATTCTAACAGAGCAATATCACCGATCGCAGATATATGAAAAGAACAATAAAAGAAAGAAGACATAAAATTTTTATAGTGGTTCAATGGTAAATGAAGCCTACGTCCAATTTATATTTCGATTATAGATCGATTACTATTACAAGAGATGTTTGACTACAAGGCTTTGATTATCTTTTGCTAGATTGAATCCCCAAAGTTGGAATTCATCGAAGAATCATAAAGAATTCCATTGGAGATTGTTGTAAGGGAGGGAGAGAGTGAAGAATGTTTCTAGCAAAGCTTCAGCAACCAGTCCAGAGAAGATCCCCTTTATGTTGCAGGTAGGTTGGTATTTATAGAGAACGAAGGACTTTAGGGCCAGGCCTCTTCATCCACCGCTTGTAGGTAGAAAGGCGACCTAGAGGGGATTTGGCTCACAAACCAGGAAAAACCATGGGTTGTAGGCATCTATGGTCTATGGGTCGTCAGCGACCCAAAGATTTGGATCGTTTGCGAGCCAATGGCTTGGCTTCTTTTCATTGCATTCTTAGTTGGTTCATTTGAAGATTCGAGAAGCGGGTCCTGATGATCCAAGCACTTAGGATTTTTCTACAATGTGGAATTGGAGATGTTTCCATAGTCTTTGTCTTTGTTGTTCTGTTTTGATGACGATCTACCAGCTATTTGCACTCAGCTGTTGATGGGGATGAATTGACACTGTTATCTTACTTTAGTTCAATTCGTCCTTTGCTTTAGTAACATGACTTGGCTCTCTTTAGCTTGTTGCCTTAGCCTTTTTTGGTTGAGTTCTGAGTCATTTTGACTTTACCAAGTCGTCTCGTCTTCTCATAGATTCTGATGGGTAAAAAACCCGGATAACACTTTACTTAACGTAATTATTTCAAATAAATACTGAAACATCTTTTATTTTTAGATGCTAATGTACTTAAGGGTCAAAATCATAAATGAAAAATGAGCATTTGGAATTTTCATTAAATAAAAAGCTGCATAATTATTTCATTTAGTAAAAATATCAATCCACATATCTCATCTCTAATAACCATCTCCTTCGTATCCATTCTCGGCTTGGAAAAAGATGGTTGAAAATTCAAATTTTCTAAGGTTAGTAAATTAATTTTAGTACAAAGCTTCAACTATAAGTAGCACCTCCATCTCTCCATTTCTTCACTTTGTCCATCTCTTTCATGGCATCCAACACCCCTATCTCCTAAACCACTCACCCAAGCACTCACACCCCTACACCCGTACACCCCACACTCGAGCCACACGCACCTCTAAAATCCACGTACGCACCTCCACCCAAGCCAAACCTATAACAATCCAGAATTTCACTGGTTTGATTAGTGAATATTTATTTAATTTTAAAAATTCAATAAACTCATTTCAATAATTTAGTAATGATGATAAATTCATTTTCAATTTTTTTTACCATATTAAATTATTTGCAGAAAAATGGAAAATGTGACCGAAGAAAATTTTCGAAATTTCGAATTTTAGACATTGAAAAGTTTTCGGAAAAGTTGTCTATGTGCACCATATACAAACACATATATAAGAGTTCATTAATTAAATAATAATACACTTAGAAATAAATTATCTTATGTTAATTTGGATTAGTAGTGATGTGAGAAGACATAGTTTTAAAAATAATAAACTTATATATAAATATATATCACATCTTAGGTTATATATATATATATATTAAGTATTATTACATCTTAGATTGGAATCATTAACCATCATTATCGCTTGTTATGTCTTAGCTTTAATTAATAATTTAACTTATGTGTACATATATAAAGAAAGTGATGTGATTAAACATAATAATTGAGTATATATAAAGATGTGACTAAACATAATAATTAATTATATATATAAAAGAAAGTGATGTGACTAATAATTATATATATATATAGAAGACTGATGTGATTAAACATAATTATATGTATATATTACAAAAGGTTTGTGATGTGACAGGTTATATTATTTAATTCATTTTGCCTATATTTATACCCACCTATTCAATTTCTTTTCTCCTTGCTTCCACTTCCTTCTTCTTCTTCCTTGTTAAAGTTTTTCATGGCTTCTTCTTTAAGCCTTGAGAGAAGAAAACGAAGGAAAGGAAAAAAGAAAGAAAAAAGGAATCCTTAGAAAACTTGTTCAAAATCCACTCAAAATCTTCTCCATTTTTATTCTACTTCCTTCACCCATAACTTCCACCTTTCTGCTCCAAATCATGATTTTCTTTTTGACAAACCATATATAAATCTAGTGTCTACAACTTTAACGTTGACCACTTTCTCAAGTTTTTAGTGTAGCTATATCAAAAGAACTTGTCTTTAAGTCATAATATCGGACCTATGTTTTAAAGGCCGAAAATACCACCTCTTCTTTTGACCATAATTTTCTAAAAAATAATACAAATCGGGTAATTCATTTTTTGAAATGATAGAGAAAAGAATTTTCTAAAACTTTTCTACTCATTACTTTTCAAAATTTCAAGAGTAAAATGGTGAAAATCCGAGAGCAAGATAACCTGTTCTCGGGTTACTTTTTGGAGTTATGAAGCTTTTCAAGTTCTAAAACATTTCAAGGTTCTGAAAACTTTACGGTGAGTAAATTCTAATCTTTCTGAGAAAGATTTTATCTATGTATATGTTTGTCATTATCGCTAAATGGATGATGTTTGTTGTATGGATTATGACTTAGTTTTGATAGGCATATATATGCTAATATGTGGTTAACATTAGATATAAAAATAAAGGTTTAAGTGCTATGTCTGGATATAAAGCTGTGAACTTGATACGTTATGCTAATGATATGCTTTTGTATATGAGATCTTGGATTTTGGTTGAATGTTTATGGAAAGACTAGTAGTTTGGAATGTTGAAAGGACTTGAGATCCATTTGGTAATCTAATCATTTACAAGTTTCGAGTTAGTAAATGTTTTTGTTAAAATTCTTCTGGTTGTTTCTATTCTCCTACCTCCTTCCTTTTCGAGCACGAAAATTTTTGAGTGGGTGAGAGTGTAACAACCCGGATATTTTAACGATTTTATTTAATTTAATTAACCATTTTTGAGTGAAAAAAATATAAACGATAAAATTTTGAAATATAAATTTGATATTTGGAATACGTCTAGTTAAATATAGCAACTGGTAAATTTTCGTCCGAAAATATGGAAGTTTATTTCGCGTGTAAATTTACTTCAATTTAATCAGTTAAAAAACGATTAAAATAAAACGTTTTCGAAACCTAAATATTTTTACATAGAAAAATTCTAAACCATCTTCTGAGCAAGCCGTCAGTTTGTCATTTTTCCAAATTCGGACATCTTTAGCTTCGTCGATCTTATTTTTCTGCGTATTTCTTGCATTTTCCGCTATTAGAAAATTTTGAATTTTTATAATTCGACCTTACCACCGATATCCATATGCCGTTTTGATCCTCTCACCACGCTAATCACTATGGTATATTTTACTCTGTATTTTGGAATCCAGAAACGGCAGAGTCTACGGACCGATTTCTATACCCGTACCGGTGCCATGACTGTTAGTTATTCTGACTTTTGCTTTCCATTGATTTCCAACGTATCGGTACTCACTTACTTACTGTCTCTTCGATTTTCACGAGCACTAACTTTAAAGAAGTAAATTGAATCATAATATTTCAAGTTCATATTTACAAGGCAAAGCAACGGTTCATCTTTCTCCTCTGTAAAAAAATATAAAATAAATAAATAAATAATATATTTTCTTTCCCACTATAACGTGCCAACTGCTCCTCCCAATCCCCTCTTTGCTACGCAAGCCTTCCCTCTACTTTGCTCGGCCTGCACCACAAAATATCTCGCTCCTCATCACGGCTCCACCCTCGCGCACGGCCTGCAACCACCAAAGCCACCACGTCAACAACAACCGAGACCGTAGCCCACGCTAGCCACCAGTCCTCCACCTTATTCCACCGTGTTCTGTCGTAGTTCGACCCCTCGGCCGATCCTCTCTCTTCATCAACCAAAGCCAGTCCTCCTTCACCTCATGCCGCCGACCATGCTCTCCGCTCCCTTTCCCCACCAATGACGGCCACGAAAAAAAAACAACCACCCACTTGACACACCTTGCAGCCGATGGCCACCTCCACCTCTCCCTTCTCTACCGCACCCTCTCATCTCTTCTCCCTCCGCCTTCTTCCTCTCTGACACCCTGCAACCGAACCAAATGCACCACCTGCGCATACTCTCGTCCAACACCATTCGCAGCCAGGCCTACCACCATGGAAGTCGCACATCCTTCCTCTACTCTTTGGTTCGTCTATATTTTATTTTATTGTTTTGTTTTATAAATTATAGTTTTGTTTCTTTTGTCAGTGTGATATTCCTTGTTATACACATATATTATATATACTATGAAACTGCAATGCTATATTGGGTTTGCAGTAATTGTCTTAAGATACAGTATACATATGTTTTAGTAACAGTTCAGTTTATATTTAAGCCATATATCTAAGTATATGATCTGTTATATATAAGCATTTAGCTGCATATATATAGTTTGTTTGTTTAAGTTGTTTTGTGATTTTATAAAAAATTATATATGTTAAGTTATATACGTATATTTGAATTTCGGTATATATTTATACTTGTTGCTGTACTTTCAATATGATAAGCAAAGATTGAAGGAAAAAGAATATTTTACATATATGTGAGTCATGTATATAGTTATATATGGTATATTAATTGGTTTTGCTCTTGCTGTGAAAAGAAGAGAAAGAGATACAGTTTATATATGCAAAGTTTTGATACAGCAGGTTTAGTTTTCATTTTTTTTGTATGTTTTGTAAATCAATGTTTTTATGTATTTATATACATCTAATCTGTAGAGTTCACATACATAAGTATCTATATGGTGTTACAAATAATAAGTTAGTTTATATTACCTAAAACTTGTTTGGGTTCTGTATAAATTTACATTTGTATGTATAAAAGATTTCACTATATATATAAATATAAGTTATATAAGATTTTGAATATTTTTCTGGAATTTCTGGTGGTATACGTATAACAATTGTTAAGTACATAGTAGTATCATCTATTTCTGGATATAGATGTTAGTATATACATATGTATTGCTTTTCAGTGTATGATATGTTAGTTTATGATATGATAAGTGCAACAATATATGAAATATAAGTACCTGGCATTTAAAAATATATATAAGTATATATATATTGATTTTAGTTAATGTATATGTATTTTTAAAGTTTAATATTTGGTTTAATGGAAATTTTAATATAATATACTGGTTTACATATGACTATTTTCAGACTTTCAAGTTTATAATGGACGTTATATATATATATATATATATATATATATATATATATTATAGTTCAATGTTATCTGTAATATATATAATAGTTATAATTAAGTAAGTTTATATTAATATTGTTAGGGACATTGGTTTAAATTTTAAATATGAAGATTTTGTTATATATTGGTGTAAATATATGTTATATTTAGTTACAGTATTGATAAGCTTTGTTTAAGATTTCTTTTGTGGTTGGCATATACGTATGATCTGGTTTCAGTGTATTTGGGAATGCCGATTTATATTTTTATTTATTTTGGTATTAAGTTACATTTTTTTTGATAATAAATATGTACATCTTAATTTAGCATACGTTTGAGTTTAAAAATATGATTCTTTATATATAGTTGGATATAGTTATATATATAAGTTCACCAATATCAATTATCATCATCCTGTTCTGATTGGATTTCGTCAATTCTTTGTTATCAGCCTCGATCGTCGAATTCTTGCCAAATTAACTTACTTTGGAATGTGTGCTTGGATCCGTAACTCATCTCATTCGCATTCATCTCTAACCTCGAAAGGTGAGCAATCACTCACGATTAATATTCTTTTATTTATTAAATTTGATTTCAATTGAAACGGTAATTGAAATATGCGACTGTTAGTTATTTACACTGTTTTTATGTATCAGTTCACCTGCGACATCTGACACCATTATCTATTAATTATACGATGATAATCCGGTTTGGTTGATGATTAAGATTGATTGATTGTTGTTTATATTGGATGTGAATTGAAATGTATAAAGTGATAAATATTATGCGATTTAATTTGACGTAGGATAGTTAAAAATGTGAAACGACATATGTGTAAATTTGATTTAATGAGATTTGTATAATATGACCCCTTTAATGTTTAATTAGTTGACACGTAGGAATTAGATGAAATACACCTCGAACCATGTAAGTGTTTGTTGTTTAAATTGATGTTGTATGAAATCGAATAATAAATGACAATGAAAAACCGTATAAATATTAATAGAATAATCTTTAATCTACACGAAATGATAGTGTAGATTCTAGAAATAAATATATTAATTTGCACAAACAACAATATGAATTAACACGATTATTTCGGGATTATTTGAATTAATTATTGGATTATTATTGATTGTTGTTATTGTTGTTTATTTACCTTGACACCATCCCAGTTATCACACTGCAAGTTCCCTTTGCTATGCTTTGAATTTTGAATTGGAAATGGAATCGGATTGAAATGATAAATACCCAAATAAAACTTTACTTAGGATAGAAAATTTAATAAACCGATTGGTCAATGAATTAATTTAAAACAAAATGTAGAATTTATTTGAATAAACAATAAGGTTTGAAATGAAGTTGGAATTTGAATTTAATGAAAGGGAAATGTTAATATTTTAAAAATCCGAAACAAAATATTAACATAGTAGTTATTGAAAGAACGTTGTTTTTAAAATAAATTATTTGATAATAAAATTTGGAATTATTCATTTAATTAAGTTGAAATAATTTGATAATCAAGTTTGAATTTATAATTAAGTTGAAATGATTTGATAATTAAGTTTGAATTTATAATTAAGTTTTGAAATTATTAATAATTAAGTTGAAATTATTTAATAATGGAGTTTTGAAAATATTTAATAATTAAATAAGATTGAATTATTTGATAATTAAATAAAATTTGAATTCTTTGATAAGAGAAATTGAACTTTTGAATAAGTGAATTTGAACTTCGTTAATAAATAAAACTGGGTTTCTTTATTAATTAAGTTGTGAAAAATTAAGTAAATTAATAAGTGAAATTGAACTTCTTGAATATATAAATTTAGTTCTTTATTAATCGAATTTTGGAAATTTGTAACTAATTTAATGAATAAGTGAAATTGAATTTCTTTAACAAGAAATAAAATGTGATTTATTGAAATTAACGTAAGACTTGTAATTTTAAAGAATTTGATTTGACGAATTTAATTTAATTCAAATTTGTAGGTTTTGAGATAATGGAATTGAACTTAAGAAATTGATTTAATGAATTGGAATTTAAATAGAAATTGTTCCGAATGATAAATTAACTTAACGAATATTGAATGAATCGATAAATGAATTTAAATTGATTTGAATGTTAAATTACATTAATTTAAATGATTTCGGAATGTAAACTTATATACGAACTTGAATCAATGTTTGAACTGTTTAAATAAAAATTGAAATTGAATTATAAGGTTTTGAAATAGAGATGGAAGTTTTGAAATGTAAATTTTGGGAAATCGATTTAAGAAGACAAATGAAATGTTGATTTACGAATTATAATTGAAATTGTATTTGATTTGATTTTGAAATTTATTAAATCGACCAATCGGTGTAATAATTACGAAAGTTATTAAAGAAACCGGAATCGGTTATGGACGTACTCTCTGTCTAAACCGAAACCACTTTAATAACTATACGCGGAGTGTGATCCAGAATGAAGTGGTTGGAATAATGTACGTGATGACTAAAGAAAGAGAACGATAATTGATAGCCTTGACACTTGTGTCAAATTGGAAATGACTAAAACAGGAGCCGTGCCGGGCCAAATGGGGTTAGCCACCTCGAGCGAACACACTTCTTCGTAAACTACTCATTGCTTGTTATTGATTGGTGCACCCTCGGAATTTCAGGAGTGTTGTTTCGCGGTGTTGCGATCGTTGCGGCGATGCGTTCTCACCAGCCCGGGTCAGGCAAACGGTAGTTTCACTACCTTGGGTATAGCATCACGTGCCTTGTCATACTTGTGTCCCTATATATGCGACCCCTATGAATTTGTTTTGTGTTATACCTATGGAGTACTCCCTGATATCCCACTAGTTTACGGTGGAGTTTACAGTGCTGTATAGACTATAACGCTTATATAAAAATGTGTTAAGGGGATAATGGTAACGCCTTAACACTATTTTGATATTTTATATTACTGATAGACATTATCTATTTAGCGTATGTTAATACATAGTAGATAGTTTAACGGATCCTTAGAGGATGGTGATTCCAACATCCTTTGAGTTATTTGTATTGCAATTGTTACTTCACTTGAGTTGGATTTATTGATATAAGAATGTTAATCCTGACTTGAGTGTTTTGTGTTTTGCTTTACGCTCGGGTCGGACCGAGTGTACCAGTAGTCGAGACTCACCTTTGAAGTTGGAGCTTCGCCTGGAGATCCAGCTATCTATTCAGCTTTCAGATATTCAGTTGATTCCAGTGATGTATTCAGATTCTTGTATTTGACTATTGTATTCAAACTTCTGTTGTAACTTATTTAACTCTGTTATATATATATATATATATATATATATAGTAGCTTCATTAACTACTATCTTTTGCTTCCGCTGCATATTATTACTCTGTGTCTGTGATTTTTGTGACTATTTATTTACTGTATATTTGAGTTTTGCCAAATTTAAATTAACAATTCGGTATTTTGAATTATTCAAGTTCGACATGTGCGAATGCGAATAGTCCAAAATAGCGGGTCGTTACAGTGGTATCAGAGCATTTGGTAGCTCTAGGCAAAACTTAGCATATATGGAAAATGTATTTACAGAATCACTCTCATTCGAGTTTCAATCTCTTCCTTTTGATTCAATCCCTTTGAATTTTGGAACGTTCCCTCGGTTCCGAAATTCATTCTTGTCCCTCACTATTCGTATCCTTCTGAATTCCGGAGTTTCCCACAACTCCACTTCGAATGACCCTTATAATGAATCGGTGGTCTTGCCAATCTTCGAATGATTTGCAAAGGGTGAAACTCCTTTATAATAGGCATTGAATTATCGAAGATTTCTGTATTCTCGGTTTACGATGCTATTTATCTCCTGCTATACCTGAATTCTATCTCTTAAGATCGAATGTTGATTTACCTCGGAATTCAACATCGATCATATTCTTGAAATCACGGTCGACCCGGTAAAGGTTGCCCATGAATTAATATAAGCTTATTCATCTTCCGATTCTGTTAATTGAATCATCTTATCTTTTCTTTCGAACTTGAATTTGAATCAGAATTCTCTTTAATTTGAGTCCATCAAATTTGAAACCCTATCCTTATTTTGAAATTCATTCCCGTATCGTCGAGCAAAGAAGTGTATTTGTAAATTAATATTAAAATGTTATATATATTTTGTTGTTTGAGTTGTTGATGTTGATTTGGATTTTCGATCGATTCGTCTGATCAACGCTATCGATAGGATTTCCAAAACACTTTAATAGAGCAAACTGACACAATATCGTTTTCAAAATTGGTAAATGAAATTTGTTGAATGATTATATTACATATAAGTATAAATTTTTCTGAAATTAAATGTTAATGAACCTGTTGTCCGAAATGATAATATCTTCATTTATTGTATTATAAACCATTGACTATTGCATAAAATAAATAAATGAATTTATAAAACTTGGATATAATTTGATTTTGAATTTAAAATGAATGTAAAACAAGAATTTGGGAATTTAATTTCTGATAGATTTCAAACCGTGTATTTAAAAGGTATATTATTTAAAGTATTTTCGAATAGAAATCATTTGAAAGAAATTTTAGACGTTTAAATCAGTGCTCTTCTGTTTGTCGCTGGAAAATAATTTCGGCGATGACGGCCGCATCATCGACATTCATTTTCGAGTTTCGATAGGGAAAGACTATCATGTAGCTTTGCTACGGTTTGTTGTGAAAAATAAACTGAATTGAATTTCTAAACTTGACTTGACTTATAATATATATTAAAATTTTAAATTTGTTTTGATATATTATGTATGAATGTATATATATTTATTTTATCACTAAATTATTGAAGTTAATCGGAAATTTAATTCATAAAATTGGGTAAAAGACGATTCAATTATAAATGAAACCAAAATTTTGATTTAATATTTAAAACTTGAGAGAATTGAATTAGAAATTTACTTGAATAATACTTTATTGCATTATATATAACTTACCTAAATTTCAAAAGTTAACTATGTAATTGAATATTACACAGTATAAGGTGTTGTTAAAGGAATTGATAAAAAAATTGAGAGGTTTTAAATAGTGTAACTATACTTAATTTATGTGACAAGATATTAAGTGGAGTAATTTAATAATAATTTGGAAAAAGAAGAATTAAAATTGTTAATTAAAATATGATTATAATAAGTGACCATTCAAATTTATGATTTTAGGAAATTTTTAATAGAGGATAATAGGGTAATAAAACAATGAATAAATGAGATAAATAAAATGAAATTTTGTTTTGAAAGAAATATTTTGTATCAAATATTAATAAATTGAAATAATATCAACTTAATGAATTACCTTGAATTTAAAGTCAAATTGTTGAATATAAATTAATTTAAATTGAAATTTATATGGTTTAAATTAACTGTTTTATTTTGAAATTCAAATCTATTTTCTTCTGGTTGTTTCTATTCTCCTACCTCCTTCCTTTTCGAGCACGAAAATTTTTGAGTGGGGGAGAGTGTAACAACCCGGATATTTTAATGATTTTATTTAATTTAATTAACCGTTTTTGTGTGAAAAAAAATATAAACGATAAAATTTTGAAATATAAATTTGATATTTGGAATATGTCTAGTTAAATATAGCAACCGGTAAATTTTCGTCCGAAAATATGGAAGTTTATTTCGCGTGTAAATTTACTTTAATTTAATCAGTTAAAAAACGATGAAAATAAAACGTTTTCGAAACCTAAATATTTTTAATAGAAAAATTCTAAACCATCTTCTGAGCAAGCCCTCAGATTGTCGGTTTTCCAAATTCGGACATCTTTAGCTTCGTCGATCTTATTTTTCTGTTTATTTCGTGCATTTTCCGCTATTAGAAAATTTCGAATTTTTATAATTCGACCTTACCACCGATATCCATATGCCGTTTTGATCGTCTCACCACGCTGATCACTATGGTATATTTTACTCTGTATTTTGGAATCCGGAAACGGCAGAGTCTACGGACCGATTTTTATACCCGTACCGGTGCCATGACTGTTAGTTATTCTGACTTTTGCTTTCCATTGATTTCCAACGTATCGGCACTCACTTACTTACTGTCTCTTCGATTTTCACGAGCACTAACTTTAAAGAAGTAAATTGAATCATAATATTTCAAGTTCATATTTACAAGGCAAGGCTACGGTTCATCTTTCTCCTCTGTAAAAAAATATAAAATAAATAAATAATATATTTTCTTTCCCACTATAACGTGCCAACTACTCCTCCCCATCCCCTCTTTGCTACGCAAACCTTCCCTCTACTTTGCTCGGCCTGCACCACAAAATATCTCGCTCCTCATCACGGCTCCACCCTCGCGCATGGCCTGCAACCAACAAAGCCACCACGTCAACAGCAACCGAGACCGCAGCCCACGCTAGCCACCAGTCCTCCACCTTATTCTACCGTGTTCTGTCGTAGTTCGACCCCTTGGCCGATCCTCTCTCTTCATCAACCAAAGCCAGTCCTCCTTCACCTCATGCCGCCGACCATGCTCTCCGCTCCCTTTCCCCACCAATAACGGCCACGAAAAAAAAAAACAACCACCCACCTGACACACCTTGCGACCGATGGCCACCTCCACCTCTCCCCTCTCTACCGCACCCTCTCATCTCTTCTCCCCGGCCTTCTTCCTCTCTGACACCCTGCAACCGAACCAAATGCACCACCTGTGCATACTCTCGTCCAATACCATTCGCAGCCAGGCCTACCACCATGGAAGTCGCACATCCTTCCTCTACTCTTTGGTTCATCTATATTTTATTTTATTGTTTTGTTTTATAAATTATAGTTTTGTTTCTTTTGTCAGTATGATATTCCTTGTTATACACATATATTATATATACTATGAAACTGCAATGCTATATTGGGTTGCAGTAATTGTCTTAAGATACAGTATACATATGTTTTAGTAACAGTTCAGTTTATATTTAAGCCATATATATAAGTATATGATCTGTTATATATAAGCATTTAGCTGCATATATATAGTTTGTTTTTTTAAGTTGTTTTGTGATTTTATAAAAAATTATTTATGTTAAGTTATATACGTATATTTGAATTTTGGTATACATTTATACTTGTTGCTGTACTTTCAATATGATACGCAAATATTGAAGGAAAAAGAATATTTTACATATATGTGAGTCATGTATATAGTTATATATGGTATATTAATTGGTTTTTCTCTTGCTGTGAAAAGAAGAGAAAAAGATACAGTTTATATATGTAAAGTTTTAATGCAGCAGACTTAGTTTTCATTTTTTTGTATGTTTTGTAAATCAACGTTTTTATGTATTTATATACATCTAATCTGTAGAATTCACATACATAAGTATCTATTTGGTGTTACAAAGAATAAGTTAGTTTATATTACCTAAAACTTGTTTGGGTTCTGTATAAATTTACATTTGTATGTATAAAAGATTTCATTGTTTATATAAATATAAGTTATATAAGATTTTGAATATTTTTTTGGAATTTCTGGTGGTGTACGTATAACAGTTGTTAAGTATATAGTAGTATCATCTATTTCTGGATATAGATGTTGGTATATACATATGTACTGCTTTTCAGTGTATGATATGTTAGTTTATGATATGATAAGTGCAACAATATATGAAATATAAGTACCTGGCATTTAAAAATATATATAAGTGTGTATATATATATATATATATATATTGATTTTAGTTAATGTATAAGTATTTTTAAAGTTTAATATTTGGTTTAATGGAAATTTTAATACAATATACTGGTTTACATATGACTATTTTCAGACTTTCAAGTTTACAATGGGTGTTATATATATATTATAGTTCAATGTTATCTGTCATATATATAATAGTTATAATTAAGTAAGTTTATATTAGTATTGTTAGGGACATTGGTTTTAAATTTTAAATATTAAGATTTTTTTTTATATTGGTGTAAATATATGTTATATTTAGTTACAGTATTGATAAGCTTTGTTTAAGATTTCTTTTGTGGTTGGTATATACGTATGATCTGGTTTCGGTGTATTTGGGAATGTCGAGTTATATATATATATATATATATGTATGTATATATATATATATATTGGTATTAAGTACATTATTTTTGATAATAAATATGTACATCTTAATTTAGCATACGTTTGAGTTTAAAAATATGATTCTTTATATATAGTTGGATATAGTTATATATATAAGTTCACCAATATCAATTATCATCATCCTGTTCTGATTGGATTTCGTCAATTCTTTGTTATCAGCCTCGATCGTCGAATTCGTGCCAACTTAACTTGCTTTGGAATGTGTGCTTGGATCCGTAACTCATCTCATTCGCATTCATCTCTAACCTCGAAAGGTGAGAAATCACTCACGATTAATATACTTTTATTATTAAATTTGATTTCAATTGAAACGGCAATTGAAATATGCTACTGTTAGTTATTTACACTGTTTTTATATATCAGTTCACCTGCGACATCTGACACCATTATCTATTAATTATACGATGATAATCCAGTTTGGTTGATGATTGATTGATTGATTGTTGTTTATATTGGATGTAAATTGAAATGTATAAAGTGATAAATATTATGCGATTTAATTTGACGTAGGATAGTTAAAAATGTGAAACGACATATGTGTAATTTGATTTAATGACATTTGTATAATATGACCCCTTTAATGTTTAATTAGTTGACACGTAGGAATTTGATGAAATACACCTCGAACCATGTAAGTGTTTTTTGTTTAAATTGATGTTGTATGAAATCGAATAATAAATGACAGTGAAAAACCGTATAAATATTAATAGAATAATCTTTAATCTACACGAAATGATAGTGCAGATTCCAGAAATAATTATATTAATTTGCACAAACAACAATGTGAATTAACACGATTATTTCGGGATTATTTGAATTAATTATTGGATTATTATTGATTGTTGTTATTGTTGTTTATTTACCTTGACACCATCCCAGTTATCACACTGCAAGCTCCCTTTGGTATGCTTTGAATTTTGAATTGGAAATGGAATCGGGTTGAAATGATAAATACCCAAATAAAACTTTACTTAGGATAGAAAATTTAATAAACCGATTGGTCAATGAATTAATTTAAAATAAAATGTAGAATTTATTTGAATAAACAATAAGGTTTGAAATGAAGTTGGAATTTGAATTTAATGAAAGGGAAATGTTAATATTTTAAAAATCTGAAACAAAATATTAACATAGTAGTTATTGAAAGAACGTTAATTTTAAAATAAATTATTTGATAATAAAATTTGGAATTATTCATTTAATTAAATTGAAATAATTTGATAATTAAGTTTGAATTTATAATTAAGTTGAAATGATTTGATAATTAAGTTTGAATTTATAATTAATTTTTGAAATTATTAATAATTAAGTTGAAATTATTTAATAATGGAGTTTTGAAAATATTTAATAATTAAATAAGATTGAATTATTTGATAATTAAATAAAATTTGAATTCTTTGATAAGAGAAATTGAACTTTTGAATAAGTGAATTTGAATATCGTTAATAAATAAAACTGGGTTTCTTTATTAATTAAGTTATGAAAAATTAAGTAAATTAATAAGTGAAATTGAACTTCTTGAATATATAAATTTAGTTCTTTATTAATCGAATTTTGGAAATTTGTAACTAATTTAATGAATAAGTGAAATTGAATTTCTTTAACAAGAAATAAAATGTGATTTATTGAAATTAACGTAAGACTTGTAATTTTAAAGAATTTGATTTGACGAATTTAATTTAATTCAAATTTGTAGGTTTTGAGATAATGGAATTGAACTTAAGAAATTGATTTAATGAATTGGAATTTAAATAGAAATTGTTCTGAATGATAAATTAACTTAACGAATATTGAATGAAATCGATAAATGAATTTAAATTGATTTGAATGTTAAATTAAATTAATTCAAATGATTTCGGAATGAAAACTTATATACGAACTTGAATCAATGTTTGAACTATTTAAATATAAATTGAAATTGAATTATAAGGTTTTGAAATAGAGATGGAAGTTTTGAAATGTAAATTTTGGGAAATCGATTTAAGAAGACAAATGAAATGTTGATTTACAAATTCTAATTGAAATTGTATTTGATTAAATCGACCAATCGGTGTAATAATTACGAAAGTTATTAAAGAAACCGGAATCGGTTATGGACATACTCTCGGTCTAAACCGAAACCACTTTAATAACTATACGCGAAGTGTGATCCAGAATGAAGTGGTTGGAATAATGTACGTGATGACTGAGGAAAGAGAATGATAATTGATAGCCTTGACACTTGTGTCAAATTGGAAATGACTAAAACAGGAGCCGTGCCGTGCAAAATGGGGTTAGCCACCTCGAGCGAACACACTTCTTCATAAACTACTCATTACTTGTTATTGATTGGTGCACCCTCGGAATTTCAGAAGTGTTGTTTCGCGGTGTTGCGATCATTGCGGCGATGCTTCTCACCAGCCCGAATCAGGCAAACGGTAGTTTCACTACCTTGGGTATAGCCTCATGTGCCTTGTCATACTTGTATCCCTATATACGCAACCACTACGAATTTGTTTTGTGTTATACCTATGGAGTACTCCCTGATATCCCACTAGTTTACGGTGGAGTTTACAGTGCTGTATAGACTATAACGCTTATATAAAAATGTGTTAAGGGGGATAATGGTAAAGCCTTAACACTATTTTGATATTTTATATTACTGATAGACATTATCTTTTTAGTGTATATTACTACATAGTAGATAGTTTAACGGATCCTTAGAGGATGGTGATTCCAACATCCTTTGAGTTATTTGTATTGCAACTGTTACTTCACTTGAGTTGGATTTATTGATAGTTAATCCTGACTCGAGTGTTTTGTGTTTTGCTTTACGCTCGGGTCAAACCGAGTGTACCAGTAGTTGAGACTCACCTTTGAAGTTGGAGCTTCGCCTGGAGATCCAGCTATCTATTCAGCTTTCAGATATTCAGTTGATTCCAGTGATGTATTCAGATTCTTATATTTGAATATTGTATTCAAACTTCTGTTGTAACTTATTTAACTCTGTTATATATATATATATATATATAGTAGCTTCATGAACTACTATCTTTTGTCTCCACTGCATATTATTACTCTGTGTCTGTGATTCTGTGACTATTTATTTACTGTATATCTGAGTTTTGCCAAATTTAAATTAACAATTCGGTATTTTGAATTATTCAAGTTCGACATGTGCGGATGCGAATGGTCCAAAATAGCGGGTCGTTACATTTTAGATGGTAACTTAGAGAAAAATATTCTAAGTAATTGCGTGCATTGTGATAATCGCTATCGATGCAGTTCGGAAAAGTTTGATTTCTAACTTTAAAGTATTCTTTTAAAAATGATTTGAAAACTTATTTTCAAACGTAATTAGCAACATATAAGTTAATTATAACTTGATTTAGTATGTTTATTAATTAATTAAATATAAATAAAGGATAATTAGTTATTAATTAATTAGTAATTAGGTTAAGTAATTAGTGACTAATTAGTGATAATTAAGTAAGTTATTAAGAAGTTTCAATTAAAGATTAATTAAGTTAAAAAGGGTAATTATATTTATTTCATCAACTTTAATTATTTTAATTATTCTTTAAGTAAAGTTGAAGTATTTAATTAATTATTAACTAATTATAAATTAATTATTTACTTAATTATTACTTATTTAGGGATTAATTTTAAGTAAATGTTTATTTATTTAAAGTTTACTTATTAACTTACTTTTAATTAATTAAGATATAATTATGATTTGGTTTTGATTATTTAAGATTTAATTAACCTTTAATTTACATCAAATTATGATTCAATTATTAAAAGTTATTTTAATGTCAGTTATGTTTTAAGTTGGGTTGTTTTCTAAGTGGTTAAATTTTAACCAAAGGATCTCTTGTCCGTGATATTAAATAGACAAATAACCGTGAATAAGTTAGAATGTGATTGTTTATATTGTATGGACATTCATTAGCAGAATAAGACACCATTTTACTATAGGGTAATAGTTTGGATTGTATGGACATGTATTTAACACAATAAATTCTTGTTCTTCTATTAATTGATTAAATTGCTTTAGACATCTATTTAGCGGGACAAATCACCATCTTGCTAATATGTGGTTTAGACGTGTATATGCTAGTTGAGTTGTATTGATATGTTATTCCTTAATTTGATAATTGGTTAGATTTACATATACGTTAGCCTATGTAATTATTGATAAGTGCATCTAAATTAAATTGAAATTAAATGGTAACTTAAATCAGTACCATTAGGACTGCTAAGGCTGATTTGGAATTTATAAAGTATGGTATTGAATTTACTTAAATTCTTTAATCAATTTGAGACTAATGGTATATAATTCTTATAAAGGTTACTATAAATGATAACTTGTGTATAGAAAGGGGTTTCACTATCGAAAAGGGTTATTAGGGCGTTTTACAAATGATGTTTTGTAGATGATATTTATAAAGGAGTATGATATTTATAAAGGAGTATAAAAAGGTTTATACAAAGAGTTTTAAAAATAGGAAAAAGATATATAAATCATTTCAAAGATTTGGAAAGAGGTTTATAAATCAACTTAAGGGTTTAAAAGTGGGTAATACCTTTATTGAAAGTGGTAAATTAACTGAAATATGAGATGAGCTTTTAAAAAGCAAAATTTTCATAAAGAATAAGCGGATGCTTTATTCAGAAGAAATGTTTGGTTATTAATATGGGATTTGGAAAGAAGAAAACTTTGAAAAGTTTGTAAATATACTTATACTGATAAAATAAGTATGTAATTTTGTTTCAAGGCATGAAAAGTAAAATGTTTTGGTAATATACTTATAACGTCGAGATAAGTATGTAAATGTTCCCTAATTATAAAAGAAAATGTAAGGAGTTTGGAAAAAGTATTTTGAAAGATCTTGTGATCAGGATTTATAAAGTGGTTTTATAAATTAAAGAGAATTAATAAAGGTTTAGTGGATCCCATATGGAAATTAAACCATGATTGGATTTTTTTATTTGATAGTTAAATAACTAACTATCGAATTGGGACAAAAACTTAACTCTGGAAATATCTAGGAGAAACATGAGAATTATATGGTACAGTTACATCGAATGTGCTATACTATATGTATAAACTTGTTTCGTTCTTCTAGGATGAATGATAAGGAAATCCATCTGCGAATGGTTATAAGGTGAACTCCACTCTTGTCAACTGTCTATATATTTCCTAAAGAAACGGGGTTTTAAAGTATGCCATGGATCGTGTGTTGGCGCCAAAATTAGCCACTAACACCAAATCCAAGTGAAAGCACCAAATCGCAGTTACAACTCACAGATAGAATATATGTACAGAGTATAAATGTGAAGCACCGTAAAAATTTAAAGAGAAACCAGTAAATACACAGAATTTATAGTGGTTTGGCTGACCCCGGCATACGTCCACTCCAAAAATTTCCTTTTTATTAATGTTAAAATAAATTACAGTTACAAAATGGTAGAGTAACCTTAGCCTTAGGAAACAAAAAGCAATAGAGCAGAAAGAAGAAGAAGAAGAAGATCCTTTTCACTATGCCCCTACCATTCTATTTATAGACAAATCCTAAGCTGTTGGGCTTTCTGAATGGTATAGGCCCATTGAGGCCTTCCACCAAGTCACATACCTCTACCATGCCGAGCCACATACCCCTATAATGTCGAGCCACACCGGTCTCACCACAATGCCGAGCCACATACCTCTTCAATTCTGAGCCACACTGGTCTCACCACAATGCCGAGCATGGTACAAATCAGGCGAGGTCCAGTGTCGAGCGACCCTCGATGCCGAGTGACCCACGATGCCAAGCGACGTCTAATGCCGAGCGACCCTCGATGCCGAGCGAGGTACAATGCCGAACGACCCTCGATGCCGAGCGAGGTACAATGCCGAACGACCCTCGATGCCGAGCGAGGTAAAATGTCGAACGACCCTCGATGCCGAGGGAGGTAAAACGCCGAACGACCCTCGATGCCGAGCGAGGTAAAATGCCGAACGACCCTCGATGCCGAGCGAGGTAAATGCCGAACGACCCTCGATGCCGAGCGAGGTAAATGCCGAACGACCCTCGATGGCAACCAAATCGGGAGTTCAATCCAAACTCCAAAACCATACCAAAGAAAAGTAAATGTCCAAAGTACCAAAGAGGAAACCAGAATTTGCAGAAACACGGAAAGAAAACAGGATTTCATAGACCCAAGCAGTACTGTTTTTCATCATCTCAGAGCACGCCTAGGGACCGTCCTCGATCCCGTACATATGTAAGTGACCTAGCCATATTACTTTGGATACTATTACATATTAAGAACCGTAAAAACATTCAGTTTGTAACAAGCTGGCATTGACCAGATCCAGTACCCCCCGTCGTTCGAGGTAGGCAGTGGCTGCTCCCGCTCCCCTGCCACAGCTCGATTCCTTATGTACTGTTGCAGGTGACCATTCCTTGCATGCTCCTTAGTGATATCATTCAAATGCCTGCAGTCGTTTGTGTTGTGCGCATTTAGCTCATGGAATAGGCAATGCTTTCCCGATGCCCGCTCGTTTTCAAAAGGCTCTCTCTTGGCCAGCCTTTGATATTGAAGGTGCCCTCGACTATCCAAGTAAATCCTTTCTAGAGTCTCAGTTAAATCTGTATAAGAAGAAAACTTTGACTCCCTTCAAGGCCTCTTTGAAGTGCCACCGTTGCCATTTGTTTTCCTTTTTCCTTTATCGTCTTTACTTGGATCCTCCCTGGGTGAACCTCCACCCCTCACTGCATAAGCTTCAGCCTCTCTCCCTACTCTCTCAGCCTGCGCAAACTCCTGCCTCAGGAACCTTTATGCCTCATGGTAGAACTCCCCGAGATCCCTCGGTGGGTCCTATTCCAATGATATCTTAAAATCCGAATCATCCGCGAATCCTGAGACTACTTCCATCAAAACCATTGACGGATCAGGTCGATCCACTAAGGCTACCACTACGTTGAATCTGGTTAAAAGGTTCCTGAGTGACTCTCCCTTCCATTGTTTCATCGATGTCAAGGTCATTATGTTCTTGGGTCTGACTATATGGACCCGAAACTGTCTCATAAACCTTTCAGTAAACTCTATCCATGTGCCGATAGAACCACTCTCCAGCTGTCTGAACCACATAGCCGCGATATCCGTCAAATACAATGGAAAGCATCGATCCATGACCTCATCCGATACCCCCAGCACCTCCATATGCCTCATGTACCTTGTTAGGTGTACGGTGGGATCCGTTCTCCCATCATACATATCCACGTTTGGTAGCTTAAAGTTCGGTGGATTCCTAGCTTGCCTGATAGTAGGAGTAAAGGGACTCCTATTCGCATCCTCCAAGTCTTTGTTTACCAATCCACCTCTCACAGCTCGTCTGACCATCTCCGCTAATCTATCGATGTTCTCAAGCTATAATCCTTGTCCGTTGCCTCCGGTCAGCCCTCTGAGTTCATAAGGGAATTCTAGCACATACTCCTCATCTCGTACTCCTCCACTTCTATTGGTGTCTGGTTGCACAGCGTCATCTGGTATCCCTCCATGGATTGGTCCAGCATTTCCTGCTGGTATGCCTTCGAGTCTTGATTCATCCGGATTGATAGCCGTCTACTGATTGGGGGCTGCCCCTTGCTGAGCTATTCCCTCTGCTTGTTGGTTGAGCGCTTCTGATCCGAATCCACAGATCTGAGCTCCTACATTTCCTACTTGTGCAAATTGCCTAAGAAGAGCCTGCATCATCTCCTCTTGTCGTTTCATCATCGCTTCCATCTCTTCTCTGGTGATGTAGATGGATGCTCGACCTGCTCCATCTCCAGAGGAAGCCTCTTGACTTCCCTCCTAATTGCTTCTTTCTGTCACTTGCTTCCTTGTTGGTGGCCTAGCCATTGCTTTCTAAATTTCGAGCTCCCAAGCTTTTCAATCCAAAATCCAAGCTCCAAAATCCCCGAGTATTAGCATTTTCAGTGAAAGCACCAAAATGTCAGCACCAAAATTGGTCACTAACACCCAAATCCAAGAGAAAGCACCAAAACACAGTCACAGCTCACAGACAGAATATATATAGAGAGTATAAACATGAAGCACCGTAAAAATTTAAAGAGAAAGCATTAAAGACATAGAATGTATAGTGGTTTGGCTGACTCCGGCCTATGTCCACTCCAAAATTTTCCTTTTTATTGATGTTAAAATCAATTACAGTTACAAAATGGTAGAGTAACCTTAGCCTTAGGAAATAGAAGCAATAGAGCAGAAAGAAGAAGAAGAAGATCCTTTTCACTATACCCATGCTCTTCTATTTATAGGCAAATCTTGAGCCGTCGGGATTTCTGAATGGTATAGGCCCATCAAGGCCCTCCACCGAGCCACATACCTCTACCATGCAGAGCCATATACCCCTATAATGCTGAGACACACCGGTCTCACAACAATGTCGGGATACATACCTCTTTAATGCCGAGCCACACTGGTCTCACCACAATGCCGAGTGAGGTACAATGTCGGGAGAGGTCCAGTGTCGGGTGGCCCTCGATGCTGAGTAACCCACGATTCCGAGCGACGTCCATAGCCGAGCGAGGTACAATGCCGAGCGACCCTCGATGCCGAGCGAGGAACAATGTCGAACGACCCCTCGATGCCGAGCGAGGTACAATGCCGAACGACCCTCAATCCTGAGTGAGGTAAAATGCTGAACGACGCCCGATGCCAAGCGAGGTACAATGCCGAACGACCCTTAATGCCGAGCGAGGTACAATGCCAAACGACCCTCGATGCCGAGCGAGGTAAAATTCCAAACGACCCTCGATGCCGAGCGAGGTAAAATGCCGAACGACGTTTGCCAACCCTTTAGGCCGACCGACCTCCAGTGCCAAACCATATTTCCAATGCCGAGCAACCTAGAGCATCCAGACCGAGCCGTGTATCCTCTCCACTTCTCGACCGGACGACATATCCAAGTGAACTTCATTCTTTTAAATCGAATTCATCATATTTCAGCCTCGACAAATGTTGAATCCGCCTGTTTATGGCCTTCACAAAAGGCGGGTTAACATCATGTAATATGGATATATGATAATACAGAGTGTAGTCGTGATAGCTATACAGAAAATAGTGCGAAATATAAAAACAGTATAACAAAAATGACACCAGAAATTTTCTTGTTGGTTCGGAGCTTTGTCCTACGTCCAGTCCCAGGCTCCTTTTGGAATTTCACTAAAACAACAACCCTCATTTAACCCGAGGGAATGTGTCTATACAACCCCTGAACAGCCGAACAGGGACCTGAGCAGCGGAACATGATTTCGCCTCAATAGCCGAAGAGGACTTCACACGCCTGAGCAGTTGAACAGGACTTCAACCAAATATAAAATAGATTGTCTTGACCATTGTGTGTTCTAATAACACGGATTTGTCACTTGTAGTACACCCTTTCTATAATTTTTTCCTCAAGTATGATGTGTGTAGTTCTGTGTGTATGAAGATTAGGAAGTTTCAAATTGCTTTAAGAAATATAGAATTGTGATTATAAGCAATAAATGTATGAATTCAAGAGAGTAGTTAATTCAGAAAATGTGATTCAAGTATAAGTAAATAAGTGAAGTAATTTGATTTTGAAATTCATGCATATGTATAGTGGTTAAGGAGTTTCAACTACTGGTTAAGAGTTCTCGACGAATAGCAATGGTTGCAACTCTTCGCGAGGAAGAAGGCTATTCGAAAAGGAAGTGTCTTTTAAAAAAATAGCAGTTGGAACTGGGTCAGTCAATCGATCTATAAACTTCAGTCGACTGAAATTGAAAATACGTGTATACATATATGAATAAGTTCAGTAGGTTGTTTATAGATATTCAGTCGACTGAATGACTTTGTTCAGTCGATTGAATTATGTTAATATTCAAAAATACCGTAGCTCATTTGGATAGAGCACTTGCCTTCTAAACTAGTGACCTGGGTTCGATCCCCGCTCTAAGCATTTTTTGAAAACTTGATTTTGTTTAAAATATGAATGCAAGTTTATTTGAATGTGAATGATGATTCTTGAGGAAAGTTTTTAACAAAGCACTAAACTAGACTCTATATACATATTTGATGACTCTTGTTAAAAAATATATAACTATATAAACCATACTTTGAGTTGTTTAGTCTGTATGTTGCCGTAGTCGTAGATTTATGAATTGTTCTTTCATGTCAGCAATCAAAACCTATGATCCAACATTTTCCCCCTTTTTGATGATGACAACTCCATTTGCTACGGACTAATCTTCAATAAGCTTTGTTGACTTATTTCTCCCTCAGAATATATTCTTTTAATTGTACTATAGATTTCTCCTCCCGAATCTATGCTCTATATTCCTATAAATAATTAATCTTTTCCCCCTTTTAATTTGTGCTTGCATCGTTTATTCCTGCAAATAGCATTAGAGCAATATCTTTCTCCCCCTTTGTCATCGACAAAAAGAAGAGTTTATATGATGACATAAATTATATTCCACATAAGTGTCTAACATAGAACAATATAAAACAAAATAACTACTACTTATAATGTATGGTATCAAAAAAATTTAACACTTAAAGCATGCGATACCCAAGGTTCTTAATTTTCTAATTTTTAGGAATCCATACCCATTTGGGTGTGGTTGAACCTTTATAAATATAATTTTCATTAATAACTACCGTATCAAAATAATCATCAATGTATTTTTCTCTATTTTTTCGATTAACAGAAACCTAAATACTTCGATAATTTTTATTCATATTTCCCGTCAATGATTTTGTACTTCTAAGAAATTATAAATATTATTGGTCATAGCAGTATTTGAATTTCTATAAAAATTGAATTTAGACTTTACTCGTAATCTAGTACTAGTACTAACATATTTACTATACATTAAAGCATATCTAGTGTTATTTCTATGATCAGTTTTATTATATCCTAAACCACTTTTATCATATAAAGGCCTAGAACTAGATAAAATCATGTTTAAATCGTTTTGACCTTTATTAAATTTTGTGACTTCAGTGTTAAGTTTATCAAATTTAACTTTAAATTCACAATTATTATTTTCAAATGAAGCATTATTGTATTTCAAAATATCAATTTGCTTGTTTAATTCAGAATTCTCTTTTTTTAACTTACAGTTCTCATTTTCGAGAAGAAAAATTCGAGATTCTGAATTGTCTAAAGATGATTGTAATAAATCATTTTGTCTTTTCAAATCCATAATTTCTTTTGAAAATTTTCTTTTTCTTTTTTAAACATAGTATTTTCTTCGTCTAGAAAATCTTTAAGAGCCTCAAAATTATTTTTCAAAACACCCGGTTGATTTTCTAAATCTAATTTCTCATTTTTTAATATCTCATTTTCAAGTTCAACAGATTTTATCATTTCTAAAATAATAAAATTAAGCTTTGAAATCTTATTGCTTATACTAACTAATTCATTATTATCTTTTACTGAATTTTGTAAATCAGAAAGTACCTTTTTGTAGTCCTCACTGGTGGCTTTGACAGGGATTTTGCCTGTTGTATTTCGACTGGATCGTTTTCTGGTCATTATTCTATGATTTCGTGACGATTGATAGAATTCCAGGCTCTGATACCAAATGAAAGTATGTTACGGATTGTGTATATGGATATATGATAACAAAGAGTGCAATAGATAGCTATACAGTAAATAGTGTGGCATATAAAAGAAGTATAATAAAATGACACCAGAGATTATTTATGCTAGTTCGGAGCTTCGTCCTATATCCAGTCCCAAACTTCTTCTGGAATTTCACTAAAACAAAAACCCTCACTTAACCTGAAGGAATAGGTCTATACAACCCCTGTGCAGCCGAACAGGGACCTGAGCAGCGGAACAGGATTTCGCCTCAGCAGTTGAAGAGGACTTCACACGCCTAAGCAGCAGAACATGACTTCAACAAATACAAAATAGATTGTCTTGACCTTTGTGTGTTCTAATAACACGGATTTGTCACTTTTAGTACACCCTTCCTATAATCCTTTCCTCAAGTATGATGTGTGTAGTTGTGTGTATATGAAGATTAGGAAGTTTCAAATTGCTTTCAGAAATATAGAATTGTGATTGTAAGCAATAAATGTATGAATTCAAGAGAATAGTTCATTTAGAAAATATGATTCAAGTATAAGCAAGTAAGTGAAGTAATTTGATCTTAAAATTCATGCATATATGTAGTAGTTAAGGAGTTGCAACTGCTGGCGAAGAGTTCTCAATGAACAGCAATGGCAACAACTCTTCGCGAGGAAGAAGGCTGTTCAAAAAGGAAGTATCTTTTAAAAAAATAGCAGTTGGAAACAAGTCGGTCGACTGGTCTATGAACTTCAGTCTACTGAATTTAAAAATATAAACATGTATACATATGTGCACAAGTTCAGTAGGCTGTTAATAGATATTCAGTCGACTGAATGACTTTGTTCAGTCGACTGAATGACTTTGTTCAGTCGACTGAGTTCTGTTGATTTTCAAAAATCACCATAGCTCATTTGTTTAGATCACTTGCCTTCTAAACTAGTGACTCGGATTCGATCCCCGCTCCAAGCATTTTTTGAAAACTTGATTTTGATTGAAATATGCATGCAAGTTTATTTGAATGTGAATGATGATTCTTGAGGAAAGATTTTAACAAAGCATCAAACTAGACTTTATATACATATTTGATGACTCTTGTTAAAAGATATATAACTATATGAACCATACTTTGAGTCGTTGAGTCTGTATGTTGTCGTAGTCGTAGATTCGTGAATACAACAAGGTTGAGTTTATCGAAAATATCAAAAGTTGTTTTAAAGAGACCGGGATCGGATATGCTATTTGAAAACCACTTCGATCCAACTCAAGCGTTTCGAAATGAAGACATATTAAAGCTTGGGATCGAAGACGGAGCCATTGAAGTGCATGGGCTTCTTGCTACTAATCTTGAGGGTGGTTCTAAACTAGATGTAGTAGAAGCAGTGCCTTCGGTTTGTCCTTATCCTCGATAACTTATATGGATGAATGTGCCTGGAGGGCAGTGTTAGCATTCCAAGATGGATTGCTATTTAGAAAGTTGAAGTGTAGCCTCAAGCCTTACAACCGAGAGGAATGGAAAATGCAAAACATGCATCAGAGTTATGTGGCTAGCTACCATAAGGAGTGGTCACCCCCATTCCAGATGTCCCTTTCATAGTTGGTTTGTGCACAAACACCGCGGTAGTATAAGGCCTCAGTGTCAAAGAGTTGAGGTGATCTAATCTACCATGTTAAAGAGGCAGCCGGCTCTGTATTAGCATTGGTGCATTTCTAGAGGTGTATCATTGGAAGGTAGTCCCTTACCTTGCCATTTTTGGAATCCAATCTTCAATATGTACCTTACGTTTTTTATTGTATAGCCTAGTTTGTTGGAATATGAGAAGCAAGCATTTCAGCTATTTTATCTATTTACTTTAATCCTAGACACTATGATAATATCATTGGATTTTGATATAAAATGTTTTTATTATCTTAAGGTAAAAACCCATCCATTGTTATGTGCCGTGTGGTCTTACAAGATATCCTTTGTGAAGAGTTTTCAAATATAGAAATCTATTTGGTTGTTACTTTCGGGGCATGTTTTTCCTAGGTTAGCTGGATATTTTGGAGTTGAAGAGAAGTTGGATGGTCAAGACGTATGTATATTTTTCTTCCGCTGTACTATAGAGTCTATATGTTTGTCAATGTAAGGACAGGTTTCCATAACTATCCAAATTTAGGATAAGTCTAGTTTATTCTGATGTTGTATATATGAATAAAGATGTTTGCTTTTGGTAAAGATCATTGTTGTATTATATATTATTCATTGCGTTGTGAGATTCTATGTTGTTTAGTTTTCTTCTATCTTCTACTTTCTTTTTTCACCCTAACACATCAGTATTTCTAGCACTTGAATGTTCGGTATATAATACATTGGATGTATTAGTGTTGATTTTTGAGGGTCAAAAGTCTGGTTCGCTGTAAAACCCTTATGCACCAGAGCCTACACCCTAACACATTCCCATACCCTCCACAAACCCGCACCCAACCCCACACACCTGAGCCATCCATACCACACCCAGTCCCACACTCCCACGCGCACATCTGTACCCTCCACCAAAGTCATACACCCTCTACAAACCCAAGCACCCAAGGCTGAACCCCTTAGTCTAAGCTCTCCACCTCTTCACGCAAGCTACATCTCCATTTGTACGTGTCATTGTGTATTAATAGCACAAAGAAAGGATATTTTAGTTCGTAGTGAAAAGATTTGCAAAAAGCTCTTTATATATTGAAATGTTATTTTGATTATTGTTATGATACCTATGCTTATATCCAATGATAACATGTTGATTTGACACTATTTGTTGAAAATATGGATGTTAGAGTAGATTTGGTTATATAGATAAATATAGGATGAATGGATGATTTGTTAATGTTGATTTTATCAACATTTTAAATAAAGTTGTTATAACTACCTTATTTGTCATGATTTATAATAGTTGATTTGAGACCACATTTGTTTAGAATAATATGCGATATACTTGGCTTAGTTAAGCCTCTTTTCGAATTGACTATGGAAAAGGATTTGTTTTTGGAAAAGTTAGAAATTGATTTGAAAACAAAAGGATAAAGCTAAAAGTTGGAAGTATTTTGAAAAATGAAAGAAATTGTTTTGGATTTTAAAGTTAATAACTTTAAAATATGCTTAAGTTGTAAATTTGGAAAAGTAAATAATTTAATGATTTTGAAAAGGTTTATAGTGAATATTATAATAATATAATATTTGAATATGTGATAAAGAGCTAAAAATGTGACTTAATGATGGAGTATTATTTTAAACGCGTTAAAATAGTTTCAATATGGTGTTATAACAATTCGGAAGTGTTTCTGATAAGTTTCGAAACAATTCACAAAAATAATCAAAATCGAGCCTGTCGCGTAGTGGTAGTTTGTAATTTCTGATTCGTAACTTCAAATCAGTGTGTAGGTGGTAGATTAAGTCTAAAATTTTCAAAATAACAATTTTATATAACCATAGTTTTCAAATGAAAAATAAACTAAGTTTTCATCTTGTAGATTTTAAAATATGTATAAATCAAGTTTTCAAGAAATCGCGCTTTTGCAGTTAAGTAACCAATGTATAAAATTCTTTAAAATGAATATTTTTAAATGTTTAGAAATATGAAATAAATATGATAAATATGATAAAATGTTTTAAAAGATATTTGAGTTATATATATGGATTTCCAAATGATAGAAATGTTGTTTTAATCGAATAAGCTTTTAAAACACTATCCGTAGCACTTTTCTACAGCAGTTTCAGTAAACTTTAGAAGTATAAACTTAAACTTAACTATTATTTCCTGAATCTATTATAAATATCTTTAAATACATATCTAGTATTTTAAATATGATTTGGAAGTTTTCACAAAAGTTTAAATGAACGGTCAAGGGGAATTGTTTATAACACTTAAACAATATAATTGAAATCATTTCCTTGAATGTAATAACAAAATGAGTATGCAGAAACGACTAGTACATTTATCTTGCCCATTAGATTTGAGAAGATAAAACAAGGTATGTAACTAAGGTTAGGAATGAAGCATGTAGTGCCCTAAACTTACCTAGCCTTTGTTTTCTCTATGTAGACGAGGGGTGGAACAGATATAAGGGAAAGCCCGGATGCTCTAAAAAGATCCCATTAAAGTTTTTTTTTTTTTTACAAAAGTAAGGAATTTTCAAAAGGACTAATCTAACAAAACTTTTATAGTATAGAGAATGTTCTGGTCAAACTCTATATTAAGGTCCAAGGAGAAAACTTGTATTATCCGCGTGAACAAAAAAAGTAATTTCACCATATTCTGCCTTTAGTATTTGTTAAATATGGAAATTAGCATTTACTGTGATTGACATAATTTTTGCGAATCCATTTAACTCAAATACTAAATAATTTGAATTTACCAAGTTAGATAACATGGTTTCAATTATTAAAAATAATACGATTTGGAAAATAAGAAATCTTTGTAAAAGTTTAAAATAAACATTGTGGAAATAAGATGTCTTAAATAATGCCCTTTTTGTAATAAATATTAATTGATTTGGTTTTGCAGTAAACGATGTCTTACATAGCATTGCTTTTGACCTAGTTAAGATATGTCTCAAAAAGATGAAATTTTAATAAGTTAAGGATTGAATTTTCCCAGTAAATACCTTGAAGATTTCCAAAGTTAAAAAGGGTTTAGGTTAACTAGTAAATAAGTTAAAATGAAAGAGGTGTAACAAATCATGTACTTACATATTCACATTTTTATTATCAATAATTGGATTTCAAAGAGACTTGGATCAGATCTAGGTGATTCCTTTTGAAAACCACTTCTAACCAATTTACATTTCAAAGTGAAACATATTGAAGATAAGAACATTGAAGACAAGGATATTCATGATGTAGGGCTAATCGCCACTAGTCCCTCGAGGTGAAATTTATCGTAATATCGCGGAACTTCAAGGAATTTAAAATGTGATAATCTCTTAATTAAATTGTTTAAATTTGATAAAATTTTTATTTCAAATATAAATAGCCAAACAATTAATAATGTAATTATGAATATAGATTGATTTTTAAATAAGAATAATTATTTAGTTTGTATAAATAAATTCTAAATTGACTTTTTGTTTTCAAAATTAATAAGTGTGTTTAAATATATATATCCGTGTATTTAAATTTATTTTAAATAGGATAATTATTTACAATTAATAATGAGTTTGTTTAAAATTGATATCTATATTTATTTGAATTGACTTTAAATTTGGATTTTGAACAGACTTTGAATTTGAATTTAAAAATGGAATTTAAAGGAATATATATCTTAAAATAATAATATAGTTTGGATTTAAATCATATAAATGAGTTTTTATGTAAAAAATAATATTGTTTTATATTATTCTCTTTAAAGAAATTTATTGATAGGAATTTGGAAAAGTATTTATTTAATAGGAATAAATACAAAGGCTTTTTGAAATAGCACTTAAAAATAAGTTAAAAATATTATATATGATTTTTATTTAAATTATAATTGGTTTTTATTTTATTTTCTTTTAATGATTGTATTTATATAAAATTTAGAAAGCATTTATAAATTTATAAATGTATTTGTTAATTAGGAATTTAATAAGAAAAGCTTTTTAAATCATTTAAAAATAAAAATAAAAAATATAAAAATAAATTAGGACAAGTTTTAAAGTTATAATCTCTTAAGCAACATGTGTTAACATAATAATGAAAGTTAGAGACAAGTGTCAAATTTATTTTATTTTCTTTAAATTCTAATAAAATCTAAATTGGCTTATATATACCTACATTCTTTTCTCCTAACATTTTCTTTGTTCATTTCACATTTTCAAATTCAAACCAAAACAAGAATTTTCATGCAATCTTCACTCTTCAAAACCTGAAATGCAAGAACCATCAAACCTGAATTCCTTTCTCTGTTCAAATCAATATCATGTAAACCTCCTCAAGTTCAAATGCAAATCTGAAACTTTCAAAACCAGATATTATCAAAGCCTGAAATTCACTTCTCAAACTAAATTGCAAACCTGAATTCATTCTTCAACAAATGCAAACTAGACTAAAACTTGTTATCATCTCCTCTGAAACAACTTTCAGATCTGTAATCTCCTCAAAACAAAATCACATCTGAGATTATTTAAGCATTTTAAAGAGCCTGAAACCATTCTGTTATCAAATCCTGGAACACTTTCAAAACTGCAAGCCTGCAACATGTTTTCAAAAGTTCAAGTAAGTCAACCTGTAACAAATTTTCAAAGCAAGGAACATCTTCAAATTTGCAACCTGAAGCATTTCAGTTTTTAATGCAAGCACTCCAGTGTTTTAAAGAATGAAAGCAAATTCAGTTTAAAAGCTTCCATTTTTTTTTCAAAGCTCTGCACCTCTTTATAAGGTGAGTAAACATAATAATTCAGATGCTAAAGTAGATTTAAATTTGCTTTCATATGATTTCTAAGATGAATTATATGTGCATGTGATTATCTGGGTATGAACACGGTATGTATGATAGTTTTTGAACTGTGCATGTCAATATCTCCTTGTTTACAGGTTTTAATGTTTGCAAATGTATAAAAATTCATATCTTTTTATTTATTCATTATTAACACTTGGATTAAAAATAAAATAACTAAGATTTAGCATAATCTAGGTACTGAAAATATAAACAGGTATGTAAGAACTAAAGGTATGCTTGTATTTGGGAAAAACGGTAGGAATCTTTCAAACTTGTAAAGCTCAAGTGTTGTAAATTACCGATTCAAGTTTAATTCTTGAATCACCTGTGGAAAATAAGATTTTTAAAACAAAAATCAGAATGGTTGGAATTTGAATTTTTGGTAATATCTGATGGTCATAAATTCTATAGTGATCGAGATCTTGTGTGGAGGTTGAAGTATGATGGGGAAGTATGGGAAAAATGGTGAAAACGCTGAATGATCGCCGTAGCGACGGCGGTAAGGTGATTTGGGTTTTAAAACCTATTTTTGGATGTGGTCAGATGGGTGATCATTTCTTCACCTCTGGACGATCGAGTGGGTCGTGGTTGAAGGATTTGGTTGCGTAGGTGTTCGGCAAGGTATGGACGAGGTAGCTCAACCTCCGGTGGTCAGAGGCGTTTGGGCGATGTGTTTTTCTGGCAGTAGTTTGAAGTTCCTGTTTGAACTGGATAACTATTTTTGGAATCATGGATTGTGGAAGCGTGATGATGTTTGTGATGGGTTGCTGGAGTGATCTTGGGTTTGTAGGAGTTTCTGGTGATGATCGGAAGTTGAACGTTGAGTGGTGCAGGTGCACGCTGGCTTGTGGTGGTGTCAGTGTGTCTTGGTTTTGGATGATTTGTTGTCTCGAAGATAGGTTCGGGGCAATAAGGTTTTGGCTCGGGTTTGGCATGAGGACTTATGCGAGTATGTTAGAAACTGTTAAGGTTTTAACAGTTTTTTTTTAAATTTAACCAAACAGTTTTAAAATTTTAAATCAAACTGTATTAAAAAGAAGAAAAAGGAAGAGGTACTTGGTTTAGTTCAGGTACATATGGGTTAAACCAAAGCAAATGTTTAACCAGTTTTTTTAAATTTAAAATAGAGTAGGTTTTGAAATTTTAATAATTAAGCTAAATCAATTTCTTGAAATTCATATATTTGAAACGAATTATTTATATAACTAAATTTGTATGATTTGTTTTAAATGTTTTAAGTTAAATCCTTAAAGTTATTTTCAAACTTAATTTGACATATAAAAGGAAATTAATAAGGAAATGATTTATCTTAAAAACTTAATATAAGTTTGATAATAAATGGAATAATTAAGAGTGATTTATTGAATTAGTTAATGATTAATGATTTATAAATTAACAATTAAAGTTTTCAAAGTAATTTATTAACTTGAAACTAAGGATTGTTAATTAATAAGTAGAGGTAAGTAACTAATGATTACTTTACATTTTAAACTTAATTAATGATTTAATTTAGTAAAGTTAGTTGTTAAGATAAAATGTTTTCAAAGATAATTAAAGATAATGTTTTATCTTAAGGACAATTAAGTTTTTAAAGAGTTGTAATTAATTAAGTTAATTAAGAAATCTTAAGTTTAATTAAGTAATTATTAAAAGAGGTTAATTAGGTAATTAATTAAGGATAATTATTAATTTAATTAACTAATATTCTGATGGATTAATTAATGATTAGAGATCAATTAATATATAATTAAAAATTGATTAATTAAGTAATTAAGGGTTAATTAAACTAGTAATTAAGAAATACTTAATAAAGTTTTATTAAGTAATAATTGGGTTTTCTTGATTAATAATTAAGAGGCTATTAATCTATAATTCAAGTTAATTAAGAATCAATTAACTATTATTAATGGTTAATTAATTGTAATTAAGGATTGATTAATTATAATTATGGATTAATTAATTTGTAATTAAGGTTGTTAATTAATAATTAAGTTTTATTAATTAATGATTAAGAGATAATTAATTAGTTAATTAAGGTTAATTAATTAATTATAAAAGTAATTAGGGATTGATTACTCTGTAATAAAGGATTGATTAATAATTAAGATTTATTAACTAATAGTTGAAGGATAATTCATTCGTAATTAAGAATTAATTTGGTTAAAGAGTAATTAAGGGATGAATTACTCGGTTATGATTTATGAGGTGAATGTGATTAAGTTAAGTTAATTAATTTGTTAATTAATTAAAGACAGTCCCATGGTAATTGATTAAGTACGCTTATTTAATGAGATTTGATAAGAGTAATTACTTAAAGTAAGTAATTGATGAATAAATTACTGGAGGTAATTGAGATAAGGGAAATTACTAAATGGGAAGTAATTTTAAATAGATAATTACTTGGTAAAGTAATTAAGGATTTATTACTTGCTGTAATAAATCAAAGGATTTTTAAATGTAATTAAAAGTAATTAAGAAGTAATTAAGAATAATTAATTACGGTTTATAATTGTTAAAGTTGATTAATGAAAGCAATTAATTTAAGCATGATTAATTAATGTAATTAATTAGGGAATAATGTAATTAATTATAGTTAATTAATTAATGGAAGTAATTAATTAAGGTTTATTAATTAATGTGATTAATGAGAATAATTGAGGATCGATTAATTAATATTAATTAATCTATAATAAGTTATTATAAGGTAATTAATTGTAATTAATTAAGGATTAATGTAATTAATTATGATTAATAAAGTAATTAAGGTTAATTACTTAATGGTTTGAAGATAATTAATTTATGTAACTAATTAAGGATTAATTACTTAATGTTATTAAAGATAATTAATCAAGGGTAATTAATTAAGATGATGATTAATTAATTGGTTAATTAATGGATAAGTAAGTAAGATTTATTGTGATGAAGATAATTAATTTAATTTATTTTAAATTAATTAAGAGATAAAGTAATTAATTTAATTCATATGAAATTAATTATAAATGGTGTGATTTATAGATCCTTGCTTATATTTGGATGGATGATATTGAATGTCTTGATTATTTGGTATCTCTGATGAGATGTGTGTGATATATGATATGAGATGCTCTGGTTGAAGTATGATGATAATATGAATTATCTATTGTGATGATAATGTAGATTATCTATTGTGACATTGTGAATTATCTATCTGTGTGTGTATAGATAGTAGAATTGAATTGTTTAACCTTAAACAACTTGGACCTAAAAAATACGTTTTGGATTTCGATTAGACCGGGATCGGGTTTTTAGATTTGGATATCCGAAAACCACATCGATCCAAATTAACGATAGGTCGTGAATCTTAAGTGAAGATGAAGATTCAGAGTGCAAGTGTTATTGTCGTTAACTCTGAGGGTGATTCCAAAATGAGTGTAACGAGATAATGCCTTCGGTTTCGTTCGAACCCGGAATGAACCTGTATGGATTGAATTCTTTCAAAACATCGTCAAGTGGACGATGAGCATTCTAAGTGATGTGTTCTATTAAGGTAATCGTAGCCTCAAGCCTCATCAACCGGGAATGGCTAAAACAGGGGAGGTGCAACAAGGCTAAGTGGGTCATGCCCATGTAGGATGAGATGAACCCCTATCTAGAGTCACTTTTTATTCGGCTGTGTGGGAGGTTGCTAGCTACAATCGTGGGGTTATCTTATTTGGAACTGTTCAGGAAGGAATGGTTCCGGCTTTGTGTTGCAGGGGATTAGGAGTGATCCTCGGTGCGGTGATCTAGGCCCGGTACTGTGACGGGCGGTACCCCTGCCATTGTATGGAATCCAAACTCCAATAAGCGCCCTCAGATTTGATTGTATTACCCACTTTTGTGGCTAGTAGCTGCAATTTAATAAATGTAACAATTTCGGCTATTTCATATTTATTTGAAAACCCTAGACCCTACTATAATATCACTGGATTTCCTATCAAATGTTTTGGTTAGCGTAAGGTAAAAACTTTTCCATGTTTATGTGTGGAAAGTCTTACGTGATACCTTTTCTTTCAAAAGATTTTTAAAAGTTAAGCAACTTTAACTGTTTACTCACACCAGACCCATGTCTGACCCAGAGTATATTCTGTTTTTCTTAAACTCTTGGGTACTCAAATTTTTACGAGTAGCCAAGGGATTCAGGTTGATTTGACGAATTCTGGAGGAGCAATGGAGCAGGAGGCTTCAGCGTATAGATATATAGTATTCCGCTGTGTGTTCTCTTAGCCGGTTGTCTGTGTTATTTATGGAGTTGTATAACTAGGCAGGTGTTTTATAACTGTCTAGTATGTGTTGTTTTTGCCGTGTAACTCTGATGTATATGATACTGTGTAATATTTATGTGATTAATATAATTTATTCATTCCGCTATTTAGATTCTGATGTTGTTTTTTCTTTCTTCTCTATCTTTTCTCTTTTCTATTCCTTTCTTTCTTAAAAATGATGCGTCTTTCTGTGAAGAGAAAGGCGGATCGTTTCAGTTGGTATCAGAGCATAGGTTGAGCGAATACCTAGGCTCTGTAGTGGTGTTTTTCTTGAGAGAGCGTACTTGTAATTTATATATATAACTATATATATATATCTATTTCTACCTATCCGTTGGGTTACTTGTTTGGGTTTTCCAACATAAGTTATAAAGGTTGATAGGGTAGTGGTGTGTAGCACAGCTACCATGGTTGGAGTTTGAATGTTTGAGGTTGGAAGTATATCTATCGAGATGGTAGACCTAATACCGTCTCGAGTAAGCTTTGCAGTTTGGTGTAAAGATTTCATTGATCTCTGAAGGAAACCTCTTAAGGTTTGGAGCCCATCTTTGAAGTGCTAGTTTGATCATGCTCATGTGAGCGGATTTTTGAGAGTTTGGATCTGTCGGTTAGGCAGAAGCAAGTGATGATATCTTGGCAACCTCAGGAAGTAGTAGCTTCGTGATGAGACGCAGTAACTATGGATGTCTCCAAAGATGTTTTCTTTCGACGCAAGTTTAAGGAAGTGTGTCTGCTTCAGTATTGTAGCTGAGTTCAGCAGGATGTTTATGTCTGGTTGGAGGTTCGAGTTTCTCAAGGAGCTTTGGATAGGAGTCTTTGGCATCTGTGTCAATGTTGCAGCTCGGAAGTGTTTTGTGTTCCAGTAGGCATCTTGTGGCTTAGCAGTTTCCTAGAGGTGGAAATCAGAAGCAGCAGAGAGACTCGTTTCTTCGATGGACTAGTTGGTCAAGGATAAGTTGTTCTGATTAGTGAAGAGAGAACAGTATCTTTGGAATTTAGGTTGGGTTGATCGCAAAAGTGACTTATGATGGTTTGGGTGATTATCTTAGATAATCTTTTGCTTGGGTTTGAGGCATCTCTAGAGGATGTATGTGATGTCCCGGAAATTTGGGCAATATTTATTTAATAATTTCATTTATAATTTATTTTAAAATGTGAAATACTGATTTAATAATCCAATTCAAATATAATTTTCTTTTTAAAATTTATAATTATTTTGTTAATAAATGATATTATTTTGAAAATTTATAATAATGATTTAATTTGAAAAGCTTATTGTTTTAAAATGTTAAAAATATTTTTATGATAAAATTTCCTTTCTAAGCTGATTTAAAAATATTTATTTATAATGTATATATGTGTATACATTGTAAATAGGAGTTTTGATTTTAAATTTTAATTTTAAATTTAATAAAGGATCTTTTCAAATTTATAATATATATAGGTGTATAATTTATGGATTGATTTATATTAAATTGAAAATAGTATTGAACTTTGTATAAGTCAAGTTATAAATCTATCTTGTATTTTTTGGAAGAAATTATAGTAAATATTTTGTTATAAATATATATAGTTAAGAATTGTATTTTTATAATAAAGTTTATTTTGTTTTATTTTAAAATTGTTTTGAAATAAATTTAGTTTATTTATATTAGAGTATAGTATTTGATTTGAAACTTTTGAATGAATTCAACATTTGTTCTTTTCTTTTTAAAAGTTTCTCTTTTGAAAATTTGTTTTAAATAATTCTTAAAATATTCAAACAAATATTTGTATATGTTTGGATAATTCATTTGTAAAGACTAAATATATATAAACATATAAAAACATCTTAAGTTAAATTAGAAATAGTTTTATCTTTAATTAAGACAATTGTAAACATTAGAATTTATTTATATTTAAAATCTTACATGTGTTAAGTTTCATGTTTTAAATTTGACACTTGTAGATAAATCTTTACATTAAATTAACAAGTGGCAATACAAATCAATTTTGGAATAAAACTTAAAACATATCTTTTGTTTCAACATTTTTATCTTCTACTAAATAAAAATTCAGATCTGAGAAAACTAAAATCCATTTCACTCTAAATTCTTCAACCCAAACCAAATCTATACTCTGCAAATCATATTCAATTAGATCTGCAATCAAAGCTTTAAAAACCTGCAAACACATGTCCTCAACTTAAGAAAACCCAAATCTGTAGATCATGTAACCTGCAAGCAAAATGTATACTACCTGTAGATTCAAATCTGCAATCTGTAAGATCATTTCAAGCAAAGATAATGGAAGCATGCAGACCAAATCATCAAATGCAGTTCCAAAAGCCTGCAAGCATCATGATATCACCAAAATTCCCACTAGCATGCAAGCAGATTCAAGCATGCAACAAAATCCAGGGTGTAGGGAAATGAATGGCAGATGTAATGCTTTCTGCTTTCCAAATTTAAGTGAGTAAATCTTCTATCTTAAAAACAGTTTCTTCTTTTAAAATCCAAGCTATCAAGAACTCGCAGAAATTTAAAGTTTAAATTCAAATGCCTTTTAAATGAGAAAATTAAAACAGTGATAATTAAGAACTGCTCTGTTCTTTTTGTTAATGAGTGACCCCAAATTTATATGTTGTTTAAAATTTTATTTGTGCATGAGATGAATACATGCTTGACTGTTGAGTGTGATTAGGCCTGCATACATAAATCTTGAGTATGCAGATAAGTGTGTTGAGAATTTCTACAGACATGTTTCTGCTACTACTTGTGTTTAAACACAAATTCATTTCTTTATGACTGGATCTTATTTAGAATTTATTGTGTATACATATGGTGTTTGTTCTGCATAGATTAGGTTGTAAATTTAATTTAGAAATATTAAAACCTGTTACTTGTGAAAACAGTCACAACAGACATTGGTTTCCAAAGAAAAAAAATTTAGCAAACATCTTTAAATTATTCAAATAAGTTTTAAAACTTTAATGCATGTTTAAACATGGATATTAAAACATGATTATTTAAAAACAAGCATCAGTTTTAAAGCTTTTGTGGGTTAGTAAATTAGACTGTGCAGAAGGTCTGTGCAGAAGTTGGTATATTTGGGAATATCAAAACATAAAATGAATTTTTTTGAATCTGTATTCCTGCCTGGAATTTAAAGTTATGGAGAGAGTGGGGGAAATTAAGGGCAGGTGGTCAGAGAGTAGTGGGGATGGCAAGAATAGTTTCTTTCAAGTTTGAATTCCCAGTTTTTATGTAGCAGAGATTTTGTAAGTCTCTGAACTTTGTGGTGGTTTAAGTGGACTAAGGTTTTGGGGTTAGGCAGAGGGTATATAGGTGGAGAAATGGCCAGAGATTTGAGGTCATAGAATGGCAGAAATAGGTTGTGGTGGGAGTTGACAGGTCTGGGTTTGTGATTGATGAAGTTTTTCCAGGCTGTTTGATTTCTTGATTCTAAATGTTTGAGCTGCAGAGGGTTGTGATGATGACCATTGTCAAGTTGGGGATTGGATTGCTTCTTGGAGAAGTGGGTGGAGGTAACTGGAAAGTCGCCGGGGTGGTGGTGCATTTGCACAGTGGAGTTGAGTCTCTGGTGAACATTGGCTGGTGCAGGGTTGGAGTGACTCGAAGTCACTCCCGTGCAATCTATGTTGTGACTCGAAGTAAGTAGATATTTAACCCGAAGTAAATGGATGGTGTCTCGGGTTAGTTGTGCAGGTGATAAATCTGTGCAGTGTTGTTTTTATTTTTATTTTTTTTTAAAATCTGGAAAAAAACTAAACTTGTTTAAAAGCAATGATTTAATTTAAGTAAAGGTTTGAATTAATTTCAAGTAAGTTTATGAATTCAAAAGTTTAAAATGATGAATTTAAAATTTAAAAGTAAGGTTTAAATTCAATTTTGGAATCATGTATAAAATTGTAGTTTTCAGGATTCTTTGATTCCAGATTTTAATTTAAACAGTTTTGTTTTTTTTAAATTTTTTAAAAAAGGGTATTCAATGTTTAAAACAAGATTCAAAAATTTAGGCGTGGATTTGAATTGGAGTTTAGTTTAAATTCAAAGTTTTAAAATGAAACATTTAAATTTTAAGCCAGATTTAAAATTGGGTTAGAAATCAAATTCAAATATGATTTCAGTTTTTACTTTAAAACCTGTTTAAATTCAAATCAAGTTTGAAAAGTTTTAAATATTTGACAGAAATGTTATTAAGAAGAATTCAAATATGGATTTGATTTCAAACAAAGGTTTAAATTTAAAAGATTTCTTCCTTTAAGTATTAAATAAAATTATGATATGTTAACTTTAAATTGAAAGTTAAATAATCTTTTTATTTTCAAATGCTGATTTCTTGGTAAAATTAAGAAATGTTGAATTTTTAAACTTTTCTTATATGATAATAATAGTTCTTTACTTTTAGGTTGATTGAATTATTTAAATTTGGAAATGTTCATATAGTTATACATTTTTAAATCTTAAATTTAAAATGAAGATTGAATTAGATTTTAGAAATGTATTATTTTAATACATTTTGAATATTAAGTTATAAATAAGTAAATGAATTATTTTGGAAATAATTAAGAATTTACTTATTTATTTGATTTTAAATAATAACTTGAATTAATTTATAATTAAAGATGATTAATGAATAATTAATTTAAGGAAATTTTCTTAAGTAAGAAATTAATGAAATGTTGTTAATTATCTAAGGATAATTAATTAATAATTAATTAATGTAATTAATTTTGACGGATTAATTAGGTTAATTAATTGAAAATTATCAATTGTAATTGGTTAAGTATAATTACTTTATAAAAGTAATTAAGGGATTAATTATTTATTGTAATTAATTCTAATAATGTGTTTTGTTAAATTAATTAATTTAGTTTAATTAATTTAAGAAATAATTTAATAATTAAATGATAATAATTACTTAATGTAATTTATGGAGCAGGATTTCTTAGAGAAGTTATAATTGATAATTACTGGAATGTAATTATGGGAGGATGTTTTATTTTAATAAAGTAATTTGGATAATTACTTTTGTAATTAATCAAGGATTAATTAATAAAGATAATTAATTAGTGGAAAATTAATTTATTAAGGAAGTAATTAAGGGTAGTTAATTACTGGATTTAAATATTAATCAAGGTGATTAATAATTGTAATTAATTTTAATTGAGTAATTAATTTAAATATTAATTAGAGATCATTAATTATTATAATTAATGATGAAATTAAGAATTGTTTAATTAAGAATTAATTAATTAATTAAGTGATTAATTAATTATAATTAATTAAGGGTGAATGTAATTAATTATAGTTAATTAATAAATTAAGTAATTAAATGTTAATTACTTATGATAAGGTTAATTAATTTTATGGAATTAATTTAAGACTAATTACTTATTGTAATTAGTGAATGATTAATCATAAATGTTTAATCAAATTGAATACTTAATGAATGATTAGTTAACTAGGTTGATTAATCAATAGATTTATAAGCAAAATTTATAGATGGATAATTAATTTAATTTATTTTTAAATTAATTAAGGATAGAAGTAATTAATTTAATTCATTTTAAATTAATTATAAATGATGAGTAATATATCATTGCTTATGGATGATATTGATATACTTTTGGATGGTTGTAATCTCAGAAATGAGATGAGTAATATCTATAGGATATGGATGCTTAGTTATACTATGATGATTAATTGGTTGTGATGGTGGTTGTGTGATAATTGACTGTTGTGATAATTATCTGTTGTGATAATATTATGGGTTATCTGTTATGATGTGAATATGTAGTTTATCTATCTGTGTGTAATAGATAAAGATAAAATGAGTTAATTGTTTAAAACCCTTAAGTATTACTTGGACATCAAAATGGCGTTTGGTTTCGGTGAGACCGGGATCGGGTTTCCATATTTGGATATCCGAAAACCATATCGATTCCAATTAAACGTTAGGTCGTTAATCCAAGTGGAGCAAGTGAAGACTCGAGGTGTAAGGGCTATACGTCAGTATAACTCTGTGGGTGATTCCGTAATGAGTTTGACGGAATAGTACTTATAGATTCGAGATGGTGATTTAGAGTGCAAGGGTTATTGTCGTTAACTCTGAGGGTGATTCCAAAATGAGTGTAACGAGATAATGCCTTCGGTTTCGTTCGAACCCGGAACGAACTTGTATGGATTGAATGCTTTCAGAACATCGTCAGGTGGACGATGAGCATTCTAAGATAGATGTGTTCTTTAAAGGTAATCGCAGCCTCAAGCCTCATCAACCGGGAATGGCTAAAACAGGGGAGGTGCAGCAAGGCTTCGTGGGTCGCACCCACTGGAGAGCGAGATTTACCCCTGTCTAGAGGTCCCTTTATATTTCGGCTGTGTGGACGGTTGAGAGCTCCAACCGTCGGGGTTATCTTGTTCGGAACTATTCAGTAAGGAATGGGTCCGGCCTTGTGTTGCAGGGGATGAAGGGAGTAATCCTCGGTACGGTGATCTAGGCCACGTACTGTGACGGGCGGTACCCCAGTAGCCCTGCCATTGTTGGAAACCCATTTTCCCTACGAGACTCTACGGTTTTGTTTGTATTACCCACTTTTGTGGCTAGTAGCTGGAATTTAATGAATGTAACAATTTCGGCTATTTCTTATTTATTTGAAAACCCTAGACACTATTATAATATCACTGGATTTCCTATCAAATGTTTTGGTTAGCGTAAGGTAAAAACTTTTCCATGTTTATGTGTGGGAAGTCTTACGTGATACCTTTTGTTTTCAAAGGATTTTCTAAAGTTAAGCAACTTTTAAACTATTTACTCACACCAGACCCCTGTCTGACCCGAGTGTTTATTTTCTGTTTTATTAAACTCTTGGGTACTCATATTATGTATGAGTAGTCAAGTGATTCAGGATTGCTTTGACGAGTTATGGAGGAGCAAATGGAGCAGGAGGCTTCTGCGTTGTAGTTATCTATTTTCCGCTGTGTTGGTATCTCTGAGTCATCTCTCTGAGTTGTATCTTGTACTGTTTAGAGATGTATAACTAGACAGGTGTTTATAACTGTCTAGTATGTGTTGTATTGGCTGTAAAACTCTGATGTATATGATACTATGTAAAGTATTATGTGATATATTATATTTTATTCGTTCCGCTGTGAGATTCTGATGTTGTTTGTGTTCTTCTTTCTCTTTCTTTTCTTCTTCTATCCCTTTCTTTCTTCTTAGCGATGCAACTTCCTGGAGTATGGAAGTTGGGTCGTTACAACGTGGTATCAGAGCGTTAGGTTGAGTGAATACCTAGGCTCTGTAGTGGTGTCTTTTTCTTGAGAGAGCATACTTGTAATTTTAAATATAAATATATTTAATTCTATCTATCTGTTGGGTTACCTGTTCAGGTTTTCCAATATAAGTAATAAAGGTAGATAGGGTAGTGGTGTGTGTAACACAACTACCAATGGTTGGAGTTCCGAGTGTTTGAGCTTGGAAGAGATCTGTTAGGGCAGTGTTGGGCATCTTGGGTAGTTTGGCAGTTTGGTGTGAAGGATTTCACTGATCTCTGAAGGAGAATCTTTTCAAGATTCGGAGTGTATCTTTGGATGTTAAGCTTGATTTCACTCGTGTGAATGGATTTTCTTGAGTCTGGATCAGTTTGGATTACTAAAGCCAGCAATGGTATTTTGGCAACCTTTGATAGGAGTTCTGTCTGTATTTGAGTTCGAGACTCAGTTTGGCAAAGTGTTTTGTGCTTGATAGGAGTCGAGTTTCCTGAGGGATATCTGTCTTCTGAAGGCTCTTTTGTGGAAGTGGCTGGTATAGTTTTGAGGTTCGTTGATTTTTTGGGTAAGGAAGTTTTGGCAGCAGTAGCAGCAATGAGTGGCCTATTTCTTCGATGGTTCTGAAGTCTCTGTGATTCTTTTGTCAGTAGGCCGGGCAGATGGTGAAGCTTGTCCATTTCTTCTGGAAGCTCAGCTGGGTGTGATGTTTGTGGTTGAAGATGGACCACTAGTTTCTCTTTGATTTGAAGGCTTGGTTGTTCTGATTGTTGAAAAGAGAACAATCTGAACTGAGTAGAATCGCAAAAGTGACTTGCGATGATCCGGAGTTTCTGAGTAATCTTTGTTTGGATCGAAGCATCTCTAGAAGATGTTTGAGTTATCGAAGTGGTTTGATATTTTCTGGATGTCTTCGAAGGAGTTAAGTTTTGCATCCGCATCAGGAGATTGAGTTCTGTTTCGACTTGGTTTTTTGAGATTTTATGGGATTTGATGAACAATGTTTTCGGGGTAAGTTGATCAAGTTTATACCTGTGTTCGTCAACAGCATTCTCAAATCAGAGTTGCGCAGTGGAAGCATGGTGGCAGCTATTCCAGAATAGGAGCACCCGATTCATTTGGGGATTTGTTTTTTTGTCTTGGATCAGAGGATTTCTATGGGAAATTCACTTTAATGTGGAAACTTGGATGTCCTGTGCATCTGTTCTGTTTTCCGAATAAGTGTTGTTTGTCTGAAGTCTTCTGATATTTGTAGTAGAGTTTGTGTGATGGATTGGATTGATCTAGAAGATTGGAAGCAGCCCAGGATCGACAGGAAAGATTTGTGGATAAGAGGTTGGACCTTTCTGTTTTCTCTTAAAGGTTAAGTGATTGATCTACAGGATTGGATTGCCAGTTTGGATAACTGGGATTCGATGAGTTTCACGTATCTCTGAGGGAATACGTGTATGATCTATCTCTGGTTGTGGAACCAGCAGTTCTGGAGTTTTGGTTGTTGAGTCAGACTTGTTTGTAGTCTGATATCTTTTCTTGTGTTGTAGATATAGTTGTATAGGAGTTTTTGGAGCTTCTTAGTATTGATTGTTTGGATTCTCTTGAGCGAGTATCCCGGTATATATTTATACCTAGGGGAAACTCGATAGAATTTTATCCAGAATTTGTCAGGATAATTAGATTTGTTTGATTGGTTGAATTGGTTGTTTTGATTGTTAGCATATGTTTGATATATGCTTGTGTTTTAAATAAAATCTTTAAAGAGATTATTAAATTACCTTTGCTTTTAAATTTCGGGGACGAAATTCTTTTAAGGGGGGAGGAATGTGATGTCCCGGAAATTTGGGCAATATTTATTTAATAATTTCATTTATAATTTATTTTAAAATGTGAAATACTGATTTAATAATCCAATTCAAATATAATTTTCTTTTTAAAATTTATAATTATTTTGTTAATAAATGATATTATTTTGAAAATTTATAATAATGATTTAATTTGAAAAGCTTATTGTTTTAAAATGTTAAAAATATTTTTATGATAAAATTTCCTTTCTAAGCTGATTTAAAAATATTTATTTATAATGTATATATGTGTATACATTGTAAATAGGAGTTTTGATTTTAAATTTTAATTTTAAATTTAATAAAGGATCTTTTCAAATTTATAATATATATAGGTGTATAATTTATGGATTGATTTATATTAAATTGAAAATAGTATTGAACTTTGTATAAGTCAAGTTATAAATCTATCTTGTATTTTTTGGAAGAAATTATAGTAAATATTTTGTTATAAATATATATAGTTAAGAATTGTATTTTTATAATAAAGTTTATTTTGTTTTATTTTAAAATTGTTTTGAAATAAATTTAGTTTATTTATATTAGAGTATAGTATTTGATTTGAAACTTTTGAATGAATTCAACATTTGTTCTTTTCTTTTTAAAAGTTTCTCTTTTGAAAATTTGTTTTAAATAATTCTTAAAATATTCAAACAAATATTTGTATATGTTTGGATAATTCATTTGTAAAGACTAAATATATATAAACATATAAAAACATCTTAAGTTAAATTAGAAATAGTTTTATCTTTAATTAAGACAATTGTAAACATTAGAATTTATTTATATTTAAAATCTTACATGTGTTAAGTTTCATGTTTTAAATTTGACACTTGTAGATAAATCTTTACATTAAATTAACAAGTGGCAATACAAATCAATTTTGGAATAAAACTTAAAACATATCTTTTGTTTCAACATTTTTATCTTCTACTAAATAAAAATTCAGATCTGAGAAAACTAAAATCCATTTCACTCTAAATTCTTCAACCCAAACCAAATCTATACTCTGCAAATCATATTCAATTAGATCTGCAATCAAAGCTTTAAAAACCTGCAAACACATGTCCTCAACTTAAGAAAACCCAAATCTGTAGATCATGTAACCTGCAAGCAAAATGTATACTACCTGTAGATTCAAATCTGCAATCTGTAAGATCATTTCAAGCAAAGATAATGGAAGCATGCAGACCAAATCATCAAATGCAGTTCCAAAAGCCTGCAAGCATCATGATATCACCAAAATTCCCACTAGCATGCAAGCAGATTCAAGCATGCAACAAAATCCAGGGTGCAGGGAAATGAATGGCAGATGTAATGCTTTCTGCTTTCCAAATTTAAGTGAGTAAATCTTCTATCTTAAAAACAGTTTCTTCTTTTAAAATCCAAGCTATCAAGAACTCGCAGAAATTTAAAGTTTAAATTCAAATGCCTTTTAAATGAGAAAATTAAAACAGTGATAATTAAGAACTGCTCTGTTCTTTTTGTTAATGAGTGACCCCAAATTTATATGTTGTTTAAAATTTTATTTGTGCATGAGATGAATACATGCTTGACTGTTGAGTGTGATTAGGCCTGCATACATAAATCTTGAGTATGCAGATAAGTGTGTTGAGAATTTCTACAGACATGTTTCTGCTACTACTTGTGTTTAAACACAAATTCATTTCTTTATGACTGGATCTTATTTAGAATTTATTGTGTATACATATGGTGTTTGTTCTGCATAGATTAGGTTGTAAATTTAATTTAGAAATATTAAAACCTGTTACTTGTGAAAACAGTCACAACAGACATTGGTTTCCAAAGAAAAAAAATTTAGCAAACATCTTTAAATTATTCAAATAAGTTTTAAAACTTTAATGCATGTTTAAACATGGATATTAAAACATGATTATTTAAAAACAAGCATCAGTTTTAAAGCTTTTGTGGGTTAGTAAATTAGACTGTGCAGAAGGTCTGTGCAGAAGTTGGTATATTTGGGAATATCAAAACATAAAATGAATTTTTTTGAATCTGTATTCCTGCCTGGAATTTAAAGTTATGGAGAGAGTGGGGGAAATTAAGGGCAGGTGGTCAGAGAGTAGTGGGGATGGCAAGAATAGTTTCTTTCAAGTTTGAATTCCCAGTTTTTATGTAGCAGAGATTTTGTAAGTCTCTGAACTTTGTGGTGGTTTAAGTGGACTAAGGTTTTGGGGTTAGGCAGAGGGTATATAGGTGGAGAAATGGCCAGAGATTTGAGGTCATAGAATGGCAGAAATAGGTTGTGGTGGGAGTTGACAGGTCTGGGTTTGTGATTGATGAAGTTTTTCCAGGCTGTTTGATTTCTTGATTCTAAATGTTTGAGCTGCAGAGGGTTGTGATGATGACCATTGTCAAGTTGGGGATTGGATTGCTTCTTGGAGAAGTGGGTGGAGGTAACTGGAAAGTCGCCGGGGTGGTGGTGCATTTGCACAGTGGAGTTGAGTCTCTGGTGAACATTGGCTGGTGCAGGGTTGGAGTGACTCGAAGTCACTCCCGTGCAATCTATGTTGTGACTCGAAGTAAGTAGATATTTAACCCGAAGTAAATGGATGGTGTCTCGGGTTAGTTGTGCAGGTGATAAATCTGTGCAGTGTTGTTTTTATTTTTATTTTTTTTTAAAATCTGGAAAAAAACTAAACTTGTTTAAAAGCAATGATTTAATTTAAGTAAAGGTTTGAATTAATTTCAAGTAAGTTTATGAATTCAAAAGTTTAAAATGATGAATTTAAAATTTAAAAGTAAGGTTTAAATTCAATTTTGGAATCATGTATAAAATTGTAGTTTTCAGGATTCTTTGATTCCAGATTTTAATTTAAACAGTTTTGTTTTTTTTAAATTTTTTAAAAAAGGGTATTCAATGTTTAAAACAAGATTCAAAAATTTAGGCGTGGATTTGAATTGGAGTTTAGTTTAAATTCAAAGTTTTAAAATGAAACATTTAAATTTTAAGCCAGATTTAAAATTGGGTTAGAAATCAAATTCAAATATGATTTCAGTTTTTACTTTAAAACCTGTTTAAATTCAAATCAAGTTTGAAAAGTTTTAAATATTTGACAGAAATGTTATTAAGAAGAATTCAAATATGGATTTGATTTCAAACAAAGGTTTAAATTTAAAAGATTTCTTCCTTTAAGTATTAAATAAAATTATGATATGTTAACTTTAAATTGAAAGTTAAATAATCTTTTTATTTTCAAATGCTGATTTCTTGGTAAAATTAAGAAATGTTGAATTTTTAAACTTTTCTTATATGATAATAATAGTTCTTTACTTTTAGGTTGATTGAATTATTTAAATTTGGAAATGTTCATATAGTTATACATTTTTAAATCTTAAATTTAAAATGAAGATTGAATTAGATTTTAGAAATGTATTATTTTAATACATTTTGAATATTAAGTTATAAATAAGTAAATGAATTATTTTGGAAATAATTAAGAATTTACTTATTTATTTGATTTTAAATAATAACTTGAATTAATTTATAATTAAAGATGATTAATGAATAATTAATTTAAGGAAATTTTCTTAAGTAAGAAATTAATGAAATGTTGTTAATTATCTAAGGATAATTAATTAATAATTAATTAATGTAATTAATTTTGACGGATTAATTAGGTTAATTAATTGAAAATTATCAATTGTAATTGGTTAAGTATAATTACTTTATAAAAGTAATTAAGGGATTAATTATTTATTGTAATTAATTCTAATAATGTGTTTTGTTAAATTAATTAATTTAGTTTAATTAATTTAAGAAATAATTTAATAATTAAATGATAATAATTACTTAATGTAATTTATGGAGCAGGATTTCTTAGAGAAGTTATAATTGATAATTACTGGAATGTAATTATGGGAGGATGTTTTATTTTAATAAAGTAATTTGGATAATTACTTTTGTAATTAATCAAGGATTAATTAATAAAGATAATTAATTAGTGGAAAATTAATTTATTAAGGAAGTAATTAAGGGTAGTTAATTACTGGATTTAAATATTAATCAAGGTGATTAATAATTGTAATTAATTTTAATTGAGTAATTAATTTAAATATTAATTAGAGATCATTAATTATTATAATTAATGATGAAATTAAGAATTGTTTAATTAAGAATTAATTAATTAATTAAGTGATTAATTAATTATAATTAATTAAGGGTGAATGTAATTAATTATAGTTAATTAATAAATTAAGTAATTAAATGTTAATTACTTATGATAAGGTTAATTAATTTTATGGAATTAATTTAAGACTAATTACTTATTGTAATTAGTGAATGATTAATCATAAATGTTTAATCAAATTGAATACTTAATGAATGATTAGTTAACTAGGTTGATTAATCAATAGATTTATAAGCAAAATTTATAGATGGATAATTAATTTAATTTATTTTTAAATTAATTAAGGATAGAAGTAATTAATTTAATTCATTTTAAATTAATTATAAATGATGAGTAATATATCATTGCTTATGGATGATATTGATATACTTTTGGATGGTTGTAATCTCAGAAATGAGATGAGTAATATCTATAGGATATGGATGCTTAGTTATACTATGATGATTAATTGGTTGTGATGGTGGTTGTGTGATAATTGACTGTTGTGATAATTATCTGTTGTGATAATATTATGGGTTATCTGTTATGATGTGAATATGTAGTTTATCTATCTGTGTGTAATAGATAAAGATAAAATGAGTTAATTGTTTAAAACCCTTAAGTATTACTTGGACATCAAAATGGCGTTTGGTTTCGGTGAGACCGGGATCGGGTTTCCATATTTGGATATCCGAAAACCATATCGATTCCAATTAAACGTTAGGTCGTTAATCCAAGTGGAGCAAGTGAAGACTCGAGGTGTAAGGGCTATACGTCAGTATAACTCTGTGGGTGATTCCGTAATGAGTTTGACGGAATAGTACTTATAGATTCGAGATGGTGATTTAGAGTGCAAGGGTTATTGTCGTTAACTCTGAGGGTGATTCCAAAATGAGTGTAACGAGATAATGCCTTCGGTTTCGTTCGAACCCGGAACGAACTTGTATGGATTGAATGCTTTCAGAACATCGTCAGGTGGACGATGAGCATTCTAAGATAGATGTGTTCTTTAAAGGTAATCGCAGCCTCAAGCCTCATCAACCGGGAATGGCTAAAACAGGGGAGGTGCAGCAAGGCTTCGTGGGTCGCACCCACTGGAGAGCGAGATTTACCCCTGTCTAGAGGTCCCTTTATATTTCGGCTGTGTGGACGGTTGAGAGCTCCAACCGTCGGGGTTATCTTGTTCGGAACTATTCAGTAAGGAATGGGTCCGGCCTTGTGTTGCCGGGGATGAAGGGAGTAATCCTCGGTACGGTGATCTAGGCCACGTACTGTGACGGGCGGTACCCCAGTAGCCCTGCCATTGTTGGAAACCCATTTTCCCTACGAGACTCTACGGTTTTGTTTGTATTACCCACTTTTGTGGCTAGTAGCTGGAATTTAATGAATGTAACAATTTCGGCTATTTCTTATTTATTTGAAAACCCTAGACACTATTATAATATCACTGGATTTCCTATCAAATGTTTTGGTTAGCGTAAGGTAAAAACTTTTCCATGTTTATGTGTGGGAAGTCTTACGTGATACCTTTTGTTTTCAAAGGATTTTCTAAAGTTAAGCAACTTTTAAACTATTTACTCACACCAGACCCCTGTCTGACCCGAGTGTTTATTTTCTGTTTTATTAAACTCTTGGGTACTCATATTATGTATGAGTAGTCAAGTGATTCAGGATTGCTTTGACGAGTTATGGAGGAGCAAATGGAGCAGGAGGCTTCTGCGTTGTAGTTATCTATTTTCCGCTGTGTTGGTATCTCTGAGTCATCTCTCTGAGTTGTATCTTGTACTGTTTAGAGATGTATAACTAGACAGGTGTTTATAACTGTCTAGTATGTGTTGTATTGGCTGTAAAACTCTGATGTATATGATACTATGTAAAGTATTATGTGATATATTATATTTTATTCGTTCCGCTGTGAGATTCTGATGTTGTTTGTGTTCTTCTTTCTCTTTCTTTTCTTCTTCTATCCCTTTCTTTCTTCTTAGCGATGCAACTTCCTGGAGTATGGAAGTTGGGTCGTTACAATGTAGGAGTTATGGAGTTGTCGAAGATTTTTCGGATATCTCCAGGGAATTTAGAGATTTACCCGCATTGAGGATTGAGTTACGTATTGGTTTGGTTCATGAAGCTACCGGTAATTCAGCTAGGTAGAAGGATAGTTTCTGGAGGAAGGTTTTGGGTGAAGCAGTTCTGAATTTCTTGGAACTTTTATTGAACCTTATTTTTGGGATGTGCTGTTTAGTCTATGCTCGTGTTCGTCAACTGCATTTTTCATCTGCTCCAGATTAGAGTTGTGCAGCAGAAGCAATGTGGCAGTTGTTCTAGAGTGGAAGCAACTGGAAGTTGCAATATTTTGGATTAGAGAGTTTCTACTGGAATTTTTCAGGATCTGAGGCAAGTTGGCGAGTGATCCTATTCTGTCTTTTCCAGATAGGAGAAGTAGGTTGTAATCTTCCGATGATTGTGGAGTAGGCTTTGTGTTCTGGATTCGGGTAGATCTTGTAAGGATCAGTTTGTTGAGTTGTTTTGATCTAGTTTGTTTGTAGAAGCATCAGCGAAGGTTGAGATGGTCAAAAATGATCTGTAAACAGCCAGGATTGTAAGTAGAGTTTTGAGGTTAAGAGACGGAGGAATTTGGGATTCGAAGTTGGAGACTTCATTGCTATTTCTCCGGTAAAGGGAGCAATAAGATTTGATAAGGTTATGAGGTTAACTCCGAGGTATATTGGATTCTTATGAGTTTTTGTAAGGATAGTGCTTTGGTCTGCAAAGTTGAATTGCCAGTTTGGAAGACTGGAATTCAAGGAATTTCACGTGCCTTTGAGGGAGTATGTGTTTGGTCTGGTTTTGGAACCAGTAGTTCTGTGAAGGATTTAGTTTGTTGATTAGTCTAGTCTGTGGTTAGATCTCTTATGTAGATGAGTAGAAGCTCAGTAGCTTAGTAGTATAGCAAGTTTGGATTTAATAGAGCGAGTATCCCTGTTTCTATACCTGAGAAACCCGAGATAACTTTAGGAAGCTTATCCGGATCTGTGTCCGGATAGCAAGTGTTGTTTATTTGATTGAATTGGTTGTTTGGATGAAATTGTTTGTTTGGTTATGTATGGCTGATATGTATGTTTGAATTGGTTGAAATAAAATAAAATTTTGGATTATCTTTTGTTTTAAATTTCGAGGACGAAATTCTTTTAAGGGGAGAGGAATGTAATATCCCGGAATTTCAAGGAATTTAAAATGTGATAATCTCTTAATTAAATTGTTTAAATTTGATAAAATTGTTATTTCAAATATAAATAGCCAAACAATTAATAATGTAATTATGATTATAGATTGATATTTAAATAAGAATAATTATTTAGTTTGTATAAATAAATTCTAAATTGACTTTTTGTTTTCAAAATTAATAAGTGTGTTTAAATATATATATATATATATATATATATATATATATATATATATATATATCTGTGTATTTAAATTGAATTTAAATAGGATAATTATTTACAATTAATAATGAGTTTGTTTAAAATTGATATCTATATTTATTTGAATTGACTTTAAATTTGGATTTTGAACTGACTTTGAATTTGAATTTAAAAATGGAATTTAAAGGAATACATATATCTTAAAATAATAATATAGTTTGGATTTAAATCATATGAATGAGTTTTATGTAAAAAATAATATTGTTTTATATTATTATCTTTAAAGAAATTTATTGATAGGAATTTGGAAATGTATTTATTTAATAGGAATAAATACAAAGGCTTTTTGAAATAGCATTTAAAAATAAGTTAAAAATATTATATATGATTTTTATTTAAATTTAATTGGTTTTTATTTTATTTTCTTTTAAAGATTGTATTTATATAAAATTTAGAAAGCGTTTATAAATTTATAAATGTATTTGTTAATTAGGAATTTAATAAGAAAAGCTTTTTAAATCATTAAAAATAAAAATAAATAATATAAAAATAAATTAGGACAAGTGTTAAAGTTATAATCTCTTAAGTAACATGTGTTAACATAATAATGAAAGTTAGAGACAAGTGTCAAATTTATTTTATTTTCCTTAAATTTTAATAAAATCTAAATTGGCTTATATAAACCTACATTCTTTTCTCCTTCCATTTTCTTTGTTCATTTCACATTTTCAAATTCAAACCAAAACTAGAGTTTTCATGCAATCTTCACTCTTCAAAACCTGAAATGCAAGAACCATCAAACTTGAATTCTTTCTCTGTTCAAATCAATATCATGTAAACCTCCTCAAGTTCAAATGCAAATCTGAAACTTTCAAAACCAGATATTATCAAAGCCTGAAATTCACTTCTCAAACCAAATTGCAAACCTGAATTCATTCTTCAACAAATGCAAACTAGACTAAAACTTGTTATCATCTCCTCTGAAACAACTTTCAGATCTGTAATCTCCTCAAAACAAAATCACATCTGAGATTATTTAAGCATTTTAAAGAGCCTGAAACCATTCTGTTATCAAATCCTGGAACACTTTCAAAACTGCAAGCCTGCAACATGTTTTCAAAAGTTCAAGCAAGTCAACCTATAACAAATTTTCAAAGCAAGGAACATCTTCAGATTTGCAGCCTGAAGCATTTCAGTTTTTAATGCAAGCACTCCAGTGTTTTAAAGAATGAAAGCAAATTCAGTTTAAAAGCTTCCAGTTTTTTTTTCAAAGCTCTGCACCTCTTTATAAGGTGAGTAAATATAATAATTCAAATGCTAAAGTAGATTTAAATTTTCTTTCATATGATTTCTAAGATGAGTTATCTTCGCATGTGAATATCTGGGTATGAACACTGTATGTATGATAGTTTTCGAACTGTGCATGTCAATATCTCCCTGTTTACAGGTTTTAATGTTTACAAATGTATAAAAATTCATATCTTTTTATTTATTCATTGTTAACACTTGGATTAAAAATAAAATAACTAAGTTTTAGCATAATCTAGGTACTGAAAATATAAACAGGTATGTAAGAACTAAAGGTATGCTTGTATTTGGGAAAAACAGTAGGAATCTTTAAAACTTGTAAAACTCAAGTGTTGTAAATTACTGATTCAAGTTTAATTCTTGAATCACCTATGGGAAATAAGGTTTTTAAAACAAAAATCAAAATTTTCAGTGAGGTATCGAATGAGAATTTTGGTATTGTTTGGAATTTGGATTTTTGGTAATATCTGATGATCACAAATTCTACGGTGATCGAGATCTTGAGTGGAGGTTGAAGTATGATCGGGAAGTATGGGAAAAATCGTGAAAACGCTGAATTATCGCCATAGCGACGGCGGTAAGGTGATTTGGGTTTTAAAACCTAGTTTTAGATGTGGTCAGATGGGTGATCGTTTTTTCACCTCTGGACGATCGAGTGGGTCGTGGTTGAAGGATTTGGTTGCGTAGGTGTTCGGCAAGGTGTGCATGAGGTAGCTCAACCTTCGGTGGTCAGAGGCGTTTGGGCGATGTGTTTTTCTGGCAGTAGTTTGAAGTTCCTGTTTCAACAGGATAACTTGTTTTGGAATCATGGATTGTGGAAGCGTGATGATGTTTGTGATGGGTTGCTGGAGTGATCTTGGGTGTGTAGGAGTTACTGGTGATGATCGGAAGTTGAACGTTGAGTGGTGCAGGTGCACACTGGCTTGTTGTGGAGTCAGTGTGTCTGGGTTTTGGATGATTTGTTGTCTCGAAGATGGGTTCGGGGCAATAAGGTTTTGGCTCAGGTTTGGCATGGGGACTTATGCGAGTATGTTAGAAACTGTTAAGGTTTTAACAGTTTTTTTTTAAAATTTAACCAAACATTTTTAAAATTTTAAATCAAACTGTTTTAAAAAGAAGAAAAAGGAAGAGGTACTTGGTTTAGTTCAGGTACATATGGGTTAAACCAAAGCAAATGTTTAACCAGTTTTTTTAAATTTAAAATAAAGTAGGTTTTGAAATTTGAATAATTAAGCTAAATCAATTTCTTGAAATTCATTTCTTTGAAACGAATTATTTGTATAAATAAATTTGTATGATTTGTTTAAATGTTTTAAGTTAAATCCTTAAATTTATTTTCAAACTTAATTTGAAATATAAACGGAAATTAATAAGGAAATGATTTATCTTAAAAACTTAATATAAGTTTGATAATAAATGGAATAATTAAGAGTTATTTATTGAATTAGTTAATGATTAATGATTTATAAATTAACAACTAAAGATTTCAAAGTAATCTATTAACTTGAAACTAAGGATTGTTGATTAATAAGTATAGGTAAGTAATTAATGATTACTTTATATTTTAAACTTAATTAATGATTTAATTAGTAAAGTTAGTTGTTAAGATAAAATGTTTTCAAAGATAATTAAAGATAATGTTTTATCTTAAGGACAATTAAGTTTTTAATGAGTTGTAATTAACTAAGTTAATTAAGAAATTTTAAGTTTAATTAATTAATTATTAAAAGGGGTTAATTAGGTAATTAATTAAGGATAATTACTAATTTAATTAACTAATAATTATGATGGATTAATTAATGATTAGAGATTAATTAATATATAATTAAAAATTGATTAATTAAATAATTAAGGGTTAATTAAACTAGTAATTAAGAAATACTTAATAAAGTTTTATTAAGTAATAATTGGGTTTTCTTGATTAATAATTAAGAGGCTATTAATCTATAATTCAAGTTAATTAAGAATCAATTAACTATTATTAAAGGTTAATTAATTGTAATTAAGGATTGATCAATTATAATTATGGATTAATTAATTTGTAGTTAAGGTTATTAATTAATAATTAAGTTTTATTAATTAATGATTAAGAGATAATTAATTAGTTAATTAGGGTTAATTAATTAATTATAAAAGTAATTAGGGATTGATTACTCTGTAATAAAGGATTGATTAATAATTAAGGTTTATTAATTAATTGTTCAAGGATAATTAATTCGTAATTAATAATTAATTTGGTTAAAGAGTAATTAAGGGATGAATTACTCGGTTATGATTTATGAGGTGAATGTGATTAAGTTAAGTTAATTAATTTGTTAATTAATTAAAGATAGTCACATTGTAATTGATTAAGAATGCTTACTTGATGAGATTTGATAAGAGTAATTACTTAAGGTAAGTAATTGATGAATAAATTACTGGAGGTAATTGAGATAAGGGAAATTACTAAATGGGAAGTAATTTTAAATAGATAATTACTTGGTAAAGTAATTAAGGATTTATTACTTGGTGTAATAAATCAAAGGATTTTTAAATGTAATTAAAAGTAATTAAGAAGTAATTAAGAATAATTAATTACTGTTTATAATTATTAAAGTTGATTAACGAAAGCAATTAATTTAAGCATGATTAATTAATGTAATTAATTAAGGAATAATGTAATCAACTATAGTCAATTAATTAATGGAAGTAGTTAATTAAGATTCATTAATTAATGTGATTAATGAGAATAATTAAGGATTGATTAATTAAGATTAATTAATTTATAATAAGTTATTATATGGTAATTAATTGTAATTAATTAAGGATTAATGTAATTAATTATGATTAATAAAGTAATTAAGGTTAATTACTTAATGGTTTGAAGATAATTAATTTGCGTAACTAATTAAGGATTAATTACTTAATGTAATTAAAGATAATTAATCAAGGGTAATTAATTAAGATGATGATTAACTAATTGGTTTAATTAATGGATAATTAAGCAAGATTTATTGTGATGAAGGTAATTAATTTAATTTATTTTAAATTAATTAAGAAATAAAGTAATTAATTTAATTCATTTTAAATTAATTATAAATGGTGTGATTTATAGATCCTTGCTTATGTATGGATGGATGATATTGAATGTCTTGATTGTTTGGTATCTCTGATGAGATATGTGTGATATATGATATGAGATGTTCTGGTTGAAGTATGATGATAATATGAATTATCTGTTGTGATGATAATGTAGATTATTTATTGTGACATCGTGAATTATCTATCCGTGTGTATACAGATAGTAGAATTGAATTGTTTAACCTTAAACAACTTGGACCTAAAAAATACGTTTTGATTTCGATGAAACCGGGATCGGGTTTCCAGATTTGGATATCCGAAAACCACATGAGGGTTATTGTCGTTAACTCTGAGGGTGATTCCAAAATGTGTAACGAGATAATGCCTTCGGTTTCGTTCGAACCCGGAACGAACTTGTATGGATAGAATGCTTTCAGAACATCGTCAGGTGGACGATGAGCATTCTAAGTGATGTGTTCTATTAAGGTAATCGTAGCCTCAAGCCTCATCAACTGGGGATGGCTAAAACAGGGGAGGTGCAGCAATGCTAAGTGGGTTATGCTCAAGTAGGATGAGATAAACCCCTGTCTAGAGTCCCTTTTTATTCGGCTGTGTGGACGGTTGCTAGCTACAACCGCGGGGTGATCTTATTCGAAACTGTTCAGTAAGGAATGGTTCCGGCTTTGTGTTGTAGGGGATTGGGAGTAATCCTCGGTACGGTGATCTAGGCCCCGTACTGTGACGGGCGGTACCCCATTAACCCTGCCATTGTATGGAATCCAAAGTCCAATAAGCGCCCTCGGATTTGATTGTATTATCCACTTTTGTGGCTAGTAGCTGGAATTTAATAAATGTAACAATTTAGGCTATTTCGTATTTATTTGAAAACCCTAGACCCTATTATAATATCACTGGATTTCCTATCAAAGTTTTGGTTAGCGTAAGGTAAAAACTTTTCCATGTTTATGTGCGGGAAATCGTACGTGATACTTCTTTCAAAAGGTTTTTAAAAGTTAAGCAACTTTAACTGTTTACTCACACCAGACCCATGTCTGACCTGGAGTTTATTCTGTTTTTCTTAAACTCTTGGATACTCAAATTTTTACGAGTAGCCAAGGGATTCAGGTTAGTTTGACGAATTCTGAAGGAGCAATGGAGCATGAGGCTTCAGCGTATAGATATATAGTATTCCGCCGTGTTTTCTCTGAGTCGATTGTCTGTGTTATTTATGGAGTTGTATAACTAGACATGTGTTTTATAACTGTCTAGTATGTGTTGTTTTTGCTGTGTAGCTCTGATGTATATGATACTATGTAATATTTATGTGATTAATATAATTTATTCATTTCGCTGTTTAGATTCTGATGTTTCTTTTTCTTTCTTCTCTGTTTTTTCTCTTTTCTATTTCTTTCTTTCTTAAAAATGATGCGTCTTTCTGTGAAGAGAAAGGCGGGTCGTTTCATTTACCATATCATAAATTTGGCAGTAGTGCTCCATTATGAAAATCTTTGATTTGCAAGGACTTCTCGTTACTAATCTTGGGGTTGATTCCCAAACAGGATGTGGTAGGAGAAGTGTCTCCGGTTTGTCCTGTTCTTGCACAACTTGTATGAACAAATATCTGACATTGCATTTTAAAATCACTTTAATTGATCACTACAAACGTATCATCTGGTGGCAGAGAAGACAACTTCTCTTAGCTTAACATCCTTTTTTCAGACGTTCGAACTTAGGAGTTATACGTTTGTAGAAATCAGTCGCGTGATTATGAAACGACAATCTGGCATTCAAAGAAGAAAGATGATGTTCCATGTGAATGGTAATCATTTCCTTAGGCCTCACACCCAAAAATGACTAAAACATGGTAAACGCGGCAAGGTTATATGGTTTGCAACCATTAGGGCATAACCATCCTCTTCTAGATATATTTCTACCCGCTATAATGTTCGGGTTTAAACTGATGTGGTGTATGCTAGAACATGCTTGGATCGGTCGGTAACGATCGGGGTAATGATTTATTCGGTACTATCTAGTTAGAGGTAATCTGGTCCTGTATGGATAGAGTACAATCAATTGGGCCTTGGTACATTTCTCTAGAGATGTACTGCTAGAAGGTAGTCTCTTACTTGGTCATTTGTTGAAAATCCATTCTCCAACGCATGTCTGCCATTTTGATTGTAGAACCTATTTTGTAGCTAGTATGCCAGAATTTAATCAATGTAACAATTTCAGCCAAGATTAATTAATTTACTTGCAAATGCTTTCAAAGAATGCTCTTAAAAATAATATCAAATAATTAGACAAAATTTTTTAGTTATCATGAGGTAAAAACCCATCCGCTTTTATGTGCGGCGTGGTCTTATGATATAATCTTTCATTTTAAAAGGGTTTTTTTAATCATAAATCTCTGTTCTATGACACTTTCATTTAAGATTTGTATTTCTCACCCTAGTTTTCCAGACTGATCCTGGTATTTTTATACTTGGGCCAGATCCGAGTAGTTTTAGGATTGTTGAAAATGCTTGGAGTTTCCAAAGGGGAGTGGGAGATCTTCATAAATGTGTGGATGTATTCTTTTTTCTACTGCATTGTGTATTGTTTGTTTTTCAGCAAGTGTAAGGACATGTATTAACTATCCAAGCTGGATCTAGGTTAGAATCTAATATACATACATTAAAATTTCCATTGTAAAGATTATTATTCAACAATATATGTTATTCCATTCAAGTAAGATTTCGTCCTTTCTTCTTTTTCTTTCTATATCGTAACTAGCTGTCTTTCCATTAAATTTGGATTGCACATGAGTGGTTTATTGTCAGTATAATATTGTGGATTTGCTGGTTGTTATTGGATTATATGAATTCGTTGGCAATTAAATACTAAAACATTTTAGTTAACACTAATTTGAATTTATTATACACTAATAAAAATTAACAGTATACACTAATTTGTTTTATTACCACATATATATAAACTAAATTTATATATGATTAACTGCATAAACTAATAAAGGGATTACGTAAATAGATTATTTTCGTTGGCATTTGAGCTAACACATACAGTAACTAAATTATGTTACACTAATAACCAAATAGGCTAATCAACTAAATTAGCTTTAAGTATACATTAATTTTTGGATTTAAACATTTATAACCCTAATTAAAATTTCCAAATTAACCAATATACAATTAAAACCAATCTATGGACTATTATCAATAAATTTAAGCATAAATTAACACTAATTTTACCACAGTTCAAAATAATTAGTCTAGGGAAAGAGTATACCTAATTTTTTTTGATTGAAGATGTAGAAGCTTGGAGAATCTGATTTGATGAAGATTGTGATATATTTTGATGGATTACGGTGGCTAGGGATAGATTTTGGCAGATTAGGGTTTAGAAATTGGGTTTAGGCTTTATAATAACCCATTTTTGTTTCTAAATTTTAAAAAGGTTATTTTTATTCATTATAAAATATCTTTTTAATGATTTTGTAATTAATTGTAAATTCTAAATGTATTTAACATAATGAGTACATGTCAAATAAAATATTTAGTAAAAGAAATAAATGTGCCAAATCTTAAGTTAATCCTAGGTATTTTGAACATACAGCTAAAATATGAATGGAAAATAAACATGTTTAAGGTATCAATCTTGATTTTCAAATTTATAATCATTTGCCGACATTCAAACTTAAACATTTCGTTCGATGGTCAAACGATCTTCAAACGAGACAAAATTAAAAATATACATACTATATTATGTACTTATCCAATCCGTCTGGTTAGATTTAAAAAAGTAGACAAAAAAAATTTAGACTTCAAACATGTCATTTTTGTAGAAGTTGTCCTAACATTATGTAGTATGTGTTATACACACTATAACAAAAATACCCTATTACAACTGTGCTTTTACAACGGTCCAAAGTACCTGTTGTAATAAAGGTTTTTTATAATGTTTTTTTTGAGAAATTGTAGTAAACTTTATTTCAATCTTTTCAAATGGAAATCGGCTAAAGGCGGTATATCCACCTCAATAATCTTTTCAAATGGAAAGAAAAGGAAAGTACTTCAGTTTTAATGCATTTTCTAAAATTTTAGAAAATGAAACATTACAAATTACTGTAAGACAAATAAACCAAATATCTAGACAACAAAATTATGCAAATCTTTATCTAGCTGTTATTGGTGAACAAATTACTTCATTACATAACAAAATGGAAAAGATATTTTCTGCTATTACTAATATAAAACCTACTGTTTCAATTACAACTGAAGAAGTAGGCGAAGTAATTGCAACATAAAGTCTTCAACCTCCCCCTAAAATTAAAGGTTTTAAGTTAAAATAGAATCAAAATTAGAAAAGGTTTTTAAATTGAGGTCCGAATCTGACTTAAAGAAATTTCTAAAAGAAAGGATGGATAATCTTTGATTAAATACTCTTGAAGAAGAATCTTCTCAACAAAACAATAAAAACCAAACAGTCCAAGATGAGGTAAATAAACTTGAAAAATATGCATATAAGCCTTCTCAAAAATTATTTTATTATAGGAAACTTTCTCCAATGGATATGCTACTTAGAAAACCAGATTTTATTAGCAATAATAGCTACAATGGGAAAAGTACGTATATATGAATAGAATATTGATACATTCAGTGAAAAATAAATATATAATGTAGCCCATCATATGCTAATGTACAATATAATTTGCAAAAAAATGGTAATATTGATGTTACTGTTGCAAGGATGATAATTGCTGGTTTTACTGGCTAGCTTAAAGGATGGTGGGATAATTATCTTCCTACATCTCATAAAATCAAAATCTACAACACAGTAAAACAAGAAGACGGAAAAATGGTCCAAAATATTGTATTTACTTTAATAGTTACTATTCTAGAACATTTTACTGGAAGAGTGTCAGATAATAATGAAAGCGTTCGTACACTTCTACAAAATTCAAGGTGTTAAACATTAACCGATTTTAGATGGTACAAAATACGTTTTTAAATAAGGTAATGGAATTACCAGAGAGTAACAGCTCTCATTGGAAATCAAAATTTATTGATGGACTCCTCTTCTTATTTGCAGGGTAAGAAAGTCTTTAAGAAAGGATAAAATAAATATTCCTTATGAATGTTATACTTATGTTAAGCTTATTGGAACATGCATCCAAGAAGGCTTATCATTGTGCAATTAAATGAAATTAAATCAACCAATAAAACGCCAAAATTTAATTGAAAGGAATCAATTAGGAAAATTTTGTAGTCAAGTTGGAATGGATGTTACAAACATTAAAATACCTCATAGAAAAGATAATAAATTTAAGGAATCTTTTTGGAAAAAGAAGAAATTTTATTCTCATAAAAAGATAGAACAAAAAGCTCAAAGAAAAGAGAAAATATTAAATAAAAAGAAAAATAAAATCGTCCACTGTTATAAATGTGGAAAAGTTAGACATTATGCTAACAGATTGAAACTAAAAAAGAAAATTGATAATTTACAGGCTGATAATGAATTAAAAGGAACATTATCAAAACTTCTGTTGGACTCTAGCTCTGAAAATAATTCAGAAATAGAATCTGAAAATGATTTAGACTATTCGGTTACTTCTAAGAAACTTAAAGTTCTTGATGAGGAATCATCAGAATCTAAGAAATGTTGTGAACCTTATGGACAGGGTAAGCCCTATCTAAACCCAATAATAGGAAGTGAAGATGAAAAGGATGAATTTTATAAAATCCTCTCACAATTTCAAATTTTAAATATAAATGTATTGACCAATAATAATATTATAGAATTTTTTAAAATTAGTTAAAGACCCAGAATTAAGATCAAATGGAAGATATTCCAAAAACAAGCAGAAAAAATGAATCATTAACAGAAACATTTCAAAATATTGGAAGTTATAAAATCCATATTCTATGAATGAAGTTCATGAACTTTTAAAAAAACGACATAGAGTTGAATATCCTACTACAGTAGAAAACCATATAATGAAATCCAAAACCTTAAAAAGGAAATCCAACTCAAAAAAAAAGAAAATAGATATCTTGATTATATACTCTCTTTTCTAGAACAATCAAGACAAATTATCCCTATAGAAAACAATCAAACAAATTGTTCCCAAGTAAAATTTCCAGAACAAGAAGGATTTCTTCCAAAATCGGATATTGTAATATCCCAAAAATGGTTTATCAAAACAACCCTTTTGATTGATAATCATTTTAAAAAGAGTTAATTGTGCTTATAGATAGTGGTGCAGACATGAATGTAATTCAAGAAGGAATAATTCCAACTAGGTATTTTCATAAAACCACTAATTCATTAAGTCATGCAAGTGGAGGAAAACATGATATTAAATTTAAATTACCACATTCTTATATATGTAAAAATAAGACTTGTATTCCTATAAGTTTTCTACTTGTAAAAAATATTACTAATCAAGTTATACTTGGAACGCCATTTATAGATAAAATCTATCCGATAACAAATATTGATAATAATGGAATGACACGTATTTATGAAAATAAGTGTAACAAACCGTATATTTTACGATTATATATTTAAATGTATTTATTTAAATTTAGCATCGTTAGTTGAATTTAAAGAACAAATGTGAATTACTGTAAACGGTCGAATTCGGAGTCGGGACCACTTCCATTGAGTCCAAAACGGCGTTTGCAACTTTTTTGAGTATAAACATCGATATGTTTGGAGATGATTACAATTTTGATATTTTTAATTGCGGCTTTGGATTTGGGTTTCAGCCCACTAACTTAACCAAGAACCTAACTCCTCTACAATAACAACTTCCACTCCACTCCTCTTTGTTCATTCATAACATTTCCTAACACTCTCAAGCTAAAAGGAAATGGGGGAAAAGATAGGAAATTAAATTCTTAAACCCTAGTTTTATTAGGAAATTCAAATTCAAGTCCAAAATCAAAGAGAAGCTTAGTTAAGCATCCTCTTCATCTTCTCCATCTCAATTCCTCTTCAATTTTAGAAATTTTCCTATAACCTAGATTAGAGCGTCTAGAGTTGAAGTTGAAGAGTGGTTGATTTTCCTTTGTTTTTGAGCTTCTCATTCGTTGTTTTTGGGTTTAAAGGTGAGTTCTGTAACTCACATATATGTTTATAACTTTCATTATTGTTAGGTATGAATTCTAACATCTATTTCATGTTCATTTTCTTTGATTTGAATTGATTTGATGAATTTTCCAATTTTGGTGTTTTGAAGTCAAAATCTTTAAAAATCCTATTTTGGATGTTTGGACATGATATTTAGGGTGTATCAAGGATCCTAAAATTCTGGGTTGTCACTTGGCATAAATCCCAAGTCTCTATCACCTGTCTGATTGCTTTCGAATCGTTTTGGCCATCATTGGCCTAGGCAAATTCTGCCCATGTCCAGGTGACCAGACGTCTGGTTGAAGAATACAAATGTTTGGTAGGGGTCCCAGGAAAAAAATATATAACGAATGTAGAAAGTAAAATGGAAGACAAAAGAACCAGACGTCTGGTTCAACAGGTCAGACTCCTGGTTAGAGCTTCTGAAGATTTTACAAAAAAGGAAAAAATAAAAAGAATATGGTTGTACCCTAGGTCAGACGTCTGGTCATGTTGCCTTTTGACCATTTCGCCTATTTTTGAGTGGATTTCCAATTTTTAATTGATTTTTGTTGTTCTGGTTATTTGTTGTCAATTTTATCGATTTTGATGACTTCTTTCTGGATTTTGGGATCCATTTGATTTGGTTTTAATCCACGTTGTCGACGGTGGATTTTTGGTGATAGGTTGTTTTTACAGTCGTTTCTCTGATTTGTCACTTTTGTAATACAAAGGTTTTTATACTAGTAGTAAATATTCAAAATCTTTCACATAAATGATTCCAACACTAATTTTAATACAAACCTTGTTTTTAAAACCATTTTTCAATCTATTAGTATATATAAACCTGTACCTCATTCGTTCGAGAAATCCAATTAAACAACTTAGCAAAACAAGTGGTATGAAATGCTTGCATTTGCTTCGTCGGTTAATTCTTAGACTTGTTCGATTGAAATCCTGTGACATTTTTCGAGTGGAAATTTACAATCTCTTCGTAAATATTTAAGTTAAGCCGGTGGATATGGGATATGAAGCTAAACTCATTTATTTACTAGCTTGGTGTAATTTACACTTCTTATTGATCAATGGTGATCATTTTGTGATTTATAATAGCGATGTGCGATGTCTCATAGTCCACAAAGGGGGACTATACCCTGCTAGGAGGAGCTTCTGCTCGTAATCCACAAAGGGGGACTATACCCTTTTAGGAGGAGCTTCGGCTTATAGTCCGCAAAGGGGGACTATACCCTGTTTAGAGGAGCTCCGGCTCATTTTATGGGATAGTGACCTATTTGTGATACACGTGTTGGTGAGTTTTCATGCTCCCGTTTGTGATAGGCTTTTCCCCCTTTTTTTTAATGTTTTCTGGATTTCTATTTGATGATTTCTGGAATTCGTGTTTCAGCATTTTTTGCGATTGGTATTGATATGCTTTGTCAATATTTGAGATTTGGTGAATAAGCTAAAAAATATGATATTCTTTTTGGATATTTGAGGAGATTTGAGATATTGTATGATTTTGTTGTTATCAAATGTATGCTTGTCGAAGTATGACATTATTGTTATCATATATTTTTGTTGTATCTCTTATCCTATCACATCTTATATAATATTTATAGCTAGACTGATCCGTTTATTATTTTTCTTCATAAATAATACTCGGGTCAGACCGAGGTGTTACAGGTGCTTCCACTTGACTCTTTAGCTAGGGCTAACTTCTGACTTTTGGCTAACTACTTTAGCTTAGTAGTTTTTGCTTTTATGCATTCGAGATAGAGACTCCTTGATGTATTCTTATTTTTTGGTGATGTAGTGGATCTTGTATGACCACTACTTTGATGTACACTTCTATGTATTATGTTCATATCTGTTTCCGCCTTAGTGATATGAATATCTGTGACTGATTTTGTGTTGTGCTTATTTTTTATTTGTTTCCGAAGATCACATAGCCACTGTATAGTAGGTTTGAGTTTGTCATTGTTGTGTCAGATTTCCACTTGAAACAAAATGCATGTAATAGTATCTGACATATCGGTACTCGCACAAGACAATTACACAGATGGTCGCTCCTCAACAGCCTTATTCTTCATGCTAGTCGACGATATTACTCAGTAGTGTCATTGGATGGTGTGAGTATAGAGGTGGGGCGTCATAGCATGGTATCAAAGCCAAACTTCAAAACAATGTAGAATAATCTAGCAAGGATCATTGTCCTAAGTTCTCTTAGGAATCATGCCTTTGGATTTAATTTGAGTCGTTGGACCCGTTCTATCCTATTTCCTATTATGATGCCTTGTTTTATCAATCAAGTTTGTTTGATATTCACTTTGAGAATAACCTTTTTCCTCTTCTTTCTTTATTTCTTATAGAATAAAAATGGTTAGCCTTGGCCGTCCCAGCGCCAGTCAATCTAGTGCCACTCCTCAGGATGGCCTATTCATGTCTACCCACCAACTTTTAGGTCTTATAAAGAATGTCCAAGCTTTCGAACCCATTCCAGAGCCTACTCATCCTAAATCCGGGTTTGTATGCTTATGCAGTGATTATACCAATTTGGATGGAAGTCCATTCAAGGGTTCCAAAAGCGTTATAGAAGTCCAAGCTCGGCTTAGAACATGCGATCGCATCTTTTCTCGCATGAATCTTGTGGATTTACATCAAGTCCAAGTGGCTTCTAGCATGCTCCAGGAGAGAGAATTAGATTGGTATGAGTTTATGATTTCGAAAATTGTTGAAGCGGATCTTACTTGGGAGCAATTCCGAAAAAGGTTTGAGTTGAAGTTTGTGCCGGAGACTAAAAAGGTAACTTTAGCCCGACGCATTATTGACCTTGTTCAAGGTGAATCTTCTATGACTGATTACGTCACATCTTTTGATTCTCTTTTCAAATATGGGGTCGCGTATATTATTACCCCATTAAAGAAAAATCAGAGGTTTTTGTATGGGTTGAATAAGAATCTTAAAAAGCCTTTACTTATGAAACTAGAAGTTTCTTTCGATCAGCTTGTTGATATCGCTCTTCGACTTGAAGAGGTCGATAAAAAAAGTGATGTTGAAGTAGTGGGTGCCAAGTAGAACTTCAACATTAAGATAAGTGGAACCCCTTTATTAAGTTCAAAATTCCTAATCCCAACAAGAAAGTGAAGCAATCAACTTCGGTAGCAAAGACTCCAATCCCTAATCGTGGAGAATGCTACAATTGTGGCTCGAAGGATCACTATATAAATAGGTGTCCAAGGCCTATTTCTTGCCCCTATTGCAAAAGTTCGGATCATTATATATCTTCATGTCCCTAACTTCAAGGTAAAAAGGAGGGAAAGCTTAACATTGTGAAAACTCTTAATGACACTTCTCTTGGTCAAGGTATTTCTTATTCTGTCCTTGATGGCATTATTATGTTTCGTGATCATCCTATTCGAGTTCTTTTTGATACGGGTGCATCTCACTCTTTTATATTAAAAGAACTTATTGATACTTTGTCTTTAATGTTATTGGCTTGATGACTTCACTAAGAATTGCGAATCCGGTTAGTGGATCCGCAACACTCAGTTTATTTTGTAAAGATGTCGAGATTATTTTATGTGATTATGCTTTCCGAGCCGATTTGCATGTTATTCTCTACTTAGGCTTTGAAATGATTTTGGAAATGGATTGGCTTAACCGTTATGAAGCCCACCTATATCCTGAGAGGACTATCCATCTCCAACATCCTCGATCTGTTAAGTAGATTCCTATTGTTCTTAAAGATTCAGATTCCAATTTGGTGACATCCTTATATTCTCTAAATCCTTATGATAACGATAATGATGATGAGGAAGATGTCAATTCTCTCATTCACATTGTTCGTGAATTTCCTAATATAATTGAGCCCGTGTTAGGATTACCGCATAAGCGAGCAATTGAGTTCAAAATTAATCAAATCCATGGAGCTCTACCTATCACTCATCCTCCTCATCGTATGTCCAATAAGGAAAATGGGGAGATGCGTAAACGGTTATTCGAATAATTGGAAGCGAAACAGTTTATTCATTCTAGTTCCTCTCCTTGGGGAGCTTCAACTATTTTTATGAAGAAATCTGATGGCACACTTAGGATTTGCGTTGACTACCGTAAGCTTAATGATCTTACCATCAAGAATAAATATCCCTTGCCTCAGATTGATGATATATTCGATCAACTTAGCGGTGCTAGAGTCTTTTCACAATTAGACTTAGCAATCGGTTTTCATCAGCTTCGTATTATAGAGGATAGCATTCCATTGACATCATTCCGTACTCGTTATGGATCTTATAAATGGCTTGTTATGCCATTTTAGTTTAACGAATGCTCCAACTTATTTCGTTGACCTTATGAATCGGGTTTTCAAAGACTTCCTCGATCTATTTATTCTCATTTTTATAGATGATATTCTTGTTTATTCTAAAACCGAGGACGACCATGAAAAACATTTTCGGATTGTGTTGGGAACTCTTAGGAGCAATCAATTGAAAGCAAAATTTTCTAAGTGCCACTTTTGGTAATCCCGTATGAAATTTTTAGGACTATTATTTCTAAATTCGGAATTTCCATGGATCCTTCAAAGATTGAAGCGATTCAAAATTGAAAGAGACTGGAGAGTGTGACGGAAATTCCTAGCTTCCTTGGATTGGCGGGCTATTACCGTCGGTTCATAAAAGACATTTCTAAAATTTCCGTGCCTCTTACTAGTTTAACAAAAAAGGAAGTTAAGTATATTTGGTCAGAAAAATGTGAAGCTGCTTTTTAAAAATTAAAAGAACTCATTTCCGATACTCCTATTCTTGTGATTCCCAAAGGGAACCCAGACGTGATTGTTTATTCCGATGTTAGTCGTGTTGGTTTGGGAGCCATTCTCAACGTGTTATCGTTTATGTTTCTAGGCAATTAAAGCCTGCCGAGATTAGATATGCCATTCATGATTAGAGCTCGCGACTATTATTTTCGCCCTTAGAATTTGACACCATTATCTTTGGGAGAGAAATGTTTTCTCTACACCGATCATAAATCTTTGAAGTAATTTATTTTCTCAAAAGGAACTTAATTTGTGCCAACAACATTGGCTTGAATTCCTTGCATCTTATGATCTTGATATTCTCTATACTCTCCGAGGGAAATTGTGTTGCCGATGCCCTTAGTCCTAAGCAATAAGCGGTAGTTTCCATGATGATATCCGAACGGAATGATCTCAAGACTTTGTCCACTTGTGAGATTCGAGATCGTGAATCTGATCCATGTTCATCTCTTGTTTTATGTAGCTTTGAGGCCCATCCTTCTCTTTTAGACTGCATCCTTGAAGCTCAAAAGCAAGATTCCAAATTGGATTTTCTTACCCAAAATTGTAGGGCTCAAAATAAGGTTGATGTTTTGAAATACGTTGATATTGATGCTCGTGGAGGCATTCGAAAATTTGGTAGATTTATTATGCCAAATATCAGTGATCTTCGTAAAGACATTTTAGAAGATTCTCATCGTTCTAAATTTACCATTCATTCCGGTAGTCGTAAAATATAAGCGGATATGAAGCGACTTTTTTATTGGGATGGAACAAAATCTGATATTGCTAACTTCATTAAGCGTTGCATGACTTGCTAACTCATAAAGGCTGAGCATCAAAGGCCTGGTGGGTTATTGCAACCTTTAGACATTCCCGTTTGAACGTGGGATAAAATTTGCATACACTTTATTGACGGTCTTTCCCATTCTCCTTCGGGTCATGATAGTTTATGGGTGATTGTAAAATCCACCCATTTTATTCCCGTTTGGTCTAATCGGACCTACCTCTTTTAGCGAAACTCTATGTTAAAGAAATTGTTAAATTGCATGGAGTTCCTACTTTTATTATTTGCGATCATTATCCATTGTTTACTAGTTGATTTTGGAAGGGTCTTTAAAAAGCTTTGGGAACGAAGCTTAATTTTAGCACTGCTTATCATCCTCAGTCCGATGGACAAACGGAGCTTGTGAAGCAAACTCTCGAAGGTCTTCTTCGTGCATGTGTTCTTGATTTTGGTGGAAGTTAGAAGACCGTATCTATCTTTTTGAGTTTTCTTACAATAATACTTCCAATCTAGTATTGGTATGACACCTTTTGAGGCACTCTACTGAAGGCCATCCGATCTCCTTCGTGTTGGCTTGAAGCTGGTGAGAAGCCGGTTTTAGGTCCATATTTTGTTCATGATTCCACAGAAAAGATTGACCTTATTCATCATAGGATGAAAGAAGCTCAAAGTAGACAAAAATCCTATACCGATAACCGAAGAAGGAATTTGGAATTTTTTGTGGGAGATTTGGTATTCATTCGTGTTTCACATATGAAGTGTGTTGTGCATTTCAGTCGATCAAGGAAATTAGCACCTTGATAAATTGGTCCATTTTACATCACTGAACGCATTGGTTCCATGGCTTATCGCCTTCTATTACCGGCTCAATTTTTTGCTATTCATGCTGTATTCCACATCTCTCAACTACGAAAATGCCTTAGAGATTTTGATTCTATTCTTGAGCCCAGTGTTATTGAAGAAATTGAAGTTTCACCTAATTTAAATTATAATCAACATCCTATTCGCAGCATTGCTACGAAGGTTAAACATCTTTGTAATAAAGATGTACTGCTTGTGAAAGTTCAATGGTCCTCAAATCCTAAGGATTGTTCTTGGGAATCCAGAGAATTCATCGAGCAAACACATCCGGACTTACTCTCTCATGCTTCTTAAGGTGAACTTTTCACTTAAAATTCTTCTTTTGTGTGGTATGCCTTTGTGTGGTTGTTACTCTTTATTTTCTTTTTAAGTATTGCAAGGATGCATTTTCATTGAGGAGGGGAGTCTGTAACAACTCGCATATTTTAGGATTATACATTTAAACGTTTTTATTCAAATATAGCATCGTTAGTTTAATTTAAAGTCCGAAATGTGACTTTCTGTAAACGGTCGAATCCAGACTCGGGACCAGTTCCATTGAGTTCCAAACGGCATTTGCGACCTTTTTGAGTATAAAAATCGATATGTTTGGCGTTGATTAAAATTTTGATATTTTTATTTAGGGCTTTGGGTTTGGGCTTGGGTTTGTGTTTCAGCCCACTAACCTAACAAGGAACCCAAATCCTATACAATAACAACTCCCACTTCTCTCCTCTTCATTCATTCGTAACATTTCCTAACACACTCAAGATGAAAGGAAATGAGGGAAAAGATGGGAAATTAAAATTCCTAAACCCTAGTTTTATTAGGAAATTCAAATTCAAGTCCAAAATCAAAGAGAAGCTTAGGTAAGCATCATCTTCATCTTCTCCATCTCAATTCCTCTTCAATTTTCAGAAATTTCCTATAACCTAACTTAGGAAATATTTTCTTATGATCTTAGATTGGCGCTTTTAGAGTAGAAGTTGAAGAGTGGTTGATTCTTCCATTTATTTTGAGCTTCTCATTCGTTGTTTTTCGGTTTAAAGGTGATTTCTTGAACTCACATCTATGTCTATAGCTTTCATTGTTGTTCGGTGTGAATTTCTAACATCTAATTCATGTTCATTTGCTTTGATTTAAATTGATTTGGTGAATTTTTCAATTTTGGTGTTTTGAAGTCAAAATCTTTAAAAATCTTATTTTGGATGTTTGGACATGATATTTGGGGTGTATCGAAGAGCCTATAAGGTTGGGTTATCGCTAGGCATAAATCCCAAGTCTCTATCGCTCATCCGATTGCTTCCGAATCGTTTTGGCCATCATTGGCCGAGGAAAATTCTGCCCGGGTCCAGGTGACTAGACGTCTGGTTGAAGAACTCAGACGTCTAGTAGGAGTCCTTGGAAAAATATATATAATGAATGCAGAAAGAAAAAGGGCAGACAAAAGAACCAGACGTCTGGTTCAACCGGTCAGAATCCTGGTTAGGAGTTCTGGAGATTTTACAGAAAAGGAAAAATAAAAAGAAAATGGCCGAACCCTAGGTCAGACGTCTGGTCATGCCAGGTCAGACGTCTGGTCCTGTTGCCTTTTAACCATTTCGCCTATTTTTTTTGTGGATTTTCAATTTTTAATCCATTTTTGTTGATCCGATTATTTGTTGTCAATTATTATCGACTTTGATGACTTCTTCCTGGATTTTGGGAATATCCATTTGATTGAATTTGATATCGATTTTTATAGTTTTAATTCATGTTTTCGTAGGTGGATTTTTGGTGATAGATTTTTTTACAATTGTTTTTATAATTTGTCACTTTTATAATACAAAAGTTTTTATATTAGTAGTGAATATTCAAACTCTTTCACAAAAATGATTCCAACACTAATTTTAATACAAAGCTTGTTTTCAAAATCGTCTTCCAATTTATTAGTATATACAAACCTTTACGTCATTCGTTTGAGAAATTCAATTAAACGACTTAGCAAAACAAGTGGTATGAAACGCTCTTCATCGGTTAATTCTTAGACTTGTTCGATTGAAATTTTATGACATTTTTCGAATGGAAATCTACAATATATTCGTAAATATTTAAGTTAAGCCAGTGGTTATGAGACATGAAGCTAAACTCATTTATTTACCAGCTTAGTGTAACTTACACTTCTTATTGATCAATGGTGATCATTTTATGATTTAGAGTAGCGATATGCGATGCCTCATAGTCCACAAAGGGGGATTATACCCTATTAGGAGGAGCTTCCACTCATAGTCCACAAAGAGGGACTGTACCCTGTTAGGAGGAGCTTCGGCTCATAGTCCGCAAAGGGGGACTATACCCTGTTTGGAGAAGCTTTGACTCATTTTACGGGATAGCGACCTATTTGTGATAAACGTGTTGGTGAGTTTTCATACTCCCATTTGTGATAGGCCTTTTTCCCTCCTTTTTTGTGTTTTCTGGATTTCTATTAGATGATTTCTGGAATTTGTATTTCACCAATTTTTACGATTGGCATTGATATGCTTTGTCAATATTTGAGGTTTGGTGTATAAGCTAAAAAATATGATATTCTTTTTGGATATTTGAGAAGATTTGAGGTATTGTATGATTTTTGTTGTTATCAAATATATGTTTGTCGAAGTATGACATTATTGTTATCATATATTTCTGTTGTATCTCTTATCCTATCTCGTCTTATATAATATTTATAGCTAAACTGGTCCGTTTATTATTTTTCTTCGTAAACAATACTCGGGTCAGACCGAGGTGTTACAGGTGCTTCCAATTGACTCCTTGGCTGGGGTTAGCTTCTGTTTTTTGGCTAACTACTTTATCTTAGTAGTTTTTGCTTTTATACATTCGGGATAGAGACTCCTTGATGTATAATTATTCTTTTGTGATGTAGTGGATCTTGTATGACCACTACTTTGATTTATACTTCTAGGTGTTATATTCATATCCATTTCCGCCTTAGTGATATGAATATCTGTTACTGATTTTGTGTTGTGTTTATTTTTTATTTTTTCTGAAGATCACATAGTCATTATGTAGTAGTTTTGAGTTTGTAATTGATGTGTCAGATTTCCTCTTGAAACGAAATGCATGAAATAGTATCTGACATATCGGTACTCGCACAAACCAATTACACAAATGGTCGCTCCTCAACAGCCTTATTCTTCGTGCTAGTCGACAGCATTACTCAATAATGTCTTTGGCTGGTGTGAGTATAGATGTGGGGCGTCACAATAAGCCTATTACTTTTGAATTTATAACTAAACCCTTTATCAAGATCTTACATGAAATAAATGATCTTTTAACACAAAAGACCTATCATCTAAATTTTCTAAAACAAGAAGTTATTTCTCTTAATGTAGAAGAAAAACTACAAAATCCAAAATTACAAGAAAAAATTAAAATGATTTATAACAAATTTTCTATAGAAATTTGTAATGACCATCCAAATACCTTTTGGGATAGAAAGAAACATATTGTTAATCTTCCATATGAAGAGAACTTTGATGAAAGAAAAATCCCTACTAAAGCAAGACCATGCCAAATGAATTCTGAATATCTAGAATTATGTAAAAAAGAATTAGAATCATTATTACAAAAAGGTTTAATAAAACCATTCCAATCACCCTGGTCATGTACTGCATTTTATGTAAATAAACACAGTGAACAAGAAAGAGGAGTACCCAGATTTGTAATAAATTACAAACCTCTTAATAAGGTTTTTAATGGATTAGGCATCCAATTCTTAATAAAAAGGATTTATTAGATAGATTATATGATTCTATCATATTTTCTAAGTTTGATTTAAATCTGGCTTTTGGCAGATCCAAATTTCAAAATCTGACCAATACAAAACTGCTTTTATTACAATAATAATAACTAAAGGTAATAACTAATTAAGTAATGCATAGTAATTAATAATCAAGTTTAAACATGAAATAATTCATTCTAATAACAGATATATAAATAATTAATAAGTTAACAATCAATAAAAAATGACAGGTAATTAATAATTACCATTAAATAGTAATTAATAATTCATAATTAACGGTTGCGATTAATATTTAATATTCAATAACAAACAATTAACAATTACTATTAAATTGTTAAGAAGTAATAATTAATAATTTTATTTAGTATTTCAGATAAATTAAAATGATGAAATTCTTTAAAAAAAATTATAAATATTCATATAACTTAAAAACAAAATTTAAAAGTTCTCATAAAATTCAAAAATAATTATTTTGGTTACAAATAATAATTATTTTGGCTCCACCTCAGTATTTTGCCTACAATCATAAAAAGTTTGGCTCCAACTCAAAAAATTTCTTTTCAACCCACAAAAATCTAGCTCCAAACCAAAACGTTGGCTCTAATCCTACGTATTTGAGTCTGCTCACTCACGTGCTCCACTTTTCTTTCTTCAGACCGCTACTTTCTTCAAAATTGAACCCCTTTAAAAATGCTTTGTACCCAAGAATTCTATTTAACCAAGAATTCTATTTAACCAAGTATTCACGCCCTTCACAAATAGCACTTCGGGAACCCCTCTTCCAGAATTCAAAACAAGTTCATCCTCTACAGCCTTTCTGCCATGGCGAGATGGAAACTCGAGATTTGCAATGCCTTGAAACTCATATTGAAGTCCGAGTCAAATTGCTTGTCGTCGACTAGAGATGATATGCCTTCACAATGGTTGTTCTGTCGTTGCTCAAAAAATCATCCTTTTATTTCAAGATCGCTATTCTATCACTTCACATTGAACTCTGATAGCTTGCTTCAGATCTGAAGTAAGTGTGCCTTCCTTGAAGATGGCGATGATCCTTTCCAATTATGGTGCTTTGGTGAGTGGGTGCCTATATCGTCGTTTAAGTATGGTTAGCTTTTATCACTATTGCTTTTTGTTATGTGTTGCATTGCCGGTGCTAGGTATCGATTGAGATTTCTATGACTATTAGGTTGTTGCTATGTTGGAGATTATTGTTCTGGTTGTGTGCAAACTGAGTGTCATATTGGTCGTGTGTGTGAATCTAAAGGGGTTGAAGGTGCTTCGGCTATGGAATTTGATGTTATGCTTTTATTTTGCAGTGCACTCCAGGTTCTTGTGAGAATGTCTTAGATAGTTTTTGTATCTCATGTTGTTAACCTAATTTTTCCTGATGTTCTGAAACCCCATCCTGGTGCCCCTGCTCCTTTGTGCTTTGATGTACTTGTTAATGTAGTTGACAAAGGTGTTTTAGAGATGGTTCACCTTATTGATGAAGCTGTTGCGGTTACTTCCGATGAAATAACTTCACTTGGTATTGATACAACAACTGTTGATCCTGCTAGAAACGATGAGACCAATGTAATTACCATTTGTATTGTTTGTATTCAGCTTCTTTTTATATTAGTTTTGGCCTAATGACAATGTTTTGTAATTATATTAAAATTTTATAAATGACGTGGATGTATAATTCATTTTGGACTTTTAGTAACTGTGAGTACGATCTATATACATTCTGCACCAATGCTCTATTTTATTTTTTATTTTTTATTTTGCATTTTTTTAACTACTGGCAAAAACAGTTGCAAAAGATATCTATTACAATGATAAAAAATATTTGTAAATAAATCCATTGCAATATCCAGAAGCAGTTATAAAAGACCATATTTCAACGGCTTTTGATAGTTGTAAAGACACTTATACAAGGGCATTTATAGTGGCCACAAATAGTTGTACAAATCTCATCAGTCTATTACAAATTCACATTTTAAGATGATTGCAAGCCAATTGTTAAGCACCTATTACAACTGGCATTGTCTGCTGTACTGTTGTAGTGATAACTCCTATGAAAATGATATATTTTGAGTCTAATTTTTTCTTTCATTTTTTATTCTTTCAGTACGGATTTGATAAACACATTATAAATTATACGTGACATAAATTTCATCTCGTTTGAATATCCTTTGGCCTTCGAACAAATGGTTTTTAGTTTGAATGTAGAAAAAATATTAAAAATGTTTGCGCATCATAAATTTAACAGAAGTTGTATAATTAGTTATATAATGGTTAAAAATAATATTTAAATTCATAAAACTATCACGCATCATAAATTTAACCGAAGTTGTATAATGGACGGACTGAAAGTCGCATAGATTGATCATTTGAGTTCAGTTTTCAATAAATTAAATATCGAATTACACAACATAAGATTATCGACAATACTAATTTAGTTAATCCCAAACAGTCATAAAATTGAAGAGTTGAATAAAATAACTTCTTTAATTTTAAGAATTAAATTGGTATTTTAAACAAATTTCATATTTCTACAATTAACAAGTTATTATATTGATATAAATTAAATTACTTAAAATATATGGTCGTCGAAAATGCCTGGACAGGGCTATCGGCGGCCGTCGGAATCGTCAGTTTCTATTTAGGTCATTTCTAGTAGTGATTAGTGTAAAAAAGGAATCGAAAAGCAACAATGGTTATTCATCTTATCGTAATAAATAGGCATTATATGATGTTATGGTATACATAATTTACATATGTAGTTTATAAGCATATATGTTATCAGCTTGGTTAATTTTCTCAATTAACTAAATGCCAAATAAACAATAAAGAACTTGGTTAGAAAATATCTGGTTTTATCAATGACACTAGATGAATAATCTATCGAGAAAATTAAACTATGATCGAGGTTGGGAGACATTTATGTGCAGACAAGATTTATGAAGTTTTTCTTCTCAAATCATAAATGGCTGCCAGTGATTAGAATCTAAAAGGCACTTCAGCCACATTTCACAATTCTCTGCAAACTTCTGACCTCAATTTTTTCCCAAATCATAAGGAAAAGCTTCCAAATATCAATGATGAAGGATTTCAACCCGCTACAAACCGCCGTAGAAATTAAACCCATTCTCATTGGCCTATTGCACCCAAGATTCGGCAAGATATCAGCCAATAGGTTTCAGAAATGGCAACAATGATTCAGGACACTTAAGAAACATGATGGCCACATCTCATCCAAGCCAACAAAAACTGTTTACAAGTGAAGATGAATCTCAAAGTAAAAATTCTTCTTCTTAGGCAGAAATGATAAGGAATGAAGTCTTTAACACAAATTATGATTTGGAATATGTTGCTCCTATCATATTAGCGGTAAAAATAAGTGGAGATAGTAAAGGAAGCGATTCGCGGAAGAATCAAAAATAAGTGATGTAATTCGGCAATCACCTACGCTTTCATTAATCACCCTTACTACATCATTTTAGGGCATTTTTGATTAGAGAATTAAACCCATCAGGCAAATTTGAGATATACACAAGAAACAATGGTTTCTTTATAATCAGATTGTTTAATGTTGGAGATTGTGAAAAATCTATAAACAGGGCCCTATTTTCATTAATAATAAGCTTATAATATTGAAAAAAGGGGAAAAAACTTGGTTCTTGGTAGAGATCTATTATCAACTCTCCCAATATGGATTAGATTACCAGAATTAAACAAGAAATTATGAGATATAGAAGCCTTTAGTACTATCTTCGGTGTAATAGGAGTTTCGTTGAAACTAGATGAGCCAATGGCTAAAGAAAAAAGATTTACACAAGAATCCTAGTTGAAATCAAAGAAAATGCATATCTCCCTGAAGAGGCCTACATTCGTATGCATAACAGAGAAAATATTGTTCATAAAATTGAATATAGCTTGATTTCTTTAAGTTGCTTGACATGTACTTATTTTGGACATCTCACAGAAAGTTTCTCAACAAAGAAAGTTTGGAAAGAAAAAGCAAGTACAAACTCGGTTATTATTGAAAAGGAAACCCCCTTTTCAATCCAAGGTCTAGCCAAAACATTTCAAACCAAGAAAATGCTTTCTCCTAAAATAGCGATAAATTGGGTAATTGAAAAGACTTAGCAGCCAGTGCACTTTCTAGAAAAATACAACTCTTTGATAACATTAAGAAAGATTTATCTTCAAAAATAACAGTTAATTCTGGCAATGTCGAGCAAATGGAGATAATCCAAAATTAAATAGATTTAGATCTTAACGATTAATTAAATGTTATACTAAATGAAGTTCACCCCATTCAAAAAAAGTCAAATGATGAACTCTATTGAAGAGAATTGTAACACCCCTAATGTTTAGTAACATTATTCAAGAGTTTTAATTAGATATATTAAATAGAATAATGTAAATATTAGAGTGATAAGGGGATTGAGATTTTCAAAATAGAGGTCGAGCTTAATTAAAGAAATGGACCTATAAATGGTTTTGTATGTTAACTAATTAACTTAAGGGCATATTAGGAACTGCCATGCCTCATATATTCACGGTTATACCTCCCATTCACATTCATTTTTCTCAAAACATAGAACACAAATTAAATCAAAGAGGAGCTGACAATTACTTGGGAGAAAAGAGGAGGAAATCAAATTAAAGCTACGGATTTAAGCAAGGGGAATTAATCTCAATCAAATCTCAAAGTCCTTACCCTAATCAAGGTGAATAATAATCAAAACCATACCTATTTTTGTTTTATGATCATTTGATTTTTTGGTTTAAGATTAAAACCATTATGATGATTTTTGATTGATGATATGTTGGAGTTTATGGTATGTTTGATTCTAACAAGATAGTTTGATGATTGGTTATACATAACTTTAAGTGTAAAACCGATTATAATGGATTTTGAATGCCATGAGGAAATTATATGTTATGTACAACATGATTTTGGAGATGGGTTTTATATTTTATAATTTTCCAAGTTGTAGAAAATTTATTATGAATTTTCAAAGGAAAATATGAATAATTGGATTTAGAAATTATTTTGGGTATTTTATGAAGAATTTGGGTCTGAAAATTTTATATGTTAGATAAAATATTGAAAGTGAATTTCTATGATTTTTGGGGATTTTTCCTAAGTAATTTACTATGCAAATAAAATTATTTCAGATGAGGGACTTAATTGTTTATTGGTTTTGTTTAATAGTAGGGTTTATTTAATAAATTAATTCTTCTTTAGATCTAAAATTAGGCGGAAATTATTTTGGTGAAGAATTTGAAGAGTTTATGACAACCAATTAAACGTTTACAACTAGGCAGGTTAGTTATAAAGAACTTACTTTAAATGGCATTAAATCTGTTTTACCTAGAAAATTAGGTTCCACCTCCTTTAGAAGCCACCTTTCGACTCCATGCTTCCACCTTTCAATCAAGTCGAAACCTACCAGGTCGAAACCAACTAAGCCGAAACCAATACACATGATATCACAATATTGGTACGAATTGGATTGGAGAAGGGTGGAAGACATGTCGAAATCCTTGCTTTCAATAGGGTTAAAACCTTTGTTTTATTTTCCAAAGAAATGCGCTTGCCTGTTTACTAAATACTTTAGAAGGGGTTGAAACATATGCTTTCAAAGGGGTCTTTTTTAATTGCTTCTGAAAGGGGTTGCTGCTTCTTGTTAAAATGGCAGCTTTCGAATAAGTTACTTAGTTTTCTAATCAACACTTTCAAAAAGGTAGTTTCGACCAATTCGAAACCCTTCTGTCGTTCCTATGCATTTCGAATGGACTGAAGTCATCAACCAATTCTAAAGGTATCTTTTGTTTTAAACCTGTACTAAGCTGCTTCCTAAAGCTTTTGAAAGGATTCAAGGGTTTGGAAGGCAATAGTTTCAAAAGAGGTTTCAAAGCTATCCTTCAAATATTTTATTTAAATGATTTGAGCTTTCGAAAGGATGGATCCGAAGTCATCAAATTTTTCCTCGGACAATTTTATACGAAGATTAAAGGTTTCGAAAGGGGTACTTTCATGTGTATTCACTTTGACCCAAAAGATAGTTTTAATGATAAACCCAATGCTTTCGAATGGGGTACTTTCAAGAGTTTTCAAAGCCATGGTTCTAAGAGTTAATAAGCATTACTTTAATACATTCGAAAGGTTTCGAAAGAAAGGTTTTAAAGTGTTTCGAAAGGCAGGTGCCTAGTGTTTTAAAAAGAAGATTCGTATGCTTTCGAAAGGAAGTTTTCCAATGGTTTCAAAAGTAAAGATTAGAGGTTTCGAAAGCCTTAATTTTCAAAATTAAGAACCCAATCTCAATCTTCAAAGGTAAAACCCATGGCATTATAAAAGAGCTTATAAATGCTTTTAAATTTTAGTTTTTAAAGAAGTATTCCTTGATATAATAATAGGTTAAAGAGATTAATCATATTCTATATGAAATTAAATTCAAGGATATTAAACCACAGGAGTTGGTATTGTTATGTTAATATGTTTTCTTCTTCTAATATTCTTATTCACTTTAAAATGGACAAATAACTGCATTTTGGGAAGAAAGGGAAGAATAACCAGCTAGGTTGACCCAGTAGTGAATATAAATTGAATTAACTCCTGAATGAGTAGAATTGCTTTCAGGAGGCCAGCGAGACCAGAATGTAGGATGCCTAATTATTGAAGTTGTCAAATAGACAGTTTCATAGTATACCTTTGAAAACAATATTTAGAAAAATTTATTAGAAGGTGCCAATAGGTTCATAGTAAACCCATGAAAACTTGCCAATAGGCTTGTAGTGAACCCATGAAACTATATCCGGGCTAAGTTATTGACAGAAGTCAATAGGTTCCTACCCAACCCATGAAAACTAGGATAAGAGGGAAGTTATTGGAGCTACCAATAGGTTTAGGAAGAACCTATGAGACAATGAAGTTATTGACAGAGGCTAATTGGTTCTTAATGATCCTATGAAAACTATGTAACTAGGCAGCGAGTCCAAAAGCTTTAGACATATTATTAGTCAACCTTTGAAATCTAATAGGTTAATAGTAACCCTAGAAACTATAAATGAGACAGATAGTCAAAAATGAATGGGGATGGGTAATTCAGAATAGATATACTTGTTTGCATATCATCTTAATATTTTGAATTGTTATGTTTTAACCATTGTGGATGCAGGAGCATAGTATATGGTTTTATAAAGTTTTGAATAAGATACTAGTGAAGAGAAAATCCATTCCGCTAGATGGTGTGGTCTCGCTAGATATCTAAATGGCTTGAAATGGTAGAATATTATTCATACCAGGCTTTATGTCTGACTCTAAGTTTATGGTTTTCTCTTAAACTCTCGGGTACTCAATTAACTTTGAGTAGTTTGAGAGTTGAGGTTTTCAAGTACTTCATTAGACGAATAAGCTTTCAAAGATGTGCAGGAGGCAAGCTAGCTATTTAGAGTTCTTTTCTATTTTGATTCCGCTGTGTTTTTGTTGCTGTAAAGGAAAAGTTCTTTAATTCCCTATATTATATTCTTATCATCTAAAGGGGCATATTCAAATGTCGCTCTTGGCATATGTTGTAATAATAATATTTTTATGAACATGGTTCTCGTATTTGGGATTATGTAATGAATCTAAAATGTGGATCTAAAATGTAACGAAGAAAGTTGTTTTTAAAATCTGTGATTTTATTTCTTATCCATGTGTTTCTCTTGTATCAATGGATCAAACATTACCTCATTTAGTCGCCAAGTATTAAAAACTATGGATGACTACAGCACCATAGCTGTTAGTTTTGGGCCTCCAAGTGGAGGATGTTACAAGAATGATATATGCATCGAAATCAAAGAGCATGCAGCAAACACATAGCAAAATTCAGGAGTTATAATACATATGTCGTTAGGCACCCCCTTCATGGTTGCCCAAGTTTAATTATAGATATAAACAATTCAAACATGGAAATATGCACAAACCTAGATAATACAGCTAATGCTTTTTGAACAAATCTAATGTCAATTCTACCGTGGCATCTCCATCCTCCCAATGCCTTTCTAAAAACCTAATGGAGAAAGCTACAAAAGTCCTTACATCATCTTCATCACTATTAATAAAAGAAAAAGAAAAAAGTGCATAAAAAACATTTATGATATATGGCTACAATAATATGGAGGTCAAAGAACATACTGACTTCAAAGAAAGATACATTATCAAAAGCCAAAGTGGGTGGAGCGGCTCAGGATTCATGATATAATGGCTAACAATAATGAGGAGGCCAAAGAACATAATGAGTTCAAAAAGAAAGATACATTATCAAAAACCCTAGTGGGAGGAGAAGTTTAGAATTCAAGATAAAAAAATCATGCGAAAGAAGCGGAATAAAGATTTCTGAAAATAGTGAAGTTAGCAATTCCAGATTCACACTGTAACTGTGAAAGATATCCTTTATGTATCCTTTAAGATCATACTTTTATTTATGTCTTTATTTACATGTAATGTTAGGAGATTAGATTCCCTAAAAAGGTAATTTGTCGCTTACTAACAAACATAATATAATTGGTATACTAAAATATAAATTGACAAGTCTAAAATTGAAGATTATCAGTCCAAATCTTTAAATAATTGGAGCATTGTAAGTAACAACCTTATGGGCGAAAATGGAAAAATTATGGTTTTATGGGATCTCGATATTTTAGATTTAAACCAATATTTTATAAATTTATAGTATATTCATTGTAAATTTATAAACAATTGTGGATTTTAGTTAGAAGTTTCATTTGCATATGTATCTAATAGTGAAAATGAAAGAAATTTGCTTTGGAATTACCTGAAGCTGCTGAGTCAAAATATAATCAAACCTTCGAAAATTATTGGGACTTAAATCAGTTCTATAAGCCTTTGAAATAGGGTAGAACTACCACTCCCTTTTAAAAAATTAGAAGCTCAATAATTTTATCTTAAAAATAGGCTTGATCGAACCTGTTATTGTGGGAAATAAATTCAAGTTGAAAATCTGGTGAATATAAAAATTTTCACTGCAAAATGGATAGAGTTTTAGTCAATTAAAAGTTTATTAACTACGTTACTGATTTCCATTAGTTTACACTACCTCAAGCTTTAAGGGATCATAGTACTATTCAAATATTTCTTTCTTGGAAAAATAATTTCAAGAAAAATTCACCATGCAGATTGGTCAATGGTTGACTTTAGAAAATAATTATAAAGAAACTGTTAGAAATAGCTAGCAATAGCAATTCAAGGCAGAAAAAATTTAGCAAAATTCTTCAAAATACAAAGGAAATTTGAAAATTTGGAATAAAAACAAAAATAAAAGTGATATTACGCATATCGGAACTGATTTGAGAATATCCAAAATGAAATTGATTTTGATAGCTCAAATAAGTCCCTTGTTAACAAATTTTTTCAAATGAAAGACAATTTAAGTAAAGCTTTGCGTGAGCAAGTAATCAACATGAACCAAAAAGCTAAAATTGACTGGCTTACTAGTGGGGTTGAAGCTAGCGAATTTTTCTATAACAAAATGTCTAAGAGAAAATACAAAAATTACATTGGAAAGTTGCTAGATGATAAAAGGGCTAGAATTAATGATGCTTCTCAAATTGAGAGGAATTCTATTAATTATTTCATTAATCTCTATAGTTCAAGTTCATATAAGAGGAATTTTCCAAATATAGCCACCAAATACTTACTAAATGAAAATAGTGGACAAACTCTTCTATCCCCTATTTTCTTGGAGGAAATCAAAAATATAATTTTTAATGCTAACATAGATTAAAGCATGGGGCCTTATGGCTTTGGGGATATGTTTTATACGACATGTTGGGAAGATATTGAACAAAATTTATTTGATGCAGTAAATGAGTTTTTTATGAATGGTAAAATTCTGAAAAGCTTAAATCACACTTTTATTACTCTTATCCCAAAAGTTAAAATTTCTAATGGCTTAGGGGACTATAAGCCCATAGCATGTGTAATTTTATATACAAAATTTTAGCCACTATATTATGCAATAGAATAAATTTTATTTTAATATATCTGATTTTTGAAAATCGAAGTTCTTTTATACTAGGAAGATTAATTGTTGAAAACACCCTACCAGCACTTGAAATAATTAGGAATTTTAATAATGGATGCAAGAATAAAGTGTGTATCAAAATTATCTTGTGTAAAGCCTTAGTTAAAATTAATAGAAATTTATAATTCATATAATGTTACAATAGGGATTTCATGAAAAAATCTATAATTTTGTAAAAGAATGCATCAACAATGTTGCTTATTCAGTTCTTATAAATGGCTCCTCCTATCGTTTTATACATAGCAATAAGGGAATTAGACAAGGTGGCCTTCTTTCTCCCTATCTATTCGCTATTGCTATGGAATATATTTCATTGCAAATGGAAATGAAGCAAATAAATGGAAGTTAACACCAACAGATAAAACTAATCCAAATATTTCTCTTTCGTTGTATGCTGAAGATTTGCTATTATTTTTAAACATTGACATTGATAGTGCCACTTCTTTAGTAAAAACTTCTGAAGAAATTTGCATGCTTACAAATAAATGAAAGCAAAAGTGAAGCATATTTTAGCAAAAATTGCTCTAAAAAGGAGTAAATTCTTCATATTATAAAGTTTCAGGAACGTGAACTGCTTGTCAAATATTTGGGCTTCCTCTTAGTGTAAACCAATCAAAGATAGGGATTGAGCAAGATTATTTGATATAATTCAAAGTAAATTGGTGGGCTGGCCAAGTAAGCTACTATAAATTGGAGGCATATTAGAGCTTGTGCGTTGTTAACACCAAAAATGGATCAACACCCAAGATTGACTTGTAAGAGACCCATATGACCTAGATTTAGAAAATAGTATTGAAAATGAAAGAAAATTGAACAACGAGACACAAGATTTTTATAGTGGTTCAGCAATCTTTGACATACGTCCACTTTAAAGTTTTTATTGACTGTTATTTATAGAGAGTTTGAGATTAAAATTCACTATTACAAGGGCTTAACAGGTTCTATAGCCTAGAACTACCAGAAGTAATTGCTAATGTGACTATTCTAAGGGAGGTAGGAGGTGAAGAAATGGCAGTGTCTACGCCAACAGAGAGTCATATCCCTTTTTAGTTGTAGCAAGGTTCGTATTTATAAAGAAATTGAGGTACAAGATTAGGAGCTTGCTTACACTGAAGTCCAAAAGATAGATCGATGTTGTACAAGTGAGCATGAACGCCGACGACCCAAGGAAATAACTTCGTACCGACCTAAATGATTCGATATCGATCCATTTTCCTTTTTGTAAGTTGAACTATTTCACTTGTTTTGCTCTTTCATCATCTACTCGATGTGTTCTAAGTTCTTTTCTCTCCACTTTTAGTTGATTCTAGCAATCCTTCCGATAACACTTGAATTATCCTACTTTCTTCACTTTATTCTCATCAATTCTTGGAATTGCTCATCTAAACTATGGGGAAACCACTTTACCACGAGTATTTGGAGTTGTATGTAAGATGTATGGAGCTTGGCTGGCGAAAAGAAGGGAGGAAATAACTTATCAACGAGTTAAAATGAATCACTACCGAGTCATTTATTTAGTGACAATCACTTTGAATTTTTTGTAGTGTCTCTCTATTCCTTCTAAGTGAACCAACAAGTTTTCTAGTCCTTTTGTCTTCGTCTTGACGTTCAAACTTCTGTTGACTTCTATTTGGCTTGGCATCGATCTGTATGGCTTGGCGCCGATCTGTTTGACTTAGTTAAAACCCCATTAAACTTTCCCCTAGAGTATGCTTTCTTGGAAATAAAGTATGCTCCATATCAAGATAAGCTCCAATACTCTATCTCTTGACATTGGTTTATCGTTCCAAATCAAGACAAAAAGAATGCATTGCCTTTGTTCGGTTGATATTCTTTTAACCAATTTATATAGACATAATTCCATTCCTCATGCTAAGGACTAGATCTACGCAATGGAATCTGATACATGCTTTGGAGATCATTCCATGCCTTAGACGAACCAGCACGCTCTTTGCTGTGAATTGTTTTCATTTTTCTTTTCTATTGCCCCAAGAGCTTTTGGCCCCTACCATTAAGTGAGATTTATCTAAGGTCAAAGGAATGGGGATTGTTATAGCAATGGTGATGATGATGTTGATGTGGTCGATTAATTTCTGATGGGAGATAGTCGAAGTTTAAGGTACACTTGACTTGTGGTGGATCTTAAGCTTGTCTTAGTTCGCATTCAACATCGAGTTTCCTTTTTTATAATCACTTGTTGATCACCTCGCTTCAAATTAGGTGATGATACATCTACTCCTTCTAAAGCTGAGTCCTCCACAACTCAGACTTCACCTTTTATTCCTGTTATGCCTAGACGATCAATCACGACTAATTACAGGGCACAATTGATCTTACAGAGGTATTGCTAAAATTGCCTCCTCTAAATGAGTATGTATCCTATAGGTCTTGGACAAAGAGGGAAGAGCAAGTAGGGATGTGCTAAAGCTTGTTGGCATGTCAGTCTTCCTTTTGGTCATATAGTGTGTGATCTTTGTTTTTGCTATAAATAGGTCATCTTTTTTCGACCAACTGTTTGTTGTAAAGAATCCCAATTCCATGCTACTCTTGAAGGTCATGGAGCCACGGTTGGGATGCCATCCTTTATTTATATGATTTTTTCCGTAAACTAAAACCTATTAGCAGAACCTATCTTCTTTCAAAATTCCTGTCCCTAGGCACTATAGTAGTTAAACATTGTAGGAAAAATTATCTAATTTCCCCTTATTTAACTGTGTTTTCCCTATCCTAATTCTAGACCGAGAAAGTTCAACGATACCTGCCTAAGATTCTTTATGATCAGTCTTGCTTATTCTCAACCAAGCATGCCCCACTTAACCGTTAGCATTATTGTGGGGTTAAATCATGCGCTTGTTTCGATCTCAAAATCTAGTGCATGGATTTTTCAATTTCGAGCATCCTTCGTGACGTTACCTACTTCTGGGCAACAAATCGGTTCCTGCAATCTGGGGTTGTACTAGGGGGAATTAATTTAAAGGACAAAACTTTCTATATTTTTTGCCTCAAGGACACGACCTCAATATTTTTACCACAAGGACAAACATTTTACAAAATTATTCATAAGGACAACAAAACTGATACCGAGCTAAAAACTGCTACCGATAACTACAAACTGATACCTAAAAACTTCTATCAATAACTAAAAACTGATACCTACAAAAAGTTGTCCTTCAGGATAAAATATTAAAGGTCTGTCCTTGAGGCTAAAAAGCTGTGAAATTTTGTCCTTGACAATAATTTCCTGGTTGTACTATATGATCGATCCCGATGTATTTATCCCTTCCTAACATTGCCTATCTCTAGGAAACTGCAAGTCCCTAATGATTCCGATTGAGTTTACCTAGGTCGACTTTCATTATACATAGTCCACGTTTTACTTTGCGCTATACTGTTGGGGAACTTTTTGTGTAATATTTACTACTCATTCATGTGCTTCTGTCATGAATCGAATCCTATTCATGGAGTATCTTTGTCATGATTTCAAGCCATCGAGTTAGTTAAAAATGCATGGCAAATTATTCGATTTCCCTTAGTCCAATTGATTTCCATAATCCTGGTCATAGATCAGGAAAGTCCAACAATACTTGTTTTCAATTTTAAGCGACTATCCTCGCCTATCCTTGACCGAGCGTTTCTTGCTTGGTTGCCAATGTTGTCATTGGAATCTGATCAGGCACTAGTTACAATCTTCAAAAACTAACACATTAATTTTTCAATTTCGATTATGCTTTCTTGAAGTTGTCTATTTCCAAGCAGTGGTAAAACTTTCAATGACTATGGTTGACGCTCCAACCATGTCAGACCACAGTCATCGAAAATTTTACCACTACTTGGAAATAAACAACTTCAAGAAATGAAAATCAAAAATTTTCGCGTGTCCATGTTCTACATTTCTCGGTATTGATACATTTTTTAACCACTTCCATGTGTCCTTCTACCTTCCTCGTCACGATCATAGCAAGCGATTCCGCTTCAGCCCATTTACGTAGTAGTTTACTACAATGATAATATGCTTAGCTCCTTTTTTACCAATAGCACACCGACAATGTCGATTCCCAAATTGCAAATAGCCATGAGCTAAACATTTGCATAAGTTTCGTCAATGAGGCTCTTGAGATATTCATAAATCTCTGGCACCGGTGGCACTAGTAGCAAAGCAACTTCTTTGCCAATGTATGCCCCCCGTTGTGATCACCACAGCTACCCTCATGAACTTCCATAAGGATCTTTCTAGCTTCATCCTTGGTTACACACCAAAGTAGAGGGTGGAGAATCCTCTTCTATACAGCACTTAGTCTTATGCTATGAACCGTGGTGCTTTCCAGGGAAGTTTCTTTGGCTCATTCCTTTTTCTAATTACTCCTTTGAGAAAATTATCCTGTATGGGAGTCGTTCATGCAACTACTCCCTTTGCTTTCTCTAGAATCCAAAATGGGAACCAATGGTTTAACTGCTTGATTTCAAGCATTCCTTTTTTGATGCTACCTATCTTTTGGCAACAATTGAGTTCTTGAAGTCCGTGGTCAAAAATCAGGTCATGTACCAGTTTCTATCTCTAAAACTAGCACACTGGTGATTTATTTCCCAATATTCATCTTTGATGTTGCCTATCTATGGGCAATAGCTGATTTATGCAGGTTAGAGTTGAATGATTCGATCGACTCGAAAGCAAATAGTTGTTCATGACATCGTCGGTCTTAGGGCAAGATCATATTATTGAAGATTATTTATTGCACCATCCAAACATTGCCTATCTTTGAGTGATGCCAAGCCTTTGAATGTTATAAGATAGTACCTTCTTGATGTTGCCAATCATTGGGTAGCGTCAGATTCCACAAGGCTGGATTGAAGATTCAATCAAGCTCTTGCTTCTGCCTCTACAAGCCAATGTATCGATAATTCCATTCTAGGGTTCCCTCTTAGCATCGCTAATCATCAAGTGATTACACATTCCCGCAAGTTGGACTGAATGATCCGATAGGTCCGTAAGTAAGTTATCAATCCTATTAGGCATCACCAGACTTTGGGCGAAAGGAAACTCATGAAGGCCAAATTCGAATTATCCGATCGATACCTAGTTTGGATTTTAGAACCTTCTCATTTCCATCAATCTTCAAGCAACAACGAATTCTAAACAGTAGATTTTGTTATTAAGTCTCTTATCATCATCAATCTCTAGGCAGCGATGTATTTTTTAGGGTTAGGTGCTTCTCCTCCCTACCGTCGTCTCTCTTCAGGCAATGGTAGATTCCCAAGGATCCTACCTGGCATTGCCTATCTTCAGGCAATGCTGGATCCTCGAGGAAGGGAAGGTGGTTCCATCTCAACATTGCCTATCTTAGGGCAGCACTGAACTTAGAGAGGTTTGGGGTTGATTTTCCCATCATCATGGCGATTTGACATTCCCCATGTTGCCAGGGCAATGTTGATACTCGAAAGGTTATGGGCCGATTATAGCGAATTAGAGTTTCAAGTACAAGAAGTTGACAAGTTCTTAGGCCTAGAACTGCTAAGAATAGTTGCCTTCACGACTACTATAAGGAAGGAAGATGGTGAAGAGCAAGGGGATCCCAAATCCAGAGTGAAGAAGAAAGATCAAGGAGAAGATCCTCGTTTGGTCGCTATACGTTTGTATTTCTAGGAAAACAGGTGTGTCGAGTTAGAAGCCTGCTTGCAATAGAGTCTAAACGTCAGCCCAACATCACACGAACGAGCTCAGGGGCAACCAAGTTAAAATAATAACTTTGGTCTATGATTGGTTTCGGGGATGATTGACTGATTGGTATTGAATCATTAGATGATGACTGCTCAAGCATGGGGATCTTATTGGAATTGGGACCCTAAGGAAACTTGGGCATTTATTACTTGGACCATATTCGCGATTTATTCACATACTAGAACAAATCAAAGTTTGCACAGTACGAATTCAGCACTTGTAGCTTCTATAGATTTTTTATAATTTGGATATGCTATTTTGGGATCAATCTATTAGGAATAGGTCACCGAGTCACCTGACTCGGTGCCAAGTTATTTCCTTAAGTGGAAATTTGACCATCTTTTTGCTCTGTAATTCTATTTTCAAGTTGATGTGTTCTATGATCTTTTCCTTCGACTTTTGGTTGATTTCGATGATCTTCCGTCTATACTTTAATTATCCTACTTTCTCGGCTTTCTTATGTTTAATCCTTGCAATTATTCTTCTAACCTTTGAGAAAACTCTTGATCACGAGGTGATAGAGTAGAGAATGAGTTGCATAAAGTTTAGGAGGTTAAATGGGGAAGAAAAATGACTCGGCATCGAGCTGTTTCATTAGCTCTATTTTGGGTGAAATTTTTATGAGTTGTTTCTTTGCTTCATCTAAGTGTTCTTCCAAGTTTCTTGTCATTTCGTCTTTGTCTTGACATTCTAATTTCTATTGATTTCTGCTTGGTTAAAAACCCAGTTAACACTTGCCCCTAAGTGTATGCTTCCATTGAAAACAAAAGGTGTTCTGGACCGAGACAAGTCCTAGACTGTTATCATGTAAATTCTAGTTGATCGTTCAAATGCCGTCTCGAGGCATTTCTTTCACTTGGCAGATTATCCTTTAACTATTTGGCTTAGTCGTAATTGGAATCTCATTCCTTTGCACTATTGACGCAATCTACACTCAAAGATTACTTCGTTGTTTTGGCTAGCATAGCCCCTCTATGCAAAGCCTTCTAGAAAGTATGGGGAAAGAAAACAACTCGGCACCGAGTTGTTCAACTTGGTGCCGAGTTATATCATTTCCCTATAAGTTTCAATCACTTAGAAACTTTTTTAAGTCTTTTCCATTTGTTCCTTTTGAACTTCCTTGCACCTGATCCATTCAATCTCTCATGGCTAGACCTATCTTCCAACTGACCTACCAATGCCGTTGATCTTAAGCTATCTCGCGACCCTGCTAAAAGCCCAAGAGATTTCTAAGAGCGCCTTGGGCTTATTTCTTCTAATGTTCTGCCTCATTCATAGGCTCAGACCTCTTAACTCAACAAATTCCAACCGCCCAAGCTATGATTATAATAGCACCTCCTACTTCCAAAGGAGTCTCTGCTCGTTCATTCACTTTTCCTCTCGGTCCTTCACGCATGCAAGTCGCATTTCCATACCTCTTTTTGCATGGCATCAAATTCGACCAAGACATCTTAGATACACCGATAAAGGTAGTGATGAAAAGTCTAAAGAATACTAAGCAAGGCATTAACAAAGTGTATAAGTGGATGAACTTTGCACTGCTCTGTTCAAAGTAACCAAAATCCACTACACCAATATTTAATCATTCGAATTTGAGAAAGATGCCTTCGAGTGGATGATGAAAAAGAGGGAGGATGATTTTATTAAATTTACCAGAGAGAGGGACCTTACTTTGAAGCGTAAGGAGACCATAGATAAGCTGATGGATGAGTTAAAGCTTGCCTACAGTTGTGCCAAAATCAGGATGAGGAACGAGCTGAAAGTTATTCATGCTAAGAGTTTAAAGTTCTGGGAACAAGTTGAGGAGAAGGCACATGTGCTTAGCCAAAAAAATGAGATTGTCTAGGCTTATAACTAGACTATTTCAGAACAAGCAGCCAGACTTGCTAGACTCTACAAGGAAGTTCATGTACTCGCCAAAGAGAAAGAGTAGATGTCCGTCAATAAAGATGCCATCGGTCTTGAACTTGTAATTTCTGAGAACGAGCTTAAAGGGCTTCAAGAGAAGAAGTCGAAGATCATGGTCGAGCTTGATGCCAACAGGTTATATTTCTTCAACAACCTACTCATGTTTATGAATCCGAGATGGCTGCGAACTTACTATCCTAAAGCTCTCACTAGTGATTGGAAGGACATGCTACTTTGGACCACACAAGCTAGAGACAATCACTCTGAAGAAGGATAGATAACTGTTGATGTCAAATTCGAAGATATCGAATCTCTTTCCATTGGAAAGGCTATCCTAGCAAAAGATGCTGCCGATGATGTTGTCGATGCTGCCAAAGCTCTTACTGACCCAAGCTCTTTGGGTCAAGGTGAAACGTATGCTTTAAAATCTCAAGAACCAACATCGATTTTTCCTGCATCTTTCGGAATAATCTCCGCAACTACTCACATTTTCCTAGCTTCATTAATAGTTTTCCTCTGTGAACTATATGTTCCTCCTCTTATAATCTTGCTCGAGGAGCTCAGGACCGAAGAAGGCGAACTCATTGTATCCTAACAGGATCCTGCTGTTGGTATATCTCTTGTTTTTCCAATCTTCGAGAAGCTTCGGTTATCGCAAGAATCCATCAATAAACATTATCACTCTATTTGCCAACTTGTAAGTCAACCTCAGTTGCCTCCTCTGCCTATAGCTATGCACACAACGGAATAATGAATAATGAGTCTGAAATGTAGATATGAGAAAGTGTCCTTCTGCTAGTCCATCTATACAGCCCCAAATGCTGTTTACACATGCTATCTAGTCTACTCATTTAAGAGCACCCGAGATAATAAGAAGCAAAGCATAAAATCTTGAGTCAGACAACGGTCTGGTCTGAGCAATAAACAATCATAAATACTATAAAAGTCAGTATAGTATATGGAACAGAGGGTATACTAATCATATCTGACTTGTCCCTATGACTACAGAGATAGCACATTACATCGATAATATGCTACTCATATATGTCATAAAAGGTACTCTATACTCAATAAACTATCGGAGTGTCTAGACATCTCCATCCATAATACATACTCTATACTAAGTAACAGTCAGAGTGTCTAGGTATCCATATGCCCAATACCTACCTTGCATGAGATACCTAGAGTGACAGGTGGCTAGTGAACAACCATAAAAACATAGCATCCATCAAACAATACTAATTGTCACTCATCATGCTCAAGCTTCATGACAACTCGTATTACCACTCTTATGCTAGGGAATAATGAATAAAAATCTCGATTTTCAATTGTAATCTCATATCTCACATTCCATACTAACTTAGCCAAAAATGGATCAATATCAACCAATTGAAAACGTCCATCGTCCGTCCTGAAGTTTGAAGCTCGTGCAAATCCATCATCCTCCATCCTTAGATCCATCGGCATACATTCCAGCGTTCTCTTACAAATCATCCCGTTTTGTCTGGGTATCTGATTAAGGAGGTGAAACCCTAACGCACGAAATATTCTTTAGTGCTGGATCACCAATAAATCGACGTTTTCAACCTAACAACCAAACTAACAAACATGCATCCAACAAGCATAATATATAGGTAGAGTTTGTATATCCCATCCATATCAACCATTGTGGGAAATCATATCAATGCAGCTTAAATATGATAATTCCCTAACTCTGGCACATCCATGAAAAACATGTGATATTCTTTGTGAATTATTTTAAAATAATTTTATTTTATTTTATAAAAATCTAGCAGGTGTATAAGTAAATGAAAATTATGTTTGAAAACAAAAAGTGATTCTCAATTGTCAATCTAATATTATACAACCAATCATAGCATGGTGAGAAACAATATATTCATCTTACACAAATTTATCCAAACTAGCACCAAATCGAAGAGCTTTCCATCTCGAGTGCAATGCAAAAAATGGCCTCTAAAACATACCTCGTATTCAAAAAGATATTACATGTGTAAGTTATCGGATTATTTAAGTAACTAAATTAAAAGTTAATTAACTAATCTAATTACCTATTAATATTTCTTCCCAAAAGCTCACAATCACCTGTACATGCACAATCATGTCCAAGGCGTACACTTCTTCAAGTGATATAGAACAATAGTCGACGAAAATGAACGTCGTCTGTGCCATTGGTCCTCTCTTCGAACGCTAGACTCACCGAGATCGAAATCCCCAAACTTCGCTCACCCTATCAAATCACGACAGCCAAGAATTGCTCAATCTAGCTTCAGGTCATAATCACCAATAAAGGATCAGACACCCTCATAATCATGGCACTAGTGCCCCTCTGCTTCCTAAACCCAACGCCGGTCTCCATTTCATCTATCTCTTCTATCTACAATCGTGCCACCGACAAAACTAAACCCTAGTTTGCAACCCTTGAAATCGAACTCAGGCAGATAGTGTCGCACCTCACAAAATCAGCATGGATGAGAAGCTTTTACCGATACGAGATCAACAGAGTTTTTTTGCGATTTCTAGTGGACTAATTCACTAGATTTTGATTTTTGATTGAAATAAGAGAGTGGCGGCCATTGTTTTAATAACTGCTCAATGGAATAGTAAATGGGCAATAAGGATGCAGGATTTGGGTGATAATTTAAATAATATAATATTTGTTTTATTTATTTTATAAAATAAAAAAGGTACATGTTTTGAGATCATATGATCAAATGATGCATCCAATTGCAACGAAACTCATCTGCGTGCATCTCCTTATTTTTCCAGTCCCGATGGTATAAATTTTCTCGCTATCTAAGACAGTGCTCCGAGATGATAATTTTGCACTTTTTGAAACCGCTTCGACCATCAGATAGTTCGATCTTCGAATTTAGCGATCCATATATAAACTTTAATCCACAAATTTGATCCGAACTCAATGGAAGTGATTTCGAGTCCTGGTTCGATTGTATGCGAAATATCACACTTTTGGACACGTCAATCAATTAATGATTCAATATTTAAATTAATTATTTTATTATGTCATTGTTAAGAATATGGATCATTACATTCTCCCCTTCTTAAAAGGATTTCTTAATTACATTCTCTCCTTCTTAAAAGGATTTCATCCTCGAAATCCTAAGTACGAGACAACACAGTACCCTCACAAACGCAACGATCAAGAGAAATTGTCACTTATCTCTCACGCAACAATCACTAAAAGTGGTCACAACAAAGAGAATAGTCTCAGAGTCAGCTGGAACCATCATCCTCATCCCTATACCATCATTATCAAATTTGAAATCAAAGTGGCTAAGCTAAAGGTCTAAGTTACACACATATTGCCAAAGAAACAGATAATGGAAAACAAAAGTTCCAGCATACTAATCGAAAGGCATGTCAACGAAATTTCATACAATACCTACTCTACCAACTATCAGCCACGTCTAATATCCCGTAAGTTGACTTTTCTCTTAATTTTGGCTTCTATCATAGAAAATTTCGACAGCTTTGCATGGTTAGGTATGGAAAAATTCCCGATACAATAATAGACTTGTATGCATCTCATATCTCAAAATATACAAGATCATATGTAGCAATCATCTCAAATAACTGTGCTATATCGAACAATAACTTTCCGACATGCCCAACAACCACACAGACATTGGCTATCATCTCAAATGCTATTAATCCAATCAAATATGCATACATAAGACTTATCATGAAAAAGTAACATCCATGCCAAATGTAGCATGCAGAATACTAAATCATCTAGTATAAAACATCGAATGTGATATCTAATTTGTAAGCCGATGATAAAATGAAACCACACCTCCTAAAGAGCTCCAAATAAGCAGTCCACTTGCTATTCTCGGTCTCATATATCCTATTGCCTTCACTTTTACTCCAACAAACTTCCACCATTCCTCTGCTCTCCTTTTAACCTGATTTGTATCTTGTTTATCGGTAAGAATAAGCCTAAGGTCTCAAAGTCCATGGTTCAGTTTCGATATTATAAAATCGATTCGATGCCAAATATCTAACTGCCTCTTGCAAGTTCTTCCAAAACCTACCATCGAATAATAAGTTAGGGCCACTTACAATGCCTTTGGCACATAATGGAATCACACTATCCATCCCACATACACCTTATCAAACACAGATGCCGTTCTACTGGACTTAAGGAATACAAAGCTAACATTATTTGTCAACTAATCGATTGTGACTCACATACTATCACACTATCCTCGATCATTGGCAATTCATCGATGCAATCTATAGATATATGCTCCCACTACTCAAAAACAAACAACCTCAATTGGGTCCACTCTACATTTCCTCTATAGATAGTATTCACTCTTTTAATTTAGCCAAGACCTCTACTAGTCTAGCCTAACACCTTTGACTAGTACGTTTCTGCTAAATCAAAGTAGGTCTGATGGTCAAACTAGCCATCATCTTTGGCCATGACTCATTGAGTTCTTAAGTCATAACCAGTTATAAGCTCAAGCAATGCCCACTCTAAGAATATCACTACCAAACCGGTATGTCTTCCACTTGAAACATCGACGACTACATTTCTCGTACAGACATATAGGAAATGTCAAAGTCATAGGAGGCTAAGAACTCTAACCATCACTAGTGGAGAAAGTCAAGATCCTTTTTAGAGTAGAGATACTACAATGACGTGGAATCACTAAACAACTAAAATTCCTCTCCTAACACACAGTGCCTCCAAATCCCTAAAGTGAGCTCCATCACCTCTAACTCCGGGTCAAGAGTCGGATACTTCCTCTTATGCGGTTTCAATCGTCGAGTAACTTGGGACAACCTTACCTTTCGTTATAAATATTGCACCCTTTTAAATACCATAGGAAAGTGTATACTATCGTCTCCTTATTCCAACTGGGAATGAGTAACATCAGTGCCCTTGTTAATTTCTCAGTCAACTCACAATGCGTGTTTGCACCTCCATCTCAAATAAAAGTCCAATCCTCTCCTATCAAGTAGGTCAACGATGCCACTACTTTTGGTCTATTCAAATTTTGGAATACCATAACAACATGATCTATAGAGATGTCCTACTCCAAAACAGCATGACCTAAGAATCTCACTTCCTTCCTCTTGAAGTGAAACTACCAAAATATCATCATCAATTGGTGCCTTCTCGGCACCTACGATACAATCATCTATCGTGTCTTATGCTCCTCTTTCGTCCATGAGTAAACGAAAGTATCTCAACAAGCGCAAGCACGAACCTACTCAAGCAACCTCTCAGAACACGATCCTCAATATCAATAAGGTATGTCGACATATTAGGTAGCCCAAACGACATAACCAACAAATCAAAAATAGCTAAGGTTGTGTACAAAACACTATAATCGCCACACTATCTCAAAATACTCTTAGTTGGTGAAACCTCATCACAAGATCTAACTAAGAGAACATTCTCATGCCATAGAGCTGATCAAACAAGCCAACAACAAATGGAAGTAGAAACTTATTCGTTATCTTACTCAGCTCACGACAGCTAACAAGCATATCGAAAGAGCCATCTACCCCTGTGGTGAACACTAGGTGCATCCAACTCAAATATACTTATATGAATGAACACTCACATCAATAGGTCATCTGATCATGCATTTAGTATCCTCTTCTCCTTGGGCATCATATGCTTTAAATGCATAACTACCGGTCAAGTACGTCTAAACAAAACGATATGGAGCTCAGTCACTATATGGTGGAAGTTCGGTCACCGCATTGAATGTGTTTAGACACTGTTTAGCTATACGCATATATGACAATCCATCCTATGGAGTCTCGACCGAATAAAGAAAGCTAACTATAATCCTATCCTCTGGTAGGCAGCTAATCACTATCATCTGCCCTACAACCCCAATCGTCACTGACGGCCTCTCATAATCCACCACTAATCTGTACCTCCTCGACAGGTCGATTTCCAGACTATAATGTCAAACCCAATTAAACCCAAAACAAGAAATAACAAACAAACATCCATAACTCGATAAGGCTGGGTCTAGATAAACCATGTATAAGCTAAGTATAGACAAACAATGTGTAGGCTAAGCATAAACAACCCATGTTTTAACTTCCCCATTTTAAGGCCCGAAACTAATCGATACGGATGTTGCAGTCATCCACATTATTAATTTCTGGTGACAAAACGCAAATTTTACACATGTATAGCTTGGTTCAACCCTCAATAAAAAAATTCATAATCTAAAGTTGGTCAAAAAATTCAGGTCCCAATTCCAATCTATCTACAAAACGCTAGATAAGAAGGAACATAAAATCTCGATGTCAAATAAAACACGTATGAGAATGCCATAAATGCAAAGCACACCATGAATAGTGATGCCCTTTTCCTTCTTTTTTGTTAATGGAGCAATCGATGAAATTAGAATGACATTCAACGCATCTGCTTCCATTATTTACCCCTACTCAACTAGTTCAGAGCATCCCTTCTACCTTGGGTATAGGCTCTCAAGTCTTAATGCCTTCTTGATTAACTTCTCAAAGCTCTAATCAATATGACTAATTAATCATTTTCCAAGATGATCACTTAACCCAATGCTAAATAATTCATTCTTTCTTAGTGTAGTGTCAATGGAAGATAGACCATACTTCAATAAAATGTCGCATTCGGCTACACACTCCGGCACAGACATATCGCCTTACTTTAAGTCAACTAACACCCTAAATAACATCGATTTTCGAAAAGTCAAGATAAGCTTCTTTCAATGCGAGATATGAACTATTCCCAAGTAAAATGATCCTTAGGTATCAGAGCTATTAAGGAACTCTACCAGTTCATTGTTGGTCCGTGGGGTCATCTAGAGGTTAACTTCTACCTTATACATCATCTAACTGCAACTCATCGAAGATCCTTTCGTAAATATTCATCGCATCTTACACCTCAATAGTCGAATTTGTTTCAAGGAATGGTATGCCTCCTAGAATCACATAGTCTTTGTACAGCATGGCAAAGTCAACTCTAGATGTTTGCACTTGAGCACCCTAATCATTTAAAGCAACTTAGGCATTCAAGAATAATGTTTCGCGCCATCTCAGCAAACATATTCTACAAATCAAGGAAAGTGGTCCTCGATCCTTCCTATTCTCAACTATAGAGATGGAGTCAATAACAAAATTTCTCGTATGTCAGATCACTCTTAATACGAAATAAGAATGATCAGTCTTTCATAGAGAAAACTGCATCATTAGTGCTCGTTTATGCAATACCACTTATATACTATATATACTTCTATATAGCTTTGAAAACCAAAATATATAATAAGTGCGCACTCTCTTATATGTAAGTATACTTGAATCCAGCCAAAGGTGACAACTACTACCCTATCTCTGCTGAACCATGATATCAACTTAGGTTAATCGCATAGCCTAAGCTTTGATACAAAATGTGATGACTGCCCTACACCTACGATGCAGAATGGTGGTCAAAGGAAAGAAATAGAAATAAAGACGAGGAATAGCAAAGAAGAGAAGAGAATAGAAGAAAAGAAAAGGAAATAAAACATCACATAACCTCATAATTTGTTGTATATCCCAGAGCGCAACTATTAAAATATAATAGTCATCACAGATATAAAATAGACAAGGCAATTACTAATTGAATGAATAATAAAATCAAAGTATAAGGACTTATACAATTATACAAAATAGCAATAGAGTTATACAACTGATAAATAAACTCAACCGATACACTGACTCTAGCAATAGTAAGTTAAAACTATCAAGGCTCCATAGTGTCACATAGCAAAACAAACAATAATAGGTCTAAAATATAAATATGAGAAAGCATCCTCCTACTAGTCCATTTGTACAGCCCCAAGTGTTGTTTACAGCTGCTAGTCTACTCATTTAAGAGCATCCGAGATAATAAGAAGCAAAGAATAAAACCTTGAGTCAAACATCAATCAGTTGTGAGTGATAAACAATCTTAAAATAATATAAAAGTTGACATAGTATATGGAGCAGAAGATAGACATGTCCCTACAAACAAAGAGTTAGCATAAAATATCAATATTATGCTACACTATAAATGTAAATATGGGTACGCTATACTCAATAATCTATCAAGGTGTCTAGAGAACTCCATCCACAATCCTACTCCATATTAAGTAATAGTCCGGGTGTCTAGGTAGCCCTATGCCCAACACCTACCACGTTTGACATCCCGAGTGTGAAAGGTAGCTAGTGAATAACCATAACAAACATAACATCCATCAAACAATACTAACTGTCACTCATTGTGCACTAGATCTAGTATAACCCATATAACCATTTTTTCGCTAGAGATTAATCAAGAAAAAATCCCAATTTATTATTGTACTCTAGTTTCTCGTATCCTGAAGCTGGATACATGACCGAAATCTACCGTCCCTAGGTATATGATCTAATCAACCGATCTATAGGCATCCCCAAAAATAATACCATGTTTGAGTACAAAAGAAAACACTCCTAGTATCAACGATCCATTAGCACATGTCTCCATGCTCTTCCTTGCTTTATCCATTTCCACGACAGAACCATGCTACATTCTGTCTATGGATTGCACTCAAAGAACTCACATATATGGAACTCATCACGATGCCAATCAACTTTAAGCCTACAACCTTGGAACCTAACTCTATGCACAACCGAGCTTCTCATCCAGTGAACCAGACCACCATGTTGAAAACGTCACATCATCAAGATAATCGGAAGCACTCGTCAAAGAGCAATATCATTAAACACTGAGTTGACCCCACGAACTAATCATCGTATCATGCTCTTCTATGCCTCATTACTGTCCATGTCAAAGGTTGACCAAATCAACCATCATCAATTGTGTAGGACACCAACCACTCCAAAGTGGTCAATACCAACCACTCTAGCCTTGCACTTAGCCACAAATGAATAAATACTAACCAACTAAAAACGTTTGGAAACCATCCTAAAGTTCTAAGCTTGTCCAAATCAATAGTCTTCCATCCTCAGATCCATCAACATGCATTCCAACATTCTCTTACAACTCATCCTATTTTTTTGCATTTCTAACTAGGGGGACAAAATCCAAATTCATGGAATATTCCCCAACGTTGGATCACCAATAAATCGGTGTTTTCAACCTAATAACAAAATTAACATACATGCATTTAACAAGCATATACATGTACATATATATATATATATATATCTGTGTGTGTAATATGTATTATCCATCCATATCAACTAATGTGGAAAATCATATCAATAATAGCTCAAACCTAATAATTCCCAAACTATAGAAAGTCAGTGGAAAATATGTGATATTCTTTATAAATCATTTTAGAATAATTTTATTTTATTTTGTAAAAATCTAGCAAGTATATAAGTATCGGAGAATCATATCTTAAAACCAAAAATCATTCTTAAGCGTCAATCATATACTATACAACCAATCATAGTACGATGAGATAAAATATCACTCACCTTATCTAAATCTATCCAAACAAGCACCAAATCAAAAAGCTCTCCATCACGTGTGCATGTTAGAAGCGACGCCCAAAACGGACCTCATATGCAAAAATATGACATATTTAATTATCGGATCATTTAAATAATTAAATTAACTTATGTGATAATTAACTAATGTAATTACCTATTAATATTTCTTCCCCAAAGCTCACAATCACATGTACATGCACAATCATGTCCAAGCCTTACGTCTCTTCAAGTGATACAGAGCAATAATCAAAGCAACGAAAGTCGTTTGGGCTATTAGTCTTCTCTTTGAATGCTCGACTTATCATCATCGAAATCCCCAAACTTCTCCCACCCTATCAAATCGTGATAGCCTAGAACTAATCAACCTAGCTTCAGGCCACGATCACCAATAGGGAATTGGACCCCCTCAAAATCATGGCATCGGTGTGCCTCACTCCACTGAAGCCAACACCAGTTTCCATTTTTCCTAACTTCGATCGTGCCACCCACAAAACTAAACACTAGTTTGCAACCCATATTATCGAACTTAACAAGACAATATCACAACTCACGAAATCATCATGGATGAGTAGCTTTTGCAGATATGAGATCAGTGTAGTTTGTTTCACAATTGCGTAACCTAAGCTCTGATGTGAAATGTGATGACAGCCCTACACCTACGTTGCTGAATGGTTATCAGAGGAAAGTAATAGAAATAAAGATAAGGAATAGGAAAGAAGAGAATAGAAGAGAAGAGAAAGAAAAAAACATCACATAATCACATAATTTTTTGTATATTTCATAGACCAACAAATCAAATATAATAGTCATAATAGATATAAACAGACGAGACGGTAAATAATTGGTAATCATAGAATTAGAGTATACGGACTTATACAGTTATACGAAACAATGATAGAGTTTATACAACCGACAAAATAAACTCAACTGATACACCGTCTCTAACAATAGTAAATTAACACTATCAAGCCTGCCTAGTGTCACATAGCGGAATAAATAATAATAAGTCTAAAATATAAATATGAAAAAGCATCCTCCTGCTAGTCCATCTGTACAGCTCCAAGTGTTGTTTACAACTGCTATCTAGTCAAATCATTTAAGAGCACTTGAGATGATAAGAAGGAAATCATAAAATCTCAAGTCAAACAACAGTCTGGTGTGAGCAATAAACAATCTTAAAATACTATGAAATTTGACATAGTATATAGAGTAGAAGGTATACTAATCATACCTGACCTTCCCCTACAACCAAAGGGTTAACACATAACAATGATAATATGCTACTCTGTAAATGTCGGAATGGGTACGCTATACTCAGTAAACTATCAAGGTGTTTATGTGTCTCCATCCATAATCCTACTCTATACGAGGTAACAATCGAGGTGTCTAGGTAGCCCTATGCCCAATGCCTACCTTGTGTGAGATCCTTAGAGTGAAAGGTAGCTAGTGAACAACCATAACAAACATAACATCCATCTAATGATACTAACTCTCACTCATTGTGCACTAGATCTATGATAACACGTATGACCATTCTTTGCTAGAGATCAATGAATAAAAATCTCGATTTTTAATTGTACTCTTGTATCTCACAGCCTGAAGCCGGATACATGACCCAAATCTACCGTCCCTAGGTATATGGACTAGTCAACTAATCTATTTTCATTTTTAAAAATAAAACCATGTTTGAGTTTAAAAGAAAACACTCCGAGTATCAATGATCCATTAGCATATGTCTCCATGCTCTTTCTTGCTTAATCATTTCCATGATAGAACCATACTACATTCTACCCATGGATTACCCTCAAAGAACACACCTATGTGGAACTCATCACGATGCCAATCAACATTAAGCCTCCAACCTTGGAACCTAACTCTTTGCACAACTAAGCTTCTCATCCAAAGAACTCGACCATTATGTCGAAAACGTCACATCATCGCGATAATCGAAAGAAATCATCAAAGAACAGTATCATCAAGACATAGAGTTGACCCCAGGAACTAATCATCGTATCATGTTCTCCTAAGCCTCCTCACTGTCCATATCAATGGTCGACCAAATCAACCATCATCAACAGTGTTGGGTACCAACAACTCCACAGTGGTCAATACCAACCACTCTTGTCCTACACTTAGCCAAAAATGGATAAATACTAACTGACTAAAAACATTCGACGTCCATCATGAAGTTCAAAGCTCGTCCAAATCAATCATCTTCTGTCCTCCGATCCATCGACATGCTTTCCAACTTTCTCTTACAACTCATCCTGTTTGTTTGTGTTTCTGATCTGGGGGATGAAACCCTAATACATGGAATATTCCCTAATATTGGATCACCAATAAATCGGCGTTTTCTACCTAATAACCAAATTAACGTACATGCATCTAATAAGCATATAAATGTACATAGTAATATAAATATAATATGTATTATCCATCCATATCATCTAATGTGGGAAATCATGTCAATAATAGCTCAAATCTAATAATTTTGATAATATAACACATTGATGGAAAATATGTGATATTCCTTATAAATCATTTTAGAATAATTTTATTTTACTTTATAAAAACTAGCATGCATATAAGTATAGGAGAATCATATTTTAAAACCAAAAATCATCCCCGAGCGTCCATCAAATACTATACAACCAATCATAGTATGGTGAGGTACAATATCACTCACCTTATCTAAATCTATCCAAACTAGCGCCTAATCGAAGAGTTCTCCATCACGGGTGCAATGCAAGAAACGATTCCCAAAATGGGCCTCGTATGTAAAAGATATAATTTACGTCAGTTATTAGATTATTTAAATAATTAAATTGAATTATGTTATAATTAACTAATCTAACTAGCTCTTAATATATCTTTCCAAAGCTCACAATCACCTATACGTGCACCATCATGTCCAAGCCATGCATCTCTTCCAGTGATATGGAGCATTAATTGACGAAATGAAAGTCGTTTGGGCCATTGGTACCCTCTTTGAAAGCTCGACTCATCGTCATCGGAATCCCCAAACTTCGCCCACCCTATCAAATCGTGACAGCCTAGAACTGCTCAACCTATCTTTGGGCCATGAACAGTAATAAGGAATCGAACCCCCTTATAATCACGACACCGGTGCGCCTCTCCTCCTTCATGCCAACACCACTCTCCATTTTTCCTAACTTCGATCATGCCACCCGCAAAACTAAACCCTAGTCTGCAAACCATGAAGTCAAACTCAACCAAACAGTATCGCACCTAACTAAATTAACATGGATGAGTAGCTTTTGCTGATAAAAGATCAATGAAGTTTGTTTCATAATTTCTAGTGGCTTAATCGATTTTGATTTTTGATTGAAATAAAAGAGTTGTGGTCGTCATTTTAATCACTTCTCAATGAAACAGTAAATGGCCAATGAGGATGTAGGGCTTGGGGTAATAATTTAAATATTATAATATTTGTTTTATTTAATTTTTCAAATAAAACAATATGAGTTTTGAGCTTGTATGATCAAATGATGCATCCGATCACCAGGAAACTCATCCATGTGTTTCACCTCTTTTATTGGTCCTGATGGCATAAATTTCATCGCTATCCGAGATAGCACTCTGGTATGATAATTTCATGCTTTCCAAGACTGTTTCGACCATCGGATCATCCAATCTTCGAAAATAGCAATCCATATACTTATTCATAACGTCGATCCAAACTCAATGGAAGTGGTCTCAAGTTTTGTTATATGAAAAATAATATTATTGAGATCGTCAATTAACTAACGATTCAATATTTAAATCAGTTATTTAGATAAATCATCGATAAAAATACGGGTTGTTACAATATCCCGATGGGTGGTACCTATGAGAAGCTAGTGGAGATGGCCTTGCTAAACACCATCTCCAAGAAAGAAGTGAAGGAGTATGCTTCGAAGGTTCCGAAGAAGGAGTATCAGAAGGGTAAGAAGAAGGGAGGATTGGGAACGATTGGCAAAATACAGAAGAAGGACTCGAGATGCAATAGCATGACAGGAAAGGACATTTTGCTAAGGATTGTGGGGTGCATCTCTTTGAGATAAATTGTTATAACTTTGATCAATATCGGCATGTTTAGATAGTTTACAAAGCACCGCCGAGAGCTCCAACTCAAACTTCTACTTTGGTAGTTATGACTTATGCACTAGAGGTAGTCTTTAGCTCTAGTTCATAGCTAGTTGTAGATAAGGGTAAGAAGGTGGTGATCGAAGATGTGCTAATTCTCTTTGAAAGATTTGTCTATTCATGCAATATTTGAAACAAAAGCCTCAAATTCTTTTATTTCTAGTACACTTGTTGATGACTTGCACTTGGACACTAGTACTATCTCAGGCTCTATAGTTGTGTCAAACCCTATAGGAGGGCTGACCAATTGGTTTATATTGTGTAAGGGTTTGAAGTTGTTTATCTTAGGGGTTGAGTTTGATTTTGATGCCTTTGTATTGGGATTCTTTGGATTTTGTTTGATATTAGGCATGGATTAGTTGACTATGTATGGTGCTATTTTAGACTATGATAGGAAAGTTGTTAGGTTGAGCACATGTATTGGATATAGGTTAGAATTTTATTGCGACCCTCGAGGATCTGTTATGTTAAGCCACTTATATTATTTGGGCCTATCACATGACGAGCTTAGTAAAGTGCCTATAGTTAGGGGCTTTCTTGATATTTTTGTTAAGGTCACTAGTCTCCCATCCCAAAGGGAGAACGAGTATAGGATCTAGCTTGTTGAGAATGCTAGACCTATCGCCTTACCATTGAGGCATATGGCTCCAAAGGAAAGGAAAGAGTTGAATAAGAAAGTTAATGAGTTATTGGAGAAGGGCTTTATTCGAAGGAGCATTTCAGAGTGGAGAGCACCAGTCATCTTTGCCACTAAGGTGGATGGTTTTCTCAGACTCTATGTTGATTATAGAGAGCTTCATAAAATATATAGAAGAATCATTATCCATTTTTCGCATAGAAGATATCTTCAATCAGTTAGTCGGAGCAAAAATATTTTCCTAATTGGATTTAGCTATCAGATTTCATCAGTTGCGTATAGCTGAGGAAAATATTCAAAAGATAGCATTCGGTATACCTAACGGGATTGTAAGAGTGGTTAGTCATGCCCTTTAGACTAACCAATACACCTGCCAACTTTGTGGATTTGATGAGCCATATATTTAGGGGATTGCTGAATAAGTTTGATATTTGTGGATGATATTCTAATTTATTCGAACAGTAGAGAGGAGCACGCATTGCAATTGGAGGAGGTGGTTAGGACACTCTATGCACATAAGCTTAAGGCTAAGTTTGCGAAGTGTCACTTTTGGAGAGAAAAGGTATGCTTTTTGGGACACATCATCGTGGAAATTAGTTTTGCAGTTGAACCTAATAAGGTGGCAGTAGTTTACGATTGGCATTTTCCAAAGAATGCCATGGAGATGAGGAGTTTCCTTAGTTTATTGGGCTACTATCACCAGTTCATTAAGGACTTCACAAAGATTTTTGCTCCACTGATCCATCTTACCAAGAAGAATCTAGTCTTTTCATGAGATGTGAAGTGCGAGGATGCTTTTATTAAATTGAAGGAGGCGTTGACTAGTTCTACCGTGTTGGTGTTGCCAGATGGGACGAAGCAATTTTTAGTTTATAGCAACGCCTATCGAATGGTTATGGGTGCGGTATTGATGCAAGAAGGAAGAGTGGTAAGTTATGTGAGTCGGTAGTTGAAGACGTATGAGTGGAATTATCCTAAACATGACCTTGATTTAGTAGCCATTGTATTTTCGCTAAATTCATGGTGGCATTATCTTTTAGGAGAGCGATTTGAGTTGTGTACGGATCACAAGTCCCTAAATATTTAGTCTCTTATAAGGATTTGAATTTGAGGCAGTAGAGATGGATGGAGTTCTTGGCATCCTATGATTTTGATATCTCTTATACCCTGGGCAAGAGTAATGTAGTAACAGATGCTTTGAGTGGACTACGAGCAGTGATGAGTCCCTTGTTTGTAGAGTGAAGACATTTGGAGTATGTGTCTACTTTTAATTTTCGATCATCAGATATCACCCCTAGATTACTAGAGCCTTAGATATGTAGCCTACTTTGATGGAGCGTTTCAGATCTAAGCAGAGGGAGGATGAGGAGCTAGTTGATATTATAGAGAGAATTGTTAGAGAGGAGTTATCGTGTCACTTGTGGCATTATCCATGGACTCAAGAGGATGGTTACAAAAACATGTTATGTTGTGTGCTCCTTATAGTATGGATTTGATAGATGCAATATTGGCAAAGTCTCACTATTTTAGGATGACCATTCATCTAGTGGTGACAAGATGTATAAGGACATGAGGAGAGTCTTCTATCGGCTCGGTATGAAGAAGCATGTGACAGAGTATGTAGCGAGATGTATGACTTTTCAAAAGGTGAAGGTAGAGCAGAAGAAGCCAAGAGGATTGTATAAACCATTTGATATTCCCCAATGGAAGTGGGAGAGTATTTCCATGGATTTTATAGATGGTCTACATAGGAGTATGAGTGAGAATGAGAGCATTTGGGTCATAGTAGATCAGTTGACCAACTGCGCTCATTTCATACTAGTAAGAAGTAATAGTACGACATCATTAGTGGCATTTATTTATGTAAGAGAGGTCATTTGGCTACATAGAACTCCTATTAGTATAGTTAGCAACCAAACCCGCTTTCAACTAGTTAGTTCTGAAGGTGCTTATAAGAGGCTTTGGGGAGTGAGTTGAGTTTGAGTGCTACTTATCATCCGCAGACCGACGAACACACAGAGAGGTAAATTGGGTATTGGAGGATTTTCTATGGATGTGCATCATTGATTTCGAAGGATCATGGGAGGATCATCTACCTGGTGGAGTTTACCTACAAGAACAGTTATCAAACTAGTATTGGGATGGCTTATTTTGAGGTGTTGCATGGAAGACCATGTAGATCACTATCATGTTGGTAGGATATGATGGATAGGATTATTCTTAGGGTAGACTTAGTTAGAGAGACATCAAACAAGATGTATTTGATCCATAGGAGGATGAAGACTGGTTAGGTAGGCAAAAGTCGTGTGCTCACTGAAGGCGTACGGAGCTACAGTTCGCAGTGGGAGACATGGTAATCGTGAAACTTCCACCCTTTAGGAATTGATGCGATTTGGTACGTCGAGGAAGTTAGCACCAAGATTTATAGAACCTTTTTCGATTTTGGGTAGAGTAGGGAAGTTGGCATATAGAGTGGAGCTTTCAAAGAAGGTGGTTGGGGTACATGATGCTTTCCATGTGTTGCACTTGCGAAAGATCTTACATTAAATAGCTACCATAGTGGAGCCAGGTCAGTGGGAGTAAGTAGCGGTTAAGCATGAGTAACTTGTTCATCGTGCACCCACTTGTAATTTAGAGCATGATACAAAGCGACTCCATAATAAGGAGGTCAAACTTGTCGAGGAGATGATCCAACAAAGAGTACATGAGTGCCCGAGGAGAAGATCAGAGCTTTCCACCCAAAACTGTTTTCTAGTATGTCTTCAATTTGAATCTTTCTCTAGTTTAGAGCTTTTGAGTTTGGACTTAGGTGGTATTCTCTTTAGGTAGAGACCTTTGGATGATAGGGATGGTTATAAACGTGTCGATAGGACATACTATGGGTGATGGATGCTAATGAATGAATATGGATGATTAGGATGTATTGTTCACATTTCTATACTTTAGTACTATATATCCTTTTGTTACACACACCTACATATTGCTATATGACATTTCATGTTGTGAAGTGATAATGGATGTTTTGCATATGGATGTTGCATAAGTTTAGATGGTTGTGCAATCATACAGAATTTTTAGTATATCTTTTAGGATGTTGCATACATTTGGATGCATAATATGAGAATTTTGCATAAATAAGAGGTCAATAGGATTAGTAGGTGGACTACCTTTGCATTGGTACAAATTCACATGCATCTCATACATGTACATGTTACATTAGAAAACGTTTAAGGACTATAATTGCAAGTAGATAGTGGACGAGTATATGGATTGCTGTTACTAGTTGTTATCTATGAGTTATATTGCTCCATCCTTGGAGATTTCAGAGACAATTTTTTTAAAGGAGGAGAATGTGACGCCCCAGGAATTTAATCAGAAAATTTAATTAAATGTAACAAGGACTTAAAAAATAAATTTTCAAAGACGTCTGAATTTGGTTATAGATCTTGCAACATTGTATCTGTTTCGATTTCCAAACAATTTTCATATGTAACTTATTATAGTCTAAGTTAGTATGAGATAATTATGAACGACAGAACGAGAGATGGAAATTAAAAATATAAAGTAAAATATACATAAGAATAAAAGGCAAGGTCGACCCCCAACCCTAAGGGCGATCGACCCGACCTTCATAAAATCGATGATTTTTAGTGTCTGTGTTGAATGATTGAATGGTTGTGATGAGTGATTGCATGCGAAGAGATGGATGTGTGGGTTAGATTTGCACTTAAGTTTATTTGATGGCCCTAGTTTCTAACATAACACTAAATAAAACTCTAATTGAAATCCCGAAGCTTTTGTTATTCGATCAACAACAAAAATATGTCCAAATTTCTTTCGAAACCCTAGTTTTTCCCCTAAATACCAAAATAAAAAATAATTAAAAATCAAAACCAAATTAAAATCAAATTAAGGGCAAGGGAAATAATCAAATAGAAGAACAACCGATTGGAGGCCAACTTTCTCGAATCTAGAGATTAGGCTCTCGATGAGTGGACACAGATTAATAGTTTGATTAATGTAGTTGATTTTAAACTATTTTAAACGATTAGAATTGTACAAAGCCTATTATTAACTGGTTAAATTTGAACTGAATTTGATAAACTCTAAACTCTAGGATTTAATTTGAAATTGAATTATGAAATTTATCAATTTTATATTTGCTAATCTTGATTGAGAACCCTGTATTTAGAAAACCCAAATTGATTAAATTGGAAAACTAATTAAACAGGAAATAAGGGTTAACATTAGTAATTAATCTACCTGAGTGAACGTTAATTAAAAATTAATCAACATACATGAAATTGACAAACGGTGGAAAATTAACATGAATGGTCAACTTGGAATTTCCTTGGTCGACCTGTAGCAGTCGACCTAGGGAAATCTTGCGTCGACTATCCAAGTTAAAAATGTTTTGGCCTAAGGTCCAAATTAAATGGATAAAAATCATGTACTTAGGTATGGAATTATGAAGATATTGAGCAAATTTGGGATAAGTATTTCACATTGTTTGATATTGGTACGGGCGATGTATATCACATGAACGATGTTGATTAGGGAAATTTATCTCACAATGGGCGTAGAAGTGTTCTATATGGGTGAGTGCAGCAAATTTGGAGACACTTTCTAGGAGAGCCTAGTACTAACAGGAGATCTAGGTATGCATGTTTCTGGCACAATGCAGTACGGGTGGATGTCAATGCAATACAATAAGTGGCTATAGGTATCAATTAAATTGGATACCAGAATAACGGGAGCTCTTATGGAGCTCCAATGCAGTACAATAAGTGGCATATTGTACAATTGTTCTCATTTTAGCTGATCATTAATGTGAGGTTCGATCAGTACATTTAATCCATTGTGTTAGATAAGAATCCTTAGGTGTTGACATTAGGAGTCCACGAACACTTGCTACACATCCTATATCACGTAGAGTAGATTTGAAGTCAATTGAACTTAATCATCTTATTTAACTTGTTCACTAGACCTTTGTCTAACCCACTCATTTTTCATCTTTTTCCCACCACAAAGGGACATGGCAGTAGGTGATTTGCCCATTTCAGATACTTGGAGAGAGTCATGTTTTTTGAAGTCAGCTTATCTACATTTCCTCCATGTATCATCTCATCTTTTCAGAACAATTATTTCTATATATCGGGTTTTCAGGGATATTTACACTTATACTATACTATGATTTGGGTTTTGTACAGGTATTTTCTTAAACTACGTTCTGATATGATATTCTTTGAGACTGTTATTTTATGAGATTTTTATACATGTTTTATACTTCTACTGTGATGTGTTATGATTTTATACATGTTTAATACTCCCATTGTGATATGCTAAGATAGTTAGTTCTTTTGATTATATCTTTTAACCCAGTTTCTATGTTGTTAGTTAAATTGAACCTTGACGATCTGTATTACTCGATGCGATGCATTTTGGGTGTATCAGGAGGTGCGGGTTGTCATAGTTTCATTACGGTAAGTTGTCGCATTGATTTTATGATTAGTTTGGACTTACTTTTTATGGTTAGGAGTAGTTAGGCTGTTGGATTTAGGTGGGTGAATCTTTTGAGCGATCGCATGTGTAAATCAAATACTTTGTACCAGAGCAACACATCTGAGTCATTCGAACACATTACATAAGTCTTGAATTTTCACAGACAACGGTCAACCGCTACTTCCCCTAGGTTGACCATTACTGGTTAACCCTTGACCCCTCAGGGTCGACCCATCCCTTTATAAATTTCTAAATTTTTATTTAATTTTTTATATTCTATTTTCAATTCTTCCAGTGCCCATAAATTCTCTGTATTAACTCTAATTTCATAGTGTTATATATGAAAGTCACCAAGAAAATTGCTACGAACACAATGGTGCAATTTTCACATTCAACTTTAGAAGCCTGTGAAAATTTTCTTTTTAGTCCTAGTTTTACTTAAAATTTAATTTCCCTATTGAATTTTCGCTAAACATTCGGGGTGTTATATTCTCCACCTGAAAAGGCTTTCGTCCTCTGAAAGCTTAAAGGACGAAAGTGATGTAACTTACAAATAGAGCAACCAATAGCTATAACCGTCTACTCATCCATAACCCATGGGTAAATCATGGTCCTTAGAAATTTGATAATGCAATATGTACATATATATGCAACGTGCATGTAACATCCCGTATCTAGAGATCAAAAGCTAAGCGCTATAGATGCTGCAATCATCCATAGTATTAACTTCTAATGACAAAATACGGTAATGCTAATGGTATCAATAATATTAGAAACACATGAATATGAACAAATCATAGATTTCAAAACATCGTTTTACTGATTACATTTCAAAAAATAATTCATATCCATGTTACATTGTCCCTTAACCATTTCTCAGGTAATGATCAATTATAATTTACAATAATACGCCAAGAGCGACATATGGCGATGCCTTCTTGGTTGATCAAAGAAATATAGTCATACTGACTTAATATACACGGTGGAAATTAAACAGAAAAATATGTAAATCTCATTTAGCTATCCCTTAGCCACCTGCTCGTCTCCGGAAGCTTTATTCGTCAAAACAACAAAACCTGAAAACGACAACCCATAGCCTACTCAAATAAATTTTAAGAACCCGAGAGTTTATGGGGAAACAAAAACTTCGAGTCAAACATAAATCCTGGTGCGAATAATTCTGTTACATCTCGATTTACTGATATTTAGTGAGACCATGCTGCTTAGTGAATGAGTTTTCCCTCACTAATATCCTCTTAAAACATATTGTGAATCCTTTCCTGCAACCAAACTAGTTAATCCAACTGATTATAATAATGATAACAGTAATATTCGTTATGCTTAAAACAGGTAATAAATGGACCATCTGTCCAAAATCTAGACTGACTGCCCACAAACTGGACTGACTATCTGTAATCTAGACTAACTGTCTTCAAACTGGGTTAACTATGCTTTTAGCTGACTCGGGCCTACCAGATACAACATTAAATGGTCTAATCAACTGTTAGACAAAACTTCCGGATGGTATGTCCTTAACTTACATCTCCATAGGTCAACCGATCCTGATGATTTTGTGGCTTACCAATAACCTACCTCTATACACAAATATTATGTTCTATGTGTACCCAAAATTCTAATCTTACCTGTTACTATGCCTTACACACTAGAATTCTAGACTAAAGTAGCTAGGGGCAAATAGCTAATGAGCATAGGGCACGACCCTACACAAGTCCAGTCGGGTCTTCTAATCTGAATCGTTCTCTTAGGCTTAACTAGCCTTTAAATTTTCCTTGAAAAACCTTCTTAAAATGATTTGACTCTTTAAATAAAACATATACAAGGAAAATACATATTTAACTTTACACTAAGCTATTTTTCCATGTTATACATACTTTAATCAAAGTAATGTTGATGATATTTAATGAGGATTACCTACCTTCTCAAAATAAGTTAAATTCTTTTTTTAACTTAAAAATACTTAGGCTATCCTGCCCATGCGAAGCCTTTGTTTAAAACCTTTAAACAACCCCTTCAAAACCCTTGAAAGTAACCCTTTCGAAACCAAGTAAAACTCTTTACTTATCTAGGCCGAAAGGCCAAAACCTTCCTTTAAAAATCGTTCTCAAAACCCTTTCGAAATCTTTGGAAATCCTTCCTTTCGAAAGCATTAAGAATCTTAGACATCCTTCTTTTAAAACCTTTAAACATTGCCTTTCAAAACCTTTGGAAAAAACTTTTCCTTTAACCCTTTCGAAACGATCAGAAAAAACATACCTTTTGACTCCTTCGAAACCCTCGGGTAATCACCCTTTCAAAACCATTCAATAAAAACCTTTCGAAAGCATTAAAACTAAACTCTTTCGAAAGCACTTGGGTTCAATTTAAAATATACGGAAACAACTTTTGAAACCATAAAAACTTATCTCTTTCATAACCATTTATGTTATACTTCAAGTTTGAGAAAAAGGGTCTTTAAATCATTTAAGTCGAAAGCATCTGTTTCAAAACCATTTCCTAAGTAATGAAGTGATGGTGTCAAAACCATCCCTTCGAAAGCATGGGAGAAGTGACCATATTTTATAAAACAAAACAATCCCTTCGAAACCATCTGGATCGAAAGGTTGAGTGCAGCAGCTAAAGATTTTGACTCGGTCGAAAGCAATCATTTAAAACAAAAGCACAACTTAATCGAAACCATTTTTTTAAATCCATTTTACTTAGTCGAAGACCAAATAAGCCGAAAGCTACTTTGCCGAAAGCAAGCAAGCGTATTTTCTTTTAAAAGCAAAGTAATGCATCAACCCCTTCAGAACCCCTGGTTTCGACTCCATTCCTTCAACCTACATCCAGTTCACCAAATACTAGCTAACTGATACCATGTGCATTGATATTGAATTAGCCGGAAGTGAAGGCAAGGAGGTGGAACCTTGTGCCAATTGGGTCGAAATAGTGAAAAACATGTTTATTTATACTTTTAAACTATCTATTTGTACCTAACCTACTCTGTTTGTCGAAATCTGAATGGTTACCATTTTCTCTTTTCAAAAGTGCCACCGACTTCCTAGAATTAACAATTTAAATTAATTTACAAAAAGCCCCTTCTCCTTCCTTAATGATATAAAACATTTAAGTCCCATGCCTTGAATAATATATAACCATTAAAACATTTGGGGAAAATCTACAAAATTCCAGAAAATAGCTTGCAATATGTTTTCTAACATATAAAAATTTCAAGCCCAAAACATTCATTATTTAGCCATAAATAATATATAAACCAAAATAACATTTCTTTACTTGAAAATTCATACAAATTCCATAAAAACTCAGAAATTCTGAAAATTGAAAACCGTCTCTAAAATATTATTTCTATTCTTAATGAAAAGTCACAAGGCATTTGGATGTCATTTAATAGGTTTTCACTTTTAAACATATCATAAATTCAATATGAACAAGCATTATTCATCAACAAGTATATATAATCATTCCATCATTAAAAAAAAGGGCAAACCATGCAAAATATTCAGGATTCATCTTAAAACCAAAAGCAAAAAAAAATGAGATGTAAAAATTATTCACCTTAGCTTTAAAGATTATAGAGATTGTGATGTGAATGGATTTGATTTGAATTAGCTTTTCCTTTAGGTTTCTTTTTTTTACTCTTATTAATAGTGGCCGGCCTCAAATTAATTTTTTTGAAAATGAAATGAATGTGTATGGAAAAATGAACGGCCAAGTTTAGAGGATATAGTAATGGCCTCTTTCCTACTTTACGCTTCCTCTAATTCATTTTTAACTCTTTCTTAATTTATTGCTTAAATGGAATGGCTGCCCCTTAATAAAACTAATCTTAATCACCTAATCAACACATTATTTTATATTATTTAGCTAATTAAATATCCTAAATAATGTTACCAAAAATCTGGGGTGTTACAGACTTTCCTTCTTAATGAATTTCATCCTCGAAATTACATTAAGGTACACAAAAAACCAAATAAGAAGGTAAAACATACTATCAAACAAATCAGGATAAGTATCTCTAATCCTGCCCTCAATCTCCCAAGTACAATCCCTGTCATCGCCACTCCACTAGACTTTGACTAATCTGACCGCCTTGGTTCTAAGCCTCTTCTCATCTCTCACAATAATGCAAACTGGCTTCCTTATTATAGTCATGTTTGGTTCTACCACTAAGTCATCTTGCACGGTCAGTACAATAGTAGTCTCTGGGTCTCTAACACACTTTCTGAGATGAGAAACATGGGAAAAACATCATGGACACCTGCCAAGATGCACGATAACTCAACTCTATATGGGAGCTTGGTGATCCTCTCAATAATAAGAAAAGGTCCAATGAATCTCGGTGCCAACTTTCCTGATCTTCCACATCTGATCACACCCTTCATCGGTGATATCTTAATAAGTACATGATCTCCAACTGAGAACTCTAAATCTTTACTTCTGCTATCTGCATAAATCTTCTGCCTAAACTGAGCCTCCTTCATTCTAGCCCGAATGACCTTAATCTTTTATGCAGCTTCTTTAACAAAATATGGACCAAGAACCAACCTATCCCTGGTCTCCAACCAACAAACGGAAGATTTGCATGGCCTTCCATACAATCAAACGGTGTCATCCCAATACTAGTCTAATAATTGTTGTTATATGAAAACTCGACTTGATGTAGATGGTCTTCCCATAATTCTTCAAAATTTAGAACACAAGCTCGTAACAAATCATTCAAGATCTTATTAACTCTTCCTGTTTGCCCATCTATCTATGGATGGTAAGCGGTACTCATCTTGAGCTTGGTTTCCAAATCTTTCTATAGACTCTTCCATAACTCACTAGTGAATAAAGAATCTTTATCACTTACTATGCTACTAAGAATTCCATGTAGTCTAACCACATTCCTCATAAACAACATCGCTAAAACAGGTGCCGTCATGGTTTACTTAATTTGAATGAAATTGGCGCTTTTGGTCAATTTGTCCGCTATGACCTATATAATTTAATTTTCTCTATTTGAACTTGTCAACCCATCAATGAAGTCCACAGAAATAGAATCCCACTTCCATACTGGAACTCCAATGGATGAAGAAACCGACCTAGCTTCTGGTGTTCGGCCTTTACCTGTTGGAAATTCAAGCACTGCTTCACACATAAACAAATATCCCGCTTCAAACATTCCGAAAAGAAACTCCTCTTTATATCCTGGTACATCTTAGTACCTCCTAGATGAATAGAGAACTTCAAATGATGGCATTCCTCTAAGACTTCTTTCCTTATGTTTCCTACATTTGGAACACATAATCTTCCTTTTTTTCTCAACCACCCATTCTGGTCAAGACGGAAGTCCTTTAAGTCATCGCTCTTGGTTCCTTCTCTCAATTTCCTGGTCCGATCAGCTAATACTAGATCCTCCATCTGTTTAGAAGAAATCTTTTTGATCATGACTGGTCGAACATCCAAACAAGACAATACAACTATATCTTCACTAGACCCCGCCTCAGATCTCCATTACACTTTGAAATCTGCCAGTGCTTCCAAATCTTTCCACTCAGCAATCATTGCTAATACTACATTTTTATGTTTCCTACTAAGTGCATCTACAACCTTGTTGCCTTTCCCCAGTGTATACTCAATCGCAAAATCATAAGTGGCTATGAACTCTAACCGTCTGTGCTATCTCATGTTCAAATCCTTCTGAGAGAACAAATACTTCAGCGACTTATGATCTGTATAGAGCTCAGACCACTCTCCCAAAAGGTAATCTCTCCACACCTTCAAAGCAAAAATCGCTGCCGCTAATTCCAAATCATGCATCAGATATCTGACCTCATGCGGACCTGTCTAGAAGTATTAGCAATTAATTTACCTCTCTGCATCAGCACAACTCCTAATCCTATTCCATACACATTTGCATAAACCACCAATCCCAATTTCCTTCTGGAATAACCAACACAGTTGCATGGGTCAATAAGTGTTTCAAACTCTGGAATGCTTTCTCATACTTATCGATCCACACAAACTTCACATCTTTCCTTGTAAGCTTGGTCATCGGTGTTGCTATCCGTAAAAAATCCTTAATGAATCCTCGATAATAACCAGCCAACCCAAGGATATCTCAGTCAATGTCTCGGATCTTTTCCAACTATTCACTGCTTCAATCTTAGTTGAATCTACTGACAAAACTTTCTATGAGACTACATGACCAAGAGACTTCACTTCCTTCTTCTAGAAGTGACAATTTGAAAACTCTGCTTTCAGCTAATCCTGCCTCAGCGTCTCTGGCACCACTCTAAGATGAACTTCATGCTTTCTTTCATCCTTAGTGTATAACAATATATCATCTATGAAAACCAACGTGAACTATCCAAGCGCTCTCGGAAAACCTGGTTCATCAAATCCATAAAGAAAGCTGGCGAATTAGTCAGCCTGAATGACATAACTAACCATTCGTACGATCCATACCTGGTCCTAAATGCCATCAAAGGTATATTATCCTATGCTACTCAGAGCTAATGGAAACCTGTTTCCAAATCCAACTGGGAAAATACCCACCATTCAAATGGTCAAACAAATCATCAATCCTGCGCAATGGATATCGATTCTTTATCGTCCTCTCATTCAACTTACGATAATCCATACACGGCCTCAATAAGCGGTCTGGCTTCATAGCAAACTGCACCCCAAGGCGAACTACTCAGCTTGATAAAACTCTTACCTTCCAAATCCACCAATTGCACTTTTAACTCCCTCATCTCTATAGGTGTCATCCTGCTTGGCGGCCTACTCACTGCTTCTACTCTCGGAACCAAATCTATGCGAAACACAATGGTTCATTTCGGTGGCAATTCTACTACAAGCTCAGAAACATCTGCAAATTCTATAACAACGAGCTCAACTTAGCATCTGATTCCATAAAAACAAACAAAGCATACATCTCACTGCTAGAATCTTCTACGGTATAAACAATCCGGTCACTGCAATCATGGTACCAAAGAGATATTTTCCTATTCTGGCACAATATCCTAGCATCGTACTCACTTAACCAATCCATCCCAAGAATAATGTGAACCCCACAAAATCAAACACATGGAAATGCAAACAAAAGGACGACCTAACAGGCCAAACTCTAACAGATCACTTCTCAACCCTAGAGTTGCATAATCTCCTATTTGATTTACAGCCTGTAAGGAAGTTATAAAATATGTGGGTTCTAGGTTAAGCTTAACTATCAAACATCTAGATATAAAAGAATGCAATGCACCAGTATCAAGTAGAACGTTAATAGACAGACCTTGAATCTGCAGCGTACCTCCCAAAACCGCCTTCCCTTTCTCCTAAGCTATCGGCTTCGAAGTAGCAGGCTCCAATGCATGCGCCTTGCCCTTCCCATCCTTAGCAGGCTCCTTGCCCTGGCACTTATAGTGGCTTATCTAGTCACAGTTGAATCACCTGACAATATTCCTTCCAGTCGCTCTATTTGCCTTCCTGGCATGACACTCATTAATTAGCAGAGTGCCCCTTCTTGTCGCACTTGAAGCAAACAATCTCAGACTTCCTTCTTTGGATGCTTCACCCTTCTAATCACCTTTCTTAGGAAAGAACTTCCTCTTCTGGCCCTGCCCAACCTGGACCTCCTTATCCTTACTCTTGTCTAGAGAATTGAGGATCTCCTCATGTCGCAAGGCCATCTCCACAGCAACATCAGAAGGAACTCTAATATGAGATAATGTAGCCCTCGCTAACTCATGCTTCAACCCCTTGATGAACTTCTCATTCCTCTTCATCGTTGTATCAATTGAAGCATATCCATATCTGGCTAACTCCTCGAACCTCCTGGCATACTCCAAAATAGACATCTCTCCTTACTCTAATTTAGCAAACTTCCTGATCAGAGCTGACCGTGCCATAACAGACATGAACCTCTTCTGGAACGTCCTTTTGAAATCTTCCCGGGTCATAGTCTCTTCATCCACTGTTACAGTCACACTTTTCCACCAAAATAAAGCAGCTTCCTGAAGATGTCAAGATGCCAACCTCCTCTACTGCTCATCATTTAGCCCCAAGCCTGCAAAGATCCTATCACAATGCAAAAACCAATTCTCCCCCTCAATGGCATCCTCCATTCCAATAAACGGCTTCCCTCCAAGCTTATTATAATCTCCACTCAGGTTGGCATACTGGGACTTCCGAAACCCCTTCTCCTACATCATTTCCTCCTAACACTTCAGTTGCAACTCACGCCTGCACTGTATTCATGAAAAATTGATACATAGCTTCCATTCCTACTTTTGGGACTTCAGCACCCACATTCTCTACTTGCGCCTGACCTTGACCTCTTTTCACATTCGGCCTGGCGTTCCCATTGGTGCCTTCCCCTCCTGGGTTAACTCTTCCTCTTCTACCATCCATATCTGTATTCAAACCTCATGAGATACAGAAAATTAACCAAATCAAAGACATCAGACAAGAGATAAAGAGTGTACTTATATATAGCAAATATAAGTACATTGTTATAGCATCATCCCATACCCCAAATATACTATGATTCCTAAGTATTATGTTTTCAAAACCATTTTTAGTTAAAGATTTTCATAAACCTATGCTCTGATACCAAGTTATAACATCCCGTATCTAGAGGCCGAAAGCTAAGCGATACAGATGCTGTAGTCATCCATAGTATTAACTTCTGATGACAAAATACGGTAATGCTAATGGTATCCATAATATCATAAGCACATGAATATGAAAAAATCACAAATTTCAAAACATCATTTTGCTGATTACATTTCAAAACAATAATTCATAACCATGTTATATAATCTCTTAACCATTTCCCTGATAACGATCAATTATAATTTACAATAATACGCCAAGAGCAACATATGACGATGCCCCCTTGGTTGATCGGAGCAATATAGTTATACTGACTTAATATACACAGCATAAAATAAACAAAATAATTTGTAAATCCTATTTAGCTATTCGTTAGCCACTTGCTCGTCTTTGAAAGTTTTATTCGCCAAAACTAAAAAACCTAAAAACCTCAACCCTTAGCAGACTCATATCAAATTTTAGCACCCAAGAGTTTAAAGGGAAACTAAAACTTCGAGTCAAACATACATTCTGGTGTGAATAATTATGTTACATCTTGGTTTACTGATATTTCGCGAGACCAGCGAAATAGATTTCCCTTCAATAATATCCTCTTAAAACATATATTTTTCAAATCCTTTCCTGCAACTAAACTGGTTAATCAAATCAATTATAATAATGATAATAGGAATATCCATTATGTTAAAAACAAATAATAAGTGGACTATCTGTCTAAAATCGAGGCTGACTACCCTCAAACTGGACTAATTGTTCATAATCTAAACTAATTGTACTCAAACTGCGCTAACTTCCCTTTTGGATGACTCGAACTACCAGATACAAAATCAAATGGTCTAAACAGCTATTGGCCAAAACTTCTGGACGGTCTGTCCTTAACTAGCATCTCCATAGGTCAACTGATCCTGATGATTTTGTGGCTTATCAATAACCAACCTCTATACATAATATTTCATTCCGTGTGTACCCAACATTAATCTTACCTGTGACTAAGCCCGACACACTAGAATTTTGGACTAAATAGCTAGGGGCTAATAGCTAATGAGCGTAGGTCACAACCGTGTACAAGTCCCATCTGGTCTTCTTATCCGAGTCATTCTCTTAAGGTTAACTACCCTTTAAATTTTGCTTGAAAAACCTTTCAAAATAATTTAACTCTTTAAATCATACATATATTAGGAAAATACAAATTTTGCTTTACTCTAAGCTATTTTGCCATGTTATACATACTTTACTCAAAATAATGTTGATGATACTTAATGAGGATTACCTACCCTCTCAAAATAAGTGAAAGTATTTTTTTAACTTAAAAATACTTAGGCTATTTTGCCCATTAATACATTCAAATCCTTTGTTTAAAACCCTTTAACAACCCCTTTGAAATCCTTGAAAGCAACCCCTACAAAACCAAGCAAAACCCTTTACCCATCTAGGCCAAAACCTTCCTTTCGAAACAACTCTCAAAACCCTTTCAAAACATTTGGAAATCCTTCCTTTCTAAAGCTTTAAAAACCTTAGACATCCTTCTTTTAAAACCTTTAAACATTGCCTTTCGAAAGCCTTGGGAAAAAAAACCTTTTTCCATTAACCCTTTCGAAACGATTGGAAAAAGCATACCTTTCGACTCCTTCGAAACCACAAAAACTTCTCTTTCGAAATCTTTTGGTTTATACTTCAATTTGAGGAAAAAGGTCTTTAAATCATTTATGTCGAAAGCATCTGTTTTGAAACCATTTCCTAAGTAATGAAGTGATGCTGTCGAAACCATCCCTTCGAAAGCATTGGAGACTGATCATATTTTATAAAAAAAACAATCCCTTCGAAACCATCTAGGTTGAAAGGTAGAAAGTGGCAGTTAAAGGCTTTGACTTTGTCGAAAGCAGTCATTTAAAACAAAAATGCAACCAAATCGAAACCATTTCTTTAAATCCATTTGACTTAGTCAAAGGCCAACTAAGTCGAAAGCTACTTAGTCGAAAGCAAGCAGGTGCATTCTCTTTAAAAAGCAAAGTAATGCCTCAACCCCTTCGGAACCCTTGGTTTCGACTCCATTCCTTCCACCTACATCCAATTCACTGCGTACCAGCTAACTGATATGATGTACATTGGTTTCGACTGTGTCTGAAGCGGAGGCAAGGAGGCGGAACCATGTGCCAACAGGGTCGAAACATTGAAAAACCGGTTTATTTGTACTTTAGACTATTTCATTTTACCTAACCTGCCTATTTTTGTTTAAATCTGATTAGTTTCAATTTTTTCCTTTTCAAAAGTGCTGCCAACTTTCTAGAATTAAAATTTTAAATTTATTTACAAAAGCCCCTTCTCCTTTCTTAATCATATAAAACATTTAAGTCACATACCTTAAATAATTTTATATAACCATTAAAACATTTAGAAAAAATCTACAAAATTTCTAGAAAATCTCTTTCAATATGTTTTCCAAGATATAAAAATTTCAGACCAAAAACTTTTATTATTTAACCGTAAATAATATATAACCCCAAATAACATTTTATTTACTAGAAATTCTTATAAATTCCACAAAAACTCAAAAATTTTGAAAATTGAAACACATCTCTAGAACTTCATAAAAGTTCACAAGAAATTTGGATGTCATTTAATAGGGTTTTCACTTAGAACATTTCATAAGTTCAATATGAACAGCCATTATGCATCAACAAGTACATATAATCATTCTATCATTCAAAAAGATGGCAAATCAATGTAAAATATTCGGGATACATCTTAACACCGAAACAAAACAAAAATGAGATGTAAACATTATCCATCTTAGATTTAAAGATTATAGAGATTTAGATGTGAATGGATTTGATTTGAATTAGCTTTTCCTTTAACTTTCTTTTTCTAGCTCTTGTTAGTGGTGGCTGGCCTCAACTTGAAAATTTTGAAAATGAAATAAATGTATATAGGAGAATACATGGCCTAGCCTAAGGGTTATAGGAATGACCTCTTTCCTATACCCTTCCACTAATTCATTTCAACTCTTTCTTAACTAACTATTTAAATGGCACGACTACCCCTTAATAAAATCAAATCTCAATCCCCTAATCAATACATTTTTTATTTAATTAGCTAATTAAATATCATAAATAATGCTACTAAAATCTGGGGTGTTACAGTGAAATACACATGAACCTATACTAATGCAAAAAGTAGACGGTCTGCTGATCCAGTCGACCTCCCGTCATGCAAGTGCTCATGCTATGCATTCAAATTGTATGTAACTTCCTAAATAAGTATACTTACAATTCTACATGTTTGCACAGCCATTACATCCATATGCAACATCCACGTGCACGATGAAAACAACCAAGCTTCCATACGTATCATATAAAACAACATGTAAGAGATAATTTGAATACGTGTTACTACCTAGAAGAAATACCATCCTAATTGTGTAATAGAAACAATCCAAATAATACATCCACTAACATCCATGATCCATAACATGTCCTAATGATACGTTTGCAACCATTCCTACCATCCAATGTTCTTTACCTAAGATAGAACCAAAATAAAAAAGTAACCTATACTTTTCTAACTAAAATGGAAATGTACCAGAAAAAAGTTCGGGATGGGTCGCTCGAACTTTCTCCTTAAGCTCCCTTGTACTACCAACCAGATTGTCTCCATACTGGACTCTAATTAGTTTGATTATTTCATTATAGAGTTGATTTGTCCCATGCTTAAAAATATGGGTAGGTGCATGGTAAACAAGGGACCCACCTATCCTTTTTAACATCCCTAATTGTCACAGCTTGACCATAGTAACTACATTGCATTGACACTTTCGTAAGTAGCTAATGATGGCTTCACAATATTTTAGTCGTATTCTATCTTGCCTTAGGGATTTTCTACTTGTCTACTTTATATTGTGGACTCAACTCCACAGACTACCCTATATTCCCTTGTAGGTATATATTTTCCTACTTATCTCGTGCAGTCTTGGTCCTTCGATGAAATACATCATCTACATTTTCAACTACACTTCCCATCCTTTAACACTGGTATAAATCTTTAATCCGAATATATGTGCATAAGTGAGTCTCTGTAATCCTTGCTACTAACTAAATGGTCTAGACATACATCGCGCTAAATAATTTGATCATACGTATGCCCCCATGCTACTTTAGCTCTACGAAGCCCTCAATGCACAATATATTGCTATAACTCATCTAATGGTATAAATAATCACTTCGACTTCTAGATATCAAGTGAGATAACTCTAATATGGATAGTCTCCCCTTTCACAGTACTTCCTACTTAGCTTTTTGCTAATTTTCCACTTTATCGAAGGGTATCCAACTTGGTGATTTCTTAAAATGTTGAAAATAGAAAAACTTCATTTCTAATTTCATTAAAATCATCTCATTTTACTTCTGAATGGTTTCTTCAATCCTGTAGAAATCATGGTATCTACTTATTACGTTTTTAAAGTCTATAAGGATACATCAAAAGTTCTTTAAGCGAAAGTTTGGTCTATCATCCCATTCAACCTTAATAATAAAAGTCCCAAAATTGATTGAAGTCATAACTTAGAATCACTCTAGCATTGGTGATAATCACCTAATTGGTACTTTGTTTGCATGCGAATGCTATGCATACATTTATGTATTCTAAGCTAGTCTTTAATGAATTTCCTTAAGTAAATTGTCTTCTTTCAATCCGAGGGATGATTGAGAAGAATCCTTTTTATCCCTTCCTTTAACTCTTATCAAAAATTTCTCGAACTAGTTTTCTATGAACATCACCTTCACATTCCCAATGCATGCATATAACAATATCTTTTCTCTTAACTGAAATCTAAATCCTTGAATTAACCACCCCGTGCACAATCTTGACTAAAATTTTATCTAACATATATTTTGAGGTCTAAACTACCAAAAACTTTACCATTTCTTGGTGTTCTCCCATAAATGAGACCTTTTTTACTAAAATAACCTCTTGTCACTTTATTCCAGTCATTTCATGGATGAGATAACTCAATATGGAATGATGTCCTACCATTTCAATCTACTAAATACGACGATCGATACTTTGGATTATGCTTAGGGAATTCTGTATTTTAATTCATTGGAACTACATCTCTCCCAAAGAAAAGGACGACCGTGTAAATTTTTATGTTTATTCAAAAGGAGAATTAGTATCACATTTAGAATTACAAAAAATTATCTTTTTCCTAGTTATTGAAAAAGACAGTAAAAAATACTATAATCATTCTTATTTTGCGTAGCTACTTCATTTGGTATATTCCTTTTCATTTTAAATGATACACTTTTATTTATAAATCCGAACTTCACAATCCATAGGAATTTGCATTGCAACCTGCTACACTCCAATGAAATAAAATACAATTTAATTCCCATTTTCAATCTATTGCTACTTTCAGTTGTGTCTACTACCCATATCAATTATCCAACAAATTCTAGGATCACCTAAATCTTAATAATTTACCATGATAACTTAATTTACATTTTACTTGCATATGTCATTCAAATCCGCATATCTAGAACTATCACATGATCTATAAGTTTCAGAGACTACTACCACCCAATACTACATTCAAAGACTACTAATACCCAATATCTTTCAGATTCACATTTGTGAAAATTTCTAACCAGGTGACTCCAAAATTTGCATAGGCGTACTTGGAACACATCTACAATAATGGAATCCAATAAGGTAACGCTGCCTATTGGCTACCGTGGAAATCAGTTTCCATTAATAACAATGCATAATGCTACCTGGGGTCCGCTCTCTAACTAACATGACTTCCTACTCATGTCAACCTAGTATGCTTATAGCCTCTAGTGAAATAACATAATAGCCTAGACCGCCTGTAGCTTATAGCATAGGTATCCCATCTTTATCTATGTAATACCGACCAATACTCGGACCATCCCTTTGTCATTTAACTTACTATATAAGAATTAAAGTAGACCCTCTTGGCCCTTTTTACACTTCAAACTCAATAAAACTCTTTGCATATATAGCATCCTTTGATAATAGGCATCTTGGCTTTCTCTTTCCTTATTCTGAAACATGCTTTACCCAAAACATACTTTCCAAACCTCCCCACACAAAGATTCTACGATTCAAACCTTACTTGGGTAAAAAGTTATAAGGTGGTGCTCACCTTTCACTACTATAGGAAGTTTTACCCAATAATCCGTCATTCCAATTCAACCATTGATTAGAAATGTCACCAAATTCCCATGTTTCTTTTTTATCTCTGTTCTAACCATTTCAAGGCTTTCAAATTCCATAGTCAATTTTGTCCTAATTGGCTGCTCAATCATATTTATCTAACTGTGATCTATTTCTTTCCTTTCTAAGTTCAAGTGATTATTATAATATTCTCACTTTTCCCTTTTTAAGTCAAAATCTTTGATTTAACTTTATTTCCATAAAACTAATAAGTTTTATAACTATAAAACTCTCTTTTCATTTTTAACAAGTGTTTCTTTCTTACTAAGATAATGATATTTTTCTTTAATTAAATTATCAAAAATATTGAGCTTAATTTTGCAATATGTACATAAAACACACCTTCTACATATTCTTTTATAAATAAGGGATTGTCAAAAAAATGTATTTTTAAAGAAAATGTGGTTTTCTTAACTTGCTACTATTTTATTGTAGAGTTTGACAGAAACATCAATAAAAGAAATTTCTATTACTAATAATTTCTTATTTATAATAAGAGTTCAAAAATCAGATCTTACATACTTCTCAATTTTTATTTTTATTTTTCCTAAAATTTCTATTGTTAAAAGAAAAATACACGTTGAGGTTAAGTGTAACAATGCACCTAAAAGACAAATTAAAACAATTACTCAAAAATTGCTTTTTATCCAATTCTATACTTTCATTTTCTAAACAATTTCCATGAATTTTTTCTGATCCTTTTATGTAAAATCATAAATCAGCTTTCTCTTTCTATTTAAAATATCAGATATCCTCGATTTCTAACTTTTAAAAATCATTTTCATTGGTTTATCACTTAAATTGGAGTGGACAACAACAACCAAATTACTTAAGCCACTTGTACCCAACAATGCTTAAGTGCATAAGGTTTTCGTCCTTCTTTTCAAAGATGGTTAGCTCAAGTTTAATTTTCAATATAGTGTCTAACTTCAATATGAAATACTCTAACCATACCTCTAAATAAATAGGAGTTCATGCAACTACTATCAATATGAGAACAGTGTTTCAACTTTAATTGGAAAATTTGCCTTTAATTTGTACATTCTTCCTTATAATGTCAACATCGAAGGAGAATCGATGGATTTAGAATATAAAAAGGCCTAAAGAGATGGTAATCGATCCCATAAATCGGCCTAGTAGAGTTAGAGCTACAAAAGAAGATGGAGCAACTACGGTCATTATTACATCATAAAAAAGTCCATAGAATTCCTCTAGCAATGATGGTGATGGTCATTAAGCTAGAGATGGTTCAGTTCAAGGGGAAGTTGACAGAAGCATGGGTGAATTTATAGCTATTTGGGCTAGCTCTTTAGGAAAAGGCCACCAAACAGATATGGATACTGAAGCTATGTGAATCTTAGCCTTGATGATCGGTTTGACTATGCATTGCACATAGTGCAAGATGAGCCTTTTGACCTTGAAGAAGCCATGAGTTCGAGCGCCAGCTTGAAGTGAATGCATTCTATATAAGAGGAGATGTATTCATTGAAGAAGAATTATACATGGGAATTGGAACCACTCCCATAAGGAAGCCAAGCCATAGGACACAACTGGGTATATAAGGCGAAGGATGATGGAAGATACATGGTTATACTTGTTGTAAGAGGGTTTTCACAGAGAAAGGGGATGGAGTATGATGAGGCGTTTGTATTGGTGGATAGACATACTTTGATCTAGTTATAGCTTGCTATTATTGCAACTCACGACATGGTGTTGGAAAAATTAAATGTAAAGATATCCTTTTTGCACGAAAACTAAGAAGGGACCATCTATATGAAGTAGCCATATGGGTTTATAGAAGATGGAAAGAAGGAATGGGTCACTAAGGTGAAAAAGTCTCTATACGGTTTGAAGCAGTCTCATAGGTAATGGTGTAAGAGGTTTGACTCTTTTGTGCTTACTCTTGGTTTTGATAGAAGCGTTTAAGATGCCTACATTTATTTTAAACATATGAATGATAGTAACCGGGTATGTTTACTCCACTATATGGAGGATATGCTAATTGCTTTCGAGGAAAAAGCTAAAATTGATAGGTTAAAACTAAATCCAAAGGTGTAATTCGAGATGAAAGACCTTGGAGAATCAAAGAAGAATTTAGGGATGGAAACCTAAAGAGAGAAAGTTGAAGTTGTTTAGACTAACATAGAAATTATATATTCAAATAGTGCTTGTTAAGTTCAGCAAGGAGAAGGAGGACGCAATTAGTGCTGCCATGTTAATGCACGTTCATCTTTCAAAGAAGGGTTCTCAAATCTTAATTGAAGACAAAGCTTATATGAATAAGGTACCTTATGCTAGTGCGGTTGAAAGCTTAATGTATGCTATAATATACACAAGACGGGATATTGCACGTGTGGTTGGTATGTTTAATCACTATGTGGCTAATCAGGGGAAACCACATTAGGAAGTAGTAAAGGACATTTGTATGGTATCTTAGAGGAACATCAGATCAAGGGCTTGTTTTTGATGGCAAGGAGAACAATTCAACTTGGCAAGATTTTTCGATTCTAATTATGCTGAAGACAGAGATCGAAAGATATCAACCTTAGGTTACATCTATACACTTAGAATGATAACTATTTGTTTGAAAGCGATGTTGTAGACTATAGTTACCTTGTCTACTATTGAGGCTGAATTGATAGCTGTCGTTGAACCAACCAAGAAAGCACTTTACTTAAACTGGCTATTATGTGATTTAGGCTTTGTTCATGGGAGAATAATAGTAAATTGCGATAGTCAAAGCATAGCACACCTAGCTGAGAATCTGGCATTTAGTTCGTAAGCATAGAGAGGTAAGAGAGTGTTTCCTTGTCTCTATAAATGAAGAAAGGCAGGTACATCTTTATAAGATTCACATCAAGGAGAATATAGTAGACATGTTCACAAAATTCTTATAATGCTCGAACTTTGATTCACTTGATAAAGTGCTAGGTGCCATTTGGTAGCACATGGGGAGAGTGAGCTGGTAGATGGAGATGTTTTTTTTATTGTGGAAATTGATAGGTCCTGCATGGAGAGATACTTTCAAAACTTTATTGGTGGACTTCGGCCTTGCCAGAGTTCATTGACAAAATGTAATGGGTCGTGGACATGTCCAAGCTCATTAGGGAAGTGCCTATGGAATCTTGTTGAGAGTTGCTTGGAGTAAGAGTTTGTAGGTGGAGATAGTAGAATTTGATGGATATATAGTATCATGGTGGTAATTGTTAGATTTTGATGATCCAGTATTTCCATATTAAAAAACGATTCAGAAGATATTGTTTATTTTGATAATGTAATATTTCCAACCACAAAAGATTTGGAAGATATTTGAGACAGTGACGTCTTATTTATAGAATTAAAGAGGGTACTGAATTATCTACATAAGAAGAAGAATTACTTCAGGAAAATGAAGTAATCAATTAATTCCCTAATTAGCTGACTAAAGAAGGCATTTTATTAAGTTTTTGTAATTTGAGTAAACTAGAAAATCAAATGAGTAAACATTTCCCGTATGAATAGGAGAATTGATGAGGCATTGATTTATAACCATAAATCAATTATTTTAATCATAAGTAATAATCTCTATATAAAGATAGTCATTCTTTAGGGACTAGTATCATCCTCTCAATTTATATTTCCTATTCTTCTTCTTAGCCTCCATTATCAATCTTGTAAAAAGTTTCTTTTTCATAAAGTAATAAAATCTTCTCTCCCCAAAGTGAATGTACACTATCACGCAATAGTGAAGCCACTATAAATCCACATGTGAACTCTCTATTTTTCTACTTTTGTGATTTGTTGTTTGGATTCTCTTGTTGTTGTTTGTTTTATCGCACTACAACACGACCTTATTGCTTCCACGTGCATTTGGATTGATTTACACTCATTTGTGTGAATTTATTCCGACGTGGGATACTTATAATATATGATTTGATCATATTCTTTTAGATTCCTTTTGTACAAACCATCTTCTTACATTATATTCAAATTAATTGGTTTTAATATTATTTCCATTTTTGAAAACTAAAAAGGATACATAAGTTACACAAACATGTGCATATTATGATGAACATAATGGCATGAGGGTGTAATAGATAAGTAGAAATGGCATGATATGAAAAGATTTACATATAAAAATAGTTTGAGCGAACCAATATAACATAATTATAAACTTAATGTATTATATAGCATTTTTCTTACCAAATCTTCAGCTAAGTGAGCTATATGACATAGCATTTTCTCACGGAATCTTTAGCCAAGCGAGTCATTCCTTAAGTTTGGATTGCAATATTATTTAACAAGTCAATTGATATGATTTGGTAAGAAAATTCTATATTACGTATTTCAATATTATTTAACTAGTTTGTTGATATTGTTGTAATAACAATTTTTTAAATGTAGAATGAGAATAGCCTTGATTCCTCGAGTTTGGATCAAATCCCGTACTCAAAAAAATGATGAACCAGTGAGCATGACTACTGTAAATACTATTGTAAGTTGTTTTATATTTTATTAGATCACTTATTTCCTAATGTAATAGCTTGACATTATCTAGTTGGCATCAATATTACAAAAAAGGTTTATAATCTGGCATGGTTGGAAAATAACTCACATCTTGGGTTGTTGCTACCAAAAATTGAATCTAAGTCATGCTAACCTTAAATGAGAGTCTTTTAACTCGATAGTAAAATTGCAGAGCTAAAGGGATGGACAAATTTTCACTTAAGGAAATAACTCAGCACCAAGTAAAATGACTTAATATCGAGTTAATATTTTAACAGGGTTGCCTCCAAGCTCCCTCCTATGATGTTGGGTAGATGTTTGGACTTTATTGCAAGCAGGCTTCTTACTCTATACACTTGTTTCCCTATAAACACAAACCTATGTGCAACCAAAAGTGTATATTCTCCCTGATCTTTCTTTCTTCCTCTGTGTGAAATCCTAAATTTCCTTACCCTTTGAGTCCACAATAAACCATACATGTCCAACTCAAATTGCACGAATAAACGGATTTTTAAGGGGTGGAAAGGAAAATAAAGACAAAACAGAATCTCACACGAATGGAATAATATATATAATTTTGAAAAATATCTTCATAGTGGAATTTTTTTAAGATACATATATCAGAACCTAACCTAAATTCAGCTTGGGCAGTTATAAACATATGTCTTTACAATTGCAGACAAACATCAACAAAACAGAATAACAGCGGACGAATCTCACTACGCAAAGAGGGTAATAGAATGCGTTCACACATAGTCGAATATCTCCAGCTCTCCTTTGGAAAATCCAACCGTCTTTACTAAACCTAAAACTACTCGATCTGACCCGACTATTGAAAATACTCGGATCAGGCATGATAAACCAGCATAAGAAACTCAAAATATAAATGACAGTGTCATATATCAACCTTTGAATAAAATCCTTTGAAAAGAAAGAGTACCTCATAAGACCACGCCTACACATAAACACAGACTGGTTTTTATCTTATGATAACTAAAACACTTTTATATCAAAACATTTGTTATTATTTCTAAGGACGTTCTTTGAAAATATTTGCAAATAAACTTATTAATCTTAGCCGAAATTGTTACATTATTAAATTCCAGCATACTAGGTTCTACAATCAAGTTCGAAGGCACTTATTGGAGAATGGATTCCATACAAATGACAAGGTAATGGACTACCTTCCGACAGTACACCTCTGGAGGGATGCACCGAGGGTCCAGATACTGAATGCCTAAACCAACACAAGACCGGCCTACCCCTCACACTGGATAGTATTGAATATGTCATCATCCCGGTCGTTATCGACCATTAATGGGTACCTGATTCATAGATTCACCACATACTTAGACATGTGTAGAGTAAATCTAGAAGGTTGATGACATCTTCTAATTGGGAGCGACCCACTTAGCCTTGCTGCTTCTACCATGCTTCTGTCATTTCCGAGTGATGAGGCCTGAGGTAAACGATTACCTTTTCACATATCACATCTTCAATGAATGCCACGTTGCCATTTCCATTGACAACTAATTGCCTTCCACCAAAATACAACCCTTGAGCTCGTACGTCTCAAGGAGAGTGTTAAGCTAAGAGAAGTTGCTTCCCCGACACCACTGATGTTTGTTGGTAAAAACTAATTTACGTAATCTTAGAAAATGCATCGTCATACATCTATCCATAAAAGTTCGTTCTGGCTTGAACGAAACCGAAGGTACTTTCCTCGGCCATTACTAGACGAGAAGTCCTAGTTGTTTTGAGGTTTTTCATAAAAAAGAGACCACTGCTGCAATATAGTGAATCGGGAGTTTATCCCCAATTAATCAACAAGTAGTCCCTTCTTATTATTCATCTCAATATTTCCGTCTTCAAAAATCTTCAATCTTCGAACATGTAAATTGGTTCGAAGTGGTTTACAGATATCTTCGCTTTAAAATATGTTAAGTTCATATGTGGATACCATCATTAATCAATTACTTCATCTTTTATTTAAATCAAATATCTTTCTTAGATATATTCTCTTTAATTTGTTCCATTTTCTTTTAAATAGTATATTGAATCATTTAGCCTCATTTATTAAATCATTTGGTTTATTTAATCCTTTCTTTAAATCCTAGAACAATTCCAAATCACTTTCTCTTTTACTTAGGAAAACCTTTCCAAATCATTCATTAAATTTTAATCAAAGATTTCTTATATTCAAGCTATAACTTTTAACTTAGGGACAATATTCCCAAATCATTCATTAAGTTTCAAAGATTTCTTTCACTCAAGTTATAACTTTTAACTTAGGGACAATATTTCCAAATCATTCATTAAATCTAAATCAAAGATTTCTTTCTTTACTTCAAATCATGTTCTTGTAAATCGAAGATTTTCATAGTAGAGCACTAATGGCACCTTAACTATGGTAAATTTAACCTCCAGGGACTAGTGGCATGTAATCCTTCATCATAAAGATCTTTTCTTTTATCTTGGAAAAACTTTAAATATGATCTTTTAGAGCATTCAAGCTTTCCTTTTGTTCTGTTTCACCCCTCGTCTAAAAGATAAAGCAAAGACCAGGTAAGTTCAGGGCATTGGTTACTCCATTCCTACCTTGGTTACACATCTTGTTTTACTGTTTAGCTCTCACAGGGGGGACAAATGTACTAGTCATTTCTGCATACTCAATTTATTTATATATTAAATATTCTTCAATTATTGTTTAAATGTCATAAACAATTCATTTGAACCATTTATTAAAACTCTTATTAAAACTTCCAAATCATCTTTAAATGGCTTATTTATTCTTTTAAAATTGTTCACAAAAGATTTAGAAAATAATTGTTAAGTTTAAAACTACATTTCAAAAGTTATTAAAAACTGCTGCAAAAAGCGTTGCAAAAAGTATTGAAATGTATTTTAGAAGTTATATTCTTCAAAAAGATTTTATATCATTTATTAAACCATCTTTTAAAATTAGATCTCTTTTAAAACATTTTAAAATATTTTTAGAATTTATTTCATATTTTTAAAACATATAAAATATCAATTTTAAACTTTGGTCACTTTACTGCAAAAGCGCGATTTTTCTGCAAAATTGTTTTAGACATATTTTAAAATATACAAGATGAAATCTTGATTTTCTTTTATTTATTTATTTATTTAAACATATTTAAATATTTATAAAGCATTTCTAACTCATTTTAAAACTATTTCCAAAAGGTTTAAGCATTCCATATATACCATTTCATTTTCAAAAGGAAAGTGATTTCCATTGTGCTTATCGACGTGTATTAACGTGACTTAGTAAAATAATTTAACAATCATATCAAACAATCAATACTGATGATCAAATCATATATAAGCATCCATAGCAATCATAACGCAACATCAAATATGTATGTATGTGTGTATATATATAGATATAGATATTAAATAGAGTTTCTCACCATAAACCAAAACGATTAACTTCCTACCAACATTCTAATCAACCAACACTTCACTAAATATTTCCTACTCCTTTCAAACCTAGAAATCAACATTCTCTCCCTTCCAATAGCTTGGCTGAGGCTTGAGATGGAGGTTGGTAGAATGTATAGAGAAGAAGCGGTAGTGCTGTGAACTTGAATTCCTAAGATTTTGATCCAAAAAAATAGGTTATTTTCCATCTAATTTTAGGTCCTCTAAATCTCAAATTTTATAAAAGTTATTAACTAAAAAGTTGTAGAAAATTCTTTTCTCTTGAATTTAAAAAATAATAATCATATGAATTCATTTATTTTTAAGGGAGATATGATAGAATGAAGAAGAGATATTTTCGGATTGACAAAAATGAAGCCCGAAAATGCACTTCAAAGAATTGAGTTTCAGGTATAGGAAACCTCAAAACTTGAAAAGTGATCAAATAAAAGTTGTAGACACTATAATTTAATATGGTTCTAAAAAAAGAATTTATTAATTTGGATATGTTATGATTAAGTTATGATCAAAAGAAAATGAGCTATTCTCTGGCTTAAAAACTGGGCCAGAGAATGCACTGGAAAGAAGTGGATTTTTGACATAGTTAAGTTTAGAATGAGACAAAGTGGTCAACATGAAAGTCGTAACCATTGGATAAATACATGATTTAAAAAAATAATTTGTATTTTGGTTCTGTTTTAAAGAAGTTATGGCCGAGAGAATAAGAGGTAAAATATGGAGAAAAGAGGAGTTTAATTTGAAGATAATGAGCATTGATTTCTTTTGAAAATATTTTGACATTATTTCTTTATAATTTTTTTATATGGAATGGAAGCTATTAAAGAGAAGAGGAAAAAGATGAAGAAGCTTGAGAAAAGAAGAAGAAATGTGAATGAAAGTGAAGAAGGAGATGGGTATTTATAGAAAAAGTAAGAAGTGCTAAATTTACCAAAATAACCGCTTACCAAATTACCAAACTAACCTTACTTCAACCTAAAGAAACCTTTACTTTTTCAACACTTACCATCACATTTAACATCCTTACTTTATGTCTTAATCCCTTAAGAACTAAGCTAAGTAAAATAATAATTATGTTGGCTTTTGATGTGATATTGATTTGATGTTTACTTTTTCTTACTTTTGTTAATTCTTACTTACTTTTACTAATGACTTCTTGAAGTTTTCTAATTAGATTTAGTAGAAGTAAACATGTTTAGTTATTAGAATATGTAATATATATTTAAAACATGTTAACAAAGGTGCGATAATGTTGCGGCAACTTGTTTTGAACAAAACGTTGATTTTCGACAAAACGTTCTCCGGTCACACTTTAACGTTTTTGTTGAACTATTTATTCGTGTAAAACAAACTTAAAAATTGATTTGTTATTATATTTAAATAATTAAAACAATTATATTTGACTTACAAAATAATATAAATTAATATTCAAATCTATATATAAAAATACGACATCAATGTATCAATATGTGATGAAATTTGTCAACTTTTATAGAACAAGTTTTATATATTTATCAAACCATTATAAATTAAATTAATATTATTATCAAATGAGTTTGATATCGATTATATATATATATATTTAAAAGGAATTTTTTATCTTTGAACAAATTTCTCGAATATTTATCCTACTTTATCGGAATCGGACTTTTGTCAATTTTATAATGGAAATCCAAAATCTTTATTCAATATTAAAAATAAGTTTACCATTCTTATTTGTCATAAGTTCAAAAATTCTACATTTGAATATTTAAATAAATTAAATATTCTATTTTCAAAGTGGTAAAATTACGGGTCGTTACACTCCGGACCTTGGATTCCATTGCTCTTCACCGTCTTCCAACCTCACAATTGTTATAAAGGCAGCTACTCTGGGTAGTTCCAAGTCTAAGAACATGTCAACTTCTTATACCTATGACTCTAATTTTCTATAATCTCATATAAACTCTCTAAGATCCATAATCACTGTTAGCTATAAAGTGGACATAGGCCAGAGACTGTCGAACTACTATAAAAGTTTTGTGTCTTCTTGTTCTATTTTCTTTTATTTTCAATACACTTGACTAGATCTAGGTCCTACAGGTTCCTCACAACTCATACTTATATGTTAATCCATTTTTTAGAGTCAACATTTTGGTGCTTTCACCGAGAGAACCGAATCCAGGATTAGATCAAGCTTGCTATTGTGAATTTGGAGAGATCTAATGGTTAGATCCAGAAAATTAGCTCTAAGAAGTTTAAGAACTTGCCGTTGAAGGTCAATGGCATCTAGAAAAGGAAGATCTGTTTTAGTAGATTCGCAGGAGTAGTGGCTAATGGTAATGATGGAAACGCTCACTAAATGAAAGTTAATAATGAAAATGCAATACTAGAATCATCTACTCAGTATGAAGTTGTTACTAGAAGAGAGATAATAAGATGATTCAAGAACTTAACCATAAGATGGCAGATAGCCAGAAAATTTTCATGAAAATGATGGAAACATTGCTAAAATTGTAGCCATTAGCAACAAAAAGAGTTATAAGAGAAACTACACCTGCAATAGAACAAGAGAACTCTTCGGTTTCTGGCCTAAACAGGAGATATGGAAAGCAAAAGCAAAAGGAAGTAGTTGTAGGAGTTGCCGCAAGAGTGCTACCCCTATAAGAAGACATATTGGCATCAATAGGAATGCTTGTATGGAGGATGTTCATAAGGTGATGAAATGGATATATTTGATGAGGAAGAGGACTTGCAGTTTGATTGTGATGATTTAGATTTATAAATTGGTGCTGAAGGATAAAACACTAGAGTTTTAGTCCAAATTGCCATCGCAAGACTAATAGGGCACCAACAAAACTCCGTAGGTGTAGTTCTTGTGAGTCATCAGAATGAGAGCTTAAGGCCAAATTAACACTAGAAGGAGGGGGTGAATAGTGTTTAATTGATTATACGAATATTTTTCAAATTCTTTAAGATTTTACTTAGAATGATGTATTTAACAATCACATAATTAAAGTACAGATAAAAGTAAATGCAGTAAAAGTAAAAAGGAAAGAACATATCAGGATTTATACAGGTTTGGAGTTACCCTATATTCAGTCCTGCGTAATTCCCTGTACGGATTCCTTTCAACTAGTAAATGGAAATACAATCTCGATTTTAAGGCTACGAGGCACGCCCTATAGAATCTCGATCTCTGTGTAAAGTCATTTGATTTCAGGGCAACAAGCACATCCACTAGACTTACGGGCTACTAAGCACGCCAAATTGATTTTACAAGCTACAATCACACCTACATGGATTTCAGGAATACCAAGCACATCACAAAGTGTAAGAGTATGATTTGATAGAGTTGACAGACTCATATCTTTGATCTTGATTACAATCAATCCTATAACTCTTGAATAGCACTTTGACCATGATTTGAGTGAGAGAGAAGAGGGAAATCAGAGAGTAGATGAAAGAGAATCAAACTAGTGATGATTGAATCTAATTCTAGTTGAATCTCGGCAGAATTTGGGTATATTTTGATTTAGAAATTAAGAGAGTGAAAAGAGGTGAGAAAAATAAGAAGGTAATTAATAAAAATTCATTTGGACGTCCCATGTATATAGGAAAACAGCGGTCATGGCCCTTAGCGGTCATGGCTCTTTGCTAAGAGACTCGATGAAAAGATACTTCGATTGAATTTTGAAATATATGGCTAGTATGTTGACATACTTGCAAAGGATATGTCGACATATCCCTTTGTATTTTGAAAAATCACTAAATAAAAATTGTTTTGAAAATATTAAGTTTTGTAAAATATTTTGAAACTTTGTACAAACATTTAAACCTAGTTTATACATATTTAATTATATTAAAACTTAATAAAACTTTATAAAATAGTTTTGAAAGATTTAATAAGAATATTCAATATAGTATAAATACTATATATAAAATAAATATATTATAAATTACTAAAGTATAAACAAAAACTCAATATATAAACTTAAAAATATTAAAATAATATATTTATAAGTATAAGTGAGTAAAAATCATTTTGAGAAATATTTTGAAAAGATTATTTTAAAATCAGGATGTTTGAAAAACAATTTAAAACTTATTTTTGAAATACAGAGAGAGAGAAAGAGAGCAAGAATGTGATACCAAGGTTTTAACAAAATTCTATGACTCTATAACCTATTTGGTATATCTTGAAATCTTGAACTCTTCAATACTCATGAGTCTTTAATTTCCATCTCCTGAAACTTTATATCAGCATCTCAAGTCTACTCTTGATATTGTAAAGTCTTCTTAAATAAGACCTATCTAACATCCTGCACTATACATTACATATAATTAGACAAAACATTAATATCTATATTTTATATAATGTTCTATAGTTATTATCATCAAAACTAAAACTAAAGGTACTAACAATCTTCCATTTTTTTATGATGACAAATCTGTATAAAATATAATATAACTTCCCTTAGGTTACAAAACTCACCCTTAATCTATGTCTAGATTTTATACATTTGTCTCCATTTGTCATAAAAAACCAACTAAAACTATAACTCTAACACTAACTCTTGCTCTAATTCTAACTCTAAATTCCCCTAAATAAAATACTAATAAATATGTACAAGAATTATATATAATGATGACGAGAAGAATTATATTAAAACAATAAATGATATGCGAAATTAGATAATCATGAAATAATCATAATCAATCCAAATATTCATCCAAACCAATAAAGTTTATGTCAAACACAATCAAAAAACAAATCAAACCAACAAAATCCAAACCAAATCTAGCATGATTATTTATATAAAATCAAACTATTTAAACTAGACATATCTAGAAACTTCAACCACCCATCAACACCAATGATTGGATCTGCTTTGATAGCATCCCAATGTTCATAATCTTTATTAATGGTGTGCTCTGGATTGGTGGTTGGTTCTTCTTTGTTCAAGGTAGAAATCATCCGCCGATTGGCATCAAAATGCATTTCTTACTCCTTGATCATCTGCATTTGATACAATTTTAAGTGCCTCTGGTTTATTTGGATGAAAGTAAGAATGTTCTTGAATGATTCAAGTGTTTGTTTGAGATTTTTGGATAGGAGAAGCCATTGATTTTTATTAGAGCTTAGGAATGAAAAGGAATGAAGATAGAGATTGAAAATAATGATTTTCTAGAGTGAATATGTATATAAAGGGGTAAGAAGTCGTTAGAAATGAAATGGTGTTTGGTAGTTATTAAATTTTTAATTTTCAAATTTTTTTGAATAGTTATCATTATAGGTCAACGTACATACTTGGCATCTGTCGACATAGGCACTATAATTATCGAAACCACTTTATTTTACTTTTCTATTATATTTTTATGACTTTCTAGATATAGTTCACAGTGTATAACAGTAGGAGATAGAATTTTCATTGATAATAAGGATGAGCACAAGAAATAAAAGAACCATACACGAGATTCAACATAGAATAAAACTAGATTATCTAAATACAAATATAATTTAAACAAACAACTAGAAAGATATGGATGAAGATGAATAAGAACCATCAAGCTTGTAGATGATCTTTCCAAAGAATATATCCATTTTGTTGGAAAATAAGGTAAATCACTTTGAAAGTAATTTCTTAAGCTTTCTTTGGTTATGAATGATCTTCTCTTGATTTTTGAGAATATCTTTGTTGGATTGATTAGGTAGCATATTTATACTTTCCAAAGAAGTATCCTCCTCCTCTTCTCTTTCTTCCTCCTTGACTTCCATTTCCTCTTCTTCCTCTTCCCCTTCCTCCTCTTCTCTTATTCCATGATTTTTTCCCCAAGCCAACCTTCGTTCCTTTTCTACAAGTGTTTCATAAGGCTCGAAAAAGGATGAAACATGCATAAGTGAATTTTTGGCCTTTCAAATATTTTGGCACGAATTGTTTGCTCTCCATTAAGGTCAACACCAAAATAATTGAATATACGAGTAAGATACACACCATGAAATAGAGTGTTTTCATGTTTAGAAATATTTTTAGGAAAAATATCACCTAAAATTACATAAGACCAATTTATGTCTTATTGACGATAAATGGTGAAAAGAGCTTTGAAAACTTTTTATGTTGGGGTATTATAATTACCCATTCTAGGAGTGATACTTTGTTGCAAAATAAGGCTTAAAATTTTTTTTTTTTGACGCAAGTTTTTGTTTTTAAATTAAAAAATAATAATCACTTTCAAAAATATCATGGGTTACTTTTTGATTTTGGAAATCAATTTAAAAAGATAAAAGGTCCATTCCATTGGAATTGCATCCAAGAATGTGACCCAAAAGTTCACAATTTAAAACAATTTGCGTCCCGTTGACACTACACTAATCTTCTCCTTCTCTTTCATCATAAAACTTTCCTTTTTAAATTTGCATAAAAAAAAGTTCAATAATTTTGGGTAACAAACGAAATCATTTTGAGAAGCATCGACTAAACCAAGAATTTCATTTTGCAAACAAAGTCCGAAAAGATCATAAGTAGGAAAATCTTCAAAAATAGCAAATCTTCCAGGAAAGACTTTTTCAAAAGATAAATACTCAATATAGGCTTGCATGGCTTCTTGATCACTAAAAATATATTCTTTTATTTTCTTATAAAGCCTCATGCTTGGCTTAATATTGCTTGAGGATTTCATTGAAGAATAGTTTGAAGAGATAAAAGAGTTTATGATTTTTGAATTTGAAAAAGAAAGTGAAAAATGAATGTATGGAGAGTAGAGAATTAAAGGACATGTTCTCTAGTCAAAAGACAACTTTTCTAGAACATATGAGTGGTGGAAAGGTGGAGTGAAATTCGAAATTTATGTACATATGTCGACATATGCAAGTGGGATATGTCGATATACATGTCAAACTTTTCAAAATTGATTTTTTAACTATATCCTGTTTTGTTATATATATATATATATATATCTATTTATAGATATTCTTTTTTCAATAAAATAGTTTTGAAATAATTTTAAATATATTTTATGTCATTATTTTATTATTAAAATCTATAATATATTTAAATTTGAAATATAATCACATAATATTCAACCAATATTATTATTAATCTAGAGGATATTCCTAATAACTAATAGAGCAACTAAAAGAAAAGAAAAATTCATTCAAGAAATTAAAAGATTTTGATATATTAAAAGCGTACATTTTTCTGATCCATTTCACCATTTTGTTCTGAGTTATGTAATGTTGTGAAGCATATGTTAGCATTTTCCATATCTGATTCATTATCGCTTGAGGATGTGTTTGAATCGTCAAATGTTGCAGTATAGGCTCTTCCCCATTTCCTGGATGAATAAGTGTTTGCTGTACTTTTCAGTTTATTAAGATGTGGACAACCTCGTTTTAAATGGTCATGGTCATCGCAAGTATAACATCTAATGCTATTTCCGCTTCAACTTCTACTTCTTGGATTTTTGTTATCATTTCTTTTGAAATTGTTCATTTTCCTATGTTGTAAATTTTTTTGAAATTCCTTGTCATGAAAGCAATTTCCTTATCGTCATCGCTATTTGGAATTAAATTATCCGTTATTGCATTAAAAGCTATAGATTTCTTCTCTATTTCTTTGTTTTCTCTCCCACCCCGCATTTGTGCTTCAAAAGACATTAAATTGTCATTTAATTCTTTAAATTTTAGAGTGCTAATGTCATCATCCTCTTCGATTGCAAGAGTCTTTTGATCCCATTTAGGAGTAAGTGAATTGAGGACTTCTCCAACTTGATGTTCCTTAAAAAAACTTTACACAATGCAATAAGTGAGTGTAATATATCTTGGAATCACTATACATATCAGATATGGACTCATTTAGAATCATTTTGAATTATTGAAACTGGTTTGTTAATATAAATATTTTGGTCTATTTAACCTTACTTGGGCCTTCATGTGTAACTTGCAAAGTTCTCCAAATCTTAAATGTAAACTTACATGTATATACTCTATTAAATTTGTTTCTATCCAGTGAGTAAAATAATATATTCATAGCCTTAGAGTTACTTTGTGCAACTGCTTTTTGGTCAAAACTCCACCATGCAAAATTTGTTTGGGGTTCAATGTACTCAGTTTGTGTGATATTCCAAATGTTTAAACAAATTAACAGTAAAAAAAAATTCATTCTACATGACCAGTATATGTAATTACTACCATTAAAAGGTGGAGGTCAAGAAGTGGATTGTCCTTCGACAAATGAGTTACTAAACAAGTGTATTAACAATATTACTAATAGTACTATTACCGGTGTTGGTAACCATTTAAATTTTTCAAAAATCAGTTGATGAATACTTTGACAACCAGTGCTTTGATACCAAATGTGAGCCAACGGAATAGGGATCTTAATGCTAAATTAACATTATAGGAGGGTGAATATTGCTTAATTGATTATATGAATAATTTTCAAATCTTTAAGATTTTACTTAGAACGATGTAATTAACAATCCTAGAAATAATGACAGAATCCAAATACAGATAAAAGTAAATGCAGTAAAAGTAAAAAGGAAAGATACATAAGGGTTTATGCTGGTTTGTAGTTACCATGCATCCAGTCCTGCATAATTCCTTGTACGGATTTCTTTTCAACTAATAAATGCAAATATAATCTAGATTTCAAGGCTATGAGACACACCCTCTAGAATCCTGACCTTTGGGTAGAGTCACTTGATTTCCAGGCTACAAGCACAACCACTTATTTATGGGCTACTAAGCACACCCAATTGATTTTACAAGCTACAATCACACCTACTTGAATTTTAAGGATACCTTTGTAACATCCCATATCTGGAGGCCAAAAGCCAAGCACTATATATGCTGCAGTCATCCATAATATTAACTTCTAGTAATAAAATACGTTAATGCCATTGGAATCGATAATATCAGAAGCACTTAAATATTAACAAAATCATAGACTTCCAAAAAAACATTTACTGATTACATTTCAAAGCAAATTCATATCCAAGTTACATAATCACTTAATGTTTCCCAGGCAATGATAAAATATATCAATTACAAAATACGCCAAGAGCCACATATAACGATCTCCCCTGGGTTGATTAAAGCAATATAGTCATATCTGACTTATATACAAAGCAGAATCAAAATAAAATAAACTGCAATTCCTAATTAGCTATCCGATAGCCACCTGCTCGTCTCCGGAAGCTTTATTCGCCGAAATCTAAAAAACCTTAAAACCTCAACCCTCAGCCTACTCAAATAAATTTTTGAGCACTCGAGAGTTTAAGAGCAAACAAAACAACAAGTCAAACATAAAGACTAGTGCGCATAATTCTATTACATCTCGGTTTACTGATATATACTTGAGACCATGCTGCTTAGTGGAATAGGTTTCCACTCACTAATATCCTCTTTAAAACATATATTTCACATATCCTTTCCTGTAACCAAACTAGTTAATCAATCTGATAATAACAATAGCAATACCCATTATGCCAAAAATAGGCAATAAATGGACCGTCTATCGAAAATCTTGGCTGACTGTCCATAAGCTGGACTAGCTGTCCGCACTCTGGACTAATTGTCCTTAATCTTGGCTAACTTCCCTTTTTGGCTGACTCGAGCCTACCAAATACAATATCAAATGTTCTATACAATTATCAAACAAAACTTTTGGAAGGTCCGTCCTTAACTTCTATCTCCATGGGTCAACTTATGTTGATGGTTTTGTGGCTTACCAGAACCTACCTTTGTACATCAATATTCTGTTCTGTCTGGAACCAACATTTAGTCTTGTCTATGACTAAGCCCTACACACTGGAATTTTGGACTAAATTAGCTAGGAGGTAATAGCTAATGAGCATAGGGTGTGACCTACACAAGTCCTATGCGGTCTTCTAATCTGGGTCATTCTCTTAGGGTTATCTACCCTTTTAATTTTCCTAGCAAAACCTTTTCAAAATGATTTAACCTTTAAATCATACATATACAAGGAAAATACATATTTAGCTTTACTTTGAGCTATTTTTCCATGTTATATATACTTTACCCAAAATAATGTTGATGATATTTTATGAGGATTAAGAACCCTCTCAAAATAAGTTAAATTCTTTTTTAACTTAAAAACACTTAGGCTATTCTGCTCATTAATACATTCGAAACTGTTGTTTGAAACCTATAAATAACCCCTTCGAAACCCTTGAAAGTAAACCTTTCAAAACCAAGTAAAACCCTTTAATTTTCTAGGCCAAAACCTTCCTTTCGAAACTTTCTCAAAACCCTTTCAAAACCTTTGGAAACCCTTCTTTTCGAAAGCTTTAAATACCATAGACATCCTTCTCTTAAAACCTTTTAACTTTTCCTTTCAAAACCTTTGGAAAAACCATTACCTTTAACCCTTTCGAAATGATTTCAAAATCTTTGGAAAAACCTTTAAATTTAACCCTTTCGAAACGATTAGAAAAACCATACCTTTCGGCTACTTCAAAACCCTTGAGGAACCACCCTTTCGAAAACATTCATTAAATACTTTTCAAAAGCATCAAAACTCAACTCTTTCAAAAGCACTTGGGTTCAATTCAAAACATGTGGAAATATCATTCGAAACTGTAAAAAACTTATCTCTTTCCAAACCATTTAGGTTATACTTCAATCTGAGAAAAATGGTCTTTAAATCATTAGGTCAAAAGCATTTGGTTCGAAACCATTTCCTAAGTAATGAAGTGATGACGTCGAAACCATCCCTTTGAAAGCATTGGAAAAGTGAAAATATATTATAAAACAAAACAGTCCCTTTGAAGCCATCTGGGTCGAAAGGTAGAAAGCGGTAGCTAAAGGCTTCGACTCAGTCGAAAGTAGTCATATAAAACAAAAGCGCAAACCAATTGAAACCATTCCCTTCTAAACCATTTGACCTAGTCGAAAGCTAACCAATTCAAAAGCATCATAGTCGAAAGCAAGCGACGCATTTTCTTTTAAAAGCAAAGTGATGCTTCGATCCATTTGGAACACTTGGTTTCGACTCCATTCCTTCCGCCTGCATCCTGTAATGACCCGCCCTTTTGTACGGTTTAAACCGACGATCAAATACACATGTCGATTCCAAACAATTCAAAAGGGCAGATGGTTATTGGCGTAAATAAGAAAAGAAGAGGAAAGAGAAATAAAAGAAAGGAAACAACACAAAATCTTGCAGCGGAACGATAAAATATAATAATCAAATAAACAGTTCATGAAGTTGTTTACTATACTTTGATCATTATTTATACAACATTTGTCAGAGTTATACATATTCAACAAAACAAATAAAATAATGTAGCAGATAGCATGATGCAAGGGTAATAATAGTAATAGTATACCAAATCTTCGTCTTCAACCTTCAGAATAGATCTTCAAAAATCTGAAAAACTCAGGACTGACCCGAGCGTAATGAAAAGACAAAACACTCGAGTCAGGACTAAAATATCCCTATGAAAGTTAAATCAATCGTAAATAAATATGAGTGTAACGGCGTTAGAGATGTTTACGGGATTTGACATCTCATATCCAGTGTCAACGTGCGTGCAATAACTCAAGAGATGTTACGGGATTTTCCATCTCTTAAGGATCCGTTAAACTATCTACTATGTAGTAATGTACGCTAAGTAGATAATGCCTATCAGTAATATAAAGTATCAAAATAGCGTTAAGGTGTTACCATAATCCCCCTTAACACATTTTTATAATGCCATAGTCTATACAGCACCGTAAGCCCCACCGTAAACTGGTCATTATCAGAGGGTACCCCATAGGTATAACACAAAACATAACGTAGTGGTCGCGAATAGGATAATCAGTATGACAAGGTACATGAGGCGATACCAACTAGGATACTAGTAGTTGAATGATCTGGACTGATGTTGAGCATAGCCAGCAGCTACCCCAACACCGTGAAACAACACTTCCAAATCAAGGGGTGCACCCAAATCGAATCACAAATGTAATAGATATGGTATCGAAGAAGTGTGTCCGCTAGATATGGCGAACCTCAATGGCCCGGCGCGGCTCCTGTTTTAGTCATGTCAATGGTCATCCAATATCGTTCTCTTTCTTCAGTCAACGCGTTCATTAAACCATCCACTTCATTCTGGATCAACACTCCGCGGATAATAGTTATTAAAGTGGTTTTCGGTATTGACAGAGAGTATGTCCATATCCAATCCCGGTCTCTTTAATAACTACGTATTATTACACCGTCGGCTCTTTTATATTTCAAATCGATTCATAATTGATATCAAAATATCATATTCGCTTCAAAATCAAATCCATTTCAAATATCATCGTATCTATTCAAATGTAAGCTTCTGTTTCAAAAATCATTTTCGCCTTAATATCTCATTTCGATTTCAAAATCATTTCGAATTTCAATTTAGGTTGCAACTTCATTTAACCCAATTCGTATTTAAATTCAAGATTTAAATATAAACATTTCACCTTATTGACCAACTTAGAATTTTAGAAAATAGTTTTAAGTAATTTAAAAGCGGTTTAAATAATTAAAGTAGTTAAAAATAATTAAAGTCTTAAAATGGGTTTAAAATAGATAAATTAATTTAAAATAATTTAAATTGGGTTAAGTAGATTTAAAATAGATTAAAATAGTTTAAGTATTCAAATTGGTTTATATAACTGAGTAATTTGAAAAAACAAATAAAACAGCTTCAACGAACCATTTCAATTATAACTTCCCAATTCAAAACAATTTCGATTTCCATTCTACCGATCCAATTTCGATTTCAATTCAAATCAATGTCAACTTTGACTTCAAATTAATTCAATTTTACATTCACCTTCAATTTATTCAATTTCAATTTATATCGATTTTTAGCTTGATTTTCAAAATATCAATTTTTAACACTTAACAAAATTATCCTTCAATATTCAAATTTAAATCCCAATTACAAATATAAGACAATTTCAAGCTCAATTTCAAAATATCATTTTATATCGCTTTTACTTAGTAATATTCAAAGCTCGAATTTAGGTTAAATCTTTAAACAAATCAATTTTCGAAATTCAATAATATCCCATTTTTAAATTCCAAAGTCTCCACTTTAATTATTTAACAATTTCTTTTAACCAAATTTTATTTCAACATTCCAAACTCAATTTTTCGATAAATTCGATTTCTATAAATTGATTTCTATTTATAACTTTTAAATCAAAACATTTAAATAAATTTCAAATCGACGATTTTCAAAATTATTAATTTAGCCAATTCGGTGTCCGTGTATAATTTTCTATCCTATAGCCAAGTAATTATTTATTTCAATTAAATGTCAGGGATGAATATATATCACTTAAATCAAATCACAGTTTCATATGTATGCCTAACAGGATATATATAAGCAAATAAACATCCAAACATTTAAATATCAACCAATAACATCCATCAAAATACATCATCCAACAGACAATACAATTCATGGCAATTTCATAGTTATCAATGTCAGGTAATTTAATCGCAATTCAATTTTAATTTCAATTTAACTGTCAATTTAATTTTTCAACGGTTAATTCAAATGACAAGCTATATGACAATTAAATTTTTATCAAATAACGACAAATAAAATCATAACACTTCATAATGTCAAATTTAACTAGCATAAAGATATTCAGTACGTTGTGAGCGTTATAAACACTCACCTTGATTTCAATGTAGTTCCAGCGTTTTATTTCGAATAAAATTAAACCAGCGTTTAATTTTACCCGAAATTTTCACTAGCTCCAAATGATTCCAATCCAGCTCCATTGCGTAGTGCTCGATAAACCGAACCCGTCGCAATTCGTTTCGTCAAAATCCGACCTCGTATCAACAAGATATGATAGTTTAAAGTTTATACGAATTATAATAAAATAAATTTACAACTTATATTTTCTTTTCTAACCCTAACCATCCTGGACCGTCCATTTCCTATTGCAAGATCACGGCCGCGACTTTGTTTCTTCCCTTCCCAGGTTTTAGAACGCGCACGAACCCAAATAGCCGGCCTAAACCCTAATCACGCAACCCAAAACGAGCACCACCACATTGATCCGAAACCTTCATTCAACTCGCCATCCCACACTCTATGCTCGGCTGCAATATCAGAGAGCTCGGCCCCCATACTGCATGCAAAACGATGTTGAACGGCCGTCCTTCTCGAGCCAATTGCCGTTGACTCGCCTCACCAAATTCGATCATCACCGTTGAATTTGTAGCTCTCGCGATACTCTACGTTTTTGTAGTTGACAACTTTTCGATTCGGTTAACGGATTTAAAGCAATTGAGGGAAGAACGTGGTGATTTCCTGGCCATTGAATGTATAAGAGGCGGCGGCTGTAAACAAACCCTAGGGTTTTGGTTTCTTTTACAAAGTGAAATAATATCGCTCTTATATAGAAATTCAGACGAACACTATTCATTCCGGATTTTTCGAACTCCGATTTACGCGCGGTGACCGGCTTTTCTAGATTTTACCCCACGTTCCGGGCACAATTGAATAGGTTCGAAGGCTAATTCGATCGTATGTGCGAGTTACGGAAATAAACGATCGATTTTAAATTAAATCGATTAAACCGATTTCTATGCGTTTTGGCTTGCCCCAGACAAACGGTAAATCCGATTGACACGAAATTTAAAACCTTACAATAATATGACATTACGGATCCGATGAAACTTGTTTCGTCGAAATCCGAGACTGTTTGAAAAATGGCTATTTTAACTCGTCAATTTAATATTAAAATATTCAATTTTCACAAATTTACTTTTAATTCGATTTTAAAAGTTCTACAACATCATTTTAACTTTAATATGATAAAATAAAATTTTACAAATAATTTATAATCATATTAAACCCGTTATTCAATAAATTCCAAATATTAAATTTAAACAATTTTGATTATCCAATAATTCATTATCCTTTGAAATATTTGAAATTTAACTTATAAGATTCAACTTTTAAAACCAATTCACATCTTAGAACACTATTTCTAATTTACAGTTATTCAATTATTCAATAAGTTTTAAATATTTACTTTAAACAATTTACCCGTTCAATATTCAATTATTTGATTTTAAATAGATTTTACTTATCAATCAATTACTCTATTATACCCAATGAATTCAACATTTATTATCCTATTCAACTATTGATTGCAAATGCATTCACTAAGTAGCATTTATTTTTCATTACTTGGATAATGATTGTTGCAATTCATTCCAGTTATTATTATTCCAAACGAATTACAAAATTTTTTCTAACATTAAATCACGAAAACTTATTAAATTTACATTTTTAATTATTGAAATTTTACGGGTCGTTACACTCTCCCCCACTCAAAACTTTTCGTCCCCGAAAAGGAAAAAGAAGGGAAAAGGAACTAAGTATAGAATTCAACATTAGATATATTTTATTCAAAGTTACCCACTTATAAAACAACTAAATTCCATTTATAAAGTCATAACTACGCTTCTACTAAGTTACTCCGAACGGCTTTCTAACTTTAAAAGTTAGTTATCAAAACAAGTTATAAAAAAAATTGAAACTTGAAAAATTTTCTAACACCCGGATTTACGGAAAATTTCGGCAGAGTCTCCTTTGCGCGGCTCGATCCGGAAAAAAAATGACAGTATATATATCACAAATAATATACATCTCATCAGGTGATGAGGCATCCCGAAGGGAAAAAAGTGTAAAAGTACGGTATGTAATCCGAGATATGTACCTTATATATTATTAGCGAGCAGATACGGCTAATATAGCGCGAAAGCGAGCTCCAAATGCGAAGCAAGCGCAATCCGCACCTACTAAACACTCAACAAACCATGAGAAACATGCATATATGAAAATAATATCAATATACACAATATAGCAACATAACAACTACATGTGCCAACATAGAAAATGCAACAAAACAACAAATACATCCACCAAATCAATTATCATCCGACTATCATCCAACAAATCCATAACCAATCAATATAAATTCACTTCTCATTAATATTTATTCACTTGGTTTTCAATTTTAATCACAGTTGATTCATTAACGTTGGATTTTACTAACATTCATTCTCAATTCAATTAGTTAACATTCACTAATTTATATTTACATTAGTTCACTTCCAATTTGAATCAAATTAAATTCTATTTAAATTCATTTAACTTCCATTTTGATTTCAATGACTTATAGCTTTCAATTTCATTAACACTCAATGAATTATATACAATCAACTAACAATCATATAACAACCAAATCATATAATTTTAAAAGAATCATTTTATATTTGGCATCATAAATTTCCAATATTAACTTTAATTAAGTCCGTAAGCCGTACATATATCATCTGTGAGCAATATCAATCTAATCGCTTATTCGATCACACAATTTCACTTCCAAACTAGTATCGTTCACACGACTCTCTAGTGCGGACTCAGATTTGGTTCCTTGATTGGAAACTGTTACTCCCCTTGCATAGCCATATACTATGATAGAGAATTCCAAAATAAAATAAAAATCCATATCCGGGGTTCGCCGTCGAGAATCGAGTGAAAAATGCTAACTTGGATCGATATAAATCATCTCGAAATTTTGTGCTCGAATTTCGATCAAATCGTTATGCGAATAAAATAATATACGTAAAATCTCACGTATTACCTTCCAATGGATTTCTATCCAATTTATCTATACTAAATTATTTTATTGACTTCTATATTTTTTTCACTTAATTACTCACAATCCATTATTCAGTTAGTATATTCATTTCTTTACATAGCATATTCTTTAACATTATCTTTTCTTAAATATCATATCATAGAATTTGCTTACTCAAGTTCATTTTAAACATTCTATATAATTTAATTTAAACTCAATTTCTTTTCCCAATTGATTCTTAGCTATAAGAAATTCCCTTGTTTACATTTATTGCATTTTCATAATTTCAGTTAAGAACGAATTCATTTGTGGAACATTTTATTAGCCGGCACTTTAGTTTATTAATCATCCTATAAAAGTCTAACCTCTCATAAATGACTTTCTTAGTTTACAGTTATCTTAAAGGTTACAAATTCAAAAAATTTCAATCCCTTTGCAATTTTATATTTATTTTCTATAACCAATTTACAAAGATATAATAGGATTTATTTATCTTCTTTCTTAAGTTCATTTACTTGTTTCATTTATCCATTCATCATTTCATGTTATATTTAAGTATATAACATTTTTATCACAACCAAAATTTTCATTTATTTACATTTTAATTCCTTTTTGAGTTTTCCTTACTTGTATATTTCAATTACTTTCAGGTTCTGTTTATTTATACAATTCTCATTACATATCCAAAACATCATTTTAACTTTTAACATTTGGTAAGTCTTATTGTATGTTATCAGAATGTAATTTTGGTATTACACAAATTTATAGAATTTCATTTTACTTAATTAGAATGTTCACAAATTTAATTTGTTTAAATCCTCTTTACCTTTAAACTTTAAAGTTTTCCCAAAACAATAAGCTTAGATATCTCAATCCTCTTATTTTATAAATTCTGGTTATTCACATTTCATTTGAAAATTACTAATTAACATAACTTAGAAATTTAAATGCCCAGTTCTTTCCAAATCGTTTGAAATAAACCTATACACTTATATCCCATTTTTTTATATATATAACAAATCATACCTTTAGAGTTTAAACCAAAACCCATTTACCCAAAATAATTTCGAAGAAAAGCAAAGCTTTTTAGAAGTCTCCCCCACTTTGAGACTCGAAAACGAACGTCGATGATGCTGCGCAGTCATCACCGAAATTATTTTCCAGCGACAGAAGAGAAGAGTATTGAATTCGTTCCTTCTTAAAATCCGTTCAAAATATTTCCCATAAATATTTTCCAACTAATATCACAATATATTTTCTTCAAAGCTTTGAAAACCATTTTAAAATCTTCGGGTCTTGAATCCAATATTTTCCAATTTAAATTTGTTTTAATTTATAGGTCACCTTTATAAAATATTCTTATAGGATTTTCTTTCTTAAACATTCCACAAGTTGTTTTATTACTGTTCATTTTGTAATTCACCTTATTTATTAAATTACAATATCCGATTAATGATAATAACCAATATATCATTTCTAACAACCAGGTAAGCTAGATAAGTCACAATAATTTCTGAAAATTTTCCTTATATACAAAATATAATTAGAGAAAAATTATTTCATTTACCCAATTTAAAACAATACTATGTCGGATTGTTCTGTTTAAGTGTTTAGAGATCCCTATCAATGACGTTAATTACTCGTATTGACCAGAATCCATAAGCCACTCAATAAATCAACTGACACAATATAAAACATTTTATATCACTAACAAATACGCTCTCTCATATATATACACTCAGCGACTCATCATAGGGTATAACTACCCTATTTATAAAGAGTCAGACCCCACAAAGCTAAGGTTATCGCTAAATCAAAGCTCTGATACCAACTGTAACGACCCGCCTTTTTGTACAGTTTAAACCGACGATCAAATACACATGTCGATTCCAAATCATTCAAAAGGGAAGATAGTTATTGGGGTAAATAAGAAAAGAAGAGGAAAGAGAAATAAAAGAAAGGAAACAACACAGAATCTTGCAGCGGAACGATAAAATATAATAATCAAATAAACTGTTCATGAAGTTGTTTACTATACTTTGATCATTATTTATACAACATTTATCAGAGTTATACATATTCAACAGAACAAATAAAATAATGCAGCAGATAGCATGATGCAAGGGTAATAATAGTAATAGTATACCAAATCTTCATCCTCCAGAATAGATCTTCAAAAATCTGAAAAACTCAAGACTGACCCGAGCGTAATGAAAAGACAAAACACTCGAGTCAGGACTAAAATATCCCTATGAAAGTTAAATCAATCGTAAATAAATATGAGTGTAACGGCGTTAGAGATGTTTACGGGATTTGACATCTCATATCCAGTGTCAACGTGCGTGCAATAACTCAAGAGATGTTACGGGATTTTCCATCTCTTAAGGATCCGTTAAACTATCTACTATGTAGTAATGTACGCTAAGTAGATAATGCCTATCAGTAATATAAAGTATCAAAATAGCGTTAAGGCGTTACCATAATCCCCCTTAACACATTTTTATAATGCCATAGTCTATACAGCACCGTAAGCCCCACCGTAAACTGGTGGTTATCAGAGGGTACCCCATAGGTATAACACAAAACATAACGTAGTGGTCGCGAATAGGATAATCAGTATGATAAGGTACATGAGGCGATACCAACTAGGGTACTAGTAGTTGCGTGATCCGGACTGATGTTGAGCATAGCCAGCAGCTACCCCAACACCGCGAAACAACACTCCCAAATCAAGGGGTGCACCCAAATCGAATCACAAATGTAATAGATATGGTATCGAAGAAGTGTGTCCGCTAGAGATAGCGAACCTCAATGGCCCGGCGCGGCTCCTGTTTTAGTCATGTCAGGGGTCATCCAATATCGTTCTCTTTCTTCAGTCAACGCGTTCACCAAACCATCCACTTCATTCTGGATCAACACTCCGCGTATAATAGTTATCAAAGTGGTTTTCGGTATTGACAGAGAGTATGTCCATATCCGATCCCGGTCTCTTTAATAACTACGTATTATTACACCGTCGGCTCTTTTATATTTCAAATCGATTCATAATTGATATCAAAATATCATATTCGCTTCAAAATCAAATCCATTTCAAATATCATCGTATCTATTCAAGTGTAAGCTTCCGTTTCAAAAATCATTTTCGCCTTAATATCTCATTTCGATTTCAAAATCATTTCGAATTTCAATTTAGGTTGCAACTTCATTTAACCCAATTCGTATTTAAATTCAAGATTTAAATATAAACATTTCACCTTATTGACCAGCTTAGAATTTTAGAAAATAGTTTTAAGTAGTTTAAAAGAAGTTTAAATAATTAAAGTAGTTAAAAATACTTAAAGTCTTAAAATGGATTTAAAATAGATAAATTAATTTAAAATAATTTAAATTGGGTTAAGTAGATTTAAAATAGATTAAAATAGTTTAAGTATTCAAATTGGTTTATATAACTGAGTAATTTGAAAAAACAAATAAAACAGCTTCAACGAACCATTTCAATTATAACTTCCCAATTCAAAACAATTTCGATTTCCATTCTACCGATTCAATTTCGATTTCAATTCAAATCAATGTCAACTTTGACTTCAAATTAGTTCAATTTTACATTCACCTTCAATTTATTCAATTTCAATTTATATCGATTTTTAGCTTGATTTTCAAAATATCAATTTTTAACACTTAACAAAATTATCCTTCAATATTCAAATTTAAACCCCAATTACAAATATGATTCAATTTCAAGCTCAATTTCAAAATATCATTTTATATCGCTTTTACTTAGTAATATTCAAAGCTCGAACTTAGGTTAAATCTTTAAACAAATCAATTTCCGAAATTCAATAATATCCCCATTTTTAAATTCCAAAGTCTCCACTTTAATTATTTAACAATTTCTTTTAACCAAAATTTATTTCAACATTCCAAACTCAATTTTTCGATAAATTCGATTTCTATAAATTGATTTCTATTTATAACTTTTAAATCAAAACATTTAAATAAATTTCAAATCGACGATTTTCAAAATTATTAATTTAGCCAATTCGGTGTCCGTATATAATTTTCTATCCTATGGCCAAGTAATTATTTATTTCAATTAAATGTCAGGGATGAATATATATCACTTAAATCAAATCACAGTTTTATATGTATGCCTAACAGGATATATATAAGCAAATAAACATCCAAAAATTTAAATATCAACCAATAACATCCATCAAAATACATCATCCAATAGACAATACAATTCATCGCAATTTCATAGTTATCAACGTCAGGTAATTTAATCGCAATTCAATTTTAATTTCAATTTAACTATCAATTTAATTTTTCAACGGTTAATTCAAATGACAAGCTATATGACAATTAAACTTTTATCAAACAACGAAAAATAAAATCATAACACTTCATAATGTCAAATTTAACTAGCATAAAGATATTTAGTATGTTATGAGCGTTATAAACACTCACCTTGATTTCAATGTAGTTCCAGCGTTTTATTTCGAATAAAATTAAACAAGCGTTTAATTTTACCCGAAATTTTCACTAGTTCCAAACGATTCCAATCCAGCTTCATTGCGTAGTGCTCGATAAAACGAACCCGTCGCAATTCGTTTCGTCAAAATTCGACCTCGTATCAACAAGATATGATAGTTTAAAGTTTATACGAATTGTAATAAAATAAATTTACAATTTATATTTTCTCTTCTAACCCTAACCATCCTGGACCGTCCATTTCCTATTGCAAGATCACGGCCATGACTTTTTTTCCCCTCCCAGGTTTTAGAACGCGCACGAACCCAAATAGCCGGCCTAAACCCTAATCACGCAACCCAAAACGAGCACCACCACATCTATCCGAGACCTTCATTCAACTCGCCATCCCACACTCTATGCTCGGCTGCAATATCAGAGAGCTTGGCCCCCACTACTGCATGCAAAACGATGCTGAACGGCCGGCCTTCTCGAGCCAATTTCCGTTGACTCGTCTCACCAAATTCGATCATCACCGTTGAATTTGTAGCTCTCGCGATACTTTACATTTTTGTAGTTGACAACTTTTCGATTCGGTTAACGGATTTAAAGCAATTGAGGGAAGAACGTGGTGATTTCCTGGCCGTTGAATGTATAATAGGCGGCGGCTGTAAACTAACCCTAGGGTTTTGGTTTCTTTTGCAAAGCGAAATAATATCGCTCTTATGTAGAAATTCAGACGAACACTATTCATTCCGGATTTTTCAAACTCCGATTTACGCACGGTGACCGGTGTTTCTGGGGTTTACCCCACGTTCCAGACACAATGGAATAGGTTTCGAAGGCTAATTCGATCATATGTGCGAGTTACGGAAATAAACGATCGATTTTAAATTAAATCGATTAAACCGATTTCTGTGCGTTTTGGCTTGCCCCGGACAAATGGTAAATCTGATTGACACGAAATTTGAAACCTTACAATAATATGACATTACGGATCCGATGAAACTAGTTTCGTCGAAATCCGAGACTGTTTGAAAAATGTCTATTTTAACTCGTCAATTTAATATTAAAATATTCAATTTTCACAAATTTACTTTTAATTCGATTTTAAAAGTTCTACAACATCATTTTAACTTTAATATGATAAAATAAAATTTTACAAATAATTTTTAATCATATTAAACCCGTTATTCAATTATTCAATAAATTCCAAATATTAAATTTAAACAATTTTGATTATCCAATAATTCATTATCCTTTGAAATATTTGAAATTGAACTTATTAGATTCAACTTTTAAAACCAATTCACATCTTAGAACACTATTTCCAATTTACAGTTATTCAATTATTCAATAAGTTTTAAATATTTACTTTAAACAATTTACCCGTTCAATATTCAATTATTTGATTTTAAATAGATTTTACTTATCAATCAATTACTCTATTATACCCAATGAATTCAACATTTATTATCCTATTCAACTATTGATTGCAAAGGCATTCACTAAGTAGCATTTATTTTTCATTACTTGGATAATTATTGTTGTAATTCATTCCAGTTATTATTATTCCAAACGAATCAAAAAAATTTCTAACATTAAATCACGAAATCTTATTAAATTTACATTTTTTAATTATTGAAATTTTACGGGTCGTTACACATCCAATTCACTATATATCAACTAACTGATACCATGAGCATTAATTTCGATTATGTCAGAAGCGAAGGCATGGAGGCAGAACTTTGTGCCAACAAGGTCAAAATAGTGAAAAACATGTTTACTTGTACTTTTAACCTATTTCTTTGTACCTAACCTACCTTGTTTGTCTAAATCTGATTGGTTGCCATTTTCTCTTTCCAAAATTACCGTCGATTATCCACATTTAACAATTTAAATTTATTTACAGTAAGCCCCTTCTCCTTCCATAATTATATAAAACATTTATGTCACATGCCTTAAATAAATTTATATAACCATTAAAACACTCAGAAAAAATCTAAAAAAATTCCAGAAAATCTCTTTTAATACATTTTCCAATATATAAAAAATTTTGGCCCAAAGTTTTATTATTTAACTGTAAATAATATATAACCTAAAGTAACATTTTATTTACTATAAAATTCATATAAATTCCATTAAAACTATGAAAATTTTGAAAATTGAAACCCATCTCTAAAATTTTATTTTTGATCTTCATAAAAATTCGCAAGGCATGTGGAAGTCATTTTAAAGGGTTTTCACCTTAACACATATCAACGAATAACCATAATTCATCAAAAAGTATATATAATCGTCCCATTATTTAAAAACATGGCAAATCAATGCAAAATATTCGAAATTCATCTTAAAACTGAAAACAAAACAAAAATGAGATGTAAGCATTATTCACCTTAGCTTTAAAGATTATAGAGATTGATATGTGTTTGGATTTGGTTTGAATTAGCTCTTCCTTTAGCTTTCTTTTTCTTGCTCTTGTTAATGGTGGCCGACCTCAATTTGAAAATTTTGAAAATGAAATGAACACATTATAGGAGAATACACGACTAAGTATAAGGAATATAGGAATGGCTTCTTTTCTATTTTACCCTTCCTCTAATTCATTTTAACTCTTTCTTAATTTATTGTTTAAATGGCACGGCTACCCTTTCATAAAATCAAATCTCAACCCCCCTAATCAACGCATTATTTATTTGATTGGCCAATTTAAATATCCTAAATAATGTTACCAAAAAACTGGGGTGTTACAACCATACACACCACAAAGTATAAGAATATGATATGATAGAGTTACAGGCTCAGATCTTCGATCTTGATTGCAATTGATCCTATAACTTTTGAATATCACTTTGATCTTGATTTGAGTGAGAGAGATGAGAGAAATCAAAGAATGGGTGAAAGATAATAACACTAGTGATGATTGAATTTGATTACGGTTGAATTTCAATAGAGTTAGGGTATATATTGATTTAGAAATTTAGAGAGTGAAAAGAGGAGAGAAAATAACAAAGTGGTTAACGAAAATTCGTTTACAAATCTTGTATATATATGAAGAAAACGACTATGTCCATTCACGAAGAGATATGACGAAAATGCACATCCATTCAAAATTTGAAATTTGAAATTTATGGCTAGTATATCTATATAATTGCAAAGGATACGTCGACATATCCTTTTGTATTTTGAAAAATCACTTAATAAAAATTATTTGGAAATATAAAGTTTTGTAAAATAGTTTGAAACATTGTATAAACATTTAAACACATTTTGTACATATTTATTTATATTAAAACTTTAAAAAATAATTTTTAAAAATTTGATGAGAATAAACAATATAATGTAAATAGTGGAAATTTGCCACAAGGGCCTCTTTAGCAAGTGGAATTAGTTTCTAGGGTACACAACTGAAATAATTATTTTCATGGACAAAACACAAAATAATTAGTTTATAGGGCCTAAAAACCTATGAAATTATGTCCTTAAAAGTAATTGAACTGCCGACTTTGTCCTTGAAAGTAATTATTCTACTGATGTTGGCCTTCAAAGTAATTTCTTTGAATGTGTGTCCTAGAAACTAATTGGACTGCAAAGTTTGTCCTTTTGGTGAAATGCCCCATGTAAATAATATATATAAAATCAATATAATTATAAATCATATAAGTAAAAACAAAAACTCAATATGTAAACTTAAAAATAGTAAATAACAGCTCTATAAGTATGTAAGAGATTAAAAATCCCTTTGAGAAATATATTGAAAAGAATATTTTAAAACTAGGATAACTGAAAAAAATGTAAAACTTATTTGAAATAGAGAGTGATCGAGAAAGTGCTATCAATGTTTTAACAAAAATTCTATGGCTCTATAAATCTTCTAGAATATCTTGAAATATCGAACTCTTCAATACTCATGAGTCTTCAATTTCCATCCCTTGAAACTGTATATAAGCATCTTAAATTTACTCTTGATACTGTACAATCTTCTTAAACAATACTCATCAAATATCCTGCATCGTTTACTATATATAGCTTGACAAAACATTAGTATCTATATTTTATACAATGTCCTATAGTTGTTATGATCAAAACCAAAATCTAAGGTACTAACAGTTCCCTTAATGAATGGAGAACTTAGACATCAATAGACACGTCAAGAACGTTTATGGAGACAAACACTCGGTGCAGCACCCAACAGTTGACCTGCAGATTACCGTCCATTAAGGAATACATCAGTGACATAGTCAAGTGGTTGGTAGAGGAGAGCAGAGGCAGGAAAGATGAAGGTAAGGGTTTCGCTGCAAGTCGAACCCCAATCAGTAAAATTATCTTGATAGAAGAATACCCTAGAATGTTCACCATAACAACAATGCCATCCTACAATAGAACTACTAATCCCAAAGAACACTTACTCGAATATGAATGGTACATTAATGGAGATAGAGCTACGGACATTGTTCATTGTAGGTGTTTCTATATTTTTTTGGGAAGGAGTTTCTTTCATGTGGACCACTAAGCCCGCGCCTAAATCCATACCGACCTTTGATTAATTGTTTAAGAAGTTTTTGAAGAAGTTTAGGCTCCACATGGCACGACCGAAGGACATTATGCCATTGTCTGGCTTGTGACAAGGACCAAGGAGTCACTAAAAACTTTCTTGAACCAATTTATCAATGCTATTACAGAAATTAGCAATCCGAAGGAAGATCTCATGTTCATGGCACTTGTCCGGGGCATTTACCTGGGCATGGATTTTGTGGGTGGATAAGCAATCCACTGCCATGAAGGAATCTCATTGAAAGTTTTAGAGGATGGAAGAAGCAAATATAGTTGAAGGTAAACCCATCGATGAGCAATCGAAGGGAGTGATTTAGAGTAACTATTGGGTTAAATATGATAGAAATAGCGCCAAAACTGTTGCATAAAGCGCAGGGAAAGCTACAAATCAGAAAATGAGGAACCATAATGCTGGTAGGATTGACATGGACAAAAAGTGTCCAATGTATCCGAGACCTAAAGACTATATGTCGGTAAATGATAGTTTGAAGAATGGCTATCTTGCCACTTAAGGAACTGAGCGGTATGACAAACCACCCAAAAAAGGAAGCGATCGAGCAAGTATTACCGCTTCCATGAAACTTGCTGCCATAACACAAATAAATGTCGGCAAGTGAATGATTTAATTTGAAGAATTGATCACAAACAAAAGGCTCTAGTAGTATGTGAAGAAACGACAAAACACTGAATGTAAGGACCCGATTCGTCGACTTACGAAAATCGACGTCAATACGTCAACTGTATCAACTGCGGATCAATCGAATGCCGGAAAACTGAATTCTTAGGGTTTAAGAAGAAGAAAAAGATAGAAGAAGAAAGAAAAAGATAGAATAGAACAATATCAGAATCTCACAATCGCCGCGGAATAGCATATAATAGATAAATGAATATCTTTAAAACAAAGAACTATATAAGTTATTACATTACATCACATGACATTACATTATAAGAGTCAATATGCAACACAATACAAGAATGGACAGCTATACAAACTTGTCCTTACAAGTGAATTTAGAGCGGAAAGACAATATCATATATAAGTAATACGTCTCGCTATCCAGCTCGCCACTTGAGCTCCATAGCACTTCTGAATCCAGAATGACCTGATAACCTGACTCTAGGCTGCACGTGTGGAAAATTATGGGCACCCAGAGTTTAGAAAGAGAGCAATAAACTCCAGGTCAGTCATGAGACTGGTGTGAGAACTCAAAACAATTATTTATCTTTTAAAACAACAACAATAAGGGAAGTGGAAAAATATCCGCAATGCTTTTGGAAAATGAAACTACCATAAGGCCTCCCCGCACACACACAATGCAAACGCAGAATTGGAGGAGATTTCTCCTTATGATAGTCAAAGATGCTTACTATGCAAAACAAATCATTTTTGATATTATTATTAGTGCACAGTGATGAAAGCATTTCGAAAATATAACATAAATCTTAGCCAACATACGACCATTATTGTATGCCTACTACAGCTACCATGTTCAATAGCAGGTTACCGCCACATTCCATGGCAGGTTATACAACTAAAACCGTATAAGGTTCGTATTGTTTCTTTGGATTTTCAACAAATGGTCAGGCTAAGGAACTTCCTACTGCCACATGGGATCGCCTCTGGCGGGACGTCCCGAGAACTTAACCAGCTCTCTGCCAACACAAGGCCGGGTTACCTCTGTAACTAGGTAGCTACTACACGAATATGCCACCCCTCGGTCCTTTGGGACCTTTATCCGAGGGCCCTCGATCACCAAGCAACAACCACACAAAAAATGATATTGGAGCAACCACATAGGTTAAGCATCGGGGCTCCATACCTGACACCACCCTTTTCTAGAAGGAAATGACATACCCTAAAGGGAGCGACCCTCATAACCTTGCCGCATATTCCTGTTTTGACCATTTCCGGAGTGTGAGGTCTGACGAAGTCTCATCCACAAAGCTACGCTTTTTCACAAAGCCACGCTTTGATCAACAAATGATCAATAAATAATCATCACACAGCAACACTCAGCATGCCATATTACCAAATTGGGAGTATATCGCTGATAACCTTCAACTACAAAACCTCTGAGCTCGTACGTCTCAGAGAATGGAGTTAAGATAAGAGAATAAATTCTCCGCCACTAACAGAGATGTATTTGAAAGAAATCTGCTTTATATCTCAAAATGTAATGTCAGACACGTAACCATACAAGTCTGTTCCGGGTTCGAACAGAACCGAAGGCACTTCAAAAGAAGCCCTTGCAATCCAGGTATTCACAATCCCGATCGAATTTCCCATCACAAAGGAAATCTTCATACCGTAGCTAACGGTGCAGAGACAATCGATAGGTCATCCTATCGTTTTCACAAATACCCGGTCTTCGCCACCGGTCTTCAATGCTATCCATTACGTCGTATCACTATTCGGAATGGGTAATCCGAATAACGAGTGCAATAATTTAAAAATAAGTGTAGCATTCAATTTCAACCAATTCACAACAAATAGCCATTTAAGGGTCAATATTGATAGTCGGTTATTTAACTATCAATCAATACTCACAACATCACTCAATTTCAAATAATTTCCCAAATTATTTGTTCTCAAAGATATCTTTACAAGATATAATTTCCACACTTCAACCATTTGAAAACAAATTTGAAATCAATTTTCACCTTTACAACTTTTGAAATTAAATTTCAAATCATTTTCCTTAAGCGGAAAACACTTACCAATAGTTATTCATTTTCACTGGAAATCTGCCGAGTTCAAATATTTTAAAATAATTGAAAATTTCTTATCCAAAAATATATATGGAAAACACTTTTAAATAAAACTATTTTTCTTTAAACACTATGCTTAAAATATTAGTTATAAAAATATTATACCCATATATTACATATAACTTGGGTCCAAACTACTTTTTTTTTTCAAAATAAAATTAGTAGATAGAGTATAAGTATTTTAATAACTATTTTCTAAAACAATTACTGATGAATCTTAGCAATAATCATTTCAAAAATCAACTTAATAAATATTTACTTAAAGGATTTAAAACAATTTAAGAAGTTAAATTTCTTCAAAGTATCCTTTTCAAAACCAATACTAGAATTTTATATATATGAATAATATATTTTTTCAAAAGCTATTCAGAAGTTTTATTCGGCTTTCCAGGGAGAATACACTTTCATTTCAAAATGGTTCATTCAAACCAATTAAATAAATCCTTACCGATTTATTAAATTTACGTTCCAAATCCGTAAATTTATTTCCACACTTTTAAAAATAAATCAATGTTTATTTTTAAAACAAATTTCCCTTATAAATTTCCATTGTGAGTTTACATTTCAAAATATTCACTTTTTATATGATTTTTCAAATCGATTTCAATTATTCACTTTCAACACCAAAATCAGTTTTCATTTGATTTCCAAAAACACCAAATCAAATTCCATATAGATTTTCCATGAAATTAAACATTAAGTGAATTTCATTCAAATTTCAAAGTGAAATTAATTTCTACTAAACCCCAAATCAATTTCCAAATTCATTTCAAAACACCAAATAAATTTCCAAATGGATTTCCAAAAGATCTATTTTCAATTACCAAAATCAATTCCCAAATGGATTTCTAAATTTATTTCTTTTCAAAATAATTTCCTTTTTTTTAATGAATAAAAATTCTTTTATTTTCCAACTCTTTAGAATCCATATTTTGAATAAATTTTCAACCTTTGAATAATATTATCGAAAATATATTTATTAAGCCTTTTTACCGTATTTTGGAATTTTATTCAACAAGATAAAAATAAACTTTATCATTTTAAAAATTCCTTCCTCCAAATTTATACGATTCTCAAAATAAATTTAATTATAAATTTACAACTTAACTTTTCAAAAATCCAATTTTATTTATTTCGGCATCTAACGATACCAAAAATATATTCGGCTAAAATTTAGCCTTTAACGATTTCAATCACAAAGATAATCACGCAGATTATGAATAGATCAACACACAACATTGAAACAAATTCAATCATTTGAGGAATCTCGTTGGATCCCTCCAACCTGTTTCCCTGCATCCAAAGATTTTAGCACAATACCAATTCCGCTTCAAGACGGAATATCGCGTATATGGAATTTATAAAATATTATCCGCTATTATGCGGCGCAATAGGGTCTCATCCGCTATATAATGCGGGAAATCAACTCCAAATACATATATAATACCAATTCCATTCATGTTGGAATTATCGCGGTATATGAGTTTAATAAATAACATCCGCTTAATATGCGGCATATAGGGTCTATTTTAAAACAATAGATAATAATTATCATCCAATTACACAATCAAGCAATTTTAAATCTAACTATTTAAAATTTAAATCGAAACAATTCGATTGAGTGAGAAGTTCTCACCTTGAGTTTCCGATAACAGTTGTAGCGTTTTATTTCGAATAAAATTAAACGTGCGTTTAATTTTACTCGAAAGTTTTACTAGCTCCAAACGGCTCCAAACCAGTTCCATTGCGTAGTGCTCGACAAAACGAAGCCAATGCAATTCTTTTCGTGATTTTTGGACCTCGTATCAAAAAATTACGTTACTTCAAAGTTAGAACGAATTTAAATATAAAACTTTTACACTATCTTTTATTATTTTTTAACCTAGAATTTAGATCGGCCGTATGATTTCACTTGATCTCATCAGGGTCGTTGCCCCCCTTCGTCTCCCCCATCAGTAACATAGAACGCTCAAACAAACCCACGCCGCCCCCCAAACCTTAATGCTCGCGAGTGATATACACATCCTGAAGACGATCGAACACCAACATCTTGAAGAGCTTCGTGCGAGCCACCTTTGATTACAACAGCTTGAAACTCGACCTCAATCTACCCTCGAAAACCATGCTTGGACGGTGGCACTTCAAACTCAAATTGCCGATGATCCACTTCGTTTTAAACGATCATAACTGTTGGATTCGTAGAGCTTGAGATGCTCTACGATGTCCATGTTGGAAGTTTTTAGAATTATTGAGTGGATTTGAAGAAATTGGAGGAGAAAGAATCGTGCGTTTCTGGCCTTGGAATGAAAATGGCGGCCGTGACCTATCTCAGCTAGGGTTTTGCAAATGTGAAAGTCTAGGTCCTTTTATAGAAATTTTTCAACGCACTATTCATTCGGAATTTTCCGAACTCTAAATCTCGCGCGGTGACCAGTGTTTCTAGGGTTTACCCCGCGTTCCGGACACAATGGAATAGGTATCGAGAGCCAATTCGATCATCTGTGCGAGTTATGGAAATAAACGATCAATTTTAAATTAAATCGATTAAACCAATTTCTATGCGTTTTGGCTTGCCTCGGACAAAACGTAAATATGATTGACACGAAATTTGAAATCTTACTATAATTTAACATTACGGATCGGATGAAACTGGTTTCGTCGAAATCCGAGATTGTTTGAAAAATGACTATTTTCACTAGTCGATTAAATATTAAAATATTCAATTTTCACAAATTAACTTTTAATTCAATTTTAAAAGTTCACAAACATTGTTCTAACTCCAATATGATTTAATATAACTTTATAAATCATTTTTAATTACATTAAACCCAAATTCCAAATTTTTCTATAATTTCAAATATTAAGTTATCGATTTAATTATCCAATTAAATCTAGATATTTGAAATATAATTTATTCGACTTACAAATTTTACTTGTTGATGTTTAAAATCAATTAAATATCTGAATTTCAAATGACAGAAATTCTGGGTCGTTACAAACTTCCCCCCCTAAAAGAATTTCGTCCTCGAAATTACCAAGTAAGAAAAAGTTACAGAATCCATTGACTTTTCAAAAATCCACTTAGTGAAAATTTTATATTCACCTTTTCCAAAACCTTTAACTTCAACCAAAACACCAGTTTCTATTCTCTAGTTCAAATCCTACGTTTTCGTTACAATTTGTTCAAATTAAATTACCAAAATCACTTAAGTGTTTAACTTTCCCAAAAATTCAATAGTTAAACTTCTTACAAAATATTTACTAAGTTTTCGAATCCGTATATAGTTATCTTTTCAAAATCAACTATATCGTTTAACCTTTAACTTCAAATCAAAACTTAGTTTTCACAAAAAAATTCCAAAATTTCCCGAAAATTTTCTAACGCCTTAAATGTTTAGAAAATTTTGCCATAACCTCCTTTGTACGGAGGAGCTTTTACAATATCACAATAGATATAAATATATATACATCGACCCACACGGTCGAGAAACAGAAAAACAGTTCATATTTCCTATTTTTATTGCGTAGGAGTACCTTTTTAGCATTTTTAAGCAAAGCAGTTATTTATTTAGCATTTTGCGCAACCAAAACCAGCTAACGGTAGCCCCGGTACCTGTACTTACTCAATATAAATATGTAAGTGACATATATAAGAAGTTATTAACATTTTTCTCTTTTAAACAACTACAACACATGCATATTAAAAGAAATGCATACTAAACAAGGTTGATAAGCAACTTATATGATTTCAACATTACTTGTAATTGTTTACAACCAATTCATATACAACGACATCCATTTATTCATTTTCAATTAGTTTACATTCACTAATTTACATTCAAGTTGGTTCACTTTCAATTCAAATCAATTTCTATTCAATTTAAATTTACTTAACTTCCAATTTGAATTTAATCGCTTTAGCTTTCAATTTCTATTCATTCAATTGCATATGAATTTCTATTCAATCAATTAACAATAATCTAATAACCAATGTATAACCAACACAACCGAATTTATTCACTTTACATTTAACATTCATATTCACTTTATTTACCTTCAATTTGGTTTAACATTCAATTAGCCTTAAATGAATTAACACTTATATCCATTATTCTATATCAATTCATTACATTCGATTGATAAATATTCCATTCATTAGTTCAATTACTAATTTATTTTACAAATAAAGTTGAATCTCCTTTACATAATTCAAATTCATATTCATTTAATGACTTCATTATTTTACTTCGATACCAAAATCAACTTTATTCAACATTACTTAAGTTATATTCCATTTCAAGTTTCCACTTATAAATCCAATTCAGATTCCAACTCCAAAGTAAATTCTATTTAACTTTTACTAAAGTCAATTTCATCCCTTATTCAGATTCATACCATGTTTAGCTTAACAAAGTTGTTTAACCATTTCAATACTTGGTTTTACTTACATTTTCACATTTAATAAATTATACAACTTATTATTCAACTTCCAAATCTGATTTAATTTATTTAACTTCCTTTAGTTAAATTTCACATCGTATATTTTATCATACTAATTCAAATTTATTTCAACTTTACCAAAGTCAAATCTTTATTATCTCATATTATAAGTTCTAAACTTGATAACTTATATTCATCAATTTCAACTTGGATTTTAATTTCAAATTTGTATACCACAACAAAATTCAATTTCAATTTACTATGGTAGAAAATCCATCACACAGAAACTAGAAAATGATACTAATGATGTTGCAGTCATCACCCTTATTATTTTCCAGCAACAGTAGTGAATTCGGTGCTTTAAATCCTTTTAAAAAAATTTCCTTTTATTTATAAATCACATCTATAAATCTTGTTTATATAGTTTCACTATTTCCCTTTACTTATACAAGATTATTCTACAATTGTAAATCATTTCAATTATAATTCGATACTTATACAATTGTTGCTCTTATATAATTTATTCTTTCACAATTGTTGTTTTTATTCAGATTATTCGAACAACTTTGATTCACTTGTATATTTTTTCTTACATTTTCAACAATCAAACAATTCAATTTTTTTACATACACTTTGATAATTCTGAAAAATTATTCCTTTATATATAAAATATAATCGAGGTAAAATTATTTCATTTACCCAATTTAAAATGATACTATGTCGGTTTATTTCGTTTAAGAGTTTAGAAACCCCTATCGATACAGTTAGCTAGACTGCACCGACCATAATCTATAAACAATCAACTGATAAGTGAACACAATACAAAACAATTTCATATTCACTAAAAAATACGTGCTCATATCTATTATTGCACTCAACTCATTCTAGAGTACTGCTGACTCTATCTCTAATGAGTAATCCCCAACAGAGCCAAGGTTGTTACTTAACCATATGCTCTGATACCACATTGTAAGGACCCGATTCTTCGACTTACGAAAATCGACATCAATACGTCCATTGTATCAACTGCCAAGCAATCGAATGCCGAAAAACCGAATTCTTAGGGTTTAAGAAGAAGAAAGAAAAAGATAGAACAGAACAATATCAGAATCTCACAATCGCAGCGGAACAACATATAATAGATAAATGAATATCTTTAAAACAAAGAACTATATAGGTTATTACATTACATCACATCACATTACATTACATTATCAGAGTCAATATGCAACACAATTAATGTGATTAATTAATTAATGAATGTGATTAATTTAAGATTAATTACTAAGGTTAATTTATTAAAATGTAATTAATTAATAAAGTAATTAATTAAGGATTATTAATTTAATTGATTAATAATCACTTAATGAAGTAATTAAAGATTAATTAATTAGATTAATTAATCAAAGGGTTAATATAATTAATTACGAAGTTAATTAATTAAGATAAGTAATTACAAGCAGTTAATTACTGTTTATGATTAATAAGATGATTAATTACAAGTTAATTATTTAATTTATTAAAGGAATTATTAATTAATAAGGATTATTAGTTAATATAATTAATGAAATTAATCAAGGTTGATTAATAAAAGTGATTAACTTAAGTGTGATTAATTAATTGTAATTAATTGAGGTTTAATGTGATTAATCATAGTTGATTAATTAATGGAAACAAATGAAGGATCATTAATTATTGAAATTAACGATAGTAATAAAAGGTTAATTACTGTATATGGTTAAGGATAATTACTTGAATGTAATTAAAGGATAATTAATCAAGGAAGATTAATTAAGGAAGATCATTAAGAGATGATTAATTTATTTATTTGGAATAAATTAATGAAGAAGGATTTAAGTAATCCAATTGATTTAGAGTTAATCAATTCTGCTTATGGATGATTGATTAATATTGGATGATTGATATTGGGTGATTGGTTGATACTGGATGATTATGATATCTCTGATATGTGATATGCTGCTTTGTGAGATGAATGGTTGATATGAATTATCTATTGTGATAATGTGATTCATCTATCTGTTTATGTATTCTGAATATAAGTTAATTGTTTAAAACCCTTAAAAAACTTGGACATTAAAATGGCGTTTGGATTCGATGAGACCGGGATCGGGTTTCCATATTTGGATAATCCGTGCTAGTTGACAACATTCACCGTAATGCTCTTGGCTAGCGTGGGTATAGAGGTGGGGCGTCACAGCTTGGTATCGGAGCCAAACTTCGGAACAATATGGAATATTATAACAAGGATATCGTCCTAAGTCCATCTTAGGAGTCGTGCTTTAGGATTTTATTCGGGTCTTCGTACCGTCCTATCCTATTTTCTTTTATGATTCCTTGTTTTATCTATCAAGATTGCTTGATATTTATTTTGAGAATAACTTTCCTCCTTCTTTCTTTCTTAAAGAAGAGAAATGGTTAGACTAGGCCGTCCCAGCGCCGGTCAATCTAGTGCTACTCCTCTGGATGGAGTATTTATGTCTGCCCAGCAGCTTCTAGATCTTGTTAAGAAAACTCAAGCAGCCGGTCCCAATCCAGAGCCTACTCATCCTAGATCCGGTTTTGCACGCTTGTGCAGAGACTATACCGATTTGGGTGGAAGGCCATTCAAAGGATCCGAGAGTGTTATAGAAATTCAAGCTTGGCTTAAATCATGCGATCGCATCTTTTCTCGCATGAACCTTATTGACCTTCATCGAGTCCAAGTGGCTTCTAGCATGCTCCAAGAAAGAGCATTGGATTGGTATGAGCTTTTAATTTCTGAAATCGTTGAAGCGGATCTCACTTGGGAGCAATTCCGGGAAAGATTCGAATTGAAATTTGTGCCGGAGGCTGAGAAAGTAACTTTAGCCCGGCGTTTTATAGACCTTGTTCAAGGTGAATCTTCTGTGACAGACTATGTCACATCTTTCGAATCTCTGTCCAAATACGGGGTTGAATACATCAACACCCCATTGAAGAAAAATCAGAGGTTTGTCTATGGCTTGAATAAGAATCTTAAGAAGCCATTACTCCTGAAACTTGAGGTTTCATTTGATCAGCTTATTGATATCGCTCTTCGTCTTGAAGAGGCCGATAGAGAAGGTGATGTTGAAGTTGTGCGTGCCCAACAAAACTTCAACAACAACATGAAGAGGCCTATCAAATTCAAAGGCCCCATTCCCAACAAGAAAGGGAGGAAAGAAACCCCGGTAGAAAAAGCACCTACCTCTAGTCGTGGACAATGCTACAATTGTGGTTCCACGGACCACTATGCAAAGGAGTGTCCGAGACCCCTCTTTTGTCGCTATTGCAAAAATTCGGGTCACCATATTACTGCATGTCCCGTACTTCAAAGTAAGAAGGAGGGAGAGCTCAATGTAGTGCAAGCTCCTGGTAACACTTCTCGTGGTCAAGGTATTTCTCATTTAATCCTTGATTACATTTATTTTGTGATCTTCTTATTTGAGTTTTTTTGATATGGGTTTCATCTCACTATTTTATATCAAAAGAACTTGTCGATTCTTTTTCTTTGAATATTTTGGGCTTGATGACTTCTTTGAGGATTGCGAATCCGGATGGTAGATCTGCAACACTCAATTTGCTTTTATTTGATGTCGAAAATTATTTTATGTGATTTTTCTTTCCAAGCCAATATTTTTACTTAGGCTTCGGAATTGATTTGTGCGATAGGATTGGCTTATTCATTAATGAAGCCTATATCCTATTTTCTCGAGTGGACTATTCATCTTTGACATTTCCAATCTGTTAAGCAGATTTCTATTTTTCCTTTATGATTTTGATTCCAACTTGATGGCATCATTTTATTCCTTAAGCCCACTTATAAGGAAAGTGTTATTTCTCTCATTCATGTAGTTAGAGAAATTTTCCGGAATCTTTGAGCTTGTCTTAGGATTATCACCTAAGTAATCTTTTGTGTGGTGCTAAGGTCTTTTCAGTTTGACCTTACCACCAATTTTCATTTGCTACGGGTTGCAGAAGTTGGCATTCCACTTACCGCATTCCGCACTTGTTATGATTCCTATGAATGAATTATTATATCATTCAGTTTGTCCAGCTTATTTCATCCATTTTATATATCAAATATTCTATGAATATTTCGATGAGACCATTCTTGTATTTATTGGTTTTGGATGAAAATAGAAATTTAAAATTTTGTAAATCTTTTTCATAAGATTTATTTATAAGTACAATTCGATTTTGATCTTAAAACGAGCAAAGAATATTCTTAAAGGTTTTTGAGAAACATGTTTATCATATAGAGGATGATTTTGTGATTGTATTGCCCATTTAGTGTGTTAAGAATCCTGGTCGATGCGCTTGATCAACGTTATCGATAAGAATCTCCTAAACGCTTTGATGAGATAATCAGACACGATATATTGACTTGTAAAATGTAAATTTTTCTAGAAATATTTTTACATTGAGATAATTGTGATTTTGAAAGTTATAGCTTTTCGGGAAAGAAAATTATTTAAAAGAAGTTCTTTCTTTTCGATACTCTTATTCTTATGATTCCCGTGGGGAACCAAGACTTAATCGTTTGTACCGATACTAGTCGTATTGGTTTGGATACCGTTCTCTTGCAAAGGAGAACGTGCTATCACTTGTGCTTCTAAATCATTATAGCCGATTGAGACTAGGTATGCCACTCATGATCTAGTGCTTGCGGCTATTGTTTTCGCTTTTAGAGTTTGGCATCATCATTTTTGGATGAGAAATCTGTTCTCCATCTTGATCATAAATCTTTGGAATATTTATTTTCTCATAAGGAGCTTCATGTCAACTCGAGTTCCTAGCATCTTATGATCTTGATATTCTTTTATTCCCGAAAGGGGAAATCGTGTTGCTAATGCGTTTAGTCGTAAGCAACAAGTGGTTGATTCTTTGGTGATGTCTGAATGGAATTTTCTTTTTATCAAGTTCATCGGGCGTTTTGATGTACTTCGTTTTATTGAGTTTCATCTCATCTCTTTTATGGACTAGCGTCCGATGTTCTTTTATGGTGTTCGGTTCATCGGATGTATTGTTATTATACTACATCGATGTTTCGTCTTATCTGGATCAATGGATGTACCATTATTATACTACATCGTTGTTCCGGTTTATCGGTTCATTGGACGTACCGTTTTTGTACTACGTCGGTGTTCCAAATTATTCGAGTTTCTAGTTTCTCGGGCGTACCGTTTCTGTACTACGCCGTTACACTAGCTCAATTTTCTGATATTCTTGACCTTTTCTGCGTCTTTTAACTATGGAAATGCTTTTAGGTTTCCTATTTTATTCTTGAGCCCGGTGTTATTGATGAAATTGAAGTTTCACCAGATTTGACTTATGAGCAACATTCCATTCGCATCATTGCTTCGGAGGTTGAGCGCCTTCGGAATAAAGGTGTTCTTCTTATGAAAGTTCATTGGTTCTCAGATCCTAAGGATTTCTCTTGGGAATCCTGGGAATTCATCGAACGATCCCGTTCAGGCTAACTCTTTCATGCTCCTTATGGTGAACTTCCTATTTAAAATTTTCTTTTGTGTTGATATGCTTCTATGGTTGTTACTTCTTATTTTCTTCTTAAGTATTGCGAGGACGCAATTTTTTTAAGGAGGGGAGTCTGTAACAACCCGCATATTTATCAATTTTATATTTAAATATTTTATCGTTTGTCGGATTTTGGTCCGAAAAGCTACTTTTTGCAAACAGTCGAATTAGGACTCGGGACCACTCCCATTGAGTTTAAAATGCCGTTTGCGACCTTTTTGAGTATAAGCTTCGATATGTTTGGAGATAGTTGATTTTTGCTACTTTTTCCCGCTTATGACTTTGGTTTGGACTGCACCCTTATTAGCTCAGCCCAACCCCCCTTCTCTTTATAACTTCTCCTCTTTGCTTATACATTCAAGCTTCATCAAAAATGGGGGAAGAGAAAAAGAATTAGGAAATCCTAAGCCCTGGTTTCCATTAGCAAATCCATCTTCTTGCTCCAAACTCAAGTGAACCCATTGGTAAGCATCTCCTTCTTCTTCTCAAACTCATTCTCTCTTTGATTTCAGAAAATTCCTAAACCTAATTTAGGAAATGTTTCTCTTTTAAGCTTAGATTGAAGCTTCTTGAGTTGTTATTGAAGAGGAATTGATCTTAGCTTGTTTTTAAAGCTTCTCCTTCATTAATTTGGGTTCAAAGGTGAGATTTTTATCTCACATCTTAGTCTATAATTATCTTCGATTGTTAGGTATGAATTCCTAACACTTATTCTTGTGCAATTGATTTTGGTTTGGATTGATTTGGTGTATATTCCAATTTTTGGTGTTTTGGTCTAATTTATGAAAAATCCTTTTATGGATATTTGGACATTGATATTTGAGGCGTATCGAAGAGCCGTTTAGGCTGGGTTGTCGTTCGACGTAATTCCTTAGTCATCGCCATTTGCTCGTTCGATCGTTTCCGATATTCGTTTGGCCATTTTTGGCCTAGGTTCAGGGAATGCCCTGAACCCTTCATTCAGACGTCTGAAACGTAATATTCAGACGTCTGAATATTGTTCTGGGAAGATTTCTATTTCCAGATTCAGACGTCTGAATATATGGTTTCAGACGTCTGAATTGGTTCATTTGGAACCAGAAAGGAAATAGGCTAAAAAGTGCCTATTTCAGACGTCTGGATCCAAGGTTTCAGACGTTTGAATTCTGTCTTTGAAAAATATTTATTTTCCAGATTCAGACGTCTGAATCCTTGATTTCAGACGTCTGAATCAGCACTATTTTGCCTATTTGCCTATTCGCTTGAGAATTCCAATTTAAATCGATTCGTGATGATCCTATTTGTTGTTATCATTTATTATGCCTTTGATGACTCCTATTTAGGGATTTTTGAATATCTATTTCGATGGATTCTTTATCGGTTTCTTTGGATTTTATTCACGTCTTCGAATGTGAATTTTAGTGATTGATTGTTCTTACAATCTTCTTTGTGATTTGTCACTTTAAAAATATAAAGGTTTTCTATGCTAATAGTAAATATCAAAATTCTTTCATCAAAACGATTTCAACACTATTTTATTACAAAGCTCGTTTCTTAAACCATTTTCCAATCTATTAGTATATACAAACCTTTACCTCACTCGTATGAGAAATCTAATTAAACGACTTAGTAAAACAAGTGGTATGAAACTCTTGCGTTTGCTTCGTTGGTTAATTCTTGGACTTGTTCGATTGAATCTCTTGTGACAATTTTCTTGTGGAGATCTACAGTTTGTTCGTAAATAGTTAAGTTAAGCTAGTGGTTATGGGACATGAAGCTAAGCTCATATATTTACTAGCTTACTGTAATTGACACTTCTCTTTGATCATGACGATCATCTTTGTGGTTTAGACTAGTATTGTGCGATGTCTCTTTGTCTATGTGGAGGACTGTTCCTCATTTTATCTAGCTTCGTCTCATGTCTTACATGGGTCGTACCTATTTAGGTGCGTCGATGTTTGTTTACACATGGGTCGTACCTTTTTAGGTGCGTCAATGTTTATTATGCATGGGGTGTACCTTTCTAGGTGCATCGATGTTTGTTTACTTCGTGGAGCAATCGGCTCAATAAGTTGGGACATGGGGCGTATCTTTCTAGTTGCGTCGATGTTCGTCTATGCATGGGGCGTGTCTTTCTAGGTGCGTCGATGTTCGACTTAGCATGGGGTGTATCTTTCTAGGTGCATCGATGTTAGACATTACATAGGGTGTATCTTTCTAGATGCATCGATGTTTGTTTATGCATGGGATGTATCTTTCTAGGTGCATCGATGTTTATTTATGCATGGGACGTATCTTTCTAGGCGCGTCGATGCTAGAGCATGGGGCGATCTTTTTAGGTGCGTCGATGTTCGACTGTACATGGGGCGTGTCTTTCTAGGTGCGTCGATGTCCAGTTTGTGGGATTGGCCATCCTTTTCTTGTGATTTCTGGATTTCATGTGTTGAATTCTGGAATTTATGCTTCACCTATCTTCGCGATTTCTATTGATTTGATTTATCAATTATTGTGGCTTGGTGAATGAAATTAGGAGTATGACATTCCTTTTGATCCTTGAGTAGATTATTGTGATATTGATTAATCTCTTGTTGATTTTCAATTACTTATATATCACAGCTTGGCATTGTGATTGTTATATGTTTAGTCATATCTCTTATTCTATATCATGTTATCTGATATCTATAGCTAGATTGTTCCATTTATTATTTTCTTCTTAAATAATACTCGGGTCAGACTGAGATTTTACAGGTGCTTCTGCTTGACTTCTCCCCTGGGATTCATTTCTCTGACTTTTGGCAAACTACTTAGATTAGTAGTTTATTTTGTTGTATACACTTGAGATATAGACTCATAGTTGTATTCTTTCGTATAGCACGTGTTGCTATTCTTTTGTGTTATTGTGGATCTTTTTGACCACTACTCTGATGAACACTTTCATGTGTTATATTCATATCTTCTTCCGCCTTTGTGATATGAATTATTTGTGACTGATTTGTGTTATGCTTACTTCTATATTTGTTTCCAAAGATATTATAGCCACTGTGTAGTAGCTTTGAGTTTGTGTCGGCATGTCGGATTTCCACTTGAAAAGAATTGCATGTTATACTATCTGACATATCGATGCTCGCACAAAGCAATTACACGGATGGTCGCTCCTCAACAGCCTTATTCTTCGTGCTAGTTGACAGCATTCACCGTAATGTTCTTGGCTAGCGTGGGTATAGAGGTGGGGCGTCACAACTGTTCAGTAAGGAATGGTCCCGGCTTTGTGTTGCAGGGGATTGGGAGTAATCCTCGGTACAGTGATCTGGGCCACGTACGGTGACGGGCGGTACCTCGGTAGCCCTGCCATTGATGGAAACCCATTCTTCCTACGAGACCCTACGGTTTTGTTTGTATTACCCACTTTTGTGGCTAGTAGCTGGAATTTAGTAGATGTAATAATTTTGGCTATTTCTTATTTACTTGAAAACCCTAGACACTATTATAATATCATTGGATTTCCTATCAAATGTTTTGGTTAGCGTAAGGTAAAAACTTTTCCATGTTTATGTGTGGGAAGTCTTATGTTATACCTTTTCTTTTCAATGGATTTTCTAAAGTTAAGAAATTTTAAACCGTTTACTCACACCAGACCCCTGTCTGACCCGAGTGTTTATTTTATGTTTTATTAAAATCTTGGGTACTCATATTATGTATGAGGAATCGAGAGATTCATGTTTGCTTGACGAACTCTGGAGGATATATGGAGCAGGAGGCTTCCACGTGTAGATATACTATGGTTCCGCTGTGTTTGAGATTGTATCTGTATCTTGTGATACCTTGAGTTGTATAGTTAGACAAATGTTTATAACTGTCTAATATGTGTTGTATAAGTTGTGTACTCTGATGTATATGATACTATGTAATATTTTATGTGATATATTATATTTCATTCATTCCGCTGTGAGTATCTGATGTTGTTGTGTTTCTTCTTTTCTTATCTTTTCTTCTTCTATCCCTTCTTTCTTAAATAGTGAGGCGTCTTTCTGGAGATAGAAAGTCGGGTCGCTACACTTCCTAGCAGGTGGTTGGGAGATTCTACCGGAAGAGAGAAGGAAGGACATTGCTAATTCTCTTACCGTCCCAAGTTCTTCAGGACAGGGTGAAGTATCTTCTTCAAAATCTCAAGGGCAAGCAACGACCATTTTGTTGTCTATAGTTGTCGACCCCAAAGCTGCCTATACGCTTCCTTCTTTTGAATCTCTCATGAACCATACTTTCCTCCAACTTTAGAGCAACTCACTTTAACTTCCCCCATTTGGAGGCCCAAAACTAATGCTACGAATGCTGCAGTCATCTATAGCTTCAATTCTCAGTGACCTAATGCGGTAATTTTAGATACGTTGATATAACATAAACACATGAATATGAAAAAAAATCATTAAATAATTTTTCATTCCACTTCAAATCACATTTCAAGTTCATCACATAATCCCAATTCATAAATCACGTTAAGAGAAATATATTTATCATGAAATACACCAAGGGAAACATATGAAGATGCCCTTTTGATTGATCAGAGTCTAAATATATAGCTTGCCCCTGCACGTCTCCGTAAGCTTATTACAACATTTCCATTACATTCGATACAGAACGGATTCAAGCAGAAAGAACTCCTACTAGCTAGCTTGCCTCTGCACATCTCGGGAAGCTTATTTGTCAAAAAAAGAACCTAAAAACCCTAACTCTCAAACTACTTAAAATAAATTGATCACCCAAGAGTTTAATGGGAAAACATAAACTTTGAGTCAAACAAAAAGTTAGGTATGAATAATAACCTAGCATCACGAACCACATAGGTATCTAGTGAGACTACATCACTTAGAAGAATGGGTTTCCCCCTCACTAGTATCTTAACCCAATTTATAATAACCATATATTGTGTACCTGCATCCACAATGGTTAAGACATAAGATAATAAAATGTATCATGTTGATATAAAAATATGCAATATGCTCTAGATATCCCATCCCCATTTACCAAACTATTTGTTTCAAGTTATAGTTTATGGTCGTTATTAACCTATTAGTTTTTATGGGTTGACTAATAACCTGTTAATTCTTTATGGAATCCCCATCCACTTTCATATTTTTCATGGGGTCACTATGAACCAATTGATTCCTACCAATACTATCATTAAATCATAGTTTTCATGGGATCTTTATGAACATATTGGTATCTACCAATAACTTTCTCCAATCATAGTTTTTATGAGCTTACTATGAACCAATTGGATTCTACCATAACATCTCTCATGTCATAGTTTTTCATGGGTTGACTATGAATCTATTGATCTCTTTCAATAACTTAATCCAGACATAGATTTCATGGAATCATAAAGAACCTATTGGCCCCTGCCAATAACAATTTCCATACATTGTTTTACGTGCTTACTAAGAACCCGTCAAAACCAATATTTCTTTGATCGGTCTTTAGGTATCCTATATTCTGGTCTGTTTGACCTCCTAGGTGCAATTCTACTCACGCAGGAGTTATCTCAACGTATATCCACTACTGATCAACCTAGTTGTTGGTTATTCTACCATTAACACCCTGAAATATAGTTAACGGTTAATTATGAAGTGAATATGTTTACCAAAAGCATACTTGATAACGGATTAAAATATAATAATGTAAACCTCTATAATTTAATTCTTTGTAATAATTTTTATACGAAACATGGTTAACACACTTAACCCCCTATCTTTAGTAAGGAAAGCTTCCTAAAAAATTCCAAGGTAAAATTCCATTTCAAAACTCTTTTATATTGCCATGGGTTTACCATTTAAAAATGAGATCGGGTTTCTTATTTGAAAACTAAGGGTTTTGACTATATTATTAGTATTATTACTTAAAACCTTAGACGTTCTCCTTCGAGACCATCCTACATATCTTTTGAAAGCTTTGAAACCTTCCTTTCAAAACCATTAAAGATCTACCTTTTGAAACACTCAAAACATCCCTTTCGAAAGCATTTTCTCAAACAAGAATTTATGGAAGCATAGCTTCGAAACCATTTGAAACTATCTCTTTGGAAATCATTAGGTTTAACATTATTTATAACTACTAGTTCAAAGAGAACAATAAAGGAAGTATCTCTTTTGAATGCATTGATTTTAAGTAAAATAATTAAGGAAAAGGATAGCTTCGAAACCAACCTTTCGAAACCATTGATAAAAGCAGCTACAAAGACCCTTTCGAAAGCATAGGGAAGGCGGCTTCAATGTTAATAAAATGAAATACTTTCTTTCAAACTCATTGTTATAAGACTATAAAGAAAAGTGTCTATAACCTGTTCGAAAGGTATGAAGGCGGCTGTTAGGTATTGAATAGATTCAAAATGCGGCAACTCATTGGAAAGCTTCTTTAAAAACAAAGTAAGTGGCAACTTGTTCGAAATCCCCTTTTTGAACAAAGGTACCGATTCAAAAGCTTCAACCCCTTCGAAACCATTTTTAAAAACAAGGGCAAGTAGCGTATTCAAAAGCTTATAAGAATGACTTCAACCCCTTCGAAAGCATGCCTTTGACGCAGTCCCTTCCACCTTTCTCCAATACACAACGTATCAATGGCTTGATACTATGTGTATTGGGTTTCGAATGGGTTAATTAGTGGAAGTATGGTGATGAAAGCCAGTGAGAGGAAGTGGTGAAGTTGTAAATCAAAACAAAACTGGTTGTATTGCCTCTCAAAGACATTTCTTTTTACCTCATTTACCCAATTTGTCAAAATATGATTAGTTGCCAACTCTTTATTAAATACCATTTTCTAAAAAGGGTGCCGAATTCAATAATTAATCATTGAAATTATTTTAACTAACGAGTCATTCCCTTCAACAAAATATTTAAAATTTTATGTCCTCCAACTTAAATAATTTAATAACCATACTAAAACATTTAGGAAAATCCAAAAAAATCACAATTATTCACTTTAACGTGTTTTCTACCATATATAAATTTCTAACTCGAAACATTACTTATTTTTCTTAAATAATTTAAACCCAAGTTATCTATTCATTTCATTCAAAATTCATAATAAATTATCCATAGCTTGGAATATCATGAAAGTTTAAACCCATGTCCAAATTAATGTTTTACATAAATATTCAAACATCATGGCATTCAAAAATAATTTACATGATTTTAACCTTAAAATCAAATTATATCATTACGCAAAAATCCTTGTTTAAATCAAAACATGGCATATAATCAAAGCATATCATCATTCAACCATCCGCATGGTTTTAAACCTTAAATCCAAAATTAAATGTTCAAAAAGACTTATATGAGATGGTTTAGCTCATTATTCGAATTTGTTTGGATAAGGAACATGAGATTTGTTCTTTCTTTAATCTTCCTAGCTTGAATCTTAGATTCTAATTAATTTTAAGCTCTTCTTCTCCTACGGTAATGGCCGACCTTGTTTCTCCTTTGTTTATATTTTTGTTTTATGAAAAATGTGAATAGGAATGATATATGGGCTTAGGGGATATAGGGTTATAGTATACGGCTATTCCCATATTACCCTTGCCTTATTCTCTTAGGTATTTAACTTATAAACCATTTTATAAATCCTTTTAATTGAGGCACGACCCTAAATAGTTTTCAAATCTCAATTCCCTTATAACTCTAATATCTACATTATTTTATTTTATTTATCTAAGTAAATTTTCCTAAATAATGTTATTTAAAATTAGGGGTGTCACAGGCTCTACTCCATAATGAATTTCGTCCTAGAAATTCAGTAAGGAAAAAATAATAATCATAGCAATCGTTTGTAACATCTTCTAATAGCATACTAGCCTACCTGTATCGAGTGGCATTTTCGACCCATGAAAATGGACATTAATACGTCCACTATATTTCATGTCGAGCATTCAAGTGCCGGAAAGACTGATCGTCAGTGGAAAGAAAGAAGATAAAGGATAAGAAGAAACTAACCAATCACAAAATCCTATAACGCAATGGAATAACATATATTAATTCTTTGCAAAGCCATCATCAAAATGATATATCAGAGTCATACTAATAAAATTCTGCCCTTGGACAGTTATAATAGTCTGTCCCTACCTAACCGATATAAGATACATGTAATACAGTGGAAACAAGATAATAACTAGCTATCTTTGAAGCCTTCTGCTCCAAGCTCCTCCAAGATGCATCCATAGGAAACCTGAACTACTTGGCTTCCCATAAAAAATTGAGCACCCAAGAGTTTTAGGGAAAGAAAATAAAACTTCTGGTCAAATATGGGTCTGGTGTGAGTAAACTCGAACAATTAAATTATTATGTTTAAAACCCTTTTAAAATCAAAGGTATCTCATAAAACCACGCCGCATATAAACGCGGACGGGTTTTTACCTTACAATAACCAAAATATTTTTATAGAAAATTCAGTGATATTATAATAATGTCTAGAGTACAAATACTTATTAATTATAGCCAAAATTGTTATACTAATTAAATTCCAACATATTAGGTTCTACAATCAAAACCGTAAAGGCACGTATTGAAGATTGGATTCCATAATATGATCAGGCATAGGGGTACCACCTATCATGGTACACGTCTAGAAAATGTACCAAGGACCTCACCAGGATCTCTTGGCAACACAAGCCCCTGGCTGGATAGTACCGAATATGTCATCACCCTGGTTTCTTTGCAACCCATTTTATTGAGATCTCATGCACAACAAATCCAAAAATATATAGATGTATCTAGAAAGGTAATGACACACCGTACTGGGAGTGACCTACTTAGCCTTGCCGCATCTCCCCCGATTTTAGTCATTCTCGTTGATGAGGCTTGAGGCTACGCTTACCTTTTGAATAGCAATCCCACTTGGAATGTTAACAATGCCTTATAGATAGTAATGTAGTGCTAGCATTCTTCCATACAAGTTGTCTAGGATAAGGAAATACCAAAGGCACTACTTTTACTACATTAAGATGTCTTTAGTTTGAAACGCTTGAGTTGGATCGAAGTGATTTTTGGATAACATACCCAATCCCGGTCACTTCGAAACAACTTTCGATGATTTTCAGTAAACTCAGCTCGGTTCTTTAGGAAATAAAAAGACAAAGATAAAAGCGGAGTTCACCTCCTAACTGTTTATGCATGAATTTGCTTATCATTTATCCTAGAAGAATGAAAAGAGATTTATACGCATAATGCAGCATCATTGGGGATGACTGTGCCGTATAACTCACGTGTTTTTCCTAGATATTTCTAAAGTTACTTTTGGGTTCAAATTTGATAGTCAGTTATTTAACTATCAAATAAACAATTATTAAACATAGATTTGATTCTATATGGGATCACTAAGCCTTTATTAATTAATCTTTAATTAATTAAAATACTTTACGAAACCTGATTGAAAGATCTTTTTAAAACACTATTCCCAAAGTCCTTTACATTCCTTTTATACTTTAAAGAAAACATTTATATACTTATCTCAATGGTATAAGTATATTTACCAAAATTTACAAAAGTTTCCATCTTTTCAAATTCCATATTAAATGGCTAAGAAATTCCCTTTTCAAAACATCACTTACAATAAAACCATTCACTTTATAAAACCCAATCACTTACCCCATATAAAAATTCTTTTTATAAGTTCACTTCATATTTCAAACCTCCTTATAAATCTTCATACTAAATTTAACTTCTTTATAAAATATCTAAAATGATTTATAAAATCTATTTCCATGTATAAAAATCTTTATATAATTTCCTTTGTAAAATATCTTTGACATTACAAAACATCATTTATAAAATCTTCTTTTAAATCACCTTAAATAAACCCTTTTATTTAGTAAAACCCTTTTATTTAAACAAGTTATTATTTATAAATGCCTTTATATAACGTGAAAATCAATTAAAAACTTTAAAACCTCATATTGATTAAAGAATAGAAGTTAATTCAAAATCATACTTCCTGAATTCAAAAGGAGGCTTATTAATCCTAATGGTACAAATTTAAGTTACGATTTAATTTAGATTTCCTTCTCTAGTCATTCATTTATTTACATAAGTCCACATATATGTAAGTACACTTTATATCCAATTCAACAAGTAATTGTCAATACAAACTAACCAGTATAAACATGTCCATGTGACATAATAGCAGGATGGTGATTTGTCCTCCTAAATAGATGTCCAAACAATTCAAATAATTTACAGCAAAACGGGGATTTACTCTGCTAACATATGTCCAAATAATCTATATTATAACTCATTTATAGTTATATGGTTTTCTTAATTGTATCGACACGTGAATCCCTTGAGTTCAAAACCATCTTTGAAAAAGAAGTTCCCTAAAAACAATTTATTCTTAGAAAAACAAAGGAGTTAGGACTTTAAAACTCTTTTTAAAATAACTAATTATAAGTTAAATCCATATTTAAATTATAATTAATCGTAATTGAATCCCAAATTAATTTAATTAAATATTTTAACAATTTTAACTATTAATTAAACCCTAATCAATCCTTTATTAATTATTTAAAAATTAATTAAACCTCCATTAATAATTAAATATTAATTAATCTTAATTAATTAATTAAATAATCTTTTGATTAAAACTTAGATAATAAATTAAACCTTTAATAAATAATTTACTTTAAAATTAAACCTTAACTAATTTATCATTAAAAATAGTTAACAGTTGATTAATTAATTAAATAAATAATTAACCTTATATTTGATTAATAATTAATTAAAAATAAATCATGTATTTAAATCATAAGTAATTTAAAAATAATCTTTCTTAATCCAAAATTAATTAAAATTAATCTTACTTTTTAAACATAATTAATTAGTAGTTAATCTTCACTTAATTATAATTAATAAACCGTGTTTAATACTTACTAAGTATAGATTACCAAAACTTAATTAATTAAAAATTAATTATTAAAATTTTAATTAACTTTCTAAAACACTATTATTAAGTTTATAAAATATTTTAAAGACACTTTTAAGTATGAAAACTAAATTTGATAAAAATCTGACCTTTTAATTGAAACTGCACCCATAGCGCCTATCGCTATGGACACCATAACCTGAAAATGTTTTGAGTTTCCTCGTTGAAACCTCAACTCTTAAATTCTTACAAACTTATCATAAATGTAGCACAAGAGTTTTCATAAGAAAACAAAGTTGAAAACTTTGAAATGATTTTCCATTTCCTTTAGACAAAACACTAGTTTTTCCATAAAAAATCCAATCGTCAATACCATATCAAAGTGACCACTTCCTTAACATGAAATCACATGCACATAACTAAACATCCATAAACATATCAGTATCATAGAATAAACCCAATAATCACATCTTTATGATGAAATACAACGTTTTAGCTTTTGATTCACAAGTCAATATCCAAACCAGAACTAGCAGCATATACATATATTCAAACCATATAATATTCCAACCAAACAACCAACTTATTTTACCATCCAATATTAAATACATATGATGGTTAAACTATTCGAAAATTTAAAGAATTTACTCACATTAAATCCTTTGAAAACTTGATACATTTTGGAATTCGAAAAGCTTGGAAAACCACACAATCCATTCGAAAATTGGTCAACTTCCCCTCGGTTTTTGGACATATAATTCTCCAATTTTGGAAAAGATAGAAGATTTTTAGGAAATTCTTTTCCATACAATTTAAAAAAATAAAGACTCAATTTTAGTAATGTTTGAAGAAGATATGGCCCAAATAATAAGTACCATTTTCAGACTTGGATCTCTGAGTCCAAAAACATGTCTGAAAGAAATGAAATTTTGACATAGATACAGTCAAAATTTTAAAATGTGGTACAAATAAAAGTTGTAGCTAGTGGAAATTCATACAGATTCAAAAAAATAAAATTCAATTTGGGCGGAAATGAGGAAGATAGGATAGAAGGAAGATGAGGCAAAACGTGAAGAAGGAAAGAACCATTACAACAAATTGACCTTTTTATAGCATTTAAAACCCGCTATTAAAACTTTCTGTAGTGTTTCTTTAAATTTCGTAGATCAACATGTTGTAATAAGTCTGATGGATACTATAGCGTTTCAAATTTGCAATGGAAAAGACTTTTAACAGCGTTTATATTGCCATCGTCAACAGGTCGTATCAGTGCAACTACTTTTCTGTAGCGTTTTGAAGCTTGCTACAAAACTTTTATGACATCATGTAATTGCTATAATATGTTGACATGTCATATTATAGCATCTAAAAATGCTATGGAATTATGATGTCAATCTTTTATCACGCATTAAAACACTATAGAAAATTCATTACTATCCATTCTAGCATTTTTCTATGAAAACTATTTGATCCTTGCAAAATATTTTGTGTAGCACTACCAAAATGTTATACTATAACGAAGTTGTAAATATTTTTCTTTTTATAGCATAGTTAAAACGCTGTAAAAAATTCTATTGCATTTTTATACTAGCATATACTTTCAAGCTTACAATTTTTTAATTCTACTAATATATTATAACAATTCAAAAAACCAAATTTATCATATTGTAATGTACGCACACAAATAGAGTCATAAGAAAAACCACAATGTATATATCCATAATATTTCATACACGAATAATTAAATATATGCATATTTGTGACAAAAATAAATGATGTATACAACTATAGATAACCAAAACAATACATCCTAAAAATAAAGACATATAAACATCGATAGACAATACATTAATGCAAGCATGACCGATTTGAAGGAGAAAGAGTACGACATCATGTAGCAACCTCAAAAAGCCCTTTCAAGCCATTTTATATTTTAACTTTTATTTGGTTGAATTTGAACCAGAAAACAAACATTGCAACCATTACAATTTCCTGCTACCTAGCATAGCTGAAACGAATTTTGAAGCTTACCGAATAAACTTCTCTATAGTAATTTTTTGTGAATTCAAAAATGAATGAATGAGCGAACTATTCTACTGCATACCTTGTAGAAAGTAAAAGAAACTCCTCTTTCACATCTTTTGATTACTATCCACCGAGCAAATCAACCTACAAAAAGAAGAAACCAAATCAACTCCCGGTTTCTTAACCTGATATTCAATTTTCTTCTCACATTTTTCGTTGAACTCAAGGTCGATTATGAGTTTTTATAAGATTTGGAAAAAGATATATTTTCTCATTAATTCCATCAAATATAAATGGGTTCACAGCAGAAGTCTCAATTTTTAAATGCATTTTCCAATAGTGAAACAACAAAGGATCATTAGATCTAATGACTCTGTATGAAAGGTGTATTTTAGCAGATTCTATTCGGCTAAAGTGCACTAATGATTATAGGCATTAGATGTAATGTCTGTCATTTTCCCTTCTCTGGTTAGACCAATGTAGGTGATATTACCTCTATCCATTATATACCGGTGGTTCAATGAGACAGTGATGCACATTTGCAAGTGATTCTATTTGTTTAATCCATTTAATAAAAATGCTATAAAATAAAAGTTAAACTATAAAATAAGTATCTGTTTGAAAAACAAGGAAATTTGGCAACTTATTGTCCTTCCAAACATTAGTTTAAATATAACAATGGAAAGTAATGCAAATATGGTTAAATTAGAATGAGGAAGAAAGCAGAGATAGTTTGGTCTTGATTAATGATACAAGGATACACAAATGGATGCATGTGAATGTACATAAGAATGAGAAATTCATAGAGGTTGCTGTTAATCGCATATCAGAGCAGTTGGTTTTATTTTTATCTATTTATGAGGTGATGTTACATAAGTTTAGTTTACTAGCGTTTATAGGTTAAAATAAGAAATGGGCTGGAGAAATCACTTTTTATATTGAGCCTATAAAATTTATTATGCACCAAGTGCATCTATAAAAAAAGTCAATGTACGAATAAAAATCCAATCATGTTTCAAAAAAAGAAAAGAAAACAAAGTGGAAGTAAATTTAAAAAACAAGTCATGTTGCTCTCTTTGAAATAGAAAAAACTCATATCCTCTACCATTCTAAACAAACAAATAAAAGCACAAGCTAATGATTTGTTACTTGATAATAAATTAAATTTTAGGTACTTGAAATAGCTAAAGAAATACTGATCAAAATGGGACTATAGTTGAAATGCCTAGAACAAGTATTTTGCTTATAAGCACGATGTTTGTTTAGTTTATTAAACTACAGCAGTGGTCAAAATTCTGAATTCAGGTCCATGTGGTCTACTGTTTAAACATTAATTATTTGCGTTAATCTTTTATGGAAGTTTACTACTTGGTCATCCCCTAATAATAATAACAGCAACAATAATTATAATTATAATAAAAACAACAACAACAACAACATTAGAATATTTTAGGATAAACTAATATTTTCCAATGGATTATCTCAAGACAGATCCACAAAAATGGATCACTCGAATTGAATATAATTGAATATAATTGAATGACCAAGAACTTGGATCCAAAAGAACTCGAATTGAATATAAGAACAAAAACAACAACAACAACAACAAAAATGGACTCATAAATTGAATGTCTCTGTTTTGCATTTTTAGTTGATGAAGGGTTGGGTACTATTACTACATCGTTGATTTGATTAACATGAACTTACGCGCTCTTTAGGAAACTACCCCAAGATTATGATTTCTTTAAAATATGAAATTAACTAAATTTTTTAACTCCACGTATTGGCATGATAGGGAGTCTCCATTTACATTATCAAAATTTCTACTACATTAACATTTGTCTAAATCCAGCATTTTCTTTAGCTGGATTTCAACCCAAAAAAGGAACAAAAATGACCTACCAGTGTTTTATGGCTTTAAATAGATAGTAAAAGGATACAAAATGTTTAGCAAGATACACACTCTATCATTGTGTTATTGTCTTTTTCTGAATAAACAATAAATGGATGTAAAATTAATAGATAAGGGACATGCTTTATAATTTAATGTTAATTAGATTCTTAATTTACTGTCAAATTTCAAATCTAAATTCTCAAATCCAAAGCATGCAAAAAAAAAAAATCAAACTGCACTTAATTGAGGATCAGAAGAGATATTATTTAGATGTTTACAGTCAAAAGCGAATAAGAAATAGATAGTATTCAACTAAATCCAAAAAGTCTCATATCTAAACAAAGTTTGAATTATACTTACTAGAAATTGATTCCATTATAACGGTCGCAGGAGGCCAAACTATCATAGTTCCAAGAGCATCTTCGATGATTTTTAAACCAGACGTTGTTCCACATAAACGTGTTTTTGAAATTTTTACAATATCTACCCAAACTTTAACCGCATTTTCCCCCAGTGGGACACAATGAACCATGGAAGTTGGATCGGTTGAAGATGTGCAGCCTAACACAAATATTTCACTCTTTCCCGACTAATCGATCAGCTTGCATTTACTTTTTTCCACAAAATTTGTACTCTATCAATCAAATAAAGAGGTTACTTTATTATGTGCTTCAATGATTTGTACGATGAAAAATTAATTGAATCACATATAAAAAGTTTGATATCTACCTTCTCGACAACTCCGACATTACTGTATGATTATTTGATGATGCAGTGTTAATTGTTTCGATAACTACTTTCGATTCAGGCCACGCAACTTTGCTACCAATGGCCTCTCCAACTCGTGTCAATCCTTTAGTGGGCCAACATAGAAAAGCATCTTTGATTTTTGGATTATCTATCCAAACTGTAATGGCAGCCGGACCAAGAGGGAGATCATTCACAAGTTCTTTTGGATCACTCGAATGCAGTCGTCCTTTCACGACTAATTATTAACTCCCTCTCCAATCGATTAATTCGCATTTATAATCTATGATGTTAATTATATATCCTTTGCAAGACAAAGCAGTGCTACTTGGACCATGGGCAATTCATTTTAATAATTTGTCATGTTCACTTGAGTTAATAGATATCTGGTAAAAACTCAATCGATTAAATATAGTCAAAAATAATATTTTCAAACCTATAAATGAAATTTAAAAGATTTAATTAAGCTATAAATCCAATCGGTGAAGTTTCTAGTGTGAGTTTCCATAGCAATGTAGTATTTCTTTCCACGCGATTGTTCGAACTTTGTAACTCTTCCAAATGCATAGTAGCATAATATGAAAGATGCTAAGTTACGTTTATAATTAACATATGTTAAGACAATGAAAATAAAAAAAATATGTGATTGCTCTAGCTATGGCTCTGTTATAGCCACATTCATTAGCACGGCCAAATGAGCAACTTCTTTCTCATTAGCCGTCAATGTAATTGTCTTGCATGTTGATGTTGGACGCCCTTCGAGTATTGCATCATCATTCTCATGATCTTCATTTCCACCTTCTTTCTCCCATAATTCTGATGATTTATGTAGAAAATTGCCAAAAAATCTCATGGATTCCTCCGCGAGATAGTTTTCTATAATGCATCCTCCAGGCCATGCATAGTTCCTTACATAGTCTTTAAGTGTTTTCATATACCTTTCGAAGGGGTACATCCATCGAAAATGAACCGGTCTAAATAATCAAGCTTCTTTACCAAGAGGAATTTTTAGATGTATTATTATGTCAAAAAATGAAGGTGGAAAATATCTTTCAAGATCGTAAATTTTTTTAGCAATCTCATCATCCATTTGTTGCAACTTTTATCTATCAAGAACACGATGACATATTTTATTGAAAAAATGTACACAAACGAGTTATTTCTTTCCTTGACTTTTTTAGGAGCAACCTCCTCATTGCAGTCGATAGCATTTGTTGCATTAAAACATGATAATCATGTGACTTCGATCCACTAACTTTGCGATTCTCGAACGACGCACATCTTTTGAAATTTGAGCAGTAACCATCAGGTGTCGTAAAGTCATACAATCTTTTGCTAAAAAAAAATCTTCAGAACTAGACAAAGTATACGGAGCCGGTGGAAGATAAGTTTTCTTCCCAAGAGGTTGTGCATATAGAGCATGTCGAATTCCCCAATCCTCTAGGTCCTTTCTAGAATTAATACAATCTTTTGATTTTATATCATGCAATATTGTGTCTATTAAAGTTTCGCCAACATTTTTCTCAACATGCATCACATCTAAACTGTGGCGGAGTGGAAATTCCTATAAACATCATGAATATGATAGTTCAATATTATATAATTTTACAGTTAGATTGTTACGAATAAAATAAATTTTGAGCACTAACCTCCTAATATGGTCATTCAAAGAAAATTGATCTTTTTTTCCACCTTGAGAGCTCTTTTTTTGTAGGATCGTTGTTATTTTCTTCGTAGGCAGTGCATTTTCTTTTCTTTATCTTCTTGCCTTTTTCTATTTCAAAATTTTCAATTTTTCCTAAATCATTTGGAAAATATCTCAAAATAACAGAAATATCTCAACTTGTAAGAATTCTGGGTTTGTTACCTTTCTCACTTTGTTATCAAACCAAACCTTTTGTTTTCTTAACGGATCCGATAAAGGTAAGAATCTTCTTTGTCCCATATAGACATTTTTTCGACTATGATTTAACCATCGATAATGAGTATTAACACCTCATAATGGACAAACTTATTGCCTTTTGCACAACATCTAGCCCGTTACTCCATAAATGCTACAAATCTTCTATCAAAGGAGCAAAATATATATCAATATCATTCCCAGGTTACTTTGGACCAAGGATCAATAATGTTAACATAATACTCCTTTTCCATACACAATATAAGCGAGAGATTGTATGCCACAAGCATCAACGGCCAGAGATTATACTTGGAACCCTTAATGTCAAATGGGTTAAAACCATCGGTAGCAAGGCCAAGTCGAAGGTTACGCGGATCACTTGAAAATGATTTCCATTTATCGTTCACCATGCTCCATGTCAAAGAATCGATAGGATGACGCATTTTATCATCATTGCTTTTATTACTAAAATGCCACCTTAGATCTTCTACCATCCATTGGGATCTAAACTGTAATAACCCATAATTTAGTAAATATTTTAATTAAATTTTTATTTGAAAACTTTAATTTTAAATCATTTAAAAGTGAATTTTTAGAATTTTCCAATGTAAATTTGGAATTTGTTTGTAATTTATTTTCCAAATACAATAAAATAAACATTTTCTAAAAAATTTATATTTTGGTCAACTTTGGTCAAACTTGACTTTCATTTGAAATTTTTAAATTTGAATTTTTATTTTTAACCCTTTTTCTTTGAAGCAGAATATAATTCAAATATTCGATCTACTTTTTGTTTCTTCAAATTCGTTTTGTACTCTTTAAATTTGAAAAAATTCAATGTTTTACATGCAATTATTTTCTGTATTTTATTTCCTATTTTTCATGTTCATTTCTCTATTTTATTTTCATTTTATTTTGTTTAGACTTTGATTTTTATTTATGAAATTTTAACTTGTTTATTTTTGATAAATGGCTTGGAAAATCAAAGAGACATAGGTTACATGTTTTAGTTCATGTGTTTTCATTTTCTAGCCTTTCCATTTACCTTAACCGTTCATTCCACATCTATTAGCCATGTAAAAACTTCTCTCCATTCTCGTACAAACTCCATATCCCACTTCTCATTTTCGTTTGCGTTCAAAAAAAATATACAAGTTATTTCATGGCTTCCTTCTCTTCCTCCTTTTCATTTTTTTTCTTTTTCTCTTTTGCTTTGCTCAAGTTTTCTCGGCCATCAAGCCTCTAGCCGACCTCACCACTCCACCATCACCCATGACCGATCACATCCTCCTCTTTATCACCACCTAGCCCCAAATCCGTGACCACCATGATGCAAATACATCACCAAACTATACATACAAACCTAGCCGAGCCTATATATTCACCACCCCTCCTATTTTGCCTCGGCCACCAACACAATTCCCCACCTCCTCCATCACTTTCCATGACCAACACCACCTTCAAGCTATACCTATTATGTTGCCTTGACCAAAGATCTATCCATGGCCGAGCCATAGGCGTAGGGCCGAACCAATAGTACACAAGTGCTTGACCTTTTGCCTTCCTATCATTTGTAATGTGTCACTCCTCTTCATTAACTTACCTAGCCGTGCATTGCTTGACCCAAAGACCATCATGGACAAGCCTACTTACCGTGAATCCAATCGTAGTCGAGCCTATGGTGAAGTGGCCGAGCCCACTTGGTGGGTTAAGGCAAAGATGTCATTTGATTCATATTATTTTCATTGTTTTGATTTATATTCTTTTGTATTGAATCATATACTTATGTTTGTGTATTTTTTTATGTACAAGATTTGGATCTTGAATCTTCATCCACTCAAAATCTAGTCGTGCCTTTTCATGCTTTGCGGAGTTTGGATTTGTGTCTTGAATTTTTAATTCTAGCTTTAAGAAGGTGAGTGAATCACTCTCGACATTCGTACTTATATAATTGTGAAAAGATGAAAAGTTGATATGTAGAAATTTATATGCTATGTTGATAAGTTCATATATGCTTGTGATATGATTTATGATGTTAAATTCTGCTTATATGTTTGTTACATCCTAATATGATATGCTATGATGTACAGTTCATTTTATTTCCTATAGCTCACACTGCAAGTTCCCTTTTCATTATGGGTTGAAATGTTACATACCCGAATGGACATTAGAATAAGGAAAATTTGTTATGAGCTAAAATGATAGGCTCGAGTGATTTTTATTATATTTGATTTGACTTGGGATTGCGTGTTTGAAATGATAGAACCCGGATTTTTCTTTTTAAATTACAGATTGAAATGATACATGTTTGTTTCACTTGTCCTAGGTTAGAAAATATTATACAGGCCCATGGTTAATTTTTAAATAATATTTTCTAAAAATATTATTAAGTATTTTGAGTTTTAAAAATATATGAGAATTTAGATTAAAGATTTGATTTAATGATTTAAAATATAAAGAGATATTGGTTTGCTATAAGTTAAATTTTTACAAGTCAATTATTGGTTTTAAATTGAATTTAAAGATATTTATTGATGATAAATAACTTAATAATTAAATTTGATTTAATATGGAATTTTAAATCTAACCTAGTGATTGTAATAGATTTTATTTTATGAAATGGATATGTTTTGTAAAATAAATAATTATGATTTAGATGGTGAAATGTATCTTAAATTTTGACTTAACCTGATAATTGGAAATTTGGTTTTCAAATGGAAATATAAAGTTTGACTTATTAAAAGAATATTTTATTTATGAAATGGGTATTTTAAAATAAAGTGTTAAGTTATTTGTTAAAACTAAAAAGTTAAGTGAAATAATGTACTTTTGACTTAATAAAGGTATTATAGTTTAATTTAGATATTTTATTTATGAAAAAATTATTTTATTTAATCATCAATTAAATGATATCTAAATGAATATTTTCTAAAGCGTGAGATATGTTTTTATAAGTTAAAAATGGCTAAAATTGAGAATTTAATGTTTTTGAAATGTTATAATAAATCTGGAATTTGTTTTGGTAGCATTTCCAAAATGCTGTGGTTTTAAGGTAGCATTTGTTAAGTGCTACCATTTCTGAATTTAACTGTTTCTGAAATTAAGCTATGTTTTGAAATACTAATACCTACTGTAACACTTCATAAGTGATGATGTTTCTGAAACTGAACTGTTTTAAAATACTAATACCTACTTTAACACTTTATAAGTGCTGCTGTTTCTGAAACTGAACTGTTTTGAAATACTAATACCTACTGCAGCACTTTATAAGTGCTGCTGTTTTCGAAAATGACAATGTTTTGAAATATTACTATATCTACCGTAACATTTTATAAGTGCTACTGTTGCTGAAAAATACAATGTTTTGAAAATTGTATAATTGAACGCATGAACTTAGAAATGCTACAACTTTGGCAGTGAATATTATTTTAAAAGTGTTATGATTTTCTAAATATTATGATTTTCAAAGTATAACATTTCCAAGTGTTATGATTTCAAAGTATTATGGTTTCAAAGCGTTTGGTTTCGAAGTTGTTATAAATTTGAAATTACTACGGTTTTGGAAATGAATTTATTTGAAATGGTATTTATTTAAGAATTGTCTTGAAATATATCGATTTGAACTTATTGAAATTAAAGATTTAAGAATATGACTTTATAACATGGTTTTGTTTAAGATGATTTGAAAAGGAATATTTCAAGTTTAAATAAACTGAAGGAAATATTCAGTGATTTGGAAACTTCGGTTTTATTTAAATGATGTCATATTGATTTAGTTTTGAAATGGAAACGATATCATATTTTTGTTGGTTTTTGAAATAGAAATGATATCGTGTTGACATGGTTTTGAAATGGATATGATATTTTGGGTTTGAAAGTATATGCTATTGTGAAATAAATATCCATGGGTTATAATAACGGTTGGTTGTTAAAGAGATTGGGATCGGATGTGGGCATACTCTCTATCGATAACGAAAACCACTTTAACAACCGTGTATGCGGTGGAGATTACAGAATGAAGTAGGATGGTGGCGACGTCCTTTGAGGTATGAACGTGGACCCAACTCCCGTAAGTTGGCATAAGGTGGCTAAAACAGGAGCAATCGACGAGCTAATGAGGTCACTCCTCTTATCGGACACACTTCTTCGTATGCCATTCTATTACTCTGTGATTGATTGGTGCGCACCTTTGATTTTTAGGAGTGTGGTTAGAGGTGGACGGTAGTAGCTGCTACGTGTTACCACCTGTCCGGAAGTATAATTAGTATATCTATCCTGACATTTCCTAGTTGTGCCATGTCACCAACCCTAGCACGCCTTCCACGATTTTGGTTTTGTGCCGTACCTATGGAGTGTCCTCTGGTGGCTTCCAGTTCAGTAGGGACTAGATACTATATAGACTACTGGTACTATATATGTGTTAAGGTGGAAAATGTAAAGCCTTAACGCTATTTTTAAGTATGTTTACTTTACTTTAGGCATTATTATAATAGCGTACATTGCTACATAGTAAATAGTTTAACGGATCCATAAAGGATGGGCGGTCTCGAGCATCATTTAATTTACTTGTACATTTCTATTACAGTTCACTTGAGTTGGTTTACATTGTATAAGTATGTATGTCCTGACTCGAGTGTTTTGTGTTTTGCTTTACGCTCAGGTCAAACTGAGTGATACAGCATCCGAGACTCACCCTCGGAGTTGGAAGTTTGCTTTAAGATCCAGATATCTATTTTGCTTTCAGTTATCCAGTTGATTCCAGTGATGTATTCAGATTTGTACTTGATTATCATATTAAGGCTTCTATTGTATCTTGTTGCTCCTGTTGTATCTGGTTTAACTCTGATGTATATATAAATAGTAGTAGCTTCATGAACTACTATTTCTTTGCTTGCACTGCATTATAGTACTCTGTATCTATGATCTTTGATTTATCTATTTACCGTATATTCTGAGTTTTGCCAAATTCAAATTAACAATTCGGTATTTTGAGCTATTCAAGTCAGACATGTGTGGTTTTATTGTCGATTTGAATGGTCCAAAGTAGTGGGTCGTTACATGTGGTATTAGAGGTTTGGCTCTAGGCAAACTTAGCATATTAAATTTATTTACAAAATCACTTTCTTTCGAGCTAGAATCTCTCGCTTTGACTCTGTTTCCTTTGAATTTTGAAACGTTCCCTCGGTTCCGAAATCCATTCTTGTCCCTCACTATTCGTCTTCATTTGACTCTAGAGTATCCCATAACTCCACTTTGGATGAGCTTTATAATGAGTCGGCGGTCTCACCAATCTCAAATGGATTTGTAAAAGGGGGAAACTACTTTACAATAGGCATTGGTTCACCGTAGATTTCTATATATCCTCGGTTAGATGCTAGTATCTCTTGTTGTCCCGAATTCTACCATTTGAGATCGAATGTTGATTTGCCTTAGAATTCCACATTGATCTTATTCTTGAAGTCACGGTTTACCCAGTTAAGGTTGCCCGCTATTTATATAAGCTTATCCATTTCCTTATTTGGTTAGTTAATCATCTTATCTTTTATTCCAACTTATCCTCAAATCAAAATTTTCTTTGATTTTAGTTAATCAAATTTGAATCTCTATCCTTGCTTTGAAAATCTATTCCTGTATAGTGTATTTGTAAATCTGTATTTAAAATATTTTATATATTGTGTTGTTTGAGTTGTTGATGTTGATTTGGGTTTTTGATCTATTCGTCTGATCAACGCTAAAGATAGGATCTTCAAAACACTTGAACAGAGCAAACCAACACAATATAGTTTTCAAATTTAGTAAATGAAATAAATTTTGTATAATTATATTGTATATGTATATAAGTATAATTTTCTGAATTTTTATAGTTAATTTAATTGGATGTTGAGAAATAATATTTGACTCTGAATATATAGCTTGTAACCATTAGCTTTTGTTTCATATGTAAATAATTGAACTATAAAACATGGCTACAAATTAATTTGAAAATTAAAATGAATATAAAACAAGAAACTAAGAATTTAATTTTCGATGGTTTCAAACTTTGTGTTTAAAGTTTTAAAGGGTGTACATATAAAGTATTTCAAGTAGAAATTGTTTCAAAGAATTTTTAATTTGTAGATCAGTGCTTTTTCTTTGTCATTGGAAAATAATTTCGGTGATGACCACAACATCATCGACATTCATTTTCGAGTTTCGAAGTGAAGAGGTCATTCTGTAGTTTTGCTACAGTCTTGCTTTGGAGAATTAAATCGATTTGGATTTCCAAAATATGACTTGATTTATAATATATGTTATATATGATTTAAAATTTGATTTGATATATATTGTGTATATTTATTTATCTCTAAAATAGTTTGAAGTTAATCGAAAATTTAATTCTTAAATTTTATCTTGAAGGATAATTTCAACTATGAAAGGAAATCAAATTTTTGAATAACTATCTAAGCTTGAGATAATTGAATTAGAAAGTTTTATTTGTATAATACTCAATTGCATTCTAATATAACTTACCTGAATTATTAAAAGTTAACTATGTAATTGAATAATTTACAATATAAAATGATGTTAACGGATTTTATAAATAAATTGGAATAGTTATAATAGGAGTAAATATGCTAGATATATGTGATAAGATATATTAAGTGGAAAATTTAATAATAATCTAGAATAAAGAAGAACTAAATTTAATGAAAAAAAATTATGAGTATAATAAATGATTTTCAAATTCATGATTTTAGAAATTATTAATTTAAGATAATTGGATGATAAGATAATGAAATTAGAAATAGTAAAGATTTATTTAACTTGGGTGAAATCAAATGGATGAAATAAATTATTAATTCAAGTTGCAATTTTTATGGTTTTAAAATTTATTATCTTATTTGTTTTCCAATTTAATTTCTTTTGGGTTATTCCTATTCCCTTGCATCCTAAGCGAGAAATTGAATTCTGAATTGGTCTTATTCCTAAAGTTCGACCTGTACTTCTTCCTCCCATAAGAACTTATCCTTACCTTTCAGTTTGAAAAACTTTTCAGGAACCTTTGGTACTCATTTGAATCTGAGCACTGCTTACCATCCACGGACCGACGGTAAAATGGAAAGAGTGAATCACATTCTAGAGGATCTTCTTCGTGCTTGTGTTCTTGATTTTGGAGGATCTTGGAAAGATCATCTCCATCTTATTGAATTCACCTATAACAACAGTTATCAAGTATAATTTCAATTTTCTCTTCATATTGTCTTAATCCTATCTCATTCTATCTTGTTTCACTGTTTTCGTGTCTTGTTCCTTTTCGAGGACAAAAAGTTTGAGTGGGGGAGAGTGTAACAACCTATAATTTTGTAAATATTTTAATTAAATTTCTATTTGAAAACTTTGATTTTAAATCATTTAGAAGTGAATTTTTAGAATTTTCCAATGTAAGTTTGGAATTTGTTTGTAATTTATTTTTCAAATACAATAAAATAAACATTTTCTGAAAATTTTATATTTTGGTCAAACTTGGTCAAACTTTGACTTTCATTTGAAATTTTTAAATTTGAATTTTTATTTTTAAATCTTTTATTTGAAGCAGAATATAATTCTAATATTCGTTCTACTTTTCGTTTCGTCAAATTCCATTTTGTACTCTTTAAATTTGATAAAATTCAGTGTTTTACACGCAAATATTTTCTGTATTTTATTTTCTATTTTTCTATGTTCGTTTCTCTATTTTATTTCTATTTGATTTTGTTTAGACTTTGATTTTTATTTATAAAATTTTAACTTGTTTATTTTTGATAAATGGCTTGGAAAATCAAAGAGACATAGGTTACATGTTTTAATTCATGCCTTTTCATTTTCTAGCCTTTCCGTTTGCCTTAGCCGTTCATTCCACATCTATTAGCCGTGTAAAAACATCTCTCCATTCACATACAAACTCCGCATTTCACTTCTCATTCTCATTTGTGTTCAAAAAAAAAATACAAGTTATTTCATGGCTTCCTTCTCTTCCTCCTTTTCATTTTTTTTTCTTTTTCTCTTTTGCTTTGCTCAAGTTTGCTCGGCCATCAAGCCTCTAGCTGACCTCGCCACTCCACCATCACCCATGACCGACCACATCCTCCTCTTTATCACCACTTAGCCCCAAAGCCGTGACCATCATGATGCAAATACATCACCAAACTATACATACAAACCTAGCCGAGCATATATATTCACAATCCCCTCCTATTTTGCCTCGGCCACCAACACAATTCCACACCTCCTCCATCAGTTTCCATGACTAACACCACCTTCCAGCCGTACCTACTATGTTGCCTCGACTTAAGATCTAACCATAGCCGAGCCATGTAGACATAGGGCCGAACCAATAGTTCACAAGTGCTTGACCTTTTGCCTTCCTATCATTTGTAACTTGCCACTCCTCTTCATTAACATGCCTAACCGTGCATTGCTTGACCAAAAGGCCATCATGGCCAAGCCTACTTGCCCTGAACCAATCATGGCCGAGCCTATGGTGTAGTGGCCGAGCCCACTTGATGGGTAAAGGCAAAGTTATGTCATTTGATTCATATTATTTTCATTTTTTTGGTTTATATTCCTTTTGTACTGAATCATATACTTATGTTTGTGTATTTGTTTATGTACAAGATTTGAATCTTGACTCTTCATCCACTCAAAATCTAGTCGTGTCTTTTCATGCTTTGCGGAGTTTGGATTTGTGTCTTGAATTTTCAATTCTAGCTTTAAGAAGGTGAGTTTATCACTCTCGACATTCGTACTTATATAATTGTGACACGATGACAAGTGGATATGTAGAAATTTATATGATATGTTGATAAGTTCATATGTTCATGTGATATGATTTATGGTGTTAAATTCTGCTTATATATTTGTTACATCCTGATATGATATGCTATGATGTACAGTTCATTTTATTTTCTGTAGCTCAAACTGTAAGTTCCCTTTTCACTATGGGTTGAAATGATACATACCCAAATGGATATTAGAATAATAAAAAATCGTTATGAGCTGAAATGATAGGCTCGAGCTTATTGTATTTGATTTGACTTGGGATTGCGAGTTTGAAATGATAAAACCTGGATTTTTCTTTTTAAATTACCGATTGAAATGATACATATCTGTATCACTTGTCTTAGGTTATAAAATATTATACACGCCCATGGTTAATTTTTAAATAATATTTTCCAAAAAATTATTAAGTATTTTGAGTTTTAAAAATATATGAGATTTTAGCTTAAAGATTTGATTTAATGATTTAAAATATAAAGAGATATTGGTTTTCTGTAAGTTAAATTTTTATGAGTCAATTATTGGTTTTAAATTGAATTTAAAGATCTTTATTGATGACAAATAACTTAATAATTAAATTTGATTTAATATGGAATTTTAAATCTAACCTAGTGATTGTAATAGATTTTATTTTATGAAATGGATATGTTTTGTAAAATAAATAATTATGATTTAGATGGTGAAATGTATCTTAAATTTTGACTTAACCTGATGATTGGAAATTTGGTTTTCAAATGGAAATATAAAATTTGACTTATTAAAAAAATAATTTATTTATGAAATGGGTATTTTAAAATAAAGTGTTAAGTTGTTTGTTAAAAATAAAAAGTTAAGTGAAATAATGTAGTTTTGACTTAATAAAGGTATTATAGTTTAATTTGGATATTTTATTTATGAAAATTTTATTTTATTTAATCATCAATTAAATGATATCCAAATGGATATTTTCTGAAGCGTGAGATATATTTTTATAAGTCAAAAATGGCTAAAATTGAGAATTTAATGTTTCTGAAATGTTATAATAAATCTGGAATTTGTTTTGGTAGCATTTCCAAAATGCCGTGGTTTTAAGGTAGCATTTGCTAAGCGCTATCATTTCTGAATTTAACTGTTTCTGAAATTAAGCTATGTTTTGAAATACTAATACCTACTACAATACTTCATAAGTGCTGCTATTTCCGAAACTGAACTGTTTTGAAATACTAATTCCTACTGTAACACTTTGTAAGTGCTGCTATTTCTGAAACTGAACTGTTTTGAAATACTAATACATACTGTAGCACTTTATAAGTGCTGCTGTTTCTGAAAATGACAATGTTTTGAAATATTACTATATCCACCGTAACATTTTATAAGTGCTACCGTTGCTGAAAAGTACAATGTTTTGGAAATTGTATAATTAAACGTATGAACTTAGAAATGCTACAACTTTGGCAATGAATATTATTTAAAAGGTGTTATGATTTTCCAAATACTATGATTTTCGAAGGATAACATTTCCAAGTGTTATGATTTCAAAGTATTATGGTTTCATAGTGTCTGGTTTCGAAGTTGTTATAACTTTGACATTACTACGGTTTTGGAAATGAATTTATTTGAAATGGTATTTAATTAAGAATTGCCTTGAAATATATCAATTTGAACTTGTTGAAATTGAAGATTTAAGAATATGAATTTATAACATGGTTTTGTTTAAGATGATTTGAAAAGGAATATTTCAAGTTTAAATAAATTGAAGGAAACATTCAGTAATTTGGAAACTTGGGTTTTATTTAAATGATATCATATTGACTTGGTTTTGAAACGGAAACGATATCATATTTTTGTTGGTTTTTGAAATGGAAATGATATCGTGTTGACATGGTTTTGAAATGGAGATGATATTTCGGGTTTGAAAGTATATGCTGTTTTAAAATAAATATTCATGGGTTATAATAATGGTTGGTTGTTAAAGAGACTGGGATCGGATATGGGCATACTCTCTGTCGATACCGAAAACCACTTTAACAACCGTGTATACGGTGAAGATTCCAAAATGAAGTAGGATGGTGGCGATGTCCTTTGAGGTATTAACGTAGACCCGGCTCCCGTGAGTTGGCATATGGCGGCTAAAACAGGAGCAATCGACGGGCTAATGAGGTCGCTCTTCTTAGCAGACACACTTCTTCGTATGACATTCTATTACTTTGTGACCGATTGGTGCACACCTTTGATTTTTGGGAGCGTGGTTCGAGGTGGGCGGTAGTAGCTGCTACGTGTTACCGCTGGTCCGAAAGTGCAATTGGTATATCTACCTTGGCATTGTCTGGTTGTGCCGTGTCACCTACCCTAGCGCACCTTGTGCAATTTTGGTTTTGTGCCGTACCTATGGAGTATCCTCTGGTGGCTTCCCGATCAGGAGGGACTATGATACTATATAGACTACTGGTACTATATATGTGTTAAGGTGGAAATGTAAAGCCTTAACGCTATTTTTAAGTATGTTTACTTTCCTTTAGACATTATTATAATAGCGTATATTACTACATACTAAATAGTTTAACGGATCCTTAAAGGATGGGTGGTCTCAAGCATCCTTTAAGTTACTTGTACATTTCTATTACAGTTCACTTGAGTTGGTTTGCATTGTATAAGTATGTATGTCCTGACTCGAGTGTTTTGTGTTTTGCTTTACGCCCGGGTCAGACTGAGTGATACAGCATCCGAGACTCACCTTCGGAGTTGGAGCTTTGCTTGAAGATCCAGATATATATATATATTTTTCTTTTAGTTATCCAGTTGATTACAGTGATGTTTCAGATTTGTACTTGATTATCATATTGAGGCTTCTGTTGTATCTTGTTGCTCCTATTGTATCTGGTTTAACTCTGATGTATATATATAGCAGCATGAACTACTATTTCTTTGCTTCCGCTGCATTATATTACTCTGTGTCTGTGATCTATGATTTATTTATTTACTGTATATTCTGAGTTTTTCCAAATTTAAATTAACAATTTGGTATTTTGAGCTATTCAAGTCAGACATGTGTGGTTTTATTGTCGATTTGAATGGTCCAAAATAGCGGGTTGTTACATAAACATTCTTCTGAATCTTGGAATAATTGAAAAATATTCAATACTTTGGCTGGAATACGTTGCATTATCTATTTCATCCGCTCATTTGTCTTTATCTTGAAGAACCACATTTCAGACATCTATTCAAATCTTTGTACTCTTTCCTGAAAAGACAACAATCATTCTTGTAGGCATGAATCTTCTCAAATCTCATGTCAAATACTTTAATAAATATCTTTTGTTCATATAAAGTCGTCTGAAGGACTTTATTTTCGGTTAATAACAATTGTTGCACACTAAGAAGCTTATCAAAACATTTATCAGATAATCCAGTTTCACATTTAAGATTATACAATGCAGTGATAGCAGATAATTTCGTTTGATCTACGCAGTCAGGGTACAGTGGAGTTTTTGCATCTTCTAAATTTTTAAGGAAATCATCCATTCGCTTTTGTGCATCATCATTATGTTTATCATCGGAGAAAAAAATACGGTTGACAAATGTTTGCACCAAAATTGGGCAACACCCTTTGGAAGTTTTTGAAGAGATAATAAATGAAGGAATTAAATTGAAAATGAGGATTATCTAACAAAAACTCCAAGTCACAAAAAAGTAAATTGCACGGAAGACAACAATTTAGAGTGGTTCGGCAATTTGCCTACATCCACTATGAATTTTTATCTCTTTATTGCTTAATTCTTGAAGATTACAAGTGTTCTCGAGCAAAGTACAGCAGATAATAAGCTTAAATTCGAGATCAGCAGCAGAGGAGATGGTGTAGAATGATTCTGGCAGCGTCCGGGCGTGCTTTTATCTCTCAAATTCCTCCCTCCCCTTTCTGAATGACCAAGGGCTCTATTTATAGGTGTAGGAGGCTGATATTTCGCCTAAAATTAGGGAAGACTGCTTCTGGCACGTGTGGGGGCCCACATGGCCGAATTCTGGAGATTCGGTCCCACTTTGGGATCGATTCAACCCTTGGTTCGAATCGATCAAAAGGTGTCCAATCGTGATGAAACTTGGCGTGGACATTCATCTATGTATATGCAAGCTCCTGTGAAAATTTCATAGCATTTGGATTTGTAAATCTCGAGTTATGATCGATTCAAGATGGAGTTTTTCGCCCCATGGATCCGTTCGAATCGATACGGTTCGAACCCATAGGGTCGAATCCATGCTTCTGCACATGAAAGTGATGACGTGGTGCGTATGCTTCGGGTCAATCCTCCTTTTTCTTCGAGTTTTCTGGGTCATATTCCTAGGTTTTAGCTGTGTGGACTTGATGGATTCAAGGTTATCGATTCGAAGAATCGCTTCCTTCAAATCGGTCAAATACGTGTTCCTTCGTATCGATCATGGAAGGCCGTGGTTGATCGATACGAAGTTTCCTTTGCTTATTGGATTCGAAGACAATTACGGCATGGAGTCGAAGCCATAATGGGTTCGAATGTGGGCATGTGAAGATGGATTCGAAGCAAGGCTACTTGGACGGATTCGAACCAATGTGTGGTCGATGGATTAGGAGCATGGCTTACTTCTGATCGATTCGAACCTATGCTATTCCTGAGGGATTCGAACCTATATCACTTCATCCATCTCCCATTGGCGATAACTTGAGCATACTAACTTGGATTGCCCCGAAATTTGGAACGTTGGTTTCTACCACTTTGCCTGACGTGCCTTATCAATTGTAGCCCAACCCGGACTCGGGTAAAATTCGTCGGTATCTGCAGTTGCCCAACAATAATTCAAAGCTGGGGACGTGTGATCTTGTCTTTTTCCAGTCATTTCCTTGGTATCTCGGCCTTGCCAAAAGGCGGGATAACATTTGCCCCCAAAGTACGTCTTGTGTAAACATGACGTTCTTTGAGAAGTTGCAGTCTTGCATTGGACAACCATGATATGCTCTGCTGAAAGTTGCATTCTTTATTGCTGTAACCAACCGTTATATGATTGTGATCGGCTGTTTGTTGTCGAAATCATGACGAAATGGTCATTTGATTCTTGTGAACTAAAAAGATCAAATATTAGTCAGAGATATGTGCATATATGTACCACTTTGACTTTGGTTAACGTTGCACGATTGCAAGTTGTTGCCAGTTCGGCTTGTTATCGAATTCTGCATCGGTCCTCTCCTGAACTGATTTGAGATTCGAGTTAAAACATTGTTTTTATGATTGTCTATGATCATCCTCTTGTATCGATCCTCTCCTGAATCGGTATAAAAGGTAGACAGGTAATTTCTCAAATTGAAACGATTCGTCCGTTCTCATCGGTGGACTTTGATGGATTCGAAGTCATGTATGTTCGAATCAATTGTCTTCGAGTTGATGGTTTTTAATCCAGCCTTTGCTTAGTGCTTCCTCGAATCGATGATGCCTCGCATCGATAAAGTTGGGATGGATTCGATCGTGTAAAGGATAGGAAGGCAATGGATGTGAAGTTATGGACTCAGCCGTGTGATGGATTCGAAGCAACGGTTCTACGCTGGGATGGATTCGAACGTAGTGGGTTATTGAGCGTATGTTCGAATCGATGGAGCATGGCGAGTGACCGGTGGTAGAAAGTCACCACAACCGGGAGTCGAAGAGTCACGCGCTTTATGTGGAACCCATATAAATACTCAAGGCCAACTTCACTTTTATTTTTTACTTTTTTACTATTGCTTTAACCGTATCTTCGAATCGATCCTCCAGAGCCAGAGACAATTGCATGTTGCATGAATCGATCCAATTTTTCCAAGTTTTCGTCCGTTAATCGAATCCAACTAGGTAATTAAGGAATTTGACTTGACTTTAGGATGATGAAACTGGACTTTTCATCATCGATTTCAATTCTTTTCATCTAACAAATCTGAAGAGTCATGAGATCTGAATGGAGTTGGTCGACTCGATGGATCTGGGGAGCGAAATCATCCAAGTCGTTTCGATCTTAAGTGTTATCATGGAGAAGCATCCTTGCTTCGCATCGATCTGAGCATGTGTAGTTCGAATCGATCAAGAATGCAAGATTTCGAATCGATGCAGGAATGAACTATTCGAATCAATATCAAGCGCGAGGCTTCGATTCGAAGCAGTGATACCCTGATCGATTCGAAGGTATGTAATGTGATCGATTCGAAGCTATGCAGCGCTTATGGATTCGAAGTGCTCTTCCACCCTAAGGCTTCACCGAGTCGACCTTTCATGGAGTCGAGGTGTATGGATTCGAACGCCTTCGATTCGACTCGTATCGATTCGAGTCGATCGATTCGAACGTTCTAACATCTGAAACTTCTGATCTTCTGATTTGCTCCAACATCTGAACTACGACCAATTTCAAGTTTGAACTTTAACGAACTCACTGAACTTTAGCATACTTGACTCCGGCGAGCTTCGGCCTTGCATAATCGAATTTGACTTGACCTCCTTTTTGAAGCTTGTCGATGGAATTGTGACTTAACCAACAATATAATAGAATGGTACTTGAATTGGTCAGTAGCATCTGGGTGGCGTGGAAGTGACGATCAGCGATGACAGTCATTTTCATTCTCAAATTCCAAAGTTCCGTCGTTCAGACATCTTGTTCCAACTTGTAAAATCTGTTTAAGTTATTCACAGCACTTGCACTGCACGACATATTCATATACTTCATACCGGGGAATACACGGGCTTCTTTGTACTTAACGCTGCTTTCTGGTGAGTTAGTTAATTATGGAGTCTTCAAGTTCTCAACAACAAGAGATACAAAGCTCGCCTCCTCCAGTGCTCGAGATTCCAGACATCCCTCCTGAAGTAATAGATCTGGTTCCGGACGAATTGCCGGAGGCTTTATTTATCGAGGACCCCGTTGATTCCGTCCAGTCCAATATTTCTGAAGCATTATTGGGTCGGATATGTTTGAAGCATAACTTATCCCCAGACGAGGTTTTGCTACCGGGCGTTGATGACAGACCTCACAATCCGCCCGAGGGGTATACTGGTTTCTATCGCCAGGCCTGCGCGGCTGGAACTCTCCCTCCATTTAACCAATATATCAGGGAGATGTTATCGTTCATTGGAATCGCCCCCTCACAACTTCATCCCAATGGACATGCATTGCTGAGCAGTGTTTTCGTTTTATTTATGGATCATCTCTTTCGTCCGCCAAGGCCAACTAAGATTAGACACATATTCAACTTCAAGAGCAGGGGCGACAGTCCATCTTTAACCTTCTTGGAAGCAGTTCGAAACTGCCAGATCGTGACGGGTGCCTGGACCAGACTCAGTTATTTTAAGAATGAATGGTTTTTTGTTCGATGCCCCCCAGGGTTCGCTAGGCGATGGCTGTCTAGACGTAAGTGTCGTAAATCGCACAAGCTTTCTTTAATAGTCGTTGCCAACACGTGAACTAATATCAGGCGTTTTTCTTGCAGCTATCATCTCAAGGCCTGACGGTGGTCACTACAAAGGCATTGTCCGAAGTTTACAAGGGGTCCCGAGTGATTTGCGGCACATCGACTCGATGTTAACTGATGATAACTTAAGGATGCTGGGCTTAATTGAGACGAATCAGAGTATTGTCATCGAGGGGTTGGCGAAACCGGCTTCGAAGACGAAGAATAAGACGGTGAAAAGGAAACCCGGCATAGTGATAAGAGAAATGAGTGATGATGAGAGGACGCCTACCGATACCGAGTTTGCGGCTGATCTTTCCCGAGTAGAAGAAAAGCGGAAAGGCAAGGCTGTTGTCCCTAAACTTAAGAGACGGTAGTCTGTAGTCGTATCTCGTTTGATCCCCGGAATTATTACCTCTAACGCTTCTCCTCATCAATCAGGAAATATTTTTATAGGACTGGATGACATTCCCATCCCGGAATACGTATCTCTCCACCACGAGTCAGGGTTGGATGAACTCCGGGAAGCTTTAGAAATAAGCGAGCCTTTACCTGTTAGTGCAATCGACACTTCTGGTTGGTCGGGGGTTTTGCACATTTGCATACACTTTCATAACACTACACGACTTCCGCACGAATCGTATTGCTTTCGCCTAGTATTTAACTGAATTGTTTCCCTTTTTCAGGTGCTATGTCTGGCCGTCACTCTGCATTGGACAAACTCTGACGAGTACATCACCCTTCGTCTTATTACGAATCTCGACGTGGACACTCCGATTGCGATCGTGAACGGAGGCATCATGGCCAGGATTATTATGCCAGGGATTATCATCGCAGTTATTCCAGTCAGGAGCGATCGGATAGAGATCGGAGACTCCGTTCCTCCTCTCGTTCTCCTCCGCCACCCCGAAGCCATATTCAGGTGTCTGAGCCTCTGCGACATCAACCATCTTCGCAGGTTTCGAGGCTCGAGCCACACCGTTCTAGAACTGAGGTTGCTACGACCACGGCTGCGGAGGAGGCCCATATTGAACCATCTGGTGAAGGGCCCATAAGACTTGCTCAATTGAAGAGGGATTTTCCGGAGATTTGCTTCGACGCTTGTATTTTTCCTCCTAATCTTAAAAGAATTCCCGAAGACGCCGTGACTACGGCACTTAGCTACACCCACGATTTCTATGCTCAGTACAAAGAATGGTATAAAACGGCTGTTAAAGCTTCAAAAGCAGCTTTTGATCGAGCCAAAATTATCGAGAAACTGGAAGCCGAGTTGGCTCAGAAGAATCGCATTGTTGATATACTCCAAGCTGAGGCGGAATCTTCCCGTAAGGCCGAAACCGAGTCGTTAAAAAAGGTTGATGAGACATTAGTTGAGATGGCGAAGATGCAACAGGCACATTGCACTTTAGTTGAAGATTTGGGCCATCGATACAAAAATGTTGAAGCCAAGCGGGATGCGGCAGTCAGAGAACTAGAGGAATTAAAGGCTAAGTTTGCTGATATGAACAAAGAAAAAGACGATGCTAATACGGCTGCGCATGAAGCGTGTGAGCAAGCTGTGTCTCTCCGAGCTGAGCGTGATGTGGCAGTTGCAAGGGTTAAGGAGGTTGAAACGGAGGTGTAGGAGAGAGTTCAGGCAGAGAGGTTTAAGAAGGAGGCCGAATTTGACGAACTCTTGCACACATATAACGCCAATGTGTTAGAGCATAGAAATCTCTCCTGGCTAGGAGACTACTCGATGCTTCTCCACAATGCCTGGAAGAAATTATTGGAGAACAAGAGGATGACTTGCCCGAATGGAGTACTAGATGTGTTTGAGCTCGAGTCACATTTGCTTAGCGAGGATGAGAGAAAAACTCTTCACGAGGCGATAATTTCTATTGAGAAAGAAAGACTTGGCTTCATCAAGCGGAGATTGGTGAAGGTTCGGGTGTCGCGCATCATAGCGAGAACATCGAAGTCCCTATCCCTACTTTATCCGAAGCTACCGCCGCGGTTGATCCACAAGTTATTCCTGCTTACAACCCGGACCAACCGGAGTTGTCCTCTGGCAATATTGCTGTCTCCGAGCCTGTTCAAGTTCCAAGGCAAGGCAAAGAAGGTACTTTGATTATTTCCCTCATGTCTCGAAGTACCGATTTTCGAGGAAATTTTCTGGACTGATTACTTTTGCTCTCCTTTGTTCAGTGACTGAGAGTGTCGCATTCGTGCCCCCAGTCCCTCCGGCTTTATATCCTACGCACGGAGTTATTGTCACCGAGGCGATCTCAACTGCTGCTATGGCCGGTGATATGGGAGAGGGCAGCTCGATGTCATTCGATGTTCAAATGATTGAAGAGCTACTTGGTCACTCCCTTGACCCTATTCCTGATCCTTTATTTGCGACGAGTGGAGCTGCTCCAGTTTTCAGTTCTGTCGTGATGACCACCAGCGTATCCAGCGCAACTCAATTGACTCGAGAAGAAGAGATTTTAGCTGAGATAAGCGCTGAAATGGCCACAATGGTGACGGTTGGTGGTCCTGGTAGCGACATTGCTCCTTCAAATTTATCGTCTTTAATGGTGATCTCTCCCGGTGGCACGGTAACTGTCTCGAGCGTTGCTGAACAAACACCTGTCACCGCCCCCATGCCTTCAGTTCGCCCTCACAAGAGGATCTCCATCCCTTCTAGGTCTGAGGAAGACGTTGATATTATGCCAGATCCTGAGGATGTTCCAAAGAAGGACAAAAAGTCTCGCAGGAAGCCGGGTAGTGGGTCTAGCGGCTCAACTCCGAAGAAGAAACCCCGGAAGAAGAAGGAGTGAACTTCTCGTTTTATCATGTGGTTGTGAAATGGCAATTCTTTTACCTTTTCTTTTGTTCTTGTAGAGCCGTGTATATATGTGGATTCGGCTTCCACTTGATTGAAACTTTTTGACTTGCCATGTAATCAAACTTGTTTTTGTTAGTTGATTGAATGGGAAGTTGCTCTTTTCTTTTACTTAAGAGTTTTGCAATGTTTTTTTATATATACTAAGTATGGAAATATAATTTCGTGTCATGATTTGATGAATGAGTTGAACTCCGGATATAGTATCACTTCGGTTAGTGACTAACTCTTAGCTTTTCTGCCCCCTAGTCTCGGGGAACAACATTTGTATTTTGGTGGTTGATCGCATTTCTGCAAATCTTAAGCACATGCCCACATTCTGGGGACTTAGGATAATTTGAGATCGATAATCCGGTTTGCGTTCCGGGAATTTGAGAGTTATCGATACTTGTAACATAGTCCGCGCTCCGGGAACCTGGAATTGATGTTTGTACTCCGACTCATGCTTCGGGAGTCTAGAGTTAGCCGCTGGATGGTCAGTCACATCTATTTGGGCTTTTTAGGAGTCTGTTCATACTCTGGGAACGATAGATTTGACGTTTATACTCTAATTCTAACTCTGGGAAGTTGGAGTACGTTCGCACTCCGGGAACGAGTTGTTGAATGTTTACACACCAATTCACACTCTGGGAAGTTGGAGTCCGTTCACGCTCTGGGAACGAGTTGTTGAATGTTTATACTCCAATTCACACTCTGGGAAGTTGGAGTCCGTTCGCGCTCTGGGAACGAATTGTTGAATGTTTATACTGCAATTCACACTCTGGGAAGTTGGAGTCCGTTCGCACTCCGGGAACGAGTTATTGAATGTTTATACTCCAATTCACACTTTGGGAAGTTGGAGTCCATTCACGCTCTGGGAACGAGTTGTTGAATGTTTATACTCCAATTCACACTCTGGGAAGTTGGAGTCCGTTCACGCTCTGGGACGAGTTGTTGAATGCTTGTACTCCAATTCACACTCTGGGAAGTTGGAGTCCGTTCGCGGTCCGGGAATGAATTGTTGAATGTTTATACTTCAATTCACACTCTGGGAAGTTGGAGTCCGTTCACACTCCGGGAACGAGTTATTGAATGTTTATACTCCAATTCACACTGTAGGAAGTTGGAGTCCGTTCACGCTCTGGGAACGAGTTGTTGAATGATTATACTCCAATTCACACTCTGGGAAGTAGGAGTCCGTTCACGCTCTGGGAACGAGTTATTGAATGTTTATATCCAATTCACACTCTGGGAAGTTGGAGTCCGTTCACGCTCCGGGAACGAATTGTTGAATGTTTATACTCCAATTCACACTCTGGAAAGTTGGAGTCCGTTCGCACTACGGGAACGAGTTATTGAATGTATATACTCCAATTCACACTCTGGGAAGTTGGAGTCCGTTCACGCTCTGGGAACGAGTTGTATGATGTTTATCCTCCAATTCGCGCTCTGGGAAGTTGGAGTCCGTTTGCGCTGTGGGAACGATTTGTATGATGTTTATCCTCCAGTTCGCGCTCTGGGAAGTTGGAGTCCGTTCACGCTGTGGGAACGATTTGCATGATGTTTATCCTCCAATTCGCGCTCTGGGAAGTTGGAGTTAGTTGTAGGACTGCCGTGTGTCGGTCCTATTGAGCCTTTGATGTGATGGCATGACCCCGAGCTGGGGTTTCACTTAGCGAGTGGCCGTGGGTTTCACTTAGCGAGTGGCCAGTCGTATCACAGTCACTCGCTATTTGAATAAATTCCATTATTTGATGGAATTTATCTCTTCGTGTGTTGTGATTGTTGAACGTTGCATTTGGTGAATCACAGTTCTAGCTTGAAGAGATAATAATTTATTGCTGAAATAAGAAAATATGGCAAAGTCAATGCCTTATTACAAGTTCAAACTTCAGAATATAGAAAAAATTGTAAAGTATTCATAGATTGAAAAAAGCCTGTCATGCGTAACAATGGCGAAGGTCCTTGCTTCTCCAATCTCTTGGCAAAATTGGACCGCCCAATGTTGACTGCAAGAACAGGTCATCCCCGAATTTTTGTTCAATCACACATGGCCCTTCCCACTGGAATTCACGCGTGATGGTGTTGAGTGTACTCTTCCGTAGACGAAATCACCAATTTTGAAGGTTTGGGGTTGATCATTGACACCGTGCGACCGAGAAGCTCGCTTTCGGAATATGACAATTCTTAAGTCGGCCTGGTCTCCCATAACAACACCATCTCCTTTGTCAGTGGTGAATTTTAAGGTTAGGCACCATGGCGCGATAACGGCTCTGAACTCGGCAAGGGCTGGTCGGCCTAATAAAGCATTGTACGGTGAATCTATGTCCATCACCACAAATCGCAATGTCCGGATTCAGCAACACTGTCCAGTCCCCAACTCCACCGGTATTTCTAGTTCTCCAACGGGCATGGCCGCGCTCCCGTCGAAGCCACGAATACTGGATTGGCATGGTTTCAAGTTTTTGGCATTCAGATTCATTTGGTCGTAGGCTCGCTTAAATATTATGTTCACAGAACTTCCGCTGTCAACCAAAATCCTTTTCATCCACACTTGGCCTACCTGAGCTGATATGACTAATGGATCGGTAGTCGGGACTATGATTCTGTCATCACCACCACACTGAAACACAATGTCATCAGTCATGCTTTCTGTCGCTTGATCAGAACTTTACCTTTCAAATGTCTACAGCATGTAGCATCCGCATGCCTAGTAGGACTGGCATATGACATCATCTCATCCCAGCTTCGCTTTGTTGGATGGGGGATACTTCCAACAGCATTTACTACTAACCTCCAGCCGGTGGGGGTGGAGTCTTCTTGTATCAGATGATTGGATTCATTACTTTGATTTGATGGGCTCGCTTCTCCCGACTGCGGCGTCCGAACAAACTGTTCCAGCTTCTTTTCTCTGATCAATTTCTCAACGAGGTCTTGTAAGCGACAACATTCATTTGTATTGTGCCCGTAGCTTTCATGGAACCTACAAAACTTTCCTGTTTGGATTTGCTTTTCTGACGACGGATTTGGTTTAGGTTTTTGATACTGAATTGTATCACGGGTTTGTAAATATAACTCTTCTAGTGATGTATTCAGAGGAGTGTAACTGTCAAACATTGGATTCTTGCGCTGCGAGCCACGATTTTGATCTTGCTTCTTAATTTGATTCACGCTCTCTCTTCGCCGAGCTTGTTTGTTTTTAACGTTCAACTGAACTTTTTCGAAGCTCACACCGGACTGTTTGATTGCTACATTGCTTTGAATCCCTTTCATACTCGGTCCTGCATCAGTTTGCCTCCTAGACTATTTCGCGTCCTCCCTTCTCAGAAATTGAGCCGCCTTGGCGTGGAAACGGTCCAACGATGCAGGTGGTTTTCCTGCTAATCAGCTGCCAAACTCAGAATCGGGGTCGATCCCCTTAGTCAGCGTCATAAGGATGGAGTTATCATTTGGATTGCTGATCTCCGCACATGCCGTATGGAATCTCTCTAAATAGTGTCTGAACGTTTCTCCAGGAGCTTGAGTGACACTAGACAGAGTGTTGATATCTTTCGGCCTGGCGACGTGCATGCGGAATTGTTCAACGAATTTTGTGGCCAACTGGTTGAATAAAGAGATGGATCGAGGTGGCAATCGGGTGAACCATATGGTGGCGATGCCCCTCAAGGATATGGGGAAACTACGACACTTCACGGCATCGTCGGCACGGGCAGCGGTCATCGACCATTCATATTTCAGAATATGTTGGTTGGGGTCGGAGTTTCCTTCGTACATGGGTAAAGTTGGCATTCTGAATCGCCGTGGGGGTTCGGCAGTAAGGATATCGTCTGTAAAAGGAGTGTGACTTCGGGAAACTCCCCAATCGTCATTTGTGAATCCCTGACTCTCACGGATCATCTGACGTATCATAGTTGAAAGATCCGGCATTTGCGCGTTTTGTGCGGCCTGCACCGGAGTATGATTACGTTCCATTCTCTGGGGCTGGATCGGATATTGTTGACGGTCCAAGTTTTGCCTTCTTGGTTCGTGGTCTTCTGGGACGTATAGTTCAGGAGTACGTCCGCTATGACGACGGTTCGGGTCCGAATGATCTTGGGCGTCGACTCCTGGTTCAGCCGCAACGTTAGTGGTGCGGTATTCTGCGGTGTGGTGAGGAACGGCACCTTCTCGGGAGGAGGGTCCGGTTTGGAAACTAGCTGACGGACCGACTCTCAGTCGTCCAACGGTCAGTGCCGGTTGATTTCCAGTGACTGGCATGCGACTCCCATCTAGTCGGGGTCGTGGTGATCGATTGTGGTAATCATAAGATGAAGAACTCTCGCTGGAGGAGCGAGAAGCGTGGTCTCTCTTGGACCTCTTTCGTTTTTGGCGATCCAGCTTGTCGATTAGCTCAGCGTTAGTGCGTAGCCGTTCTTCTAGTTGTTGCCGACTCTGGGTCAGCTCTTGGAGTAGCAACTGCAACTCTTGTCGGGTAACCGAACCTGACGTTTCGGAGTGCCCAGTAGCATCCTGATTAGATGGAGGTGGCGGCATAGGATTCTGTCGATCCTGCTCTTGTTGATTGTTAGCATTTGAGGTGGTTCTTGTATTAACCATCTTGAAAGTTGAATTCCTTTCCTTAGACTTTTGCAAATCTGAATAGAATGGAAGGAATTTGAATTTAATGATCTGGTATCTCTCTTAGATTTATTCAATCCGGTATCGATGACAGATCCAACGAGCAGGAGAAAATCTGGATTTTCTCAGTGGAAGCACCAAAGTGTTTGCACCAAAATTGGGCAACACCCTTCGGAAGTTTTTGAAGAGATAATAAATGAAGGAATTAAATTGAAAATGAGGATTATCTAACAAAAACTCCAAGTCACAGAAAAGTAAATTGCACGGAAGACAACAATTTAGAGTGGTTCGGCAATTTGCCTACGTCCACTATGAAGTTTTATCTCTTTATTGCTTAATTCTTGAAGATTACAAGTGTTCTCGAGCAAAGTACAGCAGATAATAAGCTTAAATTCGAGATCAGCAGCAGAGGAGATGGTGTAGAATGATTCTGGCAGCTTCCGGGCGTGCTTTTATCTCTCAAATTCTCCCCTCCCCTTTCTGAATGACCAGAGGCTCTATTTATAGGTGTAGGAGGCTGATATTTCACCTAAAATCAGGGAAGACTGCTTTTGGCACATGTAGGGGCCCACATGTCCGAATTTTGGAGATCCGGGCCCACTTTGGGATCGATTCGACCCTTGGTTCGAATCGATCAAAAAGGTGTCCAATCGTGATGAAACTTGGCGTGGACATTCTTCTATGTATATGCAAGCTCCTGTGAAAGTTTCATAGCATTTGGATTTGTAGATCTCGAGTTATGATCGATTCAAGATGGAGTTTTTCGCCCCATGGATCCGTTCGAATCGATACGGTTCGAACCCATAGGGTCGAATCCACGCTTCTGCACATGAAAGTGATGACGTGGTGCGTATGCTTCGGGTCAATCCTCCTTTTTCTCCGAGTTTTCTGGGTCATATTCCTAGGTTTTAGCTGTGTGGACTTGATGGATTCGAGGTTATCGATTCGAAGAATCGCTTCCTTCGAATCGGTCAAATACATGTTCCTTCGTATCGATCGTGGAAGGCCGTCGTTGATCGATATGAAGTTTCCTTTGCTTATTGGATTCGAAGACAATTACATCATGGAGTCGAAGCCATAATGGGTTCGAATGTGGGCATGTGAAGATGGATTCGAAGAAAGGCTACTTGGACGGATTCGAACCAATGTGTGGTCGATGGATTCGGAGCATGGCTTACTTCTGATCGATTCGAACCTATGCTATTCTTGAGGGATTCGAACCTATATCACTTCATCCATCTCCCATTGGCGATAACTTGAGCATACTAACTCGGATTGCCCCGAAATTTGGAACGTTGGTTTCTACCACTTTGCCTGACGTGCCTTATCAATTGTAGCCCAACCCGGACTCGGGTAAAATTCGTCGGTATCTGCAGTTGCCCAACAATAATTCAAAGCTGGGGACGTGTGATCTTGTCTTTTTCCAGTCATTTCCTTGGTATCTCGGCCTTGCCAAAAGGCGGGATAACAACAAACTCTTCATCTTCAAAGTGAATGGCTTGAAGTAATTCATATGTTTCATTCAACCTCACATTTTTAGCTACATTTACTTGCTCACGATGACTATGTCACTTACTGCACTTGTATAAAGGACCCATTCCTCTTATAATCACGCATTCAACAATAATTCCATCATGATAATGAGTAAGATTTTGACAATCTGAGCAAGGACACAATTTTTTTCCATATTTCCTGAATTTCTCTTTGCTGCATGCAAAAAATTTCTTGCTCCTTGCTCATACTCCCTACCAGTTCTATGGTAAAAATAATATATTTAACGACAAAAAAATCATTATTATAGATTCCAATTTAAATCTTAAGACAAAATTGTACTCTTACCTGTGTACATAGCACCAAATCTTTTTCCATCGCCATATACAATATTGCAACAAGCAAATTTCTAATAAAACATGATAATTAATACTCGTCGATATTAATATTCTGCGCTTTCTTATATGCAAATGGATGAATATAATAATGGATCATGAATACAAGTTGAATAATCCCATGCATTATGGTTACTAATTTGAATAGGGGGATTACAAATATCCTTACTAATTCAACCAACCAAACAATTCATAGCTTGTCAATTTGAGACTTTCCATGTTGCTATTTAAGCCAGTTTATATTTTCCCATCCGATGATGTGGCGTTATTTTTATTATTTCCCCGTTGTCCCTTCCTTAGATTTGGATGCATTTTATTTCTGAAATACAAGATCTTCTAATAATAATTTAGTCGTGATACCTCACTCATTTGTTTCCTTTGTACTTGCTGGGGTTTGTTGGTGCTCTATGTTACGTGGCGTTTAGATTGCAAAAAAGCATCACAGTTTTATTGGAGTTTAAAAATGGAATTTCTTTGTGTTACCGCTGTATCTCATTGTGCCCAATCTTGATAACAAAAAACAAAATTCAATGTGCAAAAGCATTTAATGAAAAATCATAGAAGAAATAATCTAAATTTGATTACTAAAAAACTAAAGATTTGCTCAAAAATTAAGTTGCCATGATTTGATTTCTAACCTCCCGAATAATTGTCCAGGTATGAGGAATTTTAATTTAAGGTATGATGATAACCTCCCCATGTTGCAGAATAACATGATTTAACCAGTCAAGCAATTTCATGGCTGGATACACAGTTTGCAATAAATGGTCATACCAAATTAAGATCTGGCCAACGTAGCAAACTAAACACCAATATTTGACTTCTATAATTTCACGTTAAAGTTAAAGATTTATCCTCCTTTTAGTTAGTGGTTACTAAAATATTGAAATAATAGCTCAATGCAACAATCATAATGAAAAGTGTGGTAGATCTATTAACACTGAACAAATTACACTTCATTACCTAAATATCGGAACACTAGACCACAATTTTAACCACTGACATAAGCTCAATAACCACTTAAAAATCACACATAACCATGTTACAGGCTATATTTTAATAGATATCAAAGCCACGACAAATTTTCATACATGGATCAAGCACATTACACTAGAACAGTACAAAAACGTTAGACTTTTAACAAATTGATGAAACCCAGAAGGAAAATCGACATTTAACACTTAAAAAACCTATCAAGATCGCATCTGTCATGAAATTGATTAAAGAAACAATTGGATCTAATTAGTAAGGAAACTCGCTCATGCAGAATCAGTGCCTTGAAATCGCACTATCTCTTTCGGAACGTGAAGACGAGAAGACGTGAATTTGATAAAAATCTACGGAATCGAGCCATGATGAATCGTGAGTAACACTGAAGAGGGTTGCGAAGAGAATCACTTGGAATCGCCAGCTATCTTGCAATCGAGCAGAGGGTTGCGGTGCGGAGCCAGATTAAAGAGGGATTCCTGTTAATAAGGAAAGGAACGCGAGTAAAAAGATGGAAGTGAACGAGAAAAAGGAATATTGGATTTTAGCGGCAATGAAAAAAGATGGAGGGAAATGCACAAAAAATTTCACGTGAGTAACAATGGCTTTAATGTTAATAATAATGGCATTGACACAAGTCATCCTCTACCCTAAATATCCAATAACCACTTAACTATAGCAAATCGAGCTTCCATGCACTCCCTACTTGCTATTAATATAGCATTTTCTTATAGCGACTATTTATAAACAAGAGGAAAAAAAGAATTACCTAAACACCCTTGTTCTTTGCTCTCCACCTACCTTGCGCCACCTCACCACCTTGTCCCTTCTTATGTTTCTAAGAAAATTTTCATTTAATGCATATATGTATCTATGTCAACATATGTTTTCCTAAGCATTTTTACACACATATTAGCGAAGCTAGCCAGCTTTATGGTGAGCAGTGCTACTGTATATATAATGAGAAAAAAGGTGTTCTGCACATGCGCAGAACAGCTAATTGGGAGGAGACCAACCTAAAGGAAAAACTAAAGGACAGGAGCTAGGCAACAAAGCCTAGACTGCCAAACACCTAGACTACTCACTCTTCGAAGAGGAGCTAACAGAACAATCATCAGATGATGGCCCAATAACAAGAACATTCCCAGAGAAAAGAGTAGCGAGAGCTGGATCATATCCATCTGAAGTAGGGGAGTAAATGAATTTCATATTCCAAGTGACGTCATAGAGCTTACTTTTATTCTACTCACCGATCTCACCAGTACTAGTAAGAGCAAGGCCCTCACCATCAATATGGTACAAAAGACTACGACTCTCACCCTCAAAATCACTCATAAAAGCATAGTATATGTCAGAAATTAGGGAGTAATGCATCTCAGAAGGGATGTGTATCCAGGCATGCTCCTTAGAATTCCAAATAACGGTATCTATCAGGATAGTAGAGGCAACAACAGGATGGTCTCCACTAGTGGTGTTAGGATTCACGACATCAGAGTCGACAATAGAAGCATTAATAGAAAAAGGCATGTCAATGGGAGCTATATTTTGAGCAACAAGATCGGGTGATATGACTACAGTAGCCTCAGTAGGAGTAACAGAGGGAGGCAGAGAAACCTTTGGGATCCACCTCCTTACAGGAGGATGAGGTAGAGGTACCCGGTCAGATAAAGGCAAAATGCTAGCAGAGGCCGAGTTAGAACACGGCACCGAAAGATGCCCAAAAGACTGGCAGACCGTACATATATCCGGTTTCCAACTGTATCGTACCCTAATTTCAGCAAAATTGTTCCCATCAATTCTGACTTTAAGCATCGAAGGCAGAGGCTTGGCAGGGGTAATTTCGATCAGAGCTTTGGCGTAAACTAATTTTTTTCTAGCTACTATGTTTGCATCTTAACATATCACCTTATCCACAAGGCCTGCAAGCCAATCAATCATGTTGATAAGTTGGAGGACAGAGGGGATGTGGGGGAAAATGAGTCCAAACTTGAATAGATAAAACCTGAGAACATGCCTTATCCACCGACGGACTCCAAGATGTGATAATAAAAGGTTTCACCATCAATAAGAATTGGGTCGGATTCCAATATTTGATGTCTTTCTTTGTTGCGCGTGAATTTAAAATAGAAAATTTCATTATCATAATGAACACTCAAGCCCCCTATAGGCTTCCAAACCTGGTTGCATCTTGCCTTAACTAGATGGTAGGGCGGATTGGAGTCGAGGAAAAAGCCAACCAAAAAGTCTTTCCAATAATCAACACCGACTTCAATCACTTCTGATGGAAGAATCATAACTCCATCAGTCTCAACATTGTCAAAAGGACGAGGAGAATGCACAACTGCATTATTCGACCTTTTGGTGAACAACGAGAACAACGAAGGGGCATCCGCAGATGGAGTAGGAACCACGGGTACTGAAGAATAAACTGCAGGAGAAGGACGACTAATTGGAGAACAGACATAGGCGGATTGAGTGACAGCATTTCCACAAGCATCTTGAGTGCATACACTAGATAATTCACAGACGGTGCATTTGGACCTAGTTTCAACATATTCAGTATCACGGAATACATTACCTTAGCAATCAGTGGTCACTACCTCTACCACTTTATCAGACTCGCAAAGATTAGTAACAACATCACATATATTTGTGTCATCGCTCAAACCCACAGCAGACTGGGGCTAACAATTCTTTCCAACAGAAGCCAAAAGGGACGACAAAAAATGCTCACTAGGTTTCAAACGCCGGCTAGGCAAAATTTGAGCAGTACTGTCAAGATCCGACAGCAGACGCATCATAGGGTTGCCAGCACTCAATGAATTCATAGGTACATCATGCATGGCGTTCTCACTTGCTACTTGTTCACGCGCTGCTGGCCCAAGAGGGACCGCAGGCACACTAAGTAGATGAGAAGAAACGTTGAAAGGAAGGCCAGATCAAATGACAGAGCGTTCCAGTTGAAGTGAGGGGAGAGAGGCGTCGGCATTAGATAGACGAGGTGGTAGAGGAATTTTGAAAGAGGCGAACAGACAGAGAATCAAAATCGATGGAGACACTCGAATTCTGAGATCCATAATTCCTGGAAGTCTGCCATTGGAATTAAAACAACTATATATATATATTTAAATCGAAGAAAACAAATCTTACTTATATATGATATTTAAGTGAATACATATATATACATATGAATGAAATCGTAACTTTATTTATAAACGAGTGTGTATGTATGTGTGTATGCTATTTTGATCACAACATTTCCGACAACTTTTAGTCAACGAAAAGTCAAAAAATTCGTAAAACGAATGTCGGTCACATTATTTATTTTTCTTCGAACCAAATATTTTTGTAAACAAATTTTAAAAACTATTCACCATCATTATTTATCATTTAAAATAGTTCTATTTTCATTATAAAACCTGTATATTGAACATTTAAAATTAATTAAATATTCGCAAATCAAAGGAGTGAAAATTTCGGTTCGTTACACTACCCGACTAGCAAATAGTATCTATATATAATAAATACAGAACATACCATTATAATAAATCAGGATAAGTATTTCTAATCATGTCTTCTGTCTTCAAAGTACAGTTCTTCTCGTTATCGCTCCACTGAACTTTCACTAACTTGACTGTCTCGTTTCTTAACTTTTTCTCATCTCTTGCTACAACCCGAACATGTTGCATAACAAAGGTCAGATCCAGTTCTACAATTAATTCTTCTAATGCAGTCAGAAGAATAGTAGTCTTTGGATCATGCATATACTTATGAAGATGAGACACATGAAACAAATTATGGACACCTGCTAAACTACTCAGCAACTCCACTCTGTATGCGAGCGTCCGATCCTCTCTATAAATGTGAACATTCCAACGTATCTTGGTGCCAGTTTCACTGACTTCCCAATCATACCACGCCCTTCGTCGGTGATACTTTAATGAAAACTCTACCTCCAACCGAGAATACAAGATTCTTACGCCTCTTATCTATGTAACTCTTTTAGCTAGACTTAATTTCCCTCATCTTACCTCAGATCAACTAAATTTTCTCCGTTCATTCTCTTACTAGATCCGGACCTAAAACTAATCTATCTTCGATTTCCAACCAATATGTTGTTAACTTGCATGGCCTTCCATACAAATCTTCGAAAGGCGCCATTCCTATACTAATCTGATAACTATTGCTAGAGGAAAACAAAAATAAGTATAGGTGATCTTCCTAAGATCCACCGAAGTATAGCACACAAGCTCTTAACAAATCCTAGATTACCATGTTGACTCGCATTGTCTGCCTATTTGTCTGATGGCATAAGCAGTACTCTCTTTGACTTGGTATCTAACACATCCTTTAGACTCTTTCAGAACTCACTAGTAAACAAAGTATCTCTATCACTTAATATACTGCTAGGAATCCTACAGTCTAACTATGTTGTTGGGAATGGTAAAACGAGTGCTTCTAGTTGTTTTGCTTTCTTCTTTCTTATTGTGGATGCTGTTATGTATGGCGTGGTGGGAATTATGAAAAGAGAGAGAAAATGAGTCGATTGATAGATGGCTTGATCTATTTTGATAGATCGAAAGAGTAGGGGATAGAAAAGTTCATTCTTTTTCTATCTATTGACAAACTCAAATAATTTAGCTAAAATAGGCACTGACCTGGTTGACTTAACTGGAATGAAATAGGCACTCTTGGTCAACCTATCTAATATGACTCATATACTTTTATTTCCTTGATTCGACCTTGGTAATCCGTGTATAAAATCCATGGATATCGAATCACAATTACAAATTGGTATCTTCGAAGGTTGAAGAAAGCCAGTCGGCTTCTGATGTTCGGATTTTACTTGTTGACAGTTCACACACCGCTTTACCCACAAGCCAACATCCTTCTTCGTAGCTTCCCAGTAGAAACTCCTCTGCATGTCATGATACGTCTTGGTTCCCCTAGGATGAATCGTAAATTTTGATCGATGACATTTTCCAAGCACTTCTCTTCTTAAGTCTCCAACAATCGGAATACAAAACCATCTCTTCTTTCTCAACCATCTCCTCTGGTCAAAAATAAAATCCTTCAGATCAACCATCTCAATTCTAGCCTTTATCCTTTTAATCTTATCGGCTAACAGGGGATCCTCTTTCTACTTAGAAGTAATCCTTTCGATCAGTATTGATTGAACTTCTAAGCAGGATAACATGGTAATGCTCTGACTAGAACTAACAGTCGATCCTAACTGCACTCTACAAGTACTCAAAGCCTCTAAGTCCTTCCATTCTATCAACATCGATAACACCACATTCGGATGATTTCTGCTAGGTGCATCCGCTACTTTATTTCTTTTTCTAGGTGTATACTCTATACCAAAATCATAGGTTGCTAAAAACTCCAGCCACCTCTATGGTCTCATATTCAACTCTCTCTAAGAGAATAAATATCTTAAAGACCTATGATCGGTGTGTAACTCAAATCTCTCGCCTAAGAGATAATGTCTCCATTTCAGTGCGAAAATCGCCGCTACCAATTCTATATCATGAGTAGGATATCTCGCTTCATGCGGCCTAAGCTGTCGTGAAGCATAGGTAATAACTTTACATTTCTGCATCAACACCGCCCTTCCGGTTCTACATGCGTTGATATACCCTACTAATTCTTCGTTCCTGTCTAGGATTACAAAAACAGGTGCGTTGGTCAACAAATGCTTTAACTTAAGGAATGCTTCCTCACATTTGTCAGACCAAATAAACTTCACGTCCTTCCTGGTAAGTTTAGTCAAAGGCGCTGCTATCCCCGAGAAATCCTTAATGAATCTCCTATAATAGCCAGTGAGTCCTAGAAAATTTCTAACCTTAATTACCATCTCTAGTCTCTTTCAGTTGTTAACAACTTCAATCTTATCTACATAAACTGACAAACCCTTCACTGAAGCTACACGACCAAGAAACTTAACCTCTTTCTTCCAGAGATGGCACTTTGGAAATTCCGCTTTCAATTGATGCTGCCTCAGCATCTCAAGCACTACTCTAAGATGAACTTCATGCTCTCTTTAATCCTTATAGTATGTTAGAATATCTTCTACGAATACCAATATGAACCTATCCAAGTACTCTTGGAAAACTCGATTCATCAAATCCACGAAGAAAGCCGGCGCATTCGTAACCCGAATGACATTTCTAACCACTCGTACGAACCATACCTAGTCTGGAATGCCATCAGTGGAATACTGTCCTCTACCACTCTTAGCTGATGGAAACCTATTGCCAAATCCAATTGAAAAAATACTCTGACTTCACTCAACTGATCAAATAAATCATCGATTCTCGGCAAAGGATGCTTATTCTTGATCGTCTTCTCGTTCAACTTACAGTATTATACACATCCTTAAAAACCCATCCGGTTTCTTCACAAAAACTGCAGCCACTCTCCATGGAGAATTGCTTGGTCTAATAAAATTCTTTCTTTCTATATCTACTAGCAGCACCTTCAATTACTTCATCTCGGTAGGTGTCATCCTACTAGGTAGTCTGCTTATAGGTTCTGCTCTTAGCATAAGATCTATCTGAAATTTAGTGATTCACTTTGGTGGTAGTCCTCTGACTAGCTCAAAAATGTCTACAAACTCTCTTACTACCAGAACCTGATTCAAGTCTTCTCTTTCTTCCATTGCATTTAGCAAAGCACAAGCACTTGAGTCTAACTTCTCCACCAAGTATATAATTCGATTACAACTATAGGGGTGTCTTAGCGATATTTCCCTATCTTGGAAAAATATCATAGCATCATATTTATCTCACCAATCCATACCCAAAATGATCCCCAAGCATACAAAATCAAAAACATACACCATGCATGCGAACTTATGACCTAACAATTCAATTTCTAACTAGTCACATCTCGTCCCTAGAGTTGCGTACCCTCCTATTGGATTCACAACCTTTAAAGAAGTAACAAGGTATGAGGGTTCTAAACGTAACCTTTCTACCAAACACTGAGATATAGATGAATTGATGCACCGGTATCAAATACTACCCTAATAGGTATACTATGAATCAAAAATGTACCTTCCATCACGGTCTTTCCCTTCTCAGCAGCAGCTGGTCTAGAAGAAGATAGTCCTAAAGAAAATACCTTTTCCATGTTCGCTTTGACTGGTTCTGGACACTGATTCTTGTAGTGTCTAATGTGGTCACAGTTGAAGCAGTTCACTCCTTTCTTATGTGCAACATTCTTACCATTTTTCAGTTCGACATTCATAAGCATAATGTCCTTTCTTGTCGCACTTGTAGCAAACTACATAAGCCTTTCTTTCTTGGTAGCTCCTTCTTTCTAAGCTCCTTTTTCATTTTAAAGAATGTTATCTTCTTTCCCTAGGGATTTTTAACCTCAACTGCCTTCCCTTTACTAAAGGTAGAGTGCATATCTTCATTCCTGATGGCCATCTCCAATATGACATTGCTTGGTTCATGGAGGTGTGGCATGGTTTCGTAGAAATTTCTAGCTTCAGTCCCGCGAATAAACTTTTTATTTCTCTCGATGACAATGTCAATCATGGCGTATTCGCATTTGGACAGCTCATCAAACTTCGTAGCATACTCAATCACCGACATTTCACCTTGCACTAAGTCTATGAACTTTTTCAGCAATAATGACTTGGTAGCTTTAGACAAAAACCTCTCTTCAAATCTCCTACGAAACTCTACCCAATTCAACTCTTCCTCGGGAACTCCCACGATAATATTATTCCACCAATAAAGTGCTGCTCCTTGCAACTATCCAAAAGAAACTTTCCTCTTATGCTAATTGTCCTATCCCAAGTCAGCAAAAATCCTTTCACAATGCATAAGCCAATTTTCTACTTCTGTAACACCTTTATTCACAAAAACTGCTTCCCATTAAGACTGGTACAATCCCTGCTTAACTTTGCGTAGTTATTGCCAACTGGGGGCATGGGATTAGCTCCTCCAACATTCAGAGCATTTCCCCTAACTACTCCTACTGCTATTCCAGCTTGTGTTAGATTGACAAAGAATTGATAAATCATCCAGATATCTACTAGCAGGGTTCCGACACCTATGTTGGCATTTGCATTTGGATAAGCATTTTCCTGTTGACCTGGATTCCTCTTGGTATTTTGTCGAGCATATCCATTAGTTGTGGTGCTTCCTCTACCTAGATTTCTACTTCTATGTCATACCTCCATATCTTTTTTTCTTGTAATCTGCATATGAGCCATAGCAAGATACAGAAGAATGGTCTAAGACAGAGAGGAATGCATACTTATGTAAATGTATGACATTTGTAAATACGTTACTATAGCGTTAACACTAACCTCGGTCTCATTTTCTGATTCATTGGATTATGTTTAGAAAATCTTTTAAGTTTAAATTTCTTTTAAATTTTCATGAACCTATGCTTTGATACCATCTTTTAACATCCCCCATTTGGAGACCCAAAACTAACTGCTAGTTGCAGTCATTCATAGGTATTAATTCTCGGTGACCAAATGCGGTAATATTAGATGCATTGATATAACAGAAACAAATAAATATCAAAAAAAATCATTAAATAATTTCTCATTCCACTTCAAATCACATTTCGAGTTCATCATATAATCCCAATTCGTAACTCACATTCAGAGAAATATATTTATTATAAAATACGCCAAGAGCGACATATGAAGATGCACCCTTGGTCAATCAAAGTCTAGATATATAGGCAATTAAAAAACATTGTCATTACATCTAAAACATAGTGGAATCACATATAAAGAACTCCTACAAGCTAGATTGCCTTATGCATGTCTTCGAAAGCTTATTCGTCTAAAGAAAAACCTGAAAATCTTAACTCTCAAACTACTCAAAATCTATTGAGCACTCGAGAGTTTAAGGGGAAAACATAAACTTTGAGTCAGACAAAAAGTCTAGTATGAATAATAACCTACCATCTCGAAACACATAGATATCTAGTAAGACCACACCACTTAGCGGAACGGTTTTCCCTTCACTAGTATCTTTACCCAATTTATAATAACCATATACCATGAACCAACATCCATAATGGTTAAGACATAACATAACAAAATGTATCATGATGATATGCAAACATGCAATATGCTTTGGATTTCCCATCCCCGTTTACCTAGCTATCTGTCTCAAATTATAGTTTTTAGAGTCATTATTAACCTATTAGTTTTTATTGGCAAACTAATAACCTGTTAATTCTTTATGGAATTCCCATCCACTTTCATAGTTTTCATGGGGTCACTATGAACCTATTGGTTCTTTCCAATACTATCATCCAATCATAGTTTTTATGGTATCTTTATGAACATAATAGTATCTACCAACAACTTTTCCCAATAATAGTTTTCATAGGCTTGGTATGTACCTATTGGACTCTCCAATAGCACCTCTCATTTCATAGTTTTCATGGGCTGACTATGAACTTATTGATCTCTTTCAATAAATTATTCCAGACGTAGTTTTCATGGTATCACTAAGAACCTATTGGCCTCTGCCAATAACAATTTCCATACATAGTTTTCATGAGCTTAATCAGAACTTGTCTAAACCAATAATTCTTTAATCAGCCATTAGGCATCCTATATTCTGTCTGTTTGACCGCCTGAATGCAATTCTACTCACACAGGAGTTAGCTTAATGTAAACCCACTACCGGGTCAACTTAGCTGGTTGTTCTTCCCTTAACACCCCCAAAATACTGTTATGGGTCAATTAAGAAGTGAATATGTTTATTGTTATCCTGCCTTTTGGCAAGGCTATCATACCAAAGAATTGACTGAAAATCGAAGATAATCAGTCTCGAAGATTAGTTGTACGCTGGTTCGCTATGGATGCTAGTAAATTTGGCCCGAGTTCGGATCGGGCTACAATTGATACAACATGACAAGCGAAGCTACGGAAGCCAATGATTTAAATTTCAAGTCAATCGGAGCTCGTATGCTCAAGCTATTGATCAATCAAAATCAAGTCGCTTCAAGTTGTTTAGGGTTTGCTACGAGTCATCCCAAGCTTTACTTCGGGTTTCCAAGGAAAATGCTTCGAGTTAGAGATGGGTCTGCTTCAGGTCTTGGAAAGATTAACATGTTTACAAGCTGCTTTGAGTCACCACAACACTTGCTTCGAGTCATCAGAGGGTCTACTTCGGGACAAGGAGGGGGCTAATTTAGGTCGGAGCCATGAATCGATCAGCAACCAAGGTCCCCATCAATTTCGTATCCATGCTATTTGTATCCATCAAGTTTGCACTCATTCCTTTCATATCCATCGGAAAAACGCATCTCCTAGGCCGATCAAGGTTGTTCACTTCGTATCGATATATGTTTCATATCGATCAACCAGATGATCGATACGAAACCCAACCCTTTCTATTGATACGAAGTAGACAATGGATTTCTACCTCGCATCGATCATGTTGGTGCATATATCATGTCGATCAATCGAATGATCGATACGAAACCATCACTTTCCATCGATACGAAGCCAACGCCAGGTGATCGATACGAAGAGTGCGTACCATGCATCAATATGAAAAAAGACGAGGATTGATGCGAATAGCATAGCACCCGATGGATATGAAGGAAGAAGTAGTCAACATGGCATAAAATATGGATGTACCTTAGCTTATCGCTCCACGTCACCATCATCTGTTCGATACAAACGAGATCGATGCAAACGATATCGATACAAGCTCGACAATGCCTTACAAACACAAGCTTGCATAGATCATATCTCACAATCTACGAGTCCAAATACTACAAAATTTTCACAGGAGCTTGCGTACAACCTTTGGAATGTTCATGATCGATTTTGGCTCGATTGGGCAGGATTTGGATCGATACGAAACTCATTTGTATCAATCATGGATCAGTCGAAATGACTAGGGATCGACCACGTGGGCCTACCCACGTGAGAGGAGTCTACCAAGATCTGAGCAAGATATTTGCAGCCTACACCTATAAATAGTAGTCCAAGAGCTTCAGAAAAAGGATCCTTTTGGTTCTTCTACGCCGGTACTCTGCAGAACTTTAATTATTATCATCTATACTCTTGTAACCAGCAGGTGATAATCAATAAAATAGGAATTCTTCAAAGTAGACGTAGTCTACAATGCTGAACCACTATAAATCATGTGTTTCTATTACTTTCCTTTTTAGTTTTAAGTGTTCTTCATATTTATATTCTTTACATACTTGATATCTTTGATCTGTGATCTGTGATTGTAAACGGGTGTTTTCATTGACAATTGGATGTTTGTGACCAATTTTGACGCAAACATTTTGGTGCTTTTACTGAGAAGGCTAGCACTCAGGGATTCTACAACTTGGACTTTGGATCTGGAAGCTTAAAGAGTTAAATTTGGAAAGATATGACGAAGCTCAACAAGGAGATAAAGAGCGGAGAGAAGTCACCATGAAGGAAGTCGGGAGGCTTCCTTAGAAGTGAATCAGGCCTCAGTCTTCATCACCCGAGACGAGATGGAGATGATGATGGAAGCTATGTAGGAGGGAACGCTGAAAAGGCAAGAAGAGATGATGTTGAATCTACTGCAACAAATTGGACAAGCTAGAGTGCAGAGTCAAGAGAACGCCACAACAAGGGGTACTGGAGATAGGGATCAAGAGCATGGAACAACCAGGATTCAAAAAAGAGCAGAACCATCAGGAGCAGCCCCTAGACTAGGGGGCGCCCCTCTGGAGCACATTGATCCAATCCCAGGCAAGATACCAGGCAGAACTGTTCAACATGGCTTTGATAGAGGAATGGATGCTTGTACAGGAGAGCAGATTCTAGGATTTCCTCATGTACTCGAAGGGCAGATCGGAGGCAATGGACAAGGACTTCAATTTAGAGACAGTGATAGATTGATAGAGATGGTTAGACGAGCAATGAGTGGCGGATTAGTGAATAGAGATCTAGAAGAAGTGAACAGGAGCCCCTTCGCTCTCGCATTTAGGCAGGCTAGGAATCCACCAAAATTCAAGCTACCAACACTGGAGACGTACGATGGAAGGACCGATCCTGCTGTTCATCTGACGAGGTATATGAGGCATATGTAGGTACTGGGGGCATCGGAGGAGGTCATGGCCCATTGTTTCCCATTGTATTTGACAAACATAACAACACTATTGTTCATGCAATTGGAGAGCGGATCCATTGAAGCACGTACCAAATTGACCAAAAAGTTCATGAGGCAGTTCAGAGTTCACATTTCGAGACCCAAGAATGTGATGAGTTTGACAACATTGAAGCAAATAACCGGGGAATCTTCGAGGAGTTTTCTGACACAATTCAATGTAGTGGCAGTGTCGGTGGATCGACCAGATCCATCCATGGTTTTGATGGCAGCTGTATCTGGCATAAGCGATGACACGTAGTTCAAGAACTCATTGACAAGGGATCCACCCATGGATCTATGAGAGTTTTACCATGAGGAAGAAAGACTCCTACGATAAGAGAATGCAAATGCTGAAAGAGAGGAAGGAGAGGGGTTGATGTGTATGCAGTTAAAAGCGAAAATCAGCCCGGAGGGATGCAGGCAGGGATAAAAGGAAATGAAAGGCAGATAATAGCGATGATGAAAAGCGGCGGTAAAAGGAACCGAGATTCACCTCTTACATGGAGTTGAACAAGATTTTGGAACGAATTTACCAAAACATTAGGGGGTAGGTTCCCTAGCGGAGACCAATGAGGAGGGATCCAACCAACAATGATAGGAAGTCAGATAATGACTTCTTATTCCATGAACTAAGCGGCCATAATACAAATGATTGTAGGAACTTGAGGGATTAGACAGAAGGGCATATTTGAAAGAACATGCTATTACAATACGGGAGGAGGCGAGCAGCAATGGTGGATCAAGAACGACCACCATCTGCATTAACTGGGATGGCCCTGGATCGGAGCATCATCTTGTCATCAACTGATTAAAATAATGATGTATAAGTTGCAAACTCCATACTAGTGCGCTTACACATGTACAGGATCACGAACGGTCCTCAGGCGTGCTCTAAGATGACTATCAACCGCATTAGTGTAGGTGTCTGCACTTTATCGTCTCTATTTTGCTTTTGTTTTCTATTTTATGCATTCGGACAAAACTTGGTTGAGCATTTTGGTTGTAAGACTCATTTTGAATGTAAATCTGGTATTTGTAATTCTGTAACGGCCAAGCCACTTACACATGTACGAGATCACGAACGGTCCTCAACCATGCTCTAAGATGGTGATAAACCACCATAACAAACAATTCGAAAACTTACTCGAATGTGAAATTTGACATTAATGATACTAAGTCCCTCCCAGGCACACACAATTCGCCTCGAACGTCACCCGAGTACGAACGATCAAAATTTGCCTTGAATGGCATTCGACCTCGAACGGTCACATACCACCTTGAACGACATACGATCTCGAACGATCGCCATTCACAGTCATGTAAGACTATCAATCTCTTTACAGCTCATTAATAGGATATGAACGTCTAGCTTATCGAACTACAAAACACACCTTCCTTTCACAAGGCATGTTTTGGGGGCCAAGTGTTATCCCACCTTTTGGCAAAGCTGTGATACCAAAGAATTGACTAAAAATCGAAGGCAATCAGTCCCGAAGATTAGTTGTACACCGGTTCGCTATGGATGCTAGTAAATTTTGCCCTAGTCCGGATCGGGCTACAATTGATACAGCACGACAAGCAAAGCTACGGAAGCCAACATTTCAAATTTCAAGTCAATCGGAGCTCGTGTGCTCAAGCTATTGATCGATCCAAATCGATTCGCTTCAAGTTGTTTGGGGTTTGCTTCGAGTCGTCCCAAGCTTTACTTCGGGTTTCCAAGCAAAATGCTTCGAGTCAGAGATGGGTCTGCTTTGGGTCTTGGACAGATTAACATGTTTACAAGCCGCTTTGAGTCACCAGAACACTTTCTTCGAGTCACCAGTGGGTCTACTTTGGGTCAAGGAGGCGACTACTTTGGGTCGGTGCCATGAATCGATCAACAACCAAGATCCCATCAATTTCATATCCATGCTACTCGTATGCATCAAGTATGCACTCGTTCCTTTCGTATTCATCGGAAAAATGCATCTCCCAGCCCGATCCAGGTTGTTCACTTCATATTGATATATGTTTCGTATCAATCAACAAGATGATTGATACGAAACCCAACCCTTTCCATCGATACGAAGTAGCCCATGGATTTCTACTTCATATCGATCATGTTGGTGTATATTTCATGTCGATCAGTCGAATGATCGATACGAAACTATCACTTTCCATCGATACGAAGCCAACGCCAGGTGATCCATATAAAGAATGTGTGTCATGCATCGATATGAAATAAGACAGGGAGCGATGCAAAGAGCATAGCACTAGATGGATACAAAGGAAGAAGAAGTTAACGCGGCATAAAAGATGGATCTACACTAGATTATCGCTCCATGTTACCATCGTCTGAACGATACAAACGAGATCGATGCAAACAACATCGGTATGAGCTCGACATTGCCTTACAAACACAAGCTTGCATCGATCATATCTCACAATTTATGAGTCCAAATGCTACCAAATTTTCATAGAAGCTTGAGTACAACCTTAGGAATGTGCATGATCGATTTCGAGTCGAAATGACCAAGAATCGATCACGTGGGCCCACCCATGTGAGAAAAACAGTCTACCGAGATCTGAGCGAGATATTTGCAGCCTACACCTACAAATAGCAGTCCAAGAGCTTCAGAAAAAGGATCCTTTTGGTTCTTCTGCGCCAGTACTCTGCAGAACTCACTTGTGACTTGATTATTATCATCTATACTCTTGTAACCAGCGAGTGATAATCAATAAAACATCAATTCTTAAAAGTGGATGTAGGCTGCAACCCCGAACCACTATAAATCACATGTTTCTACTGCTTTCCTTTTTAATTTTGAGTGTTCTTCATATTTATATTCTCTACATACTTGCTATCTATGATCTGTGATTTTAAAAGGGTGCTTTCATCGACAATTGGGTGTTTGTGACCAATTTTAACGCAAACACTTACCAAAAGTATACTTGATAATTTATAAAAACATAATAATGTAAGCCTCTGTGGTTTAATTCTTATAATCAATATTCTATGAAACATGGTTAATACCCTTAACCCACTATCTTTATTAGGGAAAGCTTCCTCAAAAATTCCAAAGTAAAATGCCATTTCGAAACACTTTTATATTGCCATAGTTTAGCTTTTAATAATGAGATTAGGTTTCTTATTTGAAAACTAAGGTTATCGATTATATTCTTTGTAACATTACTTAAAACCTTCGATGTTCTCCTTTGAGACCATCCTACATATCTTTTGAAAGCTTTGAAACCTTCCTTTCGAAACCATTAAAGGTCTACCTTTCGAAACACTCAAAACATCCCTTTCGAAACCATTAAAGATCTACCTTTCGAAACACTCAAAATATCCCTTTCGAAAGCATTTTGCTAGAGCCAGAATTTATAATAGCATATCTTCGAAACCATTTGAAAGTATCCCTTTCGAAATCATCAAATTTAACATTATTTATAACTACTCGGTGAAAGAGAACAATAACAAAAGAATCCCTTTCAAAAGCATTGATTTTAAGTAAATTAATTGGGGAAAAGGATAGCTTCGAAACCAACCTTTTGAAACCATTGCCTTCGAAACCATTGATAAAAGCGGCTATAAGGACCATTTCGAAAGCATAGGGAAGGTGGCTTCAATATTAATAAAAAGAAAGCCTTCCTTTCAAACTCATTATTATACGACTATAAAGAAAAGCAGCCTATAACCAATTCGAAAGGTATGAAGGCAACAACTAAGTATCAAGCAGATTCAAAATGCGGCAACTCATTCGAAAGTACCTTTTTCAACAAAGGTACTGATTCGAATGCTTCAACCCCTTCGAAAGCATCTTTTAAAAACAAGGGCGAGAAGTGTATTCAAAAGCTTATAAGAATGACTTTAACCCCTTCGAAAGAATGCCTTCGACACAATCCCTTCCTCCTTTCTCCAATCCACTATGTATCAATGGCTTGACACCATGTGTATTGGTTTCGAATGGGCTCAGTAGAGGAAGTATGGTGATGAAAGATATTAAGAGGAAGTGGAGAAATTGTAAATCAAAACAAAACTGGTTTTATGCCTTTCAAAGAAATTCCTTTTTACCTAACTTTCTCAATTTATCAAAATATGATTGTTGCAATCTATTTATCAAAAATCCTTTTCTAAAAAGACTGCCGAATTCAATAGTTAATAATTGAAATCATTTTAACTAATAAGCCATTCCATTCAACAAAACATTTAAACTTTTAAATTCTCTAACTTAAATAATTTAATAACCATATTAAATTACTTAGGAAAATTCCCCAAATATCACAATTATTCACTTTTAAGGTGTTTTCTGTCATATATAAATTTTTGACCCAAAACATTACTTATTTGTTTTAAATAATTTAAAACCAAATTATTTGTTTCTTCCATTGAAAATTCATAGTAAATTATCCATAGCTTGGAATATTATGAAAATTTAAATCAACCACCAAATTAATGTTTTACATAATATAATTGATTACCATGACATTTGAAAACAATTTATATGATTTTAAACTTAAAGTCGAATTATACCATTACACAAAAAATCCTTGTTAAATCAAAACATGGTATAAATTAAAGCATATAATCATTCATCGATCCAAATGGTTTTAAACCTTAAACCCAAAATTATAAGATTAAAATGACTTATATGAGATGGTTTAGATCATTATTCATCTTATTTGGATAAGGAACTTGACATTTGTTCTTGCTTTAATCTTCCTAGCTTGAATCTAGGCTTCTAATTGATTTTAAGCTCTTCTTCACCTAGGGTAATGGCAGTCCTTCTTTATCCTTTGTTTATGTTTTTGTTTTACGAAAAACATGAATGAGAATGTGGTAAGAGTTTAGGGGTTATAGAGTTATAGTGTACGGCTATTCCTATATTTCCCCTTCCTTATTCTCTTAGGTATTTAACATATAAAACATTTTTATAAATCCATTTAGTCGAGGCACGACCCTAAATAGTTTTCAAATCTTAATTCCCTTATCACTTTAATCTCTACATTATTCTATTTAATTTATATAATTAAATTTTCCTATATAATATTATTTAAAATTAGGGGTGTTGCACTCACTGAAATGGGGAACGAGCAATGGATTTCGAAGTTCAAGTTCACGAACGAGCACTTGGTTCTGGTATTTCTCTCGTTTCTCCAGTACTCCAAAAGCTCTAGCTCACTCCGAAGTCCTTTATTAAACTATACAACCATGTTTTACAAGTTGTAGTTAACCATCTCTCCTACCTCCTTCTCCAGCTTCATAGGGCTTTAAAGCCCCTGACATATTTACTACTTCCACTGCTATCTCTACAGTCGCTTCGGTTACAATTCCTGCCTCAATCTCCGGGCCTGGGACCGACTCTAAGCATATAGTGGCACTATAGAACCTGGGGAATGTTTCTGTCTTTAGAAGAAGAAGTGGTAATAACTAGTGAGTTAGACCTGACCGATAAGGAGACGATGGCAAGGAGACTTGAGAGGAAAAAGGAGAGGCTACAGGCGAAGAAGGAGAAGGAGGAAGCAAAGCACCAGACTTCGACTATAATCAAACTTTGGACGCCAAAAGATGGAGACGCCGCTATATGAGGTTCTAAAGGTTTTGGTCCTACCATATGAAAAGAGTATGCATCCTTGGAGGGTACAATTTCCATCGGTAAGAAGAGTAGGAGGAAGAAGATACCAACTTGTTTGGGCATAGATGGTAAAGGTGGCCATGGTGGGAAGAAATGATGATGTGACCGAGTTTCATTGGAGGAGCATTTATGACTTTTATATGATTTTTGAGTCGATCGAGTTTGTACCAGTACAGAGTTCATACTTTTTGTTTCGTTTGGTTTTTGTTGTGTGATATTTGAAACTGGCTGACAATGTGCAGGAACGGACTCCACTGTTTATTGAGTCTATACGTAAAATGATATTAGTAATGAAAGATTGTCATTCCTACTGTAGTCTCTCTGTATACTTTTCCTGCATTATATGCACTATGCTTGTTTATAAATAACTGCCTGTGTCTATAATACAGTTACATGTATTGCAATTTCATATTTCATATACTTCTATGTCTATGCCATATCTTTATTTATCACAACTCTTTGCATGCAATGGTATTCCCACTATTATTTGGCACATTATATCATGTAGCTCCATTATGGTTTGCCAAAATACTCCTTTTGATGTAACAGAACTGTGGTGCATCTCGGTTTGTCTTGTGCCGACAATGCATTGGTGTTTGTATGCCCCCTACTCTATAGGGCTAGTTACTCTAAACTTAGGGTTCAACCAATTGGAGAGAGATTGGTTGTTCTAGGTAACTCATTCCATTGCTCCCAATCTGGGTTGCACTATAACATCCTGTACCTAGAGGCCAAAAGCTAAGCGCTACAGATGTTGTAATCATCCATAGTATTAACTTCTGGTGACAGAATACGGTAATGCTAATGGTATACATAATAGCAAAAGCACTTGAATATGAACAAAATCATATATTTCCACAAAAAACATTTTATTGATTACATTTCAAAACAAATTCATATCCAAGTTACATATTCCCTGAATCATTTCCCAAGTAAAGATTAAACATAGTCTACAATAATACGCAAAGAGCAACATATGACGGTGCTTCCTTGGTTGATCAGGGAAATATAGTCATATGTAACTTAATATACAAAGCTGAATCAAAACAAAATAAATTGAACTCCTAAATAACTATCCGTCAGCCACCTGCTAGTCTTTGGAAGCTTTATTCGCCAAAATTCTAAACCTGAAAAACCTTAACCCTCAACCTATTCAAATCAATTTTGAGCACCCGAGAGTTTAAGGGGAACAAAAACTTCAAGTCAGACTTAAAGCCTGGTGTGAATAATACTGTTACATCTCGGTTTACTGATATTAAGTGAGACTACGCCACTTAGCAGAACGGGTTTTCCCTCACTAATATCCTCTTTAAAAATATATTTTGCAAATCCTTTCCTACAACCAAACTGGTTAATCAAACTAATAAAATAATAATAATAGTAGCTACGTCCATTACGCTATAATCAGGTAACTAATGAACTATTTGTTCACAAGTAATAAATGAACTATCTGTCCGAAAACTGGGCTGACTGCCTGTAAATTGGACCACTTGTTCGCAAACTGGACTAACTGTCCGAATTAAAATGGGCTATCTGTTCGAATCATTTTCTTAAGGTTAACTACCCTTCATCTTTTTCCTTGAAAGCCTTTTCAAAATGATTTAACCTTTTAAATCATACTTATGTAAGGAAAATATATTCTTAGCTTTCCTCTAAGCTATTTTGTCATGTTATATATACTTTACTCAAAATAATGTTGATGAATTTTAATAAGGATTAGCTAGCCTTCCAAAACAAGTTAATGCCCATTTTAACTTGATAATACTTAGGCTATATTGCCTATTTAATACATTCGAAACATTTAAAACCTTTAAACAACCCTTTCGAAACCATCGAAGGTAACCCCATCGAAACCATTGAAAGCGACCCTTTCGAAACCATCTAAAGCCTTTCTTTCGAAAGCTTCAAAACATTAGACATCCTTCTTAAAAATCTTCAAATATTACTTTTCAAAAACATAGGAAAAACCTTTCCTTTCAACCCATTTGAAACCCTGGGGAACCACCCTTTCGAAACCATCCACTAAAACCCTTTCGAAAGCATTAAAATACCATAACTTTCAAAGCCTTTGGGTTCAATTTTAAAACATGTGGAAACCTTAAACTTTATCCCTTCTAAACCTTTGGAAACTGCTTCGGTTGAAACCCTTTGGATTCTTCCTTCAAATAGAGCCAAAGGATCAAAAATCCATTAAAGTCAAAAGCATCTGTTTTGAAACCATTTAAAACTATCTCCTTCTAAACCATTTGGGTTTTACTTCAATCATAGAAAAAGGGTCTTTAAAACATTTAAGTCGAAAGCATCTGTTTCGAAACAATTTCCTAGGCAAAGAAGTGATGGTATCAAAACCATCCCTTCAAAAGCATTAGAGAAGTGGCTATATTTTAGAAAACAAGATACCCCCACGAAACCATCAAGGTCGATAGTTAAAAAGCGGCAGCAAAAGGGTTTGACATAGTAGAAAGCAAGCATTTTAAAACAAAAGCACAAACCAAGTGAAACCATTTCCTTTAAATCCATTTGACCTAGTCGAAAGCCAACTAATTTGAAAGCTACTTAGTCGAAAGCCATTTAGTCGAAAGCAAGCAGGCGATTTTTTAACTTAAAAGCAAAGTGATGCCTTAACCCCTTCGAAACCCCTGGTTTCAACCTCATGCCTTACGCCTTCCATCCAATTCGCTACGTACCAATATATTGATACCATGCACATTGGTTTCAATGGTGTTGAAGGTGGAGGGACTTGATCGAGAGCCAACCAAGGCGGAAGAGGGTGCCGAAAGCATCAAAACAGTAAAAAGCATATAGCAAATAGTTCTTTTCACCAAACCTTCTCTGTGTGTCAAATTTTGATTAGCTGCCTCTTTCTTTACCACTAAAAAGTAATGATATTTTCAGAGCTAACTATTTGGATTATTTGTAAAAAAAGCCCTTCTCCTTTTAAAAATATATAAAACATTTAAGTCCCATACTTTAAATAATTTTATAAATGCATTAAAACACTTTGAAAAAATCTACAAAAATTCCAGAAAATCTCTTTTCATATATTTTCCAACATATAAAAATTCCAGACCTAAACCTTTTACTATTTAACCGTAAATAATTATTTACCCAAAATAACATTTTCTTTACTAAAAATTCTTATAAATTCCACAAAAAATCTGAAAATTATAACCTATCTCCAAAATAATATTTCTGGTTTATATAAAAGTTCACAAGGCTTTTGGATGTCATTTAATAGGGTTTTCATATCAAAACATGCCATAGAATCTATATGAACAACCATAATCGTCAACAAGTATACATAACCATTCCATTATTCATAAACATTGAAAACTAATGAAAAATATTTTGGATTTCATCTTAAAACCAAAATCAAAACAAATATGATATGTAAACAACATTCATCTTAGCTTTAGAGATTAAAGAGATTAGCTTTAGAGATTAAAGAGATTGAGATGTGATTGGATTTTATCTGCTCAAGCTTTCTCCTAGCTTTTCTCTACCTTTTCCCCTTTCTCTTCTTATTGGTGGCCGGCTTGTTGTTTAATTTTTTTGATAAAATGAAATGAACATGTAGGGGATACACGGGCAATGGTTTAGGGTATAAGAATGGCCTCTTTCCTATTTTACCCATACTCTATTTCATCTTATTTCTTATTTTAATTCATTGGTTAAATGGCACGACTACCATTAATAAAATCAAATCTCAGTCCCCTAATCAACACATTATTTTATTTAATTTAGCTAAATAAATATCCTAAATAATGTTACCAAAAAAATGGGGTGATATGAACTCCCTGCCTTAAAGAATTTTGTCCTCGAAATTGCGATAAGGTACAAAACACATCAATCAAAGAGGTAAAACATACCATCAAATAAGTTAGGATAAGTATCTCTAATCCTGCCAAGTAAAGTCACTATCATCGCTGCTCTATTAAACTTTGTCTAATCTAACTATCTTGGTTCTTATCCTCTTCTCATATCTCGCAACAATACGAATAGGCTTCATCACTATAGTCAAGTCCGGTTCTACTACTAAGTCATCAGGCGCAGTTGGTGCAATAGCAGTCTTCGGGTCTCTAACACATTTTCTAAGATGAGAAACAACATCGTGGACACCTGCCAAACTGCTTGGTAACTCAAATCTATATGTGAGTTTCTCGATCCTCTAAACAATAGGAAAAGGTCCAATGATTATCGATGCTAACTTTCTTGATTTCCCATATCTTAGCACACCCTTCATCGGTGGCACTTTAACGAAACCTGCTCTCCAACTAGGAACTCTAAATCTTTCCGTCTTTTATCAGCATAAGTCTTTTGCCAAGACTGAGCCTCCTTCATTCAAGCCCGTATGACCTTAATCTTTTCTACAGCTTCTCTAACCAAATCTGGATAAAGAACCAACCTAACCCCACTCTCTAACCAATATACGGGAGATTTGCATGGCCTTCCATACAAAGCTTCGAACACTGCCATCCCAATACTAGTCTGATAACTTTCGTTATATGAAAACTCGACTAAATGCATATGGTCTTCTCATGATCCCCTAAAATCTAGAACACAAGCTCTTAACAAATCCTCTAAGATTTTGTTAAATCTCTCCGTTTGCCCATCGTTCCGTGGATGGTCAGCAGTACTCATCTTGAGCTTGGTTCCCAAAACTCCACGTAGACTCTTCCAGAACTCGCTAGTGAATAAGAAATCTCTATCACTAACTATACTACTGGGAATTTCATGCAGTCTAAACACATTATTCATAAACAACTTTGCCAAAACAGGTGCCGTTCTGGTTGACTTAACTGGAATGAAATGGGCACTTTTGGTCAGTCTGTCCACTATGACCCATATACTATCATTTCCCCTATTTGACCATGGAAACCCGTCAATAAAATCCATATAAATAGAATCCCATTTCCATACCGGAATATCTAATGGCTGTAGCAATACACTTGGTTTATGGTGTTTGGTCTTTGCCTGTTGGCAAATCAAGCACTGCTTTACACACAAGCCAATATCCCACTTTATACCTTCCTAGAAGAAATCCCTCTTCGTATCTTGATACATCTTAGTACCTCCTGGATGAATAGAGAGCTTCAAACGATGGCATTCCTCCAAGACTTCTTTCGTTATGTTTCCTACACTCGGAACACGTAATCTTCCTTTCTTTTTCAACCTCCCATTCTGGTCAGAACTGAAATCTTTCAGGTCATCGCTCTTGGTTTCATCTCTGAACTTCCTAATCCGATCAGCTAACACTGGATCCTCTATTTGTTTAGAAGTAATCCTTCCGATCACCACTGGTTGAACTTCCAAAAAGACAATACAACCATATCTCCATTAGACCCCGCCTCAAATCACCACTACACTCTACAATCTGCCAATGCTTCTAAATCTTTCCTCTCAGCAATCATCGTCAACACTATATTCTGATGTTTTCTACTAAGTGCATATGCAACCTTGTTGCCTTTACAGGTGTGTACTCGATCCTAAAATCATAAGCAACGATATACTCTAACCACCTATGTTGTCTCATGTTCAGCTCTTTCCGAGAGAACTAATACTTTAGGGACTGATGATCTGTGTATAACTCAAACCTCTCTCATAAAAGGTAATATCTCCACACCTTCAATTCAAAAAATCACTATAGCCAATTCCAAATCATTTATTGGATATCTGACCTCATGTGGTTTAAGCTGTCTTGAAGCATAGGCAATCACTTTACCTCTCTACATCAGAATAACTCCTAATTCTATTCCACATTCATCCGTATAAACACCCAAGTCTTGATTCCCTTTCGGAACAACCAAAATAGGTGCATGGGTCAAGAAGTGTTTCAAACTCTGGAATGCTTCCTCACACTTATTGGTCCACACAAACTTCACATCCTTTCTTGATAGCTTCATCGGTACCGCTATCCGTGAAATATCCTTAATGAATCTCCGATAATAACCAACTAACCCAAGGAAACTCTTTTTCTCCATCACTGTCTCGGGCCTCTTCCAACTATTCACTACTACAATCCTAGTCGGATCTATCGACAATCCTTTCTCTAAGACTACATGACCCAGACTCTGAGCCAACTAAGTCAAAAACTACTTCGTCGAAAGCCATTTAGTCGAAAGAAAGCAGACGCATTTTTAGTTTAAAAACAAAGTGATTCCTCAACCTTTTTGAAACCCTTGGTTTCAACCTCAAGCCTTTCGCCTTCCATCCAATTCACTACGTACCAATATATTTATACAATACGCATTGGTTTCGATGGTGTTGAAGGCGGAGGGACCTGGTCGAAAGCCAACTAAGGCGGAAGTAGGTGCCGAAAGCATCAAAATTGTAAAAAGCATGTAGCAAATAGGTCTTTTCACCAAATCTACTTTATGTGTCGAATTTTGATTGGTTGTCTCTTTCTTTACCTTTAAAAAGTGCTGCAATTTTCATAACAAACTATTTGGATTATTTGTAAAAAAAAAACCTTATTTTTTAAAAATATATAAAACATTTAAGTCGCATACCTTAAATAATTTTATTTATCCATCACAACACTTAGGAAAAATCTATAAAAATTTCAGAAAATCTATTTTAATATGATTTCCAATATATAAAAATTTCAGACCAAACTTTTATCATTTAACCGTAAATAAATGTTAACCTAAAATAACATTTTTTACTAGAAAATTCATATAAATTCTACAAAAATTAAGAAAATTCTAAAAATTTAAACCCATCTCCAAAATAATATCTCTAGTCTATATAAAATTTTACGAGGCATTTGGATGTCATTTAGTAGGGTTTTCATATCAAAACATGTCGTAAAATCTATATCAACAACCATATATCATCAACAAGTATATATAATCATTCCATCATTCGAAAACATGGCAAATCAATGCAAAATATTTCGAATTTCATCTTAAAACCGAAAAAAAAACAAATATGAGATGTAAACATTATTCATCTTAGCTTTAGAGATTCAAGAGATTGAGATGTGAATGGATTTGATTTGCTTAGGCTTCCTCCTCGCTTTTCTCTACCTCTTTCCCTTTCTCTTGTTAAAGGTGGCCGGCCTCTTGTTTAATTTTTTTGATAAAACGAAATGAACATGTAAGGGATATACAGGCAAGGGTTTAGGGTATAAGAATGACCTCTTTTCTATTTTACCCCTCCTTTATTTCATGTTAACTCTTATTTTAATTCATTAGTTAAATGATATGGTGTTACCCGACACTTTGACCTGGCTACATGGCGAAAGTGGCAAAGACTATGGTTGACCGTGGATGGGACTAGAACTAAGAATGGGTTGGAAGTTCAAGAAGCTAGTGTAATCCAAGTTTGGTTCGGCCTATGCATGGGTCAGTATGTTTGATGTTGGTCAGCATGACTGTAAGAGGATACAAGGTGGATTGTCGTTGGAATGTAAATATGGCATACCGGCCAAGGGTGGCTCAACCAAGGTCGCTCGGTTAAGGTGGCTCGGCCCCTCATCACCCGGCCTTGAAGAGAAGGTCATCGCTCGACCAAGATAGGCAAGACAAATTGGCTCGACCGAGAAGGTACCGACCCCAGTCGCTCAGTGAGGGTGAGATTGAACTTGATGGTACGACCGATCATGGTTCGGCCTCGAAAGTGCTAAGTCATGTGTCGCTCATTCGAAGGAGCATAGCCAAGATAGGTTGGTCAGTTGTGTTTTATTTTTTATGGTTTGGCCTTGATGGTTCGACATGCGTGGGTCAGCAGGCCTGGGTCGGCGAACCTTGTGGAGGTTAGTCAATTCTTCGACCTATAACAAAGTGACGCGGCTAACATTTCTTTACTTCGAGTCATACTACCGCATGCTCCGAATTCCTTAAGGGACCGCTTCGAGTCAGCAACAGGGCAACCTTTGGGTCAGCGTAGGTGGTTTGCTGGAAGTGGGTCGACATGACTTGGTCGGTCAACTTGACTTACAACTATGGGAAGAACTACCTTGGTCTTGGGCGTGCACAAGGAGTCCAGCCTATCTTTATCTGTAAATAGAGAGGAAGGAGTACAGTTGAAGGGACCTTTTTTGGGGAACTCTAGAGAGACTTAGCCATTTTATGCACTAGCTTTCTTTTGGCTAAATTTTTTATCCAAGTTGTTTGTTTACGGAATGTATATATATTCTAGTATTTGAGAAAGGCAATAAAGATTACATTAACAGTGGACGCAGGCAGTTACGCCGAACCACTATAATTCTGATGTTCTTGTTTCCTTTGTTAATTTGGCATTTATTCCTCTATTTTAATTTACTGTCTTCATTAATCTCTCTATACAAATCTATTCTTGGGTATTAGTGACCAATTATGGTGCTAGCATTTTGGTGCTTTAACTAAGAACAACATTCTCAGGCTGTGAGGATCTACTTCGTCGCTACTGGATTGAAGAAATCTCCCGACGGAGATCCAATTTTATTCTCGAGATTTCACAGATTCTATTCAGATTTCAGATGAATAACTCTAATATAGGAAGACCACGTACTAGATCAGCCTGCCATAATGCGGATGTCAATGAGACCGCCAGTGTCCAGCATTTGGGACCTAGCAACCAACAACTAAATCCATGTGCAAGTGCCACTCCTGTCCTAAACTAATCAGAAGATGTCACCAAAGTAGAGTTCAATGAGTTGATGAGAGAACTCGTGGAAAGAAGGAGACAGCTTAACAAGAAAATTCAAGCTAACGCCAATCTCATGACCTAGATCACTCAACAACAACATCAGAATGCGGGAGGAAGTCCTGTTTCATACTCATCATCCGACAGTTCCACTTCATCTGACGGGCATCATAGGCATATACACCGTAGAATTGAAACAACGTAAACAGGCGCGGCAGATCAATCCAACAGTAATGGTCCAGGTTCATTACCTAGAACCATGGCCCCTCGCTTGCACCTGGGAAATCGCACTAAAGTTGGAATGGAAAGCTTAGGATCTGGAACACAAGTGGAAGCTGACCAATCGGATTACCAGGGGCACAATGAAGCATGTCCCCAGGACACTCGTTTGGGAGATCACCAATCAAGGAGGCACTAGCCGGAACGGTCACGCAGGATGGAGTCAAACTTGCCACCTCCCATCGAGACCCCGGATTTACCAGCTATGATCATACAGCAGATGAGGGAAAATCAAGGAATATCCAACGATGATTGGGGCACAGCTAGGAGTTATACTTCGTTCACAGATGCTATCCTACAAGCTGAGTACCCTCGAAAGTTAAACATGCCGACTATTCCATCCTATGAAGGGAAGACTGATCTTCGATAGCATGTAATGAGATACGAATGGATGATGGACTCAGCTAGGGCAAATGATACGACTAAATGTAGAAGTTTACCAATAATTATATCTACAATTTCTACCATGTGGTTCACCATACTTCCTCCACGATCAATCTTCAGGTTTGATGAGTTAGCAACGAAATTTGTAGAGCAATTCATAATTCATATCACTCGCCCAAAGGACGTGATGTATTTGTCCAGTGTAATCTAGGTTCCAGGGGAATCATTAAAGGAATATTTGCAAAGATTTCACGTTGCTGCAATCGAAGTTAGCAACCCGAATGACCACACTATTCTTATGGCCGTGATGTGAAGAGTAGATTCGGACTCGAAATTTGTTGATTGGCTGGCAGGAAAACCTTCGGCTACCCTGGAATGTTCTTTCCAAAGGCGCACCAATTCATGAGAAGGGAGGAAGCCAGGTGGACAAGGCGAGGCAGTGCGCCCTCGCCCTGGAAAGGTGACGATGAAAAGAAACATTGCGGTAAAAAAAGCTGGCGACAACCCTAGAAAGGTCCAGGTCAATATTCAATGTAAAGGATCCGGAGGAGGAGATTCTAAAAGAAAGAGGGAAGAAGGAAAGTGGAAACCAAGGATCCTAACTTACAATGAATACACTCCCCTTAACGCGACTCTAGAGAATATTTGTTTATCAACTTGTAATACCTCCCAGTACCGAAAGCCGTGCCCAAATTAATCCACCGAGAAAAAAAGCAGACTGGGAAGTATTGTCGCTTCCATGAGACTTACGGGCACAATACCGAGGAATGTAGACACCTTCATGATGCTATAGAAAAGCTGATTCGTTAGAAAAAGTTACAACGGTTTGTTAAGGATCTGCAGGAAGGCAGACCAGGGACATTCGACGTTACTCGCGGGAAAGCTCCACATCAATCTGAGGAACCTATTCGGACTGGAGGTAAATTGGTCATAAACACGATAGTTGGTCGGCCTCACCCAGCAGACAAGAGTTGGCAAGAAATGGAACGCTATACTAGTTCCCTAAAGCATGCAGATTTTGAATGCTGTTCTAAAACAGAAGACGGGGCCCTGGTGAAACAATAGCGAATGATGACAGATGATATAGTATTCAGGAGCAGAGATGCCGATTCGATGGAGGAACCTACCATCGACCCGATTGTCATTTCGGCCACGGTTGTGCCAGCGTTTGTAAGAAGGATATTGATTGATTGTGGGAGTTCCGTTAATATTATTTTCAAAGGCACGTATGACCAAATGAAGATAAAGGTGAAGGATCTAAAACCATCTAAAGCATGCATTCATGGTTTTAGTGGTGCAACCACTGACGCGATAGGTTTTGTAGAATTGCCAGTTGAGTTAGAAGAAGGTGAACGTAGGAGGGTACTGATCCTACCGTTCATTGTTTTGGATGTTTATTCCCTATATAGTGTATTTTTGGGCCGACCGGCCCTATCAGAACTTAGGGAAGCTTTGGCCCCATTGTGTTTAACCTTGAAATTTCTAATGGATAGAGGAGTTGCTATTATGCATGGCGATCAACCGACTGGTCGTGCATGTTATGTGGCTGAGCTGAGAAAGGCCCAGCGAAGAGAGAAGGGTAAGGTTGTGGACAACTCTATCCTCATCCATGTTGCTGAAAATTGACAAGTATTGCTCGAGCCTTGGCTCGGGCTATAGGGTCGGATCTACATAGACATAGATCCGAGAGACGATGATGAAGAACCCAAGGAGTCTAAAGCAGCACTGGTTGAACCGACGATTGACATTCCAGTCAGTCGTGATGACCCATCACGGGTGCTTAAGATTGGGTCACAACTCACCCCCTCGATGCTGAGGATCTTACTGATTTCCTCCGAGCGAACCTAGATGTATTCGCTTGGACCCACTCTGATGTGTGTGGGATTTCTCCCACCATCGCAAGTCATATGTTGAACATTGACCCAAAGTATGTGCCAGTGGAACAAAAAAGGAGAGGTATAGACCCGAAGAGGTCTGCTGCTCTTAGAGAGGAGGTAGACAAACTCAAAGCCAATGGGTTCGTCCACGACTCCCTCTACCCTGAATGGGTATCTAATCCCATACTAGTGAGAAAAGCAAAAGGGAAATGGAGGACCTGTGTTGATTACTCAGACCTGAACAAGACGTGCCCTAAGGATAGTTTCCCTTTACCCAGAATTGGTCAGTTTGTCGACTCAACAGCAGGACACGAATTATTATCATTCATGGATGTATATTCGAGGTACAATCAAATCCCGATGCACATTACAGGTCAAGAACACACTAATTTTGTCGTGGATGTTGAATGGTATTGTTATGTAGTGATTCCCTTTAGGTTGAAGAATGTAGGAGCGACTTATCAACATTTGGTAAATTAAATGTTTAAAGACCAAATTGGTAGAATAATGGAAGTCTATGTGGATGACATGCTCATGAAGTCACGGAGTGACCACATTCGAGGCTTAACGGAGATGTTTGATATACTTAGATACTATGGAATGAAAATCAATCCACTAAAGTGTTCCTTTGGTGTTGCTTCGGGAAAGTTTTTAGGTTTACTTGTCAATGCATGGGGAATCAAAGCTAACCCAAAAAAGGTTCAGGCTTTCCGAGACATACAAGTGCCGAGAACTATAAAGCAAGTGCAAAGCCTGAATGGAAAAGTCGTCGCGTTGAGTCGATTCATATCCAAAGTAACTGACAAATGAATTCCTTTCTTCGATGTGATAAGGAAACGGAAGAGAAATTTTGAATGGACGCCGGACTGTGAGGATGCATTCCAAGCTCTGGTGAGAAACTTGGAGAGTCCTCCAGTTCTGTCAAAGCCCATAGACCATGAAGAGTTATATGTTTACTTGGCCATATCCCAGCATGCCATCAGTACACCCTTGGTTCGTGAGGAGGATCAAATTCAAAAGCTAGTGTACTATGCCAGTAAATGTTTAACGGAGGCAGAAAGAAATTATTCTAAAATTAAAAAGCTAGCCTATTGCTTGGTGATTGCATCACGCAAGCTCCGTCCGTACTTTCAGGCACACCCGATCAGTGTTTATACCGATCAACCTTTGCAACAGGTGCTCCAACGACTAGAAACCTCTAGGAGGTTACTCAAGTGGAACATTGAGTTAAGTCAATTCGATATCACTTACCTACCACGGAGGGCTATTTAAGGGAAAGCGCTAGAATACTTCAGTGCATAATTCACCATATCAGACGAGCCAAGTGGTAGTGATGTAATCCCACTCGATGGAAGATATACACCGATAGGGCATCCAACGACTGTTGTTCTAGGGCTGGTGTTATTCTTGTAACTCCCGAAAACCGATCAATTTGTTATGCTTTGAAACTCGACTTCCCAGCTACGAATAACGAAGCCGAATATGAAGCATTGATTGCTGGCTTAAAACTTTCCAGGGAACTCGGAGTAAAATCGGTTGAAATCTTTGTGACTCACAATTGGCGGTGTATCAAGTACAAGGAGACTATCAAGCAAAAAGGCAGAGACTTGCCCCATACTTTGCTTAGGTTCAGGAATAGTTGACAGACTTTGAATATTACAATATTTCACATATCCTGCGTGGACAAAATGGGGAAGTCGATTCATTGGCAAAATTCGTGAGTACTGGTGATGCACAGCAGATGGTCTTAGTTCCCGTCGAAACCATACATGCATCGAGCATAAATGAAATGGAAGTAGATTCCGTGTTAAGGACAGAAACTGAAAGGAGTTATGGATGACCCCGTTCAAAGAATACCAATTACATGGAACTTTTCCTAAGAAAAAGAACGAAAGATGACAAGTCATAAAGCCTCGTGGTATATAATGCAGGATGGAGTATGTACCGAAAGGATTCTCAGTTCCCTTACTTCGGTGCATCGGCCACGATGAAATAAAGCGGGTCTTGAAAGAAGTTCACGAAGGAGAATGTAGCGACCATACTGGGGGGCAAACATTAGCAAGAAAGATCCTCCGCTATGGATAGTATTGGCCAACCATGAATCGAGACGCCGCATATTATGTAGGAAGATGCGACAAATGTCAAAGTATGCGAAAATCTCGAGAGCTCCGCTGATGGAACTCACACAAATGGTTAGTCCCTGACTATTTGCAATATGAGGAATTGATATAATCGGTTCCTTGCCAATCTCCAAAGGTGGTGCAAAATATGAAATAGTTGTGGTCGATTATTTTACCAAGTGGACGGAAGCAGAGCCCTTGGCTACGATCACCATCAAAAAGGTCATTAATTTCGTTGTGCGAAAAATCATATGCTGTTTGGCCTCCTACAAACTATCATTATGGACAGTGAAACACAATTTGAGAGTAGGGAGTTCAAAGAATTCTACCAAAAATATTGCATTGAGAAAAGATTTGCGGCAGTCGCTCATCCCAAAGCCAATAGACAAGTTGAATCCGTAAATAAAATAATTAAGTCCATATTGAAAAACATTTGGAGAAGGCTAGAGGCAAGTGGGTGGATGAGCTTCCGACAACACTTTGGGCTTACAAAACCACCTACAAGTCCACAACTGGCCATACTCCATTCACCTCGGCATATGACACTGAAGCTATTATACACTGGGAACTTGAAGTTCCTTCTCACCGGGTCATTCATTATGATCCTAAGACAAATCATGATCTTTTACTGGAATCATTGGACCTTGTCGATGAGAAACACGAGGAAGCTGATTTAAGGGCCACTGCGTATCAACACCGAGTCGCTCAATATTATAACGAAAAAGTTCGACCAAGAATCCTTGATGTGGGTGATCTTGTTTTGAAGCGAGTTTTTCCAATCCCGTCACTTATGAATCCTACATAGGAAGGCCCGTATGTCATCAAACGGAAGCTTGGGGAAGGAACCTTCAAGCTAGCAATTGTCGATGGCATGACACTCCTCAGAGCATGGAATAGCGAGCACTTGTGTCATTATTACACTTAGTCTATTTCCTTTGCATTTTAGTAGCAATTGTTTCCGGCGTATGTTTCCTTTTGTTGTTCTTTATTCCCAACATGTAATAAGACAAATCAGCTAGTCCCTAATTTATATAATAATCAATAAAGGCTTGAAGCCATTTTTTCTATGAACTATTGACGTCTTATATGTTACAATTCCATGATAAAAAATTAAATTGCATTATTCTTTCTAGCATATGAATGCATATACAAAATTAGAAGTCAATAAATGATTCAAAAATCTCTAAGTCCCCAAAGCACGACTAGACTACTCTGAGTCCCCGAATTTTGGACTAGACTATAAACGATTCAAAAAATCTCAAAGTCCTCGGAGCGTGGACTAGAGTACTTTGAGTCCGCGGAGTGCATACTAGTGTATAAACAATTAAAAAATCTCTAAGTCCTCGAAGCGTGGACTAGAGTACTCTGAGTCCCCGGAGCGTGGACTAGAGTATAAATCATTCAAAAATCTCTAAGTCTCCAGAGCGTGGACTAGAGTACTTTGAATCTTTGGAGCGCGGACTAGAGTATAAACGATTCAAAAATCTTGAAGTCCCCCGAGCACGGATTGGAGTACTTTGAGTCCCTAGAGTGCGGACTAGAGTATAAAGGATTCAAAAATCTCTAAGTCCCTGGAGCGCAGACTAAAGTACTCTGAGTCCTCGGAGTGCGGACTTGAGTATAAACGATTCAAAAAATCTCTAAGTCCCTGGATCGTAGATTAGAGTAATCTAAGTCCCCGGAGCATGGACCTGAGTACTCTAAGTCCCCTAAGTGCGGACTAGAGTATAAAATATTCAAAAATTTGTAAGTCTTCGGAGCATGGACTAGAGTACCGTGAGTCCCCAGAGTGCGGACTAGGGTATAAACGATTCAAATATCTCTAAGTCCCCGGAGCGTGCACTAGATTACTCTGAGTCCTAGAAGTGCGGACTAGAGTATAAATGATTCAAAAAATCTCCAAGTCCTCAGAGCACAGACCAGAGTATAAAAGATTCAAGAATATCTATGTCCCCGGAGCGCGGACTGAAGTGTAAATAATTCAGGAATTTCCAAGTCATGTAGAAGCGAACTGGCGCTTGTTTGATCCACAAAATATTGGATTTCAATAACAAGTTGGATGATAAGCTGGACAAGGAAAATCATCGAAAGCAAAGAAACAAAATTTCATTTACTAATCGAAGATTAAGTTCTATTACAACTTCTTCGAAGTCCGAAGCAAAAGTCTATCTACTACGACTACAAAAAAGAAAAGAAACAACTACGCGACTTAGATTTATTTAAGCTAAGCAAGGTACGACCAGAGAATAGCTACTTCTTTGACTTTTTCTCCTTTCTTAGCTTTTCTAAAGACTCCTCAATGGAATGTTTTCTCCTGGACCCCTTGGTTCCCAATGAGGTGCTATCTGAGCAAGGAAGATGGACCTCGAGAGGTATGGTTCCACCGGGGAGAATAACCTTCAGGGGATTATTAAGAGGATCATCAAGCTCCACCATTTTAGGTTCATTCTTAACTTCAGCTTTCCTTTTCTCGTCTTCCGTGATTCGCTCCTCGATGCTAAGTTTTGAAGTAGGTCCGGAGGCGTCTATGATTTCAACCTCGTCCTGTTCGTCTACAGGCGAGGGATTCTCGAGCTTGTCCTCATCGAGCACCTCGATTACTTGAGCATCGGGTCTAGGAGTATTCCCAATGTGAAGTTCTTCCGTTAATTCATCTTTCTTCTCTATGGCGATATCGCTCCTTGGAGTTGGTCTGGGTTAAGTGAGGTTGCTAGTTTAATTCCAGAAGGAGTCTGGGACTAAACGTAGAACATAAGCTCGGACCAGTAAAAAATCTCTATTGTCATTTACTTTACTGCTTTAATTATTTACTTACTTTTCACACAACTAATTTTTCCATATTACATGATTCTATAGCACAGTCACTTTCATTTGGTATCAGAGAAAGACCATCATATAACCGTAACATAGTTATCTGATATTGATTTAATATGGGAGACAACACCAGCATTGTTTCTAACACTACCTTTTTTAGAAGGTCAATCTACTGCTCGACCACCTCTCTTTGATGGAATGAACTATAACTATTGGGCTACTAGAATGAGAATTTATATACAAGCAAGTAGTTACGAAACCTGGAACATTATGCGATCTGAATATATTATTCCTACTACTAAATATTCAACATGGTCTAACATGCAAAAATTAGATGTTAGTGCAAATGCTTAAGCTGTGAATATGTTATATTGTGCATTAGATAAATATGAGTTTAATAGAATAAGCATGTGTAAAACTGCTCAAGAAATTTGGCGTACGCTTATAGTTACACATGAAGGAACTAACAAAGTCAGATAAAGTAAAATTTCTATGCTCAAATCAGTTCCAGAATTTTAAAATGAAGCAAGATGAGACTGTCAATGAAATGTACTCTTGATTTTAGGATATATATCATTCTTTGATAGCATTAGGAGAAACTTACACAGATTTTGATATTATTTCAAAAATCCTCAACTCACTAACGGATGAGTGGGAACGAAAAGTCTTAGCAATCGAAGAAGCTATCGACATTTTGACCATAAAACCAGAAGAGTTGATTGAAAATCTAATGTCTAATGAAGTTAATCTCCAGGCAAAATGAGTACAGGCTCAAGACAAGAAAAATATAGCATTCCAAGCAGAAAAAGATGAATCGGATTCAGATGAAGATGATATGGAGTTCATTGCTAAAAATTTCAAAAAAAAAATTGAAATTTAGAAATAGCAAGAAGAACTCCAGCAACATTAACAATACCAACAAACCATCATCATCTGCTCTAGAATGTTATGAATGTCACAAAAAAGGTCACATCAAGAAGGACTGTCCTGAGAAAAAGAAAGACAAGTATAAGCGCAAAAAAGACAGATTCAAGAAGAAAGCTTTCTCTGTCACATAGGACGATATAGAATCATCTTCATCATCAGAAAGTGACTTGGATAATGATTCAGAACAAGCCAACATATGCTTTATGGCCACAAAAGACGAGGTAAGTGATTTAGCTTTTAATGACCTTTTGGAAATCAATTCAGAATTACTTGACAAACTAAAAGGAAAAAAATAGAAAGTACAAAGAAACTCTTGAAAGATTGAATAGAAATGAAATAAGTAGAAATGCTAAGAGATGGAAAGAAATTTTTAGAGGAAGAACTCCAAGTTATTCAAGAATCCTCTTCTAATATGACATCTCAACTTTCTCTGCTAAGTTAAGAGATAGAAACTCAGAAAGAAAAGAGTGATGCTTTATTAGTTGAAAATCATGACCTTAAAGAAAATATCAAGATTTTAGAGTTAGATAACTCTAGCTTCAAAACAAAGTTAGAAGACATTACTAAAAATGTTTCTAATCTCAATAAAGGTAGAGAAAATCTTTCCAAAATTATAGAAAATTCTCGAACTGTTTCAAATAAAAGAGGACTAGGATATAAACAATCCTCTAAAGTTATTCTAATGAAAAAGAATTCTTCATATAAAAGGAATAATAAAGCTGAGAAACTTAGTTCTAAAATTTTAAATTTTACTGCATCAATTAAAATTTGGGTTCCTAAAACAAGTAATTCTTCAATAAGAAATAAGTATATAAAATCTTTATAAAAATTGTTTATAAAAACAAAGATTTTGTTTTCAAAAGGAATTCTGAACCCTCTTAGGTTTGGCTTCCTAAGACCTAACTCTTTGGACCCAAAATAAAATGGTGGGTACCAATGTTAATTCCATATTTTGTTGGTATCATCCAAAAAGAGAGAAAAATAGTTACTATACAGTGGTTGCTCAAAACACATGACAGGAAACAAAGGGATGCTAATAAACATTAATTACTCAGATAGAGGTTCTTTCACATTTGGAGATAATTCCAAAGGATATGTCATCAGCAAAGGCGATGTGAGCAATAACGGTATATCTAATTTACCTCTTATTACATATGTCTTATTAGTTAAAAATTTGAAACTTAATTTACTTAGTATCAGCCAATTATATGACAAAGTATTCAATATTTCATTTTCTAAAAATAAGTATAGCATTTTTGATCAAAATAAAAATCTTATTTTTGAAGGTTTTAGAGATAAAATATTTATGTTTCAAATATGAATATAAATCTTAATAAAAATATGTGTTTAATAGCCAAAGAAAATGATCCTTGGTTATGGCACAAAAGATTTTGTCATATTAATTTCAAAATTATAAATAAATTATCTAAATATAATTTAGTAAATGGTTTACCAGAAATGAACTTTAAAGTAAACAATATTTGTGATGCTTGTCAATTAGGAAAATTATCAAAATCATCCTTTAAATCAAAGAAAAATATTTCTACTATACAACCACTAGAACTATTACATTTAGATCTCTTTGGTCTAATTCATATTCGTTCTATAAGTCATAGTAAATATGTGTTTGTTATAATAGATTATTTCTCAAGATATATTTGGACTATTTTATTAAAAAATAAAAGTGATACTTTTGAAAATTTCAAGAATTTTGCAAAGTGAATTCAAAATCTCAAAAATTTAAAAATTAAGAATATTAGAAGTGATCATGGAGGTGAATTTGAAAATGAAGCTTTTGAACATTTTTATAATAAAATGGGAATTTACCATAATTTTTCTTTTTCTAGAACACCACAACAAAATAGAGTTGTAGAAAGGAAAAATAGAACGTTACAAGATTGTGCAAGAACTTTGTTAAATGGAAATACATTACCAAAACATTTCTGGGCAGATCTATAGCAACTGCTTGCTATGTTCTAAATCGAGTTTCCATCCAACCTTTATCAAAACACACTCCATATGAACTTTTTCATCAAAGAAAGCCAAACATTTCATATTTTAGAACTTTTGGTTTAAAATGTTTTATCTTAAACACAAAAGATCAGCTTGGAAAATTCGATCCAAAATCTGATGAAGGAATCTTCGTAGGATATTTAGAAAGAAGCAAAGCTTATCGAATTTCCAATAAAAGAACAAAAACAATCAAAAAAAACTTCATGTTTCATTCGACGAAAATTTCAAATTTAATAATAATTTTAGGGATGATGAAGATATACCTAAGATAGTCACAAATACGGTTACTCAAAATAATTTGAAGAAGATGAAAACATTGTTTATAATTTTAAAGAAAATTAAAATATTGTTCATAATGAAGATGAATTAAGATCTCCTCATAGGATTTTACGAGATCACCCAGTAGAAAATGTCACAGGAGAAATTGATTCACATGTTAGAACTGGAAATCAACTTAATAAAATTGGCCATGTATCTTTCTTTCTAAAATCGAACCTAAAAATGCAAAAGAAGCATCTATTGATGACTATTTGATTATAGCTATGCAAGAAGAGCTAAACTAGTTCGAACGAAACAAAGTTTGGGTACTAGTTCCTGGACCAAGTGATCAAACAGTCATTGGTACTAAATAGGTCTTCAAAAATAAAACAGATGGACAAGGTAATATAACAAGGAATAAAGCTAGATTAGTTGCACAAAAATATAATCAAGAAGAAGGAATTGACCGCGAAGAAACATTTGCTCCAGTTGCACGACATGAAGCAATATGTATCTTACTGGCCTTTGCATGTTTTCATAATTTCAAACTTTATCAAATGGATGTTAAAGGTGGTTTCTTAAATGGTTATATAAAAGAAAATGTTTTTTTTGAACAACCTCCATTATTCACACATCAAAAACTTCCAGACCACGTCTATAAACTTAAGAAAGCCTTATACGGTCTAAAACAAGCACCCCGTGCTTGGTATGAACATCTTAAGAGCTATCTAATAGATTCTGGTTTTGAAACTGGGAAGGTTGATCAAACTCTTTTTATTAAAAGAACTAGAAATGATATTTTAATTATTAAAATTTACGTAGATGATATTATTTTTGGCTCTACAAATGAAAATATATGTCAGGAATTTTCAAAAATAATGACCAAAGAATTTGAAATGGAACATATGGAAGAATTATCTTATTTTCTTAGATTATAGATTAAACAAATAGAAAATAGAATTTTTATTAATCAAGAAAAATATTGTAATAATCTAATTAGACGCTTTAATATGGAAAATACTTCTGCTAAATCAACTCCAATGAGTAAACAGTTCATTTCGATAGAGATGAAGATGGCAAAAGTGTTGACCAAAAATTATATCGAAGTTTAATTGGATCATTACTTTATCTAATTTCTAGTAGACCGACATGATGATGAGTGTTTGTTTATGTGCACGATTCCAAGCAAATCCTAAAGAATTACATTGCAAGCAGCAAAGCGCATATTGCGTTATCTAGGCAAAACCAAAAATTTTGGACTATTCTATCCGAAAGAATGTTCTTTCGAGCTAGTTTCATATAGTGGCGCTGACTTTGGAGGATGTCGGACGGATCGAAAAAGTACTAGTGGGACTTGTCACTTCAATGGACATTCCTTAGTTTTTTGGTTTATCAAGAAACAAAATTGTGTTCACTTTCAACTTGTGAGGCAGAATATATTTCTGCTGCCCTAGCTTGAGCTCATGTCATTTATATGCAACAAACATTTCAAGATTTTGGTGTTAATTTATCTAAATCAACAATTTTTTGTGATAATACTAGTGCTATAAACTTATCCAAAAATCCTGTCAATCACTCACGAACTAAACATATTGACATACGTAATTTTCTTCGTGATAATATTGAAAAGGATTTAGTCAGAATGGAATTTGTATCCTCTGAAAATCAATTAGCAGATATATTTACAAAACCTTTAAATGAAAATAGCTTCATAAATTTAAGAAGAGAATTAGGAGTTGTATCCATAAAGGATTTATAATTTTTTTTAGTAATGTTTTTTTCAAGGCTCGAACTCAGGATCTCTTACTAGGAAATTTGGTGCTTTACCACTGCACTACTCTTTTATTTACAACTACATTTGGTTTGCATTCTATTTTTATTGTTTATTTTTTTCACCTTACATTTTTTTTCAACCAATTTTTTCTCTGGTTCTTAACAACCTAACCATCATCTTCTTTCTATTTATATGAGTCTTTACATATAAATACTTCTACTCCTTTTCTTTCTTTTGAAATCAATTTTAAAAAATAATAATAGTTTCAACTCCCCTACTTTAAAATGTCTTCCCAGCATAATTCCGGATCCTCTGTACTATCGTTTTCTTATCGTAGTTCGGGATCGGTGAATTTACCTATTCCAACACCGGTTTATGAACCGGTACCAATTGTTCCTCCTTTTACTCACATATGATACACTCCACCTAGTAAAAGAACGAGACGATCTCTATTTATGGTTCATCGTCTACCAAAGAAAAGATAGATGGCATTCATCTCCACCAAAGGAAAATGCTAGAATTACAGCGTGAACTTTATTATGAATGAAAAGTTAAAGCTAAGCGTTTAAGCTTTTTGGAACAAGTCGCATTAAAATTCCATGGTTCCTCATCCAAAAGCACGGTTCATCAACTATCTCCTGTTTATTGTCAATCCCAACGCAATACTTGGGAACTATCGCCACAGCGTCTATCAATATCTCTGAATTCATGGGAACGCGGCAATAGACGGTCACCACTGTGACATTATCAAGGGAACACAAAAATAGAACCATATGAATATCACACTCTAAGCTCATCTTCCAAATTTGTTTAACATTTTTTATATGTAATCTTGTCTGTTTATTCATAGAATATTCACATTGTTCTTTTAATAATATTTGTTATTAAAGTAAAGGCTGTTATGAGTTTTTTCAAACAATTCAGCCGGTTGTCTGGAATCAAACATACGCCTGAATGTTATCCAGGGTTTATTTTTTCAGATTCAGTCGGCTGAATCATTTCAAACAGCCATCTGAATTAGTTCAAAATCGAACTGTTTTCTTACGGGAAGAAATTCAAACGGCTGTTTACAAGAATCATTCTCTAATATCAATTCTCAACTCATTCTTTTAAGTCAAGAAATTGAAACTCAAAAAGAGAAGAATGATGCTATTGTTTCTGAAAATCATAAACTAAAAACTAAGGTAAAATTGATAGAGTTGGATAATACTAGTCTCAAAACTAATTTAGAAAGCATCACCAAAAATGTTTCAAACTTTAATAAAGGAGGAGAAACTTTATCTAAAATTATTGATAGCTCTCAATCTGTTTCAAGTAGAAAAGGATTAGGATATGTTAAGAAAACAACATTTTCACCTAGAAAGAAAATTAGGAGAAATACTAATCCTACAACTGTATAGACAAAAAGGAATTCTTACCCAAAAAGGCTAAAAGTCCGGGTTCCTAAAACAAACAACAGTATGATTAGGAAGAAATATATAAACACCTTTTTAGAAACTATTCATAAAATAAAGATTACATTTTTAAATGGGATGCTAAGCCCTCTTGGGGTTGGTTCCTAAGATTTAACTCTTAGGACGCTATTGAAAAAGTGGGTACCAATATTATCTCTTATTTTTTGTAGATCCCACTCAAGAAAAGAGGAAAATGGATACTCGACAGTGGTTGCTCAAAACATATGACAGGAGGCAAAGATATGCTATCAAATATTACTTACTCAGATGGAGGCTTCGTCACTTTTGGAGACAATTCCAAAGGTTATATCATCGGCAAAGGCGATCCCCCATTTTTCTTTCACAAAATCCTCTAAAACACCAAATTAATGGCCCCTCCTAGATCAAAACGCTCAAAACAAGGCTCTTCGTCCTTTGTTGATACTCACGTTGCTCATTGGCCATACGATGCAACTGCAATTGAACGATGGGAGAAGATGAAAAACTCTATGATTTTTGAAGGCTCTTTCATGGTTTATTCTGATTTTGGTGCTTACTCTCTTCAAGAATTAATGCAGGATGTGGATTAGAGTCACTCCTTGACAACAATGCAAATCGCCACAACATTAATCATCTTATGGTAAAACTTTTCTTCGCAAATTTAAATCTTGGCCACCAACAACCATCGAATCCAAATAATTGTGTATGGAATTTGGTATGTGGACAACAAGTTTTCTTTTTCCTTGATAGAATGGCACATATCCTTCAATCTCCAAATGAAGGAATAGATTTAAATGATGTCGAATGCAATTGAAGAAAAAGAGATAGAATTAGTCATATGTTCATGGGTGACGACATGATTGAATTGCGTTCTAAGCTTCTTCGTCCTAAAGCAAGAATTTTGCACAAGATGCTTATGCAATCTATTCTCCCCCGAACCGGATCATATGAATTAATATATCCGAAAAATTTCAAAGCCCTTTGTGCCATATGGGGAAATATATCCGTTAATTGGATGCGTCGCATTATGGATGAATTTCTCACCTTCACACATGGGAATATGCATGTTATCTACTTTGGAGAATATATTATGCGACTTCTTCTAGATGCGGGTGTTCGTCAACCGGATTCCGAATTCTCTACTATCGGAATGATAAATATAAGGACCATAAGTCGTATGAAGCTACCAACATGACCGCCACCTATTACTTCATATGAAGATTGGAAGCATCAACAGGCTCAACAACAACAATCTGGTGGTCCTACAATTAGAGAACTGGAAGCGCGACAAGGAGAAGGCAATATTCGCTTAGCTACTTCCTCCAACACCCGTGAATCCATAGAAATTCTCTCCCGCAATCAACTTATTTTGGATTCTAGGCTCAAAAAAATAGATAAGAAGCTTGATAAAATCAAAGGCTTCTTTTCTACATTATGGGATGCATTATCTTGTTCTTCTTCAACTGCTGCCACATCTGTCGCCCAAGGAAAGCGTCCAGCTCCTCGATTTACATGGTCTACATCAGAGGAGCATACTAATAGAGACACTAGTGGAGCAGGCAGTGGTGGTCAAGGCACTTCTAGACTAGGAAAGGAGCCCGCACCAGAGGGAGAGTACAATTGGGATATTGATGAATAGTTTTTTGGTGAGTGAATATGGTATGAACTATTTGCTTATCTGTAACTTTATTTAAACATATTGAAAATTGCTAATTATTTATCTTATGAGACTTGTACTAAATAGTCTCACTTTGCTATTTATTTCTACACTTTATATTGAAATTATTTTCGCTATATCTCCTTTTTATCGATCACAAAGGGGGAGAAGAATTGTCCTAATCATCTTTATGCAGGTACAAGAAGTATCATATATTTAGGGGGAGTTTTTATATTTGTTCTCTAGGACTTTTATATACAGGTTTGTCATCAATCAAAAAGGGGGAGAATGTTGAATCACTAGTTTTGATTCATGACAAAGCAAGTTAGAAGAAAAAGAGAATTCACGACAAAACGAGGTATTCAAAGGACTATGGCTATATCAAAGACTTTTAATCTATGTTCTCACTATCTAGTACTTATGATTAAGTCTTAGAAATTTGTTAAAATCTATCCTCAAGTAGTCCGCACTTCATGTTTCTCATAATTAAACAAAACAGAAGCATATTGTGCAAAAATACCTCAGCTCGTCGTCTGGCTAAGATCATCTAGTCGACTGACTGTGTACATATACAATATGCACTGTTTATTTTTTAAATCTATTGCATAGTCAGTCGATAGACCAAGAACGACCAGTCGGCTGACCCGAGACCAACTGCCATTTTTTCGAAAAGACATCTTCTTCTACGAAAGGAAGCAACCCTTCTCTGAACGGAAATAGATGCTCCTCTTCGTCAGAACCCTTCACCAATGGCAGTAAGTCTTAAACTACCATATATACATACTCCTGGACACTTCACATTCATCGATTTTCATTCTAACTTTCTAATATTCTTCTTGTGTTTTAATATTTGCATTCAAACATCAAACATACATTTTTACTGCTTTGAATCTACAAATAACTTTTATAATCTTCAATTCTTAGCATTACCTTCTTTTCATATCTTCACATACACTTCAGATACTTGAGGATTTGATTATAGGAGGTTTGTAACATCAGTGACAAATTAGTGTTATCAAGAACACACAGTGTCAGATATTCTTTTGTATTAGTGAAGTCCTCTTCTGCTGTTGAGGCAAAAATCTTGTTCTACTGCTCAGGTGTCTGTTCTGCTGCTCAGACTGTGTATACCTATTCCTCTGGGTTAAGTGGGGATTGCTGTTAGTGAAATTTCAGAAGGAGTCTAGGACTGGACGTAGGACAGTGCTCTGAACTAGTATAAAATCTCTGGTGTCATTTTTACTATACTGTTTTTTATTCCGCACTATTTATCATCACTATACTCTGTATTACTGTATTTCCATATTATACGGTCCTATACACTTTCAATCTTCCACTTCGAAGGTATGGTTTTGAACATTGGTGTGAAGTGTTGGGACACTCTTTTCTAGCTAGCAACAATTCTAAGCTTAACTTCCTCACACTTCTCATTGATCTGGTCAAGTGATTTGAGCAGTAGCTGCTCGTTTTCTCTTTGATTGAAATGCCTTCTTTGATAAGTAGGGACTTATAGCTCCACTGGTATCATAACTTCTGAACCATAGGCTAAAGTAAAGGGGAAGTATCCAGTCGTTGATTTATGTGTCTTCCTGTAAGTCCATAGTGTAAGCGGAAGCTTATCAACCTAATTCCTTTTAGCTGTTGTTAGCCATTTCCTTATGGTGGATTTGATGATTGTTCATTACCTCTACTTGCCCATTTTCCTATAGGTGATCTACCATGAAAAACTCTTCTCGATCTGGAAACGCTTGTAGAAGTCATTGAATTCAGCACTCACCGAGTTCCATTATCCATAATAATTTTCTATGGTACTCCAAACATGAAAATAATATTTTTACTTACGAAGTTAATTACTACTTAAGTAGTTATCATGCGAAGCGATCCCGCTTCAGCCCACTTTGTAAAATAATCAACTGCAACGATGGCATATTTACTCGTCCTTTTTCTATTATTAACATGCCAATTAGATTAATTCCTTTGATTACAAATGGCCATGGACAGACCATTTGTGTAAGTTCCATGGATGGGGTTCAAGGAATCCTTGCAAATCTCTGGCATCAATCACATCATTTGGAATAGTTAGTCGCCCCTTGGTTTATTGTTGGCCAAAAGTATTCATAGCGGAGAGCCTTTCTGCCAATGTTCGCCCATTGATGTGGTTCAAGGAGCTTTTTCTCTTTCTGGTCCTTTGGGAGTGTTTCTTTGAGTAGGTAGTCCATGATTAACGTCATCCATGATTCCTCGTCTTCTATGGCTTCAAGAATCCAGTCGACATCCATCTGATCTATGTTGGATCCGACAATACTTCCACACTGGAGCAAGCTGTAGTGATTATATGGCTTCAAAACTGGCCAGTTTAGCTAAGTAATCGGCCTTCATATTCTGTTCCTTGAGGATATGAGTTATCGTGTAGTGTTTGATTTCATTGAGCAATTCCTATGCTTTCGACAGGTAAGGGGTGAGGTTTGCACACTTAGCCTGATACTATCATTTCACATTATAGATAACTAACTAAAAGTCGCAATATATATGGAGAGCTTTAATTCTAAGTCCCTTCACAATCTTTGGCCCTAATATTAACTCCTCGTACACTGCCTCGTTGTTAGTATTAGGGAATTCTTACCTCACAGCATAATAGATTGACCATCCTTTAAGAGTTTCAAGCACAACTCTCACTCCTAAGTAGAATTAGTTTGAGTAGAATTCGGGTAGTTTAGTTTGCCTGTGGTGAACCGTTTGTTGATGTATTAGACGGGCCAATGGATCCTAGCCTCCTCATGCACGAGTGTTGCACTTAACGCATGGACATATACTGCCAAGTAGATGAATATGTCTTCTTCATCTATCAATTTAGATTGAACCAGCATTGTTTCCATGTATTGAAGTAAATCCTCAAAAGTTTTTTAGCAATTTTGATTCCATTCGAAGTTTTTATTACACTTCTTTTTCGAAGAATGGTTGACATTTATCTGTCGCTTTGGATATGAAGTGACCCAATGCTGCGATCTTCCTATGCAGACTCTGCAACTCCTTTTTGGTTGACGGGGATCTGACATTCCATAATGTAACAATCTATTTTTGATTAGCCTCAAGCCCCTCACATTACTACAAACCCGAGAAATTTTCCCGATGAAACACCGAACAAGCACTTTAAGGGGTTTAATTTTGTCCATTCTTCCAAAGGATCACAAAAATCTCCAATAGATTTTCCAAATAGATACTCCTGATTTTACAAGCATGTCATCCACACATATCTCCTCGTCCATCCGATCTGATTCTTGAACATTGCATTCACTAATCTTTGGTAAGTAGCCCTAGCATTCTGTAAGAAAAATGACATTACGTGATAAAAGTATAGTCCTAAGTCGGTAATCAAGCTGGTATTCTCCTGATCGGGTTCATACATCATAATTTGATTATATCTGGAGTAGGCATCCATAAACGAGAGCAGCTTATGTTCTGCGGTTCCGTCAACTAGCTGGTTGATTTTTGGCAGGGGAAACTATCACTTGAACAAGCTTTGTTCAAGTTTGAGTAGTCGACACAAGTCCACCACTTCCCTTTTCATTTCTCGACAAGTATAGTGTTTAACACCTATTCAGGATATGTTACTTCATGGATAAAGCCATTGGCTAATAGCTTATCCACTTCTTTCTACAATGCAGCGGATCGCTTCGGACCCAGACTGCGTCTTTTGCCTTACTAGTGTGAATTTGGGTTTGATATTAAGTTTGTGACATGCTATTTCTTGTGATATTCAACACATATCATAGAGCGTCCAAGCAATCATATCCAGATTGGCATGAAGAAATTTTATCAGTTTGTTTTGCATCTTGACTCGAAGTTGTGAACCTATCTTCAAGACTTGACTTGGGTCATTCATGTCGACAAGGACAACAACCATAAACTCCACCGGTGCCGCTCTTTCGTCCCCTGCACTCATTTTCCTTGGGTCCATAGTCTTATCGATGCAACTATGGTCCCCGAGCTAAGGGCAGTTATGTAATTGCCATGTTTGTGGGTCACAAACATGGAGAGACTTTCATAGATTCTTCCACTTCTCATGTCGTTTGACTTCGCGCAATTCGACAACGTAACATTCTATTGCCATAATTTATGCTCCTCTTACCACGTCAACCCCATTTCCGTAATGAACTTCATTGTAAGGCAACATAAGGCCAAATCAATTCTGAAATCAGTAAGAGCTGGTATGTTCAAGAAAGTGTTGTAAGATGAGAATTCATCAACTATAGTGAAGGTCCGAATAAGAACCACCTTCCATTCTCCTTCTCCAAGTTCTATAGGTAAGTCAATCATGCAGACCGGCTGTTTTGGTTCATTTGTAAATTCATGAATCATCATCTGGCAAGAAATCACATCCATTATACTAGTCTTCATCTAATCAATTGTTTATCGAAAAAGGATGTTAACTAAACTTCCACTGTCAACCAACACTCTACGCACAACTTCCGACACGATTCCAAGTGTTACCCCCATTGGATCAAGAGTTGGCGCCTTTATGCCTTTAGTATCTCGATTTTGGAATACAATTTCATTAGTTATTAACTTCCATTGTTTGGCCAAGAGGGACTTCATCTTTAATGGCATAGCAAGTTTCCTTAGGAGCATGCTTCAAAGAACTAGCATATCTCTATGTCTCGTCCCAACTCTTCTACGTTGGTTGAGGTCCTCAGGTGTTGTACTTATGACAAGTCTCTAATTAGTCTGACAAGACCCTTCCCCTCTAGGTCCAGGCTCAATTCCTTGACTGCTTGGAACTTAGGGTCTAGGAGTTTGGTTAGAATTCTGCTATTTTTCCACGTATTGTTAAAGCTTGATATTCCTTATCAGTTCCCTAATTAAGTCCTTCAAATGTCGATATTCATTTGTGTTATGTCCGTAGTTCTAATGAAAGTGACAAAACTTCCTTGATTTCTTTTGATGTTGTGACACTTCCTACTTGGGTGGTTTGTTGTATCATACGGTCCCCTAAGTGGCAAGGTGGATGGTTTCCAAGCTATCATTCAATGGCATATAATCCACGGGTCTGAGATTCCTTAGGCATTTCATGTTCCCATTGCACCTACCAGTGTTCTAATTTCTCTTCTTTTAATTTGAATTCTTTTATATTGTAGTTAGAACTGTTTCTATCTTGCATAGCCGCAACATTGCTCTAAACCAGTTCCTTTAGTTGCTCGCTGATAGTTTTGCCTTCGATGGTACTTTCCTCTTCCAATATTAAAGTCTAATTTGCCTTTCGATGGAATCCTCAATGTTAATAGGTCGTTTCGTTTTAATCCATCAATAGGAAATCGTATCTGGGTGAATGGCTCGGACTAAAAAAATATCCTACTTTGGATTGCTTACCTCAATAACAACGATGTTGAACCAGTTTATGAAAGATTTTAGTGACTTATTGGGTCCTTGGAAAAAGCCAAATAAGGACATCACATCTTTTGGTCGTGTAATATGGAGTCTAAATTACTGTAGAAACTTTTGTGCTAATTTGTAGAAAGTGGAAATAGATCTTGGTGCAAGTCCAGTAAACCACATGGAAGCAACTCCTTCTACGAAGACATGGAAACATCTGCAATGGACATTGTTCTTGGCCCTAGCTCAATCCATACGCCGCTCATATTTGCACAAGTGGTGTTTAGGGTGCGTCATTTTATTATATGACGACATAGTCAACACAGTGAACTTAGGATATTCTTCTCTTAGAACCTTTTAGTGAATGGAGTTTGGCTTGGCATAGAACCTCGGCCTTTATTCTTTCTACCCCTACTCTTCTCTATTAACCGTTTGGCCATGTCGGTAATGTACTCCTCGCTAGCACGGTGGTCTATAGGTCGGCTATCAAGGGCTACATCATGTGTTTGGCTCCGCAAACGATCTAGGTTTGCCATCTGAAGGCTAAGTTCTCCATTCTCTGAGAGAACATTCTTGCAGGGCCTATTGGTGCATGGTTGGTCTTACCAGGATGGTATGAACTTCATTTCTGGCATTCTACCTATTTACATCAGCATTTAGTTTCAACCTTTCGTCATCAAGTTGCATGCCATCTTCAGAGTCGGGAACAAGCATTACGTTGTTCATTTGAGGAGTGTTCACTCCAAGATTTGGGTTTGTAGTAGGCTGTTTTCTAGTGGGAGTAGTACTTTCGTTGCCTTTTTCTTTGATTCCCGTAGCTGCACCAATAACCTCCTTCTACATGTGTTTATAGTTGCTTCCATTTAAGCTCCAAATAGAAGAATTCTCTTATACTATAGCAACTGAAGTTTCTTGTCTAGCACTTGGAGCACTCGGTGGCTGCAGCGCTAACAAAGCATCGATCTTATTCATGAGATCCTTTTGGCTATCGACTATTCTCTGGTTAAGCTCATTAACCATCTAATTAAGCTCTCCTTTAGTCACAACATCCTGTTGAGCGAAGAATCTTGGTGCTAAATTTCTAGTATTAACCTCTGTTCGATTATTGCTAGCGTTGTTTACTTCAGTTTATTAGTGGTTTGCATCATCACCACTAACTGTTGCTCCAGTGGATCTTTCCAAATTAGTCCTCTATTTTCTAGGTGTCATTGATCTCCGACAGCTAGCTTACAAATCTTCAAAGAAAATTCCCTTAATCTGTCTGTTGGATCTCTTCTAATCCAAAATAAAAGGCTAGATTTGAGCATGGGTTCATATTTTTTTAGTGAAAGCACAAAAAATTTAATTCCAAAAATAGGTTAACATCTAAGAATAGGTTTTAGGAAACTTTTGAAACCTAGACCTTGCAGTTAATAGTAAAAGTAAAGGGAAATAAACAGTAAAAAGAAAGAGGGACATAAGATTTAATGGTGGTTCGACAATCTTTGGCCTATGTCCACTTTATAGCTTTATTGATTATGGATTATACTGAGATTACAAAGGGTTTGAGAGAAAATAAGTCATAAGAACAGGGGTTAGACTGATTTAAGTCCTAGAATTGCCTAAAGTACCTGCCTTGGTGACTATTGTATAATGGAAGAAGATGAAGAAGAGACAGAGCTTCCATAAAGTGATAGCAAAAAATAGATCCTATTTTAGTTGCTTTATGGTTTATATTTATAGAGGTAGCAGTCATAGTAGATCAGAAGGATAGTTTAAGAAAAGTCCAGAAGTCGACCGAATAGTGTGTGAGAAGTTGTGAGACCCACGGACATGTTTACACATGTTGGTACCAACCTCTCATGTCGGCATCGACATGCATGTGTTGGTTTATTTTGGCCAAACTCTCTTGTGTCCTTCCTCTAACATTATTTTGGTTTGTCCCATGGTGTTTTCATTGGTAGATGATAAATTTTGATGATAGTTCCTTCATCACTTGAACTGTTCAGTCGTTCTGGCTGCTAACTCTTTAACTCTTGTACTAGGTTGCTCAAAGCCCTTGGAAATCTCTTGGGCATGCATAAAAGAGTTAGAGGATGATTTCTGCAAAGTTTGAGTGGAATGCACAGAGTTAAGAGAGGTCAACCCCAAAATGAGAGGTGGGTACCATCCTCATTTGTTATCACCATTTTGGTTGAGCTGTCTTTGAGATGTTTCTATCCCTCATCTAAGTGTGCTTCCTAGATTTCAAGTCGTTCTGTCTTCATCTTAACATTTCAACTCCTATTGATTTTTGCTTGATTGAAAACCCAGTTAATAGGCCTAAATTGGGAATTTCATATTTACATGATTCTCTTATGTAATCTCTTTCCTCTGTCCCTTGGGATTACCCCTTTGTCCCTAATTCTTTTTCCTACTTTCCCAATTACAGTTTGCATGTAACTTTTGTTTTTAAAGTTCAAAAATACTATTGTTCCAAAAAATCATCATTTTAATTTTTCACTCGTTGACAAGGTATGCAGGGAAAATGCTCCATCAACAAAATAGATTCTTTGTCACTCGTTGTATCAAATTTATTACAACAACGGCTATGTAGTAAAATCTACAGTAATCAACTTACTAATTATTCGCCAATATCAGCATGTGGTATTTCAAAATTTTCGAAACTCAAAATCATTAGCTTTTAAAACTTTTCAAAAGGTGTGTATATTTTTTTCAAAGTCGTATTATTTATAATGAAAATTGTTCATAAATAAATTTTTCATAAATTTTTTATCTTTCAAAATATATGTATAATTACATTTTATAAATACTTTTCCGCATTTCTGATATCAAGGTCTAGCCAACAACCCACCGTCCATAATGAACTTTATTTAATTGCATGGTAAAATTTTAAGTTCTCAAAAACTTTTCTTTCTTATTAATACTAACCCGCATAAATGTTGACTTTTTAAATTTCAGTCTTCGAGGAACAGGAACATTAACCGATGGCTCACCTCGTCATACTCCTATCCCCCGTCTACTAAATTTATTCTCCTAAAAATTCCTGTTCTTTTCAGAACCTACATTTCCATTTTACTTTTATTAGTAGTTAATTAAATAAAATTTTCTAATTCATTACTTAACTTCCAGTTTTAACGATTTTCTTTTCCCTCGCATTAGTTAAGCGACTTTATGAAATTTTCTTATTTTTATTTGTTTCCTCAAATCATAGCAAGCCATACAGAAAACATATAAAAAGGAACGTTTCCATAATTTTGCGCAGTTCTATAGCAACAACTGATGCTTACAATCCACGAAATGAAAAACTAACACTTTAAGGAAACACAACACCACTAATTGTAACCACTATTAGAATGGACCTTCCTAACAGGCCATCCTTCTATAACAACCTTTATATCTTATAATTCCTTTATTACTTTCGATGAATAAGGTCTATTTATCTCTTTCATTCCATACCCAAATATAGAATCTCTTTTAACTTTAGTGGATAAGAAATACAATATTTACAATCTTCGCATTAATTAGCAACTAAGCTCGGGGAATAACCTTTCCAATTCCTCTCTTGCTTCCCCAATTTAAGCCTAGTAATATCCGCCATGTGTGTTTACCATCTCATTAAAGTCTGTTACTATCTTCTCTTAATCCAATTCTTTTGACAGTATCCTAAATCCATGATATTTCCTTTATTTATAATCCTCATAAAAGCATATCTGAAAAACTTGTAGAAGTGTACTTCAATACCCTCTTTATGGCTGCACACATATCAACATACTATTCCTAGGCTCTTATGGTATCCATCACACTCTACGGGGATTCTTTGTTACTATTCCAAAAGTCATCGGTGATATCTTCTTCATAGCTTTATTCTTTACCCCGTCTTACATAGGCACTAATTCCTATATACTCCATATTTAATATTCGAGTTTGGCCTTTATCGTATTTTCAAAAATTAAGACTTCAAAAAAATTTAGTACTTAACCATAAAAACAATTGTCCTTAAAAGTGATACTTAGAAGCTGTTATTAAATTCAAAAATACTCTATGTCTTAACCCTTTTCAGAACTTACAGTTTAAGATTTTAAAATTTAACTTATTATCAAACTTGAAAAATAATTCTATGTTTTAAAATTAATTCAATCTTTTGTTTTAAAGACCTTTTTAACTTTTATTTCTTAAAGATTTCGGATTTTTTGGTTCAAACCATTTATGAAGTTATTCTTTCAAAAACTTATTTATTATCCACCAAACCATTCCTTTCAAAATGTATTTTAAATGTTCCTAAAACACCAATCATAACTTTTTAAATTATAAAAACTGGAGTAGATAAGAATAACTTTCATTCCATCACTTTCCTTATATCTCATACTCTTCCTACTTCCAATCTTTGCAGAATCTCTAACATTATAAAGGGGGACTTCTAATAGATACTAGGAATAAATGAGCATAAGGATGGAAAATGTCCATTACTCTTTGTTTTTGCTTTTAATTTCCTATATTGTCTCTAATTAGATTTCTAGCATTATTTCTAAGGATCTTATACTTTAATGCATTGGAACTACTTTCCCCATTTAAATCGAATTGCTAACGCTATAATTCCCTATGAATCACTTAGAAGATAATTCGCGTTCTATGTTAAACTACAAGGAATTTTACTTTATTTCTTTGTTGAAATCGACAGTGAAAAATATGGAATTTCTCATATTTTGTACACCTCTTTCTTTACATTTCAAAACACCTATATTTGTAACTTGATTGATTTATAGAAACTTATATTATTATCCATTTTTATTCAAAGAATTAAAATATATCAAATTCCCAACTTAATCACAATAAATCAAATAGCATTTTTATTCGTATCTCAGAACCTTTTTTTATTATATATGAGAATAATATAACTTTTCTACTATTCACTTCTTTACCTAAAATGCACTTTTTCCAATTATTTTCTCTTAATCTATTGTCTTATTACTTGAACCATTTATAATGCATTAGCCTACAAATTTATTTTAGGCTTCCAAATCTTCTTTCTACATTATTTACCAATATTCCAGAATTATACACTTCATATTGTCCACCATATAAAAAAAATTAACTTTACAACTTTAAAAAGTTTCATCACAAAGAAAAATCCACGAGCTACATTGCTCTACCATTTCTTTTCAAAAGAAAATTACTTTCTACAAAATTTCCTTTACTAAATTTTTTAGACTTTCACAAATCTTTATTTCTATTAAAACTTTCTATTTACACTTTTCTTTCTTTATAAAGAACTAGCGAGCTATATATACTATATATATATATATTAATTTAACTAAGCATGTATACATATATTTATATTCTTCCAACAAAACTTCTTGTTATAAATGTTTTTCCCAAAATCAAATCTTTACTAACTTTTTCAACCATTTTCATTAAAAATCCTTTTAAATATGTAATTTATTCTTTTTCTCATTTACTTAAAACTTTCTATAATTGCATTGGACTCAAAGTGGAATTCTAACAGTTCAATTAAGAACATCCTTTCCTTAAATCATGCAAATCCAATTATCAATTAAGAGTGACCATTTCACACCATTCTTCTGGAAATTCTCCAACTTCCACTATCTATAACATATGGAATCTTTTTTCCCTCTATCTGGACTTATTATACATCATTAATCGATAATCATATGGAGAACTATAATCATTGGGCTACTAAGGACCGACTAGGGAGTCATGCACTACCTAGCTTTAGGGATATTCCATATGCAACTACTCTATAGCTGGAACTCTTAGGACTTTACGTATATTATATTTATATTCATATTTATAGACAAAATACATATACATTCACTCGACGTTTCCTAGATTTTTCAAGACCTACTAACCTATGTTCTAATACCAATTGTGACAACCCTCACCACAATAAGCCTAAATTTTTTCTAAATTGGAAACCCTAGTCCACTAGAGTGTAGATCGTTGGCTTGGTATCTTGCAAAGGAAACAAAGAATGCATTTCAAAGCTCTAGTGAAAAAACTTATAGCGGAATAATTTAAATATAATAGATTATATAATTATTGACCTAGATTTGACACTTTAAAGTCTAGTGTCCTTGTTAGTACCGAACACGCCAAGCCCCAACACATGTTCCTCTATCTAACATGTTTATTGTAATGAGTAGGGAGTCAGAACAACGTTTCAATGATTGGTAATTATGCATCTTATACATAACACTAGCTTATGTGGATTGTTCACAATTTTATATTATGTTAGATTATATAATTAAACATTTAGACTCCATTTCCATGTACGAATCATTCCCATCTATTTTCTGTAGATTAATATCCATGTATGTGTGTGTGTGTGTGTATTCCATGGTCCCCTTATGGACCTAGATATTGTTTCCACTTGTATATCTGTTCCACACCTCGTGCGGTGTTTGTAATTACAAGGAATTATCATTTTATTTATTGAAACCGATAGTACAAAATACGACAATCATCCTAATTTTGTCCATATCTTTCTTTCATAGGCATATACATTTGTTCCTTGTCATTTCAAACATCTTTTGTTAATTTAAACATGATAATGTATGGAAATCTACTTACAATAATATAAGTTTCAATAAACTAAAATATCTCTAAAACACCAAAATCAAATAACTTCTCTCTCTAATGTTTATTCATCAATGTCAAATAAATAAGAAATTCTAATTAGTACATTGTTTATCAAGTTGTCATAAAATTCGTGTCCATCCCATAAAATAAAATTCTAATCATTATGCTTTATTAAATGAATATCCAATATAGAAACTATGTTATGCAACTTTAATCAATTACATATAAAATTTCAAACTTGTTTCATAACTGGGAAGTATTCAGTTTTAAAAATAAAATTCATAGGCAATATTAAATTAAATAATTTCATATAACGGGTATTAACTAATTTAATTTAACTTATCAGGCATGTTAGAATAGTTCCATAATGGTACAATCTAGTATTATATAAATATATATAATATTACCACCCACCTTCAATTAGCACTCCCAAATCCTTAGATCTAATCTAGATCTTATCATGTTATTTGTATTCTCCATTTTGACTCCCTATTCAAAACTACAAATAACACTTATACAGATCTATTAAAAATTGGATTAGAGAAAAGAGATTTAAATTTATTAACCATTACACTATAATTTATACCAAGCACAAATTACAAATATTCGATAGGATAGCTTCTTGGCTTGTAATTCCGATGCCCATTATTTGGTTTTCACTGAGAGCATAGGCGTCGGGCTAAATATCCAAGAGCACGAGATTCAAAAGTAAGAGAAAAGATGTCGATGAAGATTAATACCATTATCCAATTAATATAATAAGCTCAGCCAAGAGTAGTGATTACCAAGACCAAAGATATTTCAAGTGTATGAATAATCGAAGGCTCATGTAGCCTAGACCGAAATCAACAGCCAAGATAAATGAAAGAAATTAAAGAAGCTATAAGCGTAACATCAGCAATCCACGTCAAAGCACTTTCAACCAAATGATGATAAGTGTTTAAATCAAAAGCACACATGACATGCCAATTCTTCTATCTAAGAAAAAGGCTCTCCACTAGTGGTGTTGTGGCATATTGGCTATAAATAAGTGGAAATCCCAAGGCATAGGGGACCTTCTAGCATAAAAAAAATTGATATAAATTTGTACATATACTATCCTATATTAGAGCTCTATCCAAAAACTCATTAATGGTGGAAATGCCAAAACTCAATGCAAACGGTCTCTCGGCTATATAAGGGTGACTAAACAAGGAAAAGAACAATGGATGTAGGACCTTTCAGCCTGGAACACTATAAAAGTCTCGGTGTTATTTACTTTCTACAGTCCTCCTTCTTTACATATACTATTATTACTTTACAGTCCAACATCTCGAATTCAAAATTTAGCTATGACATATCTCGGTAATCTTCTCGTCTGATCTAATACCCTATTCAATTACTGAAGACATACCATTGATTTTCGAGTGTTGGTGTTGACGAAATTCTGCACTAACATCTTTAGCTGTAGAAGGGGGGCCCGAAGTACCATTATTTAATCCCCCTCGAAAAATCGAGTAACGTCGTTCCTCCAACCATAACTAATTTTGGAAATAAGAAGCTAATCTAAGAGCTTCCCCTCAACCTCTTTAATGAACTCATTGAAGAAGACAATAATGAGAGACTGGTTACCCTCGATTCCAAAAAAGAGAATGATAAAGAATACGATTCTAGTTATGAACTTGAAGCTCTCCAGATCAGGTAGCTTTCGAAATATCTCCAAACTCTTTGAGCAAGGCCGCCTTCGAAAAATTGTTATGGACATGAATAGTGAAGTTATAGATCTCTCCATCGAATTGTTTAAATATGAATTTCTGGTTCCTTCCAACAAGAGATCCACCCTTGTCACCTTAGATGATGGGTTCGAAAGAAGCTGAAGCGCGATCAAGACCTTACCCTACTTAATCAAAACTTGTCTCGATATTCATGGAAACTCATGATGACCTTTCTTGCCCTGATTACCCCTATTAAAGAAAGAAAATCTATAAAACCCCATATTTTTAGCGACATTATTTAAGATATTTAATTTTTTAAATAAAATAAAATAATGTGAGATGATTGACGGGTTGATATTTGATTATAATTAAAGGGTGGTCGTGCATATATGTAAAATGAACTAATGAAATAAGAGGGAAATAAGTGTTAGCAAATAAGGAAGAGAAAAATAGGTAAATGATAAAACTTATACCCTAAACCCTTAGGAAATCAACACACACGTTCGTTTCATTTTCTCAAGTAAAAACATCCTGGTCGGCCACCATTTTCAATCTCAAGAGAAGATAAAGTAAGGATTTACAAAGAGGAAGAAGTAAATCAACTTATTCAACATCAAATCTCACATCCTTAATCACAAAACTAAGGTGAATAATTACTACATCTTATTTTATCATGATTTCGGTTTTAAAAGGAAACTCGAATTTTATCTCATAGGTTTTAGCTATGATTTGAAGGGCAAAATGTTTATATATACATATTGATGATTTATGCTTGTTCATATAGAATATATGATATGTTTTGATGTGAAAACCCTATTTAGTAACATCCAAATGCCATGTGATTTCAGATATAGACTAGAAATGTTATTTTACAGATAGCTTTCAATTTTCATAATTTTCTAAACTAATGTGGATTTTATATTAATTTCTAGTAAATAAAATGATTTATTGGGTTATAAACTGTTTAAATTTTTATGTATTAGAGAACATATTAAAATGGATTTTCTGGAAATTTTGTAGAATTTTCCAAGGTGTTTTAATGAATATATATAATTATTTAAGGTATGGGACTTAAATGTTTTATATATTTTATTAACGAGAAGGGGTTTTTTGCTAATAATTTACATTAAATTAATTCTAAAATTATGGCAGTGCTTTTAGAAAAGAGAGTTAGCAACCAATAAGAGTTTGACAAACAAGGTGGGTTAGTTATAAAGTTTTAATTAAAAAGGTTTAAAATCAGAAATTCGTGTTAAAAGTATGTTTCGCCACTTTTGGTTCCGCCTAGGTGGCTTTCGACTGAGACCCTCCGCCTCCTTCCTTGGACCAATGCGCATAGTATCAACCTATTGGTACATAGTGAATTGGACCAAAGGAGGAAGGTAGAGGTCGAAACACAAGGGTTCCCAAAGGTTTGAAAAGCACTTATTTGCTTCAAAAGAAAAGAGCGCCTGCTTGCTTTCGACCATATGGTTTTCGACTTAGTTGGCTTCCGACTATGTCAATCGACTTTAAGAAAGGTTGCGCCTTTGTTCTAAGAAATATCTTTTGACTGAGTTTCTTTTGACTAATTCAATGGTTTAAAGGTAGGTTTCAAAATAGTTGCACCTTTTTTTTAAACGATAGCTTTCGACAATGTCGAAGTCTTTATTGTCGCCTTCTAACTTACGAAACAAAACTTTCAAAGGGGTTGTTTTTGTTTTCTAAAAACCCTACCACTTCTCCAATGCTTTCGGAAGGGGTGGGTTTGACACCATCACTTTTTTGCTTAGAGCTTTCAAAAGAGTAAGCTTTCAACCTAGTTGCTTGTGACCTTTAATGATTTTAGAGAATAACCCAAAGATTTCAACTAGTTTAAGGTTGAATGATTTCGAAAGGGGTTTTCAACATGTTTTAAAATTCAACCTAAATGCTTTTGAAGGGTTTAAGGTTTTGATACCTTCAAATCGTTTTAAATAAAGTTTCGAAAGGGTATTTCCCTATGATTTCAAAAGGCTTCGAAAGAATGGTTTCGAAGTGGGGGTTTCCAAATGGTTTCGAAAGATCTAAAGGAATGGTTTTCCCAACGTTTTTGAATACGTATAAAGGAAATGGTTTTACCTATGGTTTCGAAAGGAAACTTTTTTTGGTTTTAAAGAGGGATGTCTAAAGTTTTTACCTTTTGAAGGAAAAGAGATTTCAATGGTTTCAAAAGGAAGACTTGGCCTTTCGGCCCAAATGAATGAAAGGGTTTTGCGTGGTTTTTGAAAGAGGTACATTCAATAGGATCGAAAGGGGTAATTTCAAATGGTTAAAGGTTTTCATCAACAATGACTTGGGTAAAGAGTGTGTGTGTGTGTCTATATATATATATATATAACATGGCAAGGTTTGAGTAAAGCATAGAGTATGAATATTTTCCTTATTTAAGATTGATTTAAAAAGGGTTTTAAATCAATTTTCAGATGAAAAGGTTTTCAAGGAAAATTATGGGAGGTTAACCTTAAGTAAAATGACCCAGATATTAAAATACCAGATGGGACTGGTATAGGATCGCTCCCTATACATTAGCTTTTGGCCCCAGCTAATTTAGTCCAAAATTTTAGTGTATAGGGCTTTGTCACAGTTAAGACTAAAATTATGATTACACACAGAAGGGAATATGTTTTGTATACAGATAGGTTATTGGTGAGCCCACGAAACCACTAGATCAGGTGATCTTAGGAGATGTTAAGTTAGGAACAAACCATCCAAAAGAGAAGTATTTTTAACAGATAGTTAAGGATAGACCGCCTAGAAGTGAAACAACCGATAGGTAGTCAAGGAAAGATCATTTAGAATAGTCGTGTCTAACAGATGCTAGATTGTTTTGTTAATTTGTCTGGTAGGCCCGAGTCACCCAAAGGTTAGTGGTTAGCCAAACAAAACTACATTATTTCGGGCAGATGGTCCATTTATTACCCGACTATTTATATAAGTTTACATAATAATGCTTTACAGATTTTAATCAGTTTTGGTTGCAAGATAAAAGTTTGCAAAAGATATGTTTTGAAAGGATATTAGTGAGGGAAAACCCATTCCGCTAAGCGGTGCGATCACACTTAATATCAAATAACTGAGATGTATAGTATTATTCACAGCGGGCTTTATGCATGACTCGAAGTTTATGTCTCCCCTTAAATTCTCGGGTGCTCGAAATTGATTTGAGTTGGCTAAGGGATTAAGGCATTACAGGTTTAGGAGGATGAAGAATAAAGCGTCTGAAGGCGAGCAAAAGGCTAATAGATAGCTATTTAGGAGTTGTCATTCTTTGTTTGGAGTTTATTTATGTTGTGTATTCAGCTATATATGACTCTGATCAACCAAGAGGCATCTTCATATGTTGCTCTTGGCGTATTTTGTAATAATTATATTTTACCACTGCCTGAGAATGTATTGGGATTTCTAATTTGAATATGGAACATGTGTTTTGAAATGTAAGGTGAAATTCTATTTTGAAATCTGTGATTTCTTTCATATTCAACTTCTTCTGATATTATAAATACCATTAACATAGCCGTATTCAGTCGCTGCAAGTTAATACTATAGATGACTGCAACATCTGTAGCGCTTAGCGTTGGACCTCTAGATAGGGGATGTTACTGCTTGGTATTAGAGCATATGTTTGTGTAATACTTTAACTAAAAATGATTTTTTGAAAACATAATCCCTAGAAGTTAGAGCTAAGATCGTGGTATGGGATAACGCTATAGAAACGTACTTATTTTTGCTATATATAAGTATACGCTTTATCTCCAGACTGTTGTCTTTATTAGGCTATTCTTTTGCATCTCACAAGGATTAAATACATGTATGGATGGAAGAAGAGTCATAGTTAATCTTGGAGGAGATAGCACCACCACAAATGGAAATGATCGACAAAATATTAGAAGAACTAAAGGTCAGGCTCAGGCTGAGACTGTTAGTGCTACGGTTTCCCAAGTGGACATAGGAGCTATGTATCAGTTTTTCTTAAACATGATGCAAGCTAGGATCGTTGCTAGGTTGTTGGAGAAAATGCTGCGAGAGGAGTTCAAGCAGCTCCAGTAGTCAATCAGTATGCTACTTGAGCAGAGACTATGCTAGGCTTGGGGAAAAGCCGTTTATCGGAACCAAAGATGCAATAGAAGTTGAAAACTAGCTACTACATTGTAAAGGATATTCGATGATTTAGGGCTCAGCGACGAGCAAAAGCGGTGACTAGCCTTGAGACAGCATCAAGGGGAAGCTTTGTTTTGGTGGAATAGTGTGACAGCTGAGGTAAATGAAGAGGAGATGGCATGGGTTGAGTTTAGGGGAAGACTCCAAGAAAGATTCATGTCAGTCATGGCGCAGTTCGTCTTGACAAGGAAGTTTGTGGAGCATGAGCAAGGAGAAATGTCACTCTTGGAATATGCTAGTAGATTCTTGGAGTTAGCCCGGTATCACTATTCCACTGTTGATATAGTGTTGAAAAGAAATGAGAAGTTTAATGGAGATTTGAAGCCAGAATTGGCAAGGGCTACATTGCCGCTTATCAGAGATCCATGTGATGTAGTGGTGGAAATGGCGTTAAGGCATGAGGAAATATTAGCTAGTTTGGAGAAGAAAAAGGAGAAGGAGTCCTGATGGTACAAGGCCAAAAGAGAATGTTTTTCCATAAGAAGAATGCCAAGAAGGAAGGAGCAACAAAGAAAGGAAAATCTGAGGCGGTCTACTACAAGTGTGATAAGAAAGGCCATTATGTAAGTGTGTCGGTCAAGCAAAGGAAAGAAGGCTACTGAGAAGAAGGGAGTTAGATGCTTCAATTGAGATCAAGTAGGGCACTGCAAGAACTAGTGCAAAGAGCCTGATAAAGGAGAAAAATTCAAGTATTCGCATTGGACCCTGCTACCTCAAAGCCAATGGCCCAGGAGAAGGGGAAACCCGTATTGGGAGGTAAGCTTCGGATCCATGATATGTCTGTCAGCGTTTTATTTGATACTTATGCATCACATTCTTTTATATCTTGATGTTTAGTAGATAAGCTTAACCTAGAACCCACATATTAGTTACATCCTTAAGAATAGCAAATTCGATAGGTGGGTATGTGACACTTGGGACGAAGCATGACCACTTAGAGTTCGACAAGCCAGGTTACACTTTTGTTTGCAGTTTGCATGTATTTGACTTTGTGGGGTTCGGAATTTTATTGGGCATGGATTGGTTAAATATATATGATGCTAAGACATTTTTCCTATATTGGAAAATATCACTTAGACACCCGAATTGTAGTGATCGGATAGTTTATACTGTAGAAAACCCTAGTTGTGAGGTGAATGCTTTATTAGGTGTTATGGAGTTAGAATATGAATTGAATCTCATTCTCGTAGTTTGAGAATTTCCAAATGTTTATGAACCAATAGTTGGATTGCCAACGAAACGAGCCATTGAGTTTCAGATAGATTTAATGCTCGGGGAGGAACCAGTAAGTAAGCCACTGAGCAGGATGACGCCGGAAAAAATGAGAGAGTTGAAAGCTCAGTTGGTGGAATTGGAAGGCAAGAGTTTTACTAGACCAAGCAGTTCATCTTGGGGAGCGGCCGCTGTATTTGTTAAGAAACTAGAAGGATCGTTAAGGCTCTGTATCGGTTATCGTAAGTTGAATGAGAAGATGATAAAGTATTGATATCCCTTGCCGAGAATAGATGATTTGTTCAATCAGCTGAGTGGAACCAAGATATTTTCTCAGTTGGATTTTGCTGCAGGTCTTCATCAGCTTAGGGAGGTAGAAGACAGTATGCCATTAACGACATTTAGAACTAGGTATGGATCATACGAATGGTTAGTCAAGTCGTTCGGACTCACTAATGCGCCAACATTCTTTGTAGACTTGATGAATTGAATCTTCAAAGAGCACTTGGATAAATTCTTGTTGGTGTTCATATATGATATTCTGATATACTCTAAGGATGAAGATCAATTTAGAGTGATCCTTTAAGCTTTGAGAGAGCATCAGCTGAAGGCGAAATTTTCGAAGTGTCACCTCTAGAAGAAGGAGGTGAAGTTTCTTGGTCATATAGTCTCAGAAAGAGAATTAGCAGTTGATCAAGACAAGATCAAAGATGTTAGCAACTGGAAAAGACCAGAAATGGTGACTGAGATAAGAAGTTTCCTTGGATTGGCCGGATATTACCGAAGATTCATAAATGATTTTTCGCGGATGGAAGCTCCGATGACCAATTTAACACAAAAGGATAAGAAGTTTATGTGGATCGATAAGTGTAAGGAAGCATCCCAGAGTTTAAAATACTTATTGACCCATGCATCGGTATTGGTGATTCCAAAAGGGAATCACGATTTGATAGTTTATACAGATGCTTGTGGTATTGGATTGGGAGCTGTACTAATGCAAAGGGGTAAAGAAAAGTAATTGCCTACGCTTCTAGACAGCTTAGACCATGTAAGGTTAGGTATCCAACGCATGACTTGGAGTTAGCTGTAGTTATTATTGCTTTGAGTGTGTGGAGGCATTACCTTTTAGGAGAAAGGCCTAAGCTGTATACCGACCATAAGTCGTTGAAGTACCCGTTCTCTTAGAAGGAGCTAAACATGAGACAACAGAGATGGTTGGAGCTTTTAGTTTCTTATGATTTCGAAATAGAATATACACCAGGGAAAGGCAACAACATTGCAGATGCACTTAGTAGGAAGCATCAAAATGTATTGTTGGCTATGATAGCAGAATGGAAGGACTTCGAATCCTTGACAGCTTATAGAGCGAATGTAGATCTGAGGCTGGGTTTAGTGAAGGATCTGTTGTATTATCTTGTCTAGAATTCCAACCAGTATTGATTGAGAAGATAGCTTCTAAACAGGAAGAGGATGCGGTTTTGGCTGAACGAATCAGAAAGTTAAGGGATGGAATGCAGAGCAATGACTTGAAAGATTTCGGTCTTGACCAAAATGGATGGTTAAGAAAGAAAGGTAGATTATGTGTTCCAAATGAGGGAGACATAAGGAAGAAAATCTTAGACGAATGTCATCGTTCGAAGTTCACTATTCATCCAGAAGGAATGTAGATGTATCAAGATATGAAGAGAAGTTTCTTCTATGAAGGCATGAAGCGGGATGTTGGCTCATGCATGAAACAGTGTTTGAACTACCAGCAAGTGAAAGCCAAGCATCAGAAACTGAATGGGTTGCTTCATCCATAGGATATTCCCATATGGAAATGGGATTCTATTTCTATGGATTTCATTGTCATGTTACCAAGATCTAAAAGAGGGAATGAAAGTATATGTGTCATAGTGGGCAGATTGACCAAGAGTACCCATTTATTCCCAGTTAAGGCAAATAGAACGGCACCTATGTCAGCTAAGTTGTTTATGAAGAGTCTATTAAGACTGCATGGAATTCCTAGTAGAGATTTTTTTATTTACTAGCGAGTTCTGAAAGAGTCGACAGGAAAGTTGAGATCCAAGCTCAAGACGAGTACCACTTACCATTCGCAAACCGATGGGAAAACGGAAAGGGTTAATAGGTTCTTAGAGTACTTGTTAAGAGCTTGTGTATTAGACTTCGGGGGATCATAAGAAAACCACGTACACCTAGTCGAGTTTGCATACAATAATAGTTATCAGACTATTATAGGGATGGATCAGTTTGACGCTTCGTATGGACATGCAAATCCCCTGCATGTTGGTTAGAGACCGTAGATAAATTGGTTCTTGGTCCTGATTTGGTTAAAGAAGTCGCATAAAAGATTGAGTTGGTAAGGACGATAATGGAGGAAGCTCTATCTAGGCAAAAAATTTACACAGATAGAAGATGAAAATATTCGGAGTTCTCTATGGGAGACCATGTTTTCGTAAAAGTGTCGCCGATGAAAGTTGTTATCAGGTTCAGGAAGACAGGAAAGTTAGCACCGAGGTTCGTAGGACCGTTTCATATTTTAGAGGGGATCGGGAAACTCGCGTATAGAGTTGATTTACCGAGAAATTTAGAAGGAGTCCACGATTTTTCATGTATCTCATCTCAGGAAGTGTTTTAGGGATCCAGATACTACTACAACACCGATTGTGTTAGAAGATTTAGTAGTGGAGCCAGACATGAGTATAGTTAGGAAGTCTATCCGCATAGTCGAGATGAATGAGAAGAAATTGAGGAACAAGACAGTCTGATTAGTGAAAGTCCAGTGGAGTGACGATGCTAGAGAATATACTTGGAAGACAGAGAGCAGGATTAGAGACACTTATCCTGACTTGTTTTGATGGTAAGTTGTACCTTTGATTGTTTGATGTGTTCCTTATCATAATTTTAAGGACAAAATTCTTTAACGAGGGGAGACTGTAACACACTATATTTATTGTGACATAATTTAGAATATTTAAACAATTAAATTAAATTAAATAATGTGAGAAGATTAATGGGTAAAGATTTGATTATAATAAGAGAGTAGTCGTGCCTATATGTAAAATGAACTAAAGAAATAAGAAGGAAATAAGTGTAAGGAAATAAGGAAGGGCAAAATAGGTGAATGATAAAAATTATACCTTAAACCCTTAGGAAATCAACACACACATTCATTTCATTTTATGTGATATTCCGGAATTTTTGGCAATATAAATTTAATAATCTGTGTAAAAATTAAATTAATTTGATAATAATTGTTAATAAGATTTGAATTAATTTAATAATCTTCTGATAATTTATCTTTTAAAAGCTAATTTAAATTGTTTCTATTTATAATGTATATACATACATACATACATATATATTATATATATATATATATATATGTATAAATTGTAAATAGTTAACCTTTGTTTAAATTTAATAAATAAAGTTATGTTTCTAATTCTAATATTTTTGGTAAATTTGGAAATTTGATTTAATTTAGTATTAAGCAATTAAATAGATATCTTTATGGTTTTAAATACTTAAAATAAATGTTTAATAGTTAGAACTTATTCTAGCTTAAGTTTAAGTTTAAAAATTTATCAACAAAAATATTGTTTTATTTTCTTTTTAGTATAGCTTGATAAAAATATGGTTTAAATATACTCGAGATAAAGTTAAAAATTTGTTTAGACGATTTTAGCTAAAATTTAAATTTAACAAAGTTTGTTTGTTCTTTTCTAAGAATAGCTTGATGAAAATAAGTAATTAAGTAATAATTTCTTTTATAAATTATTTTAATTTAATAATGAGTTATATTAATAATGTGATGTCTTTACAAATGGATTTTTATAGAAATTATTATTTCAAATTTATTTATATAAATAGCTATAATTTGAAAAATTAAAAGTAAGTCTTTTTAAAATGTTAAATTAAAATAAACCTTATTTATATTAACACTAGTATAAAAAAAAGAGAAATAAAAAGAAGCACATATGTTAAGTAACAAACCATTACAAGTGATAAACAATTTTATCTATATACATTAAGTTTTGAAAGCAATCAGGCAAAGTAAAAATATGTTGCCTGTAAAGCTTAGTAGTTCTGTAAAGAAAGGCAAGAAATCATGTTGTAAGGAAAATATGATGCAGGCAAGAATATAAACAAAGAATGCAAAGTAAAGTAAAAATAAAAAGGGAGGTAGCCTGTAAACAAGACTCGGGCAAGAAATAAAAGAAAATAAAACATGCAGGTTGCTTGTAAGAGAAATGCAAAGCTAAATAAATAAAATATCTATGTGCATGTTAGACATAAGGTACCATTGCATTTAATGCTTTCAAAACCCTAGCACATAACCAAGTCAATTCGAATTGTTTAACATCATTTCAACCTCCTAATACAGAAATTTTGCCTAATACAAACAAAAACATAATCTTTGGAAAAATATAATAAGATTTTTACCCGCAAACTTGCTAACCCAGTTATCACCTACTGGTAAACTTCTTTATAGACATGCCTTTCTACTTTTAGTTCGTTCAAAACATATCAAACCTGAAACAATGAAATAATAGCAAACACTTCCATTTATACAAACTTAAATAATATTTACAACTGAACATAGACAAGAAGATTAAGGAAATCAAGGCAGACAACTTTCCAGTTTTTTAAAATCCAAAGTTTTTTCAAACAAGAGTGCTCTGTTCTTTTTCAAAAGCAAAGGTGAGTAACTTCACTTGGTAAACTTAAGTAGTAATCTGTTGCATGAAATCTCTGGAATCATTATGCTGAATGCATGAATATATTAGTGCTTTCTTTGTATACATATGTATATTTGTTTCATCTGGGTACTCTTTGCTTTTATGTTCCAGTATTCCAGCTTTGATTTAAAAACTCAAATCTTTGATCTTGTCTCGGTTTAAACTAAATATACAAATCAAACTTGGTTGCTTAATTGTAAACTCTAGTTTTAAAAATGGTACTTAAGTCAAATAATATATTTTTGACTCTGGAAACCAAGTTTACTGATCAAAACTAAAATAGGTAGAAATTTAAGTTTCACAATGTATTGTTTCAGGACTAGGATTTTAAACATCATACCTAATCATGATTTTTAGAAGCAAAATCACAATTTTTAGTGTGGGATTTTTGATGCAATTCTGGGTTGAACGGAAATGGGTTATGGTGGATTTTTGGGTGATCGAGTGGACCGGAATGCTCGACGTTTGGCGTGGGGGTGAAGGAGCCTCCGGAGTTGTTGGGAAAAATACCTGGAGTTACTCCAGTTCGTCGAGGAAGCGGAGGTGGGGTTTTGAATATTTTTGACCTAATTTTGGTGAGGCCGTCTTGTTCGATTTGTTCCTCGCCTGGAATTGATCGAGTGCGCGTGCTCTTGGGAATTGGAGGTGGGGGAGATGACGAGGCCGTGACCAGAATCTCAGCGCCTCCGGTGGTCGAGGCGGCAAGAGCGAGGCATTTTACAGGTTGTGGGTTGGGATGTCTAGCTTGTTCCAGGTTTGGATCAGGAGTGTAACGACCCAGAATTTTAAACAATTTAATTTGAAAATATTTAATTAATTTTAAATATTTGAATGATGGTTTGAATTGAATTTCAAATTATCAGAATGAAAATGGCGACTAAATTATAGAATTTAATCTATTTAAAGTTGAATAAAATTTAAATTTGACTTTGGAGTTAAACTGAATATTTAATTTGTATTTTTAATTCAAACTAATAACTTAGAAAAAAATAGTTTGGATTTACGAATTATTTTTATGTAAATTTATAAATTGATGTTGATAGTTGAACTTCAAAACGTTTCTATATTTACTAAAGAGAATAATTTACAAAACAAAATTGATTTCAAAATAAAAAATAAAAAATAAAAAAAATATAATAATATATATAATAACAATAAAATAAATAAACATAAAGTAAGTATACACTGCCTTACCTTATTCAGCTGCGAACACGCCTTCATTCATGCCTTCCATCACGCCCTAAATCACGCTAATACACGTTCCCCTTCCCCTTAAAACACGGAGCCCTCTTCCTCAGTTTATAAAAAAAAACGAACAAAAAAAAATGGCCGAAGGCCAAAAGAATCGCGATGTTGGCGATCGATTGGGGGAGGGCGACGTAAGGTAGGGGTTTTGGGAACGACGAACTCAAGTTCGATCGAGGTGGGCTCGCGATTGTTCGCGCGAGGCTAGGGTTTTCATGCGGCCAGAGGAGGCTCGCGCAAGCACTCGCGTGGGTTCTCGAGCACAGCAGGGTGGCGGCGCAACCTCGGCGATTGGTTTGGGTGAAGTCGCGTGCTCGAGTAGGTCAGAGGTTGGGGTTGTGCGCAGGTCGAGGCGCTCGCGCGAGGCAGTGGGTGGTTCGAGCGCGAATAGGAGCGGCGACAGCAGTATGGGAAGTCGCGATGGAGGTTGGGGGTCGACGTCGAGTTTCTGATGATGGCAGGTTGGTGGATTCCTGGGCAGTAAGGTAATTTTCGAGTTTTTAAAATTTTAATGATTTCAAATTTAATTTAATTTAATTTAAGTAAAATGTATATAGATTAGAAATAGGATTTTAAAAGTTTGAAGATTTAAAAATGCAGTTTCAATTATCTTCAATTCAATTTAAAAATGTATTATGGTTTTTAAATATTACAGTAAAGAAAAAATTTTACATAAATAAAGTTTGGAAAAAATTATTATTTATAAATTTTAAAATCTATATATATTACCTTCAAAGAAAAATACAGTGAATATATATATATATATATATATATATATAAAATATGATTTTACCAGAAAAGGAAAAATCCCAGAGTTTGAATTTATATATATTTGATTAATTTATTAAAAAGGAAGTTTAGTTTTAATTCAATATTTAGTTAAACAAATTATTTAAAAGAAATTGATATAAGGATATTAATTTAAAGTAAAATGATTAGTTAAGTTGTTATAAACAATAGTTACGATAATTAATTTGTTTTATCTATTGTAGTTACTAAAAAGAAAATTTTTAGTAAAAAAATTGAATTTATAATTGATTAAGTTATTAAAAGAGAGTTTGGTTAATTAAATTTATTTTTTAGTTAAAATAAATTTATTAAAGAAGAAATTAGTTTAAAACGAAACCATCAGTTAATTTAACTGTTAAAATGAAATCACAGATGAATCGAAACTATTAAACGAAAATTTATTATTCGATTATTTCGAATATTAATAAATTGTGTAAATATTTATACAAGGTATAAATCAAGAAAAAAACCAAGTCAAGATGGAAATGGATGGCAAAATAAAATCTAAGGTGAGAACTTCTCACTCAAAAAAAAAATTATAAGTTGGATTTGCAGTTATTTATTGATTGTTGTTGCTTCTGATATTAGATATAGTAGGATATATCTATATATATAGCAATATATATATATTGGCATATGTATATATTGTAGTTGATTGATTTCCCGCCTTGTATAGCGGATGAGACTCTATTGCGCTGTTAGTAAGCGGATAATATTTTATAAATCCCATATATCGCGATATTCCACCTCGAAGTGGAATGGGTATTGTGCTAATGTCTGTGGATGCAGGGAAACAGGTTGGAGGGATCCAACTGGATTCCTCACAAATATTTATTGATTTTAAATATTGTGATATTTGATTGTTTATCATATCGATAAATGATATTTGAATGTCATGATTGACTATTTGATGTGTTGCATCATCGAATCCAATTTTTAAGTTAAAAATAACGATTTTGATTTTTTAAGGGATTTCTAAAGTGATTTTTGGAAATATACGTTTATAAAATATTTTTTTGGAATTAATTCATCTTAAATAAATAAACGTTATAATTTTAATATTATAAAAATTATGATTTTTGAGAAATATAGTTAAAATTTGATTTTTGAAATATGGAATTAATAATTTTATAAAATAGTTTAAACTGGGATTTCTGAATTTATTATAAAAAGTTTAAAAATAGGATTTATGAAATTTGATTATTTTATAAATCAAAAGGATGAAATTGTAAAGGAGTTTAAAGACGTTTTAAAAGAATAATATAAATTGATCCATATAAAAGATTTATAAATTGATATTTATAAATTAAAAATATTGGAATTGTAAAACGAGCTTTTATAAGTGTTAGAATGAATTGTGAATGAATTTCATAAATGAATGAAATCTATAGGATTATAACGGTGAAGTTATAAATGGAATTTTATAAACAGTTGGTTTATAAAATTTGTAAAGTTATTTAAAAGAATAGATTTTGGATAAATAAATGAATCTTATAAGTTATAAGATTTAAATTTTGGGAAGTTTAAAAGACGTTTTTGTAAACAAATAAATTATAAGCATTTAACTTATAATATGGACTTTCGCTATATAATTGAGTTATAAATCGAATAAGTTAATAAAGGAAATTTATAAGAGGAAGTTGTTATAAAATAAATAGAAATGGAATTTATAAACATTGTTTATAAATCCGTAACGACTTATTTTGATAAGTAAACTGTTGTAACTTGTTAATGGAGTTATATTCACGTTTTAGACAGTGAATAATCCTTTAAAATAAAAGGAATAGAAATGATGAAATTGGTTAACAAGTATATTCACGTTTTTGAATAGTGAATAATATGTTAAAGAAATGTTTTGGTTGTGATGTTCTAAATAGAATTAAAACGATCTAAAGATGTTTTAAAAAGTATTAACTATCGAAACCATAGATTTCAACATTCATTGTTGAAATAGACGTTTTCGAGAAATAGAAGGAAATGGTAGATTATAACACTGTTGTTATAATAGATGATTTCCGAAAGGAAATGTTTTGTATAGTATTGGGATTTATATATCTATTTTAATTTCAAATCCCTATACTAGTGATTTTGGGTTGTCGTAACGATGTTTTACGCAACATTCGTTTTGGCCCAAATAAATATGTTTAAGAGAATGATTTCCTTAAAGAATGAAATATATACTTAATTTCGATTTAAGTATATTGAATATTTTCCAAGTGTTGAAAATAAATAGGTTCGTGAATTACTTATTAATAAATAAGTATGAAAATGGTTTTCCAATGTGAAATGAAAAGTTTAGAGAATTTATCTTTTTGAAGATAAATTGAAAATGAATATTAGAAATCGAATGGAAACCGTATATTCATGAATATTTTTGGAAATATAAATTCAATATGGAATTTATAAATGGAATTTGGAAAATGAGTTTAAAAATAAATATTGATTTATTTTTGAAGAATGGAAAATATATATATCTTGTAAAGATATTTTTGGAAAATAAATAATTTAGAAAATTATTTGGAATCTGGTGATGTGGTGCATATCGATTGATAATTCAATAACCGACTATCAATATTTACCTTTAAATATGATCATTTGTTGTGATTTCCTTGAAATTGAATGCCACACTTATTTTTTAGAAATAAGCGCTCACTATTCGGGTTAACCGGGAAAGGACCCTGGGGTCGTATAACCCATTTCGAATATGTGATACGTCGTTATAAATTGCATTTGAAGATCGGTGTTGAAGACTGGATATTTTCGAAAACGAAAGGGTTTCTTCTTGATTGTCTCTGCACTGGCTGATCCCCGGTATTGCGATCTCCATATGTGATGGGAAATTCGGACGTTATTAGAGATTATCTGGATTGCAAGGACTTCTTTGTAAGTGCCTTCGGTTCTGTTCGAGCCCGGAACAAACTTGTATGGATTGTATGTCTGACATTACAAATTGAGATATAAAGCCGATTTCTTTTAAATATATTTATGTTGGTGGCGAAGAATTTATTCTCTTAGCTTAACACCCTTCTCTGAGACGTACGAGCTCAGAGGTTATATAGTTGAAGGTTATCAGCAATATATTCCCAATTTGGTAATGTGACATGCTGAGTGTTGCTGTGAAATGATCATTGTGTTGATTATTTGTGATAGGATCATTTGTTTGATCGTCTATCTTGGTGATCATTTCTATGATCATTTGTTGACCCAAAGCATGACTTTGTATAAAGCGTGTTTTTGTGGACGTGACTTCGTCGAGCCTCACACCCCGGAATGGTCAAAACAGGAAAGATGCAGCAAGGTTATGAGGGGTAGCTCTTTTTAGGGTATGTGCATTTCCTTCTGGAAAAGGGTGGTATGATGGTATGGAGCCCAGATACTTACTCATGTTGAAAACACTTTGTTATGATTGTGTGATGATGGTGACGAGCGCTCGGTTAAAGGTCCCAAAGGACCGGGGGATGGCATACTCGTGTCAGTTGTTACCCAGTTAGGGGTAACCCGGCCTTGTGTTGGTAGAGATCCGGTTTGGTTCTCGGGGACGTCCTTCCAGAGGCGTTCTCATGTGGCAATGGGAAGTTCCTTGGCCTGACCATTTGTTGGAAATCCAAAGAAACAATACGAGACTTGTACGGTTTTAGTTGTAGAACCTGCCATCTAATATGGTAGCTATAGTAAGCATACTATAATGGTACCTATGCTGGCTAAGATTTATATTCTACTTTCGAAATATCTTCTACACTATGCACTAATAATAATATCAAAATTGATTTGATTTTGATGCGTAACAAGCATCTTTGACTAACATAAGAAGAAATCTCCTCCAAGTCTGCGTTTGCATTGTGTGTGTGGCGGGAGGTCTTATGGTAGTCTCATTTTTAAAAGCATTGCGAATTGATTTTAAAAATATTCCTCTATTTTTGATTTTAAAGAAAAATAAACTGTTTTAGTTCCCACACCAGTCACATGACTGACTCGGAGTTTATTGTTTTCCTTCCTAAACTCTGGGTGCCCACCAATTTTCACACGGGCAGTCAAGAGTTAAGGTTTATCAGGATATTCTGGAATTCAGGAGTTGCTGGAGGCAAGATGGATGGCATAGCGTATTACTAGTATATAGTACTTCTTTTTTTCAGCTGCATTGTTTGTTGTTGTACACTCTGATGATATGATGTAATGTAATGTAATAACTGATATAGTTCTTTGTTTAAAGATTATTCATTTATCTATTATATGTTGTTCCGCTGCGATTGTGAGATTCTGTTATTGTTCTGCTGTTTTCTGTTCCGTTCTATTTTCTTTTCTCTCTATTTTCTATCTTCTCTCTCTCCTTCCACCTCTTCCTTCTTTCTTAAACCCTCAGTGTTCGGTTTTCCGGCATCCGACTGATCGGCATTCGATACAGTTGACGTATTGATGTCGAATTTCGGGAGTCGAAGAATCGGGTCCTGACAATGTGGTATCAGAGCGTATAGAGCGTATGGTTAAGCGACAACCATGGTTCTGTTGGGTGTTACTCATTAGAGATAGAGTCAGCAGTACTCTAGAATGAGTTTGAGTGTAATAATAGATATGAGCGCGTATTTGCTAGTGAATATAAAATTGTTTTTGAATCGGGTGAATAAGATAATTTTGCCCAAAACTATTTTTTGTATAGAGAAGAAATGATTTTCTATGAATTATTATAGTATATGGTTGCATGATTGTTAGGAACTAATAATATTAAATTATTATCATTATTATATGGAATTAAATAAGAAATAAAATGGATTGAATTCAAGTAAACTAACTTGATAAATTATTAATTCATCATGGACTAATGAATTGAAATTTGAATTAGTTAAATTAAAGTTTAGTTGTGAGCTAAATTTGAAGATAAATTTGAATTTGTATATAAATTCCAGTAAGTAAAAGAAGTAAATTGAAATTCCCTTTGTTAGTAATTCAGTAAATTCGAGATGAATTGAATATGAAAATTGAAAATTAAAATGAATTAGTGAATGAAACTAATTTAAAGTAGTAATATGAATTAGTAAATGAAAGTTAATCGTTAGAATTCAATATTTAGAATTGAGAATTAAATTCGAATGGAATTTAAATTGTGAATTGAATTCAAATAGAATTGAAATTGTGAATTAAATTGAAATGTAAAATTGAATGAAAATGGATGTGTAACTTCAATAGTGAAGTAAAAATGTATAAGAAGCATATATTGGAAATTTTGTAATAGAATTGGCAAAATAGTTTGAATGTTGGAATTGGATATTATGACTAGCAGGTTATACAGGTGTATAAAAAGAAATGGAATTGGGATTTTGATTTCAATGATAAAAAAAATTGAATTGCTCGACAAAAATGTACGTATTTCAATTTCAGTATGAAATTTGATGATTTTCTTCTCCGTCCACTTGGCTTTCTCTTTTCTTTTTGATTCTGAGGGGCCGTGGTGCCATTTTGTAGTCGTACCGAGCTAGCCGCGCAAAGGAGACGCTGGCGAAATTTTTCGAAAATTTAGGGTGTTAGAAAAATTTTGAGAAATTTTGAAAGTTTAAAATTTGAATTTGAATTTAAATTTGAATTGTTAGGAGAACAATGTTGGTTGAAACCTATAGTTGGAAAGCTAGTTGAAATGATAATGGATCTTTAATAATAATAAAAAAAAGATTTGGGTTAGTAGGTTGATAAAACTATGTAGATTGTGAAAAATGATAGACGGGATAAGGGCATTCTTCTTAACTTGTAATTTCGGGACGAAATTCTTTTAAGGAGGGAAGATAGTAACGACCCAGAATTTTGAACAATTTAATTTGAAAATATTTAATTAATTTTAAATATTTGAATGATGGTTTGAATTGAATTTCAAATTATCAGAATGAAAATGGCGATTAAATTATAGAATTTAATCTATTTAAAGTTGAATAAAATTTAAATTTGACTTTGGAGTTAAACTGAATATTTAATTTGTATTTTTAATTCGAACTAATAACTTAGAAAAAAATAGTTTGGATTTACGAATTATTTTTATGTAAATTTATAAATTGATGTTGATAGTTGAACTTCAAAACGTTTCTATATTTACTAAAGAGAATAATTTACAAAACAAAATTGATTTCAAAATAAATAAATAAAAAATAAAAAAATATAATAATATATATAATAAAAATAAAATAAATAAACATAAAGTAAGTATACACTGCCTTACCTTATTCAGCTGCGAACACGCCTTCATTCATGCCTTCCATCACGCCCTAAATCACGCTAATACACGTTCCCCTTCCCCTTAAAACACGAAGCCCACTTCCTCAGTTTATAAAAAAAAACGAACAAAAAAAAAAATGTCCAAAGGCCAAAAGAATCGCGATGTTGGCGATCGATTGGGGGAGGGCGACGTAAGGTAGGGGTTTTGGGAACGACGAACTCAAGTTCGATCGAGGTGGGCTCGCGATTGTTCGCGCGAGGCTAGGGTTTTCACGCGGCCAGAGGAGGCTCGTGCAAGCACTCGCATGGGTTCTCGTGCACAGCAGGGTGGCGGCGCAACCTCGGCGATGGGTTTGGGTGAAGTCGCGTGCTCGAGTAGGTCAGAGCTGGGGTTGTGCGCAGGTCGAGGAGCTCGCGCGAGGCAGTGGGTGGTTCGAGCGCGAATAGGAGCGGCGGCAGCAGTATGGGAAGTCGCGATGGAGGTTGGGGGTCGACGTCGAGTTTCTGATGATGGCAGGTTGGTGGATTTCTTGGCAGTAAGGTAATTTTTGAGTTTTTAAAATTTTAATGATTTCAAATTTAATTTAATTTAAGTAAAATGTATATAGATTAGAAATAGGATTTTAAAAGTTTGAAGATTGAAAAATGCAGTTTCAATTATCTTCAATTCAATTTAAAAATGTATTATGGTATTTTAAATATTACAATAAAGAAAATATTTTACATAAATAAAGTTTGGAAAAAATTATTATTTATAAATTTTAAAATCTATATATATTATCTTCAAAGAAAAATACAGTGAATATATATATATATATATATATATATATATATATATATATATATAAAATATGATTTTACCAGAAAAGGAAAAATCCCATAGTTTGAATTTATATATATTTGATTAATTTATTAAAAAGGAAGTTTAGTTTTAATTCAATATTTAGTTAAACAAATTATTTAAAAGAAATTGATATAAGGATATTAATTTAAAGTAAAATGATTAGTTAAGTTGTTATAAACAATAGTTACGATAATTAATTTGTTTTATCTATTGTAGTTACTAAAAAGAAAATTTTTAGTAAAAAAATTGAATTTATAATTGATTAAGTTATTAAAAGAGAGTTTGATTAATTAAATTTAATTTTTAGTTAAAATAAATTTATTAAAGAAGAAATTAGTTTAAAACGAAACCATCAGTTAATTTAACTATTAAAATGAAATCACCGATGAATCGAAACTATTAAACGAAAATTTATTATTCGATTATTTCGAATATTAATAAATTGTGTAAATATTTATACAAGGTATAAATCAAGAAAAAAACCAAGTCAAGATGGAAATGGATGGCAAAATAAAAGCTAAGGTGAGAACTTCTCACTCAAAAAAAAAATTATAAGTTGGATTTGCAGTTATTTATTGATTGTTGTTGGTTGTGATATTAGATATAGTAGGATATATCTATATATATAGCAATATATATATTGGCATATGTATATATCGCAGTTGATTGATTTCCCGCCTTGTATAGCGGATGAGACTCTATTGCGCCGTTAGTAAGCGGATAATATTTTATAAATCCCATATACCACGATATTCCACCTCGAAGTGGAATGGATATTGTGCTAATGTCTGTGGATGCAGGGAAACAGGTTGGAGGGATCCAACTGGATTCCTCACAAATATTTATTAATTTTAAATATTGTGATATTTGATTGTTTATCATATCGATATATGATATTTGAATGCCGTGATTGACTATTTGATGTGTTGCATCATCGAATCCAATTTTTAAGTTAAAAATAACGATTTTGATTTTTAAGGGATTTCTAAAGTGATTTTTGGAAATATACGTTTATAAAATATTTTTTTGGAATTAATTCATCTTAAATAAATAAACGTTATAATTTTAGTATTATAAAAATTATGATTTTTGAGAAATACAGTTAAAATTTGATTTTTGAAATATGGAATTAATAATTTTATAAAATAGTTTAAACTGGGATTTCTGAATTTATTATAAAAAGTTTAAAAATAGGATTTATGAAATTTGATTATTTTATAAATCAAAAGGATGAAATTGTAAAGGAGTTTAAAGACGTTTTAAAAGAATAATATAAATTGATCCATATAAAAGATTTATAAATTGATATTTATAAATTAAAAATATTGGAATTGTAAAACGAGCTTTTATAAGTGTTAGAATGAATTGTGGATGAATTTCGTAAATGAATGAAATCTATAGGATTATAGCGGTGAAGTTATAAATGGAATTTTATAAACAATAGGTTTATAAAATTTGTAAAGTTATTTAAAAGAATTGATTTTGGATAAATAAATGAATCTTATAAGTTATAAGATTTAAATTTTGGGAAGTTTAAAAGAACGTTTTTGTAAACAAATAAATTATAAGCATTTAACTTATAATATGGACTTTCGGTATATAATTGAGTTATAAATCGAATAAGTTAACAAAGGAAATTTATAAGAGGAAGTTGTTATAAAATAAATAGAAATGGAATTTATAAACATTGTTTATAAATCCGCAACGACTTATTTTGATAAGTAAACTGTTGTAACTTGTTAATGGAGTTATATTCACGTTTTAGACAGTGAATAATCCTTTAAAATAAAAGGAATAGAAATGATGAAATTGGTTAACAAGTATATTCACGTTTTTGAATAGTGAATAATATGTTAAAGAAATGTTTTGGATGTGATGTTTTAAATAGAATTAAAACGATCTAAAGATGCTTTAAAAAGTATTAACTATCGAAACCATAGATTTCAACATTCATTGTTGAAATAGACGTTTTCGAAAAATAGAAGGAAATGGTAGATTATAACACTGTTGTTATAATAGATGATTTCCGAAAGGAAATGTTTTGTATAGTATTAGGATTTATATATCTATTTTAATTTCAAATCCCTATACTAGTGATTTTGGGTTGTCGTAACGATGTTTTACGCAACATTCGTTTTGGCCCAAATAAATATGTTTAAGAGAATGATTTCCTTAAAGAATGAAATATATACTTAATTTCGATTTAAGTATATTAAATATTTTCCAAGTGTTGAAAATAAATAGGTTCGTGAATTACTTATTAATAAATAAGTATGAAAATGTTTTTCCAATGTGAAATGAAAAGTTTAGAGAATTTATTCTTTTGAAGATAAATTGAAAATGAATATTAGAAATCGAATGGAAATCGTATATTCATGAATATTTTTGGAAATATAAATTCAATATGGAATTTACAAATGGAATTTGAAAAATGAGTTTAAAAATAAATATTGATTTATTTTTGAAGAATGGAAAATATATATTTCTTGTAAAGATATTTTTGGAAAATAAAAATTTTAGAAAATTATTTGGAATATGGTGATGTTGTGCATATCGATTGATAATTCAATAACCAACTATCAATATTTACCTTTAAATATGATCATTTGTTGTGATTTGCTTGAAATTGAATGCCACACTTATTTTTTAGAAATAAGCGCTCACTATTCGGGTTAACCGGGAAAGGACCTTGGGGTCGTATAACCCATTCCGAATATGTGATACGTCGTTATAAATTGCATTTGAAGATCGGTGTTGAAGACTGGATATTTTCGAAAACGAAAGGGTTTCTTCTTGATTGTCTCTGCACTGGCTGATCCCCGGTATTGAGATCTCCATATGTGATGGGAAATTCGGACGTGATTAGAGATTATCCGGATTGCAAGGACTTCTTTGTAAGTGCCTTCGGTTCTGTTCGAGCCCGGAACAGACTTGTAGGGATTGTATGTCTGACATTACAAATTGAGATATAAAGCCGATTTCTTTCAAATATATTTCTGTTGGTGGCGAAGAATTTATTCTCTTAGCTTAACACCCTTCTCTGAGACGTACGAGCCCAGAGGTTATATAGTTGAAGGTTATCAGCAATATGTTCCCAATTTGGTAATGTGACATGCTGAGTGTTGCTGTGAAATGATCATTGTGTTGATTATTTGTGATAGGATCATTTGTTTGATCGTCTATCTTGGTGATCATTTCTATGATCATTTGTTGACCCAAAGCATGACTTTGTATAAAGCGTGTTTTTGTGGACGTGAGTTCGTCGAGCCTCACACCCCGGAATGGTCAAAACAGGAAAGATGCAGCAATGTTATGAGGGGTAGCTCCCTTTAAGGTATGTGCATTTCCTTCTGGAAAAGGGTGGTATCATGGTATGGAGCCCAGATACTTACTCATGTTGAAAACACTTTGTTATGATTGTGTGATGATGGTGACGAGCGCTCGGTTAAAGGTCCCAAAGGACCGGGGGATGGCATACTCGTGTCAGTTGTTACCCTGTTAGGGGTAACCCAGCCTTGTGTTGGTAAAGATCCGGTTTGGTTCTCGGGGACGTCCTTCCAGAGGCGTTCTCATGTGGCAATGGAAAGTCCCTTGGCCTGACCATTTGTTGGAAATCCAAAGAAACAATACGAGACTTGTACGGTTTTAGTTGTAGAACCTGCCATCTAATATGGTAGCTATAGTAAGCATAATATAATGGTACCTATGCTGGCTAAGATTTATATTCTACTTTCGAAATATCTTCTACACTATGCACTAATAATAATATCAAAATTGATTTGATTTTAATGCGTATCAAGCATCTTTGACTAACATAAGAAGAAATCTCCTCCAAGTCTGCGTTTGCATTGTGTGTGTGGCGGGAGGTCTTATGGTAGTCTCATTTTTAAAAGCATTGCGAATTGATTTTAAAAATATTCCTCTATTTTGGTTTTAAAGAAAAATAAACTATTTTAGTTCCCACACCAGTCACATGACTGACTCGGAGTTTATTGTTTTCCTTCCTAAACTCTGGGTGCCCACCAATTTTCACACGGGCAGTCAAGAGTTAAGGTTTATCAGGATATTCTGGAATTCAGGAGTTGCTGGAGGCAAGATGGATGGCATAGCGTATTACTAGTATATAGTACTTCTTTTTTTCAGATGCATTGTTTATTGTTGTACACTCTGATGATATGATGTAATGTAATGTAATGTAATGTAATGTAATAACTGATATAGTTCTTTGTTTAAAGATTATTCATTTATCTATTATATGTTGTTCCGCTGCGATAGTGAGATTCTGTTATTGTTCTGCTGTTTTCTGTTCCGTTCTATTTTCTTTTCTCCCTATTTTCTATCTTCTCTCTCTCCTTCCACCTCTTCCTTCTTTCTTAAACCCTCAGTGTTCGGTTTTCCGGCATCCGACTGATCGGCATTCGATACAGTTGACGTATTGATGCCGAATTTCGGGAGTCGAAGAATCGGGTCCTGACAAGGAGCTCGTTTTCAATTCGAGCGAGTGGGTGGCTTCGGCGGGGATGTGATGGCATCTGGAGATGATCGGCGATGGGATGAAGCGCTGGTGGGTGGCCGGAGGTGGCTGGGGCCACGGTGCACGTGCACCGTGCTCATTGCGGTGCTGAAGATTTTTGTGGGTGCAGGGTTTTTGAGCTCAGGAAATACTCGAGTCATTCGAGTTGTTTACTCGAAGAAGGAAAGGGTTTGACCCGAAGCATTTTTGCTTTGGTCTCGGGTTGAGTAGGTTTGCTACAGGTTGTATAAAACTGCCTGTAGTTTTAAATTTAAACCAAATTTTAAGTAAATTAAATTGTAAGCTAGTTGTAACCAAAGGTTAAAACAAGTGTGATGTTAGATTCAAATGAAAGTTAAACCCAGTTTGAAGTTTGAATTTAAATTTATATTTCTAAATTCATATTTGAAATGAGCCAAAAGTTAAAAAGTTTAAAGGTAGGTTTCAGGTTTAAAACCTGACAGTTTCCTAGAATTTAACACCTGAAATATATAATTTAAACAGTGATTTAAATTCTAAGGTAAGTTCAGTTTTGAATAACATTTGAATCTTAAGGTTTTTGAAATGGATTTGGATTTGAAAATCAAGTTTTTAATTCAAGTTTTTAAAAGAAAGTTTAAATCAAAGATTTATAACAAAGATAAATTGATGGTTTAAGTTTACTTCGAATTCAAATCTGAAAATTTAAATCAGTTTTAAATATGAATGTTTTAAAAATAAGTTTAAATAAAATAGTTTTGAAAAGTAAATTTGGTTTAAATAAATATTTAACTCGATTTTTGAGAAAATTCTTTTATTAAAGATTTTTGAATGGAAAGTAAATAAATTGTTTTAACTTGAAATTGCAAGTTAAAATATTAATGTATTTTGGAAATTTAAATTTAAATTTAAATTAAGATTTAAGTAGTTGAATTTAAAGGCTTTTCTTATATAAGTTTCATATGTAAGAAAAAAAATGTTAATTACATTTATTTAAAAGATTTTAAATTGAATTTAAATTATAGTCATTTTGAATCTTAAACTCAAAAGCTATTTGAATTTAAATTTAATGTAATGTTCTAATACACTTAAATGTTAATGAAGTCATTAAAAAAGAAATAAATTATCTTAGGAATAATTAAGATATTTAGATGATTAAATGAATAAATTAATTAAGAAATGACTTATGTATTTAATTTATAAATTAATAATTTAGATTAATTTATAATTAGAGATCAATTAAGAACTAATTTAAGAAATGTTATTAGTTAATGAAGATAATTAATATATGTGATTAATTTTGATAATTAATTAGATTAATTTAGATAATTTATTGTAAATTGTTAAATGTAATTACTTGATAAAAGTAATTAAGAGATTAATTACTTATTGTAGTTAATTTTGATAAAATGATTAAATTAAGTTAATTAATCTAGTTTAATTAATTTAAGAAAATCATTTGATAAATTGATAAGTGTAATTACTTAGTGTAATTAATAGAGCATAATTACTCGAGGAAGTAATTAAGTGATAATTACTTAATAATTAGTGAAAGATGATGTGTTAATGAAGTAATTTGGATAATTACTTTTGCAATTAATCAAAGGATTAATTAATGGAGATAATTAATTATGGGATAATTGATTTATTAATATAAGTAATTAAGGGTAATTAATTACTTGTCTGTTATTAATTCAAAGATGATTAATAATTGAGTTTAATTAAAGATGATCATTTAATGTAATTAATTTAAATGAAGAAATTTAAATCTAAATTAGAGATCATTAATTAATACAATTAACGATGTAATTAAGAATTGTTTGATTAAGGAATAATCAATACTGTGGTGATTAATTTATGAAATTAATTAAGGATAAATGTAATTATTCATATTTAAATTAATAAATGAAGTAATTATATGTTAATTACTATGTATGATTTAAAATAATTAATTTGTAGAATTAAATAGAGACTAATTGCTTATTGTAATTAGAAGATGATTAATCAAGGGTGTTTAATCGAGATGAATATCTAGAGAATAATTAATTAATTTAATGGTTGTATAAGCAGGATTTATAGATGAAGTAATTAATTTAATTTACTTTAAATTAATTAGAGATAGGAGTAGTTAATTTAATTCATTTTAAATTAATTATAAATGGTATGATTATAAATCATTGCTTATGGATGAATGATATTGATATTTCGTTTGACGATTGTGAATTCAGATATGAGATGAATAATATCTATGTGATATGGATGCTTGGTTTAAGTATGATAATATTTAATTATCTGATTGGATGATGTTATAGATTATCTGTTTATGATGATAATGTGATTATCTATTGTGATATTGTGAGTTATCTATCTGTGTGTATATTGATAATATTGAATTAAACTGTTAAGACTAAATAGACAACTTGGCCTTAAAAGGTACGTTTTGGATTTCGATGAGACCGGGATCGGGTTTACATATTTGGTCATCCGAAAACCACATCGATCCAAATTAACGATAGGTCATGAATCTGAAGTAAAGATGAAAATTCAGAGTGCAAGGGTTATTGTCGTTAACTCTGAGGGTGATACCAAAATGGGTGTAACGAGATAATGCCTTCGGTTTCGTTCGAACCCAGAACGAACTTGTATGGATTGAATGCTTTCAGAACATCGTCAGGTGGGCGATGAGCATTCTAAGAAATGTATCCTCTAAAGGTAATCGCAGCCTCAAACCTCATCAATCGGGAATGGCTAAAACAGGGGAGATGCAGCAAGGTTAGGTGGGTCATGCCCAAGCAGGACAAGATATTCCCCTGTCTAGATGTCCCTCATTTTTCGGCTGTGTGGGCGGTTGATTGCAACAACTTCCAGGGTTATCTTGTTCGAGACTGTTCAGTAAGGAATGGTTCCGGCCTTGTGTTGTAGGGGGTCGGGAGTGATCCTTGGTACGTTGATCTAGGCCACGTACTGTGACGGGCGGTACCCCAGTAGCCCTGCCATTGTATGGAATCCACAATCCAATAAGTGCCAACGATTTTGATTGTATTACCCACTTTTGTGGCTAGTAGCTGGAATTTAATGAATGTAACAATTTCGGCTATTTTCTATTTACTTGAAAACCCTAGACCTATTATAATATCACTGAATTTCCTATCAAATGTTTTGGTTAGCGTAAGGTAAAAACTTACCCATGTTTATGTGTGGGGAGTCTTACGTGATACCTTTTATTTCAAAGGATTTTCAAAATTAAGCAACTTTAACCTGTTACTCACACTAGACCCATGTCTGTCCCGGAGTTTATTTCTGTTTTTCCTAAACTCCCGCGTACTCAAATTTTTACGAGTAGCCAAGGGATTCAGGTTAGCTTTGAAGAATTCTGGAGGAGCAATGGAGCAGGAGGCTTCAACGTTGTAGCTATACATATAGTTCCGCTGTGTTGATATCTCTGAGTCGTATTGTTTGAGTTGTATTGTGAATTGAGTTGTATTAACTAGACAGATGTTTATAACTGCCTAGTATGTGATGTATTGTCTGTATAACTCTAATTGATGTTGTATATTATGTAAGTACTTATGTGATTTGTATAATTTATTCGTTCCGCTGTGAGATTCTGATGTTGTTGTTCTTTCTTCTCTATCTTTTCTATTTTCTCACCCCTTTCTTTCTTCAATACGACACAGATTTCTGGTAGGAGAAATCTGGGTCGTCACATTTTCTCAAGGAAAACTATCCTAAGACCGGCCACCATTTTCAATCTTAAGAGAAGATAAAGTAAGGATTTACGAAGAGAAAGAAGTAAATCAACTTATTCAACATCAAATCTCACATCCTTAATCACAAAGCTAAGGTGAATAATTACTACATCTCATTTTTGTCATGATTTCAGCTTTAAAGGAAACCCGAATTTTATCTTGCAAGTTTAGCCATGATTTTGATGAGAAAAATGAGTATATATACATATTGATGATTTAAGCTTATTCATATAGAATATATGATATGTTTTAATGTGAAAACCCTATTTAATGACATCCAAATGCCTTTTGATTTTATTACAGACCAGAAATGTTATTTTAGAGATGAGTATCAATTTTCATAATTTTCTGAATTAATCTGGATTTCATATTAATTTTCTAGTGAAAAAAATGATTTGTTGGGTTATAAATTATTTACGGTGAAATAATTAATTACTTGGGTCTTAAATTTATATATGTTAGAGAACATATTAAAAAGGATTTTCTGGAAATTTTGTAGAATTTTCCAAGGTGTTTGAATGAATATATATATATATATATATATATAATTATTTAAGGTATGAGACTTAAACGTTAAATATATTTTATTAAAGAGAAGGGGCATTTTGCTAATGATTTAAATTAAATTAATTCTGAAATTATGGTAGTGCTTTAGAAAAGAGAACTAACAACTAGTGAGAGTTTGATAAACAAGGCAGGTTAGTTATTAAGTTTTACTTAAAAAGGTTTAAAATCAGAAATTCATGTTCAAAGCTTGTTTTGCCACTTTTGGTTCCGCCCTGGTAGGTTTCAATTGAGACCCTCCACCTCTTCCTCAAACCAATGCGCATAGTTCCAACCTGTTGATACATAGTGAATTTGACCAAAGGCAGAAGGTAAAGGTCAAAACCCAAGGGGTTCCAAAAGGGTTAAAGAACTTCTTTGTTTTAAAAGAAAAGAGAGCATGCTTGCTTTCGACCATATAGTTTTCCACTTAATAGGCTTCTAATTATGTCAATTGACTTAAATAAAGGTTTCAAGGTTGCGCCTGTGTTCTAAGAAATAGCTTTTGACTAAGTTAATTGTTTAAATGGTTGTTTTCAAAATAGTTGCACCTTTGTTTTTAAACGATAGCATCCGACTATGTCAAAGCCTTTACTGTCGCCTTCTACTTTTTGAAATAGAGCTTTCGAAGGGATTGTTTTTGTTTTCTAAAAACCCTACCGCTTCTCCAATGCTTTCGGAAGGGGTGGTTTCGACACCACTTCTTTGCTTAGTTTTAGCTTTTGAAAGAGTAAGCTTTCGACCCAGTTGCTTATGATCCTTAATGATTTAGAGAATAACCCAAAGGTTTCGATTGGTTTAAGGTTGAATGATTTCGAAAGGGGTTTTCCACATGTTTTAAGATTGAACGTAAATGCTTTCGAAGGATTTAGGGTTTCAATACCTTTGAAAGGTTTTAAAGAAAGTTTCGAAGGGATGTTCCTCTATGACTTCAAAAGGCTTTGAAAGAATGGTTTCAAAGGGGTGGTTTCCTAATGGTTTCGAAAGGTCTAAAGGAAAGGTTTTTCTACTGTTTTTGAATACGTTTAAAGGAAATGGTTTTTCCTATGGTTTCGAAAGGCAATTTTGATTGGTTACAAAGAGGGATGTCTTAAGTTTTCATTTCGAAGGAAAAGGGATTTCAATGGTTACGATAGGTTTATATGAATTATTTTGAAAGGAAGACTTGGCCTTTTGGCCCAAATAAAAGGAAGGGTTTTACATGGTTTTAGAAAAGGGTATTTTCAATTGGATCGAAAGGGGTACCTTCAAACAGTTAAAGGTTATCATTAAGAATGACTTGGGTAAAGTGTTTTTGTATGTGTGTATATAACATGGCAAGGTAATTTTTTGTAAAGCATAGATTATGAATATTTTCCTTATTTAAGTTTGATTTAAAAAGGGCTTAAATCAATTTTCAGATGAAATTTTTTTAAAGGAAAATTATGGGAGGTTATCCTTAAGTAAAATGACTTAGATATTAGAATACCGGATGGGACTAGATAGGGTCTGCCATGTACACTAGCTTTTGGCCCCAACTAATTTATTCCAAAATTCCAGTGTGCATGGCTTTGTCACAGGAAAGACTAAAATTATGATTAGAAATAGAAGGGAATATATTTTGTATACACATAGGTTATCGATGAGCCTGCAAAATCGTTAGATCAGGTGATCTGGGAGATGTTAAGTTAGGGACAGAACGTCCAGAAGTGAAGTATTTTTAACTGATAGTTAAGGATGGACCGTCTAGAAGAGAAACATCCGAAAGGTAGTCAAGGACAGATCATCTAGAAGAGATGTGTCTAGTAGATGTTAGATTGTTTTGTTAATTTATCTAGTAGGCCCGAGTCAACCAACGGTTAGTAGTTAGCCAAACAAAACTACATTATTTCAGGCTGATGGTCTATTGATTACCTGAGAATTTATGTAAGTTTACATAATAGTGCTTTATAGATTTTAACCAGATTTGGTTGTAGGATAAAGGTTTGCAAAAGATATGTTTTGAAAGGATATTAGTGAGGGTAAACTCGTTCCGCTAAGCGGCGTGGTCTCGCTTAATATCAAATAGCCGAGATGTATTATATTATTCACAATATACTTTATGTTTGACTCGAAGTTTAGGTTTCCTTTTAAACTCTTGGGTGTTCAAAATTAATTTGAGTAGGATGAGGGATTAAGGCTTTACAGTTTTAGTAGGATAATGAATAAAGTTACCGGAGGCGAGCAAGTGGCTAATGGATAGCTATTTAGGAGTTGCGGTTCTTTTTTTTAGTTTATTTCTGCTATGTATTTAGCTGTATATGACTCTGATCAACCAAGGGGCATCTTCATATGTCACTCTTGGCATATTTTGTAATAATTATATTTTATCACTACCTGGGAACGTATTATGATTTGTAATTTGAATATGGAACATGTGTTTTGAAATGTAAGGAAAATTTTTGTTTAAAATCTGCGATTTGTTTCATATTCAAGTGCTTCTGATATTATAGATACCATTAACATAATCGTATTTAGTCATCGAATGTTAATACTATGAATGACTATAGCATTTGTAGCGCTTAGTTTTAGGCCTCTAGATAGGGGATGTTACAAAATCCAAAGAGTGAGAAGTATTGCACCTATTAATTAATAAATGGACATGAAACCGACAAATGCCAAAAGTTCTCATACACGATAAAAAAATTCATACAAAAAGGGAGGTTAACAAAATTCATTAAGCATTAGATTAGATATCATGGTTTAGAATTATTCATTTCGTTTTACTTTTATGATTCCAGAAGAACTATATGTAACCCTTGTCAAATGAATGCATATGACAAATAAAGGACCCCAGTTCCATTAATGATCTTATTTCAGTTATAGCTTGTTTCAACTCCGAAGGAGAAGGACACCTCATAGTTTCAGATCTCCAGAAGTTTAATCAGTCAGTCTCATTACATCCACCATTGGCACAATCCTTGGGTTCAAATTCTGATGGAATATCCAACTCTCAGTATTAATGGTCTCCCGTTTGGTATGTTTTCTCTCCTTAAGAACTTTTCTTATCATACTTTCATTCAGAATTTAAGAACTAAAATTCCCCATTTATACTTACTTTAGGATTCGAGGACTAAAACTTCCCATTGATATGATGAGATCAATGAAGAGTTTCATTTTTCTAAAATATATATGAATAATAATAATATTTCCATCAACAATCTTCTTTCTCATACTTGAATCAACTTCCTATTGAATAATGTGATTTAAAAAAACCTATGTGATTTAAAAAAACCTATGTGATTTCAAAAATCTTTACAAATGCTCCGAACGCATTCTTTTCAAAGGACCTATATTTCCCATTAAGTTATAACTAGCTTTCCATGAAAACAATAAATTAAAATGGATTTTGATGGCCGAAACCGGCCAAAAGTGGTTGTAGATGGCTGACACTCGCCCAAAGTGGTTATAGATGGTCAACGGCATCTATAGGTAGTTATAGACTGGGACCCAAGGATAATATATTAGACTTTGCCATAGCAAAACCTCTACAATGATGTGCATTAAAGTGTAAGGCAATATCACCTGTTTTTAAAAAGACATTGAAAAGTAGAATGCATGCTGATAGTGATTCATGGTCAGTGGAATCGTGCACTTGGTAGATCCCTGGTTAAATTGCGATATTGGGCAGATTCCCAATTATAGCGAGCCACGATCAAGTAGTACCATGCATTGGGTAGATTTCCAATTAGATTAGAATGTTGGGTAGATTCCTAATTAGATTAGAATACTGGGTAGATTCCTAAAAATAGTAAGCCATGGTCAAGCAGTATCATGCATTGGGCGGATTCCAAATTAGATTAGAATGTTGGGTAGATTCCCAATTAGGTTAGAATGTTGGGTAGATTCCCAACCAGATTAGAGTAGTGGGTGGATTCCCAGCAATAACGAGCCACGGTTAAGTATTATCATGCATTGAGTTGATTCCCAATTAGAATAGAGTAATGGGTAGATTCCCAATGTTAGTGAACCATGGACGAGAAGTGTCATGCACTGGGTTGATTCCTAGTGATATAGGAAGCGAGTAGATTCTTGATTCAGTTAGAATATTAGGGAGAAGTTCCTAAGTTAAGACACCAAGTAATGGAAATATGCCCGGGAGCAAAAGATACCCCATAGAAGGAAATTCCTAAAAAGCACACTTAAGAAAAGCGATAGCATAAAGATGTGAAGTCAAAAGGAATAAATTTCTTTACATATAGTTTATCCAAGAAAATGTTATAAGGGATTAACTTGAACATGCCATCTCCAAGCTTTTTCCCAATCGAGTACAGACCTTCCCAAGTCGAGCTTAAGTTTTGAGGGCCAAGGATGGTACGTTTTATAACAAGATTGCTAATGTCAAAGGTCTGAGCTTGGACCTTGGCGTTGTAGTATCGGTTGACTCAATTCTGATGTGCAACTATTCCCAAGTCAGCTTCATCACGCTTCTCATCGATCATATCGAGGGACTCCGTCAGGAGTTCCTTATTTTTTGTAGATTACAGCGAGTCACTAGATGAGATGGTACTTCAAGTTTAACTGAGATCATAGCCACTAACCCGTAAGCTAAGGAGAACAAAGAGTGGTCGGTCGTGGACTTGTGGGTCATTCAATAAGCTCAAAGTGCTAATGAAAGTTCATAGTCCCATTTTCCCTTGGCCTTCTCCAATTGCTTCTTAAGAATAGACTTGATGATCTTACTCATTACTACGACCTGCCCATTCGCCTAAGGGGTGCTACTGCTAAAAATCTCTTCTCTGTACGATACCTATAGAAAAAATCTTTAAAATCTATGCTATCAAATTGAGTCCCAATATCTGAAATAATTTTTTGTGGAACTCAAAAATGACAGATAATATTTCTGACTATGAAGTTAATTACTTTCTTTGTACTGATAATGGCTAACGGCTCAGTCTCAGCCCATTTAGTGAAGTAATCAACTGTGACGATGGCGTACTTCGCGCCACATTTAGATATTGGCAGCACTCTAATGATATCAATTACCCAAAAAACAAATTGCCAGAGACTAACCATTTGCGTAATCTCTGTTGATGAGGCTCTAAGAAGCTTGGCAAATTTGTAGCGCTTGTCACACTTTCTGGTTTAATCAGTCGTGTCTTGTTTGAAAGTTGGCTAGAAATACCCACAACAAAGAATCTTCTTCACTAGGGTTTGCCCCCTAATGTGCTTGCCACATGCCACTTCATGAATAACTCTCAGAATTCACTTAGCCATATGGTGGGCAACACACTAGAGCATAGAAATTGAGACTCCTTAATTGTAAGGTACCCCTTCTTGCAAAATAAATCTTGAATCTTTACGAAGGAGTTGATGCCAGTCGTTTTTCCTATCTGGAAGGATGCCTCTCTATAGGTAGTTCTGTATTAGAGTCGTTCATGACTCCTTCTTGGATTCTGCCTCCAAGATCTAATCGACATCCATCTGGTCGATGCTTGATGGTACTTCCTCTGGAGTCAGGCCTATGAGCTGTGCATCTCCCGAACTAGCCAGCTTAGTCAGGGAGTTGCCCTTCGTGTTTTCCTCCCTAGGAATATGCGTTATCGTGTAATTTTCAATATATTGTGCTACTCAAGGGCTCGGTTGAGGTAAGGACCCAGCCTCAATCCTTTCATCTAAAACTCTTTCGGCACTTGACATACCACCAACTAGGAAACATGGAAAATATGCAAAGTCTTAACTCCTGGTTCCTTGGCAATCTTGAGTCTTGCGTTCAGGGCCTCATACTCCGCTTTATTATTTGTTGCAGGAAAGTCAAATTTCAAAGCATAACAAATCGAACATTCCTCGAGAGTTATCCACACAATTCAAGCTCTAGAACACAACATCCATTAGATGCATCATCCATGTACATCTTCCACGTGGCATTCTGCTCTCCACTACTCTACGGAGTGTCATCTCGAGCAGTGTATTCAGCAATAAAGTTTGCCAAAGCTTGACTCTTGATCACTCTCCGAGGTGATAATTTATGTCATATAGGCTCAGTTCAAAGTTCCATTTCAACAGCCTCATAGAAGTCTTAGGTCATTGCTGGACCTGTCTCAAAGGCTGGTCGGTTAGAAGCTTGATCGGGTGAGCCTGAAAATAGAGGCAAAGCTTCCTTAAAGTGATTAGTAGGAAGAATGGGAGTTTTTCCAGTTTTGGAAAGTTTCTTTATGCTCCTATCAACCACTTGCTTATGTAGTACGCTAGCCTCTGGATCCGGGACTCCTCACATACATGTGTAGCGTTTAAAGCATGTGCCGGCACTGCAAGATAAATAAAGAAGTCCTCATCATCCAATGGCTTCTGACAGAATGGGAGGTCTCTTTAAGTGATCCAATAGATCTTGGGATGCGTTTATGAATTCCTGCATCTAAGTGAAATTTTTTTCTCTTTCTTGATCGCATCAAAGAAAGGGATGCATTTGTCAGTGGCTCTGTAGATGAACTAGCTCAGGGCGGCAACCTTCCCATTCAAGCTCTATACTTCTTTGATCGAATTTTGAGATTTAGTGTTCCTAATTGCCCCAATCTTCTCCTGATTAGCTTCGATTCCACTGGAGTTTACGATGAAGCCAAAGAATTTCCCTGATGCAACACTGAATGGGCATTTCAAGGAGTTGAGCTTTATCGCGTATTTCTAAAGAACGTTAAACATCGCTGCCAGATCAACGATGCAGTTCCTTAATGGTCGTGAATTCATAGGCATATTATCTACATAGAACTCCATCCAGCGCCCAATTTGTTATTTAAGTAACATCTTCACTAACCTTTGGTAAGTCACTCCAGCATTCTTCGTTTCAAATGGCATGACATGATAGGTCCGTGATAAAGCTGGTATGTTCTTGGTTTACCGTGTGCATCAGAATCTAGATATTTGCATAAGAACCTGGTTATATCTAGAGTATGCATCCATGAATGGAAGCAATTCATGTCTGAATGTCGAATCTACCAGTTGATCAATCCTCAGAAGTGGGATGCTGTCCTTTAGGCATGCCTTGTTCAAATCAGAATAGTCGACGCTGTCCTCCACTTCCCATTTGACTTTTTCGTCAAAATTGGATTTTATACCCACTTCGGGTATAGAGTGTCACTGATGAAGCCATTATCTTTCAACTCCTCCACTCTTTTATAAGTGCAACGGATCTCTATGGACCTAGGCTATGACATTTCTATTTTACAAGAACGCATTTAGGATTTATGTTCAATGCTTGGCTCTTAATCTCCGACGATATTCCATACAAGTCCGAATGTGTCCAAGTGAACATTTAGGTTCGCTTGGAGAAAACTAAATAACTTCTTCATCATTCTCATGCTAAGTTATGATCTGACTTTCAGGACCCATGTAGGATCATCTTGACTGATCGGGATGTTGATTGTTAACATGGCTGGTACCGCTGTAATGACTCAAAAATTTAACGATTTTTATAATATAATTAACTAAATTTTTCTTGAAAATATATAATACAATTTTGCAATGAAAATTTGATATTTGAAATACGTCCGTTTTAACATAGCAATCGGCAGATTTTCATTTGAAAATTAGTAAGTTTGTTTGGTTGTGAAATTTCAACTTAAAATTTAAAATCATTTGAAAATTTGATGGAAATAAAATATTGTTGAAATCTGAACACTTTTACATAAGAAAAATGTAAATCGTTTTCCGAGTGAGACGTCATATTTCGTTTCACCAATTTCGGAATTCCCTAGCCCCGTTCATATTATTTTTAGCGTTTTAGCAGCATTTTTGGCAGCGAATATCGAGTTTTGATAGAAAGGTTATATCTTTGATATCTGTGTACCATTCTGTTCGTCTAGTTGTGCTGATCTCTGCTGTATATTCGTTTGTGTATTTTGGCATTCGGTACACAGCGAAATCCGCAAAACGGTTTGCCGTATCGGTACCCATTTTGAGGCTTCTGGGTTTCCTATGCCCTTTCATCTATCTACCGGTTGAAAAATAACATCCATTTGCTTTTAATATTTCCCTAATTCATGTTCCTGAGTTTCAATATTCTCCTTGGTTTGATATGTGCTGGTTCGTTAGTTTCATTCTTCCTCTTTCGTACATTCTTTTCGTTCTGTGCTTGGAAGTAATAATATATATAAAATAAAGAAAAATATATAAGCTCGCTTACATTTGCCTAAGACCAGCTCATCTTCTTGCCGTGCTCTCCCACCCATCATCGAAGCAAGCATCACCACTGACACGGCCGAGATCATCTCATCTCCTCTCCAACCCATCACCTCCGGCCAGTCCTTTCTCTCCACCACTTCTCCTCTCTCTACCGCGTTTCCCTTCGCCATCTTTTCCCGCAACTGCCACACCCTTTAGTAGCCGAGCACAACATCTCCACTCGCCTACGCAACTCGACTGCCACCTTACCCAAACTATAGACCAAGCAAACCCACACATGCCTCTAACCTCGTGCAGCCCCTTTGATTGCATCACCGTAGCCATCTTGCCGAACCCCAACCCTCTCCTTGACAACTCTGACCCAGATCCGCCTGCATGCAACCACACGCCAGCAGCCTCTTGTGCCACCGAATACACTCGAGCCCAAACGGTAGCTTCCATCATCCCCTCCCCGCCGCCACACGAGCGCAACAACCCACCATGCAACCCAGTAGCACGTACCCAAACCCTGACACTCCGCCACCACTGCTCCAACCAGATCTCGGCCACTCGAACCACCTTTGCACCACCTGGCAGCCAAGCAGCAGCCAACCTCGACTTTGCTCCTCTTTTGGCCGAAGTCACTTTTCTCTTCTCTTTTAAAAAAGAAAAACATATATATATATATATATATTAAATATATATATATATATTAAATATATATATATATTACATATATATATTTGTTTTCATCGAATTCAAATCTAAGATATCTAGCTTGTCGATGTCCAGTTATTTGCCTTTTGCTTGCTGTCTGAGGATCATTACAGTGGCAGTTTTCTTTGTCGCTTATCCGTGTGCATATCCGAGTCACTATCTCCATTCTCATTGTTTCCCTCGCCTCGAAAGTTGAGTGTTCACTCATGATTGACATTCATATACTTAGTAAATTTATTTCGTAAGAAATGACGATTGAAATATGTGGTTAAGTTCGAATTGGTTAGTGATTTGATAATTGAGCTTGATATGTTATTATTTATAATTGTTTACCTATGTTAATTGACATATGACACTATAATATGTTGAATATAAATTATATTTAGATTGTTAATTATGATACATATTGTAGTTGATATTTTATACCATTTTATGTTATTATTCTATTGTTCTCACGCTGCAAGTTCTCGGTTAGTTAGAAAAACCACTTTGGGTTGAAATGATACATGCCCAAATGATCTTATAGATTAAGGAAAATCGTTATGGGTGGAAATGATAAACCCAAGCGATTTCATTGATTTTGAAATTTTGGAATTACGGGTTGAAATGATATATACCCATAAAATTTTAATTTATTGCGGATTGAAATGATAAATATCCATATCACTTAACCATAAGATAGAAAAATTATATACGGACACCGTTGGTCTATTGTTAAATGATTTCCAAATTTTTGAGAAAAGCAAAATACATATGCTTTGATTTTAAATATAATATAAAGATTTGGTTTTAATATATGTGAAAATTGAGATTTTTTAAATTATACGTTTTCGAAATTTTAAATTTATAAGTTAAAGTTTAAAAATGTAAATTATAAGATTTAACTTATATCTTTATAATTTTTAAAACATATAAATAATATTTAATTTTGTACAAATTTAATATAATAAAATTTGTCCGCGGATGCGGCGTAGTGGAAATGGGGCTTGTGTTCTGGTAAAAACTCGATTTGATTCCTACCTTGCGCTTCCCTATCCTATATAAATTTATCCGGGGGTATGGGTTTTGGTTCAACGGATGGCTTTACTATACCCTCCTCAGGAGTTTACCGGCCCACCAGGTTCTTCTGGGTTTTCAAAAAACTACATAATAAAATTTAATAAAAATTTAATTAAACTAATATATATAATATGTTTAAATATTTATTTAAATTTATGTTAATATTTTTAAATAGATTTTGTAATAACTTTAATAGATAGAGGTTGGAAGATAAATTAAAGTTGACTTGAAATTTAATTTGGTTAATAATTGAATTTAAATAAGGATTTATTTGGAACTTATTGATTTTGAGATTTTAAAGATATGATTTAGAACTTGATAACTTGATTTGTTGATTTAAGGAGACTTAATGAATATTTTCAAATATAAATAAAACTGAAATTGAATACTGAATTTTGATTGAAATTTGTAATTTGTGATTTTATATAAATTTTAATTAAAGATGATTAGGTGAATATTTTCCAAATTAAATAAATTGAAGTTGAATATTTAATTCTGTGATTGGAGATTAAATTTAAATATTTATAAAGAGATTTTATCAAATGACCACTGTGTGAAATAAGCGTTTGGTTGTTAAAGAGACTAGGATCGGATATTGTCATACTCTCTGCCAATATCGAAAACCACTTTAACAACTATGCACGTGGGGGAGAATCCAAAACGAAGTAGGATGGTTTGGCGAACGTCTGCATGAGGTATGAACGTAGCTTTGACTCCCTTGAGTTAGCTTGATATGACTAAACATGAGCTATGCCTGGGCCAAGTGAGGTCGCACCTCCGATCGAGCATGCTCTTTCGAAACCATTCTATTACTTTGTGATTTGATTGGTGTGCACCTTTGATTATGGGAGTGTGTCTCGAGGTGGACAGTAGTAGATGCTATGCGTTTCCACCAACCCGGTTCTAGAAAATGGTAGTATCCTACCCTAGGCATTGCCTCACGTGCCTTGTCATATGCCATATCGCGCCCATTACGAGTTTGGTGTGTATCGTACTATAGAGTGCTCCCTGAGTATCCCACTGGTTTGTTGGGGCTTACAATATCTGTATAGACTATGATAGTTATATAAAAATGTGTTAAGGGGAATATGGGTAACGCTTAATGTTATTTTAATAGTTTACTTTACTGTAGACATTATCTATGTAGCGTATTGTACTATGTATATAGATAGTTCCATGGATCCTTGAAGGATGGAAATCCCAAACATCCTTTAAGTTATTTTGCATTTCACTTAAGTTGATTTACTTGCATAAGAATGTTAATCCTGACTAGAGTTTTTTATGTTTTGCTTTATGCTCGGGTGAGCCTGAGTGTCACAGCATTTGAGACTTGCCTTTAGAGCTTGGAGCTTTGCTTGGAGATCTGTCTTTCATCTACTCAGCTTTATAGTTATTTCAGTAATTTCCAGTTATTTATGTTCAGACTTGTCATTTGCTTATGTATTAGAGACTTCTTTGTATTCGGGATTTCTGTTGCATTTTTTTTAAACTCTGATGTTTCTGTAGTAGCTTCACGAAATACTATTTATCTATTCCGCTTCTTATTGTTGCAAAACTCTGTGTCAGTGATTCTATAATTTATTTATTTAACGTATATGATAATTTTTGCCAAATATAAATAACAATATGTTGTTTTGAGCAATTCAAGTCTGACATGTGAGGATTATTTCCGATGCGAATGGTTTGAAATGGCGGGTCGTTTCATGTGGTATCAGAGCTCTGATTTAGGCAAAACTTAGCATATGGAGTAAAAACTCATTAGATTTAGGGTTGTAATACCCTAGAATGAGTGGAATTAATCATAGAAGCATCTTTGTTCAAGCTTGAAATTCTTAATTAGGATCCTCTTTGATTGAGATTACTTTTGAATTTTTGAAACCTTTACCTTTGTTCTAAAATCCATTCTTATCTTTTCCAGATGAGTAACCGTAGGAACGTTCGATGTAGGGGTCGTGGAAATGACCCCGCACCAGCAGTTTTATTCCTATTCCACCAACTCAGCCAATCAGGTTCACCACTCTTTATAAGGAATACTCTCAGCTTGGAGGTACCAAGTTCACTGGAGCAGAGAGTATTTTTGAGGCTCGGCAATGGCTGAAGAGTTTAGAGTGGATTTTCACCGGACTTGAGATCACTGATGCTCAGATGGTCAGTTAGCTACTTAGCAGTTGAAGGAGTCCACTCAAGATTGGTAAGAGTCTATTACCGCTCTATTTGTCAAGGCTAATATCACTTGGCAGCAGTTTAGGTGAGATCTTTAGTTATCCTTTTGCTTGGCTTATCCCTATTGAATCTATCTCTTTGAAATTTATCTCTTTGAACTATATCTCAATCTTATCTTGGATCCGCCTTTTCATGGATGCTTTTGTGGATAAGTGGATGCCCGAAGCTGGGAAGTCTCAGTTGTATAGGGCATTTATGGACCTTGAGCAAGAGGATATGACTTTTGCAGAGTATGAGAGGAAGTTTGGTGAGTTATCTAGGTTTGGGCCCAACTTGATTGACACCTCGCTCAAGAAGAATAAGAAGTTTATCCATGGTGCTCGCCCAGAGTATTATGACCATTTGATTAGTCATATCCACAACACCTTCACTTCTCTTATGGACACGGCCACCATATTTGAGAACCCTATTTCCAAAGGAAAGCAAGTTGTGCTAGCATCTTAGGGCAATTCCAGCAGTTCGAAAAAGAGGAAGCCCAACTTTCATCAGCAGAAGAAGAATTGGCCGAATTCTTAAGGTATTGGTTTTTCTTCTCAGAGGCAATCTCTTGACTTATCTTCCATTACTTGTTTCAAGTACGACCAGAAGGGTCATTATGCCAACAGCTGTCCATCTTATGCCGAAGCCGCTACTCCTCCATCCCAAATGACCAGGAACAACCTTTGCCGCATTTTTTTGCAGCCAAGCCACTTCAAGAAGGGTTGTCCCACTCAGTAGAGTGGCAAGACATCTGGAGTCTTTGCCCTGACCTCTTCCATTCCTCCTTCTACCAGTGATACCCAAGGTACTCTTCAGGGCAGCTTTACTTTCCATGATTTTCCTGTTCGTGTTCTTTTTGATACTAGAGCATCCCATAGCTTTAATTCTTGTTGATCGATGTAATAAATTTGAGCATATCTTGCAACCTCAACAGGCAATTTCATCCTTATGTGTGAATAATCCCATCGGCGGTCCCACCAAACTTAGTATGATTTGTAAATGGGTGAAACTCCTTTATAACAGACGTCTATTCACCGAATATTTCTATGTTTTGGGTTTCGATGCATTTGATATCTTACTTGGAAGGGATTGGTTTAAGCGTTATGATGTTGTTATCTTTTGCAAAACCCGAACCATTTCTTTTGTAGACGTAATGTCGATTGCCTCAAGATTACATAAGCAGTTTTATCTTTTCGCTTGATTCTCAGCCTTGTGATCTTGACTCCACCCCGATAGTCAAGAATTATCCTGATGTTTTTGGTGAAGTCACTTCTCTTCCTCCTAGACAGATGGCACCTGGAGAGAAAGTCGAATTGAGGAAGCAGATTGAAGACCTGTTCTCCAACGGTTTGATTCGGTAGAGTTTTTCTAAATGGAATCAACTGTGGTCTTTGTCACCAAATCTGATGGTTCTTTAAGGATGTGTGTTGATTATAGAGAGATGAATAAGCTTACTCTTAAGAACATATATCCTATGCCTCGTATCAATGATATGTTCGATCAGCTCTATGGAACTAAAGTATTCTCACAGCTTGATCTTGCTGCCGGTTTTCACCAGCTTTGTGTAGCTAAGGAGAGCATTCCCAAGACAGCTTTCTGGACAGAGAATGGTTTCTATGAATGGATAGTCATACCCTTTGGATTTACCAATGCTTCTGCCTTCTTCGTTAATCTCATGAATCGCTTTTTCCGCGATGTTCTCAACAAGTTTGTCTTGGTTTTCGTTAATGATATTCTCGTGAGCATGAATCTTATTTTGGCTCTGTGGAGGAGACTCTTAGGGGACATTGGTTGAAAGTCAAATTTTATAAATGCCATTTCTAGATGGATGAAGTCCGATTCCTTGGACACATTGTTTCAGAAAATGGATTCTCGGTTGACCCGGTTAAGCTCGCCGTGATTAATGTAAGTCTAACCACCTTTTCTCTTTTGAAATTTAATTGTCTTATCTTTCTTTGGACTTATCCACCTTATCCTCTTTCCGAGATTGGGATACACCTAAGACTGCTTCTGATATTCATAACTTTCTGGGCCTAGCCAATTATTATTGGAGGTTCATTAAGAATTTTGCTCGAATATGTGCACCTCTCACCGCATTGACTCATAAAAATGCTAAGTTTGTTTGGAGTGATAAGTGTGAAGAATCATTTACCGAGTTAAAGCAAAAGCTTACTTCTGCTACTGTTCTCACCGTTACGAATGGGAGTGAAAGATTATCGGTTTATACCAATGCTAGTCAAGAAGGTTTGGGTGTTGTGTTGATGCAAGATAGGAAGGTCATTGCTTATGCCAATCGTCAGTTAGCCCCACGAAGCCAACTATGTCACTCATGATTTGGAACTACTTGCTATTGTGTTTGCTTTGAATTTATGGAGACATCATCTTCTAGGAACTAGTTTAAGCTCTTTACAGATCATAGGCCACTTAAGTATATTTTCACCCAAAAGGATTTGAACCAAAGGCAGGTTCGATGGCTTGAGTTCTTAGCATCTTATGATCTCGACATCAACTACACTCCCGGGAAAGCCAATGTTGCGGTTGATTCCTTAAGTTGGAAGAGAGCCATGGTGTGTTTGATTGTAGCTTCTTCATCTCTTATGGATCGTATTGCAGTCAAGCAGGATGAAGATGAGATGCTTAAGCTTATAAAGGAGAATATTCAAAATAGGGATAGTGATAATGAGAGTGATTTAGGAGCACAAATTGTTCAAATTGGAGTTCTGAGGATTAATAACCGAATTTGTGTTTCGAATGTCGATGGAATGAGGCAAGAGGTACTTAGAGAGAATCATCAGTCCAGACTCTCTAACCATCCAAGTATCACGAAAATGTTTCAGAATATAAAGAGACGGTATTTGTATAGTAGTATGAAGTGGGATATCTCCATTTATGTCGGTAAATGTGCCACTTGTTAATAAGTTAAGGCCGATCAACCCCTTGAGATTCCCGTTTGGAAGTGGGATCAGGTCTCTATGGACTTTATTGATGGATTACCAAGGACTAGAAAGGGTAACGAGGGTATATAGGTAGTTCTCGATCGATTGACCAAATCCGCTCATTTTATTCTGGTCAAGTCGAATCGAACTGCTTCGAGCTTAGTTGAGGTTTTTATGTGGGAGATTGTCCGACTGCATGGTGCTCCATCTAGCATCGTTTGTAATCGTGATCCTATCTTTACCAGCAAGTTATGCAAAGCTTTTTAGGAAGCTTTGGGCACTCATTTGAACCTTAGTACTGCTTACCATCCTTAGACTAGTGGTCATATAGAAAGGGTAAATCAGATTCTAGAAGATCTTCTTCGTGCCCGTGTTCTTGATTATGGAGGATCTTGGGAAGATCATCTCCATCTCATTAAATTCACTTATAATAAAAGTTATCAAGTATAACTTTATTTTTTAATTTTAACCATCTTAGCTTAAATCAATTAAATCCCATTCTTTTGAATTTAGGCAAGTATCGTAATGTCTCCGTTTGCCCCTCTTTATGCACGATCTTGCAAATCTCTATCTTGCTGGATTGAATTAAGTGATCGATTAGTTCTTAGACCTGATATGATTCTATAAGCATCCGAGAAGGTCAAGGAGATTAGAAGGAAGATGAAGATTGATCAGGATAGGCAGAAGAAGTATGCCGATAGGCGAACAAAGGAATTTGGAATTTTCAATGGGTGTTCAGGTCTTTTTCAAGATCTCGCCACTGAAGTGTGTGGTTCATTTTGATCGAAGAGCGAAGCTTGCTCCCAGATTCATTGGTCCTTTTCGCATTTTGGAAAGTGTTGGTCCTTTGGTTTATAGAGTGGATTTGCCAAAGAAGCTATCGAGCGTGCATAACGTGATTCACAGGTCTCACCATGGCAAATATCTACATTATCCATCCTTGATTGTTCAGCCTACTTCATTAGAGAATTTGGATGTCGAGCCAAATCTCACTATCGAGAGGAAGTCACTTCGTATTATCGATAGAGGTACGAAGCATCTTAGGAGGAAATCTATCAGTCTGGTCAAAGTACAGTGGAGTATAGATGATCAAGATTGCACCTGGGCAACAAAGGAGTCCATACGTGCTTTGAATCCTGAATTGTTTGTCTAAGGTACTATTCGTTTAAATTTTTCTTATCTTTATGTTTCCTTCTATTCTCCTATCTCATTCATTTTTAGGGATGAAAAGTTCTGAGTGGGGAAGAGTGTAATGACTCGAAAATTTTAACGACTTTTATAGCGTAATTAACTAATTTTTTCATGAAAATATATAATAAAATTTTGAAATTTAAAATTTGATATTTGGAATACATCTATTTTAACATAGCAAGTAGCAGATTTTCATCTGAAAATTTGTAAGTTTGTTCGGTTGTGAAATTTTAATTTAAAATTTAAAATTAGTTGAAAATTTGATGGAAACAAAATATTTTTGAAATTTGAATATTTCTACATAAGAAAAATGTAAATCGTTTTCTAAGTGAGACGTCATATTCGTTTCGCCAAATTTGGACTGCCCTAGCTCTGTTTATATTATTTTCGGTGTTTTACCAGCAGTTTTAGCAGTGAATATCGAGTTTTAATAGGATGGTTGTATCTCTGATATCTCTAAACCATTCTATTCATCTCGTAGTGTTGATCTTCGTAATATATTCGTTTGTGTATTTCGTATTTCGTTACGCGGCGAAATCCACGAAATGGTTAGTCGTATCGGTACCCATTTTGAGCCTTTTGGGTTTCCCTGTGCCCTTTCATCTATCTACTGGTTGAAAACTAACAGCCATTTGCTTTTTAATAATTCCTGAATACACGTTCCTGACTTCAATATTCCCTTTAGTTTGATATATGCTGGTTCGTTAGTTTCGTTCTTTCTCTTCTTTTCATTCTTTTTGTTCTGCGCTTGGAAGTAATAATATATATAAAATAAAGCAAAATATACAAGCTTGCTTACATTTTCCTGAGACCTGCCCATCTTCTTGTCGTGCTCTCCTACCCATCACCAAAGCGAGCATCACCACCGACACTACCGAGCTCATCTCCTCTCCTCTCCAAAACATCACCTCCGATTAGTCCTTTCCCTCCATCACTTCTCCTCACTGCACCGTTTTCCCTCCGCCATCTTTTTCCCCACCTGCCACACACTCTAGTAGCCGAGCACAACATCTCCAGCCGCCCAAGTAACTCGACTACCACCTTTCCCACACTACAGACCCACCAAACCCACAACCACCTCCAACCCTATGCAGCACCTCCGACCGCATCGCCACAGCCATCTTGCCGAACCCCAGCCCTCTCCTTGACTTCTCCGACCAAATCCACCGACGTGCAACCATACATCAGCAACCTCTTGTGCTATCGAACACACCCGAGCCCAAACGCCAGCCTTCATCATCTCCTTCCCTCGGCCACACGAATGCAGCAACCCACCATGCAACCCAGTAACACAGACCCAAACACTTCGCCACCATTGTTCTGACCAGATCTCAGCCGCCAGAACCCCTTTGCACCACATGACAGCTAAGCAGTAGCCAACCTCGACTTTGCTCCTCCCCTGGCTGAAGTCTCTTTGCTTTTCTCTTCTAAAAAAGAAAAGGTGTATATATATATATATGTCGAATTCGAATTCAAGTTATCTAGCTGTGGTTGTCCATTTATTTGCCTTGTGCTTACTATCAGAGGATCATTACAGTAGCAGTTTTCTTTGTCGCTTATCTATGTGCGTGTCCAGGTCATTGCCTCAATTCTCGTTGTTTCTCTAGCCTCGAAAGGTGAGCGATCACTCATGATTGACATTTATATGCTTAGTAAATTTATTTCACAAGAAATGACGATCGAAATATGTTGTTAAATCTTAATTGGTCGGTGATTTGATCATTGAGCTTGATATGTTATTATTTCAAATTATTTACCTATGTTAATTATCATATGACACCATAACTTGTTGAATATATATTATATTTAGATTGTTGATTATGATGCACGTTGTAATTGATATGTTATGCCATTTTATGTTATTATGCTATTGTTCTCACACTGAAAGTTCGTGTTAGTTAGAAAAATCACTACGAGTTGAAATGATACATAATTCAATGATCTTATAGATTAGGGAAAATCGTTGTAGGTGGAAATGATAAACCCAAGCAATTTTATTAATTTTGAAATTTTGGGATTACGGGTTGAAATGATATATACCCATAAAATTATAAATTATTATTGAATAAAATGATAAATATCTGTATCACTAGACCATAGAATATAAAATTATATACGGACACCGCCGGTCTAATGTTAAATAATTTCCAAATTTTTGAGAAAAGAAAAGTATATATGTTTTGATTTAAATATAATATAAAAAATTTGTTTTAATATATGTGAAAATTTAGATTTTTTTACATTATATGTTTTTAAATTTTTAAATTTATAAGCTATGTTTTAAAAATGTAAATTATAAGATTTTACTTATATCTTTATTATTTGTAAAACATATAAATAAGATTTGATTTAATAAAAAGTTAATATAAAAAAATTAATAAAAAATTAATTTAACTAATATAGATATATAATATATTTAAATATTTATTTGAATTTGTGTTAATATTTTTAAATAGATTTTGTAGTAACTTTAATAAATAGAGGTTGGAAAGATAAATTAAAGTTGACTTGAAATTTAATTTCGTTAATAATTGAATTTAAATAAGGATTTATTTGGAACTTACTGATTTTGAGATTTTAAAGATATAATTTAGAACTTGATAGCTTTATTTTTTTTATTTAAGGTGACTTAAGGAATAGTTTCAAATTTAAATAAAACTGAAATTGAACATTAAATTTTGATTTAAATTTGTAATTTGAGATTTTATGTAAATGTTTAATTAAAGATGATTTAGAGAATATGTTCCGAATTAAATAAATTAAAGTTGAATATTTAATTTTGATTTAATTTTGTGATTTGAGATTAATTTAAATATTTATAAAGTGATTTTATAAAATAACCATGGTGTGAAATAAGCATTTGGTTGTTAAAGAGACCGGGATCGGATATTGTCATACTCTCTGCCAATACCGAAAACCACTTTAACAACTGTGCATGTGGTGGAGAATCAAGAACGAAGTAGGATAGTTTAGCGAACGTCTGTATGGGGTATGAACGTAGCCCTGGCTTCCTCGAGTCAACTTGATATGATTAAAACAAGAGCTATGCCTGGGCCAAGTGAGGTCGCACCCCCGATCGAGCATGCTTCTTTGAAACCATTCTATTACTTTGTGATTTGATTGGTGCGTACCTTTGACTATGGGAGTGTGTCACTAGGTGGGCGGTAGTAGCTCCATGCGCTACCACCAGCCCGGTTTTGCAAAATAGTAGTATCCTACCCTAGGCATTACCCCATGTGCCTTGTCATATGCCATATGGCGCCCATTACGAGTTTGGTGTGTATCATACTATGGAGTGCTCCCTGAGTATCCCACTGGTTTGTTGGGGCTTACACTATCTGTATAGACTATGATATTTATATAAAAATATGTTAAGGGGAATATGAATAACGCTTAATGTTATTTTAATAGTTTACGTTATTGTAGACATTATCTATGTAGCGTATTGTACTATGTATGTAGATAGTTCCACGGATCCTTAAAGGATGGAAATCCCAAACATCCTTTAAGTTATTTTTCGTTTCGATTGGATATTTCACTTTGTTTATTTACTTGCATAAGAATGTTAATACTAACTCGAGTGTTTTGTGTTTTGCTTTATGCTTGGGTCAGTTTGAGTGTCACAGTATTTGAGACTCCCCTTTGGAGCTTGGAGCTTTGCTTAGAGATATGCCTTTCATCTTTTCAGCATTTCAGTTATTTCAGTAATTTCCAGTTATTTGTGTTCAGACTTGTCACTTGCTTATGTATTGGAGACTACTTTGTATTTGGGATTTCTGTTGCATTTTGTTTTAAGCTCCGATGTTTCTGTGGTAGCTTCGTGAGATACTATTTATCTGTTCCGCTGCTTATTGTTGCAAAACTCTATGTCAGTAATTTTGTAATTGATTTATTTACCGTATATGATAAGTTTTGCCAAATATAAATAACAATCTGTTGTTTTGAGCAATTTAAGTCTGACAAGTGAGGAGTATTGTCGATTTGAATGGTTCGAAATGGCGGGTCATTACGTGTGGTATTAGAGCTCCGGTTTAGGCAAAACTTAGGATGTTGAGTAAAAACTAATTAGAGATAGGTATTAATACCCTAGAATGAGTGGAATTAATTACATAACCATCCTGATTGATCGGGATGTTGATTGTTAACATAGTTGGTGCAGCTCTTCAACCTTATGGCTCTTCCCTTAGATTCATATCCCTATGGAATCGACTGTGCTGCCCAAGCTAAGGCTTAGGTGATTGGTTGCTATACGTCTAAAGCTTTGATGCAGAGAGCCATCTCTACACATTTTCATTTCTCTCTTTGCCTTGCCTCTCTCGGATTAATGACATAACATTCTTGGTCAAGCCTTTGATCTCCTTGCACTATTCCCAGACCGTTCATGAGAGGAATTTCATCGTTGAGCATTATGGAGCAATTGCCGCTCTGAACTCAGCAAGGTTCGGCCCATAAAATCATTGTATGAAGAATAAATTTCCAACACAATAAAAACCATGACTTGCACTCTCTTGCGATTGCCCTCTCCAACAACCATCGGTATAACCATGCATCCCACAGGCTCATTAACTATCCCATTAAATAGCTGGATCCATGATTCACACGGGTTTAAGTCTTTTGCCTCCAAAAGCATCTTATCGTGGGCTCTTTTGAATAGAATGTTGACTGAACTTCCATAGTCAACCAAAACCTTTCTTACAACAGCATAGCCAATCATGGATAAGATAATAAGTGGATCAATAGTCGTGGAGTCTTCCCCATTAGCATTTCGGTTACGGAAAACAATATCATCCATCACAATTCTCAATTGCTTTCCCGGAGCACCGTCTTTGAGCGTAAAAAGCCTCTTATTTACAACGTGTGTTAAAGCACCAACCTAGCGCTCCATTTCGTTCTAACTCTTCTCAGCGGCATGCAGTCCACCGATTATAATGTTAATTAAAAGAAATTATTCAAGTCTCTTGGGCACATCAATATCAGGCTTGGCTTGTCCCAGTTAGGGGTTAAAAGTCCCTTGCGCGCCATCCAACGTGGCTTGAACAAACTGTTGTAGTCTATTTTTATGAATCAATTCCTCGATCATATCACATAAATGCCCGCATTCATTAGTGTTGTGACCGAATGTCTTGTTAAATCTACAATATTTACCATATCTCTTTTCCTTCTCATTGGACTCCCTGGGAGCCGGCTTCTTGTACTGCTATTTACCCTGAGTAATCAAGTGAACGTTTTCAATCGATTTGTTCAACGAAGTATAATTGTAAAACTTCAAGATTGTTAGACGTCTCCCAAAATCCGACTTCATATTTTTAGCTCTATTATTGTTCTCGCACTATCCACCATTTTGGTTCCCTACATTCACATCAGCATTTTTAAAACTCCTTCCATGAACGGATGTTGGCTTAGGAAGGGACCATTATAGCACTCTAATTTTGAGTAGCGTTATTTAAGATATTTAAATAGATAAATTAAATAAAATAATGTATTAAGACATGGAGAATAAGACTTGATAATCAAATAGGTCGTGCCTTAAATAATGAGTAATAAGATTGATTATAACTTAAATAAGAATGAGGAATAGTGTGAGGAACAATATAGGAAAAACCTTATTTCATAAACATAAACCCTTTCATTCTCACTTCCTCATTCACCATTACTTTATACAAACTAAAGGAAAGACGAGGCTGGACATTGCTAGGGGATTTATGATGAGAAAAGGTTAGGTAAAAGGATAAAGCTTAGAAGGATCAAATCAACACTTAAATCTCGCTTTATCTATAAGGTGAATAATAGTTATCCATCTCACTAATGCTTATTATTTTTTAGTTTTATGCCTAAACCCAAATATTATGTTGTTATTATACCATATTATGATTGATTGGTGGATTGTATACTTGAATAATGAATTATTGGACTTATTATTGAAATATTTAATAGGTTTCGAGAGCAAAAACCTAGTTTATGACATCCAACTAACTTAAAAATTGGATATGATGTTCATAACATTATTTTAGAACTGAGTATTACTTGAAAAAAGATGGCACAAAAACCCAAGGGAAGTTTGTAGAGAAATAAAAGTGAAGAAAACAAATGAAAAATGAGTAAGAAATAGAACACATAAGATTTATAGTGGTTGGGCATACTCCGGCCTACATCCATTTAATGATTTTTATTACTTATATTCTGATTAGGGGTAGAAGTTCTTATGGGCAGATACAACTTTGACAGAGATTATAAAAAATTAGAGGAGTGCTAGAGCCAAAAGAACTTAGAAATGAGCCATACCCCTCTATTTATAGACGTAGGAAACCTAAATCTCATTTAAAAGATCTCTATATAGTTTTCCATGTCTTTGACTGTTTCTGCACCAAAGTAGGATGCTACCTCATCACCTTAAATGGGTTGGTATGACTCCAAGGCTTGGATTGGTTGACTCCGTAAGATTGCCAATACGGACATTTTGAACTCTTTGCTTTTGCTCACCTTATAGTTAGCTTTGTGATTCCATAGTTGTTTGCATCAATGTTAGCTTGTTTTAGAGTCCAAATGACAGAGTCGTGAAATAATAGAGTTGTTGATTAAAAAGTTCATGGAAATCTAAAGAAAATTGCAATGGACCAAAAAAACAACACTTCAAGTAGGCTTCTAGGATCGAGTAGAGTGCATTGGCAGGAGATGGGACCCGTTAGTGGAGGAAAATTGGATCGATGTAACTCCAAGGAGTTGGACCGGTGCCAATCCACCACAGAGGTGGATCCACGTAATTTTTGGCTTTTTTTGGCTTCATGTTTGGTTTCTAGACTCTTGGGCTATGTCTTTCGTTGTCTTGCCTTAATAGCTTCGAAGTGTGACTTGTCGGGTTTACCCGTATACTACTCGGTCAAAAGGATGAATAAAACTTATCCCCCAAAGCATGCCCTATGAATGGAAGGCATGCTTTTCATAAGAACAGATGTTGAATTTGATGGTATATTAGTAGTTGAACTTTCTATTAGTTAACCGATCAAACTATTTAGAATCATTCCGTTCTATTAGATTCTCCCATCAATCATAGGTTGTTCCAAACCTGTTACAGCCTAATACTCTAGTTTCTATTTAATTATAGTCTACACACCATCATCATTCAGATTTCATTCTGATTTATTACATCACATACTAAAACCATCGTGGGATCATCTCGGATTTGTCAGTTGTATTCTAATTACATGGCATTCAAATCTTTTATCACATCTCTATCTTTTCTAAGGCTTGATCTCTCCGGGTCATTTTATGTTCAGTTTAATATGTGATTCATCGGATCATTGTATATTTGGTTTAATGTGCAATCTCTCTAGATCATTAATCAAATCTATGGCCATTCAGGACTGATAGTTAAATCCACGATCTCTTCGGATCGTTAATCAAATCGATGGTCGTTCGGGAATGATAACCAAATCTGTGGTCTCTCCAGACTGATAATCATATCAATGGCCATTCGGCACTTATAATTATATCCATGATATCATCAGACCTTTAATTAAATACATGGTCATTCGAGATCGATAATCAACTTCATGTTCATTCGGCTCCGATAATCAAATCGACGATCTCTCTGGATCGTTTAATCAAATCAATGGTCTCTCTAAACCCTTTTTGAGCTTAATCCGCTGGCTTTATTGTGAGGGGACTTAACAAAACAATCCTATCTACTCATGCTCTAGCAAGATGACTTACTTCTTGCACTCCGGACTCATCTTTCAAAATGGGGTTTAAAGCGATTATTATCGTACAAGTCCATCCGCTCACACTCCAACAAGGGACATGCACCTTACACTCCGGTCCCATCTCTCTAGTGGAACTTTAATGAGATTAATATCAGTCATCATATTAAATGTGTAATTCCCTAATCTAATTCAAATATCAAAACCAACATATAGTCTAACATTAAGATAATGCTATGCTAGGCATTATAGTTTATCATTCAGCTCAGAGTGTGCTAAGGGAACATTCGGGATCCCATACATGAGTAAGTAGCTAGACTATTTAATTGCATGGTTTATTGAAACATTGAAATAGAGTGCTAGAACCAAACCCGATTCCCTGCCATCCCGATCAAGAGGTAACTATCCTTGACCCTGATCCAGGGCCATTTCCAATTGCTACGGTTAATGGCTGATCTTGTTCCACTACCGCAGATCGGCTTCTCCTATGTTGCCATAATCATTTAACTCTGACCTATTCCTCAATAAGATCCTGCAGGTGCCTACAATCATTTGTGCTATGCCTATCCAAATCATGGAATAGGCAGTAATTTCTAAATGCCCTTTCATGCCCTGTGGATTCTGTCGGCTTTCGATAGGGGATTTGTCCCTTAGCATCCAGATAAATCCACAATAGGGGCTCATTTAAATCCATATAAGAAGAGAGTTATGATTCTCTTCTTTGCTGCTTCGATCCTTCAAAGCCAACGTCCATTTTCTATTTTCCTTTTATCCTTGCTAGATCCTACTCCAAGCGATCCTCGACCATCTAGAGCATTAACCTCTTCCCCATCAACTTCAGCGTCATCCTAGCGTAGAAACCTTTCAGCCTCGCGCTAAAACACTACAAGATCCCTGGGAGGATCCTATTCCAATGCAACCTTGAAATCTGATTTAGCGCCTATTCCTGAGATCACCGCCATCAAAACCATCGAAGGGTTTGACTTCTCGACTTTGGTTGGTGTAACATCAACCCTTGTCAGAAAAATCTTGAGGGTCTCTTCGCCCCTTTGCTTCATACTTGCTAATGTCATTACATTTTGGGGTCACGAAATATAAACTCAAAACCGCTTCACGAACCTATTCACCAACTCGACCATATTTTAGTGGAACTGTTCTCCGGTTGTCTAAACCATAGCAACGCCAGACCTGTAAAATATAAAAGCAAACACCATCCTAAAACCTCTATAGATGTAACGTTTAGGATTTTCGACTGACGAAAGTCGACATTAATACGTCCACTGTATCAACTGCCGAGCAATCGAATGCCGAAAAACCGTACCGTTAGGGTTAAAGAAGAGGTAGAAGATAGAAGAAGAAAGAAAGAAGAAGCAACAGAAACAATATCCGAATCTCACAATCGCAGCGGAACAACATATAATAGATAAATGAATATCTTTAAAATAAAGAACTATATCAGTTATTACATTACATCACATCACATCACATTACATTATCAGAGTTTACAACAAACAAACAGCGGAAAAGAAATACTATATACTAGTTGATACGCCATGCCATCAGCTTGCTCCTTGAGCTCCACAGCAACTCCTGAATTCCAGAATGACCTGATAACCTGACTCTAGACTGCCCGTATAGAAATTGGTGGGCATCCAGAGTTTAGGAAGGAAACAATAAACTCTAGGTTAGTCATGTGACTGGTGTGAGTACTTAAAACAGTTATTCTTTAAAACAACAAAGAAATATTTTTAAATAGATTCGCAATGCTTTTTGAAAATGTAACTACCATAAGGCCTCCCGCACACGCACACAATGCAAACGCAGAATCGGAGGAGATTTCTACTTATGATAGTCAAATATGCTAGATACGTAAAGTTCTTTGATATTATTGTTATAAGTCCAAAGTTTAGGAACATTTCGAAAGTATGATATAAATCTTAGCCAATATACGACCATTACATATGCCTACTATAACTACCATGTTCAATAGTAGGTTACCGCCACATTCCATGGCAAGTTATACAACTAAAACTGTACAGGGCTCGTATTGTTTCTTTGGATTTTCCAACAAATGGTCAGGCCAAGGAACTTCCCATTGCCACATGGGTACACCTCTAGAAAGACGCCCCGAGAACCTAACCGGATTTCTGCCAACACAAGGCCGGGTTACCCCTAACTGGGTAACAACTGACACGAATATGCCATCCCCCGGTCGTAACCGACCTAAATCCCAGGATTCACCAACAACCAGAAAATAATAAGTTTGCAGCAACAACATAGGTTAAGTATCAGAGCTCCATACGATAATACCACCTCTATCCAGAAGGAAATGACATACACTAAGGGGGCGCTATCCCCTAATAACCTTGCCGCATCTTTCCTGTTTTGACCATTACCGGAGTGTGAGGTCTGACGAAGTCTCGTCCACAAAGCTACGCTTTATACAAAAGTTGTGCTTTGATCAACAAATGATCAGCAACACTCATCATGCCACATTACCAATTTAGGAATGTATCACTAGTAACCATCAACTACATAACCTCTGAGCTCGTACGTCTCAGAGAAGGGTGTTAAGCTAAGAGAATAAATTCTCTGCCACCAACAGAAATATACTTGATAGAAACCTGCTTTACATCTCAAATTGTAACCTCAGACACACATCCATACAAGTCCGTTCCGGGATCGAACAGAACCGAAGGCACTTCCAAAGAAGCCCTTGCAATCCGGATATTCACTAATCACGACCGGAATTCCCATCACAATGGGTGATAAAATCTCTATATCGGAGATCAGCCGATGCAGAAACATTCGACGGTAATCCTTCCGTTTTCGAAAATATCCGGTCTTCAACACCAGTCTTAAAATGCTATCCATTTCGACATATCACTATTCGGAATGGGATTTACGACACAAAGGTCCTCTCCTGGCTAAACCGAATAACGAGCGCTTATTTTAAAAATAAGTGTAGCATTCAAATTCAAGCAATTCACAATAAATACCCATTTAAAGGTAAATATTGATAGTCGGTTATTTAACTATCAACAGATATGTACACATCACCAGATTCCAAATAATTTCCCAAATTATTTATTTTCCAAAAATATCTTTACAAGATATATTTTCCACACATCAAAATAAATCAATGTTCATTTTCAAACAAATTTCCCTTTCCTTTATAAATTCCATGTGAATTTAAATTTTCAAATATCCATTGATATACGATTTGTCAAATCGACTTCAAACATTCACTTTCAATTTATCTTTAAAAGATATATAATCTCAAAACATTTCACTTCATATTGGAAAACATTTCCATACTTATTTAACAATAAGTAATTCACAAATCCATTTATTTTCAATACTTAGAAAATATTCAATATACTTAAATCACAAATAAGTATATATTTTATTCTTTAAGGAAAACATTCTCTTAAACACATTCATCTGAGTCAAAACGAATGTTGCGTAAAACATCGTTGCGACAACTCAAAATCACTAGTATAGGGATTCGAAATTTAGATAGATATATAAATCCCAATACTATATAAAACATTTCCTTTCGAAAATCATTTACTATAACAACAGTGTTATAGTCCATCTTTTCCTTATTTCTCGAAAACGTCTATTTCAACAATGAATGTTGAAATTTATGGTTTCGATCCTTAACACATTTTAAGACAACTTCAAATCGTTTTAATCCTATTTAAAAGATCACTTCCTAAAATATTTCTTTAATATATTATTCACTGTCCAAAATCGTGAATATAAATCGTTTACCAAATTCAACATTTCTACACATTTTATTTTTAAAGGATTATCCACTGTCCAAAATCGTGGATACTCTCCTTTAATAATCTACAATAATTGACTTATCAAAATAAGTCGATTTCGGATTTATAAAATAATGTTTATAAATTCACATCTATAAAATTTTATAAAAACTTCAACTCATAAAATCCCTTAATTTACAAATTCTATTTGAATCTCATTTAAATGCCAAAATCTGATTTATAAGTTGATTACTTATAATTCTTTTATTTTACAAAATCTATTCATTTAATAACTTCACAATTTAAATTTCATTCACTTATGAAATCCATTTATACTTCATTTTAACACTTATAAAAATTCATTTTATAATTCCAATATTTTAATTTATAAATATCAATTTTATAAACCTTTTATATAAACCGTTTATAATATTTCAAAAACCCCAATTTAAACCATTTTACAAATAAATCAACTACTTATTTCAAAAATCACATTTCGGTTATATTTCACAAAAATCATAATTTTTATAACATAAAAATTATAACGTTTATTTATTTAAAATAAATCAATTCCAAAATTCAATAAAACTGTAACGAGTCGGATTTTGCCCGCTCGAAAATCGACATCCATACTTCATATCGTATTCGAATGCCGTAGATTCGATCGTTCAAATCCGATTCGCCGGAGCTTATAACAATCATTAAGTAAACAACACAGCGGAATAAAAGAATAATACATTGATATACAGCTTTGATACAATATCTGATACAACAGATGGTCCAATAGATATCAATATACATCAGAGATATGATACAATAAAATAGCAGCGGAAAAGAAAATAGATAACACTAGCAGCGGAACTAATAACTCTAAGATAGTCTTCAAGGAAGAACTCCAGAAACTGCAACTCCATTTCCGAGAATCCATCCAGCAATAGCTCGAACTCCAAATAACGATGCACAAAGATAGGTAAGACTGGTGCGATCCAAAGACTGAACTAACTCCAGATAATCTGTTAAATCTAGCTATCTGAAAAACCCAACTCTAGACTGCTCGTGTAGAAAATAATGAGCACCCAGAGTTTAGGAAAGAAAACAATAAACTCCGGATCAGTCGTGGGACTGGTGTGAGCAACAAAAACAGTTTATCTTTTAAAACATTCAACAAAAGATTTTCAAAGTCAATTCGCAATGTTTTTTTTTTAAAAATGAGACTACCATAAGGCCTCCCGCACACACACACAATGCAAACGCAGAATCGGAGGAGATTTCTCCTTATGATAGTCAAAGATGCTTGATACGCATTAAAAAGACATTTGATATTATTACTAGTGCATAGTGTAGAAGAAATTCATTTCGAAAGTAGAATATAAATCTTAGCCAACATACGACCATTATCGTATGCCTACTATAGCTACCATCCAAACAGTGTTGCGACACCATAAGTGAATGATAGGTTCTACAACTAATACCGTACAAGTTTCGTATTGTTTCTTTGGATTTCCAACAAATGGTCAGGCCAAGGAACTTCCCATTGCCACTGAGAACGCCTCTGGAAGGACGCCCCCGAGAACCAAACCGGATCTCTGCCAACACAAGGCCGGGTTACCCCTAACTGGGTAACTACTGACACGAGTATGCCATCTCCCGGTCGTAACCAACCTTTAACCGGGGCCCCAGCAACAAATCACAAAATCATATATATATATCTGCGATATCAACATAAGTTAAGTATCTGGGCTCCATACCATGATACCACTTCTATCCAGAAGGAAATGTACATACCCTAAAGGGTGCTACCCCTAATAACCTTGCCGCATCTTTCCTGTTTTGACCATTTCCGGGGTGTGAGGCTCGACGAAGTCTCGTCCACAAAAACACACTTTATACAAAAGCCGTGCTTTGGGTCAACAAATGATCAACACAATGATCACTAAGATAGACGATCAAATAAATGATCCTATCACAAATAATCAACACAATGATCATTTCAGCATCACTCAGCATGTCATATTACCAAATTGGGAATATATCGCTGATAACTTCAACTATATAACCTCTGAGCTCGTACGTCTCAGAGAAGGGTGTTAAGCTAAGAGAATAAATTCTCCGCCACCAACAGAAATATATTTGAAAGAAATCTGCTTTATATCTCAAATTGTAATGTCAGACATAACAATCCATACAAGTCTGTTCTGGGCTCGAACAGAACCGAAGGCACTTCCAAAGAAGTCCTTGAAATCCGGATATTCACAATCCCGATCGGATTTCCCATCACTTAGGGAGTTTCTATACCGGCGCGACTCGGTGCAGAAACAATCGATAGGTCATCCTATCGCTTTCGCAAATACCCGGTCTTCATCACCGGTCTTCAAATGCTATCCATAACGTCGAATCACATATTCGGAATGGGTTATACGACACAAAGGTCCTTTCCCGGCTAAACCGAATAGTGAGCATGATATTTCAAAAACAAATGGATAATGGGATTTCAATTAAGTCACAACTTAATAATTCAAAACTTTATTTCACATGGTTTAATCCAATTACCATTTCAATCTTTAAACAAAAAGATTCATTTTCACAACCTTTAACGGTTTAAACAATTTTCACATTTTAATCTTTTAAACAAAAGATTCATTCACCGATTTTCCGAATCAATTTTCATTTCAATTTAACTCGTTAAATCTTCAAATCAAAGATTTAACTTATAGCTTTCAAAACAATCTCATTTCAATTTGATTTTAAACAAATCATCAATTTAAATCTGTTAAAAATAAACAGATTTAATTCATAGCTTTCAAAAAGATTTTATTCGTAACTTAGGAAAATCATTTCCCTATTCAATCTTGAAATCCCCCCTAATTAACTAGAATCTCAATTCTTATCTAAAAGTGTTTATCATTTGAAAACAACAATTTTCATTTTGGAAACCTGATTCATTTATACGAGTTTAAATCCTTGGGTTAAATTCAAATTTCCAAAAAACAATACTTAAAAGTGGTTTAATCCCTATATAACCAATATAACATTTTTAATCCTAATTTCAAATCATAGAATTCAATTTCAAGTATTGAATTTAAATTTAAATTAAATTATTTAAATTCCAAAACTTAATCAAGTAATTTAAAAATAATAAATTTTATTTTGAAATTCCATTCCAAAAGCTTTTCACATTTATTCCGATTCCATTTCCAAAACATTTGAATTAAAAGATTCAAATTTAACTGTTTCAAAAATCTGCGACTTAATTGATTTCCTCGTGAAATCCATATTTGTGTGTGTATGGTGTGGTCCAGGGGTTTAAACACAATAGTGCAACATCATAAATCATCACAGATTTGCAATCACATAATATTGATAAGCGGTATATCCTAATAGCGCTTATATATATACACAGATTCACAGATAGAAATTATGAATGCATTATAAATAAATAAATTACATTCATCTCAGATCATACTGAAACAAATTATAGCACGAAGCATAGCATATCAGAAATAACAAACAGTTCAGCAATCAATAGGATTCAATCATCCATAAGTGAACTCAATAATTACCTGGTCAATTTAAATCAGATGGGTCATAGACCATGGCTACTTAACTATAATTGATTCCAAATCATTTGATTCATTATCCTATAATCATTTATTAATTAAATAAATCAACCTTCAATTCTTTAAATAATTAACCTTTAATTATTTACCCTTTAAGCAATCATCTCACAACAATTAATCATCGATTACCAATTTATCTAATGATTTTCTAGATTAATTAAACTAAATTAATTAACCTTAATTAATCAATATATTTTAAATTAATTACAATAAGTGATTAATCCTTAATTATTCTCATTAAGTAATTATATTTTAAACAATTTATAATTGATTTTCTAAATTAGTTAATCCAATTTATTATTAAAATTAAATCACCCTAATGAATACTAAAAAAATATCCTTAGTTAATTATCTTCATTAACTAACAACATTTCTTAATCACTTTCTTAAGAAATTTTCTTAGATTAATTCATTATTAATTATTTCTAATTATAAATTGATCTAAATTATTTATTTTATAAATCATTCTTTATAAGGTAATAAATTTCTTTATTAATGATTTCATTAACACTCACAAATATATTGAAACGTTGATTCTCAACTTGCTTTTAAATTTACGTGTTAAAGTATTACTTGTGTTATAAAGAAATTTAAAAGAGTTTAAAATCAAATTCTTTTTTAAATTCAACATATTTAAAAGTTTACTTTAACATTTAACTTAGGTAAACATTTAAAGTTATAAATTTATTTCATTCCCAAAATCTTAATTTCAACTTTAAATTTAAGTCCAGGTTTTTTCAAGATTTGATTTAACTTTGTTTAATTTCTTCCTTTTCAACTTGGAATACGTTTTAAATTCAAATCCTTTTTTAAACCCACTTGATTGCTTAAAACTAATCTAAATTTTGTTTATTTACAAACTAAGTTCCAATCAAAAAAAAACTTAAATCTTATTTACATTTTCATTTAACTTCAGCTTTAAAACCCTTGATTTACAAATTCAAATTTGTTTAAAATTCTTTAAACAAGAAAACAGTGTTTTAGCAAAAGCCTGTAACACTTTTACTTCAGCAACCTGGTTCTTCAACACAACACTCAGGCAACCCAAACTCGTGCACGTGCACATGGACGCGGCGGCGCTCCGTTCATCGGCGAGACCTCCAGCAAGTCGTCTTAGGCCTCCTCCATTGATCTCGATCGCCAGAGAATTGGTTCGATCGTGAAATCGAAATTGAGCAAATAAACAAAACCTGGAAGTGAACACTAGCATCAGGTCGAAACCTGGAAACACGCACACTCCCAATATCGCAAACCTGTCAACGGCAATTTCTCCCTCCACCGACCACCAGAAACCCTCCACCACCGGCCACGCCTTCGTCATTAACCCAGCTTCCATCACCCCGAAGCTCACTACACTCGATCGAACGAAGAGCACGAACGAATTGAAAATTTTCGACCCTCCAAAACTAGGTTTAAAATCTTATACCCTGCGCCGCCGTCACCACAGTGACAGTGCTCACCTCCGACCAATTTTCCCATCACCACCATAGCCTCCACTATCATCACGAGAAAATCCAAACCCCCTAACGTCTCCGACCACTGGCAATTGCTCAAAAACCAATTTCCGTTCACTGTCGAATTGCACTTAAACCCATTATCTAAAAATCAAAATTTTTACTTTAAAAATCATATTTTAGTATAAGGATTCAGTTTGTAACCCTGGATTTACAAATTAAGAATTTCGAAATTTGACCATTTTAAAGTTCTCACTGTAAAACTTTGATCTTTCCTTTACATGCATTTTTTCCTTCATGAAATCATATTTAGATTTTAACTCGTACTTAATACAATTATTTTGTTTCGATTTCAATTCTTACAGAAAGCAAAGAAAGGGGGAGTTGGATTCAATCATAGGTTTACTCTGTAAACCTGAAGATAAGAAAGAACAGGGATGAATAACCCTGTATATGAACATTTCCAGGCACCAACATACATGTACACAAATACACAAATATTTCCCTCATGCAAAAGTTCTCAACATCTTTCCGGCATACATATAACAACAAGTAATTTGATTAAACAGAAGTTTACTCACCTTCCAAATCATTGCTTAAATTCAGGAGTTTACAGGTTAGAGTTTGTTTGATCTGAAGCTCCTTTGCTTCTTGATGTCCAGAAGTCTTCAAACTGAAATCCTTTTTAACTTTTCAAAGTTGAAAACTGGGTGAAAGTTGTTATCTTAAATTTCTTCTTTGTTCTCAGGTGTTTGGTTTATGTAGGTTGCTTCAGTTTTTTTTTTCTTGTTAAAGTTTGAGATGATCGAAATGAATTGAAGAAATTGGTTTATATATATAGTGGCAGATTACAGACTGTTTTATATTTTTTTTTTTTTTGTACAATTCTAAAGTATGTTGAAGTGGTCTTTTTTCCAAGTTGAGGTGTATAACAGTATGGCTGCAGTGATGCTGGATTTTAGCAGAGGTGTTTTTTTGTTTGTACTTTTTATTTTATAAACATGCTTGGAGATATTGTCACTGATTCTCTTTAGTTTCAGCTGTAGGATGTTAGTTTGATGTGGCTTCTTCTATTTTATTTTGTTTATTTCTTTTATTTTATTTGCTTTTATTCAATTATTTTGTTTACTTATTTCTTCTTTTGTTTGTTACCTTATGTACTTTTTATTTTCTACTTATATTTTATTATTTTGTTTATTCTAGATAATGTGTTGTTTTAATTTAGCAAATTTGTTTATTTTATTTTAAAGACTTTGTTTTGAATTTTCAAATCAATCTATAAATAAATTTCACCATTATTAAATTAAGTAAAAAAAAATTTTTATCTTTAAACCGTTTAGTTAAAACAATAACTCAAACTCAATGTATATTCATATATACATATACATTCATATTATCATATATTCATTACTTTGAAATTCAAATCCAAATCACATATGCAAAATATTTAAATTCTTACGATTTAATATATATGTTTATTTGAATTAAGGAAACTCGCTACTATTTAGAATAAATTTTGCAAATTTTAATTCAAAAATTCATTTAAATTATCAATTTAAATTCATAAAAATCTGGGGTCGTTACAAAAACGTATACTTTCAAAAATCACTTTAAAAATCCTTTTAAAATTTGGAAACATCGCTTTAATACTTTTAAGTTTTCCAAAATAGGCCCAATGCTGCAACGGTACCAAATATAACATCACGGCATCCAAAACATCATATATCATATGATAACAGAATATATCACAGTATCTGTAAATAAATCAGTATGGGTGAGGAATCCAGTTGGATCCCTCCAACCTGTTTCCCTACATCCACAGATGTTAGCATAATACCAATCCCGTTCCAATACAGAATATCACGGTATATAGGTTCATATAAAATATTATCCGTTATTATGCGACGCAATAGGGTCTCAGCCGCTATATAATGCGGGAAAATCAACTCCAAGTACATATATAATACCAATTCCACATCAAGATGGAATATCGCGGTATATGTTTTTAATAAATAACATCCGCTTAATATACGGCGCATAGGATATATTTCAATACAATAGATAATAATTTATCATTCAATCACACAATCAAGCAATTTTAAATCTAACTATTTAAAATTTAAATCGAAACAATTTCGATTGAGTGAGAAGTTCTCACCTTGCTTCCAATAATAGTTGTAGTGTTTTATTTTGAATAAAATTAAACGCGCGTTTAATTTTACCTAAAATTATCACTAGCTCGAATCGATTCCAATCCAGCTTCATCGTGTAGTGTTCGTCCATACGAACCCAACGCAATTCATTTCGTGCATTTTTGACCTCGTATCAAAAAGATATGGTATTTTAAACATTCACGAATTAATATATAAATTAATCAACATTTTATTTTTATTTTTTAAACCTTGTTTCCAATCTGGGCCGTGCATTTTCATTCCTCCAGATCTCGGCCACGTATCATCTCTTCTTCCATCTTCATACGCGCCCAGGCAATCACGAACGAAACAAAACCAAAGCCGCCTCTTTTTCGAATTTCTTGCGCCACCATCGTTGATCGAGAACACGATCGGCGACACTCATTCAAACGCCCATCACATACTCCCCCACCGCCTACAATCTCGTGCAGCTCGGCCTTTCCATCGTCGAAAAAAGTGCGTACGAATGTGCATCGTTCATCAGCTGATCACGACGAATCCACCACTCCAAACACCATCACAACCGTTAAGATCCTAGATCTCAATGCCCTCTACAATCTACCTTTATAAACCGAAGCTTGAAAGTGAAGGGATCGTGAGAAAAATAAGGAGGGATGAGAGTGTTTTATGGCCATAGAACGAAAAACTGGCGGCTGACCTAATCTCAGCTAGGGTTTTGCAATTGTGAAGAAGACAAGTCCTTATATAGAAAATTTGACGAAACACTATTCACTCGAAATTTTTCGAACTCCAAACGAAGCGTGCCGGCTAACGTTCCTAGGGTTTTACCTACGTTTCGAACACAACGGAATGTATTTCGGAGGCTAATTTGGTTGTATGTGCGAGTTACAAAAATAAACGATCAAATTTAAATTAAATCGGTTAAACTAATTTCTATGCGTTTTGGCTTGCCCCGGACAAACCTTAAATCCGATTGACACGAAATTTGAAACCATACAATAATATAATATTACGGATCCGATGAAACTAGTTTCGTCGAAATCCGAGACTGTTTGAAAAATGGCTATTTTTACTTGTCAATTAAATATTAAAATATTCAATTTTCATAATTTAACTTTTAATTCGATTTTAAAATTTCTATAACATCATTCTAACTCCAATATGATTTAATATAACTTTACAAATCAATTTTAATTATTTTAAACCCAATTTCCAATTATTTCTTTAATTTCAAATATTAAATTATCGATTTAATTATCCAATTAAACCCGGATATTCAAAATAAAATTTATTCGACTTACAAATTTTACTTTTGCATATTAAAAATTAATTAAATATACGAATTTCAAATGACAGAAATTCTGGGTCGTTACAAACTTCCCCCCTTAAAAGAATTTCGTCCCCAAAATTACCAAGTATTAAATAATTACAGAATCCATTAACTTTTCAAAACCATTTGTTCAAATTAAATTTCAAATTAATTTAAACATTTTAACTTTTCCAAAATCCATAGTTAAACTTCTTACAATAACTTTACTAAGTTTTCAAATCATACTTAGTTATCTTTTTAGAACCAACTATATCGTTTAACTTTTCACTCCAAAATCAAAGTTATAGTTTTCAAAAAATTTCCTATTTTCTCAAAAATATTCTAACGCCTTAAATTTTCAAAAAATTTCGCCAGCGTCTCCTTTGCGCGGCTCGATCCGAAAAAAATAGCAATATATATATATATATATATATATATCACAAATATACATCTCATTAAAGTAATGAGGCATCCCGTAGGGAAAAAAGTGTAAAAGTACGATATGTAATCCGAGATATGTACCTTATATATTATTAGCGAGCATATACGACTAATATAGCGCGAAAGCGAGCTCCAAATGCAAAGCAAGCGCCATCCGCACCTACTATACACTCAACAACAATGAGTAACATGTATATAGAAAATAATATCGATATTCAACATATACCGGTACAACAACTACATATGCCAATATAGCAAATGCAACAAAAGCAATAAATCCAACCATCAACCAACTAGCATTCAACTAACATCCATAACCAAATCAATACACTTTCACTTCTCATTAATATTCAATGAATTGGTTTTTCATTTAATCACATTTGATTCATTAACATTGGACTTTACTAACATTCATTTTCAATTAGTTTATATTCACTAATTTACATTCAAATTAGTTCACTTCCACATTCAAATCAAATTTCATAGCTTCCAATTTTATCAATTTTAATTTCATTAACACTTAATGAATTATATTCAATCAACTAACAACAATCTAACAATTTATGTATATTCAACACATTCAATTTTCTTTACTTTACATTCAATTTGGTCCACCACTTTTAATTAGCTTTATTGAATTAACACTTACATCCATTATTTCATATCAATTTACTTACATTCGATTGATTTAAATTCAATTCATTCATTAATTCAATTGCTAATTCATTTTACCATATAAAGTTGAATTTCATTACATAACTCAAGTTCATATTCATCACTTCTCTTTATTAATTTACTTCGATACCAAAATCAACTTCATCCAACATTACTTGAGTTATATTCCATTTCAAACATTAGTTGTTTAACTTAACTTAAATATCCACTTATAAATCCAATTCAGATTCCAATTCTAAATTAAATTCTATTTAACTTTCCTTTAATTATTTCAAATTTGTTTATCACAACAAAACTTCAATTTCCAATTTACTATGGTAGCAAATCCATCACGCAGAAACTCAAAAATGATATTGATGATGCTGCAGCCATCACCCTTATTATTTCCCAGCAACAGTAGTGAATTCAGTGCTTAATATTCTCTTAAAAATTTCCCTTTTATTCATAAATCACATTTATAAATCTTTTACTTATATAATTTTACTATTTTCTCTTTACTTATATAAGATCAATTCACAATTGTAAATCATATTAATTATAATTCCATACTTATAATTCTTCGCTTATACAATTTATTCTTTCACAATTGTTTTTATTTAGATTATTCAAACATCCTTTAATTAACTTATATGTATTCTTACATTTTCAACGACCAAACAATCAATTTATATACACTTTAATAATTTCTGAAAATTTATTTACTTTATATGTAAAATATAATCGAGGTAAAATTATTTCATTTACCCTATTTTAAAATGATATCGTGTCGAATTTGTTCTGTACAAGAGTTTATAGATTCCTATCAATAACGTTAATTACTCGTATTGACCAGAGTCCATATACCACTCAACAAACCAATCAACAAAATATAAAACAATTTTTTATATTCACTAACAAATACACGCTCATAACTATTATTACACTCACACTCATTCTAGAGTACTGCTGTCTCTAATGAGTAATTCCCAACAGAGCTAAGGTTGTCGCTTAACCGTAAGCTCCGATACCAAATGTAACGTTTACGAGACAGCGGCGACCGGTAGGTTTTGCAACCATCCCAGGCCCACCATGGTTTACACTGGTACCCGAAACTTGCTTTTACGGCTAGCCTTTCAACTGTCACGGGTTACGCCTAACCAACCTCATAAAGAGGACATGTAGGGGCAAGGGTCTCCCGTTCGCCACCTAACACGAAGCGAGAACCCCGCATCACATTTCACCAAGACAAGCAAGTCTCGTCCACAAAGCTACGCTTTATACAAAAGCTGTGCTTTGATCAACAAATGATCAGCAACATTCAGCATGCCACATCACCAATTTTGAAATGTATCATTGGTAACCATCAACTACATAACCTTTGAGCTCGTACGTCTCAGAGAAGGGTGTTAAGCTAAGAGAATAAATTCTCCGCCACCAACAGAAATATATTTGATAGAAACCAGCTTTACATCTCAAATTTTAACGTTAGACACACATCCATACAAGTCCGTTCCGGGATCGAACAGAACCGAAGGCACTTCCAAAGAAGCCCTTCAATCCAGATATTCACTAATCACGACCGGAATTCCCATCACAATGGGTGATAAAATCTGTATATCGGAGATCAGCCGATGCAGAAACATTCGACGGTAATCCTTCCGTTTTCGAAAATATCCGGTCTTCAACACCGGTCTTCAAATGCCATCCATTTCGACATATCACTATTCGAAATAGGATTTACGAAACAAAGGTCCTCTCCCGGCTAAACCGAATAACGAGCGCTTATTTTAAAAATAAGTGTAGCACTCAAATTCAAGCAAATCACAACAAATACCCATTTAGAGGTAAATATTGATAGTCGGTTATTTAACTATAAATATATATGTACACGTCACCAGATTCCAAATAATTTCCAAAATTATTTATTTTCCAAAAATATCTTTACAAGATATATTTTCCACACTTTAAAATAAATCAATGTTTATTTTCAAACAAATTTCCCTTTCCATTATAAATTCCATGTGAATTTAAATTTTCAAATATCCATTAATATACGATTTTCAAATACTTCAAATATTCACTTTCTATTTATCTTTAAAAGATATATAATCTTAAAACATTTCACTTCATATTGGAAAACATTTCCATACTTATTTAAAAATAAGTAATTCACAAATCCATTTATTTTCAATACTTAGAAAATATTCAATATACATAAATCACAAAGAAGTATATATTTTATTCTTTAAGGAAAACATTCTCTTAAACACATTCATCTGAGTCACAACGAATGTTGCGTAAAACATCGTTACGACGACTCAAAATCACTAGTATAGGGATTCGAAATTTAGATAGATATATAAATCCCAATACTATATAAAACATTTCCTTTCGAAAATCATTTACTATAACAATAGTGTCATAGTCCATCTTTTCCTTATTTCTCGAAAACGTCTATTTCGATAATGAATGTTGAAATCTATGGTTTCGATCCTTAACACATTTTAAAACAACTTCAAATCGTTTTAATCCTATTTAAAAGATCACTTTCTAAAGCACTTCTTTAATATATTATTCACTGTCCAAAATCGTGAATATAAATCGTTTACCAAATTCAACGTTTCTACACATTTTATATTTAAAGGATTGTCCACTGTCCAAAATCGTGGATACTCTCCTTTAATAATCTAAAATAATTGACTTATCAAAATAAGTCGATTTCGGATTTATAAAACAATGTTTATAAATTCACATCTATAAAATTTTATAAAAACTTCAACTTATAAAATCCCTTAATTTACAAATTCTATTTAAATCTCATTTAAATGCCAAAATCCGATTTATAAGTTGATTACTTATAATTCTTTTATTTTACAAAATCTATTCGTTCAATAACTTCACAATTTATAAATCTATAAATTTCATTCACTTATGAAATTCATTTATACTTCATTTTAACACTTATAAAAATTCGTTTTATAATTCCAATATTTTAATTTTTAAATATCAATTTTATAAACCTTTTATATAAACCGTTTATAATAATTCAAAAATCCCAGTTTAAACCATTTTACAAATAAATCAACTACTTATTTCAAAAATCACATTTCGGTTATATTTGACAAAAATCATAATTTTTATAACATAAAAATGATAACGTTTATTTATTTAAAATAAATCAATTCCAAAATTCAATAAAACGTATACTTTCAAAAATCGCTTTAAAAATCCTTTTAAAATTTGGAAACATCGCTTTAATACTTTTAAATTTTCCAAAATAGGCCCAATGCTGCAACGGCACCAAATACAACAATCACAACATCCAAAAAATCATATATCATATGATAACAGAATATATCACAATATCTGTAAATAAATCAATACAGGTGAGGAATCCAGTTGGATCCCTCCTACCTGTTTCCCTGCATCCACAGATGTTAGCACAATACCAATCCCGTTCCAATACGAAATATCGCGGTATATGGGTTCATATAAAATATTATCCGTTATTATGCGGCGCATTAGGGTCCCATCCTCTATATAATGCGGGAAAGTTAATTCCAAGTACATATATAATACCAATTCCACATCAAGATGGAATATCGCGGTATATGTTTTTAATAAATAACATCCGCTTAATATACAGCACATAGGGTCTATTTCAATACAATAGATAATAATTTATCATTCAATCACACAATCAAGCAATTTTAAATCTAACTATTTAAAATTTAAATCGAAACAATTTCGATTGAGTGAGAAGTTCTCACCTTGCTTCCAATAATAGTTGCAGTGTTTTATTTCGAATCAAATTAAACGCGCATTTAATTTTACTCAAAATTATCACTAGCTCCAATCGATTCCAATCCAGCTCCATCGCATAGTGTTCGTCCATACGAACCCAACGCAATTCGTTTCGTGCGTTTTCGACCTCGTATCAAAAAGATATGGTATTTTAAACATTCACGAATTAATATATAAATTAATCAACATTTTATTTTTATTTTTTAATCCTTGTTTCCAGTCTGGGCCATGCATTTTCATTCCTCCAGATATCGGCCATGTATCATCTCTTCTTCCATCTTCATACGCGCCCAGGCAATCACGAACGAAACAAACCCAAAGCTACCTCTTTTTCGAATTTCTTGCGCCACCATCTTTGATCGAGAACACGATCGGCGACACTCATTCAAACACCCATCACAAACTCCCCCACCGCCTACAATCTCATGCAGCTCGGCCTTGCCATCATCAAGAAAAGCGCGTACGAACGTGCGTCTTTCATCAGCTAATCACGACGAATCCACCACACCAAACACCATCACAACCGTTGAGATCCTAGATCTCAATGCCCTCTACAATCTTCCTTCATAAATCGAAGCTTGAAAGTGAAGGGATTGTGAGAAAAACGAGGAGGGATGAGAGTGTTTTCTGGCCATAGAACGAAAAACTGGCGGCTGACCTAATCTCAGCTAGGGTTTTGCAATTGTCAAGAAGACAAGTCCTTATATAGAAAATCTGACGAAACACTATTCACTCGAAATTTTCCAAACTCCAAACGAAGCGTGTCGGCTGACGTTCCTAGGGTTTTACCTACGTTCCGAACACAACGGAACATGTTTCAGAGGCTAATTTGGTCGTATGTGTGAGTTACAGAAATAAACGATCAAATTTAAATTAAATCGGCTAAACTAATCTTTATGCGTTTTGGCCTGCCCCGGACAAACCGTAAATCTGATTGACACGAAATTTGAAACCATACAATAATATAACATTACGGATCCGATGAAACTAGTTTCGTCGAAATCCGAGACTATTTGAAAAATGACTATTTTTACTCGTCAATTAAATATTAAAATATTCAATTTTCACAATTTAACTTTTAATTCGATTTTAAAAGTTTTATAACATCATTCTAACTCCAATATGATTTAATATAACTTTACAAATCAATTTTAATCATTTTAAACCCATTTTCCAATTATTTCTGTAATTTCAAATATTAAATTATCGATTTAATTATCCAATTAAACCCAGATATTCAAAATAACATTTATTCGACTTAAAATTTTTACCTTTGCATATTAAAAATTAATTAAATATACGAATTTCAAATGACATAAATTATGGGTCGTTACAATAGACGTACCCAATACTCCCATATTATGGATATACCTCACCAGATGAACCGTTGGATCAGTCTTTCCATCATACGTCTCCAACATTAGTAGCTTGAAATCAGGCAAATTCCCAACGTACCAAATATTCAAAATGAATGGACTCGTGTTTACATCTTTCATGCTCTGGCTAGGCAATCCACCATTCATAGCTCGTCTCACCATCTCAATAAGTTTGTCATCTTTATTCAAAGGAATTCTCTAATTCGATAGAGGATTGCATTCGACCAACAAAAAAAACTTAGAGTTGGCTTCTAGCATCACATGGGCAAAAGATTGGACGCATTGGAGGAAAGTTGGATCGGTGCAACTCCAGGTAGTAAGATTGGTATAACTCCAAGGAGTTGGATTAGCACAACTCCAGAGAGTTGGACCGGTGCCGACCCACCACTTTAGTGGATCCATAAACTTTTTGGCTTGGGTTGCATTCTATTTGCTTTCTACATTCTTGGGCTATATCTCCGAGCGTCTTACCTTGATAACTTCGAAGTTTGACTTGTCGGGTTCGTCTGTATACTACCTAATTATAAGGTGGGATAACATGTATTTAATTTAAGTATGAATATTTTATGAATTTCCTAAGTGAGGAAAATGAATTATTTTGGGTTTTAGTTAAAAATAATTAAATAAACTTTTTGTCCCAAATTCTTTTTATGTTAAAGAATATATCAATTTTGATTTGCTGTGATTTTTGAGAATTTTTCCCAAGTGTTTATGATTTTATATGAATTTATTAGGCTAGAAAAGCTTAATAATTTATTAAAATAGTAATATAAATTTAATGGTATGCAAATTATTTTTGGAATGATAATTATAATATATATCTATTTTCTAAAAATTATTTGATAAAGAATTTTATTATCCAGTAGCAATTTGACATAGGATTAGAGCTGGTGAAGAAAAAACTGCTTTTTAAAAAACTAAATTTTTTTATGTTAATTACGAGAATGCCGGGTCATTTTTAATCAATGTTGAAGTCCATTCATGCCACAGCTATCGATGCCGCATTTATTGAAGGCAGCAATTTCGTATATTTTATATCGGTGATAGTGATGCCACATTTTTGTAAGGCGGCAATGTCGCATGTTTTATATCAGTCATAGTGATGTCGCATCTCCTTAAGGCAGTAATGCCGCATATTTTATATCGGCCATAATCATGCTAATTTCATTCAGGCAGCAACATCGCATATTTTATATCGGCCATAGTGATTCCACTAATATTACCTTTGAGATAAAATGATTGAGGCAATGATCCCATATGTTTTTAATACTGACATTCTTTATAGTGGAGTCATAGTAGCTGCATTAGCATGTAGTCGATATTAATGACTCTGTGATATGGATGTCGATGGTTATCAATGTCGACATTCTCATATTTCCGACTATAAAAGCTTTATACCATGCAAACCTATTATCCTCTATATTTATGCCATACGACGTGGTTGATATCGACCCTATGGACTTATGCTTTATAAATCAGAATGCTTTAACATGATTTTGATACAGAACGGTGCGATGACCTCTATCGACAATATTAAAGCCGAATTTTATCAATTTACATAGTTTAATTATATGGCTTTATAGCCTTATGTTTTAGAGGTGCGGCAACCATAAATTTATTTCAAAGTTAATGAAAGTTTTATAAATGCATACATCTTGGCATAGTATTTTGGATAAAATAAAAGCTATGATTTCCTTGTTTTAAGTATGATTTCAAGGTTTAAATCATTAGCAAAGAATTATGTATTCAAGGAAATAAAGATTTATCTAGCCCAAAATTTTACTAGTAAAATTATTTTTATTATACCATTTGATAAATTATGATAGGATAAATTGGCTCAAGGATTAGAGAACCGAGAACTAATTAATAGGATCGGTGTTGGTAGCACCATATACTTCAACTAATAGTCCTTAGTTTATATTAGTCCATAATTCCAATGCGTAGGGCTTTGTTAAGCAAAAAACTAACTGTAGGTTTATGCGGGTTTATGCACAGAAAGAAATATATAACTTAGCTAGGTTATTGGTTGGCCTGCAAAACCATTAAGTTCATAGTGAGCCTAGAAAAACTATGAGATAGGCTGATAGTCAAAATAACAATAAGATTAAGTATTTGGACAGATAGAATAGTTTCCTCTTAATGGTAAGTTGGGGAATTTTTGGTATATCTAGTAGGCCCACGTCAGCCATATAGGTTTGTAAACCTTGAGAAAACCATGAAGTAGAGACAAACAATCAGTTAACTGAGATAGACTAGTCAAGATTACCGATGGAGCATGCATGCATATGATTGTTTATGTTTATTTAACCATTATGAATGCAGGAGCATAATTGTGATTGACATGTCTTAAGAAGGAACTAGTGAGTGGAAAATCCATTCCGCTCAGCGGTATGGTCTCATTAGATATCTATTATTGAGATGATATATTATTATTCACATAAGACTTTTTGTTTAACCCGAAGTTTTTGTTTTTCCCCTTTAATCTTGGGTGCTCATTTGAGTAGGTCATGAGTAAGGTTTGTAGGTTTTAGGTTTGACGAATAAAGTTTTTAGAGACATGTAGGAGGCAAAGTTAGATATACAAGAATCTATTTATGTTCTCTATATTGCTATCATTTTGTTTGAATGTATGTGATGGCAGAAGTTTAATCTATCTAGTAGCAAACTCATATCAATCAAGAGTGCATCTTCATATGTTGCTCTTAGAGTATTTTGTAATAATTATATTTTACCTAAACGTGGGCAACGTTTTGAGATTATGCGATGAACATGAAAATTATTAAGAAATGTGTCTTAAAAATTTTCATATTCCTGTGCATCTGATGCTAACAATACTATTAATTGATCTCATTTTTCATAGAATAATGATACCATTGATGACTGCAACATAGGCAGCGCTTATTTTTAGGCCTTAGAATAAGGTATGTTACAATTTGGTATCAGAGAAAATGTTTATGTAAAACCCAAAGAATTCTGAACCTTATAAGAGTTTTGAAAACATAATCCAAATGAATTAGAGAATGAGATTGAGGTATGGCATAATGCTATAGTAATGTACTTGTATTTACTATATATATGAGTATATGCCCTATCTCTATTCTTCCTCTATCTTGGACCATTCTTTCATATCTTACTAAGGTTCGAATGTAGATTTAAGGAAAGTGAGATATGGGAGCAGGAAATGGAAGAGTGAATCTTTATGGAGGAAGCACACAATCATTGGAAATGTCCGGCCGAACATTAGGAAGAACCCAAGTCGATAAACAACTGTTAATGTGGGTGCTGAAACTCCATCGGTAGATATAGGAGCTATGTATAAGTTCTTTATCAACATGATGTAAGATGGAGTTGCGGCAGGATTAGTTGGTGGGAATACTGGAGGAGAAAATCTTAAAGTCCTAATTGTCAACAATTATGCATGCAGAGTCAGGATTATGCAAGACTCGGAGGAAAGCCATTTATTGGAACAGAGGATGCTATCAAAGTTGAGAAATGGTTATAGCATTTTGAAAGGGTTTTTGTTGATTTAGGCCTAAACGGTGAGCATAAGAGGAGATTGGGATCAAAGTAATCGCAAGGAGCTACATTGTACTAGTGGAAAAGTGTAGTTATGAGGGTACCAGAGGAATGTTTAACTTTGGAAAAGTTCAAAAGGAGATTTGAGGAAAGATTTATGTTTGAAATTGCCTAGTCGACTTTCCTTAGATAGTTTGCTAAGTTGGAGCAAGGTGATGTATCAATACTGGAGAATGCGACAAGGTTTAAGGAGTTATCCAGATATGGATATGCTACCATGTATACAATAATCAAGAGGAATGAAAATTTCATTAGAGGATTGAAACCAGAGCTTACCATAGCAACATTACCACAACTTAGAGAATCTTGTGATGTAGTGGTAGAGATGGCACTGAACAACAAAGAGATGCTTGCGTTGTTTAGCAATAGCAAGCTAGCATAGGCTCATAGTGGTCAAAGTCAGAAAAGAAAGTTGTTTCAAAAAAGAGGAGCTCAAAAGGATGGAGCTAACAAGAAGGGAAAAACTAATGTTGTTTTCTACAAGTGTGATAAGAAATGGCACTTTTCCATGAGTGCCATTTCGTGGATCGAAAGAAGGTAATTGGAAAGAAGAACATCAAGTGTTTCGACTGTGACTAGATATGGCATTACAAGAATCAATGAAGAGAACCTGCTAAGTTTGAGAAAGGAAATTTTTTTTCTTTGGAATCATCTGCGTCGTCGAGACCAATAGCAGAGGAGAAGGGAAAGGTTGTGATGGCCTTTAATTCATGGCATACATGTTAGAGTACTATTTGATTATGATGCATCACATTCTTTTATCTCTCGTTATTTGGTAGATAAGCTTAGTTTAGTGCCATTATACCTTGTTACTTCCTTAAGGGTTGCAAATTCGATAGGATGGTATGCAAATCTAGGGGTGATATGTGACCATTTAGAATTTGAGTCATTAGGTCATATATTCAATTATAGTTTGCATGTGTTTGATTTTGTTCGCTTTGAAATTATATTGGGTATGGATTGGTTAAGATAATATGATGCTAGGATATTTTTTCAAGGTAGGAAAATATTACTGAGGCACCATAATAGTAGCGACCAAATTGTATACTCGATAGAGAATATAAATTTTAATGTTTGTGCTTTATTGGGTGAAATGGAGGAGGAAGACGAGTTGATTAATTTTTGTGTTAGATAATTTGCAGTTGTTTTCAAGCCTGTTATAGGATTACCACCGTGACGAGCTATTGAGTTTCGAATAGATTTAGTACATGGAGCTGAACCCGTAAGTAAACTGCCTAGCAAGATGACACCACCGAGATGAAGGAGTAAAAGGAGCAGTTACTGGACTTAGAAAAAAAGGGTTCATTAGACCAAGCAGTTTGCCTTGGTTAGCGGCCACAATATTCATGAAGAAACTGGACGATTCATTAAGAATTGTGTATCAATTATTATAAACTGAGAAAACTTTAAAGAATAGGTATCCTTTGCAGAGAATAAATTATTTATTTGATCAACCGGGTAGAGCCAAAGTATATTTCCAATTTGATTTGGTGATAAGGTTCCATCAATTGAGAGTGGTGAAGGACAGTATTCCTTTGATGACATTCTAAATACGATATGATTCCTATGAGTGGTTAGTAATGCCATTCAGGTTGACTAGTGCACTTGCGCATCCTTTGTAGATTTGATGAACCAGATCTTCTGAGAGTATCTAGATAGGTTCGTGTTAGTATTTATAGATGACATCCTGATATATTCTAGGAATGGTCGAGGTCGTGAGACTCACTTTAGAATAGTGCAAGAGACTTTAAGGCAACATCAAATAATAGCGAAGTTTTTGAAATGTCATTTTTGGAAGAAAGAAGTGAAGTTCCGTGGTCATGTAGTCTTAGAGAAATGGTTGTCAGTAGATCCAGCAAAGATCGAGTCTAGTAATAATTGGAAGAGACCTAAGATGGTGATCAAGATGAAGAGATTTTTTGGATTAGCAGGCGATTGCCAGAGATTCATCAAAGATTTCTCTCGCGTAGTAGCACTGATGACTAAACTAACAAGAAAGGACATGAAGTACATTTGGATGGATAACTGCGAAGAGGCATTCCTGAAGCTAAAACCTTTATTAACCAGTGCGCCCCTGTTAGTCATTCTTGGTGGAAATCAAGATTTGGTAGTGCACATGGATGGATGTAGAACATGATTAGGGGATGTGTTGATACATAAAAGTAAAGTGATTGTCTATGCTTCTCAATAGCTTAGACCGCATAAAGTTAGGTATTCCACTTGTGATTTGGATTTAGCAATTTTAATATTTGCTTTAAAGGTGTGGAGACATTACCTTTTGGGAGAAAGATTCGAGCTATTTACGGATCATAAATCTTAGAGACATTTTTCCTCTCAAAAGGAGTTGAATATGAGACGACAGAGGTGGTTAGGGTTCATAGCGCTTATTGTTTCAGTACTGAGTATACGCCAGGGAAATGAAACAAGGTAGCTGATGTACTTAGCAGAAAACATCAGAATGTAGTATTAGCAAGTTAGCGGAGTGGAAAGATTTAGAAGCACTTACTACTGTGGTATGTAGTTAAGATGGACTGCTAGTTCTAGTCGGTATACCGCCATATTGTCATATTCAGAAGTTCAATCAATATTGATCAAAAATATTGCTTCTAAGTAGAGAGATAAGCCATTGTTAGTCGAAAGGATTAGAAGACTGGACGGTAGAACTGAGATTGATGATTTAATGGATTTTAGTCTTGACCAGAATGGATGATTAGAAAGAAGGGATGATAGTGTGTTCTAGTTGTTGGTGACCTAAGGAATGAAGTTATTAGGGAATATCATCGATCAAAGTTTAATATTCATCTTGGAGTAACTAAGATGTATTAGGATATGAAGATGAGTTTCTTATGGGAAGATACATAAAGGGATATAGGTTTGTAGGTAAAGCAATACTTGAGTTTGTCAGAAAGTGAAAGCCAAGCATTAGAAGCCAAGTGGATTACTTCAGCTTTTAGATATACCAATGTAAAAACGGGATTCTATGTCTGTGGATTTCATTGATAGGATGACAAGGCCAAATATGTGAAATAAGACTATATGGGTTATAGTGGATTGACCGACTAAGAGTATATATTTCATTCCTATTAAGTCAACAAGGATGACACCTATTTTATGCAAGTTATTTATGAAGAATATTGTTAGAGTACATTGGACTCCAAGTAATATAGTCGGTGATGGAGATACTTTGTTTGCCAGTGAATTCCAGACAAGTCTACAAGAGCTTTTTGCCACTAAGCTTAAGATGAGTGTCGCTTATCACCCACAACAAATGGGCAAATGGGAAGAATTAATAAAACCTTCGAAGATTTGTTAAGAGCTTGGTTGTTAGATTTTGGAGGATCATGGGAAGACCTATACACTTACTCGAATTTCCCTACAACAATAGTTATTGGTCTAGCATAGGGATGACACCTTTTGAAGCTTTGTATGGAAGGCCATGCAAATAACCTGTATGTTGGTTAGAGAATGAAGATAGACTAGTTCTTATTTTATATCTGAGGAGAGAAGCCACATAAAAGATTGACTTGATCTAAGCAAGAATGAAAGAAGCTTGAACTAGGAAGAAAAGTTACGTAGATATGAGGCGTAAGGAATTGGATTTCTTGGTAGGAGACCGTTTTTTGTTAAACTATAACGGATGAAGGGTATGGTACGATTTGCAAAATAAAGGAAATTGGTATCGAGATCTGTTGGATTATTTCCTATTACAGGAATGATTGCAAAATTTGCTTACCGAATAGAGTAACTAAGCAGTTTGGCAAGAATCCATAGGGTTTTCATGTTTCTCGTTTTAGGAAGTGTGTTTATGATCTAGTGACTGCTATCACTCCGACCGTATTGGAAGACTTAGTGATGGAACCGGACATGAGTATTGTTAGGCAACCAGTTCGTATTGTGGGTAGGGATGAGAAGAAGTTAAGAAGCAAGATGGTCGAACTATTGAAGATCCGATGGAGTAATGACGAGAGAGACAGTACTTGGGGGACAATAGATGGGATCAGAGACACTTATCTGGATATGTTTTGATGGTACGTTTCATACCTGCATTATATACCTTGTCGTAATTACGACGTCGAAATTCTTTAAGGAGGGGATTCTGTAGAACCTCTAATTTTGAGTAACCTTATTTAGAATATTTAATTAGATAAATAAAATAATATATTAAGATAAGTAGAATGAAATTTGATAATTAAATAGGGGATGCCTTAGTTAATGAGTAATAAGATTAATTATAACTTAAATAAGGAGGAATAATGCGAGGTGCAATATAGGAAAAACCCTTATTTCCTAAACATAAACCCTTCCATTCTCACTTTCTCATTCACAATTACAATCACTTCATACAAATTAAAATGAAGACAAGGCCGGCCATTGATAGGAGATTTAAGAAGAGAAAATGCTAGGAAATCAAACGATAAAACTCAAGGGGATCAAATCAACACTTAGATCTCAATTTCTTTATCTAACAATGGTGAATAATAGTTATCCATCTGATTATTACTTGTTTATTTTTGTATTATGCCTAAACTGGAATCTTATGTTGTTATTGAGACGACCCGACTTTCTCACCACAGAAAATCGCATCATTTTGAAGAAAGAAAGTGATAGAAAAGAGAAAAGAAAGAAGAGAAAGAAGAAACAACATCAGAATCTAAACAGTGGAACGAATAAATTATATTAATAACATAAATATAACATAGTTTACAATCATTATCAGAGTTACACAGATTACACATCACATACTAGACAGTTATAAACACCTGTCTAGATTATACAACTCAATACAAGAGAACTACTCAGAGAAACCAACACAGCGGAATACTATATATCTACGCGCAGAAGCCTCCTGCTCCATTGCTCCTCCACAATTCATCAAAGCTAACCTGAATCCCTTGGCTACTCGTAAAAATTTGAGTACCCAAGAGTTTAAGAAAAACAGAAATAAACTCCGGGTCAGACATGGGTCTGGTGTGAGTAACAGGTTAAGGTTGCTTAACTTTCAAAAACCTTTTGAAAAGAAAGGTATCACGTAAAACTTCCCACACATAAACATGGAAAAGTTTTTACTTTACGCTGACCAAAACATTTGATAGGAAATCCAATGATATTATAATAGTGTCTAGGGTTTTCAAGTAAAATACAAAAATAGCTGGAATGCTTACATCTCACGTTCCAACATAGTTGGGCACAACTAATACATATGGCACTTATTGGATTTTGGATTCCATCAATGGCAGGGCTACCGGGGTACCGTCCGTCACAGTACGTGGCTTAGATCACCGTACCGAGGATCACTCCCAATACCTTGCAACACAAGGCCGAAACCATTCCTTACTGAATAGTTTCGAACAAGACAACCCCACGGTTGTAGCTAGCAACCGCCCACGCAGCCGAATAAAAAGAGACCTCTAGACAGGGGAAAATCTCGTCCTACTTGGGCATGACCCACTTAACCTTGCTGCACCTCCCCTGTTTTAGCCATTCCCAGTTGATGAAGCTTGAGGCTACGATTACCTTTACATGACATGTCACTTAGAATGCTCATCGTCCACCTGACGATGTTCTGAAAGCATTCAATCCATACAAGTTCGTTCCGGGTTCGAATGAAGCCGAAGGCATTATCTCGTTACACTCATTTTGGAATCACCCTTAGAGTTAACGACAATAACCCTTGCACTCTGAATCTTCATCTTCACTTGAGATTCATGGCTTATCGTTAATTTAGATCGATGTGGTCTTCTGATATCCAAATATGGAAACCCGATCCCGGTCTCATCGAAATCCAAAACGCCATCTTTTAGGTCCAAGTTGTTTTAAAGTTTAAAACAATTCAAATATTTATATACACACAGATAGATAACTCACAAATCACAATTGATAATCAACATTATCAAATAAACAGGTAATCCACATCATCATCACAACAGATAATCTATATTATCATCACAATGCAACCAAGCATTCATACCATACAACATCACCTATCTCATTTCTGAGATCACAACCATTCAAGGCAGTCAATATCACCCATTCATACATAAGCAATGATTTACTTCATCACAATATAATTAATTTAAAATAAATTAAATTAATTACCTCAATCTCTAATTAATTTAAAGTGAATTAAATTAATTAATTCATCTTTAATTAATTTAAAATAAATTAAATTAATTACTTCATCAATATAAATCTTGCTCACTTAACCATTTAATTGATTACAATCAATTAGTTAATCATTCAAATTAATCACCTCAATTAATCACCCTTGATTAATTATTCTTTAATTACATTTAAGTTATTATCCTTAATTAATTTCCCAAATTAATTATTCTTAACCAAAAACAGTAATTAACCTTTAATTACTTCAATTAATTAATTAATTATAATTAATTACATCAATCCTTAATTAATTACATTAATTAATTACCTTTAATTACTTGTCATTGATTAATTAATCATAATTAATCAACTTTAATTACATCATTAATTGTATTAATTAATTAATGATCCTTAATTATATTTAATTATTTATCTTCCTAAATTAATCACCTTAAGTAATTAACCCATAATTATTAATCCTTCTTGATTAACCATATTCAGTAATTAACTAACTTAATTACTTCATTAAAACAAATTAATTATCCCTTAATTAATTTCTTAATTAATCCCTTGATTAATTACTAAGTAATTTAATCCAAATTACTTACATTTTAAAACATCTTCCATAAATTACAACCTGTAATTATCAATCAATTACTTTACTAAGTAATTTCCAATCCATTAATTATATTAAGTAATTATCTTTAAAACCTCAAGTGTTTAAAATTAATTAAACTTAATTAATTAAATTAAACAATCACATTTAACACAATTAATTACCTTAAGTAATTAACTTCCTAATTACTTCATTAAGTAATTACACTTAAACAATTCACAAATGATTATTATTAAATTAATTAATCTAATTAATTATTAAAAATTAACCGCATTAATTAATTATTAAATAATCTTGGTTAATGACCTTCATTAACCATTCTCTAATTATTTTCATCAAGTAATTAACTTAGATTAATTACAAATTAAATTATCTTTAATTATCCATTAATTAAAGTCTAATTATTTAATTAATTAACCTTGATTATAAATTAATTGCTTAATCAATAATTCTTTAATCATTAATTAAAAATCTAATTAATGATCTTTAATTTCAAATTGATTAACCCTTAATCAATATTTATTAAACCTTAATCAATTAATTAAATAAATTAACTAGTTATTCCTTAATTACTCTATTAATTAAATTAATTTCAAAACATTATTTCTTAACTAAATTTTAAGATAAAACATTTCTTAATTATGTTTAAAAACAAATTTATTTGAAACAAAGTACTTTTGAAATTAATTTAAAAATTCATTTCAAATATGAAATTTAAAATGAATATCATTTGAACTTAATCAAAGTTTAAACAATTTAAAACTTTTTAAAATTTCAAGACAAACAAGTGTTTGCCTTAGAAATGAAATTCAGAAGAGTTTTCAAACTTATTTCATTTCAAAATTAAATAATTTAAATTTACACTTTGTTTAAATCTTCAAAATTAAAAACTTCTTTTAATTTCAAAACTGAAATTCATGTTTAATTCCCAGATTTAAATTTAATTTTAAACTTGCTCATATTTTAATAAACTTCATTTCTAAAAAGTTCGAACTACTTACTAAAATAAAGTAGTTAATTAAGTTCAAGTTTTAAACTTTTATTTTTATTTAAAACTGATATTTTAAATTTAAACTTGAATTCAACAATTTAAAACTTGAATTTAAAACTAGGTTTAAAATTTTCTTAACATCAAAAGCTTCAGGTTTTAAAATTTTAAACAACAGGGTACAGGTTCTAAATAAAACCTGTAACAATTCTTTAACTCGAGACTCCACAAAATTGCTTCGAGTCTAATGCCTATCTCCCCCGAGTCAACTATCCAATCACTTCGAGCAATCTCAAACAACTCCCCTGTTACCAAACTATAGCAAACCCAACATCACCAGTCACACCTCATCACCGTGCATATGCACGGCGACTCCGGCCACCATAGATCGTCGCCGATGATCTCAACAACCCAGAAGATGACACAGCAACCCACCACAATCATTGATTCATGCTTCAACTCTCGAATTCGAGTTCGAGATCCTTACCCAAACACAAGCTTTTTGAATTTGTTTTAGAACTTTAAAACTGCAGTTGCTTTTGAATTTGCAGATTTAACACTGCTGCATGCCTCCGGATTGCAGAGAAATGGATGATGCAGATTTGCTTCATTTCCAAGTTGCATGCAGAAATCATTTTTCCAGATTTCATAAAAATACAAATTTTCTTTTTTGAAGATGATTACTGACATTTAGATCATGAGTGTTTTGATTTGGTATTGAACATGCAGGCTACAGATTTTAGATTTGGTTTTGAACATGGCAAATGCCGGATTTTTTTTTGAAGAGGACTTACTGATTTTTGATAATGAGGAGTTTTGTTGATCGTTGATATGAGGAATTTACTGATTTTGGAAAGAAGCTTTGAATTTGGGTTTTCAGTTTTGAAAAATAAACAAGTTAAAATTTTCTTTGATTAGGAAAATGAAGAAAAAGAAAGATAGGAATGAAAGAATGTTCTTATGTAGGTTATTTTCAGATTTTATTAAATAAAAGAAAAATTTAAAACAAAATGACACTTGTATAAATTTTCAACATTTGTCAACTTAAATGCTTTATCTTATAACATTTGTTAAAGGATGCTTAAGAATACAACACTTGTCCTATTTAGAGTAATTAGTGTTTAAAATTAAATGCTAATATATATGTATTAAGCCTAATTGATTTGTTAGTTAATATTTAATATGTATATAAATTTATAAAAGAACTAAAAACAAATTATGCTTATAAATAAAGCTTATGCATATAAAAATTAAAATAATTAAAATTCTATACTTTGGAATTTAAATTCAAATTAAATTCAAAATCTAATATTTTAAAAATCAAGTTATGAATACAAATTAAATTTGAAATAACAATAGCTATTTTTATTCAAAATTTATTTGTAAAATAGTACAGTATTAATATTGTTTTTAGAAATGCCTCATTATTAAATTGAAATAATTATAAAATAAATTTTGTCTTTATTAATAAATTACTTATTTTATTAAGCTATAAACTTTTTGTTAATTCAATTAAATTCAAAACTCAAGCCAAAATTATTTCAAACATTTAAACATTTGTCTTATCAATTTAGAATCACATACTTATTTATTACATAGCTTTGAAAAACTTAACATTAAACTAAATCAAAATTTCCAAATTATTAATGTATATATATTAGAATTTTAAATCAAGATTCATTTACTAAATTTAAACCAAGATTATTTATTTAATAACTTTGAAAAGCTTATATATTAAATAAAAACAGATTTCCAAATTACTAAAAATATTAGAATTAGAAAATATGCTTTATTTATTAAATTTAAAACAATGCTAATCTATTTACAATATAAACAATATATTTATATTATAAATAGAAACCAATTTATTATTTTTAAAAGATAAAATAACCAATTAAATATTTATTGAAGAAGATTATTAAATCAATTTGAATTATTATTAAAAAAATTATTAATATCAATTTAATTTTAATACAGATTATTAAATTGTTATTGTCAAAAATTCCGAGATATTACAATCATTCCCCCTTAAAAGAATTTTGTCCCCGAAATTTAAAACAAAGGTAATTTAATAATCTCATTAAAGATTTAATTTTAAAACACAAGCATATATCAAACATATGCTGAAAACCTAAACAACCAATTCAACCAATCAAACAAATCTAATTATGCAGGCAAAATTCTAGATAAAATTTCCTCGAGTTTCCCCAGGTATATATACCGGGATACTCGCTCTACAGAATACAAAAAATCAATACTATGAAGCTATAAAGCTCCAATTCATCTATATCTACGACACCAGACAAGAAATCAGACTACAAACGAGTCTGACTCAACAACCAAAACTCCAGAACTGCTGGTTCCACAACCAGAGATAGACCATACACGTACTCCCTCAGAGATACGTGAAACTCATCGAATTCCAGTTATCCAAACTGGCAATCCAATCCTGTGGATCAATCACTTAACCTCCAAGATCACAGAAAAGATCCAAAACACTTCTGAGCTAGCTTCCCAGCCTTACTCAATCTTACAGCTCCTTTATGATCATAGAAAACTTATCCAAAATCAAATCTCTGACTCCGGAATCCAAATTCCTCCGACTCTTTTCCCCAAAACTCTTCGGACGATCCTGGGCTGCCTACAACCTTCCTAATCAGCTCAACCATTGTTGATGCTTTTAGAAACAAACTAGACCAATCAACTCAACAAAAATGATCTCCTCAAGATCAATAAAGATCAAACTCTACTCCTCAAACATCAGAAGCCAACAACTTCACCTATCTGGAAAAGAAAAGCAGATACACTTCCAAACTACTTCCGCTGCACAACTCTGATCCGAAGTAGAAGAAAATACTGAAGAAGAACACGGGCACAACTGGACAACACATCCCAGAAATATGGTTCATCAGATCCATAAAGAAAACTCAAAAGTTCCTCCAAAACCCTGAGCTGCTACACCAACTCGAATATGTAAGAACCATCCTTCTATTAAGCTGAACCACCGGTACCACTCCTGGAATCCTAGTCGATAAGGAATCACAATCTGCAGATGCGGACAAAATCTTGGACTCTCCTGAAGACATTTGGAAAAAAAAACTCTGATAACTCAAGAGAACACTCAAACAATCACAAGTCACTTTTGCGATCAATCCAAGCCAAATATCCAAAGAAAACTGTTCTCCCTTTATCAACCAGAACAGCTCACACTTAACTAGCTAACCCATCGAAGAAACTGGTCAACTCTGCTGCTTTTGAACTCCACCTTCAGAAACTGCTAAGCCAGAAGACTCCCTGCCAACACAGAACACTCCGAGCTGCACTGCTACCACAGATGCCAAAGAATTCCAAATCAAAGCTCTTCGAGAAACTCGAACCTCAAATCAACAGAAACACCATGCTGAACACAGCCACAACCTGATGCAAACCTACTTCCTTAAACTTGTTCCAAAGAAAACATCTTCGGGAACATCCATAGTCACTGCATCTCATCACGCAGCTACTACTTCCTGAGGTATCAAAAATACCATCACTCACTTCTGCCAACTAACAGAACCAAACTCTACTCATCACTACAGGTTTTCTTCAGAGATCGATGAAATCCTTCATCACTACAAAACTCAATCGAGACGGTATTAGGTCTACAGTCTCGACAAATACACTTCCAACCTCAAACATTTAAACTCCAACCATTGGTAGTCGTGTTACACACACCACTACCCCATGTACCTTTATAACTTATATTGGAAAACCTGAACAGGTAACCCAACATATAGGTAGAAATAAATATATATATATAGTAATATATAAAAATTACAAATACGCTCTCTCAAGATAGACACCACTACAGAGCCTAGGTATTTACCCAACCTAATGCTCTGATACCAAGTGAGACGACCCGACTTTCTCACCACAGAAAATTGCATCATCTTGAAGAAAGAAAGGGATAGAAAAGAGAAAAGAAAGAAGAGAAAGAAGAAACAACATCAGAATCTAAACAGCAAAACGAATAAATTATATTAATAACATAAATATTACATAGTTTACAATCATTATCAGAGTTACATAGATTACACATCGCATACTAGACAGTTATAAACACCTGTCCAGATTATACAACTCAATACAATACAAGAGAACTACTCAGAGAAACCAGCACAGCGGAATACTATATATCTACGCACAGAAGCCTCCTCCTCCATTGCTCCTCCATAATTCGTCAAAGCTAACCTGAATCCCTTGGCTACTCGTAAAAATTTGAGTACCCAAGAGTTTAAGAAAAACAGAAATAAACTCCACGTCAGACATAGGTCTGGTGTGAGTAACAGGTTAAGGTTGCTTAACTTTCAACAACCTTTTGAAAAGAAAGGTATCACGTAAGACTTCCCACACATAAACATGGAAAAGTTTTTACCTTACGCTGACCAAAACATTTGATAGGAAATCCATGATATTATAATAGTGTCTAGGGTTTTCAAGTAAAATACAAAAATAGCTGGAATGCTTACATCTCACGTTCCAACATAGTTGGGCACAATTAATACGTACGACACTTATTGGATTTTGGATTCCATCAATGGCAGGGCTACCGGGGTACCGCCCGTCACAGTACGTGGCTTAGATCACCGTACCGAGGATCACTCCCACTTAACCTTGCTGCACCTCTAGACAGATAGAAATCTCGTCCTACTTGGGCACGACCCACTTAACCTTGCTGCACCTCTCCTATTTTAGCCATTCCCGGTTGATGAGGCTTGAGGCTACGATTACCTTTATAGGACATATCACTTAGAATGCTCATCGTCCACCTGATGATGTTCTGAAAGCATTCAATCCATACAAGTTCATTCCGGGTTCGAATGAAACCGAAGGCATTATCTCGTTACACTCATTTTGGAATCACCCTCAGAGTTAACGACAATAACCCTTGCACTCTGAATCTTCATCTTCACTTGAGATTCACGACCTATCGTTAATTTGGATCTATGTGGTTTTAGGATATCCAAATATGGAAACCCGATCCCGGTCTCATCGAAATCCAAAACGATATCTATTAGGTCCAAGTTATTTTAAAGTTTAAAACAATTTAATTATCTATATACATACAGATAGATAACTCACAAATCACAATTGATAATCAACATTATCAAATAAACAGGTAATCCACATCATCATCACAACAGATAATCTATATTATCATCACAATGCAACCAAGCATTCGTACCATACAACATCACCTATCTCATTTCTGAGATCACAACCACTCAAGGCAATCAATATCACCCATTCATACATAAGCAATGATTTACTTCATCTTAATATAATTAATTTAAAATGAATTAAATTAATTACCTCAATCTCTAATTAATTTAAAGTGTATTAAATTAATTACTTCATCTTTAATTAATTTAAAATAAATTAAATTAATTACTTCATCAATATAAATCTTGCTCACTTAACCATTTAATTGATTACAATCAATTAGTTAATCATTCAAATTAATCACCTTAATTAATCACCCTTGATTAATTATTCTTTAATTAAATTTAAGTAATTATCCTTAATTAATTTCCCAAATTAATTATTCTTAACCAAAAACAGTAATTAACCTTTAATTACTTCAATTAATTAATTAATTATAATTAATTACATCAATCCTTAATTAATTACATTAATTAATTACCTTTAATTACTTGTCATTGATTAATTAATCATAATTAATCAACTTTAATTACATCATTAATTGCATTAATTAATTAATGATCCTTAATTATATTTAATTATTTATCTTCCTAAATTAATTACCTTAAGTAATTAACTCATAATTATTAATCCTTCTTGATTAACCATATTCAGTAATTAACTAACTTAATTACTTCATTAAAACAAATTAATTATCCCTTAATTAATTTCTTAATTAATCCCTTGATTAATTACTAAGTAATTTAATCCAAATTACTTACATTTTAAAGCATCTTCCATAAATTACAACCTGTAATTATCAATCAATTACTTTACTAAGTAATTTCCAATCCATTAATTACATTAAGTAATTATCTTTAAAACCTCAAGTGTTTAAAATTAATTAAACTTAATTAATTAAGTTAAACAATAACATTTAACACAATTAATTACCTTAAGTAATTAACTTCCTAATTACTTCATTAAGTAATTACACTTAAACAATTCACAAATGATTATTATTAAATTAATTAATCTAGTTAATTATTAAAAATTAACCACATTAATTAATTATTAAATAATCTTGGTTAATGATCTTCATTAACCATTCTCTAATTATTTTCATCAAGTAATTAACTTAGATTAATTACAAATTAAATTATCTTTAATTATCCATTAATTAAAGTCTAATTATTTAATTGATTAACCTTTATTATCAATTAATTGCTTAATTAATAATTCTTTAATCATTAATTAAAAATATAATTAATGATCTTTAATTTCAAATTGATTAACCCTTAATCAATATTTATTAAACCTTAATCAATTAATTAAATAAATTAACTAGTTATTCCTTAATTACTCCATTAATTAAATTAATTTCAAAACATTAATTCTTAAATAAATTTTAATATAAAACATTTCTTAATTATGTTTAAAAACAAATTTATTTAACACAAAGTACTTTTGAAATTACTTTGAAATTTCATTTCAAATATGAAATTTAAAATGAATATCATTTAAACTTAATCAAAGTTTAAACAATTTAAAACTTTTTAAAATTTCAAGACAAACAAGTGTTTGTCTTAGAAATGAAATTCAGAAGAGTTTTGAAACTAATTTCATTTCAAAATTAAATAATTTAAATTTACACTTTGTTTAAATCTTCAAAATTAAAAACTTCTTTTAATTTCAAAACTGAAATTCATGTTTAATTCCCAGATTTAAATTTAATTTTAAACTTGCGCATATTTTAAAAAACTTCATTTCTAAAAAGTTCAAACTACTTACTAAAATAAAGTAGTTAATTAAGTTCAAGTTTTAAACTTTTATTTTTATTTAAAACTGAGATTTTAAATTTAAACTTGAATTTAAAACCAGGTTTAAAATTTTCTTAACATCAAAAGCTTCAGGTTTTAAAAATTTAAACAACGGGGTACAGGTTCTAAATAAAACCTGTAACAATTCTTTGACCCGAGACTCCACAAAATTGATCCGAGTCTAATGCCTATCTCCCCCGAGTCACCTATCCAATCACTTCGAGCAATCTCAAACAACTCCCATGTTACCAAACTATAGCAAACCCAACATCACCAGTCACACCTCATCACCATGCATATGCACGGCGACTCCGGCCACCATAGATCGTCGCCGATGATCTCAATAACCAAGAAGATGACACAGCAACCAACCACAATCATTGATTCATGCTTCAACTCTCGAATTCGAGTTCGAGATCCTTTCCCAAAAATGGAAAACCATAAACAGGTCCTCCATCAAACCTATCAACGACAAAATCTCGCCGCTCCGACCACCTAGAGATCAGCCCCTCCGGCCTCAACTTCATCCATGACCCAACTACCAATCCCCAAAACATCTTAACACTCAACCAACGCTTCAAGCCGAAATGTTCCATTCTTCAAACCCATTACAAACTAGGGTTTAAAAAGAATAACCACCTCCGCAACTTCCACCATAAATTTCATCACCATTAATGATTTTTCCCAGCTTCCCCTAACCCTTCTCTATCACCCAGAAGAACCCGGAGCCTCCTCAATCCAAAGTTCACCAGAATTTGATTAAAATTCATTTTCAGTTCAAAAACCAAATGCACCTTCAACTAATTCCTAAACATTATGGATCTTTATTTAAAAATCATATTTTTGTTAATGCTTTCGATTTATAATATTGAATTACAAATTTAACATGTTTGGATTTTGGTAAAAATCAACATGCGCTGGTATTTCTATGTTTCCAGAGACAAACAAACTCTGTTTTAGTTTAATTTAATTTTTAATTCTTACTCTATGATAAGCAAACACCCTTGGTTTAAAAATTCAGATACTATCACAAATTAAATCAAGTGTAGGGGATTTTTAAATGAAAATATAGAACTGGGAACAAAGCAGAGCCCATAACAGCATGCATACACAATACATTTTCACATCAGACTTTTATCAATACATAAACAATACTTATTTATATCAAAACATACTAGCATGCAACCTAATTAATAATTTAAGATTTTAAAGTTACTCACTGTTAAAAAAGAAGGCAGAGCCTCAGTTGATATGCTTTTTGAATTTTTTTTAGAACTTTAAAACCGCAGTTGCTTTTGAATTTGCAGATTTAACACTGCTGCATGCCTCCAGATTGCAGAGAAAAAGATGATGCAGATTTGCTTCATTTCCAGGTTGCATGCAGAAATCATTTTTCCAGATTTCATAAAAATACAAATTTTCTTTTTTGAAGATGATTACTGACATTTAGATCATGAGGGGTTTTGATTTGGTATTGAACATGCGGGCTACAGTTTTTAGATTCGGTTTTGAACATGGAAAATGCAGGATTTTTTTTTTGAAGAGGACTTACTGATTTTTGATAATGAGGAGTTTTTTTATCATTGATATGAGGAATTTACTGATTTTGGAAAGAAGCTTTGAATTTGGGTTTTCAGTTTTGAAAAATAAACAAGTTAAAATTTTCTTTGATTAGGAAAATGAAGAAAAAGAAAGATAGGAATGAAAGAATGTTCTTATATAGATTATTTTCAGATTTTATTAAATAAAATAAAAATTTAAAACAAAATGAAACTTGTACAAATTTTCAACATTTGTCAACTTAAATGCTTTATCTTATAACATTTGTTAAAGGAGGCTTAAGAATACAACACTTGTCCTATTTAGAGTAATTAGCATTTAAAATTAAATGTTAATATATATGTATTAAGCCTAATTGATTTGTTAGTTAATATTTAATATGTATATAAATTTATAAAAGAACTAAAAACAAATTATGCTTATAAATAAAGCTTATGCATATAAAAATTAAAATAACTAAAAATCTATACTTTGGAATTTAAATTCAAATTAAATTCAAAATCTAATATTTTAAAAATCAAGCTAAGAATACAAATTAAATTCGAAATAACAATAGCTATTTTTATTCAAAATTTATTTGTAAAACAATACACTATTAATATTTTTTTTAGATATGACTCATTATTAAATTGAAATAATTATAAAAGAAATTTTGTCTTTATTAATAAATTACTTATTTTATTAAGCTATAAAACTTTTTGTTAATTCAATTAAATTTAAAACTCAAGCCAAAATTATTTTAAACATTTAAACATTTGTCTTATCAATTTAGAATCATATACTTATTTATTACATAGCTTTGAAAAACTTAATATTAAATTAAATCAAAATTTCCAAATTATTAATGTATATATATTAGAATTTTAAATCAAGATTCATTTACTAAATTTAAACCAAGATTATTTATTTAATAACTTTAAAAAGCTTATATATTAAATAAAAACAAATTTCCAAATTACTAAAAATATTAGAATTAGAAAATATGCTTTATTTGTTAAATTTAAAACAATGCTAATCTATTTACAATATAAACTATATATTTATATTATAAATAGAAACCAATTTATTATTTTTAAAAGATAAAATAACCAATTAAATATTTATTGAAGAAGATTATTAAATCAATTTGAATTATTATTAAAAAAATTATTAATATCAATTTAATTTTAATACAGATTATTAAATTGTTATTGTCAAAAATTCTGGGATATTACAGTTATTATGGCATGTTATGATTGATTAGTGGATTATATGCTTGAATGACGAATTATTGGACTTATTATGGAATAATTTAATCGGTTTAAAGACTCTACACCTAGTTTATTACATCCAACTAACTTGAAATTTGGACATGATGTTCCTAACATTATTTTAGAAGTTGTTTTTTAATTTCATAATTTTCTAAGCAAATAGAATACTTTATGAATTTCCTAAGTAAGAAAAATGATTTATTTCAGGTTTAAATATTAAAAATAATTAAATAATTTTTTGGTCTATCCTTGGCAAAGGACACCGATTCTTTATCGTCATCTCATTCAAATTACAATAATTGATACACATTTTTAATGACTTTTTCGATTTCTTCACGAATACCGCTGCCGCTCCCTAAGGCGAACTGCTTAGCCTAATCAAACTTTTTCCTTCTAAGTCCACAATTTACACCTTTATCTCCTTCATCTCGTTAAGTGTCAATCTGCTAGGCGGTCTACTTGTGGGTTGAGTTCTAGGTACAAGATCTATTCGAAATTCAATAGCTCATTTTGGTGGTAGTCCTATAATAGACTCTAAGGCATCTGCAAATTCTCTAACTACGAAAACCAAATTCAACTCGTCTTCCTCCTCGAGTACTCCCAACAGTGCACAAACATCAAAACTTATATTCTTTACGAAGTATATAATTCGATCGCTACTATTAGCGTGTCTTAGTGGATTTTCCCTATCTTGGCAAAATATCCTAGCATAATATTTACTTTACCAGTCCATACCAAAATAATCCCAAAGCTTACAAAATCGAATACATGCAAACTATAAGTAAATACATGACCTAATAATTCAAAATCTAAATGGTCACATCTAATCCCAAGATTTGCATACTCTCTATCGGATTTGTAACCCTTAAGGAAGTAACTAGGTATGAGGGTTCTAGGTTAAGCTTATCTACCAAAAAAAGAGATACAAAAGAATGCGATGCATCAGTATTAAATAGCGCTCTAACAAGTAAGCCATGAATTAAAAGCGTACCTCCTATCTCAGCCTTTCCTTTTTCCTCTGCTATATGTCTCGAGGTAGCTGATTCCAAATCGAACAATTTCCCTTTCTCAACCGTTCTTTGCTCTGTCATGCAATGCCCAAACTAGTCACAATTATAGCACTTGATGTTCTTTCTTCCAATGACTATCTTTCCATCCTCTAAATGACACTTGTTTGCAAAATGCCATTTCTTATTACACTTAAACACGCAACACCTGCTTTTCATTTCTTAGCAGCTCCACCTTTCTGAGCTCCCTTTTTCTGAAAGAAATTCCTCTTTTGATTCTATCCACTCTGAGTCTCCACTGCTTTCAATAAAGAGTGCAAGCATTTCTTCTTTCTCAAAGCCATCTCCACCACAATATCACATGGATCCCTAAGATGCAGCAAGGTTACCCTTGCAAGCTCTGGTCTCAATCCACAAATAAACTTTTGATTACTTTTGATTACTGTATCCACGACAGCATACCCATATCGGGACAGATCTTTAAATTTGGTTACGTACTCAAGCATTGTCATATCGCCTTTCACCAACTCAGTAAACTTCCTTTAAAATGTATATTTGGAAAATTTTGACATAAACTAATCTTCGAACCTCCTTCTAAACTCTGCCCAAGTCAATGTTTTCTTAGCCACTCCCACAGGAACACTATTCCACTAGTACAATGTAGCTCCTTGCAATAGCATAGATTCTAATCTGCTCTCTTTTTCGTCATTCCAATCAAGATCAGCAAAAATATTTTTACAATAAAGTAACCAATTTTCCACTATAATTGCATCCTCCATTCCAATAAGGGGTTTCCCTCCACGTCTTGCATAGTCTCTACTCAGACAGCATAATTGTTGATAGTTAGAACTTCTTGATTGGCTCATCCAGCATTTCCTCCAACTAACCCAGTAGCAGCTTCTACATGCATTATATTGACGAAGAACTAATACACTGCTCACATAACAACCGATGGTGTTCTAGAATCCACATTTGCAGCCGTTTGTCGACCAGGATTCCTTCTAGTATCGGGCCAGACATTTTCATTGATAGTGGTGCTTCATCCACCAAGATTCACTCTTCTAATCCTGCTTCCATATCTTACTTCCTTAAATCTACATTTGAATCTTAGTAAGATACAGATGAATGGTCTAAGAGAGAGTGAGAATATAGATAAAGCGTACATATATATATAGCAAATACGAGTACATTACTATAGCGTTATCCCTTACCCCAATCTTACTCTTTGATTCATTTGGATCTTGTTTTTAGAACTCTACTAAGTTCAAAAATTATTTTAGTTTTACATTAACCCAAGCTTTGATACCAAGTTGTAACATCCTCCATTTTAAGGCATGAAACTAAGTGCTACAGATGCTGCAATCATCTATAGTATTAATCCCGGGTAATAAAATATGGATGTGTTAATCGTAACAATAACTACGAAGCAAAAGAATATGAAATTTTCCTAAATACAATTTCAAACAAACTTTCTCATTTCATTTTAAAGACCGTATTTCATATTTATTACATAATCCCAAACATTGCCCAGGTTCAGATGAAATATAGTTATTACAAAATACACCTAGAGCAACATATAAAGATACCTCCTTGGTTGATCAGAGTTTACTACTAGATAGTTATAACAATAGTCTTTACATACGCTTCAATAAAATAATTTCAACATAGCGGATTAATAATGTATAGAGATAGACTTCTAAATAGCTAGTTTTGCGTCCTATACTTCTTCGGAAGCTTTATTCGCCAAAACCCGCTTAACTTATAAACCCTTATTCCTGACCTACTCAGATCTAATTTTGAGCACCCAAGTGTTTAAGGTTAAACATAAACTTCAAGTCTGACAAAATCCTATTGTGAATAATAATATGCCATCTTGGTTTATAGATATTCAATGAGACCACGCCTCTGAGTGGAACTGGTTTTCCCTTCACTAATATCTCTATTAAAATATATATTTTACAAATAACTCCTACAACCACAATAGTTTAAATAGACAATATAAAAATAATGTGCATGCAAACAACATAGGTAATCATGACTAATATGTCTAAATCAATGAACTATTTATCCTAACATTATAGTTTCCTTAGGGTAACTACAAAGCTATGGATGACTCGAGCCTACCAGCTATATCAAATTCTCAAACATACCGTTAAAAGAAAAAGATGATCTTTTTGAAAGTTACTATTCCTAGAGTCACTTGAATCTTAATGATTTTCGAGCTCACTAATGACCTATCTCTTCTTAGTTTATTCCTTTCTATGTGTAAAACTACTTTTAGTCTTACCTATAACAAAGCTCTACACACAAGAATTATGGACCAATATCAGTTAGGGGCTAAAGCTGAAGTATAGGGCGCTACCCTACACCAGTTTCATCTGGTTTTCTTATCTCTAAGTTAATTCATCTTATCATAATTTATCTAAATGTGATAAGAATGCTAATCTCTTTAGTAAAATTCTGTGTTAAATACCCTTTTTATTTCTTAAAAACATAAATCTTTATAAATGATTTAACTCTTTAAATCATACCTTTAAAATAAGGAAAATATAGCCCTTTACTTTATCGAAAATGTTTATGTCATGATATATGCTTTTACAAAACAACATTGATGAATCTCGAAATCAATTGGAGGTCTTCGCTCCTCCAAAGCCATAAGGCCAAAACACTAAACCTTGTATAGGTTAGGACCTTGTATTTTGATGTTTTGATCGTGACAACTATATAAGTATATATTACATGAACTTAACAAATTTGCAGAAGAAGATACTATTCTACTCGACGATAGATCGAAGACCAAGAATTCAAAGGAAAATTTCAAATTTTATAAATGGTTTAATTATAGTTTAGTTTAGTAGTTAATCAATGTTAAAATATCTCCTAAGTGGTATATGCTTGTACACATGATTTAAATTATACTCAACTCATATACAAATAATAGAAATTGTTTATATTAAGTTAATAAACAAAAAGCTTTAAAAAAGAAGCAAGTATGGTAGAAAACACCAGTTTCAATCGACTGAATAGGTATTGTTGGTCGACTGAAACATGCGCAGGTGCAAGTACGTTTGATGGTTCAGTTGACTGAACACCCCATTCAGTCGAATGAACCAATTGTCCTTTCAAAATAAAATTCAAAATTTTACAAATATTCAGAAGATTGAATTTCTTTCCTCAATCGACTGAATATTCATAGTGGCTGTTTTTTTGAACGAACAACACTTTTTAACAAACAGAAACAACCCTTGATTAAGAGTTATTTTCATATCTTCTGGCCGAAAATTTTCGCAAACAATTACTTCTTTTAAATTCTATACATAGCCTTGATTTCAGTTGTTGTCAAGAACTTAATTCAATGATTCTATTTTAATATTCTTGCTATCTAAATTTTTCCATTTTCTCTTATAAACATATTCTAATCACTCGCACTTTCAAGCACAAATTTATTTATGATTAAAATTAATTTCAATCTTCACGATCTACACTATGTACCATAAAGGAGAAGTTACAAGAAGGGTGTACTCTAAAGACATATATGTGCTATCTACACAACACAACTAGTCAAGAAAACTTACTATATTATAGAAGTCTTATTCGATTACTTAGGCGATAGAAGTCATATTTGGTTGTGTTGGTGGTAGAAGTCATGTTCGGTTGCTCAGGCGGTGTAATACCTATTCCTCCGGGTTAAGTGAGTATTGACAGTAGAATTCCAAAGGGAGTCTGGGACAGGACGTAGAACATGAGTTCAAACCAGTATAAAAATCCTTGTGCCATTTACTTTGTTGTTATCATTTTTATTCATATTTCGCACTAGTGGATAACTTAGATTATATTCCATATTTCAATCAGTACTTTAATTTGGTATCGGAGCAAGGCCATCAAATAACTATAACATAGTTATTTGATGCACAGTAAATATGGAAAATAACACCAACACAAAATTTATTGAAGGTCATGGCCACCACTATTTAATTGTTTGAATTACAATTAGGTCAACTCGAATGAGAATTTTATGCAAGCAAATGGATATGATACTTGCAATATCACTCAAAGTTAATACACTATACCTACTGCACCTTTTGTAGAATGGTCTACACAAAAGGTAGTGCTGCATTAAATGCAAAAGCCATGAATATGTTATTTTGTGCTTTGGACAAAAATGAATTTAATAGAGTTAAAATGTGCACAACTGCTTATGAAATTTGGAGAACTCTTAAAGTCACACATGAAGAAACTAACAAATTCAAACAAAGCAAGATTTCTATGCATAAAAATTTAGTTCCAAAATTTTAAAATGAGATCAAATGAAACTATAAATGACGCGTACTCTATTTTTCAAGACATACATCATTCACTATTGGAACTAAAAGAAAAAATTTCAGATTTTAATATTGTCTCTTAAATTCTAAACTCACTAACAGATGAAAAGGAACGAAAAGTATTAGCTATTGAAGAAGCTAATGACATTTTTACTATCAAAACTGAAGAGTTAATTGGAAATCTTATGTCATATGAAGTGAATTTAAAGGTTAAGCGAGACCAAACTAAAGATAAAAGGAATATTGCATTCAAAACTGAACAAGTGGATTCAGATTCAGATAAAGATGATATGGCATTGATTGTAAAGAATTTTAAAAAGTTTTTAAAATTTAGAATTAAAATTCAAAAGAACAAGAAGATTGGAAATAATAGAAAAAACAACTCCAGTAAATTGCCAGTCTCAAATCTTGAATGCTACGAATGTGACAAGAAGGGTCACATGAAGAATGACTGTTTTGATAGAAAGAAAGATAGATTCTAGAATAAGAAGGACAAGTACAAAAAGAAGCAAGCGTTTTCTGTTACATGGGATGATTCAGAATCATCTTCATCATCAGACAGTAACAACTGACTGCGATTCGGAACAAGCTAACGTCTAGTTTATGGCCTTAACTAATGGTATAAGTGATTTAACTTTTGATGATATAATTGATATAAATTCATAATTGCTAGATCAACTCAAATAAGTTGAAAGAAAGTATAAAGATGCACTAGAAAAACAAAACAGAACTGAAATAGAAGTCGATATGCTAAGAGATGAAAAGAAAATTCTAGAAGAAGAACTTACTAATATACAAGAATCTTTGTCTAATACTTCTTCTCCACTCACTATGCTATCGAATTAGTGCAAAAACAAAAGAATATGACATTAGCTTCAGAAAATCATTGTTTAAAATCAAATGTCAAAATCCTTGAATTTAATAATACTGGTCTTAAAACTGAGTTAGAGAGTATCACTGAAAATGTAACTAATTTCAATAAAGGAAGAGAAAACCTTTCTAAAATTATTAGTGATGATTCTCAATCTACTACTAATAAGAATGGATTAGGATATAAAATTCTTCAAAAACAATTTCAACGAAGAATAATATATCATATAAAAATTTCAATTTGCATAATAATTTTGTAAAAGCAAAAGCAAAACCAAAAGTTGTTAATCAAAAGAAAGAAATATGTAAAACATATACTATAAAAATTTGTGTACCAAAAATGAATAATTATCTAATCAGAAACAAGTATATAAAATCTTTTATAACTTTAATCTATAAAAATAAAAAATTAACCTATAAAGGGAATTCTAAACCCTCGTGGATTTGGCTTCCTAAGATCTAACTCTTAGGATGCTAATGAAAATTTGGGTACCAACGTCATTTATATATTTTTTGTAGGTACCGACTAAGAAAAGAGGAAAGTGGATACTAAACAGTGGTTGCTCAGAACATATGACAGAAAATAAAGATATGCTGACCAACATTATCTACTCGGGTGGAGAATCTATCACATTTGGAGATAATTCAAAAGGCTATATCACCATCAAAGGCGATGTGAGCAAGGACGGTAAATCTAACTTTCCTCTTATTACAAATGTTTTACTAGTTATAAATTTAAAACACAATTTACTAAGTATAATGTAGTTATGTGATAAAAGTTTTAATATAACTTTTTGAGAGAATAAATGCAACATGTTTATCAAAATAATAATTGTTAGTGCCAAAATTGGTCACTAACACCCAAATCTATATGAAAGCACCAAACCACAGTCACAGATCATAGATAGAGTATATGTAGAGAGTATAAATATAAAGAACAGTTAAATTAAAAAGAAAGCAGCAATAACTGAGGATTTATAATGGTTCGTGTGACTCTAGCCTGCGTCCACTCCAGAAATTTCCTTTTTATTGATATCAGAATCAAGTACAATTACAATCCTGAGTTTTTAAAATAATAATGGTAGAGTAGCCTTAGTAGAGATGAGGAATTGGAACAGAATCAAGATCCCCTTTTTTGATGCCCTCCATGCTGTATTTATAGGAAAAATCCAAGTTATTAGGCATCTTGAGTGGTCTGGACCCACCTAGACCATAGCCGATCCAAACCCCAAATAACTCTACCGACATTGATTTTATAATATGTCGATCCGATATTCCCTCGGCATGACCCAAAGTAGGACTATCCAAGACTCGAAGTAAACTAGGCTAGAATTTAGAGCGAAATGAAACCGATCCTATCCTTAAACATGCCGACCCATAATTTTTTTTGCTGACCTATTAAGGCCGAACAACACATGCCAAACCACTAATGTCGAACCATACCTGACCGACCCAGCTTAACATTTCTACCATGTCCGAACAATACATGCCGACCTGGGATACGCGAATACCGACCCAAAGAAAATCGAAGATGCCGACCCCCTAGTGCTGCCGACTCATTCCCTTGGACCGACCCAGAGATGCCGATCCAAGCTTGTGATGATGCCAACCCGGGGTTATTTAAAACATGTCGAACCACCTTCAATGCCGACCCACTCCAATCGCCGACCCACTCCAATCACCGACCCACTCCAATCACCAACCCACACCACTACCGATCCATACCACTACCGACCCACTTCAACATGACCGAACCACCTTCCTACCGACCCAAAACCTTCACAATACCGACCCACTCGTGAGCTCCCACCGACCCAAAGCAACTCGAATAACAACTCAAGTTATCCGAAATAAACTCCATGAAATCTCGAAGCAAACCTAGGAACGGCTCGAAGTAAACCCCGGGTGACTCGCGACAACTCGACTTTTGTCGAAACCCATATTTCGAGTATCCGGTGACTTTTGTCCATCGACTAAGCCGAACCCCAGCTTCACAATCATGATTATCATCCGTAATTAACCTTTTATCCATCTAGTTTACTGAAACGACTGTATTCCAATCTCAAAAAACGACTAGTCGATTTATTTAAATCCGCCTATCTACGACCTTGCCAAAAGGCGGGTTAACATTTGCCCCCCAAAACATGCCTTGCTATTGGAAGGTGTGTTTTGAACAGCCTCAAATCCAATACTCGAAGTCCATATTACATTCATCACCAAGCAATTCCATCCAAATCCAATAGTCTACTCCTTGACCGTTCTAAGTCGTTATCCAATTCCGAATCCATCTTATATCTATTAACCGAATCCACGATATCTTCGGATCATTTTATCCCAGTCTGGGACCTCTCCAGGTCCTGTAGTCAAAATTGAGGACCTAGCCGGGTCCAAATCCTAAGCCAGGACCTCAGCGGGTCCTAAAATCCATATCTGGGACCTCGATAGGTCCAAATCCTAAACCGAAAAACTGAATCCGATAGTCAAGGTCTAATCCATCCATATCCAATAACCAATAACCGAATCCATGACCTCTCTGGATCGATATCCAAATCCGGCACCGCTTTGGGTCCCTACCCAAACCCTTCGCTATTTATAGCCAATATCCAAATTCATAACCTCTCCGGGTTCTTGCGAAGCGCAACCTACACCTAATGACCTATGTCAAGTAATACCATGGTGTTCTCGGTTGTCCCTGAATGTTGAGTAATGCAAGGGCTTAAGTCCTAAGCCGAATCCTGGTCGCTCCGAACCATTACCGAGCATAGTCCATACTTGACAACTTGAAATAGTAACCGATAGATAATATGGGGCCTAAGTCCTAGGCCAAATCTATTGGAAACTCGATTTTACATCGGTTTGATTATGACAAGCTATATAAAATATTCTGTGTATAATAATCATTTTTGCAGGAGATTTGTTGTAAATTCATATTCAGAGTTTTGAAGCTGATTTTGTTGTATCTAGAGTCTTTATTTCATTTAGAATTTTTGTTAAAATCTCTCCTGAATTGATATATATAAATTTATATATACACATGCACGAACATGCACAGTAGGCTGAAAATAGCTGGCTGAATGCATTCATTCAGCCGGTTGAATGCTGAAACAAAAATATTGTTTCACAATATTCAGCCGGCTGAATGAATATATTCAGCCGGCTGAATGAATATATTCAGCCGGCTGAATGAGGCCATAAATAGCCTAAAACCTTGCTGTTTGCATTTTAATTTTATTTAGATGGTTGAATTATTTTATTCAAACGGCTGAATATTCCTTGACAACTTTTTATGAAAAGACACTTCTCTTCATTGAAGAGAAACATTGCCAAAATCAACGGTTGCATCTGTTTCTTTTCAATTTTGTTTTTCATTTATAGTTGCAACCTTTTAATCACTATAAATAGATTTTAGAATTCAACAAACAGTTGGCCGAAAATTATTTTAATACTCTTGAATTATTATATATTATCTAGTTTTCAAATTGCACTCAAATTGCTTACATTCTCTAATCATTGATCACTCCATCTTCCATAATTCTCAAGCACATTACACTATATATCATAAAGGAGAAGATTGTACTTAGTTGACTTGTCAGTGCTATTCAAAGAGCACAGTACAGTCAGATACTTTTGTTATTTGTAATGAAGTCATAATCGGTTGCTCAGGCAGTAGAAGTCCTATTCGGTTGCTTAGGCGGTAGAAGTCATGTTCGGTTGCTCAGGCGGTGTAAACCTATTCCTCCGAGTTAAGTGAGGGTTGCTAGTTTAAATCCATAAGGTTTATGGGACTGGACGTAGAACGGGAGTTCGAACCAGTATAAAAATCTCTAGTGTCTTTTACTTTACTGCTTTTACTATTTACTTACTTATTCCGCACAAGTAGTTTTTCCATATTACACGATCCTATAACACAATTTCTTTCATTTGGTATCGGAGCATTGGTCATCATATAACCGTAACATAGTTATCTGATATTGTCATAATATGGAAAATAGCACCAACACTGTTGTTAACTCTACTTTCCTAGAAGGCCAATCTACTGCACGACCACCACTGTTTAATGGAATTAACTATAACTATTGGGCCACTAGAATGAGAATCTATATACAAGCAAGTAGTTATGAAACCTAGAGCATTATGCAATCTGAATATATTATTCCTACTACTGAATATTCAACATGGTCTGACACTCAAAAATTAGATGCTACTGCAAATGCTAAAGCTATAAATATGTTGTATTGTGCATTAGACAAAAATGAGTTTAATAGAATAAGCATGTGCAAAATTGCTCATGAAATTTGGCGTACTCTTAAAGTTACACATGAAGGTACTAACAAAGTCAAACAAAGCAAAACGTACTCTATATTTCAAGATATATATCATTCTTTGATAGCATTAGGAGAAAATTACACAGAATTTGATATTGTTTCAAAAATCCTCAACTCACTAACGGATGAGTGGGAACGAAAAGTCTTAGCAATCGAAAAAGCTAACGACATTTTGCCCAAAAATCCAGAAGTGTTGATTCGTAATCTAATGTCTTATGAAGTTAATTTGTAGGTAAAACGAGTATAAGCGTAAGATAAGAAAAATATAGCATTCCAGGAAGAAAACGATGAATCAAATTTAGATGTAGAAAATATGGCGTTCAGTGCTAAAAATTTCAAATTTTTTTTGCAATTTAGAAAGAACAAAAAATTTAGATATAACAAGAACAACTCCAGCAACAATAACAACACAAACAAACCATCAACATCTGCTCTAGAATGTTATGAATGTCACAAGAAAGGTCACATCAAGAAAGACTGTCCTAAGAAAAAGAAAGACAAGTATAAGCATAAGAAAGACAGATTCAAGAAGAAAACTTTCTCGGTCACATGGGACGATACAGAATCATCCCCATCATCAGAAAGTTACTCGGATAGTGATTCAGAATAAGCCAATGTTTTCTTTATGGCTAGAAAAGACGAGGTAAGTGAATTAACTTTCAATGATCTTTTAGAAATCAATTCAAAATTACTCGACAAATTAAAAGGCAAAATAGAAAGTACGGAGAAGCTCTTGAAAAATTGAATAGAACTGAAATCGAAGTAGAAATGTTAAGAGATGAAAAGAAAATTTTAGAAGAAGAACTCCAAGTTACTCAAGAATCTTGTTCTAATATGTCATCTCAACTTTCTCTGCTAAGTCAAGAGGTATAAACTCAAAAAGAAAAGAATGATGCTTTATTAATTGAAAATCATAACCTTAAATCAAATTTCAAGATTTTAGAGTTAAATAACTCTAGCCTTAAAAAAATTAGAAGACATCACTAAAAATGTTTCTAATTTTAATAAAGGTAGAGAAAATCTTTCCAAAATTATAGAAAATTCTCAAACTGTTTCAAGTAAAAGAGGACTAGGATATAAACAAACTTCTAAAATTATTCCAAAGAAAAAGAATTTTTCATATAAAAATAAAGTTGAAATACCTAGTTCTAAAAATTCCAATTTTACAACTTCAATTAAAATTTGGGTACCTAAAACTAATCATTCTTCGATAAGAAACAAGTATATAAAGTTTTTTATAAAAACTATTTATAAAAACAAAGATTTTATGTTCAAAAGGAATTCTAAACCCTCTTGGGTGTGGCTTCCTATGACCTAACTTTTAGGACCCAAAATAAACGGTGGGTACCAATGTTAATTCTATATTTTGCAGGTACCATCCAAAAAGAGAGGAAAATGGATACTAGAGAGCGGTTGCTCAAAACACACGACAGAAAACAAAGAGATGCTAACAAACATTAACTGCTCAAATGGAGGTTCTGTCGCATTTGGAGATAATTCCTAAGGATATGTCATTGGTAAAGGCGATGAGAACAATAACGGTATATCTAATTTACCTCTTATTATAGAATTTTTATTAGTTAAAAATTTGTTACACAACTTACTTAGTATTAGCCAATTGTGTGAAAATAGATTCAATTTTTCATTTTCTGAAAATAAGTGTAGTATTTTTGATCAAAATAAAAATCTTATTTTTGAAGGCTTTGGAGATAAAAATATTTATGTTTTAAATATGAATTTAAATTATAACACAAATATGTGTTTAATAGCCAAAGAAAATGATCCTTGGTTACGGCACAAAAGATTTTGTCATATTAATTTCAAAACTATAAATAAATTATCTAAAAATGATTTAGTAAAAGGTTTACCAAAAATGAACTTTAAAGTAAACAATATTTGTGATGCTTGTCAATTAGGAAAACTATCAAAATCTTTTAAATCAAAGAAAAATATTTCTACTATACAACCATAAGAACTATTACATTTAGATCTTTTTGGTCCAACTCAAATTTAATGTATACATCATAGTAAATATGTATTTGTTATATTAGATGATTTTACAAGATGCACTTGGACTATTTTCTTAAAAAATATAAGTGATACTTTTGAAAATTTCAAGAATTTTGCAAAAAGAATTCCAAATCTCAAAAATTAAAAAATTAAAAATATTAGAAGTGATCATGGAGGTAAATTTGAAAATGAAGCATTTGAACATTTTTGTAATAAAAAGGGAATTTACCATAATTTTTCTTTTCCTAGGACATCACAAAAAATGGCGTTGTAGAAAGGAAAAATAGAACATTACAAGAATGTGCAAGAACTTTGTTAAATGGAATCACATCACCAAAATATTTTTTGGGCAAAAGCTGTAGCAATTGCTTTCTATGTTCTAAATCGTGTCTCCATTCGACCTTTAACAAAACTAACTCCATATGAACTATTTTATCATAGAAAACCAAACATTTCTTATTTTAAAAATTTTGGTTCAAAATGTTTTATTTTAAATACAAAAGATCAGCTTGGAAAATTCGATCCAAAATCCAATGAAGGAATCTTCATAGGATACTTAGATCGAAGCAAAGCTTATCGAATTTTCAATAAAAGAGCAAAAAGAATTAAGAAACACTTCATGTTTCATTCGATGAAAATTTCAATTTTAACAAAAAATTTAAGGATACTCCTAAGACAATCACAAATAAGGTTACTCAAAATAATTCTGAAGAAGATGAAGACTTTTTTAATAATATTGAACAAAATGAAAACATTGATCATAATGAAAATGAATTAAGATCTCCTCCTAGGACTTTACGTGACTATCCAGTAGAAAATGTCATTGGATAAATCGATTCATATGTTATAACTAGAAATCAACTTAATCAAATGGGCCATGTAGCTTTTATTTCCAAAATTGAACCCAAAAATGCAAAAGAAGCGTCTACGGATGACTGTTGGATTGTAGCTATGTAAAAAGAGCTAAACCTGTTTGAACGAAACGAAGTTTGGGAACTAGTTCCTAGACCAAGTGATCAAACAGTCATTAGTACTAAATGGGTCTTTAAAAATAAAGTAGATGAACAAGGTAATATAACTAGGAATAGAGCTAGACTAGTCGCACAAGGATATAATCAAGAAGAAGGAATTGACTACGAAGAAATATTTGCTCCAGTTGCACGACTTGAAGCAATACGTATCTTACCGGCCTTTGCATGTTTTCATAATTTCAAACTTTATCAAATGGATGCTAAAAGTGATTTCTTAAATGGTTATATAAAAGAAAATGTTTTTGTTGAAAAACCTCCTTTATTCATTCATGAAAAATTTCCAGATCACATTTATAAACTTAAAAAGGCTTTATACGGACTAAATTAAGCACCATGTGCTTGGTATGATCGTCTTAAGAGCTATCTAATAGATTCTGGTTTTGAAATTGGAAAGGTTGATCAAACTCTTTTTATTAAAAGAACTAAAAAGGATATTTTAATTATTCAAATTTATGTTGATGATATTATTTTTGGATCTACAAATGAAAAGTTATGTCAGGAATTTTCAAAGATAATGACCAAAGAATTTGAAATGTCACATATGGAAGAATTATTTTATTTTCTTGGATAACAGATTAAAAAAATAGAAAATGGAATTTTTATTAATCAATAAAAATATTGTAATAATCTAATTAAACGATTTAATATGGAAAACACATCTTCTAAACCAACTCTAATGAGCACAACAATTCATCTTGATAGAGATGAAGATGGCAAAAGTGTTGACCAAAAATTATATCAAAGTATAATTGGATCATTACTTTATCTATCGGCTAGTAGACCTGACATAATGATAAGTGTTTGTTTGTGTGCTTGATTCCAAGAAAATCGTAAAGAATCACGTACGCGAGAGTGAAACGCATATTGTGTTACCTAAGCAAAACCAAAGATTTTGGACTTTTCTATCCGAAAGAACGCTTTTTGAGTTAGTTTCATATAGTAATGCTAATTTTGGAGGATGTCGGATGGATCGAAAAAGTACAAGTGGTACTTATCACTTCAACGGACAATCTTTAGTCTCTTTGTTTAGCAAGGAACAAAATTGTGTCTCAATTTCAACTTGTGAAGCATAATATATTTCAGCTGCTTTAGCTTGTGCTCAAGTCATTCATATGCAACAAACACTTCAAGATTTTGGTGTTAACTTATCTAAATCAACAACTTTTTGTGATAATACTAGTGCTATAAACTTATCCAAAAATCCTGTAAATCACTCATGAACTAAACACATTGACATACATCATCATTTTCTTCGTGATAATATTTAAAAGGATTTAGTCAGATTGGAATTTGTATCCTTTGAAAATCAATTGGTTGATATATTTACAACACCTTTAAATGAAAATGTATTTATAAAATTAAGAAGAGAATTAGGAATTGTATTGATAAAGGATTTATAAGTTTTTATATAAAATAAAACTAAAAAAGGGAGGCGGGATCTTCTAACACTCGAACTCGGGATCTCCCACTTAGTAGTCTATTGTTCTACCACTACTCTACTTTGTTTTTTTTTAAAAACTTAAGTTGGCTCATATTTTTTATTTACCTTACATTAATTTTTTTCATCCAACTCTTTCTCTGGCTATTATAATCTTAACCAAAAAATTCCTTTCTATTTATATATGTCTCTACCCATATATATATATATAATATATATATATATATCTGCTATTCTTCCTTCTTTATACATTAGCTTTAAAATAAAATTTTAAGTTTCAAATACTTTTCTCGAAATGTCGTCACAACACAATTCAAAATCCTCTGGTCTCTCTTATACTTCTCCTTCTTGGGGATCGGTGTAGTTAACAACACCAACATCGATTTACGAACCGGTTCCAATTGTTCGTCCTTCCACATATACTGGTTATACTCCACTTATTGAAAGAATGAGACGGTCTTTATTTTTTGGTTCACCATCTACCAAAGAGAAAATATATGATATTCACCACTACCAACGGGAAACACTAGAATTACAGCGCGAACTGTACTATGAACAAAAATTTAATGCTAAGCGGTTAAGCTTTTTAGAACAAGCCGCATTAAAATTCTGTGGTTCTTCCTCCAAAAACATAGCTCATGAACCGTCTTCTTTTCATTCTCCAAATCATCACAATCCTTGGGAACCATCACCGCAGCGTCCACCGATATCTCCAAATTCTTCGAAACGCGGCAATAGACGGTCACCACTTCGACCATTTCAAGAGAACACTAAAATAGAAGAAAATGAATAGCACACTCCAAGCTCTTCTTCCAATCCTTTTTATTTATTTTTACATGCTGTTGTTAATATGTTATTTTGTTTCTGACTATTCAAAAAGATTATTATTATTCGACATATATATATATATATATATATATGTATTGTTTGCTACAAAAAAATATAGGCTGATATGAGTTCCCGCACAAATTCAGCCGACTATTATTTATAAAACAGACGGCTGAATATTATGAGAAGAAAAATTTTATCCCCAGATTCAGATCGTTGAATCAAATGAAACAGCCGTCTGAAAAAATGAACTATTTCTTTACGGGTTGAAAATCAGAGCCATTCAGACGGTTGATTCAATTTATTCAGCGGCTGAATTCCAACTGAGTCATTTTATTTAACCTGCCTCTACTTTCTTTTCTTCTACTTTTTCCCTTTCTTTTTACCTACTATATATTCACCTTTCATTTCTTACCCATTTATTTCAAAACCCTAGCCACGTTCTTCAAGCTTTTCAAACTTTATCTTCCCTTTTTACAACTCTAATGGCACCAAGATCCAAATGCACTAGAGAATAAACCTCCGGACGATCCGAAGATCAGATTCGACAATGGTTATGGAATGATGTTGCAATTTCCCGGTATAATTCTATGAAGAACTCCAATATTATCGAAGGAGCTTTTATGAAATTTGTAGATTTTAAGGCCTACCGGATTAGAGAATCGGCGGAGCAATTCCACTTTGATAGTTTAATAGGGTATGCTCTAAATAGTGTCAAAATTAATCATCTTTTGATCAAACTTTTTCTTGCTAATTTGAATTTAGATCACCATAATCCTCAAAATCGACAAGATAATGTTTGGTCAATAATTTGTGGCATTAAAATTTTCTTGCCTTTACAAAAACTAGGTACTATTCTAAACTATACCTATCAAGGAATTAATATTGATGATATTGAAGTTGATAAGGATCATCGAATGAGGTTTCACATCGTTTCTTGTCCGATCAACTTACAAATTTGAGTTCTTTAAAGTCTAGCTTCTTAAGGCCTCAAGCACGCCTCATTCACTGTGCATTTATTCGTTCTCTACAACCATGAATGGGGAGTTATGAAAAGGTTTATAAAAGAGATTTCCAAGCTCTTTATTCAATCTACTCCAACCAACAAGTGAATTGACGCAAAATTATTTTGGATGAATTTCAGGACATCACAATCTGAAGAAAATATAAGATCAACCATTATGGTGCTTAATCCTTCTCAACGTTGGCGTTCCAATGTCCGATTCCGAATTTTCGAGTATTAGTGAGTTAGGCAGCATAACTTTAGGATTGATGGGTCTTCCTCACTGCCCTCCTCCATAACAAATCATCTCCTTTCAACAATGGTCTCAAAATGTTCAACAAGGTACTTCTCAACCTCATGACACTAGTATTGCTTCCTCTTCTCATACTCTACATGAAGAAGATGAAGAGGACGATGATTCAATTCAAGTGATTGGCCCAAACACTTCCTCCAGACAAGATATTATCACTCTCTCCTGGAATCAATTGAAACTTCATCGAGAAAATTAAGTCTCTTGAAAAGAAAACGGAAAGAAAATTCAACTCGATTAAAGGTTTTCTAACTAAAATATGGGATAAAATTTCTTGTTTCGGTTCTACATCCACCGAAGCTTACAACCCATCTCCATTTCAGTGGTCTTCTTCGAATTCAAGTTCTGATAATGATGATCCTTCTCTCTCTAGCCAATTTTAATTATGGTTGTTTTAATTATGTTTCTTTTGTAATTTTAATTATGTTTGTCATGTTGTATGAATATTTTATGCTATCTCAATTAAGCGTTATACATATTTCTTTTCTTTTCTCTCAATAATATTCTTCTTCCATTATTATCTTTCTTTTTGTCGATGACAAAGGGGGAGAAAGTTAATTAAATAAGTATGCATATTGACAGGAGGAGTAACAATATGATGAATATTTATATTATTGATTATATAGTTGTCATCATCAAAAAGGGGAGAATGCTGGAATCTCGATTTTACATCGTTTTGATGATGACAAGCTATATAAAATATTCTTTGTATACTAATCGTTTTTGAAGATTCATATTCAGAGTTTTGAAGATGATTATGTTGTATCTAGAGTCTTTATTTCATTTAGAATTTTGTTTGTTAAAGTAAATGGAGATTTGAGAAAGAAGAAATGAAGAGCAAAATCATGTATCAGTTATTCGTCACACAGATTCGTACATGTTTATATACAACAGCTTGTAATCCAAGTTACACACACATGCGGGCTTAAGCCTTATTACAAACAGTCATGGGCCGAAGCCTTATTGGGCTGTGAAAACAAGTATAACATGAAATATGTATAACACCGCATCACCATTCAACACATATCAGATAACACTCCCCCTCAAGTAGAAGCATACTTATTAATCATGCGCAACTTGCTGCAAAGGTACTCCACTCTCGCACCACTCAACGCCTTGGTGAATTTGTCAGCCAGTTGATCTCCAGATTTGACAAACCCAGTTACAATCAAACCCTGCTGTATCTTCTCGCGAATGAAGTGACAGTCCACTTTGATATGTTTGGTTCTCTCATGGAATACTGGATTAGAAGCAATATGAATTGCTGCTTGGTTATCACACCATAATTTCGCTGGCAACTTTGGTTTCAAACCTATGTCAGACATAAAGTGATTTATCCACATTAGTTCACAAATAGCATTAGCCATACCTCTATAATCTGATCAGCACTGGACCTAGACACCACATTTTGTTTTTTACTTTTCCATGAGACTAAGTTACCTCCAACAAATACACAAAATCCAGAGGTTGATCTTCTACCTGACCTAGACCCTGCCCAGTCAGCATCCGAGAAAGCTTCTATCTCCTCATGTCCATGATTAGCATACACAATACCTTGTCCCACTATTCCTTTTAAGTAACATAGAATTTGTTTTAGAGCATTCCAATGATGAATAGTTGGAGAACTCACGAATTGACTCATGACACTAACTGAAAAAGCAAGATCTGTCCTTGTTACTGTCAAGTAATTCAGTTTACCCACTAATCTCATATATTTTTCTGGATCATTAAATAGTTCACCATCATTTGTCAAACTGATATTGGTAATCATATGAGTAGTACAAGGCTTTGCACCCAATTTTCCAGTCTCAGTTAACAAATCAATGATGTATTTTTTTGTGACAAAAAGATCTGCCTATTTTCTCTTATCACTTCAATACCCAAGAAGTACTTTAACTCACCAAGATCTTTTGTATGAAATTTTTTTGAATAAAAACTTTAAGATCTGAAATTGCTTTCCTATCACTTCCGTAATTACAATATCATCTACATATACTACTAACAATATAATTCCTTCTTTTGAATTTCTATAGAACACAGAATGATCAAAATTGCTCTTAGTTATGCCAAATGCTTCAATCACTTGACTGAACTTACCAAACCATGCTCTTGGACTTTGTTTTAGTCCATACAAGCTTTTCTTTAGTCTACATACCTTTTCTGTCTCCCCCTGAGCAACAAACCCAGGTGGTTGCTCCATATATACCTCTTCAATCAAATCCCCATGAAGAAAAGCATTTTTATTATTAAGTTGATGCAGTTTCCAGTCATATCTTGCTGCTAAAGAGATAAACAATCTTATGGACGTCATTTTAGCCACTGGAGAGAAGGTTTCTGAATAATCTGTCCCATAAGTTTGTGCATATCCCTTTGCAACCAACCTAGCCTTTAGCCCAGCCACTAACCCATCTGGGTTAACTTTAACTGAGAACACCCATTTACACCCTATCACCTTTCTATTATCTGGTAGTTGAACCAAATTCCAGGTTTTATTATGATCCAAAGCTTCAATCTCCTCTAACATTGCTTTTTGCCATTCTGGTTTAGACCAATGCCTCTCCAACATTTTTTGGAATAGAAACAGTATCAAGATTGGAAATAAAAGTGTAACTTGCTGGATTTAGTTTGTCATATGATACAAAAGAGGATATAGGATTTGTACATTGATGTGTACCTTTTCTAAGTGCTATTGGTAAATCAAGACTGGGATATGTGCTGGAATTTCCTCATTATCAGATTCTTGTAAATTTGTTTCTATCCTTTGATTTAGTTCACTATGTTCACTCCCTTGTGACAAAGTTGTAGGATAAATCAACCAATCATCACTCCCACTTTACTCTTGAACACAAGACTTTGAATCAGACAATGGGAAGAATGGGAGATCTTCTACAAAAGTAACATCAATTGACACCAAGTATTTATGCAAACTGGGACAAAAACATTTGTAACCTTTTTGAAGTCTTGAATAGCCAACAAATATGCACTTCAATGATTTTGGATCTAATTTGGTTAGTTGTGGGTTCACATCCCTAACATAACACACACAACCAAACATTCATATGGAACAAGAGTGCTCGAGTAGTCTCAATTAAGTGCCTGTTCTTCCTCTCAGCAACTCCATTTTGAGAAGCAGTATCCACACATGAAGTCTCATGAAGAATGCCATTATTAGCCATGTAATCACTAAACAAACTGGATGTATATTCCTTTGCATTATCACTTCTTAAAGTTTTAAGTGACACATTAAACTGGTTTTTCATTTCAGCACAAAAGTTACAAAAAATAGAGAATAGCTCAGATCTATTTTTCATTAGGTATAACCATGTTACTCTTGAATGATCATCAACAAATGTAACAAAGTATCTATATCCTTTCTTTGAAACAACGGAACAAGGACCCCGTACATCAGAGCGCACTAAATCAAACACTGAATTACCTCTTTTATATAATCTAGGATATGAACTAACACGATGATGTTTGGCAAATTGACATGATTCACAATTTATTGTAGACGGAAAATTGAACTGTGGACAAAGTTTCTTGAGCAATGTAAGAGATGGATACCTAACTGGCAGTGAACTTTAAGAGCAGATATCATACTTGAGCAAGCAATGTTTTTGGATAATTCTTCATTGAGTGTGTACAAGCCTCCAGATTCTTGTCCCCTACCAATAATCTGCTTCGTTGTAAGGTCCTGAAACAAACAGTGATCAGGGAAGAAAGATACACAGCAATTAAGTTTGCTAGTGATTTGACTTACTGACATTAAGTTGAATGACAGATTTGGTAAATATAAAACTGATTTCAGTGGCAGTTGAGTATGCGAGTTTGCTTTCCCAGTTCCATAAACATGAGTTTGTGATCCATCAGCTAAAGTGACAGCATGTATTGATTCATTACTTTGAATATCAGAAAGCAAATAACTGTTACCTGTCATATGATCTGTAGCTCCTGAATCTATGATCCATTTAGATGATGGTTTTTCAATACTAGCAACAGCAGCTATAGTAGAGGAAGATATATGACCCGATGAACTCTTCTCAAGAGTTTCTCGATACTTTGCATATCTCTCAAATTCATCAGCAGTCATCAAAACTGTTTTATTTGTATTTGCATTATTGTTATTGCTGGCCAAGGAGTTTTTATATTGCAATTTTCTACACTCAAATTTTGTGTGACCGGGTTTCTTGCAATATGCACAATATTTATTCTGATTTGGTGGCCTAAATGGTTGTGACATCTGATTTGGAACAGAGAATCTTGGTGCATTATTACTGTTGCTTTGTGCATTATTCCATGGTGGTGCATTATTCTTAATATTACTTATCAAAGCACTGTCAACTGGAGTACTTGATATTTGAGTCACCTCAGTACGGAGAATTCGACTAAACACCTCCTGCAATGATGATATCTTCGATCCAGATAGTATTTGTGATTTTTCTGGTTCGAATTCAGATGGTAACCCAGCCAAGAAGCTCATTATTGCTATCTGCTCCCTTTGTTTTTGTTGAACCTTAACATCAGGGCTGATTGGAAGCAGCACGTTAAATTCCTCATATGTTTTCTTAAAATTCATAAAGTAGTTCATCAGTGTTTGTTCTTGCTTCTATGCTCTATAAAACGATTTGCATACATCATACATTCTGGTCACGTTTCCTTTTCCAGAGTATAGAAACTCCAAATGCTCCATCAATTCTTTCACGAACTCACAGTGATCAACCAATCCAATGACCTCTCCATCAATTGAATTCCGGATCTGAAGAAACAGTCGCGCATCATCTCTTAACCACATCAGATCCTTTTCCTCGGTTGAATCTAGTTTTGGTGGACTTTCAGTTAAATGATTACCCTTATCAATGGATCGGAGATAGAGACGAATTGTTTTGCTCCAGTTTAGATAATTCAGATTGTTTAATTTGTGATCAGTGATTTTCGGCATCATCTGGATCGAATCAACTGAGATCTTATTTTCAGACATAGTAACAAATCTTCGAATTAGGGAAGATAAACGATATAAAGAGTGATATGGTGTTCGGATCTGAAGGTAGAAGGTAAAACCCTAGTTGGATTCAAACTTCATAATTTTAGGCTCTGATACCATGTTTAAGTAAATGGAGATTTGAGAAAGAAGAAATGAAGAGCAAAATCATGTATCAGTTATTCATCACACAGATTCGTACATGTTTATATACAACAGCTTGTAATCTAAGTTACACACACATGCAGGCTTAAGCCTTATTACACACAGTCAGGGGCCGAAGCCTTATTGGGCTGAGAAAACGAGTATAACATGAAATATGTATAACACCGCATCACCATTCAACACAGATCAGATAACATGGTAAAAATCTCTCCTAAATTGATACACACACACACACACACATATACATGAACATGCACAGTAGGCTGAAAACAACCGGCTGAATGATTAAGCCGGCTGAATGATTAAGCCGGCTGAATGCATTCATTCAGCCGGCTGAATGCTGAAACAAAAATATTATTTCACAATATTCAACCAGTTGAATGAATATATTCAGCCAGCTGAATAATGCCGGAAATAGCCTAAAACCTTTCTGCTTGTGTTTTAATTTGATTCAGACGACTGAATTATTTTATTTAGACGACTTAATATTCCCCAACAGCTTTTTATGCAAAGACATTTCTCTTCATCAAAGAGAAACGTTTTCAAAATCAACGGTCGCGTCTATTTCTTTTCATTATAGTTTTTCGTCTATAGTTGCAACCTTTTAATCACTATAAAGAGATTTTAGAATTCAACAAACAATTCATCGAAACTATTTTAGTATTCTTGAATTCTTATCTATTCTCTAGTTTTCAAATTGCGCTCAAATTGCTTACATTCTCTGATCATTGATCACTCTATCTTCCATAATTCTCAATCACATTACGCTATGTATCATAAAGTAGAAGATTATAGGAAGATTGTACTTAATTGACTTATTGGTGCTATTCAAAGAGCACACTACAGTCAGATACTTTTGTTATTTGTAAAGAAGTCACGTTTGGTTGCTCAGGCGGTAGAGGTCCTATTCGGTTGCTTAAGCGGTAGAAGTCCTATTCGGTTGCTCAAGCGGTGTAAACCTATTCCTCCGGGTTAAATGAGGTTGCTAGTGTAAATCCAGAAGGAGTCTGGGACTGGACGTAGAACGAGAGTTCGAACCAGTATAAAAATCTCTGGTGACTTTTACTTTACTGCCTTTGCTATTTACTTACTTATTCCGCACAAGTAGTTTTTCCATATTGCATGATCCTATAGCACAGCTTCTTTCAGAATCCTGGTCTCTTCAGACACCTACTGAGCATAGCCCATGCCCTACGACCTTTTAGCCAAAAAAAGGACAAAAGGTTAACCGAAATCCAATCGGAAATCAAGATTCAAACTAGAAAACCAGAAATCCATATCAAAAGTCCAAACCAAAAGGAAAACGTCCAAACTAGAATCTAAATCAGAAAACAAACAAAACTAGTAATTCAAACCAAACTCCAAAACCAAACCAGAAAAAGCAAGTGTCCAAGCCAAAAAGAAAAAACAGATTTCACAAACCAGAGCATCATAGTTTATAATCGTCATAGAGCATGCCTGGGGTTATCTCCGTTCTCTTACATGAGTAAGCGACTTAGTCGTTATCCCATAGTTTGTTACTTGTTCCAAACCATCATGATTAGTTGATGACCAACTGACCACCATTCGTGGGCCTTTCTGCCATCATCGTTCAAGGTAGATGGTGGCTGCTTCTGTTCCACCGTCGCATTTCGAGTTTCGACATATTGCCGCAACTGACCATTCCTTACATGCTCCTTGATTATATCCTTTAAATGCCTGCTGCTGTTAGTATCATGCATGTCCAGGTCATGAAAGAGACAGTGCCTTTCCGATGCCCTTTCGTGTTCTGAGGGTTCCCTCCTTGCCCGCCTTCGATAAAGGGAAGGAAATCCCGAGTGTCCAAGTATATCTATTCCAATTTCTCATTCAGTCTTGTGTAAGTGGAGAATTTTGGTTCTCCCTAGCGCTTCCTCTTCCCTTTATCCTTATCTTTACCCGAGCTTTCACCAGACAGTTCTCCATCCTTAACCATGTTTACTTCCTTTGATCTCATATCCAAACATGCATCCTCTTGTTGAAGAAATCTCTCAGCTTCGTGAAAAAATTTCCCGAGATCCATTGGTGGGTCTCATATTAGCGATACTTTGAAATCCAAATTATCCCCGACTCCTGACACCGCCGCCATTAGAACCATTGATGGATCCGGACGATCTGCCGAAGCAATTTCTGCATTAAACCGACTTGAAAAAGTCCCGAGCGTTTCATCTGCTCTCTACTTAACTGACGTCGGTGTCATCACATTCTTTGGCCTTTTTATGTGAACACAAAACTGCTTCAAGAACGTATCCACCCGTTCTCTCCATGTTCTAATAGATCCATCTTCTAGCTGTCTAAGCCACATAGCAGCTATATCTGCCAAGTACTGGGGAAACACTAGGTCATAACCTCCTCTGATGCCCCAGTGCTTCCATATGTCTTGTGTACCTCATCAAGTGGTCAATGGGATCCTTCTTACCATTGTACACTTCTAGAGTGGGTAGCTTGAAATCGGGTGGATTTCTAGCTATCCTGATATTATGGATAAAAGAATTTTTGTTGATTCCCTAAAAATCTCTGTTTGTCAAACCTTCGTGAATAGTTCGTCTAATAATGTCGGCTAATCGAGTGTTACCTACCAAGGGTTGCCCCCCGTCTACATTTCCTAACCGCCCTCCAAGTGCTCGAGGGAATTTCGGTACATATTCCTCATCACGCACTCCTATATCCCTATTGGCTTCAGGCTGCATTGTGTCATCTGGTATCCCTTCATGGATTGGTCCTGCATTACCTGGCGATATGCCCCTAAGTCTAGGTTCATCCGGGTTGACAGCTGTTTGCCGATCAGGGGCTACACCCTGCTGAACCACTCCATCTGCTTTCCGGTAGAGTCCTTCTGATCCAACTCCATGGATCTGAGCTCCTGCAACTCCTACTTCTTCAAATTGTCTGAGGAGGGTCTGCATCATTTCCTCTTACCTTTTGATCAACTTCTCCTGCATGGAATTCATCATGACATGCATCTCGTCCCTAGTGATATAGATCGAGGCTTGATTAGCTCAAAAAGAAGCCTTTAGACTTCCCTTTTGCTGACTCCTTTCTGTCCTTTGTCTCCTGGTTGATTGTCTTGCCATCGTCCCCAGAATCCAAGTTCTTAGGTCTTTAAATCCAAAATCCAAGCTTCTAAATCCCCGAGTGCGAGCTTTCTCAATAAAAGCACCAAAATGTTAGCGCCAAAATTGGTCACTAACAACAGAATCCATATGAAAGCACCAACCACAATCACAGATAAATGTATTTAGAGAGTATAAATACGAAAAATAGTTAAAATTAAAAAGAAAGCAGTAATAATAGAGGATTTATAGTGGTTCGGCTGACTCTGGCCTACGTCCACTCCAGAAATTTCCTTTTTATTGATATCAAAATCAAGTACAATTAAAATCCAGAGTTTTCAAAACAATAATGGCAGAGTAGCCTAGTGGAGAAGAGGAAGTGGAACAGAATCAAGATCTCCTTTTCTGAAGCCCCACATGTTGTATTTATAGGCAAAATCCGAGTTATTGGGCTTCTTGAGTGGTCCGGGCCCACCAAGACCATAACCGATCCAAACCCCAAACAACACGACCGACCCCGTGTTTATAATATGCCAACCCGATACCCCTTGGCATGACCCGAAGTTGGACTATCCAAGCCTCGGAGTAAACTAGGCTAGAACTCGGAGCGAAATGAAGCTGATCTTATCCTTGAACATGCCGACCCACAATTTTGTTGCTGACCTATTAAGGCCAAACCACACATGCCAAACCACCAATGTCTAACCATACCTGGCCAACCCACCTTAATGTTTCTACCACGACTGAACGATACATGCTGACCCAAGGATACGCGAATACCGACCCAAAGAAAATCAAAGATACAGACCACCTAGTGCTGCCGACTCACTCCCTTGAACCGATCCAGAGATGCCGATCCAAGCTTGTAATGATGTAGATCCAGGGTGATCTAAAACTGGCCGAACCACCTTCAACGCCGAACCACTCCAATCACTGACCCACTTCAATCACCGGTCCACTCCAATCACCAACCCACACCATTGTCGATCCACACCACTACCGACCTACTTCAACATGACCGAACCACATTCCTACCGACCTAAAACCTTCACAGCACCGACCCACTCGTGAATTCCTACCGACCCAGAGCAACTCGAAGCACAACTCAATGTGACCTAAAGCAAACTCCATGAAAACTCGAAGCAAACCTAGGAACGACTCAAAGTAAACCCCGGGCGACTCGCGACAACTCGACCATTGTCAAACCCATATTTCGAGTATCCCGTGACTTTTGTCCATCGACAATGCTGAACCTCAACTTCACAATCATGATTATCATCCGTGATTGACCATTTGTCTATCGAGTGGACTAAAACCATCGTATTCTAATCTCGAAAAACGAGCAGTCGATTTTGTTAAATCCGCCTGTCTGCGGTCTTGCCAAAAGGCAGGTTAACAATAATCTTATTTTTAAAGGAACTGGAGAAAGAAATATTTACATATTAAATATGAAAGTCAATCATAACGCAAATATGTGTCTAGTAGCCAAAGATAATGATCCTTGGTTATGGCACAAAAGATTCTATCACATGAATTTAAAGCTATAAATAAATTATCTAAAAATAGTTTGTTAAAGGTTTACCAAAAATAAATTTTATGATAAAAATTATTTGTGATGATTGTCAATTTGAAAAATTAACAAAATCTTCTTTGAAATCAAAGAAAATGATTTCTACGTTACAACCCCTTGAACTATTACATTTGGATCTTTTTAGACCAAGTCAAACTCAATCTATAAATTATAATTGATATGTTTTGTAATAGTAGATGATTTTAAAGATATACTTGAACAATATTTATGAAAATTAAAAGTGATAAAATTTTAAAATATTTGCTAAAAGAAATCAAAATATTAAGAACTTAAAAAATAAAAATATCTGAAGCAATCACAGTTGTGAATTTGAAATTGAATCTTTTAAAAATTTCTGTAATAAGAAAGGAATTGTCCATAATTTTTCATTTCCTAAAACTCCACAATAAAATGGAGTAATAGAAAGGAAAAAAAAACACTTCAAGAATGTGCTAGAACTTTATTGAATGGAAGTGCTCTACCAAAACATTTCTAGGCAGAAGCTGTTGCAACTACATGTTATGTTTAAAATAGGGTTTCCATTAGACCACTAACTAAACAAGCACCATATGAGCTTTTTAATGGAAGAAAACCTAACATATTATTTTTTAAAGTTTTTTGTTCAACATGTTTTATATTAAATACAAAAGATAAGATTGGTAAATTCGATCCAAAATTTGATGAAGAAATATTCATTGGATATTCAGAACGAAGCAAAGCAAACAGATTTATAATAAAAGAACTAAAGTAATAGAAGAAACACTTCATGTGCCATTTGATGAAAATTTCAAAGTTAACCATAAAATAGAAGGTGAAGAAATTATTTCTAAATCAAATGACTCAGATGATAATATTGAAATAATACCAACAATAATTTACAAAATGTTAATGATTTAAGATCCTCACCAAGACTTCTAAGAAATCACCCTGCTAAAAATATACTTGGAGAAATAAATGCCAATGCAAGAACATGAAATCAACCAAATCAAATGGGTCAAGTAGCTTTTCTTTCGAATATCAAACCTAAAAATGCTAAAGAAGCTTCAACTGTTGATTGCTGGATTATAACTATGCAAGAAGAAATAAATCAATTTGAAAGTAATGAAGTTTGGGACTTAATTCCTAGACCAAGTAATCAAGCGGTTATCGGTACGAAAAGGGTATATAAAAATAAACCCAATGAGCATGGAAATATTATTAGAAACAAAGCCAGGCTAGTTGCTCGTGGTCATAATCAAGAAGAAGGAATAGAATATGATGAAACATTTTCACCTGTACCTCGTCTAGCTGTATGTATTTTATTAGCATATGCATGTTTTAGTAATTTTAAAGTTCATCAAATGGATTTAAAAAGTGCTTTCTTAAATGGTTTTATAAAAGAAAATATATATGCAGAACAACCTCCTTTGTTCACACATGAAAAATATCCAGATCATGTTTATAAATTAAAAAATGCTTTATAAGGTTTAAAATAGGAACCACATGCTTGGTATGACCGTCTTAAAGTTATTTAATCAATTCTGGTTTTAAAATTGGTAAAGTAGATCAAACTTTATTTATAAAATAAGATAGAAATGATATTTTAATAATTCAAATTTATGTAGATGACATTATTTTTGGTTTCATAAACGAAAAATTATGTCAAGAATTTTCAAAAATTATGACAAAAGAATTTGAAATGTCTCATATGGGAGAACATTCATATTTTCTTGGTTTACAAATTATACAATTAAAAAATGTAATTTTTATTAATAAAAAAAACTGTAATAATCTCATAAAATGATTTTGTATGAAAAACACTTATGCTAAACCAACTTCTATAACTACTACGTTACATCACGATAGAGATAAAAATGGAAAAAGTGTTAACCAAAAACTATATCGTAGTATGATTGGTTCTTTACTATATTTAACTACTTGTTGACAAGATATAATGATGAGTTTATGCTTATATGCACGATTTCAAGCAAATCCAAAAGAATCACATTCGCGAGCAATAAAGAGAATTTTGAGATACCTATGCAAAGCTAAAGACCACGGATTCTTTTATTCCAAAAGAATGTCCTTTTGAGTTAGTATCATATAGTGATGCTGATTTTGGAGGATGTCGAATGGATCGAAATAGTGCCAGTGGTACTTGTCACTTTACCGTACAATCTTTAGTACCTTGGTTTAGTAAGAAATAAAATTGCATTTCACTTTCGACATGTGAGGTAGAATATATCTCTACTGATTTGGCATGTGCTCAAGTATTCTATATACAACAAACACTTCATGATTTTGGAATAAATCTCTGTAATTCAACAATCTATTGTGATAATACAAGTGCAATAAACTTGTCTAAAAATCCAATAAATCATTCTAAAACTAAACATATAGATACCAGAAATCATTTTCTTAGAGATAGTATAGAAAAGGCAATATTTCCTTAGAATTTGTATATTCGAAAAATCAGATAGCTAACATATTTACAAAACCTTTAAATAAAAATACGTTTATAAAATTACATCGAGAATTGGGTATTATATCTTTGCATGATTTATAATTTTAATTAAATTTCAGTTTTTTTTAATTATTAAATAATAATAACAATAACAATTTTTTCAAAAATGATGCTGCTGGCACTCGAACTTAGGTTGCCGGCAAGGTAGTTGTGTGTTTTTCAATTGTGTTACGGTGTTTCTTGTTATACTATCTAATATTTTCCTTAAATCAACTATACAGTTATTATTTTCTAACCTAGATCTACCTTATATATTTTCCTTGGCCATAAAATGTTCAAACTTTTTCCTTCTCAAGTATATTTCACTAGAACTAGTGTGCACACCTCTATATAAAGGCTCCTATTTCATTCTTTTTTAAATCATTCCTCCCAATATATTTTCTAATCTTAAATTCTTTGTAATATTTTTTTTACGTACTTCAACATGTCTTCACAACAACATTCAAATCTATCTTCCATCGTTTTCAGCACACCCTCTTTTGAATCATCAAAGAATTCAAACAACTCCACTCCTGTTTGTATTCCAGTTAAAATTACACCATCTCCTACACATCACACTGGATATAATCTTCGGGGAAAATAAACTAAATGTAATTTATGTTTTGGCTCTCCATCCATAAAGGAGAAAATATATGATATTCATCACTACTAGAGAGAGACTTGAAATTGTACTATGAATACAAAGTGAACGCTAAATGTTTAAGCTTTTTAGAACAAGCCGCGTTAAAGTTTTGCAGGTCGTCATCAAAACATTGCGTACATCAGCCATTGCCAAAACGTTCTCAAGTGCCACTGAATTCTTAGGAACGAACCCCTAATGTCCTCAAGTGTCGTCGAACTCTTGGGAATGCAGTAATGTTCGATCACCAAACCAACCATTAAAAGAAATAATGAAGGTTAAACCGCACTCTGACAATTCACACTCCTCTAGAAACTAAGAATTTACGTATATTGTTTTGAAATAAAAATAAATTATGTATGTTTTATATGTTTTATGTGTTTTGAAATAAAATTCCTTGTTTTCTACTAAATTAAAATTATAAAATTACTAAGTTTTATTTTATAATATTTAGTTTTTAATAGAAATATCCTCATATACAAAGGTTAGATAATCAAAATAGAACAGATTCAGTCGACTAATATGACTCGTCCAGTCGACTATAACTGCTAACCAAACTTCTTTATATAAAGTAATTTGGTGACTGCTATAGAACTTTTAGTCGACTGAAATGTTTATATTCTGGGCTATATATTGCAGGATAAAATTTCCTGCACAATATTCGACTGAATTTTATTTTCAGTCGACTGAACATTCTTGAACACTTGAAAATTTCTAGATTCCAATCAACTGGTCCTATATGCTAATCGACTGAATTTAGCAATTTCCAGGCAGAATGTTGCGGAATGAAATGTGTAATTCAGTAGACTGCCCTGTACTTTTTATTCGACTAAATGATTATTTTCCAGTCTTTAAAAAATAAGATTGTACAATTCTCAAAACACCTTTTTAACCACCCTATATATTCATCTCCTTCATTTAAAAATCCTACCACATTTCTGCAAGCAAACCCTAGCAACTGTTACCCTTCAATCCAATTTTTATCTCCTCAAATCAATTTAAATCCAATGGCACCTAGAATAAAAAGAGCTCAACAACCATCCGCCAGACCATCCGAGAGCCAAATTAGGTCATGGCTTTATAATGAAACTGCGGTTACCCATTTCAATGCCATGAGAAGCTTGCGAATCTTCGATGGTGCCTTTGTCAAGTTTCTGGACTTCAATGCTTACACGATTCAAGAAACTGCCGAAGCAAGGAGTCTTGAAAGCTTGATTATTTTCGATGCCAATAACATCAAAATCTACCCCCTCCTCATCGAGCTCTTCTTTGCCAACATGAAATTGGATCACCAAGATCCATGAATCAAGGACGACTGCAATTGGACTTTGGTTTGCGACATCTGAATCTACCTTCCTATCCAACGTCTTGGTCATATTCTACATTGTCCCGCCGAAAGAATCGACATCAATGACATTGAGGTCGACAAGGACAAACGAGATAAAGTCTCTCATCAACTTCTCTCCGATGATATGACCGTTCTTCAATCTATCGCCTTGTGACCTGCATTCTTCATCATGCCCTCATCTGATCCATCCAACCTCGTACTAGAAGCTACAAGAAGGTGTACAAAAAATATTTCCAAGCCCTTTATGCCGCATACTCCTCTCAACACATGAATTGGGCCAACATAATTCTTGATGAATTTCTAATGGTCAACCACAAGAGGAGCTTCAAAACCATCTTCTAAGAAGCCTACATTATGCGGATTCTCATGAATTTCGACTGACCATTCTCGATGTCGATTTCATTACCATTGGCACACTATACTCTAAGACATTAAGTCTTATAAGTTTGCCAAAATGCCCCCCACCTCAACAAATCATTAGCTTTCAACAATGGGCGGCTAATCGTGCACAAGCGATTCCGCAACCCCATGAGACACATATTGGCTCCTCCTCCTCTCAACCTTTCCGCCAAATCGAGGAAGAAGAAGGATACAATGAGATTCAAGAGCTTCATGGTGACTTCCTCCAAGGCAAGGTCTAGTCACCCTCTCATGAAATCAAAGTAAACTAAATCAACGATTCGTCAACATCGAGAAAAACATCGTCAAGACCAATAAGAAGCTCAACTCTATTAAGGGCTTCTTAAATAGATTTTGGGAGATTTTTTTTCATTGTCTCTACTTCCACAAGTATTGCCGAAAATCTTCCCACTCCTTTCTCTTGGACAACATCCGAGGAGGAAGAAGAGGAAGAATCTGATAGCGAGGAAGTTTAGGCCTTTTTATATCTTAGTCTATGCTTATGTATTTTCCTTAATTTTATTATTTCTTCATGTTGACTCAATGTACAATTATTATTGTTTATGTTGTTTTTTAATCAATGTTGTTTTCTTGATGTTTTACTAAGTAATTTGTTGTTTATTTAAATACAAGTTATCCATGTTATCTATTTTTCTTGTTATTGTTTAGTGCCAAGTTGGCTTATTAATATTCATCCATACCATCGTTGTTTACCATGCTATCCAATTCTTATTCCTTTTTGTCGATGACAAAGGGGGAGAAAATGTAGATATTCAATAGGTAGTTAGTTTATTCAGAGAGATATACAATGGTCTTTTATAAATTTTTACTAAACTTATAAACATACATAGTTGTCATCATCAAAATGGGGGAGAATGTTAGAACCTTGTATTTTGATATTTTGATCATGACAACTATATAAGTATATACTATATGAACTAACCAGATTTGCAGGAGAAGATACCATTCTAGTTGACGATAGATCAAAGACCAAGAATTCAAAGAGAAGTTTTAAATTTTATAAATGGTTTATCTATAGTGCAGTTTAGTAGTTAATCAATAATAAAATCTCTCCTAAGTGGTATATGCATGTACATATGGTTTAAATTATAGTCAAAATCTGATACGAATATAAAAATTGTTTATACTAAGCTAATAAACAAAAAGCTTTCGGAAAGAAGTGAGTATGGTAGAAAACACTAGTTTCAGTCGACTGAAACATGCACAGATGCCAAAGTATGTTCGAAGGTTCAGTCAAGTGAACTACCCCATTCAATAGACTGAACCAAGCGTCCTTTCAAAATAAAATTTAAAATTCAATTTTTTTTAAATATTCAAAAGACTGAATTTCTTTCCTCAGTCGACTGAATATTCATAACCGCTATTTTTCTGAATGGTCTCCACTTTTAGCAAACAAAAACAACCTTTGATTCAAGAGTTATTTCTGAATCTTTTGGCCGAAACTTTTCATAAACAATTACATCTTTTAAAATCTATATATAGCGTTGAGTTCAGCTGTTTTCGTGAACTTAATTCTTTGATTCTATTCCAATATTCTTGCTATCTAAATTATGCCATTTGCTCTCATAAACATATTCTAATCACTCGCACTTTTAAGCACAAATTTATTTGTGATTAAAATTACTCCCAATCTTCACGAACTACACTATATACCACAAAGGAGAAGATTATAGGAAGGTTGTACTCTAAAGCTTAACTATGCTATCTAAATAGCACAACCAGTCAAGAAAACTTACTGTATTGTATAATTCATGTTCAGTTGCTAAGGCGGTGGAAATCCTATTCGGTTGTCTAGGGGTAGAAGTCCTATCGGTTGCATAGGCGGTGTAATACCTATTCCTCCAGGTTAAGTGAGGGTCGATATTAGAATTCCAGAAGGAGTCTGGGACTAGACGTAGAACGGAAGTTCGAACCAGTATAAAAATCCCTGGTGTCATTTACATTACTGTTGTCATTTATATTCACATTCCGCATTAGTAGATAACTTGGATTATATTCCATATTACAATCCATAGCAGCGCTTTCAGTATATTGATAAAGCTCAACATCATTATCGCCTTTTGAGTCATCACCCTTCTTCAATGTTAAAGTCTTTAATTTTATTAAACATATGGTTATTGGGCCGATAGCATATATGCCACATTTTATAGAGTGTCGACATTATGTAGTACAAAACTTGGTTTGCATTAACATAGAGTTAAGTCTTTATCAAAGTCAACATTGATTAAATATGGCATCACTAAGGCTGAAGTGAGAATAAGCGGCACTATAACCTTCTTTAGAAATAGGTTACAAGGAACAAAGGTTACAATAATTGTAGTCGTAGTGATAAAACATTGATAAAATGCCCCGATATTATAGCTACCAAAAATAACTTTGCAAATATAGGGTCGAAAACATCATAATATGTAGTAACATAATTAGCGACATAGCTGCCTATAGAGTTGGTGACCGTATTGAAACAAGCGGCACAATGCCTTTTTACAAAAAAAAGCAATAGGTACTTAAAGATAAGCTGCACTACTCACGTCGACGGTAACGATGTTGACAATGAAGTTGCACTTCCTACTTCAACCAAACTGATCCATTCAATATCAACCGAAGTTTATGCCCTATGCCTCATACTCGGTTCTCGTCGAAGCTAATAGAAATGGTATGATGAAGTGCGACATCGTGAGTCTTGGTGTGATAAAGCCATAATTACCATGAAAACTGCTAATATGAGATTAAAAGAAAGTTCTTTTCCACTAACTCCTAACATTTGTCAAAATTATATTGACTAACAAAAACTTTATCAAATTTCTTTTTCAAAAATCTTCACTAGAGTAGGTTTATCATTTCCAGAGTAAATTGCAAAACTTACATTTCATATTAAATATTTTAACATCATAATTAAGCTTTTTTTGCTCAAATGATTTGTATTAATTCATAAACACTAGGGAAAAATCCCCAAAAGTCAAACTAAATCAGATTTTATATTTTCTTTAAAATGTAAAAATTTAGGACCAAAAACTTTATTTAACCGAATAATCCCTTTTTTACATTTAGAAAATTCATAATAAATTCATACTTACTTGGAAAATCATGAAATTAAATAATGTTTCTAACATCATATCAAAATTTAAAATCATTTGGGTGTCATATGATAGGTTTTATTAAGTAAAGCTATTAACTAATTTCATAATAAATTCAAATATTCATCAATAAGCATATAATCATTCAAACTATCATGAAATTACATAATACAAGCAATGGATTCAGGTTTTATTCTTAACAATTAATACTTGAGATGCATAACTATTATTCACTCGAATTAGTTAAAGAAGGTTTAGATTTGGGTGTTGATTGATTTTCCTAAGCTTTACTCTTGATTCCTAGCTTTGATTCTCCTTGGATTCTCTTGTAATGGCCGGCCATAGTTTTAATTCAGGTTTACTTAAATGAAAGTGAGCGAGGAATAGAAAATGAGTGAGTATGTATTAAGGAATTATGCTCTTTTCCTATTTGGCCCTCCTCATATATCCTCCTTCTTATTAACGTTCAAATCGACATTATTAGTTCATTAATTAAGGCTCGACCTATATTAACCATCAAATCTCAATCCCCTTATCATTTTACGTTAATTAATTTATGTAAATAAGTCCTAAATAATGTTAATCAAATTAGGGTTGTTATACTTTTTTTCTCTTCTAATTTGGATCCACTCTCACTATCTTGATTTTACTTTGGTTTATTTTTTGTTTGTCTTAGAAAATTTTGGCAGAGATAGAGAAATTTGTTTAGGTCTAAAAGTTTCAATGAGAGAGAAAGAAGAAATGTATGTTAAAGTGATGGCTAAGGTTAGAAATAAGAAGTAGTGGAGGTTAGGGTCAAACTTACAGATGAAGTCTAAGTCTTGGAAAAATTATATGCTTATTCATGTATTACTTATCATTATGTATACACAATATTCCTTTGTTTTTTTGTTTTCTTTAAGGAATGTAATTTTTATATTCTCACAATTAATGTCTTTAATTATGATTAGAATAAATATCATTTATTATAATTCAAATCAATTTATATAATTTTTTAATATTCTACACATTTGTTATTATTAACAATTGTAAGGAATCATGTATTGATATTCAAACGTACATGTGTGTGCCTATATGTATGTATGTAGGTATGTATAGGTATGTATGTATATATCTGTACATATGTATTTATATGTATGTTTATATATTAATTCGAAACCTTAATTTTAACCAATTAGTTGCATAATCAATTTATAATTGATTGGTATTAATGTTTCTAAGTTCAAATCAGGTTTACCCTTTGTTCTTTGCTAATAAAGAGGTAGCGTATCTTACCTTTCCTTTAAAATATCGCTTTACTTCCATGCATATATTGTTATTATCACTTTTCAATATATATGTAACATTAAACGCATTCTAATCTTTATAAATATATTATTACATCCCTTTTCTAATATATATAACATACAATTTCTATAACACCCTGCAATTTTACCGCTAATTAATTTAAAAAGAATGGATAAATAAGTAAAAATGTTAAAAGTAGGATTTTTGCAAATGTCATAATTTCGCTATAAAACTTATATCGTTGGCTCATGGTGATTTTCTGACCAATTTTGATTTATTATATTTTCCTATCAGAGATCGAATGAAAAGGTTGTTAGAGTTTGAAGTTTTAGCATCCGAAATAATTGAATTTGTAAAAATGGTAATAAAAAAATTGAACACTAATTGATAACATTAATATTAATTAGATTTTAATAAATGCTAACAGTTAATTAAATCTCAAAGAATATGCAAAGTGGGAAAGAAATGAACGAGATTTGTTAAACAAGTAGTTAAATTAACAAAATCAAACAACATAATAAATTCATGTAAACAAAGAAATTAGTCGAGCAAAAATAAACTCTGGTCGGCCATAGGACTTAAGCGGTTGACCCACGCTTGTGTTTAATCGTGAATTTAAGGAGAAAGTTGGACAAACATGATGAATTGTAGTATTTTACTTCATTATGAATTTTGGAGCCAAAATTTCATCATTTTTGAATGAACAGACACTTATTAATTTACAATGGCTATATTTCAAGATTTTGCAGCCAATATGTTCTTCAAACTAAATCATTTATTAATCATAAAAATATATTTCAGAAAGAAATTAATATATTTAACTACGTAATAAATCTAAAATGATATTAAATAATCCAACATTTTCTGGATTTTTGTACGAAACCAACTACTCTCTTTAATTGTCAAATAGGTATGTTAAATTCGGCAATCTTTTAGAAAATCTCAAAAATTATCGTTTGCTCCAAAAAATGGTCACAAACACCCAGTTGTATGTAAAAGTACCAATTTCCAAAACAATATCCAAATAGAAAATAAGCACGCAGATCACATAATAAATAGCAGAAAAAATAAAGGAACACATGAGTTTTACAATGGTTCGACAAACTCCAGTGTACGTCCACTCTAATAATCTTTTATTTATACTGTAAGATTACAAGTACAGTTGTTTTTTACCTTAGAAAATTAACGGAGGATGAGATAAAAAGTGATGAAGGAGAGGTAGCCGAAAAATCCCTTGTAATGAGCCAAGTCCGCTGTATTTATTTGTGAAGACAAGCATGGATCGGGCTGAAATTTCCGCAAAAGAACCTATAAGCCCATATGACCTGACCCACAAAATTTGGGATCGATTGGACACCAAAAAATAATTTAGCAAATCGTTCCATACCAACTCCAATGGCGCTGCAGTCTTTTTTATAGGGTCCCCCATGCTGCTAGTCCATGCTTCCAAAGTTTCGCACCATCCAACCTACCGTTTGTGAGATGTCTATCGATTTCATTGTTTTGACTAGAAATTAGATCATAGGAGATCACACCATGCTACATCTTTTTTAGCTACAATCGATCTTGTGGTTTCCCTATGATATTAGCTACTTGCTCCCTAAATTTCATGCAATTCGGATGTACCGTTTGTGACATATCACATTTTTCGTAAAATTATGGATCGTTATGTTGAGTTGTACGATCCTTCCAATAACGATCGGGCTAATTTCCAAGATTTCATTCTTTTGAGTTGTGATCGATCATGGTGGTGCTCCATGATGTAAGAGACTTGCCCTCCAAATTTCGTGCAATTCTACCATGTTGTTTGTGAGATATCGCATTTTCTGTAAACTATGGATCATTATGTTGATTTGTATGATCGTTCAAATAATGATCAGCCTAATTTCCAATGTTTCATCCTTTTGAGTTATTATCAATTGTGAGGGTTCTCCATGATGTATGAGACTTTCCTTTTAAATTTTGTGCAAATTCGATGTACGTTTGTGAGATATCGCGTTTTCCACCAAACTATGGATCATTATGCAGATTTGTACGATCGTTCGAACAACGATCGGCCTAATTTCCAAGATTTCATATTTTTGTGCTGCAATTGGTCGTGACGGTTCTCCATGATGAAAGAGACTTGGCCTCTGAATTTCGTCCAATTCTGACATACCGTTTGTGAGATATCGCTTTTTCTGTAAAACTATGGATCGTTATGGCCGATTTGTACGATCGTTCCATTAATGATCGGCCTCTTTTCCAAGATTTGAGAGTTTTTTATGCAATCATTTTTGTGGACTATACTCTTCAATATAATAATGCTTTGAAAGTTTCAAGTGCATTGACTTTGTAGATTTTGAGATATTGATTGTCTACGTCGATTTACGCTATTTATGGATCGTTTCCGATCGATCCGTATAAATTCTTCCTTTGCCCATAAATCGAGCATACAAACTCCGATTGACTTGAAATTTAAATGTGGCCTCATAGGGCCTTCCTTGTCACTACATATTGACTGCACCTTGAGTGAGACCCGATCTAAATTAGCCCAACTATTGTTCATAGTTTCAAGCATAATCGGTTTCCAAACCTGATAACCATCTCTCGGGGCCTCCTTCCTTCATGATCATAGAGATCATTTAGCTAACTTTTACAATATACTGCCTAGTCAAAAGGTAGTATAACATTTTCCCCATAATACATGTCTTGTAGTAGGATGGCAGGTTTTGAATTGCCTCAAGTCTAATGTTCAAAACCCGTCGATAACCCGTGAACAAATATGTAATCTTGTTTGGTTGATAGTAACGAATGCTTGGGACCATTAATCAAATTCTTAGCCATCCCAGGCTGATGATGATTGTTTGATATCGAGTGCCTATTTGTAGCGAAATGTGATCATTTGAGATCAAGTGCCTGTTCGAGACGTAATGTGATCGTTCGAGATGGAGTGTCGTTTGAGGCAAAATATGATTATTCGAGATCGAGTGCTCGTTCGAGGCGAAATATGATCGTTCGAGATCGAGTTCCTAGTCAACGCATAATGAATCATTCACGATCAAGTGCTTGTTTGAGGCATAATGTGATCATTTATGATCGAGGACCATTTGAGGCAAAATGTGATCGTTCGAGATCGAGTGACTGCTCGAGCCATAATGTGATCGTTTGAGATCGATTGTTTGTTTAAGGAAAAGTATGATCGTTCAAGACTGAGGGACTTTCGAGGCGAAATACTTGTTTTTCACACTCAAGTGAGTTTCAGAATCATTTGTTATGGTGGTTTACCTCCATCTCAAAGCATTCCTATGGACCGACCTCTATCTCGTACTGTGTAAGTGACTTAGCCGTTTTAATGTGGAGTTTCTTTTACTTCACGCCATCCTAATCAAGAGATAATGACCAATTCCCTTAAGTCGGGCTCGCTCCAACATACCCCAGATGATGGCTGCTCCTATTCCTTCACTGCTGTCCATTTTGCTTACAAAGCCATCCAAATTCGTGACCCCCGCTTCCACGGGGAGTAGTCTTGATCCATTCTCCATGGCCAGGGTCGGCTGCTTCAATCCATATCCAAGTTTGCTAGTTTCTACTCCAAGTCCTGGATTCCAATTTCCAGTTGTTCCAACACTCCATTTCCTTGGTTTTTTCCTCTAGCTTGTCCAGTTAGCTCGAGGAGATTCTGGATCATCTCCTCTTGTCTCTTTAGCATCCTTTCCTGCATAGCTTCCATCATTATTTCCATCTCTCCCCTGGTGAGGTAGATATATGTCAAATTTGCTCCAGCTCCAAAAGAAGCCTCTTGACTTCCTCCATGGTGACTCCTTTCTACCAATGGTCTCTTTATTTATTGCCTAGCCATTGCTTCCAGATCTAAGCATCTATGTTTCCAAATCTAGGATCCTAGCTTCCAAATCCATGGGTGCATGTTGTTCCTGGTGAAAGCACCAAAATGTTTACGCCAAAAATGGTCACAAACACCCAGTTGTATGTGAAAGCACCAATTTTCAAAAACAATATCCAAATAGAAAGATAAGCACATAGATCATAGAATTAATAACAAAAAAGTAAAGGAACGCATGAATTTTATAGTTATTGGCAAACTTTAGCCTACGTCCACTTCAATAATATTTTATTTATACTATAAAATTATAAGTACAGTTGTTTTTTTGCCTTAGATAAGTAATGGAGGCAGAGATAGAAACTGATGAAGGAAAGCTAGCTAAAAAATCCCTTGCAATGAGCCAAGCCTGCTGTATTTATAGGTGAAGACATGCATGGATCAGGCTGATATTTCGGTAGAAGAATCTCCAGGCCCATATGACCTGACCCATAATATTTGGAATCGAAGGGAGATCAAAAAATAATTTATCCGATCATTTCATACTAACTCCAATGGGGCTAAGACCATTTTTTGGGTTCCCCCGTTCCTCTAGTCTATGCTCCCAAAGTTTCGCGTCATTCCAACTTATCGTTTGTGAGATATTGATCAATCTTCGCGGTTTTGACTAGAAATTGGATCATAGGAGATCATTCTATGCTTCACCCTTTTGAGCTGCAATCGATCTCATAGGTTTCCTATGATATTAGCTACTTGCTCTCTTAATTTCATGCAATTCCGATGTACCATTGTGAGATATCACACTTTTCGTAAAACTATGGATCGTTATGTGGATTTATACGATCGTTCAAATAACGATCGGCCTAATTTTCAAGATTTCATCCTTTTGAGTTGCGATCAATCATGTGGGCGCTCCATGATGTAAGAGACTTGCCCTCCAAATTTTGTGCAATTTCGATGTACCATTTGTGAGATATAGCTTTTTCTTAAAACTATGGATCGTTACGCTGATTTGTACGATCGTTCGAATTACGATCGACCTAATTTCCAAGGTTTCATCCTTTTAAGCTACAATCGATCACGAAGATGCTCCATGGTATAAGAGACTTGCCCTCCAAATTTGGTGCAATTCTGTGTACCGTTTGTAAGGTATCGCGTTTTCGATAAAACTATAGATCGTTATACTGATTTGTACGATCGTTCCAATAACGATCGGCCTAAGTTCCAAGATTTCATCTTTTAGAGTTGCGATAAATCAATGTGGTGCCCATGATGTATGAGACTTTCCCTCCTAATTTCGTGCAATTCCGACGTAATATTAGTGAGATATCGTATTTTCTGTAAAACTATGGATTCTTATGGCTGATTTGTACGATCATTTCATTAGCGATTGGCCTCTTTTCGAATATTTGGGGGTTTTTTCATGCGATTGTTTTCGTGGCTCGACTCTTCAATATAGTAATGCTTCGACAGTTTCTAGTGCATTGACTTTGTAGATTTTGAGATATGGATCGATCTTCGTCGATTTACATTGTTTTATGGAACGTTCTCGATCAATCCATATAAATTCTTCCTTTGCACATAAATTGAGCATACGAACTCTAATTGACTTGAAATTTGAAGGAAGACCTCATGAGGCCTTCCTTGTCACTACATATTTTGTGCATCTTGCTTAGAACTTGGTCTGAATCCGCCCAACTATTGTCCATAGTTCCAAATAATCGATTTTCGAGCCTGATAATCATCTCTTCGGGCTTCCTGCCTTGATGTTCACAGAAGCCATTTAGCCAACTTTTATGACATACTGCCTAGTTAAAAGGTAGTACAATAATTATAAAATACATATTTTTACCTGAAACTTTTTTATGATAACATATACTATAATAATTATGGAAAAAATTATCGAAATTTAAAAGTTAACTATTACATTATTTTGAAATAAATGGACACTGGGTGGTTACAACAGCCATATTTTTTATGTAGGCCATTGTAATTTTGAAACTTTTATGTCCTTTTACTCAAATTTTTTGACATAAATAATATTATTTTCTAGAATATAATTAGTATATATATGCACATAAATTATGAGAATTTTAATTTAATGAAACATTTTCTTTTATTTTTGTTAAATTCAAATAGACAATTCAACTACCAACCTGTGCTTTTAATTTTTAATTTTTTAATGATCATGCCACTTCATGATTTTTCATACTTCTTCCTTAAAAACTTTTGTGAAGTGTTTATTTTCTAATTACATTCCTATCAATCATTTATCATGACTATACTAAATAGAATAACAAACCTTCTTCCATGATTTCAAATTTTTAAATGATGAATTTACTTCTTTCTTACTAATTTATGATGAGACATTAACTTATAGCTTCATGAAATTAATTGATTGACTTATAGTATGTGAATAAGGCTTTATCTATAGAATTCCTTCTACCAATGAGAACGCGTCGTATCATATGATACTTGTCATATAAACAAATAATTACACATATGCAAAATGGCATGTGACATTACAATTATCCTTTAGGAAGATCATTATATACATGCATGATGCCAAGTGTCTTTACACATGTAATTCATTAAAACAGTTGTAATTTAAATAATGAAAGAGACACAAATACATTATTTTATGTGTTTTTGTCACATTATCTCACACATCATGGTGTTAAGATTGAATTTCAGAACTCTGCTTGTATTGAATCAAAATTTGAAAATAAAACGTTTAGTACAATATCTCATTTTTTTTATTATGTTTTACACTGTATGTAATCATTAGTGCTTTTTTAGGATTTAAACATTCATGGTTTTTGATGATTTAAACACTTATGATCATAAACTCTTAAAATATTGGGTTTGATTTCTAAAAGACAAACATATGAACCCATCATAGTATGGATATGGTATCGAAGAAGCGTGTTCGATCGAGGCAGCGACCCCATTTGGCCCGGTATAGCTCTTGTTTTAGTCATATCAAGCTGACCCGAAGGTCAGGGCTACGTTCTTACTTCATGCTAATAGTGTTCGCTAAACCATCCTACTTTGTTCAGGATTCTCCACCACATGCACGGTATTACGGAATTGGCAGAAAGTATGACAATATATGACCCCAGTCTCTTTATCAACCAAACGCTTATTTCATACCATGGTCATTTTAAAGAACATTTTTAATAATAGATCCACAAAGCAGTTTATACCTTCATATCAAGATATCCATACACTTATTCCAAAAGTATAAATTTATTCATAAATACCGGAGAAGATTTTCTTTCAATCAATTTCAAAAATAATTTATATATGTCTCTTAAACCATTTATAAACTATTTATATGCTTTAGAACCATTTATAAAGCTGATTATAAATTCCAAAATAGTTTACAACCTTTTCCCATTTCATAAACTTTTACGCAAATTCCTTTAATACGCTTTCAAATCCCTTTATAGATGCTCATTTATAAAACCCTTATAAAATCCTTTAAAACCCATTATAATAATCCTTTATAAAAATCTTTTACAAAAATCCTTTTATAAAATCCATTATATAATCTCTTACAAAAATACTTATATAAATTCCTTACAAAACCTTTTACAAAATTCTAAAATCTTTTACAAAAATCTTATATCTATTAAAGTTATTGTAAAAGTCTATATTTATTATCTTGAATTAATTTTTTTTATAAATTAATCTTTTAAAACTATATGAAATATTTTATTAAATTAAATTTTTAAAGTGTTTTTGTTGTATTAAATTATTAAATTTTATACCTTAAAAACTAAATAAATTTATAAGCTAAAATCTTAAATTTACATTAAGAACCATATATTGACTTATAATTTGAAACTTTTAAACCTATAAAATAAATTATTTTCCAAATATAAATTTTAAGTAAAATCATTAAATTAAATTTAAAAATCAAATTTATGAACCAAACATGCTTTACCATTTAGAAAATAATTTAAAACCGACCAAAGGTGTCCATATATAATTTTCTACCCTTTGGTCAAATGATTAGGCATGTATCATTTCAACCCAAAATAGTTAAATTTTCCAAGTATATATCATGTCAACCCATATCACGAATCTATAGTTTCCAAATCAATAAATTCGCTCGGGTATGTATTATTTCAACCCATAATGATTTTCCCTAATCTGTAAGATCATTCGTGTATGTATCATTTCAACCCATAGTGATAACAGGGATCTAAACATCCAATCATCCAAAATGTCAACAAATAGACATCCATTACAATCAACATTCAAATCAGCCTATTAATCAAAACAATTAATTGGTTATCATTGTCAGGTATTTAACTAACAATTTGAATTCAATATTAATTCAAAAGGAAATTTAATTCAGCATAATTCAAATTAAATTTAAATGATAATTAAAATTACCGAACAACAATCAATAAATTTCTTAGCACATCATAAACTTAATTCAACTAACAAAGATGGTTTAATATTGTGCGAGTGTGTTAAATCACACACCTTTGATTTTAGCCTATAAAAATCCAAACAGAAGCGCAGAATCTCAACAGTCACCAAAATCAACCAAATCAATTTTATGTTGTTCGGAATTTAAATATGAATCCAACAGAAGAAATCGTGCATGAATCGTAGTTTATATGCAAAATATATTCATGTTATAAGAAATATTATTAAAATAGTGATTGGTACGTTTAATATAAAAAGGTATAACACTTACGTTTCTCAAGATGAGGCTTCAGCCGAAGATGGAAGAACAAACAAGGATGAGAGCAGGACGTGTAGGAAAAATGAAAAAAATGAATTTCATGCCTCATAAAAGAATGCTTTTGAATTTGCAAAAAATGAGAGTTTTTGAATTTGCAAGCTCATGTTAAAATGATTCATGGAAAGGAAGATTTGAAATAGAGATCTGACATAGGAAATGAGGTGGTAACAAATAAAAGAACGGGCAAGTTTAAAATGTGAACAATTTCATGATAAGAATGTATCTTCAGGATAGAACAATTTGAACTAAAGGGGAAACAAAACATAAATGAAGAAATAAATTACAGGTTATTTAACAATAAGGAAATGAAGGTGGATGGACAAAAATGAATGTTTCGTTTTGTTTTGAAAGCTTCAGGCATTAATAATGCATAGGGAAATATGCGTAGGAAAGGAAAAGTTTGCAAACCAAAGGAATTATTTTTTATCAACACACGGTAAATAATATTATACTTACTTTAAAAAAGAAGACGTTCAATTTGGTTTTCCTAAAATAATCTTATATTTCCATTAGAACGCCCTTTCTTTTTAACAAAAAAACATGTGTTTCTTTTAGTAAATCTATTAATTGAAATTAACGTCCTCTTTCCTTGTAATTGAAATATTTCAATTGCATTAATTGCAATTAACGACAAAGTTAAATTTCAAAACAGACAACTAAAATGGAAGAAATACAAAACAATTGTTTCATGTAGTCATTAAACACGTTTATAAATTTGTTATTTATACACCAGTGTAATAAATAACTTGCTTAAATAAATGATTCTCCTATTTTTGTAATCAATCTGTATGATAAAAATGGTTCAAATAGACGTATATTTTACCTTTAAATCAATCATTCTGTTCTTTATTTTAATGAAATTAAACATAAATTCACAAATCAAACATTCATTTTATTTAATAAAAATGTTCTTTTCATTAAATAAAACATTCTTTATATTTTCACAAAACACAAGCTACATTTAATTACATCTGTTAATTTACAATTTTGTGTACTCTCTCCTATTAATTGAAATTATTTAATTACATTAATTTCAGTTGATTACAAAGGTGAATTTCAAATGGATTATGTAACGACCCGAAATTTTCGAAGCCGAAAATTCCAGATAGTTATGAAAAAGAAGAAAGAGATAGAAGAAGAAGAACAGAAAACACCAAACATCTCACATTCGCAGCGGATAAAATATAATAATAAATAATAATAGTTTACAAAAGAATAATATATCTGTCGATTACATTTTAATTTACATCAGAGTTTCACATATATACACAGTCACTGAACATATACAAACAAGCATGTCTCAGAATAACAACAATGTATATACAGCGGAAAACTCTACACGTTATTTGCCACCTAGCTCGTCTCCTGAGCTCCAGAACGCTCCTACCTGAAAATCTGTAATACTCAGTCTGACCCGAGCATTACATCAAAGTAACACCCGAGTCAGGCTGGAAACCAGCGTGAGTAAACCCAACTAACATGAAATGCCAAAGTACACAACTCATATAAACCCGGGTAATTATATCAATTTATAATTTCTCAAGTTGTTATAGATATTTCTTATTCCACACATCAATTTCTAAGTACCAGATTCAGACTAAATGTCCAAATTCACTTAAATCATTCCATCCCAGCCTATTGATTTCACATACCATGTAACGACCCGTTAAATTTATGATATTTAATAAAATGAATTAATATAATTTCTAATTTGGTTAAGAATAAATGTAGAAATTGATATAGTGATTGTAATTTAATGTTGACAATTAAATACTTATATGGCATGGATTGAATTAACGTAAATTGGTGGGTGGCTATTAGTTATAATTAGCTGATTAAATGGTATTAATGAAATGATAACTAGATTGGATTGCAATTTAATAAACATTAGAAAATTTATTAAGTGAACTAAATTTGTTAAAGTTCATAAGTTGTGTAATTCAATTTAGTAGAAACTCTAAATGTATAAACGAAGATTTAAATAAACGCTAAATTAAACTATGTGAATGGGTGATTTATGTGGATTGAGGAAATTTGTAATTTAATAAATGAATGCACTAAGTATGTAGAAATTTATGCACCAAAATATTTTCATTTATAGGATTATTGCAGAAGTGCACCCATTTATCTAATGTATATAAATGAATCTAATTAATTATTTTGGTTATTGTTGTGTCTAGTCAATAAAAGGAGAACTTTCAAACAATAAATTTATAAACGAATAAATTTATAGAAACGTAGTAACGGAAGAGTGGATATTATAGTAACGTAAACGTATTGTAGGGTAATAATTAAGTATAGGCTTGTAAATTAGATTTTATGACGATAAATGTGGATAATGCAAATTGTCACAATTTGATTTAAAGTTAATTTTAAGAAACAAACAAATGTTGAATCTGTGAATGTAGTACAAATATTAACTTGAATGGTGTTCATTAATACAAAGATGTAATTAGTAAGATAGTAATAATTTATGCCTGTAGTGAAAAGAAATCTAATAGAGACATAAACTCTAATTATATAAAGGAGTATAGATCTGAACAAATTTATGAAGATTGATAAGGACAGTGTTTGTAATCAAGTTTGGTTATTGATATTTGAAAGATAGAGATGTGTAAATACGTTAATGAATTTATAATGGGAAGGAATGGTAGAATAAAAAGAATATATATAATAATAAGCAATTGATTCAATTAAGGGAATTAAATTATAATAAATGGTCATTTAATAAATTTAACGTTCTGTGAGAAATCATAATAATTGTGTAAAATCAGTACAAGTTGGAAATGCATAAACCTTAATAAACATTCTAACTTAATAAATTTATGCAAATGTGGGAATTAGTTATAAGCGTGTAATTATGGGTATGATAACAATTAGTGTAAAATACCTATATACTGGAAACACGTTTGTAAAGTATAATTAATTGGTTTGGTGAATTAGGAATGAATTCAAAGTATGAACATTAATGTTACACAAATAAGAATTAATGCAGTAGCTAAATTTATGAAATCTAAATCTATGGAAAAATGTGTGTAAGATCTTTACTGATGGAAATTAACGTTACATGTAGTGTAAATTCCTATTTTAATAAGGCTATGGGTTATAGTAAAGATTTTAAATCAAGATTTGGCTACGTGAATAAAAAGAATGAAGGTAATTGAGTTATTGCAATTAAGAAAATTTAAACGTTTATTTATACGTTAAGTAAAACTTAAGTTGGGATTTAAAATATTTATGTATATTAATTTCATGCATTTGGCTATAATGGATTTAATAATAAAAATGAAACAGTGAAATCAAATGGATATAAAGATTTCAATTATACCTTGAAATTCATATTCACCATAAAAGATTAATTGGAACCAAAGTAGTTAATATAAGTATCAAGCCTTATTTATCAATTTGGATTTATTGCAATAGTTAATTCCATAAAATAAAGTTAAAGCTAATTCAAATTTAGTTGGACCATTGTTGATATAACTTTAGAAAGCAAGATTTTATTTATAATTTGAATATTAAATCCAACAAAGGGTATTTACTACAAATAAAATAGAATTAAACGTAAAATATTACGTTATTGAATTTAAAATGGAATTTGTAAACAATTGAGTGAATTTAATAAATTTATCAAACTTATAATGTTGAATTCGTTAAGATTGGAATTAATAATAGTAAAGAAGAATGAGGGAAGAATAATTTGAAAACATAGCAATAGATATTAATGTAAGGTTACCTTAAATAAGTTAAGGCAAACCAATGGAGAATAATGTAGATACCTTTATAATACGATGTTTGTGTGTAAAGGAAATGGGAATAAAGTTATTAATAATTTGGAATTTTATTTATGGTAAAAAGTTTATTTGCAATCAAATGAGTTGGAATGGAAGTCAAATCTATTTATCTAATTGGATTTAAGTGAGAGTATAAGAGTATATGATTTAATAATTCGGTTTTTGCGAATAAAATTTATAATTCCCAAATAATAAGAAAACGCAGAAATTAACACTGCAAAATTGATATACTTATAAATTTTAATTCACATCCAAGCTTGGAAAACCATTTGGGATTGTTTGAATTATATAAGTCACAAAATTTGGCCAATATTAGAAGTTGAAACATAAAAACTGGATTTATAATTTATTTTAATTTATTTAATAAATATTAAAAATAGCCATTTTTGGGCCATAGTTTATTCCGTACGTTCGCGTATCCAGTCTAGCTACCCTACCTCTAGCCTATCTATAAATATACAGTTATAAACCCTAGCTCCCTTCTTTTTTCATCTGTTGTACGTTCATTTTCTTCAACCTTCTTTCTTCCTCAATGTATACATCTCAGATTCAATTTCAAATTGCAAAATTCAGTGAAAATTCAAACACCTCAGAAAATTTTCAAAAAAATTTATGTTGATGTTTTCGATACGCGTAATCTCATGGTGAAATTCGTTTTTCAATTGGAGCTGTCGTTCATCCAAAATAAATTCAAACAGCCCCAAAACCGTTCATCATCATCGCACAAAACTTCATCGGATCGAGAAACGGTTTCTGGGTATTGGAGAGGGGACTGAGGGGGTTAGATCTATATGGTTCGTTGGTCGAATCGACGGTCGGATTTTGGTCAAAAAGGACGTGTTGGGTTCGTTTCTCTCTGTTGCGTGCAAATTGGTGCCTGCGCGTGAAGCCTGGGAGAGAAGGTGACGTGGCGTAGTAAGTTGTTAATTGTGTGTCGTTTCTATTTATTTTTCAATTTGAATTCAATCATCATTTTTCGTCATAAATTTCTCATACGACCTCGGATTCAAACGAAATTTCTTTTGTTAGGATCGTAATTTAATTCCGGACTTGATGACGCTGGTTTGGACGAATTCCGAGACGGGCGAATTTTTGGGTTTAAATCGAATTTAAATTCGATTTAAATTCAAAAGGTGAGTGTTTTAACCCACTCACAACTACTAGAAGCTTTTATGTTTGTTAAATAAATTTTAGAAATGAATAGAAATTTATTTATGAGCTTTTGGCATGTTATTTCATTCATATCTGTAGAATTGCATTTTATTGAATTTAACTGTTAATTTAATTGATTTATTGCGTGTTAATTGGCTGTTAGAAATTATTGTTTGCATATGAACTGCTAGTTAACAGTTATGTCAAATTATCACTGAATATAAATTGTTAGATTAATAGTTGATAAATATAATTTGAAATAAAACTGCCAATTATTACCTGTTGTATATTACCAAACATATATTGTTATTGATTGATATTGCTTGATGTGTGATTGGATGATGGATGTGTTGTTGAATGAATGTTTTATTTGGATATCATTAAACTGCAAGTTAGTATGCATTTACATTTCATTCGGGATTGCGGTTTGAAATGATATACAACCGCAGTTTTATTTTTTAAATTGCGGATTGAAATGATAAATATCCGTATCACTTGACCATAGGATAGAAAACTATATACAGGCACCGCGGTCTATATATAACTATTTTTAATGAGATTTCTATGGTTTGGATGGAATACGGTTTATAAAAATCTTAAATTTTATACTGAATAAATGTTTTCTTCCATATTTATATACATATGAAGTTGAAATTTTGAAATTAAAAGGTGAATAAATTTCTTTATTAAAAATGGAAGAAAATTAAGAAAATGGAGTTTGATGATTTATATCCTATGTTTAAATATTAAGTTGGAAATTTTAAAGATATGATATTTATAATTGGATTTTTCCCAAAATATTTTGAAATGAATATTCTAGTAAAATTTGAATTTGGAAATATATATATATATTACTAGAAATTGAAGTCTTATTAATTATGGATTCTATGTGAATATTCAAGGCTAATTAATAGAACATTTGATTTGAAAGAATAAAATCCAACTTTAGTTGAAATATTTATACTCAAAATGGATATACGTATATATATGAATTTATTGAAATGGCTTTGGAACTTGAAGCGATATTAAATTTTGGTTTTAACTTTAAATAAAGAAATGTATTGTAAAGCCACGAGAAATATTTCTTTTCAAAGCAACATTTAAGTTAAACCACCTATTTTATATACGGTTGAATATCCAAACCATTTAGTTTTGAAAGTAATGGTTTTAAAAACTATGGATTTCGAAGTATTATGTTGAAAGTTAATGTTCAAATATTTGGTTACAAGGAATTATAAATTTTAAAAGTGGCATAATTTTTGGAAAAGATTTATATTTGGGAAATGATATCATTGATTTGGGTTTATAAAAATAATATCAAAATGAATCTTTTTGGGTTTTAAAGAAGAAATGATATCGTAATATTATGGTTTTGAAATGGATTTTATTTTGGTTTTAAAAGTATAAACTATTTTTAAATAACCGCGGTGTTATAATAACGATTGGTTGGCAAAGAGACCGGGATCGGATATGGACATACTCTCTGTCGATACCGAAAACCACTTTGACTAACCGTGTACGCGGTGGAGATTCCAGAATGAAGTAGGTGGTGGCGACGTTTCCTGTAAGGTAAATACGTGGATCCAACTCCCGTGAGTTGGCATAAGGTGGCTAAAACAGGAGCGATTCTCAGGCCAATGAGGTCATTCCTCTGATCGGACGCTCCTCTTCGATATTATACTTTGACTTGGATTGATTCAGTGGCCACTTCTATATTTTGATTTTGGGGAGTTAGTCCGAGGTGGGCGGTAACTGCGGCTACGCGTTTCCACCAGCCTGGATAGCAATTGGTATATCTACCCTGGCATTGCCTAGTTGTGCCGTGTCACCTACCATACCGAGCCTTTACTACGAGTTTCTATTTGTGTCGTACCTATGGAGTATCCTCTGGTAGCCTCCCGATCAGGAGGTATTACGGTACTGTATAGACTATTGGCATTATTTGTGTTAAGGGCTATATGGGTAACCCCTTAACGCTATTTAAAAGTAAGTTTATTTTATAAATAGACACTATTATAATAGCGCAATATACTACATAGTAAATAGTTTAACGGATCCTTAGGAGATGTAAATCCCGAGCATCTCTTGAGTTACTGTACTCATATTTATTTCTGTTTATTTAACTCACATAAGATTTTCTAGTCTGACTCGAGTGTTTTTGTCTTTTCAAATTCGCTCGGGTCAGTCCGAGCGTTTCAGGATAGCAGATTTTAGCATTGGAGGACGAAGACGAAGAATCAGTATTATTTTACATATAGTATTGCACCACACTCTTTCTATTCCGCTGCATTGCTTGTATTGGTATGTGTAACTCTGATATTTATTGTAAAAGAAGAATCAAGCTTTTGTAAACTGTTTATGAAACTGTATATTTGTTATTATATTTTATCCTTCCGCTGTGAGATTCTATTTTCGTTTTATTTCTTCTCCATTTTTCTTATTTACCCCATAACAATCCGCCCTTGCGTATGCTTTGAATTGGGACAAGTGTCGGTTTAAAGTGTGCGGAAAGAGTGGACGTTACATCTGGTATCAGAGCTTTGGTTTAGCGATAAACCTTGGCTTTGTGGGGTTTGACTCTTTGTTAATAGGGTAGAAATATCCTATGGGAGTCGCTGAGTGTATATATATGAGAGAGCGTATTTGTTAGTATTAATAAAAAGATTTTTATATTGTGTTAATCTGTTCCGCTTTGTATTTATAAATTCTGATTGATGCATGGGACGCTATGTCATCAATAGGGATTTCTAAACACTTAATAGGACAGACCGACATAATATTTGTTTTAATATAGGTGAATGAAAGAATTTTGCCTATTATATTTTCAATATATAAAAATATTTTTATAAAGATATATATATATATATATATATATATATATTTGGTTGCTATAGATTGGGTGTTAGGAAAAAAAAATATTTTATAATAAATTGAAGCTAAGTTGAAATTATAATAAATCAAATGGGAGATTTTAGAACTTAAGTCCGGGATTTTGAAAATCTGCTTTCAAAGGATTTATGAAATATAATGATTTGGTTTATAAGTATTTTCTTATATAAGTATTTAGTATAATTTGGAAGAATTGTTTTAAAGAAGATTTTGGAGAGAATAAATTTTGTACTTTCCTCTCTGTCGCTGGAAAATAATTTCGGTGATGGCGGCCGCATCATCGACTTTCATTTTCGGGTTTCGAAGGGGAAAGGCTACTGTAGTGAATTCTACTACAGATTTATTTGAAATTTTCTAAATTTTTTTTCTTTTATTGCTCTAACTATAATTAGAGATATTGAGTTGTAAGAACTTATTTATCTATTATTTGAAAATAAATTGAAATTTAACCCGGTACTTAATTCTAAATTTTTCCGTTAATTAATTGTTTAAAATTTGTTAGTGAAATAAAAGTTAAGTAATAAATGAATTGAAACCTCTAATTGAAATAAGAGAATAATTGCAAAGCTATAAAGATGAATTTGCATACATATGAGACAAAGAGTAATATGGATAAACATTAAATTTAATTAAAAGAATGGAGATTAAACTTGTATAAGTTCAATTGCAATTTCCTTAACATAAATAACTTACCCAAATATAAAAGTTGAAGTGTTAAATGAGAAACTGGAATTGAATATTTTACAAGTAGGAATTTAGGAAAAATGAAGTATTCAATAAATTACTGTTATAATAAGAATTTAATGGTATAAACTTAGGTTATAATTGAAATTTTACTGAAAAGGGTTAAGAATTATTAATAGATGATATGAACCTAAGTATATAAAATGAAATTCAAAATAAGAATTGATTGTATGATTATTGACTTAAGTATGTTTTAATTTTCCCTATTCTAATATAATGGAAAATGGGAAAAATTAAATGACTGCAATTCATAGTCAATGGATAAATAAAAACTTCCACTTATAAGAATGAATGTTAGCAGATTTAGAATTTAAGGGAAATCTTACAAGTGAAGAGTAAGGAAATGAAGATATTCAAATAATTGTTGTTAATTCAAATAATTGTTGTTATTAATGAGAATTTATTTTATAAACTTAAGTAATAAAAAGGAAATACAAATATAATAAATTTGGTGATAATTGGAAAATAAAACTTGTAAGAACAAAGAAATCCCTCATAAATGAAGGGAAGAAAATCAAACCACTGAAGTATGAAATAAATGTATAATAAGCTATTTTGGTGTTGATTTGAATTGTTTGGTTGATATATGGTTGTTGGGTAAGGAATTTTGAAGTTGTTGGATGGAGAAATAATCTATCTTTGTTCCATCTAAGACTGTTGAGTAAAGGATGCACTTGATAGTTATTTTACATTTCGTACAATTTCGGAATTTGAACCTAACAACTAATTGTTTGTTTGATTGAATGATTTTGTTTGCGGTGTGTGCTGTTTGTTAAAATGTATGGTTATTGCATTTGATTGGATATGAATGATTGAATCCACTAGAATAGTTCATTTTAAAATAAATATTTAACCTTTTAGGCTTATAAGAAAATACAGGTTATGGAAGCAACTGCTACTGCTTTTGGTTCCGTAATAATAAGCGTATTGCCCGACAAATAGGTACGTTTCCGGATTTCGTATAAAGCGCTATTTTATATATTTTCCCGTGTTGGGATATTTTATTTGGATAATATGTGTAATATATTTGTATATTTGGATATTATATTTTCTCCAGAGTCCCTCCGTACAAAGGAGACTTTGCCAAAATTTTCAGGAAATTTTGGACTTAGAATTTTGTGAAAATATTTTTCCAACTTTAATAATTCAAGTATTAAAGGATATAATGATTATAAAACAAGTGTATTTCATTAAAGGGAATTAATCCAGTAAAATATTGTTTATAAGTTAATATTTGAAATAAGATGCACTGTAAATCTTCCTCCTCCCTTCTTTTTCCTTTTCGGGGACGAAAAGTTTTGAGTGGGGGAGATTGTAACGACCCGTTAAATTTATGATATTTAATAAAATGAATTAATATAATTTCTAATTTGGTTAAGAATAAATGTAGAAATTGATATAGTGATTGTAATTTAATGTTGACAATTAAATACTTATATGGCATGGATTGAATTAACGTAAATTGGTGGGTGGCTATTAGTTATAATTAGCTGATTAAATGGTATTAATGAAATGATAACTGGATTGGATTGCAATTTAATAAACAATAGAAAATTTATTAAGTGAACTAAATTTGTTAAAGTTCATAAGTTGTGTAATTCAATTTAGTAGAAACTCTAAATGTATAAACGAAGATTTAAATAAACGCTAAATTAAACTATGTGAATGGGTGATTTATGTGGATTGAGGAAATTTGTAATTTAATAAATGAATGCACTAAGTATGTAGAAATTTATGCACCAAAATATTTTCATTTATAGGATTATTGCAGAAGTGCACCCATTTATCTAATGTATATAAATGAATCTAATTAATTATTTTGGTTATTGTTGTGTCTAGTCAATAAAAGGAGAACTTTCAGACAATAAATTTATAAACGAATAAATTTATAGAAACGTAGTAACGGAAGAGTGGATATTATAGTAACGTAAACGTATTGTAGGGTAATAATTAAGTATAGGCTTGTAAATTAGATTTTATGACGATAAATGTGGATAATGCAAATTGTCACAATTTGATTTAAAGTTAATTTTAAGAAACAAACAAATGTTGAATCTGTGAATGTAGTACAAATATTAACTTGAATGGTGTTCATTAATACAAAGATGTAATTAGTAAGATAGTAATAATTTATGCCTGTAGTGAAAAGAAATCTAATAGAGACATAAACTCTAATTATATAAAGGAGTATAGATCTGAACAAATTTATGAAGATTGATAAGGACAGTGTTTGTAATCAAGTTTGGTTATTGATATTTGAAAGATAGAGATGTGTAAATACGTTAATGAATTTATAACGGGAAGGAATGGTAGAATAAAAAGAATATATATAATAATAAGCAATTGATTCAATTAAGGGAATTAAATTATAATAAATGGTCATTTAATAAATTTAACGTTCTGTGAGAAATCATAATAATTGTGTAAAATCAGTACAAGTTGGAAATGCATAAACCTTAATAAACATTCTAACTTAATAAATTTATGCAAATGTGGGAATTAGTTATAAGCGTGTAATTATGGGTATGATAACAATTAGTGTAAAATACCTATATACTGGAAACACGTTTGTAAAGTATAATTAATTGGTTTGGTGAATTAGGAATGAATTCAAAGTATGAACATTAATGTTACACAAATAAGAATTAATGCAGTAGCTAAATTTATGAAATCTAAATCTATGGAAAAATGTGTGTAAGATCTTTACTGATGGAAATTAACGTTACATGTAGTGTAAATTCCTATTTTAATAAGACTATGGGTTATAGTAAAGATTTTAAATCAAGATTTGGCTACGTGAATAAAAAGAATGAAGGTAATTGAGTTATTGCAATTAAGAAAATTTAAACGTTTATTTATACGTTAAGTAAAACTTAAGTTGGGATTTAAAATATTTGTGTATATTAATTTCATGCATTTGGCTATAATGGATTTAATAATAAAAATGAAACAGTGAAATCAAATGGATATAAAGATTTCAATTATACCTTGAAATTCATATTCACCATAAAAGATTAATTGGAACCAAAGTAGTTAATATAAGTATCAAGCCTTATTTATCAATTTGGATTTATTGCAATAGTTAATTCCATAAAATAAAGTTAAAGCTAATTCAAATTTAGTTGGACCATTGTTGATATAACTTTAGAAAGCAAGATTTTATTTATAATTTGAATATTAAATCCAACAAAGGGTATTTACTACAAATAAAATAGAATTAAACGTAAAATATTACGTTATTGAATTTAAAATGGAATTTGTAAACAATTGAGTGAATTTAATAAATTTATCAAACTTATAATGTTGAATTCGTTAAGATTGGAATTAATAATAGTAAAGAAGAATGAGGGAAGAATAATTTGAAAACATAGCAATAGATATTAATGTAAGGTTACCTTAAATAAGTTAAGGCAAACCAATGGAGAATAATGTAGATACCTTTATAATACGATGTTTGTGTGTAAAGGAAATGGGAATAAAGTTATTAATAATTTGGAATTTTATTTATGGTAAAAAGTTTATTTGCAATCAAATGAGTTGGAATGGAAGTCAAATCTATTTATCTAATTGGATTTAAGTGAGAGTATAAGAGTATATGATTTAATAATTCGGTTTTTGCGAATAAAATTTATAATTCCCAAATAATAAGAAAACGCAGAAATTAACACTGCAAAATTGATATACTTATAAATTTTAATTCACATCCAAGCTTGGAAAACCATTTGGGATTGTTTGAATTATATAAGTCACAAAATTTGGCCAATATTAGAAGTTGAAACATAAAAACTGGATTTATAATTTATTTTAATTTATTTAATAAATATTAAAAATAGCCATTTTTGGGCCATAGTTTATTCCGTACGTTCGCGTATCCAGTCTAGCTACCCTACCTCTAGCCTATCTATAAATATACAGTTATAAACCCTAGCTCCCTTCTTTTTTCATCTGTTGTACGTTCATTTTCTTCAACCTTCTTTCTTCCTCAATGTATACATCTCAGATTCAATTTCAAATTGCAAAATTCAGTGAAAATTCAAACACCTCAGAAAATTTTCAAAAAAATTTATGTTGATGTTTTCGATACGCGTAATCTCATGGTGAAATTCGTTTTTCAATTGGAGCTGTCGTTCATCCAGAATAAATTCAAACAGCCCCAAAACCGTTCATCATCATCGCACAAAACTTCATCGGATCGAGAAACGGTTTCTGGGTATTGGAGAGGGGACTGAGGGGGTTAGATCTATATGGTTCGTTGGTCGAATCGACGGTCGGATTTTGGTCAAAAAGGACGTGTTGGGTTCGTTTCTCTCTGTTGCGTGCAAATTGGTGCCTGCGCGTGAAGCCTGGGAGAGAAGGTGACGTGGCGTAGTAAGTTGTTAATTGTGTGTCGTTTCTATTTATTTTTCAATTTGAATTCAATCATCATTTTTCGTCATAAATTTCTCATACGACCTCGGATTCAAACGAAATTTCTTTTGTTAGGATCGTAATTTAATTCCGGACTTGATGACGCTGGTTTGGACGAATTCCGAGACGGGCGAATTTTTGGGTTTAAATCGAATTTAAATTCGATTTAAATTCAAAAGGTGAGTGTTTTAACCCACTCACAACTACTAGAAGCTTTTATGTTTGTTAAATAAATTTTAGAAATGAATAGAAATTTATTTATGAGCTTTTGGCATGTTATTTCATTCATATCTGTAGAATTGCATTTTATTGAATTTAACTGTTAATTTAATTGATTTATTGCGTGTTAATTGGCTGTTAGAAATTATTGTTTGCATATGAACTGCTAGTTAACAGTTATGTCAAATTATCACTGAATATAAATTGTTAGATTAATAGTTGATAAATATAATTTGAAATAAAACTGCCAATTATTACCTGTTGTATATTACCAAACATATATTGTTATTGATTGATATTGCTTGATGTGTGATTGGATGATGGATGTGTTGTTGAATGAATGTTTTATTTGGATATCATTAAACTGCAAGTTAGTATGCATTTACATTTCATTCGGGATTGCGGTTTGAAATGATATACAACCGCAGTTTTATTTTTTAAATTGCGGATTGAAATGATAAATATCCGTATCACTTGACCATAGGATAGAAAACTATATACAGGCACCGCGGTCTATATATAACTATTTTTAATGAGATTTCTATGGTTTGGATGGAATACGGTTTATAAAAATCTTAAATTTTATACTGAATAAATGTTTTCTTCCATATTTATATACATATGAAGTTGAAATTTTGAAATTAAAAGGTGAATAAATTTCTTTATTAAAAATGGAAGAAAATTAAGAAAATGGAGTTTGATGATTTATATCCTATGTTTAAATATTAAGTTGGAAATTTTAAAGATATGATATTTATAATTGGATTTTTCCCAAAATATTTTGAAATGAATATTCTAGTAAAATTTGAATTTGGAAATATATATATATTTTACTAGAAATTGAAGTCTTATTAATTATGGATTCTATGTGAATATTCAAGGCTAATTAATAGAACATTTGATTTGAAAGAATAAAATCCAACTTTAGTTGAAATATTTATACTCAAAATGGATATACGTATATATATGAATTTATTGAAATGGCTTTGGAACTTGAAGCGATATTAAATTTTGGTTTTAACTTTAAATAAAGAAATGTATTGTAAAGCCACGAGAAATATTTCTTTTCAAAGCAACATTTAAGTTAAACCACCTATTTTATATACGGTTGAATATCCAAACCATTTAGTTTTGAAAGTAATGGTTTTAAAAACTATGGATTTCGAAGTATTATGTTGAAAGTTAATGTTCAAATATTTGGTTACAAGGAATTATAAATTTTAAAAGTGGCATAATTTTTGGAAAAGATTTATATTTGGGAAATGATATCATTGATTTGGGTTTATAAAAATAATATCAAAATGAATCTTTTTGGGTTTTAAAGAAGAAATGATATCGTAATATTATGGTTTTGAAATGGATTTTATTTTGGTTTTAAAAGTATAAACTATTTTTAAATAACCGCGGTGTTATAATAACGATTGGTTGGCAAAGAGACCGGGATCGGATATGGACATACTCTCTGTCGATACCGAAAACCACTTTGACTAACCGTGTACGCGGTGGAGATTCCAGAATGAAGTAGGTGGTGGCGACGTTTCCTGTAAGGTAAATACGTGGATCCAACTCCCGTGAGTTGGCATAAGGTGGCTAAAACAGGAGCGATTCTCAGGCCAATGAGGTCATTCCTCTGATCGGACGCTCCTCTTCGATATTATACTTTGACTTGGATTGATTCAGTGGCCACTTCTATATTTTGATTTTGGGGAGTTAGTCCGAGGTGGGCGGTAACTGCGGCTACGCGTTTCCACCAGCCTGGATAGCAATTGGTATATCTACCCTGGCATTGCCTAGTTGTGCCGTGTCACCTACCATACCGAGCCTTTACTACGAGTTTCTATTTGTGTCGTACCTATGGAGTATCCTCTGGTAGCCTCCCGATCAGGAGGTATTACGGTACTGTATAGACTATTGGCATTATTTGTGTTAAGGGCTATATGGGTAACCCCTTAACGCTATTTAAAAGTAAGTTTATTTTATAAATAGACACTATTATAATAGCGCAATATACTACATAGTAAATAGTTTAACGGATCCTTAGGAGATGTAAATCCCGAGCATCTCTTGAGTTACTGTACTCATATTTATTTCTGTTTATTTAACTCACATAAGATTTTCTAGTCTGACTCGAGTGTTTTTGTCTTTTCAAATTCGCTCGGGTCAGTCCGAGCGTTTCAGGATAGCAGATTTTAGCATTGGAGGACGAAGACGAAGAATCAGTATTATTTTACATATAGTATTGCACCACACTCTTTCTATTCCGCTGCATTGCTTGTATTGGTATGTGTAACTCTGATATTTATTGTAAAAGAAGAATCAAGCTTTTGTAAACTGTTTATGAAACTGTATATTTGTTATTATATTTTATCCTTCCGCTGTGAGATTCTATTTTCGTTTTATTTCTTCTCCATTTTTCTTATTTACCCCATAACAATCCGCCCTTGCGTATGCTTTGAATTGGGACAAGTGTCGGTTTAAAGTGTGCGGAAAGAGTGGACGTTACATACCAATTTTATAAAGAATCAAAGTGGTTTCGGGTATTACAAATACCCGACTCTGGTTTCTTCGAAATTCAATTCATCATAATATATGTTATTCAAGTGAAATGCAATTAAATAAAAGATGTCACCCTTTTCACCCAGCAATTTGTCATTGACAGGGAACCACATTATCATTGCCCACCCAATTCACCATATCACGAACCATTTCATATCAGGGGAATCAATCAATTTAGGGCATTTTAAAAAAAAAATCATTTAATCATACATAAGCAAGATAATCAATCACTCCATCTCGAATAAATCTAATTAACCACAATTGAATTAAACCAATTACCTTTAAGTCCTGTTTATTAACTAATTATAACCCAATTGATTTACCGTTCCATAATCATTCATCTTAGTCAATCCTCCTTGATTTATTATTCTTTAGCTATATTAAGATTATCATCATTATCTGATTACTTTCATCAAGTAATTATACTTAACCACACCCCATGAATGTTTAACAATTAAGCTCAATTAATCGCATTCATTAATAAACCGCAATTACTCATAAACAGTAATTACCCCACTGTACTTACTTACTTAAGTAATTGACCCCTTCTTATTATTAATCCTGTTTGGTTAATTACACCAAGTAATTTATCCTTAATTACTTCTACTAAGTAATTACCCTTTAATTACTTCTCCTTAATAAACCTTAATTATTGGTTAACACGACTTAATTACAAATTAAGTATTCCTTAATTACCAGTTGATTAATCATTAGTCATTAGTAAATTAAATTGCTTAATTACTTAACAATTAATCATCCATTAATTAACTTTTAGTAGCTGATTACAATTTGTTTATCACTTAATCATTAATTAATCTCTAATTACAATTATGAAGTAATTATTCTTAATTGTTTTTTTTTAAAATTAATTGACATTAATTATTCAACTTAATTAACATTTTTAAAGAAATCTTCTTTAAACTTGAAAATCAATTTAATATTAACTATAACTTTAAATGTTAATTAATTTCATACTTAACTTAAAATAATAATTAGGTGTCAAAACATTGTTATTAACTAAAATACTTAAACTTGTATTAAGGACTTAATTCAAATTGTTAAACCTTTAGTAAGTTTACAATGCTTAACTTGTTTGAAAAAAAAACAAGTGGCTTACCCTTTTTTTTTAATACCGCGTTTAGAAAGAGAACCCGAGACTACCGCTCACTTACTCGAGTTACACTTCGAGTACCTCACGCATTTCCTCGAGACTCCCCTGTACGCAATCCTTCTTCTTCCTCTCTTCCTTTTTGCCCAGTTAGTTTAAGTTTTAAACTTAAGTATAATTACAGGAACTCACTCAAACGCTCGAACACGAACCCGAAGCAACCAACTTGCTAACTCGAATAACGACTCGAGGCACCATGGCAACAGCGTCGCTGATACCCATTCCCTCGCCGTACACGTGCACGGCAATGCACCGTAGCTCCGGCGAACCCCAAGACCTCCGGCAAGTCACAAATCACCCAAAGTCTCCAAATCCAAACTCGAATAGCCCCTACACATCTCAAATCAAAATCTAAGCATTTGCTCGAAATACAGTCACTAACTACCCTCAGTAAAATGCCTCGTCACCGCTGTACAGGCCACCAGAGTCGACCAAGTTTCGACCACACCTCGGCAACACTCCAAGCAATCATTTCCCAAAGTTACGCGAAGCTCGACCACTTAAAGACGACAAACTCGTCACATTACAGACACGTCTGAAAGCTTGCACAAAACCCTAATTCGACATTGTTTCCTTAATTTATGCAATGGAAAAATTCTCTGACAATTTTCTCGAAATCAATGATGTTTATACAAGCTTCAAACAAATTTTCAACATTTTTAATTGATTCGATTGTTAGAAAATGGGAAAGATGCCAATCTTATTCAAACTCATACTACTCTATAAATACAAAATTAAAAATACTCGTTTTTGTTTAAAAAATCTTAACTTGAAGTAAGAGTTCAAGTTATAAACCTTCCTTAATATTTTACAACAATTTAAATTTATCAAATTATCACTTGATTGCCTGAAAACAATTAAACAGAGGAATATAAGACAACACAGAACTATATTCAAGATCAATCACATACAACCAGATTATCAATAAATTTTGAACTGTTTCAAATTAAATTTGAAGCTTTCGATCGATGTTTACTCACCTAACATCACAGTTGAAACAGAGGACAGATTGTTGTTGGAAGAAAACTGCAGTTTGAATCCAAATCCCTGAACTTTCTCTGCCTTGTTGAATGATATTGAGTTTGTAAAGTAAAGACATTTATTTTCTTTTCTTCCTTGTCTCAGTTTTTGCTTCTTAAGTTTTTAATCAAACAAAACAATATGTTGTATAAATAGCCATAACTTTGAACAGTATAGGTTTAACTGGTACAAGGTTTACTGGTTATGTTCAGACAAGATTTTTATTACTGTAAATTGAAATGATCTTTGCTTATTTCTGCTGAAAGGATTTTCCTACAATTGAACTGACAAGATATTGTGCTAATTAAATGCATGTTCTCATATTAGTCTACACATAATTAATATTAGCTGATTCTTAACTTTGGTACAAAGATATTTTACATTTGTATACAAAGTTAAGTTTGAATATGATGTGAATATTTGTCTTCTTGCATTATACATGTCCATATATTATTCAGCAATGTAAATGGCTTCTGTTACAAGTTTTGTATTGTACACATATATATACTATACTATAACAATTAATCTGTTTCCCAATCTTCAAGTTTGATCAAGCTGTTGAGTTTAGTTCAGATTTGTTTACATGTAAATATTTTTTTCCAAGGCTTATGGACGAAATAATACGTATTAGATGATACATATCAGAAACCAAATGTGCAGACTTGATGTACCCCCACTGGTCACAAAGATTTTTAGTTGTACTAGTATATTTTTTTGTTTATAATTTGGCCAGAGATATTTTTATCAAAATGGGGGCTGAAAAGAATTGTTTTGTGCTAGCATGTATATGTATAACTTGTCTTGTTTTAATTTTCTTAAGTACATTAATATGTTACTTGACTAAGCTGTGTATTTCACATCCATGTTTATCCTATCATATATTTGTTTATACTTATGTTCATTGATAGTTCTCTTATTTTAATATATATGTAGATGTTCATAAGCATATATCTGCATTTATAACTATATTTGAGTTGTACTTATGTTTTAAAGTTATAAGATTCAAATTTTTCCAAACCATGTAATTGTTTAAATATCTAAAAGATATTTTTGTACTTTTTAAACATTATTGAAATTTTAAAACTTTTTATTTTATATTCTAGACCATATTCATTCTATCTTAAGTTTAGATATTGATAAGGTATATTTTACTTATATCAAAACACATATTTATAGCCGTTTTGGAAATAATAAGTTTATATTCATTTAATCTGATCAAATACCCATAAATAAAATGTTGCTAAATTTCCGGGATGTCACAGATTAAATGAATGTAATGAGAAACAGAATAATTCTTTCCTATCTAGTAGTAATTTAAACATATTCATAGTAATTGATTCAAAAGTCTTTTATATTTAATCAACAATTCCTTATGTAATCTATTAAGATAAACTTACATTTTATTTCACTCAAACTCTACAGTTAACATCTTTCCTTGCACTAACTACAACATTTGATTACATCTAATTTCATTGATTCTCAAATAAATTCCAAAACATATTTAAAAATAAGATGAGAAATGAACCATTATTACATTTAAATAATTTGAACACGGTAATACATTTATTGCATACAAACAAGGAGTATAAATTTACTTTTAAATGTTAAAACCAATTTTAATAAAATAATGTATAATTTCACCATTAATACATCATTCATTTTATTCCTTATTAAACAGATAATTATTTCAATTGATTAAAATTACATTAAAACAGTTGTCAATTTCATACAATAAACATTATTAAATCATATTCTAATAAATATTTATTCCATTTATAAATCATTAATTTTAATTTCTAACAATATTAGTTTCCAAAATATCATTTAATTTAATATTTTGAACTAAAAATACAGGTCGTTACAATCCCCCCACTCAAAACTTTTCATCTCCGAAAATAAACAAGAAGGAATCAAGAGGTTTGATATAATTTTATTCAAAATATTCAACTTATAAAAACTTTAAACTAACATAATTAAGTAAAATAAAATGTGAAATTAACTCAATCTCTACAAAAAGTTTCTAAGTCCAAATTTTATAAAAAAATTCAACAGAGTCTCCTATGCGCGGATAGGTCTGGAAAAATAACAATATCATTAATTACAATATATATATATATATATATGTATGTATCATTTTCAATAATAAACATCCCAAACCATTAGAAAAAAATAAAACAACTTTCCAAAAACCATAATCCGAAAACATCCTATTTATTGGGCAAACAAACTTTATTTATGAAACCAAAAGCAACTGCAATTACTTCCATAAACCTGTATCTTATTTGCACAATACAAAAGAGTTAAACTATGTAAAGAGAGCAATATTTTAATTGTTTCAATTAGTAGCACAACCAACATACAATATATAATAATCATATGCAAACAAAAGTAGTATAACATTATATACATTAAAAGAATCAATCACACATCCATAACAACCAAAACTAATGGTTTGTCTAGGTTCAGAACTTTTCATCGTACAAGGGTGATAAATAAATTACTAAGTGTAACCTACACTTAACAGCCTTAAATAATTACTTAATAGATTATTCATACAACCTTACATAATTTGAAATATCATTTCCCAAACTTCCCATAAGCTAAAACAACAAAGAATTTTAGATTGTTTAAGTTTATTCCATTGGTTTCTTTTTTTCATTATTTACTTTTCATTTATTTTCATTCATTCATACAATGTCATATTTTCATTCATTTACTTACATAAAATTTCTCATTCAACATTTAAAATCATCAATGAATCTATTATTAAAGTATTACATCCATTTCATTGCAGTTTAATTCACAATTATTGTTTATATAGCTTGATTTTAACTTTATTAATATTCATTCATGAATCATTTCAACTTAAGTTTATTAACGTTTTAATTTACATTCATTTCTTTACATATAGTATCATTTAATAATAAACTTATTTGTGACTCATTTTAGCATTTCTTAGAGTTCATAATCATTTTCTAGATAACATTCAATTTTTGTACTATTCAATCAAATTATAAATCACTTCAAAATACAAACTTAAGTTTACAATATTCTAGTATCATCTTAATATTTTTATTTATAAACATATGTTCCTTTTGAAGCATTTCTGTTATTAAGCTTTTACTTATATAATATTCTATTGCATATTCATATTAACGTCTCAACTTTTTAAACATTTCTGGTAAGATTTATATATGTTTTTAGAATGTAAACGAATGTTATACAAATTTATTTTATTCACTATAATGAACAAAAATGTTCTATAGTTTACATCTTCTTAATTTTAATTATCTTTTAATTTATTACCAACTAATCAACAGGTACTTTTAATTTCTTATTTCTCATTTTAGAAGTTTCCAACTATCAAAATTTCATTTTATTTCTACAAATGAAAATCATTAATTTACCAGGAACTTAAAAACAAATATCGATTTCATTTCAAATCATTTTGAAATAATATATATTAATATATTTTATATATATCAAATCATACTTAAGAAAATAAAATTAAAATTTGTTTATCAAAAAATGTGTAGCAAAGCTATTACAATGGCCTTCCTACTTTGAAACTCGAAAATGAAAGTCGATATGTCGCGATCATCGAAATTATTTTCCAACAACAAATGAGGGGAGTATAGAGCTTATTTATCTTTAAAATTCTTTAAAACATTTCTTTCAAATCTCATTGAAAATATTCTTGTTTGCAAATGCTTTCAAATAATACTAATATTATATTATAATTTTTCAAAATCTTTGAAAGCCAATTTCAAAACACCAGCATTTAAATTCTCAATTTCCACTTAAATTCATTTATTTGTAAATCTTAATTAATACCATATTATAAAATTACATTTTCTATAACATACAATAGTCAATTGTTTTAAGAACCTTGACTAACCAACAATAAATGACAATAATTGAATATTATCATTTCCTAACAACGAACACAACAAAAATAACATGTTCAATTTATGAAAAATTATATAAATATATATAATATTAGGTAAAATTATTTCATTTACCTATTTTTAAAACAATATTTTGTCGGTTTACCTTGTTCAAGTGTTTAGAAACACCCTATCAATGCCATAGCGTCCTACGTACCGACTAGAATTTATAAATACTCAATAGAACAAATTTACATAATATAAAACAAATTTTATAACACTAACAAGTACGATCGCTCGTGTATATAGACTTAGACTCATTCTAGGGTATGATTAACACTATCTCTAATGAGTAAAACCCCCCTAAAAGGCTAAGGTATCTATAAACCTAACTCTGATACCAACTTGACGGTCCACCATTTTGGAAGGTTAAAATCGACAATAAACCACACATGTCTAACTCAAACCATTCATAAGGGTAGACTATCATGGGGTTAAATAAGAAAAACAAGATAAAATAAGGGAACAAAATACAGAGTCTTGCAGCGGAATGATCAAATATAACAATCAAATAAACAGTTCACGAAGCTGTTTACAATTTATAATTGATTACACAAATTTACATTAAAATCAGAGTATAATCAATAGCATACCAAAATGATGCAAAGGAAAATACTAATGACATAATATACCAAACTACATCTTCGTCCTCCGGAAATAATTTCTTCAAACACTGAAATGCTCAAGACGACCCAAGCATAATGAAAAGACAAAATGCTCGAGTCAGAACTAAATTTTTTATGTAACTTAGATCAACAATAAATAAATATGACTGTATTAGCTTCAGAGATGTTTATGGGATTCTACATCTCTTATCTAGCGTATAATGTGACTACAATAACTTAAGAGATGTTGCGGGATTTTCCATCTTCTAAGGATCCGTTAAACTGTTTATATGTTGTAAAATACACTATACACGTAGAGTCTATCAATAAAGCAAAGTTTTAAAATAGCATTAAGGTATTACCCATATCCCCCTTAACACATTTTTATAGGCATCGTAGTCTATGCAAAACTGTAAACTCCACCATAAACTGGCGAGCTATCAGGGAGCACTCCATAGGTACGGCACAAACCAAAATTGTAGTGGGCTCGATAAGGATAATATGATAAGGCATACGAGGCAATGCCCAAGGTAGGATTCTACCGTTTTACACTCTCAGACTGGTGGTAACGCATAGCAGCTACTACCACCCATCTTAAAATAACACTCCCATAATCAAGTCGAGGGTGGCCACCAATCAATCACAAAGTACAGATATGGTATCGAAAAAGCGTGTTCGATCGGGGGAGCGACCCCACTTGACCCGGTATAGCTCCTATTTTATTCATGTCAAGCTGAACCAAAGGTCGGAGCTGCGTTCTTACCTCATACCAATAGCGTTCTCCAAACCATCCTACTTCATTTTGGATTTTCCACCACGTGCACAATTGAAGCGGTTTCGGAATTGGCAGGGAGTATGACAATATCTGACCTCGGTCTCTTTAACAATCAAATGCTTATTTCACACCTTGGTCATTTTATAAAACATTTTTAATAATAAATCAAGATAACAGTTTATACCTTTATATCAAGATATCCATATACTTATTCCAAAAGTATTAATATATTCATAAATACTGGGGAAGATTTTCTTTCAATCAGTTTCAAAAATAATTTATATATCACTCTTAAACCATTTATAAACTATTTATATGCTTTAAAACCATATATAGAGCTATCTATAAATTCCAAAACAGTTTACAACCCTTTCCCTTTGCATAAACTTCTATGAAAATTCCTTTAAAATGCTTCCAAATCCCTTTATACAAGTTCTTTTATAAAACCATTATAAAATCATTTAAAAGCCATTAAAATAATCCTTTATAAAAATATTTTATAAAAATCCATTTATAAAATCTCTTACAAAAAAACTTTTATAAATTCCTTATAAAACCTTTTACGAAATCCTAAAACTTGTATAAAAATCTTTTATTTATAAAGTTTATAAAGTCTATATTTATTATCTTAAATTAAAAAAATTAAATGAATATTTTAAAACTATATGAAATATTTTATTAAATTAAATTTTTAAAGTTTTTTTAATTATATTACATTATTTAAATTATATACTTTAACACAAAATAAATTTATAAGTTAAAATCTTAAATTTACATTTAAAACTATATATTAACTTATAATTTGAAACTTTTAAACCTGTAAAATAAATTATTTTCCAAATTTAAATTTTGAATAAAATCATTAAACTAATTTAAAAATCAAATCTATAATTCAAACATACTTTACCATTTAGAAAATAATTTAAAACCAACCAACGGTGTTCGTATATAATTTTCTACCCTATGGTCAAGTGATTGGGTATGTATCAATTTAACCCAAAATCGTTAAATTTTCCAGGTATATATCATTCCAACTCGTATACCAAATCAATAAATTTCCAAATAAGTAAAATCGCTCAGATGTGTATCATTTCAACCAAAATGATTTTCCCTAATTTATAAGATCATTAGGTTATGTATCATTCCAATTCATAGTCATAATGGCGATATAAACATCCAATCATCCAAAATGTCAGCAAATAAACATCCATCACAATCAACATCGAAATCACAACAATTAACTGGTTATCATTATCAGGTATTTAACTAACAAGTTAAATTCAATATTATTTTGAAAGGAAATTTAGTTCAATAAAATTCAAATTAAATTTAAATTAATAAACATCAATCAATAAATTTCTTATCACATTATAAACTTAATTCAACTAACATAAGAAGGTTTAGTATTGTGTGAGTGGGTTAAATCACTCACCTTTCATTTTAGTCCATAAAAATCCAAATAGATGCGCAAATTCTCAACAGCCTTCCAATTCAACCAAATAAATTTCATGTTGTTTGGAATTTAAATATGAAGAAGAAATCGCACGTGAATTATAGTTTATATGCAAAAGATATTCATGTTATAAGATATATTATTAAAATAATAATTGGTACACATTTCATGAAAAAAACAAAGTTTAACACTTACGTTTCTCAAGATGGGGCTTCAGCCAAAGCGGAAGAACAAACTAAGATGAGGGCAGGACGCGTAGGAAAAATGAAAAAATGAATCTCATGTCTCATAAAAGAAAGCTTTTGAATTTGCAAAAAAAAAAAGATAATTTTTGAATTTGCAAGTTCATGTTAAAATGATTCAGGGAAATGAAGATTTGAAATAGAGATCTGAACATAGAAAATGAGGTGGTGACAAAAAATGAAGGGACAAGTTTAAAATGTGAAGAATTTTATGATAAGAATATACCTTCAGCGAAGAACAATTTGAACTAAATGAATATGAGGTTTTAGGAGAAACAAAACGCAAACGAGGAAATAAAATTGCAGGTTATTTAATAATAAGGAAATGAAGGTGGAGGGACAAAAATGAATGTTATGTTTAGTTTTCAAAGCTTTAGGCAATAGTAATGCATAAGGAAATATGCGTAGGTATAAGAAAGTTTGCAAAACAAAGGAAAATTATTTTTTGTACACATTTAATTTTTTATCAACACATAGTAAATAAATAATAATATACTTTCTTCAAAAACGAAAACATTCAATTCGAATTTGCTAAAATAATCTTATATTTCCATTAAACGCCCTTTATGTTTAAAAGAAAATATGTGTTTCTTTTATTAAATCTATTAATTGCAATCAACGTTCTCTTTCCTTTTAATTGAAATATTTCAATTGCATTAATTGCAATTAATTACAAAGTTAAATTTCAAAATAGGAAACTAAAATCGAAGAAATACAAAACAATCATTTCCTTTAATCATTAAACACGTTTATAAATTTGTTGTTTATACACTAGTGTAATAAATAACTTGCTTAAATAAATGATTCTCTTATTCTTGTAATCAATCTGTATGCTAAAAATGGTTCTGTAACATCCTGCCATTTTGTACGCTTTAAATCGACAATAAACCACACACGTCAGACTTAGAGCATACAGAAGGGCGGATTGTTATTGGGGTGAATAAGAAAAGCAGAGAAAGAAGTAAAACAAAACAAAATATCACAGCGAAATGACAAAATATAATAATCAAATAACAGTTCATGAAGCTATTTTACAAACATTTGATTATACTTATACAATACATATCAGAGTTATACATACCAGAGAATAATAAATAATGTAGCGGAACAGTATGAATAAAGTAGGATAATATAATAGAAAATAGTAACACAATCTTCGTCTTCGTCCTCCAGAAATAAAGTCTTCAAATCCTGAAATGCTCAGGCTGACCCGAGCGAATTGAAAAGACAAAACACTCGAGTCAGAACTAAAAGATCTTATGTAAGTTAAATCAACGGTAAATAATATGAGTGGAACGGCGTCAGAGATGTTTATGGGATTTGACATCTCCTATACAGTGTCTAATGTGAGTGCAGTAACTTGAGAGATGCTTGGGATTCACATTTCCTAAGGATCCGTTAAACTATTTACTATGTAGTAATATACGCAATTATAATAATGTCTATTAGTAAAATAAACTTACTTTTAAATAGCATTAAGGCTTTACAATTTCCACCTTAACACGTAATAGTGCCAATAGTCTATACAGTACCTGCATATCTCCTGATCGGGAGACTACGAAAAGATACTCCATAGGTACGACACAAATCAAACTCGTACAAGGCTAGCTACGGTAGGTGACATGGCACACAAGGCAACGCCAGGGTAGATATACCAATTACGCATCAGGACTGAAGGTCACGCATAGCGCGCAGCTACCACCCACCTCGAGCCACACCCCTAAAAATCAAAAGGGCCCCAATCAATCACAAAGTAATATAATGGTATCGAAGGAGTGTGTCCGATAAGAGGGGATGCCTCACTGGCCCATAAGCGCTCCTGTTTTAGCCACCTTATGCCAACTCACGGGAGTTGAGTCCACGTATATACCTCAATAAAACGTCGCCACCATCCTACTTCATTATAGAATCTCCACCGCGTACACGGTTGTTAAAGTGGTTTTCGGAGTTGGTAGAGAGTATGACAACTTCCGATCCCGGTCTCTTTAACAACCAAACGTTATTATAACACTGCGGTCATTTCAAAATAATTATACTTCAAAACCAGAATATAATATCCATTTAAAAACCATATAAATACGATATCATTTCCATTTCAAAACCAAATCAATATGATATCATTTTTATAAAAACCCAAATCAATATAATATCACTTTTATTTCAAATATATCTTTTTCCCAAATCATGGCACTTTCAAAGTTATACACTTCGAAACCAAACACTCGAAATTATAACACTTTCAAATCATAATACTTTGAAACTCGCAACTTTGAAACATAACTTCCATAGCTTGAATGGTTTAAATATTAAAATACTTTATATGGTAAATAGCTTCTTCGATTTCACAAATCAATTCCAAATACAGATTTGAACCCCCACATAAACCATTTCAATTTCCATATATTTCAAAGCTTTGAATATTCCACCATTTCAAAACTACTTCTTTGATAATTCCATATAAATCAAATTCAGTTACTATTATTTAGATTTGAAATGTTTACTTAAGAAATCAAATATCATTTAAGTAAAGCTTTTAAACTTCAAATAACTGGATATTTTTTCAATTTATTTAACCTGATATATTCATTTGAATCGACTTGATATTCATTTAAATCGCTCTAAACCAAAATCAAGTTATAAAAATCATACCCTTTAAAATCTCAATTTTATTTAATTTCAAACCAAATTTATTCGAGTATAATTCTTAAATACTTTAATTCAAATCAATTTCATATTTATCTTCCAATCTTAATTTTATTTACGTCGTTATAAACTCTATATACAATATAATTTAAACAGATACTTAACCATATTATATAAAAACAATCAAACTTTATTATTTAGTTTCTTTTATATTTCAAAAACAATTTACACATAGCTAAAAATCAATAATAAAATAACATTTATAAAACATCTAAAATCAATATTTATACAACCCATATATTTCTTTACAAAACCATAGAAATCATTTCAAAATATTTTTATATATAGACCGCGGTGTCTGTATATAATTTTCTATCCTATGGTCAAGTGATACGGATGTTTATCATTTCAATCTGTAATTTAAAACGTAAATACAATTATATATCATTCCAAACCGTAATCCCGAATGAAATAAAATCCATACCAGCTTGCAGTTTATAACTATATAAAATACAGCATCCAATATCAATCATCAAACATTCATCACAATCATCATCCAATTCAATCAATAACATCCATATATAACAGATAATAAATAACAAGAATTTACTGGCACTTTATATTCCATAATAAATTAAATAACTGTTTAAATGGCAGTTTATATGCAATAATTGATTGAATAACAATTTAATTCAAATAAATTCAATTTAACTGAGATGATGATTAAAAATATACCAAACAGTCATAAATAAATTTTTAATCACATCATAAGTCAATTTAACAAACATAAGAAATTTTAGAAGTTGTGAGTGGGTTAAAACACTCACCTTTTGAATTTAAATTGAATTTAAATCTAATTTAAACCCAAATTTTGAATAGTCTCGGAATTCATCCAAACCAGCGTCAAAATGTCCGGAATTCCAATACGATCCTAGCGGAAGAAACCGCGCGTGAATCCGACCGCACGTGAAATTTATATAAGCAAAAATAAAATAAAATAAAGAAAGAAAAAAAACTACCATTCAAATCTCGTCAGGTCATCAACGTGACTCCTCTGCTTGATGTTTCCAGACCACTCTTCACAGCCGTATGCCCCTCAAAGACAACAAAGACCACGATATCCACTCATCTCTAGCAACGATGGCCACCGCCACCACCATCGTGGATCATGAAACCCTCCGCCGCATCCATGCGACCACCCGCGACAACCCCCCCATCATCCACGCCACCGTTAAAAGCCGCAGCCGCCACTAGAAGCCAAACCCTAATCGATTTTCTGGCATCGATATGACAGCTAAAACAACTCATCACCCACGCCGTTGAACTCCGCTAAGCCTTCTCTAAGCCTTGGTATCGTCGATTTGACGATCCATTGAAGTCCATCATGACGAAACGAACGGTCGAAAATATTTCATCAATTTCTGGTCAGACAGAGGTTTAATTTGAAAAATGAATTAAAAATCTGAGTTACGCTCGTTGAGAGCTTCAGATCGATATATAATTCGATACAGTTTGAGGAGATTTAATTTTTGATTTGATTTTGAATTGCAATTAGATTTGGAATTGAGAATTTGTCTGCCATTGAGAAAGAGAACCAACAGAAATAATTTGTACGTATAGACAAATGAGAATAACGAGTGGCTAGGGTTTATAACGAGGTATATATAGGTAGGTTTCAAAATAAAAAGAACAGATCAGATTTGATTGAACGATACCGGCCCAAAAGCCCGTTCTGCCTCCGAAACGAAAATGGGTCATCCCATATATCAAAATAGATGTTTTTGAATATTTTAAAATCAATGGAATAGATTTCAGGTCCAAATTCCATCATATGAAGAAGTTTTGCTAAAATCAAGTTATTTCACATTGATTTCAATTGAATTGATTTCTAAGCGTTTCGAGTCCGAACGATCAACCGACAAGTCCGATCGCTACGAAACTTGAAATCCTACAATCATTCACCATTACGGATTCGATGAAACTGGTCTCGTCGAAATCCGAGTCAGTGGCCAAAAAGTTTTTTTTAGTTAATTAATTAAATTAATATTATATTAAACTAAATCTCTTTTTCTATTCAAATTTAAAAATTCACAAATTCCATCATTTTTGATTTCTTAAACATTCACAATAATTTAGACAAGTTCAGATATCAAATTTAAGTTAATTAATTTACCCATTACCGCATTAAATTTCAATTTTAAATAAATTCACTAATTATCAATTGAAACTCCAAAAAATTCATTTATTTGATTTTAAATCTCGTTATTTAATCCACTATCACCAAATAGATAAAATTAACATTGGTTCTTGGTTTATTGCATTAATATTCCCAAATTTCATCTTAATCTCCATTATCGTAATATTTAAATATTTAATTTCAATTATTAGCAATTAATCCAATTTCTGAAATTTTAAATTCCAATAAATTAATAAATCTTGATTTCCATTTCTATATTCAACCAATTATCATTTTATGAATAGAATTAACATCATTACATCACATTCCCTTTATTAATTCATTATTAAATTTCAAAATTTTTATTTATTCCAGATTTAATTACCAAAATCTTATTAAATTACAAATTTAACCATCGAAAATTACGGGTCATTACAGGTTCAAATAGACATATATTTTACCTTTAAATCAATCACTCTATTCTTTATTTTAATGAAATTAAACTTAAATTCAAAAATCAAGCATTCATTTTATTTAGTGAAAATGTTCTTTCATTAAATCAAACATTCCTTATATTTTCACAAAACATAAGCTACGTTTAATTACACCTATTAATTTACAATTTAGTGTCCTCTCTTCTATTAATTGAAGTTATTTAATTACATTAATTTCAGTTGATTGCAAAGGTGAATTTCAAATGGACTAAATGAATGTAATGAGGAACAAAACAATTCTTTCCTATCTAATTGTAATTTAAACATATTCATAGTAATTGGTTTAAAAGTCTTTTATATTTAATCAACAATTCCTTATGTAATCTATTAACGTAAGTTTCCATGACAAGCACCATTGTCCCAGTGGTTAAGTGATTCGACTTTGTTGCGATAGGTCACAAGTTCAAATCTTGCGTAGCATGATACGAACATATATTGACATGTGATTTGTGTTATGTTGTCCCAGTGACATGTTGTATCTAAGTACCATTTCAATAAAAAAACATAAGTTTCCATTTTATTTCACTCAAACTCTACAGTTAACAGTTGTTACTTTTAAATAATTTGAACACATTAATACATTTATTGTTTACGAACAAGGAGTATAAATTTACTTACAAATTTTAAAACCAATTTCAATTATATAACATATAATTTCGCCATTAATACATCATTCATTTTATTCCTTATTAAACTTACACGTATTTAATTGATTAAAATTACGTCAAAACAGTTGTCAATTTCATTCAATCAACATTATTAAATTATATCCTAATAAATTTTTATTCCGTTTATAAATCAAAAATTTTAATTTCTTATAATATAATTTCTAAAATCTCATTTAATTCAATACTTTCAACTACAAAAAATATGGGTCGTCACAAAATGTTTTTTAAAAAAGTTCACAATGTATCAAATTATTTTACAAAGTATAGGATTTTCAAATCAAATTTACAAGAAAATAGTTTTCTTTTTTAACCAACATATGTGGACATATAGGTATAGCGTATGTTGACGTACATGCCGCCAACTGGTTTTTCAAATTCTGAAAGGAAGTATCTATTCCTCGTAACTCTTCACGAATGGTCACATCTGTTGATCTACTATATAAAAGGGAGTGCAAATGAACTTTCTAATTACTACTAACTTACTTTCTGCCCTCCTCTTACTCATTGAAAACTCTATTGAAAAATATACTATAATCTCTTCTAAATCAAATAGAAGCAATTCGTAATTCATCGTATTGATTCGATACGAATTTCTTAATGTTTTGCACACAACTCTCTCTAAATTCAAAGATCAAAGTGCTGTCCAAGAGGATATAGGATCCACCGTATCCAAGTTACAAGAATTTGTCTTTGAAAAAACTATCAACCCTATTTGTATTTTATTGGGTATATTTGTAGCCCATTCAAATCAAGTGGTTTTTCTTTTAGCCTATTTAAATCAAGTGGAATTGCTTAGTAGCATGAAAATATAGTGGATGCATTTGTAGCCCAGTTAACTCAAGTGAGTCAACCTTAAACTAAGACATTCAGGAGGGTGTATCTATAGTCTTGAAATCGATATTGTATTCGGGTTTGCTATCTGCACGGTTAAAGATTTGAATTTGAAAAGAAATATGTAGAAACAATTGTACATGACTAGATGTAGAAGAAATCCAACCCAGTATAAAATCACTAGTGCCATCTCTCTAACTCTCTACTTTACATTTTCCTTTTATTTTTATTTGTGGCTGCATCTGTTATTGATTGCTAGTATATTTTTGTATTGACAATCTGTGATTTAATATTGATCTTGAAATAAATTTAAAAAGATTTACATTGGTTAGAAAACACTACTCACCCCCACTCGAGTGTTTAATTAGCGTTAAGATCCATAATTTCACAACCAACTTATAGCTCATGGCTTTCTATATCTCTAAGCTAAAAAACATTTATGGGTGGATAATAGAAAACAATACAAGTTTGGAATATGATATGCATAACATGAAAGAAGATTTAGAACCTTGAAACAAAGCTGTAGGTTAACGTATTGTAATACTTCAATTAAGAAGACTATAAATTAAGAGAAAAAGAATTTAAATTAGTGTAGTAGGCTGAAGAGTTGAATAGTAGAAAATTACGAAACATTAATAGAAACTAGATTTAATTTATTGCAATTAGGTTGAGGTTTGACATATTTTAATTCACTGGAATGAAAATGGATAATAATATAAATTTCTATGAAATAATCAAGTTACAAATAAAGGTGTATTGTTTGAAATAATAAGAAATTTAAATGTAAAGAAAGGAAGTATAATTCCATGCAATTTCACATAAAACACTAATCCACTTCAAGTAATACATGAAGAACTATAGCGTTAATCATTCCTATTGAAGGGGGATAGTAATTCTAATGCATTAAAGTATAAGATCCTTAGGTATAATAAAAAGTAAAGTGATTAGAAATTATGTAAGTGATTATGAAAAGAAATTTTGCTAGTAATCTATTTGGAAGCAACATGAAAAATGAATATTTTCCATAGTCATGCACATTGGCTACACATATACTTTAGAATTCCCTCTAAAATGCTAATTAAGAATCCACTAAAGATTGGTAGTAGAGATTGAAAGAATAATATTGTGAGAGTTGTCCTTATATTCTTCAGCTTTAATGTTTAAGATTTATAAAAACTATAAAATGCGGTTTCTATAAGAAACTGTTTGGTATGACAATTGAGTTTTTAAAAGCTTAATAAATGGTTTAAGATAAAAATTCCAATTTTTAAGGAATAAAAGTTAAAAAATTCTTTAAAGAAGATTTGTTAATATATTCTTTAGATTTAATGAATAAGCTAAGTTAAAAAAATTTAGATTACAATTTTAAAACAAAAGGATAACAAGTATTTCTCAATTTAGTAAAAGGCTTCTATGTTATACTTTTTAAAGACAAAGGTTTTAGGATTATGTATTTCAAAAAACTTAAAGTTCTTAAATTTTGAAAAGAAAAATGGTGATGAAAAAACTGAAATTTTAAATATGGAGTAAATAGGAATGAGTGCCTAGGTAAGATGGGGTAAACAATAAGACTATGAAGAAAATAGCAATGATTACTCAAGAGTAGTAATAAGAAACCCTCATAAGGTGTAGAAGAAAAATGGTAAGAACCTAGGAATATTTTTCTAAACATATGTGCAAGCAATAAGAAGAATCCGTAAAGAAATGATAAATTGTATTAAAGTACTCTTCTACGAGTTTTAGGATATGCTCGTATGAAGGATCAAAGATAAAGGAAATAAATACCAAGATTTGAGAATACTATCAAGGGATTTTGATAAAAATAAGATGATAATGAAGGATTATGAGGTGGTAATCACACATAGATGATATTCGTACACTCAAAAATAAAAAAGTGCAGGATAGAGCGGAAAAAAGTTGTTATGTCATGCCAATTTGCTAGTAAGTTATTAAAGATGTGCATAGATTGTATTTCTTATCCACTAAAGTGTGGGGATGCATAGTTTATTCCATAAGGGTATGGTAATGAAAGAAATGAATGGACCTTAATCATTAGAGAAATGAAGGAAAAGTTAAGATCTGATGACTTCAGAAAGATGGAATGAGGGAAATGTCAATTTAGGTCAAAAGTGATAGAGCTACATCATCGTTAGTGTTGGTCGATGTTGAAGGGCAACATCTAGCAGTATTTTTTTAGGTTGGTTTGTAAACATTAGTTGCCTTTATTGGAGGAAAAAGCATGCAGGAGGTTATAGGAAATGTTCCTTTTATTTTGTTTTCGGTGTGAACCGCAATATTATGGAAAACCATAAGATAAGGAAATTTCAAAAAAAAGATAGTCAACTAATGCAAAAGAAAATAGTAGAGGTTGGAAGTTAAGACATGAATTAAAAAGATTTATTAAAACGAATAATAAAATTGAATTGAAATAAAATAAAAAGTCCAAAAAAATTCAAAAACTAAATTTCAGCAAGTGGAGGATGAGGAAAGAATGTTGAGTAAGCACGGCTAATTTCTCCGTAAATTAACTTATGTGCTGGTTGATATTATAAAAGAAAGAAAAGCTTTTGAAAAGCGTAAAATTAACCACGTACACAGATGAAGTCCGCTATGGACATTGGAATGTTAACTATAACTCGATTTCTTGAGATATGGACAAATTTATTTTGAAAAGAAATTATACATATGCACTTTTGAAAAATAAAGATGTTTTTGCAAAATGTTTAGAAATACTTTTTTTTATATTTTTATAGCTTGTTATGAATATTTTAGAAATTAAAAAAAATTGAAAAAGAAGAAATTTCAAAATGCCATATACTTAACATTAGGGAGTAGTTTATAGACTGGTTAATATGGATTTTACTGTGCAGCAGAAGTGGTAGTAAAAATAAAACACGATTAGAAACAACAAAGAAAGCCGTTACAGTTAGACAATCACTTTCTCCATATCTTGTTAGTAACCAAAAGCTGATTTTGAAATAAACCTTGTTTCAAAACTTTAAGATAAAAACTGACTATGCAAATTGTACTTGGAAAAGATGGAAAAGAATTGGGGGAAAAAGAGAGAATTCCAAAGTACAGTGGAAAAAGGGTATATACGAGAAGGAGAAAATATGGAACTTTTCATTTAGACCCTTTCCAAGCATGAGAAAATAGGTTTAGAAAACTAATTTTTTTTGAATTTAGATGTTAGCATAGTTGTGCTAGGATTTTGGGATGATAAGAATTGAATGCAAAATTGGTTGAACTATACTTCTATCAGTACAAGTGTGAGAAAATTGGATGTAAAAGCAAGTTTTTGGTTTTCCAAGGCTGCATGGATATAAAACTGCCAGTATATTTAGGAAGTGTCAACATAGAATTTCTCAATATGCATATTATATATGTTGTAATACACCGTGCACTGGTAAATGATTAGTTGCAAAACTGTAAGGAACCGATTCTTCGACTCACGAACGTCGACATTAATACGTCCACTGTATCAACTGCCGAGCAATCGAATGCCGAAAAACCGAACCCTTAGGGTTTAAGAAGAAGAAAAAGATAGAAGAAGAAAGAAAAAGCAACAGAAACAATATCTAGATCTCACAATCGCAGCGGAACAATATATAATAGATAAATGAATAATCTTTAAATCAAAAAATGTACATTTTATACATTACATCACATTACATTACATTACATTATCAGAGTTTACAACAACAAACAGTAGAAAAGAAATACTATATACTAGTTGATACGCCAAGCCATCCAGCTTGCTCCTGATCTCCACAGCAACTCCTGAATTCCATAATAACCTGATAACCTGACTCTAGACTGCCCGTGTGGAAAATGATGGGCACCCAGAGTTTAGGAAGAGAACAATAAACTCCAGGTCAGTCATGAGACTGGTGTGAGAACTTAAACAGTTTATTCTTAAAAACAAACAAATATTTTAAAATAGTTCTGCAATGCTTTTAGAAAATGTAACTACCATAAGGCCTCCTGCCACACACACAATGCAAACACAGAATTGGAGGAGATTTCTCCTTATGATAGTCAAACATGCTTGATACGAGAAATTTTCTTTAATATTATTACTATAAGTGCAAAGTGCAGGAAAACATTTCGAAAGTACAATATTAATCTTAGCCAGCATAGGTACCATTATAGTATGCTTACTATAGCTACCATATTAGATGGCAGGTTCTACAACTAAAACCGTACAAGGTTTGTATTGTTTCTTTGGATTTTCCAACAAATGGTCACGCCAAGGAACTTCCCTTTGCCACATGGAAACACCTCTAGAAAGACGCCCCGAGAGCCTAACCGGATCTCTGCCAACACAAAGTCGGGTTACCCCTAGCTGGGTAACTACTACCACGAGTATGCCATCCCCCGGTCGCAACCGACCTAAATCCCATGATTCACCAACAACCACAAAATAATAAGTTTGCAGCAACAACATAGGTTAAGTATCTGGGCTCCATACCATGATACCACCTCTATCCAGAAGGAAATGACATACACTAAAGGGGCGCTATACCCTAATAACCTTGCCGCATCTTTCCTGTTTTGACCATTACCGGGGTGTGAGGTCCGACGAAGTCTCGTCCACAAAGCTACGCTTTACACAAAAGCTGTGCATTGATCAACAAATTATCAGCAGCACTTCATATGCCACATTACCAAATTAGGAATGTATCACTAGTAACCATCAACTACATAACCTCTGAGCTCGTACTTCTCAGAGAAGGGTGTTAAGCTAAGAGAATAAATTATCCGCTCACACTCATTCTAGAGTACTACTGACTCTATCACTAATGAGTAATACCCAACAGAGCCAAGATTGTCGCTTAACCAAATGCACTGATACCACAATGTAAGGAACCGATTCTTCGACTCACGAACGTTGACATTAATACGTCCACTGTGTCAACTGCCGAGCAATCGAATGCCGAAAAACCGAACCCTTAGGGTTTAAGAAGAAAAAAAAGATAGAAGAAGAAAGAAAAAGCAACAGAAACAATATCAGAATCTCACAATCGCAGCGGAACAACATATAATAGATAAATGAATACTCTTTAAATCAAAAGAACTGTACATTTTATAAATTACATCACATTACATTACATTATCAGAGTTTACAACAACAAACAGCGGAAAAGAAATATTATATACTAGTTGATACGCCAAGCCATCTAGCTTGCTCCTGATCTCCACAGCAACTCCTGAATTCCAGAATAACCTGATAGCCTGAATCTAGACTGCCCGTGTGGGAAATGATGGATACCCAGAGTTTAGGAAGAGAACAATAAACTCCAGGTCAGTCATGGGACTGGTGTGAGAACTTAAACAGTTTATTCTTAAAAACAAACAAAGAAATATTTTAAAATAGACCCACAATGCTTTTAGAAAATGTAACTACCATAAGCCCTCCTGCCACACACACAATGCAAACGCAGAATTGGAGGAGATTTCTCCTTATGATAGTCAAACATGCTTGATACGAGAAATTTTCTTTGATATTATTAGTATAAGTGCAAAGTGCAGGAAAACATTTCGAAAGTACAATATTAATCTTAGCCAGCATAGGTACCATAATAGTATGCTTACAATAGCTACCATATTAGATGGCAGGTTCTACAACTAAAACCGTACAAGGTTCGTATTGTTTCTTTGGATTTTCCAACAAATGGTCAGGCCAAGGAACTTCCCATTGCCACATGGAAACGCCTCTAGAAAGACGCCCCGAGAACCTAACCGGATCTCTGCCAACACAAGGCCGGGTTACCCCTAGCTGGGTAACTACTGACACGAGTATGCCATCCCCCGGTCGCAACCGACCTAAATCCCGGGATTCACCAACAACCACAAAATAATAAGTTTGCAGCAACAACATAGGTTAAGTATCTGGGCTCCATACCATGATACCACCTCTATCCAGAAGGAAATGACATACACTAAGGGGGCGCTATCCCCTAATAACCATGCTACGCTTTATAAAAAAGTTGTGCTTTGATCAACAATGATCAGCAGCACTTCATATGCCACATTACCAAATTTGGAATGCATCACTAGTAACCATCAACTACATAACCTCTGAGCTCGTACGTCTCAGAGAAGGGTGTTAAGCTAAGAGAATAAATTCTCCGCCACCAACAGAAATGTATTTGATAAAAACCATCTTTACATCTCAAAGTGTAATGTCAGATACACATCCATACAAGTCCGTTCCGGGATCAAATGGAACCGAAGGCACTTCCAAAGAAGCCCTTGCAATCCGGATATTCACTAATCACGTCCGGAATTCCCATCACAAAGGTTGATAAAATCTCTATATCGTAGATCAGCCGATGTAGAGACATTCGACGGTAATCCTTCCGTTTTCGAAAATATGCGGTCTTCAACACCGGTCTTCAAATACTATCCATTACAACATATCACTATTCGGAATGGGATTATGATCCAAAGGTCCTCTCCCGGCTAAACCTAATAACGAGCACTTATTTTAAAATAAGTGTAGCATTCAAATTCAAGCAAATCACAACAAATACCCATTTAAAGGTAAATATTGATAGTAGGTTATTTAACTATCAAGGCAAACCAACAAATATTCAGCACCATAACAATCACTAGGCCCTTTTTATAAATCTTCCATAAATTAAATAACTTGCCAAATATTCACTTCAACTTGTCTTTAAAAAGATATATTCTCTAAACCATTTCAATTTCTACATTGGAAAACATTTCCAAATACTTATTCATTTTCATTTCAAAATGGTTCATTTAAACCAATCAAATAAATCCTTACTGATTTACTTCAAATTTACGTTCCAAATCCGTAAACTTATTTCCACACTTCAAAAATAAATCAATGTTTATTTTTAAAACAATTTTCCCTTTCCTTTACACATTCCATGCTGAATTCATATTTCCAAAATATCTATTAATATACGATTCTCAAATCGATTTCAAATATTCACTTTCAATTTATCTTTAAAAAATATAATCTCGAAACATTTCACTTCATATTGGAAAACATTTCCATGCTTATTTAATAATAAGTAATTCACAAATCTAATTATTTTCAACCTTTGGAAAATACACGATATACTTAAATCACAATTAAGTATATATTTTATTCTTTAAGGAAAACATTCTCTTAAACACATTCATTTGAGTCAAAACGAATGTTGCGTAAAACATCGTTACGACAACCCAAAATCACTGGTATAGGGATTCGAAATTAAGATAGATATATAAATCCCAATACTGTATAAAACATTTCCTTTCGAAAATCATTTACTATAACAATAGTGTTATAGTCCACCATTTCCTTATTTCTCGAAAACGTCTATTTCAACAATGAATGTTGAAATCTATGGTTTCGATAGTTAATGCATTTTAAAACACCTTTAAATCGTTTTAATTCTATTTAAAATATCACTTCCCCAAAGAATTTCTTTAAATATTATTCACTATCCAAAATCGTGAATATACTTCGTTAACCAAATTCAACCTTTCTACACATTTTATTTAAAGGATTATCCACTGTCCAAAATCGTGGATATATCTCCTTTAATAAGCTATAATAATTAACTTATCAAAATAAGTCATTTTCGGATTTATAAAACAATGTTTATAAATTCCATTGATATTTTATAGCAACTTCAACTTATAAAATCACTTTATTAACAAATTCTATCCAGATCCCATTTACACGCCAAAATCCAAATTATAAGCAAATTACTTATAATTCTTTATTTACAAATTCATTCATTTTATAACTCACAAATCGTAGATTCTATTCTTTTATAAAATCCATTTATAACATTATTTTAAAACATTTTCAAAACTCCTTTATAATTTCATCACTTGATTTATAAAAAATTAATCCAATTTTATAAATTATATATATATATATAAAGCTTTTATAATATATTTAAAAATCTCTATTTAAACTATTTTATAAAATCATCAACTCCTTATTTCAAAAATCAATTTTCAACTATATTTCTCAAAATCATAAGTTTTATAACATTAAAATTATAACGTTTATTTATTTAAAATGAATCAATTCCAAAATTTAATAAAACGTATACTTTCAAAAATCACTAAAAAAATCCTTTTAAAATTTGGAAATCACCACTTTAACACTTTTAATTTTCCAAAATAGGCCCAATGCTGCAACAGCACTAAATATAACAATCCACAGCATCCAAACATCATATATCAATATGATAACAGAATATATCGCAATATCTGTAAGTAAATCAATACTGGTGAGGAATCCAGTTGGATCCCTCCAACCTGTTTCCCTGCATCCACAGATGTTAGTACAATACCAATCCCGTTTCAAGACGGAATATCGCGGTATATGGGTTTATATAAAATATTATCTGCTATTATGCTGCAGAATAGGGTCTCATCCGCTATATAATGTGGGAAAGTCAACTCCAAGTACATATATAATACCAATTCCACATCGAGGTGAAATATCGCGGTATATGTGTTTAATAAATAACCTCCACTTAATATACGGCGTATAGGGTCTATTTCAAAACAATAGATAATAATTTATCATCCAATCACACAATCAAGCAATTTTAAATTTAAATCGAAACAAATTCGATTGAGTGAGAAGTTCTCACCTTGCTTCAAATACAGTTGCAGTGTTTTATTTCAAATAAAATTAAACGCGCGTTTAATTTTACCCAAAATTTGCACTAGCTCCAATCAACTCCAATCCAGCTCCATCGCGTAGTGTTCGTCCATACGAACCCAACGCAAGTTGTTTCATCCATTTTCGACCTCGTATGACCAAGATATAGCATTACAAAGTTTATACGATTTATAATATAATTAATTCACAATTTAATTCTTTTATTTCTAACCCTATAATCATATGGTCGTTGATTTCCTACCCCTAGATCAGAGCCGCACTTCTTCTCCTCTCCCCTCATGTTTCTATCGCGTATGATGAACCCATAGCCGCCATAGATTTTTAATTTTTCGAGCCTTCCACGATCATGTAGGCGATAATCCATGGCCACCACGCGAGAGTCCGCACTTCACTCCATCACCACCCCAGAGCACGTCTAGCTCGGTCGAGCATCTTGCTCGAATTTCGTGCTTGAACGCGAGGCATTAACGGCCTTGTATCTGACGATCCACTCCATCGTTTTAAATCATCGTCGTTGAAATTGTAGTACTCATCGCCCTCTACGTTTTCGTAGCTAAAAGTTTCTCGTGAATGTCGATGAATGAGGAGATCGGAGGGGAAGAAGATTGGCCATTTTCGGCCATTAATTGGAAACTGGCGGCTAGAGTTTGGAATTAGGGTTGAGTGAAAATAATGAATATTGAGGTCCTTATATAGAAAATTCTCGCGACACTATTCACCCGAATTTTTTCTGAACTCCAAACGAAGCGTGCCGCCTGGCGTTTATAATGTTTTACCCCCATTTCGAATGCAATGGAATATATATCGGGAGCCAATTCGATCAAATTTTGGAAGATATGATTTCAAATCGATTGATTTAAATTTAAAATTCACTCAAACCGATTTCTACGCATTTTAGCTTGCCCCGGACAAACCGTAAATCCAATTGACACGAAATTTGAAATCATACAATAATTTAACATTACGGATCCGACGAAACTAGTTTCGTCGAAATCCGAGACTGTTTGAAAAATGACTATTTTTACTCGTCAATTAAATATTAAAATATTCAATTTCTGCAAATTAACTTTAAATTCAATTTTAAAAGTTCTATAACATCATTCTAACTCCAATATGATTTAATACAACTTTACAAATCAATTTTATTCACATTAACCCCAAATTTTTATTATTTCTGTAATTTCAAATATTAAATTATCGATTTAATTATCCAATTAAATCTAGATATTCGAAATAAAAATTTATTCGACTTACAAATTTTACTTGTTAATATTTAAAATCAATTAAATATACAAATTTCAATTGACTGAAATTCTGGGTCATTACAAACTTCCCCCCTTAAAAGAATTTCGTCCTCGAAATTACCATGTAAGAAAAAGTCTTGAAATCCATTAACTTTTTAAAACCATTCAAATTAGGTTTAAAATTCACTTAAGTGTTTAACTTTCTCAAAATCCAATAGTTAAACTTCTTACAATAACTTTATTAAGTTTTTAAATCATACTTAGTTATCTTTTCAGAACCAACTATATTGTTTAACTTTTCACTCCAAAATCAAAGTTATAGTTTTCAAAATTTTCCGATTTTCTCAAATATTCTAACGCCTTAAATTTTCAGAAAATTTCGCCATACTCTCCTTTGCGCGGTTCGATCCGGAAAAAAAGGGCAATATATATATCACAAATATACATCTCATCAAAGTAATGAGGCATCCCGCAGGGAAAAAAGTGTAAAAGTACGATATGTAATCCGAGATATGTACCTTATATATTATTAGCGAGCATATACGGCTAATATAGCGCAAAAGCGAGCTCCAAATGCGAAGCAAGCGCAATCTGCACCTACTATACACTCAACAAACAAATGAGAAACATGTATATATGAAAGTAATATCAATATACAACATATATCACTACAACAACTACATATGCCAATATAGCAAATGCAATCAAAAGCAATAAAATTCAACCACCAACCAACTAGCATTCAACTAACATCCATAACCAAATCAATACACTTTCACTTCTCTTTAATATTCATTGAATTGGTTTTCCAATTTAAATCACATTTGATTTATTAACATTGGATGTTTTTACTAACATTCATTTATTCATATTCAATTAGTTTACATTCACTAATTCATATTCAAGTTGGTTCACTTCTAAATCAAATTCAATTCTATTTAAGATTCACTTAACTTCCAATTTGATTTCAATTACTTTAGCTTTCAATTTCATTTATTCAATTTCATATGGATTTCTATACAATCAACTAACCATCATCTAACAAACAATGTATATCCAACATTACCAAATTTCTTTACTTTGCTTACATTCATTCAATTTGGTTCATCACTTTTAATTAGCTTTAATGAATTAACACTTACATCCATTATTTCATATCAATTTATTTACATTCAATTGAACTAACATTCAATCCTTTTATTTAATTCAATTGTTAATTCATTTAACCACAAAAGTTGAATTTCATTACATAACTCAAGTTCACATTCATCACTTCACTTTATTAATTACTTCGACACCAAAATCAACTTCATTCAGCATTACTTAAGTTATATTCTATTTAAACATCATTTGTTTTAACTTAACTTAAATTTCCACTTATAAATCCAATTCAGATTTCGATTAAAGTAAATTCTATTTAACTTTCCTTTAGTTAAATTCCAAAACATATATTTACTCTTTCGGTTTATGACCACTTATATTTAAACTGGATTTCAAATTCCATATGAATTTAATTTACCCTTTGTTTATAAATGTTGAATTCAATTCATTTCAACCCATATTAAATTTGTCATTTCTTCAATTAGTTTTACTTACTAATTTTATTTTAATACTTAGCTTCATTTGATCCAACTTGACAAATTTTTAATTTACTTGCAATTTCAAGATGAATTTCAACATTTAGTTTCCAATCTCATTTACTCGCAATTGTAAATTCATTCATTCATAAATTTATTTCCATAATCATTTTTATCAGATTCCAGATTCTTTCCAACATTTCAAACCCATTTTTGAAACCAATTCAAATTATCCTTTGAATTTCAAAACCCAAACCCAAATTTTCCAAACAACTTCCATTTAAAACAACTTGGCAGCAATCCCTCTTTTGGAAACCCGAAAATGAACACCGATGATGTCGCGATCATCATCGAATTTTTTTTCCAGCGACCGAAAAGAGTTTAGAGCTTTTATCCCTCCAAAATCATTTTTCCAAACCCTTGAAAACCATTTTCAAACTCAAAAAGGAATTTAATCTTTTCCAAATATTCCTCTGCAATTTTACTTCAAATTACAAATCACATTTACAATTTATATTCTCCAATTCTATTTATATGTGAATTTATTTCTTAACTTTGGAGTTACGATTTCAATTTCTTTTTCAACATTAATGATAATAATTTAATATCGTCACTTTCTAGCAACCAAGCAATCGTATATTAATATAATTCACAGAAGAAGAAAAAATTCTCTTTTATATACGAAAATAATTCAGGTAAAATTATTTCATTTACCCTATTTTAAAATGATATTGTGTCAAATTTGTTCTGTACAAGTGTTTAGAGACTCCTATCAATAACGTTAATTACTCGTATTGACCAGAATCCATATACCACTTAACAAACCAATCAACAAAATATAAAACAAATTTTATATTCACTAACAAATACGCGCTCATATCTATTATTACACTCACACTCATTCTAGAGTACTACTGACTCTATCACTAATGAGTAATACCCAACAGAGCCAAGGTTGTCGCTTAACCAAATGCACTGATACCACAATGTAAGGAACCGATTCTTCGACTCATGAACGTCGACATTAATACGTCCACTGTGTCAACTGCCGAGCAATCGAATGCCGAAAAACCGAACCCTTGGGGTTTAAGAAAAAAAAAGATAGAAGAAGAAAGAAAAAGCAACAGAAACAATATCAGAATCTCACAATCGCAGCGGAACAACATATAATAGATAAATGAATAATCTTTAAATCAAAAGAACTGTACATTTTATAAATTACATCACATTACATTACATTATTAGAGTTTAAAACAACAAACAGCGGAAAAGAAATACTATATACTAGTTGATACGCCAAGCCATCTAGCTTGCTCCTGATCTCCACAGCAACTCCTGAATTCCAGAATAACCTGATAACCTGACTCTAGACTGTCCGTGTGGAAAATGATGGGCACCCAGAGTTTAGGAAGAGAACAATAAACTCCAGGTCAGTCATGGGACTGGTGTGAGAACTTAAACAGTTTATTCTTAAAAACAAACAAAGAAATATTTTAAAATAGATCCATAATGCTTTTATAAAATGTAACTACCATAAGGCCTCCTGCCATACACACAATTCAAACGCAGAATTGGAGGAGATTTCTCCTTATGATAGTCAAACATGCTTGATACGAGAAATTTTCTTTGATATTATTAGTATAAGTGCAAAGTGCAGGAAAACATTTCGATAGTACAATATTAATCTTAGCCAGCATAGGTACCATAATAGTATGCTTACAATAGCTACCATATTAGATGGCAGGTTCTACAACTAAAACCGTACAAGGTTCGTATTGTTTCTTTGGATTTTCCAACAAATGGTCAGGCCAAGGAACTTCCCATTGCCACATGGAAACGCCTCTAGAAAGACGCCCCGAGAACCTAACCGGATCTCTGCCAACACAAGGCCGGGTTACCCCTAGCTGGGTAACTACTGACACGAGTATGCCATCCCCCGGTCGCAACCGACCTAAATCCCGGAATTCACCAACAACCACAAAATAATAAGTTTGCAGCAACAACATAGGTTAAGTATCTGGGCTCCATACCATGATACCACCTCTATCCAGAAGGAAATGACATACACTAAGGGGGCGCTATCCCCTAATAACCTTGCCGCATCTTTCCTGTTTTGACCATTACCGTGGTGTGAGGTCCGACGAAGTCTCGTCCACAAAGCTACGCTTTATACAAAAGTTTTGCTTTGATCAACAAATGATCAGCAGCACTTCATATGCCACATTACCAAATTTGGAATGTATCACTAGTAACCATCAAGTACATAACCTCTGAGCTCGTACGTCTCAGAGAAGGGTGTTAATCTAAGAGAATAAATTCTCCACCACCAACAGAAATGTATTTGATAGAAACCATCTTTACATCTCAAATTGTAACGTCAGACGCACATCCATACAAGTCCATTCCGGGATCGAACAGAACCGAAGGCCCTTCCAAAAAAGCCCTTGCAATCCGGATATTCACTAATCACGTCCGGAATTCCCATCACAAAGGGTGATAAAATCTCTATATCGGAGATCAGCCGATGTAGAGACATTCGACGGTAATCCTTCCATTTTCGAAAATATGCGGTCTTCAACACCGGTCTTCAAATGCTATCCATTACGACATATCACTATTCGGAATGGGATTATGACCCAAAGGTCCTCTCCCGGCTAAACCGAATAACGAGCGCTTATTTTAAAATAAGTGTAGCATTCAAATTCCAGAAAATCACAACAAATACCCATTTAAAGGTAAATATTGATAGTCGGTTATTTAACTATCAAGGCAAACCAACAAATATTCAGCACCATAACAATCACTAGGCCCTTTTTATAAATCTTCCATAAATTAAATGACTTGCCAAATATTCACTTCAACTTATCTTTAAAAAGATATATTCTCTAAACCATTTCAATTTCTACATTGGAAAACATTTCCAAATACTTATTCATTTTCATTTCAAAATGGTTCATTTAAACCAATTAAATAAATCCTTACCGATTTACTTCAAATTTACGTTCCAAATCCGTAAACTTATTTCCACACTTCAAAAATAAATCAATGTTTATTTTTAAAACAATTTTCCCTTTCCTTTACAGATTCCATGCTGAATTTAAATTTCAAAAATATTTATTAACATAGGATTCTCAAATCGATTTTAAATATTCACTTTCAATTTATCTTTAAAAAATATAATCTCAAAACATTTCACTTCATATTGGAAAACATTTCAGTACTTATTTAATAATAAGTAATTCACAAATCTATTTATTTTCAACATTTGGAAAATATTCGATATACTTAAATCACAATTAACTATATATTTTATTCTTTAAGGAAAACATTCTCTTAAACACATTCATTTGAGTCAAAACGAATGTTGCGTAAAACATCGTTACGACAACCCAAAATCACTAGTATAGGGATTCGAAATTAAGATAGATATATAAATCCCAATACTGTATAAAACATTTCCTTTCGAAAATCATTTACTATAACAACAATGTTATAGTCCACCATTTCCTTATTTCTTGAAAACATCTATTTCAACAATGAATGTTGAAATCTATGGTTTCGATAGTTAATGCATTTTAAAACACCTTTAAATCATTTTAATTCTATTTAAAATATCACTTCCCCAAAGCATTTCTTTAATATATTATTCACTATCCAAAATCGTGAATATACTTCGTTAACCAAATTCAACCTTTCTACACATTTTATTTAAAGGATTATCCACTGTCCAAAATCGTGGATATATCTCCTTTAAAAAGCTATAATAATTAACTTATCAAAATAAGTCATTTTCGGATTTATAAAACAATGTTTATAAATTCCATTGATATTTTATAGCAACTTCAACTTATAAAATCACTTTATTAACAAATTCTATCCATATCCCATTTACACGCAAAAATCCAAATTATAAGCAAATTACTTATAATTCTTTATTTACAAATTCATTCTTTTTATAACTTCACAAATCGTAGATTCTATTCTTTTATCAAATCCATTTGTAACATTATTTTAAAACATTTTCAAAACTCCTTTATAATTTCATCACTTGATTTATAAAAAAATAATCCAATTTTATAAATTATATATATATATATATATATAAAGCTTTTATAATAAATTCAAAAATCTCAATTTAAACTATTTTATAAAATCATTAACTCCTTATTTCAAAAATCAATTTTCAACTATATTTCTCAAAAATCATAATTTTTATAATATTAAAATTATAACGTTTATTTATTTAAAATGAATCAATTCCAAAATTTAATAAAACGTATACTTTCAAAAATCGCTGAAAAAATCCTTTTAAAATTTGGAAATCATCACTTTAACACTTTTAATTTTCCAAAATAGGCCCAATGCTGCAACAGCACTAAATATAACAATCCATGGCATCCAAACTTCATATATCAATATGATAACAGAATATATCGCAATATATGTAAATAAATCAATACTGGTGAGGAATCCAGTTAGATCCCTCCAACCTGTTTCCCTGCATCCACAGATGTTAGCACAATACCAATCCCATTTCAAGACGGAATATCGCGGTACATGGGTTTATATAAAATATTATCCGCTATTATGCAGCGCAATAGGGTCTCATCCGCTATATAATGCGGGAAAATCTACTCCAAGTACATATATAATACCAATTCCACATCGAGGTGAAATATCACGGTATATGTGTTTAATAAATAACACCCGCTTAATATACGGCGTATAGGGTCTATTTCAAAACAATAGATAATAATTTATTATTCAATCACACAATCAAGCAATTTTAAATTTAACTATTTTAAATTTAAATCGAAACAAATTCGATTGAGTGAGAAGTTCTCACCTTGCTTCAAATACAGTTGCAGTGTTTTATTTCGAATAAAATTAAACGCGCGTTTAATTTTACCCAAAATTTTCACTAGCTCCAATCAACTCCAATCTACCTCCATCGCGTAGTGTTCGTCTATACGAACCCAACACAGGTTGTTTCGTCCATTTTCGACCTCGTATAACCAAGATATAGCATTACAAAGTTTATATGATTTATAATATAATTAATTCACAATCTAATTCTTTTATTTCTAACCCTATAATCATCTGGCCATTGATTTCCTACCCCTAGATCAGAGCCGCACTACTTCTCCTCTCCCCTCACGTTTCTATCGCGTATGATGAACCCATAGCCGCCATAGATTTTTAATTTTTCGAGCCTTCCACGATCGTGTAGGCGATGATCCATGGCCACCACGCGAGAGCCCGCGCTTCACTCCACCACCGCCCCAGAGCACGTCCAGCTCGGTCGAGCATCTTTCTCGAGTTTCGTGCTTCAACGCGAGGCATTTACGACCTTGTAGCTGACGATCTACTCCATCGTTTTAAATCATCACCGTTGAAATTGTAGTACTCATCGCCCTCTACGATTTCATAGTTGAAAGTTTCTCGTGAATGTCGATGGATGAGGAGATCGGAGGGGAAGAAGATTGGCCATTTTCGGCCATTAATTGGAAACTGGCGGCTAGGGTTTGGAGTTAGGGTTGAGTGAAAATAATGAATATTGAGGTCCTTATATAGAAAATTCTCGCGACACTGTTCACCCGAATTTTTTCCGAACTCCAAACGAAGCGTGCCGCCTAGCGTTTATAATGTTTTACCCCCATTCCGAACACAATGGAATATATATCGGGAGCTAATTCGATCAAATTTTGGAAGATACGATTTCAAATCGATTAATTTAAATTTAAAATTCACTCACACCGATTTCTACGCGTTTTAGCTTGCCCCGAACAAACCGTAAATCCGATTGACACGAAATTTGAAATCTTACAATAATTTAATATTATGGATCTGATGCAACTGGTTTCGTCGAAATCCGAGACTTTTTGAAAAATGGCTATTTTTACTCGTCAATTAAATATTAAAATATTCAATTTCTGCAAATTAACTTTAAATTCAATTTTAAAAGTTCTATAACATCATTCTAACTCCAATATGATTTAATACAACTTTACAAATCAATTTTATTCACATTAACCCCAAATTTCACTTATTTCTGTAATTTCAAATATTAAATTATCGATTTAATTATCCAATTAAATCTAGATATTCGAAATAAAAATTTATTCGACTTACAAATTTTACTTGTTAATATTTAAAATCAATTAAATATACGAATTTCAATTGAGAGAAATTCTAGGTCATTACAAAAATTGTTTGTATACTAATTGATTGTTAATATTGAACCGTTGTACGTTATTTTGCATTAATTAATCCTTGAGGAATTTTGGAGGCGAAGTTCATTAAATAGGGAAGAATGTAACACCCAAAATTTTTAACTCTAATTAATTTAAAAAGAAATGTGATAAATAAGTAAAAATGCTATATATGTGATTTTTGAAATGTTAGAATTTGGCTACGAAACTTATATTGTTGGGTTCGTAGTGATTATTCAATCAATTTTCATACATAATGTTTTTCGATCGAAGTTCAAACGAAAATGTTAATAATGTTTGAATTTTAACATCAAAAATAATTATATATGTAAATATGATAATAAATATAAATTGAACATTAATTGATAACGTTAATAGAAAGTTAGATGTTAATAAATGTTAATGCTAAATTAAATCTCAGAGAATATGCAAAGTAAGAAGGAAATGAATGAGATTTGTTAAATAAGTAATTAAATTAAAAAAATCAAACAACGTATCAATTCACATATGAACAAAGCAATGCGTCGACCCAGGTTGATAGATAGAGATCGAATATAGGGCTTGAGTGATCAACCTGTGCTTGTGTTTTATCATGAATTTGAAGAGCAAAGTGGACGAACATGATGCTTATAATATTTTGCATCATTACGAAGTAATTGAGCTACGTCCGAGATTAAATTAATTATTTCCTGGATAAATCTAACGCTTCAAATCAATCCCTAACTCCTATAAATTAAGAGCTAGCCTAACCCAAGTTCATTTAATAGTCTACTACATATTGAAACTCTACCATTCTCTCTCCTCCTCCAAATTTAAAAATAATAATCGTAAATCTATTATAAAATATACGTAAGCGGAAGAAAATGGAGAAGAAGAGAAGAGTAGAGGAGAATTAGAATGAAAACAAAGGTAAAATTATGAATCTAAAACTCTAATTCAAATATGTAAGGAAAATTACATGTTTTGTAATAAGATTAGACTTATTTTATTGTAATCTATCTCAATTATGCCAAAAGCAAGGTAAGTGAGGAAAATTACATGTTCTGTAATAAGATTAGACTTATTTCATTGTAATCTATTTGAATTATGGCAATTTATAATCAACTTGGATATAAATCTATAATTGCATAATGATTAGATATAAATATGTAAGTGCGTAACAATTAGATTGAAATTTGTAGACACGTAATGATTAGGTATAAATTTACTGTTTATCCATAATGAATTTAATGAAATAAATCTAATGAAAATGATTATGGAATTGATTATAGCTGGAATTTAATAAAATTAGAAAATTTGCATACATATGTTATCCCAATAACCTGTTATGAAATCGATAATAACAAATTGGAATTTGAAAGTAGAAAAAATGTATAGGAAAAGAAACTCTATTAAGATTATAGGAGTTTAAGTAATGTTTTAATCCATTGGAATTTGGAATATTACTAGTAGATTTATATATATTATTAAGTTTAAACAGATAAAAGTGTGATGTTCGAAATGATAAGGAATTCCCTAAAAAGAAAGAGATGTGCAAAACAGAAATATTTATCGTATTTAATGTCATCTATTTCAAATAATAAAAAGAAAAGATTGTTCCTTGTAATTAAAAATACCATACAAATATATCTTTTTGGATAAGACATAGAATTTACGGTGTCAAAAATTTTATACTAGAAACGTAGTTCCAATGCATTAAAATGCAATAAACATAAAAAGTTAAACGGTAAAATATGAACGTAGTAAAGAAAAATCTTAAACATAGATTTTAAGTAAGTAAAGAAGAAAATGCTAAAAGTAGGCAAGAAGAAGAAAAATGGATAACATGAAAATAGAAATGGAACAATAGGAAATGGATATAATTGGTGGAAAATGGTGTTATAAACCTTATAATCGGAAGCAATAAATGAACATGAAGAAAAAGGTTAAACACATAATGAAGTAAAGCATAAGGTTAACTGTAAAACTATAGCGATATGGTAATTAAGTAAGAAAGAAGTGTGTGAGTGTGTGTGTGTGTGTGTATGTATGTGTATGTGTGTGTAAGTAGCATCTAGTATGCATTTATGATGGGTGTGAACTATTATAATTAAAGTATAATTAAAGATATTATATGACACTAGTCAATATTATGGCTTGGAATGCGAGGTCAGTAGTGTTACACAATAGAAATCTAACCACCGATGGGGATACCAACATTTGTGCATACATTATACTGATGTAAGATATATCCAACCATAAAACCCATGGAGAGTACACACTTGCGTATAGACAGAGGAGTAACCCTAATAGAAAGTTAATCTACTTCAAATATGTATTAGGGGAGGGTGGGCGGGATCGTGCACTATGCGTCAAATATAGGACCAAAGTCAATAGGATGGGCTACCATAGGTTGAGAACATCGTCAATCCTTAGTGGTCAATAGGAAGGACAAGGTTACACCTAGACTGGTCTTCTTCTGCCTATCAAGGTAAACTATGTTGCGTCATGCACCGTCACAGTTGCTAATTTGCTTATTATAGCAAGACTAGTAAACCCACAAAAGAGTTCCTTCAAAATAGTTGGGGTGGTCCATGGAGCCGAATCCACAATAGGAAGCAGATAAGTAGCAAATACCTATAGCGAGATAGGGTATGGCAAATGTATAAAAAGTCGTCGTTAGGCACTACAGGATTCCACCAATATGCGTAGCAATCAGACCATGATACGACGAGAGCAAGGGATCCCAACGCGGTGCAAATAGAAAGATACTAATGGAGATAGTATCTAGGTTTCATTGGGTGCCATGGGATAAATAATTTTTATATACATAGCTATGACTTTGCACAGGGTAGATGGGAACGGTTCGTATACAGGAAAGAAATCGAAATGACTAAAAAATGGAAATAGACATAACGTGATATAGAAGATAGTCGACATAAACTAGTGTTATGTACAAAAATGTATAATTTTACCAATCAGCAGAACATTGTTCGGACCCTTTCCTCATTCGACCCACAAGATAAATAGAAGGATAGGTGCTGGTGCTTAGCATGTTCGATGCTAACAAGGACACATTACTTTTGAAGTGTCAAACCTTGGTCAGTAATTTATGTGATCTATTATATTTTATTATTCTGCTGTAATTTATATCACTAGAGCTTTGGTGTGCATTCTTTTTCTTTGTTTGTAGGATACCAAACCAACGATTCATACTTCGGTGGACTTAAGATTTCGATTTAACGAATAGGGTGTGGTTTGTCACATTTTGCACCAGGGTTGGTTGAAGCAGGAAAGGAGGTTCTTGCTCTAGAACTATGGAAAAGCTTTGTCTCCTACCCCTACTTGTTCCATAATGGGTTATTCAAGCAGTTAGAGGACTAGGCAAGAGTCAAGAGGCTGGCCATAAAACCTATTGCTGAGATTACCATTTAGGATGGTGAGCAGGATTGGGCACTGGATGGCAAATGTGGACCAAGGTCAATAGGTGGGGCTACCATAGGTTGAGAATGTTATCAATCCTTAGCGGTCAACAGGTAGGATAGGCTTATGCCTGGACAGGTCTTCGTCTACCTAATAGGGAGACTATGTAAGGTCATGCACCGCTACAGTTGTTAGCTAGTTTGATTATAAGGGCAGGGCAAGTTAACGTACAAAAGAGTTCCCCCAAAATAGCTGGGACAGTCCGTGGAGCCAAGTCCACGATAGGAAGTAGACAAAGTAGTAAATCCCTAAAGCAAGATAAGTTACAACAAAATGTTTGAAAAGCCATCATTCGGCATTAGGAGAGTTTCTCAATATGTGCAACAATGGGACCGAGATACAAAAAGAGCAAGCGATTCCGACAAGGTGAAAATAGAAAGATACTAACGGAGATAGTATGTAGGTTTAATTGGGAACCATGGGATATATATTGTTATATACATAGCTATGATTTTATAGATGGTACATGGAAACGGTTCATACGTGTGACCTCCCGAATTTTCATACCCTTTTAGTCGACAATAAACCACACATGTCTGACCCAAATTGCTTAGAAGAATGAATCATCAAGGGCGAATAAAGAAAAAGAGATAGAATAGAACAGAATCTCAGTTGAATGTAATAATATATAATATTGAACAAATATCTTTATAGCAGAAAACTTTTAAAATACATATATCAGAGTCTGACCTAAACTCAGCTTGGACAGTTATAACCACCTGTCCTTACAAACGTTGATAAACATTAAACAAATGCAGAACAACAACGACCATTAGAAAATGTCCATACGTAGATGAATATCTCCAACTGTCCTCTGGAAACTCCAACTGACTTCAACCAAACCTGAAACTACGCGGATCTGACTAGAGTAATGAAAATACCCGGATTAGGCTTGATAAACCCGCATGAGAAAAACTCAATAATAAATGATAGTGTCATATATTAGCCTTTGGAATAAATTTTGAAAAGAAAGAGTATCTCATAAGACTCCGTCCACAAATAAACACAGACGGTTTTTTCCCTTATGATAACTAAAACATTTTTATATCAAAACATTTGATATTATTTCTAATGACATTCTTCGAAAACATTTGCAAATAAACTTATTAATCTTAGCGAAATTGTTATCATTATCAAATTGAAGCATACTAGGTTCTACAAACCAAAACTTAGGCTCGTATTGGAGAATGAATTTCCATAGAAATGGCCAGGTGTAGGGACTACCTTCCTATGAGTACACCTCTAGATGGATGTCCCGAGGACCAAATCAAAGGATTCTCTACCAACACAAGACCGGCCTACCTCTATAACTAGATAGTACCAAATATAGCATCCCTTTGTTGTTACCAACCTTTATCCAAGTGCTCTCTAGCATACAAACCACATTAATTTAAACTCGAACGTCATAGCGGGTAGAAATATATCTAGAAGGGGATGATCATACCCTAATGGGAATGACCAACTTAGCATTGTTGCATCTACCCTGTTTCGGTCATTTTCGGTTGTTAAGGCTTGAGGCAACGATTACATTTTCACATAGCAAAAATACCTTTCACTTTGAATGCCACATTGCCATTCCATGTTCACATGACCGGTCTTCACAAATATATAACTTCTTGAGCTCATATGCCTCGGGAAAGGGTGTTAAGTTAAGAGAAGGTGTTTTCTCCGCCACCGACTGATATACATTTTATAGAGATCATCAATGTGGTTAGAATGCAAGGTCGGACATTCGTCCATACAAGTTCGTTTTGGGACTGAACGAAACCAAAGGTACTTTCCTTGGCCATTACTAGTTGAGAAGTCCTTGTTTTGCTAAGGTTTTTCATAACAAAGAGACCACGCTACAATACGTAAATCGGGAGTTTATCCCCAATTAATCAATAAGTAGTTCTTCGTTATTATTTGTCTGAATATCTCTATCTTCAATACAGCTTCATTCCTTGAACACGTGGATTGGTTCAAAGTGGTTTTTGGATTGGAGTCACCCAAATCCGACCCCGGTTCCTTCAAATCCAATCATCGATACAAACAAGTAAATATGAGTATACAGGATTTGTTAAACCTCCTCCCATTCATTTCTTTTGGATGATTGTAAAATCTCTTCTTTTTGCCTTAGCTTAATTCTAAGTTCATTCACTTATTAATTAGGAAAATATTTCCTATTTACTTATCATCGATACAGAATTTCTTACTTTTAAATGGGCCAAAAATAATGTTATTTAAGACATCATTTACTGTAAACCTTAAATCAATCTTAGGAAACATTATTGAGTATATAGGACCATAGAAATCAATCTAATTTTACTCAATATCAATTTCCGTATTCAACAAGTGCAATGTGTGGAATAACCGTGAGATCGCTTTTTAAATTCCGTGAATAGGACAAGTTCCCTCTTTGGAATTTAATACCAAGTACAATAAGATTATCTCTATGCAATCCAAGTTGTAGTTTATTCATTTTGGAGATTGCTTAAATTCTGGATAATACTAATCTTCTTTAATTTTGGAAAAACTTAATATAATCTTTTAGAGCATTTGGATTTTTCTTTCGATCTATTCCACCCCTCGCCTAAGAAAAAAATATATAGACTAAGGTAAGTTCAAGGTCGTACTCGCTCCATTCCTAACCTTAGTTAAACATCTTGTTTTATCATCCCAGATCTCACAGGCAGGACAAATATACTAGTCATTTCCGCATACTCAATTATTAGCTTTCATTTTGGAATTGATTATAAAGACTCCAAGTCATTATTTAAAACACATAATTATCCTTGTAAAAATGATTATGAAAGATTCCAAAAAGAATTGTCAAGTAAAACGTCTATTTCCTATGTTAATTAAAATTGTCGTAAAAGCGTTGCAAATAGTGTTTTAAAGCTATATCCTTCAAAACGACTTTTATTCCATTTAAAAATCCACCTTTCAACTTAAATCGCTTTTAAGACATTTTAAATAATTTTATTTCATATTTTTAAAACATCTAAAATATCAACTTTAAACTTTGGTCACTTTAGTGCAAAAGTGCGATTTTTCTGGAAAATTGTTTTGGACATATTTTAAAATATACAAGATGAAATCTTGATTTTATTTCTTTATTGATTAAAAAATATTTAAATGTTTATAAAACCTTTCTAACTCATTTTAAACCATTTCAAAGGGCTTAAACATTCCATATAAATCATTTCATTTTTCAAAAGGAAAGTGATTTCCTTTATGCTTATCGGCGTGTTTTAAACGTGACTTCTTAAAAAAATTTAACAATCATATAAAACAATTAATACTTGATGATCAAAGTATATAAGCATCCATAGAAATCATAACACATCATCAAACATGTGTGTGCGTGTGTGTGTGTATAGATATATAGATATTAAATAGAGTTTCTCACCATTGACTAAAGTGATTAACTTTCTACCAAATTTGAAACTAATCCACACTTCACTAACTACTTCATACTACACATAAACATTGGTAAACAGCTTCCACTTCCTTCCAAGTGCTCGGCCAAGGCTCGAGATGGACGTTGGCTGAAAGTACAGAGGAAAAGTGGTATAGTTTTGACTTTGAATTCTCCAGATTAGACCTAAAAAACATGTCATATTCTTTCTAGATTTTGAGCATCTTACTCTCAAAGTATGATAAGGTTGTCTACTGGAAAGTTGTTTATATTTCATTTCTCTTGAATTTAAAAAAATAATCACTTGATTCTGAAAAGTTTGAGGAAGATATGGTCCAAAGAAAAGGAGGTATTCTAGGGTTCACAAAAATGAAGTCTGAAAATGTACTTCAAAGAACTGAGTTTCAGGTATAGCAAACCTCAAAACTGAAAGAAGTGCTCTCCATGATAGTTGTAACCATTGAAATTTTATATGGTTTGGAAAAATGAATTTCTATATTTGTATCAAATATAAATAAGTTATGATCAACATAAACAGAGCCATTCTCTGTCTCAAAAACTGCGCCAGAGAATGCACTTGAAAGAAGTATGTTTTAGGCATAGCTATATTCATAATGAGAAGAAGTGGCCCACATTAAAGTTGAAACCACTAGAAAAATACATGGTTTGATAAAAATAATTTTGCATTTTGGTTCTGTTTTGCGGAAGTTATGGCCGATAGAAGAAGAGACAAAATATGAAAAAAGATGAGTTTGATTTTGAGGAGAATTGATATCGATTTAATTTTGTATATTTTGCAAATATTTTAACATTATTTATTTCTAATTTTTTTATATGGCATGGAAGACATTAGAGATGAGAGGAAAAAGTGGAAGAAACTTTAGAAAAGAGGAAGCATAAGTGTGAATGAAATGAGAGAAGAAGGTGATTCTTTATAGAAAAAGTAAGAAGTGGTAAATTTAACAAAATAACCACTGACCAAATTAACAAATTAACTTTACATCAACCTAAAACAAACTTTGTTTTTCAACATTTACCATCACCTTTCACATCCTTACTTTATGTCTTAATCCCTTAAGAACTAAGCTAAGTAAAATAATAATTGTGTTGGATTTTGATGTGATATTAATTTAATGTTTACTTTTTCTTACTTTTGTTAATTCTTACTTACTTTTACTAATGACTTCTATAAGTTTTCTAATTATATTTAGTAAAATTAAACATGTTTAGTTATTAAAATGTATAATATATATGTTAACTAATATTAACAAAGGTGCAACAATGTTGCGGCAACTTATTTTAAACAAAACATTGATTTTCGACAAAACGTTTTCTAGTCACATATTACCGTTTTTGTTAAACTATTTATTCATGTAAACCAAACTTCAAAATAAATCTATTATCATCTTTAAAAAATTAAAACAAGTACATTTGAATTATAAAATAATATAAAACAACATCCAAATCTATTTGTAAAAATACGACATTGATTTATAGATATGCGTCGAAATTTATCAATTTTTATAAAACAAGTTTTATGTTTTATATATTTATCGAACCATTATAAATTAAATTATTATTATTGTCAAATGAGTTTGATATGGATTATATATATTTAAAAGGAATTATTTATCCTTTAAAACAAATTCCTTGAATATTTATCCTACTTTATCGGAATCCGATTTTTCTCAACTTTACAATGGAAATCCAAAACCTTTATTCAATATTAAAAATAAGTTTACCATTATTATTTATCATATAAAACATGATTGTTTAAATTTTAAAATTCTGCATTTGGATATTTAAATAAAGTAAATATTCCATTTTCAAAGTGTTAAAATTACGGGTCGTTGCATTCTTCCTCACTTAAAAGAATTTCGTCCCCAAAGTTATCAAGAACCTAAACCCACAATATTTTACCTAAATCATTAATTCAAAAACTTAAACCCATAAGACATACCCAAATCATCCATATAAAATATCTAATTTGATCTTCTATTCGAATCCACGACTTCATTTCCAAACTTGTATTGATCCCCAGTCCTCTAATGCGGACTCTAATCAAGCTTCTAGATCAGATACACTTGATTCTCTTGTATAGCTCTTAATTATGATAGAAAACTCGAGTAAACCACCAAAAACCATCATCAATTATCGTCGTCAAGAAATCGAGTGATAAATCGTTTTTCGAATCAGTGTAGACACCTCAAAGTTCCATACGCGGATATTAAATCAAAATCTGTGTGATGAAATGATTTACGTATAAATTATATATTTATTCCTATTGGTTTTTCTCAGTTATACCAAATTTTCTTTATTCACATCCTTTATTTTTCACATTCATTTTTTTAGTACATTTTCTTTAATACTGAAATTGTTTATGAATCATTTTGTAAAATTTTTACTTAAGTTAATTATATCTTATGAACAACTATGTAAGTCCATTACTTTTAAAAACTTAAGTCCAAATCCTTAATTGATGCTAGAGTTCATTGACAAAAATTTCCCAGGTTATAATTTCCTTTTTAAAGAGTTATTATTTTACTTAAGTGTATAAATAGTTCATGAATTACACCTATTTTTGTATAATACCCTTTTACATCCTAATAGTATATATATATACACATCCCAAATTCCTAATTGGTTTTATATCTGGGTGGATTACAGATTTAAAATTTGTCATAGGTTGCTATCATTTCAAATTCATAATTATAAAATTTATTTCTGATTTAATGCCATTATAAATTCCTCACTTTTAAATCCCTTTTATTTATAATCACATTTATAAAATATACTTATCCAACTTCGTTTACTCAAAATATTTCACAATTGTTTATCACTTACCAAAAGTTTTCATAAATTCCTTAGCTCTGAGTTAGGTGCGATTCATAAATTTTCGGCTGTCTAAAATCGTCGAGAATCCTGCTTTATCTCATCAATTAGCGATTCCAAATTTATCTTTGATTTAAACGCTTTTATTAATATTACTAATCAATTTATCAATTAATGATTCACATTATCTCTTTAACTTTGGAAAATTATATAGATCGAGTAACTCCAAAATAATACGAAGAAACTGAATACTACCAATGGTATCAAAATTCTCTTAACAAGAAGAGTAGTACTTAAGGGAAGTGTTTACCATCTGAACACATCTCCTACCCATTTTTAGTTTATTTGCGAGCCAATCGAACTAGTTTTCATAAAATATCTCTTTCTATTCGAAATAATACCATTTTCAAAATCTTTTAGACATTAATTTTGTTTATAAAACCTATTTTATAAATTCCTTTTATAAATTCATCTTATATTAATTAACATCATTTTAATTTCCATAATTCTTTTAAATTACTCGAATCTAAATACTCGTTCATTTTACATTTATCTTCTACATAATCATTTTCTATTTGTTAAATACATTTTTATCTTATATGTTCATTTCTTAAACCAATTTTATTATCAAACATCATATACTCAAACTGTGAAATTCTAATCACAAGTTGTTCATATTTAAATTTCACTAATCTTGATTTCTAACTATATAACTTTTCAAAATATATACTATGTAATCAAAATATAATCCTAGGTAAAATTATTTCATTTACCAATTTTTCAAAACAAAACCTTTATATATAACATTAACAAATACGTGTTCATATATAATACTCTCATAACTCATTCTATGGTGTCACTTATCCTATCTATAATGAGTTACTCATCATAGGGTATTACTAGTCCTATCTTTGATGAGTCTTACCCCAACAAAGCCTAGGTGTTCGCTCAACCTAAGCTCCGATACCAAATGTGATGGCCCGAATTTCTGTACCCATTGAGTCGATAATAAATCACACACGGCCGACCCAAATTGCATGGAAGAATGGATCATCAAGGGTGAATAAAGAAAAATAGGCAGAACATAATGGATTCTCACTTGAATATAATAACATATAATATTAAATAAATATCTTTACGGCGGAAAACTTTTAAAATACATATATCAAAGTCTAACCTAAACTTAACTTGGACGATTATAACCATCTGTCCTTACAAATGCGGACAAACATCAATCGGGTGCAGAATAACTGCAGGTAATAGAATACGTTCATACATAGATGAATATCTCCATCTCTCCTTTGGAAACTCCAACTGTATTCAACTAAACCTATAAATACTTGCATATGAAGCGAGTATTTTCAATACCCGGATCAGGCTTGATAAACCAGCGTGGGAAAAATACAATAATAAATGACAGTGTCATATATCGGCCTTTGGAATAAATTCTTTTGAAAAGAAAAAGTTTCTCCTAAGACCACGTCCAGAATAAATACGGACGGGTTTTTCCCTTACGATAACTAAAACATTTTTATATCAAAACATTTGTATTATTTCTAATGACATTCTATGAAAACATTTGCAAATAATTATATTAATCTTAGCCGAATTTGTTACCATTATTTAATTCCAACATACTAGGTTCTACAAAAAAAATCTCAGGCACGTATTGGAGAATGGATTTCCTTACATATGACCAGGTAAAGGGACTACCTTCCGATGGGTACACCTCTAGATGGATGTCTCGAGAACCAACATAAAGGATCCTCGACCAACACAAGACCGGCCTACCTCTATAACTAAATAGTACCGAATATATCATCCCATGGTTGTCACCGACCTTTTTCCGGGCGTGCTCTAGCATATAAACCACATTAATTTAAACCCAAATGTCATAGCGGGTAGAAATATATCTAGAATGGGATGATCATACCCTAATGGGAATGATCCACTTAGCCTTGCTACATCTACCGTATTTCGGTCATTTCGGATTGATGACGCTTGAGGCAATGATTACCTTTTCACATAGCACAAATTCCTTCCACTTTAAATGCCACATTGCCATTCATATTCACATCATTGGTCTCTACAAATATATAATTTCCTAAGCTCGTATGTCTCACGAAAGGTTGTTAAGCTAAGAGAAGGTGTTTCTATGCCACCGACTGATATACATTTTATAAAGATTACCCAATGTGATTAGAATGCAAGGTCAGACACTCGTCCATACAAGTTCATTTTGGGACTGACAAAACCGAAGGTATGTTCCTCGAGCCATTATTAGGCGAGAAGTCCTTATTTTTTTGAGAATTTTCATAACAAAGAGACCGCTGCTACAATATGTAAATCAGTAGTTTGCCCCCAATTAATCAATAAATTGTCCTTCTTTATTATTCGCCTCAATGTCTCTGTCTTCAACACAACTTCATTCTTCGAACATGTGGATTTGTTTGAAGTGGTTTTCGAATAGGAATCGCCCAAATCTGACCCCGGTTCCTTCAAAATCCAATCATCGATAAAAACAAGTAAATATGAGTATACAGGATTTATTAAACCTCTTCCTATTTATTTCTTTTGGATGATTACAAAATCTCTTCGTTTTTCCTTAGAGTAATTCTAAGTTCATTCACTTTTTAGTTGGGAAAACATTTCCTATTTTCTTTTCATCAAACCAGAATTTCTTAACTTTTAAATAGGCCAAAAAATGTTATTTAAGACATCGTTTACTGTAAACCCTAAATCAATCTTACGAAGCATTATTGAGTATATGGGATCATAGAAATCATTCTAATTTTACTCAATATTAATTTCTATATTCAACAAGAGCTATGGGCGGAATAACGATGAGATCACTTTTAAAATTCCACTAATAAGATGAATTCCCTCTTTAGAATCTAATATCAAGTACAAGAACGTTATCTTTAAGAATTCCAAGTTATAGTTTATTCATTTTGGAGATTGCTTAAATTTTGGATAATACTAATCTTCTTTAATTTTGGAAACACTTAATATAATCTTTTTAAAGCATCTAGGATTTCCTTTCGATCTGTTCCACCCCTCGCCTTAGAAGGAAAAATATAGGCCAGGTAAGTTCAGGACACTAGTTGCTCTATTCCTAACCTTAGTTAAACACCTTGTTTTATCTTCTCAGAAATCACAGGTGGGACAAATGCACTAGTCGTTTCCGCATACTCAATTATTGGCTTTCATTTTGGAATTGATTATAAAGACTCAAAGTCAATATTTAAAACACATAATTATCCTTGTAAAAGTGATTATGAAAGATTCCAAAACGAATCGTCAAGTTAAAACGTATATTTTCTATGTTAATTAAAACCGTCGCAAAAGCATTGCAAAAAGGGTTGCAAATAGTGTTTTAAAGCTATATCCTTCAAAATAACATTTATATCATTTAGAAATCCATATTTTCAACTTAAATCAATTTTAAGACATTTTAAATGATTTTCATAATTTATTTCATATTTTTAAAATATATAACATATCAATTTTAAATTTTGGTCACTTTACATCAGAAGCGCGATTTTACTAGAAAATCGGTTTGGACATATTTTAAAATATACAAGATGAAATCTTGATTTTTTTTTTGTTTCTTTAAACATATTTAAATGTTTATAAAATCTTTATAACTCATTAAAATGGTTAAAACATTCCATATATATATCATTTCTTTTTTCATAAGGAAAGTAATTTCCTTTGTGCTTATCGACGTGTTTTAAAGGTGACTTGTTAAAAAAATTTAACAATAATATAAAAAAATCGATACTTGATGATAAAATCATATATAATCATCCATATCAATCATAACACATCATCAAACATGTATTTATATATATATATATATATATATATATATATATATATATATATATAAAGATATTAATAGAGTTTCTCACCATTAGCCAATGCGATTAACTTCCTACCAACATTCAGACTAATCTAGCATCACTAACTACTTTATACTACACTTAAACATTAGTAAACAACTTCGCCTTCATTCCAAATGCTTGGCCAAGGCTTGAGATGAAGTTGGCCAAAAGTATAGAGAACAAATATAGTTTTGTCTTTGAATTCTCAAGATTAGACCCGGAAAATATGTCATCTTCTTTCTGGATTTTAAACATCTTACTCTCAAAATATGAAATGCCGGACTATAAGAAAGTTGTTTAAATTTATTTTTTCTTGAATTTAAAAAAAGAATCACTTGATTTCGAATATTTTTTTAGAAGATATGGTCAAAAGGAAAAGAGTTATTCTCGGGTTCACAAAAATGAAGCCCGAAAATGTACTTTAAAGAATTGAGTTTCAGGTATAGAAAGCCTCAAAATAGGAAAAAATGTCTCATATGAAAGTTGTAGCCATTAAAATTTTATATGAATAGAAAAAAATATTTTCTATATTTAGAACAGATACGAATAAGTTATCATCAAAACAAACATAGCCATTCTTTATTTCAAAAACTGGGTCAGAGGATGCACTAGAAAGAAGTAGATTTTCGGCATATCTATGTTCAGAATAAGAAGAAGTGGTCTAAATGAAAGTTGAAGTCACTGGAAAAATAAATGGTTCGAAAAAAATTGTATTTTGGTTCTATTTTGAGGAAGTTATGGCCGAGGAAGAAGAGGTAAAATATGTATAAAAAAAAAGTTTGATATTGAAGAGAATGGATATCGATTTTATTTTGTATATTTTGTAAATATTTTGACACTGTTTCTTTCTAATTTTTTATATGGAACGTAAGCCATTAGAAAGGAGAGGAAGAAGATGAAGAAGCTTGAGAAAAGAGGAAGAAGAAGTGTGAACAAAATGAAAGAAGGAGGTGGTTATTTATATAAAAAGTAAGAAGTGGTAAATTTACAAAAATAACCGCTTACCGAATTACCAAATTAACCTTACTTCAACCTAAAGAAACCTTTTTTTTCAACCCTTACCAACGCCTTTCACATCCTTTATGTCCTACCTCTTGATAACTAAGCCAAGTAAAATAATAATTATGTTGGCTTTTGATGTGATATTGATTTGATGTTTAATTTTTCTTAATTTTGTTAATTCTTACTTACTTTTACTAGTGAATACAAGAACTTTTCTATTTATATACAATAAAAGTAAACATGTTTATTATTAAAATGTGTAATGTATGTGTTAGAGCATGTTAACAAAGGTGCGACAATGTTGCAGCATGAACAAAACGTTGAATTTCGACAATACGTTTTCCGGTCACATTTTGATGTTTTTGTTAAACTATTTATTCATGTAAACCAAACATTAAGATAAATTTATTATTATTTTTATATAAATTAAAACAAGTATATTTGACTTATAGAATAATATAAAACAATCTAAGTCTATTTGTAAAAATACGACATCGATTTATCGATATGCGACGAAATTTGTCAACTTTTATAAAACAAGTTTCATATATTTATCAAACCATTATAAATTAAATTACCATTATTATCAAATGAGTTTGATATGGATCATATATATTTAAAATAAATTCTTTATCCCTTAAAACAATTTTTTTTAATATTCATCCTATTTTATCGAAATTAGACTTTTGTCAATTTTACAATGGAAATGCAAAACATTTATTCAATATAAAAATAATTTACCATTCTTATTTATCATATAAAATATGATTATTTAAGTTTTAAAATTCTATATTTGAATATATAAGTAAATTAAATATTTTATTTTCAAAGTGGTAAAATTACATGTCGTGACAGTACGTGGGCACGGAGTCGAAACGACTAATATAATATAAAAAGACATAACATGATATAAAAGATAATCGGCATAAACTAGTGTTATGTACAATATGTATAATTTTACTAGCCATCAGAATGTTGTTCTGACCTTTCTCTCATTACAACCCATAGGATGGATAGAAGGATAGTTACTGGTGCTTAGCATGTTCGGTGCTAATAAGAACACTTGACTTTGGAAGTATCAAACCTTGGTCAGTAATTTATACGATCTATTATATTTTATTATTCCACTATAAGTTATATCTTTAGAGTTCTGACATGCATTCTTTTGCTTTATTTGTAGGATACTAAACCAACGATCCGTAGTTTTATGGACTAGGTTTTTCGATTTAGTGAAAATTCAAGTCCATTGGTGCGAGTTGTTAAACATTCATTAATTACAGCAATAAATTCCTTTAATACGGTAATTGATGTTTTCCTTCTATGCACATAAATATCTTAATTCTTTTCTTTTGATGCACATTATCATAACTGTACTCCTTTTTAAAAAATAATTCAAACATATTCAAATGATTATTTAATAAATAATGTTTTAATTTATTCTTGTGATTAATTTTTAAATTTAATCTCAAAGTAGGCATAAAACCCGATATGAAAACTATGGTAAACAATCCCTATTTTATTAACATGATATCTATTTCAGACATTTTATACAAGAATTTGGGCCAGGAAAATCTACTTGGCACAAAGGTAAAGTCATATTCTCCTAAATTCCTTCATTTGTAAAAATTCACTATTTTGTCCCTTTATATAAAATTACATTTTTTTAATATTTTAATTTGTTACTAAAATTTTCGCAGTGTTGGTCTAATTCATTCCCAGTCAATTTGAATCATTCGGTTATGATAATTCAAAAATAATTGCAAAAATAATAAGTGTTAAGCTTAATATTGGATGTAGGATTAAGGTTCGAGCCAAACCACTTTTAAAATTATCTGCTTTTCTCATTCTTTTGATTTCTTCGTTTAATTTTATTATTCTTTGAGTTAGTGGTGTTGGCCCAAATTTTTGGCCAACAACAAGGTTATGCTAAGTAATTTTAGTCCTAAATGTCGACGTATTGCTCCCAATTGGCAACGACATTATATTGCTGTAATCGGTGAATGCATGGTTATCTACGAACTTCACCATGAAGGACCGAGGAGAAGCCATCTATATATTTGGTAGTGATAGATCCAAGAAGTTGGTGGGATTGTCCTAATCACCGTTCATAGATACCATATTAAAAATGTTCAGTGTGGAGAATTCTAAGCATGGAATTATTCCAACGCGGTCTAGAATCATCCTTTCTAAGAAGTATGCTCCTTATACTAACGAGGCGTAGGAGTACTTAAAGAGGATATCATATTCATCCGCAGTCGGTTCCGTAATGTATGTTATGCTATTTACTTAACTGGATGTGGCTTTTGCATTAGGATGTGTAAGCCGATATTAGCTTAATCCTAGAGAAAAATATTGGATGATGGTAAAAATGTATTATTAAGTACATGAGAAATGTTAAAGTCTTATTCCTTATATATGGAAATATAGACATCCGTATGAGGGATATACAGATTCAAAATTCAAAGTGATATCGATGGCAGTCAATTATTGTCTAATTATGAATTCACATTGAATGGTAGAGCGATTAGTTGGAAAAGTTCCAAGCAAGAGATAGTAGTTGATTCAATAATGGAAGTCGAGCACATCACCCTTATCAAAGAAGATAAAGGAGCGGTTTTGGATGTACGCGTGTATGGCGGAGCTAGGGGTCTTTCAAATGTTGAGCAACCCAAAACATTGAAATGTGATAATAATGCAGGTGCATATCTCAAAGGAGCCTAGAACCCATAAGAAATCAATGCTCATTCTTCTAAAGTTCCACTTTATCAGGGAGTTTATCGCAAACGAAGAAGTTTTGATTGAAAGCTTGGACATTAAGGACGACATAGCATACCCATTCAAGATAGGATGGACTTGAATTGTTTGGAGGAAAACATCGAAAGGATGGGATAAATATTCCAAAATTGGCCCCTAGTGCAAGTGAGAGATTGATATTATTAGTGTTTGCACTATAGGAAATTCTGTAATTTATTGCAAATTGTTGACTTTGTAAAAAATCCGTTCGAAATAAAAGGTGTTTGTTTTATAATACATATTTCTTATATTATTATATATTAATTAATTTTTTAACCTAAATGTATTTACTATAAAATCGTCATATACTACGTTATGTGATAATAGTTACAAGAAATAGTAACTATAACTAAATTATCGCAATATTAAATAATATATTATTTTTCCTGGTCAAGATGTTTTGAAAATAGATTTCGATACATCCATTGAGATTAGAGTACATAACTCTCTCGAAATGTTGGCTAGCGATTACTTATGCTTATTGGAGGCACCAACAGGTTATGCACTTATAGTTGTTGGATAACTATGGAATTTTTCATCTAAAAGTTGTTGGTTAATAACAACTAGGTCAAATAGGAAATCTCGAACTGATGATATTACATGGTACTCTCTTCTTTAGAATACTATTAAACTTCAATGTGGAAGATCCACTTAGTTATAGTTTAATCATGGAATGGTTTCCATCAAATGACTATAGTTTGGGTTTGGCTGAAGAATTGGAATTGAAACACTATTCAATAGAGAAATTGTCTCCTAAGTTATGTAGGGTTAATGTCGCAATCAATTATAACCAACATAAAGTCAAAATCTCTAGCTGGAGTAGTACCATTAATAGTAGGTTTATTTATTGAACCAAGGACTTTGTTTGTAGAATAACCAAATTCAATGTTGACAATATTTTGACCAAGATAAAATTCCATAAGTCCTAAAGTGGTATAGTATTGATGAAGAGAAATGGTGTAAATAACCATTATTAAAAGGTACTGCTCGAATTTGTGTAATTGGATTTTAAAAATGAGGTTTAGAAGAGAGAATTAGTCAAACTGTCATATAACGAGGTAAGGTGACATGTTAACTTAGTATTTGAATTGTTTAATATTAATCGCTGGCTAAATTCACACATATGTGTCGCACAATCGAATATATTCACTCTCAAAGACCACTTGAATTAATTGATTTATAATAATTATAAATTAATTAATTTAATTAATATGTGCAAAATAATAATATTATTGTATTTATTTATGTCTTGTGTTAGTAAAATATAGCTGCCTCCAAAATTGTCCGAGGTGTTGTTAGTAATTAATAGGGTGTATATATAATATTATATTTAAACGCATTGATGTAAGATATTGATATGCATTTAAATATTATTTAAATAATATTAACTTATATTCTGTTTGAAGTGTTTATTGATTCATTAAAACCAATAAATCACTGACGTTGAATGAGGAGCACATGGGGTTATTGATTTTGAATTAGTGGAGAGATTTTTGTAGATATTATTTCCTAGATCTCACTATGTATTCAAACAAATTGCCTCCATTTTGTTTTTATTTGTTGCCTCCTCTTTCTTCATATCTTGGTCGCAAGCTTTATCCTCCCCTTTAACATTATTCTCATTTCATTTATAACCATACAAATAAACTTTAGTAGATCCGGTGTTAGCACATCGATTGGCTTCATCAGAGAGTATGGATTTAGGAGATCAAAGAGGCTATCCAGATCTAGATGTGAACCAAAGGCAAAGCCTCTTGGTTAAAGTTCATTTTAATTTTATACAATGATATCGATGGATTGTATCTTACAATATCACCTTGCATAAATACATACACACACACATTCATACGTACGTACATAGATATATGCATATATACATATACATATATATAACTGCCTGTTATATTATAGTCATTTAATATTTGACATTGATCTATATAGTTCATCTAACTGTTATGAGATGCTATTAAAAAATACTAACTATGTGGACAATTTTTGCATCGATCAAAATAAAAATAAAATATTGATATATGTATGTGTGTGCGTGCATTTTTCAAAAAAATATGTGTGTGTATATGAATATATATTATATTAATTATATACAATTGTAAACATTATTTAATATTTTATAAATTATGCTTATTAAGTTAAGTTAATACATTATGCAGATAATTTTATTTAATAAAAGATTTCAAAAATAAAAAATATTCGGCCAAATTAATTTTATAAAACTAATAAAAAAACATTTTCAACTGATTATATTTTAATAACTATATATTTATACATTTTATATGTGTATATAAATTCAATTATTTTATGTATTATTTTTTTCGTGTTTAAATAAAATTTTAATTTTTATCGAAAGATTTTTTCTTTGTTTGTGTATTTTAATTGATATTATTATTTATATGAATATTTTAGTAAAATTATTGTTGTTGTTTATATACTTATTTTTCATTATGGCATTACTAAATCATTTTATTTTAGATCTTGATATGGTTTTGAATTTATTTGCTAAGTCAAACTATATATTTTAGTTTGAAATTTAAAATTAAAAGACTTGGTCAAATTTATAAAGTATATAAAATTAATTATTAGCGATCAATTTATATTTTCGAAAATTATATATACGTATGTGTATGTATTACAAAATGTTTTAATCAGGTAATACATACATAGACATATATATAAGAATGAAGTGAGTATACATATAGCAGATATAAATCCCATGTCTACTATATATGAACTTAACCATATACATCTTATGCAATGTTGCACGTGCATGTTTTATACATAAAAGCGTAGATTAATATGCTAATAAACTGTTTAAATTATAATTAATTAAATCCATCAATTAAATAAATCGAAAAATTAAACTAAATATGCTGCTCTTTAAATTAATTCGGTTGGATCTAATTGAACTTTTGACTTCATAAGCGTAATATGATCCGAAATAAGATTTTTTTTCTTCAAACCTTCCCATTTTGATCGCTCTCGACCCACTCAGTTCCAACATTAATGGTCCCTTCTATGTTGAGGATACCGTCGTAAAGATGGTGCAACTTCTGATATTGTGGTTCTCAATCCTATGCCCATCGTGTACTGCTTCATGAGGATGTAGGAGCTAGTCAATGCCGCCTTTCTCTCTAATGGCATTGATGAACAAATAGCACGACCACCCAAACCACGGTCCCGATTCTTTCACAGATGATGGCGCATGTCCCCTCAGCCGACGTGGCACTGGTGAAATGGCCACGATTACCCAAGATTTAATCATAAATCTAGCATATGTAGTGTGTAACGACCTGATTTTTCAACGCCCGAAAATCGACATCAATACGTCCACTGCATTAAATGCCGAAAAATCGAGTGCCGGAAAACCAAACCGTAAGGGAAAGAAGGAGGTAGAAGAGAGAAAACAGATCAGTAACAGAATCTTACCATCAAAGTGGAATAAAATATAATAGATAATAACAGATCTTTACACAAAAGAAATTATATCTGTTTTATACATTACATTATCTGAGTACATCAATATCAAAATAATTACTGGACAGTTATATTGACTTGTCCTCACAAAAGCTGACTATACAGCTTTCACTGCAGAGCATAATATAATTTCGAGAATTGCCTCATCATCCAGCTCGTCTCTTGAGCTCCACAGCAGTCCATCCAGAATCTGTATTCTATAATACTCGGTCTAACTCGAGCATTATAGTTAAATAACACCCGAGTCAGTATGAAAAATCAGTGTAAGAAAACGCACTCAATTGGATTATTAAAGTTTTAAAAATCCTTTGAAATTAAAAGTATCTCGGAAGACCACGCCATAAATAAACAAGCCGGATTTTTACCTTGCGATAACCAAATTTTTTTTATCAAATCCGTCTGTTATTATAATAGTGTCTATAGAAAGTAAAATAGAATCTAGCTGAAATGCTTGCATCTCACGTTTCAGCATAGTTGGGCACAATCAAAACCGTACAGGCGCTTATTGGAGATTGGATTCCATACAATGGCAGGGCTACAGGAGTACCGGCCGTCATAGGACGTGTCTAGATCACCGTACCGAGGATCCACCCTGATCCCCTGCATCACAAGACTAGAGTTACCCCCTTACTGGATAGTTTGAATAAGATCACCCCTAGGTTAGGATCAGCAACCACCCACATAGCCGAATAAAAAGGGACCTCTAGACAGGGATGACCATACCCTAATTAGTTGCTAGCCACATAGCCATGTGTGCACCTCCCCTATTTTAGCCATTCTCGGTTGATGAGGCTCGAGGCTATGCGTTACCTTTTTAGCACACATTCACTTAGAATGCTCACCGTCCTCTTGACGATGTTCAGAAAGCATTCATCCATACAAGTCCGTTCCGGGTCCGAATGGAAGCGAAGACACTACTCCTACTACATCCATTTTGGAATCACCCTCGGGATTAGTAGCAACTAGTCCTTGCACTTCACTGTTCCATCTTCGACTCACAGCACTTATCTTCCTCACAAAAACATTCAAACTGGATCAAAGTGATTTTCGAGAAATAAATCCCGATCCCAGTATCTTCGAAATGATCGGTGCATTGGCCAATATTGATTGTCGGTTATTTAACTATCAAATGACATTCACAAACAACCATCAGCCCTTAATAATTTTTCTTAAATTATTTATTTCAACGTGTCTTCGCAAAATATTTTTTCTACACTTCAACCCCTTGAAAACAATTTTCAAATGACTTTTCTCTTGCGGAATAAATTTCCAAATATTGTTTATTCCCACTGAAAATCACCAAGTCTAATACTTTAGATTTTAAAATAATTTAAATTACTTTATCCGAAAATATATTTTAAAACACTTAAAATAAAAACTATTTAAAACAGTTTATTTAAAATACTAACTATGAAATTTCCTAAAAATTCTCAAGTAAACATAAGCCAAAACAAATTTTAAAATAAAAATAGAAACTATGAAATTCTACACAAGTTTTCAAATGAAAAACTTTAGCCTAACTATCTTTAAAATAAAACTACATTATAAAATATAAATATTAATAATTATCTTTTTAAATCATAATACCAATTAACTTTTCAAAACAATTACTGCTATAACTAATTTAATAAATATTTACCTTTAAAATTTTAAACAACTTAAATAATAATTTCTCAAAAACAATCTTTTAAAACAACTTTAAACTTTTAATTTTGCTAAAAATCTGCTTTGAAAACGTACTTGGCTTTTCACGGAAATACATTATCCTTTCACACCTTTAAAATAAACCACTATTAATTTTGAAAACAAATTGCCCATTCCTTTATATGTTCCCACCGTAAATTTATACTTCCAAATATCCACTGATATCTTAGTTCACCTTGTAAACCCAATTTATAAATTCCATAGTCTCATACTCCTTTTATAATCACAGTTTCAAACACTTAATCAGTTTTCAAATCGAATTTCAAAACTAACTCCATTTTTAAAATAAATTCCCTTGCCCAAATCTATTTTAAAATCCACTAATTCCACATTTACTTCTATATTTATGATTTGAAATCTTATTTTAAACCGAATTATCCACTTCATTCCTCATTCAAAATCTTACCTTTTATTTCTTCCCTAACATTTAAATCTTAAATTTGGAAATAAAATCCTTTAAATTTATAATAATATCATTTAAGTCCCTAACTCTTTTATTTTCATTTATTTAAAATCTCTATCTTAATTTCCATACTTAGAACTTATTTAATAGAATTTAAAAATCAAATATTTATACTTTTCCATATTCAATCTTAAATTTATCCAAATTCTCCATAATTATTTACTTAAAAATTTCCCTTTATATTTCTTTTAAAAATCCAAACTTTATATATTTGCCATTCTCTCAAATACCAATATATATATATATATATATATATATATATATATATATATATATCCAACCAAGCCATAGCATTTAATAGTTACAATTTCCAATATAATCCATCACAGATTATCACATAAATCATATTACTGAATATAAGATAAATTTAACATTTTGAGGAATCCAGTTGGATCCCTCCAACTTGTTTCCCTGCATCCACAGATGTTAGTACAATAAGTTAAAATACCAATGCCGCTTCAAGGCGGGATATCGCGATATAAAGGGTCATCCGCTATTATACGGGGCGCATAGGGTCTCATCTGCTACATAATGCGGGAAATCAATCACTCCAATATATATATATATATATATATATATATATATATATACACACACACACACACACACTACTATATATAATATCACATCCAATCAATTCAATCATGCAATAAATAATTTAAATTTAACTATTTAAATTTAAAAGGGTAGTCTAAATGAGTGAGATTAACTCACCTTAGATTTTGATTTGAAATCCGATCTACACCGGCTCGATTCTCCACGATTTTAGGCCTTGTATAAACATTTACGGTTTATTAATGTTCGAAATAAATAGAACTATCAATTGCCATTTAATAATTTGATTAACTATAAATTTAATGCTGACTAATAATTTTCTTTTAAAAATCCTTTAGCAAATAAATAGAACAAGTAAATAAAACAAATTAATCACCATAACCAATTATTTTTAAAAAAAAAATTAAACAAATAAATTAAAAATATGTATATGTATATTTATTCTTATCTTTGTTATTTTCATTCTTGAAAATATATATCCATTTGAAAATTGTCTACAGGGATTTCAAAATCTATATAAATATATATATCTCAATTACCATTTAAAATTTCTCTCTCTCTCTCTCTATATATATATATATATTAAACTTATATATATATATATATATTATTTTTTGTTTACTGTTTAAAAGTGGATATGTGAGTGTATATATAAAATATTTAAACTGAAAAATTATCAAATTTTATCTTACTACAAAATCAAGGATAGGGCTATATATAATACCTACTGCAAAATCAAGTTAACGATACCACACTACCCATGACGAAAGCGATCTACAATCGCTCGAAGAACACACCGCGGCAGACCGCGACACGAACGATCCATGCCACTTCGACCTCCCCTTGCCTCGTGCGGCGCCTCCGTCAATGCGAAACCCACGGAAGGCTCGAGCTCGACTCCCTGCTGCTCGGTCGATGTTTCCGTGCTTGGCCTCGAAACTTCCTCTGCCAGCACGAGATTGATTCGAGAATCCTACTTTTGACCTCGAGTGCATCCTATCCTCACGCGATTGATTCGCGATGCCGCCCTCTCCTGCTAGTTGATTCGAAATTGAAGAAAGAGGGAGGAAAGGCTTATGATTTAATTGCCTTCATTCGTTTATTATTATCCTTTTTATATTATTCTCCCAATTCGAAAAGAAGAGCGGCCATTTTTTTAACTCTGAGGATTTTGAAGCTACTAAGTTTTATCTTGAATGAAAAAAAGGGTTTTCGTCTTTCGAAAATGAATTCAATTTTTAATTCTCTTTTTTTCAGGAAGAAAGGAAACAACACGTTTCAAAAGGAAAAAGAAAATGAGGACATGAGCTCTTAGGGTGTGGACAAGTGTTAGATGAAGTCAACAGCAAATTGAAGGGAAATATATATTTTACATTTAAATTTAAATTCAAATTTAAATCATCTCGATTCCACAACTCAAAATCTTGACATCCTATCGAGGCATGCCGCTAGACGTTTATAATGTTATACCTCTATTTCGAGCACAATGTAAAAGGTTCCGAGTCCTAATTTGATCGTATGGAGAAGATAGCTTTTTGGACCAGAATATTATATTGAATTTTCAATAAAGATTTCAGCGCGTTTATCTATCGTACAATCACACGACAACTCCAAAAACTACGAAATTTAAAATCCGACAATAATAAACTATTACAGATCCAATGGAAATAGTTTCGTCGAAATCCGAGATTATGCCTCGAAGGCTATTTTTAAATATCAAATTAAATGATATATTTTTAAAACTGAACGAAATACTTATAAATTCAAGTTTAACACTTTTACTATCTTCAGTACTATCAATGTAAATTTTACAACCCTTTAAATTATTTTTAACAAGCTTAAAATTTCAGATTCAACCATTTACCCGATTTCCAATTATTTAATTAAACAATTAAATCACTCAATAAATAGTGGCATTTGAAATTCGAGTTAGAAATTAACTTTTAAATATTTAAAATCAATTAATTATTCCAATTTCAAATGTCCAAAATCCTGGGTCGTCACATTCCTCCCTACTTAAAAGAATTTCATCCCCGAAATTACTAGTTAAGAGGAATGCCCTACAACCCGTTAATTTTTCTTCCCTAAATCAACAGTTTTTAACAACTTTCCAAAACAACCTTTTTATTAGAGACACACTAATCCTCTTACTAACTTTCCATCTCAACCGTAAATGACAATCAACATTATTTATTCAAAAATTCAAAATTTAAATTATCCAAATTCACAAAAAAATTCTAACTCCCTAAATTTTTGAAATTTTTTGCCAGTTTCTCTTTTGCGCGGCTAGCTTGGTACAACTGCAATTTGCCTCCACGAGCCCCCAGATTTCAAAAGTAAACAAAAATCTAAGTGTCTAGATCAGAAAACCATCAAATTTCATATAGTGATTTAAATACCTACCTTTCTGTCGAGCAATTTCATTTATCTTTTGAAATCAAAAATCCCCATTTTCCTTTGCTTTTAAAGCATCTGTTTATCCTACTAAGCAATAATATCCAATTATAGAATTAGAAATCATTTTATTCATTCTTTCACAAAAGTTTCCATATTTATTTCATTCGAGCCCGTACGATGTTCGTATATCACTCGTACACAATATCAAATCTGATCGCCCACTCAATCACACAATTCCACTTCCGAACTAGTATCATCCACTCAACTTCCTAGTGCGGATTCAGCTCTGGTTTTTTGATCAGAACCCATCATTCTCCTTGCATAGCCAACAATATGATAAAGAATTTCAGAATCAATCAAAAATCCACATCCAGGGTTCGCCATCGAAAATTGAGTGAAAAATCCCGATTCAGATCGATATAAATATCTTGAAATTCTATGCTCGAATCTGGAACAATCGGTATGCGAATAAAATAATATATGTACATCTTACGTATTTATATCCATTGATTATTAACTATATCAATTCTCTTTTTATTCCCATTTATTTTGATTTCCATTACCTATTCACAATTATCCCGTTTCCCAACTTCTTTAATCTTCACTCAATTATTAACTTCGTTTATTTCTAATACCATATTTTACTCAAGAATTTTTCCATTTATTTCTAAAGTTAAATATGAACATTTTATACACTTCTTATATTTATTTTTCACTTTACCACTTGAGCTTTCACATCTAATTTCATTTAAGTTAAATTTTCAATTTCAATCTAAATTCAATTTACCTTTCATTTTAAATATTGAATTCTATTTACTTTTATCTCAAACCATATTCAATTAATCATTCCCGTAATTAGTCTCGCTACTAATTTATTTTAAATCTCAAACACTCTTTATTTCCAAACTTTAATTATTCGTTGTCCATTTCGAACTAATTCTACACTTCACATTACACAAATTAAATTAAGTATCGTTTCAATATATAATTATATTCGTTTGCTTACACATTTAATTTGATTAGTTTACTTACTAATTTTATTTTCAATCCTTTGTTTTGTTTAATCCACTTGACTAATTTTCCATTTACTTATAAATTAAAAATGAATTTCAACATGCAGTACCAATTTTCATTTACTTGCAGTTGTGAATTCATTTATTCATTCACAAATTTATTTCCATCTTAATAAATTTTATTTAAGTAATCATTTCACCTAGTCCACTTAGACTTTTCTTTCCTTTCACCTTTACTTAACTAGATTTAATTTCACTCTGATTTAATTGAAAATTTACTTCTACAAGTTTTTCCAAATTTAATTACATTTCATTCACTGATCTTTTTTACTTCATTTATTTGGTTTACTTCACAAGCTTATTTTGTTTCCATACTTATTTTAATTTATCTCTTGTTAAGTTAAATTTTATTCTAAACAAATATAAGATTCCAGAGTTTTAAGCCATTACTTAAACATTCAAATTCAATTTTGAGAACATATATATCCAAATCAATTTATTCCTAAACAACCCCAATTTATTTCTTTGAATTTCAGAACCAAACGCAGTTATGTAAAAACTCTAATTTAAAACATTATGGTAGCAATTCCTCTCTTGGAAACTCAAAAATGAATATCGATGATGCTGCAGTCATCACCGAAGTTATTTTCCAACGACCGAAAAGAGTTTAGTGCTTTTATCCCTTCAAAAATATTTCCTAAATACTTTTAAATTCCAAATCCCACCAGATTTTATATCCAATTTAAAAATATTTCCCAAATAATATCACTATTATTTCTCCAAAAACCTTCGAAAATCATTTTCAAACTCAAATGAATTTAATTTCTAAAATTTTGAATTCCAAATCCTTTCAATTTATATTCAAACATTACTTTGGAATTTTATCTCATTTTAATTATAAATCACACTATAATTCACATTTACAAATTTCATTTGTTAAATGAATTTATCTCCGAATCTTTGGTTATACCATTATTTCCTTATTTCAATTACCATAAAAACAGTGATAATAATTTAATATTATCACTTCCTAACAACCAAGCAACCATATACTATAATAATTTGTAAAAATATTTATTTTATATGCAAAAATAATTTGGGCAAAATTATTTCATTTACCCTATTTTAAAACAATACTATATCGGTTTATCTTGTTTAAGAGTTTAGAGTTCCCTATCGATGCAGTTGGCCAGACTGCACCGACCAAAATCTATAAACACTCAACCGATAAGTCAACACAATATAAAAACAATTTTTATATTCACTAACAAATACGCGCTCATATCTATTAATACACTCAAACTCATTCTAGAGTACTATGGACTATATTTCTAATGAGTAATCCCCACCAGAACCAAGGTTCTCGCTTAACCTTCAGCTTTGATACCAATCTGTAACGACCAGATTTTTCGACGCCAGAAAATCGACGTCAATACGTCCACTGTATTAAATGCCGATAAATTAAATGCTGGAAAACCAAATCGTAAGGAAAATAAGAAGGAGGTAGAAGAGAGAAAATAAATCAACAACAGAATCTTACCATCGCAGCGGAATAAAATATAATAGATAATAACAGATCTTTACACAAAAGAAACTATATCTGTTTTATCTATTACATTATCAAAGTACATCAATATCAAAACAATTATTCGACAGTTATATTGACTTGTCCTCACAAAAGCTGACTATACAGCTTTCGCTGCATAGTGGAATATAATCTATGGGAATAGGCCTCATCATCCAGCTCGTCTCCTAAGCTCAACAACAGTCCATCCAGAATCTGTATTCTATAATACTCGGTCTAACCCGAGCATTATAGTTAAATAACATCCGAGTAAGTTTGGAAAACCAGAGTGAGAAAACACACTCAATTGGATTATTAAAGTTTTCAAAATCCTTTGAAATCAAAGGTATCTCGTAAGATCATGCCACAAATAAACATGACGAGTTTTTACCTTACGACAACCAAAACATTTTAATCAAATCCGTCTGTTATTATAATAGTGTCTATAGAAGTAAAATAGAATCTAGCTGAAATGCTTACATCTCACATTTCAGCATAGTTGGGCACAATCAAAATCGTACATGCTCTTATTGGAGATTGGATTCTATACAATGGCAGGGCTATTGGGGTACTGCCTGTCACAGTATGTGGTCTTGATCACCAAACCGAGGATCCACCCTGATCCCCTGCATCACAAGACCGAAGCTACCCCTTACTGGATAGTCCGACTAAGATCACCCCGCGGTTGGGATCAGCAACTGCCCACACAGCTGAATAAAAGGGACCTCTAGGGAGGGATGACCTTACCCTAATTGGCTGCTGGCCACTTAGCCTTGTGTGCAACTCCCTTGTTTTAGCCATTCCCGGTTGATAAGGATCGACGCTATGCGTTACCTTTTTAGCACAAATTCACTTAGAATGCTCACCATCCTCCTCACGATGTTCGGAAAGCATTCATCCTTACAAGTCCGTTTTGGGTCCGAACAGAACCGAATGCACTACTCCACCACATCCATTTTGGAATCACCCTCAGGATTAGTAGCGACTAGTCCTTGCAATTCAATATTCCATCTTCGACTCCCAGCTCTTATCTTCCTCACGTAAACGTTCAAACCGGATCAAAGTGGTTTTTGGAAAATAAATCCTGATCTCCGTCTCTTTGAAATGATCAGCGCATTGGCCAATATTGATAGTTGGTTATTTAACTATCAAATAACATTCACAAACAACCATCAGGCCTTAATAATTTTTCCCAAATTATTTATTTCAAAATATCTTCGCAAAATATTTTTCTACACTTCAACCCCTTGAAAACAGTTTTCAAATCAGTTTTCTCTCGTGGAATAAATTTTCAAATATTGTTTATTCCCACTGAAAATCACCAAGTCTAATACTTTTGATTTTAAAATAATTTAAATTACTTTAACCGAAAATATATTTTAAAACACTTCAAATAATAACTATTTAAAGCACTTTATTTAAAATACTAACTATGAAATTTCCTAAAAATTCTCAAGTAAAACATAAGCCAAAACAAATTTTAAAATAAAAATAGAAATTATGAAATTCAATACAAGTTTTCAAATGAAAACTTTAGCCTAACTATCTTTAAAATAAAACTACTTTATAAAATATAAGTATTAATAATTATCTTTTTAAATCATAATACCAATTAACTTTTCAAAATATTTACTGCTATAACTAATTTAATAAATATTTACCTTTAAAATTTTAAACAACTTAAATAATAATTTATCAAAAACATTCTTTTAAAACAACTTTAAACTTTTAAATTATGCTAAAAATTTGCTGTGAAAACGTACTTGGCTTTTCAGGGAAATACACTATCCTTTCATACCTTTAAAATAAACCATTATTTATTTTTAAAACAAATTACCGATTCCTTTATAAATTCCCACCGTGAATTTATACTTCCAAATATCCACTGATATCTTATTTTACTTTATAAATCCAATTTATAAATTACATAGTCTCATACTCCTATTAAAATCACAGTCTCAAACACTTAATCAGTTTTCAAATCGAATTTCAAAACTAACTCCGTTTTCAAAATAAATTCCCTTACTTACCCAAATTTATGTTAAAATCCATTAATTCCATATTTACTTCTATATTTATGATTTAAAACCTTATTTTAAACTGAATTATCCACTTCATACCTCATTCAAAGTTTTACCCTTTTATTTCTTCCCAAATATTTAAATCTTAAATTTGGAAATAAAATCCTTTAAATTTATAATAATATCATTTAAGTCTCCAACTCTTTTATTTTCATTTATTTAAAATCTCTATCTTCATTTCCATAGTCAGAATTTATTTAATAGAATTTAAAAATCAAATTTTTATACTTTTTCAAATTCAATCTTAAATTTATCCAAAGTATCCATAATTATTTTACTTAAAATTTTCCCTTTATATTTCCTTTAAAAATCCTAACTTTATACATTTGTCATTCTCTCAAATACCAACACACACACATATCCAACCAAGCCATAACATTCAATAATTACAATTTCCATTATAATCAATATAACCCATCACAGATTATCACATAAATCATATTACTGAATATAAGATAAAATTAACATTTTGAGTAATCTAGTTGGATCCCTCCAACCTGTTTTCCTGCATCCACAGATGTTAGCACAACAATTTAAAATATCAATCCCGCTTCAAGGCGGGATATCGCGTTATAAAGGGTCATCCGCTATTATACGGGGCGCATAGGGTCTCATCCACTATATAATGCGGGAAATCAATCGCTCCAATATACATATGATACTATATATAATATCGCATCCAGTCACTTCAATCATGTAATTAATAATTTAAATATAACTATTTAAATTTAAAAGGGTAGTCCAAATGAGTGAGATCAACTCACCTTTGATTTTAATTTGAAATCCAATCCACACCGGCTCGATTCTCCACGATTTTAGACCTTGTATAAACATTTACGGTTTATTAATATTCGAAATAAATCGAACTACTGACTAATAATTTTCTTTTAAAAATCCTTTAGTAAATAAATAAAACAGGTAAATAAAACAAATTAATCAAAATAACCTATTATTTTAAAAAAAAAATTAAACAAATAAATTAAAAATATGTATATGTATATTTATTCTTATCTTTATTTTTTTTATTCTTGAAAATACATATCCATTTGAAAATAGTCTACATGGATTCCAAAATCTATATAAATATATATATGTCAATTACCATTTAAAATTTCTATATATATGTATATATTTTTAAACTTATATATATATATTATTTTCTGTTTACTGTTTAAAAATGGATATGTGAGTGTGTATATATAAAATCTTTAAACTGAGAAATAATATCAAATTTTATCTTACCGCAAAATCAAGGATAGGGCTATATATATATATATATATATATATATATATATATATATATATATATATATATATATATATTACCTACTGCAAAATCAGGTTAACAATAGCTAAATACCCATGACGAAAGCGATCTACAATCGCTCGAAGAACACACCACTGCAGACCGCGACATGAACGAGCCACGCCGCTTCGACCTCCCCTTGCCTCATTCGGCGCCTCCGTAAATGCGAAACCCACGGTAGGCTCCAGCTCAACTCCCTACTGTTCGGTCAACGTTGTTGTGCTTGGCCTCGAAACTGCCTCTGCCAGCACGAGATTGATTCGAGAATCCCCCTTTTGTCCTCAAGTGCATCCAGTCCTCATGCAATTGAATCACGATGTCGCACTCTCCCGCTAGTCGATTCGAAATTTAAGAAAGAGGTAGGAAAGGCTTATGATTTAGCTGCCTTCATTCGTTTATTATTATCCTATTTTTATTATTCCCCTGATTCGAAAGAAGAGCTGCCATAACTCCGAGGATTTTGAAGCTACTGAGTTTTATCTTGAATGAAAAAAAGGGTTTTCGTCTTTTGAAAATGAATTTGATTTTTAGTTCTCTTTTTTTAAGAAAGAAAGGAAACAACACATTTCAAAAGGAAAAAAGAAATCAAGGACACGTGCTCTCAGGGTGCGAACAAGTGTTAGATGAAGTCAACAGTAAATTGAAGGGAAATATATATTCTATATTTAAATTTAAATTCAAATTTAAATCGTCTAGATTCCGCAACTCAAAATCTTGACATCCTATCGAGGCATGCCGCTAGGCGTTTATAATGTTATATCCCTATTTCGAGCACAATGGAAAAGGTTTCGAGTCCTAATTCGATCATATGGAGAAGATAGCTTTTTGGGCCAGATTATTATATTGAATTTTCGATAAAGGTTTCAGCGCGTTTATCTATGGTACAATCACACGACAACTCCAAACACTACGAAACTTGATATTCGATAATAATACTCTATTACGGATCTAATGGAACTAGTTTCATCGAAATCCGAGACTGTGCCTCGAAAGGCTATTTTTAAATATCAAATTAAACGGTATATTTTTAAAACTGAACAAAACACTCATAAATTCAAGTTTAACACTTTTACTATATTCAGTACTATCAATATAAATTTTACAAGCCATTAAATTTTTTTAACAAGCTTAAAATTTCATATTCAACCATTTACCCAATTTCAAATTATTTAGTTAAACAATTAAATCACTCAATAAATAGTGGCATTTGAAATTCGAGTTAGAAATTAACTTTTAAATATTTAAAATCAATAAAATATTCCAATTTCAAATGTCCAAAATCCTGGGTCGTCACATGGTACTACTTATATAGGGATGCATAAGCAAATTAACGCTCTCTTCTGTGTCGAGGACATTGTCGCAAGGATAGCACAACCATCCATGCCATGGTCCTAACTTCTATGTTGTGGTGAACTACTCCATGAGGATGTGTGAGCAAGTCGATGCTCCCTTCCATGCCAGAAGCATCGATAAACAGATGGAGTGGCTACCCAGTCTGTGGTCCCTATTCATTAGCCAATGATGTTGCACATCCCTCTAGTTGGGCAAGTCATTGGTGCCAAGATGGAAGTGGTTTCCCATGCTGCAACCTCAAATCCTACATTTATATTATTAGCCATCTTAAGCATTTAAGGTAGCTATTATCGCAAGGCCAAACTCGTCAATAGCCTGAAGACATAGAAGGTGAACCAAAAACATAAAGGCCCGACGATCACCAAAGGATGTCCCATTAAAGACTCATATCCACCGATACATGTTTAACGAGGATAGGCGTCCATGGTAAAAGGATAAGCTTGTTAATTATTACATGTTCCTTTTTTACCAGTTTGTTATGTTGTACATAAGTGCCAAAGTCGAGTGCTGCTAGAGCCATCCGACGCAAAACAGAAAATAAATATAAAAGGAAGTAAATGCAGTAGGCAAGTGCACATGCGAATTTGTAGTAAAAAAGTAAAGATTCAATGCAGAACATGATAACAAAAATAGTCGAGTCAAACCACAATTTTCATTTCATAAGTATATCATTACACAGATTGGCCTTGCTCATGAGGATGTGTGAGCAAGTCGACGCTCCCTTCCATGCTTGAGGCATTGATTAATAGAAGAAGCTGCTACCCACTCCGTGGTACTAATTTGTCAGCCCATGATTTTATCCATCCCTCCAGTAGGATGGGGCATTGGTGCAAAGATGGGAGCGATTACCCATGCTGCAACCCCAAATCCGACATCTGTATTGGTAACCTTCTCAAACTTTTAAGGTGGCTATTATTGCAAGGCCAGACTCGTCAATGGCCTACAACCGTAGAAGGTGAACGAACAACATAACGCCCTAATTATTACCAAAGGACGTCCCATCAAAGACTCATACACACCTACACATGTTTACGTGGGATAGGCTTCCTTGGTAAAAGATAAGCCTATTATTTGTTTACTCGTTCTTTTTTTCCTCTGTTTACTAGTTTGTTATGTTGTTCATAAGTTCCCAAGTCGAGGGCTACTAGAGTCATTCGATGCAAAGCAAAAAATAAATATAAACTGAAGTAAATGCACTAGGCGGTCACAATTGAAAATTAGTAGTAGGAAAGTAAAGATTCAGCACATAACATGGTAAAAAAAATAGTTGACTCGAAACACAATTTTCATTGCATAAGTATATACTTACAAAGATTTTCCTCGCTCATGAGGATGTGTGAGAAAGTCGATGCTCCCTTCCATTCCAGAGGCAACGACGAATATATGGAGCGATGACCTAATCCGTGGTCCTAATTCATTAGCATATGATGTATCCTATCCCTCTTGAAGAGCGGGGCATTTATGCCAAGATGGGAGTAGTTACCAATGCTGTAATCCCAACTCCAACATCTGTATTGGTGGTCGTCTTAAGCATTTGAAGTGTCTATTATTGCAAGGCTAGACTCGTCAATGCCTACAAACTTAGAAGGTGAGCCTAGAGTTATTTGCTTGTTTTTTTCCTTTATTTATTGGTTTATTATGTTGTTCATAAGTGCCTAAGTCAGGGCTACTAGAGCCACCCAATGAAAAGTAGAAAATAAGTATAAAAAGAAATTAATGCGATAGCCTAGCACACATGAAAATTTGTAGTAGAAAAGTAAAGATTCAATACATAACACGGTAAAAGCAGTCGAGTCAAACCATAATATTCATTTTATAAGTATGTCATTACAAAGATTGGCCACACCCGACCAACGAACCACGACTACAAGAAAAGAAAAAAATAGGCTATGTACTACTCAACTCATGGTAGTGGGAGGTTTCCAATGACTTGATAGTCATCATCGTGCATCATCTCTTTTTCTACCTTCGAAATAGCATCATCGAATGGCCCACTGGGGACGCCGATTAAAGTGGCAATATACTTCATGGTCGGATTCAACGGTGGAGTCCGGTTAGCCACTACTATTATATGATAGTTTTTACCCATCATGGATATCGAAGTAGGGAATCCTTGGCTTAAACTCAAAAGCTCTATTATGTGCATTGTTCCATATAAGAAATAAATGCTTAGCCAAGGCCAGAAGGGTAATAGTCTATAAATAGAAGGCCTGGTAGTGAGATTCAATCTAAAGACTGTATCTACAATTCATACTGAATGCAACGGTCATCTAGTTGACCTTAAACAAAAGCACAGACCTCCAAGTTTGGCCTTAAACTAAAAGAACAAAAGGCATCCAGGCAGGCTATAGTTTCGACTTTTGGCGCTAAAAGGAGTGTCCCAACTTCATTTCCAATACATTGTTTTTTATATTTGATTCCAATCAATTTTTCACTTAAAAATGAAAGGCAAGTCATTTACAAGATCGAACCCTCAATCTCTTATGGTTGAAGAAGATATTCCTGAAACACGAGGAGAGATAATGAAACGCTAGCGGATATTCTTATGACAAAACGACTATTAGATAGAAATGAGACAATGCGGAACTCTTGTAGTGCCTAATAACGGCTGTACAATGATTTAGTTGTGCTCTATGTTGCATTTTAGGGATTTTCTTTTCCACTTCCCAGTGTTAGACTCAGCTCTATGAACTATAAATATGGTGGATTCTGCCCCACCAGCTATGGACTCAGCTCCATGGATTACCCCATGCATGTTTTGAAAGACCTCTCTGACTGGGTTAACTAGCCTTGCCTTCTAACAAACAAAAAAATTAGCAATTGACATGGCGATGCTTGACTTAACATGGTCCTTACACTAGTAGGTGATGTAGCCCGTTAGTTGTAAACACTGTCTTCCCCGTTGACCGCTAAGGACTAATGATGTTCTCGGTCTATGAACAACCATACTCCTTTATTTGGTACCAATACATGCTGACATAATGTCGTTCTTTGCCCACCATCCTATTTATATTGTCTACAACAATCAAAACAATACTCACTTTCCTATTCATTTGCAGCAGACACCCATGGCTATTCCTTTATCTATAAGCAAGCATATATTGTCCATATATCCTACGATAGGATGTGTCTCACATTAGTATAATGTATACATAATCACTAATAGCCCCTTGAAATAGGCAGGATTCTAATATGTAACATGGCTGAGCTTGCATTCCAATTAATGACTATATCATTCTTATTCATTTAATCATTTATTAAATTTAATAGTTCACACATGTCATAAATGGTTTACCTGAGGCTATATGTATAGAATCATTTTTACTTAATTATTTTGCCTCCACAATTTACTATTAATCATGATTCTTTACTATTTTATGCATTTATATCTTACTTGGTTTAAGACTATTTATCGCATTCTTTTTAAAAGATTTACATTGCCTTTTTACATTCTTTTACCCTTTTTTCCAAATTCTTTTTTCTATTCCCTTTTTGACGTTTAATTTATTCTTTCCTGTTTTTCAATTTATTTTCCTTATTTAATTCCCATCCTTATTTATATCGCGCATCTAGTCTCTTAAAATATTCTTATCACGTTTATCTCTCTTTGTTTAAGGCTTAGGGATTTTCTACATTTTAATGCATTAGAATTACGTCTCTCCCAATGGGAGTTACAATGTAAATTTCTATATCTTATCCAAATAAACTTGACAATGTATATAAATTCACATTGCAACATCTTAGATTCCAATGAATTAAAGCACCACTTGAACCCTTAAAATTTTATTGTGATTTCTTTATTTTGCATTCTAATTATTCAATATCCATTAAAATAACAAATCCAAAATTATTACATCATTTATAAACTCATGGTCTACTATTATTCAATAATAAATTTAGGATTGCTAATATCTATATCTTTTCTTGATTTACATTCATATAATATATGGATATATCAAGTCAATAATTATAGAATATGTAGGCAGATTTTATAATTTTATTGCATGTGTATAAGTTTATCTTAGAACTTCAATTTACATTTCACGCATTTAGGACTAGAACTGCAATGATAATATCTAATATTGTAAGAAAGTAAATAATATTCCCACTCGCCAATTTAGCTTTCCAAATCTCTAGATCTAATCATTGTTTTCGACTTTGACTCCCTTTTTGTTCCTATTTGGATATATACATTGCATGTGTAAGAGATATAAATTGGAACAGAGATTTGGTGTTTGATTTGTATTTTAGATTTGGATTTACAATTTACCTTGGCTTTGGCTATTAGATTTGAACCTATACTCTTCCTTAATCATCTTCTGAAATTCTCCAATTTTGTATTCATATAAACAAGAACTATTTCTGTCTGCACAAAAAATGGGCAAACACCTCCAAGTCGTATGATTTAGTTGATTATATGTTGTTCTGGATGGTTTGGGTGACTTATGCAAATATATGAAATAGATGGACTAAACTGTAAAAGACACACAGGTTTATAGTGGTTCGGCCAGAACGTGCCTACGTCCACTTTATATGTTATTCTCCTTTTCTATTCAGATTACAAGTACAAAGCTTTGATTACAAGTAACTGAAAGTTTTTTGAAAGTTCTATCCGTGCTTGAGCTCTCAAACTTGTCTGCCATTGTTGTACCCCTGCCCCTCTATTTATAGAGTGAGGCTAGGGGTATGGGTTCTGGATGTATATAGCTGCTGATGGGCCTGGGCTGAAACGATCTGGCCTGGCAATGTTGTTTCGGTATAGGTTGAATAGGTGGTCCGGTTAGGATGGTTCGGTGGTAGGAGATGAATGGACCAGTAGGGCTTTGGTTCGATGGTGGGAGATAAGTGGACCGGTTAGGATGGTTCGACAGGAGCTTGGAGGAGGTTGGTTCGGCAGGAGCTTGGAGGAGATTGGTTCGGCAGGAGCTTGGAGGAGGTTGGTTCGGCAGGAGCTTGGAGGAGATTGGTTCGGCGGTGGGTGGTTCGGCGAGACCTTGGTTCGGTGAGGCTTTGGTCCAATCGAAAACATACCCAACACTTGCCCCCCAAAGTAGGGCATGCGCATGTGTGTGGCGTACTTTATTTTGGCTGGGTCACTTTCATCCGTCCTTGTGTTCCGAGCCAACTGGTCCGGCTTATTCATGTTTCTCCTATAAATATGGGCCTAAGGCCTTCGCCATTTTCCACCAGCCGAACCAGTGTAACACCGAACTAAACTCTTTTGCTTCGAGATAGCCGAACCAATCAACCGCCGAATCAACTCTACTGCCAGACCAGGTGAGTCTTCTATCGCCAAATGAGATTGACCTGCTGAATGGACCTCGTGGGTTTCAAGTACCGAATGCCACATTCATTCTTGAGTTGCCGAATGAACTCCGGGGACCCAAGTACCGAATGAGATAAGGAGCATAGCGCCGAAAGGCCCTTCATCCTCGTACTGCTGGATGTGTTTGAGAAGTGCGAGGCCGAATGGTCTTTGGTCCCAAACTTTTATGTTTTGAATTGCGAATGAGACTCCAGGCTGCATGTATTTTGCTCGTTTGCATTCCCATACTCCTTGTTCTAACAGTATGTTCTTCTGGTGTTGTAGATAAATGTCTCACAAAGTGGAAACTCGATCAGAAAAGAGAAAATCTACGGACAGAGGTGAGTCTTCCGCTGTGCCTCCAGTCCAGCCGGGACCAGCGCGACATGGACCTACCCCGAGGTCATTAGTGGACGGATATGGCCCTCAGGAGCTTCTGAACTCTCCTCCCGATTGCTTCCGAGCTCCCTCAAAGAAGGGCAACTTGATGTCATCGCTCGCTCCTTTGGGATTGACAGGGAGAGTATGATGTTGCCGGTAGATGGTGTGATGCCGTATGATCCTCCTGAAGGATATTTCGCTTACAGCCGATACCATTGTATGTGCGGGGCCATTCCCCCAATCAATGCCTGGATAGTCAGCTTTCTTACCTATTTGAAGGTGGCTCCATTACAACTTCAGCCCAATTCCTATACTATCCTGGTGTGCTTGTTCATCATTTTTCAGAGGGGATATGGGCGTCCCCCTTCCAACCGGGAGATCCGGTATTTGTACAACTTGAGACGCTATAAGAAGGGGTCTCCATACATCAGCTTGGAAGTGGCCGTGCCTTTCAAGCCGGTCCTGGATTTGTATTCGAAGCTTAGTATGTTCAAGAAAGAATGGTTCTTCATCAAGGACGACTCTGTTTCCTTCCGTCTTTTCACTTCCGGCTGTAATTTGAACTTCATTTATATTTTCCTTATTTCGACCGCAATGCTTCTTCTTATATGCTTTTATTTCTTGCTAGCGACAGGTGGCTTTGCGGTCGTGGAGAATGATTCCTTGGCTCGGATGGCTGTGGAAATAAAGGCCATTTCGGAACGGGATAGGTCGGCTTCTTACCTGATCAGGAATGCCACTCTCCTGGAGTACAGCTTAATTCTGCCACGTCAATCTGTGGTTAAGCAGAGGGATACAGCCGAGGAGAGGGCTGCCAAAGCTAAAGACGGGGCTACTGCGAAGAGTAGTAAGAGAAGACCTTTCTCGGTACCTCCAGTCGTCGGGGGGAAGAAGCTTAAGAAATCTGATGGACCCTCTCCCAGCACATGCCCAGATGTTCCAGAGGAGGAAAGAGGAGAGGAGGAAAGAGGCGAGGAGGAGAGCGGAGGCGATGGAGAAGGTGATGGTGGTAACGGTGGCGAAGGTCAGGGTGGTAGTGGCGTTGGTGCCCTGACCTCTGGGCAAGCGGGTGAGATTCAAGAGTGGACGGATGATGCTTTCCTCCAAGCCTTTGAGGGGTTGGGGGAAGGGCCGGTCTTGGTGGAGAAGTCGAAGAAGTCTGATAAGGCCGGGACTGGTGCCAGTCTATCTTCTGAGAGTATTTCAGCTAAGGCAACTCCGGCGGTTCAAGGTGAATTCTTAACTCCTTCTTTTAACTTCATATGTTTCTTGAATTATAGTTTCATGCATGCTTGTAACACTTGGTTTTTATTTCAGGAATGGGTAAGGTGGCCAAGACATCAGATATTCGGCACCGCCTTGAGCAGTACAAGCTACTCAAAGCTTCCGCAAAACCAAAGCCATCAACTAGCCGTCCCGGAGATGTGGTTGGCTATCGTCCTCTTCTCGGAGTTATTGAAGAAGATATGCAAAAGAGGAAGAGGGGGCGATCTTCGTTTGAACCTTCACCTGGCCCTCAGCCTCCAGTCCAGCCTATCCATGATATTACTGAGGAAGATACTGAGTTTATGCCTTCCCCACACCCGTTCGAAAGTCCAACCGTCACCCCGATAGACCACCCTGGTTTGGTTAGCAACCCACTTGCCGGCCACCCGGATCTGGACCCGAGTTTTCAGGACATTTCTTTTGACGAGGCCACGGGTGAGAATCTTCTTCCCCGCAATCCCATGGTACGGGTGCTTGATGAGGCTAAGTCCTTAGACCTTGATTTGCTTACTACTCGGACCATGGGGGATGAAGCCAAGGCAAACATCGATCGGGTGGTTGAAGAGACCAAGAGGCTAATGGAGCATCACGCTCGACTGGCCAAGGCTGGAGAGGAAATCGGAAGTGCTAACATTCGGTTGCGGCTAAAGATCTCTAATCAGGCCAAACAGCTTGCCGATCAGGCTATCCAGATATCCCAGCATGAGGCAGCCTCCAGACGACTGAAGAAAACCATGGAAGAGGCCAGCACCGCTGAGTTGCGAAAAATGGAGACTGCTTGCAAAGAACGAATTGACATGGCCATCGCAATGGTAGATGAGGTTCGGAGAGCGGATCTTGAGCAGGTAGAGGAGTTATCTGGGAGGCTTGAGGCCGCAGAGCTTGCTCAGGCCAAGCTGAAGGAGGAGATGGAAGTGATGCGAAAATCCCTTCAAGTTGACTGCTTGAGATACCGATTGGAGAGAGATGCTGTCGTTGCACGGCTGTCGGCTTCTGAGGCCCGGATGAAAGAGTTTGAGGAGAACGAGGGGATGATGGATGAGATGCTCCAGGACATGTACTTCCGAACTTGAAGGCAGGGCAACCTGTCCTGGATGGACGACTATCCCCGGGGCATGGCTAGAATATATCTTCGGGCTTTGGAGGAGGCTAAGGCCGACGCGGATAAGGAAGGTGGTGCGGCTTTCAGGATGGACGTGGTTACGGCCCAATTCACTAAGGAAGAGAAGGTGGCGGTTAAGGAGGGCATGCGGCTGCTTGCTGCGGATGAGGTAGGCGTGTAGCTAGATGATGATGATCAGGGAGCAGACGCTGGTAAGTCTTCCTTTTTAGTCTTTTCACGATTTGATTGCTTATCTTTTGTGACTATTGATGGAGTCTCTTCTGAATTGGGCAGGTGGGACCTCTAAAGTACATGCGGGGAGTTCTGACCCTGCAGTTAAGTAGATCCGGATGGCGGGCAGGATAGAGGCGGAGCCCCGATGCGGTTGACTCTTTTATTTGGTCTGTTTGACATTCCTGTATATACTAGTCCAAAACATTATTGTATTTTCAGGCTGTAATTATGTCCTTGCAACGAACGTCTTTATGTAACTTTATAACATAAGCAGATTCTGCTATGTTCGAATGTGGTTGTTATTTTGATATGTTGTATAAGAAATACAGCTGCGTGTTTATGCATGTGATTTAATCGTATTTGATGCTAAGTTTCTTCTCAAAATTTTGTTTCATGTCTTGCAATGCCAATATTATGTGTGAATAAATTAAAGCTACATATTTGTATACAAGAGAAGATAGTACCGCCCTTCGTGTTTTAGTCGTAGAGGGTTGTTTTGAATGTCTTGCGTGGCTGAGTATGGAATGTAGCTGAGAGTTCCGTCATCCGGATGTGACTTCATATTTCCACAAGCGAGAGTTCCCCTATTTTGTGACCTGCACTTTAGGGATTGTTATATAGGATAGGAGAAAAGTTTTTGAATGAAATGGAAATATGAGAAACAATAAAACTTCCAATCACAGAAGGCCGTCGATATGCTTAAGTTCGTGGCAAACGGGTTTTGTAGTCACTTTCCCTAGCTATGGGTATTGGAGACATTTGTCACCCATCTTACGCCTCCGCGGGGAGTTTATCTTTTTTACCACAACCGCACTTAAGACATATCGGAGCCGAGATCGCGCACAGTAACTACCCGAGCCATTTTGGCCCGTAATCGTGGGTATTATTCGATTTACTGTGGCCGACTAGCGTGGGTGCCGATCGTCAACCGTGAACTACCCCTGGCTGGCCACACCTTATATTGGGGCTTAAAGTAGGTTCACAGTTTCCGGCGAGCCGAACGCCGTAATGAGCTACCATCGGCTATAGTCGGCCTTCTTGATGGCTTATAATTGGCTCATTACAGTTGGCTTTGAGGGCAGTCGCGAGCAATGAGTTAACCCGCAGCAGAGGGATGCTGGAGCAAAAGTGTCTCATTGGCGAGTGCATAGAATCGTATAGTACCTATTAGGTCCTGTCCAGGTGAGGTTGTGCCGCGAAGTGTCCAGAATGGAAATGTCGCTATACATGATTTTGTTCAACAGAAAAGGATAAAGCTTATCAAGCAGCCAAAATATAAAGGAATAAGTTAAAAAGAGACAAGATTTTTAAAGTGGTTCGGCACGAAAATGCCTACGTCCACTGATTCTCTTTGTTAATTCACTTCATATGGGCAGTACAAGTTAAGAAAAGTATCGACGGAGGTGTTGGATGTTCCATGCCCTCTGTAACACCTCTCCGTCCACTGTTGACAAAATATAAGCTCCGTTGTGGAGATCTTTATGAATTACATAGGGTCCGTCCCAGATTGGATCTAGCGCTCCGGGGCGCGGGAAGATCCATTTGAGGACAAGATCTCCTTCTTGTAAGTTGCGGTGTTTGACTTTGGAGTTGTATTGTGCCGCTACTTTTTGCTTGTGAGTTGCTGCTTTGAGTGCTGCATCATTTCTTCTTTCCTCAATTAGATCCAAAGACATGTGGAGGAGTTCTTCGTTCTCTTCTGCGTTGTAGTGGATCCTACAGTGGGAAGGCACTACAGTTTCAACTAGGAGCATGGCCTCCGATCCGTATGCCAAAGAGAAAGGTGTATGCCCTGTTGATGTTCTGTAAGATGTGCGGTAGGCCCAAAGTGCCGTAGGAAGTTCATCCACCCAAGCGTCTTTTTACTTTTCAAGTTTCTTCTTGATTAGGGTTTTGAGGATTTTGTTGACAGCTTCGACTTGTCCGTTTGCCTGGGGGTAAGCTACAGATGAGAAGCTTTTATGAATTCCGTGCTCTTGGCACCAGTCGGTGAATTCCTCGTTGTCAAATTGAAGTCCATTGTCCAATATGATTTTGAGTGGAACCCCGTACCTGCATAAAACACTTTTGATCAAGAAGTTAATAACTTTTGCCAAAGATATTTTATTTAGAGGCTCCGCTTCCACCCATTTGGTGAAATAGTCGACTGCCACTATGGCGTATTTGACTCCGCCTCGGCCCGTTGGCAGCTCGCCAATCAAGACAATTCCCCATATTGCAAAGGGCCAAGGGCTGGTCATTTGAGTAATCTCATTCGCGGGCAGTCGAGGAATCTTAGCAAATTTCTGACATATGTTGCCTTTTTTTGACGAAGTCCAAGGCGTCTTTGTTTAAAGTAGGCCAGTAATACGCGTATCGGAGTGTCTTCTTGGCTAGAGTCTGCCCTCTGGTGTGATCTTCGCAACTTCCTTGATGGATGTTGGACAAGAATTCCTTGGCTTCCCTTCCAGTGATACACCTTAATAAGGGATTAGAGAAGTCGCGTCGATAGAGGATTCCTTCTTGTAATGTGTAGCGGGAAGCTTTCCGTAAGGTTTTCTTAGCTTCGTTACGCCCGTCGGGTAGTGTGCCACTTTGTAAGTATTTCTGGATGGGAGTCATCCAAGTTTCCTCTTCAATTGCAGCTATCATATTCATTGGCTCGTAACTCGGGGCCAGTTGCTTTAAGATGGTTACTATTCGGGATGCGGCGTCGTCCTTCATGCTAGCTTGCTTTGCCAGTTCGTCGGCCTCCTGATTCTCTTCTCGAGGAATGTGTTTGATTAAATAGTGATCCAATTGATTGAGCAGCAGCTTGGTCTTCTTTAGATATGCTGTGAGTCGTTCTCCTCGAGTCTGGAATTCTCCCAGTATTTGATTTACAATGAGTTGAGAATCACTATGGAGACATAAAGAACTGACTCCAATTTCCAGGGCAGGTTCTAATCCGGCTATCACTGCTTCGTATTCTGCGTCATTGTTGGTGGCAGCGAATTCCAACCTTAGGGCGTAGTGCAGCTTCCTTTCCCTGGGGGTAATTATCACAACACCTGCCCCCGAGCCTTGTTCATTTGACGCTCCATCTACGAAGAGATTCCACTCGATATCTTCTGCTATTTCAGATTGCTCCTTACCTTCGTTAGTAGTGAATTCGGCAATGAAATCAGCTATGGCTTGCCCCTTGATAGCGGTGCGAGGATGGTAGGTGATATCATATTGACTCAGTTCAATGCACCACTTAAGTAGCCGCCCAGAAGTGTCGGGGCGATGGAGTACCTGCCTTAGCGGTTGATCGGTTAAGACTCTGATGGAATGAGATTGGAAATAGTGTCGCGGCTTCCGTGACGTGATTAGCAAACAGTATGCTAGCTTTTCAAGTTTAGGGTATCTGGCTTCTGCCCCTGTAAATCTCTTGCTTACAAAGTATACGGGCTGCTGCGCGTGGTTGTCTTCTCTCACCAAAGCGGCGCTTAAAGCATGGGACGATACAGCAAGGTATAGGTATAGTTCCTCGCCATCATTTGGAGTTGAGAGTACTGGTGGTTTCTGGAGGTGTTCGATTAAGTTAAGGAAGGCTGTCGAGCATTCGTCAGTCCATTCGAACTTTCCTTTGTCTTTCTTTAGAGCTTCAAAGAAAGGGATGCATTTGTCGGTTGCTTTAGAGATGAACCTGCTTAGGGCGGCCACTTTCCCGTTTAGGCTTTGCATCTCTCTTCGAGTGGATGGTATCTTGATATCTTGCAAAGCCCGAACTTGTTCGGGGTTTGCTTCAATCACCCTGGCATGGACGATGAATCCCAAGAATTTTCCCGACGATACTCTGAAGGAGCACTTTAGAGGGTTCAGCTTCATTCCATATTGGAGAAGTACTTGAAACATCACATCCAGGTGGTTTATATGATCATTGACTTTCCTCGATTTTACCCGCATGTCATCCACATAAACCTCCATAGTTCGTCTTATTACTTCCGCAAACATCTTGTTGACGAGGCGCTGATAAGTAGCTCCGGCGTTTTTAAGTCCAAAAGGCATTACTCTGTAGCAGTACAGTCCCCGGTCAGTGATGAAACTAGTGTGGTCTTGATCGGGTGCGTGCATAGGGATCTGGTTATATCCTGAGTATGCGTCCATAAAAGATAAGAGTTCGTGTCCGGCGGTGCTATCCCCGAGCTGATCGATTTGGGGGAGTGGGAAGCAATCCTTCGGACAAGCGTCATTTAAGTTGGAGAAGTCGATGCATGTTCGCCACTTCCCATTAGCCTTCTTTACCAGCACCGGGTTGGCGATCCATTCTGGGTAGATGGCTTCTCATATGAAGTTATTGGCAAGTAGGTTCTTTACTTCTTCCTCTAGGGCTGCTGATCGTTCTGCCCCCATGCTTCTCTTTTTCTGCTTTACTGGCACCTTGGTGGGGTCAATGTTCAGTTGTGGCATGCTACATCTGGGGAGATTCCTGTCATGTCAGCGTGCGTCCATGCAAATACATCCATGTTGTGGCGAAGAAAATCAATAAGTTGATCCTTTAATTCTTCTTTTAGTTGAGATCTGATTTTCAATAGTCTACTTGAGTCGTGTTTGTCTATAGCTACGAATTCCATAGCCTCTGCAGGCTCGGCGTTGGCCTCCTCCTCTTTGTCCCTGGGGTCTAACTCATTGAAAGGATCACTGGTATATCGAAGAGGAGGGGCTTTCTTTAGTTGTTATGCTTCCAAGTTTTTCATGCAGAGAGTAGTCTCTACATTTTTCCCTTTATCTTTTTTGCTGTTATTGCGAAGTTCAATCACATAGCAGTCTCGAGCAGCGTCTTGATCTCCCTCTATTTCTCCTATTCCGTTATCTGTTGGAAATTTCATCTTCAGGAACCATGGGGCTAGGACAATTTGGAAGTCAGACAAGGCTGGTCTTCCCAAAAAGGCTTTGTAGGCCGAGTGGTTCTCTATTAGTACAAATGTTTGTTTTCGCACAGCAGAGTGGGGATGACTTCCTATTTCGACAAAGAGATCTAGTTGCCCGAGGGGCATTTTCGCATCTCCAGTGAAACCATGTAGTGGTTTGTTGCAGGGAGACACATCCTTCATTGACAGCTTCATTTTGTCGAAAGCATGCTTGAATAGGATATTTACTGAGCTTCTAGTGTCTATTAAAATTCGAAAAACTTTGGCTGGACCGAACCAAGCAGAGATGACCATAGGATCCATGTGTGGGTACTGTCTTCCCTCTAGGTCACACCTACTGAATGTGATGTCGTCGTTCTCTTTCCGTTTTGGGTGGCGTTCTTCCATGACAGAATTAACGTAGCCTTCATCGTTCCTAAGTGACTTACCATATCTTTCCATCTCTGCCCAGCTTCTGTCGGCGATGTGCGGTCCTCCTGATATGGTATGGACCACTATCTTCTCTTGACTAAAGCCGCTGGTGTTGCGATTTCCTCCGCCCACTTCTGGGAGGGGTATCCCTAGGTTTTCATTGGCGGGAGCTGGAGTCCTGTTCTGGCTTTTTACATAGCGTTCCAGTCTCCTCCTTCTAATGTGTTCTTCAATCAAGTCCCGGAGATGGTGGCATTCATTGGTGTCATGTCCATGGGATTCGTGGAAGCGGCAGAACTTTCCAAACTTGAGTGCGTTATCTGACTCCTTCTTGTGCGGGGGGCGCTTGTATCTAACTTCGTCTTGAGTGGCTAGGAAGATGTTTTCGATCGTTTCATTCAAAGGAGTGTAGGAGTCAAATCTTGGTCCTGGTCGATATAAGCGCTTTTCTCCCTTCTTGCCCCCAGCATTGTCTCTAGAGTCACTTCTCCGAACATCCTTTGCTGCAGCGGGGACCCTGTCTGGCGCTGTCTTAGCCTGTTGCCCTGATAGCCTCTCAGTGGCAGCGTCTTCAAGTCTCATATACTTTCTAGCTTCATGGAAGAAATCAGGCAAAGTAGCTGGTTTTTCCTTGGTTAGTCTTCTAGCAAATTTAGTATCCGGGCGCACACCACTGCAGTGGGCCATTAGGATAAGTTTCTCATCGGCATCTTGAACTGCAGCCGTTGCGGCATTGAATCGGGTTAAATATTGTTGCACTGTCTCTCCAGGCTTTTGTTTGATATTAGATAAGGAATAAGCGTCCTTGGGTTGTTCCATATGAATGCGGAACTGGCTGATGAACTTTACTTTCAACATTTCCCATGAGCTGATGGACCCTTGGGGTAGATGGAAGAACCAGGAGGTAGCTAGATCTGCCAAGAAAAGTGGGAAGCATTTACATAATACTCCCTCCGTTGCTCCGCTCATGAGCATATGCTGGATGTATCTCTGTAAGTGTACGATGGGGTCAGAGGTTCCCTTGTAAGGCTCCATTGTTGGCATTTTCCATTCCCGGAGGGTGACGGCAGTTTCGATACTACGGGTGAAGGGGCAGGTTACCCTAGCACCTATCCCCCGATCCCTTTGCTCCCGTTGGACGCACTCTCTGAACAATCGCGCCATCCTTTCATCAGAACTTGGAGCGGATAGAAATGAGTTTGGTTCTTCCCTGCAGGACTGATTCCGTCCAGACGACTTGTATGGATGGTATCGTCTGTCACTCCTAACATTCTCCAATGGCTGCCTCTGGTCTTCTAGGGGCATGCTAGGGTCAGCCACAGTTGGCCCTTGCCTTGATCTTCCCCTGCTGGGTTCTGTTCTCAGCACTTCCTCGGGTCCAACTTCGGGCCGGACTCCTGCTCGGCCCCGTCTACCGGTGTTTCCATGGTTAGGTAGCATGACAGGCTCAGCTACATCCGCCCCCGCCTGGTACCTCCCCTGTTGGGTTCGGTTCCAAGTGTTTCCTCGGGTCGGAATTCGGGCTGAGTCCGGGCTCGGCTCCTACCATTGCTGTTTCTGTTGTTAACCTCTTCGAAGAAGAGAGGCCTTTGTTGTCTCCCAGATCCTCCAAACCGGGACTCACCCCATGATTCAGTGTTGCGGTTGGATTCCTCAGCATCCCTTAAGCATGACATGAGTTGGTCCACCAAGGGTTCTTGTTGAGATGCGAAGCGGTTAGTTACTTCAGCCACAATCCTGTCTAGATCCGTCCTTGTAATTGGTTGTTCCGTAGCAGGGGCTGTCGGATTTGCCTGATTTTCGTTTGCTGTTGGAACCGGACGATTGTCTTGATTTCTGACTACTGGATCTGGGATACTGCTAGTTGCAATGTTCTTTCCTTTGTTAGCATCTTTCTTCCGTCCGGGAGGCATGTTTTCCAAGTAATGATCGATGTTGATAGTAAAAGGGTTGAGTGGGAGAAGCTGAAGCTTCGACCTCCGTTTCTCAATGAAAGCACCAAAAATTTTTGCACAAAAAATGGGCAAACACCTCCAAGTCGTATGATTTAGTTGATTATATGTTGTTCTGGATGGTTTGGGTGACTTATGCAAATATATGAAATAGATGGACTAAACTGTAAAAGACACATAGGTTTATAGTGGTTCGGCCAGAACGTGCCTACGTCCACTTTATATGTTATTCTCCTTTTCTATTCAGATTACAAGTACAAAGCTTTGATTACAAGTAACTGAAAGTTGTTTGAAAGTTCTATCCGTGCTTGAGCTCTCAAACTTGTCTGTCATTGTTGTACCCCTGCCCCTCTATTTATAGAGTAAGGCTGGGGGCAGGGGTTCTGGATGTATATAGCTGCTGATGGGCCTAGGCTGAAACGATCTGGCCTGGCAATGTTGGTTCGGTGTAGGTTGGGTAGGTGGTCCGGTTAGGATGGTTCGATGGTAGGAGATGAATGGACCAGTGGGGCTTTGGTTCGGTGGTAGGAGATAAGTGGACTGGTTAGGATGGTTCGGCAGGAGCTTGGAGGAGGTTGGTTCGGCAGGAGCTTGGAGGAGATTGGTTCGGCAGGAGCTTGGAGGAGGTTGGTTCGGCAGGAGCTTGGAGGAGATTGGTTCGGCGGTGGGTGGTTCGGCGGTGGTGGTTCGGCGAGACCTTGGCTCGGTGAGGCTTTGGTCCGGTCGAAAACATACCCAACAATTTCTAAGGAATAAGAATTTTGGAGGAGAATGGAAAATGGAAGAGCTCTGACTCTAAAAATATGAGTTTAGAAGTAAGGGTCTAGGTCTATATGTGCATGGGTTCAAATCAATGCAAGTCATTTGACAAAATTGTTTTAAATCTAAGCTATTTAGTCCAACATTTTTTATTAATTTTACTGTGGCAACGGTTGACTGCTACCTGTTGACAATGCCATTTGTAATTTGTGAATTTATTATGTGCTTTGATTTGTTAATTTTATTGCTTGTTTTGAACGATTCTGTTTGTTTCATTCGTTTTATATCTGATTCCAATAATTTATTTCCACTTTCTTATATTTCTTAGATTTGATTTAACTATAACATTTCTTAACGTTTAATTTACCATTAACACTAGAAACTAGAATCAGTTAACTTTTATTACCATAATTACATATATAATTATTTCTAATTCAAAAACTTCAAATGCTAATAACATTTTAGTTTGAACTACGATAAAAAAAACATTATATATGAAAATTGATCAGAAAATCACCACGAACCCAACGACATATGTTTCATAACCAAATTCTGAAGTTTGAAAAAAAATATTTTAGTATTATTATTTATTTATTAAAAAAAATCATTCATTGTCTTAAAATCATGGAAATTTACATTTTGCCCTTAAAAGAATTTCGTCCCCAAAATTCGTCAAGGAACAAACAATGTAACATAACATTTGACAATTCTAAACTAACCAACCAATTAGTGTACAAATACTTTTTGCAACCAAACGTGTACAAGTGCCCTGTGTATCACAATACATATGATATGTATGTAGAATAATTTTAATCGGTTCCTCCTATATGAATGCATTCTTTTAAATCGATATTGAAATATGGTGCAAGCGTCCTAAGTTCACTGGCAGTTCTATATGCATGTAACTTTTGAAAACTAAAAACTTTTTTTGCATCCAAATTTTCCTGCACTTCTACAGGTAGAAGCGTAGTTCATCTAAATTGTTATCCAATTCCCACTGTCGAAAGTCCTCGCACACCGTTACTAGCATCCAAGTTTAAAGAATCAAATTTTCTAATTCTAATTACTTTATGCCAGGAAAATGGTTTAGATGAAAATTTCCATATTTTTATCCTTTTTCTTTTAGGTTTCCAACTTCCTACTACACTTTGTAACCTTCTCTTTCCCCCAATTCTTTCCCACCTTTTTCAAGTACGGTTTGCATAGTTAGTTTTTATCTTAAAGTTTTGACATAGAATTATTATAAAATCAATTTAAGTTCACGTACCGACAAGGTATGGAGAAAATGATTCCATAGCTATAACAGCTTTCTCCCTTGTCTCTTACCGCGTTTTATTTTACGGTACCTTCTGTTGCAGTGTAACATCCATGCTAACAATCTCGTCGACTATACCCCTATGTCAAGTATGTGGATTTGAGAGTTTCTTCTTTTTCTGCTCAAAAATATTTTGATATTACTTTCTGAAATATCGGTAAAATTTTGGACTTCAAAATTTTCCATCACAAAGTTTTCAAAAGCTTTTCACAATGGTACTTTTTTTTCAAAACCAAGAATTTTGAACAAAAATTCTCAAAAGCATAAATATATTTATTTTTCTACAACAATTGCCACATCACATACAATCTTGGTTTAGTCAACAGTCTAACATCCATAATGGATTTCACCAAATTTTATGGTAAATTTAAGTTCCAAAGCTTTTTCCTTTATTTATAATAGCAACCAAAATACAAGTTCAACTATAAATTTTAGCTTTTAAGGTACAGGGTCGTGACCCCATGGTTCCATAATGTTCTTTCTGTGATATCCCGGAATTTTTGGCAAAATCAATTTAATAATCTGTATTAAAATTAAATTGATTTGATAATTTTTGTTAATAAAAATTTGAATTGATTTAATAATCTTCCCTTAATAAATATTTAATTGGTGAATTTATCTTTTTAAAAGCTATTAAATTATTTTCTATTTATAATGTATATATATTTGTATATATTATAAATAGATTAGCTTTTTTTTGTTTAATAAATAAAGGGCATATTTTCTAATTCTAATACTTTTGGTAAATTGGGAATTATGATTTATTTAAAGTTAAACTTTTAAAAGCTATTTTATAAATAACTATATGGTTTTAAATACTTAAAGTAAGTTTTTATTTTTTAAAAAAATCTTTAATTTAGATTTTAAATAAGATTTGCAAAATGATTTGTTTAACATTCTTTTTAAAAAATATAGTTTAATAAATTTGATTTGTAAATTAGCTATGGAAGTTTAAAATTAATATATGAAACATCAATTCATTTAAATAATAAGTAATTTATAACCTCTTTTATAAATTATATAAAATTGTCAAGTGTGTTATTTTCAAATAATAAATATATGTATTGTTTTCATATATAAATATAATTGGTTTTATTCTTTAAAGTTATCTATATATATATATATAACTAAGTATTAAAACTAATTAATTAAGTTAAAAGCTTTTATTAACACTTAATTATAAATAAAATTACTTACAAGACAAGTGTAAACATCCTAGAGCTTAATTTAACATGTGTTAAGTAATAAACAGTTAAAGTGACAAATGTATAGCTTTCTACAAGTATCATGTTTGATTTTGTATTTTTCTTTAAAAAACATTTTTGCATATTTCTATCTATTGTTCTTTCCTTCATTTTTTTTCTATCCTTTTACAATCGAAAGCTAAGTGAAACTCAGACTAAATTTCTCAAACAAAAATCGGTAAAACAATTTCCTCAAAACCAGATCAAACCAAAATCCTGTACTTCATTTTCAAAAGCAAGACTGCAAATCATTTTCAAAAAAACAAGTCTGCATTTTTCTTAAATCTGGAAATCAAGCCTACATGCAAATCTTTCCAACAACTCAAGTTTCAAAGATCACAGCATGCATGCAGTTTTAATTCAATTTTTAAACATCAGCAACTCAAGTTTTAAAAATCAAATCAAAGGCATTTCAGCAAAGTAAATCCAGTTCTAAAAGATCTAGAGCTGTTTCAAATATTAAAGGATCTGTCTCTGTTCTAAATCAGGTGGGTAACATCACAATTTAAATGGTTTAAGTATAATTATGTTGCATGTTTACCTCTGAAAACAAATATGTTTGTGAATGCACTTTTAAGTATGTCTCTGTATATTTATATGGATGTATTGGTGTGCATATGTAATTGTGTGCTCTGTTCTTATTTTGTTTCCCAGGCTCAAGATTTCATTTTTAATTCCTTACCACCTGATCTAGGTTTGTTAGGATTTAATTTACAAACCAATGTTGTTTGATTTATCATAGATTAAGGTTTAAAAATTTAATCAAGTCAAAATAAGGCCTGATTGACTCTGGAAGTATAAAAACAATAGTGCATGTCAATATATATGAGAAATCAAACTGTGTAATTCATAAATTCATTATTATAGATTGAATACATCAACAAAAACATGAATTTTAAAACAAGAATCATGTTTTTAGTTAAGGAATGAGTGTACAGTTCTTGTTTGAACTGAAAGTGAACTTTTGAGTTTTTTGGGCGATCTCTGCTATCTAGGTGATCGGGATCTTTGGGTAATGATGGAGGAATGATAGTAGTTGATGGGAAAAATACTTGATGGTGATGAATTTCAGTGAGGAGGTTGCAACAGTGGGATATTTTCTCGAACCTAGTTAACTAGGTATAATGAGTCGATCACCAAGATCGTTTGGGTTGATCGAGTGCAGTGAGGCTTTGAGGGACAATAGCTTGGTCGTAGACGAGGTCAGGGACGGAGTTGCAGAATCTACGGTGGTCGGAGGATCAAAGGAGAAGCGTTGTCAGGTTTGGTATGGGTTGTAGTAGTTTCTGTTCTAGGTTTGGTTTTGGAGTCTCGAATTCGATTTGAGTTTTGGGTAAGCGATATGATGATCATGGTGAGATGTGAAGTTGTTTGCCAATGTGGGAAGATCGACGAAGTTGGCCAGAGATGATCAACGGCACCGTGCATATGCACTGTGCACTGTTGTCTGGTGAAGTTGTGTTTGGTTTGGTGTTTGTACTCAAGTTGCTCGAAGTTGTTGGGTAGTTTGCCCGGGGAAGTTGGGTTTTGGACTCGAAGCATTATAGGATGGTGCCTCGGGTTATATTTTGGTTACAGGTTTTAAGAAACCTGTAGTGTTTGTTTTAAAAATTTTAAAAAAAAACTGAAGTTTATAAATGTAAATAAAGTTTTAAACTAAGTTTTGAATCAAAGTTTAAAATCTGGAATTCAAGTTAGTGAATCTCTATTTAAAAAAAATTGTAAAGTTTTTTTAAAATTTAAATTGTTAAACTACTTAAAAATGGTTAAGTAGTTTGAATTTTTAAAAATGAAGTTTATTATTGTAAGTAAGCTTTAATGTTAAGTTTAATTCTAGAGTCAAAGATTTAAATATGTATTTCAGTTTTTGAAATAAAAGAAGTTTTAAATTTGAAAGATTTAAACAACTTTGTATGTTAAAGTCTATATTTAAATTGGTTTGAATTTAAAGATGAATTTGGTTTTTAAATTCCTTTTTAAGCTTCTTTATAAAATAAATATTTCTTTAACTTGCGAAATGAAAAGGTTTTTGAATTGTTTTAACTTTGTTTAAGTTAAATTTGTATTCATCTTAAATTTAAATTTGGAGATGAAATTTAAAAGTAAATTTGAAAACAAATTGTTTTTAAATGCTTTGTTAATGATAATTTGATCATTAATAAGAAAATTTTTTATCTTTAAGTAAACGAAGATTTAATGATTTGAAATTATTATGCTAATTAAAATGGATAATTAATTTACTTAATTAATTAATGATTTAGGATTAATTAAATAAGTAATTAAAGGTTAAAATTAATTAATTAAGGTTTAAGATAAATTAATTAGGAATAATTAATTTGTAATTAAGGATTTTTTTATAATTAAGAATTAATTAATCAAGTAATTTAAGATTAATTAAATTACAGTTAACACTTAGTTAACTAAATAATTAATGGTTAATTAATTGGTTATTAAGATAAATTAATTTGCAATTAATAATGAATAATCTAAGTTAATTACTTAAGAAAAGTAATTAAAGAATTGTTAATTGTTAATGAAGGTCATTAACTTGAGATTACTCAATAATTAATTAATGTGGTTAATTTTTAATAATTAATTAGATTAATTAATTTATGATAATCAATTGTGAAACTTATTTAAGTGTAATTACTTAGTGGAAGTAATTAAGGAATTAATTACTAAATGTAATTAATTGAGTTTAATGTGTTTGGTTTAAATTAATAAATTAATTAAGTTTAATTAATTTAAACACCGGATGATTTGATGAATAAATACTTAATATAATTAATGAAGTATAATTACTTAGTGAAGTAATTAATTGATAATTACTAGAGGTAATTAGTGGAAGATGATTTAATAATGGAAGTAATTTGAGTATAATTACTTTTTGTAATTAATCAAGGGATTAATTAAAGAAATTAATTAAGGAGTAATTAATTTATTTAATGGAGTAATTAAGGGTAGTTAATTACTGAATGTGATTAATCCAGGGAGATTAAAAATTGTGGTTTAATTAAGATTAATTACTTAATGTAATTAATTTAAATAAGATAATTAATTAAAATGTAATTAGGGGTCATTAATTAATATAATAATGATGTAATTAAATTTGACTAATTAAAGATTAATTAATCAATAATGATAAGTGCTTAAAGGGTAATTAGTGTAATTAATTAAGGATTAATGTAATTAATTATAGTAAATAATTAATGAAGTAAATAAAGGTTAATTACTGTTTTTGGTTAAGAGCAATTAATTTGTGAAATTAATTAAAGGACAATTACTTGAATGTAATTAAAGAATAATTAATCAAGGGTGATTAACTAAGGTGGATAATTAATTAATTTGTAATTAATTAATGGATATGTAAGCAACATTTTTATCGATGTAAGTAATTAATTTAATTCCCTTTAAATTAATTAGAGATGGAAGTAATTAATTTAATTTATTTTAAATTAATTATAGATGGTGTGATTATTAATCATTGCTTATGTGTGGATGATATTGATTTGCCTTGAATGATTTGAAATCTCAGCTTTGAGATAAGTAGTGCTGTGTGATATGGATGCTTTGGTTGCATTGTGATGATAATATGAATTATCTATTGGTGATGATAATATGGATTATCTGTTTGTGATGATAATGTAGATTATCTATTGTGATATGTGAATTATCTATCTGTGTGTATATAGATAATGAAATTGAATTGTTTTAAACTTTAAAATAACTTGGCCTTAAAAGATACGCTTTGGATTTCGATGAGACCGGGATCGGGTTTCCAGATTTGGATATCCGAAAACCACATCGATCTAAATTAACGATAGGTCGTGAATCTCAAGTGAAGAGTTAAGACTCGAGGTGTAAGGACTATTCGTCGTTAAAACTCTGAGGGTGATTCTAATACGAGTTTAACGGGGTAGTACTTTCATATTCGAGATGAAGATTCAGAGTGCAAGGGTTATCGTTGTTAACTCTAAGGGTGATTCCAAAATGAGTGTAACGAGATAATGCCTTCGGTTTCGTTCGAACCCGTAACGAACTTGTATGGATTGAATGCTTTCAGAACATCGTCAGGTGGATAATGAGCATTCTAAGATAGATGTGTTCTATAAAGGTAATCGTAGCCTCAAGCCTCATCAACCGGGAATGGCTAAAACAGGGGAGGTGCAACAAGGCTAAGTGGGTCATGCCCAAGTAGGACGAGATTTTCCCCTGTCTTGATGTCCCTTTTTATTCGGCTGTGTGGGCAGTTGGAATGCGCACCATATGCGGGGTTGTCTTGTTCGGGACTGTCCAATAAGGGATGGTTCCGGCCTTGTGTTGCAGGGGATTTAGGGTGGATCTTCGGTACGTTGATCTAGGCCACGTACTGTGACGGGCGGTACCCCAGTAGCCCTGCCATTTTATGGAATCCAGAATCCAATAAGTGCCAACGGTTGGCTAGTAGCTGGAATTTAATGAATGTAACAATTTCGGCTATTTTCTATTTACTTGAAAACCCTAGACCTATTATAATATCACTGGATTTCCTATCAAATGTTTTGGTTAGCGTAAGGTAAAAACTTTTCCATCTTTATGTGTAGGAAGTCTTACGTGATACCTTTTCTTTTCAAAGGTTTTTCAAAATTAAGCAACCTTAACCTGTTACTCACACCAGATCCATGTCTGATCCGAAGTTTATTTCTGTTTTTCTTAAAACTCTTGGGTACTCAAATTTTTATGAGTAGCAAAGGGATTTAGGTTAGCTTTAACGAATTGTGCAGGAGAAATGGAGCAGGAGGCTTCAGCGTTGTAGATATTTATAGTGTTCCGCTGTGATTGGTATCTCTGTATTGATTTGAGTTGTAATAACTAGATAGGTGTTTATAACTGTCTAGTATGTGATGTATAATCTCTGTAACTCTGATAATTGTTGTATATTATGTAATACTTATGTTATTAGTATAATTTATCCATTCCGCTGTGAGATTCTGATGTTATTTAGTTCTTTCTTCTCTATCTTTTCTCTTTTCCTATCCTTTTCTTTCTTATTAATGATGCGTCATTCTGTGGTATGAATGGCGGGTCGTTACAGTGGTATCAGAGCGCTAGGTTGAGTGAATACCTATGCATTGGGGTGTTTTCTTTCTTAAGAGAACGTATTTGTAATTTTATATATATTTGTATTAATCCATTTCTACCTATCTGTTGGGTTACCTGTTCGGGTTTTCCAATATAAGTTATAACGGTAGATAAGGTAGTGGTGTTTGTAACATGATTACTACCATTGGTTGGAGTTTGAATGTTTGAGGTTGGAAGTGCATTTGTCGAGACTGTAGACCTAATACCGTCTCGAGTAAGTTGTGCAGTGGTGTAAGGATTTCATCGATCTCTGAAGGAAACCTGTTAAGGTTTGGAGTTCAACTTTGAAGTTGATGAGTAGAGTTTGGATCTGTCGGTTTGGCAGAAGTGAGTGATGGTATCTCGACAACCTCAGGAATTAGTAGCTGCGTGATGAGATACAGTGACTATGGATTGTCTCCGAAGATGTTTTCTTTGGAACAAGTTTAGGGTAGTGTGTCTGCTTCGGTGTTGTGGCTGAGTTCAGCAGGGTATTTCAGTTTGGCTTTGAGGTCCGAGTTTCTCGAAGAGCTTTGGATTAGGAAGTTTTTGAAATATAGGTCAGCAGTGTAGCTCGGAGTGTTCTGTGTTGGCAGGAAGTTTTCTGGCTGAGCAGTTTTTCTACAGGTGGAGTTCAGCAGTAGCAAAGTTGATCCATTTCTTTGATGGATAGGCTAGATAAGTGTAAGTTGTTCTGTTTGGTAAAGAGAGAACAGTTTTCTTTGGAGATTGATCTGGGTTGATCGCAAAAGTGACTTGCGATAGTTGAGTGTTCTCTTGGGTTATCTTTTGTTTGAGGAATCGGGAGATTGAGTTTTCTTATCGACTAGGATTCCAGGAGGGGTACCGGTGGTTCAGCTTCGTAGAAGGATGGTTCCGAAAGATAGGGTTTAGTGAAGCAGCTCAGATTTTTGGTGGAACTTCTGAGTTTTCTTTTATGTATCTGTGGAACCATATTTCTGGGATGTATTGTCCAATTTGTGCTCGTGTTCTTCATCAGCATTCTTATCTATTTCGGATCAGAGTTGTGCAGCGGAAGCAGTTTGGGAGTGTTTCTGTTTTTCTTTTCTGGATAGGAGAAGTAAGTTTAGTCTTCTGTTGTTTGAGGAGTAGAGTTTGTGTTCTTGGTTTTGGATTGATCTTAAGGAGATCATTGGGTTGGGTTGTTTTTGGTCTAGTTTGTTTCTAGAGGAATCAGCAAGGGTTGAGCTGATCAGGAAGGATGTTGGTAGCCCAGGTCCGTTCGAAGAATTTTGTGGATAAGAGACGGAGGAATTTGGATTCTGAAGTCGGAGATTTGGTTTTGGTTAAGTTTTCTTCGATTCCAAAGGATCTATAAGTTTTGGGTAAGACTAGAAAGCTAGCTCCGAGGTGTTTTGGATCTTTCTGTGTTCTTGTTGAGGATGAGTGTTGGTCTGTAGGATTGAATTTCCAGTGTAGATAACCGGGATTCAATGAGTTTCACGTATCTCTGAGAGAGTACGTGTATGATCTATCTCTAGTTATAGAACAAGCATTTCAGGAGTTTTGGTTGTTGAGTCAGACATGTCCGTAGTCTGATATCCTGTTTTGTTTTGTAGATCAAGATAAGTAGGAGCTCAATAGCTTGGTAGTATTGATTGTTTGGATTCTGTAGAGCGAGTATCCCGGTATATATACTTGGGAAACTCGAGGAAATTATATCCAGAATTTTGTCTGGAAAGTTAGATTTGTTTGATTGGATGAATTGATTGCTATGGTTGTTAGCATATCATTGATATATGCTTGTGTTTTAAAATTAAAATCTTTAATGAGATTATTAAATTACTTTTGTTTTAAATTTCGGGACGAAATTCTTTTAAGGGGGAAGGAATGTGATATCCCGGAATTTTTGGCAATATCAATTTAATAATCTGTATTAAAATTAAATTGATTTGATAATTTTTGTTAATAAGAATTTGAATTGATTTAACAATCTTCCCTTAATAAATATTTAATTGGTGAATTTATCATTTTAAAAGCTATTAAATTGTTTTCTATTTATAATGTATATATATTTGTATATATTATAAATCGATTAACTTTGTTTTAATTTAATAAATAAAGGGCATATTTCTAATTCTAATATTTTTGGTAAATTGGGAATTATGATTTATTTAAAGTTAAACTTTTAGAAGCTATTTTATAAATAGCTATATGGTTTTAAATACTTAAGGTAAGTATTTATTTAAAAAATATCTTTAATTTAGATTTTAAATAAGATTTTGAAAATGATTTGTTTAACATTCTTTTTAAAAAATATTGTTTAATAAATATGATTTGTAAATTAGCTATGGAAGTTTAAAATTAATATATGAAACATCAATTCATTTAAATAATAAGTAATTTATAATCTCTTTTATAAATTATATAAAATTGTCAAGTGTGTTATTTTCAAATAATAAATATATGTATTGTTTTTATATATGAATATAATTGGTTTTATTCTTTAAAGTTATCTATATATTTATATAACTAAGTATTAAAAACTAATTTATTAAGTTAAAAGCTTTTATTAACACTTAATTATAAATACAAATTACTTACAAGACAAGTGTAAACATCCTAGAGCTTAATTTAACATGTGTTAAGTAATAAACAATTAAAGTGACAAATGTATAATTTTCTACAAGTGTCATGTTTGATTTTGTATCTTTCTTTAAAAAACATTTCAGCCTATTTGTATCTATTGTTCTTTCCTTCATTTCTTTTTTTCCTATCTTTCTACAATCAAAAGCTAAGTGAAACTCAGACTAAATTTCTCAAACAAAAACCTGTAAAACAATTTCCTCAAAACCATCAAACCAAAATCCTGTATTTCATTTCAAAAGCAAGACTGCAAATCATTTTCAAAAAAAAAAACAAGTCTACATTTATCTTGAATCTGGAAATCAAGCCTACATGCAAATCTTTCCAACAACTCAAGTTTCAAAGATCAAAGCATGCATGCAGTTTTAATCCAGTTTTTAAACATCAGCAACTCAAGTTTTAAAAATCAAATCAAAGGCGTTTCAGCAAAGTAAATCCAGTTTTAAAAGATCTAGAGCTGTTTCAAATATTAAAGGATCAGTCTCTGTTTTAAATTCAGGTGAGTAACATCACAATTTAAATGATTTAAGTATAATTATGTTGCATGTTTACCTCTGAAATCAAATATGTTTGTGAATGCATTTTTAAGTATATCTCTGTATATTTATATGGATGTATTGGTGTGCATATGTGATTGTGTGCTCTATTCTTATTTTGTTTCCAAGGCTCAAGATTTCATTTTTAATTCCTTACCACCTGATCTAGTTTTGTTAGGATTTAATTTACAAACCAATGTTGTTTGATTTATCATAGATTAAGGTTTAAAAATTTAATCAATTCAAAATAATGCCTGATTGACTCTGGAAGTATAAAAACAATAGTGCATGTCAATATATATAAAATTTCAAACTGTGTAATTCATAAATTCATTATTATAGATTTAATACATTAACAAAAACATGAATTTTAAAACAAGAATCATAGTTTTTAGTTTAGGGATGAGTGTACAGTTCTTATTTGAACCGAAAGTGAACTTTTGAGATTTTTGGGTGATCTCTGCTACTGGGTTGTGACGCCCCACCTCTATACCCACGCTAGCCAAGGACACTACGGTGTAATGCTGTCAACTAGCACGGAGAATAAGGCTGTTGAGGAGCGACCATCCGTGTAATGGCTTTGTGCGAGCATCGATATGTCAGATAGAATAACTTGAGAGGAAATCCGACTTGTCGACACAAACTCAAAGCAACTACACAGTGGCTATATATAACCTTCGGAAACAAATATAGAAATAAACATAACACAAATCAGTCACAGATAATTCATATCACAAAGGAGGAAATAGATGCGAATATTACACATGAAAGTGTACATTAGAGTAGTGGTAAAATCGGATCCACAATATAACAAAAGAATAGATACAAGTGCTAGACAAATACATCAAGGAGTCTCTATCTCAAATGTATACAACAAAATAAACTACTAATCTAAGTAGTTAGCCAAAAGTCAGATTATGGTTCCAGATAAGAAGTCAAGTAGAAGCACCTGTAATATCTCGGTCTGACCCGAGTATTATTTAATATGAAAATAATAAAGGATCAGTCTAGCTATAATTATTGGATAAAATGAGATATAAGAAGAGATATAATAAAAACGTATGATAACCAAAAATGTCATACCACGACAAGTATACATTAGAAAATCCACAAGGAAAATCATACAAATATCTCACGATTCTCATAGCATAAAAAGAATGTCATATTCTTTATTTAATTCACCAAGCCACAATAAACAACATACATATCAATGCCAACTGAAAAAGGTGGTGAAACATAAATTCCAGAAATCAATAATTAGAAATCCAGAAAATCACAAAGATAAGCAGATGGCCAATCCCAAACGGAAAGCTATTCCATAGACCGAACATCGACGCACCTAGAAAGATACGCCCCATGCACAGTCAAACATCGACGCACCTAGAAAGATACGACCCATGCAAAGACAAACATCGATGCACCTAAATAGATACACCTCATGTAACGTCTAGCATCGATGCACCTAGAAAGACACACCCCATGCATAAATAAGCATCGACGTACTTAGAAAGATACGTCCCATGCATAAATCAACATCGACATATCTAGAAAGATACGCCCCATGTAATGTCTAACATCAATGCACCTAGAAAGATACACCCTATGCAAAGTCGAACATCGACGCACCTAAAAAGATACGCCCCATGCATAGACGAACATCGACGCACCTAGAAAGATACGCCCCATGCCCCGACTTATTGAGCTGATTGCTCCAGGAAGTAAACAAACATCGACGCACCTAAATAGATATGACCCATGATTAAATAAATATCGACGCAACTAAATAGATACGACCCATGTGTAAATAAACATCGATGCACCTAAATAGGTACGACCCATGCTAGAAATGAGACGAAGCTTAATAAAATGAAGTACAGTCCTCCACATGGACAAAGAAACATCGCACCTTGCTAGTCTAAACCATAAAATGATCACCATCGATCATCAAGAAAGTGTCAATTACAGTAAGCTAGTAAATATATGAGCTTAGCTTCATGTCCCATAACTACTAGCTTAACTTAAATATTTACGAACAAATTGTAGATCTCCACTAGAAAAGTGTCACAAGAGATTCAATCTAACAAGTCCAAGAATTAACCAACGAAGTAAACGCAAGCGTTTCATACCACTTGTTTTACTAAGTCGTTTAATTATATTTCTCATACGAGTGAGGTAAAGGTTTGTATATACTAGTAGATTGGAAAACGGTTTGAGAAAACGAGCTTTGTAATAAAATGGTGTTGAAATCATTTTGAAGAAAGAGTTTCGATATTTACTACTAGTATTAAAACCTTTACATTTTTAAAGTGACAAATCACAAAAATGATTGTAGGAACAATCAATCATCAAAATTCACATACGAAGACGTGAATCAAATCCAAGGAAATCGATACCAAATCCATCAAAGTGGATATACCCAAAAATTCCAAAAATAGAAGTTATCAAAGTCAACAAAGGTGATAACAACTAATCGGAGAAGAATAATCGATTAACAATTGAAAAAGCAAAGCAAAATGAGCATAATAGGCAAAATAGGGAAATAGGAGAATAGGAGCAGGTCGGTTGACCGAACTTCCTGAGTCGGCCGACCGAACCAGAAACAGAAAGTTTCGGCTACAGCTTCGGTCGACCGACCCAGGGGGTTCGGTCGGCCGAACATGATGCCATGCATTTTTCTACCCTATTAATTGAAGTGCAAACTCTCCCAATTTGCAACCGGTCGAGAATGGACGCTAAAGGATTACGCCCATCGGCTACCCGGTCCTATTGGCTCCTCGATGCATCACCAAAAACATGTTCAAACATCCAAGTTAGGATTTTAAAGATTTGAACCCAAGACACTAAAAATTGGGATATTCACCAATTCAATCCAAACCAAAAGCAAATGCGCATGAATAAGTGTTAGAAATTCATACCCAACATTCAAAGATAGATATAAGCATAGATGTGAGATAAAAATCTCACCTTTTTACAAAATCAATGAAGTAGAAGCTATAGATCAAGGCAAGGACAAACACTCTTCAATTCCAACCCAAGAAGCTTCAATCTAAGCTTACAAGTAAAATATTTCCTAAGTTAGGTTTAGGAAATTTCTGAAATAGAAGAAGGAAAGAGTTGGAGAAGATGAAGAGAAGGCTTACCAATGGCTTCTCTTTGGATTTGGAGCAAGAACTTGTATTTTGCAAATGATCTAGGGCTTGGAGTTTTAGGAATTCTAATTTCCAATCCTTTCCTCCATTATTCTCTTGAGCTTGAGAGAGTTAGGAAATGAGGAATGAATGAAGAGAAGTGGAGAGGGGTTGGGTTGTTATAACCAGAATTGGGCAAATGGGCTGAACCCAAACCCAAAGCCCTATAGAAAAAGTAGCAAAAATCAACTTATTCCAAACATATCAAAGCTTATACTTAAAAATGTTGCAAACGGCATTTTGAACTCAATGGAAGCGGTCTCGAGTCCTAATTCGACTGTTTACAAAAGGTAGCTTTCTGGACTAAGATCCGACGAACGATGAAATATTTAAATAATATATTTATATATATAATTGATAAATATGCGGGTTGTTACAGACTCCCCTCCTTAAAGAAATTGCGTCCTCGCTATTCTTAAGAAGAAAATAAAGAGTAACAGCCATAAAAGCATAACAACACAAAAGAAAATTTTAAGTAAGAAGTTCACTATAAAGAGCACGAATGAATAAGTCCGAATGTGATCGCTCGATGAATTCTCTGGATTCCCATGAGCAATCCCTAGGATTTGAGAACCATTATACTTTCACAAAAGGAACATCTTTGTTTCGAAGGCGCTCAACCTCCGAAGCAATGATGTGAATAGAATATTGCTCATAAGTCAAATCTGGTGAAACTTCAATTTCCTCAATAACACCGGGCTCAAGAATAAAATTCGGAATCCCTAAGGCATTTCCGTAGTTGAAAACGTGAGAAAACGTCATGAATAACAGAAAATTGAGCAGGTGCAATGACGTAGTATAATAGCAGTATTCCCGAGAAACTAGAAACTCGAATAATTTGGAACAACAGCGTAGTTCAATAACGGTACGCCAGATGTACCAAAGCTCAAATAATTCGGAACATCGACGCAGTACAAAAACGGTACGTCTAATGAACCAAATCACCATAAAAGAACATCGGACGCAAGCCCATAAAGACATGCGATGAAGCTCAATAAAACGAAGTATATCGAAACGTCCAATGTTGGTAAAATGATCATTCTATTTAGACATCATCAAAGAAACAACCACTTGTTGTTTACAACAAAGTGCATTGGCAACACGATTCCCCTTTCCGGGAATATACAAAGAATATCAAGATCATAAGACGCAAGGAACTCGATCCAATATCAAGTTCCTTATGAGAAAATAAATATTCCAAAGATTTATGATCATGGTAGAGAACAAATTTCTCACCCAAAAATAATGATGCCAAATTTTTAAAAGAGAAATCAATAGCCACGAGCACTAGATCATGAGTGGCATATCTAGTATCAATAGGCATTAATGATTTAGAAGCATAAATGATAGAACATTCTCATTCGAAAGAGAATGGCACCCAAACCAATACAACTAGCATCGGTAGAAACAGTGAAATCTTGGTTCCTCTTCGGGAATCACAAGAATAAGAGTACTGGAAAAGTGTTCTTTTAAATAATCTTCTTTCCCGAAAAGCTAAAACTTTCAAAATCACAATTATCTTTATGTAATAATCTTTCTAGAAAAAATTATATTTTTACAAGTCAATATATCGTGTCTGAATGTCTCATCAAAGCGTTTAGGAGATTCTTATCGATAACGTTGATCAAGCGCATCGATCAGAATTCTTAAAGCACTCAACGGGCAGTACAATCACAAAATCATCTTCTATATGATGAAAATATCTTTTAAAAATTTTGAGAATATTCTTTGCTCGTTTAAGAACAAAATCAAATTATACTTATAAATAAATCTTATGAAAAAGATTTGCAAAATTTTAAATTTTGTTTTCATCCAAAATCAATAAACACAAGAATGGAGTCATCGAGATATTCGTCGAATACTCGATACACAAAAAGGATGAAATAAGCTGGATAAACTGAATGACATAATAAGTCATTCATAAGTATCATAACGAGTGCAGAATGCGGTAAGTGGAATGCTAACTCCCGCGACTCGTAGCCAAAAAAAAATCGATGGCAAGGTCGAACTAAAAAGATCTTAACACCACTCAAAAGATTGCTTAGGAGATAATCCTAAGACAAACTCAAAAATACCGAAAAATTCCACAAACTACCCGAATGAGAAAAATAACGTTTTCCTCATCTTGTGGGTTTGAAGAATAAAATGATGCCATCAAATTGGAATCAAAATCACAAAGAAAAATAGAAATTTGCTTAACAGATAAAAAAAAATGTAGAGGATGAATAGTCCACTAGGGACTTCGGATATGGCTTCATAATAATTAAGCCAATCCGTACAAAAGTCAATTCCGAAGCATAAGTAAAAATCGGCTCGGAAAGAAAAAATCACATAAAATAATTTCGACATCAATACAAGAAACCAACTGAGCGTTGCGGATCCATCAACAGGATTCGCCATTGTCAAAGGAGTCAACAAGCCCAAAATGTTTAAAGAAAAGGAATCAACTAGTTCTTTTGATATAAAAATAATGAGATGAACCCATATCAACAAGAACTCGAAAGGATAATCACAAAAAAAATGTAGTCAAGGATTAAATGAGAAATACCTTGACCACGAGAAGTGTTACTAGGAGCTTGCACTACATTGAGCTTTCCCTCCTTCCTACTTTGAAGTATGGGACATGCAGTTATATGGTGACCTGAATTTTTGCAATAGCGACAATAAAGAGGTTTCAGATACTCCCTTGCATAGTGGTCCGTGGAACCACACTTGTAGCATTGTCCATGACTAGAGGTAGGAACTTTTGCTTCCGGGGTTTCTTGCCTCCCTTTCTTTTTGGGAATGGGGCCTTTGAATTTAATAGGCCTCTTCATGTTGTTGTCGAAGTTTTGTTTGGCACCCACAACTTCATCATCACACTCTTTATCGGCCTCTTCAAGACGAAGAGCGATATCAATAAGCTAATCAAAAGAAACTTCTATTTTCAGAAGTAATGGCTTCTTAAGATTCTTATTCAAGCCATAGACAAATCTTTGATTTTTCTTCAAAGGGGTATTAATATACTCAACCCCATACTTAGAAAGAGATTCGAAAGATGCGATGTAGTCTGTCACAGAAGATTCACCTTGAACAAGGTTGATAAAACGCCGGGCGAAAGTTACTTTTTCAGCCTCCGGCACAAATTTCAATTCGAATCTTTCCCGGAATTGCTTCCAAGTAAGATCTGCTTCAACGATTTTGGAAACCAAAAGTTCATACCAATCTAATGCTCTTTCTTGGAGCATGCTAGAAGCCTCTTGGACTCGATGTAGATCAACAAGGTTCATGCGAGAAAAGATTCGATCGCATGCTTTGATCCAAGCTTGAATTTCAATAACACTCTTGGATCCCTTGAATGGCCTTCCACCCAAATCGGTATAGTCTTTGCACAAGCATGCAAAACCGGATCTAGGATGAGTAGGCTCAGGGATGTGTTCGGCTGCCTGAGCATTCTTCACAAGATCTAAAAGCTGCTGAGCAGACGTGAATACTCCATCCTGGGGAGTAGCACTAGATTGACCGGCGCTGGGACAGCCTGGTCTAACCATTTCTCTTCTTTAAGAAAGAAAGAAGGAGAAAAGTTATTCTAAAAATAAATATCAAGCAATCTTGATAGATAAAATAAGGAATCATAAAGAAAAATAGGATGAATCGGTACGGAGACTCGAATAAAATCCTAAAGCACGACTCCTAAGAAAGACTTAGGACATGATCCTTGCTAGATTATTCTATATTGTTCCGAAGTTTGGCTTTGATACCAAGCTGTGACGGCCCACCTCTATACCCACGCTAGCCAAGGACACTACGGTGTAATGCCGTCAACTAGCATGGAGAATAAGGCTGTTGAGGAGCGACCATCTGTGTAATGGCTTTGTGCGAGCATCGATATGTCAGATAGAATAACTTGAGAGGAAATCCGACATGCCAACACAAACTCAAAGCTACTACACAGTGGCTATATATAATCTTCGGAAACAAATATAGAAATAAACATAACACAAATCAGTCACAAATAATTGATATCACAAAGGCAGAAATAGATATGAATATTACACATGAAAGTGTACATTAGAGTAGTGGTAAAATCGGATCCACAATATCACAAAAGAATAGATACAAGTGCTAGACAAAAGAATATGTATACATCAAGGAGTCTATATCTCAAATGTATACAACAAAATAAACTACTAATCTAAGTAGTTAGCCAAAAGTCGGATTATGGTTCCAGATAAGAAGTCAAGTAGAAGCACCTGCAATATCTCGGTCTAACCCGAGTATTATTTAATATGAAAATAATAAATGGATCAGTCTAGCTATAATTATCGGATAAAATGAGATATAAGAAGAGATATAATAAAAACATATGATAACCAAAAATGTCATACCACGACAAGTATACATTAGAAAATCCACAAGGAAAATCATACAAATATCTCATGATTCTCATAGCATAAAAAGAATGTCATATTCTTTATTTAATTCACCAAGCCACAATAAATGACATACATATCAATGCCAATTGAAAAAGATGGTGAGACATAAATTCCAGAAATCAATAATTAGAAATCCAGAAAATAACAAAGATAAGAGGATGGCCAATCCCAAACGGAACGCTATTCCATAGACCAAACATCGACGCACCTAGAAAGATACGCCCCGTGCACAGTCAAACATCGATGCACCTAGAAAGGTGCGACTCATGCAAAGACAAACATCGACGCACCTAAATAGATACACCCCATGTAACGTCTAGCATCGATGCACCTCGAAAGATACACCCCATGCATAAATAAGCATCGACGTACTTAGAAAGATACGTCCCATGCATAAATCAACATCGACATTTCTAGAAAGATACGCCCCATGTAATGTCTAACATCGATGCACCTAGAAAGATACACCCCACGCAAAGTCGAACATCGATGCACCTAAAAAGATACACCCCATGCATAGACGAACATCGACGCACCTAGAAAGATACACCCCATGCCTCGACTTATTGAGCCGATTGCTCCACGAAGTAAACAAACATCGACGCACCTAAATAGATACGACCCATGAGTAAATAAACATCGACGCACCTAAATAGATATGACCCATGTGTAAATAAACATTGACGCGCCAAAATAGGTACGATCCATGCTAGAAATGAGACGAAGCTCAATAAAATGAAGTACAGTCCTCCACATGGACAAAGAAACATCGCACCTTGCTAGTCTAAACCATAAAATGATCACCATCGACCATCAAAAAAGTGTCAATTACAGTAAGCTAGTAAATATATGAGCTTAGCTTCATGTCCCATAACCACTAGCTTAACTTAAATATTTACGAACAAATTGTAGATCTCCACCAGAAAATTGTCACAAGAGATTCAATCGAACAAGTCCAAGAATTAACCAACAAAGTAAACGCAAGCGTTTCATACCACTTGTTTTACTAAGTCGTTTAATTAGATTTCTCATACGAGTGAGGTAAAAGTTTGTATATACTAGTAGATTGGAAAACGATTTGAGAAAACGAGCTTTGTAATAAAATAGTGTTGAAATCATTTTGAGGAAAGAGTTTTGATATTTACTACTAGTATTAAAACCTTTACATTTTTAAAGTGACAAATCACAAAAATGATTGTAGGAACAATCAATCATCAAAATTCACATATGAAGACGTGAATCAAATCCAAAGAAATCGATACCAAATCCATCAAAGTGGATATACCCAAAAATTCCAAAAATGAGCATAATAGGCAAAACAGGGAAATAGGAGAATAGGAGCAGGTCGGTTGACCGAACTTCCTGAGTCGGCCGACCGAACCAGAAAGAGAAAGTTTCGGCTACAGCTTCGGTCGACCGGCCCAGGGGGTTCGGTCGGCCGAACTTGATGCCATTCATTTTTCTGCCCTATTAATTGAAGTGCAAACTCTCCCAATTCGCAACCGGTCGAGCATGGACGCTAAGGTATTACGCCCATTGGCTACCCGGTCCTATTGGCTCCTCGATGCATCACCAAAAACATGTTCAAACATCCAAGTTAGGATTTTAAAGATTTGAACCCATGACACTAAAAATTGGGATATTCACCAATTCAATCCAAACCAAATGCACATGAATAAGTGTTAGAAATTCATACCCAGCATTCAAAGATAAATATAAGCATAGATGTGAGATAAAAATCTCTCCTTTTTACAAAATCAATGAAGGAGAAGCTATAGAGCAAGGCAAGGACAAACACTCTTCAATTCCAACCCAAGAAGCTTCAATCTAAGCTTAAAAGTAAAATATTTCCTATGTTAGGTTTAGAAAATTTCTGAAATAGAAGAAGGAAAGAGTTGGAGAAGATGAAGAGAAGGCTTACCAATGGCTTCTCTTTGGATTTGGAGCAAGAACTTGAATTTTGCAAATGATCTAGGGCTTGGAGTTTTAGGAATTCTAATTTCCAATCCTTTCCCCCATTATTCTCTTGGGCTTGAGAGAGTTAGGAAATGAGGAATGAATGAAGAGAAGTGGAGAGGGGTTGGGTTGTTATAACCAGAATTGGGCAAATGGGCTGAACCCAAACCCAAAGCCCTATAGAAAAAGTAGCAAAAATCAACTTACTCCAAACATATCAAAGCTTATACTCAAAAAGGTTGCAAACGACATTTTGAACTCAATGGAAGCGGTCTCGAGTCCTAATTCGACTGTTTGCAAAAAGTAGCTTTCCGGACTAAAATCCAACGAACGATGAAATATTTAAATAATATATTTAAATATAAAATTGATAAATATGCGGGTTGTTACATGGGTGGTCGGGATCTTTGGGTAATGATGGAGGAATGATGGTAGTTGATGGGAGAATTGCTTGATGGTGATGAATTTCAGTGAGGAGGTTGCAGAATCTACGGAGTTGCAGAATCATACGAGCTTGGTCGTAGACGAGGTCAGGGACGGAGTTGTAGAATCTACGGTGGTCGGAGGATTGAAGGAGAAGCGTTGACAGGTTTAGTATGGGTTGTAGTAGTTTTTGTTCCAGGTTTGGTTTTGGAGTCTCGAATTGGATTTCGAGTTTTGGGTAAGCGATATGATGATCGTGGTGAGATGTGAAGTTGTTTGCCGATGTGGGAAGATCGACGAAGTTGGCCAGAGATGATCAACGGCACCATGCATATGCACGGTGCACTGTTGTCTGGTGAAGTTGTGTTTGGTTTGGTGTTTGTACTCGAGTTGCTCGAAGTTGTTGGGTAGTTTGCTCGGGGAAGTTGGGTTTTGGACTCGAAGCTTTATAGGATGGTGCCTCGGGTTATACTTTGGTTATAGGTTTTAAGAAACCTGTAGTGTTTGTTTTAAAATTTAAAAAAAAACTGAAATTTATAAATGTAAATTAAAGTTTTAAACTAAGTTTTGAATTAAAGTTTAAAATCTGGAATTCAAGTTAGTGAATCTCTGTTTAAAAATAATAATAATAATAATAATAATAATAATAATAATAATAAAGCTTTTTAAAAATTTAAATTGTTAAACTACTTAAAAATGGTTAAGTAGTTTGAATTTTTAAAAATGAAGTTTATTATTGTAAGTAAGTTTTAATGTTAAGTTTAATTCTGGAGTCAAAGATTTAAATATGTATTTCAGTTTTTGAAATAAAAGAAGTTTTAAATTTGAAAGATTTAAACAACTTTGTATGTTAAAGTCTATATTTAAATTGGTTTGAATTTAAAGATGAATTTGGTTTTTAAATTCCTTTTTAAGCTTCTTTATAAAATAAATATTTCTTTAACTTGTGAAATGAAAAGGTTTTTGAATTGTTTTAACTTTGTTTAAGTTAAATTTGTATTCATCTTAAATTTTGAATTTGGAAATGAAATTTGAAAGTAAATTTGAAAAAAAATTGTTTTTAAATGCTTTGTTAATGATAATTTGATCATTAATAAGAAAATATTTTTATCTTTAAGTAAATGAAGATTTAATGATTTGAAATTATTAAGCTAATTAAAATGGATAATTAATTTACATAATTAATTAGTCATTTGGGATTAATTAAATAAGTAATTAAAGGTTTAAATTAATTAATTAAGGTTTAAGATTAATTAATAAGGAATAATTAATTTGTAATTAAGGATTTTTTTATATAATTAAGAATTAATTAATCAAGTAATTTAAGATTAATTAAGTTACACTTAACACTTAATTAATTAAATAATTAAAGGTTAATTTGTTGGTTATTAAGATAAATTAATTTGCAATTAATAATGAATAATCTAAGTTAATTACTTAAGAAAAGTAACTAAAGAATTGTTAATTGTTAATGAAGGTCAATAACTTGAGATTATTTAATAATTAATGTGGTTAATTTTTAATAATTAATTAGATTAATTAATTTTTGATAGTCAATTGTGAAATTTGTTTAAGTGTAATTACTTAATGGAAGTAATTAAGGAATTAATTACTAAATGTAATTAACTGAGTTTAATGTGATTGGTTTAAATTAATAAATTAATTAAGTTTAATTAATTTAAACACTGTATGATTTGATGAATAATTACTTAATGTAATTAATGAAGTATAATCACCTAGTGAAGTAATAATCGATAATTACTGGAGGGAATTAGTGGAAGATGATTTAATAATGGAAGTAATCTGAGTATAATTACTTTTTGTAATTAATCAAGGGATTAATTAAAGAAATTAGTTAAGTAGTAATTAATTTATTTAATGGAGTAATTAAGGGTAGTTAATTACTGAATGTGATTAATCCAGGGTGATTAAAAATTATGGTTTAATTAAGATTAATTACTTAATGTAATTAATTTAAATAAGATAATTAATTAAAATGTAATTAGAGATCATTAATTAATATAATTAATGATGTAATTAAAGTTTGATTAATTAAAGATTAATTAATCAATAATGATAAGTGCTTAAAGGGTAATTAATTAATGTAATTAATTAAGGATTAATGTAATTAATTATAGTTAATTAATTAATGAAGTAAATAAAGGTTAATTACTATTTTTGGTTAAGAGTAATTAATTTGTGAAATTAATTAAAGGATAATTACTTGAATGTAATTAAAGGTAATTAATCATGGGTGATTGATTAAGGTGAATAATTAGAGAATAATTAATTAATTAATTTGTAATTAATTAATGGGTATGTAAGCAAGATTTATATCGATGTAAGTAATTTATTTAATTCCCTTTAAATTAATTAGAGATGGAAGTAATTAATTAATTTATTTTAAATTAATTATAGAAGGTGTGATTATTAACTGCTTATGTGTGGATGATATTGATTTACCTTGAATGATTTGAAATCTCAGCTTTGAGATAAGTAATGCTGTGTGATATGGATGCTTTGGTTGCATTGTGATGATAATATGAATTATCTGTTGGTGATGATAATATGGATTATCTGTTTGTGATGATAATGTAGATTATCTATTGTGATATGTGAATTATCTATCTGTGTGTATACAGATAATGAAATTGAATTGTTTTAAACTTTAAAACAACTTGGCCTTAAAAGATACGCTTTGGATTTCGATGAGATCGGGATCGGGTTTCCAGATTTGGATATCCGAAAACCACATCGATCCAAATTAACGATAGGTCGTGAATCTCAATTGAAGAGTGAAGACTCGAGGTGTAAGGACTATTCGTCGTTAAAACTCTAAGGGTGATTCCAATACGAGTTTAACGTGGTAGTACTTTCAGATTCGAGATGAAGATTCATAGTGCAAGGGTTATCGTCGTTAACTCTGAGGGTGATTCCAAAATGAGTGTAACGAGATAATGCCGTCAGTTTCGTTCGAACCCGGAACGAACTTGTATGGATTGAATGTTTTCAGAACATCGTAAGGTGGACGATGAGAATTCTAAGATAGATGTGTTCTATAAAGGTAATCGTAGCCTCAAGCCTCATCAACCGGGAATGGCTAAAACAGGGGAGGTGTAGCAAGGCTAAGTGGGTTATGCCCAAGAAGGACGAGATTTTCCCCTGTTTAGAGGTCCCTTTTTATTCGGCTGTTCGGGCAGTTGGAATGCGCACCAACTGCGGGTTTGTCTTGTTCGGGACTGTCCAGTAAGGGATGGTTCCGACCTTGTGTTGCAGGAGATTTAGGGTGGATCCTCGGTACGTTGACCTAGGCCACGTACTGTGACGGGCGGTACCCCAGTAGCCCTGCCATTGTATGGAATCCAAAATCTAATAAGTGCCATCGGTTTTGATTGTAATACCCACTTTTGTGGCTAGTAGCTGGAATTTAATGAATGTAACAATTTCAGCTATTTTCTATTTACTTGAAAACCCTAGACCTATTATAATATCACTGGATTTCTTATCAAATGTTTTGGTTAGCGTAAGGTAAAAACTTTTCCATGTTTATGTGAGGGAAGTCTTACGTGATACCTTTTCTTTTCAAAGGTTTTTCAAAATTAAGCAACCTTAACCTGTTACTCACACCAGATCCATGTCTGACCCGAAGTTTATTTCTGTTTTTCTTAAAACTCTTGGGTACTCAAATTTTTACGAGTAACCAAGGGATTCAGGTTAGCTTTGACGAATTATGGAGGAGAAATGGAGCAGGAGGCTTCAGCGTTGTAGATATTTATAGTGTTCCGCTGTGATTGGTATCTCTGTATTGATTTGTGTTGTAATAACTAGACAGGTGTTTATAACTGTGTAGTACATGATGTATAATCTATGTAACTCTGATAATTGTTGTATATTATGTAATACTTATGTTATATAATTTATCTGTTCCGCTGTGAGATTCTGATATTGTTTAGTTCTTTCTTCTCTATCTTTTCTCTTTTCCTATCCCTTTCTTTCTTATTAATGATGCGTCATTTTGTGGTATGAATGACGGGTCGTTACACTTTCCTTGTCCTTCGCTTGCTAAATTTTGTTTTCCAAAATTTTTGTAGGACTTACAATTTTATTTCATTTTAATCTAAGTAGTAAGTTAAATAAATTTTCTAAATTTATTTCTAGACTTCCAATCTCTACTATTTTCTTTTCCTTTTGCATTAGTTAAGTGTCTTTCCAGAAATTTCCTTGTCTTATTGTTTTCCTATAATATTGTGGTCTACACTGAAAATGCATAAAAGGAACATTTCATATGATATCTATTGTCAGGGCCCGTTTTCCCGTACCCTTTGAATCGACAATAAACCACACATGTCCAACTCAAATTGTACGAAAATACGGAACATGAAGGGTGATAAAGAAAAATAGACAGAACAGAATCTCACACGAATGGAATAACATATATTATTTCAATAATAATCTTTACAGCGGAAAATTTTAAAATACAATATCAGAGTCTAACCTAGATTCAGCTTGGACAGTTATAAAACCTGCCCTTACAATTGCTGACAAACATCAAACAAAATACACTAAGCAAAGCCTATGAAAGAATATCTCCATGCGTCCATGAATATCTCCAGCTCTCCTCTGGAACTTCAACTTCCTTCGACTATCCTGAAACTACTCGGATCTGACCCAAGTATTGAAAATACCCGGATCAGGCTTGATAAACCAGCGTGAGAAAAACTCAATAATAAATGACAGTGTCATATATCAGCCTTTGGATAAAATCCTTTGAAATAAATAGTATCTCATAAGACCACGCCCACACATAAACACGGACGGGTTTTTACCTTATGATAACTAAAACACTTTTATATCAAAACCTTTGATATTATTTCTAATGACATCTCTTTGAAAACATTTGCAAATAAACTTATTAATCTTATCCGAAATGGTTACCCATATAGCATTTCGAGGCTATTCATTACGCCAATACAAACAAAACCGTAGGTTCTTATTGGAGAATGGATTTCCATACAAATGACCAGGCGCAGGATCTACCTTCCGAAATGGGTACACCTCTAGATGGATGTCCCGAGGCACAGAACATCTGCCCTCTACCAACACAAGACCGGCCCACCTCTGTAACTAGATGGTACCGAATATGTCATCCCCCGGTCGTTGCCGACCTTTAACCGAGCGCTCGTTTTCCATACACCACATTAATTAACATCCCGACGTCATAGCGGGAAGAAATATATCTAGAAGGGGATGATCATACCCTAATGGGAATGACCCACATAGCCCTGCTGCATCTAATCCTGTTTCGGTCATTTCCGGTTTGATGAGGCTTAAGGCTACGATTACCTTTTCACAAAGCACATATCAAATCTTTGAATGCCACATTGCCATTTCCGTTAACTACTAATTGCCTTCCACAAAAATACAACCCTTGAGCTCGTATGTCTCAAGGAGGGTGTTAAGCTAGAGAAGTTGCCTTCTCCGCCACCACTGATGTACGTTTGTAAAAACCAATGTACGTAATCTTTAGAAATGCAACGTCAGACAAACGTCCATACAAGTTGTCCAGGAACAGGACAAACCGAAGGTACTTTCCTCGGCCATTACTAGGCGAGAAGCCCTTGCAATCCGCAAAATCTCCATCACGAGGAGACCACTGCTATATATAACTCTATAATTGGTGCACCCTGAGCAAATCAACAAGCAGTCTTCACGCTAGGAAGATCCACGGTCTTCAATCACCATCTTCAACATGTCTTCACGTTCGAACGCATACATTGGTTCGAAGTGGTTTTCGGATAGGAATTAACCAAATCCGACTCCGGTTCCTTCGAAATCCAATCATCGATAAAAAGTGAATATGAGAATATAGGATTTATTAAGTCTCTTTTCACTTTAATTCTCTTCGGATGATTTCGAAATTCTCTTTCTTTCAACTTAGGATAATTCTAAGTAATTCATTCTTTTGTTTTGGAAAATATCTCAGATTTCTTTACTTAATTCTTGATCCAAATTTCTTAACTTTTAACTTAAGGAAAACATTCCCTTTATAATATCACCTTCCAAAACATCCATTTAATTTAAAGGATTATTCACTGTCCAAAATCGCGAATAAAATTCCTTTAACATTTAACTTATCAATTTAAATTGATTTCAGATTTACAAAACGGTGTTTATAAATTCCATTTTTATATCTCACTTGTAAGTCAAAATCCAATACTCTTATTTACCAATTCATTCCTAAAATTCATTATAAATTCTTTTCTAAACTTCACAGGTTAGTAGAAATCATTCATTTTGGAGATTGCTTAACTTTTGGATAATACCAATCTTCTTTTATTTTGGAAAACTTAACAGAATCTTTTTATTTTGAAGCATCCGGGCTTTCCTTTCGATCTGTTCCACCCCTCGCCTAAGAAAAGAAAACATAGGCCAGGTAAGTTCAGGGCACTGGTTGCTCCATCCCTAACCTTAGTTAAACACCTTGTTTTATCTTCCCAGATCTCACAGGCGGGACAAATGTACTAGTCGTTTCCGCATACTCAGATTTTCAACTTCATTTTGGAATTGCTTATAAATATTCCAAATTATCTTTTTAAAACACTTAATTATCCTTTTTAAAACATTCACGATTATTCTTGGAAACGTTGTTACATTTAATCTCATATTCCAAAAGTTATACAATTCACAGCATAAAAGTGCTGCGGAAAGTGCTATATAAGCTTATTTGATTAAAACAACTTTTAAACATTCGCTAATTCATATTTTCCAATCCAAATCTTTTTTAAATCATTTAAATAGATTTATCAAATTTATTCCATATTTTTCCTTAATTCAAAACATTCATTCGAACAGATTTTCTATTATGGTCACTAAACTGCACTAGCGCGATTTTTCTAGAAAATTGATTTGGACATAATTCAAAATCTACTCATCGAAACTTTGATTTTCTTTCTTCATTTAGAAGATATGGATATAATAGTCCGGAATTTTCTTATCTCGAAGAATTCCGAGCAATATTCCACTCTACACATTCATTTGAACTTTTCAACGCGAAATCGCGAACTACCGTTGCGCGACGCGTCTAGTTTTAACTTATTTTTCAACATTTGAAATAATTTATTCAAATTGGATTTCAATACTTATAAAATGATTAGAAACCCTTTTAAATCAATATTTTCACCTTTTAAAGCTTTTAAAATATATTTTCACTCTTACCACATTAAAATATTATTATATTCCCATTATTTTAATATTAAACTTTAAAACCCAATTTCAACTCAATTTCAATTCTAATCTCAAATTAAACATATTTAAAACTTAGATTTCAAATCTAATTCCAATTTAAATTTCAATTTAATCTCAAACTAAACTTCACTTTTTCAAAATCGATTTTAATTTCAATTTCACTATTCATCTAAATTTCAATTTCTAATTAGCTATTCTTTTCAAATCCGTTTCACTTCAAATTTCAAATTCTCTTTCATTTTAACTTTAATTTCACTTCTAAATGAAAAGAGACTTATTTTTCCACAATTTCTCATATTACTAAAATATGGTCTTTTAAACAAAAGTGATTACTAAATCAATAGGAATTTGATATCCAAATTATCATCACATCCATATAACAATCATATAACATCAACATTTTCAATATGGTAAATGTCATAATATTACTACGGATTATCCAACATATCCAAACAATCAACCAAACATACATATCATCAAATAGTGATTATCTAACATAACAATTTAGCATGATAATCAATATAATTTAAAAGCGATGAGAATTTCTCACCTTTACCCAAACGTTTAACTTCCTACCAACATTCATTTAATTCAACGCTTCACTAAACCTTATCATAACCATGCTTCCAAGTGCTCGACCATCTCCATCTTTACTTGCTTTGCTCACGTCCTTCCTTTATCAACTTCCAAACTCATGGCCTAAGGCCTTTTTTAAGAAGAGAAGAAGAAGAAGTGAATTAAGAAGAGGTTAGAGAGTAACAAGTGGATTAGTGCTTAAGCACTCCACTATTTTTAACCCTCCTACCTCTCTTAAGAGAGAAGCCATTAAAATAGCTTAAAGGAAGAAGAAGAAAAGAAAGATTTGTGTGAAAATGAAAGAGGTATGCATGGCTATTTATAGGAAAAAGTTTGAAATAAAATATTATTATGTAAAATGACCAAAATGCCCTTTACTTACTTTTTAACTTAACATCACATTTCAAATCATGCTTTATGTCACTTTCACTTAAGAAGTAAGTAAAGTAAAGTAATAATTATGTTTGGTTTGATTTGATGTTGATTTGATGTTTACTTTTGACTTTTCTTACTTACTTTTCTTAATTATATTCTAGAATTTTCTAAGTATGTTTAGTAAAAGTAAACTTGATTAGTGAATTAATTAATACTTATACTATTTGAATATATGTTCCTATATAAGAAAATAAAGGTGCGACGACGTTGCGACAACTTTTAATTGACAAAACGTCGTTTTTCGACGAAATGTTTTACGGTCACATTTTGACGTTTTAGTTAAACTATGTATTGAAGTAAACCAAATTTAAAAATGAACTTTTTACTTCTTTAAATAAATTAAAACAAGTCTCTTTATATTCTAAAATCATATTTAATTAATATCAAAATCTCTAATTTTACCGTGTATGCAAAACTGACAAAATGCGACAAATTTTTGGTTATTTTTATAAAACGATTATTAACAAATTTTTAAATCTTTTAACATACTTTTATTATCTTTATTAGATGTTTTAAATAAGATTTACCTTTTTAAATAGATATTTAAATCCATTTATTTAAGCCTTTAATTATTATTAACAAAACTTAACTTTTGTCGATTTGTTCTAAAATCCAAATTCATACTTTTTTTTTTTAATTTATTAACTATAAGAATATATAACTTCTTCACTATTATTTATTATATATATCATATTATTTAAGAGTTAAACTCCTTTTTAAATTTAAATCGATCGAAATCTCTCATTTTCGAAGTAGCGAAAATACGGGTCGTTACATTCTCCCCTACTTAGAAGCATTTCGTCCTCGAAATGAAAGTTAGATAAAGGAATCTATCTCATACTCATATCCTCAAAAAAATTGACTTATTTCTATTGATGATAGAAAAGAAGAAGGCCGATATCATAACAACACTAAAACAAATGATGCCAAACATATATAAAGATTCCCCACACTAAGCTGAGTACTTATCACTTTCTTAAGATTATATATACATACATCAAGTCAAACTTCTATCCTTCCCATCCTAGTGCGTACTGCACACTTAAGATAATGTATCCAACTATCAAACAAGACTATACATCCAAAAACAACCAAACTATATCAACATAAATGAATACATCCACATAACCCATCCTCTGACCTAAGCATGTACTACACCTGAGGTCTATATATATACATACCAAATCATAACTCTAACTACTATATCTTAGTGCCTATTATTTAAGATAACTATCCAACTACTAAGTAGACAGATCCAACACATCATACTATATGTGATATTTGATTCGATCTATTATTCAAATCCACAACTTTTCTTTCGAACTAGTATCGATCTCCCGATTTTCTACTGCGGACTTTGATCAGACTTCTTGATCACAAACCCTTGCTTTCCTTGCATAGCTCTCAACTATGATAGAAAACTCGTGTACATAATCACAAACTCTCATCAATATTCGCCATCAAGAATTGAGTGATAAATCCTTTTTCGGATTGGTGTAAACACCTCAAAGTTTTGTACTCAAATCTTAGATCAAAATTTATGTGCCAAAATGATCTACGTTTAACTTATGTACTTATTCACATTTATCTTTACTTAATATATTTCTTCCAAAACTTCTATTAATCCAAGTTTATTTCACAACCATTTACTTTCTTCTAAATCCATTATTACTTAAGCTTACAAATGACTTAACTTGTATAATATACCTTTACTTCCTAAGAGTATATATACATATCCCAAATCTTCAAATCGTCATTTACTTTAATTAGCGTCTTCAACAAATGTGGAATTCTATTATTCCAAATAAATAAGTTATAAAACTTAATCCCTAGTTTTTTTTACCTAAGGTCTCCATTTAGCTAATATTATTTATCTAATCCATATTTTAATAAGACAACTTTACTAAATGTACGTCCTTTTTCTTACAAAGTTAACTTATTTACCTATCCATTTTCTAAATCAAATTTCTTAACCTTAAATCCGTCAAATACCTTATAGTCAAATTGTGAAACTTAATTCACATGGTATTTGTTATTTAAACATTTTCATCCAACATTCAACTACTAACCATATTATTCAAAACTACCTCCTTCTAATCTTACTTCATTTTGAATTAAAAATATTACCCTAAATGTATCATTATTTCAAATTTTATATTAGGATGATATTTCTTATACCTCTTGTTTCTAATCAAAGTGTCTAAATTTCAAATTACCTTAACTCATTTATAAGTTATAGAACTTATCCTTTCATAATATATTTACCCAAAATTTCAATTTTGGCTTATCTTTTCTATCTTATTGACAAGAATTTTTTCTAAGTGTAAATTTTCACTTTACTTCCTCTAATTACACTTCTAGCTTCAATATTATCATCAAATATCTTATAATCAAATTGCGAATTTTACTTCACAAGATATTTGTACTTAGCTTTTAAATCCATCTATTATGATAATCACTTAATCATTATTATTTCTTAATACCAAGTATCTAAGGGTATATGATTACAGTTTTAAATTCTAGCTTTCAACTAACTGATCCTATATGAAATATCTTATAGTCAAATTGTGCAATTCTAATCACAAGATATTCATATTTTAGTTTTACTAAGCTGAATCACAATCAATCCTTAATTTCTAACCCAAAAGATAATAATATCCTCTTTAGTATTTATAATATAAACCCAAGGTAAAATTATTTCATTTACCAATTTCTTTTAAAACAAAATCATTTTTATAAATTTAACAAATACGCGCTCATATATATAATACTCTCATAACTCATTCTAGGGCATTACTAACCCTATCTCTAATGAGTTACTCATCCTAGGATATTACTAATCCTATCTCTGATGAGAATTTACCCATAATAGAGCCAAGGTTCTCGCTTAACCTTCAGCTCTGATACCAAATGTCAGGCTCTGTTATCACGTGTGACGAACGGGCAACTCCTGCACCCGCCCCGGTAGGCTTTTCAACCATCCCGCTACCCTTCTGCTTTTCAACATGGGGGTACTCCTGCTTTTCAACATGGAGGTGACCACAAGTGATACCTCGGATCTGCTTTTACGGCAAGCCTCTCGACTTATCAACCAACCCTTTCACACTAGGGACATGTAGGGGCAAGAGTCTAAGCTTCGTCACTGTTCACAAAGCGAGAACCCCCTATCATGCTGAACATAATCAAGCAAAACCGATGTACGTAATCTTTAGAAATGCAACGTCAGACAAACGTCCATACAAGTTGTCCAGGAACAGGACAAACCGAAGGTACTTTCCTCGGCCATTACTAGGCGAGAAGCCCTTGCAATCCGCAAAATCTCCATCACGAGGAGACCACTGCTATATATAACTCTATAATTGGTGCACCCTGAGCAAATCAACAAGCAGTCTTCACGCTAGGAAGATCCACGGTCTTCAATCACCATCTTCAACATGTCTTCACGTTCGAACGCATACATTGGTTCGAAGTGGTTTTCGGATAGGAATTAACCAAATCCGACTCCGGTTCCTTCGAAATCCAATCATCGATAAAAAGTGAATATGAGAATATAGGATTTATTAAGTCTCTTTTCACTTTAATTCTCTTCGGATGATTTCGAAATTCTCTTTCTTTCAACTTAGGATAATTCTAAGTAATTCATTCTTTTGTTTTGGAAAATATCTCAGATTTCTTTACTTAATTCTTGATCCAAATTTCTTAACTTTTAACTTAAGGAAAACATTCCCTTTATAATATCACCTTCCAAAACATCCATTTAATTTAAAGGATTATTCACTGTCCAAAATCGCGAATAAAATTCCTTTAACATTTAACTTATCAATTTAAATTGATTTCAGATTTACAAAACGGTGTTTATAAATTCCATTTTTATATCTCACTTGTAAGTCAAAATCCAATACTCTTATTTACCAATTCATTCCTAAAATTCATTATAAATTCTTTTCTAAACTTCACAGGTTAGTAGAAATCATTCATTTTGGAGATTGCTTAACTTTTGGATAATACCAATCTTCTTTTATTTTGGAAAACTTAACAGAATCTTTTTATTTTGAAGCATCCGGGCTTTCCTTTCGATCTGTTCCACCCCTCGCCTAAGAAAAGAAAACATAGGCCAGGTAAGTTCAGGGCACTGGTTGCTCCATCCCTAACCTTAGTTAAACACCTTGTTTTATCTTCCCAGATCTCACAGGCGGGACAAATGTACTAGTCGTTTCCGCATACTCAGATTTTCAACTTCATTTTGGAATTGCTTATAAATATTCCAAATTATCTTTTTAAAACACTTAATTATCCTTTTTAAAACATTCACGATTATTCTTGGAAACGTTGTTACATTTAATCTCATATTCCAAAAGTTATACAATTCACAGCATAAAAGTGCTGCGGAAAGTGCTATATAAGCTTATTTGATTAAAACAACTTTTAAACATTCGCTAATTCATATTTTCCAATCCAAATCTTTTTTAAATCATTTAAATAGATTTATCAAATTTATTCCATATTTTTCCTTAATTCAAAACATTCATTCGAACAGATTTTCTATTATGGTCACTAAACTGCACTAGCGCGATTTTTCTAGAAAATTGATTTGGACATAATTCAAAATCTACTCATCGAAACTTTGATTTTCTTTCTTCATTTAGAAGATATGGATATAATAGTCCGGAATTTTCTTATCTCGAAGAATTCCGAGCAATATTCCACTCTACACATTCATTTGAACTTTTCAACGCGAAATCGCGAACTACCGTTGCGCGACGCGTCTAGTTTTAACTTATTTTTCAACATTTGAAATAATTTATTCAAATTGGATTTCAATACTTATAAAATGATTAGAAACCCTTTTAAATCAATATTTTCACCTTTTAAAGCTTTTAAAATATATTTTCACTCTTACCACATTAAAATATTATTATATTCCCATTATTTTAATATTAAACTTTAAAACCCAATTTCAACTCAATTTCAATTCTAATCTCAAATTAAACATATTTAAAACTTAGATTTCAAATCTAATTCCAATTTAAATTTCAATTTAATCTCAAACTAAACTTCACTTTTTCAAAATCGATTTTAATTTCAATTTCACTATTCATCTAAATTTCAATTTCTAATTAGCTATTCTTTTCAAATCCGTTTCACTTCAAATTTCAAATTCTCTTTCATTTTAACTTTAATTTCACTTCTAAATGAAAAGAGACTTATTTTTCCACAATTTCTCATATTACTAAAATATGGTCTTTTAAACAAAAGTGATTACTAAATCAATAGGAATTTGATATCCAAATTATCATCACATCCATATAACAATCATATAACATCAACATTTTCAATATGGTAAATGTCATAATATTACTACGGATTATCCAACATATCCAAACAATCAACCAAACATACATATCATCAAATAGTGATTATCTAACATAACAATTTAGCATGATAATCAATATAATTTAAAAGCGATGAGAATTTCTCACCTTTACCCAAACGTTTAACTTCCTACCAACATTCATTTAATTCAACGCTTCACTAAACCTTATCATAACCATGCTTCCAAGTGCTCGACCATCTCCATCTTTACTTGCTTTGCTCACGTCCTTCCTTTATCAACTTCCAAACTCATGGCCTAAGGCCTTTTTTAAGAAGAGAAGAAGAAGAAGTGAATTAAGAAGAGGTTAGAGAGTAACAAGTGGATTAGTGCTTAAGCACTCCACTATTTTTAACCCTCCTACCTCTCTTAAGAGAGAAGCCATTAAAATAGCTTAAAGGAAGAAGAAGAAAAGAAAGATTTGTGTGAAAATGAAAGAGGTATGCATGGCTATTTATAGGAAAAAGTTTGAAATAAAATATTATTATGTAAAATGACCAAAATGCCCTTTACTTACTTTTTAACTTAACATCACATTTCAAATCATGCTTTATGTCACTTTCACTTAAGAAGTAAGTAAAGTAAAGTAATAATTATGTTTGGTTTGATTTGATGTTGATTTGATGTTTACTTTTGACTTTTCTTACTTACTTTTCTTAATTATATTCTAGAATTTTCTAAGTATGTTTAGTAAAAGTAAACTTGATTAGTGAATTAATTAATACTTATACTATTTGAATATATGTTCCTATATAAGAAAATAAAGGTGCGACGACGTTGCGACAACTTTTAATTGACAAAACGTCGTTTTTCGACGAAATGTTTTACGGTCACATTTTGACGTTTTAGTTAAACTATGTATTGAAGTAAACCAAATTTAAAAATGAACTTTTTACTTCTTTAAATAAATTAAAACAAGTCTCTTTATATTCTAAAATCATATTTAATTAATATCAAAATCTCTAATTTTACCGTGTATGCAAAACTGACAAAATGCGACAAATTTTTGGTTATTTTTATAAAACGATTATTAACAAATTTTAAAATCTTTTAACATACTTTTATTATCTTTATTAGATGTTTTAAATAAGATTTACCTTTTTAAATAGATATTTAAATCCATTTATTTAAGCCTTTAATTATTATTAACAAAACTTAACTTTTGTCGATTTGTTCTAAAATCCAAATTCATACTTTTTTTTTTTAATTTATTAACTATAAGAATATATAACTTCTTCACTATTATTTATTATATATATCATATTATTTAAGAGTTAAACTCCTTTTTAAATTTAAATCGATCGAAATCTCTCATTTTCGAAGTAGCGAAAATACGGGTCGTTACATCTATGTGCTTTTATACCAATAGAGACAATTAATGCTTATAATTCAAACCTCAACAAAACTATTGTTGGAAGCTTCCCTTCAACTTCAATTGATTAATGATGTTATGGTCCTATCACTTCTTACTGGCAATTAAATGGATCCTCCCAACGTGTCATCATTCTCTAACCTACATATCTAAACTTTCCTTCATGGCTTCTAATGAATAGAATCCATCCATTACTTACATCACTATACCTAATTTTGAAATAAACTACGCATCCCCACGCTGTAGTGGATAGTAAATACAAACTATATAAATTTTGAATAATTCTTCGACGACTGGCTTGGCGGAATAATTTTTCCATCCTCTATTTTTCCTTCCTTAACTTTAAGTGTACCAATATCATCTATGTGCGCTTGACATTTCATAACCCTCTGTTACCATCTTCTTTTAACCCAAATTCCTTGATAATACTCTCAAATCTTTGTATTTACTTCCTTTATCTTTGATTCCCTAGACAAGCATATCCTAAAATTTACAGAAGTGTACTTTATTACCATTTATTATTCCATTGCGGGTTTTTCTTATGGCTTGCACACATGTTTAACAAAATATTCCTAGGTTCTCACCAGCATTTTTGCACTCTACAAAGATTCCTCATTGCGACTCTTGAACAGTCATCGCTATTTTCTTCTTAGCCTTACCTTTTACTCCATCTTACCGAGGTAGTCATTTTTATCTACTCCTTATTTAAAATTTTGGTTTGGCCTTCTTCAATTCTTATAAAAATTAAAACTTAAAGATTTTGAAGTATTTTAGTCCTACAACTTTATCTGTAGAAGTACAACTTAAAAGGTTTTTGCAAAATTAAAAATGACTTAGTGCCTTAACTTTGAAAAATTAAATCTATAAAAGTTCTCTTCCTTTTAAAGACCTTTTTAAACATTTACTTCTCAAAAATTGGGATTTTTACTCAAACCATGTACTAAATTTTTATTTATTAAAAACTCACTTGTTCTATCAAACCATTTTATTTTCAAAAATGTACTTGACAGTATTTCTAGGCATTTATAATTTTTAAACAATAAAAACTGAAGTAGATAAGAACAACTCGCACTCTATCATTTTCTTATCACTCATAATATCTCCACTTTGAATCCTCGATAGAGTCTTTAATATCATGTGAGGGGACTTTCCAAAGATACTTACGCTTAATGTGCACCAAAATGTAAAATGACCATTTTCCTTTATTTCACCTCTAATTTCCTATATTGCTTCTAATTAAATTACTTGCACTATTTTTTATAATTTTTTAGTGTGATTTCTAATTATAAAATTATTTTATATAAATTCTTAAAAAAAATCTATTTGTATTTTATAATATTACCACTATTTATCTTTCTCCTACTTAAGAAACTCTTATTTAATGGTTCTCTTTACTAATTTTTCTCTGAACATATAGTCCTCTATTAAACCATGGCAGTGCGTTTGCCTACCGCACTTATTTTCGAGGTCTAGTCTACTTTCCCGTACTATTTACTCCATTTTAAACTTGTACCATTTCCTAGTTTTCCACCCTCAAAAAAGAATATTCCATCTTTAAAAGGTTTTCATCTTAGAAAAATTAACGAGGTACGAACACTATGCTATATTTTTCAAAAGAACTAAACTTCTTTATTAAAATTCATTTACTAATATTTTCGGTCCGTAAATTTTAAATTTTCTACTAAAACATTTTATTTAAATTACACAGTTATTTATATTATTTATTTATAAAAATTTAATATTTCTTACTTTTCAAAAGTAGGGTTTTTCTGCATTCAAATAATTCCTTGGAAAAAACAATTCAAATATATTATACATATGTTTTCAAAAACTTTTATATTGAAATCATTTCAAATTATATATTAAATTATTTTACAAGGGGTCAGACTCAGAGTGAATTTTTGTCCATCCTTTCGTTTGGACTATACTTATTTTTCTAAATATTAAAATACGACTGTCATCTTAGAGTGATTACTTCACGCCTTCCTTCGGTAGCTCGATTATTTCCAAATACCTACAACATGTAGATTCTTAATCTTCTGTTATTTGAACCTTCTGTACATTATCCATCGGCATCATACTACAATCATTGGGTTATCGAGGCCCAACTAGGGAGCCACGTACAATCCATCTTCAAGGACCTTCCATATGCTACTCTCATGCTCTTCTTAAGTCAACGCCTTTCCACATGACCTATTTCCTATAGGATAATTGGTAAAGGTGTATATCTTCAACTTCTTTCATTATTCTGACTCGTTATCAACTAATTCATATTTTAGTGTATGGTTTCAACATAGTTGAAAAATAAAGGATTCAGCGTATCATATATTTATATTTATAGGCAAAATACAATAATGTTCACTCAACTTTTCCTAATTTTTAAGATGGACTAACCTCGCTCTGATACCAAATATGACAACCCGCACATCGATGGGCTCGGATTTTCATTAAATCAAAAACCCATGTCCACCAGAGTATGCATTATATGTTTCATATTCTACAAATAAACAAATGAATGCATATCCGAGCACTAACGATATAACTTATTATGGAATAGTAAAATACAATAAGTCGCGTAATCACCAACCAAGATTTGACATCTCTAATGTCAAGTGTCCATGTCAGTGTCAAGCATGGAGAAGTAACATGACTTTCACTATTCTTGCCTTGTACCAATACTTGTCGGCCTAGGCTATCTTGTGGGTTGTAATGAGTAGGGGTCAGAACAACATTCCAGTGACCGGTGAATTATATACTTTATACATAACATTAGTTTATGTCGATTGCCCTCTATCTCTTATCATGTCTTTTCATTTTCATTTAGTCGTCTCGGCTTTACATATGTGTTCGATACGTCACATCTACCCATAGTAGACTATAGTTACGTATGTATGTATGTGTGTGTGTGTGTGTGTAAGTACCATGTTTGTCATTGGACCAATATACTATTGCCACTAGTATCCCTTAACTCAGCACACCTCATATTCCAACACTCTCGCTGTATTATACTCTCGTTGTCGCGTATACCAAGAAACACCCGTAGTGCCTGATAATGGCTTTACAATAATTTAGTCATGCACTATGTTCCATTTTGGAGAATTTTCTTGTCTACTTCCCAATTGTAGACTCAGCTTGAAAAAATGTAAATATGGTGCATTCAGCCCCATCAGTTGTGGACTGGGCACCACGGACTACCCCATGCACATATTGAAAGACCTCTCAAATAGGGTTAACTAGTCTTTCCTCCTAATACGCAAACTAGCAAACATTGTAGAAATGCATGACGTAACATGATCCTTACACTAGCAAGCAATGTGGCCGGTTAGGTGTAACTCATGTCTTTCTCGTTGACCACTAAGGACTAGTGACGTTCTCGGTTTATGCACAGCCCTACTCCTTTATTTGGTACTAACACATGCTAATATATTACCGTTCTTCGCTCACCATCCTGTTTAGATTGCCTTTGAAATCAAGGGAATACCCCATTTCCTACTTCATTAAAGAATACTTCCTTACCTATTGGGGTATTCCTTTGTCTATATGAAAGCTAGTTTCCATGAGCTCTACAGCTGAATATGTCTCACATCATTATCATGTGTACATAATTGCTAGTAGCCCTTTGCAGTGGACACGCTTCTATTATGCAATGTTACTGACCTCTAATTCCAACCTATTCTAATGACTATGTGATTCTTATTTATTTATTTATTAACTTTAATAGTTCACACCCGTCGTAAATGCATACTTAAGGATATATATATATATATATATATATATATCTTGATTCATTCTTACTTAATTATTTTGCCTTCACTATTTAATATTAACCATAATTCTTTACTTATTTATGCATTTTTGTCTTACTTGGTTTAAGACGTTTTACCTCTTTCCTTTTAAAAGATTTACAATGCCTTTTTACATTCTTTTACCATTTTTACCAAGTATATTTTTTAACATTTAATTTATTCTTTCCTATACTTCAATTTCTTTTCCTTATTTAATTCCCATCTTTATTTATATTGCATATCTATTCTCTTAAAATAATTTTATCATGTTTATATATCTTTATTTAATACTTACGGATTTTTTGCATATTAATACATTCGAATTAGGTCTCTCCTAGTTGAAAGATTTATACAATAAATTTATATATCTTATCAAAATAAACTTATAATGTATAGAAATTCACATTGCAACATCTTATATTCCAACGAATTGAAAACCATTTAAACCCCTAAATTCTTATTATGGTTTCTTTATTTTACCTCATGTTTTCAATATTAATTTAAATAATAAATATGGAATTAATATATCATTTACATATTTACATAAATCTTTTCCATAAATCTTTTCCATATTTACATTCATATTACATATAGATATATCAAGTTAACAATTACATAATATATAGGCATATTTTATAATTTCATTGCATGTTTATATTTTAGCCTACAACTCAAATTTACGTTTCAAGCATAGAGGAATAAATCTACAATGATATAATCTAATATTATACAAAAGTATATAATATTCCCACTCACCTTTTTAGCTTTTCAAATCATTAGGACGAATCCCTAATAGTCAACTTTGACTCCCTTTTTTTGTGTTTCGATTTATACACCACAAGTGCATGTAGATTAGAAAAGATATTTCGAGTTTGATTTGTATTTTAGATTCAAATTTACAATTTTCCATGGCTTTGGCGAATTGATTTGAACTTATTCTCTTCCTTAATCATCTTCTACAATTCTCCAACTTCATATATGTATAAACTAAAAATATTTCTAAGAAATTAGAATTTCGAAGGGGAAGAGAAAATGATAAAGCATCGGCGTTGCTGTGAAAGTATGGGTATAAACGAGAGGGTCTAGGTTTATATTTATAGGGGTTCAAATCAATGCAAGTTGTTTGATTAATTTTAAACCCGGGTCGTTCAGGCTAATGTTTATTGTCAATTTTACCCTAGCAACGGTCCACCACTCATGACTTAGGGTCGATTGCTATCGGTCGACTTGGGTGCATCTTATGTCGACCATGCCATTTGTAAATTGTAAATTTCTTTGCGTGCTTTGATTTGTTAATTTTATTGCTTGTTTTGAACAATTCTGTTTGTTTCATTCCTTTTAAATCTGATTCCAATAATTTGTTTCCACTTATATATATTTTCTTAGATTTGATTTAACGTTAACAATTTTTAATGTTTAATTTCCATTAACATTTGTCACTGTCATTAATTAGCTTTTATTACCATAGTTACATATATAATTATTTCCGATCCAAAAAATTTAAACGCTAATAACTTTTTTGGTTAAACTCCGATTAAAATACATTATATATGAAAATTGATGCGAAAATCACCATAAACCCATGGTATATGTTTCGTAGCCAAATTTGAAGTTTGCAAAAAAAAAAAAATCAGCATCATTATTTATTTATTAAATTTATTTTTAATCCATTGTTGTAAAATAATGGGGTGTTAAAAAAGTCAAGAATGGACAGATTATAGAAGAAAGTTTGTACATGCAAAAAAAAAGGTAGGAGTTCCAGATTGTAGAAACTCTTCTTTTGGCCTTTTCCTACATCCAAATATATGCTTTAAAGAAGGGTCGAATTTCGTACCCCTTGGCCAATATGACAAATAACCCAGAACCTAATGAAGAGGATAGATATTGTTATTTCAATAAACAGAACGGTCAAAACATAGAAGAATGTACATTTTTTAAAAAATTTATTAATAGGTTTGTGAAAGTTAGATAGCTCAATGACTTTTTGAGAATCGATAATGTATAGGGTGGAACAAATTTGCAACAATCAGTTCGATTACTCAGATCATTGCCAACACCCTAAAAATTTATTAATGTGATTTTAATTAGCTAACATATGGTCGGATCTAATAACAACCGTTGGAAAAGGTGCCTTAACGAAGCCAAGGAAGGCATAGAGAATGTGTTTGAGATCTAAAGGTCTAATAATCAGGAGAATATAACCGAAAATTACCTTTGGGTACTTTGAAAAGAAGGGTGCCTGCTACCCCCATAATGATTCCTTAGTAATCACATCTCAAATTGGACTTTCAAAATGGTGGATACTTAAGTTGACGTAAGCATTATCTTCAAGTTTACCTTTGACCAAATAGGACTGCATGAAGCTTTTTCAAACAAAATTAGACTCCAATATATGGTTTTAATGATGAAGGAGCTATCCTCTCTGGAGAATGCATCTCCTGCTAAAATTTGGTACTAGGTCATATTCTAAAAATTTTGAGAATCTTTTTGTAATTATAGATGTATCGTATCTTTTCAATGCATTTTTTGGCATTCTAACTCTCGATGTGATTAATGGATAAGTATCAATGAAACATTTTCTACTAAATTTCCCCATCGAGTGTGTTGAAGGGAGTGTGAGAGGAAACTTGTTGGTCTCTAGACAATTACACTATGCAGTTTAAATGTAGTAAATAAAGGAAAGAACTCGGCTTATGCAAATGGTGCCAAACTAAAAGACGCTTATATTTCCTCTAAAACAAAGATAAAGCTGAAAGAGATATTAACATTACCCATTCCAAGATCATAAGGTATAGCCTAAAGTTTTTAAGAATTCCCCCAAGACAAGAAAAAACAATAAGAGAAATGGTTTGCATATCGTGCGGTCATGGGCGTTTCAAAAAATTATAACTAGGCTAAAGTAGTAACTACTTTGACTGAAGAGGAAATATGTTCACATAATTAATGAAGTTTTGGGAGAAGGAGAAAGTGTTGAACTTCACTTTTCGAGAGCTGAAACTAGGAAAGCAACAACTATTGGAACTCTTGCATAAACTTTGGTTCACTCAAACAAAAAATATAAAATTATTAAGGTTGGGACTTACCTTCATCCCACGATCTAAGAAGAACTAATATCCTTCCTTCAACATAACTTAGACATATTTTCCTAGTCCCATAATGATACGGTAAGAATAGGCCCTTCGATCATGTGGCATTGTTTGAATATTGATCCTAAACACACCCCATAAGACTAAAGAGATGACTTATCGACAAGATCTCATATGCTACATTACAAGAAGAAGTAGAAAAGTTGCTCAAAAAAATTCATAGGAGATTTCCACTATCCAAAGTAGATTGCCAATTAAGTATCAGTAAAGAAGCTAAATGGTAAGTGGAGAACTTGCATTAACTTCACTGTCCTAGACAAAGCAAGTTCAAAGGATTGCTTTCCTTTACCAAGAATTGATCAATTGGTGGATGTAGCTAGTTGTTACCAATTGCCTTCATTCATAAATGCGAACAGCAGTTACAATCAAATTACTATGTTCAAAGTAGATGAAGAACATAAAGGCTTCATTACTAATATGGGATTGTTTTGTTAAGAAGCGATGCCTTGTAGCCTCAAAAACATCAGGCAACTTACCAATGAGTAGTTAATCGAATGTTTATAAATGGATAGGTTGAAATATGGAGGTTATGTTGACGATAAGCTGGCAGAGTCCGAAATTTCGAAACTAATGTTTCAAATTTGCCTGAAACGTTTGAAGTCCAATGGAAATATAATATGAAGTTAAACAATCAAAAATGTTCTTTCGGAATCCAATTCATAAATTTCATAGGCTTCATGTTAGGCGCCAGGGGAATCGAAATTAATCCATATTAGATCAAAGAAATAATTAATATAAAGGCAAAAACTAACGACAAAGAGCTAATGAGCGTCAACAAGTAGACTTGAGTCTTAAACAGGTCCATAAGTCGATCGATCGATAAGTGCATTCCTTCTTTCATTAGAATCACGTAGCCTTTCAATGGACTATCGAATGTTAAAAAGCCTTTGAAGATTTAGAGAAGCACCTCATTATGCCTCCAATGCTATTAAAATTGATATATGTAGAAGATCGCATTCTCTACTTAGCATCTTCGGAATATGTTGTAAGCTTACTACTAGTCCGGAACAATAATGGGACACAACGTCTCATTTAATATGTTAGTAAAAGATTAAGTCTAACCGAGTATCTAGCCATCGAAAAGCTTGCATACTATTAAATCTTCACAAACCAAAAACTTCGACTAACTTCCAAGCCTGTTCTATCAAAGTTCTCATGGACTAGCCTCTACGACTAGTTTTTAATAAAGCTGAAATTTCAGGGAGATTAATTAAATGAGATATAGAACTTATCTAATATTACATTTTATATGTACTTAGAACTATTATAAAAGAACAAGTACTGGCTGATTTTATTTTTGAACATATGGATTTTGATGATGAAGCCACAAATAATGACAAAGCTAAACAATCAAAGAATTCTCTTGGAAACTTTATGTCGATGGAGCTTCAAGAAAGCAAGGAATAGGGGCAACTTACATTCTAGTCACCATGGACAGCCTCAAATTTACCGTGCCATTAAACTTGCCTTTTTAGATACGAACAATATGGCCAAATATGAATAGCCGAACTTATTATAGCAATCACTATCAAAGTTTCATAAATCAAAGTGTATGGTGGCTCTCAACTAATGTCAACCAAGTACTTGGCATTTATTAGGCCCAAGAATTGAGACTATATCTCTATGCAATACAAATAAAGCAGCTCTTCGGTGCCTTTAGAAGCTACAACATTGAAAGTATATCAGGACTAGAATGCAAGTGCTGATGCCTTTGCTAAATATGCAAGTTCACTAGATGTTCAGTATTATAAATTCATTCCAATAGAAGTCCTTGAAAACCGAGCATACAGATACCGGAGAAAGTTCTAGTACTAACTCGATCTCAAGGATAATAAAACGAAGCTACAAAATCGGCTATTAATTAAGAGAATTGAATGATTCTGTATATTCGATATCTATCTAAAAACATTTTTCCTTTGAACCTTACCGAAGCAAGATGTATAAAGTATAGTGCTCCAAACTTCACTATTATAGATGGCATAAGCTACCAAATGGGTTATGCAACCTCCTGCTCATGGTGTGTAATCATCACCGAAGCTAAAGAATTACTAGAAGAATCTCAAGATGGCATATGTAAGGATACTTCACAGGCCAAAAGATGGCCATGAAAGTACACAACCAAGGCTTCTATTGGCCAATGATAAACCAGGATCCACTGGACTATGTTAAACAACGTGATAAATGCTAATTCTGTGCTAAAATAATGAGAGCTCCACCCAGTGATCTAACTCCCATGATGAGCCCATGGCCCTTCGACATATGGGGCATTGACCTTATTAGCCCACTGCCAGCTAAGAATGAAGGAGCAACATTTGCAATAGCCGCCATTGATTAATTAACAAAGTGGGTTGAAGCTGAACCCCTGTCAACCATACAGGCACATTAAGTTGTTAAATTCGTTAGGAAGAATATCATGATAAGATGTAGTCACCCTTACAAGATCATAATGGATAATGACATGCAATTTGAAAGCTGAAAGTTTACAGAATATTGCCAAGATCATGAAATTATCAAGAGATTTTCCTTAATGGCACATCCACAGGCCAACAATATCATAGAAGTAGCCAATAAAACCATCAAAGCTTGCCTAAAGAAGCGCCTGAACAGAGTCGAAGGCAATTAGGAAGACAAACCACCAATCACCTTATAGGCCTTTAGAATGAGTTCCATGACATCAACAGGCATAGACATTCCATTTAGTTCACGTCTATGAAGCAATGCTTCAAATAGAGCTCAAAATAGCCCCACATCGAAGGTTATACCACAATACTCATTAGAATACAAAACTCCAAAATGAGTCGCTAGACTTCTAGCCTGAACAAGAGATCAAGGTACATTAAGAATGGCATAATTCATTCATCAAATGACCATATATTATATTCAGAGAGTTTGAACCTGAAAATTCAAAAGAGGAGATCATGTTCACCAAAAAATTATGTCGAACACTAATGATCCAGTTGATGGACCTTTCGATCCAAATTGGGAAAGACCCTTAAGCATCCATGGCATAATTCCTCCAGGACCTTATCACCTAAAGAAGCCAGTTGGCAACATCATACCTCGAACATGGAATAACGAGCATTTGAAACACTACCATAATAACATAAGGCTACCATTGGAATAAAATTTTCAAATATATCAATGATTTCAAGTATTTTTTTAATATATCAAGTATTTTAGTCATGATCAATTAGTATAATGAAAATTACAAAGTTATATTAAGTATTTTTGTTATAATCAAATAGTATCATGCAAACTTCAAAGTTATACCAAGTAATTTAGCCATATTCAAGTGGTATCGTGCAAGTTTTAAATACTTTAAAATGCATAAAGTATCTATGCCATGGTTAAGTGGTACCACATAACAAAAAATTTCAAAAAGAATAAGCCATGACCAAGTAGTGATATTCAAGGAGTGAGCCATGGTCGAGTAATGTTATGCAATATAAGCATATATGCTAGTTGTAATAAATTTGTCAAAGTGACACATGTAAGAGATTAAGTCTCATTGACTTGAGCATGTTGTCGCACTTACAAAACAAATTATCGCCTTTAGCCAGCTGATTTTTAATATATTTTACAGTTTTCGGAACTAATAACCGAAATCCGAATGATGTAACCTTTGGTTATTACACCTTGGTGAAGTTATGATATCTTTAAATAACAGCTTTGAGCCTTTTGGCATTAACGGTTGTTTAGAAACTCAAATCTTAAAACCATTTTGACTCCAACCATAAATAGACTAATTGTAAAATTCGCATTTTGACTCTTCAGTCATGTAGTAAACCGATAAGTTCCACTAAGATGGACCATCTTAATAAATTTGGAGGATGAGTCTATACGTAATAAACAAAAGTTAAAGTTTAGAGTTAATTATACACTTCTAGTTGAAGCTTTATGATGATATCTCAAAATCAAAGTAAGTACATACAAAAATTGGGATGATTAACTGATCAAAAAGACTATGAGCATAGACTCCTCATGAAAATTTGTAACTTGCCTAAATGTTCAGCTAGAATATAAAAGGCTACCCGTATAAAATCCTTATGGATGCGGACAAGTTATCCTAAGAGTAATACCCTGAGTGGCTTAGGTTGGTTCCCTTAATTCTAGTCCAGCTAGCATGGACTGCATTAAGACATGCCATAGTTATCCTTCCTATAGCTGTAATTGATATGTCCCTTATGCTTCCAAACCCTCAAGAAAGGGATTTAAAAAAAATTCATAACGAGGTATAAACCATTATAATGTGGGAAAAAATTCTTTCAAATTTTTTTCTACAAACCCTTATAATCGAGTAAACATTTCAGAAGTTATCTTCCAAGTCCTCATAATAAGGCAAAATCCCTCACTACCGGATTATATTTTCAAAATCTATTTTCAAATTATCAACATAAGGTAGAATTTCAAACTCGCCTTCAATTCCTCATTATTCAGTGAGGATAAGTTATATCACTATTATGCAACACTTACTAATGCATAGCCTTCAGATAGATTTCGAAATCCTCACAATACGATGAGGTCAAATTTTAAAGACCCTCGTAACGAGGAAAGATGCCGAAATCCTCACTATTGTGGTTGGATTTTCATGACCCTTATCAAAAGGAAAGATTTTCAAATCCTCACTATACGATAATTTTTTATTTTTGGACCCTTATAATGGAAATAAATTTCCAAATCCTCGTAATATGATGAGATTAGATTTTCGACACCCTCGCAACGAGGAAAGATTTCCAAATATCCACTACAAGATTATGTTAGATTTTTAAAATCCTCATAGCAAGGAAATTGTTTCAAATCCTCACTAAAGATAAGGTTAGATTTTTAAAATCCTCTTAATACAGAAGGATTTCAAAATTTTCATTATATGTTATGGTTAGTTTTTCAAAATCCTCATAAATGGAAAGGTTTTCAAATCTTCATTATAAGGCGAGGTTAGATGTCCAAATCCATGTATGAAACCCTACCAGATAATGAGATTTGGTTTCAAAAGCATAACATATATTGAGCAATTAAGAATTATGGGAACCTAATTCATAGTGGAGAAAGAGCAAAATAGCCAAATACATAATATGATCTACCCTTCCTCGATCCAAATTTCACTTTGTATTCATCCTACAAAGTAAACTCAAGGGCAAGCATGTGTTATATCATAATTTATATGCATTATTAAAACTACAGAGGGAATCTTCAGCTCAAACTCTAAAGCTCTATTATGTATATAGTTCCACATAAGAATTCAATGTCAAGACAAGTCTGAAGGGTAATAGCTTAAGAAGCAAAGGCCTAGTAGTGAGATTAAAGCCAAGGACTACCAAAGTTATTTGTACCGAATTCGACGGTCACGCAGCTGAACTCAACATAGAGCTCAATGTGGGCCTTAAATTAAAATACTAAAACTCATCCAAGCATGCTATGGTTCCATGGTACGGTATGCCTTCAGCTAATATTCTAATACTTTCCTATAGTCATTATTTAGGAAATGACTTTAATCGTATGCAATCAAGTATACAGATTGAGAGCATTTAACTCTACTTTTGAGACTGAAGTTGTCTCGATTCAAAGCCAAATGTGCCTCAATACGAAAATAAAATCAATAGCTAAAATAGCTTAGATTTACATCAATGACACAGATAGCTTTTAGATTATATAAAACACACGGGTTATAACACCAAAACCAAATGTATAGAAATGCCACAGAAGTAATCCGCATCAATTTACAGGTAGCCAAGTGATGACCCACGTCCAAATAAAAGCCCCACAAGCGAGCTAAGTCAGCAATCCAAGAAAAGCACTCCATTCTAATGATAGAACCATAAAGCATCTATATGTAAAATGTATGTACATATAGTAAAAGGATTTGAATTCTAAAACTCTGGCTACACACTATTCAAATCATTTATTCATTTTGTTACCTAAGCTTTTCTTAGAACTCATTAATGGCGGATAGCTAGAATTAGACCTTGTACGATTATTCATAGCTTATTTGACAAAGTAGTAAAGAATTAGTAATATTGGACATAAGGAACCCTTCTCAAACCATAATAGACTCTATATGTCTTTAGATATTTCATTTTCTTACTGCTTTTGACTTAGGCATTTGACCTTCGGTTGAACATTTCCTTTATATCATTACTTATGGAAATATTTCCAGACTTTGAGGTGTTAGATTGTGATAAAAATTAATGCTAATAGCTATTACCTCCATCGACACCTCTCGGTATACTTTAGCATAGTCTTTTATGGGGAGGAAGCTTACAACCATTGGGAAGTGAATGTTAGCATCAAAGCAAGAAGTTAGCAGCAAAAATCATCTTCAACATTGTTATTGGCCTGTCATTCAACTCATCGTTAAGGACAACTTTCACCCTCGCCTGCTCCCATTAAGTTACACAATAAAGACGATACTACAAGTTACCCCTCATCTCATATGTCTCCTTGAGGCTGGCCTCCAGATCTACTCGAAGTCGACCATGCTCCTCCTTGATCTTCTATTATTCCTCTATCCACTACTAAATGGCACTATCTCTAGCCATCTCCTCCATGTGCCTCACCCCTTCAGCCTCAAGAGCCCACCTCTTGAACTCGGTAATCCTTCCCTTTATCTGTTTAGCAAACCACCAACTCATCCGTAAAGTGCTCCCCCAAAGCTTATAAGCTGATATGAACATAGAGGGCACAAGATCTAGCTTGCATAATGAGCTAAGTAAAAAACAACCAAATTTAAGAACCCTTACCAAATAGGCTTCCTTTAGTTAGGCGTCCACCACCGCCTCCAAGAAGTGAGGTCCCCACCAAATTCTAGGCCGGACCATCTTAAACAAGGCTCCAAGGCTACCCCCGCTACTAATATCACAAGCATATGTAGGTTGGCCTCATCCTCCTCCTCAATTGTCTTTAGGATGGCTGAGCCCAAAACTTTGAACCATGTGTTACCAGCAAGGGCTCAATCACATCCACCTTCCCAGAAATTTGAAGGATGGATCTCCATCGGAACTCTCAACTTCCTTTATGAGGGGACTCTTGGACTGCATCCTCTCTAAGCTTGCAGTTGCCCTGAACAAGTGGTGGACATCTATCGAAGGTTGCTATTACACGGTAAGATCATTTGTGGGAAAACACGAACTCCATAATTGCTTGGCTATGAGGTTGGAGTCGTCTACAAACAAGCAGTGGCAATGCCTTAATGTTATCGAGGTGGTGTCTACTAGAAAGCTCCCTTAGAGTGGATTTTATCCACTAACCATGAAAAATTCAATTGGACCACTATAAAACATAAAATGGTTGAGACTTAGCAAGATTTGAAACACAATCGACAATGAAAAATGATTAAAACTACCATCATCTGACTATCCCTCCTTCTAGTTCCTAATTAAAGGGTCGCAAGAGAACCCATGCTGCTACTCTATATCAGCCTCATGGATGTTTTGTGTTCAGGGGATGCATTGTTTGTTATTTGGTTTGTAGATCCACGAACGGGAGGAGTTATGATGAAGGAGCCCACGCTCGTCGGGGTATCTCGCTTCCATGTCCACCTACCCATCCTTACCTCCTCGGGCGTTTGGTTGTGCTAGAATTAACTTGAAGACCACGTAACCATTTGGTTGGGAACCTCTACATCCTCTTAAATCCTAAGATCATAGGCCTCCAACTAACCAATGTTGCGGCCCTGATCGGGCTCGACAGCCTTTTCTTCAATACTAACCTCGGTCTTACAACCACTGCCTCTTTAATAACAACCCCCATAGGTCTAGCGGTGGAGGTTTTCATCTATCAAAATAGAGGCAAAATATATGGCCTTGTTGGGCGTTACCCTAATTCGATGGAGAATTTTCTCATAGATTACTATGCATAAGCGAACACCGATAGAAGTAGCCATCATAAGATGATAAAAGAAAATTCCAAAATAATAGAAGAAGCTTTAAGAGTGGAGCATACTAGGGATATCAAGGGCCTAAATTGTAAGATTAGGGTATACAATCACCGACAAAAAGGAAAGGTGGTCATGTTAGCCAGCCACCTTGCTTGGCATATCACAGAAGAGGGGACTTTTCGATCCTTTGAAGATGATAATAGTTGCCAAAAAATATCTTTTCCCGCTTTTACAACCTTAACACTAACCTTACTAGGGTGGGGTTCAGCTCTTGGATACCCAGGTCATGGCAAATGATGAACATCCTAGCAGAGAGGTTGTAGCTGATTTGGAAGAGTGCATGGGTGCCATTTGGTGAGCATTAAGAAAACATATGAAGAAGGGATGAAGAGGGAGAATCACCCCACTCCACATTTATGAAAGCGACCATGTAAAGTAATGCATCGATGGTTGCTTGGTTCTACCAGCATTAAAAGGTTAAAGAGGCTTTATCCCTTCATAACAAAAATGGGCTAGAGAGCAGGTCAGGTCAACTTAGTCCTCTTGGACTTTTGACAAACTTAAACTAAAGACCCACCCATTAGATGTTGCATCAATCATCTGCAATCAGCAAAGAACTTAATTACCAAACCACCCTAACTAGCTTGGAAATTACATAAACATCAGTGAAAGTAACTTGCCTAACCCAAATTCATTTAAGCCCTAACATTAATTCTTAATAGGCTATGTGAACCAAGAGTGCTATCAGTTCTTTAATTGAATCATAACTACAGGTGTAATGATCAATATTTTACGTATCTTTAGAACTTTATCGGATGATTTTACACCTGAAATTTCATAATGGTTCTAACTTTTGATAGAAGATGAAATAGTGTTCGAGACCGGTTCTATTAGAAAGATATAATGGTTCTCATTCTATAGAGTGGTCACAATTATGATTTGGGCTTCCTGTCTAGTAGATATAGGGGTTTGAAGTTTGGCTGTTTTGGATAAACTTAATGGGTAATTAGTGAGTTGGAGAGAGGCCTAGCAACCAATTTCGGGTTTAGAAGCTATATAGGCTGGAAAAAACATCAATCAAATCATTTCTACTATCTCTCAAATAGAACAAGACTCCACTAACTCGTACCTCACCCATAAACTTCTCTTTTCAAGTCCAAATCAAGTATAAATTATAGATAAACGGGAGATTAACAAAGGGGATCATTAATGATCTTCATATATACATTCTTAGGGGAGAAAAATTGGGGTTGGATGTGGATTTTCGGATTTGCCTGAATTTGCATGCAAAAATTTAATTTTAGATGTTAGGAGAGTGATTAATCATCTCTCTTACCTTGTTATATATGTATCTTTAGGTTTTAACATGTTTTGGATGCATTTTTGAAGTTAAAATTATGCTTTTTTGCTATTTTATAACACTACCTACAATAAAAGCGTGAATAAATATATATTTGACGTACTAGACATGTAATTTGGATATGTGATTCCCTTAGTATATGTTAGGCTATGTAATGGACACCTTCAATAATGATTATTATGATCGGTTGCGTGACTTGCATGTTTTAATGTTGTTTTATACATTTGTGGTGTTTGTGTGTATGCTTGAATGGTTGAAAACGCTCACCGAGGCGAACTAGATTTGGGAACTGTGAAATCAAACTTTAATAGAAAGGATAAGGATGTTAAAAGTCTTATTAATGCATATTGAATGCATAAGGGTCGAATGAAAGAAAGTGGCAGCGAGATCGACATGAAATTAAAAGTTAGAGCGAATAAAATATTTTGGTTCGGTGCTTTTGGACATGATCTGGTCTGGCATGGAGTTGGCTCGGTAGTGGCTTCAGGCAAAGGAGGAAGAAGACTAGACAACAAACGCCATCTGGTGGTATCGTGGTTCAGGGCCGGATAGGATTTCCAATACGAGTTGTGCTTCGAGCCGGTTCGGATTTTGTCTCGGTCCGATACGTAAGCAAGTTTTTTGTCCAGTATTTTTGTGTGCTTTGGGCTTGAGGGGAAGTGACTTTAGGATTTTCCTTTAGCAGCTTTGGGATTGGTTTGGGTATAGCTGGACAAAGAATGAAGCTAAGGTTTTTTTGTCGTGGTGAAGTGGTACTTCAGAGATTTCTTCATGGCATATTCCAAGAGTCTTGGGTGTGATGTAGAGCAAAGTAGGCAACTCCAAATGACTCGAAATGGCTTTGGGTTTCATATTGCAAATCATGTAATGATGGTGTTATGCTCTGACATGACGATGATGGTGGCTTCGGTATGATGGCCCTATAACCTACAATGACTGCCTAGAAATGTTCCGAAGATGACTTAGTAATGGGAGTCATGACGGCGATCCACAAGGGAAAATTCAATGATAGGGTCTTGCGAGTAGAATTTGTGATTGTGTTCTGCTGTGGAGGTAGTCCGGATGGAATAACGATTGAGTTCCATTATGGAGACGCATGCAAAGGGATTGTTGATAACTTGGAGGTTTCTAGTCTACTCATTAAAGCGTACCCGAGATAAAAGAAGTAAAGTATAATATCTCGGATTAGACATTAGTCTGGTGTGAGCGATAAACAATCTTAAAATGCTATAAAAGTCAATACAGTATATGAAATAGGGGCTATATGAATCATACCCGACCTGTCCCTACAACCAAAGAGTCGGCACATAACATCTATAATATGCTACTCTACAACATCATAAAGGGGTACTCCACACTAAGTAAAAGATTGGAGTGCCTAAATGTCCCTATCCACAATATCCACATCATGTGACATCCCTGGAGGGATAAGTGGCTAGTGAATCAATTGTAACAAACAGAGGATCCATCAAATAATACTAACTGTCACTTAGTGTAACAACCCATATTTTACGTATCAGAGATCGTAAAATATTTCTATTTATTTGTATAAGGTCGTGCGATACTATAATTTTGGGATATGGCTTGTAGGGATATTTTACACACTAATGATTTTTTTCGAATTTTTATCTTACTATATTTACCTTGGAATTCTTGCTTGGGCTATAACTTTTGATAGTTGAATTAGGGTCCCAAACTAGTTTTATTGCTTTAGGATGATGTTTTCCATTCCGTAGAGTGGTCATAACAGAAAAACAAACTTATAGTTAAAAAATTATGCCAGTTTAAAGTTTTTAAAGCAACTAGCCAGAACTAATGTGTAATTAGTGAAGCTCATTTGTTGGCCTGTTAGTCTAATTAAAGAATATATAAATTAAGGGTTGGAGATTCTAGTTAAAAAAATCCTCTCATTCTAAATCAGATCTAAACCCTAATAGCCCTAGATCCATCCTAATTTCATCTAAATCACCCAAATTTCTCTCTAAATCAAAATAGATTAGAGATTAGATCATCAACTAGAAGGTAGAGATCATCGTTTTTCTTGACTTGAAGTGTATTCCATTGATGATTGGATTTACATTCATATTGGTTGAATTTGATAATTGGTGAGTTGTTTATGCCTTCTCACTATACTATGCATGTTTATATGGTAGAATCATAGGATTTAACATGTTTTAAATCGATTTCTGACCATAAAACCTTTTCCTACATTTATTATTGTCGAACTATGTACATGGTTTACATTGATTATAAATTACTCTTGCTCATGCTCATGCTCATGCTCATATATTCATGCTATATGTAGATCTATGATATAAATTGACTTATTTTCTTATTTTGATGGATTGCATATATAATTGGATGAATTTTTTTGTTTTTCTATGTTGGATGATATGATTTGATGTTGTTTGTTAGTGTTGTGGTTACATAGAAAGTTAGGTTAGAGAATTGAGCAAATAGAAGGAAAAGTTGGTAGGAATTGGACAAAACTTGGAGTGGAGGCTCTGAAGTATTGAAAGAGCTCGTGGTTCAAGGCGCAAGTTCTAGTTCATTAACTACACAAGTCAGCACCAAGTTGAGAGGTCAGCACAACATTTGTAGCTTAGTCCATGGTGGCAGCGATTTTGGGAAGAGCAAGGATATTGCTAGTAGAGGTTACCTAAGGTAATGGATAAGTGATTGGCTAAGTGTTAGAGGCTATGACAACTTGTTTATAGGATATGAAGTAGAGTGCTTTGAAGTGTGAATTTGTTCTATGACGACTTGAATTGTGTTGAGAAGTCGGGGTCAAAGCATCTAGGCATGGAGTACTAGAAGCAAGGAAGGAGTGGAAGAAAACTTAGCCATGGATTGGCTAAGTATAGAGCTCGGGGCCCACATGAGAGTTCGATACCTACTTCTAAGGTTAGGTCCAAATGGGATGAAACTAGATGTGAAGTAAAGGTCCTGTAGATCATGCCGAAGGTGTTGGCTCATTCATTTCGGGTTGGATGACAATATAACATCATAATGAAAAGCTATAGTCCTCGGATGTTGGCTCGTATTGGGAGTAGGTTCTGAAGATGGTGACTTGCAAAGGGTGTGAGCTGTAGGATCGGGGAATATGAAAGGGTTCCTTGTCAATAATGGAAACTAAATTGAGCGGGAAGGGCTTGGTACCTAAATGAAGCAACGGAGGGCTCGATTGTATATACTAAGGAATCATTGATACTTAGAGTAATTTCTGTTGTACTCGAAGTAGGGTTATTGTAAGTAGGGACGCCCATGAGTCAATGAAGGAACCTGCATACCCTAGACCTATGGCTTTGGGTCTAGTATTTGGCTTTGGGCTGCAAGACACGTATCCATCTTTGGGTTGCAAGATATGTGAGTACAATGGAGAACTGGGATTTCTATTAGTCCCTGGTAGAAAGGAAGCCATATGAGCTATCATAATTCAGAGCACGTAGAGTGATAGTTAGGATTATTTGATGGATGTTATGGTTGCTTTGGTTGCTCTCTTTAGTAGGCTACCACTCATAGGCATTAGGGGTAGTAGGTATTGGAGATAGGAATATTTGGAAGACTAATATCCTTTATTTGGTTTGTGGTATATCTTTATGATATTGTAGAGTAGCATATTATAATATTGTGTGCTAACTCTTTGGTTGCAAGGACTAGTCACGTATGGTTTTTTACTCTTGTTCCTTAACATATTTACCAATTTGGTATTTTGACACTCATTTACCACTCACACCAGACCATTGTCTGACCTAAGGTTTTATGCTTTGCCTCATATTATCCTAGGTACTCTTAAATGAGTAGACTATATAATAGGTCTAGGTGACACAGTAGTTATTCGGAGGACAAGCTAGATGGAACTATCTAATAGTATATACATAAATGGAGTATATGCTTATTCTGTTGAGCAATGTTGTGGAGCCCGTGATAGCGCTTGCTTATTACTATTTTTCGAGACAATTTATTTGATTTTACTTCTGTTGTATAAACTCTATTGCATTTGATGTATAACTTTGTGGATCTATTGCTCTGATGATGATTTGTTCACATAATTATTACAGTCTCTTCTGTTATATCTATAATATTATATTTTATTCATGCGCTATGAGATATTACAGTTATATAGTATATTGGTTTATTTCAATCTTAATGACCATTCTATCTCGGCTGGCACGGATGGATGTGGCGACCGCCTTGTACTACCGACACCAAACTACAGATGTCGATGGAGACGTCTCAACTCAACCAATTTGTATAGTTTATGAATTGAAACTTGCACCTTGAACCACAAGCTCTTCCAATACTCTAGATCCTCCCCTCCAAGTTTGGTCCAATTTTGACCAACTACGCCTTCGATTTGCTTAATTCTCCAACCTAACTCTCTATGCAATCACAACACTAACAAATAACATCAAATCAAATCATCAACATAGAATAACAAACAATTTCATCCAATCAAACATTCAATTCATCAACACAAAACAAACAAATCAATTTCTAATATAAATCTATAAGCATGAGCAAGGGTGATTTCTAATCAATCTAAATCATATACATAGTTTAATATATAACTAAAGTGGGAAAAGGTTTTATTGCCAAAAATCAATTTGAAACATGATAACTCCTATAATTCTACCATATAAACATGCATAGTATAGTGAGAAAGCATAAACCACTCACCAATTACCAAATTCAACCGATAAGAATGTAAATCTGATCCATACTGCATTGAAATGCACTTCAAATCAAGAAAAACGATGACCTCTATCTTCTAGTTGAAGATCTAATCTCTAATAGATTTTCTACAAAAATCATTGGTATGTAAAATGTGCCTAAGAGACATATCCCAAAATTATAGAATCATATGACCTCATATGAACTAAATAAGAACATTTTATGATCCTTTGATATGTAAAATACATGTCATTATACTCAGTGTGCTCTAGATATATGATAACTCGTATAGCGAACTAATGGAAAATCCTAATTTTCAATTGTACCCTCGTATCATGCGGCCCAAAGCTCGATATGTGTCTCGTAGCCCGAAGCTAGACAATAGACCCAAAGCCATAGGTCCCGGGTATACAGATCCCAACATGATCCATGAGCGTCCCGACATACAATACCCCTGCTTCGAGTACAATGGAAAACACTTCAAGTCCCAATAATCCCTTAGCACATGCACATCCATCTGAGCCTTACTCGCTCCATCCAATTCCATTATCCAAGAACCCACCATGTTCCTCCAATCCATGGCTCCCTACACGAGCTTCTTTGGTACCTGTTAACCCGCCTTTAGGCAAGGCCATGGGCATGCGGATTTAGCTAAATCGACTACTTATTTTCTAAGGTTGGAATACGATAGGTTTGAGATGGTTAGGCAGATGAAAGCTCGGTTATGAATGGTTTGATGTGGGTCATTCGGTCAAAATGATGCGGCTCGGCATGAATGGCTCGGCCAAGTTGGTGGGTAGCTCGGCCATGTTGTTGCGTGGCTCGGCACTGGAGGTGGCGCAGCTGGGTGATGTGGATCAGTGTGGAAGCGTGGCTCAGTCGAGGAGTGGAGACGATGCATCGGTCGTTCGGCCTTGGTGAGGTGGTTCGGCTTAGATGCGGTGGTTCGGTCATCGTGGCATGGCTCGGCCTTAGTGAGATGGTTTGGCTTAGGTGAGGTGGTTCGGTCAGGGTCATGGGACTCGAGTGGAACAGCATATGAGCCGTTCCGCACTAGAGTGAGACGGTCGACAAGCGAGGCATGGGATTGGCATTCTTGATCGGCGTTGGATACAGAGTTTGGCTCGGTGTGAAACATGGGTCGGCTAAAGTGGATCGGTGTCGAACTGCTTCGAGTCATCACCACGGGAACTTCCATTCGCAATGTCGACTACTTGGTGTCGGTTACAATGATAATTCTGGTTCAGCCATGGCCTAGATGGGCCCAGGTTACTCAGGAAGCCCAACTACCTGCATTTGCCTATAAATACAGTATGTGGGGTTCCAGAAAAGGGATCGTCTTTATGCTCTTGGACTTACTCTTCTCAAAGGCTAAGGCACTCAGCCATTGTTAAACTTTGGATTGTAACTGTAATCGATTATTACAGTAATAAAAAGGAAATTCCTAAAGTGGGCGTAGGCTGGAGTTAGCCGAACCACTATACAATCTGTTGTTCTTTACTGCTTTCATTTTGTTTTTTGTTATTCTTCATATTAATATCCTCCACGTATATTCTATCTGTGTGTTGTGACTGGTATTTGGTGCTTTCATCTGGATTTGGGTGTTGGTGACCAATTTTGGTGCCAACATTTTGGTGCTTTCACCGAGAATTGAATTCAGGGATTTTGGAACTTGAATTGCAGAAAGCAATGGCTAGACCACCAACGAGAATGCTGGCAGCGGAAAAAAGTTGCAAGGGGGAAGTCAGGAGGCTTCCTTTAGAGCTAATCAAGCCTCCGTCTACATCACTAGGGACGAGATGCAGGTCATGATGAATTTTATGCAGGAGCAGATGATGAAACGGCAAGAGTAGATGATGCAGGCTCGTCTTAGGCAATTTGGACAATCGGGAACTGCAGGTGCTCGAGTTTTTGGAGTCGGATTAGAGGGACTCATCTAACGGGTAGATGGAGTAACTCAACAGGGGGTAGCTGCCAATCAACAAACAACTATTAACCTGGATGGACAAGACTTGGGGGCACGCCGCCGAATAATGTTGAACCAACCCTTGGAGGGATATCAGGTGATGCTGTGCAACGCAGCATCAACAGAAACACAGGAGTGCATGACAAGGAATATGTGCCAGAATTCCCATGCGGAATTGGGGGACAGCTAGGAAATATGGATAGGGGGCAACCCTTAGTTGGAAACAATGGATTGGCTGACATTATTAGGAGGACTATTCGCGGAGGTCTGACAAACAGGGATTCAGAGGGAGTCAACAAAAGTTCGTTTACCCGGAACATCAGGACGGCTAGGAATCCGCCCGATTTCAAACTGCCCACTTTGGAAATATATGATGGGAAGACGGATCCTACTGGCCACTTGATGAGGTACACAAGGCATATGAAAGTGCTTGGGGCAACAGAGGAGGTTATGGCCCGATGTTTCCCCCTGTACTTGACCGATATAGCTGCTATGTGGTTCAGACAGCTGGAGAATGGATCCATTGAAACATGGATGGAACTAGTGGACCGGTTCTTAAGTCAATTTCAAGTTCACATAAAAAGATCAAAGAACATGATGACACTGACGTCGGTTAAACAGGGGGTGGATGAATCGCTCAGGACATTCTTAACTCGGTTTAATACAGTAGTTGCTTCGGTGGATCGGCCGAATCCATCAATGGTTTTGATGGCTGCGGTATCAGGAGTCGGAATAATTCGGATTTTAAAGTATCATTGACACGGGACCCAACATTGGATCTCGGGGAACACTTTCATGAAGCTGAGAGATTTCTTCGACAAGAGGATGCATGTTTGGATATGAGGTCAAAGGAAGTAAACATGGTCAGGGATGGAGGACTACCCGGTGAAAGCTTGGGTAAGAACAAAGATAAAGGGAAGAGGAAGCGCTGGGGAGAACCAAAGTTTTCCACTTATACAGAATTGAATGCAACATTGGAGCGGATATTCTTGGATACCCGGGATTGCCTTCCTTATCGAAGGCCGGCAAAGAGGGAACCCTCAGAACATGAAAGGGCATCAGGAAGACACTGTCTCTTTCATGACTTGGACGGGCATGATACTAACAGTTGCAGGTATCTAAAGGATATAATCGAGAAACATGTAATGAATGGTCAGTTGCAGTAATATGTCGGAACTCGAAATACGACAGTGGAACAGGAGCGGCCATCGCTAACCTTGAACGACGAAAGCGCGAGGCCCAGGAATGATGGTCGGTCGGTCACCAACCAATCGTGATGGTTTGGAATAAGTAACAAAGGGCAAACGGCTAAATCACTTACTCATGTACGGGTCAGAGATAACCCTTAGGCATGCTCTGAGATGATAGTTTGCCGAGACGCTCCGGTTTGTGAAATCTGTTTTTTCCCTCTTGACTTGGACATTTGCTTTTTCTACTTTGGTTTTGAAGTTCAGTTTAAACTCCCGGTTTTTTTGGTTTCTTGGTTTGGATTTTGGTTTGGATGCTTGAATCTTGATTTGGATTTTGATTTGGACCTTTAATATGGATTTCTGGTTTGCTAGCTTGAATCTGGATTTTAGATTTTTGGATTTTAGTTGACGTTTTGCCTAGTTTTTGGTTAAATGGTCATCGAGTATAGACTATGCTCGGCAAGGGTCCGGAGAGACCAAGATTCGGCCTAGGATTTAGGCCCCGTATTATCTATTGGTTACTATTTCAGGTCGTCGAGTATGGATTATGCTCGGCAAGGGTCCGGAGCGATCAGGATTCTGCTTAGGACTTAAGCCATGGCGATATTCATCATTCAGGGACACTAAACTAGGGTTACCTTCGGTTAAGGACTTGGGCCAAGGAATTACTTGACATAGGTCGTCAGGTGCAGGTTGCGCTTGATAAGAACCCAAAGAGGTTAAAGATTTGGATATTGGCTATGAACAGCTAAGGATTCGGACATGGACCCTGAGTGGTCCCAGATTTGGATATCGACCCAGAGAGGTCATGGATATGGTTATGGGTTATTGGATATGGAAGTATTGGAATTCGGTTGTTGGGTTCAGAGGGATGTGGAATTGGATGAGGATAAGGTGACCGAATAGGAATCGGATATCGGCTTAGAGCAGTCATGGATTCGAATAAGGGTACAACAATGGCACTTGGATAAAATGGACTGGATTATGAATCGAAAGGTATGACTATGGATAAACAAATGGACTTTGGATATCGAATTTAAGGCTATTCAAAACACACGTTCCAAAGCAAGGCTTGTTTTAGGGGGCAAATTTTAGCCCGCCTTTAGGCAAGACCATGGGCAGGCAGATTTAGCTAAATCGACTACTTGTTTGCTGAGGTTGGAATATGATAGGTTTGAGCTGGTTGGACAGATGGAAGCTCGGTTATGAATGGTTCGATGTGGGTCGTTCGATCAAAATGATGTGGCTTGGCATGGGCGGCTCGGCATGAATGGCTCGGCCATGTTGGTGGGTGGCTCGGCACTGGAGGTGGCGCAACTAAGTGATGTGGATAGGTGTGGAAGCATGGCTTGGTCGAGGACTGGAGACCATGCATGGGTCATTCGGCCTTGGTGAGGTGGTTCGGCTTAGATGAGGTGGTTCGATCTTGGTGGCATGGCTCGGCCATGGTGAGCTGGTTCGGCTTAGGTGAGCTGGTTCGGTCAGGGACGTGGGACTTGAGTGGATCGGCATATGAGTCATTCGGCACTGGAGTGAGATGGTCAGTAAGCAAGGCATGGGATCAGCATTCTCGATCGGCGTTGGATACAGGCTTTGGTTCGGTGTGAAACATGGGTCGGCTAAAGTGGATTGGTGTCGTGAAGGAGTGGGTTCGCCGTCGAACTACTTCGAGTCGTCGCCAGGGGAACTTCCGTTTGGCATGTCGACTACTCGGGGTCGGTTACAATGATAATTCTGGTTCGGCCATGGCCTTGATGGGCCCAGGTTACTCAGGAAGCCCACCTACCTGGATTTGCCTATAAATATAGTATGTGGGGTTCCGGAAAAGGGATCTTCTTTCTTCTCTCAGACTTTCTCTTCTCAAAGGCTAAGGCACTCAGCCATTGTTAAATTTGGATTGTAACTGTAACCGATAATTACAACAACAAAAAGGAAATTCCTAAAGTGGACGTAGGCCGGAGTTAGCCGAACCACTATAAAATCAATTGTTCTTTACTGCTTTCATTTTAATTTTTGTTGTTCTTCATATTAATATCCTCCACGTATATTCTATCTGTGAGTTGTGACCGGTATTTGGTGTTTTCATCTGGATTTGGGTGTTGTTGACCAATTTTGGCACCAACAGTACCCACTCCCTATATGAGTCTCAAACCTAAGATATGTAGTGTCTAATCTTCGGTACCTACTCTCGCCATGAGTCACAAACCGAAGATAAATTTTTTATCATGATGTTACATCATCATCATTTGATGATGCAAATGAGCCAAACCTGCACAAAATCTATAGGGTCCCGAAACTATCATCCTTGAAACCTAACTCTATACGCCATCAAGTCATTATCTAAAATACCAAAACTTTCATATCGAAGCATCACATCATCGCCTTACTATCAAAATCGCTCTTCGTAGGGCAATAACATCAAGATTCTAAGCCAGTCGTACAAACAAAATATCATATCGTGCACCACGAAGTCTCCTCACCGTCCACGCCAAAGATCGGCCAAATCACCAATCATCAATGGTGATGGACACTGACCGCTCTACAGTAGTCAAATACCAACCACTTTGGTCATGTACTTAAAAAAATGGACAAGTACAAACCAAACGGAAACATCTAATGTCCATCCTAAAATCGAAAACCTCATCTTCTACCTTTAGATCAGTCAACACGTATCCTAACACTCTTATAAAACTTATCCTATTTGTTGGATTTCGCATGTACGAAACCCCAACGCACAAGATGTTTCCCTAACAATTGATACACTAGATCGCTAATAAATTGACAATTTCAACCAAAAACAAGCAGATATGCAACCAATAAGCATACATGCATCCAATATAACATATATACAACATGCATAATGCATCCATATCAATCAATATGAAAATTTATATCAAAAATAGTCCAAATCTAGTAACTCCCTAAAAATAGCATATCGATGGGAAAAATGTGATGTCCAATTTTAAACCATTTTAAAAAATATTTTTTATAAAAATCAACTAGGTTTAAGTATAATAAAATCACTTTTTGAAGTTAGAAACCATTTCAAAACATTGATTTAATATTATAGCAATGATCATAGAATGGTGGGAGACAATATCATTAACCTCAACAAAATTTGTCCAAACAAAAGCCAAGACGTAGAGCTCTCCATCATGAACGCAACGAAAGAAACCACATCCAAAGGGACCTAGTATGCAAAAAATATGGGTATTATAAGAATCGGGATTATTTAAATAATTAATTCACTAGTTAATTACCAAAAATAAGGTAATTACCTCTTAATCCTTCTTAGCTTCTAAATGTGCATCCCTATACATGTATGCTATAGTTAAACCTACCTCCTCCTTACCTTCTCTCCTCTCTAACTCCGCCAATACTCGGTGAAACGAAGATCCGTCTTCGCCAACGAATCACGCTATGCAATTTCTCTACCTTAGAATCAAAATGATGCAACTCGATCATCTCTAGTAGATCGCACTTGGAAATCAAACACCTCGTCCATGCTATGAACGTGTTTTGCAATAGTTGATCAGATTTGATGAGCTTTGAAGGAAAGGTGCTATCCACGAAGAGAAATCTGATGGTGATCTCCATTCCGCATATCATCGCATGTAGCTCTGCCTAACTAACCCTAGATAGGCTATAGAGGAGATCGACATTGTCAATGGCGATCGCACCCTAGATTGGCACCACCAACTCAAAGCTCTTATCGATACAAGTTTATTAGATCCACTTTTGCAATTTATCATTGAGCGGATCATCAGATTTTTTTTTTTTTAAAGTGATAAGAGGAGAGTTGCCATGAATTTCAAAAAATAGATGGAATAGTAAAATTGAATTAAAGAGAGAAATTATTTGAATGATATTTATATTAATACAATATTCAATTTATTGTTTTCTCAAATAAATGGTTGTACTTTAGAGCTTACAAGATCACACGACGCGTCCGATCATAATGAAACTCATTTGCATACATGACCTCCTTTTTCCAAATCTAATGGTATAAATTCTGTCGCTATTTGAAACTACGCCCTGGGATGCAATTTAGCGCATTTTGAGATTGCTTCGACCATCGGATCGGGGACCACCAAATACAACGACGCATATACTTACTTTAATTTGAAATGTTATTCAGGACTTAATGGAAGTGGTCTTGGGTACTGATTTGGCAGTACGTGACAAATCATATAGGACCTTCAATTAAATTAACGATTAAAAATTTATGCCCATTACTTAAATATCCAATTGTTAAAAATATGGGCCTTACAGTACAAAAGGCCATATACGCCATCATAGGGTGGTATGGTTTTCAATTGGGCTCATGTTATCATGAGCAACTGTATTAGTCCTGGAGTTGGTAATCCTCAGAGCCACTTTCCATATTGCCATCTCTTCACTCGCGGCTTTAGGCAATATAAAGTGAACCTCAATGGAGAGCCAGTCCAGAAGAAGGTCCCTCCCACATTTGAAAGAGCCTCTCTTAGGAAGATGGGAATCCCTGAGCCACCAACTAAGGTATTAGCACCAGTAGTAGGATGGCAGCTGCAGCAAGAAGCGGAGCAAGGATAGGGCATTGGAGGATACCAAAGTCTAGAGCTGGTCGCTATCCGATAAGTCCAGGCAAATATCAAAGAGATTCGAGTTGAGAAGCAGCACCAGAGCCGCGAGATTGGATGCACAGCTGCTATGCTACGTCCATTTTGGGGTCGCGGCAATAGCTTGAGAGGATCGGGACCATCCCATAGTATATAGGTAGTATTTTTGGTTTTGTAGTGTTCAGTTGTTAATTCACTTCCATCATTTGTCATTACATTTCTTTAGGTTACTTAGGTACTTTAGGGGGTTACTGCATTACCCTATGATTTAATCATTGGAGTAATTTCGAAGATGAGATTCTTTTAAGGGGGAAGAAAGTAACACCCCGTAAGTTTATGATAACAATTTAACTATAATTAGGCTCCAAAAGGGAGACTTGAGTAAACAGTGGAATCTTGCCACAAAACTTGCACCATTGCATTCGTAGTGATTTAATGATCAACTTTTATTTGAAGTTTCACAGTCGGAGTTCAAATGAAGAAGTTACGGGTACTTAAAGAAATCATAATGAAAATAATTAAATAACAAAATTAGTAATAAATAATAATTAAACCGTGACACCACCAGTCGACCTCGCAAAATGGTTGATTGACCACTAGCGGTCGACCGCTCATGGGGGTGTGATCGATCGGTCGAGGCATTTTGGTTGCGGTGTGCACTTCGACCAACGACACAGATTTAATAATTAAAATCTAATGGATACGACTGATTCGAGATCCTATAAATACAGGCCTAGCTCCTCCTTTCTCTTCTCATATTTTCTAATCTAGGTCAATGAAGCTCTATCATTTCCTCTTCTCCAATATTCCTCGTAACTTTAAAATAGTTTGTGTTTATACAAATTGGAGAAGAGAAAAAAATAAATAGAAGAAGAGAAGGAACGGATCAACATTATACACATAAAAAGGTAAATTTTAATATTATAAATCTATATTCCGCCCTTTCCCAGATCTCTTCTCAGAACTGTAATTTTGATGGTACCGGCACACACTTTTATATGTATTTCTTTGGATTATAAAGGAAATTGATTTGATTCAAGGAATCAGATTCAGATTTAGGGATTTGAAAAGCTTTTAAAGGTGAGTGCTCTTTATATATTATTTAGGCATAAACATCAGATAAAATTCCAAAGAAATAAATTCCAAGGTTTTAAGAAAATTACGTTATTTACTTAAAACATTGGAATTTATTTCGTTGGAATTTTATTTGATGTTTGTGACTAAATAATATATAAAGAGTTGCAGGGTTGAATTAACCACATAAACACCGCCTGCATATTCTGTAAATAAATAGGTTTATTTTTTACACTCAGATCTAGAAACTAGTCCCCAAGTTATTAAATTGAATATGGATAAAAATGTAGAATTTGTTCGAGATCTACAATCGGGTTGTAAAAATATTAATGTAATTCAGATTTTCTTTGACTCTGTTTAGAATGTGAGTTTCGTATTTTATTTTGATTAAAGTGTTGTCCGTTTAATCTCTATGAATTTGTTTAATACCCTAATTTCATAGAAAAAAGGCAATGTTTGATTTGATAAGGAATATACATCAAAGGAAGAAAGAGATATGTAAAGTATGGATTTCCTTTCTGTAGCTTACATTGTTTATTTCAATAAAAGAAAATTAAATAATTCCTCGTAATTTCAAACTAAGCAAATCCCTTAATATAGGTTAATTTATGGAAGGTAATAACGAAATTTTTTTGGAAGGGTGATTCTAATAGATTAAAATATAGAACAAAACATTTGGGTTAAGGGACTAATAACTAGAAACGTAATAATAAATTTATAAACATATATAACTGCACTAAAATATTTAAAATAAAAATATATATAATATACTGTATTATGCATTTAATGTTTGCATTAAATGTAAACTGAAAATTAGAATAGATCGTGTAATAAATTGTAACCCCAAAATTAAATAGGAAATAATTATGCAATGAACTGGGAGTTATAATAATTTAATTAAGTTATAAATGGATGGAATGAGACTGATTAATGAGACTAGTACGTTAACCATGGAAAAGGTAAGGAAGAAATAATGGTATGGTTTGAATAGGTAAATAAATGTCTTTGGAAATGTCCGTTAAGATAATAATCATTTATTATGGACAAAAAGGACACATATGGGGATGATATATAAAACATTCTAGGTAGCAACTAAACCTTATAAGGTAGAACAATTATCACTAGAATAAATTGGAGTCTTAAATATGCAAACAGGGATTCGTGGGCTTTATCCAATAATAAAGCTATAAATGATTAATTGGACTTAGTGGGTTAGGATGCGAGGACAGTAGAAGTTACAAAATAGAAGTCTACCTTTCACTCAAAGACTACCAATAGTTATGTAAACTTGTTTCTGATGTGAGACAACTCCAACGATAGAACCTATGGGAAAAAAGGATATACCCTAAACATAGGACTTGTCGGGGATTGAAGGTATTAAGTTGTTGTTTGAGGGCCTGCCTCTTTCCCTTATATAAAGTATTAAATGGTCAGGGTTAGCAATTAGGCATGGTAAATGATATCTCAAAATCTGCTTCAATAGGATGTATTAAGTGGCCAAAGAGATTTTCATACAATGTCAAATAATAGGTACCAGTGAGGAGCCCACCTCGGGATTAGGTATTAAATTATAAGGACCCGCCTTAAATAAGGTACTAAATGGTCAAAAGTTCCCTAATTCCCATAAAAGATATTAAGTTGCTTAGGTATTATCTGTTACATGGCGAAGACATTATTATCAATAGATACGACAATTATATATTATAAAGCCGTATATAGGAGTCGTCGGTCTTTGTAGCTAGGACCAAAAAACCAATGTTGACGATGAGAAAGGGCCCGCTTCAAGGAATGAGGTTTTAAATGGTCGTTGGGTCTATCTCCTCCTTAATCAAGAGGTAATAAGTTGTTGGGTTTTGGGTATCATTTGCACAATAGGATATGTTAGCATTAGACCTTGGAGAACGATAGGGCTTATAAAGTATGCGACCCTCTCCTCAATACATCCCATAGGACTGATATAGAGGAAAGAATCAATGGAGTAGGATAGAATAATTGATGGAAAAGTCTCCTTATTTATGCTCGGTACTAACAAGGAGATTGGATATGTTTCGCCCAAAAATTGGTCACATACACTCAGATGTATCAAAGCACCAATATCCAATCACACATCATAGGTAGTATCTAATATGGAGAATATAATATGAAGAATAAACAAATTAAAAATGAAAGCAAGTAAAAGTGATAAGATTTATAGTGGTTCGGCTTACTTCGGCCTATGTCCACTCTAGAATAATCCTTTATATTATACTTAAGTTTTGATTACAGTTATAATCCAAAATCCAAGAATAAAAATGGCAAAGTATAGCCTAAATAGAACATGAACAGAAGCAGAAAGAAGATCCCCTCCTTATGAAGCTGCGCCTGCTGTATTTATAGGTGAAACTTCGGCTACAAGGCCTTCTCATCCATATAGGCCCACCATAACGATCGGTGTGTCCAGTTGGTCCACTAATAACGATTGGTCATCTTACCTTCGATCGTTTTTCCTTCATTCTGTCCCGGGCCGATCATCTCTAGAGGGTCCTTCATGTGAATCCCTCCCTTTCCATGTTGCTACGCTGATACATCTTCTTTCGATATACTATATCGATCCATCCTCCCTGAAGCATGCTAATCCATCCTCCTCCATGAAGATATGTTGATCCATCCTTTCCTATGAAGATATGCCAATCATTCCTGATGTAGTCTGGAAACTATACCGATCTCCCTAGGGCATGTCGAGCCATAGAACTTAGGATATGTTATGTCGATCCCTAATGCCTTAGGATATTGTGCCAATCCAATTCCTTCCACCGTGTACTATACCGATCCATATCATGAAACTCCAATATGCCGACCCCTTAGATTACTAGAAGGGTCGATCCATCTACCATGAACAATGCCAATCCACGCTATGTTGATCCAAGCTTTGTCAATCCAAGCTAAGTCGATCAAAGCTATGCTGATCCTTCCTATGTCAATCCATATCATGTCGATTTAAACTATGCCAATCCTTCCTTATCCAAGCCAATATTCATATTTCAAGCACCTTGCATCATTTATCTACCAACTACATTTAATCCTGGCTTCTTTTATTACCTTTAATTGACTTTCGGACCCCACAATAATCACTCTGCACACATCGGTCTCGATAATCATTAAGTTTGTTGGGTTAAATCCACCTGTGCACGGCCTTGCTCAAAGATGGGTTAACATTTTCCCCCCTAAAACTTGCCTTGCAATAGGAAGGCTTGTATTGAATTGCTATAAATCCAAAATCCGAAGTCTGTAATCCATTGATTGCCATATTTTCCAATCAAGAATCCAATCCGATTCCAATCCAATTCCTTGATCTCTACGGATCACTAGAGAAATCCATGACTATTCTAAGTCGATATTGAATTTTGAATCCATCCCAAATCCATTAACAAAATCCACGATCTCTCTGGATCGTTTTATCCAAATCTAGGATTGCTCCGGGTACAAATCCAAATCCTTAGACCTCTTCGGGTCATTTTATCTAAATCCAAGACTGCTCTGGGTCCATATCCAAATCCGAGATTGCTCCGGGTCCATATCCAAATCCTTAGACCTCTCCGGGTCATTTTATCCAAATCTGGACTACTTCGGATCAATATCCAAATCCTTAGACCTCTTCGGATCATTTTATCCAAATACTGGACTGCTACCAGCCTATATCCAAATCCTTAGACCTATCTGGGTCATTTTATCCAAATCGGGGACCACTCCGGGTTCATACCGAGCACAATATGTACTCGACGACCTGAGTAGGCCAATCTTGTCGCTCTCTGACGATGCGACCTACCCCTCTTCAGGCATAGTCCATACCCAACGATCTGCTGTGTTCTATTCTCCGGCCTCGACTCTATGGTCGAGGACTTAATCCATGAGGTCTCCTACTCCGGCACGATCTCCAGTCGAGGACTTAATCTGTGGGTGTCATAATCCAACCACAACTCTCCGGTCGAGGAGTTAATCCATGTATGAGTCAATCTTGTCGCTCTTCGACGAAGGGACTCATAACTCGCAGTTATTACCTCGTCTCTCTATTCGGGGCCATAATCGTGATCTATGTTATTTATTTCATTAATCCAGATTTAATCATTCCAAAGTTCACTTGGTAAAATATAAAATAAAAGTCCATACAACCAAAAAACGAAATACCAGAAAGATGAAAGTTCGTATTAAATGGAAAAAAACAATATTTCATAGACCCGAGCATTGCAATTCATCGTCATCACAAAGCATGCCTAGGGACCGTCCTCGATCCCGTATTTGTGTAAGTGACTTAGCCGTATTGCTGCGGGATTTATTACTTATTCCATGCCATAAATCCAATCAATTAATGATAAGTTGACGATGGTGCCTTGATCCAGTGCCATTTTCATTCGAGGTGGACGGTAGCTGCTCCTGTTCCACCGCCAAAACCTAAGTCCTTATATATTATTGTAACTGACCATTCCTCACATGTTCCTCAATGATATCCTTCAAATGCCTACATTCATTTGTATTGTGCCCATCCAACCGATGGAATAAGCAATGCTTTCCTAATGCCGACTTGTATTCGGGGGGTTTCCTTTTCGCTGGCATTCGATACTGAAGGCTTCCTCGAGTATCCAAACAAATACTTTCCAAAGGTTCGGTCAAATCCATGTAAGAAGAAAATTTCGGTTCTCCCATTGCCTTTTTGACATATTAATACCATCACTCTTTTTCCATTTTCCTTTTATCATTCTTGTTTACATCTCCTTATGATCCTCCACTTTGCACATCATTCACCTCTAGTTTGTAAGTTCATGTGCCTTCCTGTCGTAGGAAACTTTCTACTTCATGGTAAAACTTTCCTAGATCCATAGGTGGATCCGATGCAAGTGAATCTTTGAACTTCGTGCCATTAGCAATTCCAGATACAACCGCCTTCAAAATCATGAATTGATCTGGACGATCTACCGATGCCGCCATAGCATTAAACTGTGTTAGAAAACTCCTTAGGTACTGTCCGGTCCTCTACTTATGTGTTGCCAAACTCGTCATATTTTTGGGTCTCGAGATATGAACCTTCAACTGTCTCATAAACCCTTCAATCAGTTCCGTCCATGTGCTGATAGAACCGCTTTCCATCTGTCTGAACCATAGTGCAGCTATATCCATCAAATAAGGGAAGTATAGTATCATGACCTCCTCTGATGCCCCCAGTACTTCCATGTGCCTCATGTATCTTGTCAGATGAACAACGGGATCTGTTTTTCCATCATATGTTTCAAGCGTTGGTAGTTTGAATTCCAGTAGATTCCTAGCTTGTCTGATCCTAGAAGCGAAGGGGCTCTTATTCACATCTCTTCCAAATCTTTATTTACCAATCCTCCTCTCATGGCCCATTTGATCATTTTCGCCAACCTGCCATTATCATCAACCGGTAGTCTTTGTCCATTGTCTCCAACCTGTTCCCCCGAGTCTGCAAGGGAATCTTAAAATCTACTCTTCTAGACGAGCATCCATATTCCGATCAATGCCAAACGGCATAGCACCGCCTGGTATCTTGATTGAAATTGAGCTAAATGACCCAGAGGCATGCCCATGAGTGCATAACGATCGGCACCGATCGTTCTATAATGATCAGCTAAAGTACCACCGATCGTTCTTGGTTGGTCGGGGGTTGCTCCCAGTGGTTCCACTCCATCCTATATCTTGTTTGCTTTGTTTCCTTAGTTTTGATTCTGGACTTCCTCAGCTCCTACTGCTCTAACTCCATGATTCATATTTCCAACATTCCCTGCTACTCCATTTCCTTGGTTTTTATTTCCATCTTATAAAATCTGTTGGAGTAGGTTCTGCATCAATTCCTGTCTCTTCAGCATCCTTTCCTGCATAGCATCCATCGTTGTTTCCATCTCGTCTTTGGTAATGAAGATTGAGGTTTGATTGGCTCTTGAGGAAGCCTCTTGACCCTTTTTATGATGGCTCATATCTGTTCTTTGTCTCCTTGTTAATTGCCTAACCATTGCTTCCTAGATCCAAGTATCCAAGCCTCTAAATCAGAGATCTTATCTTCCAAATATGTAGGTGCAAGCCTTCTCAGTGAAAGGACCAAAATGTTCGTGCCAAAATTGGTCACAAATACCTAGTTGTATGAAAGCATTAATATCCAATCACAGATCACAGGTAGTATCTAATGTGGAGAATATAATACAAAATAAACAAAATAAAATGAAAGCAAGTAAAAGAGACAAGATTTATAGTGGTTTGGCCTATGTCCACTCCAGAATAATCCTTTGTATTATACTAAAGTTTTGATTACGGTTACAATCCAAAATCCAGGAATGAAAATGGCAGAGTATAGCCTAGGTAGAAGATGAAGAAAAGTAGAAAGAATATCCCCTCTTTCTGAAGTCGTGCATGCTATATTTATAGGTGAAACTTTGACTACATGGTCTTCTCATCCATATGGGCCAACCATAACGATCGGCGTGTCCAATTCGGCCATTAATAACGATCGGCCATCATACCTCCGATCGTTTTTCCTTCATCCAGTCCCGGGCCGATCATCTCTAGAGGGTCCTTTATGCTGATCCTTCCCTTTTCATGTTGCTACACTGATCCATCTTCTTTCAATATACTATACCGAGCCATCCTCCCTGAAGCGCGCCGATCCTTCTTCCTCCATGAAGATATGCCAATTCATATTTTCCCATGAAGATACGTCGATCCTTCCTGATGCAGTCTGGAAAGTATACCGACCCCTTTAGAGCATGTCGATCCATAGCACTTAGGACGTTATGCCGATCCCTAATGCCTAAGGATATTGTGCCGATCCAATTCCTTCCAGCTTGTGCCATACCGATCCATATCATGAAACTCCAATATGCCGACCCTTTAGATTACTATTAGGGCCGATCCATCCACCATGAACAATGCCAATCCATGATATGTCGATCTAAGCTTTGTCGATCCAAGCTAAGTCGATCCAAGCTATGTTGATCCTTCCTATGCCGATCCATATCATGCCGATCCAAACTATGTCGATCCTTCCTTCTCTAAGCCAATATTCATATTTCAAGCACCCTGCATCATATTTCTACCAATTATACTTAATCCTGGCTTCATGTTTGTTTACTTTCGGACCCCACAATCATCATTTTGCACTCATTGGTCTCGTTAATTGTGAATTTTGTTGGGTTAAATTCGCCTGTGTACGGCCTTGCCAAAAGACGGGTTAACAGGATATCTAAAGAATATCATTGATTCCAAGGTAGTAGCCTCAGTCTGTATTAATATCCTACTATATTTTCTTTCCACTATGAGTTTAGGTTGATCGATTTCTGATATGTTAATATTTATTATATGTTATTAAAACCAATAAGTTATACACTAATTGACTTGGATTTTGATTTTTGTCGAAATTCTAGCCCATTAAGGTGCGGGTTGTTACATGATCGGATTACCACGACATAGAGAGATCGAGTTCCATATAGATTTGGTGAATGATTCCAAGCAGATTGTTATGCCATTAAGGCATATTGGACCAAACGAGCATAAGATACTAGAGGTGTAAGCAAATGACGTATTGCGACTAAGATTCATTTGATGGAGTATACCTAAGTGAGGAGTACCTATAGTGTTTGCCACTAAGGCGGACACCTCTTTTGGATTGCGTGTAGATTACCGTAAGCTGAATAAGGTGTCAAAGAAGAACAAGCATCCACTACTACATATTTTTGACTTATTCAATCAGCTCCATGTTGCTAGGGTTTTCTCTAAGTTGGACCTTGTGATTGGGTTTCATCAACTAAGGGCGGTGAAGGAGAGTGTGCCAACCATAGCGTTTCGTATGCCGTCTAGGATTTTTGAGCGTTTGGTTATGCCATTTGGGCTAACCAACGCACCGGCATACTTTACTGACCTTATGAACCGCGTTTTCAAGAATCAACTAGATAAGTTTTTACTTGTGTTTATAGATAATATATTTGTTTATTCAAGGACAAAGGAAGGACAAAAGGGCCATTTGAAGATGGTGCTCGAAGAGTTGAGGAAGCATCAATTGAAGGCGGAGTGTTCGAAGTGTCACTTCTAGAGGAAGGAAATGCAATTTTTAGGTCAAGTTATTTCTAAACAGGGTATTGTTGTAGATCCTGCGAAGTTGGCAACAACATAGGACTAGGATTTTCCCAATAGCATTACAAATGTGAGAGATTTCCTTGGATTGGCAAGGTACTACAGACGTTTTATTAAAGATTTCTTTGAGGTAGTAGCACCGTTAACCAAGTTGACAAAGAAGAATCAAACTTTTATTTTAGATGCAAGGTTCGAGTACGCATTCGTGAGTCTGAAGGAGGAGTTGATGAGCACACTGGTGCTAGTCATTCTCAAATCATTTTTACCACCTCCCAAATAGATCTTGGCCTCCATTGACTAATTCTTCACCAAAAACCTTCTCTTTTCTCCTTCAAATCAAGGCTAAATTATATATTAATGGTAGAATAGAAAGGGGATTCATTGGTGATCAACATATCTACTTTTTTAGGGAAGAAAAACTAGGGCTTGACTGTTGGTTTTCATATTTGCCTTGATTTCTATGCAATACTTGGATTTTGAAGGGTTTGGTGAGTGATTTATCATGTCTCACTTATTATATACGTCTCCATAGATTTTAACACGTTTGGATTCATATTTTTAGGTCAAAATTATGTTCTTTTAAAATCCTACCGATAGTAAAAATGTGAATAAATGGATTTTTGGTTTTCTAAATATGTTATTTGGATATGTGATTACATCAATATATCTTAAGATAAGTTTTAGAAACCTTGTATGATGATTTCAACGATTGACTGTGTGATTAGCATGATTGAGTTTGTTTGGTAATGTGTAGTGTTTGATTGTATACCTAAGCAGTTGAAAACGCTCACCAGAGCGAATTAGATTTGAGAACCATGCAATCGAACTTTGATGGATCGGGTCTAGGACGTTAAGAGTCTTATCGATGCATATGGAATGCACAGGGGTTAAAGAATGTGGCATAGCGATGAAATCGGCAAAATTGGAAGTTAAATCTGCTATAACATTTTGGTTCGGCACTTCAGGACAGGCTTGAGTCTGGCTTATAGTTTTCTTAGTAGAGGCTTGGGGCTTGGGAGGAAGAAGACCGGATAGAAAACGCTATCTAATGGCGTCATGGTTCTAGATCGGATAGGATTGCCTATTGGGGTGTGCTTCGAACCAGTTCGGGGGTTGTCTCAATCCAGCACCCAAGCAAGTCTTCAGTCTGAGGTTTTGGCGTGCTTCGGGCTTGTGGTGGAGTGACTTTAGGATTTTCTTTTGGGGGCTTTAGGCTTGATTTAGGTATAGCCAGATTGGTAATGGAGTCAAGGAATTTTTGTCATGGAGAAGTTATACTTTGATGATTTCTTCATGGCATGTTCCAAGGGTCTAGGGCGATGTGGAGTAAAGTAGGTAAGTCCAAACGAATCGATGGGGCCTTTGGTTTTATATGGCAACTCATGAAGCGATGGTGTGACGCTTTGACACAATGATGACAGTGACTTTGGGACTTGAGTTTGATGGCTCTATGAGCTACGATGGATGTCTAGAGATGTTCTGAAGATGATGACTTAACAAAGGAAGTCGTTACGGTGATCCATAAGGGCAAGTTCAATGATGAGGGTTAGCAAGTAGAATTTGCAACTGTATTCTACTATGGAGATAGCCGGGATGGAATAATGATTGAGTTCCATTATGAAGACGCATGCAGAGGGAACATTGATTACTCGAAGGTTTCTAGCGTGCTCGTAAAGAAGGGGTATGTGGGGATGCCTATTAGGATTTGCAGTCGTGTCCACATCTTGTTATAGTATATTATCCTGGCTTTTGCGATGGTGAGTCTGGCACCTAGCCTTACGAAGTGGCATGGATCCGAGCACTAAAGAAATTAGGATTATGATTGAGTCCCTAGTTTGCGATTGTGCAATACGAGTTATTCGTATATCCAGTGCACAAAAATGATGGTAAGGATTGTTTGGTTGATGTTATATTTGCCATGGTTGTTATCACTATTGGGTGTCACATGATGTAGGTATTTTCAACCGTATACCTAAACACTAGACCTTGTACTTTGATTGTGGTACAGTTATATATAAATGATAGTAGATTAGCATATACCGACTATTGTCTGCGACCTCTTTGGATGAAGGGACATGTCACATATGGTTCTTCATACCACATGCTCCTATTTACTATATACAATTTTTATAGTATTTTTGAAATTATGTATCACCCACACCAGAAGGTTATCTGACTCGAGGTTTTGTGCATTGCTTCTTATTGTTTCGGGTGCTCTTAAATGAGTATATTAGGGATAACAAGTCTAGATAATGCATGAAGCAAGCTATACGAAGTATGAGCAGCAGGTCATGCTTTCATATATCTATACTTGGAGCTTACTATCGCTTTATATTTATCTTTGTAGTACTACGGAGCAATATATGTACTTGTATTAACTTAGAGACAATTATAGAGTTTAATTTCGAGATTTAGCATGTAGAAACTCTACTGTTCTAGTTTTCGTATAGCCAGTGGACATGTTGCACTCTGATGTTCTTATTTATGGTACATTTGATTTTATCACTGTCTCGTCTGTTTTTCTTCTATGTTGTTATATTATATTTTGTTTATTCCTTGTGAGATGTTCTATAGGTTTTGTGCTTGCATTTTCATTACTTTACAGTTTACATCCTTAGCTATTGTCCTACATTGGCCGGGTATCTTCATAACGCACTATACAGGTATATTGGGCACTGAAGGTATAGGACAAAGGCCAAATGTAACATCTTCCTATTTTAATCGGAGGGAAATTTAGTAGTATTAATACTTATGTGAGCTTTAAGGTGATCAGAAAAGTTTTCAACGTCAGTCGATTGACATTGAATTGCACAACGTCGATCATTCACTCCGTGATCAAGGAATGTTCATCTGTATAACAAAGATATTAAGGCTAATTGTAACAAAAACGCTAATACAAAAGGAAAGCATAAATGCAAAATCAAATCGCAATTCAAATCTAATCAACATTCGATCAAAAATCAAAGTTCAACATGACAACCAAATAAATAAAATCATAAATCGAAATATGAAACACTCACTGATTAAAGTCAAATTTGAAATTGTTGATTAAAGATAAATTCAAAAGTTTTCTTTTCACATTAATGGTAAAAGTTTGCAATGGCTCGGTAAGGATTGGAAGAGAAAAGGAGGTGGGTTCCTATATGGTATGGCATTTAATATGGGTCCTTGGACTAAAGAAGCGGGAGATGATTTGGACCATCTAGGTTTCATCACTATTGCTAAATCAACTATCATGTTTTTAAACCACCACGACAACATCTCAAAAAAAACGTCATCACTAGTATCAAAGAGACACATGTCGGCAACATAAAATGCACTAGTTACAAGTTCGCCCATGCTCGTAGGCGCAAACTTTGGGGGGGGGGGAATGTTGCTTGATTTTATCTCAAGTATATATTGGGCTGGTCCACATAGTTTTAACAGTTCAAATTGTTCGAAAAGTGCGAATCTTAGCTCATCTATTTCACAAAGCCTGCATTCAGCCCGAAAGCCTAGTTTCTACATCAATGCAGCACCCGACACTATTATGCACATGAACCATGCAAAGCCCATATGGTCTTTAATAGGCGACGACGACAATGGTGGTCCGACATGCAAAATAATCCTCAACAACCAGATTTCCTGGATAGTAGCATTGCCCATACCTCGAATGACCCTGATGGTGTCCACCCTCGTTTCTAACAAGATCCCCCACTCACATACCACCTCGATTGACGTCACCTTCTAAAGCCCTTATGTATTAACACGGTAGACTTTAGCCACAAGCGCTTAACTTCCTCTATAGAAAGAAGCTACAAGGATGGTTTCTTTAAAAAGACTCACACATTTGATGCTATTAATCTGACCAAAGCGACACTGTATGATGACCACTCATTGTTCATTGTTGCTACCATGGAAAAGTATTCTAACAAACCCACTCCATGTTCACATGTCATCTGCTCCTGAGCAATTCATGCTCAAGTATGGACCGCCACTAATAATTATCTAAGCCGTACAATCTAAATAGCATCTTAGCTAGCTTATATATAAGTTGAATGACTTAATCAATAGCCCAAAGCAATTCCTGGATGTTTGTAACATAATCTCGGTCGTCCAACTCAAATTACAATCTCTAGAAATACATCCGACATACAATTTTAAAAGGGTTGAAGATCTCAAGCTCTTAAGCACTTATTTTCATGTGCTGTCTACTGTAATTCAAGCTACTATAGGAGAAGCAAAGTAATAAGAATATCCTCATAAGGGACGTAGATAAACTTAGATTGGACCACTTTATATCTTGTATATCTTTTCTTATTATGCATTTTGTTTCCTCATTTTACATTTTAAGTCAAATTATCTGTAAATTTTCCTAATCGCCATTCTAAACTATAATTCCGAGGTAAGCTAATTTTTTTGTCAATGGTAAGCATAACATGTGTTTTTTAAAATTAGATTTGAATAAAAAACAATGCGCATGTGTATATGTATGTGTGTGTATATGTTTGTGTGTGTGCGTATATGTATGTATGCATATTATGTAATTATTCAATATATCTATATAATAATTTCGAATTTTTGTTATATCTTTTTTGATCCGTAAGCATTACATAAATTTAAAACAAATCGAATTAAAAACAATGTTTATGTATTTATATAAATAGTTATAATTTTTTATCTATGGTTTAATATATACATGGATAAAAAGCACGTAAATGAATACATATTTACGAATTTATTTTAACAAGGAAAAGCTACCATTTTCTAATCCCATCGAGTGCCAACACTTTGGTCCTTCGTTCTTTCCACTTAACCATAGGATGGAACTCCATCTATAAAGCATCACTAATGTTCAAAAATGAAGATTAGGGTTATGGTTTTATTTTTAGGGTAAAGTGAGAATGAATGACGTGGCTGTTTATAGCCAACTAGACACATATCTAACCCCTTCTCTCTAGATTTAAAGATCGAGCTCCACTTTCCTCTTTTATGTTTCGAATGGTCCACCTTTGATGTTTAGGCTTCCAAACTATGTGCTTAGTTGATTTAACTATTAAATCAAATATTTAATTAATTAATTTAAGCATGTTCTTTAATTAAATCAACATATAGCTTTTATACATCATTTTAATCAATTTCAGCTTCAAATAAATAATTAAAATGCCATAAAATTTAATACAACATTTGAATTAATTTTATTAATTTATAACATTTATAGATTAAATTACATTAGTCAAACTTAAAAATTAACTAACCGTACAGTTGTGTTAACTCTTAGTGTGAACTTAGTCCTCAATTAATATTTAAAAAATTTAAATATTGAAGCATGTATTGACTTTGCTAAAGTACAGTATCGGGTACAGGTTCAATGGGTTATAAATCATTTAAGAGAAATCCAATTTCTCATCATTATTAAGTTACACCTAGTAATGACATTTCATGCACGTTTTTCTTTTCGTTAATATTATACCATTAAGATATCTAGAGTTTTGCCTAAGATCAAATGCTCTATTAATATTATTGTTAATTGCGTAGACTACATTGAAGTCCTTGGTTAAGTCCGATAATATTTATCGACTAACCGGTTTACTCAGCTTAGAGATTTTGAGTTTACTACCAATTATAGTAATACTAGCCTTCTACAATGAAGGAGACGAATCATCTTTTGAGTAGTGTTTCACTTCAAATAGTTCAGCGTATACCCAGATATGGTTGTAACATGATCATCATGCCATGTGTTTGCTCATAATCGTATTATAGCCTACTACTTAAGATCGATAATACTGTTAAGTTGGTAGACTACTACATGAGATGTTCTATTTTGACTTAGTTGTATTAACTTATAGAAGACTCCCATCGAGTCTTTCTGCGGTTATTTTAAAGAATCACTAGTATATAACCTCTTAGTGCCCAAAATGGTCATGGGTAATTCATCATCCATCATATGGAGAGCATTACATACATATATCTAAATAATGTATCGATATCCATTTCCTGAAACATCTTGAGATCAGGAATATTTAAGAAGTAATTATAAAAAAAACTCAATTTACTGCTCATGATTACACATTCTAAACTGCAATAGATAAAATCCTTCTCTCAAGGACTTTCAACTTAAATATATATATATATATATATATTTAATATGTTAATTAGTATTACTTATATCTTAATATAACAACACATATATAAGAAAATAAAACCAAAAGCTTGTAATATTTTGAATATTAGTATTCTCTATAACAGTTAAGTTATATAATAATATTTCGTAATTGTCCCTAAAGCACACATTTAACTCTATCAGTTTTCTTCTTCATCTTTATTATTTGCATTTTTCTCCGTGTCACCTAAACACTTTGTACTTGCGTCTCACCGTCTAGATTCACACCCTTGTTATGAGTTGTTCACCGTTCGAATGAGTATTGCTTCTTACTCGACGCACAACTTTGTGACGGTGAATACCATTTCAAACAACTTTCAAGTATAACTACTCAAATTTTCATTCCAAATTTCAAACATGTTCAATAATTCAATTCACTATTGTCCTAACACATTTTCTACTCATACAATCATTCCCAAACCAATCAACAATCAATATAATCCAAGTCAGCAATCATTGCACTACATTTAATTCATTCTTAGGTCTAGTACAATCATTTTATGATTAAAATTTCACAAATACTTGTCCACGGGTGCAGCGCAGTGTAAAGGAGGCCCGCGTTCTGGTAAAAAGACCCAAGTTCGATTCTTACCATGCGCTTCCCTATCCTATATTAATTTACCCGGAGGTGTGGGGCTTGGATCAGCGGACGACTTTACTGTACCTACTCAGGAGTTTACTGGCCTGCCGGGTTCTTCTGAGTTTTCAAAAAAAAATTCACAAATACTCATTCAATTGCGATCCTCATCTCTAAAATTCCAACTCAAGTTCATTCACAAAGCCCTACCTAACCCAACATTTAATATTTAACAAGATTATATAGCATAAGTGATGATAATAGAGTATAAAAATTGTATCGCACTCACCAAATCTAAAGAAATCTCAACTTCAAGTTCTTTAAATGACACCTTGAAATTTTATGTTAGAAATCCGGACTCGTTCTTCATCAGGTTTCACATTTGAATAACTAGATTTGTAGAGAATCTTCAACTTGAATATAGAGTATGTATATGTAATTTTTTATAAAGAAATGAAAGAGTTATGAAGATTATAAGAGTTGCAAAACTATTTTCTCTTTTGGAGAAGAAGAAGAGAAAATGAGGAATGAAATGGAGGAAACTTATCTTAGAAATTACAAAGCAAATTTTTCGATTTAATTATTGTTTTGTCCCTAGCTTATCTTTTTATCGTATTATCTAATTTTATTTTTTTCATGTGTAAACGAAATTAAAAACGCAATGGATAGGTCTTGAATTCTAGTTCATTTATCTTTAATAATCTACTTTTAAGTCATTTGTTCGATTAAGTCATTTAAGTCGAGTAAACTAATTTATTATCTTAAGTTCCTAACTACAAAAATTCAAAATATAACTTGTAATATAAGATCTAATCCGAAGATAGTCATAAATGTGATGTTACTAATCTAGCTATAATGACCTTAATAGCGATAATAATCTTGAATACATTTAGGCCAACTAATACGAAACTATACATGGTTAGACAATGTAATAACTAGTATTTGAAAATCATTACTGAATTGTTGGCATGGATAATTTTTTTACATTAGTAGCTGTCTACAAAAATATAATCGAAATATACTCTAAGCATCTATAAAGTCGAACCAATCCTATGAGTATATTCTAGCGATAGACGATGAATGGCATAAGACTGTTATGGTCACATCTTGCTTTGGTAGGCGATTGTCACTTTCATTTAAACATGCAGCTTCGTTATGATTACATTTTGAAAGAAAAATAAAATGCGAAAATATCGGTATTTTCAACTTACGATTACAAATTTAGGTTGGACGCTTTACTTAACAAGTGTACGCCTCCTGGATACTCGTTGACCAAGCATAGAAATTTAGTTGCTAGAGTTTTGAATTCAAATGATTGTTGAACAAATGATTATTTAACAAGTGTACCGTCTACAGCTGTTTATTGAGTTTTTTCATAGAAAAGTTTTACGAGGTCCGAAAGAAATTCAAATATTTTGTCAAGCGTAAAGAGAGTAATGTTGGTACCTCGTGATTTTCTCCTTTTTAGCCTATTCTTTCTTTCAATTCCTGCCTTTTTCTTTTAGGTCCTGTAGCATAGTCCTTTTCACATAATTTTTGAATCTCATATTATAACTCATAAAATTCCAAATTATAAAGAGTTGAGGATGCATATAGAGAAGGTAATATTTGTAAAACACTTTTTATGTTTCAATATACATAGTCGTCCAACTTAAAAACATATTATAAAATAATTTATAGTTTCAATTTTCAGGATATTTGTGGAAAACTCTACAAATATTTACATTTTAAAAAATAATAATATTGTTTTGATCGTGGAAGCACGTTTTAATATTTCTATTTAATTTCAAAAAGAGAGATTTTCTTCAACAAAACTAAAAAAATTAATATAATTTAAAACAAGTTTTTAGAAAGAGTTTTTCACTTATTATAATTTAAAAATTTAACATAATAAAAAAACAGGAAAATAGGCTCAAGGAAAAAATTACAAAAAATTCTAGTCTCAGGGACGGTAAGTTTGTTTTTTAGTCTGAAGGACACTTTATAGTGTAAACAGAAAATGATAGCTACATCTATCATTCTGTGATTTACACTACAAAGTGTCATTCAGACTAAAAAAGAAACTTGCCGTCTCTGAGACTAAATTTTTTTGCAACTACTTCCCTATGCCTAAAAACCCCATAAAAAAATAATATAATTTAAAACAAGTTTTTCACTCTATATATAATTTAAGAGAAGTAGCCGCGACCATCGTGTTGAAACGAGTTAAAAAGGACACAATGCACAACACCCAATTCCTAGGCTTGCATTTTCCACCACTTTCTCCAAGATCCCATCCAATTCCATCACATTTTATGCAACATAACAACAATCATGGCAAGCAACCCCAACACTAACAAAACAACAAATTTCTCATCATCCTCTTCATCTTCCTCCTCTTCAAAATCCTACTCTTCTTCCTCATCCTCTTCATTTCTCCCTCTCCAAACCATGGACCGACTCCGTCAAAATCTCACCTTAACACCACCATATCCTACTCCTCCTCCTCCTCCTATTACCACCACTACCCATTTCCAAGATTTTTTCGGACTTTCCTCGAGAAACACTAGCAGCAACTACCGCAGCACTGCCTTGAGCTTGAATTCCGGTATGGAGTTCGAGTACAATATGAACTGTGGTGAAAACCGTAGTAACGTTGGCATTGTCAGTGCAAATGATCATTTTGTTCCATCCGCAGCTTTCTCTGACTCACTGCACAACATCTGTTCCCCTCCCAACATTGATGGGCTCTTTTCACGGCCGGTGTTGGTTGATGATCCCATCGTCAATGCTGGCGGCGATAAGAAGAAGAAACGTATGATGAAGAACAGAGAGTCTGCTGCTAGGTCAAGGGCTAGAAAACAGGCAAACTCTTCTTTACTTTTTCGTTTATCTTTAATTCAGCATACACATTCACCTAACTTGTGCGTGCACACTCATGTTCATACCGTGCTGTATAGAATTTCTACATGGTAGTGCTGAAATAAGTATTTGTTTAGGCGTTGGATTTAATTATAACCTATTGCTTGATTCTAATCAGCTTTTTTTAAAGTATAGTACAAGTATTGTCTCTGAGAAATTTGCCATTAAGTCTTATGTTTCAGGTGGTTAGAAAATAGAAAAATTGTTGTTATCTTTACACCAAATGTATAATTTGCACAAAGATTTATTAATGTTGTTAAATACAGGCATACACAAATGAATTGGAGGGCGAAGTGGCCCACTTAGAAGCAGAAAATGCAAACCTCAAAAAACAGCTTGGAGAGGTAATGAAGTTCTAATTTATATATTGAATTCATCGTATGATCATTGATTGATAGCAAAATAGTGTATGTTTATGTACCATAAACTGTTTTCACTAACCTATCGTGAGTCACCAAACACTTTACTGTATATATCAGCTTAGTTCATATAATAGTAATAGTACAATTCATTGATGTACATGTTTCAGATCTCATGTGGTTATATATATGATACATGCAGGCACAAAGGGCATTGGCTGCTCAAAACTCTTCAAGAAGGAGCGCTCTTCATAGAACTTTAACTGCTCCATTTTAAGAAATATCATGTAAAATGTTGCCTTTTACTATCTTTGTTATTTTGATCATGTACTGGGTGGTTGTGTATATATAGACAAGCAGTATGATTGTTCAGAAGTAGAAATGTTAGTTTCCTCCTGCTAACTATCGAATCCAACTAAAATTTGATCCAAAAAGCAAGCAGAATATGAGTGTTTTTGTTGCCAGAAAAGTTGAAACAATGCAAGATGATGTGATGTTGCTTTCCATCTGTATTTTTATGCTGCAAAAGAAAAGAGGAACGTACGTCTTTGAGCCCCACTATTGATGTTGTCACATAGCATAGTGTGATATTAATGGAAAACTGTGATATTAATGGAAAATTGGATTTGGTTTTTTGGCAGACAGCATGATAACTCACAAATGGACACAGACCTAAACTGTAGGACGTACCCTTTTTAGCTCATCTCGTGTCGATATTTCAATGGTCTCTGCTCCTATGATGCTGAATTTGGTATAGGATAGATGTTTTTCATCAAAATATACACCACGCATTATTATATTAGAATGTTACAGTACTCTTAAATCAAACGTTGCTAGAGGAAATATTCCAGTGTTCTAGCTTTCCGCTATAAATGGTAAAGTAGATAAAGAAATATTAATTGATCATGGGGTAAGGGTATGGTTGCGGAAAATTCTAACCGGAGGTTTGAGACTGTAGTGTTAGTAGACAAATTGAATTAAAGCTGGGAGATTGGAGATTAGAGATTGGATGGAAACTAAAATTTTCTTTTAGTTGTGGAATTTTTTTTAATATTTTTTTTATCATTTGCCATAATTTTTCATTATTGAATTTAATCAGTAAACAACAAATATTTGAATTCAAATTTAAATGCAAATTCAAGCACAACAACAAACCCACGTACAAATTCAAATTAACGATGAGGAATATACATGAATACATCAATATCTTCCTGCAGTAAACGAAAGCTTCTTTGATTTGATCACGTTTCGCAACGGTCTGTGCAGTACTTGACGAACTAGCACTACTATAATTATGTCGATGTTGTTCCTATCAATTTTCTGCATAACCATGTGGAACTTTTGCAATAAAAATTTCTTCATAATAGGGATCTGTATTATTATATTTTCTTATAAAATTATGAATAACATAAGTTGCAACAACAAATTATGCTTGTTTCGAGAAACTATACATCAGCAGGTCTTGTAAAATATTGAATTTTTTTTCTAAATACCGAATGTCCTTTCCACAGTCATGTGCAGACTTGAATGATAGAAATTAAACATTTCATTATGCAATTTCGGAACATTCTAGGATTGTTGAAACACTTTAATGATATAGTTAGGGTATATGCCCTAGGGAAATTCTGTAGTTTATTGTAAGTTAATTCACTTTGCAATGAAGCCTCGTACATAATAAAAGTGTTTTTTCTGTTATATATTTGTTATCATGTGTTATAAATAATTAAATGTTTAATTAAAATATATTTAAAAGAAAATCCATAAATGGTGCTGTGATAGTAATTACAAATAGTTGTAATCATAAGTATTGCACCACAATACTATAAAACACATCATTTTAATATTCCTAATCAAGAAGAATCGAGACTGGATATCGATATCGGTTGAGACTAGAGTATGTAACGCTCTCCAAATGTTGGACAATGTATTACTCATGCCTGGTGGGGGCACCTAGTGGTTACGTACTGATAGTTATTATGTAACTATGAAACGACTCACTCAATAATTTTCTACGGGTTTAGTATAATCAAGGACAAGTAGAAAATATCGATATGACCAATTTACACAGTTTTCTCGACTTGAGAACACTTTTGATCTTCAATATGAGATTCTGCATTGATTATAGTCAAATTATGGCACGATGTCCATTAAGTAACTATAGTTGGGTGGAGAGGAAGTATTATAAGTGAAACGCTATTCAAAAGAGAGTTCGTCTCCTAAGTTAAATGGTGTTAGTATCACAGTCAAATCAAGTTGCCTCAAAGTCAAAACATCTGGTCAGAGTAGTTCGGTTAATAATTATCATTATTATTGAATCGAGGATTTTGTGTTTGAAATATAGAGTTGAATATGGACGATATTAGAATTTTGACCATTAACAAAGTTCATAAGTCCAAAGTGATATAGTTTTGACAAAGAAAATTGGTGTAAATAATAGTCACAACCAGGTAACGCTCAACGAAGTAAAATTGGATTTTATCAAAATCAAATAAGCGATAAATTTGGCCATAATGTCACACCACATGTAAAGTGACGTGTGAACGTTAATATTCAGATAGTTCGATATTAATTGTTGATTGTATTTACACCTAACGGGACACACATGAAATGAATTTTTCTTTGACCAAATAATTTAGTTAATTTATAATTATTATATATTAATTAAATTAATTAATATTTGTGAAATATTAATTATAAATTTTGATTTGATGAAAAAATATTATTGAATATATTTATAATAGTTAAAAATATATGAATCGATACATGATATCAGCAAACATTAAATTTGATTTAATCATGAAATATTTATACGGGCTTTAAATGGGTCTAAAGCCCATGAAGGGGGATGGTTAGTTCGGCTTCGATATAGGGTTATAGGCGGCTAAAACGTGAGCTGGAGAGGCTAGATTTTGGATTGCTAAGACGGAAGGAGAATGAGTTAAGATAAGATCCTAACTTTCCTTTATATATTGATTTTTACCCACTCTTGTTTTGAAGATATTATTTTAGCCTCCATCCTAACTTATCGTTGGCCAAATTCCTCCCTTCTATCGCTCTAATTTTCTAATCTCAAATCATATCAAACCAAGTGTTATTCGATAGCTGTCAATAGTTCAGGATTAGCACTCTTCTAGATTACAAAATTAGTTCGAGAATCCAATTGTTTGTACCAAAGTTAGGCACAACACTCTTCGGATGTGTTTAAAGAGATAAAATGAAGAATATAAATGGAAAATAAGGAATATCTAACAAACACACCAATTGATAAATTGGAAAAACGAATAGAAACACGCAGATTTAGAATGGTTGGCGTATGATCTACGTCTACTCTGAAATGGTTGACCTTTATTGATTTTTGCTTGCGGGTTACAAAGAGTTACAACTGTAAGATATAAGCACAATAGTAATTTCGGCAGAGTCTAGAATTAGAAGAGCCAAGTCTAAAATTAGAAGAGCCAAAAGTCCTTTTTCAGTAGGTCCTGGGCTGCTATTTATAGGCGTAGATAGCATATATCTCGCCCAAATCTCGAAAGAACCCTTCTCTCACATGGATGGGCCCACGTGATCGATCCTCGGTCGTTTGAACTCGATACGCGATCAATACGAATGAAATTCGTATCTATTAAGATTTAGTCCAATTGAGTCGAGATCGATCAGGAACATTCCTGAGGTTGCATGTAAGCTCCTGTGAAAATTTGGTTGCATTTGGGCTTGTAGATCTCGAGTTACGATCGATGCAAGTTTAAATTTGTTGAAGGCTGTTGAGTTCACATCGCTTCTGTTCGCGTGATGAACGATGATGTGGTACTGACATTTAAGATTGATCAACTTTTTATGCCAAATGACCGAGTCATCCACTTGACTATGCCTCCTACGTATCGATTCTGTGAGGCTCTGTTCGTATCGATGCTCGCAAGTCACTTCACATTGATGGTTGTAGGCTTCTTCGTATCGATATAAACTCGTGTACTCCGTGTCAATAACCTGGATGTTACTTCATATCTATCATTTCGCACATCCTTCGTATCAGTGGCTTAGAGGTCGTTTCGTATCGCTCATTGTATGCATTCTTCGTATCGACTATCTGGCGATATGTTTCGTGTCGATGGATGAGGATCGATACGAGATGAATGGGTGGCAACCGATATGAAATGAATGGAGGGCGATCGATACGAAATGGACGTTTGTTAAGGAATGATGGATACGAAGGAGACTGACATTTGATGGATACGAGTAGGGTCATTGCAAGGTGATGGATACGAATTGAGGCTTGCTTGATGGATACGAAATGCTGCTTACCTGATGGATTTGAACTAACGGATGTTTGGTGGATACAACTGAGATTCCCTGGATGGATACAAAGGAATGCAATACGCAAGAGGCGGAATGATGGATACGAATGAGTTGATTTCCTTAGTTTGCATCGATCGTACCTTGAGCATACGAACTCCAATTGACTTGAAATTTGAAATGTTGGCTTTTATAGCTTTGATTCGGGTCATGTTAATTATAGCTCGATTCAGACTCGGGCCAAATTTACCAGCCTCTATAGCGAGTGTTAACCGTTTTTCGGGATATACTGTCTCTGATTTCGAGTCAATTCTTTGGTGTCACGGACTTGCCAAAAGGCAGGATAACATCTGCCCTCCAGAGTACATTTTGTGAAGATATGACGTGCTTTGAAAAGCTGCAATCTTCATTCTGAAAAGTTCCATCTGACTTGTTGAATGGTTATTTTCTTCTCGTCGAAAGATGTAACCTTTGATTGATCTTTAGTAATAAAAATAACGAATTGTTGACGGCCAATTGTTACACTGCACACTGTTGAACTGAGTATTGAATGATAGCGAACTGTTGTTCGTTGTTATCGCCATCGGTTAAGCATTTAACCCCATGTGAGTTTTGAAAATTGGTTGTTTTTCCGTCATACATGTACGTATGTTAACCTGACTCCTGTTAACGTTCGTACGTTCATGAGTCGTTGTCAGTTTTGTCATATCGTATTCCGGATCTTCTCCTGAATCGATGTGAAATTCGAGTTGTAATAATGCTTGACGGTTGTTTTAGAATTTCTCTTCATATCGATCCTCTCCTGGATCAAGTTTAAATGTTCGAATGCATGCTTCATATCGATTGCTATCGATATGAACATGATGGTTTCTTTGGGATGCTTCGTATCGACGAATACGAAGCTTTTATGGTGTTTGGATAGATGGATATGAATCTAACACTTTTTGTAGGATCGATTTCACCCTAGAGTGGAGGTAAATAGGGTGATACTGTTAATTATAAAAATTATTGCGGAAGCTTATAATATTATTTCAACACAGATAAATCAAAATTATAGCAGCACAGATAATGGCTGAATAATAAATGCAGAAATAGAACGACACATAATTTACCCAGTTTCGGCAAAACCCTGCCTACATGCTTACCCCAAGGTTTCTACTAGAAATTAAGTAGTCACACGTTTACACACGTAAACTCGCGACACCCTCTACTGACTAACCTAACTCTATGCTCAAAACCCTACCACAACTCAGCCACTGAGTTGCGAATTCTCAAAATACGCCACGTAGTTTGTCCCCTAGTCACACGACTAGTAATTACACAATTTTCAAAAGAAAATACAATTTAAAAACAATTTAAATTAAACAAAACCCTAAAAAAAACCCTAATTTAAACTATTAAATTCCAACTTAAAACAAGGCAGGCCCTTTTCTTCTTTTTATTATTATGTTGGCCCGTTCTCTTTGCTCTGTATAATGGCGGCTTGTTCTCGTTCCACTTTGCTCTGAAATTAGGGCTTTTTTCTGAAGTCGGCGACTTTTGGTTGCTTAATCGAAATAGACGTTTTCTAGTTCGTTGCTTTCGTCGATTGTTTGTCTCTTTGAATCGTCTTCAGCTATTTCAATTCGATCAAGTTCAAATTTGATTCTGGTATGTAATTTACTCCTTTTGCTTTACTGGTTTTGGCTTACTTGAACTTGATGCCTTTGTAGCCGATGATGATTGGGTTTTTATTTAGGGTTCGAACCCCTTGGTTTTTGTTAGTATATATTTGATTGAATTTGTCTTCGGCTATTTGATTATTCTTCAACGATGGTGATCTATCTGACTTCTTCAATTCATATAATTTCGTTGCTTGATACTCACGGTGTTGATTCGTGACTTGGTCAATTTACTTGGCCACCACGGTTTTGAATTTGAACTGTTCGATTCCGTTCTTTTTGACTTCGGCTTGTGATATTGTTTATGTGATGATTTCCGACCTTCGTGGTTGAACTTGCTACTGTTGGTTTCTGACTTGTTCTAATTTTTGTTTTCTACTTCAACTTGTTTTTCAACATCACCTGACTTCGGCTTTGACTTCTGGTAGCACTGGCTTTGAATCGACTTGATAATTGTAGTTGTCTTCACTATACATGTATATGCTGCACCACTGTGATCTTTATTTCATATCTGAACTTGTCTGAACTTCTTGTGTTTCATTTGCACTTGGTCACTGTGTATCGATGCATGTTGTATTTGCATTGACTTCTTATAGTCTTGTATATTGCACACTCTGGCCTGCATGTATACTTGCTGTGCATTTGTAGTTGAAGTATTCCTCTGTTTAGTATTGGTGCACTTGGTTTGCATACAGTTTTCATTGTGCATCCTTGCTCATTGATCATTTGATCCACTGTTGCATTTGTTTTGGTTGCTGCATTGAGTTGTTTTCATGTGACTTGAACTTGGTTTGGATTTTTGCTTCTTTGAGTTTGGTAGTTTGTGTATTCCATGTGTCCTTCCAGTTAGAGTTGTGCTTACCTTTGAGTTTCATTTGTTTCAGACCTATAGCATGCATGTTGCCATTCCTTGGTGCAGTTTCATGTATTTTGTTTATGGCCATTTCATGGTTGTTGTGTTGCCATATTAATCCCTCTGGCCATTCGTGTTCATTCCTGATAGCACTTGTTCTGTCCACTGGTTCATTATAGCGTGATTTGTGCACTGACTTGAGTTCGAGCCTTTTTCATACTGCTGGCTCATTGTAGTAGTTGTTCCAGTTGCCTCTAGTTTGATTTTTGTTTTTATGTGTCGTTTCCACTGCTGCATATCACTGCTTTTGTTGTTTTACTTTGTTATCGAGTTGCACTACTTGCATATCCACATAAACTTGTTGTATCACCATTTCATGTTTACTTGAGGCTTGTACTTGAATGTCAGTTGTATCAGTCATTGTTGTATCTTTGGAGTTTTAGTCGAGGCTGCAAATATGTATAAGCTGGTACATGTTTTTATACTTTGACTGGCTTGCTCCTGACCATTTTATTAAACTTGTATATTCGAACTGCACCTGTGTTGAATCCAGCTTTAAAGCTCGGGTTTGACCTTGTGCTGATATTGTGACATTATTTTTACTGCACTTGAGTTGAACTCGGCGTTTTGGGTTTGACCTGTGCTCACATGTCCCTGTAATTTTATCAAGTGTATATATCGATGTGCATGGCCTTGTGGCATATACAGTGATACACTGTATGTCACAAGCTGTTCGTGTATGATGAATTAAAAATTAGATGATAATGAACAACCCAAATAACTGAGGCAAATATTATTTTCAAAATCCACATTTTATTTTATACTGCTAAAATATTTTATTTTCAATTTTACTACGTCAATGTATATTTCTACAGATTTCTCAAATGCTGGATTCGTATTGGAATGAAGTTGAAGATAAGTACGAATTGAGTGAATGAGTGATATGTAGTGAGGTGCAATGTAAATGTGAAATTGTGATGTAATCAAAATTGTATTGTAATTGAAGTTGTATATATATAGTGAGAGCTTGAAATTTGTACTATACAAAAAATTGTAATAAATATTTGTTTGAATAAAATATCCGTTTGAATTCAAATTCTGTGTAATATATTTTATTCAGCAAATATTTATTTAATCTATGAAAAATAGTACATTAACAAATACATTTAAATGAACATATATATATATATATATGTTTATTATCATCAAACAAAAATCATATAATCGTATATTCAACAATCTCTCCCTTTGACGATAACAAACATATATTTAAGATTTTGAATATGTTAAATGTATTTGATCTTTGATATACTCTAATTGCTCCCCTTATTTAAATGCTTCCTCTCTACACAAAGATCCCCCTTCATATATGCATACCATTAAAAATATGCAAATGAGCCTAGATGCAAATAGAAAATATTTGACCTTTGCTTGATTTTATTTGACAAAATCTTAACTTTTCTCTCCCCCTTTTGTTATCAGCAAAAGAGTAACAGTGTTAGAAAAATGGAGATAAAATGATAGATATTAATCCAACATTAAAACTCAATTGAATATAAATATTAAATTTCAATAAAAAATCAAACAAAAACCATAAATACTTTGTTAGGCGCATATTCCACTTTTAGAATGATGGGAATGATGTTGTCATATAAAACCATACAGTTGTGTCTATTTGTGGTATATTTATATCAGGAATTTGAATATCTACCAACCATGCATAACCGTTAAGACTTTTAAATGAGATTAGTAGTATTACATTTTATTTAAAAAAAAATGAATTCAAGTATCTTCTAACCACGCGTAACTGTGAGGACATTTAAATGGGATTAGAATCAACTTGTTTATTATTAAAAAATCAATTTTGATATGCGTTCCATACATGCATAACCGTGAGGACTTTTAAATGAGCATAGAAACACATAACAAATTCCAAGTAATTCACCCATGCATAACCGTGAGGACTTTTAAATGGGAGTGAATACTTTGAATTTTATTTTAATTTTATTATTATTATTATTATTTAAAAAAATGTAAAATGAAAAACGAATGATTCATGTTTAAAGTACCACATATTGACAAACTATATAGAATTCTGATGAGTGATGGTCGTTAGAAATATGATAGAAACAGAGATGGTCATGGAGTTTTTACCAACAAAAAGTTTTATAACTCTTGTTTAAATTTCTAAAGAAATTTACCAATTATTCCGTCTCCAGTCATAATATATGATAAATATCAACACTCATCAATTTTTCAATCACTATTTATCTTTTCGATAATTATTAGGGAGTCAGATTAGTAAAAATAGTCATTTAAAATCAAATTTAAAAATAATTATAAAATCAATTTTTCAAAATGACTGGTCTGAAAACATGGTCAAAAATGATTTCCTAGAAGGGGTTATATGAGAAAAAATTCTGCTATTTGAAAATTATTTGAAATGAAAAATATGCAGATATTTTCTTTGAAAAACGATGTAGTTACTAAATGTCTCAACAAAAATCAAGTTCAACTAGTAATTTTTCTATCAACTAGATTACTAGTGTAATCTGCATCTGAATTTCTCTTTCACTCAAAATTATCATAAATCGAATTTGATAGACCAGACCATGAAGTGTGGAACAAAAAATTTCAAAATCAATTTTAACAACTTTTTAAATGACATTCTCTTGAATTTGAATTGAAATCGTGTAAATAATAAAAAACCGTGAATATAGAGTTAGCCGTAAAATAACCAAATGTATTATCATCCAATAAAACACTATTATTAATCCAAACTAATATATATGAAATAATTCAAAGACTCTACAGATTTCTATAGTGTTCTTGGCGTAAGAATATAATTGGCCAACAATTTTGAATAAGTCAGAATCAAAATCATCATTATTTCATCATCACATTATTGGCTGATTTAACTCAGATTACGGTGTAGATTATCATATTTAATATATCATTCAAATAAATATACCATTACCTATTTTACCTTTATGATATTTTTCGTTGTTGTCCATTGTGATTCTGTCACCTTTATACTAGGCTAAGGAACTTTGCTTTGCCGCTCGTTGTATCCTTGGAGCAGCCAGAATCCAAGTAACACTATTGTTGTTCCTTAGCCTGCCACCACTCCTACACGATAAAAGATTTTTGTGAGCTATTTGTTTTTATAGGTCCATGATTGTTAGTGGCAGAATATTTTGAAAAATAATTTTGTGGAGACCCAAAACTATTTATATATGTTCCTTACGGCACCCAGAACTTTGAGAGATTTTATATTTGTGCCTTTTGGAACCCAAATTGGTATAATTTTCACGTGTTTGGGTATATACCAACAATTATTGTGATTGTGTCCATATTTTCTACAAATTGTCTACATAGAATTGACTTGATTAATTTTGCTTTTAACCTTTTCAGATTGATTATATCCAAGTCATTGTCTAACTGTATTAACAGTTTGCTTCCCTAATAGCATATTCAACGATTTTTCACTTTTTGAAAATTTATCTAAAGTCGTTGACAAATGTTGGACTTGTGTTTTGAGAGATTCATTTTTGTTTAATAATTATGTGCGCTTTTTAATAGAATTCTCTCTTCTAGTATTTTCACTCTCTTTCAAAATTAGAATTCATTTTCAAGCGATTTTATATTAATTTATGGTTTTTTTATTTCTTCTTCGAATGTTGGACACTAATCACACTTAGGGATCCTACTTTGATAGGTTTTAACTAATTGGTCAAGTTGTTTACTTAAATCTATCAAAGTATCTTTTTGTGATTCAAGTTTGGCATACTTCTCCTTAAGTCGTTCAAAACAGTCATTTACTTCGTGGAAATATATAAGTAATTCTGAGTGAGTGAGTTTTGATACCTCGCTTGGCTAGTCATCGTCGCTATCAGTTATATTTCCTTGAAGGCACATATATGCTTTCTCACTCTCACTGCTAGTACTTTGATTATCTTTATCACTTGTATTCCACGTGGCTGCAAAACTTCTCTTGTTTGATTTCTTTTCAAAGTCGTGTCGATTTTGAGGACAATTGGGCTTGATGTGTCCGGGTTGGCTGCACTTGTGCCAGATGATTTTATGTTCTTCCGACTAGTCGAGTGCTTTGGCTATTCTGCTTTTCAATTTTTGATTTCGAGCTGGTTTTCCGTATTTGTAATTCCACCTTTTGAATTTCTTTATTATCAGCTCCAATTCTGCTGCTCCATCATCATCATCATCACTTTCTGTTGTTCCTTTAAGAGTTATTGATTTCTTTCGAGTGTCACCTCCTTCACGCTCTTCCTTGAATTTCATTTCTAGCTCATAAGTGGTGAGATTTTCGATGAGTTCTTCAACTTTCATCTGTTTTAAATCTTTTGATTCTTGAACGGCAGTCACTTTGGCTTCAAAACTTCGTGGAAGGACTCTGAGGATTTTTCGGACTATATCCAACTCTGTGTAAGATTTTCTAAGAGCTTTTGATTTGTATACGATATTGGAAAGTCGTCCATACATCTCTTTGACATTTTCTTCCTTTGCCATTGTGAAGTTCTCATATTCGCTGCTTTGCATGGCAAGGTGAGATTCTTTGACTTGAGATGTTCCTTCGTGAATCACTTCTAGTGTGTGTCATATTTCCTGCGCAGTTAGACAACGTGAGACACGATTAAATTCAAATTGATCTAATGAACAGATAATAGAATTCATAGCTTTAGCATTAGCATTTTGTAATTTATTTTCTAGTTCTGTCCATTGATCCTTTAGTTTCTCTACTTCCTGATTATCTACAATTATAGTTGGTGCTCTATAACCTGTCTCAATAATATTCCAAGCGTCAATGGTTTTTCGAAAAATTTTCATTCTATTTTTCCAGTAGGCGTATTCACCATTGAACATTGGTGGTCTAACTATGGACTGACCCTCGGCAAAAGCATTATTAAAAGAAGCCATTTTAAAAATTCAATCTTTTAAAACAAAAATTGGTTTTTGAAAAACGAATTTTTTAAAAACAAAAGTTGACTTCTATTCCTAGCTCTGATACAACTTGTAGGATCGATTTCACCCTAGAAGGGGGTGAATAGGGTGATACTGTTAATTATAAAAATTATTGCGAAAGCTTATAAAATTATTTTAACACAGATAAATCAAAATTATAGCAGCACAGATAATAGCAGAATAATAAACGTAGAAATAGAATGACACAGAATTTACCCAGCTTCGGTAAAACCATGCCTACGTGCTGCCCCCAAGGTTTCTACTAGAAATTAAGTAGTCACACGCTTACACACGTAAACTCGCGACACTCGCTAGTGACTAACCTAACTCTAAGCTCAAAACCTTGCCACAACTCAGCTACTGAGTTGCGAATTCTCAAACTACGCCACGTAGTTTGTCCCCTAGTCACACGACTAGTAATTACACAATTTTCAAAAGAAAATACAATTTAAAAACAATTTACCCTAATTTAAACCATTAAATTCCAACTTAAAACAAGGCCGACCCTTTTCTTCTTTTTATTATTATGTTGGCCCCTTCTCTGTGCTCTATATAATGGCGACTTATTCTCGTTCCACTTTGCTTTGAAATTAGGGCTTTTTTCTGAAATCGCCGACTTTTGGTTGCTTAATCGAAATAGACGTTTTCTAGTTCGTTGCTTTCATCGATTGTTTGGCTCTTTGAATCGTCCTCAGCTATTTCAATTCGATCAAGTTCGAATTTGACTCTGGTATGTAATTTACTCCTTTTGCTTTACTGGTTTTGGCTTACTTGAACTTGATGCCTTTGTAGCCGATGATGATTGGGTTTTTATATATGGTTCGAACCCGTTGATTTTCGTTCGTATATATTTGTTTGAATTTGTCTTCGGCCATTTGATTATTCTTGAACGATGGTGATCTATCTGACTTCTTCAATTCATATAATTTCGTTGCTTGATACTCACGTTGTTGATTCATGACTGGGTCAATTTACTTGGCCACCACGGTTTCGAATTTGAAATGTTTGATTCCGTTCTTTTTGACTTCGGCTTAGGATATTGTTTATGTGATGATTTCTGACCTTCGTGGTTGAACTTGCTACTATTGATTTCTGACTTGTCCTAATTTTTGTTTTCTGCTTCAACTTGTTTTTCAACATCACCTAACTTCGGCTTTGACTTCTGGTAGCACTGGCTTTGAATCGACTTGATAATTGTAGTTATCTTCACTATACATGTATATGCTGCACCACTGTTATCCCTGTTTCATATGTGAACTTGTCTGAACTTCTAGTGTTTCATTTGCACTCGGTCACTGTGTATCACTGCATGTTGTATTTGCATTGACTTCTTGTAGTCTTGTATATTGCACACTCTGGCCTTCATGTATACTTGTTGTGCATTTGTAGTTGAAGTATTCCTCTGTTTAGTATTGGTGCACTTGGTTTGCATACAGTTTTCACTGTGCAGCCTTGCTCATTGATCATTTGATCCACTGTTGCATTTGTTTTGGTTGTTGCATTGAGTTGTTTTCATGTGACTTGAACTTGGTTTGGATTTTTGCTTCATTGGGTTTGGTAGTTTGTATACTTCATGTGTGCTTCCGGTTAGAGTTGTGCTTGCTTTGAGTTTCATTTGTTTCAGACCTATAGCATGCATGTTGCCATTCCTTTGGTGCAGTTTCATGTATTTTGTTTATAGCCATTTCATGGTTGCTATGTTGCCATATTAATCCCTCTGGCCATTTATGTTCATTCCTGATAGCACTTGTTCTGTCCACTGGTTCATTATAGTTTGGTTTGTGCATTGACTTAAGTTCGAGCCTTTTTTATGCTTCTGGTTCATTATAGTAGTTGTTGCCAATTGCCTCTGGTTTGAGTTTTTCTTTTATGTGTTGTTTCCACTGCTGCATATCATTGCTTTTGTTGTTTTACTTTGTTATCGAGTTGCACTACTTGCATATCCACATAAACTTGTTATATCACCATTTCATGTTTACTTGAGGCTTGTACTTGAATATCAGTTGTATCAGTCATTGTTGTATCTTTGGAGTTTTAGTCGAGGCTGCATATATGTATGAGCTGGTACATGTTTGTATACTTTGACTGGCTTGCTCCTGACCATTTTATTAAACTTATATATTCGAACCGCACCTGTGTTGAATCCATCTTTAAAGCTCGGGTTTGACCTGGTGCTGATATTGTGACATTATTTTTACTGCACTTGAGTTAACCTCGGCGTTTTGGGTTTGACCTGTGCTCACCTGACCCTGTAATTTTATCAAGTGTATATATCGGTGTGCAAGGCCTTGTGACATATACAGTGATACACTGTGTATGTCACAAGCTGTTTGTGTATGATGAATTTAAAATTAGATGACGACGAACGACCCAAATAACTGAGGCAAATATTATTTTCAAAATCCACATTTTATTTTTTACTGCAAAAATATTTTATTTTCAATTTTACTGCATCAATGTATATTTCTGCAGATTTCTCAGATGTTAGATTCATACTGGAATGAAGTTGAAGATCAGTACGAGTTGAGTGAATGAGTGATATGCAGTGAGGTGCATGTAAATGTGAAATTGTGATGTAATCAAAATTGTATTGTAATTGAAGTTGTATATATATTGTGAGAGCTTGAAATTTGTACTACACAAAAAATTGTAGTGAATATTTATTTGAATAAAATATCCGTTTGAATTCAAATTCTGTGTTATTTATTTTATTTAGCAAATATTTATTTAATCTATGAAAAATAGTACGTTAACAAATACATTTAAATTAATATATATATATATGTTTATTATCATCAAACAAAAATCATATAATCGCATATTCAACACTTTGCATCGACGGGGTTGACTGGTCCAAGTGCAATCTCGCTTTAACTTTTGTATCGATATACAAATGGTAACCGGTCTTCTAAGTTCAACAACGGGGATACGAAGCATCTTTTTTGATTGGATATGAATCCATATAAAAGGATTTTGTACTTAGCCAAATTTATCTGTTACGTTCATTCTCTTATCTGCTTTTGTATCGATTGAGAACTCGAGAAGAAAGAACTGCCTTCATCCCCAATCATTACAACTATTCAATCCCTCGTAATTCCATCTCAATTTAGGTAATTAGTCAATGAATTCGTGTTGAAAATGATGAGACTCGAGATTCAACGCCATTCCATTCGTATACATGGCCAAGTCTAGCGAAGAGGAGGTCGGAGATGCTCGAGGAAGGAGGAGATGGTTTCTGTGTTGCTTGAGTTGACCGGAGAAGATGAAGTGTAGATGGATACACAGCCACTCGTATCGATCTTGTATCAAGGGATTCAATTCTTATCATTCTGGATAAAATAGAACTTCGTATCGAGTGAATGAAGCTTTTCATATTGGTAGATGGAGGGCTTATCGATCAACTATTGATAGCCTTTGTAAAAATCCAAAGCGATCGATACGAAATCTAGGGTCCAGTGATCGATACGGAGCAAAGGGAATTTTACACCGATATGAAACGACTTTCTTGTGATCGATACGCAACATTACTCCACTACCGATACGAATCATGCTTCCTTTAATGTATACGAACTTTGTTCTTGGTGATCAAAACGAATGGTGTTTCTGTAATCGATCCATGTCCAAACTTTGATGGATACAAAATCTCTACACACTCGAACATTTGACCCTGATGAGCTTCGATCCTGCATAACCGGACTTAGCTATTTCACCACATATTTGACTGCCTTTCGAAGCTCGTCGATGAAACTGTAACTCATCCAATTTGACGAACTTTAACTTGGATCGATCTCCTAAGTCTGATATTATGGTTATGATGGTCAGTGATGATGGCCACTCCGATCGAATCTCGAAGTCTTATCACTTGAACATTTTAGAAATTTTTAATAATTTCTTAAGTATCATGTAGAATTGCATCACACAACACATTCATGCACTTCACACTGGGGAACACACGGGTTATTATCATCTAATGATGGTTTTTAATGAGTTGATAAGCTATGGAACCCGGGAGTTCATAGCAGCAAGAAGCTCAAAGTTCACATCCTCCGATAACAGAGATGCCAGCCATTGCGGCTGAAGTTATAGGTCCAGCTCCAGTCGAGTTATTAGGAGCAATCTTTATTGCTAATCCACAAGATTATATACCATCCAATATCTCCGAAGATAGGTTGGGGACAATCGACTTAAGACAAGGTCTACCACTAGATGACGTTCTGCTACCAGGACCGAATGACAGGCCACACTCTCCCCTAAAAGGATTCGTTGCTTTTAACAGACATTTGTGCACAGCTGGAATGCCTCCTCCATTTAACCAATATATTCGAGAAGTCTTTGCGTTCTTAGGGATTGCTCCATCACAGTTGCATCCGAATGGATACGCATTGCTGAACAGCTTATTCATTGTTTTTATGGAGAATCTCTTACGGTCCTCGACTCTGGAGGAAGTCGGATCGTGGACCAGGCTTAGCTACATCAAAATGGAGCGGTTCTACGTTCGATTCCCGGCAGTATTTGCTAGATGGTGGTTAGTTAGACGTAAGTGCCGCAATTTCTCTAGTGGCTAACGAGATAGTTGTAATTGACATAAAATCTAGTAGTTTCTTTCCTCTACAGCCACAATTCCTCGACCCGAAGGTGCCCAATTTAAAGAAATAGTGCATATTATTTAAGAGGTACCTGCTGAGATGAGAGAGCTTGTCTTGGCGCTGACTGACGAAAATTTGAGGGTCCTTGGGCTACTTGATCAAAACCAGGGCATAAGACTTAGGGGATCTCTTTGGGTAGCCTAGGTGAGATAGGGGAAGCAAAGGGCGCCTGAGGTTGTAAAGGGGGCGATGAAGAAGATACGTCCACCAAAGACAAACCCGTAGCTGGGCCTCCAGATAGTTCTTGGCCCTTAGAGGGAAGGAGGAAAGGCAAGGCAGTTACTCATAAGCTTCATAAGTCTTCAAGGTGTAAATCTTTAGTCATCTACCTGCCAACCTTCGGTGTTAGAATCTTGGAGACTCTTCCCACAGAAATGGAGAATCCTTTCGAAGGACTCGTCGACGTTCCAATTTCGGACTATGTGTCGCTCCAACAAGACATCAAATTAGAAGGGCTCCACAACGCATTAGATTTAGGCGAGTTACTTCTTATGAGTACAGCCGATATAGCCGGTTGGTCGGGGGGTTGCATATGCATACACACTTCACTAAACTACACGATTTCTAATCATAAGCCATTCATTTCTCGAGATTACTAATTCTGCTTTTCTTTCTATATTACAGATACAATGACAAGGCGGGAATCCATGTTCGATAGCCTTCACTTGGCATGCCAGTCATCCATTTCATATTATGAGTCCTGAAGAAGGGAGGCTGATAGAGACCGCGATCGCGGTTATTCTGGCCAGGAGCATTATGAAAGGGAGAGGGATAGAGAGAGAGAATATAGGCTTCGCTCTCTGTCACATTCTCCACCACCTCGAGCCCAAACACAACCTTCCATTCGTTTACACAACCCTTGGAACCTTCACTCCAAAGACCGGCTTCCCAAGTATCATGGTCTGATTCACAGTGCTGAAGGATTAAAATCGAAACTCCCATTATCACTGAGCAAGCTATCACCGAGCCTACTGGGGAGGAAGCAATCAGAATCTCCCAACTGAAAAAAGATTTTTCGAACATCTATTTTGATGGCTTCATATTCCCTCCACATTTAAAGAGAATTCCAGTCGAGGCAGAACAAACAATGCACGACTATATCCATGACGTTTACAACCAGTACCAGGAATGGATGAAGACCGTGGACAAAGCATTAGTGGTGACCTTCAAGCAGGTGAAAACAATCAATTAGAAACTGATCTCGGTCAAAAGGACCGCATAATTCAGGTGCTTTATGATGAGAGCAAGTCCACCAGAAACTCAGAGACAGAGGCCGAAACAGGAGCTGATGAGGCTACTTGGTGAATGAAAGAGATGAGGTGGACTCACTTAGCCTTGGTTGAGGAGATGGGGCATCGTACCACCATATTCATGGCTGAACATGATGGGGCGCTTAAAGAGCTTGAAGAGCATAAGGCCAAATTTGCCGAAATCATCAAAGAGAAAGACGATGCAAATAAAGCTGCCCAGGAAGCGAATGAACAGGCTGTGGTGCTTAGGGAAGAGAGGAATGCAGCAAAGCTTAAAATTTAGGAAGCCGAGGCCAGGGTTGAGAATGAAGTGAAGATGGCAGAGACCAGGTTGCAGGCCGATATCGAAGATCTTTTTATCACATACAACGCTAATGTTCTAAAGCACTGAAACCTTACCTGGCTTGACAACTATCCATCACATTTTTATAATACTTGGGGCCGCATGGTGGAAGATGAAAAGGCAGAACACTGAGCTGAATCAGTTGATGAATTTGAACTAGAGAACCAGGTGCTGAGTGAAGATGCAAAAAATGTTCTCTACGACATCACGATCACATATGAAAAGGAGAAACTTGGTACTCAACATTTGGAGGCTGGAGAGGGTTCTGGTGTTGTGCACCATGATGTTAGTTTTGAAACTCTTGTGCCAATCTAGCTTGAATCTACATCAGCGGTTGATTCTCAGTCTGTTCCTGCATATAATATTGATCAACCGCAGTTGTCTCCAACTCGCGAGCACAGCTCTGAAGCTGCTCCGCCACCCACGAGCCAAACTGAGGAAGGTATTTTAAATATCTCTTGTGCTTATTCAAAGCTGGAAACATTGATTGAAGTAATCATTAACTCTCTTGCTTTGTCTCTATTTAGTGATAGGAGCTACATCTGCCGCGCCTCCTACAACTCAAGTGCTGCAGCACAAGCAGAAGGCCATAATAACAGAAGTGACCCCTACAACGGCTACTGCACCAACCGACGGAGCATAGGGAAGCATGCTACATTGATGAGCAGATTATGGAGGAACTTCTCGGTCATCTAGTTACCCTTTTGCCGATCTGCCATTTGTCATGGGTGGAGGCGCATCTGTGACCAACTCCTCGGGACCAACTGCTAGCATCCTCGGAGATGCCCAAAAAATGCATGAAGAGGAGATAATTGCTGAAATCAACGCTGAAATGAAAGCCGCTGCGCGGGCCAGTGGCTTTGGAGGTGGGATGGCGGGCCCTGGCCCAGCCCCTTTACAAATGATTTCTCCGAGAGGTATGGTCGTTGACACCAGTATGCCTCCTTCACCTTCTAACATTGGTCCTATCCCTCCGATTACGCCTTCAGAAAGTATTTCAATCCATGTGAGTTCAGAGGTGGAGGTTACCATGATACCACTGGCTGGAGATCAACCATCGAGAAGCAAGCGCTCGAAGAGGCATCCGAGCGGTAGTTCCAACGGGTCCACTCCAAAGAAGAAGAAGAAGAAAAAAGTGGGAGAATAAGCACATCTTCCTGGTGCATTTTTGGTAGATAGATAGGAATTTTCTTTTTGTTTCTTATAGGCCATGTATAGATGCGGATTCGGCCCATGCTAGTAGGATTTTTTGAAATAATTTTGTACTTATCCTTAAGAATAGTTGAAATAAAATTTAATTTTGTCTTCAGCAAAGTTTGCGTTTATTTCGCTTAGATATTTCAGCATTTGAACTTCCATTCAATGTACTTATGTAGTCTTAGCCTTTGAATCAGACCCGAGTTTAGTTGCTAAATTCAGGAGTCACGGTAATGTGTCACTATTAAGTTGAATTCCAGTACTGCACCATCTTTATCAATGGCTGATACTTAAGTTATGTCCCTAGTTTCGGGGACAAATTGAGAAGATCAGTCGGCCATCATTCTTCGCCTTTAATATATCAAGCTCAACTCTGTTGAAGCGAGTCTGAAACAAGGCGAGTTCGGATGGTCGAGTCACACTTTCTTATCAGTTGATGATTGCATCCACACTCTGAGGATCGTACTTATACATCAGCCATCGGTCACGTCCGGTTAAGGTTTTGAGATATGTCCACGCTCTGGAGACTTAAGTTATTTTATGGGCGATCACATACACCTGTTTGGTATTTCGAACTACGTTTGCACTTTGGGGACTTAGATTGATTCGTGGGTGGTCAGTCACACCTACTTCGTATTTATACTTCGGCCCGCACTCCGGGGGCTTGAAGTTGTCCTAAGGGTAGTCGATTCACATCCAGTTTGTGTTTAAAATCTAAAATCCAATCTGCATTCTGGAGATTTAGAGTTAGTCGATGTTTATACTCCAGTCCATGCTCTGAGGACTTAGAGTTAGTCTATGTTTATACTCCAGTCCATACTTTGGGGACTTGGAGCTAGTTGATGTTTATAATCCAATCCACACTCTAGGAACTTAGAGTTAGTTACAGACGGTTGATCACATCTGTTTTGAGTTTTAGAATTTCGTTCGCACTCTGGAAAAGATGGAATCATTAGGATCGTGGACGGTCGATTCACATCCACCCTGACTTAACAAGTAAGGTCGTTAGAGGATGGGTCCATCCTCCTCGAACTTGGTTTGAGTACGGGCGAAGTCGTTAGGTGGACGGATCCACCCTCTTTGAAACAGTACTTGTAAGCTTATACTCCAGTTCGTACTCTTGGAATCTGGAGTTAGTTAAAGAATTGTCGTGTATCAATCCTTTTTTAGCTTTAGTATGATGACTTGCCCCTGAGCTCGGGATTCACTTAGCGAGTGACCAGTTGTATCACAGTTACTCCCTTTTGAATAAATCCAACCGTAGGGTAGAACTTAGTTCTCCGTGCATTGTGATGGTCGTATGATGCATTTTAAAAATCACTACTCTGGCGCAAAGAGATTGCATTTTATTGCTGGAATAAGAAAATACGGCAAAGTCAGTTGCCCTATTACAAATTTAGATTTTGAAATATATAAACAAATTGCAAGTGAAAAGTAGACTAAATAAATAAATAAAACCTGTTATGTGTAGCAGCGATGAACACTCTCGCTGTTCCAAGCTCTCGGTAGAGTAAGACCGTCAATGGTCGATAATTCTCAATTTGTAATGTTGAGAAGTTGGCCTCATATGTGAAGGAACTGGGTAAATTATCATAAGGAGGAGATCACCGAGTTCGAAGGTTTTTTGGTCGTACTTAGGCATTGTATAATTGGGCGACTCGACTTCGGTATGCGGCTGCCCTCAAATCAGCCTCTTCACGCTTCTCATCCAACAAGTCAAGAGATTCTACAGGTAATATAGCATTCGTCTTCAGATCATAATATGTCACATGATGAGAAGATACTTCCATCTCAACTGGAATAACGGCCTGTAAACTATAGGAAAGATAGAATGGAGTGTGGCCGGTCACAGATTTGTGGGTTTTCCGATAAGCCCATAGAGCCATAGAACGACCCATTTGCCCCCGACCTTTTCCAGTTGTTTTTTTCTTCAGAATGGACTTTATAACTTTATTAACAGCTTCAACCTGTCTATTCGCCTATGGATGTGCAACTGCAGAGAACTTCTTATGGATGTGGAATCATTGATAGAAATTCTTAAATTTAACAATGTCGAACTGTGCTCCGTTGTCGGCAATAATGGCATGTAAGAGGCCAAATCGACAGATAATGTTGCGTACCACAAAGTCGAATACTTTTTCCGTTGTGATAGTAACAAGGGGCTCAGCTTCTGCCCACTTGGTAAAGTAATCAACTGCAACGATGGTGTACTTCGCACCACTTTTGGCTAGAGGCAGGGAACCAATAATGTCAATGCACCATACTACAAACGGCCATGGACCGACCATCTGAGTAATTCTGGTAGGTGGGGCTCTTGGAATCTGAGCTTGTTTTGGACATTTGTCAAATTTTCTGGCATAATCCAATGCATCACGATTCTACAGTCCGACAATAATATCCATATTAAAGCACTTTCTTGGCAAGAGCCTGCCCCCTAGTGTGATCGTCACATTCTCCTTCATGTGCATCGTGTAAAACTCGTTTGATTTCATCATGGGTGATACACCGGAGTAAAGGAATGGAGTATCCTCTTCTATACATGACTCCATTCTGAATAGTGAACTGCGAAGCCTTTTGAAGAACTTGTCTTTTCTTACTTTTGCACTCCTGCAGGGTCCCATGCTTGAGATAGTTTCTGAATGGAGTCATCCATGATACCTTAACGGGAATAACTTCAAATACCCAGCCTATTTCCATCTGATCAATGCTCGAGGAAGATAATGTCTCCATGGGAACGATTCCCATTTGTTGTGCCTCACTTGTACTGGTTTGCTAATGAGTCGGCCTTCTGATTGCATTCTCGAGGTATGCAATACATGACATAATAGTCGAACGGATCCAATATTTTATGAACTCGAGCAAGATAAGCAGCCAGTCTTTGGTCTTTTGCCTGGTACTTTCCTCGAACATGACACACGACTAATTGTGAATTACAGTAAATCTCCACGAAAATAATTCTTAAATCTCCGGCAAGTCTCAATTCAACGAGCAGGGCTTCATATTCAGCCTCGTTGTTAGTTGCACAAAAATCAAACTTCAAGGCATAACATATAAATCGGCCTTCAGGAGTCTCAAGTACGACTTTAGCCTCGTTCGACGATGAAATTTGCTAGGACTTTTTCTTGAATGGCTCGCCTTGGTGTGTAGGTGATATCGAATTGATCAGTTCGACATTCCACTTGAGTAAACTACCAGACGTCTCAGGTCACGTAAGGACATGTCTTAACCGTTTGTCGGTGTAGACGATGATAGGATGAGCCTGGAAACATGGGCGGAGCTTCCCTGAGGCTATGACAAGATAATAAGCCGGCTTTTCTAGATTTAAATAATTTCTGTCTGCTCCGGTCAGTCGTTTGCTAACGTTGTTATCCCGCCTTTTTCAGCAAGGCCGTGATATCAAAAGATCGACCGAGAAAAGCAAGATAGCTCGTCTCAAAGATTGGTCAACTTAGCATCTCAACAAAGCAAGTTCTGTTGAAAGATTTCTCATCTAAGATCCCTTATGGAGGGGGGTCCAGGGGGGTGCCAACCCCCCAAGGTGGGGGTGCGGGGGCAACGCCACCGCTACGGTTTTCGACCTGACCGGTCAGGTCGCAGGGGTCCGGGGGGCAGCGCCCTGTCCAAAACGGTATGCGACCTAGGGCATGGAGTATCCTGCGAGCTAAATCAACTCAGCGAGTTAAGAGCAACGGTCTAAAGGCAGCGACCTAGGATGGTACACGACCTAGCGACCTAACTTCTCAAGTATGCAGCGATCTATAGCGTCCAACGACTTAAGTACTTAGCGAGATAACAAAGCCGAAGACCTTAGGCGACCTAACGAATTAAGGTTTCCAGCGACCTAACTACTTGAAGACTTGAGCGACCTAACTTAAGCGACCTAGCTGTCAAAAACCTCTAGCGAGTTAACAAGTTAAAGCTTCCAACGACCTAGCGAGATAGAGAATTCCACACGACCTAACAACCTACCTCCTCTCCTTAACCCGTAGGTCGCTCACGACCTAAATCCTTAACCCGTAGGTCGCTCACGACCTAAGCCCGTAACCCGTAGGTCGCTCACGATCTAAACGGTATCCTATCTCTTCCCTTAGGTCGCCCCGTGCTTCAACAGCCTTAAGCCATGACTTCTCTAGGTCGCTACTCCCTAAGCCGTAGCCCCTAGGTCGTCGATCCTTGTTCCACTGCTTCTTAGGTCGCTAACGACCTTCGACCTATGCCTTAAGTCGCTATCATCTCTCTTGCCACTCCATAGGTCGCTCGCGACCTATAACCCATCCGACCTAACCCCAGAAATCACCTATAAATACTCCACCAACTCCACATTCAAGGGGGGCTTTTCCGGATTCCAAAGCACCGAGACTCTGCTGATTTCTCGACTCTCCAAACACTCCAAACACCAAAGAATCTTCATCAAGTAATCTACTTCATTCAACATGGATCCAAGGAGAAATCCATCATCAAAATTCTAATTTCCTTTCTCTAATCGTGTTGTAATCAAGAGATCGTGTTGTAAAAGTGTTGTAATCAAGAGATCGTGTTGTAAAAGTGTTGTAATCTTGTAAAGTGTGCTCGAAAAACATAACGGAGGATGTAAAGTGGATGTAGGCTTGCTAGAAGCCGGACCACTATAAAAATTTCTGTCTCTTTTATTTTTCTGCTATTTTCTGTTTACTTTGATTCCCGTGCAAGCGGGTGGTGCTTCCACTTCATCACGACATACGCCGGGTGTTAGCGTTAAAGCCATTTTTATCGTTAACAAACGTAATATACTGGTCGTTGTATTCGGTCTTCCTTTCGAATTAGGGCAGCATAGATTGCGTTTTCTGATAGCACGAAGTAGATGTACAATCTCTCGTGTTGTAGTCCATTCGAAATTTTGTTTCCCTTTCCTGATCAGACCAAAGAAGGGAATGCACTTATCGATGTATTTTGAAATGAAACTGCTCAGTGCTGCTACTTTTCCTTTGAGGCTGTGAACTTGCTTTGTAGTCCTTGGAGTTTCAAGATTTCTAATTCCCAGATCTTCTTGGGATTGGCTTCAATTCCTTGAGCGTTGACGATAAATCTAAGGAATCATCTAGATGTGACCCTAAAATGGCATTTCAACGGGTTGAATTTCTTCTATATTCTCGGAGGATGTTGAACGTCAATTCCAGGTATTTGATATGATCAGTGGAAAACTGTGACTTCACAAGCATGTCGTCTGCATATACCTCCATGGGTTTTCCAATCTTGTTAGAGAACATTCGATTAACTAGCCGTTGGTAGGTTGCCCTGGCATTCTTGAGTCCACAAGGAATGATTTTGTGCCATAAAGTCCCAGATCAGTGATGAAGCCGGATGCTCCTAATCAGGCAAGTACGCGTATTTGGCGGTAGCCAAAATATGCATCCATGAAGGATAAGAGTTCATGTCCAACCATTGAATCTATGAGCTGGTCGATCCGGGAAATTGGAAAACTGTTTTCAGGACAAGCTTTATTCAAGTCTTAGTAATCAATGCATGTTCTCCATTTCCCGTTAGGTTTTCTAACAAGTACAGGATTGGACACCCATCCTGGATATAATGCATCTCATATAAACAAGTTCAACTTGAGTTTATCTACCTCTTCCTTAAGGGTGGCAGATCCCTTTAGATCCATACCAGACCTTTTTTGCTTGACCGGGACATGACATGGATCAATATTCAATGTGTGGCTCGCAATGTCCGGGGAGATTCCACACATGTTAGAATGTGTCCAGGCAAACACGTCTAGGTTTTCCCAGAGAAATTCAACCAATTCCTCCTACATCCATTGGCTTAGCCGAGATCCAATTTGATCATTTTAGAACCGTCATTATGGTCGATCAGAACAACGATTTTCAACTCGGTTGGGGAAGCTTGACTTTCTTTACTTTCTCTTTACTTTCGGTAACTCTCGGGTCAAGATCCCTTGGGAATTGGTTGGGGTGCCCGGCTTAGGCCCGGGCATTAGCTATCAATTTTTTGCAAAGAGGACGCAGAGAGATTCCTCTACAACTTTTCTTCTTTTCTTTCGCTGCGCCTCCCACAGTTCGGCAACAAAACAGGCTCGTCCAATATCCTGGTCTTCCTGAACGACTCCATCTTTGTTGTCAGTGGATAATTTTAAAGTCAGAGGCCAAGGGGCAATGGCAGCTCTGAACTCAGCTAGAGCCGGTCGACCCAAGAAAGCATTGTATGGCGATCCTATATCCAATACAACAAACTGTAATATCCGGAACCTCCGATGTTCTGCAATTCCTAATTTCACTGGTAGCTCCACCATCCTAGTGGGTATAGTTGCACTTCAATTGAAGCCATGAATGCAAGATTGACAAGGCTTCAAATCCTTTGCTTCCATCTTCATCTGATCATAAGCTCGCTTAAACAATATATTCGCTGAACTTCCACCGTCTACCAAGATCCTCTTCATCCAAGCAGGACCTACCTAAGCTGAAATAACAAGTAGATCAATGGTTGGAGCTTCGACTCTATCGGCATCCCTGTCCCAAAATACGATGTCATCTGTCATCATTCTCTGTTGCTTAGCCAAAGCCCCGTCTTCTAAATTACCACAACATTCGAAGCTCGCATGCCTAATCGAGCTGGCATACGACTCCATTTCCTTTTAGCTTCTATCGGCTGGATGAGGACCACCACTAACACTATTAATCATTAGCCTCCCACAGGTACAAGCGGGTTCCTCCGATCTCTCCTGATTTGGTATTTGGTTTTGATTCGATGGACCCGTACCTCCTGACTGCAGCGCCTACACAAACTGCTCCAACTTTCTCTCTTGTATCAACTGCTCAATAATATCCTGTAAATGATGGAAATTCTTAGTGCCAAAATTGGTCACTAACACCCAAATCCAGATGAAAGCACCAAATCACAGTCATAGATCATAGATAGAATGTACGTAGAGAGTATAAATATGAAGAATAGTAGAAATGAAAAAGAGAGCAGTAAAAACACATAATTTATTGTGGTACGATTGACTTCGGCCTACGCCCCCTCCAGAAATTTCCTTTCTATTGATACTAGAATCAATTATAGTTACAAATTGGTAGAGTAGACTTATCCTTAGAAAATAGAAAGTCAGAGAACCGAAAGAAGAAGATCCTACTTTTCTGAAACCCCACATGCTGTATTTATAGACAAATCCAGGAAGTCGGGCCTCCTGACTAACCCGGGCCCATCAAGGCCATTGTCGACCCAGGCTCAACACTATGACGGAGCCAATAGGCCGAGCCGCATCCACTAATCCCCAATCCTCAGTAAGCCAACCCGAAGTAGCCAGGGTACTGTCCCGAAGTGTCCCTAACCTTGACTCAAAGTAAAGTACTCAGTGACTCGAAGTAACTTGCTTACCAACCCCGAGTTAGATGAGTGCCGATCCCGATCCACTCCACTATGACCGAACAACCTTCGTGCCGGACCACAATCTTATGCTGACCCACTCGCGAACTCCAGCATGCCGAACCATGCCCAAACCATACCGAGTCACCTCCAATACCGATCCCTTCAAAGACCGATCCACCTTGCCGAGCGACATGGCCTTACCACCATGCCGAGCCATCCAAATGCTGAACGGGGTCCTACGTCGAGCGGCGTCCTATGTCGAACGGTATCCCGTGCCAAGCGGCATCCTATATCGAAGGGTGTCCTGTGCCGAGCGGCTTCCAGTGCCGAACAACTCCATGTCAGAGTCACCAATGCCGGGCCGCATCATGCCGACCACCAATGCCGAGCCACCGTCCATACCGATCCATTCTAAGACCGAGCCACCTTGACCGAACGAAAAACACCGAACCTCCCATGACCGACCATCTATCCATCTAACCAGCTCAAGCTCATTGCATTTCAATCTCGACAAACGAATAGTCAATTCCGTTAAGTCCGCCTGCTCAAGGCCATACCAAAACGGCGGGATAACATTTGCCTTCCAAAACATGCCTTGCTATCGGAAGGTGTGTTTTGAATAGTCTCAAACCCAATGTCCAAAATCCATGTTTTATCCATAACTATGGTATTCTCAATCAGGTTCGTGGTTGTTTGAAACCGAATCAGTATCCATTCCAACTTGTTAAAATCAGTAATCCAATCCTATGGCCTCTCTAGACCATTGACAGCCAATTCGGACCCTTGCTAAGTCCATTCCAAAATTAACGATAGAATAGAAAGATCTTGTCACGCTCCGGTGCTGCTTTCTATCCCTTGCACTCTAGCCCATGCGAGGGCATTCGGTGATGTCTTTGTCATCCTAGACCGATCAGAGCCTCTTCAGTCTCTTGTTGGATCCCATCATGTTACTCTCCGGTGAAGGAGAAACAACGTCAAGTGAGCTGATCCTGTCGCTCTCCGGCGAAGCGGCAATACCCCCTGCACTCCAGTTCGGCGTCCCTAAACATTAAGCGATATCACGGCCTAAATCCTAGGCCGATTGCAGCCACTTCGAACTCTTATTGAACCTCGATCCAATCACTTTTCGATGAATGGGGAACGATGTTTAGCGAGTTGTTCCTGTTGCTCTCTGTCGAAGCAACTCACTTCTTGCACTCCGGACCCCGTCTCTCCGGGTAGGGTCATAAAGCGATTAATTTCAAATTGACTTCCACTACTCATCCTTTAACGCTTCGGTCAAAGGTTTATTTTATGAAATTCAAGTTCATTTATTAAATTAAAATTCCAAACGTTCAATTACAAACAAATAAAAATCTAGATATTGCCACTCTGGGCAGGGCGATCTATTACCATTTCAGAGCATGCCTGGGATCTCTCTGGTTCCCTTACATGCGTAAGTGGAATAGCAGTTTTATTTTGAAATCAAAATTTAAGAATCTTATGTAATCGACCAAAGTTAAAGTCCTGAACTTGGCCCATGCCATCATGATCAATTGATGACGAGTCGTGACCCACTTCTAGGGTCATTCCTGGTCGATCCAAGCGGTAGCTGCTCGTATTCCATTCCTCTTGTATGATTTCTTACGTATTGTGGCAACCTACAACTTCTAACTTGCTCCTCCACCACATCCTTCAGGTGGCGGCATTCATCCGTGGAGTGTCCTTCCAGATCATGGAATATGCAGTACTTCCCGCTCCTGTGTTCTCGTTCAGTGGGATCTCTCCTGGATAGTTTCCGACAGTGGAGATGCCCTTGAGTCTCCGTGTAAATCCATTAGGTTTGCCGTTAAGTCAAAGTGTTGTTTGAATTTGGGTTCTTGAAATTTATTCTGTTTGTCAGGACCATCGTATCTATCATCCTGCTTCCGCTTTCCTTTGTCTATTCTAGACGGTTCATTGGAGGTTCCTTTGCCTTGCACGGTGTTTATTTCCTACCTCTTAGCATGTGAATCTTCCATTCGAATGAATCTCTCAGCCTCATGATAGAATTCTCTAAGATCCTATGGGGGATCCCATGCTAATGAATCCTTGAGTTCCGTGCCATCCGCAATCCCTGCTACCGCCGCCATCAAAATCAATCTACCATGGCCAAAACTGCATTAAATTGCATAAGAAAACCTCTCACGGACTCTCCTGACCTCTGCTTCATTGAATCCAGTGTCATTACACTCTTGGGTCGCGTCACATGGACCTTGAACTGTCTCATAAAGCATTCCACTAGCCCGCTCCATGTCCTGATCGATTTGTACTCCAGAGGCCTGAACCAAAGCGCAGCCAAATCCGTCGAGTATAAAGGGAAACATCTTGCCATCACTTCCTCATATTGCCTCCAGCACTTCCATATGTCTGATGCATCTGCTTATATGCATAGTTGGATTAGATTCTCCATTATAGGCCTCCGGTGTTGGCAGTTTGAATTCTGGAGGGTTCCTTGCATTCCTGATTTCTCGAGTGAATGGACTTCGACTGACCTCCTCCAAGCTTCTGCTCGTTATTCCCCCTTTTGTAATCCTTCTTATTAATCCAACCATCCGCTCATCTCCATCTCGGGGCAGTCCCTTGTTTACATCTCCACCTTGCCTCATGTGTCCTAAGGGGCACTCTGGATAGTACTCTTCGTGTTGGCCATTTACATTCACGTTGGTCCCCTCTTGCCGAGCTTCATTCATCGCTCTCCCAATATCCAATCCTGGAGGTTTACCCCTAGGCCTTGGCTGATTTCCTCCAGCCTCTCCAGTCTGGTTCTAATTTTAACCCCCAGAAACTTCTACAGCTTCGGTTCCTAGTTCTGCATTGCCAGCAGCCGCGGTTGGTCCATTCTCTTGACTTTGTGTTCCAACTTGTCCAATCTGTCGAAGTGGGTTCTGTATCATGTCCTTCTGCCTTTTCAGAATCGTCTCCATCTCGTCTCCCATGATATAGATTGAGGCCGGATTAGCTTCAAAGGAAGCCTCTTGACTTCCTTTATGCCGACTTCTTTCTGTCACTTGCTTCCTTGCCGATGGCCTAGCCATTACTTCCTAGAATCCAAGTTCCTAGCTCCAAAATTCCCGAGTGTTTGCCTTCTCGGTGAAAGCACCAAAATGTTAGTGCCAAAATTGGTCACTAACACCCAAATCCAGATGAAAGCACCAAATTACAGTCACAGATCACAGATAGATTGTATGTAGAGAGTATAAATATGAAGAATAGTAGAAATAAAAAAGAGAGCAGTAAAAACACAGAACTTATAGTGGTTCGGCTGACTTCGACCTACGCCCACTCTAGAAATTTTCTAACTATTGATATTAGAATCAATTACAGTTACAATCCAGTAAAATAGCCTTATCCTTAGAAAATAGAAAGTTAGAGAATCGAAAGAAGAAGATCCCATTTTTTGAAACCCCACATGTTATATTTATAGACAAATCTAGGAAGTCGGGCCTCCTAAGTAACCGGTCCCATCAAGGCCATTGCCGACCCAGGCTCAACACTATGACCGAGCCAGGTAGGCTGAGCCGCATCCACCGATCTCTATTCCTCGGTAAGCCAACCCAAAGTAGCTAGGGTACTATCCCGAAGTGTCCCTAACCTTGACTCGAAGTAAAGTGATCAACGACTCGAAGTAACTTGCTTGCCAGCCCGACGGACCACTATCTTATGTCGACCCACTATCTTATGTCGACCCACTCGCGAACTCCAGCACGACGGACCATGCCCAAACCATACCGAGCCACCTCCAATAATGATCCATTCAAAGACCAAGCCACCTTGTTGAGCGACATGGCCTCACCACCATGCCAAGCCATCCAAATGCCGAACGGGGTCCTATGTTGAGCGGCATCCTATGCCAAACGGTGTCCTGTGTCGGCGGTGTCCTATGTTGAATGGTGTCCTGTGCCAAGCGACCTCCAGTGCTGAACCACTCCATGTCGAGTCACCAATGTCAGGTTGTTTCGTGCCGACCACCAATGCCGAGCCACCTTCAATACCTATCCGTTCTAAGACCAAGCCACCTTGATCGAATGACACACAACGAACCTCCCATGACCGACCATCTATCCATCCAACCAGCTCAAACCCATTGCATTTCAATCTCGACAAACGAAAAGTCGATTCAGTTAAATCTGCCTGCTTAAGGCCTTAACAAAAAGGCATGTTAACAGCATTCATTCGTGTTATTGCCATAGCTACATGAAATCCACAAAAATTTCCCGTTTGAATCTATTTTTCTGATGATTGCTTTGGAGCAATTTTTTATATTGGATAGTTGTAGATATGCAAGTATACATTTTCTAGCGATGTATTTAAAGGAGTATAATTGTCAAACATAGAAGCCCTGCGTCGTGGCCCACGATTCGGACCCTCCTTCCTGATTTTATTTCCATTGTCTTTCTATTGATTATGTTTATTTTGTATATTCAGTTGCACCTTTCCAGAACTCTTCCAGGTTATTTTAACAATGACATTGCTTTGGATTCCTACCATACTGGACCTACGTAATCCTTTTTCCTAGACCGTTTTGCATCCTTCCTTCTCAAGAACTGGGCTGCCTTGGAATAAAAACGGTCCAATGACGCAGGGGGTTTTTCGGTCAACCAGTTGCCAAATGAAGAATCGAGATCAATCCGTGAGCTTGGCAATCACAGCGCATGCAGCGTGAGCCATCAGAATTGAGTTTTCATTTGGATTACTAGTCACAGCGCATGTAGCATGAAACCTTTCGAGATAACACTGAGTATCTCTCCGGGAGCTTAAGTGACACTACACAAGGTGTTAACATCTTTCGGCCTTATGACGTGCATGCGAAACTTTCAACAAACTTTGTTGCCAACTGTTCAAAACATGAGATAAATCGAGGTGGTAGATGAGTAAACCACATAGTTGCTATGCCCCTAGAGAAATCAGGAAACTTTGGCACTTGACCGCATCATTGGCTCGTGCAACATTCATTAACTATTCGTAATTTAAGATGTGCTGGTTAAGATTAGAGCTCCCTTCATAAATGGGTAGCGTTGGCATTCTGAATCACCGGGACGGTTAAGCGTAGAGTATATCATCAGTAAAAGGGGTATGACTCCAGGAGATTCCCCAATTGTCATTCGTGAGGCCCTGACTTTCGCGGATCATCTAATGGATCATTGTCGGGATATCCAGCATCTGGACATTCTGGGCATGCTGAGCCAAGGTGTGGTCGGGTTCCAAATTGTGAGGATGGGCTGATCGCAATCGATGTCCATATCTCGCATCCTTGGTTCTAGGTCTTCAGGAACATAAGATTCATGAGCATAATTGCGCTGACGGTGGGTCAGATCCGTTTGGTTTCGAGCATCAACTTCCAGCTCAATAGTGGCGGTAGCACCGTGATTGTCGGTATTATGATAAGGAATAGTACCTCCTTAGGAAGAGGGTCCGGTCTGATGGCTAGATGACGGGCCAACTCTCAGTTGCCCTAGATTTAAGGTGCACTGATGTCCAGTGGCCTGTGTATAGCTTCCATCTAGCCGTGGGCGTGTGGATCAGTGATTATAGTCAGAAGAGGATGAACTCTCATTGGATGAATAGGATGACTAATCTTTCTAGATCTCCTTTATCTATCATGGTTCAGTCGATTGGTCAATTCCGCGTTATCATGGAGTTGCTAAGTAAGCTGTTGGCGGCTTTTTGTCAGCTCTTGTATTATTATTTGAAACATTTTCCTAGTGATAGGGACTTGCGCATCTGAAGGTCCGGCAGCATTCTGGTCGGTAGGAGGAAGTTTTTCGGGGTTCTGTCTACCCCGTCTTTCCGGATCTGCAGCTGTTGATTTAGTCCTAGGGTTGACCATGGTGGATAGTGAAGCTCTCTCCTAGACTTGGTACAAATTTGAATAGGATGAAAGAACCTCTGAACTTGAAATCTGGATCTTCTCCCTAGATTTTTGCAATCCGATATCGGTGGTAGATCCAATGACCAGGAGAAAAACTGAGTTTTCTCGGTGAAAGCACCAAAGTGTTTATACCAAAATTGGGCACAACACTCTTCGGATGTGTTTGAAGAGATGAAATGAAGAATATAAATGGAAAATGAGGAAGATCAAACAAACGCACCAATCGATAAACAGGAAAAACACACAGAAACACATAGATTTAGAGTGGTTCGGCATATGGCCTATATCCACTATGAAATGGCTGACTTTTATTGATTTTTGCTTGCCGGTAACAAAGAGTTACAGCAGTGAAATTCGAGTACAATAGTAATTTCAACAGAGTTTGGATGCAAAAGGGCCAATAGTCCTTTTTCAGTAGGTCCTAGGCTGATATTTATAAGAGTAGGTAGAAAATATCTCGCCCAGATCTCAGAAGACCCCTACTCTCACATGGGTAAGCCCACATGATCGATCCCCGGTCGTTTGGACTCTACCCGTGATCGATATGAATGAAATTCGTATCGAGCAAGATTTAGCCCGATTGAGTCGAGATCGATCATGAACATTCCTGAGGTTGCACGCAAGCTTCTGTGAAAATATGATAGCATTTGGACTTGTAGATCTCAAGTTATGATCGATGCAAGTATGAATTTGTTGAAGGATGCTGAGTTCGCATCGCTTCTATTCACATCGCTTCTGTTGGCATCGCTTTTGTTTGCATCGCTTCTATACATATGAATACTGACGACGTGGCGCTAACTTTTAGGATCGATCCACTTTTTATGCCAAGTGATCGAGTCATCCACTTGACTATGCCTTCTTCGTATCGATTATGTGAGGCTCTGTTCGTATCGATGCTCGTAGGTCACTTCGTATCGATGGTTGTAGGCCGCTTCGTATCGATACGAACCCATGTACTTCGTGTCGATAACCTGGATGCTACTTCGTATAAATCATTTCACACATCCTTCGTATCAATGGCTTAGAGGCTGTTTTGTATCGCTTATTGTCTGCATTCTTCGTATCGACTATTTAGCTATATATTTTGTGTCGATGGAAGGGGACCGATAACCGATACGAAATGAATGGAGGGCGATCGATACGAAATCAACGTTAGTCACGGAATGATAGATACGAAGGGGAGTGATAATTGATGGATACGAATAAGGTCATTTCAAGGTGATGGATACAAATTGAGGCTTGCTTAATGGATATGAAATCCTGCTTACCTGATGGATTCGAACTAACGGATGTTTGGTGGATATGACTGAGATTCCCTGGATGGATATAAAGGAAAGCAATGCAAAGGAGGTGGAATGATGGATACAAAAGAGTTGATTTCCATGGTTTTCATCGATCATACCTTGAGCATACGAACTTCGATTGACTTGAAATTTGGTACGTTGGCATTCATAGCTCTGATCGTCGGGTCATGTTAGTCGTAGCTAGATCCAGACTAGGGCCAAATTTACCAGCATCCATGGTGAACTGTGTATTACCATTATTGGGATGAACTGTCTCTGATTTCGAATCAATTCTTTGGTGTCACGGTCTGGCAAAAAGGCAGGATAACACAGATGTCATCGTTTCAAGGCATATTGTTAATAAGAAAACTTGTGAACATCCTAAAGTAGGACTGAAGATGAGAATAGCCTCTTCGAAACCACCATTCAACCAATCAAGGTAATCTAAAATTCCTTCGAAACCAACGTTCGAAACCACCTTTCGGATCAGCTAAGATAACCTAAGTCCCCTTCGAAACCCCCTTTCGAATTGGTCGAGGTGACCTAAGGTAGGGCCTTAATAGATCTAAGAGTTTTAATTGAATCTGAAAGTCTGTATTCCTTTTAAAGGTAACCTTTCAATTGATTTTGATACATATAATCCATAACCAAAACCTAACATATGTTGCAGATTGGAATTAATGTATTCCGAAAAACCATGCACTTGTTTTAACTTTCATGAATACAAGAGGCTTGAGTATTACAAGGAAATGAAATCCCCAATTTGATTTTAGAATTAGGGTTTATAAATTCAAGAAAAGTAATTTAATATTTTGGTAATCTCCTGAATCTCGGGTTGTTACATATAGAATGAATGAATTCGGACCCCAAAAAACAGGACCCTTGGGGTCTTATTTATAGTTGCTGGTTGAAGCCTTTCGCATCAGACTTTTCGACTTAGTCGAATGGGTGCCTTGAAGACCTTTCCCTACTGTTGAATTCAAGGGACCCTTCTAACTCCGCTTTTGAATAGAACTTGCGTGCTTTCTACTCCATCGAAAGGTATAAAAACGTCCTTCACCTTGTGGTTGATGTGTTATGTAAGTTAGAAAGGATGATGGCTTTCGATGCTGTCAAAAGGTGTATTTTCGAGGCTTCTGATGGGTTTAAGCATAGTAAAAGGCTTAGTTGCAGAAGAAAATGCATTCCTGTAGATTGTTGTGGAACCTCCACCTTCTAGTGTTTGAGGAAGCCATATTTGACTCATGTAAGCTTTCCATTATAATTGTGGACGACTTTAACCTATTAGAATGACTGACCTATGCTTTCGAAGGGATGGCTTTTGATAGTGTTAGGGGTATGCCCTAGGGGAAATTATGCAATTTATTAACTCCGAAAACAATTTTTTTCGAATTGAAGGTATTTCTTCTTTCTATTATATATTCGTTATAATGTGTTATAAATAATTGAATGTTTAATTAAAAATATGTTTAACATAAAATTCATAAATGACCTGTTTATGATAGTAACTACAATTAGTTGTAATCATGAGTATTGGATCACATTGTTACAAAACACAACATTTTAAATGTTCCTAGTCATGATGCATCGACGTTGAATATCGATGTATCCATAGAGACTGGAGTACGAAATACTCTCCAAATGTTAGGTAGTGTATTACTCATGACTATTAAGGGAACCTATGGGTTATGCACTGATAGTTATTGGATAGCTGTTAAACAACTCACTTGGCAGTTTTATGTTGGTTAATATAACTAAGGTCAAAATAGAAAATATCGATGCGACTAATTTACACAATTCTTTCGACTTGAGAATACTGTCAACCTTCAATATGAAAAACTGTGATTTGATTACAGTCGAATCATGGAACAACATCCATCAAGTGATTATAGTTTGATCGAGTGGAAGTATTGGAAGGAAGACACTATTCAAGAGAGGATTCATCACTTCAGTTATATGAGGTAAGTATCATGGTCAACTCAAGTCAATCCAAAGTCATAATCTCTGGCAAGAGTAGTACGGTTAATAATAATTCTTATTATTGCATGAAGAATTGTGTGTTTGGACTGTAGAGTTGAATATGGACAGTATTGGAATTTTGACCATTACCAAATTTTATAAATCCAAAGTGATATAGTTTTGATGAAGAGAATTGGTGTATATAAATATCACTAACGAGTAACGCTTATTAAATTAAATAAGATTTTACTGGAAATGAATAAGTGATAAATTTGGCTATAATGTCACACCACTTGCTAAGTGACGCGTGAACGTTAACATTCGAATAGTTCAGTGTTAATTGCTAATCAAATTTACACCTAAGAGTTACACAACTAAAATGATTAATTCAATGATCTAATTAGTTTATAAATGTATAAATAAATAAAATAAATGAATATTTATGAAATATTAATTATAGAATTTGAATATGGTTTGAGAAATATATTTTTATATATTTATAATAGTTATAAATGTACCAGTCGATATACGATATCGATAAGCGAATAAATTAGATTTAATTGCACACCATTTTGGCTTGGGCTTAAATGGGTTTAAAGCCCTTCATTACAGCTTCAAATTTAGGCTTTGATAAGTTATTGAAGGGGGCTAAAATTTAGAAGATCTCTCTTGTACAAGGCTATATATATGGATCTCTAAACCCTTAATCAAAAACAACTTTTAGCTATCATAGTTATCAATTTCACTAAACGAAATTAATCCCCATATGAGTTCTAGGAATCTCAAATAAATTCGAGTTAAGTAAGAGCACTATTTTATAGAAAAGATTGACGATTCCAGACTTGCAATTTGATGGATCGAGCATAACTAAAGAAGGGAATTCGTTGATTCAAATGGATTCAAAGGCACCATAAATTGGTATTTTATTCATATATTACAGTAATCATATCATTTTTATGATTTAATATTGATTAATCCCAAATCTGTATGTATATTAATGTTGCAAGTCTACTTAAGTGAGATTTTCGTAGATATATATAGTTGTCACAACTTAGTTTGGTTATGTGCATGGTTATATTACTACGTGCTATAAATTTATGTTTAAAAAAATATAATTTTCTGTAAAAAAAATAAATTTTGTCATTATTAATTATTTTATGCATATTTATATATTAATTTAAATATAGGCTAGTGTATACTTTAAATATATAATTACATATAACTATATTTATAATGTATAAACAGCTTAGAATTTTTCCTTACACCTATTTATACATAATATGAACTATTAAATTTGAAAATAAATTTTTTCTGCATATAATAAGTGGAAATTAGCAACAAGGACCTCTTTAGCAAGTGTAATTAATTTCTAGGACACACAACTGAAATAATTATTTTCAAGGACAAAACACAAAATAATTAGTTTCTAGGGCCTAAAAACTTATGAAATTATGTCCTTGAAAGTAATTAGACTGCTGACTTTGTCCTTGAAAGTAATTATTCTGCCGACTTTGGCCTTGAAAGTAATTTCTTTGAATGTTTGCCCCAGAAACTAATTGGACTGCAAAGTTTGTCATTCTGGTGAAATGCCCCTATAAATAATTTTAAATTATCTTTTATTAATTATTTTAATTGTTTATTATATCTAAATTAATTATTACATTGAAAATTTTATTTTATATTTTTAAAATTACTACATCTAAGCAGTAACACATAAAAAAATTTCAAATTTTTTTGTTAATATTTAGTATTTTTAATATTTAAATTACTTCGGTTGAACATTTATTTTATTAATTAAAAATAATATTTATTTCAAAAAATCAAGATTTTTTTTAAAATCTGTATTTTATGATCCTAAATTTTTGTAAATTTAAAAATTGATATTTTAATATTTATTATGATCAAAACTATTTATTAAACATATAATGATGATAAAATTATAAAATTATTATTTTATGTTTGTTATGGTAATTTCAACCTGGAAATAATTTTAATATATACACATATATATTTGTATTTTAAGCATTTTAATGTAATTAATTATTCATATATATACATTTTATTTAACCTTAAATATAATATTATTATATATATGTATGTATAATTTTAGATGTTTAATTATGTATATATATTTATACAAATGTTTTAAATTATATGTACATGGAATTTTGGGAATTTTAGTTATAAAATATATTTTAAATATATGTATATGCATTTATGTAAGTATACTTTGCATTACATATTTATGTACATATTTATGCAATATGCAACACATACAAAATGAGCTAATGTGTCCATTGCGATGTAAATCCCAACATTTATACACAGGCATGATATACCATTCATGAATTATTATGTTACACATGCACACACATACGTATATTTATATGATACATGTATATATATAAATTAAATTATTCAAATTAACTTTACATTACAAAATACTTAAATTTAAATAAAATACATGATTTTATTTAAAACGAATTTAGAATTGTTCTAAATGAATTAGACTTCATACGTCCAATAAAGATCCAATAGGATAAAAAAATTGAAATACACCCAACACTACCGATGTGGCTTGGCCAAGTTCCAATAATGGTATCGAAGCCCACTAGCATGTGCGGTCTAAATTAGTCATGTTAAGGTTAACTTATTAAGCTTACCCTCTCAGTACGGTGTGCAGAAAGGTAATGTCTAGGAATGGAATTGGATAATCAAGTACCTTATCCTACCTGGCCCGAAAGGTTAAGTGAGCCCAAAGGTTGCTCCTAAAAGAAAATGCCCAACTTAATTTGGGCCTTGGGCTAGTTTTAAAAATTGTCTTGAAAAATAGAGTAAAATATATAAAATTTAATTGTTAAATTTAAAATAAAATATATGTTTATTATAATATTTATAATGTAACATATTTTTCAAAATGTTTGAAAAACAAAATAACATAATTTTCGAAAATTTATATTATGAAATTTGTTACTTTATTCTGAAACGTTTAAGATATCATAACTATGCATGCATACATATGAATAATGATTTTCAAAATCAAGATAATTTAAATAAAAGGTTAATTAACTGAAATTATGATCACATATGTACATGATATATGTGTTACACTATAAAGGTTATAGAAATAATAAATATAAATGTTATATCAAAAATTAATTAAAATGTTGATTAAAAATTAATTAAATATGATTTAATTAGTATAATATTATACATAAGACTATTATATAAGTAATGTGAGATATACAAACTACATAAATAAAACTTATATAACACGAATGTATAAAACCCATAATAGACTTAAGAAATAAACACATATATAACCGTACGTATGTTGTGAATTCTGATGTGTTCGACACTTGAATCACGAGAGTAGTTCATAAAAATTGCATTATTTCATAAGTCGATATCACACAATTTAATGTTGTCCTCTACCATATATGTTAACAAATTACTTGCATACTCCTTAGTTGTTGAGCAAATTCAAGCTAAGGTTGTTATTTGTAGTATTATTAATATATTGAATAGATGAGGTAAGATAACTATATGTACTTGTTGAGCAAACTCAAGATGCATATGTTATACTTAGGCCATCACGATATGATAAGTACGAGTGAATAATTTCATTATTATTTGTTGAGCAAATTCAAGGTCAATATGAATTTGGACAAGGTTCCCACGGTTAAGAGTGGTATGTGATACAATCGATAAAAGATTATCCATTATTCGTGGAGCTATGACTTGTTGAGCAAACTTAATGTCAGAATTACAAGACAGACAAGTCCTAACACCTACTAGTGAACTCATAAGACTTCTATGTTTTGACTTAAGGTTTGGAAAAACATAAAAGACTAGTGAGAGGTTGTTAGTAAAATGAAACATAGTGTTTAACCTTACTAATATTATAAAAACAACTATTATGTTTTGTCCTAGTAATCTACCATTTAAACATGCAGAAAATTTCAACTCCAAAACTATTTTTTGAAAGTGACAAACTCACCGGACCTAACTATACCGACTTGCTAAGATCAATTGAAATGACTTGTTTATTTAAAATGGCAATCTGACTTAGAGGTCTCCCAAGTTTTCATGTTGTCTACCTTGGACAAACCGTTGCAAAGGCAACACGATAACTTGTCTGTCCATGAGATTTTTAATAGTCTCAAAGCTCTTTTTGGTGAACAATCCCGTTTCGCAAGGTATGAGCTTTCGTAAAAACTATTTAACCCTAAAATGACCAAGGGACGGAAAGTGGATGATTATGTTATAATGATGAAAGGCTATATTGATAGACTTGCATAGTTAGACATAAAGATAAGAAATGAAATGCTAGTAGACTTGGTCCTTGGTTCTTTCACTCCTCGGTATGAACAGTTCATACTGAATTACAACATGAACTAATTAAATGTGAATATCGTGGAGCTCCTCAATATGTTGAGATCAGCTAAGTCAACATCTAAAAATCAAGGTGTCGTACATGCGGTGAAGGGAAATGCATCATCTTCGAATGGTTTGTTCGTGTGTATATATGTGTATATATACGTATATGTTAAAAAAATATTTAAGAACATGAATGTGCCACATGGCTCAGTATTAAAAAAATTAAAATAATTTAATATATAATATTCATATATATATACATATGTATTTACATGGTAATAATTCAAATATTACTGTATACCCTTATAAAATATGGAAATATAATTTCATACATAATGTTTAATAGGTATAATATTTCGGTTGGAATAAATAATTTCATATATTTATATTTTTAAATAACATTTAAATCAATTAATCATATAAATAATTTTATAAATACATATACGTATTATAAGTTGAGTTTTATATTTTATAAAATTAGTTTAATACATGTTAAACTCTCGGCTAAAAAAACATTTTTTATTTTGAAAATATTTCAAATAACCAAAAATTAAAAAATATATTTTTTAAATTATTTCAAATTATAAAATTATGTGATAACATTTTAGATTATGAAATTATCATCTAAAATTTACTAGAAATTTAAAATTCGAATTTTGCTTTGAAAAATATTTTTTTGATTTTAATAATTTATATATGGCTATATATATATATATATATATATATTACAAAAAAACAAAGCCATGCGCATGACCAAGTATTTGTATCTAATATAAATTATTTTGTAATTTTATTTGTATTAATATACATTATTATTACAGACACACAAAGATATATATATCTGTGTGTGTTTAATATTTTTTTAGGAAATGATATAAGTATTTAGTACACACATACACACATATATATACTTAATAAAATTATATTTATACAAGTAATGCTTTCGACTTTACATTAGAAATAATTATATTTTTAATATATTTTATAAATGATTTAAACATGTTTATATAGTTATAAATATACATATTGTTAATATTTCATAATTATGTTTATATATATAATTATACAAATTATTTAAATAAAAATTATAGTTCATATATACATGCGCACATATTTATATTATTTTATATATAAGTAAAAGTAAACAAACATACAATTGGACAATGTATTTCTAAATTGGATGAGCTAATGTGTCCGCTGCAATGAAAATCTCAGCATTTATACATGGACATGTTACTTTATATGGATTGATATGCTACATATTCACATATATGTATATGTGTATATGATATACGTATATATATAATATAATATAAATTAGATAATGCTATATCATCTTATAAATTTAGTTAAATAAAGATTTTAATTTAAAAAAAATTAGAAATGTTCTAAATTAATTAAACTTCATAGGCCCAACAAAGAACAATATGGTAAAAAAAATTGAAATTCATCTTTAGTTCCACTATGGTCTAGTCCAGTTCTAACAATTGTATCAGACTCACAGCTCAAATAGTATGGTGCCTAGGATGGTAGTGTCTAGGATTGGGTTTCAGTAATCAAGTACTCTTCCGCACTTGGCTACAAGCCTGCCCCAAATGCATATGTGAGCCCAAAAGATGTCCCTAATAGAAAAGGCCCAAATTTGAATTACGCCTGGGCTAATTTTCAAAAAAATTTGAAAAATTCAAATATACGATTTTAAATTTAAAAGTTAAATTTAAAAATAATTAAAAATATATTATAGAAGTTAGAAAAAGATTAAAAATTTCAAAATGTTTAAAAAAACACACATACAAACACATATATATATTAATTAAAAATTAAAAAATTTATTAATAAGATTAATGAAATAAGTTAACTAAATGATTTAATTAATTGATAAATGTATACATGTATTACATATTATGATACATGTTATATTATTTTAAAATATTTAAAATAACATAAGTATACATATAGGTATAAGCAATGAACTCTGAAATTAATATAATTTAATCAAAAATTGTATAATTAGATAAATTAATTAAAAGGCTAATGAATTAAATAATATACAAATATATATATGATATGTGTGTTGTACTATAAAGGTTATCATATATAATAAATATTAAATATAAATGTCATATTAGATTAATATAAAATTAATTAAATGTTCATTAATAAAATTAATTAAACAATATTTAATTAATATAATATTATACATAGTATCATTATATAAATAATATTAAATGTAAAAGTTATGTGATAATAAAACTTATATAATATGAATGTATAAATAAATGGTGGAACATTAAGAAGCCCCAAATAGCTTTTAAGTAATAAATACATATGTAGATCTACGTATACCATGATTTCCGATGTGTTTGACACTTGAATCACGTGGGTAATTTATAAAAATTAGATTATTCCATAAGTCGATATCACTCAATATAATATGTTAAAGAATATAAATGTTCAATATGATGTTATCCACTACCATATAAATATATTAATAAATTACTTGCATACTCTTTGGTTGTTAAGCAAACTACTAGGGATGTTATGGTAGTATTATTAATATATTGAATAGATGAGGTGAGATAATTATATTTATTTATTGATCAAACTCAAGGCACATATATCATACTTAGGTCGTTATGATATGTTTGGCACGAGTGAATAATTTCATTTTGATTTGTTGAGCGAACTCAAGATCGACGTGAAATTAGGACTGAATATCAAAGGGTTAGGAGTTGTGTATGATACAACAAATATTGAGTTATCCATCATCCATGGAGTTATGATTTTTTGAGCTAACTAAAGGTCAGAATTCTAAGATGGACGAGTCCAAACACCTATTAATGAAGTCGAAAGACTTCTATGTTTTGACTTAGGATTTGGTGAAACATAAAAGATTGGTGGTAGATCATTAATAAAATGTAACATAAAATTTAATCGTACTAATATTATAAGAACATTTATTATGATTTGTCTTAATAATCTGTACTTAAACTTATAAAAAAAATGACGGTTCCAAGATTGTTTTCTGAAAACAACAAGCTTACTAGACCAAATTAGACTAACTGGCTAAGAGCAATTAAAATAACGTTAGCTTACGAGCGCCTATGGTCGGCTACTACATGTAAACCCAAAGAAAAACCTGGTGATGATATGGACTCTGAACTACGATTTGCTTATGAAAAATGGATGTTAGACTTAGTGATCATCCAAGTTTTCATGTTGTCTATGTTAGATAAGCCATTGAAGAGGCAGTATGAAAATATGTTTGTCTATGAGATATTTGATAGTCTCAAGGCACTGTTTGGTGGACGGTCACGTTCCGTAAGGTACTAGCTTACGAAGAAGATATTCAATACCAAAATGACTAAGGTTAGAAAGCGGATGATTACATGTTATTGATGAATGGCTATATTAATAAGCTTTCACAATTGGATATACAAATAAGCAATGAATTGCAAGTTGATTTGATACTGTTCTGTTGCACCTCAGTGTGAACCATTCATACTGAATTATAACATGAACCAGTTGAATGTGAATCTTGTGAAGGTAGTCAATATGTTAAGTGTAGCAACCCAATTTTTCGACGTCCGAAAATTCGACATCAATACGTCCACTGTATCAAATGCCCAACAATCGAATGCCGGAAAACCAAATCATTAGGGTTAAAGAAGAAGGAGGTAGAAGAAGAAATAGAAAACAATATTAGAATCTCACAATCACGGAGGAACAATATATAATAGATAAATGAATGACCTTTAAACAAAAAGAACTATATCTATTTATACATTACATCATCAGAGTAGAATACAAATCAACAACACAATTCAGGACAGTATAATATCTTGTCCTCCCAAAGCTGAATATACAGCTTACACTGCACAGAGGAAATATAAATCTAGGAAATACACCACGTCATCCAGCTCGTCTCCTGAGTTCCACAGCAGTCCATCCAAAATCTATACTCTATAATACTCAGTCTGACCCGAGCATTATAGTGAAATAACACCCAAGTCAGTCTGGAAAACTAGAGTGAGAAAACACACTCAATTGGATTATTAAAGTTTTCAAAATCCTTTGAAATCAAAGGTATCTCGTAAGACCACGCCACAAATAAACATGCCAAGTTTTTGCCTCACGATAACCAAAGCATTTTTATCAAATCCGTCTGATATTATAATAGTGTCTATAGAGAGTAAAATAGAATCTAGCTGAAATGCTTGCATCTCACGTTTCAGCATAGTTGGGCATAATCAAAATCGTACAGTCTCTTATTGGAGATTGGATTCCATACAATGGCAGAGCTATTGAGATGTCGCCTGTCACAGTACGTGGTCTAGATCACTGTACCGAGGATCCACCCTGATCCCCTGCAACACAAGATCGGAGCGACCCCTTACTGGATAGTTCGAATAAGATCACCCGGCAGTAGGGATTAGCAACCGCCCACCCAGTCGAATAAAAGGGACCTCTAGATAGGGATGAACTTACCCTAATTGGTTGCTAGCCACTTAGCCTTGTTTGCACCTCCCCTATTTTAGCTATTCCCGGTTGATGAGGCTCAAGGCTATGTGTTACCTTTTTAGCACATATTCACTTAGAATGCTCATCATCCCCCTGACGATGTTCTGATAGCATTCATCCATACAAGTCCGTTCTGGGTTCGAACGAAACCGAAGGCACCACTCCTACTACATCCATTTTGGATCACCCTCAGGATTAGTAGCGATTAGCCCTTGCACTTCACTACTCCATCTTCGACTTCAAGCTCTTGTTTGCCTCACGAAAACGTTCAAACCGGATCGAAGTGGTTTTTGGGAAAATAATCCCGATCCCGATCTCTCCGAAACGATTAGCGCATTGGCCAATATTGATAATCTATTATTTAACTATCAAATAACATCCACAAACAACCATCAGGCTTTAATATTATTCCAAATTATTTATTTCAAAATATCTTCGCAAGATATTTTCTATATTTCCATCCTTTGAATAGTTTTCAAATCACTTTCTCTCATCACAAGACCACCATCCACGTGCGCATTAATTTAAGCACGAACTTCCTCTACGCAGCCTCGCCCGCAAGCTCGAGCTTGCCTCGGCTCCTCGATTTGGTCAGAGGATTAGGAAATGGAAGTCGCAGTTTAAACGTCTTCGCGACATTTAAAGATGAGAAGGGGAAATTCGATTTTTGAATCTGATGCTTACTATGGCCATTTTTTTTAAAAGGATTTCGTTTGAACAAGAACAGAGAGAGAATGAGGGTTTTGAACGAGTTGTTCTGTTATTTTCTATTTTATCTTCATCGATTAAATTTTAAAAAAAAACGTGTGTTAAAATGAAGGACTAGTGTTTGAAAAGGCAACAACGTGTTGAATCACAGTGTTTTGCTTTTGAATGGTCCCAATTATAATTTTTTTAATTTAAATGTGAATTCTAACGTCTCAAAATCGAGCTAAAAATCTTGATCTCCTATCGAGGCATGCTGCTAGGCAATTATAATGTTATACCCCTATTACGAACATGATGACAAAGGTTTCGAGTCCTAATTTGGTCATATGGAGAAGATAGCTTTTTGGACCCAGTTATTATATTTAATTTCCGATATAGATTTCAGCGTATTTACTTACCGTACGCTCACACGACAATTTCAAACACTACAAAAATTGAAATCCCATAATAATACGCTATTACGGATCCAATGGTACTGGTTTCGCCGAATTCCGAGACTGTGCCTCGGAAGGCTATTTTTAAATATCGATTTAAATGATATATTTTCAAAAATTTACAAAACACTTCCAAATTCAATTCTATAGCTTCCATTATCCACAATATTATTCATATAAATTTTATAAGCCATTGAAATATTTTTAACAATCCTAAAACTTGGGATTTAATATTTTACCCAATCTTTAATTATTAAATTCAATAATTTAATTACCAAATAAATAGTGATATTTGAAACTCATGTTAAACTAACTTTCAAATATTTAAAATCAATTAAATATTCCAATTTCAAATATCCAAAAATTTCAGGTCCTCACATTCCTCCCCCTTAAAAGAATTTCATCCCTAAAATTACTAGTTAAGAAGAATGATCCAGAACCCGCTAACTATTTCCCAATCCAAATAGCTTCAACAACTTCCCAAAAAAAACCATTTTATTAAAGACCCACTATCATTTCTACTAACTTTCCAAGCTTATCTATAATTTCCAAACAATATCACATACTTAACCATTTAAATTATAATTCAAAACCAAATTTTAAATTATCAAAAAATTTCTAACTTTCTAAATTTCTGAACAATTTCACCAGCGTCTCCTTTGCGCGGCTAGCTCGATAAAAATACAAAATGCCACTACGGGCCCCTAGATTTTAAAGAAAACAAAATGCCAATTGGCTAGATCAGAAAACCATCAAATTTCATACAGAAATTTAAATACATACTTTTTTTTGTCGAGCAATTTAATTTATCTTCTGAATTCCAAACATCAATTTCCTTTCGCTTTTAAAACACCTTTATATCCTACTTAGCAATAATATCCAATCACAGCTTTCAAAATCATTTTATGAATTCCTTTTTACAAAAGTTTCAATACCTATTTCATTCAAGCCCGTACGATGTTCATATACCATCCATACACAATATTAATCTGATCGCTCACTCGATCACACAATTCCACTTTCGAACTAGTATCGTTTACCCGACTTCCTAGTGAGGACTCGGATCTGGTTTCTTGATCAGAAACCTTCATTCTCCTTGCATGCCACAAACTATGATAGAGAATTTCCAAAATCAATCAAAAATCCATATCTAGGGTTCGCCGTCGAAAACCAAGTGAAAAATCCCAACTCGGATCGATATAACTATCTCGAAATTCTGTGCTCGAATCCGGATAAAATCGCTATGCGAATAAAATAATATACGTACATCCCACGTATTAATCTCAATTGATAATTAGCTATATCAATTTCCTTTTATTCACATTTATTTTTTTTCCGTTCACTTATTCACAAATATCCCATTTCACAATTTCTACTTTAATCTTCATTCAATTATTAACTTAGTATATTCCTCGATTCCAAATTTACTTAAGAATTTAGCCATCCGTTCTTAAGTTTAATAAAAATATTTTATTCATTTTGAATTCAATTTACTTTCCAATTTTAAAAGTTGAACACCATTTACCTTATCCCAAACCATATTCGATTAATCATTTCTTTAATTACCACCACTACTAATTTATTTTAAATATCAATAGATTTTATTTTTTCCAAACTCTTATTATTTAGTTCACTTCGAACTAATTCTACAAATTCACTTAACTCAATTAAATTTTAATTTTTATACTTATTTTTAAATTTCATTTAGTTACAACCAAATAAATTTTCTTATTCATAAATTTATTTATAATTTAATAAATTTTTATTTCAATGTCCATTCCATTTAGCTTACTTAGATTCATTTCCTCAAGATTTAATTTATTTAACTTAATGCAATTATCTTCTAATTAAATTCAAATTTCAAATTTCAATAAGTTTCCCAACTTATTTACATTTCACACTTATTTTAATTTAACTCTTCTTCGAGTTAAATTTTATCCCAAACAATTATTTTTTCAAATTTTTATAAGTCACTTATATTCTATAAACATTTTTAATTAAACTTCCAGAGTTTTAAACAATTGCTTAACATTTCAAAATCACCTTTGAAATCAAATATATCCAAAATCCTTTGCATTTCTAAAATCAAAATCAACTTTTGAAAACAATGCTAATTTAAAACATTAAGGTAGCAACTCCTCCCTTGGAAACTCAAAAATGAAAATCGATGATGCTGCAGTCACCATCGAAGTTATTTCCCAACGACCGAAAAGAGTTTAGCGCTTTTACTCCGTTAAAAACCTTTTAAAATATTTAAATTCCAAATCCCACCAGATTTCAAATCCAATTCAAAATATTTCCAAATAATATCAGTATTATTCCTCCAAAACCTTTGAAAATCATTCTCAAACTCAAAAGGAATTAAATTTTCTCAAAATTTCAAATGTCCGAATCCTTTCAATCCATATTCAAAAATTACTTTAGAATTTTTGTTTCATTTTCAATTATTAATCACATTTATAATTCATATTTACAAATTCCATTTTGTACATGAATTAATTCTTAACTTTGGTTAAAATTTCCAATTCCTTATTCAATTTCCACATCACAATAATGATAATAATAATTGAATACTATCACTTCCTAACAACCAAGAAATCATAGGTAACTATAATAATTTCGAAAAATTATTCTTTTCTCTTTTTTTATATATAAAAATAATTTGGGAAAAACTATTTCATTTACCCTTTTTAAAAACCATATCGTGTAGGTTTATCTTGTTTAAGAGTTTAGAAACCCCTGTCGATGACATGACATCCCATATATCGACCAGAATCCATAAACACTTAACTGATAAGTCAACACAGTATAAAAACAATTTTTATATTCACTAACAAATACACGCTCATATCATTAATACACTCAAACTCATTCTAGAGTACTACGACTCTATTTCTAATTAGTAATCCCCATAAGAGCCAAGGTACTCGCATAAATTTTAGCTCTGATACTAAGTGTAATGACTCGATTTTTCATCGCTCGAAAATCCGACATCAATATGTCCACTGTATCGAATGCCAAACAATCGAATGCCGAAAAAACGAATCATTAGGGTTAAAGAAGAAAGAGGTAGAAGAAGAAATAGAAAACAATATCAGAATCTCACAATCGTAGCGGAACAATATATAATAGATAAATGACTGATCTTTAAATAAAAATAACTATATCTGCTTGTACATTACACCATCAGTGCAGAATACAAATCAACAACACAATTTAGGATAGTTATAATATCTTGTCCTCCCGAAGCTGAATATACAGCTTACACTGCACAGCGGAAATATAAATCTACAGAAATGAGCCTCGTCATCCAGCTCGTCTTCTGAGCTCCACAGCAGTCCATCCAAAATCTATACTCTATAATACTCGGACTCACCAGAGCATTATAGCGAAATAACACCCGAGTCAGACTGGAAAACTAGAGTGAGAAAACACATTTAATTGGATTATTAAAGTTTTCAAAATCCTTTAAAATCAAAGGTATCTTGTAAGACACGCTATAAACATGCCGGGTTTTTATCTTACAATAACCAAAACATTTTTATCAAATCCGTTTGATATTATAATAGCGTCTATAGAAAGTAAAATAGAATCTTGCTGAAATGCTTGCATCTCATGTTTCAGCATAGTTGGGCACAATCAAAACCATACAGACACTTATTGGAGATTGGATTCCATACAATGGCAGGGCTACTGGGGTACCACCCGTCATAGTGCATGATCTAGATCACCGTACTGAGGATCCACCATGATCCCCAGCAATACAAGACCGGAGCTACCCCTTACTGGAGAGTCTGAATAACATCACCCCGTGGTTGGGATCAACAACTGCCCACACAGCCGAATAAAAGGGACCTCTAGACAGGGATGACCTTACCCTAATTGGTTGCTAGCCACTTAGCCTTATGTGCATCTCCTCTGTTTTAGCCATTCTCGGTTGATGAGGCTCGAGGCTATGTGTTACCTTTATAGCACACGTTCACTTAAAATGCTCATCGTCCCCCTGACGATTTTCTGATAGCATTCATCCATACAAGTCCGTTTCGGGTTCGAACGGAACCGAAGGCACAACTCCTACTACATCCATTTTGGAATCACCCTTAGGATTAGTAGCGATTAGCCCTTGCACTTCACTGCTCCATCTTCAACTCCAAGCTCTTGTTTTCCTCACGAAAATGTTCAAACCGGATCAAAGTGGTTTTCAGGAAGTTGATCTCGATCTCGATCCCGATCCCGATCTCTTCGAAACGATCAGCGCATTAGCTAATATTGATAGTCTATTATTTTACTATCAAATAACATCCACAAACAACCATCAGGCTTTAATAATTTTTCAAAATATTTATTTCAAAATATCTTTGCAAGACATTTTCTACATTTTCATCCTTTGAAAATAGTTTTCAAATCACTTTCTTTCTCGCGGAATAAATTCCACCCAATTTTTTTATTTCCGCTAAAAACCACCTAGTCTTAATATTTTAAATTTTAAAATAATTTAAATCACTTTATCCAAAAAAATAAAAATATATATTTTTTAAAATATTTAAATGAAAACTACTTAAAACACTTTGTACAAAATAATAGTTATGAAATTCTATACTAGATTTCCTAGTAAAACTTAAGCCACAAACCATTTTTAAAAGTAAATAAAAGTTTTATATAAGTATAAATAATATAAAATCTCTTTTCAAAACATAACACTAATTTAACCTTTAAATAATTACTATTAAAATAGATTTAAATAATATTTACTAGAAAATTATAAAACAATAAAATTTTCTAAACATTTCTTTAAAATAAATTTTAAAAACCTTAAACTTATACATAAAATCTCCTTTAAAATATACTTAGTTTTCCAGGAAATACACTTCCCATTTCCACGTCTTTAAAAATAAACCACTATTTATTTTTTAGACAAATAACCCTTTCCTTAAAAATTCTCATCCTGTATTTAAACTTCCAAATTATCCTCTGATAAATATTTCACTTAATTTATAAACCTCGTTTATAAATTCCATAATCTTATTCTCCTTTAATTCTAGTTTCGAGCACTTAATCAGTTTTCAAATCGATTTTCAAAACTAACTCCATTTAAAATAAATTCCTTTGCTTATCCAAATTTAGTTCAAAAATCATTTATCCCGTATTCACACCTTTATTTATTATTTAAATTCTTCTTTAACTCGAAAATACCAACTTCATACTTTATTTCAAATTCTCCTTTTATTTTCCCAAACTCATTTCAAATCTTAAATTTTAAATTATATTTCTTCGTACCGTAAAAAACAATATTTCTTAAGTCCTTAGTTTAAATAAAATCCTTTTCCCATTTACTCAAACTCAATTTTGAATTTATTATATAGGATTTAAAATCAAACCTTTATCTTTTTCCCAAATTCATTCCTTTAATTTATTTGAATTCACGTTAATTCCTTTACTTAAAAATTTCCCTTTTGTATTTCCTTTAAAAAAAATCCAAACTTTATACATATATTTCATTTTCTCAATTACCAATATATATTCAACTAAGCCATAGAATTCAATAATTTCGATTCCCAACATAAACAATATAATCATCATCCCAACATAAACAATATAATCATCATTGATTATCACATAAATCATATTACTGAAAAATAAATTCAACATTTTGAGGAGTCCAGTTGGATCCCTCCAACCTGTTTCCCTGCATCCACAGAAGTTAGCACAACAATTTAAAATACCAATCCCGCTTCAAGGCAGGATATCGCGGTATAAAGGGTCATCTGCTATTATACGGGGCTCATAAGGTCTCATCTGCTATATAATGTGGGAAATCAATCACTCCAATATATATATATATACAATTATATATAATATCACATCGAGATAGATAATACATTATCAACTCAAGCAATCCATTAAATAATTCAAATTTAACTATTTAAATTACGGTAATCCAAATGAGCGAGATTAACTCACCTTTGATTTTTGTAGTCCACTTCAATCTCGAATCAGCCTCTTCACGACTTTAGGCCTTGTATAAAAATTATATGGTTTATAAATATTTTGAACAAATCGAACAATTAATTGCCATTTTATAATTTAATTAATTAATAATTTATTTTAAATCAATTTTCTTTTTGTAAATTATTTTCTAGTGACCAAAATAGTTAGATAATTTTAATCTTCACAATATATTATTTTAAAAATACACAAGTAAATGAAAATAGATATATCTGTATATTTATTCTCTTCTGAAACTATATGTATAAAAATAATGTATAGATTTAAAAATCAAGTTTATATAAATTTTTAACATTTTAAAATCTCTATATTTCCAAACCTTATCTATATACATTTTCTATTTTATCTATATATATATATGCATTAAATTCTAAAATAAAATTCCTTTCAACCCATATGTATGTGAATTACAATATATATATATATATATATATATATATATGTATGTATGTATATGTATATTAAATTTAAAAATAGAATTATACCTCATATATATATATATATATATATATATTCGGTATATATAAACACACACACACATATATATATAAATTAAAATCAAGGGAAAATATCCTTACTGTAAATGATTACTTTTCTTTTCAGATATGCAATTAATAAATTTAATAAAAAGATAAAATAAACAACCATCCCTGACCTCTGCTTCCAATGCCAGAGCCGCAACCTTGCCCTTCTAAGTGCAACCCAAATCGATCGACAGTCCAAGCACAAACTCGATTCGCTATAACGCGCCTCCACCCTGACAATCGTGACTTGCTTAAAACTTTAATCCACACGTGCATGATCCCATCTCACGACACACGAAAACTCCTCTAGTTGCCGCCAGCCTTCGCGAATCTCCCCATGCCTCGTTCGACCGTCAATCCCTCATCACCATACCACCAACCACGCGCGCATCAATCCAAGCATGAGCTCTCCCTATGCGGCCTCACAAGCTCGAGCTTGCCTCGGCTCCTCGATTTGGTCAGAGGATTAGGAAATGGAAGTCGTGGTTTAAACGTCTTTGCGACCTGAAAAGATAAGAAGAGGAAATTCGATTTTTGAATCTCATGCTTACTACGCCCATTTTTTTAAAAGGATTTCGTTTGAACAGGAACAGAGGGTGAATGAGGGTTTTGAACGAGTTGTTCTGTTATTTTCTATTTTATCTTCATCGATTAATTTTTAAAAAAAGATGCATGTTAAAATGAAGGACAAGTGTTTCAAAAGGCAACTACGTGTTGAATCACAGTGTTTTGCTTTTGACTGGTCCCAATTATAAAAATTTTAACTTAAATTTGAATTCAAACATCTTGAAATCGAGCTAAAAATTTCAATCTCTTATCGAGACGTGCTGCTAGGCATTTATAATGTTATACCCCTATTACGAACATGATGGAAAAGTTTCGAATCCTAATTCGGTCATATGGAGAAGATAGCCTTTTGGACCCAGTTACTATATTTAATTTCCGATATAGATTTCAGCGTGTTTACTTACCGTACGCTCACAAGACAACTCCAAACATTGCAAAAATTGAAATTCGATAATAATATACTATTACGAATCTAATGGAACTGGTTTCGTCGAATTCCGAGACTGTGCCTCGAAAGACTATTTTTAAATATCGATTTAAACGGTATATTTTCAAAACTTAACAAAATACTTCCAAATTCAATTCTAAAGCTTCCATTTTCCACAGTGCTATTAATATAAATTTTATAAGCCATTGAAATATTTTAAACAACCCTAAAACTTGGGATTTAATATTTTCCCCATCTCTAATTATCAAATTTAATAATTTAATTGCCAAATAGTGATATCTAAAATTCATGTTAAACTAACTTTCAAATATTTAAAATCAATTAAATATTCCAATTTCAAATATCCAAAATTTTTGGATCGTCACATCAAGTTTAGCCGAATCACAATCTAAGGACCAAGGGAATTTACTTACTATGTAAGGTAGTGCATCATCTTCAAAGAGTTTGAATAAGTGGGAAAGAAAAGGTTAAAAGTATGAAGATCGATGACAAGGGCGAATGTCACTACTTCCATAAGAAAGGCCACTTCAAAAGGAATTTTCCTGACTACACGGAGATTGTTATAAATAGAAGTAGAATGGTTCTACAGCTCCATTAAGTACATTTATGATTCCAAATTGTTTTCTAATCAATAAAATGTCTTGTATCTTAGATACAAGATCTATAACCCCTATTTATAATTCATTATAGGGATTTAGGAATTGACATCACATATCGAAAGGAGACTATCATTTAGTTTTTCTTAGTGGAGTAGTTTTGATATTAAAAAAGTGCTATTTTGTGAAAGACTTTACTTATGGGATTATTTCTGTTCAAGATTGTCTAAGACCAAGTATATATTTCATTGTGCAAATAATGTTATAAATATTAGTTTGAATGGAAATAAAGTCTACGATGGTATTATTGAAATGGCAATTTTTCCATTAATACTAATTATGTGTGATCTGTATATAACCCATCTAACTATATAAATGGTAGATATTTTTGGTATTGGAGGTTGGAGTCATGTTAGTGAGAAATGACTACATAAATTGAAAATGAAGGTTTTCTATCGTCAATTGATTTTGATTCATTTGACACGAGTGAGTCATGTCTCAACGGTAAAATGACCAAGCAATTCTTCAGTGTGAGCGATGAAAGAGTTGGTGAACTCTAAGGGTTAGGTCATAGTGATGTATGTGGTATGATCCTTATAATAACCAAAGATAACGGTTATTACTTTGTTAACTTCATTAGTGATTTCTCAAGACTAAGGTATGTGTAACTTATGAATAACATATTCGATGTCTATGAGAAATATATTGAATATAAAAATGTAGTAAAAAACCCAATAGGTCGTTTGATGAAGATTCTTCGGTCAGATCGATGAGGTGAGTATGTTGGACAAGATTTTCAAAAATACTTAAAAGATAATGTGGTTATCTCTCAAATTACTCCATCATATACTCTACAACACAACAGTGTGTCAGAGTGAAGGAACTAAATCCTATTAGATATGGTTTGTTCTATGATGGGTAAGGCTGGGTTACCTTTATTCTATTAGAGATATGCACTAGAAACCACGGTGCATATGTTGAACATGTTACCTACTAAATTTGTGCCTAAAACACCATATGAGATGTGGTATGGTAAGAACCTTAGCTCAAATATTTGAAGGTGCGGGGTTGTCCAACATATGTTAAGAACGTTACATCGAATAAACTAGATGCAAGATTAGTACTAAGTAAATTTATAGGATTTCCTAAAAACTCGATGGAATCTATATTTTACAATACTAAGGAACGAAAGCTTATCGTTTCTCGACATGTTGTCTTTTTAGAAAAGGAATTTCTATCAAAGGAAATTAACTGCAACGTTTTAGACTTGGATGAGATCCAAGAAATTAACACTGTGGTCGAACAAGTAGAAAAACTAAGTTCACCCGTATTCAAAAACACGTAGTCTATTAGAAGGTCTAGTAGGGAATCTCACGCACCAGATGAGTATTAGGATTTTCTTATGATGGCAAGAAGGATGATTATGTCTTAGATGATGGCACTCCTCTATCCTTCCAACAAGTGCTGCAGAGTAAAGAATCTACACTCTATCTTGGAATAATGAAATCCAAGATAGATTCCATGTAAAAAAACAAAATTTTGGACTTTGTCAAACATAACCGATGGGATAAAACTAAACGACTGCAAATGGATTTTAAAAAATAAAATAAAATGCAGATAGGGAAGTAAAGACTTATAAGGCAAGACTTGTAAAAAGATTTCGTCAAGTTCAAGTGTTGAATATTACAAGATCTTTCGCCCATAGCCATGCTTAAGTCCATTTGGATTATGCTAGCCATCATTGCATTTTATGGCTAGAAAATATGGTAAACAGATGTAAAAACATCTTTTCTAAATGGTGATTTAGAAGAAACTATTTATATATCGCAGCATGAGGTTTTCGTGGTCAGTGGGAGTAAGGGCAAGGCTTGAGTTGTTAAATTCCATATATAGACTTAAACAAACTTTAAGGAGTTGAAACAACTATTTTGATATGGTAATCAAACTATTTGGTTCTTATTAGAACCTAAAGAAAGCGTGCATACATAGAAAGGAACATGGCAACAAAATCGTATTCTTAGTACTTTATGTTAAAGATCTATTGTTGATTTGCAATGGCACTTTATCGTTGCAATTGGTGAAAGCTTGACATATCAAGAATTTCATCATGAATGATTTGGAAGAAGGGTATATAGATCTATAGAGATAGAACTAAAAGGATGTTGGGATTATCCCAATTCATTTACATATATACCATACTGAAGGGGTTCAGTATAGTGAGTTTCAAATGTGAAAACGTTCCAATGGAGTCTGGAATTGTCTTTTCTAAGAAGGGTGTTCCTCATACCGATGAGGAGAAAGAGCATATGAAGAGGATCCCATTTTCTTCATCTGTACGGTCCACAATGTCATTATACTATGTACTAGATGGGATGTAGTACATGCATTAGGATGCGTAAGCTGATATCAGTCAAATTTTAGAAAAAAATATTAGACGACTGTAAAATGTATACTGAAGTATTAAAGAAATACTCAGGAATTATTCCTAATATACGGGAATCGTGACCTTCTTATGAAGGATATAAGGATTTGAACTTTCAAAGTGATATAGATAATAGTAAATTGGTTTCTAGTTATGTCTTTATGCTTAATGGTGGCGCCATTAGTTGGAAAGTTCCAAACAAGAAACAGTGGCTGATTTCACGATGGAGGCAAAGTGCATCCCCCTCAATGAAGCAGTTAAAGAGTCTGGATGTGCAAATTTTTGAGTGAGCTCGTAGTGGTTCACAATACCGAGAATCTTATTGCATTTTTTTGTGACAACAATGCGGCAATGCAATATCGCAAAGGAGCACAGAGTACACAAGAAGTCGCGACATATTCTTTGGAAGTTCCACCTCATTAGAGAATTCGTTGAGAAAATGAGGTCGTAATACAAGGGTAGGTACCAAAGACAACACAGAAGATCCATTCACTAAGGGTCCATCTCGATCGGCTCTCGAAAAGCCGATTGAAAGAAGGAGATCGAGATTCCATAATTGGCCTCAAGTGCAAATGGGAGATTGATAGCGTTAGAGGTATGCCTTAGAGGAAATTATATAATTTATTGTAAATTAGTTAACACTATAATCAATTCTCATTTGTGATAAAGGTGTTTTATCTTTCTATTATATATTTTTTATAATGTGTTATAAATAGGCAAATGCTTAATTAAAATATATTTAATAAAAACTCCACATAAGGTGCGTTTATGATAGTAATTATAAATAGTTGTAATCATGAGTATTGTATCATAATAATATAAAACACATTATTTTAAATGTTTCTTGTCAAGATGCATCGAGATTGGACATAAATATATCCGTTGAAACAAGGGTACAAAACACTCCCCAGATGTTGGTAGTGTATTACTCATGATTACTGGGAATGCTTGTGGGTTACATACTAATAATTATTGAATAATTATGGAACTTCTATCCACTAATCTGCCCAGGAGCAGTCTAATTTGCAAACGATCATATCTCCTAAACTCTAAACCTGATTTTCTAATATGACCACTCTATGGAGTGAGAAATCTTCATCCCGATCTAACAGATTTAGTTTCCAAATCAGCTCCTACCAAAATTTATAGGGTCTACAAGATTTTTAGGCTCAAAACTGTTCGATAAAATTTTTACGATGAAAATATCTCTAGTATTAATTTCTCAAATTGTAGAGCCATACAATCTCAAATAAGTTAAAGAATAATATTTTACGATTCATCGATACGTAAAATACGGATGTTACAAAAAATTTACTTCTTATTAACTAAACATTTTAGTCAAAATGAAGGGATCATCATTAGATAAATGTGCAACATCCAATACTGCTGTAGATGAGTAAAAAGCAATGGTTGAGGCCACATGTCAGCAAGTTGGAAAATATAAAGCTCCGTAAGCTTAATGATGCTTTTATGCGATGGTTTCTAGATGATGACATTTCAGCTGCTGATGATGATGATGTTGATAATGGGAAGGATTTAGGGGGGTAGGTAATATTTGTGTTGGTAAAATATTTTTGATGTTATGGCTTGTATCTTTTGAATATTTTTTATGTTAACCATTTCTACTGATGATGACTATGGTGTTGTGGGATATTTGTATATGTGCATAGACTTTTGGTTAGATATTTTGTTGGGATGGGATTCCAACTAGAGACCACTCAAATCGAAACGCCAAAAGCACGGTAGAAGATGAGACGTGGTAAGAAGTGTGAAAACAATCAATCAATGATTCAATTCCAATCTCAACCAATCCAAACGCAATCACAATCCTCAAACAATCAATTTAGAAATCAAAGCAATAACGAAAAATAAATCACACAGCGATTTATAGTGGTTCCACTAACGTTGTGTTAGTGTACATCCACTTTAAAAGAGAACTTTTATTAATATTGATGAGAAGAGTACAAGAGATTGAATACGATGATCAAAATTCTTATAGAATTGATCTATAGAGAAGAGAATTGAAGAAAAATAAGGTTTTGATAAGCCCTAATTAGCGGAGACTAATCTCTTATAGTAGCTTTCTGTTGTTTTCTTGCTTGTAGATCTGGAACCTAAAGCCAGCTTATATAGGAGAAAAGAAAACCTAGAAAAAGTTCTAAAATTGCCCCTGCAGATCTCACAAATCTACATGTGAAGCTCAAGCCTAAAAAACAATTGAAGGCCGCCACAGACATCTGTCCTTTTTCACAAACATATATCCACTATCTCAGGATGGGTTTACTAAAGCGACATTTCCACAGACCTCTGTCATAAGTCTTGATTTCCGGTTTGCTAAAGCGATAGACGTCTGTGTATTTCCAAGGACGTCTGTCGCTGTCATTTCAGCACTACTCCACCTTTTCCTCTATAATTGCACCTCCGAACTCCGATTTGCGAACCATTTTCTCCATTACGAAGCTACTTCCGACCTCTACAATTCTCCATATAGTGTCGCTATAATTTAACAATCCATCTCCACACTATATCCATCTCCATCTCCAATGGTACCATCCATCAACAACAATCGGTAGCACCAACTATCGCTTCTTCTACCTTCAACCAAACATGAATGCTTTCCTAATGAGCTCCGGCAAAGCCATCACCCATTGCACTCCACCAACAAGCTCGGAAAAAGCCCCCACCTGCTAATGAAATGCTGAAAACATCGAAATCCAAAACCACCTCACTAAAGACTAAAGTGCTAAGGAGTGTATACTAGCACCAAGAAGATAGAACCTCAATCTCTCACCGATACTTTAACGGATCCTTAAGAGATGGAAAATCCCGTAACATCTCTTGAGTTATTACACGCACGTTGACACTGGATATGAGATGTCAAATCCCGTAAACATCTCTCGCGCCGTTACACACATATTTATTTACGATTGATTTAACTTTCATAAGGATATTTTAGTCCTGACTCGAGTGTTTTGTCTTTTCATTACGCTCGGGTCAGTCCTGAGCTTTCAGATTTTTGAAGATCTATTCTGGAGGATGAAGACGAAGATTTGGTATACTATTACTATTATTATCCTTGCATCATGTTGTCTGCTGCATTATTTTATTTGTTCTGTTGAATATGTATAACTCTGATAAATGTTGTATAAATAATGATCAAAGTATAGTAAACAACTTCATGAACTATTTATTTGATTATTATATTTTATCGTTCCGCTACAAGATTCTGTGTTGTTTCCTTTCTTTTATTTCTCTTTCCTCTTCTTTTCTTATTTACCCCAATAACCATCTGCCCTTTTGAATGGTTTGGAATCGACATGTGTATTTGATCGTCGGTTTAAACTGTCCAAAAAGGCGGGTTGTTACAGATACTCTTTCCCATCCACAACCAAGCTTCTTTCTCAACCATGCCACCCCATGGCACCTAGTACTTCTCCAAGCGAATCATGTTTGAGCAATGATCGAAATTCCCAACCGACAATGCTTTAGTGGACATATCCGCTGCGTCTTCCTTTATGTGCACTTTCCGAAGATATACTTGCTTATCCTCATCCACAACTACTGGAAATGAGTCCCCCACCTCAATATCCTTAGTCCGTGAGTTAATTTCAAAATTCTCCTCCAAATAAATAGCACTCTAGCTATCACATTGAACATCAATGATATCATGCTTGAATCCTAAATCACACAACAATCGCTACAAATAGAGTACCTCCTTTGCCGCCTCCACTACAGATATCAACTCCATCTCTATAGTGGATAGAGCAACTACGGTCTGCGATCTCGATCTATAACTTATGGCTATACCACCAAGTGTGAAGACATATTCGGAAGTTGATTTTCTTCGATCTCTATCACTGGCATAGTCTAAATCACAATAATCAACCAGCTTTCAATTCTTCCCATCACTACCGCCAAAAAAAGACCATGAGATGATATCCCTATAAGGTATCTCAATACGAGCTTCACAGCTTCCCAATGCGATTTCCCAAGATAAGCCATGTACCAACTGCCCATCCCGACGACATTTGCAATATCGGACCTTGTACGCACCATAGCATACATTAGACTTCCAACCATATCCAACCACACTAGCATATGGAACCTTTGCCATATAAATCTTGTCTTTCTCCAAGATAGGTGATCCTTTACTTGAAAGCTTTCGATCTCTTTTTATTTACATGCCTTATGTTCTTCTTGCTTCTCCAAGATCCTTCATTTCGAACTCCGATTTCAAACTCAGTTTTGACTTATTGATTTCACTCTTATCCTTAGAAGCAATGAGCATGTCATCCATGTTATTAGCACCAAGATTGGTCACTAACACCCAAACATAAATGAAAGCACCAACTAACAGTCATAAATGACAGATAGAGTGAACACAGAGAGTAGAAATTTGAAGAGCTGTAAAATTTAACAAGAAAGTAGAAAAAACAGTGGATTTATAGTGGCTCGGCTGACTCTGGCCTACGTCCACTCCAAAATTTTCCTTTTTATTGATATGAGAATCAACTACAGTTACAATCCGGAGTTTTCAAAACAATTATGGCTGAGTAGCCTTAATGACGAAGAAGAAGGAAGACAAAATGAAGACCCCCTTCTCTGAAGCCCTATATGCTGTATTTATAGGCAAAACCTGAGTTGTTGGGCTTCCTACGTAATTCGAGCCTAACAAGGCCATAGCCGAACCATACTCAACACCACGACCGACCCAGGCAAGCCGATCCACATCCACCGACCGTGAGCTAAGACACACCGATCCAATATTGCCTCGAGAAATGACTCGAAGATGACCCGGAGCAAAATCGCTTGTGACTCAAATCAATGTGCTTCATGACTCGAAGAAACTCCTTCGCTTGACTTGAAGTAACTTGATTTTATACTTATGCCGACCCCTCTTCCATGCCTAACTTCTAACTGTGTTGACCGTCACCATATGGCCAAACCACTAGAGGACGATCCACCTATCATAATCCCTTCGATGCCGAACCACAATGGGTCGAGCCACATGACCCTAAGGCCGATCTCATTTTCGAATACATGCTGAACCGATCCCATGTGCTGATCCACCTATGCCGAACGACTAGGGCCGAACCAAATCCACACCGACCCACTAAGTCCGAAACCTTCTCGATCGGACCACTTTGCCTTGACCATTTTTGCCGAACCAACTTCCACCGGACCACTCTAGTATGACCGAACCATCTTTTTCGAACAGCCGAGCCACGCGGTCGAACCACTAGTAATCGAACCATGCTTGACAACCTCTCCACGACCAAGCCATGTATGACAAAATGGTCGAGCTGCTTGGCCAAACTCCAACCACACCAAACCATATTATGTTGAACCCCCGATTCGTAATCATATTTATCGTCCGTGAATAATCGTCTATCCATCAGTTGACTCAAACCCATCGCATTCCAGCCTTGGCAAACGAGGAGTCGATTAAGTTAAATTCGCTTGTCCAAAGCCATGCCAAAAGGCAGGTTAACATTTGCCCCCTAAAACATGCCTTGCCATTGAAAGGTGTGTTTTGAATAGCCTCAAATCCGATGTCTGAAGTCCACATGTTATCCATAGACATACCTTCCGATTCATAATCCAATCCATTTTATCCAAGTGTCATTATAGTATCGTTATCCAAATCTACGACTGCTCTGATTCGATATCCAATTCTTATCCAGTAACCAAATCCTCATCCAATTCCACATCATCCAAAATCAATTAACCAAATCCACGATCTCTCTGGATCATTTTATTTGAGTCCGGGACTGATCTGGGTCCATTCCCAAATCCTTAGCTATTCATAGGCAATATCCAAATCCGTAACCTCTCCGGGTTCTTACCAAGCGTAATCCACACTTGGCAACCTGTATCTAGCGATGCCTTGGTGTTCCTGGTTCAGTGTCCCTAAATGATGAGTAATGCCATGGCTTAAATTCTAAGCCGAATCTTGGTCACTATGGATCATTGCCGAGCATAGTCCAAACCCGATAACCTAAAATAGTAACCAATGAATAATAGAGGCCTAAATCCTAGGCCAAATCCTAGTCTCTTTGGACCCTTACCGAGCATAGTCCATGCTCGACGACCTGAAATAACAAGTGATAGACAATATGAGGCCTAAGTCCTAGGCCAAATCCTGGTTTCTTAGGACCCTTGCCGAGCACAGCCCATGCTCGGTGACCTTTTAGCCAAAACCCAGAGGAAGTTCCAACTAAAGTCCAATCTGCAATCCAAATCAAACAGAAAATCAGAAATCCACATCAAAAATGCAAACCAAAAAACAAACATCCAAACCCGAATCCAAACTAGAAAACAAGCAAATTCGAGAGTTCAAACCAAACTCCAAAACCAAACCAGAAAAAAGGAAACATCCAAACTAAAAGAAGAAAAAACAAATTTCACAAACCAGGGCATCACAGTTTATCATCATCTTAGGGCATGCCTATGAATTATCCTCCCCCCCCCCCATGTACATGAGGAAGCGACTTGGTCGTTAGCCCGAAGTTTGCTACTTATTCTAAACCATCATGATTATTTGATGACCAACCGACCACCATTCCTAGGCCTCTCGCCATCATCGTTCAAGGTAGGCGGTGGCTGCTCCTGTTCCACCATCGCATTCTGAGTTTCGATATATTGTCGCAATTGACCATTACATACTCCTCGACTAAATCCTTTAGATGTCGGCAGCTGTTAGTATCATGTCCGTCCAGGTCATGAAAGAGACAGTGCCTTCACGATGCCCTTTCGCATTCTGAGGGTTCCCTCCTTACCGGCCTTCGATAAGGAAGGCGATCCCAAGTGTCCAAGTATATCTGTTCCAATGTTGTATTCAGTTCTGTGTAAGTGGAGAATTTTGGTTCTCCCCAACGCTTCCACTTCCCTTTATCCTTGTCCTTACCCGAGCTTTCACCGGACGGTCCTCTATCTTTAACCATGTTTACTTCCTTCGACTTCATGTCCAAACATGCATCCTCTTATCGAAGAAATCTTCCGGCTTCATGAGTCCCGTATCAAAGATACTTTGAAATCCGAATTATCCCTGACTCCTCATACCGCAGCCATCAGAACCATTGATGGATCCGGCCGAACCACCAAAGCAACTACTGCACTAAACCGAGTTAAGAATGTCCAAAGCGATTCATCCGCCCTCTGTTTAACTGATGTTAGCGTCATCCATTCTTTAGGCTTTTTATGTGAACTCGAAACTGACTTGAGAACTTATCCACCAGTTCTTTCCATGTTCAAATAGATCCATCCTCCAGCTGTCTGAACCACATAGCAGCTATATCGATCAAGTACGGGGGGAAACATCGGGCCATGACCTCCTCTGATGCCCCCAGCGCTTCCAAATACCTTGTGTACCTCGTCAAGTGGTCAGTGGGATCCGTCTTACCATTGTATACTTCCAGAGTGGGTAGCTTGAAATCGGATGGATTCCTAGCTATCTTGGTGTTCCGGGTAAACGGACTTTTATTGACTCCCTCCAAATCCTTGTTTGTCAAACCTCCATGAATGGTTCGTCTGATAATGTCAGCTAATCCAGTGTTACCTACCAAGGGTTGCCCCCTATTTACATTTCCTAACTGCCCTCCATGTCCTCGAGGGAATTCTAGTACATACTCCACATCACGTACTCCTGTATTCCTGTTGGCATCGGGCTACGCAGCGTCATCTGGTATCCCTCCATGGATTGGTCCAGCATATCCTGGTAGTGTGCCCCCGAGTCTAGGTCCATCCATATTGAAAGCCATTTGCTGATTAGTGGGGTTGCCCCTTGCTAAACCACTTCATCTGCTTGCTTGTTGAGTCCTTCTGATCCAACTCCATGGATCTTAACTCCTGCTGTTCCCGCTTTTCCAAATTGTCTGAAAAGTGTCTGCATCATTTCCTCTTGCCTTTTCATCAACTGCTCCTGCATGGTATCCATCATAATCCGCATCTCGTCCCTGGTAATGTAGATGAACGCCTAATTATCTTCAGAGAAAGCCTCATGACTTCCCTCTTGCTGACTCCTTTTCATCCTCTATCTACTAGTTGATTACTTTGCCATACTTTTTTGAATTCAAGTTCCTAAGCCTTTAAATCCAAAATCCAAGCCTTCCAATTCATGAGTGCAAGTCCACTCAGTGAAAGCACCAAAATGTTAGCACCAAGTTTGGTTACTAACACCCAAACATAAATGAAAGCACTAACTAATGGTCGAAAATGACAGATAGAGTGTATGTAGAGAGTGTATATATAAAGAGCTGTAAAATTTAACAAGAAAGCAGAAAAAACTGTGGATTTATAGTGGTTCGTTTGAATCCGGCCTACATCCACTCCAAAATTTTCCTTTTTATTGATATGGGAATCAATTACAGTTACAATCTAGAGTTTTCAAAACAATTATGGCAGAGTAGCCTTAATGAGGAAGAAGGAGGGAGACAGAATGAAGATCCGCTTCTCTAAAGTCCTACATGCTGTATTTATAGGCAAAACCTGAGTTGTTGGTCTTCCTGAGTAGTTCGAGCCCATCAAGGCCATAGCCGAACGATGCTTAACACCATCGACCCAGGCAAGTCGATCCACATCCACCGACCCATATATGACGACCGTGAGCTAAGACACATCGATCCAATATTACCTCGGGAATGACTCGAAGATGACCCGGAGCAAACTCTCTTGTGACTCGAAGCAATGTGCTTCACGACTCGAAGCAACTCTTTCGATTGACTCGAAGTAACTTGCTCTTATACTTATGTCGACCGACTCTTCCATGCCTAACTTTTAATTATGCTGACCGACCCCATATGGTCGAACCACCAAAGGCTGATCCACCTATCATAATCGCTCCAAAGCCGAACCACAAAGGGCCAAGCCACATCATCCGAAGGCCGATCCCATTTTCGAATACATGCTGAACTGATATCCATGTGCCGGTCCACCTATGCCGAACGACTAGTGTCGAACGACTAGTGCCGAACCAAATTCACACTGACCCACTTGGTCCGAAACCTTCTCGACCGAACAACTTTTCCTTGACCATTTTGGCCGAACCACTCCAGTATGATCGAACCATCTTGTTCGAACGACCGAGCCGCGTGGTTGAACCACCAATAACCAAACCATGCTTGACCGCCTCTTCATGACCGAGCCATGTATGACCGAATAGCCGAGCTGCATGGCCGAACTCCAACCATACCGAAGCATATTATGCCGAACCCTGGCTTCGTTATCATATCTATCATCTGCGAATGATTGTCTATCCATCATGTTGACTCAAACCCATCGCATTCCAGCCTCGACAAATAAGTAGTCGATTAAGTTAAATCCGCCTATCCATGGCCTTGCCAAAAGGCGGGTTAACACACATACAAGAGCAAAGACACCTAGCAATGATTTTTCAACTACTTGAATCAAACACAAGCATCTTTGACGCTTCTATAAAAGCCATTTTCAAGCATAAAATGATCAAATCTCTTATACCACTGTCTAGATGATCGCTTTAACCATATAGTGATTTCTTCAGCCTGCAAACCAAATTTGACTTACCATCCACAACAAAACCTTTCGGTTGCTCCATGAAGATGTCTTCATGCAACTCACCATGTAAGAAGTCGGTTTTCACATCAAGTTGCTCCAACTCCAACTCGTGAATAACAAATATAGCAAGTAATACCGGATAGAAATATGGCGCACAACTGGTGAGAATATCTCATCATATTCCTTCTCCTTCTCTTTGCAAACCCCTTAGCCACTAGCCTAGCTTTGTACCTCCCATCGTCCTTCACCTTGTATATCCATTTGCATCCAATAGCACGGTTTCCTTTAGGAAGTGAAATCAAATCCCAAGTTTGATTCTTTAACAATGATTGCATTTCTTCCTCCATAGCACAAACCCACTTCGAGCTATCACTCGACTCCATGACATCATCAAGGTCCATCGGCTCATCTTGGACTACATGAAGAGCATAGTCCAAATAACCACAAAAGCTAAGATACTTTCAATCACCATATCTTTTGGGTGGTCTTATAGTACGACGACCAACCCGAGTAGCAATATCATTATCCAAACTCCTTTCGGCTCCAGCTTGAACCGAATCTTCTCTAGAATCAAGCACATCACCAACACTACAAGAGGAACCCTGTGGACTATGTGATGTTACATTAACCGCTACCTCCTCGCAAACATCAATAACTACTCTAATCTCTCTACTCTTGGACAAAATATGGAAATAATTTCCTTCTCCTTTGATTCACCATGAACCAAATACGGAATATCCAATGAGCTCACATTCTCCTTGAATATCGCCGACTTATAGAAAGTTACATGATAGGAATTAACTATCTTCTTTGTTTTTGGATTCCAAATCCGATAGCCTTTTACTCCATCCATGTAATCAAGCAAAATCCCTTTGAAAGCTCTAGGTTCAAGCTTATCATTTCCCGAATCATACACATAAACTAGACTACCACACACACGAAGATAACTCAAGTCAATACTCTTTCCCTTCAACACCTCCTTCAGAATTTTATTACCAATAGTTGAGCATGGAATTTGATTAATAATATACACTGCGGTTGACAAAGTTTCAGCCCAAAATCACTTAGGCAAACCCGATATCAATCTCAAGCATCAAGCTTTCTCAAGTAGAGCACGATTCATCTACACTGCAACACCATTCGACTGTGGATCTCTAGGTGTAGTAAAATGTCTTTGAATTTTATGATGTTTGCAAAACTCCAAGAATTCTCCAGAAACATACTCTCCGACGTTGTCAGACCTTAGAATCTTTAAAGACTTGTCACTCTCATCTTGCAAGAGCTTTCCATGCTTTGACCTTTGCAAATGCCTCCAACTAGGCTTCATTACATACACCCAAACTTTTTGAGAAAAGTCATTTATGAAAGAAATATAATAGCGAGCTCCAGCCAAAGAAGCCAGGTGTTGGTCCCTAAACATCCATGTGAACATAGTCAAGAATCCTTCTCGAATTATGTTTTGTCTCACCGAATGAAACTTTAATTTGCTTCTCCATGACACATTCTTTGCAAAACTCTAACTTGTTGAAACTCTCCATCGATCATCCCCCTCTTCCAAAGAAGATCCAAAATCCTCTCCGAGACATGACCTGACCTCTAATGCCACAACCTAGTCACATCCAAGCCACGAGAACTATCAACTCCTATACAAGTTTCACCTTCTACTGTCACTCCTTGAAGCAAATAAATACCATGTATCCTATCACCTTTCATCACCATAAGCACACCCTTCGAAACCCGCTAGCTATCACTCTCAATAATGATTTTACAACTTAAAGAATCCAACTGTCCCAAAGAGATAAGAGACTTTCTAAGTCCCGAAACATAGCACACATTTATGAGAGTACGAACCACTTGATTAAACATCCAAATTTGCACGGAACCAATTCCTATCGACTTACAAATAGCACCATTTATCATAACAATTGAATTTCCTTCTTTGTCGATGTAAGAAGAAGAAAAAAATTCTTATTTGGCGTCATAAGATAAGACGCCTTCGAATCGAGCACACATTTGCTATCCGAAACATCTGATGCTACCGCCGACAACACATCTACGTCTCCCTCACTAACTCCACTCTCCACCGCTACCGATGAAGATGCTACTTCCTTCCTTGCCTTCTCCTTTCAGACGCTCATTCTTCCAATGACCAAGCTTCTTACGAATATAGCACTTGCTTTTTCTTTCCTTCGACTTTCCTCTCTAACCGAGGTTCCTTGATTTAAAACGCCTCCGGTTCACCTTCATCATATACCTCTCCTTCACCACAAACAAACCATGACCATTACTAGCATCACTACTTTTATTACCTAACTTCTTCATTTGATCTCGCAACTTCTCGCTAAGAAGACCTGTCTTGACATCATCTAGAGTCAATCTATCCCGGCTATAGATAATACTATTTGAGAAACCTGTATAGCGGTCCGATAATGAACACAGCAATATCATCGTCTTTTGCTCTTCCTCAATCTTCAAATCGACTGCCTTCATCTTCATTGGCAAATCATTAGAAGTATTCAAGTGCACCTTTAACAAAGTACCTTCCTTCATCTTGCAGGCGAAGAATGTTCGCAATAAGATCAAACGATTAGTTAGTGATTTATTCATATATAACTCCTCCAACTTGTCTCAAATACCCTTAGCGGTTGTCTCGCCACTAATTTCGGAGATAACATTCTCTCCCATAGCAAGTTGAAGTATAGCGAATGCCCACTCTTCCATTTCCTCTCTCTCAACATTTGATATGTCCGCTGGCAACAAATTTGTATCAAACACTACCTAATGCACCTGATTCCTCCTTAGAACCGCTTTCATCTTATATTGCCTTTTTTAAAATCATCATTGACATTCCACTTGTCTATAACCAAATGTGATCCTGAAGCTGCATACGAGCCACGTACATAAGGCGTTACACCACGTGGATTATCAATTAAGGAACTACTTGAGGTATCACTTGATTTCGGTATTTCTACAACCACCTACCAATACCAACGCTCGGATACTAAATGTTGGGACAAGATTCCAACTAGATGCCACTCAAATCAAAACCCCAAAAGCACAATGGATGACGAGATTGGGACAAGAAGTGTAAAAAACAACCAATCAATAACTCAGTTTAAATCTCCGCCAATCCAAACACAATCACAATCCCAAACAAGTAATATAGAAATAAAAAAATAACGAAAAATAAATCACATGGCGATTTATAGTGGTTCAGCTAACGTTGTGTTAGTGTACATTTACTTTGGAGAGAATTTTTATTGGTATCGATGAGAAGAGTACAAGAGGTTGAATACAATGATCAAAATTCAAATATAATTGATTAGTAGAGAAGAGAATTGAAAAAAAATTAGGTTTTGACAAATCCTAATTAGTGGGGGCTAATCTCTTACACTCGCTTTCTGTTGTTTGCTTGCTTGTAGATCTGGAACTTGAAGCTAGCTTATATATGAGAAAAGAAAACCTAGACACTGTAGACCTCACAAATCTTGACGTCAAACTCAAGCTTGAAAAACAGTCGGAGACTGTCACAGATGTCGGTCCACTATCTCAGGATAGATTTTCTGAAGCGAAGGAAGTCTGTAGATTTCCACAGACGTATGTCATATGTCTTGTGTTCAGGTTTGCTAAAGCGACAGACGTCTGTCACTGTCATTTCAGCACTACTCCACCTTTTTCTTCATATATTCCACCTCCGAACTCCAATTTGCGAACCGTTTTCTCTGTTACAAAGCTACTTTCGAGCTCTACAATTCTCCATATAGTATCTTCAAAATTTAACATATTTGTGTTTGTATATGTGTAATTATGTTTATATATACGTAGACATTTGTGTTGCTTGGATATTTTTAATGTTGGATGATATAGTTTGGTGATATAAATATCATTATGATGTTGAATAATTTTTGTGATATTATTGTGTCATATTAGTGTGATTATATATCAAATATATATATATGACTTTGTGATTGAAGTGAAAAATACAGCAGAAACGTTGCAAAAATGTTTCAGCAAAGGCGTTGATGAAGTTTCAATCATGAATCTAGAAATCAAATTTTAGCATTTTAATCAGGCGTTGGTATGACATTGAAAAAACAATTTTACCATTTAAAGTAGGCATTGGTATTGCATCGATATAAGGTCGGAAAATCCAAGACATCCTAACGGCATCGAAAACGAAGCGTTGGTACTAGACGTTTTTATGGCGCCGTTAAGAAAAAAGAAGTCTTCAAGGTGTCAAAAATTATTTCTAACGCCCCTTTATACCGAACACTTCTAAGGCTTCGGTAAATAGTGTAATTTTTGTAGTGTGAGGGCAACGAGGGAAAAACTATTGAAACTGTTAGTTATAGACAGTGTCAATGAAAACTGCTAGTTATAGGTAGTGTCAATGTGGTGATTAAGGAAGCTAAATGGGTTACGCAAGGATAGGCTGTTTCAGACGGGAAGGACTTGCAGTGGGCGCGTAGTCTTTTAACCCATTCTCTCTCGTATGTGGTGCATGTATCTTATTGGACACCGAGCATATGTGCTACCCTTCATTTTGGAGGTTGCTGGACCAGGAACTGCACAGCTGTATTATTGTATAGTAGAAAGCATGGTCTACCATGGATAAGTGTATTATTGCACAACTGTATTATCCATCACCTTCTGTGTGAAGGAAGCCACCTACTGCCAAGTTTATTTGAAACTTGATGGAAAATAATAATAATAATAATAATCTCCTGATATATGAATTAAATGTTATTATTGTTTCATGGTGAAGGCCCGCTAAACTAAATGTGGGGCTAAATATTGTAATGCATACGCTCCATACTGCTTTGATAAATAAAGCGCTTCACTCAAAATAAATAAATAAAGGTTTTTGCTGCTAAATTGATCTGAATATACTGACATGAGGACTAACGTTGATATTATTGAAGGAATGATGATATTGCAATAGACACCAATATATAGGGTTGCTGCACTGGACACTAACATATAGGGTTAGGTAAGACCATTGTATTGCATAATTGAATGGCTGAATCAATACATGTATAAAGCCAGGTGTCTATCTCTGCGTGTGTATAATAAGAAAGTCATACAAACAAAATGATAGTACACTCTCCATCAGGACATTCTAATACGTAAAATTTGACATTGCTTTTCTTTAATCAACTTGGCAGATGAAATTATGATAGCAAATTAAGTAGACCTAGAATTTGGGTTTCAGCACCGGCTATATGGGTTCATTTCCGTGTATTCAACACCAAGCATTCTATATCCTCTTACAATCTCAATTATTTTATTGTTCATTAATAACTAGGTAGGTGGATGATTATGATTGTGCAAATACACACAGTGCAGATACAGAAACTGCAAATCCTCTTGTCCCATTTTTATGGCTCCATGGACCAAACAAATTTCTACCTTCCAATTTTGTAATATTTTTAGTATTAAAAACTAAAAACTAAAAAAATAAAGAGGTTGATTTCAAGGGGTCTATAGGGACCGTGGAAAATGGGCAAAGTTGATCATTTGCCCAATCCAAAAGACATAGTACGTGTTACGCAAAAGAAGAAGAAGCAAAAACTAAACAAAAAGACAGTTTTGTCCGAGCATGAATATTTGTAACTTGTTAACCAAAGAAATAGTTCTCAATAACGATACAGTATCGTATAAAATATCAATAAAGTGATATGCTGAGCATATTACGTTTTCTTTTAAAGTGAAAATGAAATGGTAATGAATTCTGGATGAAAATTGGCGTTCTAAAGAATCACAAATATCGTACTTAATAATGTTTCATCGCGAACTTTGAATATGATTTATCCACACATTATTATTGACTAGGAAGATCATGTCTCGCTTTCTAAACTTATTTGGTTTACATCGTCTTTTTTTAGAAACTATTTTCTACATTCAATTTTTCTTTTAGTTTCTTTCTTTTTACTATTTTTGGTTTTCAAATTTAGAAGTGGTCTGTACGACGTATATTACATTGGTTATGTTTTATGGACGTATAACCTACGAGTGCGTGTTAAAATTAGTGAAGTCGCTGAAACACCTCCATGAATTTCATTTATTTATTTATTTTGAAAATAGATATATATTATAAAAGAAAAGTAGAAGAAATTAAATGCTAATTTTTTATTATCATAAGGATGTATTTTAAAATTTCCTTAATTTTAACTGCTGAACTACTTTTAACTTATTGTTTGTTTGATTTTATCGATACCGAGTTTAAAAATAAAATACAACAAGAATATGAACTCAATATTAGACCAAAAGAGGAAAAACATAACAAACCATCAAGGAATTCAGGATAAACATGCCTAAAAGTTATCAAAACAGTCGCTTTAAATGAAATATATAAATATAGCAAATTTTAAAACTCTTAACAATCATGAAAAGATGCCAAAAATAGGATGCAATACTAGTAATTTCTTCGGTTTGTATTTCTCTTTACGTATGTTTCAACTAAATGTAAAAAGTGAAAACTAATAACTATAAATATTAATAGAAAATATTTGTACATTTCTCTTCACGTATATATACACTAAAAAATAACAATTCATAAAATGAAACAATGTTTTTTAATTTTTCTTAAATTAAGAATACTGTAGATTTCGTTTGTTGGAAAAAATAATTTATTTTTCAACAAAATTATAAAAAGGTAATTTAGAATGTTTGATTAGGATGGGGCTAGTTAGGATTAAATTTCGCGATGGTGTGACATTAAGGCTATCTTTAATAGGGCCACATTTAAGCATTGAAATTATAATGTGAAAATTTTCCTCCCCAACATTAAGATTCAAGGACATAATCCTCTCGGATTTACGGTTTAGACTTACAATTTGGAGAAAAATTATATCCAACTTGGATGTTCATTCAATAATGCCTAAAGTCGGACGTTTATTGAATGAGGCCTAAACTTGGACGCTTATTTAATAAGCGTCTAACTCTAAGCATTGATTGTATAAGCATCCAATTTTGTAGCTTATTGAATAAGCATACAGTAATAGCCATATTTCCTCTATTTTCGTTGTACACCCCAATTCAAGCAAAAAATTATTTACATATTTCTCTATTCCCAACGTAAACACAAATGTCTACAAATCTATTGTAAATCCACTTACCATTTCTTAACTACCAAAATGTTTTCACTGTCACAATCTCAAACATCAGCTTCAAATGTTAATGCTTTCTAATTCGACGATGGTATACCAATTCCATCATATGTTGAGCATCACTCCACTTAATGTGATTTTAACGATGAAGGCTTTTTGGGGGCGTTTGTTGGTCACTATTCCAACAACTCAATTCGTGGTAATAGCCAAAGTTCGAATTTTTCCAATCGAGAATTCAAAAAATTACAATGAGAAGCATTCAATGAGAATGCGCACATTCTTAGCCTTAAGCATGTAGCTTGGAAGGCTCCATCGCCAAACCAATTTTTACGAATATCAATTATACAAAATCAAGCAAACTGATCCAAGTGACATTGGAGGACCGACAAATTTAGTTCAATTTTTACAATTTTAGTATTTTGAACATTTTACATTATTGAGATAACATCCATATGTATGCAAAATGGCAGAGCTAATAATGAATTTTTCAAGTTACATCCACATGAGAGTAATAAGAATCTTCATTACTACACATTTCAAAATTTTAACGATATGCTCACTCAACATCTGAAATGGAATTCTGAGAATGCTATGACATTGCAAGCCATCTAATCAGAAAAAGAAAGAACAAGAAATCCGTCAAAAGTAGATTTAGTTTCTGTCCTGCCGAATTAGAGGTGTAAGTTTATAGGATTTTGTTGATGATTTTAGTGATGAAGATGATGCAAAGCCCGGTCAGAGGCAAGCTAGACCACCAAGTGTGAAAAGCGCATAGAAGAAGAGCACGATTATGGTAGCTTTGGGTCCTCGTTTGTCCGCTTTACGATCCAGGTTCGGAAAGGAATATGAAGAAAGAATGAACACCATATAGAAAATGATACAAGTTATGGATCTGCAAATATTGAGTGATAAAAGATAGAGGTGAGAAAAGGAAACAAAAAATGGAGATCATGAGAATGGATAAAAAAAATCATGGAAGTAAATACTTTAACTTACTACAAAGATCTCAAAGTCAAGTAAAAAGCATAGGATCGGCCATCTATAAGTGTATGATGTATGACAAGTTGCATCTTTTTATATTTGTACTTAAACTTAAATAATGATGGATGTATCTGTATTACATCTTATCAATTCATGTAACTTTACACAACGTCCTTTAAATCTATTATTATGTTAAGTAGAACAAAATATGAACGCTTGATGATGTTTGGAGAGCATAGGATACTGGAGCATAAATGGATACATGATATTCTTAGGAAATTATAAATAAACATACACACAAAGAGTAATTAACGAACCTCAGCCAAATAGTGGTCCAAAAAAAAATCCACATACGATCTTTGAGGCCGCGTTGCAAATGTTCGTGAAAGAGCTTTATTGTGGTAATTCAATTGCTGACCTATGTGATCCTTGAAATCTTCATATATAGGAAGTCCATCTTCTTAGAACACTTTCGACATCTTTTGCAAACAAGTATAATCTGTGGCACTCCTTTCAGATCTATGTATTCTTAATTGTGTAGAATTATGCAAGTAAACAAGAAGCTCGTCATCTCCCTTGCATCCCATAATATGCAAGATGGCTTATCATAGCAAATCTGGATTGCAATAAGCCGAACGCTCTCTCAAGATCTTTGCTTCGGGCTTCTTATTCCTTAGCACACATTATTTGTTAAGGTGTTATCGGAGGTGTGCAAAATCTAAAGAAAGAAGTTAACTCGAATTCACTCATCATCAATCGTTCTTTGTTCAATGAAGTCGAATTACTTCTTATCGACACATCATTATGTATCATTGGAAAGAGTGACTTTTGAGATAGAATCTTATTCGTTTTAGATACTCGGGAGACTCTTTCCAATGTACAAATTTATTCGATCAAATTGAATTATTTTATTTTCTTTATATGTTTTGTTTTCAACTTTTGTTCTATATTCAATGACTCATCATAAATACATTGCCTATTTATCGGATGCATATGTTCTTTTCCATGATAAATCATCTGGGAATGAAATGAAGTAGGTGGATCTAGACTTTTGACTACATATATAACACCTTGCATTTTGACGGTTGAATATTTAAATGATTAATATAAATATTTAATAGTTAAAGTAATAGAATGCCTCTTATATTAGATTTTTACAAATAAGCGAATTGGAACTCAATACATCCATAGTTGAGTTTGCTTTTTTCGACGTGAATAAAATATGTAACAACCTATCTTTTCAACCTTTAAAAGTCGATACTAATACATCATGGTATTCACATACCAAATATCCAAGTGCCAAAATGAAAGATTGTTGGGTGAAAGAAAGAAAAGACAGAAAATTATCACATCGTGATGAGTAGTATATAATATACAATAGAACTTTACAAAAAATATCTTTATTACACCTATATATCAGTTAGAATCAAATAAACAATTATCAGCTTTAACAGTAATAACAACTCATCCTTAAACTTTCTGCTAAAATACAACAAGAAAATGTAGTAGGAAAAAAAGTGAATACGTCTTGGAGGCATTTGGCTCGTCTTCTAAAGAACTAAAGCATCCAAACTAGATCTATAATATATACTTCATCTGATACGAACATTATTTAAAAATAACATCTGGATCAGTCAAGTGAGCCAGCATGAGGAACACACTTCAAATGAATTTAATATATTAACCTTACAAAATAAAAGGTATCTTGTGAGACCACATTGCACATAAACATGAACGGGTTTTTACCACACGATAACCAATCCATTTATATTAGAAAATCCAATGATATTATAATAATGTCTAAGGGCAAAAATATCCATAATTAAATATTTGTGATGTTGGTCGTTGTACATCACAATAATACTATGTATATAATCAAAAACCGCTAAGTCGCGTTCGTTAATGATGTAGGATTCCATGGAGATGCCCTTAGTACTTCAAGAACGGTCATTCTACACAAGGATTAGAGTTATCCTTCTGAAGCAACAATACATTTTTAGGGATGTACAATAGGAAATACATAGCTGGCCCTAAAAAACTGTCAAGCTGAGTGCATCGCTCCATGCATGCCTAACGACTGCAGGTAACTCTAGGAAGGAGATTACTACACCCTAATGGGTTAGCTAAACCCCTGATCATGAATCCTATATTTGGTTTTGGTCATTACCACTAGCGAGGCTACGTCCGACATTTTAGCTCACGCACCACCACCCAAATAGATCTTGGAATCACGCATGGATTCTTGCACCCCAACGGGTCTCAAAATCACATGTCGATTCCCACATCTCAACAAAGATCTTGGAATCACACATGAATTCCCATACCCTAGCATGTCTCAGAACAACATATGAATTCTAACATCCAAAACAAAACTCGAATCTTCTCTAAGCTTAGAGCTAGTATATGGTTTTAGAGTGGCTACGGTTTTGAGTCATCTCTTTCGAGTAGACCCCCCCTCGATTACCTGATGTTCCAAAACCAATCAATTTCCAAAATGCTCAATATTGGTTCTTTGACAATACATAAGAGCTGGGAAACCCCTATCCGTTTGTGTAGACGAATCTCCTCATCGTTTGTCCTAGAAGAACATAACAAGTTTATATGTACAGTATAGCACCACTGATGGTAACTGTACCATGTAATCCTTGTGTTTCTCATAAATATTTCTAGAGTTAAAATCCTTCAGTGTTAAGTAGGAAATTGTTTCCTACCATCAAAATTAAGAAGGATTACATATTTAGGCCAAGATTTGATAATTGGTCATTAAACTATCAAATAAACAAACATTCTAAACAAATATTACATTTCCTATGGAAATCACCAAGCCTTTCAAAATTAATCTTGCATTAATTTATCCCTTTCCAATAATATTTATATACTTATCTCACCGAGATAAAAATATTCACAAACCATTCCTTTCAAAACCTGCAAATCCTTTTTTTACATACTTATAAAACGATACAAGTATATTCACCAAACAATTAAAGAGATTTTCTATTCTAAATACATATTTAAATGATTAAACTCAAATGTAGTTAAAAGGAAGATACGAATAACCGAAAACATCATTCCTTACCAAAATCTCTTTATTTCACATATATCTTCTTTATAAATTTGCAATCTAGTTATAAAGCTTCTTTATGAATTTCCAAGCTTTTATTTATTAAAATACTTTTTTATAAATCTCAAAAACCCATTTATAAAACATCCCTTTTAAATCACTAAACCATTTATAAACTCATTTACAAAAGCATTCAAACCAAACCACTTTTCAAATTCCAAACTCCTTTCAAATTTATAAAATCCTTTAAATAAATCCTTTTCATAAAAGAAATCCTTTTCTAACCAATTTATATTTAACTATAATAAATAAAAACCTTAACGTCATAAAGATAAATTTTAAACATTTCCAAATAATATAATAATAAATTTTAATGATATTATAAATAATATGATAATTAACTTTTAATATTTGTTTTTAAATAAATATAATAAAATAACTTTAAACAACTTTCAAAAGATAGTTAATTCACTTTCAAGCAACATTACTAATAACATAATTCGCTAGTCTTAAATAATCAATAGTAAAATAATTTATTATCTTTAAACATCCTAAATACAATAATTAATCTAAAAACATAATAAATATAATAATTAAGTTTACTAAATAAATAATTTTATAAAACACTTTGTAAAATAAGAATTTAAGAAAACACTTTGTTAAAATAATAATCAAATAATCACTTTACCTCAAATAATAATTAAATAAAACACTTTGCTTCAAATTATAAAAATTGCAGTTAACTTAAATTCATAGCTTTCCCATTTAAAAAAATGGCTTAGAGATCACAATGGTACTTAATAAGCTGCCATTAAATTAAATTTAACTTCTCACGTTAAATTACAGGATTTACATAAGCATGCATATATGTAAAACAAATTCATAAGTAATAATCAATAGTTAACGCATCACTTATCCAATATTAATCAACTGGCACTTAAATGAATGTCCAAATTAATATAATAGCAGAACATGAATTTATTTTGCTAGATGAATGTCATTCAAAATAAATTCTTCCACTTACTAATAGACAGTATTTATTTGGCCAAATGGATAACACCAAAAAAGTATGTATAAATTAAATACCTTATTATTTAACAACATAATTATATAAAACTGGTATTATTTTATCATTTTATACATTATCCATTCTAAAATGATGATTTATCCAAACCAAACAATTAGCAAATAAAACATCCATGCATTCAATCAATAATTTTTATCTATGTTATAACATACTGATTAACCAAAAATGTGAATTTTAATCATTGAAATTTCAATTGTCGCTTAAGCATTCTGGTTCCATCTAAAATTGAACAATATTTGATTTTAGCTTGAAATTACACATGCTCCCATTTCCGCCAAACTAATTCCAAAATGTAGCTAGCGATTCCACTAGTCCAATGCGACTGACCATATTCGATTTAGACCTTGTATGAGAGATATAAATATTTTATAAGTTTTTGATTAAACTAAATATAACATTTATTCCTTAGTTACAAAATTTTAAGTTAGTTACCTTAATTTAAACTAATCACCCTTCTCCAACATCTCTTCTTGCCTATGCCTGGAGCTTCCCTCACCATTAACAAGCCTTCTTATTCCCCTTCCATGCTCGATCCTCTACATATCACCACGAGACCACCACCATCCCCTTTCTCTTGCGACGTCGAACTCGTCAGTGCTAAATCTAAGAAGCTCGCACACCTCTGCTGAATCCTGACTCTGGAACCACCTCCAAAATCCATGCAACCGCCGCGTTCCCTCGCCATCAATGGGACTTCAATAAAAACTACCTCGAGGTGCGTCTCCCTACAACAAACACCCCCAAACTCTCCAAATCATCCAACAATAACCGTAGGGTCGAGAGAAATGAAACCCTAGCCTACTACTTCCTTTAGTGTACCATTTTTAGCAATTCAAAACGTGACTAAACACAACCAAATAACTAGAATATCTGTCAACTACTATTCTAAAGCTATCCGTTTTAAATTTTTTCGATGGATATAATTTGAGATTTCGATATTTGAAGATGGGTTGGATTTTTCTTCTTCTTTGAGAACGTAAATAAAGCAAAAAGTATAGGAGAGACAAAGGAAAAGAGAAGCAGATAAATGTTGGGCTAGTGAAGTGTTGACTTATATTTTACCTTGTAATTTCTGGCATCTCATCGTCCAGATTTCCTTTCGCAAATGGATTGCGAACTACAAAGTAAAAATATGATCAAGCTCAAAATAGCGATGCGACCTCAAAACAATAATAAGATACACTAGTTATTAAATTCTAAAAAAATCATAAAAACACTGCCATTTTCCAATAAATCGTCAAATGAGTAATTTCAATAATATTTAAACTAAAAATATGAAAAAATCAAATAGATTAAATTAAAAATTACGTCAATAAAAATCCAATCAAAAATAAAAATAAAATTTCTTTTTATTTAATTGAACCATTTGTTACTGTAAATAAATTACAAAATGAATCTCACTGTTACTACTTATAAATTAAAAGGAGTTAAATAAGACCAATAAATCCATTAAATATATATATATATTTAATTTTAAAATCAAATATTTTAAATCGCTGTCCAAATATTAATTTCATAATTCAATTATTTATATAATCTCTATATTTGAATTCAAATTATAACCTTTAAAAACCGATTACTTAATATTCAAAATTAATTAAATATTCAAAAATCAAATGATCAAAATTTCAGGTTGTTGCATTCACCCCTTAAAAGAATTTCTTTCCCAGAATCTCCAAAGATAGAAAAATGTTTCCAAAGCCTTCAACTTTTCAAAATTAATTAGTTCGACCTTGTTATCAAATTTCTAAGTTCTTTAAAATTACGAAAAATTTCAACGGTGTCACCTATGCATGGCTTGATCGAAAAAACAACAAGTCGCCCTTACAGGCCCAAAGCAACAAAAGAAAACAAAAGTCAAGTGGCCTCTCATTTTTGGGGTATAAAATCATCAAATAAAACCAAAGTATAAGCACAAACTTATTAGTCGGTCAACCAAACTTTACTCATGAAGCCAAAAGCATCAAACTAGCATTTGCTTTCATGTACCAGCATCTCATTTACACATAATATCTAGCCATATGACTCATAGTTGTGGAATTTTATATTTTCAAATGACAAACATATAATTTAATAAAGCCCATATGATGTATACACTATCCTATGCATGCAGTATCAAATCTGATCACTCGCTCAATCACACAGTTTCACTTCTGAACTAGTATTGCCCACATGACCATTGTAGTATGGACTCCAATCCGGTTCCTTGATTAGAAACCAATATTCTCCTTAGATAGCTATATATTATAATAGAAAACTTATCAAATTTGAATTTGGATATCTTTGTATAAAAAACTATTGATTGGAATTTTTGGATATGGATATTAGAATTTTGGTATGTTGATAATATAGGATGAGACTTGTATTATTATTTAAAGAGTTGACATTTAAATGTTCGATTTGGTCGTAAATTCCGCATGCGTAGAAATAACTAAGCACGTGTGTGTATTAGCATAATTAATATATAATTATAACTTATAATTGCATAGTTAAATAAGTTATTAATTAAATCCCCCTTAGGAAGGTAATCAGTATTAAAGGTGATAAAAAAAGATCTCTTATAAGGCCTTAATTACGGAAACAGTAAGATGTGTAATGATATACATAGAGTGTATATAGATTATGACCGAGTTATAGGGATGCGAGGTCAGTCAAAAACATATGAAATTCTGCCCAGCTAATATGGCTACCAGCAGTGTAATTTTGGGGATGATGTAAGAAATGGCCTATAATAAGTAACTAGGATGACATGTAGTTAGTTCTAAATTCTATAGGGAAAATCTGCCCAGCTAATATGGCTTCTAGTACCTACAAATAGTCGGACTAATCTGTGACGTCACTGTGGGATATGGGTTATAATATGAAGATGTAACGACCTGAGTTTTTGGGATAATTAACAATAAATATGAAATAAATTTTTGAAATTTAAATTAAATAATTTGAATTTATTTCAGAATATCAAAAATGTATAAGATGATAAAAGGTAATGGGACTAAATAGATTTAAGGATAAATGGGTGCTTTATAAATAGAGAAATAAAATTTCGAAATTGTTTAATATTGTGTATAAAGTATAGAATTTGGTATTTAAATTTAAATAAATTAAATATGGAAATAATTCTTGAAATTTTGGAATAGTTCGAAATAATTAAACAATGTTATTATAATTTTTAACGAAATTCTATTGTGATTTTGTGTTTATAAAAAATAATTTTATAAAAGGAAGAACTGGAAGAAAGGAAAATGAATCAGATAATGAAGTAAAGCTCAACACCACATGCCCAACAATTCCAACTTTAATCTAACCACCCTGACTACTCCATATTCATTTTCTAGAGGTTTCAAATTTCGAGACATTTCTATCTCTCGATAGTTCTTCTCTATTTATAAGTATAACCATAGCTTTAGTGTTTAGGGACTTTAGAAATGAATCTCCTAAAGAAGGAAACTAAAAATTCCTTCTGTTTTTCTAATTAGAAATAAATTATATAATTAATTTTAAGGCCAAATCCAATATCGTTTCTTCTTGCTGTCGAGATGTGGGTATATACGACGGGGCGGTTATACAATATCCCGGAAATTTGGACAATTTAAATTTAGTAATCTGTGTTTAAATTTAAATTGAATTGATAATTTTTGTTAATAAATTTGGTTTGATTTAATAATCTTCTTTATTTAAATATTTAATTTGTGAATTTATTTTTAATAAACTAATAAAATTGTTTTCTATTTAATAATGTATATGTATTTGTATATATTATAAATAGATAAGTTGTTAAATTAGTTTTAATGTTTTGAAAATAGGAATTGAGATTTATTTTTAATTTAAGCTTTTCAAAAATATTTAATAAAATACTATATGATTTTAAATATGTAAGATAAATATTTTAATTGGTTTAAAATTCATTTTTACTTAAGTATGTATATTAAAATAAGTTGCAAACTCTTTTATAAATTTATTTTGATTGTTTAAAAGTATAAGAACTAATTAATTTAATTTAAACATTCATTAACACTTAATTAAATAACTAATTACTTGAAAGAGACATGTGTAAACTTATCATCATTTTAAAGTGACAAATGTAATAGCTTAAGCCATGTGTCATTGTTTAATTTTGTTTTTCATTAATTTTAATTTAAATCAAAATATTGTTACATAAAACATTACAATACTCATTCCTTCATTCTTTCTCATTTTTTTCATTCTAAAAAGAAATCTGAAATTAGTTAAATTTGCATTTCTCAAAATACAAGCATGCATATCCCAAAATCTTATTCAATCTGCAAGAATGAAAACATGCATGCAATAAAATTCAAACCTGTAAATGCATTGCATTCAAACTCCTCAAAATGCATGTCTGCATCCTCCAAAACAAGCCTGGATGCTTTCAAATACAACCTGGGTTGAACTGCATGCAACAAATTCAAGTTGGCATCTGTAATTTCATGTTGAAGCCTGCATGTAAGAACTGGAAGCATGTATAAAACAAAGGTTAAAAGCATTAAAAACTGAAGACCTGCATGCAACTTCTTCATGTCTGCATCCATCTGATCTTTAGAATCTGGACTCTGCATTTAGTACAGGTGAGTAACACATCTTTTAAAATTTGTTAATAGGTAATGTTGTGCATGCTTTTTATTTAGAAATGAACTTATATGAAGCTGTTGAGATATTATACCTGAAAATATGTGCTTGTAAACAGGTTGATCACTGTTGCTTGTTGTTCTTCAAAATTTTCAAACTCATGTTTGATTCCTGAAATTCTTTGCTTGCCTTGATTGTTGTTATGCTCTAACCCTTGAATAAAACATAGTTGTTTAGAATTGAGTATGTCTAAATTTTTGTATAAATTAAACAAATTGCCTGTAACCTGAAAGATCAAGTTACACAGAACAACTATTAGCATTGAGTGAAAATCCAAATGTTATAATTTAATGTTTCAGGTTTACAAATAGAAACAATAAGTGAATTCAAGAATTTTAAATCAAAAATTACAATTTATAATGCTGTAAACAAGGTGCAGAGGTGAACATACTGTATTTTACATTTTGATAAAGTACACTTGATGCATGCATTGGATTTGGTTGAAATTGTTTCTGAAGATGGTGTAGTTATCAAAGATCATAAGAAAATTTCTGAATTGGATTGCAATTCAATTATGAGAATTTAATTTGGGATTTTTAGTTAAGAACCCTAGTTTTTACTAGGTTCATGAATTTGAGAACTGCGGTTTCATAACTGGATCGAGCTCAATGATCTTTTGGGTGATGATAGATGATGGGTTGGCGAAGTCATTGACGAGGTTTCAAAGTTGTTAGTGGTCGGAGTTGGCAGAGCTCGCCGTTGACAGGTCGAGCATGAAAATGGGAAAGTGTTCCAGGTTTGGTTTAAAAACTTGAATTTAAATTCAAGTGAATTCTGGGATTTTGGAGGGTTGAATGTTGGTATAGGGATTTTGGTCGATGGAGGATGGCCTGAGATGATGGCCAGTGATGGTCGGAGTAGAGGAGTGGGTGCACAGGGGTTTGTGCATGTTGGTGATGATGGGGTGTGTTGTTGGGTTGCAGGGTTATTATCTCGTGTTTGTCTCAGGGTAAATGGGGTTGGAACTCGGAGCAAGTAAGTAATTTACTCGAAGTAAATTATAGGATAGCTCGAGTGAAGTACTGTTTCAGGTTTTAGGAAATGTATCAGAAACCTGTTTTCCAGGTTTCAATAGTTGGAAATGAAGGTAAATTGCAAACTAAAATTTGAAACCAAATTTGAAAACTAGCTTGTAACCTGAATTTAGATATAAATTCAAATAATTTGAATATTAGTTTTTGTAATTATTCAGTTTTTAAAATCTTAGTTTGGGTTTCTAAAACTAAAAGCAGAAAACCTGTTTTCCAGGTTTATTAAATTGGAATAAAAGTTGATTGCAAAACCAAATCTGAAACTAACTTAAACCTGAAATTGAATTTAAATTCAATAAGTTTAAATTTTAGATATTTGTAATAAATTTGAATGTTTTTAAATCCAAGTTTGGTTTTAAACTTAAAACAGAAACTGTCTTTCCGTTTTGAAAATTTAAAAGTAGAGTTTAAAATTTAAAGATGAAGTTCAATCTGTAATGTTTAAACCTGAAACTTAAATTTTGAATTCAATAATTTAAATCTGAGATTTGAAATCATTTTTGAATTCAAATTTAAGATGTTAAACTATAACAGAAAACTGTATTCTGTTTTCTGTTTTAAATTGAAAAGTAAATTTTAAAAATGCAATTGAATATTTAAAACAAGTTTAAAATCTGGGAAAAAACAAAGATATGGAACCTGAGTTTGAATTTAAATCTGGAATTTAAATTTAGATTTTAAACTTTACAGTATTAAGGAACCTTGGTTTTGAGTTTGAACTATAAGTTTTAAATTTATGAAATAAGGTTTAAATAAGTTTAAATTCAGTTTTGAAAATCTGGAATTTGACTTTAATGTCAGTTTTTAAAATTTAAATAAGTTTTTAAATTTAAATTTGGTTTAACTATTTAGAAAGTTTAAATAAATTTGAATTTGGAAATGAAAATGGAGATGTAAGTAAAGTTTTAAATCTTTAAGTTTGAATCTAAAATAAAAATTTAATTTGTGATTCAGTTTGAAATTTAAAAGAAATTTTAAATTGAATTTTTGTTTTGGAATAAAGTGTTTAAAATACTTTTGTATAAAGAAGAATGTTTCTTAATTTAGAATTCAAGAAATTGATTTCATTTAAATTATTTAATTAATTTAAATGGAATATTAATTATTTAATTGATGAATATGGGGATGTTTAATTAAGTAATTAATAATTTTTGAAGTTAATTAATTAAGATTTGAGATTTGATTAATTAAGGTTGATTAATCTATAATTAAGGATGGTTATTTAAATTTTAGTTAATGATTAAGATTTATTTAATCAAGTGATAAAAGTATTTAGATTTTAAATAAACTCTTAATTAATTAATAATTAGAGATTAATTAAATGATAATTAAATATTAACTAATTGATAATTAATAATGGTTTAACTCTTAATTAAATAATTAAGAAATGTTAATGAAGGTCATTAACTTAAGATTTATTTAACAATTAATTAATGTGATTAATTTTTAATAATTAATTAGATTAATTAACTAATAATAATCAACTGTTTAATTACTTAATGAAGGTAATTAATGAATTAATTACTTGGTGTAATTGATTTGATTAAGGTGATTAGTTTAGATTAAATAAGTTTAATTAATTTAAAACATTTGTGGATTATTGATAATTACTTATGTAATTAATGAATTTATAATTACTTGAGGAAGTAATTAAATAATAATTACTGAATGTAATTAAGGATATTTATTATAGTAATTTGGATTTAAATTACTTTGAGATTAATCAAGGATTAATGAAGATAATTAACTAAGATTAATTAATTATGGGATGGGTAATTAAAGTAGTAATTACTGAGTGGTTATTAATCAAAGGTGATTAATATATATGGTTTAAATGAAAGATTAATTACTTATGTAATTAATTTATATTTAGAGATTGATTAAATGTGGTTAGAAATCATTAATTAATTAATTAATGATGTAATTTGGAATTGATTAATTAAGGAATAATTAATAATGTATAAATGATTAATGTAATTAATTAATTAAGCAGTTATAAGTTAATTATTTGCAAAGGGTTTAATATAATTAACTTGTGTAATTAATATTAAATGCTAATTACTTATTGTAATTAGAGATGGTTAATCAGTAATGATTAAGTGAAATAAATATTGAGGTGATGATTTATAAATTGATTTGTAATCAACTAAGGTTAAGATAAGCAGAATTTTAATGATGAAGTAATTAATTTAATTTATTTTAAATTAATTAGAGATTAAGTAATTAATTTAATTCATTTTAAATTAATTATGAATGATGTGATCATTAGATAGTTGCTTATGATTGATGAATGTTATTGGTTGCCTGGTATGGATTGTAATCTCAGTTATGAGATGAGTAGTGTATGTGATATGGATGCATTGGTTGCTTTTGGAGGATAGTATAGATTATTTGATTATGTTATGAATTATATATTGATGATAATGTTGATTATCTATTGTGTTGTGAATTACCTATCTGTGTATATTTAGATAATGAATTGAATTGTTTTAAACTTTAAAACAACTTGGACCTTAAAAGACACGCTTTGGATTTCGATGAGACCGGGATCAGGTTTCCATATTTGGATATCCGAAAACCACATCGATTCAAATTAACGTTAGGTTGTTAATCCAAGTGGAGCGAGTGAAGATTCGAGGTGTAAGGGCTATACGTCAGTATAACTCTGTGGGTGATTCCGTAATGAGTTTGACGGAATAGTACTTATAGATTCGAGATGGTGATTCAGAGTGCAAGGGTTATTGTCGTTAACTCTGAGGGTGATTCCAATATGAGTGTAACGAGATAATGCCTTCGGTTTCGTTCGAACCCGGAACGAACTTGTATGGATTGAATGCTTTCAGAACATCGTCAGGTGGACGATGAGCATTCTAAGTGATATGTCCTATAAAGGTAATCGTAGCCTCAAGCCTCATCAACTGGGAATGGCTAAAACAGGGGAGGTGCAGCAAAGCTTCGTGGGTAGCCTCCACTTGAGAGCAAGATTTATCCCGTCTAGAGGTCCCTTTATTTTCGGCTTAGAGGTGCGGTTGCTGATCACAACTGCGGAGTAGTCTTGTTTGGAACTGTTCAGTAAGGAACGGGTCTGGCTTTGTGTTGCAGGGGATTGGGAGTAATCCTCGGTACGGTGATCTAGGCCACGTACTGTGACGGGCGGTACCCCAGTAGCCCAGCCATTGATGGAATCCAAAATCCAATAAGTGCCAACGGTTTTGATTGTATTACCCACTTTTGTGGCTAGTAGCTGGAATTTAATAGATGTAACAATTTCGGCTATTTCTTATTTAATTGAAAACCCTAGACACTATTATAATATCATCAGATTTCCTATCAAATGTTTTGGTTAGCGTAAGGTAAAAACTTTTCCATGTTTATGTGTGGGAAGTGTTACGTGATACCTTTTCTTTTCAAAGGTTTTTCAAAGTTAAGCAACTTTAACCTGTTACTCACACCAGACCCATGTCTGACCCGGAGTTATTTCTGTTTTTCTTTAACTCTTGGGTACTCAAATTTTTATGAGTAGCCAAGGGAATTCAGGTTAGGATTCAGGTTAGCTTGACGAATTGTGGAGGAGCAATGGAGCAGGAGGCTTCTGCGTATAGTTATATAGTTTTCCGCTGTGTTGGTATCTCTGAGTGTTTCTGTATTATGTATTGAGTTGTAATAACTAGACAGGTGTTTATAACTATCTAGTATGTGTTGTATATGGCTGTTTCTCTGATATTTGATGTATACTATATAATACTGATGTTATTAATATAATTTATTTGTTCCACTGTTGAGATTCTTGTGTTGTTTCTTCTTTCTCTTCTTTCTTTTCTGTTTTCTATCCCTTTCTTTCTTAAGGATGATACGACTTTTTTTTGTGGAGAAAAAAGTCGGGTCGTCTCAGCTGGTATCAGAGCATTAGGTTGAGTGAATACCTAGTCTCTGTAGTGGTGTCTATCTTGAGAGAGCGTATTTGTATTTTTATTATAAATATATATATATATATATAATTATTTCTACCTATTTGTTGGATTACCTGTTCAGGTTTTTCCAATATAGGTTATAAAGGTAGATGAGGTAGAAGTGTGTGTAACACGACTACCATTGGTTGGAGTTTGCTGGATAAGGTTGGAAGTGTATTTGTCGAGACTGTAGACCTAATACCGTCTCGAGTGAGTTTTGTTGTGATGAAGGACTTCATCGATCTCTGAAGGAAACCTGTAAAGGTTCGGAGTTCATCTTTGAAGTACAGAGTTGAGTTTTGATCTGTCGTTTGGGCAGAAGCAAGTGAGTGATGGTATTTTGATATCTCAGGAAGTAGTAGCTGCGTGATGAGATGCAGTGACTATGTATATTTCCGAAGATGTTTCTTTGGAACAAGAGTATGAAGTGAGTCTGCTCGATGGTGTGGCTGAGTTTAGCAGAGTGTTCTGAGTTGGTAAGGAGTCTTCTGGCTGAGTAGTTTTCTGAAGTGGAATTCAGAAGCAGCGGAGTGGATCTTTTCTCTAGTGAGTTGGCTAGGCCAGCATAAGCTGTTCTGTTTGGAAGAGAGAGAGAGAGCAGTTTTCTTTGGATTTAGGCTGAGTTGATTGCAAAAGTGACTTGCGATAGTTAAGTGTTCTTTTGGAACTGGTGGTTCAGTTAGTAGATGGATGGTTCCTTGAGATAAAAGTTGGTGAAGCAACTCAGGTTTAGGAGAAACATCTGAGTTTTCTTTATGGATATATGGAACCATATTTCTGTGCTGGGTTGTCTGGTCTGTGCTTGTGCTCTTCGTCAGTATTTTCTTCTGTTTCGGATCAGAGTTGTGCAGCGGAAGCAGTTTTGAGTGTTTCTGTTTCTTTTCCGGAGAAGAAGTTTGTTCTGTCTTCTGTTGTTGAGAAGTTGAGTATGTGTTCTTGGTTTTTGAGTGATCTTAAGGAGATCATTGGATTGTTTGATTCAGTCTGTTTCTAGTGGAATCAGCAAGAGTTGAGCTGATCAGGATGTATATTGGTAGCCCAAGATCGTCCGAAGAGTTTTTATGGATAAGTGATGGGGAAATTTGGATTCTGGAATCGGAGATTTGATTTGGGATAAGTTTTTCTCTGATCCAAAGGGCTATAAATTTGAGAAGCTAGCTCCGAAGTGTTTTGGGTTTCTTTTGTGTTTTGGTAAGATCAGTGTTTGGTTTTCTGGAGTTGAATTTCTAGTTTGGATAACTGGGATTCAGAGTGTTTTCACGAATCTCTGAGGGAGTACGTGTTTGATATTTCTGGTTTTAGAACCAGCAGTGTAGGATGGATTGTTTGTTGAGTCAGACTCGTTTGTAGTCTGATATTCTGTATAGAATTGTTGTTAGGAGCTCCATAGCTTAATAGTATTGATTGATTGTATTCTATAGAGCGAGTATCCCGATATATATATATACCGGGAAAACTCATGAAGGTTTTATCCAAAATTCTTTTGGATAATTAGATTTGTTTTGATTGTGTGAATTGGTTGCTTTGGTTATTCACATATGATTAACATATGCTGTATTTTAAAATAAAATCTGTAAATAGATTATTAAATTACCTTTGTTTTAAACTTCGGGGACGAAATTCTTTTAAGGGGGAAGGATTGTAATATCCCGGAAATTTGGACAATTTAAATTTAGTAATCTGTGTTTAAATTTAAATTGAATTGTTAATTTTTGTTAATAAATTTGGTTTGATTTAATAATCTTCTTTATTTAAATATTTAATTTGTGAATTTATTTTTAATAAACTAATAAAATTGTTTTCTATTTAATAATGTATATGTATTTGTATATATTATAAATAGATAAGTTGTTAAATTAGTTTTAATGTTTTGAAAATAGGAATTGAGATTTATTTTTAATTTAAGCTTTTCAAAAATATTTAATAAAATACTATATGATTTTAAATATGTAAGATAAATATTTTAATTGGTTTAAAATTCATTTTTACTTAAGTATGTGTATTAAAATAAGTTGCAAACTCTTTTATAAATTTATTTTGATTGTTTAAAAGTATAAGAACTAATTAATTTAATTTAAACATTCATTAACACTTAATTAAATAACTAATTACTTGAAAGAGACATGTGTAAACTTATCATCATTTTAAAGTGACAAATGTAATAGCTTAAGCCATGTGTCATTGTTTAATTTTGTTTTTCATTAATTTTAATTTAAATCAAAATATTGTTACATAAAACATTACAATACTCATTCCTTCATTCTTTCTCATTTTTTTCATTCTAAAAAGAAATCTGAAATTAGTTAAATTTGCATTTCTCAAAATACAAGCATGCATATCCCAAAATCTTATTCAATCTGCAAGAATGAAAACATGCATGCAATAAAATTCAAACCTGTAAATGCATTGCATTCAAACTCCTCAAAATGCATGTCTGCATCCTCCAAAACAAGCCTGGATGCTTTCAAATACAACCTGGGTTGAACTGCATGCAACAAATTCAAGTTGGCATCTGTAATTTCATGTTGAAGCCTGCATGTAAGAACTGGAAGCATGTATAAAACAAAGATTAAAAGCATTAAAAACTGAAGACCTGCATGCAACTTCTTCATGTCTGCATCCATCTGATCTTTAGAATCTGGACTCTGCATTTAGTACAGGTGAGTAACACATCTTTTAAAATTTGTTAATAGGTAATGTTGTGCATGCTTTTTATTTAGAAATGAACTTATATGAAGCTGTTGAGATATTATACCTGAAAATATGTGCTTGTAAACAGGTTGATCACTGTTGCTTGTTGTTCTTCAAAATTTTCAAACTCGTGTTTGATTCCTGAAATTCTTTGCTTGCCTTGATTGTTGTTATGCTCTAACCCTTGAATAAAACATAGTTGTTTAGAATTGAGTATGTCTAAATTTTTGTATAAATTAAACAAATTGCCTGTAACCTGAAAGATCAAGTTACACGGAATAACTATTAGCATTGAGTGAAAATCCAAATGTTATAATTTAATGTTTCAGGTTTACAAATAGAAACAATAAGTGAATTCAAGAATTTTAAATCAAAAATTACAATTTATAATGCTGTAAACAAGGTGCAGAGGTGAACATACTGTATTTTACATTTTGATAAAGTACACTTGATGCATGCATTGGATTTGGTTGAAATTGTTTCTGAAGATGGTGTAGTTATCAAAGATCATAAGAAAATTTCTGAATTGGATTGCAATTCAATTATGAGAATTTAATTTGGGATTTTTAGTTAAGAACCCTAGTTTTTACTAGGTTCATGAATTTGAGAACTGCGGTTTCATAACTGGATCGAGCTCAATGATCTTTTGGGTGATGATAGATGATGGGTTGGCGAAGTCATTGACGAGGTTTCAAAGTTGTTAGTGGTCGGAGTTGGCAGAGCTCGCCGTTGACAGGTCGAGCATGAAAATGGGAAAGTGTTCCAGGTTTGGTTTAAAAACTTGAATTTAAATTCAAGTGAATTCTGGGATTTTGGAGGGTTGAATGTTGATATAGGGATTTTGGTCGATGGAGGATGGCCTGAGATGATGGCCAGTGATGGTCGGAGTAGAGGAGTGGGTGCACAGGGGTTTGTGCATGTTGGTGATGATGGGGTGTGTTGTTGGGTTGCAGGGTTATTATCTCGTGTTTGTCTCAGGGTAAATGGGGTTGGAACTCGGAGCAAGTAAGTAATTTACTCGAAGTAAATTATAGGATAGCTCGAGTGAAGTACTGTTTCAGGTTTTAGGAAATGTATCAGAAACCTGTTTTCCAGGTTTCAATAGTTGGAAATGAAGGTAAATTGCAAACTAAAATTTGAAACCAAATTTGAAAACTAGCTTGTAACCTGAATTTAGATATAAATTCAAATAATTTGAATATTAGTTTTTGTAATTATTCAGTTTTTAAAATCTTAGTTTGGGTTTCTAAAACTAAAAGCAGAAAACCTGTTTTCCAGGTTTATTAAATTGGAATAAAAGTTGATTGCAAAACCAAATCTGAAACTAACTTAAACCTGAAATTGAATTTAAATTCAATAAGTTTAAATTTTAGATATTTGTAATAAATTTGAATGTTTTTAAATCCAAGTTTGGTTTTAAACTTAAAACATAAACTGTCTTTCCGTTTTGAAAATTTAAAAGTAGAGTTTAAAATTTAAAGATGAAGTTCAATCTGTAATGTTTAAACCTGAAACTTAAATTTTGAATTCAATAATTTAAATCTGAGATTTGAAATCATTTTTGAATTCAAATTTAAGATGTTAAACTATAACAGAAAACTGTATTCTGTTTTCTGTTTTAAATTGAAAAGTAAATTTTAAAAATGCAATTGAATATTTAAAACAAGTTTAAAATCTGGGAAAAAACAAAGATATGGAACCTGAGTTTGAATTTAAATCTGGAATTTAAATTTAGATTTTAAACTTTACAGTATTAAGGAACCTTGGTTTTGAGTTTGAACTATAAGTTTTAAATTTATGAAATAAGGTTTAAATAAGTTTAAATTCAGTTTTGAAAATCTGGAATTTGACTTTAATGTCAGTTTTTAAAATTTAAATAAGTTTTTAAATTTAAATTTGGTTTAACTATTTAGAAAGTTTAAATAAATTTGAATTTGGAAATGAAAATGGAGATGTAAGTAAAGTTTTAAATCTTTAAGTTTGAATCTAAAATAAAAATTTAATTTGTGATTCAGTTTGAAATTTAAAAGAAATTTTAAATTGAATTTTTGTTTTGGAATAAAGTGTTTAAAATACTTTTGTATAAAGAAGAATGTTTCTTAATTTAGAATTCAAGAAATTGATTTCATTTAAATTATTTAATTAATTTAAATGGAATATTAATTATTTAATTGATGAATATGGGGATGTTTAATTAAGTAATTAATAATTTTTGAAGTTAATTAATTAAGATTTGAGATTTGATTAATTAAGGTTGATTAATCTATAATTAAGGATGGTTATTTAAATTTTAGTTAATGATTAAGATTTATTTAATCAAGTGATAAAAGTATTTAGATTTTAAATAAACTCTTAATTAATTAATAATTAGAGATTAATTAAATGATAATTAAATATTAACTAATTGATAATTAATAATGGTTTAACTCTTAATTAAATAATTAAGAAATGTTAATGAAGGTCATTAACTTAAGATTTATTTAACAATTAATTAATGTGATTAATTTTTAATAATTAATTAGATTAATTAACTAATAATAATCAACTGTTTAATTACTTAATGAAGGTAATTAATGAATTAATTACTTGGTGTAATTGATTTGATTAAGGTGATTAGTTTAGATTAAATAAGTTTAATTAATTTAAAACATTTGTGGATTATTGATAATTACTTATGTAATTAATGAATTTATAATTACTTGAGGATGTAATTAAATAATAATTACTGAATGTAATTAAGGATATTTATTATAGTAATTTGGATTTAAATTACTTTGAGATTAATCAAGGATTAATGAAGGTAATTAACTAAGATTAATTAATTATGGGATGGGTAATTAAAGTAGTAATTACTGAGTGGTTATTAATCAAAGGTGATTAATATATATGGTTTAAATGAAAGATTAATTACTTATGTAATTAATTTATATTTGGAGATTGATTAAATGTGGTTAGAAATCATTAATTAATTAATTAATGATGTAATTTGGAATTGATTAATTAAGGAATAATTAATAATGTATAAATGATTAATGTAATTAATTAATTAAGCAGTTATAAGTTAATTATTTGCAAAGGGTTTAATATAATTAACTTGTGTAATTAATATTAAATGCTAATTACTTATTGTAATTAGAGATGGTTAATCAGTAATGATTAAGTGAAATAAATATTGAGGTGATGATTTATAAATTGATTTGTAATCAACTAAGGTTAAGATAAGCAGAATTTTAATAATGAAGTAATTAATTTAATTTATTTTAAATTAATTAGAGATTAAGTAATTAATTTAATTCATTTTAAATTAATTATGAATGATGTGATCATTAGATAGTTGCTTATGATTGATGAATGGTATTGGTTGCCTGGTATGGATTGTAATATCAGTTATGAGATGAGTAGTGTATGTGATATGGATGCATTGGTTGCTTTTGGATGATAGTATAGATTATCTGATTATGTTATGAATTATCTATTGATGATAATGTTGATTATCTATTGTGTTGTGAATTATCTATCTGTGTATATTTAGATAATGAATTGAATTGTTTTAAACTTTAAAACAACTTGGACCTTAAAAGACACGCTTTGGATTTCGATGAGACTGGGATCGGGTTTCCATATTTGGATATCCGAAAACCACATCGATTCCAATTAACGTTAGGTCGTTAATCCAAGTGGAGCGAGTGAAGACGCGAGGTGTAAGGGCTATACGTCAGTATAACTCTGTGGGTGATTCCGTAATGAGTTCGACGGAATAGTACTTATAGATTCAAGATGGTGATTCAGAGTGCAAGGGTTATTGTCGTTAACTCTGAGGGTGATTCCAATATGAGTGTAACGAGATAATGCCTTCGGTTTCGTTCGAACCCGGAACGAACTTGTATGGATTGAATGCTTTCAGAACATCGTCAGGTGGACGATGAGCATTCTAAGTGATATGTCCTATAAAGGTAATCGTAGCCTCAAGCCTCATCAACCGGGAATAAAACAGGGGAGGTGCAGCAAAGCTTCGTGGGTAGCCCCCACTTGAGAGCAAGATTTATCCTGTCTAGAGGTCCCTTTATTTTCGGCTTAGTGGTGCAGTTGCTGATCACAACTGCGGGGTAGTCTTGTTTGGAACTGTTCAGTAAGGAACGGGTCTGGCTTTGTGTTGCAGGGGATTGGGAATAATCCTCGGTACGGTGATCTAGGCCACGTACTGTGACGGGCGGTACCCCAGTAGCCCAGCCGTTGATGGAATCCAAAATCCAATAAGTGCCAACGGTTTTGATTGTATTACCCACTTTTGTGGCTAGTAGATGGAATTTAATAGATGTAACAATTTCGGCTATTTCTTATTTAATGGCTGGAGTTATTTCTGTTTTTATTTAACTCTTGGGTACTCAAATTTTTATGAGTAGCCAAGGGAATTCAGGTTAGGATTCAGGTTAGCTTGACGAATTGTGGAGGAGCAATGGAGCAGGAGGCTTCTGCGTATAGTTATATATTTTTCCGCTGTGTTGGTATCTCTGAGTGTTTCTGTATTATGTATTGAGTTGTAATAACTAGACAGGTGTTTATAACTGTCTAGTATGTGTTGTATATGTCTGTGTACTCTGATATTTGATGTATACTATATAATACTTATGTTATTAATATAATTTATTCGTTCCGCTGTTGAGATTCTTGTGTTGTTTCTTCTTTCTCTTCTTTCTTTTTTCTTTTCTATCCCTTTCTTTCTTAAGGATGATACGACCTTTTTTTGTGGAGAAAAAAGTCGGGTCGTCTCAGGTTTAGTTTTTCATCGAGGCGACGTCCTTTAGATTGCATGAGTTCCAACAGACTTAGCTTTGTCTAGTGCACTCTTTTGTAGAGCTGATTTTGGATACATCTTAGTGGGTATTTCGTTAGTAGTTGTATCTTAATTATTTTCATGGTTATACACATTACTCTATATATTGCTCAAATCACATACTTTCCTGCAAACTACTATTGCATGCTATTTTTTATTCATGTTAATGCGAGTGTGCATGCATGTATTTTCCTTTGTAAGTGTTGGTGTGTGTGTATGTGCCAGTGTGTGTGAGTGTAATATTATGTAGGAGTTACGTGTATTCCCATGGGTAGTATTGACAAAAGTGTATGTGCGACAGCATTCATATATGTATATATATAGGGTTTTGTCATCATGTGCCCCGAGTGCACATGTTAATAATGATTGTTTCAGGCTAAAAGACAAAAAAAACTGAGTTAAATTTCTATTTTACCCTTAAACAAAAATGGATTTGTGGAATTCAAGGGGGATCATTTGAGAAATTCATAATCTTAACGATTTACCCTAAGGGCACATGATAACATTTCCCATATATATAGGCACATGCACACCCCAAATCCCCTCTAACTTCGGCTACAAGTTCCAAACTAATGATGTACTCTTTCTTTTGCCAGTTGACTCTGTTATTTAATTCGAAATTTGTAGCTACTATCAATGAAGATTGAGGTGTAGCAAAATTATGGTGTGGTCGATCCTTGCCTATATATATATATATATATATATATATATATATATATATATATGCATAAACGGTACTGCCATATGGAAACCTTCTGCACCGGACCGAAAAACGATGTTGAAACCAACACCGAATTATCTGATCAAAGCAAATACCTTAAGCCGTACTGATTCACATTGATACCCCAAACCAGACCAAAGCATATACCCTAAACCTAAATAAAAAATTGTCAAAAGAGAATTTTTCAAATCAAGGTGAAACTTTTCAAAATATTTTCCTTCTTAGAAATTTTGATAAACCAAGCTTCAATTTCTGTCTAGTCGAAAGACGATTATGTGCTAAACGCATAAACCAAATTTTAAAATCTATAACTAACCTTTATGCATAATACTTGACATTTTATTTAAAAATATCATAGCTTCTATTATTAAAAAAAAATTAGCTTTTAAGGAACATGAGCAATGACCTGTAATATCAAAACAACTTTATCATTTCCTTTGCCAAGATTTTTCAATTATTCTAAATTTCCAATCTTATATTGTATTTACCATTAGTCAAATGTATTTATGAGATCCTCATATTTATACTGCTTCTTTACTATATATATATAGGAGCGGTTTACATTTCCAGAAATAATAACACAATACATAAATAGGAAGTCATAACATCATGTGTATATTTTACAAGAGACAACTAACAGTTACGATCCAAACAACCAAAAAGGAAAGAATAAATGCTGGAAGGAAAAAGACAACAATAACATAAATCCTAAATAATGCATGTAGATTATGAGATGACTTTCTCTACGATCAGAGCTCGATCCACTACTGCAACCCTTGAATGGTCATAGCATAGCAGCTATACACCCAATATCGTGTCGCTGGTGCTGCTGGTGGCTTCGAAATTGTCATTTTCCTAAAGAAGGATCTAATGATGGTAGAAGGAAACTTCTACAAAACCGCCTCTCCACGAGAGTTTAACAGTTCATCTAAACACGAGAACGAATGTGTGAAAATATAGAAAGTGACTCTATGGAGTGCAATCCTTGATCAACAAACTGAATCAAAAGGGTGCAAGTCTAATCGACGGCGATACCGTCAATACTAGCATAGGTGGTCTTCCGCACCAATGGATAAATTCGAGCTTAACTTCCCGTCTTAGGGATGATGTTGTGCCAAATGATGCACACAATCAGACAGGCAGTCGGATGTAGATTATCCATCTTCCAAACAGACATCTTAGGAAAAGATCTACTGTAAAAACCTTTTAGTCGGTCACTTCAAAATCATCTAAGTCCGCGTCCTTCACTGACGCCTCCAAAATCTCAACGAGATCATCATTAGTCGGCTCAATCAAAACACACTTTACCTTTGAATGAATCAAACTACCGCCTCTATCGAAAAGGCAGATGAAGCACAAGTAACATTCCCGCTCAAAAGTCTCGAAACAGAGGGTCGGTGCAAATCCTACCACGATGAATGACTCTTCCAGCCCAAGCGGTGAAACCTTCTGCTCATTCCAGTCCGGCCAAGTGGCCTCTTGAGGGTTGAGACCATAATGGTGCAAGGAAAAACCGACAGTGCGGAAATGTATCTTGAGCTAAGAAGTGGTCGAAGGAAGGGAATATGTAACGACCCGCTAATTTCGATAATTAAATTGGTTAAATTAATAAGGTTCTTGTCATTAAATTTAGAAAGAAATAAAATTTTATAATTATATTGAAGTAAATGTTTAGAATGAATATGTAGCAATGGTAATTAAAATTAGCTATTGACAATTGGAGTGAAATCCCAATAAAGAAATAGTGTTAATTGGTGCACTTGGGCATAAAATTTAAAATAAGCAAATAAAAGTAAGCATTTAATAAACCAATGCAATAATATATTGATTAATAGTAACTGAATGTAAATTAAGGTAGTAATGTTAATGGCAGTTGATAAATAACTAATTTAGTGAAATCCCAATTTAATTGAAACAATGGTAAGGTTATAATTGATTGTATTTAGAAAATTGGAAGTAAATTTCAATAAATAGTATGTTAACGATGATTGAATGAAATTTGTGTGATGCAAACAATTTTAACAATTGTTTGGGAATAATAACTCATAAGTGTGATTGAAAGTAAATGGTAACAAATATTTTAGGTTGCCTATTTATTTAGCCTGTTAATTTAAATGTGGTAAAAATTGCAATAAATCTAAATTAAATATTTTGTTAATGTGATTTAGTTAATAATGGGAATTAATATGAAATGAAGCATACATTAATGAAATGTAATATAAATCAATGTTAATTATACCCATAAAATGTCCATTTATTGAATAACAAGATTTTTAAATCAAATAAATGGATTTATTGAGATTTCAATTGATAATTAATAAAACTTAATGTGAAATCAATTGCAGTTTATTGACTTAATTTGTGCAGTTAGGGTAAATTTGATTTGTCATTGAAAATTGTTAATTCTATATGATGTAATCAATGTTAATTTTATTTATAATATGACGATTGGTTGATTTAAGGAGTAAAAATAAAGATTTATTAATTTATTTGAAATTTAAAATTCAATAATTGCAAATAAGTGGAATTTAATATTAAAATATTCGTTAATGGAAATTAGGATGACATTTGTGAATGTTAATGCAAGAACTACGAACCAATGAAAATATCATCCAATTGATAATGATAGATTGAATAATATAATGAAAAGTCAATTAAATGGAATTATTGAAAATAAAATTGGTAATTTTGAATTATTGAAATTGAAAGCAAAGATGGTAATTATTGAAATAATTAACATTGAATCAACATGAAAATTTGTTTTAAATTGTTATAAATGGCTAAATAAATCAAGTGATAAAATTTGTAAACTAAAAAATTGAAATTGAAAATTTGATTTAATTAATTAATTATTAATTTATTTAATTAACTAGAAAATAGCCATTTTGGCCACTTACTCGGATTCCGACGAAACCAATTTCACCGGATCCGTAACGGTGAATTATTGTAGGATTTCAAGTTTCGTAACGATCGGGCTTGTCGTTTGATCGTACGGACTCGAACGCCCGGAAATCAATTAAATTGAAATTAATTGAAATCAATTTGAAATAACTTGATTTTAGCATAATTTCTTCATACAATGGAATTTGGACATGAAACCTATTCCATTGCTTTTTAAATATTTTAAAACATCTATTTTGATATATGGGCTGACCCAATCTCATTCCGGAGTCGAAACGGACTTTTTGGGCCATTTTATCGTTCAACGCTATCCAGTCGATCCGATCCATTCTATTTTAGCTTTGTCTCTAAATGCCCTGTTATAAACCCTAGCCTACCTCTATTTCTCATTTATCTGTACGTACAATTCATTATGTTCCTCCTCTTCCTTAATGGCAGACAAACAAATTCTAAATCCAATTTCAATTCAAAATCAAATCAAAAAAATTCAAACTCCTCAAAAAAAATCTTAAAAAATTATACATCGTATATCTCGACAATACGAATCGGCGTCAAGTATTCGTTTTCGAAATTGATGCTCGAATCAGCGGAAATCGAGGTCAAAGGCCGAAAATCGCGAAACCCTAAATTGCAAATTAAGGGGTTTTGATCTCGTCATCAATCGGCAAAATCGGTTTGTGGGTTTTGTGGAGAGTGATGTTAGGAAGCTATCGTGCATGGCTGCTTCCTCCAATTCGACGTTTGGCGCTCTAATTTCGCGACTTAGGGTTTCGAAACCTTAGATCTAGCTGGCGGCGGTGTAACGACCGGTATTTTTACGAATCGAAAGATTGTAAAACTGTCGACATTAAGTCGTTGATGTTGTTAAGTCGTTTAGAGTATGAGTCGACCAAAGTTTAAGTCGTGTTAAGTTATCTCGTGTGGTGCTTAGGTCGTATGAGAGTTAGGTTGAGTGGAGCGACCTATAGAAGTAACGACTTAAGTATGATTGGAGGAGTTAAGGGATTTGAGTTGAGCGACTTATAGGTTTGGAACGACCTAGGAGTTAGATCGTGTAGGGGTTAAGTCGTATAGGAGATAGGTCGTGTGGAAGTTAGGTCGGTTGAGCGACCTAAGGTGTTGAGCGACCTAAGGTAGTGGAGCGACTTATGATAGTTAGCGAGTTAGTGGCTAGCGGCTTAGGGATAGGTCGGTTGAAGCGAGTTAGCGACCTAGTGGTGAGTGCCAGATTATAGTTAGATCGTGAGACGACCTAAGGTTTTAAGCGACTTAGGGTTAGGTCGTAAGTCGCTGGGTCGTATGCGACCTATGGTGGTTTGCCTTGTGTAGTTAGGTCGATGTAGTGGTTAGGTCGGCATCTCAGCTAAGTCGTAAGTCGCGCACGTGTGTTAAGGACTTAGGTCGTTAGGTCGAGGCACTGCATGTGTTGAGTCGTGCCTGTGTTGAGTCGCGCATAGGTTAAGTCGTGGACTTGTTAGGTCGTTGACTCGAGTCTGTAGGCCGCTTGAGTGTTAAGTCGTGCGCGTGCTAAGCCGTGTGTGTGTTGTGTTGTTGGGTCGGCAGGGGGTGTTAGGTCGTTAGGTCGCGGCCGACCTAAGAGCGACCGACCTAAGTACGAACGACCCAATTTCCAGCCTATAAATAGAGGGGTTTGGTTCACTTTTTGGCACTGGATTTTGAAGCGACGAAGTGCTGCTATTTTGAGAGCTCGACTACAACACTTCTTCATTTCTTTTCTCTACTCTAATCTTGTGATTCCTTCCATCTAAATTGAAGATCAAATCGAAGATCCAAGAGCCAAAGTTGAAGATCTCCATCGATCGAAGAGAGATTTCATCGTTTGAAGCGGAGCTTTGGAGGATCAAGCTTGATTCTTTGCTGTCCAGATCTGGAGTTGGTTGTTTTTGAGGTGTTTAGGTGATTCGGTGAGTGGTGGTTATCTCTCACACGGACCCAAAGGAGTATATTGGATCGGTGGTTTGTTTATGTGTTAAAGATAGTGATTTCGTGCATTTTCTTAAGTCTGCATGTAGATCTATGGTTAATGATGATTCAACACCTATTTTACTATATGTTCACTTATGCAAGTTTATTCATCAAGTTGTAGAGATATGGTTCATGATTCATGCTTGTTAGATTGCATGTTAGATTTGGGCTCTTTATTTACGAAATTGCCATTATTGTTATAACTGCTTATTTAGATCTTGTTTGAATGATTGATTACTTGGATTAATGTTTAATTTGATTGATTAGTTGATTGATAACTTGATTTGGACAAGTTGGTCGAAGATGATTCAAAAGGTAAGTGGAAAGGCTCTTGAATAAGGAAAGCTGCTTGTGGCATATGAAGCGGATGTTGAAGCTCATATGGATAGATTTGATGATGATGTTGAGATGGGACTTTGCCATGATGCGATGGGGAAAACCATGATGTTGAGATGAGACTTTGCTATGATGCGATGAAGCAAAGCATGATGTGAGAAAGCCTTGGTTTAATCCAGACGGGATCATCCCAAGCATGTTGATAACTCGGCGATGTGGTCCGGGTTTGTGGATAATGGTTATCTTGAGAGGAGCTCGAGCTAGTATGGGAATAGTCGTCGAGGAGGATGACTAGAAGGCTGAGATTTCATCGTTGTTGAAGGTTCTAGCATGCTCAAAGCAAGAGTACGTTGGGACGGGTCACGATGACGTTCCAAGCACGGGTCACGATGACGTGCTAGTACTTTGGGCAGATGCGATAGTCCCAGGCATGGGTCACGACGACGTGCAGAGCTATGTCTAGAACCGGGGTTAGCATTAGCCCTTGGAAGGTGGTCATTCAACTAACGGTCAAATCGAGGCAATGGTAACAGTGATAGCCAGAGTCATGGATGTTTGGATGTTTTGTTTGTATCGTCGCTTGGGTCAAGAGCGATGTTTTCAGGGTGCTTATCTGATCTTGGTTTAGGCCTTGGGGGTTTTACTTGGAAAACATCGACCTTGACTCGAGTGATAATTACTTTGCTTTGAATGTCTGAATTGCTATGTTTGCTTCTGCTTAGTGTGTCTGGGGGCTATCACTGTAGAAAGAGGTGGAGTGGGATGGTTGGGTTCCTATTCCTTTTACCCTTTATGCTCTTTTGGTATGTTTGATAGTTGATTTACTGCTCACTAAGACTTTGTCTGACTCAAGGTTTTATGTTTAATTTTTATTACCTTGGGCTGTTCATCCATGTTGGGATGGGCAGACTAGGTAGCAGGTGACATGTGCTGTTCTTAGTGGTCAACGCTGCTGATGACGAAGACAAGCTGGAGGCTTTTGCATATTGTTTTCTTACTATATGTACTGGGTGCTCCGCTGTTTGTATATTCTTTGAGTGATATGTAGAGAGGCTTGATGTGTTGTCTTTGCTGATTGTTGTATCAAACTATTAGAGTTTATATGATGAGATTCTGTTATATGGAGCTTCACTATGTATATTTTCTATTGTATTTTGTCCATGCGCTGTGAGTAATACGATAGAGTTTATTGTTTTTACCTTACCCTGATGATCGTCCATGGCGGCCTGGCACACTTTTCAGCGCATCATTTCCTTGTTTAGTGTTGGAGTCATGGGCGGTCGTCACATTTGGTATCAGAGCTTTGGTTAATCGATTTTAGCCAACGCTCGCTGACGTAACTACGTATGAGAGACGTAATTGTAATTTTGATGGATGATTACTATATATAATATAGTAGCTTAGAAGAATTTGAACTTCTTATGCAGTTGTTTCTCAGGGTATATTAATCATTTCTTTTAGATATTAGGAATGAGTCGAAGAGGGAGACCAGCTGCTAGGGAAGGCCATGCTGTTGAGGGGACTGCTGATTATGCTTCTATGTTCGAGGCTATGATGACTTCGATCATGAGAAGGATGCCAGTTCCAGGGCCATCAATAGATGTTGGGGTTCAGGTTCAAACTCCAAAACCAGTGGATTTTGCTAAGTTGTGCAAAGACTATACTGCTCTTGGAGGAAAGGTTTTCTTGAGAACAGAATCAACCATTGAAGTTCAAAGGTGGATAGATGCTTGTAGAAGGATCTTTGGTGATTTGGGAATTGAGGATGCAACTAAGAGGAAGCTTGCATCAAGACAGCTTCAAGGGAGAGCTTCAGATTGGTGGAATTCTATCACCATTGATACTCCAGAGGAAGAGATCACTTGGGAGCAATTCCAAACTAGATTTGAAGCTAAGTTTATTTCTACGGCTCAGAAATCTGTTTTGTTTAAGAAGTTTATGGAGCTCAAGCAAGGTGGAAGATCAGTTCTTGAGTATGTTTCTGAGTTTGAAGCTTTGTCTAAGTATGCTCGGTCATATATTGAATCTTCATATCAGAAGAATGGGAAGTTTGTGACAGGCTTGGACACTTATCTTGGGAGGCAGTTGGTGGATCATCTGGATGATCCATTTGAGAAGCTTGTGGAGAAAGCTCTCAGGCATGAGAATTTGTTTCCTAAGGAAGGATCTGTTGTTGCTGTGGCCAAGGAGCAAGGTGGAAACAAGAAGAGAAAGCAGCAGCAGCAGCAGAAGGGTAAGGATGGCCAGAAGAAGCCGAAGGGCGAAGTGATCTGCTACAATTGTCGGCAGAAGGGTCATCTCTCCAGGGATTGCAAGAATCCGAAGGTGCCGGTGAAGTGCCACAACTGTGACAAGCTGGGGCATATTAAGAGGAATTGTCCGGAACCGAGGAAGGATAAGCAGATTGTGCAGGCTTATGCTTTGGGGGCTATGCCATCGTCTTCGAAAGCTCCTACTGCAGATGAGAAAGGGAAGAGCATGGTGGTTCAAGGTACTCTTTCCATTTGTGGTGTTCCAGTTAGAGTGTTGTTTGATACTGGAGCATCGCATTCCTTTGTTTGTAATGAACTTGTAGGCCGGTTGGATTTGGAACCGGATATTGTTGATAGACCATTGGTTGTGACTAATCTAGTTGGGGGTTCGTCTTGTTTGTGTATGGTATGTCGTGGTCTAGTTGTATCGAGTCATGATTGCTCTTTTGTTTGTGATTGTTTTGTTCTGAACTTTGTGGGGTTCGGAATTATTTTGGGTATGGACTGGCTTAGGAAGTATGCGGCAAAGGTTGATTGTGAGAGGCTTGAGGTGACAGTCGAGAATGTGGAGAGGCGAAAGGTTGTGATACGATGTAAGCATGAGGAAGGCGTCTTCATGAGCTTTATGTATTCGCTGGTTGTTCCACAGGATGGACTGTCATCGGTGCCTATTGTGAATGGATTTGAGGATGTCTTTGACGAGGTCAAAGGGTTACCGCCGCATAGAGAGATCGAGTTTCGTATCGATCTAGTTGAGGGAGCCAGACCTGTTGTGATGCCCCTTAGGCGAATGGCGCCTAGGGAATAGCAACAGTTGAAGGTGCAAGTTGATGACCTTTTACAGAAAGGATTCATTCGGCGTAGTGTGTCCGAATGGGGTGCACCAGTTGTATTCGCAACCAAAGTGGATGGATCGTTGAGGTTGTGTATGGATTATCGTGAGCTGAATAAAGTGACTAGGAAGAACAAGTATCCATTGCCGAGAATAGATGACTTGTTTGATCAGCTTCACGAGGCTAAGGTGTTTTCTCAGATGGATTTGGCAATGGGATGTCACCAATTAAGAGTGGCTAAGGATAGTGTGCCGAAGACTGCTTTTAGGACACCATCCGGTTTTTATGAGTGGCTGGTAATGCCATTTGGATTGACCAATGCACCAGCATATTTTGTGGATCTTATGAATAGAGTATTCAGAGATCAGTTGAACAAGTTTGTGCTTGTGTTCGTGGATGATATTCTGATTTATTCCAGAACTGAAGGAGAGCACAAGACGCACTTGCGGATTGTTTTGGAAATCTTGCGAAAACAACAGCTGAGGGCTAAGTTTTCGAAGTGTCACTTCTGGAAGAGTGAAGTGAGGTTCTTAGGCCATGTTATCTCTGGAAATGGAATAGCGGTTGATCCCGCCAAGGTGGCAGCGATCCAGGATTGGGTTAGACCTAAGAATGCATCTGATGTGAGAAGTTTTCTTGGATTAGTGGGATATTATCGTCGGTTTATCAAAGACTTTTCCAAGATAGCTGCACCGTTAACGGGATTGACGAAAAAGAACCAAGTGTTCAAAATGGATGCTAAGTGTGAGCAAGCTTTTGGAATCCTGAAAGAGCGACTGACAAGTGCTCCTGTTTTGACTATTCCAAGTGGGAATGATGAGATGGTGGTTTACACCGATGCATGTGGCACTGGACTTGGAGCAGTGCTAATGCAAAAGGATAAAGTTGTTGCGTATGCAAGTCGACAATTGAAGCCGCATGAAAAGAATTATCCGACTCATGATTTGGAGTTAGCGGCGATTGTGTTTTCTTTGAAGATGTGGAGACATTACCTATTGGGAGTCCGATTCGAATTGTTTACAGATCATAAGTCATTAAAATATCTTTTCTCCCAAAAGGATTTGAATCTTCGACAGCAACGATGGCTAGAGTTTTTAGCATCATATGATTTTGGTATAGCATATACTCCGGGAAAAGGTAACGCAGTGGCAGATGCGTTAAGTCGAAGACATGCGGGATTGAGAGTCATGTTTTCAGAATGGAAGAGTCTCGAGTATTTAGCTGGATTTGACTTCAGACCTAGATGTGAATTGGAACCTGAGGTGTTGGCAAACTTATCGATAAGACCTACCCTAGTGGAAAGAGTTGGCGAGAGCCAAAAGAGAGACGATAAGCTTGTCAAGATTATCCGTGATTTGGAATCTGGATTGGACCCAGAAAAGGATAAAGGATTAGAGGCCGATCGAGAGGGTTGGCTTCGGAAATAAGGACGACTGGTTGTTCCCGATATAGATGAATTGAGAGATGAAGTTCTGAAGGAAAGTCATCACTCGAAATTGACAATTCATCCAGGTGGAAATAAGATGTATCGGGACATGAAGAGAACCTATTACTGGGAAGGCATGAAGAAGGATGTTGGAAATTTTATTTCCAAATGTATGAACTGCCAGTTGGTAAAAGCTGAACAGAAGAAGCCAAGTGGATTGCTTCAACCATTAGAAGTTCCTACATGGAAGTGGGAGCAAATATCAATGGATTTTATCGATGGGTTACCTAGAACCAGAGCAGGAAATGAAGGGATTTGGGTCATCGTAGATCGATTGACTAAGAGTGCAAGATTTATTCCTGTTCGATCAACTAGGACTGCATCGAAATTGGCTGAGTTGTATGTTAAGTGGATAGTTCGATTCCATGGTATTCCAAAGAGTATAGTGAGCGATCGAGACCCATTGTTCACTAGTGGATTTTGGAAGATCTTCCAGGAAGTTTTGGGAATCGAGTTATGTTTGAGTACAGCTTATCACCCTCAAACAGATGGTCAGACTGAGAGAGTCAACCGAGTTTTGGAAGATCTCCTTAGAGCTTGTGTTCTAGATTTCGGAGGATCATGGGAAGATCATCTTCATTTGGTGGAATTTGCATATAATAACAGTTACCAATCAAGCATTGGTATGGCACCGTATGAAGCATTGTATGGAAGACCGTGTAACTCTCCGACATGTTGGTTGGAAACTGGAGAAAAATTAATACTTGGGCCAGAAATGATTCGTCAGACTTCGGATTGTATATAGACCATTCGGCGACGAATGAAGGCAGCCCAAGACCGTCAGAAAAGTTATGCTGATAAGCGTCGTAAGGATTTGGGATTCGACATAGGTGATATGGTTTTCGTGAAGATTTCTCCTCTGAAGAATGTTATTCGATTCGGGAAGAAAGGAAAATTGACTCCGAGATTTGTTGGACCATTCCCGATCATCGAGCGAATTGGAAAGCTCGCTTATAAATTGGAATTACCGGAAAAGATGTCGGGTGTGCACAATGTTTTTCACGTATCGTATCTACGGAAGTATGTGCACGACCCAAATGCAGTGATTTCTGCTGATAGCTATGAAGATTTAGAGGTTGATCCAGTTGTTAGAAGGCCTCGTAAGCCACTTCATGTTGTGGGAACCGACACGAAACAGCTTAGAAGGAAGGTAGTCAAGTTGCTCAAGGTACAATGGAGTGATGATGTTAACGACTGTACATGGGAGGAGGAAGAGAGGATGAAGGCAGCTCATCCTGAACTCTTCGAGGTATGGCCCTAAGGTGTCGTGACATCTCATGAATTTGTAACTTGTTCTAGTCTTAGAATTCTACGTGCGAGGCTAGTAATTGGATGCATGGTTTGTTGGTTGCTATGGATGGTAGGCATGCAGAATAGTTTCTGATTGCTCTTATATGTTTGGAATTTCGGGGGCGAAATTCCTAAGGGGGAGAGAATGTAACGACCCGTATTTTTACGAATCGAAAGATTGTAAAACTGTCGACATTAAGTCGTTGATGTTGTTAAGTCGTTTAGAGTATGAGTCGACCAAAGTTTAAGTCGTGTTAAGTTATCTCGTGTGGTGCTTAGGTCGTATGAGAGTTAGGTTGAGTGGAGCGACCTATAGAAGTAACGACTTAAGTATGATTGGGCGAGTTAAGGGATTTGAGTTAAGCGACTTATAGGTTTGGAACGACCTAGGAGTTAGATCGTGTAGGGGTTAAATCGTATAGGAGATAGGTCGTGTGGAAGTTAGGTCGGTTGAGCGACCTAAGGTGTTGAGCGACCTAAGGTAGTGGAGCGACTTATGATAGTTAGCGAGTTAGTGGCTAGCGGCTTAGGGATAGGTCGGTTGAAGCGAGTTAGAGACCTAGTGGTGAGTGTCGGGTTATAGTTAGATCGTGAGACGACCTAAGGTTTCAAGCGACTTAGGGTTAGGTCGTAAGTCGCTGGGTCGTATGCGACCTATGGTGGTTTGCCTTGTGTAGTTAGGTCGCTGTAGTGGTTAGGTCGGCATCTCAGCTAAGTCGTAAGTCGCGCACGTGTGTTAAGGACTTAGGTCGTTAGGTCGAGGCACTGCATGTGTTGAGTCGTGCCTGTGTTGAGTCGCGCATAGGTTAAGTCGTGGACTTGTTAGGTCGTTGACTCGAGTCTGTAGGCCGCTTGAGTGTTAAGTCGTGCGCGTGCTAAGCCGTGTGTGTGTTGTGTTGTTGGGTCGGCAGGGGGTGTTAGGTCGTTAGGTCGCGGCCGACCTAAGAGCGACCGACCTAAGTACGAACGACCCAATTTCCAGCCTATAAATAGAGGGGTTTGGTTCACTTTTTGGCACCGGATTTTGAAGCGACGAAGTGCTGCTATTTTGAGAGCTCGACTACAACACTTCTTCACTTCTTTTCTCTACTCTAATCTTGTGATTCCTTCCATCTAAATTGAAGATCAAATCGATGATCCAAGAGCCAAAGTTGAAGATCTCCATCCATCGAAGAGAGATTTCATCGTTTGAAGCGGAGCTTTGGAGGATCAAGCTTGATTCTTTGCTGTCCAGATCTAGAGTTGGTTGTTTTTGAGGTGTTTAGGTGATTCGGTGAGTGGTGGTTATCTCTCACACGGACCCAAAGGAGTATATTGGATCGGTGGTTTGTTTATGTGTTAAAGATAGTGATTTCGTGCATTTTCTTAAGTCTGCATGTAGATCTATGGTTAATGATGATTCAACACCTATTTTACTATATGTTCACTTATGCAAGTTTATTCATCAAGTTGTAGAGATATGGTTCATGATTCATGCTTGTTAGATTGCATGTTAGATTTGGGCTCTTTATTTACGAAATTGCCATTATTGTTATAACTGCTTATTTAGATCTTGTTTGAATGATTGATTACTTGGATTAATGTTTGATTTGATTGATTAGTTGATTGATAACTTGATTTGGACAAGTTGGTCGAAGATGATTCAAAAGCTAAGTGGAAAGGCTCTTGAATAAGGAAAGCTGCTTATGGCATATGAAGCGGATGTTGAAGCTCATATGGATAGATTTGATGATGATGTTGAGATGGGACTTTGCCATGATGCGATGGGGAAAACCATGATGTTGAGATGAGACTTTGCTATGATGCGATGAAGCAAAGCATGATGTGAGAAAGCCTTGGTTTAATCCAGACGGGATCATCCCAAGCATGTTGATAACTCGGCGATGTGGTCCGGGTTTGTGGATAATGGTTAGCTTGAGAGGAGCTCGAGCTAGTATGGGAATAGTCGTCGAGGAGGATGACTAGAAGGCTGAGATTTCATCGTTGTTGAAGGTTCTAGCATGCTCAAAGCAAGAGTACGTTGGGACGGGTCACGATGACGTTCCAAGCACGGGTCACGATGACGTGCTAGTACTCTGGGCAGATGCGATAGTCCCAGGCATGGGTCACGACGACGTGCGGAGCTATGTCTAGAACCGGGGTTAGCATTAGCCCTTGGCAGGTGGTCATTCAACTAACGGTCAAATCGAGACAATGGTAACAGTGATAGCCAGAGTCATGGACGTTTGGATGTTTTGTTTGTATCGTCGCTTGGGTCAAGAGCGATGTTTTCAGGGTGCTTATCTGATCTTGGTTTAGGCCTTGGGGGTTTGTACTTGGAAAACATCGACCTTGACTCGAGTGATAATTACTTTGCTTTGAATGTCTGAATTGCTATGTTTGCTTCTGCTTAGTGTGTCTGGGGGCTATCACTGTAGAAAGAGGTGGAGTGGGATGGTTGGGTTCCTATTCCTTTTACCCTTTATGCTCTTTTGGTATGTTTGATAGTTGATTTACTGCTCACTAAGACTTTGTCCGACTCAAGGTTTTATGTTTAATTCTTATTACCTTGGGCTGTTCATCCATGTTGGGATGGGCAGACTAGGTAGCAGGTGACAGGTGCTGTTCTTAGTGGTCAACGCTGTTGATAACGAAGACGAGCTGGAGGCTTTTGCATATTGTTTTCTTACTATATGTACTGGGTGTTCCGCTGTTTGTATATTCTTTGAGTGATATGTAGTGAGGCTTGATGTATTGTCTTTGCTGATTGTTGTATCAAACTATTAGAGTTTATATGATGAGATTCTGTTATATGGAGCTTCACTATGTATATTTTCTATTGTATTTTGTCCATGCGCTGTGAGTAATACGATAGAGTTTATTGTTTTTACCTTACGCTGATGATCGTCCATGGCAGCCTGGCACACTTTTCAGCGCATCATTTCCTTGTTTAGTGCAGGAGTCATGGGCGGTCGTCACAGGCGGCGTCGCTTGGAGGGGGACGCGACTGGGCTGTGGGGTCAAGCGGTGATAAATAGCACACTGGTGGTGGCGGCTTAGTCAAAGGTGGTCTCTGCTGAGGGGCGCGGTTGGTCAAAGTTTCGGCTGAATGAGTTTCTTGCGTGCGTGCTTGGTTTGGGCACGATTCCTGGGAGAGAAAGAAGATGACATGGCTTCATTTGTTTGGTCGGGGGTTTTCTTTTGTCTTTATTTAATTTCAAAATTCAAGCATTCAAACACGAACAACGTTAGCATACGTTTTCCGATTTACGCCAGTTTCTTTTGTTAGGATCGTTTTCAAATTCCGAAGATTTTGACGCTCGTTTGGGAAGATTCTGAGACTGGTCAAATTTTGAGTCTAAATTGGATATAAATTCAATTTAAATTCAAAAGGTGAGTGTTTTAACCCACTCACAACTTCTAAAATTTCTTTTGTGTGTTAAATTAATTTCTGATGTGATTAGAAATTATTTATTGTTGTTTGGTATATTTTTATCATCATTCCAGTTAAATTGAATTTATTGAATTAAATTGTTATTCAATTTATTATTGCAAATAAACTGTCAGTTAAATTAATTTATTATTGTATATAAACTGCCAGTAATTACCTGTTATTTATTATCTGTTTTATATTAATGTTATTGTTTAAATTGGATGATGATTGTGATAAATGTTTAATGATTGATATTGGATGAATGGATGTTTCATTTATATTGTTATAAACTGCAAGTTGTTATCCAATTTTTATTTCACTCGAGATTGCGGTTGAAATGATATATAACCGTATTTTTGTTTTAAACTACGGATTGAAACGATAAATATCTGTATCACTTGACCATAGGATAGAAAATTATATACAGACACCGTGGTCTACATATGTAAATATTTTGAAATGATTCCTATGGTTTGGTAAAGAAATATATGGTTTTATGAGATACTGATTTGGATACTTTATAAATGTTATTTTTATATATAGTTAAATTTTTGGTTTTAAGCTATGTATAAAATTGGGTTAAAGTGTAAAATAAGTTAAATAATAAAGTTTGATTTTATTAAGATAATATGGTTAAGTAGCTGTTTAAATTATATTGTATATATAGTTATAATGGCTTAAATAAAACTGAGGTTGGAAGATAAATATGAAATTGATGTGAATTAAATTTTTTAATAATTTTACTCGAATAAATTTGATTTGAAATTGAGATAAATTTGAGATTATATGAAATTGAATTCATTTAAGAATTAAACTAAAAAGGGTTGATGTGAAATTTATTAAATTGGAAATTTTAAAAGGTATAATTATTATAACTTGATTCTGGGGTCTAGGTGAATTAAATGATTATTTCAAGAATAAATGAATTGAAGGCAATATTTAGTTATTTGTAATTCGAGTCTTATTTAAATGATAAGGGGTTTATTATGTAAAATATTTCAAAACTAAATAATAGAAAATTTAATTGTTGAATCGAAATTATCAAATTTAGTTTTGAAATTTTGGAATATTTAAAGCCTTGAAATATATCGAAATTGAAATGTTTTATCGAGATTGAAATGTTTCAAAGTTATGAATTTCAAAGTAATGTGTTTTAAATGTGTTAAAATTTCAAATGTTTGGTTTTGAAGTGTATAATTTGAAAGTGCTATGATTTTTGGAATAGGGATATATTTGAAATAAAATGATATTATATTGATTTGAAATAAAAGGATATTATATTGATTTGGTTTTAAATTGGAAATGATATCGTATTTATATGGTTTTGAAATGGATATTATATTCTGGTTTTAAAAGTATAAACTATTTTGAAAAGACCCGGTGTTATAATAACGTTTGGTTGTTAAAGAGACCGGGATCGAAAGTTGTCGTGCTCTCTGCCAATTCCGAAAACCACTTTAACAACCGTGTACGCGGTGGAGATTACAGAATGAAGTAGGATGGTGGCGGCGTTTCTCTTGAGGTAAATACATGGACCTGGCTCCCGTGAGTTGGAATAAGGTGGCTAAAACAGGAGCGATTGACGGGCTAAAGAAGGTAGCACCTTTTATCGGACACATCCCTTCGATATTATACTCTGACTTTTGGATTGATTCGGTGACCACTTTTGATTTTTGATTTGGGGGTGTGGCTCGAGGTGGGCGGTAGCTACATGCTATGCGTTACCACCGGCCCGGAAGCGTAATTGGTATATCTGCCCTGTCATTGCCTAGTTGTGCTGTGTCGCCTACCCTAGTGCGCCTTGTACGAATTTGATTTGTGTCGTACCTACGGAGTATCCTCTGGTAGCCTCCCGATCAGGAGGTATTACGGTACTGTATAGACTATTGACACTATTACGTGTTAAGGGCTATATGGGTAACCCCTTAACGCTATTTAAAAGTAAGTTTATTTTACTATTAGACACTATTATAATAGCGAACTATTACTACATAGTAAATAGTTTAACGGATCCTTAGGAGATGTGAATCCCGATCATCTCTTGAATTACTGCACTCACGTTAGACTCTGGATAGTAGATGTCAAATCCCGTAAACATCTCTGTCTCCATTCTACTCATATTATTTACTATTGATTTCACTTATATAAGATCTTTTAGTTCTGACTCGAGTGTTTTGTCTTTTCAATTCGCTCGGGTCAGTTTGAGCATTTTAGGATTCGAAGACTTTAACTTCGGAGGACGAAGACGAAGATTTGTATTACTATTATTTATTATATTCCACTGCATCACATTGTTCCGCTGCATTGTTATTGATTATTCTCTGGTATGTGTAACTCTGATATGTATTGGATATATAATCGAATATTTTGTAAAACAGCTTTATGAACTGTATATTTTATTATTATATTTTATCATTCTGCTGCAAGATTCTGTTTTGTTCTTTTCTTTCTCTGCTTCTTATTTACCCCATAGCTATCCGCCCTTCTATATGGTTTAAGTCCGACGTGTGTGGTTTTTCGTCCATTTAAAGCGTATGAAAAGGCGAGACGTTACATCTGGTATCAGAGCTTTGGTTTAGCGATAAACCTTAGCTTTGTGGGGTTTGACTCTTTACTAATAGGGTTGTAATACCCTATGATGAGTCGCTGCGCGTATATATATGAGAGAGCGTATTTTTTAGTGTTATAAAATTATATTGTGTTAATTTGCTCCGTTTTGTATTTATAAATTGTGGTTGGTGCATAGGACGCTATGACATCAATAGGAATTTCTAAACACTTAATTGGACAGACCAACACAATATTTGTTTTGAATATAGGTGAATAAAATAATTTTGCCTATTATATTTTCTATATATATAAAATAAAATTTTATAAATGATATATATATTTGGTTGAAATATATTGATTGTTAGGTAGTGAAATTTATAAATATTGATTGGAAAATAAATTGAAAGTGAAATCAATGAGAATAAACTGGAAATTTAGAACTTAAGTTCCGGAGTTTTGAAACTTTTTTCGAATGATTTGGGAATATAATAATGACATTATTTAGAAGCATTTTCTGATATAAATATTTCAATATGATTTGAAAGAATTATTTTAAAGGAACTTTGAAAAGAAATAAGTTCTATACTCCCCTCTCTATCGCTGGAAAATAATTTGAGTGATGAGTGCATGCATCATCTACATTCATTTTCGAGTTTCGAAGTGGGAATGCCACTGTAGTAGTTTTACTGGAGGTTTATTTTGATAAAAAAATATGAATAAATTGTTTTAAATATAACTGGATATATAAGTTGTAAATATATATTTATCTATTACTTTAAGATAATTTGAAATTAAACCCGGTATTTAGTTCTTAAGTTTCCGTTAATTAATAGTTCAATTATTATAGTGAAATGGAAAGTAACTAATCAATAATTGGAACCTCTAATTAAAATAAGAGTTAAGTTAACATTTAAAGTTATTTATAACTAAATAAGTAGAAGGATGGATAGTAAGTAAAACATCTTGAGTTTAAGTTAGTATTTGAAACCACTGATAAATAAGAAGATTAAATGCTAGGTTATAAAGGAAATTTCCAGAAAGTTGAAATATGTATCCTGTGAACTTAAGATATGATTATTGAACGTTAATTATAAAATGAACTTGTATAGTTTTCAATTGCATTTTTAAAAGCATATATATAACTTACCAAAAGATTTAAAAGTTGAAATGTCTGATAAGAAAATGTAATGGATATTATACCGGTAATAAACTTGAGGTAATGAAAGTATTTAGTGAAATTCTTTTATAAGTAAGGACTTGATGTTGTAATTGGTGAGAACTTAAGTATAATTGAAATGTTGCTGTAATAAGGGTAATAGAAAGTAAGTATTATAAGTAAATAAATAAAAACTTAAGTAAGTGAATTAATATGCAAAGAAATTGAATTAAAAACGAATACTATAAAAAATGAATGAAAACGAATATTTGTAAGTAATAAATGAAATAAACATTGAAATCAGTGAATAAGAGTAAAAGTTTGCAAGAAGTTAATGAAAATATAAAGGATGAATCATTATATAAATAAAAGGGAATGAAATAATAAATGTTATGAGATGAAATTAATAAGAATGAACTTAATTTATTGTTTGAAATTGTTGTTTGTTTGGTTAATGAGTTGTTGGGTAAAAGATACTTTTAATTGCTTAGATGTATGAATAATCTATTGAGTTTATCTAAGACTGTTGAGTAAGTGGAATAGTTCATAGTTATTTGTCATTCTATACGATTTAAAGTGTCTTAACCCGAACAAATCAGTTGCTTGCCTTGCTTGGATGGTTGATTAGTATTTGATTGTATGCTGTGGTCGCAGGTGATTATTGTTGTTTGACATTGATTGTTTGTTAGTAGTGAAAAAACTTTAAATATTTCATTCTATATAATTATTAACTCTTTTTAGATTATAATAGGTGAAATACAGGTTATCGAAGCAATTGCTATTGCTTTTGGTTTCATAAATAAGCAAAAATTGCCCGACAAATAAGTATTTTTTCGGATTACGGTTTATAGCGCTATTATATTGTTTTTCCCGTGTTGGGACATATTATTTTGAAAAATATATGTTGTATATTGTTATATTTGATTATGTACTTTCTCCCATGTCTCTCCGTACGAAGGAGACACTGCCGAAATTTTCCATAAATTTTGGACATAGAAAAAACTTTTGAGAAAAAAAATAGTTTTCCAAACTTTACTAATTTGAGTATAAAAGATTTAATGGTTATAAATTGGTATATCTTATTTAAATTAATTAATTTTGTAAATTTATTTGTTTGTAAATGTAATGTTTTAAGTAAGATATATTGATTTTCCAATTCTTCTTTTGTCCTTTTCGGGGACGAAAAGTTTTGAGTGGGGGAGAGTGTAATGACCTGTTAATTTCGATAATTAAATTAGTTAAATTAATAAGATTTTTGTTATTAAATTTAGAAAGAAATAAAAAAAATATAATTATATTGAAGTAAATGTTAAGAATGAATATGTAGCAATGGTAATTAAAATTAATTATTGACAATTGGAGTGAAATCTCAATAAAGAAATAGTGTTAATTGGTGCACTTAGGTGTAAAATTTAAAATAAGAAAATAAAAGTAAGCATTTAATGAACCAATGCAATAATATATTGATTAATAGTAACTGAATGTAAGTTAAGGTAGTAATGTTAATGGCAGTTGATAAACAACTAACTTAGTGAAATCCCAATTTAATTGAAATAATGGTAAGGTTATAATTGATTGTATTTAGAAAATTAGAAGTAATTTCAATTAATATAATTAAATAGTATGTTAATGGTCATTGAATGAAATTTGTGTGATGTGAACAATTGTAACAATTGTTTGGGAATAATAACTCATAAGTGTGATTGAAAGTAAATAGTAACAAATATTTTAGGTTACCTATTTATTTAGCCTGTTAATTTAAATGTGGTAAAAATTGCAATAAATCTAAATTAAATATTTTGTTAATGTGATTTAGTTAATAATGGGAATTAATATGAAATGAAGCATATATTAATGAAATGTAATATAAATCAATGTTAATTATACCCATAAAATGTCAATTTATTGAATAGCAAGATTTTAAATCAAATAAACGGATTTATTGAGATTTCAATTGATAATTAATAAAATTTATTGTGAAATCAATTGCAATAGACTCAATTTGTGCAGTTAGGGTAGATTTGATTTGTCATTAAAAATTGTTAATTCTATAAGATGTAATCAATGTTAATTTTATTTGTAATATGACGGTTGGTTGATTTAAGGAGCGAAAATCAAGATTTATTAATTTATTTGAAATTTAAAATTCAATAAGTGGATTAATTGCAAATTGGTGGAATTTAATATTAAAATATTACATTAATGGAAATTAGGATGACATTTGTGAATATTAATGCAAGAACTACGAACCAATGAAAATTTCATCCAATTGATAATGGTAGACTGAATAATAGAATGAAAAGTCGATTAAATGGAATTATTGAAAAAAAAATTGGTAATTTGTGAATTATTGAAACTGAAAGCAAAGATAGTAATTATGGAAATAATTAACATTGAATCAACATGAAAATTTGTTTTAAATTGTTATAAATGGCTAAATAAATCAAGTGATAAAATTTGTAAACTAAAGAATTGAAATTGAAAATTTGATTTAATTGTTAATTTATTTAATTAACTAGAAAATAGCCATTTTGGCCACTAACTCGGATTTCGACGAAACCAGTTTCATCAAATCCGTAATGTTGAATTATTGTAGGATTTCAAGTTTCGTAACGATAGGGCTTGTTGTTTGATCGTACGGACTCGAAATGCCCAGAAATCAACTAAATTGAAATCAATTTGAAATAACTTGATTTTAGCAAAACTTCTTCATACGATGGAATTTGGATTTGAAACATATTCCATTGTTTTTTAAATATTTTAAAACATCTATTTTGATATATGGGTTGACCCAATTTCATTCCGGAGTCGAAACGGGCTTTTCGGGCCATTTTATCGTTCAACGCGTATATCCAATCGATCTGATCCATTCTATTTCAGCTTTGTCTATAACTACCCTGTTATAAACCCTGGCCTACCTCTATTTCTCATTTGTCTGTACGTACAATTCATTATGTTCCTCCTCTTTCTCAATGGCAGACAAACAAATTCTAGATCCAATTTCAATTCAAAATCAAATCAAAAAATTCAAACTCCTCAAAAAAAATCCAAAAAAATCATATATCATATATCTTGACAATACGAATAGGCATCAAGTATTCATTTTCAGAATTGATGCTCGAACCAGTGGCAAATCGAGGTCAAAGGCCGAAAAACGCGACACCCTAAATTGCAAATTGGGGGGTTTTGATCTCGTCATCAATCAGCAAAATCGATTTGTGGGTTTTTTGGAGAGCGATGTTAGGAAGCTATCGTGGGCGGTCGCTTCCTCCAATTCGATGTTTGGAGCTCTAATTTCGCGACTTAGGGTTTAGAAACCCTAGATCTAGGTGGCGGGGGCGTCGCTTGGGGGGGCGCGATTGGGCTGTGGGGTCATGCAGTGATGAGGAGCACACTGGTGGTGGCGGCTTGGTGGAGGGCAGTCTCTGGTGAGGGGCGCGGTTGGTCCAAGTTTCGCCTGAAGGAGTTTCTTGCGTGCGTGCTTGGTTTGGGCGCGATTCCTGGGAGAGAAATAAGATGACGTGTCTTCATTTGTTTGGTCGGGGGTTTTCTTTTATTTTTATTTAATTTCAAAATTCAAGCATTTAAACATGAATAACTTTAGCATACGTTGTCCGATTTATGTGCAGTTTCTTTGGTTAGGATTGTTTTCAAATTCCAGAGATTTTGGCGCATGTTTGGGAAGATTCTGAGACTGGTCAAATTTTGAGTTTAAATTGGATTTAAATTCAATTTAAATTCAAAAGGTGAGTGTTTTAACCCAGTCACAACTTCTAAAATTTCTTATGTGTGTTAAATTAATTTCTGATGTGATTAGAAATTTATTTATTGCTGTTTGGTATATTTTTATCATCATTCGAGTTAAATTGAATTAAATTGTTTTTCAATTTATTATTGCAAATAAACTGCCTGTTAAATTAATTTATTATTATATATAAACTGCCAGTAATTACCTGTTATTTATTATCTGTTCTATATTAGTGTTATTTGTTGAATATGCGCTTATATGATTTTTGTTTGATGATAATAAACATATATACATTCGTTTAAATGTATTTGTTAATGTACTATTTTATTTTTCACAGGTTAAATAAATATTTCCTGAATAAAATAGATAACACTGATTTTGAATTCAAACGAATATTTTATTCAAATAAATATTTATTACAATTTTGAATAGTACAATTTCAAGCTCTCACTATACATATACAACTTTGATTACAATACATCATAATTTCATATTTACACAATTTCATATTTACAGTTGACCTCACTACATATCACTCACACTCGTATTTATCTTCAACATTATTCCAGTTAGAATCCAGCATCTGAGCAATCTGCAAAAATAAATTTTGACGCAGTAAAATTGAAAAAGAAATATTTTTGCAGTATAAAATAAAACGTGATTTTTGAAAATATTATTTGCCTCAGTTATTTGGGTTGTTCGTCATGATTTATATTTGAATTCATCACACGAACAATGTGACATGCACAGTGTATCACTGTACATGCCACAAGGCCGTGCACACCGATATACACTTGATAATGCTACAGGGATAGGTGAGCACAAGGTCAAACACAAATATACAGACAGGTTCAACTCAGGTGCAATATATTCAAAATCTCGTCAACAGCTGTCACAGCCCAAATTCCAGCATTCGGAAATCGACATCCGTACTCCACGGTACTTGAATGCCGCAGATTCAAACGTTGAAATTCGAATCGCGCCGGAGCTTATAACACATTAAGTAAATAACGCAACGGAAGAAACAGAATAGCATATATCAATATACAACATTGATACAATATCTGATACAACATGAATGGTACAATGAATATTAATATACATCAGAGATATGATACAAGTTAATAGCAGCAGAAAGAAAAGATAACACAGCAGCGGAACAAAATCTCCAAAGATCTCCAATCCAATGCTCCAAAGCAAGAACTCCAAGCCAGTAGCTCGAACCACCATCACGTTTCACCAAGAGAGCAAGTCTGGTCCGACCAAAGACTGAAAAAGATCTCCAAATGCTAGCAAACCAAGGATTCTGAAAGCTATAGAATCTACACCTAATACGGGTTATCTGAAAACCCAACTCTAGACTGCCCGTGTGGGAAAATAGTGGGCACCCAGAGTTTAGGAAAAGAACAATAAACTCCAGGTCAGTCATGGGACTGGTATGAGCAAACAAAAACATTTGGTCTTTTAAAATAAGCAACAAAGAATTTAAAACAAATTCGCAATGCTTTTTAGAAAATGAAACTACCATAAGGCCTCCCGGCACACACACAATGCAAACGCACACATGGGGGAGATTTCTCCTTATGATAGTCAAACATGCTTACTACGAGAAAAATCCTTTGATATTATTACTAGTGCATAGTGGAAAATCTTTCGAAAGTATAATATAAATCCTAGCCAGCATAGGTACCATGATACTATGCCTACTATAGCTGCCATGTTAAATGGCAGGTTCTACAACTAAAACCGTACAAGGCACGTATTGGATGAATGGATTTCCAACAAATGGTCAGGCTAAGTAACTTCCTACTGCCACATGGGATCGCCTCTGGCGGGACGTCCCGAGAACTAACGTTACGGTTAGATCTCTGCCAACACAAGGCCGGGTTACCTCTGTAACTAGGTAACTACTACACGAATATGCCATCCCCCGGTCCTTTGGGACCTTTATCCGAGGCGCCTCAAAGCAACAACCACACGGTAAATGAGATTGGAGCAACCACATAGGTTAAATACCAGGGCTCCATACCTGATACCACCCTTTACCAGAAGGGAATGACACACCCTAAAGGGCGCGACCCTCATAACCTTGCCGCATCTTTCCTGTTTTGACCATTTTCGGGGTGTGAGGTCCTGATGCAGTCTCGTCCACAAAGCTACGCTTTATACAAAAGCCATGCTTTGATCACAAATGATCATCAACACACAGAAGCACTCAGCATGCCACATTACCAAATTGGGAATATATCACTGATAAATATCAACTACATAACCTCTGAGCTCGCACGTCTCAGAGAAGGGTGTTAAGCTAAGAGAATAAATTCTCCGCCACCAAGCAGAAATGTATTTGATAGAGATCAGTTTAATATCTCAAAGTGTAACGTCGGACATACAACCATACAAGTCTATCCCGGGTTCGAACAGAACCGAAGGCACTTCCGAAGAAGCCCTTGCAAATCCGGATAATCCCTAATCACGTCCGGACTTCCCATCACATATGGAGATCTCTATACCGGGGATCAGCCAGTGCAGAGACAATCGACGAGTTATCCTTTCATTTTCGGAAATTTCCGGTCTTCACCACCGGTCTTTAATTGCTATCCATAACGTCGTATCACTATCCGGAATGGGCTATATGACACAAGGTCCTCCCCCGGCTAAACCGAATAATGAGCGCCATATTTTTAAAACATATGGATATGGGATTTTAGTTAAGTCACAACTTATAAAATCCAAAACTTTTCTTTCAATGGTTAAACAAATCACCATTTTAAATCTTTAAACCAAAAGATTTATTTCACAAAGTTTCACCTAGTTTCACAAAGATCTATTCATAGATTCAAAACAACTTCCATTCCAATTGGATTAACTCAATAAATCATTAAATTAAAGATTTAATTTATAGATTTCAAAACACGTTCCAAAGATTTATTTATAACTTGGAAAACCATTTTCATTTCAAAACTTGAATTCCTTTTAACACACATTGGAAATCCATTTCTTATATGAAAGCTTCTATTATTTGAAAACAACAGTTTTCGTTTCAGAAAAGTCCGATTTATACAAGTTGAAATCTTGGGTTAAATTTAAATTTCAAACATCACTTTTTAAAATGGTTTAAAAACCCATATAAATCCATTTATAAGTTGGATATCTTTTTAAACCCTAGTTTCCAAATTATAGAATTCAACTTCAAATATTGAATTCAAATTTAAATCAAATTATTTAAATTTCAAAACTCAATCAAGTTATTCAAATAACTTTTATTTTTGAAATTCATTTTTTCCAAAAGCTTCAATTCTAATTCCAAAACTATTTTGGATTCAAAAATTCAAATTTAAAAAAATTTCAAAATCTGTGACTTAACCCATTTCCACGTGGAATCCATATTTTTGTGTGTACAAGTGTGGTCCAGGGGTTACACACAATAAAAGTGCAACATCATCAACCCTCACAGATTTAATCATTATGATTCGATGTGGGTTTCGGATAACCAACTGGAATCCGACTCCCTGTCGCATCGAAATTTAAATGTCGTTTTGCGGGTCAAAGGATTTGCATATTCGTATAATCATATATATATCATAGATATAACAGCTTAGCACAAAGCATCAAATAGCATCTCATCACATATCAAAACATCAATCCAACACACATCATTCAGTAACAATCAAACATCTACAATTAAGATGAATAAATTGTGTGGTTTAAATTAATTAACCACATAATTACTTTCATAAATTATCTTTAATCAATGATTAGTTATCCTTAATTAAAATTAATTGAATCTTAATCATCTTCGTTAATTAATCATTCCTCAATTAATTACCCTAATTAATAAATCCTTAATTGTTCATAAATGAAGCCCTAATTACTTTTATTAATTAATTAAACCTTAAATTTAAGTAATTACTTCTCAAGTAATTATATTATCAAATCTTCAATTATTTAAATAAATCAAGAGATAAATTAATTACTTTGATTTTCTTTAGAGCTTGTTTTATACATTATCTCTATTACATTAGTTAGTTAAAATATTAAGTTTGTTTAAAATAATGTTTATTCTAATTACCTTCCTTAATTTCATTATTCAATTTATATAAATAAATTCTTGAGTTAATGTAACAAAATTTAATTTGAGTTAATTACTTTAAAATGTCTTGTTTAAACTTTAATTAGTTAAAGCTCAAATAAAATCATCATTTAATAAAAGGCAATTAAAATCATTCAAAAAGTTGAAGTTTCATTTTTTTTTTTTAGAACAAAACTGCCTTGCGTATAAAACCCAAGGCACTTCGAGTCTTCCCCAGGATTTCTTCCTGCTTGCTTCGAGCTCCCACAAAATCTGGCCCGAGCGCTGATATTTTTTTTTTCTTTCCAAATTTTGTTAAGTACTAAAATCAAACCTGATGCAATGCCAATTTATCACTAGCTCGACTTCGAGTTTTCACCAATTTCCCCCGGGTACTACTTCGATCCCATACTCTTCTTCCCCAAACACAATACTGGTACAACCATGGGTCATGTGCACCTGCACAATCGAGTTCACCGCCGCTAGTTGAATCTCTGGCCACCCCCAAGTCAACGCCCATCCACCCGAACCCCACGAGCATCCAGAAACCTATCTCGTCAACAAGATCGAAAATTTTGCTATCTACCCAACTGTAATGAAACCGAGCTACAGAAAAACACGTCGAACTGTTGACGCCGACCAACAGACAATCTTAGCCTCCGGTCATGACTACCTCATCCACACAGATAACACCCCCCAAATCCATGTGCGACTCGATGCACGCACGGAGCCCCAACGACCATCTTTCCAACCAATGCCTAAATTAGGGTTAAAAATTTGATCTCCTCGCCGCCGTCGCTACAGTGGACTAGGATACTTCCACTTATTTTTCTCCAACTCACCGTAGGACCTTTCCTCCCCACGCCAAGACACAACCATCATCATCATCTCGTTGGTTGGAATTTTGCAAAAACCCCTAATCTGGTTACCTCGGCTTATCTCAGTGATTACTAAATTAAAGTTTTGATTTTATTTCCAAAAATCATAATTTTCGATAAGCTTTTAGGTGGCATATCTGAAATTAAAATTTACCAGTTTTGAAATTGATCATGACTTGAATTTCAACAGTGCTTTCTTGTTCCAGGTTTAAGTCCTGAGTATTTTCCTTTTACATGTTTTTAACTTTCAATCTTACATGAATTTAAATATTTTTTTTCTTTGATACTTAAACCTAACACAACTGGAATCAAGAAACTTGGATTCTTAACAGATTTTCATAAAAAAAATGAAACCTGTAGCTAGAACAGAATTTACAATTCTGTACATCAACATACCCAGGCAAAGATGAATAATTCATTCAAATTTTGTTGCATGCAAACTATATTCAGCTTGCATACATAATAATCAGGTCTTTGGAAAAGTTTACTCACTTGTTTCTCAATTCAATTTTTTTTTCCGAGAGAAATGGGGAGAGAGATTTTAGATATCACTACAATTAAAATGTTACAGGAAGACAGAGACATGGAAACAAATGTTTCCAGGAAAATCAAACACAAGCTTCGCCACTCATTCACATGCAAAGCCATTAACATTCATATAAGCATTCATATAAGAATCCAAACACAAGGGAAATTAGAGCAAGCATAGGTTTACTCACATGAAAATTCCAGAAACAGAAAGGTTTTTCCTGATAGTTTCAAAGATAGATGAAGGCCTGTATAATTTTTTTTCTTTAATCTCTTTGAAGCTTTTATCTGCAAATTGTAAAAAAAACACTTTGCTTACTTCCTATTGCATTTGCTTATCTACTTTATTAATAACAAAAGTTTTTTTTTCTCTTACTTACAGTATGAATTTTTTTTTTGTTATATACAACAGGGGAACCTCCTGCAATTGAAACAGAAATCAATCTGTTGCCTTGAACTTGATTCTTCCTGCAACTTAGATTGATTGAGCATTATTGTTTAAATGTTTGTTATACTTACTGATTACTAACATCACATTCAAATTTTAAACAGAAAGAAATTTACTTGCCTTCAATTGTTTTTTTTTCCAGAAAATTTGCATTTATCTCCTGGCTACAAACTGAAGCATCCACTTTTCTTTGTTGCTTTAACTTCAGGTTGATTTGCACACTTTGGTTTGATTGCTTTCTTCTTCTTTTTCTTCTTCTTTTTTTTCCATTGAACTTTGATTCTCCTTTTTGGTTTAGAAATTGAGTTTTAAATCTGAAGCTCTCACTTGCATTGACTGCAGGTTATACTACAGGCTTGTACTTGTGAATGGTAATTGTTTTCAGGTTAATTTGCTTTTGAGTTTTTGAGAAAAGGATGCCATTTTCTTTCTTTGATTCCAGATTTCGAATTTAAGAGGATGAATGAAGAGAAAATGTGATATTTTCAGCCTGGTTTTTGATTTTTTTCTTTCTTTTGGTTTGAACTGAATTATTTCCTTTTTGATATCTATGTTTTAAAAAGCTTTGATATTGAGATGTGTGATGCAAAATCTGTTTTTCAGATTTTGTTGAGATATGCTAAGATATGTTATATGATGGCATATGGGAAGATGTGAAGCTTCTTGTATTTTTTTTTTAAAATTTCATTATTTTAAATACAAGTAATGATGCTATTTGTATGTATACATATATGTAAGATCTAAAGGTATGTTTACATTGTTTGTACATATACATATGTACAATATATATATTTCATGTTCTGCCTCTTTTGTATTATTGATTTGTAAATATGGAAGTGATTTGTATTATTTATATTTTCATATTTCTAACATTTGTAAATATTTTTACATTTTAAATTTTAGGAATATACAACTATATTCTTTCCAGAAGAAGATGTATTTTTTAAATCTTTTAATCAAATCAAATAAAAGAGTATATAATATAGTTGAATTAAAATTCTGAAATAGCTTTTGTAATTATTTTTTTATTTATATCAATTTTATAATATTACTTTTTAAACCAATATTATCTTTAAGCTTAGTTTATTTTATTTTTGAATTAAGACTAGTATACCATTTAAATAAATAATTATCTATATTTATATTATTTCAAATTTTTATTTCTTATTTTATAACCATTTTGTCCATTATTCCTACTTATACTAATTTAAAGAAAGAAAATGAATTTTAAACTAATTATGCTTTTAATAAATAAACCCATATAAAATAGTATTTAGTTTTAAACAATTGTTTTGAAAATCATTAATATCTAATTCAAAATAAAATTTTCAAAATAAATATTACCAATTTCTACTAGTATAAAATTATGTGGTTTTAAAATCCAAATTTATAAATATATACATTTTGAATTTTCAAAATCAAAATCTTATTTAAAATTTTACCTTTCAATATATACATATTTATTCAAATTATAGTGCATATTTATCTCTAATATAATTATCCTTAAATCCAATTTTTATTATAAAATACTTATCCTTAAATTCCAACCAAATTTCTGATTATAATCCAAAATTTTAAGTTTATTTTGGAAATCGCAAATTAATTCACAGTTTAAACTCAAAATTAATTTAATTATTGAATTATTTTGGCTAATATTTCAGGAATGTTACAGATTCCCCTCCTTAAGAAATTTCGTCCTCGAAATTTGCTAGGAAGACGAAAAGAAAAGATGAAAGATAGAGAGATACCTTTCCAAATCGAACTGGATATAAATTCTGTATTTGGCTTACCAAATAAGAATATCAACAATAGATATGAGAACAATCTCATATAATATTACACAAGATATTCGGGTCCACCGGTCTACGAATATGCAAGGGCACTAATTAGTTCGAGGGACAACTAATCGTTCGTAGAATATATCGGATCCCAGAGATGGATAGATGGATTCAACCTTATACAATTTCTCAAACACTAGATATAGATTTCAAATTCAAGTCGAAATACCCCAAAGTATATAACTTGTTCCTCTACGGACTTCGATATACACAAGAAATTACAATAGAATTTAAATTTTGGTTTTAAACGAAATCGTTTTATTGATATAATTCAAATTTAGCTTCATATGTGTTAACCAATTTATGTAATTTAAAATTTCCAATTTATTTAATTTAAATTTTCAATTTCAAACTCATTAGCGTTGAAAAGCTAATAAGAACCCGATGAAGATACGAAGTAAGGATTTTCTACAACGATTCGTAGGGCTACCATCACACCGAAACTCCTTTCTGTAGCGGTCACGAGGCAATCAAAAGAATACGAAATTGAATCAAAGGAGATTGATAAAAAAAATGTTGTTTCCGCTATTGCAGGGCATTGACCATTGGTAATGGTATTCCCCCGTCCCCTATCTCGTCCTCTTCTTGCACTCATACTCACTATCAGTGGGTAGTAAGAGAATTTACTGAGGCATTCGAACGGATATCTTAGGGATTACTCATTCTAGGGTATACTTCACCCTATCTCTAATGAGCTACTTAATGTGTTATACTCCTGAGCTAAAGTTTTAACCTTCAGCTCTGATACCAAAATGTCACGGTCCAAATTCCAGCGTTCGGAAATCGACATCCGTATTCCACGGTACTTGAATGCCGCAGATTCAAACGTTGAAATTCGAGTCGCGCCGGAGCTTATAACACATTAAGTAAATAACACAACGGAAGAAACAGAATAGCATATATCAATATACAACATTGATACAATATCTGATACAACATGAATGGTACAATGAATATTAATATACATCAGAGATATGATACAAGCTAATAGCAGCGGAAAGAAAAGATAACACAGCAGCGGAACAAAATCTCCAAAGATCTCCAATCCAATGCTCCAAAGCAAGAACTCCAAGCCAGTAGCTCGAACCACCATCACGTTTCACCAAGAGAGCAAGTCTGGTCCGACCAAAGACTGAAAAATATCTCCAAATGCTAGCAACCCAAGGATTCCGAAAGCTATAGAATCTACACCTAATACGGGATTATCTGAAAACCCAACTCTAGACTGCCCGTGTGGGAAAATAGTGGGCACCCAGAGTTTAGGAAAAGAACAATAAACTCCAGGTCAGTCATGGGACTGGTATGAGCAAACAAAAACATTTGGTCTTTTAAAATAAGCAACAAAGAATTTAAAACAAATCCGCAATGCTTTTTAGAAAATGAAACTACCATAAGGCCTTCCGGCACACACACAATGCAAACGCACACATGGGGGAGATTTCTCCTTATGATAGTCAAACATGCTTACTACGAGAAAAATCCTTTGATATTATTACTAGTGCATAGTGGAAAATCTTTCGAAAGTATAATATAAATCCTAGCCAGCATAGGTACCATGATACTATGTCTACTATAGCTGCCATGTTAAATGGCAGGTTCTACAACTAAAACCGTACAAGGCACGTATTGGATGAATGGATTTCCAACAAATGGTCAGGCTAAGGAACTTCCTACTGCCACATGGGATCGCCTCTGGCGGGACGTCCCGAGAACTAACGTTACGGTTAGATCTCTGCCAACACAAGGCCGGGTTACCTCTGTAACTAGGTAACTACTACACGAATATACCATCCCCCGGTCCTTTGGGACCTTTATCCGAGGCGCCTCAAAGCAACAACCACACAATAAATGAGATTGGAGCAACCACATAGGTTAAATACCAGGGCTCCATACCTGATACCACCCTTTACCAGAAGGGAATGACACACGCTAAAGGGCGCGACCCTCATAACCTTGCCGCATCTTTCCTGTTTTGACCATTTTCGGGGTGTGAGGTCCTGATGCAGTCTCGTCCACAAATCTACGCTTTATACAAAAGCCATGCTTTGATCAAAAATGATCAACAAATGATCATCAACATACAGCAGCACTCAGCATGCCACATTACCAAATTGGGAATATATCACTGATAAATATCAACTACATAACCTCTGAGCTCGTACGTCTCAGAGAAGGGTGTTAAGCTAAGAGAATAAATTCTTTGCCACCAAGCAGAAATGTATTTGATAGAGATCAGTTTAATATCTCAAAGTGTAATGTCGGACATACAACCATACAAGTCTGTCCAGGATTCGAACAGAACCGAAGGCACTTTCGAAGAAGCCCTTACAAATCCGGATAATCCCTAATCACGTCCGGACTTCCCATCACATATGGAGATCTCTATACCGGGGATCAGCCAGTGCAGAGATAATCGACGAGTTATCCTTTCATTTTCGGAAATTTCCGGTCTTCACCACCGGTCTTCAATTGCTATCCATAACGTCGTATCACTATCCGGAATGGGCTATATGACACAAGGTCCTCCCCCGGCTAAACCGAATAATGAGCGCCATATTTTTAAAACATATGGATATGGGATTTTAGTTAAGTCACAACTTATAAAATCCAAAACTTTTCTTTCAATGGTTAAACAAATCACCATTTTAAATCTTTAAACCAAAAGATTTATTTCACAAAGTTTCACCTAGTTTCACAAAGATCTATTCATAGATTCAAAACAACTTCCATTCCAATTGGATTAACTCAATAAATCATTAAATTAAAGATTTAATTTATAGCTTTCAAAACACGTTCCAAAGATTTATTTATAACTTGGAAAACCATTTTCATTTCAAAACTTGAATTCCTTTTAACACACATTGGAAATCCATTTCTTATATGAAAGCTTCTATTATTTGAAAACAACAGTTTTCGTTTCAGAAAAGTCCGATTTATACAAGTTGATATCTTGGGTTAAATTTAAATTTCAAACATCACTTTTTAAAATGGTTTAGAAACCCATATAAATCCATTTTTCTTTTAGACTTAAAAGTTTTTAAACTAGGGTTTTTTAGTTTAGTTTTATTTTTAAATTTGTGTTTAAAAATTCTCTTTTAACCGTTTTAAATTTCTAGTCGTGTGACTAGGGGACAAGCTACGTGGCGTAGCTTGAGAATTCGCAACTCGGTGGTTGAGTTGTGGCAAGGTTTTGAGCGTAGAGTTAGATTAGTCAATAGCGGGTATAGCGAGTTTACGTGTGTAAGCGAGGGACTATCTAATTTCTAGTAGAAACCTTGGGGGCAACACGTAGGCAGGGTTTTGCCGAAGCTGGGTAAATTCTGTGTTGTTCTATTTTTTCTGTTATTTATATTCTACGATATCTGTGCTGCTATTCTGTGATCTGAATTGAATATTTTATAAGCTTCCGCGATTAATTTTTATAATTAACACTATCACCCTATTCACCCCCCCCTCTAGGGTGAAATCGATCCTACATTATTGTTTGAATTAGATGATGATTGTGATAAATGTTTGATGATTGATGTTGGATGAATGGATGTTTCATTTATATTGTTATAAACTGCAAATTGTTATTCAATTTTTATTTCATTCGAGATCGCGGTTTGAAATGATATATAACCGTATTTTTATTTCAAATTACGGATTGAAATGATGAATATCTGTATCACTTGACCATAGGATAGAAAATTATATACAGACACCGTGGTCTATATATTAAATATTTTGAAATGATTCTTATGGTTTGGTAAAGAAATATATGGTTTTATGAGATATTGATTTGGATATTTTATAAATGTTATTTTTATATATAGTTAAACTTTTGGTTTTAAGCTATGCATAAAATTGGATTAAAGTATAAAATAAGTTAAATAATAAAGTTTGATTTTATTAAGATAATATGGTTAAGTAGTTGTTTAAATTATATTGTATGTATAGTTATAATGGCTTAAATAAAACTGAGGTTGGAAGATAAATATGAAATTGATGTGAATTAAATTTTTTAAGAATTTTACTTGAATAAATTTGATTTGAAATTGAGATAAATTTGAGATTATATGAAATTGAATTCGTTTAAGAATCAAACTAAGAAGGGTTGATGTGAAATTTATTAAATTGGAAATTTTAAAAGGTATAATTATTATAACTTGATTTTGGGATCTAGGTGAATTAAATGATTATTTCAAGTATAAATGAATTGAAGGCAATATTTAGTTATTTGTAATTTGAGTCCTATTTAAATGACAAGGGGTTTATTATGTAAAATATTTCAAAACTAAATAATAGAAAATTTAATTGTTTAATCGAAATTATCAAATTTAGTTTTGAAATTTTGGAATATTTAAAGCCTTGAAATATATCGAAGTTGAAATGTTTTATCGAGATTGAAATGTTTCGAAGTTAAGAATTTCAAAATATTATGTTTTAAATGTGTTAAAATTTCAATTGTTTGTTTTCGAAGTGTATAATTTGGAAGTGCTATGATTTTTGGAAAAGGGATATATTTGAAATAAAATGATATTATATTGATTTGAAATAAAAAGGATATCATATTGATTTAGTTTTAAACTGGAAATGATATCGTATTTATATGGTTTTGAAACGGATATTATATTCTCGTTTTAAAAGTATAAACTATTTTGAAAAGACCGCGGTGTTATAATAACGTTTGGTTGTTAAAGAGACCGAGATCGGAAGTTGTCATACTCTCTGTCAACTCTGAAAACCACTTTAACAACCATGTACGCGGTGGAGATTCTAGAATGAAGTAGGATGGTGACGGCGTTTCCTTGAGGTAAATACATGGACCCGACTCCCGTGAGTTGACATAAGCTAGCTAAAACAGGAGCGATTGACAGGCTAAGAAGGTAGCACCTTTTATCGACACATCCCTTTGATATTATACTCTGACTTTTGGATTGATTCGGTGGCCACTTTTGATTTTTGATTTGGGGGTGTGGCTCGAGATGGGCGGTAGCTGCGCGCTATGCGTTACCACCGGCCCAGAAGCATAATTGGTATATCTAACCTGGCATTTCTTAGTTATGCCGTGTCGCCTACCCTAGCGCACCTTGTACGAGTTTGATTTGTGTCGTACCTATGGAGTATCCTCTGGTAGCCTCCCGATCAGGAGGTATTACGGTACTATATAGACAACTGGCACTATTACGAGTTAAGGCCTATATGGGTAACCCCTTAACACTATTTAAAAGTAAGTTTATTTTACTATTAGACACTATTATAATAGCGAAATATTACTACACGGTAAATAGTTTAACGGATCCTTAGAAGATGTGAATCTCGAGCATCTCTTGAGTTACTGCATTCATGTTAGACACTGGATAGGAGATGTCAAATCCCGTAAACATCTCCGAAGTTGTTCCGCTCATATTATTTATTGTTGATTTAACTTACGTACGATCTTTTAGATTTGACTCGAGTGTTTTGTCTTTCAAATTCGCTCGGGTCAGTCTGAGCATTTCAGTATTCGAAGACTTTATCTTTGGAGGACGAAGACGAAGATTTGTATTACTATTATTTATTATATTCCACTGCATCACATTGTTCCGCTGCAATGTTATTGATTATTCTCTGGTATGTGTAACTCTGATACGTGTTGTATAAATATAATCGAATATTTTGTAAAACAGCTTCATGAACTGTATATATTTTATTATTATATTTTATCATTCTGCTGCAAGATTCTGTTTTGTTCTTTTCTTTCTCTGCTTCTTATTTACCCCATAACAGTCCGCCCTTCTGTATGGTTTAAGTCTGACGTGTGTGGTTTATCGTCAATTTAAAGCGTACGAAAAGGCGGGACGTTACAGAATAGGGAGATCTGGAGTGGTGGTGGGGAAAAACCTAACGTGCAAAGTCAGCACGAGGGGGAGGCGAGGCTGTTGCTCCAAGGGAAAAGCTGCATCGCCTAGGGGAGGAACGGAAGAGAGAGGTTGTTACTTAGAGAAGGAGGAGGAGGGTAGAGATTAAGTTTGGCTTGTTGAGGAAGGAGGAATGAAATAATGCAATTAGGTGAATTTGAACGTGACTTTTACAGCTTCTTTCTAGGTTCAAGTTATGCCAAAACTCGTTAACCAATGGACCACTTTTAAGTTTTGCCGCTAGGTGATCAACCGCTAGACGGGTGTTGGATGTTAATTGAACCTGGACCCAACTAGGGTCGGATTAAATAATAATAATCGTTCTGCGCCGTCTCCTTCGATTTGAAAGGATTAAGAAATTCCTGTACTCATCACGGCGGTGTCAAAGCATACCGGCTAGTCTCGAACCATGCTCCAATAATTCACAGTACTCCCAAAAAACTACTACAACCAACAACAATTACAAAAATCCAAAAATATTCTAACTACTATTTCCCGCCTACTTCACATGGAAATATTTCTTCCAATAGCTGGTGATACTGTTGAATATGCTAGTATATAATTTTTGTTTGATGATAATAAAATATATGTATATTCATTTAAATGTATTTGTTATTGTACTATTTTATTTTGCACATAATTAAATAAATATTTGTTGGATAAAATAAAAAACATAGAATTCAAATTCAAACAAATATTTTATTCAAATAAATATTTTATTACAAATTCAAAAGGTACAAATTTGCGCTCTCACTACATATATACATTTCTCAATTACAATACAATTTTGATTACATCACAAATTTCAATTTACAATTTTGATCTCATTACATATCACTCAAATACTCGTATTTATCTTTAACTCTATTCCAGTTTGTATTCAGCATCTGAATTATCTGCAAAATAAATATTGATGTAGTAAAATTTAAAAAGAAAATACTTTACAGTGCAAATTAAAGTGTGTGTTTTTGAAAATGTTATTTGCCTCAATTATTTAGGTTGTTCATCATTTATTTATTTTGAAATCATTCATACACAAACAACTTGTGACATGCACAGTGTATCACTGTACATGCCATAAGGCTGTGCACACCGATATACACTTGATAAAATTACAAGGACAGGTGAGCACAAGGTCAAACCCAACCAAATGATGGAATCAACTCAGGTGCAATACAAAACTAAAATAGGATGGTCAAAGTACGAGAATCAATGGTCAGCCAACATGAATAGAAGTCCAATGCAATGGCCGGACTCAAATGTACACAACCAGATCAAACTTCAATATACTTGAACCAGACCTCACATATATATTTCAAAAAATACAAAAGCACCAGAACAGTACACATGAAGCTCATATGCAAACTTCAATAGGGCAATGCACATGTAACCTGAACCAAAGATCGGCTTATATGTACACAGTCAATTGTTAGAACAAAGAAATGCAACCAGACTTCGTATGGCACAAAGAAACCGGAAGCAGACTTCATCAATTTTAGTTACAACTTGAACTTGAACATATACAAAATGCCTAAGCAAATACAGATAACAAAAGTACATATAAACTTCAAAACACAAACGTTCAAACAGAGACCAGAGCAATGCAGACATGAATAGAACACACAACATTGAAGACTTCACTCAAGAACAACATAGGCTAACTATACCAGCAAATGAACAGTACAGACAAAGTGAACATGTTCAAATGTATATGAATATGTAGAGACAAGCAGTGGTAAACTCAAAGGCAATAACAAAAGGCCCCAGATCATGTAACTTGACAAAATCACTTCAAATTTCACAATGACAAAGTGAATATAAAGGACTCAGCAAACACATGAAGACACTTGAACTCACACAAACAACATGACAACATGTAGGAGAAACCAGATCACATGATAATAAACTCGTGAAGCCATGAACACAAAGTGCAGACCAGCTCTTATGAGACCAGACCAGATCAGGCTCAACACATCAATGAACCCAAATCACCTGTGAAACAAAAATCTTCAAAGTCTAATGTACAATTTCAATTACCAGAAGCAGAAGCCACACATCATACATATATATACATGCATCTCACATATGAAAGCATGCATATACATGAATATGTAAACCAAATCATTTCTACATATGCAATGGTCACTACATTCAGACAATAGGTTCAGAAACAAACCAAGAAAACAGTGATTGAAATAGACTTCAATGGGCAGACTCACAACAACCTGGAGTACACAAGCATTCAAATGGAAGCAGTCAAAAGTGCAAAATTATATATGAATGACCACAAATTGATATAAGTGCAATAAAGTCAATCACACACATATATACATAGATATATGTATGTATATATGTATGGAGGCAATCAACCAAAGCAGTATAACATGAATGAATTAACTAAACTGCATAAACATCAATACAACAATCAGACTCAACCAAATGTACGACCAGAGAACCAAACAAATATGCAGTGACAAAGATTCCAGTTACAAAGGCATGTACAAATATGTACAACCAAACCTCAAATGCAAATATTTCATAAAGCCAGAGAATCGTACATAGTTGCAGTAAACACCAGTAGCTTGAATTGAACAAGTTATGAGTCATGAACAAAAATCAAGGTAGCAGTTTCAAACCAAGTCAAGGTCGAGATGAACAAATTCAACAAAAGGCAAAAATATTTGAAAATGGAAAAAGCATGATGAACAAGCATCACAAATTCTAAAACCAAACGCAAGCCATGGTGACCAAGCAAAGAATATCAGAAAAATATTCGAATTGAACTAGTCAAAATAAATCACAAGTATTCAAGAAAAATCGAACGACCAAGAAAAAATATTTGAAGAATTCAACACAACTATACGAACGTAACTTTAGGGTTTTAATCTCTATAAATTCCCATATCATCATCGGCATATTTCGAATCGAGTTCAAGCACAAGAACGATAGTAAATAAAGGCAATTCATGTATCGATTCAAAGCACTAATTCGAACTCAACATTGAAGCAACTGCATGCACTCAAGCTGGGGATCGATTGACGAAGCAAACCAAATTTGATTCATCAAATCAATCGATTGACATCAAGGCGACGACTTCAAGGCCAAACCCTAATCGTTGAAGAGGATCAAAGGAAGAACGGCTGAAGATATTATACGAGCATACAATTCGAATTTGTATTTCAAGGCGGCGACTTCAAATTGAAGAGCCTTAATTTTATCAGAAGGAGAAAGGGAGCAGCCAAAGGGTTTAACAAGAGAAAAGGGAACGAATTGTTTTTTTTACCACAGTGTTATTTTTTGGGGCCGGTCTTATGTTTAATATTGGGCCTTTAGTTTTTAAAATGGGGTTTTGGTTTTTATTTTGTTTAGTTGCTTAATTTTCCTTTTAAATTGTATAACTTTCTAGTTTTGTAACTAGGTACAAACTATGGGACGTAGTTTGAAAATTCGCAACTCAGTGGCTAAGTTGTGGTAGGGTTTTGAGCGTACAGTCAAGTTAGTCGTTAGTGGGTGTCGTAAATTTACATGTGTAAGCGTCTGACTATTTAACTTCAAGTAAAAACCTTGAGGGTAGCACGTAGGCAAGGTTTTGCTGAAGCTGGGTAAATCTGTGTTGTTCTATTTCTGCTTTAATTATTATGTTATTATCTGTGTTGCAATTATTATATATATTTTCGAGTTAATTTTTATTATTATTATGATCACTCTATTCACATACCCTCTAGAGTGAAATCAATCCTACAGGTATGGCAACACTTCAAGCTACATACCCCAATAAAATTGAATGTCATTCATATTTTGTCTGTAATTAAAGAGAGAAGTTTTAAAAAGTCTCAATTTTATTAAACGAAAATCAGTGAGCTAAATATATGCTTCTTTATACATGTTTCTAAATAATAGAAACTATTTCATACTAAAACTTTCATTAAAAATCAAACTTATGTTTGCTAAAAATCAAAATTAAACCTTTACTGATATATTAATATTTAAGGATTTCCAAAAACTTCATTCTCCAAAATCTAAGGTATTTCTAAAGTATACTTTATAAAAATTCTTTCATGGGTTTTAGACTAAGGAATTGACATTAATTATCCAAGTAAAAATCCGGTTTACCATCAAAGAGGTGATAAATGAATGCACCCTAGCAAAAACTTGCTTCCAGATAATTGCGACATACAGACTCCAATTTTCCACCCATCTAGAATAAATGTTTGTCCCCGATCGAAACTCATCATCGAAATCCAAATCACAAGATAGCTAGAATCTCAACCATCAAGTCAAACACCTTCAGTCTTTAGGATTCCTCCATATGTTGTACTCATGCTCTTTATCAACAACGCTTTACGCATCTTCAGCACTCCGTGGAGTACTTCGAAGTCGGTGTGAAAATCTTAACTCTATGATATTTTCAACCTATAGTTGCTTTTCCCATTTCTTCGAAGTGAAACTACAACTACTTCTATGGTCGGAATTCTTAGAATCTAACGTAAAAATATAATATTATTAGATAGGAAATTATGTATATGTTCTTTCAATTTATCCTAGTTCCTCTGATCTACTAACTAAGCTCCGATACCAAATGTAACAACCCATAATTTAATAGGCCTAATTTTTGACAAAAAACGAAACCCAAGTCTATCAAAGCAAGGATCGTTAGATTTGGTACTTGTGAATAAGCATTATCAAAGATTGATAGAAATTTAAACTCACATCGAAAACAATAATAGGATAGGAATATTGATTATGACTACTACCTTGAAATTAATGGTATTCCATGGATAACAGGTTGTCACATCAACATCGAACATGAGAGAAAAGAAGACTTCTCCAACAACAAAACACATCCAACTCCAGTGACATATTCCTCTAAATCAATCATGCGGGTTGTAATAAGGAGGGGGTCAGAACAACGTTCTGTTGACTGTAAAATTTATAAACTGCCCATAACATAAATTTATGCCGATTGGTTTCCATTTAATAGTTATGTCTATTAAGGCTAGCAATTATAACCTAATCTTGCATTGCACACACGATTACCTACTTACCACTCCCTAAGGAACAAAATACCGACGAAGCATTATAAAACACCTAATACTTCCAAACCCATTTGCCACTTAATACTTCTAAATTGAAGTGGGCTTCTATAACCACCGCATAATACTTTTAAAAGAGAAATAGGAAGACTCAACCATTTAAGACCTCAATCATAATAGACTCTGTAATTTAAGATCTATTCTCAAGATGGTTTCCTAACAATGTTGTCAATGGTTGGTGGGTTCTAACTACAAAGACCTCTAACCACTATTTAAGGCTTTCGATATTTGATGTCCAACTATGACCTTATCTATCACCAATAAAATCGTAGCCATGTAAGAGACGGTACCCAAGCCTCTTAATACATTTAAAAGGATTAGGCAAACTTCTATCCATTTAATAACTATATTATAGGTCCTTCATCACTTAATACCTATCCGCGGGCCGACTCCTCACTGGTACTACCATTGTCACGGCCTTAACAATATGAGAGATTGTACCCAAGCCACTTAATACCTCATTAATAAGGACTAGGTAGACCCTTGACCATTTAACACCTATTTATAGGTAGGCCTTTATCATTTAATACCTAACCCCCAAGGCGGACTCTTCGCAGATACTTAGCTAACATCGTTGGGAATCTCACTATCATACTTCTTTTTAGGAGAGAGTCGAACTCTTAGATCAGTCACTTAATACCTCAAACCTTAAGCGCACCCTTTTCGAGATATCCACCATCACCCTTAATTATAAGTATGGAATCTCGTTAGGTTTCTTTTTTCGATAGGGAGGTGGGCCCTAAAATACCCATTAATACCTCAACACTGAAGTAAAGTCTTTTAAAGACATCCTTCTTTATTTGGAATCTCATTAGGCTACTTAATATTTTCTTCTAGGAGAGAGGCGGACCTTACAATCACTTAATACCTCAAACCAATAGCAAAACCCTATGGAGATATCCCTCATCGCTTCTAATTCCAAATTTTTGACTATTTAATACGTTTCAATTAAGAAAGCAAACCCAATCCCTCATGTTGTCACGGATTCTAGAATTAGTGATATCTCACATCAGTAGTAAGTGCACCCGACTACCGGTAGCCTCGAGGTGAAGGGTAGTCTTCCGTTGAGTGACTCTACTGACCTCGCATCACTAACCTACTAAGTCCAATTAACCATACTAAGTCTTTACTTATATTACATTAGACTTAGCTTGTTAATTTTCTTTTTATTTAAGGAAATAAGATTTACCTTAAATTCTTATCTACCCATAAATCTCTTTTTTATGCTCATAAATGTCAATTTATCCATAAAATCCTAACGGACATTTCCTAAGACATTTATGCATGATTACTAATTTCAAATTTGTAACCTTTTTAACTATTCAATAGTTATCAATTCAATTTCTTTATTTATCGGTCTCATTAATCTATTTAACTAATCGAATTATTGAAACTCCCATATTTATTACTATTTATTTTCCATTTATTGGAGTTACAATCTTTTATATTCCTTTCCCATTAATTAATTAATTATCCTAAACATGAAAATTATGTGTAAGCGTTGTTATTAGCTAAGTTTAATTTAATTATTATAAGCACAGAAAATTACGTATAAATATCTACTTTTATTAAAAATATTCTAATTATATATATCTAAACTAAAATATTTTTTCCATGTTCAATTGTTGGAATCGTATCTAAAAAGATAATCCGCCATAATTTTCATATATTTGTCCAAAACAAAATATTTAACTTTAAAATATAAAAGATTATGTCGTTTGAAATTACAAGGAATAATCATTTCTTTTTGCGGGAAAATAGGCACAAGGAAGAAGTTGCAAAAAAAATTAGTCTTAGGAACAACAAGTTTGATTTTTAGTCTAAATGACACTTTATAGTGTAAACAGAAAATGATAGTTATAAATATCATTATGTGATTTACACTAAAAATTGTCTTCCAGCCTAAAAAACAAACTTTTTGTCCCTGAAATTAAATTTTTCTCCAACATTTTCCCTGAGCCTGAAAACCCTTTCTTTTTATTACTAAAACAGATGGTGTAACTACAATGAATACATAATATATACATCTCTTTCTCTTTTTATTTGCATCTATTATTTATTTGATTAAACGTTGTACTTTTCTAAAAGGGAAAGAAATCAAACTAATTTACAAATACTAAACGGATCTAAATTCCAACAAACGTATAAAAAATTGCATTGCAAAAAGATTAGGGTAATAATCCAAATTCATAACATTATTATACAACCTATTTCAGATCTGAAATAAATTTCATTCAAATCAATATTCTAAATTCATACTTTTGAAATTGATTTCCAGATCAGGTTGTAAACATTCTAAATCAATTTATAAACAAGAATATGCAGGCAATATTTATTATATTCAGATTATATTCAATTTGTTGTCTACAACTCATATACAATTATCTAGTTAGGCATAATAATCAAATAAACACCAATGGAATAATTTTCATATTATAACACACTATAAAATTTCCCTCTCACATTTTAAAAGCTATTCAAATATCCAGATCTAAAGTAGAACCTTAAATTCATCTCCAAATCCTCTTTAATCCTAGAAATATGTATAAAAGGGTATATACATACATTAGAGTTACAGATCCGAGAAGAGATTTGAGATAGGGTAAACTCATTTGGGATAGGGTAGGTGACACCCTAGAATGAGTTTGAGTGTATGTATGTATATGTATGTGTGTGTAAGAGCATGTACTTTTTAGTGCTATGAAATTGTTTATACTGTGTGGATTGGTCTATTGAGCGATTTATGAATTCTGGTCAAGACGAGGGATGCTACGGTGTCGATAGGGGTTTCTAAACATTTGAAGCGAACCGACACGGTATTGTTTTTGAAAATTGTTAATAAAATAATTTTACCTAGAATTATATGTTATATATAAAATCATAATTTTCAAAACTTGATATAGTTATTTATGATGTATTTTTTTGAAAAGGATAATATTCAATTATTATCATTTATTGTTTGATTAGTCATGCTTATCTGGTTTAGGAGCATAGACTATTGTTTGCTAATTGATTTTTATGTTCGACCAGTTATGAGCATTTATTTGTTTGATTTAGATTAAATACGAACACCTTTTGAATTAAGTTTCACAATTTGACTATAAGGTGTTCGGTAGTAAAGTTGTTATAAAGTTTATTTTGATGTAAGTAGGGATTATTTTATATAAAGATGATTTTATAAATTTCGTTTATAAGATGTGTCCTATAAAATAGAGAGGATGTTTGAGTATTTAAATTACGGTGTCTTTGGAAAATGATTTCAAATGATTTTTGGAATAAAAGTACCACTTGAAAGTATCCATACGTATAACTATTTCAAGGAGAATTTTAAGTAGGGTATGTTTTCTTAGGATAATTCAGGGAATGAGTCTCGATTAGTTTTGTTGTAATCTGAATAATCTTCTAAGTGACAATCGAGTGTGCTTAGGTAAACGTTGTAGTGCACTTAGTAAATTATTATCTTTTTCATTGTACGATCGAAACGAGTTCGAATCCGAATGAACTCAAAGCAAGTGGTAATAGATATTTTGTTAATACTATTTATATAGAAACATATATAGCATTCTTTCAAAATGGGATTCGAAAAGAAGTATTTTTATGTTAACTAGTTTGAGTGGCCCGGAAATGGCTAAAAATGGGCAAGAGATATGTTTGGATGATAAGAACTTCTCTTAAGTATAACCCTTCTTAGTAATGGAATGTAAGATACTATTCGGTAGGACCCAGTTCCTTGGAATTATTTTGGTATTACTCAATCTATATGTATATTTTCTATGATTAAAACGTATTGTCTCATTTCAAAAAGAGTTTTGAAATAAAAACCGGGTATTTAGTTATTAGTTTTCCTTAAAAAGAATGGATTCAAATAAAAAGGTATATTGATAAAATTGTGTGTTGGTAAACGAAATTTTTTAATATAGGTTATATCACTCTTGGTTAGAGAATAAATAATTTAACATAGGTTTTTAAATTGGTTAAATTTAATAAGAAGGTTTTAATAAACTTTATTTTGTTAAAACCATGTCTTTTGTTTGAACATCTAAGTTGTATAAACTATTTGATCTTATTGGGCCGACTAATAAACATCTTTACCTTAGAGGACTAAGAAAAAGTAGACTCTAGGATTGAGTTTGGATATCAACATCTCACTCTTCTTAGCTACTTATCAGACCGGATGGGTAACGAGGTTGAAAAGGTCAACTCGATATTAAGGCCCAGATCTGTTTTAGGCCTACATTTGAATTTAAGAAAAGTTAAAAGATTAAATTGGATAGTTGTATATATTTTTAGGATGTAGTGGGCTATTATACAAGTTTAAAACATAAGTTATGTTTTTATGAAATGTTTTCGTAAATAACTTTTGGGAAGTAAAAAGAGTTGGAGTAGTATACTTATCAAGTTATCCTAAAAGGGATAAAACCATAAGTTACACTTGGATCATTTTATTTGCATGACAGTTCTTGATCCAGAGTTCGGGTACATGATTTTTAAGTGATATACACCAGTCTGAATTGGGTTTTTTCTCGACGGTAAGTACTTGAGATGGATTTTCTGGATAATGTGAGTGTTTGCTATCATAATTTAGGGCTATGTAAGGAAAACAAAAGTATCATTTAAGGAACTGGATCCGAGTTCTACAATAGAGAAGTTAAGTAATCTATACTAGTTTGGGTGAGAAATTTATGCATCCGAGTAAGCGATCGGGTCGGATATTGCGTATGGATGATTCATACACATCGTACGGGCGTAAGAAAAAGGGTTAAGATTTTGTGTTGTCTTGTTTCATTCTTTGTTCGAATGAGATGAAATTTCACGGTCGAAATTATTTTAGAGGGGAAGAAGGTAACGGTCCGGAATTTTATCGCTTTGATTTGTGAATATTTAATTATTTTAAGTATTGAATTAATGGTTTTAATAATCAAATACCCCTTGCTTAATTAATAATTAATAATAGAATACTTATTTTTAAAATTTGTTAACAAAAATATATGTTTTAAAGTAATATCGAAAATGTGACCGAAAAACGTTATTAAAAATCAACTTTTTATTCAATAAATATTGCTTAAAATATTTTGGAACTTGTATACTAACACACGACGCTTTAACAAACTTTGAAAATCAATTCCTTTCACAACAAAAGATTAAATAAAGTAAGTGTGATTAAGGGAAAACATTGACCCTTGTTTTAAGGCATGATTTAAGGAGCAAAATATGACATGAAACATGGCTTGAAATGGGGAGGAAATCAAGGGAGGGTAGTGGAAAAATTCAAGGAGGGGCATTTGAAGTCTTTTGCAAAGTTAAAGCATACCCCCCCTTTGAGATAGAGCTGTAGACACAGAAACAGAAAATGCACAAAAAACGGATACAACAAAGGAAACACGCTATCCAATGGAACAAATACCATATTAACAGTTAAATCATACTCTATCATAATCCAATACTCGATTTCCCTCCTTTGTCTTTCAAACTATATGAATCGAACTACTTTGAAATTGAAAAAACTGAATCAAATCAAGAAATTAAATCAACCAAACTTGCTAGTCGAAGAAGTAAGAAAACAGTGAAAAAAGATACCGAAAATCAAAAACGGCTTCTTATGTCAAGAGATTAAAAGAAAAAACAAGAAAAATGAACGCAGAAGTAAGTGTATAAATGCTGATACTAATACTATATATTAAAATAATTTTAATTACTTTATTCAAATCTATTTTATTAAAACGGTGAAGTATCATAGAATGACAGAAACATTATCAAAGGAGGATGCATAATAACAAAAGATATGCTCTGACATGTGCTTGAAGGAAACTTTACATATGGACATGTGTATGTATTGGTTCACTACAAGAAACCGGGCTTTTTACAGCGTTTGAAAAAAATTGTGTACCAAAATGTTCTAATAGATCAAGAACATATAAAGCATTACAAAAATGCTATGAAAGAGAAGAAACGCTATAGAATTATTTCATAGCATTTTAGAGAAAGTTCTGAAACGTCATGCTATAAAAAGTCCAAGTGTAACCAAAGCATTAAAAACGCTAAAAATATTGAACATTAATGTTGTTTTTGTTTACTTTCTATAGGTAATAGTAGTTATTTGTTGCAGTTATTTTTGTTGCATATCATTCAATAGCATTTCAAGTACAAAATTAAAAATAGCTTTTAAAATGACACTATTTTCCTAATTTTTGTAGTAAAAATAAATTAATAAATTCAAGCAACAACCACATAAAATTCTTCATAATAAAACAAATATTAAATATCACCGTAACCAGTTTACGCCATGTTCATACATAATGCTTGCGATAATATTTCCAATAGTACTTACCATTAAAATTCTTTAAGATATAATGTAAGAGTGCTCAAACCATTAAGAATCTTCAAGATAAAAAATGTATTCTCGACTAAAGTAGTTTACTTTGCCGAAATCTTTTATTCAACAACTTCGCTAGCTTATTTTCTTCCCTAAATTCAAACAAAGATAAATATATGTTAGGTACGATATAATATGCGTAAACATCAAGTATACCATTAGCCATTAAAGAAGTCCAGTAATTGTAAATTTTGAACTTACAACAAGGAAAAGCATAACATTTGTATTTATCGATAATCATTTTCACGTTAAAACTAAGGTTAAGAGCTCCAACAAACTGAAAAAGAACTTAAAGTACTCCATTGGACCAATCACCTTAATATAACTCGCATGCACCAACAATACACATGATTTGTAATTGAACCATATTCTAACTCATGTGGATGGCAAAATACTTCTAACTCATCAACAACTCATAACATTGTTCTCAAAACCAGGGTCGGCTCTAAGATTGGGTTTCCCTAGACCAAAATTATTTTGGTTGCCCCCAAATGAAACCTTTTATTTTGATATTATTATTTTTGTTTAAAATTAAGCATGCCGTCAAATAAAAAATATACAACATACAACACAACAATTTTCCATACAAAAACCACTAAAACAAGTAGAGTTATATAAAGTTAAATTATTTTTTCATACAAAAACCACTACATAAAGCAGAGAAATACGAAGTTCCATACAAAATATAAAAAAATTTCAAAGAAATATTCTTCGACTTGCATTTTTTATAGCGAATTATTCAATCAAATTGTCACAATCTAGTTTCTCCAAAAATCCACTTCCAACTGAGATCATTGCTAATCAATTCAACCGCTCTTCAATCAAACTGCCACGAATATAATGCTTAGAAGAAAAGCTTCTATCTCTCCCATCCATTATGACACTCGGAAATTTATCATTTAATTTGGATATTTTAATGGGACCTCTTTGAACGATAATTGTTCATTTTTTATCGCTCATAATACCCCACAAATCCGAGACGGGATTTACATCCGCATCTTTATCATAATCAAGTGTACTTTCATCATTTATCTCCTCATTCACATGTTCTTCATTATCCATTTCTTCATCAATACATCCACATTAATGCCCTTATTTTCAATTTCATCAACATCAATGCACTCATTTTTAATTTCATCCTCAACAATATTATCAATATTTCCATCAATAGCTTCTCTATCTTCTTCAACTTGACGATAACTTAGTGATTTTTTTATTTGCGCATTAAAGAGTTCAGAGATTGAGCCCACCATTGATGAAGCCATTGTATCGTGATGTTTACCTTTCGATTGAAAACTCCGAAATTATGATTTCTAAATCTCACCCAATTTTTATCGTCTTCTTTTTTCGACATATTATCTATTAATAAAACATTAAAATATGTATTAGTTTTGCCACATGAAATAATATTTCAAATCAAAATTAGCAATAAATTCAATTCCGTTTCAGCCAATAAGTTAAACTTAATAAAAACAGTCAATTGCTTCAGCAATATTGGGTTTCAGTAATATTGGGAAACTAAATTTCAGCAATATTGGATTTCAGCAACATGAAAACAGTCGCTGCAATTGCAATCTTGTGTCAAAGACTTAAACTTATATACAGACTAGTGCGAAGCCGTGCTTCGCATACGGACCGCACTTAATCTTTTATCATCATAACATGCTTAAATGATTTATATGGTTCATTGATTAAGAAATAGCGATCTTTTTTTTATCAATTTTCAAACAAGTTTGCATTTTGTCTAAAACTTGTGTATAAATCTTTGAAAACAGTACTACAGATATTACTGGTGCTTGATAAACAATTACAAAATATTGAGCAAAAATGATTTCAAAGATAAAATTTCCACACAATACACATATAAATTATACACATATAAATTTATTGTGTGCATCAGCTATTGCTCCATGCATCAGCCGTATTATATGTAACTTCATTTGGTGAGATACCTTTATCAATCATTTCCTTTAATACTTGATGTCGTTGATCCCATTTGCTGCTTCGGTAATAACTATCTATAAGAGTAGTGCATGTAACAACATTTGGTTTACACTTGACCATTGATCCAAAAATGTCAAAAGCAACGTTGACATGATTCATAAGAACGCAAGTGTTTATGATGATCCCATAACTTACTATGTCTAGGAACACATTATGCAGCATCATATTATTGTATAATGATAAGATTAGAGGATAAAGAGATTTATTACTGTTTTGAACGATTCTTGTGAGAAATATACTAAATCTAAACAATTTTATGTCTGAAGTGTTGGAACTAACTACCATTATTCAACAATATTTATTTTAATATGAAGAATATCATTGTATTTCTTTTACAGTCAAAGCAAATTCAATATAATAAGAAGCATATAATTGTTTTAATGCTTTTGAGCTTTCTGGTTCCATTTCTAATTCCATCTAACATTATTGTTGTATTTTGGTAATGTTGGATTTCACCAGACTTGACTGCAATTTGTGAAAGTAGAATCGGTGGCTGGAAATTTTCAAAACAATCAACGACGTAGATTAGTTAAAAGAAATAAAGTCAAACAGATTTAATAACTTTAATAATATGTATAATCCGAAAAACTATGATTCAAAAAAATTTATTTTTAGCTATCAACAATGGACATCATTGGAAAACATATTAAATTTGAGATTTAATAGTGAAATCGATTCTTAAGTCCAATTAACGTAGAAAAGTTATCACATTTCAAATTTTGGAATGGAACGAAATTAAAAACGTGACTGTTCATTTTTCAAAGTCTAACATCGATACACCTAAATACGCTCCATGCAAAGTCGAACATCGACGCACCTAAAAAGATACGCCCCATGCATAGACGAACATCGACGCACCTAAAAAGATACGCCCGATGCTCTGACTTATCGAGCCGAACGCTCCACGAATGCTCCAAAGACCATGGGTCGCTAGCCCATAAAAATGAGCCGAAGCTCCATAACACGAGGTACAATCCCCTCATGTGGACAAAGAGATAACGCACATCGCTAGTCTAAATCACAAAATGATCATCATTGATCGATAAGTGTAAATTAAACTAAGCTAGTAAATAAATGAGCTTAGCTTCATGTCCCATAACCACTGGCTTAACTTGAATATTTACGAATAGATTATAGATTTCCACTCGAAAATTCTCACAAGAATTCAATCGAACAAGTCCAAGAATTAACCGACGAAGTAAACACAAGCGTTCCATACCACTTGTTTTGCTAAGTCGTTTAATTAGATTTCTCATACGAATGAGGTAAAGGTTTGCATATACTAATAGATTGAAAAACGGTTTTAAAAGCGAGCTTTATATTGAAAGTAAATGTCGAAATCGTTTTGATGAAAGAGTTTAAGTATTTACTACAAGTATAGAAACCTTTGTATTTTAAATGGCAAATCACAGAAATAATTGTAAAAACAATCAATCAACTAAAAATTCACATTCGACGACGTGAATCACAACCATAAAAATCGACATCAAATCCATCAAATTGATATTCCCAAAAATCCTAAAAAGAAGTCATCAAAGTCGATAATAAATGACAACAACTAACCGAATCAACAAAAATCGAATAAAATTAAAAATTCACTCAAAAACAGCCAAAATAAGCAAAATCAACAGTTCCAGACGTCTGGGAGGTGTTTCCAAACGTCTGGCCCTAGGTTTTGGAAGTAAATGTATTTTTCTCTATTCTCTTTTTTATTCCAGATCCATTTCAGACGTTTGAAATTTTCAAGCAGACGTTTAAATTTGGTTTCAGACGTCTGGATTTTGTGTCTGCCCTTATTTTTCTATTTCCAGAACCATTTCAGACATCTAAAATTTTCAACCAGATATCTGAATTTGGTTTCAAACGTCTGAATTTTGTTTTAAACGTCTGAATTTTTCTACTAGGCCAAAAATACAACCTAGCTCAAAAACGGCAAATCCAAACCGAAATGCGGTCGAACGAGCGATGGATGCTAAGGATTTATGTCAATCGACAACCCAGCACTATAGGCTCTTCGATACGCCAAAAATAACATGTTCAAACATCCAAGATAGGATCTTTAAAGATTTTGACTTCAAAACACCAAAATTGAAAAATTCACCAAACCAATTCAAATCAAAAGCAATTGAACATGAATAGATGTTAGGAATTCATACCTAACAACAATAAAAGCTATAGGCGTAGATGTGAGTTCAAAAACTCATCTTTAAACCCAAAAACAATGAAGGAGAAGCTCAAAAATAAAGGAAAGATCAACCACTCTTCAACTTCAACTTTAGAAACTCCAATCTAAGATTATAAGCAATAATTTCCTAAATTATGTTATAGGAAATTTCTGAAATTGAAGAGGAATTGAGATGGAGAAGATGAAGAGGATGCTTATCTAAGCTTCTCTTTGATTTTGGAGCAATAACTTGAATTTCCTAGCAAAACTAGGGTTTAGGAATTCTAATTTCCTATCTCTTTCTCCATTTTTTTTAGCTTGAGTGTTAGGAAATAATAGAGTGAGTGAAGAGGAGTTGGATAAAGTGCTAGGGTATTAGATGAGTTCAAGGACTGAAACCCAAAGCCCAATAGAAAAAAATAGCAAAATTCCTCTAAACTCCAAACATATCGATATTTATACGTAAAAAGATCGCAAACGTCATTTTGGACTCAATGGAAGAGGTTTCGAGTCCTTATTCGACTATTTCCAAAAAGTAGCATTTCGGACTTTAATCTGTCCAACGATGCTGTATTTAAATAAAATATTTAAATATACAATCGTAAAATATGCGGCTTGTTACAAGCAGGCGCGGTATTGGGGTGGACCGTGGACGGAAGCCCTAGATTCGGTGAATTGATAAGCTGATGAATTGATAAACTGATGGAAGTGATTTTAAATTTGTAATTTTTCTTGTGGGCTTGATGAAAAAAAAAAATTATTGCCCACCTCTAGGTGGGTTGCCCCAGCCTAGGGCCTTATTGGGCTTGCTCTTGGGCCGGCCATGCTCAACACATCCATGACAATCATAAAGCATTTAAGTATTTTAAACGCCGAGACATGAATAAAATCAAACCTATGAATGGTCCTGAAACCAGGCTTCATGTTAAGCTTAAAAAAAATGAACGTAAGTAAACCCGTAAGTCCATGTTGCTAAAAACAACCAAATTTCAAAGCTTACAATGAAAACCTGAGAAGATAGATTTAAGTTGGACACAATATATATAAGCAAGAAAACAAAGAAAGCTGACGTTCTACTTATTAAATTAGTTTTAGCATTTAATATTGACTTCAGTTTTAGAAAAGGCATTCAATCAATACCATGTAATTAAGGGACATTTCTAAATAGGTTGTTTTACACGTTTAAAATATCATTATATCTTTGGTACTATGCAACATAATAATCATAAATATAACTTGGTCCCACTTTTATAGAATATGTTTAAATTTTGCTTGTGATTCTGTTGCCAGTCTATTGTTTATATCAGCAAAATGGGACTAGATTACTAAATGAATCTGAGTTGTTACTTCATATATTCTACTTGATCAACTAACACATACGATCAATATCTTGCTCTAACAATTGTAATACATATCATAAGAATCAATTTACTGTGCTGACATTAGCAAATAGATCATTAATCAAAATGACCAGACTCAGACATGTAACAGCACAATGTAAGCAAACATTGTTAACCAATACCAGGCCCGGCCCGCAACAGAGTCCACAGAGACAAAGGACTAGGGCAACGCGCGGGTAATGGGCAACAAATAATCATAAAAAAAATGAAAGAAAAAAAACGCGATTTTCCTTTTCTCGGATTTCTGTTCCATCGTCGACTGCTGTAAAGCGCAACCACCTCCAAGCTTCCAACGTGTCTTATCTCTCTCAATTGCACACCGGCTTCATCTCCATCGATTACTTTGCTGCGCTTGTAGACTGCACCCCTCAAATTGCAAACCCTAATTTCAGTTTTAAAGTATATCCCCAAATCAGAATTTGGATCAAGTCTCAGCTGAAATAATGTGAGTAAATACAATTGACAGTCGACGATTGAAATAAGCTTTCGTTAATTTGTTGTGCTTGTAAATGATAATGATTAGTTTGTCTGTTTTTTTTTTCTATGACTGAAAATAAGATTTTTTTTTCTATGATTGAAATAAGCTTTTGCTAATTTGTTGCGCTTCCAAAACAATTCAATTGTAGCCAACTAATTCAATTGCTAATCTAAATGTCTTTCTGTAGACCCATTAATGAAAGCGAATTTTCATGAAGTTGTCGTTACTAATTTGTACACTCATAAACAACCAATCTAAAAGTCTTTGTTTGAATAACATAATTTGTACTATTCACATCACATCTATGAAAAATAAATGAAGCTGCAGAGGTAATTACGGCCTTAGGCAAAGTTCTTAAGTTAGGAAAACCAATAACTTTAACTAATTTCCATGAAGTTACAGGTTATTAATGTTCTTTGAGTATTACATTTCACTCAATAAGATCCGTCATCCTTAGATATTGATTGTGATGACTGTAATAAGATAGTATAGTATTTATATATGAATACTTATTTACTTCTACTAGTTGATCAAGCTTTGACTCACTTAGAGATTGATTTGATCAATTTAAACTTTATGAAGAAATTTTTGGACTTTTTGGAACCTAAGATTTAAAAATATTGACAATGATGAGTTGAAGGATAATTGCATGAATCTAGAAGGTTTTCTGAAGCACAATGAAGAACAAGATATTTATGGTAAAAAGTTATTTTTCGAACTTCGACAACTAAAAGGAATTCTACCATCAAAAGTAACTACATCAATTGATATACTTAATTTCTTGAGATCTTATTGGGATGTAAGTGGATTTCTGAATGTTTGGGTTGATTCTATTGACTATTCCGGTTACAGTTGTTTCGACGGAAAAAAGTTTTTCAAAATTGAAATTAATTAAGACATATCTCCGAACTACTATATCGCAAGAGAGACTAAGTGGGCTCGCAATGATTTTGATTGAAAGTGAGTATTTAGATAAACTTCTGTATGAAGATGTAATAGAGGAGTTTGCTTCAAAAATTCCAATAAGAAATTATTTTCGTTAATATGTATTAATGTATTAGGATATTATGTTTACATTTTGATTTTTTGGCATGCAATCAAAATGACTTGTATGATCAATATTTTGTGATGGATGTTAAATTTTATAAAGAATTTACATTTTGTTATGTATATTTTTTTTGGTTTGGTTAAGGGGCACCAAAACAAACAAAAATACTTGTTCGACTAGGGCATCAAATACTCTTGGGCTGGCTCTGACCAATACTGCAACAACTAAGCATATATGACGAACAAACTCGGAACTATCACTTCTTTGGAAATATACTTATACTGATTGACAAAGTAACATAATATAAAGGATGTAAAAGGTCTTGGCAGATAGATCTTAAGGATTTAAGCATTTTACTAGGGTTTACATTGGAACTAGGCAAGTTGCTAAACAAACAATAGGCATATTTTATCTAAAAATGCAAAAGTATACGACTCACCTTTAGGATAGAAATAACCTTGGGGGAACAAGTATTCATCCAGTTGCCAATTCATGAATTGACATTTTAAGCCCTTCAACTTCACCATCTGGTAACAAATACCTCACCATATTATATACAGCCTGAAATTTACAATTTGAAACTTGCATAAATATCTCAGAAGCTCAAATCGAAATTAAAAAAAAAAAAATGCGAGTGCCTGAGGTTTATAAATGTAGCGGTACACGTAATTCAGGCTTGGAAAATGAAACAATACCCCAAATTTGAGAAACCCAAATCGAAATGGCAATTTGGAAGATGATCCATGATTTATTTTGCATTGTTAAATTTTTCTACAATTTTGGAGTAGAGTATTTTAGTTTTATAATTCTAGAGTCAATCATTTTCGCAAATTTGAACTTCTAAGTTGAACTAAAAATAGGTTTGCCAAGGGATGCTTTCGGATGCGGATAGTCTCATATCCGCATTCGCATTCGCGAATACGGACTGATATCGGATAATTAACCTATTCGCTAACGACCGATAAATCAAGAATCATAAAAAGAAAATTTTAATGTATTATAAATATTTTTCGATCGCATCAATTATAAAAGTGTTAAAAATTAACAAATATAATGATAATAAATAGTTTCGAGTAGTTAAAAAACATAAAGTGCATATAATATAATTATTAATTTAATAAAATAATAAACAAATATCTTTCACTGTACTAAAATACACATAATTTGAACTATAATATTGACAAAAATTGAACGGATAATTTTCGAATACGGATGTCTTCGTATCCGTATCCGCATCCGTTTTTTGGATATCGGATATTTCTCCGCTTTTCGGATGCGGATGCGGACGCAGACGAATTTCGGATATCCATTGACGGCCCTACTAAAAAAGATAGGAAAACTGATGTAGAATAAAGAATGATTGGAAATGTGAATGGTAAGGATGTGGAATAATACGCAGACGACAGAGGGTAATTTAAGGACAAAACAAAATATACGCACAGAATTTTTCTTATCGCGGCCTTTTAAGTTATTCAGGCCCTTTAAAATCAAAGCAAGCTAAAAAATATTAAGCACAAAATTTTTCTTATCAACTTACGTTTGCACAAAGTCTAAGCATGAAAAACATGGTTATTTTTTATGTCAAATTCTATTTCAACCCGAATATTTACTTATTATCTTTCAAAAATTAAAAAGTCTGTAAACTCAAAAAATAAGTTAATAGTGAAAATTTGAATTTTTTCTTTGCAAGGTTTGTAAAGCCAAAAAATAATTTAGTAGGAAAAAATTAAATTTTTTATTCACTGATTTAGTACCCGATTCATATTTTCTTCGGAACTACAATTAAAAAAATCTGTAAATCCAAAAATAATTTAGTAGCGAAAAATTAAATTTTTTCTTCACCAATTTAAAAACTAGAGTTTTGAAGAAGCAGTGATTTAGACAGTAAAAAACTAACATAAAAAGATAATGAAATTCAAAAGAAAAAAGTACGCAGCTTTTTAAGTTATTTTAATCTTTAAAATTTTATTATTTTAGAAGGGGCCTGTTAAGTAATTATCTGTGTTGAAATAGAATTTAACATTTTTTATATCAACTTGCGTGTGTCAGAACCAGCACAATTCGTTTGCACGGCCGTAGTTTGCCACATCAAGCACCTGCTAGCTTACAAAATCGTTATTTTTTTGTGTGCAACTTGTCAAACAAACTTGTTGTGCTTCATATGCACTCCAGTCCACTCTGGGTCTCCCTTATATTGCATTTACATGTGCGTCTCAATCAGCACCTGAAATACAACTCTGCCTTTCTTTGACTGGCTCTGAACCTTGCATTAGAATTCCACTTCCACACTTCATCTTTTTGCATAGCTTTGTTTCGATGCTTAACTTCAGCAATAAAACCTCTTGTATAAGAGTTTCAGATCCAATTTGCAGCAACAGTACCTCCCACATAAGAGCTTCACTTCTAGCTTGCAACAACCGTGCATATGCGCTTCTGCAACAATCCTCCTACGCTGCCACAATTCTCAGCTTAATTGCTTTTACTATAGTTCGCAGCATGATGTTTTGTTCTCTTTGCTCAGCAACAGCACCAGTGCGTCTTTCATTAACAATGGTAGTTCACTGTCTCATAATTTCATTGGTTTGCAACTTAATTGCTTCAAGCTCAACAAGTACAATCCATGCATCATGGTGCTTGCTCCATTATTCAATCATTTTGTCTACACAACTTCAGTTCAACTATGTTTCTCCACTTCATCATGAAACAAAACTCTTTCTTCTACGGTTCTTGCAGCAACTCAGCTACCCAACCACTCGGTCAATCTACTGCAGCAGCAAGTAAATCAGCATTTGAGCTTCCTTCATTCCCTCATTCAGCCTCTACAATGTGGGTGCCTGCATGAAGCAAAATATTACCTATACATAATACATGATTTTTTAAATCAGCCATGTTTGCCTACATAAAACCAATATGTGAATTGCTAGAGATAAAACTAAATGGATAGGAATAGAATTATGTACCATGTATCAGATAACAAACTACAGCCTAATAAAACGTTAGCATCAAGCCACAGCCTATTCGAGAACCAGTAAGCATGGAGAACAAATTTAGGATTTATCCCATTCAGAACTGGACGGCTTCAAGTTCCAGCTATGAAAAACATGGCTATCGATTACATCAAAGTGTAAACTTTGGTTTCAATATATGGCAGTTATGTGCTCAAATGTTCAACATGAACATTAAAAATGAAAGCAGTAGAGTAAAGAAACAATATAGCACATATAAATCACATGCCAACCTATGAAAAAACTAAACATTGTATATTTACCAACATAATATGTTGGAAACAATGAACTTCGACCGAGTCGTGTACGTTGTCACTCTTTTGAAGACGTTTCGGCGTTCTGCTCAAAGGTGCAAATCAATTCTGAAAAAACAAACGCCGCCTCCTGTAGGATAAATCAGCCTCTCCAATCTGAAGAAATATCAACATGTTTGCACTGACAAAGTCGATTCTGATTTACCCTGAAGAAATATCAACATGTTTGCACTGACAAAGTCGATTCTGATTTACCCTTTGAAATACTGCTAAAGATGTTTTGTTTTGTTGAAGGAAGAAGAAAAAGAAAATTGTTTATTTTTTTCTTCTTCTGTCTATCTATCATTTAAATAGACAGAATGAAAATTGTATATGTTATTAAAATGGTTGAATTTTAATGGATTTTAATTTATTCTCATTTAAAACAATATTGCAATACCATTAGCTTTTGTAACGATTCAATAATAATGTCACATAAATATCTTACCGTTGTACAAGTGTAATGGCTCAATTATAATAATGATTCATAAATATATTACCGTTATAAACTTGTAATGTCTCAATTATAATAACGATTCATAAATATATTACTGTTATAAACTTGTAACGACTCAATTATATAATAGTTCATAAATAAATTATCATTAACCTGTTTTTTTTAAATAAATTCACTTCATAAACAAAAACATTTTCAACAATCCCCCGCTTGAAATTTTTTTTAAAATATTTTTTGAGCAGTTTCTGAAAAAATAAGATTGTACATAAACAAATGTATCTTTCGACTTGAACCTTTGCATAGTGGATATGATTCAGTGATTACTAGGGTGATACGTAGTCTTGAACTCGATTCCTGACATCAGACCACACAATCTTTCTAAATTCAATCAAATAAGTCCATGCATTTATGGTCATGCACGTCTATCTCAGTTTAGTGAATGCTCCAAGAATTTTGCCCAAAATTCCATAAAAAACGGCCACATTTTCATATTCACACAGATGAGTCTATCAAGAGTACTCCTGAAGGTAAGTACTCCACTTTAAATAGAGTATAGATCTCATTAAGAGTTTCTATTAACTCATCCTCTATCACTTCATAAATACATGCTTCTTAAATAAAAATAGCATGTTCAACTAATATCACTTCACAACTTATTCTTACCCATCGAATCTAGTTCTTAGGATCTCCAGTCATTAGGTCGGTTTACCATCGTGCGTGACTCAACAATCTAAGGACAATAGTCTCATTCTTTTAGAAGTTCTAAGGACTTCCAATCTGGTCAGTCCTTTCGTCAAAGGATCTGCCAAATTCTCATCACTGAGTAGGGCTGTCAATTTCCTACACGACTCGAAAGCCGCACGGAAATTAGCAGGTTAACCCTACCCGTTTAAGTTGGGGGGATCGGTTTCAAGTCAACCCGAATTTGACCCGTTTATAACGGATGGGTTTCGAGTTGACCCGCTAACCCGAAATTGACCCGTTAACAAACTGTTTGTACCTATATAGGTTGACCCGACCCGTTAACGACCTGATCCGACCTGTTTATGACCCGTTTGTACCTTATACATGTTATACGGGTTGACCCGACCCGTTTACAACCCAATTATACCTTATACGGGTTGATCCGACCCGTTTATGACACGTTTACATCTTATACAGGTTGATCCGACCCGACCCGGGTTACACAGGTCGGGTCGGGTTCGGGTTGAGCTTTTTCTGACCCGTTTAATAAACGGGTTAACCCGGCCCGTTTAAAATAAACCCGAACCCGACTTGACCCAAGCCAAACCCGACCCATTGACAGCCCTATCACTGAGTATGTGATCCACTTTAACAGCATCTGAAGAGAATAGCTCTCTAATAGTACCGTGCTTACAATGTATCTGTCGTCTCTTACCATTGTAATAACAGCTCTATACTTTTGCAATAGTCACGGTGCTATCGCAATGGATCAACACAGCTGGTATGTTTTTCCCATAAATGAATCTTAGCTAGCAGATTTCTTGAGTATTCTGCTTCTTCTCTAGCTGTGGTTAGTGTTATCATCCCAGACTCCATAGTAGACTGAGCCAAAATAGTCTGTTTCTTGGATTTCCAAGAAACGGCTCCTCTAGCAATGCTAAAGATATAGTTATTGGTTGCTTCTGAATCATCAGATAGAGTATTCCAGTCTGCATCGGTGTAACCTTCAAGGACAGCTGGAAATTTTTTATAATGTAAACCAAGGTTTATGGTTCGTTTTAGGTATCTCATGACCATCTCAATAACGTGTCAATACTCTACACTAGGTCTACTAGTAAAGCTGTATAATAATCCCACAGCATAAGCAATGTTGGGTCTAGTACAATCAGTGGTATACCGAAGGCTGCCAACGATGCTCGCATAATCAGACTGTCTTACACTTTCACCGGTGTTCTTAAATAACTCTACACTACGATCATATGGTGTACATGCAGGTTTACAGTCAAAGTAATTGTACTTCTTTAGAATCTTCTTAATATAATGAGATTGATCCAAAGAAAGTCCCTTTTCGTACCTAGTAATCTTAATACCAAGGGTTACACTTGCTTCACCTAGATCTTTCATATCGAAATTGACACTTAACAAAGATTTAACAGAGTTTATGGCATGAATGTTTAACCCAAAAATAAGTAGGTCGTCTACATACATACATATGAATGTCATTCTATGATTTACAGTAAATGCATTTTGTCACTTTCATTAACTTTAAAACCATGTGAGATTATTAAGTTATCAAATTTTTTATGTCCTTGTTTAGGTGCTTGTTATAAATCATTAAAGATTTATCTAACTTGCAAACTTTATGTTCTTGACCATGAACTACAAATCCTTCAGGTTGGTCCATATAAATTTTCTCTTCTAATTCACCATTTAAAAAGGCAGTTTTAACCAGTGTTATCAAAGCCCTCGCCTAGGCGCGCTTAGGCTCCAAAAAGCCCTAAGCTAGGGCTTTTTTGACTTCTGAGGCGCCATGGATGCACGAGGCGTCGGAAAAGCACCAAAAACCCGAAGGCGCTAGCTTTTGAAGCGCTGTAAAAGTGCGCCTTAGACTGCTTTGTTGGAGATTTTTTTTGGGTCCAATATGAGCCCAAACACATAGCTTCCCTTCAATTTATTCACAGCCAGTTAAATCACCCGGCTCAAAAACAAATTCGTGTCCAACCCCAACTCAAAATCAAATCGATCAAATTAAAATACGTAACCTAGTTCGAACTTCGAGAGCCATCCAGACTGCTCGCCGCCTCATTCTTAAGGCTCCCAAAAAAGCCTTAGGCTCCAGCTTGGCGCTTTTTTGCGCCTTAGCGCCTTAACTACATTGGTTTTAACATCCATTTGATGTATTATTAAATTATGAATAGATGCAAGAAAAATTAGTACTCGAATGGATGTAATCCTAATTACAGGTGAATAGGTGTAAAAAAGTCTACATTTTCTCTTTGCTTAAATCCTTTAGCTACCGAACAGGCTTTATATTTATCAACTGTGTCATCAAGTTTTAATTTCTTTTTAAGTACCCATTTACAGCCTATAGAATTACAAGCAGGTGGTAGATCTACTATGTGTCAGGTCTTATTGGATTCCAAAGAATTCATTTCATCATTAATAGCCTTTTGCTAAAATCAGCATCTAAGGAAGATAAGGTCTCTTGGAAGTTAAAGGAATCCTCCTCTATAGTAAAAGCACATAAATCTGAACCAATTTTTTTTTATGGTTCTTGCTCCTTTACTTCTTCTAGGTTCATTTTCGCAACAGTACCAGTGCGTCTTTCATTAACAATTTCGCAGCATGATGTTTTGTTCTCTTTGCTCAGCAACAACACCAGTGCGTCTTTCATTAACAATGGTAGTTCACTGTCTCATAATTTCATTGGTTTGCAACTTAATTGCTTCAAGCTCAACAAGTACAATCCATGCATCATGGTGCTTGCTCCATTATTAAATCATTTTGTCTACACAACTTCAGTTCAACTATGTTTCTCCACTTCATCATGAAACAAAACTCTTTCTTCTACGGTTCTTGCAGCAACTCAGCTACCCAACCATTCACTCGGTCAATCAACTGCAGCAAGTAAATCAGCATTTGAGCTTCCTTCATTCCCTCATTCAGCCTCTACAATGTGGGTGCCTGCATGAATCAATATTACCTATACATAATACATGATTTTTTAAATCAGCCATGTTTGCCTACATAAAACCAATATGTGAATTGCTAGAGACAAAACTAAATGGATAGGAATAGAATTATGTACCATGTATCGGATAACAAACTACAGCCTATTAAAACCTTAGCATCAAGCCGCAGCCTATTCAAGAACCAGTAAGCATGGAGAACAAATTTAGGATTTATCCCATTCAGAACTGGACGGCTTTAAGTTCCAGCTATGAAAAACATGGCTATCGATTACATCAAAGTTTAAACTTTGGTTTCAATATATGGCAGTTATGTGCTCAAATGTTCAACGTGAACATTAAAAATGAAAGCAGTAGGGTAAAGAAACAGTATAGCACATATAAATCACATGCCAACCTATGAAAAAACTAAACATTGTATATTTACCAACATAATATGCTCGAAACAATTAACTTCGACCGAGTCGTGTACGTTGTCACTCTTTTGAAGACGTTTCAGCGTTCTGCTTGTTGAATATTTAATTTAGCCCTAATCAATTCAAGAGAAACCAAAACTATAAAGAAAAGGAGATTAGAGGAAGCGTACCGGAATCCATTGAATCAATCTGTATGAAGATTCTGATCTTGCAAGAATACAGTTTCTACTTTCTGTCTGCGTTTCTCTCTGACGGGGAAGAAAAGAAAACTAAAAGTACGTACTGTTTCTCGAGACTAGAGCGTTTTATAACGGACAAAAAATCAATTATGTATTATTTACAATTTGGCCCCTCAACAAATTGTAAATTTTACTTGTTGTTTATACCCTAATAATAGCATTATACAATCAACATATGTGCCCACATAAAATTTTAATCCAACAATCTTCCACTTGGGCAACATATGTTTCCTTATAAATGTACAACCTTATGAGCTCAAAATTTGCTATTAAATAAAGGTAATCTTAATAATCTCGTCCATCAACTATATTTATATAGGATCACAGTGGTCTTTGCCACATTAACCATGACTAAACCCATCAGTGGTCACATACATATATATAGTCAAATGATGCAGCTCAGGCCAGAGAAGAAAATAAGCAACCAAAAATTCTTCAAGTGATAAGCCGTATGCGACTCAAGAAAATGTTAAGTCATCCACGACTTAAGTTGGAGGCGATAGGTCGTACACGACCTAAGGAGCTACATGAAGAGGAGCTACGAGTTAATGAAGCGATTTTAAGTCGGCCACGACCTAACAGAGCAAGGAGTAAAGAGTCACTACCTAAATCCTTCGATGAAGCAGTGGCAGCTGAAGTCCTAGGGTGTATGCGAGCTACGATCTAAGGAGGTGACCGGGTTACGACTTAACTAAGTCGCCGAAGAAGTCATGTTTAAGTCAGGTATCGTGATGTATCTTAGGTCGTCACTGACTCATATGTTGTGTCGTAATATGGGTGTGGTATCTTGAGTCACGTGATGTTGAGTCGTCTACGACCTAAGTGATGTAATCTGTTGAGTCGTGTACTTTGTGTTGTAAATAGTAAGTCGCGTCCCGTGTATGTTGATAGGTTGTGTTGTACCATGTATTATAAGTCGTGAGTCGTAGTGTTTTAGGTCACCATGGTTTAAGTCGCATACTGTTCGAGATGCGGGGTGTCTGTTAAGTCGACAACGACTTAGAGGAGTTAGGTCGGCAACGACTTAAGGGAGTTAAGACGGCAACGACTTAAGGGTCAGGGTGTGAAACTTCTATAAATAGCGAGTGCGTTGTAACTTTTTGGTGGTTGATTGTTAAATAAAATTTCGTTTTGATTGATGTGTGCTTTCATCAAAATTGATAGTTGAGTGTAATCTCCTATCTCCACTTTCGGTTAATCGAGTGCGCTCGATTCAACGATTGTTGAAGCCAATTCACGGTATCAAGTGCGCTTGATCAACGTTTGAAGAATTGTAGATCTTCTTTCACGGTATCGTGCGCGATCAACGTGTCGAAGATAGCTAGAATTCGGTATCTTTGTGATCAACGAATTTGGGCATTTCAGTATATTCAATCCACCGTTTGCTACTTTCATCGATCTATATCGTTTTGTTATTATCCGCTGCGCCAGTTTTGGTATCAGAGCTTGACTTAGCCAATCATAGCTAAGACGAGTCTTGGAGCCAAGGAATTTGAAGTTTGAATTTGAGTTGAAGAGTTGTGAGTTTGAAGATTGTGTTGAATCAATCATGCCGCCGAGGAGAGCTAATCGTCATCAAAATGTTGAAGCGTTGAATAGAAGAGAAGAAGCCGAGCAAATGGAACAACGCATTAATGAGAAATTTGATGAAGGCATTGGAAAGTTAGAGAAATTGATGAATGATTTGAATCAAGGTCAAAGGAGGAGATCACCAATCTCGAACCATGGAGGAAACAGAGTTTCGCCATCGGTTACGGAAGCGAGGAGGGTATCGCCACAATCTTTCAGAGAGAGAAGAGAAACATCAATTTCGTCAAGAAGAGATCACCATGACTATGGACATGAAGAGAGAAGAACACCACGTGAGTTTGAAGATGAGCCATATAGAGATGAAGAGAGACATAGTAGATGAGACATGCGTGATCGAAGGGATGTTGATGGTCGAGATCGATATAGACATACATCTGATTTTAATGAAGAGGGTGATAGAGCTAGCATTCATTATCGAGATCGAGACCAAGTACGAAATGTATATCGGGATGTTGAAGATGATCGACGATGGGAATCGGGGTTGAAGATGGAAATTCCTGAATTTAAAAGGGGAATGGTAGCTGAAGAATTTCTTGATTGGTTGTCTAATGTTGAAGAGATCTTTGATTTCAAGGAGGTACCTGAGCATAGAAGAGTGAAGTTGGTTGCTACTAGGTTGAGGGGGAGAGCTTTGGCGTGGTGGCAGCAAACTAAACTTACGAGAGAAAGAATGGGGAAGTCAAAGGTTGAGTCTTGGGATAAGATGAAGAAGTTGATGAAAGCTACATTTTTACCTTACAATTATCAATCACTCATGTATCAGAGGTTACAGAATCTGAAGCAAGGGACGAAGACTGTTAATGATTATGCAGATGAATTTTACCAACTCATTGCCAGGAATGATATTATGGAGACGGAAGAATAGCAAACTGCTAGATTTGTTGGAGGACTGAGAATGCAGATCCAGGATATGGTTAATATGTTTGATCCGAGATCTGTTGCAGAAGCACATCAGAAAGCGTTGGCTTGGGAGAAGCAGGGAAGGCGTGGAGGTGGTGTGTTTTCTAATTCCAATAATCCAGTAAAGGGTGCCAGTGGAAGTTCTAATGTTTCTAAACCTAACAGTAAACCAGTTGTGAAGGAGGCTGAGAAGGCGAAGGTTAACAGTGGTTTCAAATGTTATAATTGCCAAGAGTTGGGTCACAAAAGCAATGAATGTCCGAAGCCGAAGAAGAGAGCAATGGTTACTGAGATTGAAGAAGAGGGTGAAGATGCAGAATGTTCTAATTCATTACCAGTTGAGGAGGAAGACTTATTTTCCGGAGATGAGGGTTGTAATCTTATGATGAGGAGGTCTTGTCTTACACCAAAGCAAGAGGATGATACTAGTTGGTTGAGAAGCAATATTTTTCAGTCGACATGCACTATTCTGGGGAAGGTTTGCAAGTTCGTTATTGATGCTGGAAGCTGTGATAATATTATCTCTACAGAAGCAGTAAAGAAGTTGAACTTGAAAACTGAGAAGCATCCTAAACCGTACAAGTTAGCATGGTTGAGGAAGGGTGGTGAAGTGAAGGTGTGTCGAAGAGCTTGTGTGAATTCTTCTATTGGAAAGAAGTACAAAGATGAAATTTGGTGTGACGTTGTAGACATGGATGTGTGTCATCTGTTGTTGGGCAGACCATGGCAGTTTGATAGAGCAGTGCAACATGACGGTCGGACCAATAGTTACAGCTTTATGTTTGAAGGTGTTAAAATCATTTTGGTTCCAAAGAAGAGACAACAGGAAGAGAGTAAATCTGAAGAGATTGAGGAGCAGAAGACTTTATTGACTTTGAAGGAATTTATTGAAGAAGTAGAAGAGAGTCCAGAAGTCTTTTTGTTGATTGGGCGAGAGTGCAGTGAAGGGGTTGAAATTCCAGAAGAAGCAAAGCCAGTTTTGAAAGAATTTGAGGATGTATTTCCAGAAGAGTTGCCTAAGGAGTTACCGCCACTGAGAGACATTCAACATCAAATTGATTTTGTTCCGGGAGCAGTTTTACCACATCGACCACATTACCGAATGAGTCCGAAGGAACATGAGGAGTTACGAAGGCAGGTGGAAGAGTTGTTAGAGCAGGGACGTGTTCAGGAAAGCTTGAGTCCTTGTGCAGTACCAGCTTTGTTGGTGCCGAAGAAGGATGGAACATGAAGAATGTGTAACGATAGTAGAGCTTTGAACAAGATTACCGTTCGCTACAGATTTCCTATGCCAAGATTGGATGACTTGCTAGATCAGTTGAGTGGGGCTACTATCTTTTCTAAGATTGATTTGAAGAGTGGATATCATCAGGTTCGAATTAGACCGGGAGACGAATGGAAGACCGCATTCAAGACAAGGGAAGGATTGTATGAATGGCTGGTTATGCCGTTTGGTCTATCGAATGCACCGAGTACATTTATGAGGGTGATGAACCAAATTTTCAGACCGTACATTGGAAGTTTGTTGTTGTTTACTTTGATGATATTCTGATTTATAGTGTGAGTACAGAGGAGCATGTAGAGCATTTGAGAAAGGTGTTAATTATTCTTCGTGAGGAACAATTTTATGCAGCTACGAAGAAATGTGTGTTCATGACTCGAAGTGTTTTATTTTTGGGATATGTTGTGTTAGGAGAAGGTATCCAGGTGGACCAGAATAAAGTTGAAGCAGTCAGAAATTGGCCACAACCGAGGACTATCACTGAAGTTAGAAGTTTTCATGGCTTGACATCATTCTACCGAAGGTTCATTCCACACTTCAGTAGCGTGATGGAACCAGTTACTGATTGTATGAAAGGAAAGCGGTTTTCTTGGTCGGAGGAAGCAGGGGTTGCTTTTGAACGAATCAAAGAACTTTTAACGACAGCACCAATCCTTGCATTACCAGATTTTCAGTTGTTGTTTGAGCTACATACTGATGCATCTAAGGTTGGAATCAGAGGGGTGTTGAGTCAGCAGGGGCGTCCTATTATATATTTCAGTGAGAAGTTATCAGGGGCAAAGTTGAGATATAATACATACGATGTTGAGTTTTATGCTGTTGTGCAAGCTGTTAAACACTGGAGACATTACCTATTTCAGAAAGAGTTTGTTCTTTACACTGATCATGAAGCTTTGAAGCATTTGCAGGGGCATGATAAGATTTCAGCGAGACATGCATCGTGGATTGCTTATTTGCAGCAGTTTACTTTTGTTGTGAAGCACAAATCTGGGATAACAAATCGTGTAGCTGATGCTTTGAGCAGGAGGAATCACTTGTTGGCAACGTTGAAGGTCGAAGTGACGGGATTTGAATTATTACCAGAATTATTTGACGAAGATCCTTACTTTATGAAATTTGTTGAAAGGGTTAAGGATGGGAGTACTGATGAATTTGTGTTGGTTGATGGTTTCTTATTCAAAGGAAATCAGTTATGTATTCCAGAGAGCAGTTTGAGAATGAAGATTATCAAGGAGTTGCACGAGGAAGGACATGTGGGCCGTGATCGTACATTGCAATTGATTTCTCAATCTTACTTTTGGCCATCAATTAGGAGAGAGGTTGAAAGGTTTGTGGAGAGATGTCATATCTGTTAAGTTTCGAAGGGAACAACGACCAATGCAGGATTGTATATGTCGTTACCCGTACCGACTAAACCATGGGTTGATATCAGCATGGATTTCGTTTTGGGTTTACCTAGAACTCAAAGGGGAAATGATTCTATTTTTGTTGTGGTGGATAGATTTTCAAAAATGGCACATTTTATTGCTTGTAAGAAGACGGCGGATGCTGTTCGTGTTGCTCAGATGTTCTTTAAAGAAATCTATCGTCTACATGGGTTGCCGGAATCTATTGTTTTTGACAGGGATACCAGATTTTTGAGTCATTTTTGGCTAAGTTTGTGGAAGATGGTTGGAACGAAGCTGAAATTTAGTAGCGCTTATCATCCGCAAACAGATGGACAGACAGAAGTTGTTAACAGATCGTTGGAAAATTTGTTACGATGTCTTGTGAAAGACAATTTGAAAAGTTGGGACATGAAGTTATGCCAAACAGAGTTTGCTCATAATCATGCAGTGAATCGTAGCACTGGATTCGGTCCATTTCAGATTGTATATTCAAATTTACCCAGGGGACCGTTGGATTTAGCGGTAGTACCACAACCGAAGGGGACGGTTAAACGGACTATTGATTTTGTTGATGAATTAACTGAATGTCATAAAATCGTTCAGGAACGATTGGTGAAGGCAAATGAGAAGTATAAGCGAACTGCAGATTTAAAGCGGCGAAATGTTGAATTTAACGAATGAGATATGGTGTATGCTGTGTTAACCAAGGATCGTTTTCCAGTAAGCACTTACAACAAGTTGAAAGCCAAAAAAATTGGTCATGTAGAAGTTGTGAAACGAATTAATGACAATGCTTATAAGTTGAAGCTGCCGGAGGATGTGTACACTTCTGACGTGTTCAATGTTAAGCATCTTGTACCATATTATGGAGATGAACAATATAATGTAGAGGAATTTACAAATTCGAGGACGAATTTTTCTCAACCAGGGGAGGATGATGCAGCTCAGGCCAGAGAAGAAAATAAGCAACCAAAAATTCTTCAAGTGATAAGTCGTATGCGACTCAAGAAAAGGTTAAGTCGTCCACGACTTAAGTTGGAGGCGATAGGTCGTACACGACCTAAGGAGCTACATGAAGAGGAGCTACGAGTTAATGAAGCGGTTTTAAGTCGGCCATGACCTAACAGAGCAAGGAGTAAAGAGTTACTACCTAAATCCTTCGATGAAGCAGTGGCAGCTGAAGTCCTAGGGTGTATGCGAGCTACGATCTAAGGAGGTGACCGGGTTACGACTTAACTAAGTCACCGAAGAAGTCATGTTTAAGTCAGGTATCGTGATGTATCTTAGGTCGTCACCGACTCATATGTTGTGTCGTAATATGGGTGTGGTATCTTGAGTCGCGTGATGTTGAGTCGTCTACGACCTAAGTGATGTAATCTGTTGAGTCGTGTACTTTGTGTTGTAAATAGTAAGTCGTGTCCCATGTATGTTGATAGGTTGTGTTGTACCATGTATTATAAGTCGTGAGTCGTAGTGTTTTAGGTCACCATGGTTTAATTCGCATACTGTTCGAGATGCGGGGTGTCTGTTAAGTCGGCAACGACTTAGAGGAGTTAGGTCGGCAACGACTTAAGGGAGTTAAGTCGGCAACGACTTAAGGGTCAGGGTGTGAAACTTCTATAAATGGCGAGTGCGTTGTAACTTTTTGGTGGTTGATTGTTAAATAAAATTTCGTTTTGATTGATGTGTGCTTTCATCAAAATTGGTAGTTGAGTGTAATCTCCTATCTCCACTTTCGGTTAATCGAGTGCGCTCGATTCAACGATTGTTGAAACCAATTCACGGTATCAAGTGCGCTTGATCAACGTTTGAAGAATTGTAGATCTTCTTTCACGGTATCGTGCGCGATCAACGTGTCGAAGATAGCTAAAATTTGGTATCTTTGTGATCAACGAATTTGGGCGTTTCAGTATTTTCAATCCACCGTTTGCTACTTTCATCGATCTATATCGTTTTGTTATTATCCGCTGCGTCATCAAATGACATAGATCAACCTATTTTCAGTTGGTCCTCTTAAACTTAAGTGAGGTCAGAATCAAAGCAATAAAACAGAGTGAATGAACTGAATACTTTACTTCTAATCAGAAAGTTGAACACATAAATGTCTTAAAGTAAATATACATCACATATAATACAAACTCCCACTAAACCATAACATCCTCTAGTAATACAACACTCATGTGAGCAGTGTGCTCATGAAAGACCTTGGACAGTAAACCTTTTGTGAGCGGATCCACTATCATGAAGTTTGTTCCAATATGCTCTATAGATATATGTCCACTCTGCACTCTTTCTTTCACGACTAAGAATTTTATGTCAATATGCTTTGACTTAGTTGAGCTTTTGTTATTATTAGAATATAGCACTGCTGATTTATTATCACAATATAACTTCAGCGGTCTTTCTAAATTTTCCAAAATGCGCAGCCCAATGATAAAGTTGCGTAGCCATATTCCATGGTTTGATGCCTCATAACATGCTACAAATTCTGCTTCCATAGTGGAAGAAGTTACAAGTGTTTGTTTAACACTTTTCCAAGATATAGCTCCTCCAGCCAATAGATAAATATAGCCTGATGTAGACTTTCTGCTATCTTGGCATCCAGCAAAATCAGAATCAAAATACCCTACGACCTCCAAATGATATGATCTTCTATAAGTGAGCATGTAATCTTTTGTTCTCTGAAGATACCTCATAACCCTCTTGGCTGCTTTCCAATGGTCTATACCAGGGTTGCTTAAGTATCTGCCTAACATCCCAACAATGTATGCAATATCTGGACGTGTACATACTTGAGCATACATTAGACTCCCAACGGCTGAAGCGTAGGGAATCTTTTGCATTTCTTGGATTTCAAGATTGCTTTTAGGGCACTGACTAAGATTGAATTTATCTCCTTTAGCAACAGGGGTATCTCCTGGTCTACAATCTTGCATGCCAAACCTTTTGAGTACTTTATCAATATAGCTCTTTTGTGATAATCCAAGAATACCTCGAGATCGATCTCAAAGTATCTGAATACCCAATACAAAAGAGGCGTCCCCAAGATCTTTCATCTCAAAATGTTTGGATAGAAATTTCTTGGTTTCGTGCAATAAGCCTATATCGTTAGTTGCAAGCAAGATGTCATCGACATATAGAACCAGGAATATATGTTTACTCCCACTGAACTTGTGATACACACAATCATCAACAATATTCGTCTCAAATCTAAACGAGATGATTACTTGATGGAATTTGTGGTACCATTGACGAGAAGCTTGCTTAAGTCCATAGATGGATTTTGTTATTTTGCAAACCATATTCTTTGGATCTCCCGACACAAAGTTTTCTGGTTGTACCATATAAATTGTCTCATCAATGTCTCCATTGAGAAACGTCGTCTTAACATCCATCTGATGTAACTCAAGATCAAAATGAGCAACAAGTGCCATAATTGTTCTAAAAGAGTCTTTCGATGAAACTGGAGAGAAAATCTCTATAAAATCAATGCCTTCTTTCTGAGTATAGCCTTTTGCTACAAGACGTGCTTTATACCTCTCCACATTACCTTTTGAATCCCTCTTGGTTTTAAATATTCATTTACAACCAATTGGTTTTGCACCTTCTGTTAATGGGACAAGTTCCCAAACTCTATTGTCTTGCATGGACTTATACTCCTCATTCATGGCATCTATCCACTTTTGAGAGTTAGCACTTTTCATGGCATGATGAAAGTTGATTGGGTCATCTTCCATCATTCCAGTATCATTCTCTTGTTCTTGGAGAAATACAATATAATCATCTGAAATAGCACTTCTCCTTTCTCTCATGGACCTCCTTAATAGCACTGGTTCTTGAGGTTGTTGAGTTTGTTCTTCTGGAACAATAGCTTCATTTTGAATAAGGGTTTCTATAACATTGTCTTGTTGAGGTTCCGGAATCACTTCTTGATCAATGATAGGTGTAGGCAACTGTATAACATTGTCAAAAGTGATAATAGGAACTGGGTTTGAATCCAATTCCTCCTTAAGATAAATGTCTTTAACTTTATTTCTCCCCCCAAACTCAATATCCTTAAAGAATATTGCATTTCCCATCTCAAAAATATTCTTAGCTATGGGATCATAAAACTTATAGCCCCTAGAACGCTCAGAATAACCAATAAAGTAGCTGCTCACTGTTTTGGAATCCAGCTTCTTTTCATGTGGCCTATAAGGCCTTGCCTCAGCTGGACAACCCCAAATGTGAAAGTGCTTTAGACTAGGCTTTCGACCTGTCCAAAGTTCATAAGGTGTTTTTGCAGCTGCTTTAGTTGGTACTCTATTGAGAATATAAGCTGCTGTCTTTAATGCTTCTCCCCAGAGAGAATCAGGTAAGGTGGAATGAGCAATCATACTCCTTACCATATCCTTAAGAGTTCGGTTTCGTCTTTCAGCAACACCATTCATGCTAGGTGATCCTGGCATGGTGTACTGTGGGACAATACCACATTCCTCTAGGAATCTAGCAAACGGTCCTAGACGTTGTTCGCCTGAACCATCATATCGACCGTAGTACTCACCACCACGATCTGATCTGACACTTTTAATTCTTTTGTTGAGTTGATTTTCAACTTCAACTTTATAAGCTTTGAACACATCCAGTGACTGTGATTTTTCATGAATTAGATATAGGTAGCCATAACGTGAGTAATCGTCTATGAATGATATGAAATATTGTTGACCATTCCAAGATGCCGTAGGGAAAGGTCCATAAATATCTGTATGAATTAATTCTAACACGTCTGAAGATCTATTTGCACCCAATCTTTTAGTTTTGGTCTGTTTTCCCTTGATGCAATCTACACAAACGTCAAAGTTTGTGAAATCAAGAGATTCTAAAATACCATCAGATACTAAGCGCTCAACTCTACCTTTTGAGATATGACCTAAGCGCTTATGCCATAAAGATGCTAAATTTTCTTTATTTAATTTACGTTTAGTACCACGTGATTCTACATGCAAGGTTTCATTATAGGATGCAACTGTTTCCAACAAATAAAAATTGTCATACGCATTTAAATAACCAGTTCCAACAACATTTGAATTCAAAGACAAAGTAAACTGATTGTTTTCAAATGAACAACAATATCCAAATTTGTCCAACACAAAAACAGAAACCAAATTCCGTATAAATGACGGTACAACAAAAGTGTCTTTTAAATCCAAATAAAAACCAGTTCCTAACAACAATCTAAAATGTCCAATCGCTTCCACTTCTACCGATTGTCCATCGCCCACAAAGATGTGTCTTTCTCCATCACTTGACTTTCGGTAGCTCAGGCAACCCTGCATAGAAACACTTATGTGAGTGGTAGCACCAGAATCTATCCACCAAGTGTTTCTAGGTACTGAAGATAAATTAACTTCAGAACAGACCAAAGTAACAAACATACCTTTCTTTTCACGCCATGCATGATATTTGGTACATTCCTTCTTCATATGTCCAGGTTTGTGACAAAAGAAACAACCGTCTTTTTCCTTTTGTTGTTTCTTTTGATCTGGATTCTTAGCAGCTTCATTTTTAAATTTTCTTTTCTTGCCCTTTGTTTTAGAGGTGCCGGCCAGATGAGCACTCTTAGTCTTATCTTGCTTCAGTCTTTCTTCCTCTTGTACACAATATGAAATGATCTCATTGAGAGTCCACTTCTCCTTTTGACAGTTGTAACTGACCTTAAATTGACTAAATTGTGGAGGAAGCGAGATAAGCACTAAATGCACAAGCAAGTCATCTGAAAGCTCAAGCTTTAGTGTCTTTAATTTTGAAGCAATGTGAGACATTTCCATAATGTATTCCCTTATGTTTTCCTTGCCTTTGAACCTCATGGAAATAAGTTTCTTCAAAAGAGTACTTGTTTCCGCCTTATCGCTTTTGGCAAAGCGTTTCTCAATTTCAGCAAGGAAATCTGTGGCATCGGTAATCTCTTCGGATACCGCACCCCTAAAAGCCTCAGGTATGCCCCGTTTAATGATCATAAGACTCATGCGATTTGAACGGTCCCATTTCTCAAAAATTCTCCTTTCGTCGGAGGTACTCGCATCTGTAAGAGAAGCAGGACGATCCATCCTTAATGCAAGGTCCAGATCCATGCAACCAAAAACAATTAATATGTTCTCCTTCCAGTCCTTAAAGTTATTACCATTAAGGACCGGTACTGAATTAAGGTTAGCAGATACAGTGGCAACAGCTGAAACAGAAAACAAATAAAATTATATAAATTACATGCTCTTAACGACTTCATATAAAACAAAAAAAATTCAAATAATGGTTAATCATATCTCAAGATACCAAACACATCATTAATATCAAGTCTTTGGACAGTAATATTAACTGTAAGCGGTACTCTTGTTGTAGTAATCAAACGTTGACAATAAATTATGTCAAACAATATGTAATCTTTGGACTAACATATTGCTCATAAAAAATATCTTACAATTGTCACACATTTATCACCACAGGTATGCTTGAAATTCGGCCAAATACTAACTCACCTTTGGGCTCGTTAATAAATGCATGAATTAGATACACACAATTAGTTTGACATTTTAATTAGATTAATTTACACAAAAGTGATCGCTTTGGTGATATTTTGTTTCAATTAAACTATTTAAAATGTATAATATCCAAGAGAAAATCAGAAACCATATTAGATTATAAATTTATTTTATACGTTGTCACAGTCTAGGATTACTAACCTATATGACTGTATACGCTTTTGGTTTACATTATTCATCATTAAATAATCAGTGAGATACGTTTTCACCGAGACTAACTATCACCTAATTGTGTTGCATTTTGGTAATCATGGACTGTAGCAGGGATCCACCTTCCATGCGAATCACCAGGTTCACACGTACAAACATGGAAGTATCAGGTCCATGGTCCCCAACATTAACCTATTGAATGACCTAAATCACATTGACATATAAATACCACTGCAGCCTACATTCCATTTCAACTATTTACAAGAAGAAGAAAAAAATGTAAAAGGACACAAGCTACCTTTTTATGATTATTAATCATTTCTACTGTGAAAGGGATGTATTCAAGAGTTTCAGGCTATAAAGGCAATGCAGTAAAGTACGAAAACAATCATGAAGCTAACTTAATATTTAATATACAATGAATCAATGCAGTACGTCATTGAATTGCACAAGCATTATATTAATTCTAGGCTATCCATTGTTTTATGCAAATGAATTAAGCTTTTTAGTTTCAGGCAAATAAATTAACTTTTAACCAATTATATCATTTGAATATATTTCAGGCTATCCATAGGCGACTGAATTATTTAAACATGCAATAAACATTTTCAAACAGCCGATATCAAATACAACTGCAAATTCTCAAGAATCAATTTAGGGTTGCTCCGATACCAATTGTTGAATATTTAATTTAGCCTAATCAATTCATGAGAAACCAAAACTATAAACAAACGGAGATTAGCGGAAGCGTACCGGAATCCATTGAATCAATTTGTATGAAGATTCTGATCTTCCAAGAATACAGTTTTTACTTTCTATCTACGTTTCTCTCTGACGGGGAAGAAGAGAAAACTAAAAGTACGTACTGTTTCTCGGGGACCAGAGCGTTTTATAACGGACAAAAAATCAGTTATGTATTATTTACAATTTGGCCCCTCAACAAATTGTAAATTTTACTTGTTGTTTATACCCTAATAATAGCATTATACAATCAACATATGTGCCCACATAAAATTTTAATCCAACACTGCTCAAAGGTGCAAATCAGTTCTGAAAAAACATACGCCGCCTCTTACATGATAAATCAGCCTCTCCAATCTGAAGAAATATCAACATGTTCGCACTGACAAAGTCGATTCTGATTTACCATCAAAAATACTCCTCAAGATGTTTTGTTTTGTTGAAGGAAGAAGAAAAAGAAAATTGTCTGTTATTTTTTTCTTCTTCTGTCTATCTATCATTTAAATAGACAAAATGAAAATTGTATATGTTATTAAAGTGGTTGAATGTTAATGGATTTTAATTTATTCTCATTTAAAACAATATTGCAATATCATTAGCTTTTGTAACGATTCAATAATAATGTCACATAATATATTACCATTGTACAAGTGTAACGGCTCAATTATAATAATGATTCATAAATATATTACCGTTATAAACTTGTAATATCTCAATTATAATAACGATTCATAAATATATTACCGTTATAAACTTGTAACGGCTCAATTATAATAGTTCATAAATAAATTATCATTAACCTGTTTTTTTTAAAAATAAATTCACTTCATAAACAAAAAAAATTTCAACAATCCCCCGCTTGAAATTTTTTTAAATATTTTTCGAGCAGTTTCTGAAAAAAATAAAATTGTACATAAATAAATGTATCTTTCGACTTGAACCTTTGCATAGTAGATATGATTCAGTGATTACTAGGGTGATACGTAGTCTTGAACTCGATTCCTGACATCAGACCACACAATCTTTCTAAAATGCAATCAAATAAGTCCATGCATTTATGGTCATGCACGTCTATCCCAGTTTAGTGAATGCTTCAAGAATTTTGCCCAAAATTCCATAGAAAACGACCATATTTCCATATTCACGCATATGAGTCTATCAAGAGTACTCCTAAAGGTAAGTACTCCACTCCAAATAGAGTATAGATCTCATTAAGAGTTTCTATTAACTCATCCTCTGATCACTTCAGAAATACATGCTTCTTAAAATAAAAATAGCATGTTCAACTAATATCACTTCACAACTTATTCTTACCCATCGAATCTAGTTCTTGGGATCTCCAATCAATAGGTCGGTTTACCATCGTGCGTGACTCAACAATCTAAGGACAATAGTCTCATTCTTTTAGAAGTTCTAAGGACTTTCTCTCTGGTCAGTCCTTTCGTCAAAGGATCTGCCAAATTCTCATCATTGAGTAGGGATGTCAATTTCCTACACAACCCGAAACACGACTCGAAACTTGCATAGAAATTAGCAGGTTAAACTGACCCGTTTAAGTTGGCAGGTCATTTTCGGGTCAACCCGAATTTGACCCGTTTATAAACGGACGGGTTTCGAGTTGACCCGCTAAACCGAAATTGACCCTTCAACCCAAAATTGACCCGTCAACAACCCGTTTATACCTATATAGGTTGACCCGACCCATTTACGACCTGACCTAACCTATTTATGACCCGTTTGTACCTTATACGGGCTGACCCGACCCGTTTACGACCCGTTCCGACCTGTTTACGACCTAATTATACCTTATACGGGTTGACCCGACCCGTTTACGACCCGTTTATGACCCGTTTACACCTTATACAAGTTGATCCGACCCGACCCGTTTATAATCAGGTTACACGGGTCGGATTGGGTCAACCCGGGTTGAGCTTTTTTTTGACCCGTTTAATAAACGGGTTAACCCTACCTGTTTAAAATCATCCCGAACCCGACTTGACCTGACCCAAAACCGACCCGACCCATTGACAGCCCTATCACTAAGTATATGATCCACTTTAACATCATCTGAAGAGAATAGCTCTCTAATAGTACCGTGCTTACAATTTATCTGTCGTCTCTTACCATTGTAATAATAGTTCTGTACTTTTGCAATACACGTGATACTATCGCAATAGATCAACACAGCTGGTATCGGTTTTTCCCATAATAGAATCTTAGCTAGCAGATTTCTTAAGTATTATGCATGTTCACTAGCTGGGGTTAGTGCTATATCTCAGACTCCATAGTAGACTGAGCCAAAATTGTCTGTTTCTTGGATTTCCAAGAAACGGCTCCTCCAGCAATGCTAAAGATATAGCCAATGGTTGCTTTTGAATCATCAGATAGAGTATTCCAGTCTGCATCGGTGCAACCTTCAAGGACAGTTGGAAATTTTTTATAATGTAAACCAAGGTTTATGGTTCATTTTAGGTATCTCATGACCATCTCAATAGCGTGCCAATACTCTACACTAGGTCTACCAGTAAAGCTGCATAATAATCCCACAACATAAGCAATGTCGGTTCTAGTACAATCAGTGGCATACCGAAAGCTGCCAACGATGCTCGCATAATCAAACTGTCTTACACTTTCACTTGTGTTCTTAAATAACTCTACGCTATGATCATATATTGTACATGCAGGTTTACAGTCAATGTAATTGTACTTCTTTAGAATCTTCTTAATATGATGAGATTGATCCAAAGAAAGTCCCTTTTCAAACTTAGTAATCTTAATACCAAGGATTACACTTGCTTCACCTAGATCTTTCATGTTGAAATTGGCACTTAACAAAGATTTAACAGAGTTTATGGCATGAATATTTAACCTAAAAATAAGTAGGTCATCTACACAGTGACATATGACAATACAAATGTCATTCTAAGATTTACAGTAAATGCATTTGTCATCTTCGTTAACTTAAAAACCATGTGAGATTATTAAGTTATCAAATTTTTCATGTCATTGCTTAGGTGCTTGTTATATGCCATTATGATTTATCTAACTCGTAAACTTTATATTCTTGATCATAAACTACAAATCCTTCAAGTTGATCCATATAAATTTCCTCTTTTAATTCACCATTTAAAAAGTCAGTTTTAACCAGTGTTATCAGAGCCTTCGTCTAGGCGCGCTTAGGCTCCAAAAAGCCCTAGGCTCTAAGCTGGGGCTTTTTGACTTTTGAGGCACCATGGATACACGAGGCGTTGGAAAAGCCCCAAAAGCCCCAAGGCACTGGCTTTTGAAGCGCTGTAAAAGCGCGCCTTGGACTGCTTTGTCGGAGATTTTTTGGGTCCAATATGAGCCCAAACACATAACTTTTCTTCAATTTATCCACACCTAGTTAAATCACCCAGCTCAAAAAAAAATTCATGTCCAACCCCAAGTCAAAATCAAATCGATCAAATTAAAATATGTAACCTAGTTCGAACTTCTAGAGCCATCCAGACTGCTCGCCGCCTCATTCTTAAGGCTCCCAAAGAAGCCCTAGGCTCCAGCTTGGCGCTTTTTTGCGCCTTAGCGCCTTAACTACCTTTGTTTTAACATCGATTTGGTGTATTATTAAATTATGAAAAGATGCAAGAAAAATTACTACTCGAATGGATGTAATCCTAGATACAGGTGAATAGGTGTAAAAAAAGTCTACATTTTCTCTTTTCTTAAATCATTTAGCTACTAAACGGGATTTATATTTATCAACTATGCCATCAGGTTTTAATTTCTTTTTAAGTATCCGTTTACAGCCTATAGAATTACAACCAGGTGGTAGATCTACTAAGTATCAGGTCTTATTGGATTCCAAAGAATTAATTTCATCATTATAGCCTTTTGCTAAAAATCAGCATTTAAGGAAGATAAGGCCCCTTGAAAGTTTAAGGAATTCTACTCTATAGTAAAAGCACAAAATCCAAACCAAATTTTTTTGTGGTTCTTGCTCTTTTACTTCTTCTAGGTTCATTTTTAGAAGACTAGCTAAGTTCTGTTCTAATAGGCATGGTGCTACTTAATGTGTCCCCACTATTCCTTAATTTAAAAGGAAATCTAGATTCATAAAATCAACATCATTAGATTATATTATATTATATCATGTCTATTCAGGCCTTAACATCTATATGCTTTGCTATTAATAGCATTGCCAATAAATACACATTCATATGCTCTACTTGCTAATTTTATTCACTTAGGGTCTAGTATACGAACATACGCCAAACATACATAAGTTCTAAAATAAGACACATTTGGTTTATAATTTCTTAAAATTTCAAATGGCGAGATTTTACCTTTTGATTTAGGGATTCTATTCAATACATAGCATACAGTCAACAAAATATCCATCCACCAATGTTTTGCTGCACTTGAATTCAATAAGATAGCTACAATTAATTCGATAAAGGTTCTATTTTTTATTTCAACTTTACCGTTCATTTCAGGTGAATAAGGTGCAGTTCTCTCATAAATTTTACCATGAAATTTATAGAAATCAAGAAATAAACCAGACTCGTATTCTGTTTATCTATCACTATGAAGTCCCTTAATTTTCTTATTAAATTGATTCTCAATTTCAGTTTTAAATGACTTAAACATATCAAATGCATCACTTTTATTTTTCATAAGATATACACAAGTAAAATCAAAACAGTTATCAATAAAAGTGATAAAGTAACAGTGTCCATGTTTAGTCAAAGTTCCATCAAGCTCACATATGTCAGAATGAATCAAATCGAAAGGTTCAGAAACTATATCAACTGATTTATGTGGTTTCTTAGTGATTTTTGCTTGACTACAGTATTCACATTTATCAAAATCAATTTGTGATCATTTAAGAGTAAGATCTAAGATGCTCATATTATGAATTACATTTTTATTCGCATGACGTAATCTAGAGTGCCAGATATTAAAATCACACAACATAAGCAAAAGCAGACATTTTATTATATTCAACATTCAGTTTAAACATATCATCGGTTGCATAACCCCTATCCACAAACATACCATTCATAATCATGGTGTACATATCAGCCCCAATAGTCTATGTAAACCCAGCCTTATTAAGAGGATAACCTAAAACAAGATTCTTTCTCATCTCTAGAGTGTGCATTACGTCCTTCAGAATGACGGTCTTCCTACAGGTAAACTTCAGCTATATACTTCCAATCCTAGCAATAATAGTGGTGTGAGAGTCGTCAAACAATGCTTTCTTGTTCTTAGTCTCCATGTATGGTTTGAACATAGCACGGTTATAGCAGACATGACGTGTAGCATCAATATCTACCCACTAACCCTATGATCCACCAACAAGGTGAATCTCATCAGTAATCATAGTCGTTAGAGGCTCCGCGGTCAGGTTAGCCTACGGTGCAAGGCCAGGTCTGTTCCTACATTTGCGTGCCATATGATCTGGATTTCCACAGTTGTGGCAAATAAAAAACTGTTTAGAGTCATTCCTTTGAGGTGGTTTCTGTTTGTTGCGGTTCTGACAAAGCTTACGGTTCCGATTTTTAAAAATTTTAGGATTTGGTTTCAGAACTGCAACCTTCTTGGTGTTGCCTGTAACAATAAGCACTTCTTCCTTCATATCTTATTTACATGATTCCTCTTCAATATGGAGGCTAATTATCAAGCTTTTCAAAGAAAATTCTTTAGTTTTATGTATCATATTATTCTACAAATCCTTCCAACAAGGGGGTAGTTTATTTATCAAAATAGCAACTTGGAATTGTTCATCAATAATCATACCTTCGGAGACGATCTCATGAGCTATTTTCTGAGACTACGTCTCTACTGACCTATCATCCGTTATTGTTGTCTGGATCGTCTTCAAATTGTTGGAAACAATGAACTTCATTTGAATCGTGTATGCTGTCACTCTCTTGAAGATGTTTCGACGCTCTGCTCGCCGGTGCAAAGCAGTTCTAAAAAATCAAACACCGCCACCTCTAGGGTAAAACAGTCTCTCCAATCTAAGAAATATCAACCTGGTGCACTGACAAAGTCGATTCTAATTTGCACTCTGAAATACTGCTCAAAGTGTTTTGTTTTGTTGAAGGAAGAAGAAAAAAAAATGTTTGTTATTCTTTTTCTTCTCATCTTTCTATCTATCATTTAAATAGGCAGAATGGAAATTGTATATGTTACTAAAGTGATGGAATGTTAATGGATTTTAATTTATTCTCATTTAACAATATCGTAATACCATTGGCTTTTGTAACGGCTCAATAATAATATCACATAAATATATTACCTTTGTGCAAGCGTAACAACTCAATTATAATAATGATTCATAAATATATTATCGTTATAAATTTGCAATGGCTCAATTATAATAATGATTCATAAATATATTACCATTATTAACTTGCAACGGCTCAATTATAATATCAATTATAATAATGGTTCATAAATAAATTACCATTAACCTGTTTTTTATTTAATTATTTTTTAATAAATTCACTTCATAAACAAAAACATTTCCGACATAATACACTATAAAGTGACAGAGGAAGTGAGTTGCCTAATGCATCACATGGAAACCAAGCATGATGTTTTCTAGCAAACAAATATTTATATATACAAGTAGAACTTACCAAGTTTTTAGGCCCTTGAGGTATCACATGCATTAGCTTATTGTACGTTAATGCCAATTCCTTGAGTCTTTCATTCTCATTGTCGCCAAAATAATAATATAATCTAGACGAGTAAAATATAATTTGCTACAGCCTCATTAAACTAAACAAAAAGGGAAGCAAAATTACTACAATACTAGTGGTGTAGTATGGGACTTCGGTAGTGTTTAGACCAATGCCTCAGCCATGCTTAAACTCATTGCATTAGCGCCTGATATAGTAGATAACATATTTGAATTGGTATATGCACTAATAGGCACTTCAGCCAAAGTTGAAGTCCATCCCAAGGTTTTCAGAAAAGGATTTAAATCACAAATCATATAGTTCAAACTTTAAATCGAAATGGGATTTTGAATCGTAAATCATAGATTCAGTGGATTCATACTTTAAAGATTTTTACACACTTCGAAATTGGTTTTTATATTTTAACTTATACAACTATACTTAAAACTCAATTTTCTCACTTATTCCATTTTATTTATTTCACAACATTATAATTAAAGTTATGAATCCACATAAGTATATTAAATAACTTAGTATGAGTGAAATGTTTTTTCTATTCAATTGCGGTTTTGATTAAGTTTGAATCGAAATGTAAATCGAATCGTAAAGGAAAAGATCCGATCTGAATCGGGATTCAAATTGTAGGATTTTAAGATTTTTGACAATGATAGTCCACCCATCTATATTTATAACGACCCTGACTCGACCTTCGAAAATCGGCATCGAATACACCACCCGTATTCAAATCCCGCAGATTCAAATGTCGAATCTGGTTTGCGGGAGCTTATAACACATTAAGTACAACACACAGCAGAAGAAAAAATGAATATCATATAACTCCAATGAATACAATATCCAATGATATACAACAATGATACAACCACCCAACATATATCAGAGATACGATACTACAAATCACAGCGGAACATACGCAGTGGAACAATAACATAAACTTGAACTCCAAAGAAGGAACTCCAATATTAGCAATCTCCATCTCCAAAGCACCAATCCAGAAATTGCTCGAAGTCCCAATCAAGTTGTATTAAGCCAGGTTGGTCATCGATATTGAAGAGAAGCGCAAAGCGATAACCAAATCTGGAGATTGAAGAAGATTGCCAAGGACTGAAGGCTACCGAATTTACACCAACTATTTGATTATTTGAAAAAACCCAATTCTAGACTGTCCGTGTGGAAAATTGTGGGCACCCAGAGTTTAGGAAGGGAACAATAAACTCCAGGTCAGTTATGGGACTAGTATGAGCAAACAAAAATAGTTTATCTTTAAAGGCAAAACAAAAGAGTTTAAAAGAAATTTGTAATGCTTTTTGAAAAATAAAACTACTATAAGGCCTCCCACCGCACACACAATGCAAATGAAAAATTGAAGGAGACTTCTCCTTATGATAGTCAAACATGCATGATACACAAAAATCTTTTTGTTATTATTATTAGTGCATAGTGTAGAAAACATTTCGAAGGTATAATATTAATCTTACCCAGCATAGACATTTCGCACTTATGCCTACTATAGCTACCATGTTCAATAGCAGGTTACCACCACATTCCATGGCAGGTTATACAATTAAAACCATACAGGGCTCGTATTATTTTGTTTGGATTTCCAACAAATGGTCAGGCTAAATAACTTCCTTAACAAATAGGACGCCTCTAGAGGAACGCCCCCAAGAACCAAATCGGTTCCCTACCAACACAAGACCGGATTACCCCTGCCTGGAAGTAACACCTACAAGTAAGCCATCCCCGGTCGTTACCGACCTTTATCCGAGGTACCTCTACACCAACAACCACAAAGCAACAAGCTTGTAGCAACCACATAGGTAAATATCTGGAATCCATACCATGATACCACCTTTAATCCAGAAGGAAATGGACATAACCTAGGGGTGCGACCCCTAAAAACCTTGCCGCAACATTCCTGTTTCGACCATTTCCTGATTGTAAGGCTCGATGAAGTCTCATCCATAAAGCAACACTTTTCACAAAAGCCATACTTGGATCAACAAATGATTAGCAGCACTTCGTATGCCACAATACTAAATTGGGAGTGTATCACTAGTAACAATCAACTACATAACCTCTAAGCTCGTACGTTTCAGAGAAGGGTGTTTGTAACGACGCGACTTTTCGACGCTCGAAAAGTCCGACATCAATACGTCCACTGTATTAACTACCGAGCAATCGAAGGCCGGAAAACCGTACCGTTAAGGTTAAAGAAGAAGAAAGAGGTAGAAGAAGAGAGAAAAGATAGAACGGAATAGAAAGAAACAACAGAACAATATCAGAATCTCACAATCGTAGCGGAACAACATATAATAGATAAATGAATAATCTTTAACAAAGAACTATATCAGTTATTACATTTCATCATATTACATTACATTACATCATCAGAGTGTACAACAACAAACAACAACAAACAGCGGAAAAGAAATACTATATACTAGTAAATACGCCATGCCATCCAGCTTGCCTCCAGCAACTTCTGAATTCCAGAATATCCTGATAAACCTGACTCTTGACTACCCGTGTGGAAATTGGTGGGCACCCAGAGTTTAGGAAGGAAAACAATAAACTCCGAGTCAGTCATGTGACTGGTGTGAGAACTAAAACAGTTTGTATTTAAAACAAAGAACAGGATAATTTTAAAATAGATTCGCAATGCTTTTTAGAAAATGAGACTACCATAAGACCTCCCGTACACACACACACAATGCAAACGCAGAATCGGAGGAGATTTCTCCTTATGATAGTCAAAGATGCTTGATACGCATTGAAAAGAAACATTTGATATTATTACTAGTGCATAGTGTAGGCAAAATCATTTCGAAAGTAAAAATATAAATCTTAGCCAACATATGACCATTATCGTATGCCTACTATAACTACCATCCAAATAGTGGGGCGCCACCATAAGTGAATTGATAGGTCCTATAACTAAAACCGTACAAGATCGTATTGTTTCTTTGGATTTTCAACAAATGGTCAGGCCAAGGAACTTCCCATTGCCACATGGGTACGCCTCTGGAAAGACGACCCGGGAACCTAACCGGATCTCTGCCAACACAAGGCCGGGTTACCCCTAATTGGGTAACTACTGACACGAATATGTCATTCCACGATCACAACCGATCTATATCCGAGGATCCTTGATTTTCAACAACCATAAAGCAATAAATTTGCAACAACAACATAGGTTAAGTATCTGGGCTCCATACCATGATACCACCTCTATCCAGAAGGAATGACATACACTAAAGGGGCGCTACCTCCTAATAACCTTGCCGCATCCTTCCTGTTTTGACCATTTCCGGGGTGTGAGGTCCGATGAAGTCTCGTTCACAAAGCCACGCTTTATACAAAAGCTGTGCTTTGATCATCAAATGCTCAACAGCACTTTGTATGTCACATTACCAATTTGGGAATGTATCACTAGTAACCATCAACTAAATAACATCTAAGGGTGTTAAGCTAAGAGAATAAATTCTCCGCCACCAACGGAAATATATTTGATAGAAACCAGCTTTACATCTCAAATTGTAACGTCGGACACACATCCATACAAGTCCGTTCCAGGATCGAACGGAACCGAATGCACTTACAAAGAAGTCCTTGCAATCCGGATATTCACTAATCACGACCGGACTTCCCATCACAAAGGGTAATAAATTTGTATATCGGAGATCAGCCGATGCAGAAACATTCGACGGTAATCCTTCCGTTTTCACAAATATCCGGTCTTCAACACCGGTCATCAAATGCAATCCATAACGACGTATCACATATTCGGAATGGGTTATACGACCCCAAGGTCCTTTCCTGGCCAACCCGAATAGTGAGCGCTTATTCAAAAATAAGTGTGGCATTCAAATTCAAGAAAATCACAACAAATACATATTTAAAGGTAAATATTGATAGTCAGTTATTTAACTATCAATAGGTATGCTCAACATCACCAGATTCCAAATAATTTCCCAAATTATTTATTTCCAAAATATCTTTACTAGATATATAATTTCCACACTTCAACCCTTTGAAAACAAATTTTCAAATCACTTTACACCTTTACCACTTTTGAAAACAAATTTCAAATCATTTCCCTATACGGGATATATTCACAAATCTTTATTCATTTTCTTTTTCAAAATGGTTCATTTAAACAAATTAAATAAATCCTTACCGATTTACTTTATATTTACGTTCCAAATCCGTAAATTTTTTCCCACACTTCAAAAATTAACTCAACGTTTATTTTTAAACAAATTCCCCATTCTTTTATGAATTCCATAGTGAATTTACAATTCCCAAAATATCTATGAATATACGATTTACCAAACCGATTTCTTAATATTCATTTTCAATTTATCTTTAAAAGATAAAGTCTCAAAATATTCAGTTCATATTGGAAAACGTTTCCATACTTATTTAATAATAAGTAATTTACAAATTCATTTATTTTCAACACTTGGAGAATATTCAATATACTTAAATCGAAATTAAGTATATATTTCATTCTTTAAGAAATCATTCTCTTAAACACATTTGTTTGGGCCAAAACGAATGTTGCGTAAAACATCGTTACGATAACCCAAAATCACTAGTATAGGGATTCGAAATTTAGATAGAAATATAAATCCCAATACTATACAAAAACATTTTCTTTCGGAAATCATTTACTATAACAACAGTGTTATAGTCCACCATTTCCTTCTATTTCTCGAAAACGTCTATTTCAACAATGAATGTTGAAATCTATGGTTTCGACACTTAATGCATTTTAAAACAACTTCAAATCGTTTTAATTCTACTTAAAATATCACTTCCCCAAAACATATCCATTTTATTTCATAATATATTCACGGTCCAAAAATCGTGAATATACTTTATTTACCCAATTTCAATGTTTCTACACATTTATTAAAAGATTATCCACCGTCCAAAATCGTGGATAAAATTCTCAACCAAACTCTTATTATTACAACATTTAACTTTAAGGATAATTCGCTGTCCAAAATCACGAATATATCTCCTTTAATAACTTTTATGTTTGATTTATCAAATTCAATTGATTTCGAATTTACAAACAATGTTTATCAATCCCATTTCTATTTATAAAACTTCGATTTATAAATCTCCTTTATTCACCAATTCTATTTATAACTCGTTTACATGTCGAATCCAACTTATAAGTAAATTACTTATAATCCATTTATTCACAAATCCATTCTTTTATACCATCATTAATTTATAAATCTAAAATTCTTATTTACTTATAAAACTAGGTACAACTTTATTTTAACACTTATAAAAGCCCGTTTTATAATTCCAATATCTTTAACTTATAAAATATCAATTTTATAAATCTTTTATCTAAACCGTTTATAATAATTCAAAAATCCCAATTTAAACCATTTTATAAATTTATCAGCTATTTATTTCAAAAATCACATTTTGATTATATTTCACAAAAATCCTAATTTTTATAACATAAAAATTTATAACGTTTTAATTATTTGAAATGAATCAATTCGAAAATTTAATAAACGCATAATTTCAAAAATCACTTTAAAAATCCCTTAAAAATCAAAATCGTTATTTTTATACTTCAAAAATTGATCCGATGATGCAACAGCACCAAATAGTCAATCACGACATCCAAACATCATATATCAATATGATAATCAACAAATATCACAATATCTGTAAATAAATCAATGCAGTTGAGGAATCCAGTTGGATCCCTCCAACCTGTTTCCCTGCATCCAAAGATGTTAGCACAATACCAATTCCGTTCCAATATGGAATTATCATGGTGTATGGGATTATAAAATATTATCCGCTATTATGCGGCGCAATAGGGTCTCATCCGCTATATAATGCAGGAAATCAACTCCAAGTACAAAAATAATACCAGTTTCACTTTGCAGTGAAATATTCGCGGTATATATTTTTAATAAATAACCTCCGCTTACTAATGGCGCATAATTTCTATTTTAATAACCAATAGATAGCAATCATCATTCAAACATATAATCAAGCAATTTTAAATTTAACTATTTAAAATTTAAATCGAAACCGATTCGATTGAGTGAGAAGTTCTCACCTTGGTTTCAATATAGTTCCAGCGTTTTATTTCGAATAAAATTAAACGAGCGTTTAATTTTACCCAAAATTTTCACTAGCTCCAAATGACTCCAATCCAGTTCTATAGTTTAGTGCTCGACAAAATGAACCTGTCGCAATTTGTTTCGTTCAAAACGGACCTCGTATGAACAAGATACGTCATTTTAAAGTTGACACGAATTTATAATATAAAAATTTACAATATATTTTCTTTTTAAACCTTAAACTCAATCACGGCCACACATTCAACACTCCAGATCAGGCCGTTATTTTCATCATCTTCCCCAGGTCACGAATCGCGTACGAGACCCATTCTTTGCCGTTCGAACCTTTGAAAATCGCGGCCACCAACAACCACGTGAACACGATCGGAGACCCCCACGTCATAGCCCCTGCCGCCCCTCACCACTGAGCCAAGTGCGGCTCCTCCTAGCGCCACCGTCAACGAGAAATCGCCACCTAAACGCGCGCGCTTTGTGCTCAGTTTGCCACCAATCCATCGCGTGAAACCCGATCATAGCCGTTGATTTTAAAGAGCATGACGAGCACTACACTTTTCTAGTTGAGAGCTTGTTGAATTATTGCACGGATTTGAAGAAATCGAAGGGAAAAGAAGATGAATTTTTGGCCATTCATGCTGAAGGTGGCGGCTAGGTTATAGAAATTAGGGTTTTGAGTTGTGTTTGCAAAATAGAAGATAATGGTCCTTATATAGAAAATTCTCCAAAAACACTATTCACTCCAAAATCCGAACTCCAAATCTCGCGCGGTGATCGGCATTTCTAGGGTTTGACCCGCGTTTCGGACACAATGGAATAGGTTTCGGAGGCTAATTTGATCATATGTGCGAGTTACGGCGATAAACCGTCGATTTTAAATTAAATCGGTTGACCAAATTTCTGTGCGTTTTAGCTTGCTCCGGACAAACCGTAAATCCGATTGACACGAAATTTGAAACCATACAATAATATCACATTACGGATCCGATGAAACTGGTTTCGTCGAAATCCGAGACTTTTTGAAAAATGACTATTTTAACTCGTCGATTAAATATTAAAATATTCGATTTTCACAGATTAACTTTTAATTCGATTTTAAAAGTTCTCTAATGTTATTATAACTTCAATATGACTTAATAAAATTTTAGAAATCATTTTCAATCATATTAAACCCAATTTCCAATATTTCTGTAATTCCAAATATTAAATTATCGATTTAAATACCCAATTAAATCCAGATATTCGAAATAAAATTTATTCGACTCATAAATTTCACTTATTAATATTAAAAATCAATTAAATATACAAATTTTAATTAACAGAAATTCTGGGTTGTTACATACTTCCCCCTTAAAAGAATTTCGTCCTCGAAATTACCAAGTAAGAAAAAGTTACAGAATCCATTAACTTTCCAAAACAAACCATTCGATTTAGATTTTCCAAATCTCTTAAGTGTTTAACTTTCCCAAAATTCATAGTTAAACTTCTTACAATATCTTTACTAAGTTTTCAAATCAAAACTTAGTTTTCAAAAATTTCCCAATTTTCTTAAAAATATTCTAACGCCTTAAATTTTCGAAAAAATTCGCCATAGTCTCCTTTGCGCGACTCGATCCAAAAAAAAATGACAGTATATATATCACAAATATACATCCCATCAAGTGATAAGGCATCCCGTAGGAAAAAAGTGTAAAAGTACGATATTTAATCCGAGATATGTACCTTATATCTTATTAGCGAGTATATACGGCTAATATAGCGCGAAAGCGAGCTCCAAATGCAAAGCAAGCGCAATCCGCACCTACTAAACACTCAATAAACAATGAGAAACATGCATATATGAAAATAACATCAATATACAACATATATCAACAACTATATATGTCAATATAGCAAATGCAACATAAAAACTACATGTGCCAACATAGCAAAATGAGATCAAAGTAACAAATCCATAACAAGTCTATATTCATTCATATTCTTATTAATATTCAATGAATTGGTTTTTTTAATTTTAATCACATTTGATTTGTTAACATTGGAATTTTATCAACATTCATTTATTCATATTCAATTACTTTATATTCACTAATTTATATTCAAGTTAGTTCACCTACAAATCAAATTATATTCAATTCTATTTAGATTCACTTAACTTCCAATTTGAATTCAATGATTTATAGCTTTCAATTTGTCAATTCAATTTCATTTACACTTAATGAATTTACATACAATCAAATAACAACCAATGCATATTCAACATAACCAAATTATTAAATTTACATTCAATTTGGTTCAACACCTTTAATTCCAATTGGTTTGATATTCTATTGATTTTCATTTAATTATTCAACTTCCAATAAAATTAGCTTTTAACGAACAAACACTTACATACATTATTTCATATCAACTTATTTACATTCCATTGATTAACATTCAATCCATTTATTAGTTCAATTGCTAATTCATTTTACAAATAAAATTGAATTTCATTTATATAACTCAAGTTCACATTTACCACTTCATTTCATTAATTCACTTTATTAATTTACTTTGATATCAAAATCAAATTCATTCAACATCACTTAAGTTATATTCCATTTCAAACATCATTTGTTCAACTTCACTTAAATTTCCACTTTATAAATTCAATTCAGATTCCAATTTTTAAAGTAAATTCTATTTAACTTTTACCAAAGTCAATTTTCATATCACTATCAAATTCATATTTTTGTTTTGCTTAACAAAATTGTTTAACCATTTTATCATTTGGTTTTACTCTCATTTTCACATTTTATAAGTTATACAACTAATTTATTTAACTTCCAAATCCATTGACTTATCCAAAGCTAAATTTATTATTCATATTATAAGTTCAAAACTTATTTCACTTATATCCATCAATTACAATAGCTTATCTAATTAAAATCAATTTATTTAACTTTCCTTTAGTTAAATTTCAAATCACATGTCTTTGATGACAACTCAAATTTATTTCAACTTGGATTTTAATTTCAAATTTGTTTATCACAACAAAACTTCAATTTCAATTTACTATGGTAGCAAATCTATCACATAGAGACTCGAAAATGATACTGATGATGCTGCAGTCGTCACCCTTATTATTTCCCAACAACAGTAGTGAATTCAGTGCTTAATATTCTTTCAAAATTTTCCTTTTATTTATAAATCATTTTTAAAAATCTTTTACTTATAGAATTTCACTATTTAACTTTTAATTTTGAAAAATAACTTCCAAAATAAACAGGATTCAAAATTTCCAAATTCATAGTCCAAATTCATTTTTATATTAACAACTCATATTGATAAAAATATTCATATAGTTTCACCTTTATATACAAGGTTATTTCACAATTGTAAATCATATTAATTATAATTCCATACTTATAATTCATTCGCTTATACAATTCATTCTCTTACAATAGTTGTTTTATTTGACTTATTCAAACAACTTTTATTATCTTGCATATATCTTACATTTTCAACAATCAAACAATCAATTCATATACACTTTAATAATTTCTGAAAAATTATTCCTTTATATATAAAATATAATCAAGGTAAAATTATTTCATTTACCCAATTTAAATAATACTATGTCGACATGCCTCGTTTAAGTGTTTAGAAATCCCTATCGATAATATGGCGTCCCACACACCGACCAGAATTCACAAACAGCTCAACGGATAAGCAAACACAATATAAAACAATTTATATTCACTAACAAATACGAACAAATACGCGCTCATAACTATTATTACATTCAAACTCATTCTAGAGTACTACTGACTCCATCTCTAATGAGTAATTCCCAACAGAGCCATGGTTGTCGATTAACCATATGCTTTGATACCAAATGTAACGACGCGACTTTTCAACGCTCGAAATGTCCGACATCAATACATCCACTGTATCAACTGCCGAGCAATCGAAGGCCGGAAAACCGTACCATTAGGGTTAAAGAAGAAGAAAGAGGTAGAAGAAGAGAGAAAAGATATAACAGAACAGAAAGAAACAACAGAACAATATCAGAATCTCACAATCGCAGCGGAACAACATATAATAGATAAATGAATAATCTTTAACAAAGAACTATATCAGTTATTACATTTCATCGTATTACATTAAATTACATCATTAGAGTGTACAACAACAAACAACAACAAACAGCGGAAAAGAAATACTATATACTAGTAAATACGCCATGCCATCCAGCTTGCCTCCAGCAACTTCTGAATTCTAGAATATCCTGATAAACCTGACTCTTGACTTCCTGTGTGGAAATTGGTGGGCACCCAAAGTTTAGGAAGGAAAACAATAAACTCCGAGTCAGTCATGTGACTGGTGTGAGAACTAAAATAGTTTGTATTTAAAACAAAGAACAGGATAATTTTAAAATAGATTCGCAATGCTTTTTAGAAAATGAGACTACCATAAGGCCTCCCGTACACACACACACACACAATGCAAACGCAGAATCGGAGGAGATTTCTCCTTATGATAGTCAAAGATGCTTGGTACGCATTAAAAAAACATTTGATATTATTACTAGTGCATAGTGTAGGAAAAATCATTTCGAAAGTAAAGATATAAATCTTAGCCAACATACGACCATTACCGTATGCCTACTATAGCTACCATCCAAACGGTGGGGCGCCACCATAAGTGAATGATAGGTTCTACAACTAAAACCGTATAAGATCGTATTGTTTCTTTGGATTTTCAACAAATGGTCAGGCCAAGGAACTTCTCATTGGCACATAGGTACGCCTCTGGAAAGACGACCCGAGAACCTAACCAGATCTCTGCCAACACAAGGCCGGGTTACCCCTAACTGGGTAACTACTGACATGAATATGTCATTCCCCGATCGTAACCGATCTATATCCGAGGATCCTCGATTTTCAACAACCACAAAGCAATAAATTTGCAACAACAACATAGGTTAAGTATCTAGGCTCCATACCATGATACCACCTCTATCTAGAAGGAATGACATACACTAAAGGGGCGCTACCCCCTAATAACCTTGCCGCATCCTTCCAGTTTTGACCATTTCCGGGGTGTGAGGTCCGACGAAGTCTCGTCCACAAAGCCACGCTTTATACAAAAGCTGTGCTTTGACCATCAAATGCTCAACAACACTTCATATGCCACATTACCAATTTGGGAATGTATCACTAGTAACCATCAACTAAAAAACCTCTGAGGGTGTTAAGCTAAGAGAATAAATTCTCCGCCACCAACGGAAATATATTTGATAGAAACTAGCTTTACATCTCAAATTGTAACGTCAGACACACATCCATACAAGTCCGTTTCGGGATCGAACGGAACCGAAGGCACTTACAAAGAAGTCCTTGCAATCCGGATATTCACTAATCACGACCGGACTTCCCATCACAAAGGGTAATAATTTGTATATCGGAGATCAGCCAATGCAGAAACATTCGACGGTAATCCTTCCGTTTTCACAAATATCCGGTCTTCAACACAGGTCATCAAATGCAATCCATAACGGCGTACCACATATTCGGAATGGGTTATACGACCCAAGGTCCTTTCCCGGCTAACCCGAATAGTGAGCGCTTAATCAAAAATAAGTGTGTTATTCAAATTAAAGCAAATCACAACAAATACCTATTTAAAGGTAAATATTGATAGTCGGTTATTTAACTATCAATAGGTATACTCAACATCACCAGATTCCAAATAATTTCCCAAATTATTTATTTTCAAAATATCTTTACTGGATATATAATTTCCACACTTCAATCCTTTGAAAACAAATTTTCAAATCACTTTTCACCTTTACCACTTTTGAAAACAAATTTCAAATCATTTCCCTATACAGGATATATTCACAAATCTTTATTCATTTTCATTTCAAAAATGGTTCATTTAAACCAATTAAATAAATACTTACCGATTTACTTTATATTTACATTCCAAATCCGTAAAAAAATTTCCCACACTTCAAAAATTAACTCAACGTTTATTTTTAAACAAATTCCCCTTTATTTTATGAATTCCATAGTGAATTTAGAATTCCCAAAATATCTTTGAATATACGATTTCCCAAACCGATTTCTTAATATTCATTTTCAATTTATCTTTAAAAGATAAAGTCTTAAAATATTCAGTTCATATTGGAAAACGTTTCCATACTTATTTAGTAATAAGTAATTTACAAATCCATTTATTTTCAACACGTGGAAAATATTCGATATACTTAAATCGAAATTAAGTATATATTTCATTCTTTAAGAAATCATTCTCTTAAACACATTTGTTTGGGCCAAAACGAATGTTGCGTAAAACATCGTTACGATAACCCAAAATCACTAGTATAGGGATTCGAAATTTAGATAGATATATAAATCCCAATACTATACAAAAACATTTCCTTTCGGAAATCATTTACTATAACAATAGTTTTATAGTCCACCATTTCCTTCTATTTCTCGAAAACGTCTATTTCAACAATGAATGTTGAAATCTGTGGTTTCGACACTTAATGCATTTTAAAACAACTTCAAATCGTTTTAATTCTACTTAAAATATCACTTCCCCAAAACATATCCATTTTATTTCATAATATATTCACGGTCCAAAAATCATGAATATACTTTATTTACCCAATTTCAATGTTTCTACACATTTATTAAAAGATTATCTACCGTCCAAAATCGTGGATAAAATTCCCAACCAAACTCTTATTATTACAAAATTTAACTTTAAGGATAATTCGCTGTCCAAAATCACGAATATATCTCCTTTAATAACTTTTATGTTTGATTTATCAAATTCAATTGATTTCGAATTTACAAACAATGTTTATAAATCCCATTTCTATTTATAAAACTTCGATTTATAAATCTCCTTTATTCACCAATTCTATTTATAACTCGTTTACATGTCGAATCCAACTTATAAGTAAATTACTTATAATCCATTTATTCACAAATCCATTCTTTTATACCATCATTAATTTATAAATCTAAAATTCTTATTTACTTATAAAACTAGGTACAATTTTATTTTAACACTTATAAAAGCTCGTTTTATAATTCCAATATCTTTAACTTATAAAATATCAATTTTATAAATCTTTTATCTAAATCGTTTATAATAATTCAAAAATCCCAATTTAAACCATTTTATAAATTTATCTGCTATTTATTTCAAAAATCACATTTCGATTATATTTCACAAAAATCCTAATTTTTATAACATAAAAATTTATAACGTTTTAATTATTTAAAATGAATCAATTCGAAAATTTAAAAAACGCATAATTTCAAAAATCACTTTAAAAATCCCTTAAAAATCAAAATCGTTATTTTTAAACTTCAAAAATTGATCCGATGATGCAACAGCACCAAATAGTCAATCACGACATCCAAACATCATATATCAATATGATAATCAACAAATATCACAATATCTGTAAATAAATCAATGCAGTTGAGGAATCCAGTTGGATCCCTCCAACCTGTTTCCCTGCATCCAAAGATGTTAGCACAATACCAATTCCGTTCCAGTACGGAATTATCACGGTGTATGGGATTATAAAATATTATCCGCTATTATGCGGCGTAATAGGGTCTCATCCGCTATATAATGCGGGAAATCAACTCCAAGTACATAAATAATACCAGTTTCACTTTGCAGTGAAATATTCGCGGTATATGTTTTTAATAAATAACCTCCGCTTATTAACGGCGCATAATGTCTATTTTAATAACCAATAGATAGCAATCATCATTCAAACATATAATCAAGCAATTTTAAATTTAAATATTTTAAATTTAAATCGAAATCGATTCGATTGAGTGAGAAGTTATCACCTTGGTTTCAATATAGTTCCAGTGTTTTATTTCGAATAAACTTAAACGAGCGTTTAATTTTACCCGAAATTTTCATTAGCTCCAAATGACTCCAATCTAGTTTCATAGCGTAGTGCTTGACAAAACGAACCTGCCGCAATTTGTTTCGTCCAAAATGGACCTCGTATGAACAAGATACGTTATTTTAAAGTTGACACGAATTTATAATATAAAAATTTACAATATATTTTCTTTTTAAACCTTAAACTCGATCACGGCCACACGTTCAACACTCCAGATCAGGCCGTTCTTTTCGTTATCTTCCCCAGGTCACGAATCGCGTACGAGACCCATTCTTTGTCGTTCGAACCTTTGAAAATCGCGGCCACCAACAACCACGTGAACACGATCGGAGACCCCCACGTCGTAGCCCCTGCCGCCGCTCACCACCGAGCCAAATGCGGCTCCTCCTAGCGCCGCCGTCGACGAGAAATCGCCACCTAAATGCATGCGCTTTGAGCTCAGTTTGCCGCCAATCCATCTCGTGAAACCCGATCATAGCCGTTGATTTTAAAGAGCATGACGAGCTCTACACTTTTGTAGTTGAGAGCTTGTTGAATTATTGCACGGATTTGAAGAAATCGAAGGGGAAAGAAGATGAATTTTCGGCCATTCATGTTGAAGGTGGCGGCTAGGTTATAGAAATTAAGATTTTGAGTTGTGTTTGCAAAATAGAAGATAATGGTCCTTATATAGAAAATTCTCCAAAAACACTATTCACTCCGAAATCCGAACTCCAAATTTCGCACGGTGACCGGCATTTCTAGGGTTTGACCCGCGTTCCGGACACAATGGAATTGGTTTCGGAGGCTAATTTGATCATATGTGCGAGTTACGGTAATAAACGGTCGATTTTAAATTAAATCGGTTAACCAAATTTCTGTGCGTTTTAGCTTGCCCCGGACAAACCGTAAATCCGATTGACACAAAATTTGAAACCATACAATAATATCACATTATGGATCCGATGAAACTGGTTTCGTTGAAATCCGAGACTGTTTGAAAAATGACTATTTTAACTCGTTAATTAAATATTAAAATATTCAATTTTCACAGATTAACTTTTAATTCGATTTTAAAAGTTCTATAATGTTATTCTAACTTCAATATGACTTAATAAAATTTTACAAATCATTTTCAATCATATTAAACCCAATTTCCAATTATTTCTATAATTTCAAATATTAAATTATCGATTTAAATGCCCAATTAAATCCAGATATTCGAAATAAAATTTATTCGACTTATAAATTTCACTTATTAATATTAAAAATCAATTAAATATACAAATTTTAATTAACAGAAATTCTGGGTCGTTACAGTGTTAAGCTAGGATAGAAACCAGCTTTACATCTCAAAGTGTAATGTCAGACACACATCCATACAAGTTTGTTCCGGGTTCGAACAGAACCGAAGGCACTTCACAAAGAATCCCTTGCAATCCGGGTATTCACAATCCCGATCGGACTTCCCATCACATATGGAGATCTCTATACCGTAGCTACTCAGTGCAGAGTCATTCGACGAGTAATCCTTTCGTTCTCGAAAATACCCGGTCTTCACCACCGGTCTTCAAATGCTATCCATATCGTCGTATTATTATTCGGAATGGGTTATATGACACAAGGTCCTCTCCCGGCTAAACCGAATAATGAGCGTAATATTTAAAACCATATGGATAATGGGATCTCAATTAAGTCACAACTTATTACCCAAAACAAATGGTTTAAACAAATTACCATTTTAAATCTTTTTAAACAAAAAGATTCACTTTAGAAAGTTTACCAGTCTTTCACAAAGATTCATTTATAGTTTTCAAAACTATTTCAATTCCCAACTCTTTTATACAAAAATATACCTTTATGATCCTCTTAATTTTCAAAACAAGGTTCAACCATCTTTCAGAAAGATTCATTCATAGCTTTCAAACCCATTTCAATTCCATTTCAAACTTGAAATTTTTCAACACAAATTGGAAATCCTTTCTTTATATGAAAGCTATTATTGTTTGAAAACAAAGAGTTTTCGTTTCGAAAACAATCCGACAACATTTGCACAAGTTAAAACCCTTCAAGTATAAAACTTGGGTTAAATTTAAATTCCCAAAGCAATACTTTTAAAATGGTTTAAAAACCTATATAAATACATTTATAATTTGTATAACCTTTTTAAGCCATAATTTCCAAAAATAGGATTCAATTTCAAATCTTGAATTTAAATTCAAATCAATATATTTAAATTTCAAAACTTTATCAAGTTATACAAAATAACTTTTATCTTTATAACTCCTTTTTCAAAAGCTTTGCACATTTAACCCAATTCCATTTCCAAACTATTTGAATTCAAAATCATCTTTAAAACCATTTCAAAAATCTGTGACTTAACCAATTTCCTCATGCAATCCATATCTGTGTGTGTATGGTGTAGTCCAGGGGTTTTACACAATAGTGCAACATCATCAATCATCATAGATTTAAGCACATCAATATCGATAAGCGGTGTGATCCAATAACGCTTATCTTCATTCATAGATTCATAGATAAATAATATAAATTTATTATAGACAAATAAATTACATTTATCACAGATCACACCAAAATAATTCATAGCACAAAGCATAACATATCAGAAATATCAAACAATTCAACAATCAAAAGAATTCAAACATCCATAAGTAAGATTGATAAATTCTTAATTAATTTAATTAATATATAATTTAATTAATTATTAATTTTTTTATTACTTGGATTACCTTAATCCTACTTACTTAACATTAATTAATTACAAATTAATTAATTAATTATCTCTAATTATCTACCTTAACAAATCTTCCGTGATTAATTATTCTTTAATTACATTAAAGTAATTATCCCTTAATTATTCATTCAATTAGTTATTCTTTTAATAAATCACATTTAATAATTAATCTTTGATTAATCACATTCATTAATCCTTTATTAATCACATTCAGTAATTAATTATCCTTAGTTACTTATATTACTTAATTAACTTTATCAATTAATTCTTAAATTAGTTACACTAAGTAATTAATTCTAAATTACTTCCACTCGGGAATAATCCTTCGTTATTAATTACACAAAGTAATTAAACCCAAAACTACTCCCATTAATTAATTATCCTTCAATTAATTACATCCAGTAATTACCCAATAATTACTTTACTAAGTAATTGCACTTTATAAATCACATTAAGTAATTAGACTTAACTAATCATCAAGTGATTATCTTAAATTAATTAAACTAATTAATTAACTTAAACTAATCACATTAATTAAATAAATTACGTTGAGTAATTAATCCCTTTAATTACTTTCATTAAGTAATTAAACTTAACCAATTTCACAAATGATTATCCTTAATTAATTAATCTAACTAATTATCTTAAAGAAATCACATTAATTAATTAATCCATAATCAATAGTTAATGATCTTAAATTAATTAAAATCATCAACAATTCTCTAATTACTTATACTAAGTAATTATACCTTTATTATTATTAACAACAAGTAATTAATCTTTATAAATCATTAAGTGATTACCTTTAAATTAATTATACTAATTAATCATCTTCAATTAATCACAACCCTTATGAACTAAAAGTAAATATATAACTTAATTACATCATTAACTTTTTGAGAGAAAAAAACATTTAAGAATCAAGTATAAAAATATAACTTGTTTATAACAAAACACTTTCAACATTAAATTTTATCATTTAAAGTTTTTGAAAACTTGTTCAAATTTATTTAATAGCTTAAATAAATTCTTTCTTCTTTAAAAACTCAATTATTATCACTTTTTAAAACTTATTCAAATTTAAACATGTTTAAAACTTGATTAATCCTTCTTCTTTGAAAATAAATTGTTTTAAAATCTTTAACTTGTTAAAATGCCTTGCTTTGGACTTTAAACCATACTTTAAGTTGAAAACTTGTTTTAATTATTCTTAAACTTAGTACTATCTCTCTATTTTATAAAAACTGTTAAAATTTTACTTAAATTATAAAATTTGGAAACTCACTAAATAACCCGAGTCATTTGATCAACTACCCGATCCTCTACCCGAGTTCCTCGCTTCCCACAAAAACTCGAGCCAACACGAAAATTTCTCGAGCATCAACCCAAGATACTAGCTTCGTCCCAAATGAAGCATGCCCAGATACTAGAGAATGCATCGTGCACGTGCACAACCACCCAAGCCTCCTTCGATCATCGCCTCCAGCCCCAGAGCATAACCCATGACCTCGATCATCCATGCGACAACCCAGAAGTACGAATCGAAGGCCATAAAAAAATCGACACTCGATCGAAAAACTGGAAAACACACTCACCGAAAAAACGACCATCGCCGCCGATCTTGACCACGTCCTCCTTCGCTGACAATACCAGACTTACACCGCGACTTCCCGCTTCTAATCCCCCTCTTGTGATCACCTCCCATCACCCATGGTCACTGCGAAAGCTTCGAGAACATCATCGTCCCAAATTGACTCTCGAACCCTATTCTAGCTCCAACCTCACTGCTCGATCACCAGAAAAATCCATTTCCATTTTTCCTGCGATCAACCATTCACCGGCCACCTCCAGTCCAAGCCTCGCCCCAAACTTCGACACAGATCACTAGAAATAGACAAAAACTTTAAAATCCATCATCCCACAATACCTCATCCATTTATAATCTAAAAATCACAATTCCCATCGCTAAATTCATGAATTTCAAACTAGAATCAGGTTATAGACTTGATTCATAATTTCCTGAAAACTAAATTTGGACCAATTTTGATCAGACCTGAAATTTATTTATCTTATAATTAAACAACCCCTATATATCTTTGAATCTATTTTTAAAATTAAGTATATATATACTTATAAACAAATTTTAGCCTATCATCAGATATATAGACAGATATGGATTTTTTTCTATAAATTTTAAAACCTGGATATGAACAGAGTACTTATTCATGCACACAGTTTTGAGCAGGCAAATTCATTCATTCACGTATACATTCACAGGTATAAACATATGCAAAACATATATATATTTTTCAAAAAAAGAAATCATCACCAACATCAAAGATTTCAAAACTGTTTTTAAGTTAATTGTTTACTCACCAGTTTGAAGAAGAATATAGCCTGAAACAGAATCTTGAAAACTAGAAGCTGTTGTTATTTTAAAAATCGAAGACTTTAAACTTGAGAGCTGGAAATGTTTTTGATTTTAAAACTACATGCTTGTTACTGAAACTATTGAAGAAATGAGACTGCCTTGGTTTTGAACTTGCTTTGATTAAACCTCAGGTTTGCTTGCATTTATAATTGAAGTTGCTTGCTTTTGAAAATCTCAGGTTGAAGAATGAGTTCAGGCTTTGATTTTGATCTTTGAAAATGTACAGGTTTCTGGTTTGAAGAAAATGTTATAGGCTAGTTTTCTTTTGAAAATGATTTGCAGGCTAATGGTTTGATTTTCTAGTTTGAGGAGTATAGATTTTCAGATTTTGTTTTGAGTTATTTTACAAGGTGGAGTTTTTCTTAGTTTTGAAAAGAAGAGGATAGGAAAAAGAATGAAGAGAAGGAAGCATATGTATATATAGGCTAAAATGATTTATTTTTAAAAAAATGAAAATAAAAAATTAAGAATGACACTTGTAAAACGCTTAACATTTGTCAAATAGTATTATTTATTACTTAACACTTGTTATATTAAGCCTTTATATATATACACACTTTTCATTTAAGTGATTAATATTTATTTAAATGTTAATTAAAAGGCTTTTATATTAAATTTATCAATTTATAAATACTTATCCAAATTTATATATGTATATATAAATTACTTCAAAAAATATATTATAAAACCAATTATATACAAATAAAATCTTATACATATATTTTAAATCAATTTTTTTTAAAATATCTACCTTTTGAATTTCAATTTTAAATCCAAATTCAAATTCAAATTAAATTGAAAAATTCAATTTAAAGTCAACTTAAATATACATATACAACAATACACATATGTATATTATAGAATTTAGCTTTAAACAATTGTTTTGAAAATCATTTGTATTTAATTCAAAATATAACTTTCAAATTATATGTATATTAAAATTAGAAAACAAATTCTTATTAATTTTAAAATATAGTTTTAAATCCAATTTATATTTCAAAAAATTTATATTTGAATTTCAACTCCAAGTTTCAATTTACTTTCAATTTTTATTTTGAATCTCAAATCCAAATTCGATTTAAAAATCAATTTATATACACATATATTTTCATTCTGGAAATTTTCAAATTAATTTACCAATAAATTCACAATTAAATTTAGAAATTAATTTAATTACCAATTTACATTTGATTAAAAATCGGGATTGTTACAGATTTCCCCCTTAAGAAAATTTTGTCCTTGAAATTTGAAAGTAGGGGACAATCCCAAAATTTCAGTTTTAACAAAGTAAACCTATCAACCATAGTATCCAAAGCAAAGAATTCTGACCTATTTGGAGTTTATGTCCCATTCCAACTCATTATTTGACTCAGCCAAAATAATAATCTCACTCAATAGCCTCTTCCTGGAGCTGCTAAGAACTATGAAAGAATTGAAACTGGATGATGAAAAAAAGAGGTTGATAGAGAAAGATTCTTCCTTGTTGTTGCAGGTATCGACCATTGGAAGTGGTACTTCCCCGTCCCCTATCTCATCCTCCTCTTGCACTCATACTCACTATTAGTGGATAGCAAGAGAATTTACTGAGGCCTTCGGACGGATATCTTAGGGATACTCATTCTAGGGTATACTTTACCCTATCTCTAATGAGTTACCTAATGTGTTATACTCCTGAGCTAAAGTTTCAACCTTCAGCTCTGATACCACTTATAACGACCCTGACTCGACCTTCGAAAATCGGCACTGAATACATCACCCGTATTCAAATGAAGCAAATTCAAACGTCGAATCTGGTTCGCCGGAGCTTATAACACATTAAGTACAACAACCAACGGAAGAAAAAATGAATATCATATAACTCCAACTATGATATACAACAATGATATAACCACCCAACATATATCATAGATATGATACTACAAATCACAACGAAAGATACACGATACAACCAGCAGAACAATAACATAAACTTGAACTCCAATATTTGCAATCTCCATCTCCAAAGCACCAATCCAGAAATAGCTCGAACCCTCAATCAAGTTGTATTAAGCAAGGCTGGTCATCGATATTGAAGAGAAGCACAAAGCGATAACCAAATCCAGAGATTGAAGAAGATTTCCAACGACTGAAGGCTACCGAATTTACACCTACTATTTGATTATCTGAAAAAACCCAACTTTAGACTGCCCGTGTGGAAAATTGTGGGCACCCAGAGTTTAGGAAGGGAACAATAAACTCCAGGTCAGTCCTGGGACTGGTATGAGAAAAAAAACAGTTTATCTTTAAAGGCAAAACAAAAGAGTTTAAAAGAAATCTGCAATGCTTTTTGGAAAATGAAACTACCATAAGGCCTCCCACCGCACACACAATGCAAACGCAGAATTGGAGAAGATTTCTCCCTATGATAGTCAAACATGCTTGATACGCAAAAATCTTTTTGATATTACTATTAGTGCATAGTGCAGAAAACATTTCGAAAGTATAATATTAATCTTAGGCAGCATAGACATTTTGGACTTATGCCTACTACAGCTACCATGTTCAATAGCAGGTTACCATCATATTCCATGGCAGGTTATACAACTAAAACCGTACAGGGCTCGTATTGTTTTGTTTGGATTTCCAAAAAATGGTCAGGCTAAGGAACTTCCTTAACAAATGGGACGCCACTGGAGGAACGCCCCCAAGAACCAAATTGGTTCCTTGCCAATACAAGGACGGGTTACCCCTGCCCGGTAGTAACACCTACAAGTAAGCCATCTTCGATCGTTACCGATCTTTATCCGAGGTACCTCAACATCAACAACCACAAAGCAATAAGTTTGCAGCAACCACATAGGTAAATATCTGGGCTCCATACCATGATACCACCTTTAATCCAGAAGAAAATGGACATACCCTAGGGGCGCGACCCCTAAAAACCTTGCCGCAACATTCCTGTTTCGACCATTTCCGGGTTGTGAGGCTGGATGAAGTCTCGTCCACAAAGCTATGCTTTTCACAAAAGCCATGCTTCTATCAACAAATGATCAGCAGTATTTCGTATGCTGCATTACTAAATTGGGAGTGTATCACTAGTAACCATCAACTACATAACCTCTGAGCTCGTACGTCTCAAAGAATCATTCATGGTTTTCAAAACTATTTCAACTCCCAAATCTTTCACAAAGATTCATTCATGGTTTTCAAAACTATTTCAACTCCCAAATCTTTTATACAAAAGATCTACCTTTAAGATCCTCTTAATTTTCAAAACAAGGTTCAACAATCTTTCACAAAGATTCATTCATAGCTTTCAAAACCGTTTCAATTCCATTTCAAACTTGAAATTTTTCAACACAAATTGGAAATCCTTTCTTTATATGAAAGCTATTATTGTTTGAAAACAAATAGTTTTCGTTTCGTAAAAAAATCCGATCACATTTGCATAAGTTAAAACCTTTCAAGTATAAAACTTGGGTTAAATTTAAATTCCCAAAACAATACTTTTAAAATGGTTTAAAAACCTATATAAATACATTTATAATTTGTATAACCTTTTTAAACCATAATTTCCAAAAATAGGATTCAATTTCAAATCTTGAATTTAAATTCAAATCAAAGTATTTAAATTTCGAAACTTTATCCAATTATTAAAAATAACTTTTATCTTTAAAACTCCTTTTTCAAAAGCTTTTCACATTTAACCCAATTCCATTTCCAAACTATTTGAATTCAAAATTCATCTTTAAAATCATTTCAAAAATCCGTGACTTAACCAATTTCCTCGTGCAATCCATATTTGTGTGTGTATGGTGTAGTCCAGGGGTTTTACACAATAGTGCGACATCATCAATCATCATAGATTTAAACACATCAATATCGATAAGCGGTATGATCCAATAACGCTTATCTTCATTCACAGATTCATAGATAAATAATATAAATTTATCACCAATAAATAAATTACATTTATCATAGATCACACCAGAATAATTCATAGAACAAAGCATAACATATCAGGGATATCAAACAATTCAACAATCAAAAGAATTCAAACATCCATAAGTAAGATTGATAAATTCTTAATTAATTTAATTAATCTATAATTAAATTAATTACTAATTTTTTTATTACTTGGATTACCTTAATCCTACTTACTTAACATTAATTAATTACAAATTAATTAATTAATTATCTCTAATTATCTACCTTAACAATCTTCCGTGATTAATTATTCTTTAACTACATTAAAGTAATTATCACTTAATTATTTATTCAATTAGTTATTCTTTTAATAAATCACATTTAATAATTAATCTTTAATTAATCACATTCATTAATCCTTTATTAATCACATTCAGTAATTAATTACTCTTAATTAATTATATTACTTAATTAACTTTATCAATTAATTCTTAAATTAATTACACTAAGTAATTAATTCTTAATTAATTCCACTAGGTAATTATCCTTTTTTATTAATTAGATAAAGTAATTAAAACCAAAACTACTCCCATTAATTAATTATCCTCCAATTAATTACATCCACTAATTACCCAATAATTACTTCACTAAGTAATTACACTTTATAAATCACATTAAGTAATTAGACTTAACCAATCATCAAGTGATTATCTTAAATTAATTAAAATAATTAATTTGTGACAACCCAGAATTTTGGCTAATATCAATTTAATAATCTGTATTAAAAATTAAATTGATTTGATAATTTAATTTAATTTGGCAATTTCTTTTAAAAGCAAATAAATATCTAATTGATAAATTTTATCTTTTAAAAAGTTAATAAAATATGTTCTATTTATAATGTATATATTGTAAGTAGGGAAGCTTTAGTTGTATTTAATAAATAAATAAAATCAGGTTTTTAAATTTTAATATATTTTGGTAATTTGAAAATTATGATTTAATTTACGTTAAGAATTTTCATAGACTATTTAGATAAGTTAACCATATGGTTTTAAAATACTTAAGGAAAAATGTTTAGATTGCTTAAAATGTATTTTTAAGCTTAAGTTTAAATTTAAATAAGAGTAATAAAAAGATTTGTTTTATTTTCTTCAAAATATTATTTGATAAATATGATTTGGAAATATATAGAAGTTTAAAGTATAAATTACATATGAAACATTAATTTGTTCAAGTAATATAAGTAATGTATAATTAATAGGATGGTTTCTTTTATAAATTGTTTAAAATTAGCAAATTGTTATTTTCAAACAATAATAATAATGTGTTATTTTTATAAGTAGATTTTATAGAAAATTTAATTGTTTTTTTTTCACATTTGATAGGTTTTTGATTTTAAATTGGAATTTGAATTTGGATTTAAAACTGAAATTCAAAAGTTAGATATTTCAAAATATTTAAATTTAAAATATATGTATAGATTTTATTTGTGTATAATCAGTTTTATTATGTTTTTTAAAAGAAATTTAAATATATACATTCAAATAGGGGATAAAAGCTTTTATTTTGTTTTAAAATAAATAAAATAAGTAAAATTACTTATAAGACAAATGTTAATATATTAAGTGATATAAGTGACAAGTGTTAACAAATAAACTATTATCATGACAAGTGTTAAGATGTGGAACAAGTCTTATTTTAAATTTTGATTTTTTTTACTTTTTATTTGTAATAAATTACATTTTTATGCTTGTATGAACATATGCATTTTTTTCTTTTCATTTCTTTCTATTTTCTTTTCAAACCAAGAGAAACTCAAAACCCTTTCTCAAATGCAAATCAGAAGATCAAAGCCAGAACATTTTCTTTCACCTGAAATCAAAAATCATTAACCTGTAATCAAATTTTCATGTCTAATTCAAAAGCCTGTAAATTATTTTCCAATCTTCTTAAGTAAAATCTTACGTTTTTCAATCTGGAATTAAAAACAAAGGCCTGTACAAATTAACAAAAGCAAGCAACTTCAACTCTTTTGAAAACAAACCTGTAATCTCATTTTCAAAAGCTAGTTCAAAATCAAAGCTGGAAACATCTCTTCAACAAGTTCAGCAACAAAATATATTCTCCAGCATTTCAGTTTATAAATCAAAGAACATTTCTCAGATATTCAAGTTTCTGAAGCAAGATCTTGTCTCTGTTTAAAACTTTGGTGAGTAAACATCCCTTTTAAAGACAGTTTATATCTATGATGTTACTTAAATGTTGTGATGGAATTTATTTTGAAATATGTTTTGTATATGCATAAAAATGTGAATGCATGTATTTATGATATGTCTATATATACTCCTCTGTATATTTACAGGCTACAGATAAAAAAAAGAAAAAATTTCAAATCTCTTCCTGTGATCGTACTTAAGCTTCGATCTTTAAATAAAAGATGATTGAAGGGTTATAACCTTATTCTTAAAAATAATTTCAAAAGGTTATATTAAGACATTATTTCAAATTTGGATTTTTACAGTAAATACAAATATATATGTCAAAAATAAATCATCATAATTTAGTAATTTGAATTTCAGATTAGATTAGTAATGGAAGATGATGATTTTAGGAAGTAAAATTAAGATTTTTAGTATGGTGATTGTTGGGTTATGTTGTGATGATCAATATTGGGTTTTTGGTCGATCACAATCGATCGGAGGCAAGTTAGTGGTCGAAACTTAGGCTAGAGGAGGATAAGGAGTAGGGGAACTCGGGAAATTGGATAGGAGTTTTTCTGATGGCCGAAGTTAGTTAACGAAGGTGATTTAGGGTTCGATGACCTGATTGGGATGTGGGGTAATCGAGGTTGGTGCGTCGGCAAGGATGGACAGGACTCATTCGCATGTGGGGGAAATGGTTCGCCATGGAGTGGCGTGGCTTCGGTGTGGTCGGCGGGAATACCGATGAGCGGAGGTGATGGCTAGGAGGGTTTTTCCGATCGAGGTGGGTTCCTGTGTGCGTTCATTCTGTTCGATTATGATGGCTTGGTGGGATCATCAATCTGGGAGGTTGTGGAGTATAGCGAGGTGGTGTGCGACTTGTCGAGAGTCGAGGCGTCGATCTACGGTGGTCGGCACGACCGTGCATGTGCATTCCTTTTCGTTCGTATCTGGGTTGGTTTGGGCTTTGGGGATGATGTAGTTTTCTCGTGTGTTGGTCGAGATTTTTGCGGGGTCGACTCGGGGTAGATAGTGAACGCGAATGACTCGTGTTTGCTACAGGTTTTTCATTTTTTTGACTCGGGTTTCTTGTGTAAATGAACTTGTGTTTTAAAAAGCAAGAAAATTCAAGTTTTTAAGCTTTAAGAAGAAGTTACATAATTTAAAAGCAAAAACAAATACAAGTTTTCAAAGTTAAAAGTATAAATTAAATTTCCAAAGAATGTTAGTCAAGGTTAAAACTTTGTTTTAAATTGAATATGTTTTCAAAGATTCAAAAATACTGAAGGTTATTGTTTTTTTTAAAAAGTAATTATAAGTTAGATTAATTTTGTAAATAAATTCGAAGGTGTTTTCGAATAAATGCACTAGTTCCAAGTTTTAAGGAAAGAAAAGATGGGTTTTCTCGGGTAAGTGCTCGAGTAGGCTACGGGTCGAACCCAAAGCAGTATTTGGAAATGGATTTTTTTTTTAAAAAGTTTTTAAAATAAAAACAAGATTTTGAATTTAAATAATTTGGCATTAACTCTTATAAATTTCTTTTATAAGATAGGTCTTTCTTTATCTTTTGATTTAAAAGGTTTGTGAATTGTTTTAAATTTTGTTAAAATTAAATTTGTTAATCTTTTGAAATATTAAAACTGAAATGAAATTTAAGAGTAAATTTAAAAGTAAACTTAAAAGAAAACTGTTTCAAAGGCTTTGTAAATGATAATTCAGTCATTGAAAAGGATAATACTTTATCTTAAAGTTAATTAAGATTTAATGATTTGAGATTCATTAAACTAATAAGATAATTAAAGAATCATTAATTAATGATTAAGGATAAATAAATTAGTAATTATGGAATTGTTAGATAATTAATTAAGGGTTAATTAATTTGTAATTAAGGATTATTAATTAGATAATTAAAGATAATTAATTAATGATTAGAAATTAATTAATCAAGCAATTAAGGATTAATTAAGTTGCAGCTGAGCACTTAATTAATTAAGTAATTAGAGATGAATTAATTGATTATTAAAATTAATTACTTGGTAAATAATAATGGTTAATCAAAGCTTAATTACTTAGGGAAGTATTTAAAGAATTGTTAATAATTAATGTAAGGATCATTATCTATGGATTATAAAATGATTAATAAATGTGATTAATTTAAGATAATTACTTAGATTAATCAATTAAGGATAATCATTTATGGAATTGTTTAAGTGTAATTACTTAATGAAAGTAATGAAGGGATTAATTACTCATTGTAATTAATTAAGTTAATTTGATTAGTTTAAGTTAATTAATTAAGTTTAATTAATTTAGAATAATCAATGGATGGTTTGATAAATAATTACGTAATGTAATTAATAAAGTTTAATTACTTAGGGAAGTAATTAATAGATAATTACTGGATGTAATTAATTAAATGATGATTTGTTAAAGGAAGTAATTTGAGTATAATTACTTTGTGAATTAATCAAGGGATTAATTAAGATAATTAATGAAGGAGTAATTAGTTGATTTAATGCAATAATTAAGGGTAGTTAATTACTGAGTGAGATTAATCAAGAGTGATTAATAATTGTGGTTTTATTAAATTAATTACTTAATGTAATTAATTAAAATGTAATTAGGGATCATTAATTTATATAATTAATGACGTAATTAAGGTTGATTAATTAAGATTAATTAATCAATGATAGGTGATTAAAGTAATTAATTAATGTAATTAATCAAGGATTAATGTAATTAATTATAGTTAATTAATTAATGAAGTAATTAAAGGTTAATTACTGTATTTGGATTAGGAATAATTAATTTATGACATTAATTAAAGATAATTACTTGAATGTAATTAAAGGGTAATTAATCAAGGGTGATTAATTAAGGTGATTTATTAGAGGATGATTAATTAATTGATTTGTAATTAATTAATGGTTATGTAAGCAAGATTTATAATGATAAAGTAATTAATTTAATTTATTTTAAATTGAATAAAGATGAAGTAATTAATTTAGTTCACTTTAAATTAATTATAGATTCAAGTAATTAATTTAATTCATTTTAAATTAATTATAGATGGTGTGATTATTAAATCATTGCTTATGTATGGATGAATAATATTGATTGCCTTGAATTGTTTTTGATCTCAGATATGAGAGTAGTAATGCTATGTGATATGAATGCTTTAGTTGCATTGTGGTGATAATATGGATTATCTGTTTATAATGATAATGTGAATTATCTGTTTATGATGATAATGTTGATTATCTATTGAGATTTGTGAGTTATCTATCTGTGTGTATATAGATATTTGAATTGAATTGTTTTAAACTTTAAAACAACTTGACCTTAAAAGATACATTTTGGATTTCGATGAGACCGGGATCAGGTTTCCATATTTGGATATCTGAAAACCACATCGATCCAAATTAACGATAGATCGTGAATCTTATGTGAAGATGAAGATTCAGAGTGCAAGGGTTATCGTCGTTAACTCTGAGGGTGATTCCAAAATGAGTGTAACGAGATAATGCCTTCGGTTTCATTCGAACCCGGAATGAACTTGTATGGATTGAATGCTTTCAGAACATCGTCAGGCGGACGATGAGCATTCTAAGAGATGTGTTCTCTAAAGATAATCGTAGCCTCAAGCCTCATCAACCGGGAATGGCTAAAACAGGGGAGGTGCAGCAAGGCTAAGTGGGTCATGCCCAAGTAGGACGAGATTTTTCCATGTCTAGAAGTCCCTTTATATTCGGCTGTGTGGGGCAGTTGATTCGCGACAACTGCCGGGGTTGTCTTGTTCGGGACTGTCCAGTAAGGGATGGTTCCGACCTTGTGTTGCATGGGAGTTAGGGTGGCTCCTTGGTACGATGATCTAGGCCCCGTACTATGACGGGCGATACCCCAGTAGCCCTCCCATTGTATGGAATCCAAAATCCAATAAGTGCCAACGGTTTGATTGTATTACCCACTTTTGTGGCTAGTAGCTGGAATTTAATGAATGTAACAATTTCGGCTATTTTCTATTTACTTGAAAACCCTAGACCTATTATAATATCATCGGATTTCCTATCAAATGTTTTGGTTAGCATAAGGTAAAAACTTTCCCGTGTTTATGTGTGGGAAGTCTTATGTGATACTTTTTTCTTTTCAAAAGGTTTTTCAAAGTTAAGCAACTTTAACCATTTACTCACACCAGACCCATGTCTGACCCAAGTGTTTATTTATTGTTTTATTAAACTCTTGGGTACTCAAATTTTTACGAGTAGCCAAGGGATTCAGGTTAGCTTTGATGAATTATGGAGGAGAAATGGAGCAGGAGGCTTCTGCGTTGTAGTTATCTAGTATTCCGCTATGTTGGTTTCTCTGACTAGTTTTCTTGTATTGGATTGAGTTGTAATGACTAGACAGGTGTTTATAACTGTCTAGTATGTGATGTATAATTTGTGTAACTCTGATAGTTGTTGTATACTATGTAATACTTATGTTATTAATATAATTTATTCATTCCGCTGTTGAGATTCTGATATTATTTCTTCTTTCTTCTCTATCTTTTCTCTTTCTTTCATTTTTTTCTTAATTCATGATGCGTCTTTCTGGTAGATGAAAGTCGGGTCGTGACAGTTGGTATCAGAACGTTGGTTGAGTGAATACCTAGGCTTTGGAGTGTTTTCTTTCTTGAGAGAGTGTATTTGTAATTTTGATATATATATATATATGTATGTATGTATTATTTCCATATATCTGTTGCGTTACCTGTTCGGGTTTTCCAATATAGGTTATAAAGGTAGATAAGGTAGTGGTGTGTGTAACACGACTACTACCATTGGTCGGAGTTTGAATGTTTGAGGTTGGAAGTATATCTGTCGAGACTGTAGACCTAATACTATCTCGAGGAAGTATGTGCAGAGTGTAGAGATTTCATCGATCACTGAAGGAAACCTTTAAAAGGTTCAGAGTCATCTTTGAAGTGCAGAGTTGGATGAGTAGAGTTTGGATCTGTCGGTTGTGCTGAAGTGAGTGATGGTATCTTGATGCCTCAAGAAGTAGTAGCTACGTGATGAGATGCAGTGATTATGGATGTTTCCAAAGATGTATTCTTTGGAATAAGGTTAAGGAAGTATGTCTACTTCGGTGATGTGGTTGAGTTCAGCTGGTTGTTTATGTTTGGCTTTGAGGCCTGAGTTTCTCGATGAGCTTATGGATTAGGAAGTCTTTGGGCATATGTGTCAGCAGTGCAGCTCGGAGTATTCTATGTGCCAGCAAGAAGGTCTTCTGGTTAGCAGTTTTTTCTAGAGGTGGAGTTCAAAAGCAGCAGAGTGGATCCATTTCTTCGATGGATTGGTTAGATAAGTGTAAGCTGTTCTGATTGGTAAAGTGAAAGCAGTTTTCTTTGGATATTAGTCTGGGTTGATCGCAAAAGTGACTTGCCATAGCTGAGTGTTCTCTTATGTTATCAGAGATTTTTCCGGATATCTTCAGGGAAGTCAGAGGTTAGTCTGCATCCGAAGATTGAGTTTTCTTATCGACTAGGATTCCAAAAGTAACATCGTTGGTCCAGCTTAGTGGAAGGATGGTTCCTAGAGATAGAGTTGGTGAAGCAGCTCGGGTTTTGGTGGAACTTCTGAGTTTTCGTTATGGGTCTGTTGAACCATATTCTAGGATGTGTTGTCCAGATTGTGCTTGTGTTCTTCATCAGCATTTTTCTTCTACTTCAGATCAAAGTTGTGCAGCGGAAGCAGTTTGGGAGTGCTTCTGTTTTGTCTTTTCCGGATAGAAGAAGTAAGACCAGTCTTCTGATGTTTGTGGAATTGAGGTTGTGTTCTTGGTTGATCTTGAGAGGATAATTTTGATGGGTTGTTTCTGGTCTAGTTTGTTTCTAGAGGCATCAGCAAAGGTTGAGCTGATCATGGAGGATATAGGCAGGCCAGGATCGTTAGAAGATTTTGAGGAAAGAGACGAAGGAATTTGGATTCTGGAGTTGGAGTTTTGATTTTGGATAAATTTTCTCCGATCCAAGGAGCTATAAGTTTTGGGTAAGACTAGAAAGCTAGCTCCGAGGTGTTTTGGATCTTTTCTGTGTTCTTGTAAGGATAAGTGTTTTGGTCTGCAAGGTTGAATTGCCTGTTTGGATAACTGAGATTCGATGTATTTCACGTATCTCTGAGGGAGTACGTGTATCTCTGATTGTGGAACCAGCTGTTCAGGAAGGTTTGGTTGTTGAGTCAGACTTGTCTGTAGTCTGATATCCTGTTTAGTTTTATAGATTTAGACGAGTAGGAGCTCTGGAGCTTAGAAGTATTCATAGTTTGGATTTTATAGAGCGAGTATTCCGGTATTTATACTTGGAAACTCTAGGAAATTCTATCTAGAATTTTGTCTGGATAGTTAGATTTTTTTGATTGAGTGAATTGGTTGCTATGGTTGTTAGCATATGATTGATAATGTATGCTTGTGATTTTAAAATTAGAATTGTTGATGGGTTATTAAATTACCTTTGCTTTTAAATTTCGAGGACGAAATTCTTTTAAGGGGGGAAGAATGTGACGACCCAGAATTTTGGGCAATATCAATTTAATAATCTGTATTAAAAATTAAATTGATTTGATAATTTTAATTTAATTTAGCAAATTTTTTTTAAAAGCAAATAAATGTCTAATTGATAAATTTTTTCTTTTAAAAAGTTAATAAAATATGTTCTATTTATAATGTATGTATTTGTATATATTGTAAATAAGGAAGCTTTAGTTGTATTTAATAAATAAATAAAATCAGGTTTTCAAATTTTAATATATTTTGGTAATTTGAAAATTATGATTTAATTTACGTTAAGAATTTTCATAGACTATTTAGATAAGTTAACCATATGGTTTTAAAATACTTAAGGAAAAATGTTTAAATTGCTTAAAATGTATTTTTAAGCTTAAGTTTAAATTTAAATAAGAGTAATAAAAAGATTTGTTTTATTTTCTTCAAAATATTATTTGATAAATATGATTTGGAAATATATAGAAGTTTAAAGTATAAATTACATATGAAACATTAATTTGTTCAAGTAATATAAGTAATGTATAATTAATAGGATGGTTTCTTTTATAAATTGTTTAAAATTAGCAAATTGTTATTTTCAAACAATAATAATATTGTGTTATTTTTATAAGTAGATTTTATAGAAAATTTAATTGTTTTTTTTTCAAATTTGATAGGTTGTTGATTTTAAATTGGAATTTGAATTTAATTTGAATTTGGATTTAAAATTGAAATTCAAAAGTTAGATATTTCAAAATATTTGAATTAAAAATATATGTATAGATTTTATTTGTGTATAATCAGTTTTATTATGTTTCTTTTAAAGATATTTAAATATATACATTTAAATAATGGATAAAATCTTTTATTTACTTATAAGACAAATGTTAATATATTAAGTGATATAAGTGACAAGTGTTAACAAATAAACTATTATCATGACAAGTGTTAAGATGTGGACAAGTCTTATTTTAAATTTTGATTTTTTTACTTTTTATTTGTAATAAATTACATTTTTATACTTATATGAACATATGCATTTTTTTTCTTTTCATTTCTTTCTATTTTCTTTTCAAACCAAGAGAAACTCAAAACCCTTTCTCAAATGCAAATCTGAAGATCAAAGCCAGAACATTTTCTTTCACCTGAAATCAAAAATCATTAACCTGTAATCAGATTTTCATGTCTAATTCAAAAGCCTGTAAATTATTTTCCAATCTTCTCAAGTAAAAGCTTACATTTTTCAATCTGGAATTTAAAAAAAGGCTTGTAGCAGATGAACAAAAGCAAGCAACTTCAACTCTATTTTGAAAACAAACCTGTAATCTCATTTTCAAAAGCTAGTTCAAAATCAAAGCTGGAAACATCTCTTCAACAAGTTCAGCAACAAAATATATTCCCCAGCATTTCAGTTTATAAATCAAAGAACATTTCTCAGCTATTCAAGTTTCTGAAGCAAGAGCTTGTCTCTGTTTAAAACTTTGGTGAGTAAACGTCCCTTTTAAAGACAGTTTATATCTATGATGTTACTTAAATGTTGTGATGGAATTTATTTTGAAATATGTTTTGTATATGCATAAAAATGTGAATGCATGTATTTGTGATATGTCTGTATATACTCCTCTGTCTATTTACAGGCTACAGATAAAAAAAAAGAAAAATTTTCAAATCTCTTCCTGTGATCGAATTTAAGCTTCGATCTTTAAATAAAAGATGATTGAAGGGTTATAACCTTATTCTTAAAAATAATTTCAAAAGGTTATATTAAGACATTATTTCAAATTTGGATTTTTACAGTAAATACAAATATATATGTCAAAAATAAATCATCATAATTTAGTAATTTGAATTTCAGATCAGATTAGTAATGGAAGATGATGATTTTAGGAAGTAAAATTGGGATTTCTAGTATGGTGATTGTTGGGTTATGCTGTGATGACCAATATTAGGTTTTTGGTCGATCACAGTCGATCGGAGGCAAGTTAGTGGTCGAAACTTAGGTTAGAGGAGGATAAGGAGTAGGGGAACTCGGGAAAATTGGGTGGGAGTTTTTCTGATGCCCGAAGTTAGTTGACGAAGGTGATTTAGGGTTCGATCACCTGATTGGGATGTCGGGGTAATCGAGGTTGGTGCGTCGGCGAGGATGGACTGGACTCATTCGCATGTGGGGGAAATGGTTCTCCATGGAGTGGCGTGGCTTCGGAGTGGTCGGCGGGAATACCGATGATCGGAGGTGTTGGCTAGGAGGGTTTTTCCGATCGAGGTGGGTTCCTGTGTGTGTTCGTTCTGTTCGATTTTGATTGCTTGATGGGATCATCAATCTGGGAGGTAGTGGAGGATGGCGAGGTGGTGTGCGACTTGTCGAGAGTCGAGGCGTCGATCTACGGTGGTCGGCACGACCGTGCATGTGCACGTGTTTTCGTTCGTATCTGGGTTGGTTTGGGCTTTGGGGATGATGTAATTTTCTCGTGTGTTGCTCGAGATTTTTGTAGGGTCGACTCGGGGTAGATAGTGAACGCGAATGACTCGTGTTTGCTCCAGGTTTTTCATTTTTTTTGCTCGGGTTTCTTGTGTAAATGAACTTGAGTTTTAAAAAGCAAGAAAATTCAAGTTTTTTAGCTTTAAGAAGAAGTTACATAATTTAAAAGAAAAAACAAATACAATTTTTCAAGGTTAAAAGTATAAATTAAATTTCCAAAGAATGTTAGTCAAGGTTAAAAGTTTGTTTTAAATTGAATATGTTTTCAAAGATTCAAAAATATTTTTGGTTGTTGTTTTTTTAAAAGTAATTATAAGTTAGATTAATTTTCTAATTAAATTCAAAGGTTTTTTCAAATAAATGCACTAGTTCAAAGTTTTAAGGAAAGAAAAGATGGATTTTCTCGGGTAACTGCTCGAGTAGGCTATGGGTCGAACCCAAAGCAGTATTTGGAAACAGATTTTAAAATAAAAGTTCTTAAAATAAAAACAAGATTTTGAATTTAAATAATTTGGCTTTAAACTCTTATAAATTTCTTTTATAAGATAGGTGTTTCTTTATCATTTGATTTAAAAGGTTTGTAAATTGTTTTAAACTTTGTTAAAATTAAATTTGTTAATCTTTTGAAATATTAAAATTGAAATGAAATTTAAGAGTAAATTTGAAAGTAAACTTAAAAGAAAACTATTTCAAAGGCTTTGTAAATGATAATTCAGTCATTGAAAAGGAAAATACTTTATCTTAAAGTTAATTAAGATATAATGATTTGAGATTCATTAAATTAATAAGATAATTAAAGAATCATTAATTAATGTAATTAATTAATGATTAAGGATAAATAAATTAGTAATTATGGAATTGTTAGATAATTAATTAAGGGATAATTAATTTGTAATTAAGGATCATTAATTAGATAATTAAACATTATTAATTAATGATTAGAAATTAATTAATCAAGCAATTAAGGATTAATTAAGTTACAGCTGAGCACTTAATTAATTAAGTAATTAGAGATGAATTAATTGATTATTAAAATTAATTAATTGGTAAATAATAATGGTTAATTAAAGCATAATTACTTAGGGAAGTAATTAAAGAATTGTTAATAATTAATTTAAGGATCATTATCTATGGATTATAAAATGATTAATAAATGTGATTAATTTAAGATAATTAATTAGATTAATCAATTAAGGATAATCATTTATGGAATTGTTTAAGTGTAATTACTTAATGAAAGTAATTAAGGGATTAATTACTCTTTGTAATTAATTAAGTTAATTTGATTAGTTTAAGTTAATTAATTAAGTTTAATTAATTTAGAATAATCAATGGATGGTTTGATAAATAATTACTTAATGTAATTAATAAAGTATAATTACTTAGGGAAGTAATTAATAGATAATTACTTGATGTAATTAATTAAATGATGATTTGTTAAAGGAGGTAATTTGAGTATAATTACTTTGTGGATTAATCAAGGGATTAATTAAGATAATTAATGAAGGAGTAATTAGTTGATTTAATGCAATAATTAAGGGTAGTTAATTACTGAGTGAGATTAATCAAGAGTGATTAATAATTATGGTTTAATTAAATTAATTACTTAATGTAATTAATTAAAATGTAATTAGGGATCATTAATTTATATAATTAATGATGTAATTAAGGTTGATTAATTAAGATTAATTAATCAATGATAGGTGATTAAAGTAATTAATTAAGGATTAATGTAATTAATTATAGTTAATTAATTAATGAAGTAATTAAAGGTTAATTACTGTATTTGGATTAGGAATAATTAATTTATGAAATTAATTAAAGATAATTACTTGAATGTAATTAAAGGGTAATTAATCAAGGGTGATTAATTAGGGTGATTTATTAGAAGATGATTAATTAATTAATTTGTAATTAAATAATGGTTATGTAAGCAAGATTTATAATGATAAAGTAATTAATTTAATTTATTTTAAATTAATTAAAGATGAAGTAATTAATTTAATTCACTTTAAATTAATTAGAGATGCAAGTAATTTATTTAATTCATTTTAAATTAATTATAGATGGTGTGATTATTAAATCATTGCTTATGTATGGATGAATAATATTGATTGCCTTGAATTGTTTGTGATCTCAGATATGAGATTAGTAATGTTGTGTGATATGAATGCTTTAGTTGCATTGTGATGATAATATGGATTATCTGTTTATAATGATAATGTGGATTATCTGTTTATGATGATAATGTTGATTATCTATTGAGATTTGTGAGTTATCTATCTGTGTGTATATAGATAATTAAATTGAATTGTTTTAAACTTTAAAACAACTTGGCTTAAAAGATACATTTTGGATTTCGATGAGACCGGGATCGGGTTTCCATATTTGGACATCTGAAAACCACATCGATCCAAATTAATGATAGGTCGTGAATCTCAAGTGAAGATGAAGATACAGAGTGCAAGCGTTATCGCCGTTAACTCTGAGGGTGATTCCAAAATGAGTGTAATGGGATAATGCCTTCGGTTTCGTTCGAACCCGGAACGAACTTGTATGGATTGAATGATATGTCTGTATATACTCCTCTGTCTATTTACAGGCTACAGATAAAAAAAAAGAAAAATTTTCAAATCTCTTCCTGTGATCGAATTTAAGCTTCGATCTTTAAATAAAAGATGATTGAAGGGTTATACCCTTATTCTTAAAAATAATTTCAAAAGGTTATATTAAGACATTATTTCAAATTTGGATTTTTACAGTAAATACAAATATATATGTCAAAAATAAATCATCATAATTTAGTAATTTGAATTTCAGATCGGATTAGTAATGGAAGATGATGATTTTAGGAAGTAAAATTAGGATTTCTAGTATGGTGATTGTTGGGTTATGCTGTGATGATCAATATTGGGTTTTTGGTCGATCACAGTCGATCGGAGGCAAGTTAGTGGTCGAAACTTAGGCTAGAGGAGGATGAGGAGTAGGGGAACTCGGGAAAATTGGGTAGGAGTTTTTCTGATGACCGAAGTTAGTTGACGAAGGTGATTTAGGGTTCGATGATCTGATTGGGATGTCGGGGTAATCGAGGTTGGTGCGTCGGCAAGGATGGACTGGACTCATTCGCATGTGGGGAAATGGTTCGCCATGGAGTGGCGTGGCTTCGGAGTGGTTGGCGGGAATACCGATGATCGGAGGTGTTGGCTAGGAGGGTTTTTCCGATCGAGGTGGGTTCCTGTGTGTGTTCGTTCTGTTCGATTTTGATTGCTTGGTGGGATCATCAATCTGGGAGGTAGTGGAGGATGGCGAGGTGGTGTGCGACTTGTCGAGAGTCGAGGCGTCGATCTACGGTGGTCGGCACGACCGTGCATGTAAACGCGTTTTCGTTCGTATCTGGGTTGGTTTGGGCTTTGGGAATGATGTAGTTTTCTCGTGTGTTGCTCGAGATTTTTGCGGGGTCGACTCGGGGTAGATAATGAACGCGAATGACTCGTGTTTGCTCCAGATTTTTCATTTTTTTGGCTCAGGTTTCTTGTGTAAATGAACTTGAGTTTTAAAAAGCAAGAAAATTCAAGTTTTTAAGCTTTAAGAAGAAGTTACATAATTTAAAAGCAAAAACAAATACAAGTTTTCAAGGTTAAAAGTATAAATTAAATTTCCAAAGAATGTTAGTCAAGATTAAAAGTTTGTTTTAAATTGAATATGTTTTCAAAGATTCAAAAATATTTTAGGTTGTTGTTTTTTTAAAAGTAATTTTAAGTTAGATTAATTTTCTAATTAAATTCAAAGGTTTTTTCAAATAAACGAACTAGTTCAAAGTTTTAAGGAAAGAAAAGATGGATTTTCTCGGGTAACTGCTCGAGTAGGCTATGGGTCGAACCCAAAGCAGTATTTGGAAACAGATTTTAAAATAAAAGTTTTTAAAATAAAAACAAGATTTTGAATTTAAATAATTTGGCTTTAAACTCTTATAAATTTCTTTTATAAGATAGGTGTTTCTTTATCATTTGATTTAAAAGGTTTGTAAATTGTTTTAAATTTTGTTAAAATTAAATTTGTTAATCTTTTGAAATATTACAATTGAAATGAAATTTAAGAGTAAATTTAAAAGTAAACTTAAAAGAAAACTGTTTCAAAGGCTTTGTAAATGATAATCAGTCATTGAAAAGGAAAATACTTTATCTTAAAGTTAATTAAGATTTAATGATTTGAGATTCATTAAATTAATAAGATAATTAAAGAATCATTAATTAATGTAATCAATTAATGGTTAAGGATAAATAAATTAGTAATTATGGAATTGTTAGATAATTAATTAAGGGTTAATTAATTTGTAATTAAGGATCACTAATTAGATAATTAAAATTACTAATTAATGATTAGAAATTAATTAATCAAGCAATTAAGGATTAATTAAGTTACAGCTGAGCACTTAATTAATTAAGTAATTAGAGATGAATTAACTGATTATTAAAATTAATTAATTGGTAAATAATAATGGTTAATTAAAGCATAATTACTTAGGGAAGTAATTAAAGAATTGTTAATAATTAATGTAAGGATCATTATCTATGGATTATAAAATGATTAATAAATGTGATTAATTTAAGATAATTAATCAGATTAATCAATTAAGGATAATCATTTATGGAATTGTTTAAGTGTAATTACTTAATGAAAGTAATTAAGTGATTAATTACTCATTATAATTAATTAAGTTAATTTGATTAGTTTAAGTTAATTAATTAAGTTTAATTAATTTAGAATAATCAATGGATGGTTTGATAAATAATTACTTAATGTAATTAATAAAGTATAATTACTTAGGGAAGTAATTAATAGATAATTACTTGATGTAATTAATTAAATGATGATTTGTTAAAGGAAGTAATTTGAGTATAATTACTTTGTGAATTAATCAAGGGATTAATTAAGATAATTAATGAAGGAGTAATTAGTTGATTTAATGCAATAATTAAGGGTAGTTAATTACTGAGTGAGATTAATCAAGAGTGATTAATAATTATGGTTTAATTAAATTAATTACTTAATGTAATTAATTAAAATGTAATTAGGAATCATTAATTTATATAATTAATGATGTAATTAAGGTTGATTAATTAAGATTAATTAATCAATGATAGGTGATTAAAGTAATTAATTAAGGATTAATGTAATTAATTATAGTTAATTAATTAATGAAGTAATTAAAGGTTAATTACTGTATTTGGATTAGGAATAATTAATTTATGAAATTAATTAAAGATAATTACTTGAATGTAATTAAAGGGTAATTAATCAAGGGTGATTAATTAGGGTGATTTATTAGAAGATGATTAATTAATTGATTTGTAATTAAATAATGGTTATGAAAGCAAGATTTATAATGATAAAGTAATTAATTTAATTTATTTTAAATTAATTAAAGATGAAGTAATTAATTTAATTCACTTTAAATTAATTAGAGATGCAAGTAATTTATTTAATTCATTTTAAATTAATTATAGATGGTGTGATTATTAAATCGTTGCTTATGTATGGATGAATAATATTGATTGCCTTGAATTGTTTGTGATCTCAGATATGAGATTAGTAGTGCTGTGTGATATGAATGCTTTAGTTGCATTGTGATGATAATATGGATTATCTGTTTGTAATGATAATGTGGATTATCTGTTTATGATGATAATATTGATTATCTATTGAGATTTGTGAGTTATCTATCTGTGTGTATATAGATAATTGAATTGAATTGTTTTAAACTTTAAAACAACTTGGCTTAAAAGATACATTTTGGATTTCGATGAGACCGGGATCGGGTTTCCATATTTGGATATCTGAAAACCACATCATCCAAATTAATGATAGGTCCTGAATCTCAAGTGAAGATGAAGATACAGAGTGCAAGGGTTATCGTCGTTAACTCTGAGGGTGATTCCAAAATGAGTGTAACGGGATAATGCCTTCGGTTTCGTTCGAACCCGGAACGAACTTGTATGGATTGAATGCTTTCAGAACATTGTCAGGCGAACGATGAGTATTCTAAGAGATGTGTTCTCTAAAGGTAATCGTAGCCTCAAGCCTCATCAACCGGGAATGGCTAAAACAGGGGAGGTGCAGCAAGGCTAAGTGGGTCATGCTCAAGTATGACGAGATTTTCCCCTTTCTAGAACTCCCTTTATATTCGGATATGTGGGGCAGTTGACTCGCGACAACTGCTGGGGTTGTCTTGTTCGGGACTGTCTAGTAAGGGATGGTTCCGGCCTTGTGTTGCAGGGAAGTTAGGGTGGCTCCTCGGTACGGTGATCTAGGCCCCGTACTGTGACGGGCGGTACCCCAGTAGCCCTTCCATTGTATGGAATCCAAAATCCAATAAGTGCCAACGGTTTTGATTGTATTACCCACTTTTGTGGCTAGTAGCTGGAATTTAATGAATGTAACAATTTCGGCTATTTTATATTTACTTGAAAACCCTAGACCTATTATAATATCACCGGATTTCCTATCAAATGTTTTGGATAGCGTAAGGTAAAAACTTTCCCATGTTTATGTGTGGGAAGTCTTACGTGATACCTTTTTCCTTTTCAAAAGGCTTTTCAAAGTTAAGCAACTTTAACCCGTTTACTCACACCAGACTCATGTCTGACCCAAGTGTTTATTTTCTGTTTTATTAAACTCTTGGGTACTCAAATTTTTACGAGTAGCTAAGAGATTATGGTAAGCTTTGACGAATTGTGGAGGAGAAATGGAGCAGGAGGCTTCTGCGTTGTAGTTATCTAGTATTCCGCTGTGTTGGTTTCTCTGAGTAGTTTTCTTGTATTGGATTGAGTTGTAATAACTAGACAGGTGTTTATAACTGTCTAGTATGTGATGTATAATCTGTGTAACTCTGATAGTTGTTGTATACTATGTAATACTTATGTTATTAATATAATTTATTCGTTCCGCTGTTGAGACTCTGATATTGTTTATTCTTTCTTCTCTATCTTTTCTCTTTCTTTCCCTTTCTTTCTTAATTCATGATGCGTCTTTCTGGTAGATGAAAGTCGGGTCGTGACATAATTTACTTAAACTAATAACATTAATTAAATAAATTACGTTGAGTAATTAATCCTTTTAATTACTTTCATTAAGTAATTAAACCTAACCAATTTCACAAATGATTATCCTTAATTAATTAATCTAACTAATTATCTTAAAGAAATCAGATTAATTAATTAACTAATCTGTAATTAATAGTTAATGATCTTAAATTAATTAAATTCATCAACTATTCTCTAATTAATTATACTAAGTAATTATACCTTTATTATTATTAACAACAAGTAATTAATCTTCATAAATCATTAAATGATTACCTTTAAATTAATTACACTAATTAATCATATTCAATTAATCACCACCCTTATTAATTAAAAGTAAATATATAACTTAATTACATCATTAACTTTTTGAGAGAAAAAATTAAGAATCAAGTATAAAAATATAACTTGTTTATAACAAAACACTTTAAACATTAAATTTTATCATTTAAAGTTTAGGAAACTTGTTCAAATTTATTTAATAACTTAAATAAATTCTTACTTCTTTAAAAACTCAATTATTATCACTTTTTAAAACTTATTCAAATTTAAACATATTTAAAACTTGATTAATCCTTCTATTTTGAAAGTAAATTGTTTTAAAAAAATTAAAACCCTTGCTTTGGAATTTAAACCATACTTTAACTCGAAAACCTGTTTTAATTATTCTTAAACTTAGTACTATCTCTCTATTTTATAAAAACTGTTAAAATTTGACTTAAATTATAAAATCTGGAAACTCATCAGATAACCCAAGTCATTTGATCAACTACCCGATCCTCTACCCGAGTTTCTCGCTTCCCACAAAAACCCAAGCCAACACAAAAATTTCTCCAGTATCAACCCGAGATACTAGCTTCGTCCCAAACGAAACATGCCCAGATACCAGAGAATGCATCGTGCACGTGCACAACCACCCAAGCCTCCTACGATCATCGCCTCCAGCCCCAAAGCATCACCCACGACCTCGATCATCCACGCGACAACCCAGAAGTACGAATCGAAGGCCATAAAAAAAGTCGACATTCGATCGAAAAACTGGAAAACGCACTCACCGGAAAAACGACCATCACCGCCGATCTCGATCACGTCCATCTTTGCTGACAACACAAGACATAATCCTCCCTCGCGATCACCACCCATCACCCATGGCCACCGTGAAAGCTTCGAGACCAGCATCGTCCCAAACTGACTCTCGAACCCTAGTCTAGCTCCAGCCTCACCGCTCGATCACCAAAAAAATCCATTTCCGTTTTTCCTGTGATCAACTATCAACCGGCTACCTCCAATCCAAGCCTCGCCCCAAACTTCGGCACAGATCACCAGAAATAGACAAAAATGTCGAAACCCAACATCCCACAATACCTCATCCATTTCTATTCTAAAAATCACAATTCCCACCTCTAAATTCATGAATTTCAAACTAGAATCAGGTTATAGACTTGATTTATAATTTCCTGACAACGAAATTTGGACCAATTTTGATCAGACCTGAAATTTATATATCTTATAATTAAACAACCCCTATATATCTTTGAATCTATTTTTAAAATTAAGTATATATATACTTATAAACAAATTTTAGCCTATCATCAGATATATAGACAGGTATGGATTTTTTTCTATAAATTTTGAAACCTGGATATGAACAGAGTACTTATTCATACACACAAGGCAAATTCATTCATTCACATATACATTCATAGGTATAAACATATGCAAAACATATATTTTTTTTCAAAAAAAGAAATCATCACCAACATCAAAGATTTCAAAACTATTTTTAAGTTAATTGTTTACTCACCAGTTTGAAAATGAAGAATAGAGCCTAAAATAGAATCTTGAAAACTGGAAGCTACTATTCTTTTGAAAATTGAAGACTTTAAACTTGAGTGTTGGAAATGTTTTTGATTTTAAAATTGCATGCTTGTTACTGAAACTATTGAAGAAATGAGACTGCCTTGGTTTTCTACTTGCTTTGATTAAATCTCAGGTTTGCTTGCATTTATAATTGAAGTTGCTTGCTTTTGAAAATATCAGGTTGAAGAATGAGTTCAGGCTTTGATTTTGATCTTTGAAAATGTACAGTTTTCTGGTTTGAAGAAAATGTTACAGGCTAGTTTTCTTTTGAAAATGATTTGCAGGCTAATGATTTGATTTTCTAGTTTGAGGAGTATAGATTTTCAGATTTTGTTTTGAGTTATTTTACATGGTGAAGTTTTTCTTAGTTTGAAAAGAAAAGGATAGGAAAAAGAATGAAGAGAAGGAAGCATATGTATATATAGGCTAATATGATTTATTTTAAATAAAAGAAAATCAAAAATTAAGAATGACACTTGTAAAAACACTCAACATTTGTCAAATAGTATTATTTATTACTTAACACTTGTTATATTAAGCCTTTATATATACACTTGTCATTTAAGTGATTAATATTTATTTATGTTAATTAAAAGGCTTTTATGTTAAATTTACTAATTTATAAATACTTATCCAAATATATATATATGTATGTATGTATGTATGTATGTATATGTATATATATAGAATTTACTTTAAAGAAAATATTATAAAACCAATTATATACAAATAAAATCTTATACATATATTTTAAATCCAAAACATTTTAAAATATCTACCTTTTGAATTTCAATTTTAAATCCAAATTCAAATTCAAATTAAATTGAAAAATCCAATTTAAAGTCAACTTAAATATATGTATATAACAACATACATATGTATACTATAGAATTTAGCTTTAAACAATTGTTTTGAAAATCATTTGCATTTAATTCAAAATATAACTTTCAAATTATATGTATATTAAAATTAGAAAACAAATTCTTATTAATTTTAAAATATAGTTTTAAATCCAATTTATATTTCAACACATTTATATTTGAATTTCAAATCCAAGTTTCAATTTATATTCAATATTTATTTTGAATCTCAAATCCGAATTCTATTTAAAAATCAATTTACATACACATATTTTCATTCTGGAAATTTTCAAATAAATTTACCAATAAATTCACAATTAAATTCAAAAATCAATTTAATTACCAATTTACATTTGATTAAAAATCGGGATCATTATAGTATTTATATTAAGCTTTTTAAAACCACAGCTCATAAAAGAAGAAACACCTTGCTTCTCTTCAGTTCCAAGAGAAGGAAAATCCTTATTATCAAAAGAACATTATCCGAACCACAACCTTTTGACTCATGCCTTTATGCTTGATTATAATTTTAGTCGTTAAGACCATTTGCTTTATCAATGCATCTATCTGGGACCGTTTAATCTTTGATGACCAATACGTACACCATATTTTAATAATATGGTAAATGGATACACATATCCTATTTCAGTTTTATTCTCTATTATTCAGCCAGCTTGCTCCCTACTGCAACGCCCATCTCAGCATTCTATTCTCTTTTGCAACATGTAGTAATGCCTTCTTCCTATCACCTTGTAGATACGTATTTCAACATGCAAATTTCAGTGTCATCACATCTATAACAACGTTGAGCTTCGGTTTTAGCTTTAGCCTGACCGCCTGGTTCAGTCATTTTAGTTCAGCCACTGTCATTGGCGTTCATTATTTTCCTCAATCAGTTAGTCAGATTTGATTGCATCTCATAATAATTTGGTTCTACTATCCAGATTCCTATCATGCTTTGGCTCTCTGATTCTCCAGTCCACTTTCAAATTCAGATTGAAGTCTGAAAAGTCCGATACTAATGCTCCAAAGTATTTCAGTGTGTTATAACTGGTCGTACTCCAGCATGCTATATATCAGACTATGGTTTCAGGTGCTTTAAACACTTCAACTCACTGGTACAGCTACAACAGAAAATAGCTCGTGCAGTCTATCTAGTCTTAACAATCCAATTCACCTGATCAGCCCTATTGCCTCAGCTCCTGAATCTATTAAGTTACTACTGACCATCATGTGTTTCAACAACCATGATGAGTGCTTTCATCAGAAATCACTCCTATATGCCGTTTGTTTATTGTAGTTTTAGCTATAACTTTTAGTATCATATATTATGTAAAATCGGTACACATGGCATGTAATACTAGTTGATCATCAATGAGATGATCTTATCGCTTAGAGTCTTTAATAACTGTTTTGCCAACTATTAGGCATGTTGATAAATTTTTGATTTTTATTATTACATATATGAGTGCTCACTTCAAGTCGAGGATCACTCTTTCGTAAATAAAAAGATGCAAATTTGAAAACCAGCTGCAATCTCTACCTGATCGACTCCATATATTATAATAGTGAGAAAGTTATTAATTTATGTATACGTGCACACAAATTACCTCTTATGTATACGTGCACACAAATATTAATTTATCTAAGTTATCCTTATTATCGATTTTTCTCCATAAGGTGCCATTTTACACGAGATGTTAATCTTGAGCTCAAAAGCTAAAGGTCGGATGTAAATTTCCAAAGTGATCAAAGAAGCCTATGATTTTATATCAGATCAAGTAATCAGTATTTATATCGGTTAATCTCTCAATAACAATATATTATGGATCTAATGAATATATATATATATATACACACACACACGCGCGCGCGCGCGCGCGCGCGCGCACGCACGCACACACATATATGTATATATATACATATATGTGTGTGTATGAGAATTGAGGTTTAAAAGTTAATGCGATATAATAGTCTACTGTTTTGGATAAAGATCAACTCTTCTTGACAAGCATCACTGTCTCAGTGGTTAAGCACTTCGACTTTGGTACAAAAGGTCGCATATTCGAAACTTGCGTAATGTGATTCGAATATGTATTGACATGTAGTATGTTGTATGCTACTTAAGACTTATACCAATATGAGCTACTATCTAAGTATCCAATTTTTTTTTTTAAAAAAAGATTAACTTCTCTTTAAAAAGGCACGTTGTATAAAATTTTCAATTCAAACATTAAACCAGGCATATCTAAGGATAAAATTCATAATTACATGGAAATAAGGAACCTAGATTGTACCAGTAAACATTCTAATTATAACGTTCTTGTTACAGAAGTAATTTTAAGTCAAGTAATTCTAATTTCTTAACAATGCTACAAGCCAAAAGGTCCAATCCATCACCAATACAGAGCTAAACTTAAGTGGATTCATAACATAGAAACGAAGGACAAAGGAAAACATGCATAAACAACAACAAATAAAATTACCTGAAGTTTCTTATTAACCAAAAGGTATTGATTCTTGCTAGATTTGATCCCACAGTTGGCACTTCCCCTCTTCCATTATTAAATACCTGATTTTACTATTGTAATCCAACTATCATTACAAAAAGCATAGATTATACAAAATAAAAACTAATGACATTGATTTCAAACATATATAAATAGCATTAGTCTTATCCAGTGATCAAGCATATATGTATGCATCTAGATTCATTTCTACAAAGCAACTCAATAATTACAACCAAAAACAAAACAAAGGAAAAATACAAGATCATACAACATTTTAAATCGTAAACACTAAATCTGTAAGATTCAAAATTTTACCCCTAATGATAAGCAAACAATTCCTAGCAGTGCTCTGATTTGACACTGCTTCAAAGTTGAAGATCTTGGGTTTAACGACTAATTATAAGGTAACGGAAAGAAAACTAACATCCCGGCTATAAACCATTAGACAACAACATGCAGACTTCGATGTAGGCAATGGAAACGATGGGAGTGGATGCTTGCAAGACAGGGAACAAACCCCGACAAATCTAGAAAAAGTGAATTGTAGGATAATTTTCAATTAGCTATTAGGGCTAAGGTTGGCTGAATAGGAATGGTGGTTAAAAAATCTAAAAATTATAAGCAGTTCTTGAAAGAGGAGAGTGAAAGACAACGGTGTAAGAAACGGGGAAGGATGAGAAGTGGATCCGCTCTTGAGTTGCACGGACGCTTATATTTGCCCCCACTGGCTTGGAAGTTTGCTAACGGATCGACGGCAAACTGCTCCGCAGCATACACCAAAATCCGAACCCAAAGAGCGTCAATGTCTGTCGGTTCATGGAAAACTTATATGTTTGAAAACCGATAGAAGAAGATAAAAATAAAACTGACGTTGGATGGGTACATACAACGCATGAACGGATGTTACATGAAGGGGCGCGACCGATTGAAAACAGCCGTAGCTGTTTGGAAGCAGCAGTTCAAATTCAAATTAGAAGAGGAAAAATATGTGCAAGATTGAAAGTTGATCCAACACTTGCCATATTTTTGGTCCTAGCTAAGTGCTTTTCATGTTATAACAATGTCTCTTTCCTTCTCCTGTAGTTATTCTAATTTATAGAGCATGTGATGTTTCATATATATACACAAATATTACAGTAATTTTCTCGATGTGGGACTAATATGTTTATTTCCATCTTTAAAAACAATCTACCTCAACAATCTCCCGCTAGATTGTTTTATTGACGATAATCAGTTTTATCTTAGCTTAGAATTACGCATCATATATGGTATCCATTCGATTAAACCACATACTAGTGTAAAATATCTCAAGATTTTAAAGAAGAGCTGGGTGCTTTTAACTTAAACCGAGTCTCCTTTGACTTATAAAGTCGAAAATATTACATGCGTATCTTCATTTTATCAATAAATTGTCCTTCCCACGAGCACCGTTATGGCCATGTGCTCCATCTCGGCTTAATGAACTCTTACAAAAGTAAACCTACTGAACTCTTTCTTAGAAGCGGCACCACCTCCAAGTTCATAAAGGTAAAGCTCTATCCCTTTTAATGTCTCTTTTACCAGATTACATAGAGCTTTATTAAGAGTTTTCAACTCAACCTCTTCATATTTGTAACTATGTTCACTAAATCTTAGCGTCTTTCAATCATATGGTAGGTTTTGTTACCCATTGAAGTTTACAATTAAGTTAGTTAAGATTAAGGTTGGGTTACTACTATCATTGATTATTCATAAGACAGGGTGTAAGACCCATTCCGACTGATGTGGACCTTACCATTTCCCTGGTCATGGATTTTATGAACGGGTCCGTCAAATTATTACTAGAACTTAAATATACAATGATAATTATCTCATCATTAATTTTTTGTCTTACATACTCTATCTGCGGCTTATATGTCTTAACTTTCCATTGTATACATTATTATATGCTCTAGACATAGCTGCATGACTATCACAATGTAAAGTTATGGCTGGCATCGGTTTTAACCATAATTTAATATCCAATAACATATTATGTAACCATCCTGCCTCCTTTCCAACGGCCGCAAGCGCTATAAATTCAGATTCCGTGGTAGATTGTGTAATACAAGTTTGTTTTTTTGATGCCCATGAAACAGCACCTCCTCCTAATGTGAAAATCATAACTGAAGTTGATTTATTATCGTCGGCACCGGTTATCCAACTTGCATCAGAATAACCTTCTAATACACTTGGAAATCCATTATAAAAGAATCCTGGATTTTGAGTCTTTTAAGAAAGCCAAGGAGTCTTTCAGTTGCTTTTCAATGTTGTATTCCAGGGTTGCTAGTATATCGTGCAAGTTTGCGTACCATATATGCTATATCACGTCTTGTACAATGCATAGCATACATTATACTTCCAATGGGCTGGCGTACTCAAGTTGAGCGACGCCACTTCCCTCATTTTTACTTAGATTGATACTTGAATCTATTGGGGTGTTTGCATCCTTGATTTTTAGGTGCCCAAATTTCTGAACTAATTTTTCAATATAACGTGATTGGCTTAGTGCGTAATTTCCACTAGTTCTGTTAACTTTTATTCCCAAAATCATGTCGACTTCATTTAAGTCTTTCATTTTGAATCGCACGGACAAATATTCTTTGGTATCTTTTATGCCTTCGATATTTGTGCTACATACAAACAAATGACGACTCCATATTCTTTGATGAACTTAGAGTATATACATTTATCTGCATTGTTATATTTGAAACCATATTCTAAAATCGTCGAGTCGAATTTTTCATGCCACTATTTGGATGCTTGCTTAAGTCCTTATAGTGATTTTGTTAGTTTGCAAACCTTGTTTCCATTACCAAGTAGTATAAACCCTTCAGGTTGTTCCATGTATACTTCTTCGTTTAGTTCATCCTTTACGTAGGTCGTTTTCACATTCGTTTGATGTATGTGCAACCGATAGATTGACGCTAAATCTATCAATACTCGAATGGATGTGATTCTTGCCACAGGAGCATAGGTGTCGAAGTAATCAATTCTTTCCATTTTTCTAAATCCCTTGGCTACCAATCTAGCCTTAAAAGTTTGAACGTTTCTATCATTATTATGTTTTCTTCGAAACACCCATTTGCAGCCAGTTGTCTTTGATCCTTAAGGTAAGTTTGTTAATTCCCATGTGTTGTTTGGCAAAATTGAATCCATTTCGTTATTGATTGCTTCTTTCCAAAAGGAAAAATTTCTAGGTGTTAAAGCCTCTTTAAATATTTTTGGATCATCTTCTATATTTTTAGCACTATAGGTATCTTATATAGAACTTCAGTTCTAGTTCCTTTCACAAGAAATGCTAGAGCTTGAGAAGATATGAAATCTGGACCAAAGTTTTTCTCTTTTCTGACTCTTTGTGTCCTTCTTATTTCTATTAGTTCTTCTATCACCTTTCTTTTGTTTTTAATAGAAAGCGTAGGAGCATCTATTGGTGTTTGAATGATACTGGGACTTGGTGACCAAACTGTATTTGAATCATTTTGAATTTATTTTCCATAAACTCAACATCTCTTGATTCAATAACCGTGTTAAATGATAAGTCTAACAATCTACATGCTTCGGAGTTTTCAGCATATCCTACAAATATACTTTTCAAGGCTCTTAGATCTAGTTTAGTCGGTTTTGGATCAGTCGCCCTATAGAAGACAATAGACCCCCACACATTTGGATATCGTAGATTTAGTTTTCGACCATTCTATAACTCATAAGAGGGGACTTTAGTTTTCCTTGAGGTGATTCTATTATGTGAATGACATGCAGAGAGTAATGCTCACCCCATAAGTTAGGTGGTAATTTAACATTTAACAGCATAGAATTCATCATATCAACCAAAGTTCTGTTTCTCCTTTCAACCAAGCCATTTTGTCGTAGCATGTAAGGATCTGTGTGTTGATGAATAATTCCATATTCTTCGCAGAAGTTAGAAAATTTGGTAGAGATATATTCTCCTCCTCTACCACTTCGTAAGATCTTTATTTTCCTACATTTCTGATTTTCAACTTCTGTTTTGTAGCGTTTAAACATATCAAAGGCTTCGTCCTTATTTCTAAGCAAATACACACATGTGTATTTAGAGAAATTACCAATAAAGGTAACGAAGTACCTTTTTCCACCTCTTGTTAAAACTCTATTTAATTTACATATATTAGAGTGAACGAAATCCAAGAGTTTCGAATTTCTTTCAACACTTGGAAATGGTTTCTTAGTAATCTTGGCTTGTATACATATTTCACATTTATCATGCTCATTATTTGTAACAGAAACAAAGCCATGTTTAGACATATATTTCAGAGATCTTTAAATGTCCTAAACACGCATGCCGTAGAGATAAAGAATCAACAGTATAAGCAGAATGTTCCTTTATATCATTAATACTAAATTTGAGCATCTCATTACAAGCATAACCTTTACCCACAAATAAGACATTTTAGGATAGAATTAAATTATCAGCCTCCAAGACTGATCTGACACCGCTATTTCATAAGATCGATGCATAGAACAGGTTCTTCTTGATATCAGGAATATGTAGTACATTAGTGAGAGCGATCTTTTTATTGGAAGTGAACTGAATCTCCACGTTTCCTTTTTCCAGAACTTTTGCACCATTTTTGTTTCACATAAGCACTTCTTGTTCATCTGCAACCTCCTTATAAGTTTTGAAAAGACCTCTGTTGTTCCAAACATGAACGTTGCAGCGGAATCAAACCACCAGTTTGAAATTTTTGTTTCTACAACAGCTATGTGCAAGTCAGTTATCATGCCAATCTGTAAATCTGAAACCATAGCAATGATTTCTTTCATTTCCTCTGAATCAACCATATTTGCACTTGTTGAGTTTCCATTATTCTGTTTTGGAGGAGCCTTGCATTCTTGCTTGTAGTTCCCAAGTTTACCACGGTTAAAATATCCCTTATTTCTTTTGTCTTTTGGATTAGAGTTGTTTCCCTTCTTGCTCTTCTTGTTTAGCTTAAAGTTCTAGTTTTGACTGCTCTTTCTCTTCGCTCCAGAATTCACATTGTTCACGCTAGAGGATGAAAAATACCATCATGAATTCTATTTTCTTGTTCAATTCGTATATGTTTTCCAATCTTCTCTAACGAGAGTCCCTCAGTCATGTGCAAGATCTTTTTGCGGTAATTGTTCCAACTTGGTGGAAGTTTTGCAATTATATCCCCTACTTGGACATATTCTGGAATCTGCACTTTCAAATCTCCAAGTTTGCTAACTATGACTTGAAAGTCATGCATTTGATCCACTGTAGAAACATCATCTTTCATCTGAAATTCAAAACACTGTAGAGTGAGAAACTTATCTGTAGCTGTCCGATATTTTCAACAATTCGCATCCACACATACCAGGATTGAATTGCTCAAAATATCAAGTTGTTAATATATATTCGGCAAAACTCGGCATATACAGTAAATAAGATAATCAAAGAATCATAGACATAGAGTAATATAACAATAATGCAGCGGAAACAAAAGAATAGTAGTTCATGAAGCTACTATATATACATCAGAGTTAAATAAGGTACAACAGAAGTATCAAATACAATAGTCAGATATAATATCAGAATACATCACTAGAATCAACAGAATATCTGAAAGCTGGATAAATAGTTGGATCTCCAAGTGAAGCTCTAACTCCAAAAGTTAGTCTCAAAAGATGTATCACGCAGTCTGACCCGAGCGTAAAGCAAAACATAAAACACTCGAGTTAAGATTAACATTCTTATATCAATAAATCCAACTCAAGTGAAATAACAACTGAAATACAAGTAACTCAAAGGATGTTTGGGATAACCATCCTATAAGGATCCGTTAAACTATTTACTATGTAGTAATATACGCTATTATAATAATGTCTAATAGTAAAATATACTTACTTAAAAATAGTGTTAAGGCTTTACATTTTCCACCTTAACACATATATAGTGCCAGTAGTCTATACAGTACCGTAATACCTCCTGGTCGGGAGGCAACCAGAGGATACTCCATAGGTACGACACAAATCAAACTCGTAGAAGGCGGACTAGGGTAGATGATACAGCACAACTAGGCAATGTCAGGGTAGATATACCAATTACGCTTCCGGACCGGTGGTAACGAGTAGCAGCCACTACCGCCCACCTCGAGCCACACTCCTAAAATCAAAGGTGCACCCAATCAATCACAAAGTAATAGAATGGTATCGAAGGAGTGTGTCCGTTCAGAGGAGCTACATCATTAGCCCATCAATCGCTCCTATTTTAGCCACCTTATGCCAACTCATGGGAGTCGGGTCCACGTATATACCTCAGCAGAACATCGTCACCGTCCTACTTCATTCTGGAATCTCCACCGCGTATACGGTTGTTAAAGTGGTTTTCGAAGTTGGCAGAGAGTATAACAACTTCCGATCCCGGTCTCTTTAGCAACCAAATGTTATTATAACACCGGATCATTTCAAAATAGTTTATACTTCAAAACCAAAATATCATTGCCATTTCAAAAACCATATAAATACGATATCCTTTTCCATTTCAAAATCAAACACGATATCATTTCTATTTCAAATATATCATTTTCCAAAATCATAGCATTTTTCAAAGTTTTAATACTTTTCGAAGCTAAACACTAGAAATTATAACACTTTGAAAACCATAATTTGAAGTCACAACTTCTACTACTTAAACCGTTTAGATATTAAAATAGTATATAATAAAATTATTTTCCTCAAATTTCACAAATTAATTCCAAATCAACTTTAATTCCAAAATTCAAATTTAATCAGATTTCAGATCATTAATTCCAATTTAGCTTCTAAATAAACCATTCAAAATTTATATCGATTTCAAGTACAGATTTAAACCACAAATAAACCATTTCAAAATATATATTTCAATGCTTTAAATATTCTATAATTTCAAAACTAAATGTGATAACTTTTTTGTATATCTTAATTAAATTTTCTATTATTTAGTTTTGAAATATTTACTTAATATATCCAATATCATTTAAATAAACTCCAAATTTCAAATAACTGAATAATCCTTTAATTCATTTAAACTTGATATATTCATTTAATCACCTTAAACCAAAATCAAGATAAAAAAATCATATCCTTTCAAAAATCTCAGAATCAATAAGTTCCAAATCGATTTTAATTAATTATAATTCTTAATTAAATACAATTTCAAATCAATTTCAAATCCATCTTCTCAACCTTAATTTATTAAGCATTATTATAAACTCTATGTTAAAAATATAATTTAAATAAATACTTAACCATGTTATATTTTTAATAAAATCAAACTTTATTATTACATCTATTTTATATTGAAATAAATTTATACATAGCTTAAAATCAAGAAATTCACTACATATAAATAACATTTATATAATATCTGAAATCAGTATTTATATAAAACCATATATTTCTTTCCAAAACCATAGAAACCCTCTCAAAATATTTTTATATATAGACTACGGTGTCTCTATGTAATTTTCTATCCTATGGTCAAGTGATACAGATATTTATCATTTCAATCCGCAATTAAAATATATACAAGTATATATCATTTCAACCCGCATGTAACGACGCATAAATTTTGATAATTAAATTTGTTAATTTAATAAGATTTTGGAAATTAAATATGGAATAAATAAAAATTTGAAACTTGTTAGTAAATTAGTAACGGGAAGGAGATGTAATGATGTTAGTTTTATTCACAATATAATAATAGGTTGATTAAAAAGAATGGAAATTCAAGATTTATTAATTTATTGGATTTTAAATTTAATAATTGGATTAATTGCAAATAATTGAAATTTAATATTTGAATATTACGTTAATGGAAATTAAGTTGAAAATTAAGAATATTATGTAATAAATCATGAACCAATGTTGATTTCATCCGTTTGATAATGATAGATTAAATAATAAGATGAAAAGTCAATTAAATGGAATTATTGGAAATTAAATTTATAATTTCTGAATTTAATGAAATTGAGATTAACACTGGAATTGATAAATTAATCAACTCTAAATTGACATCTAAAATTGTTTTAGCTATTATAAATGATTAAGAAATCAAAAATGATGGGAATGGTAAATAATCTAATTTAAACTGAAAAGGTGATTTAATTAATTACTTTTTTTAATTTAATAATTGTAAAAAAAGCCATTTTGGCCACTGACTCGGATTTCAATGAAACTAGTTTCATCGGATCCGTTACAATGAATTATTGCAGGATTTCAAGTTTCATAACGATCAGACTTGTCGTTTGATCGTACAGATTAGAAACGCCTAGAAATCAATTTAATTGAAATTAATTGAAATTAATTTGATTTTAGCATAACTTCTTTATACATTGAAATTTGAACTTGAAACATGTTCCATTGCGTTTAAAATATTCAAAAATAAATATTTTGATATATGGGTTGACCCATTTTCGCTCCAGAGTCGAAACGGGCTTTTCAGGCCATTTTATCGTTCAACGTGTAGATAAATCTTATCCATCCATTCTAATTTCATCTTTGCATATATATACCTCATTATAAACCCCAGCCTATTTCTTATGATCATTTTTCTATACGTACAATTCCAATTGCTCCTCTTTCTCAGTGGCAGACAATTTCTAAATTTCATAGTCAATTGCAAATCAAAAATTTCTACTTCAAAAGTCAAACTCCTCAATACACATCAAACTATATATGGATTTGAAGCTCTTGACGAGCGCAAGTCAAATTCATAATTCGTTTTCCGATTTGAAGCTCTATTTGCCTAGAAATTGATGAATAATTATCGGTCATTCATCACGTTTTGATGAACGTTGTTGGATCGTCAAATCATTTGTACCATCGTGTAGAGGAGATGGAACGTAGTCCATTGGCGTTGTTCGTTCGTGAAGTTAGCGGCTAGATCGACTTCGATAATTCAATTAGGGTTTAAAAATGCAACGCCGGCTGCCCTTCTTTCTGCGTTCGGTGGTACGGGGTTGATCATGGGGAGGTCGAGGGGGCTTCGTGGAGTCGCGGCGGCCTCTAGTAAGGGGCGGTGGCGTTGCGATCGGAAGCAGACGAAGTTCATGGTGTGTGTTTTGGTGCGGCGACGAACGCGAGCTAGATAGGTTCAGCGTGAAGGGGATGAGCTCTGTAGGTGACGCGTAATTTAGTTTTTTTATTTTATAAATTAAATCATTCCATCTTCTGGTTATCAGAACTTTTACATACGCGGTCTGTTTCATGCGCGATTTTCTTCGCTAGGTTCATATTGGAATTTCGGACATTTTGGCACTAGTTTGGACAAATTCTGAGACCGTTCAATTTTTAGGTTTAAATTGGATCTAAATTCAATTTAAATTCAAAAGGTGAGTGATTTAACCCACTCACGGCTTCTAAAATTTCTTATGCCTTTTAAATTGATTTTTATGTGATTAGAAATTTATTTATGACTGTTTGGCATATTTTGAATCATCATCTCAGTTTATTTGAATTTATTTGGGTAAAATAGTTTTTATTATTGAATATAAACTGCCAGTAAATACCTGTAATTTATTATCTGTCCTATATTGATGTTATTGATTGAATTGGATGATGATTGTGATATGGTTGATGATTGATATTGGAATGGATGTTGTATTTATATTGTTCTAAACTACAAGTTGTTATGGATTTTATTTTCATTCGGGATTGCGGTTTGAAATGATATATAACCGTATTTATATTTTAAATTGCGGATTGAAATGATAAATATCCGTATCACTTGACCATATGATAGAGAATTATATACAAACACTGTGTTCTATATATAAAAATGTTTTGAAATGAATTTCTATGGTTTTGTAAAGAAATATATGGTTTTATATTAATATTGATTTAGATACTATATAAATGTTATTTTATTATTGATTTTTAGCTATGTATAAATTTTTTTGAAATATAAAATAAGTTGAATAATAAAGTTTGATTGTTTTATGTAACATGGTTAAGTGTTTGTTTAAATTATATTGTATATAGAGTTTATAATCACTAAAAAAATTAGGTTGGAAGATAAATATGAAATTGATTTGAATTAAATTATTTAAGAATTATACTTGAATAAATTGATTTGAAATTTAAATGAAATTGAGATTTCAAAGGGTATGATTTTTATAACTTGATTTTGGTTTAGAGTGATTTAAATGAATATCAAGTTGATTTAAATGAATATGCCAAGTTGAATAAATTAAAGGAATATCCAGTTACTTGAAGTTGAAAGGTTTTACTTAAATGATATTGGATTTATTGTGTAAAGATTTCAAATCTAAATAATAGTACTTGAATTTGATATATATGGAATTATCAAAGAATTAGTTTTAAAATGGTGGAATATTTAAAGCTTTGAAATATATGGAAATTGAAATGGTTTATTTGGGGGTTCAAATCTATATTTGGAATTGATTTGTGAAATTGAAGAAGCTATTTTATTATAAAGAGTAATTTAATATATAAGCTATTTAAGTGGTGTAGCTATGTTTCAAAGTTATGAAATTCAAAGTATTATGTTTTGAAAGGTTATATTTCAAGCGTTTGGTTTCGAAATATTATGACTTTCAAAGTGTTATGGTTTTAGAAAAGGATGTAATAAAAATGATATCATATTGATTTGGTTTTTAAAGGAGAAATGATATCGTGGTTATATGGTTTTAAAATGGATAGTATATTCTGGTTTTGAAGTATAATTAATTTGAAATGACCAAGGTGTTATAATAACGTTTGGTTGTTAAAGAGACTGGGATCGGAAGTTGTCGTACTCTCTGCCAACTCCGAAAACTACTTTAACAACCATGTATGCGGTGGAGATTCCAAAATGAAGTAGGATGGTGGCGTTGTTTCCTTTGAGGTATATACGTGGACTCGACTCCCGTGAGTTGGCATAAGGTGGCTAAAAAAAGAGCGATCGACGGGCTAAGAAGGTTTCACCTTTTATCGGACACACTCCTTCGATACCATTCTATTACTTTGTAATTGATTGGGACACTTTTGAGTTTGGGGGTGTGGCTCGAGGTGGGTGGTAGTAGCTGCTACGCGTTACCATCGGTCCGGAAGCGTAATTGGTATATCTACCCTGGCATTGCCTAGTTGTGCCGTGTCACCTACCCTAGCGCGCCTTGTACGAGTTTGGTTTTCTCCCGTAGCCCGTGGAGTATTTAGGGTAGTCTTCCGATCTGAAGATGCGCTGATACTGGATGACTACTGGGACTATTACATGGTAAGGGCTATATGGGCAACCCCTTAACGCTATTTAAAAGTAAGTTTATTTTACTATTAGACATTATTATAATAACGAAATATTACTACATAGTAAATAGTTTAACGGATCCTTAGGAGATGTGAATCCCAAACATCTCTTAAGTTACTGCACTCATGTTGACACTGGATAGGAGATGTCAAATCCCGTAAACATCTCTGACGTCGTTCCACTCATATTATTTATCGTTGATTTAACTTACATAAAATCTTTTAGTTCTGACTCGAGTGTTTTGTTTTTTCAATTCGCTCGAGTCAGTCTGAGCATTATAGGATTTGAAGACCTTATTTCTGAAAGACGAAGACGAAGATTGTATTATTACTATTAATTACTACATTGTTCCGCTGCATTATTTCATTATTCTCTGGTATGTGTAACTCTAATATGTATTGTATAAGTATAATCAAACATTTTGTAAACAGCTTCATGAACTGTTTATTTGATTATTATATTTTATCGTTCCGCTGCAAGATTCTATTTTGTTTTTTCTTTCTCAGCTTTTTCTTATTTACTCCATAACAATCCGCCCTTCTGTATAGTTTAAGTCTGACATGTGTGGTTTATCGTCGATTTAAAGCATACAAAAAGGCAGGATGTTACACCGCAATCCCAAATTCTATTCAATTGAGAATCGCTTTGGTCTATCATTTCAACCCATAACGATTTTCTCCTATTCTAAAGTCCGTTCGGGTATGCATCATTTCAACCCATAGTGAATTTTATACTAACAGGGAACTTGCAGAGTGATAATAGATATGATAATAATATAACAGACATACATCATTAATATAAATAACATAAACTGGTGTTAGATGTCACAGGTGAACAGATAGCATATATATAACAATATAAATAACTAACAGTAGCATATTTCAATTGTCATTTCAATTGAAATCAAATTTAATAAATATAAGAACCTTAACCGTGAGTGATTGCTCAGCTTTCGAGGCTAGAGAAGATAGACAATGAAATTGAGTTACGAATACAGGCACGAATTCCAAATCAAAGCAAGATTGGCACAAATTTGACGAACATATCTAATAACAAAAATTGATGAGAATAGATCGAAAATCTGTTTAACATAAACTAAAACAAAATAGTGTCATATCCATATATCTCTAATGATTAGTATAAATTTTAGACTCGTATTTTAAAATAATGTATATGTTACTAAAGAAAAATCCAAAAATCAATATTTGTTATAAAATTCATATAAACAACTTATTATAATATATAAATAACTATAAATACGAAATAAGAGAAAACAGCTTATATATATATATTATAAAATAAATATATACGTATATTTAAAACCAGATTCTATAATACGTACTTTGTTAATATAGATACAACTAAGATATATGTTTATCAACCATATTATATAAACCAAAATCCATATGCAAAGCTTATAAATATATATAACAACAGGTTATACCTTTATAAAAACATATATATATATATATATATATATCACAACGCATAATATAAAATCATATATAATAATATGTATATAACAGATAACCTATATACTTATCTAACTTGAACATAACTAACGTATCAAATTATGACAATAAATATAAATATACGCGTACATTTCCTATAAGTCAAAGGTAAAACAGACGAAGCTTTTCATTTTACACGACTTATATATATATAGAACTTTACTGCTTCTCTCTCAAAATATGACCTGTGGCTAACCACTATATACAATATACAATATCAGATCTAGTTTATACTTATCTTATTCAAACTTTACATTTATATTACAACAACCTTTATATTATAATATATTTCCTTTCTGACTTAAAAGTATACATATCTATAACTAAACATTCAACAAAGAATATATGTACATTTATATATATATATATATATATATATATATATACTTAATAAGTTAATATATGCTACATACATAACCACTTACAAAAAAAATATGAAACAAAACTCAACTTGAAATCGTATTCGACTACAAAACTTCACATACGAAGCAACACATTTATATACTTTAGACCCGAGGTAAGGTAGGAAGCTTCGGACACTACTATATATATATATATATAGATATAGATCTTTATATAAATATACAAACCTAAAGAAACAAAATACCCTTCTCAGTTTATCATAAAATATTACACATGTATATATTACGCGCTTTCATCTAATACATACTTTCAAAGCAAAATATAAAGCAGTATATATATGAGTAAACAACAGCCAAAACTTTCAATATACCTAACCCTGATGTAAGCTTTTACATATATATCATATACAGTTTATAACATTTACAATATATTACTGAAAATATATAACAATATAACCTTTACAGACTCGAAGTTTAAGAATGCAACATACTATATACTGTAAAATATATATATGTGTACAAGTAGATTTAAAGATAATTATATATATATATATATATATATATATAACTACGCACGTGCTATCATTCGCAAGTTGAAAATGTAAATAACTCTGAAAATACATAACCCATACTCAATAGCTTATATAATAGACCACAAAATATATAACTAATACGTTAATAACAATATATCTTACATAATATATTAATAATAATATACATAAAAATACCTTAACATGAAGGGCTGGAGCACGGTGTAGGCGGCGCTATAGGACGGTGGGGTTTTCGAGGCACGTCTGTGGATGTGGATGAATGGAGGGGCGGTGGACGGCGACGCAGGCTCAAGTGGAGTCGGCCACGTGTGTTGTTGAGGGGAAGAAAGAGGTTTTCGTGCGGCGTTTGTTAAAGTTGGGTGAGGCGGTGAGTGCGTCTGCCGTGGTGGGTTGATGAGCAAGACGTATATGGGTTTTGAGGGAGTGAGATGGTGGAAGAGAAACACGAGTGGGAGAGAGGTAAAGAAGGAATAAACTGGGATGGGAGAGGAAGTGTCAGTGAGATCTGGAGGAGAACAACCGAAAATAATATTGGTTTCATTTTCTTCTTTTCCAAAGCTAATGAATAGACAAATTTGTTATTATTAATACTATAAATTAAATGTTGGAAAGAAAAAGTCACAAGGAAAAATCCAGAAGTAAACAAATGGCCATTCAATTTCTTAGATTGGATATACGAAAAGGCAAAAGAAAGACCAAAGGTTCAAAATACGGCATTGATACGATTATCTGTTTCGTGGTTTCGCCGCGTACCTGACATCGAAACATAGGAACGAATATACCTTATGGATCAGTATGACGAGACGATCAAAATGCTATAGAGAAATCAGTTATAGCATCGTCCAACTAAAAGTCGATATCAGTACCGAAAATGCTGCAAATTCCATACGGAAAAATCCAAACGGAGCTAGAAATAACCGAATTTCGCGAAATGAATTTCGCGGTCTGATTCAGAGTGTTCTAAATAAATTTTTCCATGTTGACATATTTAGATTTCAGAAAACTTTTAAATTCAACAGTTATTAACTGATTTAAACAGAATTTTTATCGACTGATAGAACATCTATATTATTCGACGAAAATTTGTCGTTTGCTATGTCTAGATAGACGTATTCCAAATATCAAATTTTTATTTCAAAATTTTATTGTTTAAAATTTCACAGAATTTCAATTAAATATACTAATAAAACAAATAATAATTATTAAAATTTACGGACCGTTACACTTTATTGTTTAAAATTTCACAAAATTTCAATTAAATATATTAATGAAACAAATAATTTTTTTAAATTTACTGGTCGTTGCATTATCTGTTACAATCTTTTCAATCTTGTACTTTGCTTCTAGTGCATCCCATATCTCCTTAGGCATCTTTATTGGAGTGTAAAGGTCGTATAGGCGGTCAGATAAGGTGTTAAGAATATGGCCTTCGCACAGCAATTCATTTTGTTCGCGTTTCAATCTCTACTGCTTTAATTCATTGGTGTCATTTTTGGTCGGAGGAGGAAACGCCGGAAGGTTTTCTTCCAGTACGTAGACGACCTTCATGGTGGTAAGAAGGAACTTTATTTTGTCCTACCAGCGTGTGAAGTTGGTTCCATCCAATCTGTCAAGCTTGATGAATCTTGGTTCATCAGTTTGTATGCCGATTCTGATCCTTTTTCAATGGAGAATATTGCATTAAGATTGTAAGAAACAACTCACTTGGAGTTTACTGATGGGTTGATGGAAAAATGCTCTACAGGATACATCAAAACCCGGACGCAGACAGTGGCAATGTCTTTGGGTTCGTGGGAAACTTATATGTTTGAGAACTGATAGAAGAAGAAGATAAAAATGAAACTGGTATTAGATGCGTATAATTAACACACGGACAGATGTTAGGCGTAGAGATGCGACCATTTGAAAACATTCGAAACTGTTTGGAAGTAACAGTTCAAATTTGAAGAGGAAAAATGTGTTCAAAAATTGCGACAGTTGATGAGTGCTTAGTGCTTTTCGTACATGCATGTTATAACAGTGCCCATAGTTATTAAGCCGCGTGCCTAGGCTCAAAAAAGCACAAGGCTCAAGGTCTGCATCTTTTTTCAGTTTGAGTGTGCCTTTTTTGCAGTTTGAAACGCCTTATTGCAAAATTCAAATTTTAATGTACAAAATAATTAAATAAAAATTTTAAACTGTTAAATGAATTATAAAATATGGTTTAATATTCAAATTTTAGTTGATAAAATATTTAAATAGTTGAATGAATTATAAAATATGGTTTAAAAATTAATTTGTAGCTAAAATAGTAGATCGAACTTGTATAAAAGGCACTCATAAAAGCCCGAGGCTCAAAAAAGCCCAAGGCTCAAGCTGTTTGCGCCAAAATTGGTCACAAACACCCAAAGTCGTGAAAGCACCCGTTTACGTACTCAAATCAATAATGATTAACACAGAACTCAGCAACAATCAATATATAATTCAGCTCTAATCAACAAATCACAGTAATTCACGAACAACAATCACAAACACAGGATTTATAGTGGTTCGGCGTTCGCGCCTACGTCCACTTTGAAGGTTTTCTCTTTATTGCCTTGCTTGATTAAATCGATTACAATGGATTACAGCCGACAATTGCTTTGAAATCTGAATACAACAGCGATTCTGATAGTTAAACTTGAATCCGGCAGAGTCTTGGCGTTCAATGGCGGAAAGATCCCCTTTTCTGAAGGCTTCAGGGTGCTATTTATAGGCGTTGGAGGCCCAGATCTTGCTGAAACTTCGTGAGACTCCTTCTGGCACGTGAGTGGGCCCACGCGACCGACCCCACCAAGTTTCGTCTCGATCTGACATCGGTTCGAAGTGATTTCGAACCCATCAATAAATGGTCCAATCGAGCTGAAACTTGGCAGGAACAATCTTTACCTCACATGGAAGATACTGTGAAAATTTGGTTGCATTTGGATCTATGGTCAAGGAGATATGCTCGGTTCGAAATTGGCCTTCTCGGTTGGCTGGGTCGTTCGAACCCATGATTTCGAACCCTTCGTTTCGAATCCATCAGTGCACGTGGGCTTGCAGTGACGTGGCGCGCAATATTCGAATCGACCCTAACTTATCTCCGAATGGACCGCTTCGACTCCGTGAACTACGGCGAACACGTCATCTAAACCAATTGACTCGGTGGATTCGAAATAAGAAGTATTCCTGGTTTCGAACGTGACTGATTCGAATCCAGGAATCTTCATGGGTTCGAACTTGGTCGGTTCGAACTGGATCACTCGATGGGTTCGAAGTGAGGATGTGAGGCCGAGTGAAGTCATGGATTCGAAGGTAGGCTACTGTGGTGGGTTCGAAGGTAATGTAGACGAAGGCGATGGAGTCGAGGCAGGCACTAGCCGATGGGTTCGAACGTCGCCTGGGTTCGAAGGAAGGCTTTAGGACGGTTTCGAACCAGATGGGTTCGAAGCGGATGGTTTCGAGGCTGGGTACTAGCTGATGGGTTCGAACACCATGGGTTCGAAGGCAAGGGCACGGATGGTTTCGAACAGGATGGGTTCGAAATGGATGGGTTCGAACTTCATGGTTTCGAACCAGACAATGACTATTTCTCTTCACACTGGATCCATCATATCTTGAGCATACGAACTCGGGTTGACTTGAAACTTGAAATGATGGCTCCTACAACCTTTCTTGTTGTGTCCTATCAATTGTGGCCTGATCCGGACTCGGGCAAAATTCATCGATATCCATAGCTAGGTGAAGTATAACCAATCTCTGAGATGGACTGTCCTTTGTTTGTGATCGATCTTTTGATATCACGGCTTTGCCAAAAAGCGGGATAACATTTTGCCCCCCAAAACATGCCTTGCGGTAGGAAGGTGTGTTTTGTAATGCCTTGAGTTGGATGTTCGTATCCGATCGTCAACCTGCAAAGAACTCAATAGTTTCATAGGTCCTCAAATGACGATCGTTCGGGATCGAGCCATTTGGGATGAAGTGCGGCCGTTCATGGTCAAGCGCTCAACTTCAAATGACGATCGTTCGTGATCGAGTCATTCGAGGGGAAGTGCGACCGTGCGCGGTCGAGCGTATAAATTCATGCTTCGATCGTTCGGGATCGTATGCTGCTTGAGGTGAATCGGGACCGTTCGCGGTCCGTGCCGTTCGTGGCATAAGATCGAATAGGACCGTTAGCGGTCGATGCCGTTCGCGGCGAATGATGAGATGGGACCGTTCGCGGTCGACTGCCGTTCGTGGCAAATGATGATCGTTCGCGACCAAGTGCCGTTCAAGGCGAATTGTGACCGTTCGAGGTCGGTTTTCATAATCAGTGAGCCATGACCGTTCGCGATCAATGGCGTTCGAGGCAGGAAGCGATCGTTCGCGATCGTGTGCCGTTCGAGGCGAATCTGTGACCGTTCGCGGTCGTGTGCCGTTCGAGGCGGAGGGTGATCGTTCGCGATCGTGTGTCGTTCGAGGCGAATTTGTGACCGTTCGCGGTCTGTGCCGTTCAAGGCAGAAAGTGATCGTTCGCGATCGTGTGCCGTTCGAGGCGAATTCGTGACCGTTCGTGGTCGGATGTCGGACCTCAAGTGACGACCGTTCACGATCAAGCCATTGAGGTAAGGCGAGTAATGACTGTTCGAAGTCGGGTGCCGTTCGACGCAGATTGTGTGTGTGCCCGGGAGGGCTTGGTGTTATCGATGCCAGGGTCACGTTCGGGTGAGTTCCTGGATCGTTTATAGGGGCGGTTCATCGCCGTCTCAGAGCATACCTAGGGATCGTTCGCGACCCCATACATGTGTGCGTAGCTTAGTCATTCCAGAGTTATCAAAATCAAATAATTATTAAACAGATGAGTTCCAAAAACAATGTCCAAATAAACAAAGTCCAAACGTTCAAATCAAAATGAAACGAAAGTAAAGCATGGATGTCAAAGTGTAAGTTCCCACTACGAAACGGTCGATGATCACTCAGAGCATGCCTGGAGATCGTTCGCGATCTCGCGCATGTGTAAATGATTTAATTGCATTAGTGGAAGCTTACAACTTGTTCATCGTTATCTTACTCAATTGATAACCATACGGTGCCTTGATTCGGGGTCGCCCCTAGCTGATGTGGACGGTGGTCGTTCTGGTTCCGCCACAGGAGCTCGTCTCCTTACATATTGAAGGAGCATACCGTTCCTGATATGCCCTTCCACCTCATCCTTCAGGTGCCTACAATCGTTAGTATTATGACCATTTAATTCATGGAATACACAGAACTTATCTGATTTCCTTTCGTCAGAGGTAGGGTCCCTTCGCATCGGCCTACGGTACGGAATCTGTTCTTTGGTATCCTGATAAATTCGTTCCAAGCTCTCGTTCAGCTCAGTGTAGGTGGTGAATCGCGGCTCCCTTCGTTGCCGCTTCGATCTGTCTCTGTCATTCTCAATCTTTCTTTTACCTCTATCCTTGTCCGAATCCTTTTTAAGAGGCTTTTCGTCTCTAAATGCAAAAATTTCTATCCCATCTCTTTCTTCTCTCTCGGCATTCGCATCCTCTAATCGTAAAAACTTTTCTGCTTCATGATAGAATTCCTCCAGATCTGTGGGTGGATCTTTAGTCAATGAATTCTTGAACTCTGTGCCGTCAGCTATTCCGGACACAGCTGCCATTACCACCATGGATGGATCCGCTCTATCCACTGAAGCTGCTGCTGCATTAAATCGTGCTAGATAACTTCTCAAGGTCTCTCCGGCCTTCTGCTTTAGGGTTGCCAGAGTCATCACGTTCTTGGGTCTTGTAATATGAACCCTGAATTGCCTCATAAATCTCTCCACTAAACCATTCCATGTACCGATGGATCCGTTCTCCAACTGTCTAAACCATAGTGCGGCGATATCTGTCAAATACAATGGAAAACACCGGGCCATAACCTCCTCCGATGCCCCCAGTACTTCCATATGCCTCATATATTTTGTCAGGTGGACCGTGGGGTCCGCTCTCCCGTCATACATATCCAACGATGGTAGTTTGAAATCAGGTGGGTTCCTAGCTTGCCTGATTGCTGAAGTAAAAGGACTTCTATTCACATCTTCCAAATCTTTGTTCACCATACCGCCTCTCAAAGCTCTCCTAACTATCTCTGCTAATCGGTCATTGTCTCCGAGATGTAATCCTTGTTCACTACTTCCAATCTGCCCCCCGAGTTCACGAGGTAACTCCGGGATCTGCCCCCTTGACTGAGCGTTTGCATCTCTACTACTACCGGGTTGCGCAGATGCTCCCCTTTCTCTTTCCAAGATTGGGTCAACATTCTCCATATGTGTGCCCCCTAGCTCTGGTGCTATGCCGGATGGTCCCGCTCCGTTCTGGGCTCCATTGGCTTCTCTATTCTGTGCCCCAAGCTGTCCTATCTGTTGAAGTAAACTCTGGATCATTTCCTCTTGCCTCTTCATCATAGTTTCCATCTCGTCCCTCGTGATGTATATCGATGGTTGATTTGCTCCTGAGGAAGCCTCTTGGCTTCCCTGTGGTTCGCTTCTCTCTGTCCTTGGCCTCCTACTCGATTGTCTTGCCATAATTCCTAAATCTGAACTCCTATATTTTCAAAATCAACTTTTTCCTGAATCAGTTCTCAGTGAAAGCACCAAAATGTTTGCGCCAAAATTGGTCACAAACACCCAAAGTCGTGAAAGCACCCGTTTACGTACTCAAATCAATAATGATTAACACAGAACTCAGCAACAATCAATATATAATTCAGCTCTAATCAACAAATCACAGTAATTCACGAACAACAATCACAAACACAGGATTTATAGTGGTTCGGCGTTCGCGCCTACGTCCACTTTGAAGGTTTTCTCTTTATTGCCTTGCTTGATTAAATCGATTACAATGGATTACAGCCGACAATTGCTTTGAAATCTGAATACAACAGCGATTCTGATAGTTAAACTTGAATCCGGCAGAGTCTTGGCGTTCAATGGCGGAAAGATCCCCTTTTCTGAAGGCTTCAGGGTGCTATTTATAGGCGTTGGAGGCCCAGATCTTGCTGAAACTTCGTGAGACTCCTTCTGGCACGTGAGTGGGCCCACGCGACCGACCCCACCAAGTTTCGTCTCGATCTGACATCGGTTCGAAGTGATTTCGAACCCATCAATAAATGGTCCAATCGAGCTGAAACTTGGCAGGAACAATCTTTACCTCACATGGAAGATACTGTGAAAATTTGGTTGCATTTGGATCTATGGTCAAGGAGATATGCTCGGTTCGAAATTGGCCTTCTCGGTTGGCTGGGTCGTTCGAACCCATGATTTCGAACCCTTCGTTTCGAATCCATCAGTGCACGTGGGCTTGCAGTGACGTGGCGCGCAATATTCGAATCGACCCTAACTTATCTCCGAATGGACCGCTTCGACTCCGTGAACTACGGCGAACACGTCATCTAAACCAATTGACTCGGTGGATTCGAAATAAGAAGTATTCCTGGTTTCGAACGTGACTGATTCGAATCCAGGAATCTTCATGGGTTCGAACTTGGTCGGTTCGAACTGGATCACTCGATGGGTTCGAAGTGAGGATGTGAGGCCGAGTGAAGTCATGGATTCGAAGGTAGGCTACTGTGGTGGGTTCGAAGGTAATGTAGACGAAGGCGATGGAGTCGAGGCAGGCACTAGCCGATGGGTTCGAACGTCGCCTGGGTTCGAAGGAAGGCTTTAGGACGGTTTCGAACCAGATGGGTTCGAAGCGGATGGTTTCGAGGCTGGGTACTAGCTGATGGGTTCGAACACCATGGGTTCGAAGGCAAGGGCACGGATGGTTTCGAACAGGATGGGTTCGAAATGGATGGGTTCGAACTTCATGGTTTCGAACCAGACAATGACTATTTCTCTTCACACTGGATCCATCATATCTTGAGCATACGAACTCGGGTTGACTTGAAACTTGAAATGATGGCTCCTACAACCTTTCTTGTTGTGTCCTATCAATTGTGGCCTGATCCGGACTCGGGCAAAATTCATCGATATCCATAGCTAGGTGAAGTATAACCAATCTCTGAGATGGACTGTCCTTTGTTTGTGATCGATCTTTTGATATCACGGCTTTGCCAAAAAGCGGGATAACACAAGCCTTGCATCTTTTTGCGTCCTAGCGCTTTAACTACTATTATAGTGCCCCTTTCCCTTCTCCTACAGTTATTCTAATTGATAGAGCATGTGAGGTTTCATATACACACACACATAAATATTACAACAATTTTCCCAATATGGGACTAGTATGTTTATTCCATCTTTAAAACAATCTACCTCAATAAGTGGAATGACATGTATGAATGGATGCATGAGTTATAGGGTCAATATATGTGAAAATGGAAAGTATAAAGAGGTGTAATGTAAAATTACCAAGAAATTCCAATAATTTAGCATTTATTATGAGAGCTTTTGAGGTGAAAGGTATCTAATTTTTTCCATATTCTATTTTTTATGTAATAAAATAGGTACGTATCATGAGTAAAGAAGGAAATTTATGTTGAAAACTAATTTAAGCATTGTTTTGACAAATTCATCAAATAATTAACAGCCAACTTTCAATACAATAATTACCATTATTATCATTTGAAAAAATCTAGTAAAACTATTAATAAAAAAGGTCATCAAAGTATACACAAAATTTGAATTCTTGACAGAACGGATAATAAAATGTTAATAAATACAATTTTCAACACAATTTCTTAGTGGTCTTAAGCAGGTGAAACAATCGAGCAAGATGATGAATGATTGGATGAACAGTGACCACTATATCCATATAATTTTCATATAAGGAAAACTCATTTGGCACCCTTAAAGCTTGTAGATTATATAAAGAAATATATTTGGATTCCTTTAGTTGTGTGTGTGTATATATATATATATCTATGTGTGTGTATATATGCATATAGATTCTTAAAATACATTCATTAATATTAGTATTCACAATTGCATTTTTTTTTCAACAAATATTTTCTATTCATTTAATATTTGCATTTATATTGAAAGTGTCAACCTTAATTTTATCATAAAACATAATTCGTTCGAGTAACTAAACTAAAACCAAGCATGAAAGCATAAGAAAGTTGTGCACCCTCGTTATGAAATCATGTAATTGCAGAATATTTCTCAACCTGCCATGCCTATCACTTTTCAATAATAAATTTATATGTAATATGTTGTTACATATGTAGTATCTAATTATGAAACCAATTTATCATAACTACTAATCTTAATAAAAACATTGCAAAGTATAGCAAACCATGACCCTTCTTATAATAATAGACTGAAAATCTTTTTTCTCAAATAACTATTGCTGTAATTAATGATCAAACTAACAGTGCTAGTATTTGTTAACTTTGAATAGTTATATAGCAATGAAGAAACCAATTTCCTTAAATCCATCATGAACTTCTCTCGCTATGTTTCTCTAACCTGGATCATTTTCTACTAGGAATATGCATCTCCGATTGCTCATTTCTGAAGTAAAAAGTTACAAACTATAAGTTTCATTGTCCTTATCCCCATTATATATTTTATAATATTCCTACGAAAATCATATGATTTGAATTCTATACAGCTAGTTAATTTCAAACTTTTTAACTATTAAGAAAATACCCAACAGAAAAATCAATCAGTTTAATGAAAATACCCAGAAGAAAAAGCAACATTTTAAAGAAAATACCTAAAATCATGGAGAACAAAACTAGGGTTTGGCTCATTGAGATCTGGACAGTCGCGATTAATCGAAGATGAAGAAGCTAGGGCATGAACCTAATATTGCAATGGTTTAAATTTAGGGCTATCTACTATGAGTTATGAGTTGTGATCTACTACGATCTGAAATATCGGGAATGAAATTTGCAAGTTGGGAGAGGAAGATGAGGATGATAGGCGAAAAGTGAAATTTTAGAAGGAAACGAAAAAAGAAAATGAAAAGAACCCGCATTCCATATGGATCTTAGTGATATACACAGTTTTAAGTGGAATTTAATACTAATTTAGGCCCATACGGGGAGTCTACAGTGAAATTTAATCCTAAGTCCGGTTTCTTGTAGTGTAATAATATTGATCACTATCAAAATAATTACAAAAGCCAGTACTAATACTTTTCAATATATATCTTTACTATTTAGAATATTGATACTATTTATTATTTAATACTGCTTCACCAATGACAAAAACTTATAATTTCTTATTGTCAATATAGATATTAGATTGGTATATCTTAAAATGTGGACTGGTAGAGCATAACTATGCAATGACCATAGCAATGACAGTAGGTAAAATTTTGATATGCAAGTACATAATAATTGCTACATAAACTGAATTATAACTAATTTACTTATTCAATAGAAATGACTAGTCTCTCATGTACAAAGTATTAAAAGATATTTAATCATGCCTTTACTTATAGAATTTGTGAAGGATAAATATGTAGATGCTATTTATTTTCATCTACATTGTGAGGACCATTGGACATTGATAGCATTGACATATCCTATGACTTAATGATCTCACATGGATTCTTTACGGATGAGAAGATCAAATGATAGAACAAACCCAAGTCTAAAAGAAGCACAAAAACTGGTATAATATTTTTTCAGAATAATTAACTAATATAATTGAAACAAAATGAAAATTAACTAACTTTATACTATTTTATATTTAACGAAGAAAAGAAGTTGAACAAATATTGCAAGACTTGTGGAAAACCAATAATATATAAGATATGGAAGTGAATCAAAATAAAATTCATCAGATTAAATGTGCATGGCAAGGAAAAAATGCTTAAGCTATTTTATTTGTTAAAAATGATACATACTGACAACAAAATGATAATAAAACTGAAATTAATAATAATACTAAAACGGTAGTTACTTAATCTTAGAACATGTTATGTGTTTGCATTATGGTCATTTATATACAATACCGTATATTTCTTATACGCCTAGTACACTTAGTTGAATTGGATGGGCATGCAAGCTATTTTGATAATTTGGTCATGATAGCAAAAAAATGTTTATTATACAAACCAATTTTTTTTCAGTTCATTAAAAGTTTGCTTCAGATAAAAAATGATACCTACACGCATAAAAACCGATGCCTATAGGTGCAAAAACCGGTACTACAACTGTATATAACTAAATAGAATCAAAACATTTATCATAGATGCTAAAAATAATACCAACATGCATTAAAATTAATACTACAGCTAATGCTTACATTGAGATGCTAAAAATGATAATTATTTCATTTCAAAATATATTATATGTTTGCACTATTACCACTAAAATACATTGTTATATAGATATGTTATATATTTAATACTGTAGATGCAAATTGGTACTAACAATATATTTTTCTTTAAACGGGGTTGGCTATGGAATATACGTCATGATATATATCATAGCACTGAACCAAAGCCAAACATCAATCAGGATAAAATCTGAAATTATGTTGCAAACCAAAGCAAGAATTGAATTAGAGATATTAATAAACAACGACCACTGTTGGGATTTATCCGATTTCATGTCAAAACGGGAAAAAAATGAAAATATACAAAAGTACATTTGTTGTAAAAATTGCTTTGATGTTCAATTGCAATTAAAATACATTTGTGATGTTGTGTTAGAACTAATTAAAGTTAACTTTGTTTTACTTTAGATATAAACACTGCTTGTTGAAATTTTGTAAATTTTTTTGGAAGAATGGATATGATCTTATTTCGATGCTATAAATATTAGCTTTGTTTAACTTTACATAAAAATATCATGGGATGTTATGTTATGACTATATTTTATTTTTAGTTATACCTGAAACTGATACTAATAGTATGCAAAAACTAATACCATATTTTGTCATATCTGAAACTGATACTAATAGCATGCAAAAAGTGATATTATACTTGTTATACCTGAAACCGATACTAATAGTACGTAAAAAAACTGATACTATATTTTTATTCTACCTGAAACTGATAATAATAACATGCAAAAACTAATAGCACATTTTTCCATACCTAAAATTGATACCAATAGTATGAAAAAACTGATACTAATGACTAATATTGAATAAACTAAGCAACATCACCACATAATAACTCATCGCTTGCTATGCCACCTATATCTTTTAGCTCACAACAACATGTTTGATCATCTCATCTTCCTCACTAATCATCAACTAATGCAAAAATAGCGATAGGTAAAAAATGATAGTATACATCAATTAATCGAGTACGTATGGAAACCAATCTGTAATCAAGATAGATTTGTTAATCGAGCTAACAACAAACGCAAAAGCCAACCGTATGCACAACCTAATCAAGTATATATGGATGCAAAAGCTAACCGAATGTGCAACCTAATCAAGTACACATGGATGCAAAATTTAAACGAATGTGCAACCTAATCAAGTACACATGGATGCAAAAGCTAACCGAATGTGCAACCTAATCAAGTACACATGGATGCAAAAGCTAACCGGATGCACAACCCAATTGGGTACATACGAATGTAAAAGCTAAACGGATGCACAACCTAATCAGGTATATACGGATGTAAAAGCTAACCGAATAGACTATTTAATCGGGTACATACAAATGTAAAAGCTAACTGGATGCGTACCTAATCAGATATGTATGGAAGCAAATCTATAACCGAGATATATTGGTTAACCGAACTAACCATGGAATGCAAAAACTAACCGGATGCACAACCTAATTGAACACATATAGATGCAAAAGCTATGGATGCATAACCTAATCGGATGCACAATCTAATCGGATGCACAATCCAATTAGGCACATAGAGATGCAAAAGCTAACCGGATGAATAACCAAATTGGGTTATACAGATGCAAAAGCTAACCGGATGCATAATCAAAACAAGAACATATGAATGCAATAGCTAACCGAATGCACTACCTAATTGGGTACATTTGGATGCAAAAGCAAACCGAATACACTACCTAATCGGGTATGTACGGTAGCAAATCTGTAAATGAGATAGATTGGTTAACCGAGTTAACCATTGAATGCAAAAGCTAGCTATATGCACAAACTAATTGGGTATATATGGACGCAAAAGCTAGTCGAATGCACAACCTAATTGGGTATATATGGATGCAAAAGCTAGTCGAATGCACAACCTAATTTGGTATATATGGATGCAAAAGCTAGTCGAATGCACAAACTAATTGGGTGCATATGGATGCAAAAACTAACAAGATGTACTGCTTAATTGAGTAAGTATGGAAGAAAGTTTATAATCGAGATAGACTGGTTAACTGAATTGACAATTGAATGCAAAAGCCAATCGAATACAATTACTAATCGGTTATATATGGATGCAAATGCTAATCAGATGCACCACCTAATGAGTATGTATGGAAGTCAACCTATAACCAAGATTGATTGGTTAACCAAGTTAACCATCTAATGTAAGAGTTAACCGGATGAACAACCTAATCAGGTACATATGGATCCAAAAGCTAACCGGATGCATAACCTAATCGGATACATATGGATGCGAAAGCTAACAGAATGCACAGCCTAATTGGGTACATAAGGATGCAAAAGCTAACTGAAAGCACAACCTGATCGGGAACATATGGAAGCATAACCTAATCAGATGCTATAATTCATAACATGCTACTATATAATACCATTATGATAAGAATTATACACAACCTTATTTTTTTTAAACAAAAAATGATACTACACTGTATCATTACTACACACTTCTAAAAGTAGCTATAATAGTTTATAAAATGTTACTACAAATTTAAAATAACTACTATAATTCAAAATCTGCTACTATTCTACTATAAAAAAGCATTATAAATAGAAATATACATAATTATATTTATTTAAAGAAACAAAATATGATACTATACAATATGAATACTACACACTTACAAAAAGAAGCTACATTTTAAACTAACACTACAAGTATACAAAATCTACTATAATTCAAAAGCTGTTGCTACCATTAAATATCATTACAAATACAAATATACGTAATTCAATTTATTTTAAAAAAAGAAAACAATGGTGCAACACACATTAAAAAATACTATAAAATGATCAAATGACACTACAACCTAATATGGTACGTATGGATGCAAAAGCTAACTGGATACACTACAAAATAATAACACAAAATGATGAAATGATATTACAAAATACTAATACCTGACTTGATCAAGAAAAAGACAACATACAAATATTGAATGTATCAATAATAACCTATACAAAAATAAATATTAAAACTGATACTGGATATGCTACTAAATTGATATTGAAACTAAAACTACAAATTATACTGTATACCAGGTTTAATTACAAAGAGCAAATCAATGTTAAATTAAAGTTTGATAAAATGAATACACTTATATAACCTGGTTCAATTACAAAAAATTGCCAATAAAAAGCCATATAACTACAAATCTCAACGAATTCATAACAACATGAAAAACAAATCATATCTTCTTAGAAGCTTGACAATTACGCTTATTATGATCAAATTACTTGCCGATACCGCATCTGTTTTGCTTATTTTAAAAATATGCAAATTCTCTTTTGTGTTTGATAGAAGGTCTATCGGCACCATGAATCTCCTTAGGTGGCTCGATAACGTCCTCAACACTAGCATCAATAATATGCTTATCAAAATCAGGAATATGATTTACAACATTACATAATAACAGCGACAAGCATCAACAGTGTAATAATACTCAACAAAATCATAAAAGGACAGTTTTGAATTGTTTATGTACTTAGCATGAGCATAAGGAAATAATGTAACTTTTCATTAGTTGCAACAACAAATCTATTTTTTAAGACCAACATGATGAGATTTTGGCGATTTCACTTAAAAAACTCTAAAAAATTGAATACATCCCATCCAAATCCTTCTTCAATCAATTTACCTATATGAAACTCAATAGAAGGACAAAGAGCAATATTCCACAAATGACACTCCTCTCTCCTTCTAGCCGTTTGTTCCATAACTTTTACATGAATTCCATCTAAACGTGCGGTAATAGGCAATGCTCGTTTATTCAAAATCCATCTATGAAAATTTTCAACAACATTTGAACTACATTCATCATAATGTTTCCCTAGAAACAAATCAATCGACTTATCCTTCAAAAAATTCACAGCGGCAATACCACCAATTTCACAAAATTTCGAATTTGCTTCTTCAAATTCATATATATTAGAAGTTCTAAAACACATTTTGAAAAAATCAATAATAGATAAATTAGCATTTTTTGATTTTACTATTGAAAGAAGATTTTGTTCCATATGAAGATAGCAATAACTATGAAAGGCTGAAGGAAAAACATCGTGAATATCTAAAATCAAACCATAATGGCCACTTGATATAAAAACCAAATCGCGATCTTCTAGAAGCATTTTTTTGGACAATTAAAAAATTGTTTTCAATTATCCATATTTTCTGGAGAAACTATACTCATAGATAAATGGAAGGGGCCTGCAAATAAAAAATATATTAAGACAACCTTTAATCAAATGTTAACGTAATTCTGGTACCAGCTAAATATTGAACTCTGATACCACATATAAACTAAATTTTGACTACTTCTTAAATTTTGATACTAATTATTATCTAAATTCTGATATTAAATATTAACTAAAATCTTATACTACATAACACAATTTTCTAAAAGTTCGATACCAACCGTCAAGTAAAATTTATCACACAACAGTAATAAAACTACCACAACAAACTAATTCTAATACTATAAAGTGCAACTTTTTTAAATTATGATACCAACTATTATCTGAATTCTGATACCAAATGTTAAATAAAATCCAATATTTCACAACACATTTTTTTTTAAATATGATACCAACAATAAACTAAATTTAATATGCAGTACCAAAACCCTTATACTATACAATGTAACTTTTTTCAAACCTTGATGTCAACTATTAACTAAATTTTCATAACATAAAGTAACTAAATTCCGATACCACATAATATAACCATTCTTAAATTCTTATCCCATATACAAGATTTTGATACTGAAATGTAACAAAATTCCAAAATATATCTTTTGTACGTTAATAAAAAATGCAACTATATTAAAATAAATAAAAACATACCTTGATTACCATTTGTTACAATAGTATCCATCAAAACACCTGGACATCCCCTTAAATGAGTAGCACCTAAAAGTATAATAGCTCGACAATGCTTGCGACTAAGTAAACAAGCCCTAAAACCAACAGACACCCTCTCAAATTAATTGCTACAAGGATTAGCATCCATATTGACATAAATACTTGGATTGTACTTCTCCAATGCTTCTAAATACCAACTCAAATCATTGTAGGACACTGTGCAGTTAAAGCGCTCGGCAGATTCAAAGCGGTGGAGGTGCAAAAAGTCATAGCGGGGATATAGCGAGGATATAGCGGGATATAGCGGGATATAGCGGATGGCTCTAAAATAGCATATAAAACTCGTACTTAATGTTTTTACAAATATATAAATGGTAATTAAGTGAAAAATTATCATTCAATTATAATTAATACATAAATAATTTTAAACAAAAAACATGTGTGAATATACTTCAAATAAACGCAAAACTGTCATATAACATAATTGAATTTAGTAGAACATTAGAGTATTTTCATTTGTGAAAATATATTAAAAATTATATCAAATAAACTATTTTCATAATTTTTATAATGTATAAATGCTATTTTTTAATTCATTTTATTAAAGAAGATATAGCGGAAATAGCAAAATATAGCGAGAATAACGGGATATAGCGGAAATAGCGGGGATTAAAGCGGAAATGCTATATTTTGGGGCTATATGGAAAAATCGTATCGGTAGAAATACGCTATGCGATAGAGTGGAGTTATAGCGGGGCATTAACTACATAGGTAGGACATAGCATCATTACCGTGCAATTCCATCGAAGCAAGTTGTTTCCTAGAATAAGCAAAAGAGTAAGACAGTTGAAATTGTATTCTTTTCTAAAATCAACTACTATATCTTTAGGTTTTTTACTAGAACAATCACAAATCTCATGAATGATCAATGATTTACTAAATCCATTAAAAATATGTTGATTATTCACATCCCAAATACCATCCCCATAAGAATGATCACTGACCAAACGTCTAATAAAAGACCTATTAAGCTGTCCATAATCACAAGAACCATGCGCTTTAAAAAGATAACCATTATAAGGCAAAGAACAAATAGCAGTAATTCTAGTAGAAAAATTCTTCAAAAATACTAATTCATATTCTTTTGAATTTGGTATGCCATTAAAAGTTTTCTAAAAATCATAGGCTCCTCCAAAATAAAAACAAAAAAAATCAGAAATTGATAACTTTGAACATCTTTTCAACGTATTCTTCAAATAACTTTTACTTTGAATAATAACATTGGAACATAAAGATCAACTAGAAAATGAATAATTAGGAAGATTGGAGGAAATAGAAATAACTACCACTGTCGTTTTGTAATAAAAACTCTTAACCTTGACGGTAAATGGAAAGAATGCGCTCTTCTTATACAATTGAAAACAAATTATACTTTGTAGATCGGAATCGGTATCAGCCACAGTAACTTTATTCTCAATTATGTATGAAATCTCAATAGTCTAAGGAATAAGTTGAAACCAAGGTAAATTTTATTCTTCAAATCATAGAAAGAACAATCAACGGACAGCCGTGAGTTGAAAGTATTATCATCAAATATAAACACAACAAGAAGGCTATTGTTACCCCTGCAAAAAAACATCAATTAAAAAAATGTTTTCTTCAAACTGTCATCTTTAATCTAGAACAATATCATTTTCTTTATATAAAAATACAGAAATAAATAGATAAAACATAAATATGAAAAATGATACCAACAAATACTAAAACTGATACTACAACTAATCCTGTTACCGATACTAAAATGCATAATTAATAAATTTCATAGCATGTTATGTGTTTGCATCATTTTTCCAAATTGGCTATGGAATATACGTCACTACACAAAAAAAACTAAACAAGTTGAGACACCTAAGAGAAACAATGGTGCATAGTAAAAGAGAAAAAAACCCAGAAGATATTTGCTGCTGCTTCCTATATTTGCCATAGAATATCAGAAAAATGAACATGAAATAAAATTGAATTTCAAATTAAAATAGAAATTGAAGTTAGAAATGGCTGAAATTAAATAATCAAACGCCAATAGAAGAAAGTATCAAAAGAGAATCGAAGAACCATACCTAAATTTGAAAATCACAGGGCCGATGAAAGAAAAGTGAAATGCAATCAGGAAACAAAAGGAATTCGCGCAGGAGAATAGAGAAACTGTAAAACCCTATTTTCGAGGGTACCAAGCTGTGACGACCCCCTCGCTATACCCATATTATTAAAGAACATTACAGGTAATGCCGTCTAGTAATATGGAGAGTACGGCTGTTTGAGGGCGGCCGAATGTGAATTTATTTCAGACTAAAACTCACACATCTTATTTACCTTTTTGATAATCTGAACTGAAATTTTTTGACGTGTACAATATTAATACAAAGTAATAAACACACCAATTAAAAATATTTAGAACAATATATAATATAAATAAATCAGAATCGGAGTCATAGATCAAAATATTATATACATCATATATCATAATAAAATATGAGTCTACAAAATATCAATACCAGACTCACCAATAATTATACATTACATCCAAATACTATACCAGGTACAAAGTTATTATTAAACAATATATATGATATATCATCATAAATGTCAACATACATAATAATGGAGTAAAACAAAATACTCAAAATAGCCTGCTCCAATGCTATCCCAAAGTCCATGAGTCAATGAGTCCCTGAACCTATAGAGTCTCGGTCTGACCCGAGTATTATAAAATAATAAACAGATCAGACTACATCTAATAAAAAAGGTGAGCTAAAATATCGAAATATATGACTTAATAATACAAATAAGTCATCTCAAGGTATGCGTAATCTCAAATAATAAATAAAAGGCACACCAAACCAGTAGATATTGATATCACAAATATATTACTTAATAGTAACAAAATAAGCCATAATAGAAATGTGCCCAAAACCGAATACTCAAATAAGGCATATCAAATCAATAGATATTGATATCAAAAATATACTTAACAACAACAAAATAAGTCACAATAGAAATATGCCCATAAATAGATAATCAGATAAGGCACATCAATCCCAATCACCATTTCATAAATCCATATGAAGTCTTAATAGACTATCATCTTAAAATATAGTGGAAACCAACTCAAAATTATCGAAGCCATAAACTAATATAAAAACCAAGATGCTTCGATAAACGATGGAAATGATTAGACGAATACTAAACAAACCATCATAATAGTCTCCCATCTCGATCAAAGTGCAGTAGGATGGGACCTCAACCAGAGGCTCACTATGTAGACTTTATGAGTGCACCGGAAAAATAGACGACACCTACTAGTCCAAAACTGCCTGTCACCGGAAATCTAGAAGGACCAATAAAATCGATAGGTATGTAGCCATTGAAAATCTAAATGGGCTACAAATCATATAAGATGTAGGCCACTAGAAAACTAGACGGGCACGTCTCATAATCGTGAACAAGTCACCAGAAATCTAACGGAATTGTCTATCAAATAAAATAAATTAATGGATATGTAGCCACTAGAAGCTAAACGGGCTATAACGCATGTGAGATGCATGCCACTAGAAGCTAAATGGACACGCCTCAGAATCATAAAAACAAATCCTGCAACTAAAGAATTTATCTATTCATCAAAATCTGTGCATTCAATTCCTCATTATTGCCCCGATATATTCTATAGCAGACTTTTGGGGCAACGATATTCCTATAAAACGGCCCAATATAGCAGATCCGCTATTATCCCCGATATTGTGGCAGTGATTTGCCATATCCCGATTTTGTTACCCTGCTATATCCTCCTTTCCTATAGATAAGCATTTTGTTTGATGTCTTGCTTTTAAGTTTTATGGTAACTTCAAAGTTGATGTAACAACGATATACGTTGTTGGTTATTATAACTAGTTCTAACTTTTTAAGTGTCAACTTTGTTTATCTTTACTTTATTATAACTTTTTTATATTGGTGAGAAATAATAAGTTATACTTATTCCTCTTTTTAATGTAGAATGTCCACCATTCCTCTTTTTAAAGTCGGCCGTTATATCCTGATATACCTCGATATATCTCCGCTGCAACTTTTCGCACCTCAAGCGCTATGTAGCAGTAGGGCGCTTTAACTGCACAGATTAAAATACTAAATACCGATATCATATCGAAAAATAGTGGATCATATTAACCCAAGGGTTTATCGACTATGTAATGTAACGACCCAGAAATTTTATTAATTAAAATTTGAATATTTAATTAATTTTAAATATTTATAAGTGAATTTTTAAGTCAAATAAATTTTTATTTGAATTTTTTGGATTTAATTGGATAATTAAATCGATAATTTAATATGTTAAATTATGGAAATAATTGAAAATAGAGTTAAATATGATTGAAAATGATTTGTAAAATTTTATTTTATCATATTGAAGTTAGAACGATATTTTAGAACTTTTAAAATCGAATTAAAAGTTAATTTGTGAAAATTGAATATTTTAATATTTAATAATCGACTGTAAAATAGTCAATTTTTGAACAGTCTCAGAATTGAACGAAACCAGTTTCATTGGATCCGTAATAGTTAGTTATTACCGGATTTCAATTTTCGTGTCAATCGGAGTTATCGTTTGATCGTGGCAGCTCGAAACGCATCGATTTATTTTTAATTTAAATTTGGCGAGTCAAAATAGCCATTTTTCAAAAAGTCTCGGAATTCGACGAAACTAGTTTCATCGGATCCGTAATGTGATATTATTGTAAGGTTTCAAATTTCAAGTCGTTTGGATTTACCGTTTGTCCGGTACAAATTAAAACGCCTAGAAATCGGTTTAAATCGGTTTAATTCAAATTGAGCGTTTTCAGCCATAACTCGCACATACTTCCGAATTAGCTTCCGAAACCTGTTCCATTGTGTCCGGAACGCGGGATAAACCCTAGGTACGCTGGTTACGGCGTCTAAATCGGAGTTCGGAATTTCCGGGATGAATAGTGTCGCTCGTTCCTTATAAATAGCCCCTACCTCTTCATAATTTGATAAAAAAATCACAAAACCCTACCCTAATTGTTGTAGCCGCCACCCCCACTGTCAATGGCCAGAAATGCTCCAACTTCATCCCTCTAGATCTTCCAATCCGTCAACAATTAGAGGAAGTTGTCAACATGAAAGTTGGAGAGGGTGATGAGAGCTTCGATGTGAACGGTGGAGATCGGAAACGGAGTCGTGTGGAGGGAGCAAATGGGAGCCGTTCTCTTCAGTTTTGGCACGCCTTTCTAGGCTCATGTGCAGGCCGAGTTGGCCAAGGCTGGGGCCGAACCATGTGTGTGTCGTGCTCTTCGACGTGGCGGAGGTGAGATCGAGTTTAGGCGAGTGAATGGAGTGCAAAATTAAACCCTAGAAGATGATATTGGGTTCGGCCTCATATTCATCACCTGGAGATGAGAACGCAAGGGGGGAAGATGATAAAGCACGGTCCAGATCTGATGAAGTGAGATCGTGTGGCTAGGAATTGATGTAGGTTAAAAATATAAAGGTTTTGTTGTATATAGTTATATAAAATCGTGTACAATCTTGTAAAACTCATAACTTTTTCATACGAGGTCGAAAAAATGCAAACTCAGTTGCGTTGGAATCGTATGGACGAGCACTACGCGATGGAGTTGGTTTGGAGTCGTTTGGAGTTAGTGAGAATTTCGGGTAAAATTAAACGCGCGTTTAATTTTATTCGAAATAAAAGCTTAAACGGAAATTAAAACCAAGGTGAGAATTTCTCACTCAATCGAATAGATTTCGATTTTATTTTAAATAGTTAGATTTAAAATATTTGAATGCATGTTTGAATGATGACTGTAAATTATTGATTGTTAAAATAGACATTATGCGCCGTTATTAAGCGGATGTTATTTAATATAAACATATACCGCGAATATTTCATAAACAGTGAAATTGGTATTATATTATATATATAGCAATATATATATATATATATTGGCATATGTATATATTGCAGTTGATTGATTTCCCGCATTTTTTGTTTAGCGGATGAGACCCTATTACGCCGTTATTAAGCGGATAATATTTATTAAGAACATATACCGCGATAATTTCGTACTGGAGCGAAATTGGTATTGTGCTAATGTTTGTGGATGCAGGAAACAGGTTGGAGGGATCCAACTGGATTCCTCAACAGTTTTTATTTGATTTCAGATATTTTGATATTTGATAGATTTTCATATTGATATATGATATCGTTGTAGTTGTGATTGACTATTTGGTGTGTAGCATCATTGGACCCAGATTTTAGGATTTTAAAATGTTTTTAAAGTGATTTTTGAAAATATACTTTATTTCTGGAATTGATCCATTATAAATAAATAAAAGTTATAATTTTATAAGTTATAAAATTATGGGTTTGTGAAATATAGTTAAAAAGCTGATTTTTAGAAATACGGTTAAAAAAATTGATTTTTGAGAAATATGGATCAATGATTTTATAAAATAGTTAAATTGGATTTTTGAACTTGTTATAAAAAGTTTAAATATGGGGTTTATAAAATTTGATTATTTTATAAATCAAAATGGTGAAATTATAAAGGAATTTAAAGACGTTTTAAAGAATAATATAAATTGATTTATATTAAGAGATTTATAAATGGATATTTATAAATTGAAATATTGACATTATAAAACGAGTTTTTATAAGTGTTTGAATGTAGTGAAAATGAATTTCCTAAATGAATGAAATTTATGAAATTATAAACTGTGAAGTTATAAATGAAATTTTATAAGCAATAGGTTTATAAAATTTATAAAGTTATCGAAAGAATGAATTTTGGATAAATAAACAATCTTATAAATTAAGATTAATAATTTGGGAAGTTAAATGAACGATTTTGTAAAATAATCGTTTTATAAGTAATTAACTTATAATATGAACTTGTAGTTTATAATTGAGTTATAAACTGGAATAGGTTAATAAAGGAATTTATAAAAAGGAAGTTTTATAAATAAATAGAAATGGAATTTATAAACGTTGTTTTATAAATTCGCAAACGACTTATTTTGATAAGTTAATTGTTATAACCTATTAATGGAGTTATATTCACGTTATAAACAGTGAATAATCCTTTAAGTTAAAAAAAGAATAGAAATAATGGAATTTGTGAACATGGTATATTCACGTTTTTGAATAGTGAATAACATGTTAAAGAAATTGTTTGAATGTGATGTTTTAAATAGAATTAAAACGATCTAACGATGTTTTAAATGTGTTGAGATTCGAAACCATAGATTTCAACATTTATTGTTGAAATAGATGTTTCGAGAAATAAAAGGAAATAGTGGACTATAACACTGTTGTTATAGTAAATGATTTCCGAAAGGAAATGTTTTGAATAGTATTGGGATTTATATATCTATTTTAAATTCGAATCCCTATACTAGTGATTTTGGGTTGTCGTAACGATGTTTTACGCAACATTCGTTTTGGCCCAAGTAAATATGTTTAAGAAAGGATTTTCTTAATAGAATGAAATATATACTTAATTCGGTTTAAGTATATTGAATATTTTCTAAGTGTTGAAAATAAAAGATTGTGAATTACTTATTTAATAAGTATGGAATTGTTTTCCAATATGAAGTGAATATAGAGAATTTATCTTTTTGAAGATAAATTGAAAATGAATAATTGAAATCGTATATGCACGAATATTTTGAAATATAAATTCATTAAGGAATTTATATGTGAAAGTGGAATTTGTTTAAAAATAAATATTGATTTATTTTTGAAGTGTTGAAATAATATATCTTGTAAAGATATTTTGGAAAATAAATAATTTGGAAAACTATTTGGAATCTGGTGATGTATGCATATCCAGTGATAGTTCAATAACCGACTATCAATATTTCCCTTTGAATGGGTATTTGACGTGAATTGATTGAATTTGAATGCACACTTATTTTTGAATAAGCGCTCACTATTCGGGTTAACCGGGAAAGGACCATGGGGTCGTATAACCCATTCCGAATATGTGATACGTCGTTGTGAATTGCATTTGAAGATCGGTGTTGAAGACCGGTATTTGCAAGAGTGATAGGATGAACTATCGATTGACTCTGCACCGAGTGGCCCCGGTATTGAGTTCTCCATATGTGATGGTGAATCCGATCAGGATTGTGAATATCCGTATTGCAAGGACTTCTTTGTAAGTACCTTCGGTTCTGTTCGAGCCCGGAACAGACTTGTATGGATTGTATGTCTGACATTACAATTTGAGATATAAAGCCGATTTCTTTCAAATATATTTCTGTTGGTGGCGGAGAATTTATTCTTTGCTTAACACCCTTCTTTGAGACGTACGAGCTCAAAGGTTATATAGTTGAAGTTATCAGCAATATATCCCATTTTGGTAATGTGACATGCTGAGTGATGCTGAAATGATCATTGTGTTGATTATTTGTGATAGGATCATTTATTTGATCGTCTATCTTAGTGATCATTGTGTTGATCATTTGTTGACCCAAAGCACGGCTTTTTGTACAAAGTGTGTTTTTGTGGACGTGACTTCGTCGAGCCTCACATCCCGGAAATGGTCAAAACAGGAAAGATGCGGCAAGGTTATTAGGGGTTGCTGTAGCTCCCCTTAGGGTATGTACATTTCCTTCTGGATAGAGGTGGTATCATGGTATGGAGCCCAGATATTTAACCTATGTGGTTACTACGAATTTATTACTTTGTGGTTGTTGGTTATCGGGATCCCGTGAAAAAAGGTCGTTTACGATCGGGAAATGGCGTGCTCGTGTCAGTAGTTACCCAGTTAGGGGTAACCCGGCCTTGTGTTGGCAGAGTTCCGGTTTGGTTCTCAGGGATGTCTTTCCAGAGGCATTCTCATGTGGCAATGGGAAGTTCCTTGGCCTGACCATTTGTTGGAAATCCAAAGAAACAATACGATCTTGTACGGTTTTAGTTGTAGAACCTGCCATTTAATATGGTAGCTATTAGTAGGCATAATATAATGGTACCTATGCTGGCTAAGATTTATATCTTTTCGAAAGAATTTGTTCTACACTATGCACTAATAAAAATATCAAATGCTTTATTTTAATGCGTATCAAGCATCTTTGACTAACATAAGAAGAAATCTCCTCCAAGTCTGCGTTTGCATTGTGTGTGTGGTGGGAGGTCTTATGGTAGTTACATTTTTAAAAGCATTGCGAATTGAATTTAAAAATATTCCTCTATTTTGATTTTAAAGATAAATAAACTGTTTTGAGTTCTCACACCAGTCACATGACTGACTCGGAGTTTATTGTTTTCCTTCCTAAACTCTGGGTGCCCACCAATTTCCACACGGGCAGTCAAGAGTTAAGGTTTATCAGGATATTCTGGATATTCTGGAGTTGCTGGAGGCAAGCTGGATTGGCATGGCGTATTACTAGTTATATAGTATTTCTTTTTCCGCTGCATTGTTGTTGTTGTTTATTGTTGTACACTCTGATGATATGATGTAATGAAATGTAATGTAATAACTGATATAGTTCTTTGTTTAAAGATTATTCATTTATTATTATATGTTGTTCCGCTGCGAGTTGTGAGATTCTGATGTTGTTCTGTTTTCTTTCTGTTTTCTTCCATTTTAAAATATTCTACCTTCTTTTCTCTCTTCTCTCTTTTTTTCTATCTTCCTCTCCCTTTATTTTCTGTTATCTTCTTCTACTTCTCTCCTTTTCTTTTCTTAAATTCTTTTTAAAACCCATAACTTCTCGGTTTTCGGCCTTCGATATTCGGCAGTCGATAAAGTGAGTGTCGATGTTGAATTTTCGAAAGTCGAAAATTTTAGAACGTTACATTTGGTATCAGAGCTGATGGTTAAGCGAGAACCATGGTTCTGTAGGGTTATTACTCATTAGAGATAGAGTCAGTAGTACTCTAGAATGAGTTTGAGTGTAATAATAGTTATGAGAGCGTGTTTGTTAGTAAATAAAAATTGTTTTATATTGTGATGATTGGTTTGTTGAGTGGTATATAGATTCTGGTTAATACGAGTAATTAACGTTGTTGATAGGGATCTATAAACACTTGAATAGAACAATTCGACACAGTATTGTTTAAAATTGGGTAAATGAAATAATTTTACCTTGATTATATTTTATATATAAAGGAATAATTTTTTCAAAGTTATTAAAGTGTATATAAGTTGATTGTTAGGTTGTTTGAATAATCTAAATAAAAGAGTAATTGTATAAGCAAGAGAATTATAAGCATTGAATTATAATTAAAGTGATTTACAATTGTGAAATAAACTTATATATATAAAAGTGAAACTATATGAATATGAGTTGTAAATAAAGGTGAATTTAAAGTTAAATAGAATATAACTTAAGAGATATTGAATTAAGTTGATTTTGGTATCGAAGTAAATAATCAAGTGGATTAAATAAATGTGAACTTAAGTTATATAAATGAAATTCAACTTTGGTAATTGAATTGAATAAATGAATTGAATTGTGAATCAATTGAATGAGAATGAATATAAGTAAAGGAATTTGGTTGTAATTAATAAACATTGGTTGTTATATGATTGTTAGTTGATTGTATATAATTCATTAAGTGTTAATGAAATTGGAAGCTATGAAATTGAATTCAAATTAGAAGTAAATAAATTTGAATAGAATTGAACGTGAATTGGATTTAATTAGTAAATGTAAACTAATTAAAATTGAGAATGAATGTTAGTAAGTAAATCCAATGTTAATAAATCAAATATGATTTAGAGTGAAAACCAATTCATTGTATATTAATAAGAATATGAATGGATATTATTGGTTATGGATGTTAGTTGGTTGATGGTTGAATATATATTGCTATTGTTGCATTTGCTATGTGATATATATAGTTGATATGTTACTATATGTTGTATATTGAGATTATTTGCATATATGCATGTTCTCATGTTGTTTGTTGAGTTTAGTAGGTGCGGATCGCGTTGCTTCGCATTTGGAGTTCGCTTTAGCGCTATATTAGCCGTATATGCTTGCTAATAAAAATATAAGGTACATATCTCGGATTAAATATCGTACTTTTACACTTTTTTCCCTTCGGGATGCCTCATTACTTGATGAGATGTATATTTGTGATATATATACTGTCATTTTTTTTTCGGATCGAGCCGCGCAAAGGAGACTATGGCGAATTTTTTTGAAAATTTAAGGCGTTAGAAAAATTTTGAGAAATTTGGAAAATTTAGAAAACTTAAACTTGAATTTGGAGTTGAAAGTTAAATGATATAGTTTGTTTTTGAAAACATAACTAAGTATGATGTGAAAAACTTAGTAAAGTTTTATAAGCAGTTTAATTATGAATTTTGGGAAAGTTAATAGATTCTGTAACTTTTCTTACTTATAATTTCGAGGACGAAATTCTTTTAAGGGGGAAAGATTGTAACGACCCAGAAATTTTATTAATTAAAATTTGAATATTTAATTAATTTTAAATATTTATAAGTGAATTTTTAAGTCAAATAAATTTTTATTTGAATTTTTTGGATTTAATTGGATAATTAAATCGATAATTTAATATGTTAAATTATGGAAATAATTGAAAATAGAGTTAAATATGATTGAAAATGATTTGTAAAATTTTATTTTATCATATTGAAGTTAGAACGATATTTTAGAACTTTTAAAATCGAATTAAAAGTTAATTTGTGAAAATTGAATATTTTAATATTTAATAATCGACTGTAAAATAGTCAATTTTTGAACAGTCTCAGAATTGAACGAAACCAGTTTCATTGGATCCGTAATAGTTAGTTATTACCGGATTTCAATTTTCGTGTCAATCGGAGTTATCGTTTGATCGTGGCAGCTCGAAACGCATCGATTTATTTTTAATTTAAATTTGGCGAGTCAAAATAGCCATTTTTCAAAAAGTCTCGGAATTCGACGAAACCAGTTTCATCAGATCCGTAATGTGATATTATTGTAAGGTTTCAAATTTCAAGTCGTTTGGATTTACCGTTTGTCCGGTACAAATTAAAACGCCTAGAAATCGGTTTAAATCGGTTTAATTCAAATTGAGCGTTTTCAGCCATAACTCGCACATACTTCCGAATTAGCTTCCGAAACCTGTTCCATTGTGTCCGGAACGCGGGATAAACCCTAGGTACGCTGGTTACGGCGTCTAAATCGGAGTTCGGAATTTCCGGGATGAATAGTGTCGCTCGTTCCTTATAAATAGCCCCTACCTCTTCATAATTTGATAAAAAAATAACAAAACCCTAACCCTAATTGTTGTAGCCGCCACCCCCACTGTCAATGGCCAGAAATGCTCCAACTTCATCCCTCTAGATCTTCCAATCCGTCAACAATTAGAGGAAGTTGTCAACATGAAAGTTGGAGAGGGTGATGAGAGCTTCGATGTGAACGGTGGAGATCGGAAACGGAGTCGTGTGGAGGGAGCAAATGGGGGCCGTTCTCTTCAGTTTTGGCACGCCTTTCTAGGCTCATGTGCAGGCCGAGTTGGCCAAGGCTGGGGCCGAACCATGTGTGTGTCGTGCTCTTCGACGTGGCGGAGGTGAGATCGAGTTTAGGCGAGTGAATGGAGTGCAAAATTAAACCCTAGAAGATGATATTGGGTTCGGCCTCATATTCATCACCTGGAGATGAGAACGCAAGGGGGGAAGATGATAAAGCACGGTCCAGATCTGATGAAGTGAGATCGTGTGGCTAGGAATTGATGTAGGTTAAAAATATAAAGGTTTTGTTGTATATAGTTATATAAAATCGTGTACAATCTTGTAAAACTCATAACTTTTTCATACGAGGTCGAAAAAATGCAAACTCAGTTGCGTTGGAATCGTATGGACGAGCACTACGCGATGGAGTTGGTTTGGAGTCGTTTGGAGTTAGTGAGAATTTCGGGTAAAATTAAACGCGCGTTTAATTTTATTCGAAATAAAAGCTTAAACGGAAATTAAAACCAAGGTGAGAATTTCTCACTCAATCGAATAGATTTCGATTTTATTTTAAATAGTTAGATTTAAAATATTTGAATGCATGTTTGAATGATGACTGTAAATTATTGATTGTTAAAATAGACATTATGCGCCGTTATTAAGCGGATGTTATTTAATATAAACATATACCGCGAATATTTCATAAACAGTGAAATTGGTATTATATTATATATATAGCAATATATATGTATTGGCATATGTATATATTGCAGTTGATTGATTTCCCGCATTTTTTGTTTAGCGGATGAGACCCTATTACGCCGTTATTAAGCGGATAATATTTATTAAGAACATATACCGCGATAATTTCGTACTGGAGCGAAATTGGTATTGTGCTAATGTTTGTGGATGCAGGAAACAGGTTGGAGGGATCCAACTGGATTCCTCAACAGTTTTTATTTGATTTCAGATATTTTGATATTTGATAGATTTTCATATTGATATATGATATCGTTGTAGTTGTGATTGACTATTTGGTGTGTAGCATCATTGGACCCAGATTTTAGGATTTTAAAATGTTTTTAAAGTGATTTTTGAAAATATACTTTATTTCTGGAATTGATCCATTATAAATAAATAAAAGTTATAATTTTATAAGTTATAAAATTATGGGTTTGTGAAATATAGTTAAAAAGCTGATTTTTAGAAATACGGTTAAAAAAATTGATTTTTGAGAAATATGGATCAATGATTTTATAAAATAGTTAAATTGGATTTTTGAACTTGTTATAAAAAGTTTAAATATGGGGTTTATAAAATTTGATTATTTTATAAATCAAAATGGTGAAATTATAAAGGAATTTAAAGACGTTTTAAAGAATAATATAAATTGATTTATATTAAGAGATTTATAAATGGATATTTATAAATTGAAATATTGACATTATAAAACGAGTTTTTATAAGTGTTTGAATGTAGTGAAAATGAATTTCCTAAATGAATGAAATTTATGAAATTATAAACTGTGAAGTTATAAATGAAATTTTATAAGCAATAGGTTTATAAAATTTATAAAGTTATCGAAAGAATGAATTTTGGATAAATAAACAATCTTATAAATTAAGATTAATAATTTGGGAAGTTAAATGAACGATTTTGTAAAATAATCGTTTTATAAGTAATTAACTTATAATATGAACTTGTAGTTTATAATTGAGTTATAAACTGGAATAGGTTAATAAAGGAATTTATAAAAAGGAAGTTTTTATAAATAAATAGAAATGGAATTTATAAACGTTGTTTTATAAATTCGCAAACGACTTATTTTGATAAGTTAATTGTTATAACCTATTAATGGAGTTATATTCACGTTATAAACAGTGAATAATCCTTTAAGTTAAAAAAAGAATAGAAATAATGGAATTTGTGAACATGGTATATTCACGTTTTTGAATAGTGAATAACATGTTAAAGAAATTGTTTGAATGTGATGTTTTAAATAGAATTAAAACGATCTAACGATGTTTTAAATGTGTTGAGATTCGAAACCATAGATTTCAACATTTATTGTTGAAATAGATGTTTCGAGAAATAAAAGGAAATAGTGGACTATAACACTGTTGTTATAGTAAATGATTTCCGAAAGGAAATGTTTTGAATAGTATTGGGATTTATATATCTATTTTAAATTCGAATCCCTATGCTAGTGATTTTGGGTTGTCGTAACGATGTTTTACGCAACATTCGTTTTGGCCCAAGTAAATATGTTTAAGAAAGGATTTTCTTAATAGAATGAAATATATACTTAATTCGGTTTAAGTATATTGAATATTTTCTAAGTGTTGAAAATAAAAGATTGTGAATTACTTATTTAATAAGTATGGAATTGTTTTCCAATATGAAGTGAATATAGAGAATTTATCTTTTTGAAGATAAATTGAAAATGAATAATTGAAATCGTATATGCACGAATATTTTGAAATATAAATTCATTAAGGAATTTATATGTGAAAGTGGAATTTGTTTAAAAATAAATATTGATTTATTTTTGAAGTGTTGAAATAATATATCTTGTAAAGATATTTTGGAAAATAAATAATTTGGAAAACTATTTGGAATCTGGTGATGTATGCATATCCAGTGATAGTTCAATAACCGACTATCAATATTTCCCTTTGAATGGGTATTTGACGTGAATTGATTGAATTTGAATGCACACTTATTTTTGAATAAGCGCTCACTATTCGGGTTAACCGGGAAAGGACCATGGGGTCGTATAACCCATTCCGAATATGTGATACGTCGTTGTGAATTGCATTTGAAGATCGGTGTTGAAGACCGGTATTTGCAAGAGTGATAGGATGAACTATCGATTGACTCTGCACCGAGTGGCCCCGGTATTGAGTTCTCCATATGTGATGGTGAATCCGATCAGGATTGTGAATATCCGTATTGCAAGGACTTCTTTGTAAGTACCTTCGGTTCTGTTCGAGCCCGGAACAGACTTGTATGGATTGTATGTCTGACATTACAATTTGAGATATAAAGCCGATTTCTTTCAAATATATTTCTGTTGGTGGCGGAGAATTTATTCTTTGCTTAACACCCTTCTTTGAGACGTACGAGCTCAAAGGTTATATAGTTGAAGTTATCAGCAATATATCCCATTTTGGTAATGTGACATGCTGAGTGATGCTGAAATGATCATTGTGTTGATTATTTGTGATAGGATCATTTATTTGATCGTCTATCTTAGTGATCATTGTGTTGATCATTTGTTGACCCAAAGCACGGCTTTTTGTACAAAGTGTGTTTTTGTGGACGTGACTTCGTCGAGCCTCACATCCCGGAAATGGTCAAAACAGGAAAGATGCGGCAAGGTTATTAGGGGTTGCTGTAGCTCCCCTTAGGGTATGTACATTTCCTTCTGGATAGAGGTGGTATCATGGTATGGATCCCAGATATTTAACCTATGTGGTTACTACGAATTTATTACTTTGTGGTTGTTGGTTATCGGGATCCCGTGAAAAAAGGTCGTTTACGATCGGGGAATGGCGTGCTCGTGTCAGTAGTTACCCAGTTAGGGGTAACCCGGCCTTGTGTTGGCAGAGTTCCGGTTTGGTTCTCGGGGATGTCTTTCCAGAGGCATTCTCATGTGGCAATGGGAAGTTCCTTGGCCTGACCATTTGTTGGAAATCCAAAGAAACAATACGATCTTGTACGGTTTTAGTTGTAGAACCTGCCATTTAATATGGTAGCTATTAGTAGGCATAATATAATGGTACCTATGCTGGCTAAGATTTATATCTTTTCGAAAGAATTTGTTCTACACTATGCACTAATAAAAATATCAAATGCTTTATTTTAATGCGTATCAAGCATCTTTGACTAACATAAGAAGAAATCTCCTCCAAGTCTGCGTTTGCATTGTGTGTGTGGTGGGAGGTCTTATGGTAGTTACATTTTTAAAAGCATTGCGAATTGAATTTAAAAATATTCCTCTATTTTGATTTTAAAGATAAATAAACTGTTTTGAGTTCTCACACCAGTCACATGACTGACTCGGAGTTTATTGTTTTCCTTCCTAAACTCTGGGTGCCCACCAATTTCCACACGGGCAGTCAAGAGTTAAGGTTTATCAGGATATTCTGGATATTCTGGAGTTGCTGGAGGCAAGCTGGATTGGCATGGCGTATTACTAGTTATATAGTATTTCTTTTTCCGCTGCATTGTTGTTGTTGTTTATTGTTGTACACTCTGATGATATGATGTAATGAAATGTAATGTAATAACTGATATAGTTCTTTGTTTAAAGATTATTCATTTATTATTATATGTTGTTCCGCTGCGAGTTGTGAGATTCTGATGTTGTTCTGTTTTCTTTCTGTTTTCTTCCATTTTAAAATATTCTACCTTCTTTTCTCTCTTCTCTCTTTTTTTCTATCTTCCTCTCCCTTTATTTTCTGTTATCTTCTTCTACTTCTCTCCTTTTCTTTTCTTAAATTCTTTTTAAAACCCATAACTTCTCGGTTTTCGGCCTTCGATATTCGGCAGTCGATAAAGTGAGTGTCGATGTTGAATTTTCGAAAGTCGAAAATTTTAGAACGTTACATGTAACGTGAAACATCTCGAGTAAACACAACTGGTGGGCGTCAGTCACTTCCAAACAGTAATCGAACGAATATCGATCGAGTCCAACCACAACAACCCCAATGTTAACATTCAAATATTTATTATAAGTTAGTAATTTCCACTTGGTTTTTCTATTCGACAAGTCATAAGAATAATCAGAATAGATTTAAATAACATTCCATACCGCTCGACAATTCTAAACCGTTTATTAACACTCCTTACCTTATAGAAAATGAAAAATCCATGAAAATATCCAAAATCAGCAAAAGATGAAATTTCACCATTTTAAATATTTTAAGAGAGTTTCCAGAAACAGTTTATTTATTTAAAACAAGAAAAATATCCTTATAAAACAGATTATTTAAAAACATTAAAAATCACTTTGTGAAACAAAGTAATTTATAAAACTTTTTTTAATCATTTTTAAAAACTCAATTTTTACTTTTAAAATTCATTTACAACAAAAGTTATGAAACCGTCATGGAATCATGGAAAATCCATATAAAATAAATCAAAATGACATAAGCACCTAGTGGAAAAGAATACAACTATATCTCCAATTCTATAGGTATAGTTGACTGAAATAAGTATATTAGTAGAATAAGCAATACAAAACATATAGAACAACATTAATCAACTGTATTAGCATGGTAACAACGCACCATGCTACCACCACACGTGCACGGGTGCTCGTCATCACATATTTGTCTCAAATTAAACACCGAACGATGTTTCAACAAATTACTCCAACAACTCAAACATTCAAAACCAATTTATAACATCATCTAAACTCAACAATAATCAACCATGGTCACAAAGAATAAATAAGGGCTCGATTGGGAATTAGTTCCATTTGAAAATTCTCAATACGCAACACAACAATAAATTACAATTTACTTAACCTAGCAATCAACCAATTACTAGCATGTAACAATATTTCATTCAATCTACTTATCAACATCCAAGTATTTTCACGTAAATAACCATATCAAAGCATGTTGAAATGAAGTACGATTATTTAGATATAGATGTGTGAGTAAAATAGATTAACCTACCTTAACCAACGATCATAACTTAGTCCGCAGCCCTCCTACATCACCGACTGCCATCGACCATGTTGCGAACCCTAATCGGTGCAGCCCACACTCGCATACCATCGATTCCCCCGCTCTATAAGAAATAATGCTGCAAGCCTTTAACCCTTGCTAACCACCACAAACGCGCCACATCAGTCACCCGAAGTCGCGACTTTCATTGTGCCTATGAGTGCCTCCACGCTCATGACTGCTGCCAACATCAGCCTCCCCTCAACGTCACCTCCTCCCTTAGTCAGGGTCATCATCTTCATGTTCGCATGTTTTCCCACAATCACACGCCATCTCCAGTCCGCCCTACCTCGCAGCAGCTCGAGTCAAAAGCATCCCCCATCATCGTTAATGCTCCCACATCATCGTGCCCCTCACTAAGTCGAGCTCGTGTCTTGGTTGAGAATCGTTTGCAACAATATATTTTTCCTTGAACGTGATTTTCTCCATTTCAATTTTTTGTTTAGGGCTCAGTTGAAATTTTTCAAAGTGTTAAAAAATTTCAAAGATTTTAACACACTGAAAAAAATTTGAACATTTTTCATGTGTAAAGAAATTAAAATAATAAATGAGTCTATAACTTAATTAAAGAATCGAGTGAATTTTAATTTTATTGTAGTTGTCAAAAGGGAATTAATGGTTGTGTTGTATGTGATGCTCCTTATAAGACGTAATTTTCATAAGGGGGAAGTCCGTAACAACCCTGTTTTCAAAGCTGTAATAATATTCGAATTTAACTGAAATAAAATTGTCTGTGTTCGATTTTTACAACTATTATTTTGAAGTTTCACTTTTTATTTAATTGGAGTCTATTTAATAATAGAGTTTTTTTAATAAGTTAAATTAATTTATAAATTCTCTTAATAAAATATATTAAACTGGATAAAATATTATTGTTAAATTTACCATATTCGAATGTGTAAATATTAAATGTAATTTAAATAGATAAAAAGAAGTTTTAATTGATACTTTGTAAAATCAATAAATCAATCTCGATTAGATCGCGATATAGTAAATAACAAAGGCTAACATCTAATTCAAATATAAAAGAATTAAATTGAGACGACCCGACTTTCCACTCCCGGAAAATCGCATCATTTTTAAGAAAGAAAGGGATAGAAAAGAGAATAGAAAGAAGAGAAGAAAGAAACAACACATCAGTATCTAACAGCGGAACGAATAAATTATATTAATAACATAAATATTACATAGTTTACAACCATTATCAGAGTTACACAAACATACAACACATACTACACAATTATAAACACCTGTCTAGTTATACAACTCAACAAAAACAACTCAGAGAACACACATCGGAAACTAAATATATCTACACGCAGAAGCCTCCTGCTCCATTGCTCCTCAATAATTCGTCAAAGAAAACCTGACCTAACCTGAATTCCCTTGACTACTCATAAAAATTTGAGTACCCAAGAGTTTATGAAAAACAAAAATAAACTCCGGGTCAGAGATGGGTCTGGTGTGAGTAACAGGTTAAAGTTGCTTAACTTTTAAAAACCTTTTGAAAAGAAAGGTATCACGTAAGACTTCCCACACATAAACATGGAAAAGTTTTTACCTTACACTAATCAAAACATTTGATAGGAAATCCGATGATATTATAATAGTGTCTAGGGTTTTCAAATAAATAAGAAATAGCCGAAATTGTTACATTTATTAAATTCCAGCTACATAGGTATACAATCAAAACCGTTGGCACTTATTGGATTTTGGATTCCATACAATGGCAGGGCTACTGGGGTACCGTCCGTCACAGTACGTGGCCTAGATCAACGTACCGAGGATCACTCCCGACCTCCTGCAACACAAAGTCGGACCCATTCCTTACTGAATAGTTCCGAACAAGACAACCCCGTGGTTGTAGCTAGCAACCACCCACACAGCCGAATATAAAGGGACTTCTAGACAGGGATCAATCTTGCTCTCCGGTGGGTGCGACCCACGAAGCCTTGCTGCACCTCCCCTGTTTTAGCCATTCCCGGTTGATGAGGCTTGAGGCTACGATTACCTTTATAGGACGTATCACTTAGAATGCTCATCGTCCACCTGACGATGTTCTGAAAGCATTCAATCCATACAAGTTCGTTCCGGGTTCGAACGAAACCGAAGGCATTATCTCGTTACACTCATTTTGGAATCACCCTCAGAGTTAACGACAATAACCCTTGCACTCTAAATCACCATCTCGAATCTATAAGAACTAATTCCGTCAACTCATTACGGAATCACCCACAGAGTTATACTGACGTATAGCCCTTATACCTCGAGTCTTCACAAAGCTCCACTTTGAATTCACGACCTAACGTTATTTGGAATCGATGTGGTTTTCGGATATCCAAATATGGAAACCCGATCTCGGTCTCATCGAAAACCAAAGCGTGTCTTTTAGGGTCCAAGTTATTTTAAAGTTTTAAAACAATTCAATTACAGTATCTATATACACAGATAGATAACTTACAATCACAATTGATAATTAACATTATCAAATAACAGGTAATTCATATCATCAATATCACATAGATATACCATATATCACCATCACAATAGATAATCTAAGTTATCATCACAATACAACCAAGCATCCATATCACACAATATCATTTATCTCATTACTGAGATCACAAAGCATCCAAGACAATCAATGACATCCATTCATACATAAGCAATGATTTACTCATACCATAATATAATTAATTTAAAATGAATTAAATTAATTATCTCCAATCTCTAATTAATTTAAAATGAATTAAATTAATTACTCCATCCTTAATTAATTTAAAATAAATTAAATTAATTACTTCACCAATATAAATCTTGCTTACTCAATCATTTAATTGATTAAAATCAATTAATCATTCATTATTAATTACCTTAATTAATCACTCTTGATTAATTACCCTTAATTACATTCATGTAATTATCCTTAATTAATTTCACAAAATTAATTATTCTCGTCTAAACAGTAATTAACCCTTAATTACTCAACTAATTAATTAATCATAATTAATTACATTAATCCTTAATAAATAAATAAATAAATTACCTTTCATTACCTATTATTGATTAATTAATCATAATTAATCAACTTTCATTACATCATTAATTAAATAATTAATGATCCTTAATTATTCCTTAAATTAATTACTCTAAGTAATTAACTAATTTAATTACTATATTAAACCAAATTAATTATCCTTAAAATTAATTTCTCAATTTATCCCTTGATTAATTACTAAATTATTGATCCAAATTACTCATTCTTAAACATCTCCTTAATTACAATCTGTAATTATTAAACAATTACTTAACTAAGTAATTTCCAAATCATTAATTACATAAAGTAATTATTTATAAAACCCAAGTGTTTATAATCAATTAAACTTAATTAATTAGAATAAACAATCTCACTAAATTAAATTAATTACATTAAGTAATTAATTTCCTAATTACTTTATCAAGTAATTACTCTCTAACCATTTATAAATGATTATTATTGAATTAATTAATCTAATTAATTATAAAAATTAACCAAATTAATTAATTGTTAAATAATCCTGGTTAATGACCTTCATTAACCATCCTCTAATTATTTTATAGTAATTAACTTAAATTAATTACCATTTAAATTATCTTTAATCATTTATTAATTAAAGTTAATTATTAAATTAATTAACCTTAATTTAAAACTTAGTCACATAATTAACAATATTCATTCATCATTAATTAATAATTTAATTAATGATCTTAATTCCAAATTGATTAATCATTAATCAATTATTAATTCCAAATTTAATTTATTAATTAAATTAATTAATTAATCTTAATTACCTTGTTAATTAAATTCTAAAACATAAATCTTAATCAAATTTTCAAAATAAAACATAACTTAATTATGTTTAAAACAATTTAATTCAAAACTAAGTACTTATGAAATTACCTTTAAATTCCAATTTAAATTCAGGTTTAAAATAGAATAATTTTAAACTTATCAAATTTTTAAATAATTTAAAACTTATTTAAAATTACAAGTCAAAACAAAAGTTTGACTTAAAAATGAAATCATAAGAATTTGAAGTTAAATTCATTTTAAATTTTTTGGAAATTCTAATCATTCTTAGTTTCAACTTTCTAATTTAAATCTTCTTTTTAAATTTAAAACTAAAGTTCATTTTTTTTAAACATAGAATTTCCAGATTTAAATAAATCTGTAAATCCTTACTCACAATTTTAAAACCTTAATATTTAAAGTTTTAAACTATTTTCCAAACAAATTAGATAATTAAGTTAAATTTCTAAAACTTCCATTTTAATATTAAAACTTGAATTTAAATTCAAATCAGAAATTTAAACTTGCATTTGAATTTGAACTTAACTTTACTCTAAACATGAAACTGCAGATTTTTAAAGTTTAAACCCAGATTTTAAAAAAAAGAACAGGTTTTCCTGTAACCTGAAAATTTCAGATTCAACCCGAGAACCCTATTTTCTACTTCGGGTTAAAAACTGCTTTACTTCGAGTTCCCTACTAACCTGCTTCGAGTCATTCTCCTACTTTCCCCACATCTCCCCTGAAACATCCCCAAACCCAACAGTTTGCCAGAAAACATGTCGCCGCCACCTCTGTCGATCATCTCAGATGATCCAATCAACTCCAGAAGCCCACTACTACTCCAACATCAACCCAGATTAAGAAATTAATCAAAGAATCTAAAATGCCCCTAATTCAAAACCTGTACAACAGAAAACAGGTTTCACTGTCAAAACCTGTCAACGGCAATTTCTTGTCGTTCCGACCACCTGACATCTAGCCACTCCGGCCTCGAACTCATCCACCACCAACCCAACGATTCCCAAAACATCAATGCACTCGGTCAATCCACCACTTCAAACTGACTCAAAGCACAAACCTATTCAAAACTAGGGCTTTATTTTAAAAATCAAAACTGCAATTCAATCTAGCAAATTTAATTACTTCTTTGATTTTTCTAAGGGTCTATGATCCTTACTTAATAACTCAGAAAGAAATTTGAGTTTTCTTATACTACAGACTGCAAGAATTTTCACAAATTCATATTTTGGTTTAAGAACAAACTGCCACTTAATCAAACACCTAAAAATACTAATACTTGATTTAAAAATCAAGTTACAGTTTAAATATTTGATTTATACTACTAAATTACTACATCCATTTGCTTGAGTTTTGATAAAAATAAGCATGCATGATGCTTTTCCCTGTTTCCAGAGTCAACTTATAATTTTTAACTTCTTGACATTTTTAAACATGAACTGATGAAAATAATACAACTTACTTTGCATCTAAACATGGATTAAATCTTGAGTTTATGAAATTTTGAGTTGTATCTAAAGTCTGGAATTCTAGAACAAGAAGAAATTCATCACAGCAAGCAGATGTTCAAACTCATACATATATACAGACATTTAATGATACTCATTAGTAAACAATTCAAGCAACTATATAAATTTAAATTAGTTTTTAAAATAAATTGTTACTCACCATTTGATGAATGCAGACCACTGTTTAGCTCCTTTGAATTTTGCAGAAATATGATATGCAGAGTCCCTGTTTTTCCTTTATGCAGAAGACATAAAAATGCAAGCTTGACCCAAATGCTAGCATGCAGATGTTCATTCAACCCAGATTCAAACAGAAATGCAAAGGTCTTCATTCACTCCAGGTTTGAAACAGAGTGCAGAGAAAAAGAACAGGCTTCACTTTGCTTTTAGGAAATGCAGATAAAAACAACAGTGCAGGCTTTATTTGATTTTGAGGAAGTGTAGATTGATATTTGATTTTAAGGCAGATGATTTTGATTGTTGAAGAAGAGGAATATGCAGATTTGATCTTTTATGAGGGGTGGAGTATGCAGGTTTTTACTTTGATTGTAAATGCAGATTTGAACAGGGTTGTATGTATGAAGTAAGCGAGTTTTTGATCTTTTCTCTTTTGATTTAGGAGAATGAAAAATGCAATGTGAATGAAATAAAGATGCAAGCTTAACTAAATGGTTTTCAGATTTACTAAAATAAAAAAATAAAAAATTGAAACTAAATTTTAACACTTATCATAAGTTAGACACTTGTCTATTTGTATTAGTTTTTAAACACATGTAAAAGAATGCAACACATGTTTTTCCTTTAAAAGTAATTAGTATTTAAATTTACAAAATAATGCATGTGATTTTAGTTTAATATAACTTGTTAGTTTATATTAGATATGTGTATGAATTTACAAGAGAAAAATCAACAAATCATGCTTACAAACTTACACTAATAAAAATTAAAACAAATGAAGATTTTATATTTTGAATTTAAATTCAAACTAAATTCAAAATCAATTATTCTCAAATCAAGTTATAAATATAAATTCAATTTGAAATAAAAATTACAAATCCTACTCATCTTATATTTATAAAGACAATACAACATCAATATTATTTTTATAACTCTCTTATTATTAAATTAAAATCATTTTACAAGAGATTATATTTTTATTAATAAAACATCCATTTTATTAAGCCATGAAATCATTTGTTGAATTTATTCTAAATTTTAAATTTAAAACTCAAGCTAATTTAATTTAAACATTTAATATTTTTCTATCAATTTTTTTTTAAAATCATACATCTATTTATGAAATAGATTTAAAACTCAATACTAATTTAAAACAAGATTCCCAAATTAAAATGTAAATATTAAAACTAGAAACTATGCTTTACTTATTAAAATTAAAACAAAACCAATCTATTTAAAATATAAACCATATATTTATTTATAAATAGAAATCAATTTATATCATTTAAAAGATAAAATAACCAATTTGAATATTTACTAAAGAAGATTATTAAATTTATTTGAATAATTATTAACAGAATATCAATATCAATTTAATTTTAACTACAGATTATTAAATTGATATTGTTAAAAATTCCGGGATATTACATAAATAGAAAGTAAGTGGAAATTTAATTCTTAAGCAAATCAGGCCCCAAAAGCTAACCAAAAGCCCATTCAAACTAATAATTTGGTCCAGCCATAGCAAAAGAAAAATGCACCCCTTAATCTAAAAAAACTTTTTTTCTTCATCTCCTTTAGATACCCTAAATTAAAAATCTATTAGTACATAGACTCCAATTAAATAAAAAGTGAAATTTCAAAATAATAGTTGTTAAAATCGAATACAGACATTTTTATTTCAATTAAATTTGTATAATATTATAGCTTCGAACACAGGGTTGTTACAGAAACTATGACGACCCGGCTTCCTACCACCAGAAAACCGTTTCATCTTGAAGAAAGAAAGGGGTGAGAAAATAGAAAAGATAGAGAAGAAAGAACAACAACATCAGAATCTCACAGCGGAACGAATAAATTATAATAATCACATAAGTATTTACATAATATACAATATCAATCAGAGTTATACAGACAATACATCACATACTAGACGGTTATAGACACCTGTCGAGTTAATACAACTCGATTCAACTCAATCAAATACAGAGATACCAACACAGCGGAACTATATGTATATCTACAACGCTGAAGCCTCCTGCTCCATTGCTCTTCCAGAATTCGTCAAAGCTAACCCGAATCCCTTGGCTACCCGTAAAAATTTGGGCACCCAAGAATTTATGAAAAACAAAATATAAACTCCGGGTCAGACATGGGTCTGGTGTGAGTAACAGGTTAAAGTTGCTTAATTTTGAAAATCCTTTGAAATAAAAGGTATCACGTAAGACTCTCCACACATAAACATGGGTAAGTTTTTACCTTACGCTAACCAAAACATTTGATAAGAAATTTAGTGATATTATAATAGGTCTAGGGTTTTCAAGTAAATAGAAAATAGCCGAAATTGTTACATCTATTAAATTCCAGCTACTAGCCACAAAAGTGGGTAATACAATCAAAACCGTTGGCACTTATTGGATTGTGGATTCTATACAATGGCAGGGCTACTGGGGTACCGCCCGTCACAGTACGTGGCCTAGATCAACGTACCGAGGATCACTCCCGACCCCCTGCAACACAAGGCCGGAACCATTCCTTACTGAACAGTCCCGAACAAGACAACCCCGCAGTTGTTTGCAACCAACTGCCCACACAGCCGAATAAAAAGGGACATCTAGACAGGGGAAAATCTTGTCCTGCTTGGGCATGACCCACCTAACCTTGCTGCACCTCCCCTGTTTTAGCCATTCCCGGTTGATGAGGCTTGAGGCTGCGATTACCTTTAGAGAACATATTTCTTAGAATGCTCATCGCCCACCTGACGAACTGATGAAAGCATTCAATTCATATAAGTTCGTTCCGGGTTCGAACGAAACCGAAGGCATTATCTCATTACACTCATTTTGGAATCACCCTCAGAGTTAACGACAGTAACCCTTGCAATCTGAATCTTCATCTTCACTTCAGATTCACGACCTATCGTTAATTTGGAGTCGATGTGGTTTTCGGATGTTCCAAATGTGGAAAACCGATCCCGGTCTCATCGAAATCCAAAACGTGTCTTTTAATGCCAAGTTGTCTATTTAGTCTTAACAGTTTAATTTAATATAATCAATACACACAGATGGATAATTCACAATATCGCAATAGATAATCACATCGTCTCATAAACAGATAATCAATATTATCATCCAAACAGATAGTTAAATATTAACATACTTAAACCAAGCATCCATATCACATAAATATTATTCATGTCATACCTGAATTCACAATCATCAAATGAAATATCAATACCATTCATAAGAAATGATTTATAAATCACAATCTATAATTAATTTAAAATGAATTAAATTAACCACTTCTATTCTTTAATTAATTTAAAATAAATTAAATTAATTACTTCATCTATAAATCCTGCCTATACAATCATTGATTAATTATAAATCAAATTAATTAATCATCCTCTAAGTATTCATCTTGGTTAAACACCCTTGATTAATCATTCTCTAATTACAATAGGTAATTAGTCTTTAATTAATTTCATAAATTAATTATCCTACATCATTCATAGTAATTAACATTTAATTACTTCATTTACTTAATTACATTTATTCTTAATTAATTACATAAATTAATCACCCCATTATTGATTATTCCTTAATTAACCAATTCTTAATTACATCATTAATTATTAATTAATGATCTTTAATTTAGATTTAAATTAAATTTCTTTGGTTAAATTAATTTACATTAAATGATTCGTCTTTAATTTAACTCAATTATTAATCACCCTTGATTAATAACATTCCAGTAATTAATTATCATTAATTACTTATATTAATACATTAATTATCCCATAATTAATTATCTCCATTAATTAATCCTCTGAATAATTACAAAAGTAATTATCCAAATTACTCCATTAACACATCATCTTTTACTAATTACATTCAGTAATTAACATTAATTACTTCCTTAAGTAATTATGCTCCATTGAATACACAAGTAATTATACTTATCAATTATCAAATGATTTTCTTAAATTAATTAAACAAAATTAATTAACTTAAATTAATCATTTAATCAAAATTAATTACAATAAGTAATTAATCTTTTGATTACTTTTATCAAGTAATTACACTTAATCACTTTACAAATGATTATCTAATTAAGCTGATTAATTATCAAAATTAATCACATTAATTAATTAATTAATAATCCTTAGTTAATTATCTTTATTAACTAATACCATCTCTTAATTTAATTCTTAATTTATCTTTATTTATAAATTAATCTAAATTATTAATTTATAAATTTAATAAATACACCATTCCTTTATTATATTATTAATTAAATCATTTAATGCCTTAATTATTCTTAGGATAATTTATTTCTTATTTAATGACTTAATTAATATAAATGTGTATTAGAACATTACACTTTTAAATTTACATTCGAATTCCATTCTGAATTTAAGATTCAAAAGGATTATTTAATTAAACATTAATCAAATTTAAATTCAACTTATAATCTTGTAAATAACATTAATTACGTACATATGAAACTTATATAAGAAAAGCCCTTTTAAATTCAACTACCTAACTTTTATTTAAATTTAAATTTCCAAAATACATTAATGTTTTAACTTGCAAGTTCAAGTTAAAACAATTTATTTACTTTCCATTTAAAAACTTTTCTCAACAAATTTACTTTCAAAACTATTTTATTTGAACTTATTTTTAAAACAATCATGCTTAAAAACTGATTTAATTTTTCAGATTTGAATTCGAAGTAAACTCGAATCCATCAATTTATTTTTGATTTAAAAACTTTGATTTAAACTTCCCTTTAACAACTTGAATAAAAATCTTGGATTTTACAAATCCAACTCTATTTTAAAACCTTAAGATTCAATATTCATTTGAATCAATACTTTTAAAACTCAAACTTAAACTACTGTTAGAGTTTTTGTTTCAGATTTAAATTTTTAAAAATCTGGAAATTACCAGGTTTGTAAACCTGAAAACTCCTTTAAATATTTAAACTTTATTTTAGATTTCAAAATATAGATTTGAATCCATAGTGCAAACTGAATTTAAACTTAGTTTAAATCCATTATTTATTTTTAAATAGGTTTCATTTGAATTTGTTGAAAAATCAAATTTTGTTTCCAGGTTTCTGCAAAAGCCTGAACAACCATTTACTCGACGCAAACCAAAACTGCACCGAGACTTCACACCCCTTGCTTTGAGTCACCCACTCGAGTGACTCGAGTACTTCCCGAGCCAAAACCCTGCACCACCCATTGTTGCTTCAACACCGAAATGAGCACGGTGCACGTGCACCGTGGCCCCGGCCACCTCCGGCCACCCACTAGAGCTGCTACCTATCAGCAACTATCTCCAGATGATCTCACGATCACCAGAATCCATCACCACGTCTCGAATCAAATTCGAGTTCTCCACTTCAAACCTGGAACACGAACATGTCCCCCTCTCGAAACCTGTCAACGCTTCGCCCCTCCTCCTCCGACCTCCAGAGAACCACCACTACCGGCAAAGGCTTCGCCTTTCACCCCTCTACCAATTCCCAAATCCCCGTTGAATTCGATGCTCTATGGAGTTGGAACTGACCCAAAAACTCCACCCAGATCAAACTAGGTTTACAGGAGATAACTCGCCACCGCTGCCTCCTCAACGAAGTCCAACACCACCCACCATTTTTGCCTTCAACATTGATCACTCCTCCACCATCGCTGAGAATCCCAGACCCCCATAGCAACAAGATCACCAGAAATCCCCAAATTAGCATTTTTAATACATTTCAGAACTGCTCTTAATTCCTAGAACTAAAAATCCTGTTTTAAGTTTTCAAATTCGTATTTTGTTACAGAGATTCAAAGTATGTTCTTGAATTTATAATTTAAAATGTTTGGTTTTTGTCTTATTCAAGTTTTTCACTGTTATTTTAATTTTTCAAAACAATATTCAAATTTTATTCAACTTAAATAAAACTAAAACTCTAAATTATGTGGAAACAAACAATTTCTGTTTGTATTATAAATCCTAAAAGCTATTAGATCAAGTGATAAAAATGATTTGAATCAACTGAAGCCTGGAAACAGAATGAATAGGTTTGTTTACAGACTTCAAAATATTTCCAGACAACATCCTTTTGCACAGAAGATTTCATACATACAAGTCACCTTATCCTAGATTTTAACCTTGCAACTAGTTTAAATACTTAAATTTAGAAATTACAGTTACTCATAGCAAATGAAAAACAGAGCAAGTTCAATGAAGGCAGTTTGAATTTGCAGGTTTGAAATATACAGAATTTCATCACACAAACACCCAGAGAAAAATGAATGTATAAATATTCACGCAATATATTTAAGCATCCAAATATTATCATGCAACAGATTTTAAAACTTAAGTAATTTTAAAAGTGTTACTCACTGTTTGGGAATGAAGACAGAACACAGCTGTTTGCAAACAGCTTCGAACCTTACATCCTCTTGTATTATTTGCTGAAGTTGTAAAAATGTTTTCAGTTTTATATTTGAGTTTGTATAAAAAAAATGAAGAGGCTTGCAATATAGTTCTTCTTTGGTTTGAACGAATTGAAATGAGAAGAGATGAGAAGATATATATAGAAATGAGTTTTACAGGGTTTGTATAAACTTGTACAAACATTTTCTGTTTGTATCAGAGATTTTTTTCTCTTTGCTTTACTTTTTTTTTTATCAGGCAAGATATTTGCATTAGGGTGGCTGGAATGATTTTATACAATTCGAAATGACATAAGTTTATGCTGAGATGAAAGCTTTTGATGTGGATGTACCTTATGTCTCAACTTACTTATTTTTATGCTTAGATATTTTGTTTTGCATTTCTCTTACCTGCATATGTTTTGAACTTTACTTTGTTTCTTAACTTTTGCCATTTCAAACCTACAGGCTACACATATACAAACCTAGTTTGTATTCATCTCATGTACATTAGAAAGTTGTTTTAACTTAAGTATTTTAGCTCTCCTTTATTTTAACATAACTATCAAATACTAATTTATTATTTTTATACTTGGGTTAGTATTAATAAGGTTTATTTTAATTTAACATTTAAAAAGACTTATTTTAAATCTTTCAAATTATAGCTTCCTCCAAAATACACATACATGTATTTAAATAATTTTAAAATAACCATTTCTATTTGTATTGAAATCCATTTGTAAAAATATTACATTATTTAGATTGTTTTAAAATAACTCGTTATTAAATTAAAATAATTTATAAATGAAATTATCACTACCTAAATATATTACTTATTTTATTAACCACATTTAAAATCAAAACAACCTTTGTTAATTTTAAATTTAAGTTAAAATCATTTAAACAAATTTTAATCTTATCTTGAGTATATTTAAACCATATTTTTATCAAACTATACTAAAAAGAAAATAAACAATCTTTTTATTTAAATTTAAACCTAGGCTAGAATTTATTTTAAACAAATTAAATTTATCTTGAGTATTTTTAAAATCATATTATTATTTATTCAATATTAAATTTCCAAATTATCAAAAATAATAGACTTAGAAAACATAGCTTTATCTTTTAAATTTAAAAACAAAACTTATCTATTTATAATATATACCAATATATACATATATACCAATATATACATATATACATATATACATATATACATTATAAATAGAAACAGTTTAAATTAGCTTTTAAAAGATAAATTATCAGTTAAATATTTATTTAAAAGAAGATTATTAAATCAATTCAAATTATTATCAAATCAGTTTAATTTTTAATGTAGATTATTAAATTGATATTGCCCCAAATTTCCGGGATGTCACAGAAACAATCAAGAAGTGAATAAAATTTTAAATGAGCAACATAGAAGAAGAAGAAAAAAAGAACAAGCATGCGACCATTAGGGTTGGAACAGAAATTTGTCCTTGAAGCAAATATATTAATTACTTGGCTGTCCTAAATTATAAAAAAAAACCTTTAAAATGTTCTTGAGAATATTTTCCTATCTTCTTTGTCTTTCGCCATTTATCATTTAATTTTTGCGCCTTAATACATATATATCACAATTTAGTACTTTAATCATGAATAATATTCACTTTAGTAAACACTACAGGTTGTTTGATGCAACATAAACACAAATTAATATTGACTTCAATAATCAATGAATCAACATTAAAATTACAGTAATTATCATAATAATTATTAATTGTCATAGTATTTATTAATTATTAATTTCATTAATTTGAATAAAAATATTGGTACCATAAATAGAAGGTGAGTTATCAATGTTACTGTCATGTTGTGCTTGTGGAGGTTTAGATGGATATTAATTTATTAAGATAATGAAAATATAAATGGATCATCCTCCATAATCTTCATATTTATTTTTATTTTGAATATTCTAGAGATTAAAAGACTGAAAAAATAATTTTAATGAGATATAGAGGTACGTGAAATAAGAGAGAGAATATATCAATTTGGTATTCTTTTTATACAAAAGTATTAATGATTTGAGTCTTCCCTTAACAAAATTATCTAATTAAAAAAAATTCTTTTTTTAATTCTATTATCTAATTTACTTCCCTCTTTAATAATCATCTTAATTTTAGAATACAAACCATAATTTGAATTTTTGTAAGTAATTTAGTTAAAAAAGATCTATAAATACTATATTCAAAGCGTAAGAGCTAAAAGAATTTAAGACTGAAAATTATTTCTCATGTCTACTTGTACTTATTATGCATATGAAACACATTTCGATAATCTAAAAATACAAAGAAAAACAAGTTGAAGCTGTAAAACTATTTTTTAAAAATTAATTTAATTACAACTCAAAAAATAAATGCTTTTCAAGAAAAATAATTTTGATAAAGTTAATATAAAGAATTAATTCATCAAATATATATATATATATATATATATATATATCTGTGTGTGTGTGTGTGTGTGCGAGTATATTGAAATGCTATACAAATACCGAGAAGTATTAAAACATAAGAATAAAATAAAAGGTAGTTATATAATTCATATATGGGATTCAAAGTCAAGGCCTTATTTATATGATCAAAATTCTAACAAAATGAAAAGAGGTTTTATTTTTTGGATCTGAATTGGTACATATCACTAATATATGTATATGAAAAAACATAAAAGCATTTTAGGAACTTTGTGGTTATATTGAAAATGCATGACAGTAATGCTAACATAACTTATTAAAACTAATTATGATTAAGTAGTTTTTAATTAAAGGAATAATGTCCATTAAGATATAGTGTTGTATTAAAATGCTAGATGTAGGAATTCATAACAAAATCGAGAAAAATAAAGGTGAATTTGGCTTGAAAACAAAGAATGGAAGATAAAGAGTGAGAAAATCCTAATCATTTAACCAAAGAGGGGATGGGAAGGGAGAAGATAGCTTCTGATATTTGTCAAAAGGCGGTAAGAAAAAATCATTTTCAATTTTATATGTCAAAACCGATTTTCAAATGGACTGTTTTTTCACACTTTTCTCATCTTCCATGCATTTTAAAGTATATGTTGAAAATGCAAAACATGAAACTCATTTTCTAATCAAACCCTACTAAATAATTTAACAAAGGAATGTACAGCGACACTCATAATAAAAAATTAAAAATGAAAAAATGCGACAATTTTCTACGATTAGAGTTTATGAACTTAATCATATATAAGATTTTATAACAAAATTTGAAAATATATTCTGTAAAAAAATGTGGTTAAGATATGTGATGTCATAAGCGGTGTAGTTAAAGCACTTAGTGATTTTATAGCGGTGGAGGTGTAAAAAGTTATAGTGGGGATAAAGCTGGGATATAACGAAAAATAGCGAAGATGCAAAAAACTGCATTTTATATAAAACCAAATATTTAAGGTTAAATTATTCTCATGTTCACATCATTTGTATAGGAAAAAAATAATTATATAAAAAAAAGAAGCATATACGATTTATGCAGACTGGATTTGATAACTACAGTAGATTGCTAACTTATATTGAGTATTTATGCGTTAAAATTAGGTTTTTAGCCTAACTATGTTGATTAGGATTAAAAGAGAGCAAGTCAAATTAACCTTTGTGTAATAATATTGCTAAAGAGGTGCTAAAAGGCCTTGATTTGGTGGAAATAGCAGAAAATAACGGGGCTTAAAGCGAATATACTATTTAATAGTGCTAAATCGAAATATTGTAGCAGATGAAGAGCGCTATAATGGAGATTTTGTGAGGCTTGAGTAGGGCTTTAGCCACACGACCCATGGATATGTCATTTTATAAACTATAAATTTATTGGAATTATGAAAATTTCATATTTACATTAAATAACCATGACACCAAAGTGTTTACAACCAATATTAAAGATTAATAAAATTAATTAATATTAGATAACTTCTAATAAGAGAATTAATGTTCATTAAGATAAAGAGTTAAATAAACATAATATGAAATGTATGAATTTGAAATAAAACGATAAGAAATATAATTAAAGTGAATAAATATATATTTCAAATGTTCTGATGATAGTGGGAATATAAAAAATTTGTCATATGTGGATTCATATTATTAACCTCGTATGCATATCATTTTTAAAATTAAAATCAGAGCATTTAGGACAAATCATGTTTACTAAAAGATGGAAACACTAAAAGCATTATAGTTACTAAAGAAAGAATGTGTATTACCTCTAAAGTTTGAAGGGCTACATAATAAATTGATAAATCTAAACTTTGAAGGGGTGCGATTATTAAAGAAAGGTGATGCTTTATTCAAGCAGAGTTCTCACTTTGATGTCTTTGATGTTCAAATCCTATTACATCTCGAACCTCAAAGTAAACAAGATTGTGGTTTAAATAACAAAATAGGGGAAAGTATTTTTAGGTCACTGAAAGTGTACTATGGATCGTGTAATATGGATATACAATGATACAGAGTATAGTGATGATAGTTATACGGCAAATAATGTGGAATATAAAAGCAGTAAAGTAAAATGACACCAGGAATTTTTATACTGGTTCGGAGCACCGTCCTACGTCCAGTCCCAGGCTCCTTATGGAATTTCACTAAAACAACAGCCCTCACTTAACACAGAGGAACAGGTCTATACATCCCTGAGCAGCCGAACGGGGACTTGAGCAGCAGAATAGGATTTGGCCTCAACAGCCGAAGAGGACTTCACTCACCTGAGTAGCAGAACAGGACTTCAACAAATACAGAAAATAGTTTTGACTTTTTTGTGTTCTGATAACACGGATTTTTCACTTGTAATACACCCTTCCTATAATCTTCTCCTTGAGTATAAATATATATATTTGAAGTATATAAAGAATAGAAAGGTATATTATTGCTTTAATGCAGAATAATTGAAAGTACGATAGCAAATAGATTCCAGAGAATTAGATCAGGGAGATAAGAAAATTTGATTGTGATTAAATGATTTGTAATGAAGTTAGAGTTTGTATTTATAAAGTTTAGAAAGCAGTGACTGTTGGTGAAGAGTTTCGATTGAAGTGTTGCATCCAATCTTTTCGTAGAGGTTCGTATCTCTTCACAAAATGTCGTGTCTTTTCGAAAAGTGGCTATTATAGAAATTCAGTCAACTGAGACTCTGGGTCAGTCGACTGAATATTCAAAATAATTTTTTAAATATAAATCTGTATATCTACGCACTTGTACATGGTGCATAAATTTTCCAGTGTCAGTCGACTGGACCTCTGGGTCAGTTGACTGTCCTGGTTAAACTTGTGCAATATGCACAGTTTACATAGTTATATTAATTTCTATAACTTTAAAAAACTTTTATAATTTAATTATATCCTTATATATATATATTTGGGAAATAGAATGATTAAATACATAAGCTAATATATATGTAACCGAGGAGAGATTTTAACAATATTGACCTAAGACTTAAAAACAAAATAATATAATTAATGCACCAGTTTTAAAGTCTCGTCTCCTTTTCTCTTTTTGTCGTAACAGTCGTCAAATACGTATGTCGTAGTGATAGCTTTGTGCATGAATCAAAACCAAGTCTCAACATTCTCCCCCTTTTTGATTGATGATAACCTGTAAATAGATATAGATTTCGACTGTATATATATAACATAAATGCTTGCTCCCCCTTGAATTTTTGACGCTCTATATCCTGCATTCTTAATGTTAGCAATAATAGTTTTCTCCCCCTTTGTCATCGACAAAAAGGAATAAGTAATATGAAGTCACACTGTCAAAGATATTACGAGAAAAACAGTCATTCATACACTAAACTTCCATAAACAAGAGTGTTTGAAATAAATAAAATAGAACGACTATTTAATACAAGCCATACGAAATGAATACTAATGTTTTAATAAAAAGAAAAACTAAAATCTTAAGCCATTGGTTGCTTAACCCTACCACTATGTGATGTCTGACCACCACTATTGTAACGACCCAGAATTTTGAACAATTTAAATTGAAAATATTTAATTTACTTTAAATATTTGAATGATGGTTTGAATTGAATTTCAAATTATCAGAATGAATTTAGCGATTAAATTATAGAATTTAATCTATTGAAAGTTGAATAAAAATTTGAATCTTCAATTTTAAGCTGATTAAAAATATTTCAAAGGCTTGTAAAATTCATATTGATAATACTGAAGATAATAGAAGCTTTACGATTGAATTTGAAAGTGAATTGTTCAGTTTTGAAATTATATCGTTTGAATCGATATTTAAAAATAGCCTTCCGAGGCACAGTCTCAGAATTCGACTAAACCAGTTCCATTGGATCCGTAATATTGAATTATTCTCGGATTTCAAATTTCGTGTTGATCGGAGTTGATATGTGAACACACGACATATAAACGCGTCGAAATCAAATTGGATTCAATTTAAATTTAAATTTATAAACAAACACACGTTATCTTCCATTTATCACGCCTACCATTATGCCTAGTATCACGCAGGAAATCACGAAGATGAATGTGCAGCCCTTGTTCTTCCCATTTTAAATAACCCTCTCCCTCACTTTCAAAAATCGATTCAACAGCCGAAGAAAAAGAAATGGCGACTAAAATTTTCGTTCGAGTTTAAAACGTTGGAGGGCCGATCCTTTCTGTTCAAAATCCACAAACTCACGAAAATAAAACAAATGGCCGCCCTCTTTTCAATCGATTCAGCAAACGAAAAAGAAAAAAAAAATATAAATGGCTGAAGCCCTAAATTGAAATCAACTAAGGCATCGCGAGCGTGGAGGGGGAGGAGCTCGAGTTCGCGCTCGAGCGAGGCACGCGCACTTGGGTTGTCGCGCTATGGCGGCGCTCGGCAGCAGCGCGAGCATCTGGAAGAGCTCGCGAGAGGTGATAGACCGACGTGATGGCGAAGGCGAGATGGTTGTTCGGTGATGATTTTAGGTGTCGCGATGGCAGTGGGTCGCGGTGGCTCGAGCAGGCTTTGGGTTCTCGTATTTCAGTAAGGTAGTTTTGAAAAAAAAAATTGTTTTCAAAATTTTTATTAAATACAGTAGAGAAAAATATATATATATAAATAGTTATATTTAAAAAGAAAAGGGATTTAAAGTAAATCTTGTTTTTACTATTGTAGAAAGTAACGACAAAAAAAAAAGAAACAGTTTGTTAATTTATTTGAAATTAGGATTAAATTTAATAAATATATAAGATTTTAAAAACTATAAGGATTTATAAATATATATGTATATATATAACAGTGAAATTTATACAAAGGGATTTTAAAATATTGAAGAAATTTATATAAGCAAAATGTTTGAAATATTTATTGAAATGAGATTTTGGTTTAAAGTAAAAGGGAAGTTAGTTTGAAATTAAAAGGTTTAGTTAAATAAATTTATTTAAGTAAATTTAGTTGAAATTTAAATTTTATTAGATAAATTTGTTAAGAGTAATCTGTTTAAAATTAAAAGGAAATTTAGTTTTAAAATTTAATTGTAGTTAAATAAAATTATAAAAGGAGAAATTTGTTAAATAAAACTATCAGTTAATTTAACTATTAAAATGAAATCACCGATGAATCGAAATTATCAAATCAAAATTTATTATTCGATCTGTTCGAATATTAATAAATTGTGTAAATATTTATATAAGGTATAAATCAAGGAAATCGAGACAAGATGGAAAAAGGATTGCAAATAAAAAGCAAAGGTGAGAACTTCTCACTCAAAAATTTAAAGTTGGATTTGCAGTTATTTATTGATTGTTATTTGGTTGTGATATTAGATATAGTATGATATATCTATATATATAGAAATATATATATATATATATATATATATATATATATATTGGCATATGTATATATTGCAGTTGATTGATTTCCCGCATTGTATAGCGGATGAGACCCTATTGCGCCGCCTATTAAGCGGATAATATTTTATAAATCCCATATACCGCGATATTCCATCTCGAAGTGGAATTGGTATTGTGCTAATGTCTATGATGCAGGGAAACAGGTTGGAGGGATCCAACTGGATTCCTCACAAATATTTATTTGATTCAGATATTGTGATATTTGATTGTTTATCATATCGATATATATGATATTGGAAAGTCGTGATTGACTATTTGATGTGTTGCGTCATCGGATCCAATTTTGAAGTTTAAAAATAACGATTTTGATTTTAAGGGATTTCTAAAGTGATTTTTGAAAGTATACGTTTATAAAATATTGTTGGAATTGATTCATCTTAAATAAATAAACGTTATAATTTTAATAATATAAAAATTATGATTTTGAGAAATATAATTAAAAGTTGATTTTTAAAAATATGGGATTAATGATTTTATAAAATAGTTTAAATTTGGATTTCTGAATTTATTATAAAAAGTTTAAATATAGGATTTATGAAATTTGATTATTCTGTAAATCTAAGAGAATGATGAAATTATAAAGGAGTTTAAAGACGTTTTAAAAGAATAATATAAATTGATCCATATAAAAGATTTATAAATTGATATTTATAAATTAAAAATATTGGAATTGTAAAACGAGCTTTTATAAGTGTTAGAATGAATTGTGAATGAATTTCGTAAATGAATGAAATTTATAGAATTATAAATGGTGAAGTTATAAATGGAATTTTATAAGCAGTAGGTTTATAAAATTTATAAGGTTATTAAAGGAATAGATTTGAGTAAATAAATGAACCTTATAAGTTATAAGATTTATAATTTTTGAAGTTTAAAGGAATAATTTTGTAAATAAATTACAAGCATTTAACTTATAATATGAACTTTTAGTATATAATTGAGTTATGAATTGAATAGGTTAATAAAGGAATTTATAAACGTTGTTTTATAAATCCGCAAAACGACTTATTTTGATAAGTAAATTGTTATAACTTATTTATGGAGTTATATTCACATTTTAGACAGTGAATAATCCTTTGAAATAAAATGATAGAAATGATGAAATTGGTTAACAAGTGTATTCACGTTTTTGAATAGTGAATAATGTGTTAAAGAAATGGTTTTGAATGTGATGTTTTAAATAGAATTAAAACGATCTAACGATGTTTTAAATGTATTAAGATTCAAAACCATAGATTTCAACATTCATTGTTGAAATAGATGCTTTCGAGAAATAAAAGGAAATGGTGGACTATAACACTGTTGTTATAGTAAATGATTTCCGAAAGGAAATGTTTGGTATAGTATTGGGCTTTATATATCTATTTTAATTTTGAATCCCTATATTAGTGATTTTGGGTTGTCGTAACGATGCTTTACGCAACATTCGTTTTGGCCCAAATAAATATGTTTAAGAGAATGATTTCCTTAAAGAATGAAATATATACTTAATTCGATTAGAGTATATTGAATATTTTCCAAGTGTAGAAAATAAATAGACTTGTGAATTACTTATAAATAAATAAGTACGGAAATGTTTTTCCAATATTAAGTGAATATTTTGAATTTATCTTTTTGAAAATAAATTGAAAATGAATATTAGAAATCGAATGGAAATCGTATATTCATAAATATTTTGGAATGTAAATTCAATATGGAATTTATAAATGAAATTGGGAAATTGGGTTTAAAAATAAATATTGATTTATTTTTGAAGTATTGAAAATATATATCTTGTAAAGATATTTTTGGAAAATAAATAATTTGGAAAATTATTTGGAATCTGGTGATGTTGTGCATATCCATTGATAGTTCAATAACCGACTATCAATATTTACCTTTAAATAGGTATTTGTTGTGATTTGCTTGAATTTGAATGCCAAACTTATTTTTTTTTAAATAAGCGCTCACTATTCGGGTTAACCGGGAAAGGACCTTGGGGTCGTATAACCCATTCCGAATATGTGATACGTCGTTGTGAATTGCATTTGAAGATCGGTGTTGAAGACCGGATATTTTCGAAAACGAAAGGGTTTCTTGTTGATTGTCTCTGCACTGGCTGATCCCCGGTATAGAGATCTCCATATGTGATGGGAAATCCGGACGTGATTAGAGATTATCCAGATTGCAAGGACATCTTTGTAAGTGCCTTCGGTTCCGTTCGATCGCGGAACAGACTTGTATGGATAGTATGTCTGACATTATAAATTGAGATATAAAGCCGATTTCTTTCAAATATATTTCTGTTGGTGACGGAGAATTTATTCTCTTAGCTTAACTCCCTTCTCTGAGACGTACGAGCTCAGAGGTTATATAGTTGAAGGTTATCAGCAATATATTCCCAATTTGGTAATGTGACATGCTGAGTGTTGCTGTGAAATGATCATTGTGTTGATCATTTGCGATAAGATCATTTGTTTGATCGTTTATCTTTGTGATCATTTCTATGATCATTTGTTGACCCAAAGCACAGCTTTTGTATAAAGCGTGGCTTTGTGGACGAGACTTCGTCGAGCCTCACAACCCGGTAATGGTCGAAACATGAATCGTGGCGGCAAGGTTTCAGGGATCGCTTCCCTAGGGTAGGACCATTCCTTCTGGAAAGGGGTAGTATCATGGTATGGAGCCCAGATACTTACTCATGTGGATACACTATATCTATTACTGTGTGGTGTTGTTGGAATCGAGGCCTCGTATAAAGGTCCAAAAGGACCGGGGGTGGTATGTCTGAGGTTTCTTACTCCCTGGGAAAAGGGTAGCCGGCCTTGTTTGGCAGAGATCCATTTGGGATGCTCGGGGACGTCCTTCTAGAGGCGTTCCATTTCGAGGTTTGGGAAGTTCCTTTGCCCGACCATTTGTTGGAAATCCATTCTTCAAAAACGTACCTTGTACGGTTTTAGTTGTATTACCTGCCATCAACTTATGGTGGCGCCCCACTGTTTGGATGGTAGCTATAGTAGGCATAGTTCGAAATGTATATGTTGGCTAAGATTTATATCTTTACTTTCGAAATGATTTTTACTACACTATGCACTAGTAATAATATCAAATGTTTCTTTTTAATGCGTATCAAGCATCTTTGACTATCATAAGGAGAAATCTCCTCTGATTCTGCGTTTGCATTGTGTGTGTGTGTGCGGGAGGCCTTATGGTAGTCTCATTTTTAAAAGCATTTCGAATTGAATTTAAAAACATTCCTCTATTTTGATTTTAAAGATAAATAAACTGTTTTGAGTTCTCACACCAGTCACATGACCGACTCGGAATTTATTGTTTTCCTTCCTAAACTCTGGGTGCCCACCAATTTCCACACGGGCAGTTAAGAGTTAGGTTTATCAGGATATTCTGGAAATCAGGAATTGCTGGAGGCAAGCTGGATGGCATGACGTATTACTATTATATAGTATTTCTTTTCTGCTGTTTGTTTGTTGTTGTTGTTGTACACTCTGATGATATGATGTAATGTGATGTAATGTAATAACTGATATAGTTCTTTGTTTAAAGATTATTCATTTATCTATTATATGTTGTTCCGCTGCGAATTGTGAGATTTTGATATTGTTCTGTTGTTTTCTTTCCGTTCTATTTTCTTTTCTCTCTATTTTCTATCTTTTTCTCTCTTCTTCTACCTCTTTCTTCTTCTTAAACCCTAACATTTCGGTTTTTCGGCAACGAAAAATCGCAATCGTTACAACTATCACCTACATCTCCATCATCATCCCTACTACTTCCTTGATCGTCGGAAGAAGAAGACCAAGTGAAGACGGGTTGCTTACCCGGATCACCTAAAGTAGTCGTGGAAGTCGTGGAAGAAAATGAGATACTTGCCATAATTTTGTAAAAAATACATCGACCTTATCAAGCTTCTTGTCAACTTTGATGATATTGGATTGAAGAATTTGTTGATTACAGCATATTTAAGAGATGGATTCACGTGGTTGAAGACCTAGATTCGAAATCAAATTTTTTTGTTGATGATGAGTTGATCTTTGACGAGATGGGCCCTGAGATGGTTCGCCATGTTGTTGTGGTTGGTCATGAGATAATTGTTGTTGAGTCCATTCTTCGAAAGATATGATAGGCGGTGGTCAAGCAACCGGTAGCTTCATTAATGCCAAAGTGTGAGAATTTGAACATCCAACGGTAGAAATTGGCGAGTCCGGTTTCAGAATCTCACAAGCCTTGAGAAGGCCCATAATATATTCATTGTAGTAGATTACATTCATTCTACCATTGTTGAAGCTTAAGAATTCGTCAAGAATTAAACGTAGCCAGTTGACTTTAATGTTTTCAAAAACAGCGTATAAAGCTTTAAAGTTATGTTCATAGACAAGTTCATAACTCCCGGTTCTTGGAGTTATAGTTTTCATTAGAGCGTGATGAATAATTCTTGCTTTTGGTCGTAGAGACATGGGTTTGAGTTGACGCATATTGTCTTCTAAAAACAAATGACTTACATACATGGATTTGAGTTGGGCCAATACCATGCCATCATTTTCTGTTTGCAAAATATGAGCCATGCGATCTAATGAGAAAAAGACGGGTCACACACTAGACTCATACACAGTCTTGTTGATTTTGAACGGTTTGGTGACCCAAGTTTAGATTTGCGTAGAATAGTTTCATCAATATTTGATTGATTTTGTGCTTGTTATCATCAATGTTGAATAACGATTCCAAACTACTCCTTCGAGCTAATTCTTGGATATGGTATGGAGAGAAATCAGAAAATTTAACAAATAAACCTTTAAAGATCCATGAATCTTGCATTCGTCTTCACCTCCAATTGCGGTGTCATCAAATAGCCATCTTGGGATTTGCTTGTTTAACGAAGGTTGAGATGATGGGGAAGCTTGTCCCTTTCGTTTAGGAGCCATTAATTTGAATTTTTGGAGAATAAAAATGGAGTTTTTGATAAGCTAGGGTTTTGGTAAATTTTGAAATTTGAGATGAGAATGGTGAAAGAAGATAAAGTGGGTGGGTAAAAGCAATAAAGTGACTCCGATGTACGATTCAGTCGATTGGCTCAGTGCGTCAGTCAACTGAAGCTGATGATCGAAAATTTTCATCTTTCTGGTCCAGTCGACTGAGGCATTGAGACAGTCGACTGGGCTCGCTTATATAAAAAAAATTCCTTCTGTGTCAGTCGACTGACCTGGATTATTTTTTAATAGTGAAATTATTTTTGGAGTAAAAGGTTAACATATTATTTATGTGAACGTTGTAAGTTTTATTATTCAATATTATAATTAGTTTTCTTATTGATGAATGAAACAGAAATAAATTATTCGAAGAACAAAAAATGTACATACTTTTTAGAATTAATCGGAAATAGAACAAAAGATAATGACAACTATGTTTATTTCGAGGGGATAGGCGTCTTGTTGCTCTTTAGTTGCTTGCGACGAGCATTCGATTCTTCATTGCGATCCAATGAATTCGATGAGAATGGTGGTCGCGGTGGGGACGAAGTCAAAGGTCGTCTAATATGCGAAACAACATGTTTGTCTATCGGATGTGATGATGCCCCACAGAACTTCATAGCAATATGCTCAATGATTCATAATCATCTGGAGTTAATCTTTTGTTCGTAGAACATTTCACGTTGTAGAATTGGTGATTCTTGTTGATGATGGTGCAGATCATCTATCTTTTGCTTCATGTTTGGAGATATGTTAATCGTCTTCATTCCTTTCTTTTTATCCGGAGTATATCCGGTAAGAGATGGTACAAATGGTGAAGTTTTATGAACTGGAGTCTTTGGTGAATTGTTTGAGGCAAGAATTTCGATAGAATCAGTAGATGAGGAGGATGACATCTTGAAAAAAATAGTTGTTGAGAGGAAAACGAATGAAAGCTTTGTTTTTCACTTCAGTTTGATTGTATAAAGAAACTGGAGTCTATTTATAGCCTAAGTCTAGAGAAAAAGTAGGTAGAATCAAGTGGGTTGCATTGATTTTAGCCAAGAATTAGGGTGGTACATCAGTTTTTCTGTTGTTTGTTTTATTTTATGTAATTTAATGTTTATAAAAGTAGTAATGTATATTTATAAAATGAAATGTTACACATATGTTTAGTATATATCGATGTCACCACATAATAAAATCCCCATACTAGACTATAACAGAAAAATCAATTGCTCAGGTGGTTAAGACACCTGGTCTATTCACAGTAGGTCATGGGTTCTAGTCTCAGTATGGTCAGAATTTTGAATTTTTTGTAAAAAAATTTATTTTAGAGTTTTTATTCAAAAAATTTGTATTTTATTTATATATCTTTAATTGACATTATACTAAGTTCACAGCATAAATTTATAAAAGTATTTTCTAATAGTGGCGTAGTATAAATGTCGGCTAATTGATTTTCTGATGGTACGTAGTCAAGATTTATCACTTCCTTTTCTATATTATCGCGTAAAAATGATGTCTAATATCTATATGTTTAGTTCTTGAGTGGTTTACTAGATTTTTAGATAAATTTATTGCACTAGAATTATCACAGTAAATTTTTGATTTTTATAGAAATATTCCGAAATCTTTAAGTGTATGTTGCATATAAATTACTTATGTACAAGCTAGTGCCGTAGAAATATGTTCTGCTTCACAAGTTGATAGTGAGACATGGTTTTGTTTCTTTCTGAACCATGATATTAATGATTTACCAATAAAGTGACACAGACCGCTTGTACTTCCTCTATCTATTCGTGATCCCCCAAAATCAGCATCGCTGTATGATACTAATTCGAACGAGCGTTCTTTCGGATAGAATAGTCCAAAATTTGTAGTTTGACTAAGATAGCGTAGTATACGTTTTACGGCATGTAAATGCGATTCTTTCGGGTCAGCTTGAAATCGTGCATATAAGTACACACTCATCATAATATCTAGTCTACTTACTGTTAGATAAAGTAGTGATCCTATCATACCACGATATAGTTTTTGGTCTACACTTTTGCCATTTTCATCTTTATCAAGATGTGTTGTTGTGCTGATGGGTGTTGGTTTGGCAGAAGTGTTTTCCGTTCCAAAAGGTTTAATAAGATTATTGTAGTATTTTTCTTGATTAATGAATATTCCATTTGAAACTTGTTTTATTTGAAGTCCTAGAAAATATGATAATTCTCCCATATGGGACATTTCAAATTCTCTAGTCGTTATTTCAGAAAATTCATTACATAATTCATAATTAGTTAAGCCGAATATAATGTTGTTGACATATATTTGAACTATCAATATATCATTTTTAGAATGTTTTATAAATAAAGTTTGATCTACTTTTCCTATTTCAAATTCTGAGTCAATTAGATAGCTTTTAAGGCATTCGTACCAAGCACGTGGTGCTTGCTTTAAACCATATAAAGCTTTCTTAAGTTTATATACATGATCTGGGCATTTTTCATTAATAAATAAAGAAGGTTGTTCAACATAAACGTTTTCTTTAATATAGCCATTTAAAAAAGCACTTTTAGCATCCATTTGATGGAGTTTAAAGTAATTAAAATATGCGTACGCCAATAAGATTCGTATTGCTTCTAGTCTAGCGACTGGAGCAAACGTTTCTTCGTAGTCTATTCCTTTTTTATGGTTATATCCTTGTGCTACTAGTCTCTCTTTGTTTCTAGTTATATTTCCTAATTCGTCTGCTTTATTTTTATAAACCCATTTAGTTTCTACAACAGTCCAATCGATCGGTCTAGGTACTAGTTCCCAAACTTCATTTTGTTCAAACTGATTTAGTTCTTCTTGCATAGCAATAATCCAATTTTCATCAGATGATGCTTCCTTAGTATTTTTAGGCTCCATAGTAGAGAGAAAAGCTACATTACCCATTAAATTTAGTTGATTTCTAGTTCGAACATTTGAATTTATTTCTCCAATTTTATTTTCTGCAGGATGATTTCGTAAGACACTTCGACGAGATCTTATTGTTTTACTAGTATTTCTATTTTCTAAATTAACAATGTTTTCATTTTCTCTAGAATTATAAACAATATCGTCATCATCTCTTGAATTATTTATTATTATATTTGTTTTATTATTGTTAATTAAATCATTATCATTAATTGTATTAGAAATAAGTTTAGAGTGCTCATCAAAAGATACATGAAGTGACTCTTCGATAGTATTAGTTCGTTTATTAAAAATTCGATAAGCTTTGCTTCGATTCGAATATCCAAGAAATATACCTTCATCACGTTTTGAATCTAATTTGCCAAGCCGATATTTGGCATTTAATATAAAACATTTTGATCCAAATATTTTAAATATTTTGGTTTTCTATCATTAAGAAGTTCGTAAGGAGTATTCTTGGTGAGAGGTCTAATAGAAACATGATTCAAAACATAACAGGTAGTTGCAACAGCTTCAGCCCAAAAATGTTTTGGCAACGTGCTTTCATTAGTAACATTCTTGCACATTCTTATAGTGTTCGATTCTTTCATTCTACAACTCCATTTTGTTGTGGAGTTTTAGGAAACGAAAAGTTATGAAATATTCCTTTCTTTTTACAATAGTTATCAAACTATATATTTTCAAATTCACCTCCATGATCACTTCTAATATTTTTAATTCTAAATAATACCCTTTAATTTTTGAATATGTTCAACAAATGTTTTGAAATTTTCAAAGGTATCACTTTTATTTTTCATAAAGATAATCCATGTATATCTAGAAAAATCATCAACTATTACAAATACGTATTTATTATAATTTATGGATTGAATTTGGGTAAGGACAAATAAATCCATATGAAGTAACTTAAGTGGTTGTAATATTGAAATAACTTTCTTAGATTTAAATGAGGATTTTGTTAATTTACCTAATTGACATGAGTCACATATATTATTAACTTTAAAATTCATCTTTGGTAATCCTTTTACAAGATTATTTTTAGAAATTTTATTTATATTTTTCAAATTGATATGACATAATCGTTTGTGCCATATCCAAAGATCATTTTCTTTAGTTATTAAACACATATCTGAGTTATGATTAACTTTCATATTCAAAACATAAATGTTTTTATCTCTATTTCCTTTGAAAATAAGATTTTGATTCTGATCAAGAATACTACATTTATTTTCAAAAAATGATATTTTAAAACCTTTATCGCATAATTGACTTATACTTAACAGACTGTATTTTAGATTCTTTACTGATAAAACGTTTGTAATAGGAGGTAAATTAGATGTACCGTAATTGCTTACATCGCCTTTGCCGATGATATATCCCTTGGAATTATCTCTAAAAGTGACAGAACCCCCATCTAAGTATGTAATATTTATCACATATCTTTATCTCTTGTCATGTGTTTTGAGCAACCATGTCGAGTATCCATTTTCCTCTTTTCTTGAGTGGGACCTGCAAAAAATATGAGATAACGTTGGTACCCACCTTTTTAATAGGGTCCTAAGAGTTAGGTCTTAGGAAAACAAACCCAAGTGGGTTTAGTATCCTTTTATAAATATAATTTTTATTATTATGAACATCTTCTATAAATGAACTAATATACTTTTTCCTTATTAACTTGTTATTAGTTTTAGGTACCCATATATTTATAGTTTTAGAAACTAGTATCTTTGAAGATGTGTGTGTCTTATCATACTTAACTTTGTTTAAATTACTAGATTGTGAATTCTTGATTTTTCTTCTTATATCCTAAACCATTTTTATTATTAATAGATTGTGAATTTTCAATAATTTTAGATAAATTTTCTCTTACTTTATTAAAATTTAAAACATTTTTAGTGATTCCTTCTAGTTTGGTCTTTAGACTTGAATTTTCTAGTTCTACCATTTTAATAATAGTTTTTAAAACATGATTATCAGAAACAAGCCCTTTTCATTCTTTTCCTTTTGAGTTTCAATTTCTTGACTCAATAATATAAGTTAAGAATTAATATTTGAAAGAGATTCTTGAGTTTTCTCAAGTTCTTCTTCCAATAATTTATTCTCGTCTTTAAGCATATCTCTTTCGAATTCTGCCTTGTTCTGATTTTCTACAACCTCTTTATATTTTATTTTGAAGCTTTTTAAAGTATCTAATAATTCAAAATTTATTTCTATCATATCATAAAAAGTTAAATCACTAACCTCATTAGCTTTGGCTATAAAGCATACGTTAGCGTTCGTTACCGCTGTCACTTTCACTTCTAGAAGAAGAAGAGGAGGAATTTGAATCATCCCATGTAACTGAAAAGGCTTTTCTTTTGAATTTGTCCTTCCTTTTATTTCGATATTCTTTCTTTTAATCTGGACAGTCCTTCTGCATATGCCCCTTTTTGTGATAGTTAAAGCACTCCATAACCGATAAGACAGTGGTTTATTACTGTTTGAGCTCCTCTTGCCATTATTTCGGTTTCCTTTTCAATATTTCAAGAATTTCTTGAAGTTTTTGGCAATAAAGGCTGGGTCGTCTTTGTCTGAATCTGGTTCTTCTTGTTCTGCATGGAATGCTATATTCTTTTTATCCGAGCTTGAACTCTTTTAGCGTGCAAATTCACTTCATAAGACATTAGATTTCCTATTAACTCTTCTAGGGTTATTTTGGAAACATCGTTTGCTTCTTCAATAGCGAGAACTTTTCTTTCCCATTCTTCCGTTAAAGAGTTGAGGAATTTGGATACAATATCAAAGTCTAAATATTTTTCTCCTAGTCCTACTAATGAATGATAGATATCCTGAAATCTTGAGTACATGTCATTTATAGATTCATTTTCTTTCATCCTAAAGTTTTGAAACTGACTTTAAGCACGGATACTTTGCTTTTTTGACCTTGTTAGTTCCTTCGTGTGTAATTTTGAGTGTACGCCATATTTTGTATGCAGTATTGCACATGCTAACATGGTTAAAGTCATTTTTATCTAAGGCACAAAAAACCATATTCATGGCTTTTGCATTAGCTGCGGCATCTAGTTTTTGTGTATTTGACCAAGTAGAATATTCTTCAGTAGGAATAGTATAATATGTTTGAGTTATATTAAATGAATCAAAACCATTTGGTTGCATATAAATTCTCATTCGTGTGGCCCAATAGTTGTAGTTTATGCCATTAAATAGTGGTGGACGTGCAGTGAATTGTCCTTCAATGAAGCTAGTGTTAATGCTAGTGCTAGTGTTAATGTCCATATTCTTATCAGATAACCCTGTAACGGTTATATGATGACCTTGCTCTGATACCAAATGAAAGTGTGATATGGATCGTGTAATATGGATATACAATGATACAGATTATAGTGATGATAGTTATACGGTGAATAATGCAGAATATAAAAGCAGTAAAGTAAAATGACATCAGGAATTTTTATACTGGTTTAGAGCACTGTCCTACATCCAGTCGCAGATTCCTTCTATAATTTCACTAAAAAAACAATCCTCACTTAACCTAAAGGAATAGGTCTATGCACCCCTAAGCAGCCGAACAGGGACCTGAGCAGCAGAACAGGATTTCACCTCAACAGCCGAAGAGGACTTCGCTCGCTTGAGCAGCAAAACAGGACTTCAACAAATATAGAAAATAGTTTTGACTTTTGTGTGTTCTGATAACATGGAATTGTTACTTGTAGTACACCCTTCCTATAATCTTTTCCTCAAGTATAAAAATGTATATTTGAAGTATATGAAAAATAGAAAGGTATAGTATTGCTTTAATGCAGAATAATTGAAAGTATGATATCAAATAGATTCCAGGGAATTAGATCAGAGAGATAAGAAAATTTGATTGTGATTAAGTGATTTGGAATCAAGTTGGAGTTTGTATTTATAAAGGTTAGAAAGCAGCGAATGTTGGTGAAGAGTTTTGATTGAAGTGTTGCGTCCAATCTTTTCTTAGAGGTTCTTATCTCTTCACAAAAAGTCGTGTCTTTTTGAAAAGTGGTTGTTATAGAAATTCAGTCAACTGAGCCTCTGGGTCAGTCAACTGAATATTCAACATATTTTTTAAATATAAATTCGTACATCTATGCACCTGTGCATGGTGTACAAATTTTCTAGTGTCATTCGGCTGGACCTCTGGGTTAGGCGACTGATCTGGTTAAATTTGTGCAATATGCACAGTTTACATAGGTATATTAATTTCTATAACTTTAAAACACTTTTATAACTTAATTATATGCTTATATATGTATAAAATATTTTGGAAATAGAATGATTAAATATATAAGCTAATATATATGTAACCGAGGAGAGATTTTAAAAATATTGACCTAAGACTTAAAAACAAAATAATATAATTGATGCACCGGTTTTAAAGTCTCATCTCCTTGTCTCTTTTTGTCGTAGTAATCATCAAATTTTTATGTTGTAGTGATAGCTTTGTGTCATGAATCAAAACCAAGTCTCAACAGTCACTAGTTAAATTATTTAGTTCGCACATTAGGAAATCAATATGTGGGTATACACGCACCAATTTGATCAAAGAACATTTAACTTTAAATTGTAGGGTGTGACAATAAGTAGTTCTATATGATGACATCCAAAAATGTTTGTATTTGATATTTTTTTTGCGTTTGCTATGTATAAGCATAGGATGTCATACAATATGCATAAATGAGAAGAGTTTCAAATTAAAGTGCATATTTTTATCCATCATTTGCTACAACTATCCAAGTAGAGAAATGGAAAATTCATTAGGCAAACTATAACGGCCCAAAATTTCTGGACACTTCGCATTTAAATATCTAAATTATTTAAATATTTGAATCTTGGATCAAATGTGATTTAACAACCTTTTAAACCCTTTTATTATAATATCTAATGATGGTAAAATTATTTTTGAGATTTATTTACAAAAATAAATATTTCGAATAAATACTGATAGTGTGACTGAAAATCGGTTTATTGATAAACAGCTTTTTAATCCAATAAGTTGTTCAAACTCTTTTGTGCTAAGCAAAAGAATATATGAACACATTAGGGACTAATTACTACACTTTGCTTCATAAAGTAAACGGAATGTTCTACAAACTTCTAAAGGATAAGAGATATTTCATATAAGGGTATAGAGGTAATTTGCTAAAGGAGGTGTAAAGGAGAAGTGATGGGCATATGGAGGGGTACACTCAACTTATTATAGGGTGGATACTTTATATCACTAACAACTACGCGCTCTTATGGATAATGCACTCAACTCATTATAGGGTGCTACCGACCCTATCTCTAATGAGTTTACTCATTCTAAGGCATCACTAACCCTGTCTACAATGAGCTTACCCCACCAAAGCCTAGATGTTTGCTAAACCTAACCCTGGATACCATGTGTAACAACCAGCCTTTTCGACCTTCAGAAGTCATCACTAATACATCCACGGTATCTACGTGTCGAGCATCCAAGTGCCAGAAGAATGGATTATTAGGGAAAAAGAAAAAAAAAGACAAAACAGTATCTCACATCGTGATGAGTAATATATAATATACAATAGATCTCTACACAAAGAAAAACTACAATATACATATATAAATCAGAGTTCATTAAATAAATCATCAACGTGGATAGTTATAACAACTTTTCCTCACGAATTCTATTAAATAAAACAACCAATGTAGTGGGAATACAATGTGCATGAATACATCTTAGAGGTATCCAACTCGTCTTCTAAAGCACCACAGCATCCAAACTAAATCTGTGAATATGCTCAGTTTGACCTAAGCATTAGTAGAAAATAACACCTGAATCAGTGTGGTAAATCAACGTGAGAAACACATCTCAAATGGATTTTAATGTTATTAAACCTTTTAAAATAAAAGTATCACATAAGACCATGTCGCACATAAACATAGAAGGGTTTTACCATACGATAACCAAACCATTTATATTAGAAAATCCAGTAATAATATAATAATTCTAAGAGCAAAAATATCAATAATCAAGTAGTCGTGATGCTAATGAGTGTACATCACAACAATAATAGGTATATAATCAAAAATCAATAAGGCACGTTCTCTAATTGTATAGGATTCCATGAAGATGCCACCAGTACTTCAAGAATGATCCTTCTGCAAAAGATCGGAGTTATCCTTCCGAAGCAACAATACATCCTTAGCGATGTACAATAGGAAATTCATAGCTAGGCATGCAAGGCCAAATGCATCAGTCCATGCATGCATAACAACTGTAAGAAACTCTTGGAAGGAGACGACTGCACTCTCATAGGTTAGCCAAACCTCTGGCAATGCATCATATCTCTAGTTTTAGTCATTACAGCTGGTGAGGCTACGTTAGGCATTCTAGCTTATGCACCACCATCTGAATAGATCTTGGACCACCATGGATTCCTAAACCTCAAGAGGTCTCGGAATCACACGTGGATTTCCACCTCTCAACAAAGATTTCCGAATCGTAGAAGGACTTCTATACCCTAATAGTTCTTGAAATCACACATAGATTCCCACATCTCAATAAAGATCTCAGAATCTCGCATGGATTCTCATACTCTAACGGGTCTTGGAATCATAGATGGATTCCAACATCCAAAACAGATCTTGGAATCACACGTGGATTCCCACACCCCGATCGGTCTTGGAATCATACATGGATTCCAACATTCAAAATAGATCTTGAATCTCCTCCAAGCACAAAACCCGTATATGGTTTTAGAGTGGTTATGATTTTGAGTCATCTCTTATAAGTACACTCTACTGCTTACCGGAGGTTCCAAAACCAATCAATTGATTTTCGAAATACTCAATACCAGTTCTTTTGGAAATAATCAGACAATACATAAGAGCTGGGAATACCTCCTCACCATTTATGTGGACGGATCTCCTCATCATTTTTCCTAGAAGAATAAAATGAGTTTATACGTACAATATAGCATCATTGACTTAACTGTACCATATAATCCCTGTGTTTCTTCTATATATTTCTAGAGTTAAAATCCTTCGGTGTTAAGTAGGGAATATTTCCGTACCACCAAAATTAAGAAGGATTACATACTTAGAGCAAGATTTAATAGTCGGTTACATAACTATCAAATGATCAAACATTCAAATAGTTATTACATTTCTTATGGAAACGATTAGGCCTCATTTAACTAATCTTCCATCGATAAAAATCACTTTGCAAATACGTGGAAATAACTTCCATATACTTATCTTAACACGATATGTATATTCATTAAACACTATATTTTCTGTACTTATAAAATATGACCATAAGCTTATTCTCAACGGTGTAAGTAAATTCATAAAACATTGTAAAAGATTTCTTATTTCGAAGTCATATCAAAAGGATCAATACAAATGTTGTTTAAAAAGATACAGAGATAAGCATAAACTCAAACATTATTCCTTCGGTATTAAGCATGTAACGAATGTCCACACCAGCAAAACTAAGAAGGTCGATATGGGAAAATCCAGTCTTAATTTCGTTTATAAATTTCTTCAATAAATCCTTTTTTAAAATCTCTTTCATTTATGAACACCTTCTTTATTAAAATTCCAAATTCATTTATAAAACTCTTAATAAACCTCCAAGTTTATTTATAAACTCTTTTATAAATATCCGAAACCAATTATAAAACTGCTTTTACAAATATCCAAAATCAATTATAAAACTTATTTTATAAATATCCAAAGTCATTTATAAAACTTCTATCTGAAATTATTTAAAAACCAGCTTCTTTTCCAATTTCGAATCTCTTTCAAATTTATATAACAAATCCATTTTTATAAAAAAGTAACCATTTTACAAACTATTTATTATTTAATTATAATGAATACAAACTTTAGCATCATGCAATAAACTTTAAAACATTATTGATAATATAATAATCAACCTTTAAATACATTTTCAAAAAATATAATACAACAAACTAACTTTAAACAGCTTTCAAAATATAATTGATTAACTTTCAAACAATATTACTGGTAAAATAATTTATTAGCTTTAATTAATCAATAATAAAATAATTTTTGTCTTTAAATAACCTTAATAAGCAATTAGCTATTTTTAGACAACATTAATAAAATAATTGATTTTTAAAACATTATAAATATAATAATTAACCTTTCTAAAGAAATAATTTAATAAAACACTTTTTAATCTAAAAAAACACTTTGTTTAAATAATAATTAAATAAAACATTTTACTTTAAATTCGAAGTTAAATTTAAACCATAACTTTCCAAATCCAAAAGAAGGCTCAGCGACCCTAATGTTACTTAAACAAACTACCAATAAATTCAATTTAACTTTCTAAGTCAAATTATAGGCAATTAATTAATTAGACTTGTTTTACTCAGGAAATAATCTAACAGATTGCAAACCAGATTTCAGATAGAAGCTTCAGTAATATATGTTTAGGCTATGGTCCGAGTCTAGTAGTGAATTCATGTTAAAATCTCTATGAAGTGGTATATGCACCCACACACAATTTAAAGTTTTTCAAAGTATAGGTCATATGATAAAGTTTTTAATGATATAGCTCATATGTTAAAGTTCATAGTTCATATGATAAAGTTCTTTCAAAACTTTGATATGTCACAAAACAATGAAAACAGCTGGCTAAATAGCATGGTTCAGCCAATTGAATTCTATGCATATGCACAGTTTATTTGAATATTCAGACGGCTGGCCATGCATACATAGCAGGTTGAATTGGATCATTGTCGCATTTTTTCTTACTGGATCAAATTTTAATCCATTCAGTTGGCTGGTTCGTTCTATTCAGATGGCTGAATCTTCATAACGGCTATATTTTGAAAAGACGCTTCATTTTGGTGAATAGAAACAACTCTTGATTCAAGAGTTATTTCCATATTATTTCATGGCTACTTTTCACAAACTATTGCAACTCTTAATCACTATATATAGCAATGAAATCCATTGTTTTAATCACTAATTCTGATTCTAATTCTCATTCTTATTATCTAAACTATCTTGCACTTGCATTCAATATTTCATTGTAGCCACTTGTTCATTCAAGCAAACTTCATTAGTGATTTAATAAAGTTCCTATCTTCACGAATTATATGATATACCACAAAGGAGAAGATTATAGAAAGGGTGCACATTATTGACTTATTAGCGCTATTCAAGAGCATATTCAGTCAGAAACAATTTTACTATTTGTATTGGAAGTCCTGTTTAGTTTCTCAGGCATTAAAGTCCTATTCAGCTGCTTAGATGGTTTAATACATGTTCCTCCGAATTAAGTGAGAATTGATAGTTGAATTCCAAAAAGAGTCTGGGACATGATGTAGAACGGAAAGTTCGAACCAGTATAAAAATCTCTAGTGTCATTTACTTTATTGTTTACTTTTATACTTACATTCTGCATTAGTAGATAGTTTAGTTAATATTCCATATTGCATGATCTTTAGTCACTTTCACATGTATCAGAGCAAGGTCATCATATAACCATAACTTAGTTATTTGATATTCAGTTAATATGGAAAATAACAATAACAAAAGTTTAACTGTAGGTCAATCCACTACATGACCACAACTATTTAACGGTTTGAATTACAATTATTGGTCAACTCGCATGAGAATTTATATGCAAGCAAATGAATATGACACTTGGAATATCACTCAGAATAAATACACTATACCTACTACACCATATGCACAATGGTCTAACACATAAAAATAAGATGCTACTGCTAATTCTAAAGCCATAAATATGTTGTTTTGTTCATTAGACAAAATGAGTTTAATGGAGTTAGTATGTGTAATTCGGTATATGAAATTTGGCGTACTCTTAAAGTTATATATGAAGGTACTAACAACGTTAAACAAAGCAAGATTCTATGCTTAAGAACCAGTTCCATAATTTTAGAATGAAACAGGATGAGACTATAAATGAAATTTATTCCAGATTTCAAGAATCACTCACTATTGGCACTAGGAGAAAAATACAAAGATTTTGATATCGTTTCAAAAATCCTCAGTTCTTTAACGGATGAATGGGAAATGTAGCGACCAATAAAATTTTAAAATTTTTTTTTTTTTGGTTTTATAACGTATTTAATTTGGATTTTGAGAAATTATTAATAATAATAATTTTGAAATAAAATTTGATATTTGGATTACGTATAATTTTATAGTTTAAACCAATAAGTTGTAGTTGTATATGGCTTGCATCTTATTCTATAATAACCAGTGTATATTTTGCTGTCTACTAGTATAATACTATATGTTAGTTTATTTATGTGTATCGATCTAAACAATGATTTTAAAATAATAATAAAAATATACATACATACATATATATAACTGGATTTGCGTTTGAATTTAGAAAATGATTTTGATTCATATAAATAGTTATATACATAGTTATGCACATATATAGCCATAAGTTCAACTCATACCATATTAAATTTCTTTTAAAGGTTTTAGCTAAATCTATGGGTGAGCGTTGACACACCTTTCCACCTTATATTTAATTCTCTAACGTTTCAATTTGCATTCTATCCGTTCATAATTTCTTTTTTTTGTGTCAGCTGAATCAATGAGAGACTGTTACAATTTCATTTATTTGTGTACGTTTTCATTTTTATTATTGTACACATCACGGTACCTTTAAAATTGTGACTTCATTTCTTTTCTTCGGTCTCAATTATAGAAGCGTGCTGCGCACGTTATTATTAATTGCTTTGAATCTCACTACTCTATATTTATTCCTGTACGTTTTATCTTCGCTTAAATTTCTCTCTCCATTCTTTTTTCCATTTTAATACCCTTGCCTTTCCATACTCACGTGCTTTCCAATCAAGCAATAAATTATTTAAATATCCACCTTATCAACTTGACCGTTGTTATTGCATCACACTAGTATATAATTCAAATCTATCATTATTCTACCATTCTTCTTTAACAAATTATATGTAACAGTATATCATAAATGGACAGCTCATTCTCCACCCATTCATTTCTCCTATTCAATTAATAATGGAATATAAAGTTATATATTTGGTATACAATTCAAACAACCGTTACCATTCATACCTCCTAAATTCTAGCGATTGACCCCTCTATTTCCATCGGTTCAAATTTATATAAACTTTATATTCGTTACACGTTACATTCATTTATTTGACCGGTCCTTTCCTTTGTTATTTCCCGAATTTCGTGCGTTACTAACCAATGCTCCATATTTATTTGCCTTAATGATTCAGCTAAATTTAAGGATCACCGTTGCTTTTACCTTTTTGTTTATATTACCATTCCTCTATTTTAGCCGGTTGCATTTGATATTTCCTTGATTTAAGCTTTCTAACTTTTAAATTTCCACTACTCTATATTTTTTCTGTACATTTATCTTTGCTTGAATTTCTTTGTCCATTCTCCTCTTTTGCATGTGAAGCTTCTTCTGTAGGTAAATGGCTGCACCATTTTTTTTTCTTCTTCTTATTTCTTTTCTTTTTCTTCTTCTTTTTCATCCTTTTCTTTTGTTTTCTTATTGTTTATATTGCTTTTCCTTTATTTTAAGCACAACATGTTTTTGTCTATTTATTTTTTTACATGTTTTGATTTTCAATGTAACATAAAAGTTTATAATTTAAGCGTATATATATATATATATTTAAAAAGGATCGCTTTATATTAAGGTCACATGGTATTTGGAGAAGTATTTTTTTTAAACTATTTTGTCACTTTTATTTATATTTTACAATCCCGGTCCTAGGAGCATTTGATTGTTGGCTATACAGTTTGGGTCTATGTATTTACATTTAAAAGATAATGTTTAAATTTATGTAAAGGAAGGCAAAATTATGATGTATAAACTGGGATAGTTTAACATATATAGGCGAGGACATCATTAATTCCTACTTTCTATTTTCATCAGTTTTGGTTTATGCATTTAGTAATGCTAACTAAGCTATATATATATATATATAATTGGTTTTGCAAGGTCTATAGTTATATAAAATAATATGTCGATTTTATGGATTTTTGTTTACAGTAGTGCTTCACTTTTGGTTTTAAAACATAAATAGTTATATGTTTGGCAAGTTCACATATTGCTGTTTTGTAAGATCACGTTTAATATGTATATACTTTTTTTTTATAGATGAGAACTTGGTTTTCAAATATATTTTTTATAGTATGTTTTGGGATTAATTATTTAATTTAAACAAATATATTTATTTTAAGTTTATGTTTAATTTTTAATAAATGTAAGCTTGATTTGTTTATTTACTTATATGTTTGAAACGCTTGTAAATTTAATTTGCGGTGTTCAAACTTAGAATATAAATTCATATGTATATATAGTATAGGTCAGTTTTATGAATTTTTTTTATATACATATTTTTAAGTTTTATTTTATATAGTATGGTTTATATGTTAGAAAAAAAAAGGAGAGAGGTTTTATATCCATAGTTATATGTTACTGCATTGGGTAATATAACTGTTAAGTGCTGTCTGCATTTGTACATTGATTTTTACTTGGACTGTATATATATATTGAATAACAAGTGTTTGTAGCTTTCTTTGTCGCAGTTAATATAAGCTATGTTGAAAATGGGTCTCAACATTGTTTTTTTCTTTAAACTTGCATGTGTTTATGTACATTTCAATATGAAAGTTACAATATTTATTTCAAATTTTATTACATTTGATTTTTAATACAAAACAGTGATTTTTCGTACATACGTATTTTGTTTTGATATTGGTCTTAAAAAGAAATATTAATTTAATAAGAAAATAATATATTTATTTTGATTTATATATGTATATGTGCTTTAAATGGATATTGTTTTCAAATTCTCTTATACCAATTTTCTTCATCAAACCCGGTTCTAATTTGATTCCGTCGATTCCTGTTATCAGCTTTGTCCGTCGTGCCCGTTTTCTCCATCGAATCGTATCCATCTAGCGTCGCTTGGAATTCGTAGCTCGTTTCCTTGTCAAATCTGTTTAGCCTCGAAAGGTGAGCAATCACTCACGATTAACACTTTTATATTTATTGAATTTGATTTCAATTGAAACGACAATTGAAATATGCTGTTGTATTTATTTTTAATTGTTATATATGCTATTATCTGTATCTGTTCACCTATGACACCCAACACCATTATCGGTTAATTATGTATGTGATAATAATACAGATTGGTTGATAATTGATTGTTTGATTGATTCTTGTTTAAATTGGATGTTAATTATTTTTGTTAAGTGATAACTAGTTTGCTAGTTTAATTTGAGTAGTATAGTTTACAAATTAAACGGATTATATATGATGGACCTTACTTTATTAAAACCTGACCCCGCCATATGTAAATTTGATTAGTTGAATTTGACCCATTGATTGTCGTAGAAATTGATAAATTATTCTTGAAATCTTTGAACGTAGTTTGGATTAATTGTTGTATTATTAAACTGAAAATGAAATGGAACGACAAGGGAAAACTGAAATGTAATAACCTTTAAATCTACATGAAATGATAGTGTAGATTTTAGAAATAATTATAAAAATAACAATGCGAATTAATACGATTATTTCGGGGTTATTTGATTTAATCTATTGAATTGTTATTGATTGTTGTTATTGCTTGTTTACTTACTTTGACACTATCCCTGTCATCACACTGCAAGTTCCCTTTGTTATGTTTGATTTTTGAATTAAAATGGGTTGAAAAGATAGGCCCAAGCGGGTTTCGTTTAATTAAATTTGGGATTACGGGTTGAAATGCTATCCACCCGTATACATTTAGTGTACGTATTGAAATGATAATAGCCATAACACTTTGACCATATGATAAAAAAATCTATGGTCTTATTAAATGTAAATTCTTAAATACATCTATAAAGGGTAATGATAAATATAGAGTTAATTATATCTAGTTAATCAAGATTTGATTAAATACATAAATTATGATAAATAATTTATGTAAATTTTATTCGGATAAATTTTGCAATAATATTGAAAAATTAAGGTTGGGAGATAAATTTGGGTTATTGTAAAATGATGTTTAGATAAGGATTTATTTATTTAAATCAATTTGAAATTTATCGAATGAGATATTTCACGTTTAATAAAATTTGAGAAATCTTGAGAAAGATGTAATTTAAAGTCACTAAAATGGTATTGAATAAGGGAAGGTTCAAACTAAATAATAATGATGTAAAAACCAAGAATCTATATGAAACTGTTAAATTTAACATCTAAGTATTTAAGCCATGAACTGTATTGTAATTAAATGGTTTAGAAATTTGATATGTATTTGGGACCAAGATAGTTGAATTTGTTATGTAGATAACTAATTGAATTTAAGGGAAATTGAGGTTGAACGAAATCTGGAAATTTGTATTTAGAAAACTAGATTGGGAAATTTAGGGGAAATATTAAATACTTAAAGTATGGAAACATATTGAAATGGAAAGGGTAATTAGGATGTCAAATCCAGATTTGAGATTTATAATTGAGATTGAATTTAATTTAAATGGAAAGGTCAGGTTGATGTGAACGATTTGTTAAGTTAAGGAAATTGCAAGTGCTTTACCATATACAGCATTTAATATATATAAATACTATTTGGGAAATATAATTATTCGAAGTGAATTTGACATTTGGGTTTGAAGTATAAATTAAGTGAATGACCACGATGTAATAGTGTATATTTCTACCCTGTAGATAGTTCTATGGACCCTTAGAGGATGGTCATCCCAAACATCCTTTAAGTTATTTGTATTTCAGTTGATATTTCACTTGAGTTGGATTTATTGATATAAGAATGTTAATCCTGACTCGAGTGTTTTGTGTTTTGCTTTACGCTCGGGTCAGACCGAGTAATACAGCATTAGAGACTCACCTTTGGAGATTGGAGCTTCATTTGGAGATCCAACTATCGTTTCAGCTTTCAGTTTTCTAGATTGACTGGTTCAGAGAAGTCATCGGCTCGTACTGAAGACTTTTCTGTATTCAAGAGATTCTGATGTATTTTATTTTAAACTCTGATGTATATAGTAGCTTCATGAACTACTATTTTTCTATTCCGCTGCATTATATTACTCTGTGTCTGTGATCTGTGTTTGATTTATTTACTGTATATTTTAAGTTTTGCCAAATTTAATTAACAATTCGGTATTTTGAATTATTCAAGTCGTACATGTACGGTTTTAGTGTCGATTTGAATGGTCCAAAATAGCGGATCGTTACAGTTGGTATCAGAGCTTTGGCTCTAGGCAAAACTTAGCATATATAGTAAATTTATTTACAGAATCACTTTCGCTCGAGTTGAATCTCTTCCTTTCGACTTGATTTCCTTTGAATTTTGGAATATCCCTCGGTTCCGAAATTCATCCGTGTCTCTTCCTATTTATATTAGTTTAATTGCGGAGTATCCCATAACTCCATTGAATAATTTGTAAAAGGGTGAAAACTCCTTTACAATTGGCATTAATTCACCTAGATTTCTGAAGTCACGGTTGACCGGTAGATGTCGCCCGCGACTTATAAAAGGATATCCACCTTCTACTTTGTAATAAAGATTTCCTCATTTTGCTCAAGCCTTCACACTTTGTTTCGAAACTTCCTTTGATCAAGTTTTCTCTTAGAAATTGAACCTCTATCTGGTTTGATATTGGACTCCCTGAATGATAGGAAACTATTTTGTAGATGGAAAAATCGGAAGAGCAGAAAGCAGCTCGTCGAGCCCGGAGAGCACTAGCCCGTAAGGAACAGGAGGAAGCAATGGAGAAGTGGGAAAAGATTTGGAGGGAAAGGGCAGGACCTGGACCTTATGACAATGTCATCTGTTATCGGTGTCAAGAGAAGGGACATTATGCAGCCATGTGCGGGAAGAGAGATGAAGGAAAGAAGAGTGAGGGCCAGCGTTATCGATCCAAGATCTTCTGTTTTAAGTGCCGTAGTACGGGACACTTTCCCAATTGCTGCCAAAAGGTGAAGAAAGTAAATGCTGCACCCACGGCATCAGTCGACCAATCAACCATTTGCTATCACTGTAGGCTGACTGGACATATAGCTAGGAATTGTCCTGTGAGGAAGTACGGAAGGAAGGCTGCGTTCCCGCAATTCGTTAAGGAGGATGGGTGTGTAGTGCATTTATGTAAGAAATGCAGAAGTTGGGGCCATATTGAGGGGGAGTGTTCTGGACCGATTGAAGTCCCACCCGGTAGAATTAATACCGATGCTTTGTTTATGTAAGGTGGTTCTCGGTAGATCTGTTTGTTTCAGCAGTTGTTTGTTGCTTTCGATAAACTCTATTGTATCTTTTGCTTAACTGAAGTTCTCTAATAAAGTATTCATGTTCCTGTTTCGTTGATATGAAATTCAAATCTCTATCTTTATTTTGAAATCCATTCTTAGATTATCCTTTGAAAATCTGGTACGTTTGTATTTTGAAATTGCTTTATATATCAAATTTATATTTTAATAACTATGATTTTTCCTATATATAAAAAGAAATGTTTCGATAAGGATTATATACCTATATATAAATCAAATAAGAAATGTTATTCTATATAAAAAGTTTTGAAAGGATTTGAAATTTTGGAAAATTATAAGAAATTGATTTATATAAAAATGATTTATAACTGAAGTGTTAAATTTGAAATTCGAGAATTGAATTCCGGTATTTTGAAATTGGTTTTAAGATTTTGGAAATTATAGGAAAAATAGTACGATTTAAAAGTATTTTTCCGAATAAGAAATGTTTTAAATGAGTTCAAATGAATTCCATTAATTTTGAAGAAATTTCAAACGAGTTTTCAAGAAAATAGAAGTCCAGAACTCACTTATGTCGCTAGGGAATAATTTCGGTGATGAGTGCACGCATCATCGACATTGATTTTCGAGTTTCAGAGTGGGGGAGAGGCTCCTTTAATAGCTTCGCTATGCGAGTGATCTTGTAAAACCGTTTTTGATTTCAAATTCCGTAGTAATTTGATAGTTTCGAAAGAAATATGTATATATTTGAAATGATTTAAAGTATACCGGTGTTCGATCCTCGAGTTTTGAGTTGACCTAGAATAACCCTATTTATAAAAAATTGATTTCCAACTAGTGATTTGAAATCTATTGATTTGAAAGGTACTCAATTTTGGAAAGAGAATTTTATATAATCGAAGTCTATATAAGGATATTTTGATATACTATTGATTTGGAAAGTATTCGTTTGAAAATGGAATCCTATATATATGGACTTTATATAAGTACAATATTTGAAAGTGATTTGAAAAAGGTACTATATGATATATATTTTCCAAATAAAGATATGGAAAGTGCCTTCTGCTTGATATCCGCTTTGTGGCCACAGCGTGGATTCATTCTATCGTTATTATTCTCTCTGATTTTGGTTTTCCGGATGTAATACTCGAGTGTTCCCACCGTGACGTGTCCCACGGTTTCTTTTTCTCTCGTGAATGCACAGCGAAATTGCCTGGCTGAGTCTTGCCTAGGGGTACGGATTGTTTCCTGGGGGAACCAGGCGGAACCATTGTGTATCCTGCAATCTGTGTAGGTCGCGAATAGTAGCGCAAGTGCCTGGCTGAGTCTTGCCTGGGGGTACGGATTGTTTCCTGGGGGAACCAGGCGTAACCATTGTGTATCCTGCACCCTACTAGTCATCATGGCGTAACTCGCAGGGCTGTGAAAGCTTACGGATATGGATTGTTTCCTGGGGGAACCAGGCGTAACCATTGTGTATCTGCGAACCATGATCGGACAAAGGTTTTGGTTTGATTGTTTTGTTTGGATCGTACTTTCCATATCTGTTTTAAAGGGGTTTTCAAGTATTTTCACTGGTTGTTGAAACAAGTCTACTAAGTACTTGAAGAATTCTAGCTTTGCGCCTGATCAACGCATGGCCAGAGTCTGCAAGAACAAGGATAAACTTGTTGAAACATCGAGTTATAAAAGTATTTTCGAAAGAAAATTTACTTTGATATAGTAGTATCTTATTATAAAAGTGTTATTATAAAGGTATTTATTATAAAATATTTTTCCCAACAAAGAAATTTGCATTAATCTTTGGAATTAAATTCCTTTGGTAAATTGAAAATTCTTGCCCGATACTATTCCAGAATCTACCTTCCTTTCCTTTTTGAATAAAATCTTTTAAAGATTGCTTATCTATATGCTACATTGGTTAATAGAAAATTTTAGTGGTATAAATATTTTTGAAGTGAATGATTTATTAATAATGTTTGAAAGGTATCTAAAGACAAATTTATAAATTTATGAATTATGGATTTAATGTTTTCAACAGCTTCTTTGTAAATATAACTAATGATGCAAATAATTGTTTTCAAATAGCTTTCATATATGTATATAGGTGTTAGTTAAACATATTAAATTTCAATGAGTTTTGGAAATTTTAAAGTATTAAAGATAGCTGAATCGCAAATAAAGTTTTCAAATGAATAATTCAAGTAAAATTATATAGTTTTAAATTAATTATTTACCCTTAACTTTCAATCTACCTTTATTTCTGGTTGTTCTATTCTCCTACCTCCTTCCTTTTCGGGGACGAAAAGTTTTGAGTGGGGGAGAATGTAGCGACCAATAAAATTTTAAAATTTTTTTTTTTTGGTTTTATAACGTATTTAATTTGGATTTTGAGAAATTATTAATAATAATAATTTTGAAATAAAATTTGATATTTGGATTACGTATAATTTTATAGTTTAAACCAATAAGTTGTAGTTGTATATGGCTTGCATCTTATTCTATAATAACCAGTGTATATTTTGCTGTCTACTAGTATAATACTATATGTTAGTTTATTTATGTGTATCGATCTAAACAATGATTTTAAAATAATAATAAAAATATACATACATACATATATATAACTGGATTTGCGTTTGAATTTAGAAAATGATTTTGATTCATATAAATAGTTATATACATAGTTATGCACATATATAGCCATAAGTTCAACTCATACCATATTAAATTTCTTTTAAAGGTTTTAGCTAAATCTATGGGTGAGCGTTGACACACCTTTCCACCTTATATTTAATTCTCTAACGTTTCAATTTGCATTCTATCCGTTCATAATTTCTTTTTTTTGTGTCAGCTGAATCAATGAGAGACTGTTACAATTTCATTTATTTGTGTACGTTTTTATTTTTATTATTGTACACATCACGGTACCTTTAAAATTGTGACTTCATTTCTTTTCTTCGGTCTCAATTATAGAAGCGTGCTGCGCACGTTATTATTAATTGCTTTGAATCTCACTACTCTATATTTATTCCTGTACGTTTTATCTTCGCTTAAATTTCTCTCTCCATTCTTTTTTCCATTTTAATACCCTTGCCTTTCCATACTCACGTGCTTTCCAATCAAGCAATAAATTATTTAAATATCCACCTTATCAACTTGACCGTTGTTATTGCATCACACTAGTATATAATTCAAATCTATCATTATTCTACCATTCTTCTTTAACAAATTATATGTAACAGTATATCATAAATGGACAGCTCATTCTCCACCCATTCATTTCTCCTATTCAATTAATAATGGAATATAAAGTTATATATTTGGTATACAATTCAAACAACCGTTACCATTCATACCTCCTAAATTCTAGCGATTGACCCCTCTATTTCCATCGGTTCAAATTTATATAAACTTTATATTCGTTACACGTTACATTCATTTATTTGACCGGTCCTTTCCTTTGTTATTTCCCGAATTTCGTGCGTTACTAACCAATGCTCCATATTTATTTGCCTTAATGATTCAGCTAAATTTAAGGATCACCGTTGCTTTTACCTTTTTGTTTATATTACCATTCCCCTATTTTAGCCGGTTGCATTTGATATTTCCTTGATTTAAGCTTTCTAACTTTTAAATTTCCACTACTCTATATTTTTTCTGTACATTTATCTTTGCTTGAATTTCTTTGTCCATTCTCCTCTTTTGCATGTGAAGCTTCTTCTGTAGGTAAATGGCTGCACCATTTTTTTTTCTTCTTCTTATTTCTTTTCTTTTTCTTCTTCTTTTTCATCCTTTTCTTTTGTTTTCTTATTGTTTATATTGCTTTTCCTTTATTTTAAGCACAACATGTTTTTGTCTATTTATTTTTTTACATGTTTTGATTTTCAATGTAACATAAAAGTTTATAATTTAAGCGTATATATATATATATATTTAAAAAGGATCGCTTTATATTAAGGTCACATGGTATTTGGAGAAGTATTTTTTTTAAACTATTTTGTCACTTTTATTTATATTTTACAATCCCGGTCCTAGGAGCATTTGATTGTTGGCTATACAGTTTGGGTCTATGTATTTACATTTAAAAGATAATGTTTAAATTTATGTAAAGGAAGGCAAAATTATGATGTATAAACTGGGATAGTTTAACATATATAGGCGAGGACATCATTAATTCCTACTTTCTATTTTCATCAGTTTTGGTTTATGCATTTAGTAATGCTAACTAAGCTATATATATATATATATAATTGGTTTTGCAAGGTCTATAGTTATATAAAATAATATGTCGATTTTATGGATTTTTGTTTACAGTAGTGCTTCACTTTTGGTTTTAAAACATAAATAGTTATATGTTTGGCAAGTTCACATATTGCTGTTTTGTAAGATCACGTTTAATATGTATATACTTTTTTTTTATAGATGAGAACTTGGTTTTCAAATATATTTTTTATAGTATGTTTTGGGATTAATTATTTAATTTAAACAAATATATTTATTTTAAGTTTATGTTTAATTTTTAATAAATGTAAGCTTGATTTGTTTATTTACTTATATGTTTGAAACGCTTGTAAATTTAATTTGCGGTGTTCAAACTTAGAATATAAATTCATATGTATATATAGTATAGGTCAGTTTTATGAATTTTTTTTATATACATATTTTTAAGTTTTATTTTATATAGTATGGTTTATATGTTAGAAAAAAAAAGGAGAGAGGTTTTATATCCATAGTTATATGTTACTGCATTGGGTAATATAACTGTTAAGTGCTGTCTGCATTTGTACATTGATTTTTACTTGGACTGTATATATATATTGAATAACAAGTGTTTGTAGCTTTCTTTGTCGCAGTTAATATAAGCTATGTTGAAAATGGGTCTCAACATTGTTTTTTTCTTTAAACTTGCATGTGTTTATGTACATTTCAATATGAAAGTTACAATATTTATTTCAAATTTTATTACATTTGATTTTTAATACAAAACAGTGATTTTTCGTACATACGTATTTTGTTTTGATATTGGTCTTAAAAAGAAATATTAATTTAATAAGAAAATAATATATTTATTTTGATTTATATATGTATATGTGCTTTAAATGGATATTGTTTTCAAATTCTCTTATACCAATTTTCTTCATCAAACCCGGTTCTAATTTGATTCCGTCGATTCCTGTTATCAGCTTTGTCCGTCGTGCCCGTTTTCTCCATCGAATCGTATCCATCTAGCGTCGCTTGGAATTCGTAGCTCGTTTCCTTGTCAAATCTGTTTAGCCTCGAAAGGTGAGCAATCACTCACGATTAACACTTTTATATTTATTGAATTTGATTTCAATTGAAACGACAATTGAAATATGCTGTTGTATTTATTTTTAATTGTTATATATGCTATTATCTGTATCTGTTCACCTATGACACCCAACACCATTATCGGTTAATTATGTATGTGATAATAATACAGATTGGTTGATAATTGATTGTTTGATTGATTCTTGTTTAAATTGGATGTTAATTATTTTTGTTAAGTGATAACTAGTTTGCTAGTTTAATTTGAGTAGTATAGTTTACAAATTAAACGGATTATATATGATGGACCTTACTTTATTAAAACCTGACCCCGCCATATGTAAATTTGATTAGTTGAATTTGACCCATTGATTGTCGTAGAAATTGATAAATTATTCTTGAAATCTTTGAACGTAGTTTGGATTAATTGTTGTATTATTAAACTGAAAATGAAATGGAACGACAAGGGAAAACTGAAATGTAATAACCTTTAAATCTACATGAAATGATAGTGTAGATTTTAGAAATAATTATAAAAATAACAATGCGAATTAATACGATTATTTCGGGGTTATTTGATTTAATCTATTGAATTGTTATTGATTGTTGTTATTGCTTGTTTACTTACTTTGACACTATCCCTGTCATCACACTGCAAGTTCCCTTTGTTATGTTTGATTTTTGAATTAAAATGGGTTGAAAAGATAGGCCCAAGCGGGTTTCGTTTAATTAAATTTGGGATTACGGGTTGAAATGCTATCCACCCGTATACATTTAGTGTACGTATTGAAATGATAATAGCCATAACACTTTGACCATATGATAAAAAAATCTATGGTCTTATTAAATGTAAATTCTTAAATACATCTATAAAGGGTAATGATAAATATAGAGTTAATTATATCTAGTTAATCAAGATTTGATTAAATACATAAATTATGATAAATAATTTATGTAAATTTTATTCGGATAAATTTTGCAATAATATTGAAAAATTAAGGTTGGGAGATAAATTTGGGTTATTGTAAAATGATGTTTAGATAAGGATTTATTTATTTAAATCAATTTGAAATTTATCGAATGAGATATTTCACGTTTAATAAAATTTGAGAAATCTTGAGAAAGATGTAATTTAAAGTCACTAAAATGGTATTGAATAAGGGAAGGTTCAAACTAAATAATAATGATGTAAAAACCAAGAATCTATATGAAACTGTTAAATTTAACATCTAAGTATTTAAGCCATGAACTGTATTGTAATTAAATGGTTTAGAAATTTGATATGTATTTGGGACCAAGATAGTTGAATTTGTTATGTAGATAACTAATTGAATTTAAGGGAAATTGAGGTTGAACGAAATCTGGAAATTTGTATTTAGAAAACTAGATTGGGAAATTTAGGGGAAATATTAAATACTTAAAGTATGGAAACATATTGAAATGGAAAGGGTAATTAGGATGTCAAATCCAGATTTGAGATTTATAATTGAGATTGAATTTAATTTAAATGGAAAGGTCAGGTTGATGTGAACGATTTGTTAAGTTAAGGAAATTGCAAGTGCTTTACCATATACAGCATTTAATATATATAAATACTATTTGGGAAATATAATTATTCGAAGTGAATTTGACATTTGGGTTTGAAGTATAAATTAAGTGAATGACCATGATGTAATAGTGTATATTTCTACGCTGTAGATAGTTCTATGGACCCTTAGAGGATGGTCATCCCAAACATCCTTTAAGTTATTTGTATTTCAATTGATATTTCACTTGAGTTGGATTTATTGATATAAGAATGTTAATCCTGACTCGAGTGTTTTGTGTTTTGCTTTACGCTCGGGTCAGACCGAGTAATACAGCATTAGAGACTCACCTTTGGAGATTGGAGCTTCATTTGGAGATCCAACTATCGTTTCAGCTTTCAGTTTTCTAGATTGACTGGTTCAGAGAAGTCATCGGCTCGTACTGAAGACTTTTCTGTATTCAAGAGATTCTGATGTATTTTATTTTAAACTCTGATGTATATAGTAGCTTCATGAACTACTAGTTTTTCTATTCCGCTGCATTATATTACTCTGTGTCTGTGATCTGTGTTTGATTTATTTACTGTATATTTTAAGTTTTGCCAAATTTAATTAACAATTCGGTATTTTGAATTATTCAAGTCGTACATGTACGGTTTTAGTGTCGATTTGAATGGTCCAAAATAGCGGGTCGTTACAGGAATGAAAGGTCTTAGCAGTTGAAGAAGCTAATGACATATCAACCATAAAACAAGATGAGTTGATAGGAAATCTCATGTCGTATGAAGTAAATTTGGAAGCAAAATGAGACCAAGCCCAAGATAAAAAGAATATAGCATTTCATGTTGAACAAGAAGATTCAGATTCGGATGAAGAAGACATGGCATTTATAGCAAAGAATTTTAAAAAAAATTGAAATTTCGAAAGAATAAGAAATTCGGAAACGATAGAAGAGACAACACAAACAAACCATCAGCTTCAAATGTTATGAATGTCACAAAAAAAGTCACATAAAGAAGGACTATCCTGATCGAAAGAAAGACAGATTGAAGAGCAAAAGGGACAAATATAAGAAAAAGAAAGCATTCTCTATTACATGGGATGATTCTGAATCGTCTTCATCACCAGACAGTGGCATTGACAGTGATTCTCCAATATCTGCTTTATGGCTTCGACTGACAATATGAGTGATGTAAATTTTGATGATTTGATTGATATAAACTCATAGTTATGGATAAACTAAAAGAAGTTAAAAGAAAGTATAAAGATTCTTTAGAAAAATTAAACAAATGTGAAATAGATGTTGATATGCTTAGAGATAAAAAGAAAATCCTAGAAGAATAACTTGTCAAAACGCAAGAATCTTTATCTATTGTATCTTCTCAACTCACGATGCTATTAAATGAAATTGAAGCTTAAAAAAAGAATATGACATTAGCTGTAGAAAATCATGATTTAGAATCTAATGTCAAATTTCTTGAATTGAACAATACTAGTCTCAAAACCGAGTTAGAAAATATTACAAAAAATGTTTCTAACTTTAACAAAGGTAGAGAAAATCTCTCTAAAATTAATAGAAACTCTCAAACTACTTTTAATAAGAAAGGGTTAGGATATACAAATTCCTCAAAATCTAGTTCAAAGAGGAATAATACACCATATAAAATTTCCAAATATATAAGAATTTTGTAAAAGAAAAACCAAAACCAAAACCAAAGGTTTTCACTCAAATGAAGGATATTTGCAACACAAATTATAAAGATTTGGGTGCCAAAAACTAATATCAATTAGAATAAGTTTGTTAAGTCTTTTATAAATTCAATTCATACAAATGAAAATTTTACTTATAAAGGAATTCTAAAACCTCTTGGTGTTGGTTTCCTAAGATCTAACTCTTAGGACACTAATAAAAAGTGGGTACCAATGTCATCTCCATATTTTTTTTGAGGTACCAACAAAGAAAAGAGGAAAGTGGACACTTAATATTGGTTGTTCAAAATGTATGACGGGAAAAAATATATGTTGACTAATATTATCTACTCAGATGGAGGATCTATCACATTTGGAGATAATTCTCATGGTTATATCATCAGCAAAGGCGATGTGAGCAATGATGGTATACCTAACTTACCTCTTACTAAAATGTTTTACTAGTTAAATATTTAAAACATAATTTGCTTAGTATAAGTCAACTATGTGATAAATGTTTTAATATATTTTTTGGAAAATAAGTGTAATATATATGATCAAAACAAGAATATAATCTTTGAAGGAACAAGAGAATGAAATATGTACATGTTAAATATAAAAGTTAAACATAGCACAAATAGGTGTCTAGTAGCCAAAGAAAATGTTCCTTGGTTATCGCACAAAAGACTTTGTCATATGAACTTTAAAGGAATAAGAAAATTGTCTAAAAATAATTTAGTAAAAGGTTCCGAAAATGAATTTTAAAATCAATAGTATATTTGATGCTTGTCAGTTAGAAAAATTAACCAAATCTGCTTTAATACCAAAGAAAATTATTTCTACATTACAACCATTTGAATTATTATATTTAGATCTTTTTGAACCAAATCAAGTTCAATTTATAAATCATAGTAGACATGTTTTCATAATGTATATGATTTCTAAAGATACACGTGGACAATATTTATGAAAAATAAAAGTGATACTTTTGAAAATTTTAAAATCTTTGCTAAGTGAATTCAAAATATTAAGAATATAAAAATTAAAAGCATTCGAACCGATCACGGTGGTGAATTTGATAATGATATTTTTGAAAAATAGTGTAATAAGAAGGAATTGTTCACAAATTTTCATTTTCCAGAACTCTGCAACAAAATAGAGTTGTAGAAAGGATAATAGAACACTTCAATAATGTGTTAGGACTTTACTAAATGGAAGCACTCTACATAAACATTTTTGGGAAAAAGCTATAGCAACTGCTTGTTATGTTTTTAATCGTGTCTCCATTAGACTATTAACAAAACATACCCCAAATTAACTTTTTAATGGAAGAAAGCCTAATATATCATATTTTAAAGTTTTCGGTTCAAAATGTTTTCTGTTAAATACAAAAGACCAACTCGGTAAATTTGATCCAAAATTTGGTGAATGAATATTCATTGGATACTCGGAACGAAGCAAGTCATATAGAATTTATAATAAGGGAACTAAAATAATTAAAGAAAAACTTCATGTGTCATTTGATGAAAATTTCAAATTTAATTATAAAAATGAAGATGATGAAATAATTCCTAAATCAAATATCATAGAAGATGATACTGAAAATAATGAAAATAATATTCAAATTGAAAATAAGAATATACCAAATGAAAATGAAATTCGAACTCCACCAAGACTTCCAAGAAATCACCCAACTGAAAATGTTGTCGGAGAAATTAATTCTAATATAAGGACTCAGAATTAACTAAATCAAATGGGTCATGTAGACTTCCTATCGAACATTGAACCTAAAAATGCTAAAGAAATATCAACTTATAATTACTAGATTATAGCTATGCAAGAAGAGTTAAATCAATTTGAAGGAAACAAAGTTTGGGACTTAGTTCCTAGACTTGGTAGTTAAACAGCCGTAGGTGCTAAATGGGTTTACAAAAATAAAGCCAATGAGTAAGGAAATATCATTCGAAACAAAGCTATATTAGCTGCTCAAAGTCACAATCAAGAAGAATGAATAGACTATGAAGAAACATTTTCTCCTGTAGTTCGACTAGAAGCAATACGTATTTTATTAGCTTTTGCTTGTTTTATTAACTTTAAATTATATCAAATGGATGTAAATGGTGCTTTTCTAAATGGTTTTTTAAAACAAAATGTGTATGTAGAACAACTATCTCTATTTGCACATGAAAATTTTCCAGACCATGTTTATAAATTAAAGAAAGCTTTATACGGTCTAAAACAGGCACTCGTGCTTGGTATGATCGTTTTAAAAGTTGTCTTAGAAGTTCTAGTTTCAAAATTGGAAAAGTAGATCACACCTGGTTTATATAACAAGATAAAAAGAATAATTTAATTATATAAGTTTATATAGATGACATCATTTTTAGCTCCGTAAACAAAAATTATTTCAAAAAAATTTGAATATTATGACAAGAGAATTTCAAATGTCCCATATGAGATAACTTTCGTATTTTCTTGGATTATGAATTAAGTAATGGAATTTTTATTAATCAAGGAAAATATTGTATATGGAAAATACTTCTGCTAAACCAACTGCTATGAGCACTATGGTACATGATTAAGATGAAAATGACAAAAGTATTGACCAAAAACAATATCGAAGCATGATTGGATCTCTACTTTACTTAACTGCTAATCGTCCGGATATAATGATGAGTGTATGCTTATGTGCATGGTTTCAAACAAATCCCAAAAAATCTTTGCAAGCAGTGAAACAAATTTTGGTGCTACTTAAGCAAGTCTAAAGACTTTGGAGGATGTCGAATGGATCAAAAGAGAACAAGTGGTACTTGTCATTTCATTGGACAATCTTTAGTATCTTAGTTTAATAAGAAACAAAATTGTGTTTCACTTTCAATGTGTGAAGCAGAATATCTTCCTACTGCTTTGGCGCGTGCTCTAGTAATATACATGCAGCAAGCAGTACAAGGTTTTGGTATATATCTAAATCAATAATTTATTGTGATAATACAAGTGCTATAAATTTATCAAAAAATCCTATAAATCACTCCAGAACTAAGCATATTGATATTCGACATCATTTTCTTCGTGATAACTTAGAAAAAGGTAATATCTCTCTTGATTTTATACCATCAGAAAATCAAATTGTGGATATATTTACTAAACCTTTAAATGAAAAAAATTTCTTAAATTAAGACGTAAAACAGGAATTATGTCGTTACATGATTTACAATTTGATATTAAAGTATAGAAAAGTATAAAATAAATAAAAATTTAATAGAACAAAAATAGGAGATGATGACACTCGAACTCTACACTCATGGGAGGAAGTCACATGTCTTTCCAACGTTCTATTGTGTTACTAGATTTAAGACCTTACATTACTTTTATCTTATATATGGATAAATCCCTTTCATATTTTTTAACCTTACATTCCTTCTCTTGGCTAAAATTTTCTAAGGCTTGGTTAACCATAGAATAAATACTTTAAATAGATAATCAAAACAATATATATACATGATCAGAATTTTGTTAATTCATATAAAAATATTAAGAATATATATACATTTTTCTTCTAACATGTCATCTCAAAAAAGTTCCGATCTCTCATCGATCATTTGAGCACTCCTACTACGGATTCATCAAACAAATCTACTCTGCTATATATTCCAGTGAAGAATACACCATCTCCGAACCATCATACTAGATATACACCGAACGGGAAACGAGCTAAGAAAAACTTAGACTTTGGTTCACCATCTACTAAGGAGAAAATCGATGAAATCCAACACTATCAATGCGAGGCTTTAAATTTACAACGTGTGATGTATTATGAACAAAAACACCATGGAAGATGATTGAATTTCCTTGAACAATTCACTCTCAAATTCCGTGGAACGTCTCCTAAGCAAGGTTTGCACAATCTGCCTCCCTAATGACCTTACATGTCTTCGAATTCTTGGGAACAAGGTGCTCAACATATGTTTGGTCTCCTATAAATCCATTACATCATATCACCAAAGTTGAACCAAGCTTGGACGAATCTAAGACTTCGAAAATAAATAATCTATTTTTTTATAAAATTTATGTTCATAAATTTAATATTCTAATATGGATATGTAACATGTTTATTGAAATAATAATATATTTTAACATGGGAATAAAGCTCACTAAACAAATATATATATATAGCATGTTGGTTAAGCAATTTAAGAATGAACTACAAATAAGTTGTACCTCAGAAAAACAACAATTTCAGTGATTGAGCATAGGAGTTCAGCCGATTGAAAATTCATATCCATTTAGAAAACTTTCAGAATTCATTCGACTGAGTACCCATAGCCAGCCGGCTGAATTGAACCAAATTTGAACTACATACTTGTGGGTTGCATTTCTAAACACTTCAGCCGGCTGCCTTCCTCCTTTCAGTCGGCTGGTCCATTTGATATATGTTTTTTATATAGCGTTGCATGAATTTCTATGCAAAAACCCAATCAAACCTACTTCATATTCTCATCTACCCCTTCATTCTCAACTTATCTAACCATTATCTATTCCAAATAAACCCAGAATAACAAACCCTAACTTCATAAATAATTTCAATATTTTCATTTAATTTCATAAGCCATTATGGCTCCAAGATCAAAATGAGCATGGGAATCAACAACCGGACCTTCCGAGAGCCAAATTCGATCTTGGTTACACAATGAAACAATGGTTAATATATTCAATAGCATGAGAAATTCAAAGCTATTCGAAAGAGCGTTAATGAAATTTCCCAACTTCAAAGGGCTACGCGATTAGAGAAATAGCCAAAGCATACAGTTTCGATTCGCTCTTTGGGTATGATTCCAATAATGTTAAGATCTACTCCCTTTTAATTAAGCTTTTCTTTGCCAATATGAATCTCGACCATCAAGATCCTCGAAACAAAGATGATTGCATATGGACATTGGTTTGTGGAGTAAATATTTATTTACCTCTTCAACAATTAGACCATATTCTAAGATGTCCATCTAAAGGTTTGGATATTGACGATGTTGATGTTGATATGTATAATCATGATAAAGTATCACATCTCTTCTTATCGGATGATTTAACCATTTTGGAATCTAGTGCCTTATGTCCGAAGGCAAGAATCATCCATTGCGCACTTATTCGATCCTTAAAACCCCAAACGGAAGATATGAAAAGGTCTACAAAAGGGATTTTCAAGCCTTATATGCCATTTACTCGTCCCAATAAGTAAATTAGGAAAAAATAATATTGGATGAATTTCTCACCGTCAATCATAAAAGAAGCTATAAAAAAATTCACTATGATGCTTACATTATGTGAATTCTACAATATTTTGGAGTTCCATTGTCCAATTTCGATTTCATAACCATCGAAGAGCATAACTCAAAAACTCTAAGTCTAATGGTTGTTCTTAAGTCTCCTGAACGCCAAAAAATCATTATCTTTCAAGAATGGATCGCAAACCGTAATCAAGGAATCCTGCAACCGGGAGACATGAATATTGCTTCTTCCTCCTCTCAAGTTTCTCAAAAAGAAGAAGAGGACGACAAAATTTAAGAACTTCGTGTTGACGTGCCTCCAAAGCAAGCTCTTATGACATTATCGTGGAATCAAAGCAAACTTGGTTGAGGTTTAGCTAATGCGAAAAAGAACGTTTCTAAAACTAACAAAAAGCTTAACTTGAAAAGGCATTTTTAAATCAAATTTGGAAAAAGGTCTCATGTTCGGGTTCGACCTATGTTCTTGAAAATCCAGCACCTTTCTCTTGGATGACATCAGAATAAGAATTAGATAAAGAGGAAGATATTGGAGAATTTTAAGATTTTTTAATTTGTACTATGCTAATAACTCATGACATTTTGAAGTGCTATTATTTCTATGATGTTTATGTATGACATATGCTTATTTATGTTTGATGTTTATGTGATTTAAGATAAGGCATATTTTTTAAAATGCTTATATGTTTATGTCTATGATGTTTATGATGTTTATGTTTATTTGATTCTCCTATCTATATGCTTATATGTCTGTGTAACTTACTTATATTTCTCATATCAATTTTTTTTTTCATTTTGTCGATGACAAATGGGGAGAATATGATTGATAGGGGGAGTATTCAGTCAGGGGGAGTAAATTGGTTTTATATATTTACAAACTTACATAGTTTTCATCATTAAAAAGGGGGGAGAATGTTAGAACCTTGAATTTTGATGTTTTGATTGTGACAACTATATAAGTAAGTATTATATGAACCAACCATATTTGTAGGAGAAATACTGTTTTACTTAAGAAATAATCTAATAGACTGCAGATCAGATTCTAGATAGAAGCTTCAGTAATATATTCAGTCTATGGTCTGAGTATAGTAGTGAATTAATGTTAAAATCTCTCATTGAAGTGGTATATGCATTCACACGCAGTTTAAAGTTTTTTAAAACATAGTTCATATGCTAAATTTTTTAATGACATAGTTCATATGATAAACTTCATTTTTCATATGATAAAGTTCTTTCAAAACTTTGATATCCATGAAACAACGAAAAAAGCTGGCTAAATAGCATGGTTCAGCCGATTGAATTATGTGCGTGTGCACAGTTTACTTTGAATACTCAACTGGCTGAATTGGGCCGTTTTTGCACTGTTTTCTTGCTGGATCAAATTTTAATCCATTCATCTAGCTGATTCTCTCAGTTCAGACCGCTGAATCTTCATAATGGCTATATTTTGAAAGGACGCTTCATTTCAGCAAATAGGAACAACTTTTGATTCAAGAGTTGCTTCAATATTCTTTCATAGCTACTTTTCACGAATGATTATAAATCTTAATCACTATATATAGCCATGAAATCCATTATTTTAATCACTAATTCTAATTCTCATTCTTATTTCCTAAACTATCTTTCCATTTGCATTCAATATTTCATTCTAATCACCTGTTCATTCAAGCAAACTTCATTAGTGATTTAACGAACTTCCTATCTTTACGAATTACACAATATACCATAAAGGAGAAGACTATAGGAAGGTTGCACGTTATTGACTTATTAGTACTATTCAAGAGCTCAGTCAGATTTTTTTTTTACTATTTGTATTGGAAGTTCTGTTCGGTTGCTCAGGCGGTTGAATTCCTTTTCTGTTTCCTAGGCGGTTGAAGTCCATTCGATTGCTCGAGAGGTGTAATACCTGTTCCTTCCGGTTAAGTGAGGGTTGATAGTTAAATTCCAGAATGAGTCTGGAACTGGACGTAGAACGGGAATTTCGAACCAGTATAAAAATATCTAATGTCATTTATTATATACTTTTATATTTATATTCCGCACTAGTAGATAGTTTAGTTAATATTCCATATTGCACAATCTTTAGTCACTTTCAGACAAGAGAGGGCTAGGCCTGAATTTGTAGGCGCTCGAATCAACCACATCCATTAGATTTAATTATATAAAATATGGGCCACTTGGCCGAGAAAAACCTTAGCCGCCATGGTCCCAACCGGTCGACCGCTACATGTCGATCAATCGTAATGAACGTGTCGACCTATAAGTCTTGGGAATTATTATATAAACATTAAATTTTTTAATCTAATTATTTTTTTTGAATTTGTTTTTCGTCCGCAAGTTCTTCATTAGGATTCTAATTGCGAAAATCCAAATATGAAAGTTGCTCAAAATTCCACCAAGGACGCAATAGTGCAAGCTTTGTTGTCAAACTCCATCATTCACACAAATTCCTTTTTTTGGAGCCTAATTAACTAATTACTAATTAAACAATTAACTGTAAAATATATAGGGTGTTAAAATAGAGCTAAGGGTCTGCCTTAAAGGAAATTATGTAGTTTGATGATATAACTTAACTCTTATAGTGAACTTGTTCAAAATAAAGTAAGCCTTTTATTTTGTTTCTATCGTGTATATTGTTATGTCAGAGAGATCAGTAATGTTAGAAATTCATCAAATATATACAACTAGAAAACTATAGGAAAAGTATTTAATTGATTGCATTTAAGGATGTGTTCATAAGCATGGTATTGAATAAAAATAAAATAAATATTTATCTTTAAACAATCCTAGTCAAAATGTATCAAGAAAGAGATAATGATATATCCATTGAGACAAGTAAATGTAACATCGTCAATACAATAGACGATGAGTTACCTATGGTCGTTGGGGGAAGTAAGGTGTTACGTATATGTATTTGTTTGAAACAATTATAGAAAGATTCCCTAAGAGTCTTCTATAAGTCAAATAAAAGATCTCATGCGACAATGTGTAATAGTCTTTTGACTTGATAATATTGTGAATCTTAAGTGTCTAACTTTGATTATGGTCAATCATATGACAAAAATTGACCATGTTAAAGCCATGTTTAGGTATAAGTTGAATCACTTGAAGTGAAACACTATTTAAGAGATAATTCATCTCCTTCGAATAGATAAGTACTATCACTGCAATTGGTTGTTAACATAAAGTCGAAGTCTTTAACCAAAGCAAATCAGCTGATCAATAATTGTTATCGAATTGAATCGTGGACTTTAATGTTGGACTTTATAATCAACTATGGATATTAATATAGTACTGACCTTTAATCGAGTGATTGATATAGCGATGGCGAAGAGAAAACATGCATAGTATATTATGGCTTATGGATGTTGCTTTGAAAGATAAGAAACTTGACTCCAGCTTGGTAATCTATAAGGAACTGAACTCGTGTCCACTACTGTGCATTAGCAAAGTATGCATGGGATTTAATATTTAAATCGTTCAAAAATTACTAAGGGCTGAGTTCAACCTTGGGAGTCACACAATCTCAACTCTCAGATTTCGACCTAAAATAATTATTGAAATAATTTATAACAGATATAAACTATTATTGTTTAGAAATTAATATAATGGTTATATTAATTAATTTTTATTTTTATTTAATTATTATTAGAGGGCCTAAAATTAATTAATAAAATATGTTTTTGTCATATATTTATTTAATTATATTTAGTCTAATATAATAATTTAATACAATATAAATATATATATATATATAACATATTTTGGTGGCCAATTATTTTTTTAAATTGTCTTAAAATAAGGCGACCAATAATATATGTGGGCATGAATTAATTAAATGGGTATAATTAATTAAGGGGGATAAGATCTCACTTTTAATGGATCATACCTTGAATGATGGATGTGCATATGATATTTACAAAAATATTGCTACATATATATGTAGATGCCTCATTCCATATATAACAATTCTTTCTCACTCCATAGAAATAAATTATATCTTAATGATGGACTTTGTAACTCCACCATTGACTTAGAGATAGGATCACTCATAGATGAATGTGATAAATCAAGGTGTATTCAATCGATGAGATCAAGGTGAAGATAACGAATCAACTTCACCGTCAAGTTATTTTCAATCCAAGTTGATTTTTAAAATCGTTTTAAATTAATTTGTTTTCAAAATCAACTTTGCTTAAAAAAAAGTATCAATTTTGATTACTGTTCGTGCAAATTCTTTTGTGCATCGCCCTATGAACAACATCATTGCGCATATCAACCACAGAGCACTGCATGTTCAAGTTGGTAATCATCGACAAAGCTACCGCCAAAGGTCATCAACTGTACAGGGAAAGAAGAGTAACATGTAACGATCTGCCTTTCTTACACCTTTATAAAATCATTACTTAACCTGAAACCATTATTAAAAGTATGATTGATCTTAAAAGTCAGAAAGAAGCTTAGTGATCATAATGGTTCTCATTTAACTGAGTTTGTTTTTCAAGTTATAACATGGGTATTTACATAGCAACCAAATATGTATAAGAGAATCAGCCAATGACAATCAATCGTAAAAGTAAATGCCAAAGTTACCAAAATAGGAGACACTGATTTGTTCTGCTAAATACATGTTTAAGTTAATATAATGGCAGAAAGAGTTTTTATTTTGCCTAATAGATGTCAACATAATCTACTTGGTGAACTATGGTAAAATAGTGATTTATTATACCAAATAGATGTCAAATACAAGTTAATTAGCAGAACGGTGATTTATTCTGCTAAACAGATGTCATTGGGTTTCATATTCAATTGTGTTTACTTAAGAATGGTCGATAAGGAAATCCCTTAGATTAAAATCTCCCTTTAAATGAAAGTTGATTCTTGAAAAAAAAAACCGATCTTTAAAAAAATAGGTGGTCTAAACAACTAAAATTTTATTTAATATTTAAATAACATTTAAACTTCTTATTTAAAATAATTGAACCTTTAATTAATGATTAAACAATAATTAACTATTAAATAATGATTATCTTTTATATAAATAATTAAATAATAATTAATCTTTAAATAAATAATTAAACCATAATTAATCTTTAATTAGTTATTAAATAATTATTTTACACCTTAATTAAATAATAATTTAAATCTTAATTATGCCTTTAATTAAATCATAACTTAACTAATAAATAATTAAACCCATTTATAATAAATAACTAATTTGAAAATTAATCTTTAAAAAATAATTAAATAATAATTTATCCTTAAATAATTAATAAGATAATAATTAACCTTTTATTTATTACTAATTAATATTTAACTTCTGTGATTAACATTTAAGTGCTAATTACCTTGTTAATTAATGATTAAGTACTAATTACATTAATTAATAAAATCAATAAAATAATCATTATTTATTTATTTATAATTACTTAAAATATGTTTTTAAATCACTTCTCAAAAATATTTAAGTTGAAAACACTTTTAGATTTCAAAAATAGTTTGTTTCCACAAACAGCAATAGCGACTATCTCTATATGACTAGTGGTTTTCAAAATTAGAACCTTAATTTTGATTAGCTTCAAAATTCTTGTTTTTATACTTTAACATGCTTCATAAACCTAGAAAAAATTTGCTGAAAAAACCAAGGTAAGGTTTTAGAAACTAAATGAAAACATTTTAAAAAGTAAGTAAGGAAAAAAAGTTTATGAAAATCAAAGGATTTTGATGTTGCAACTACGATTCCAAGTACTAACTTTTCATTTTACATATAATCACATACTCAGATGTTAACCTTTATCATATATATACAAACACAACACATATACATGTCCTGGTTTACATAACCAAGCAAAGAACATAACTTTCCATTTATACACACATTTCAACTTTGATCTCTAAGTCAAACCAAACATCACATCAAACATATATATAAACATTTTAATCAACATCAATATACAAATCATCAACAATGATTTCATTATCAAAGTAAGCATCATACTTAAAGTTAGATATTTTAGATGAATTCAAGATCCCACCCAAAAGCTACTAAACCACTCCAAACTTCCACTAGAACTTGTCTATGGCCTAGCTCTATGCTATATGCATTGAAAACGAGGATTTGGTAGCCTTATGGTGGTTTTATGGTTCAGTCAAGGTATGGTTCACATGGACCATGAGCGATGGAGCTCGGCCTTGAAAGGGGGAGGGACTTCAGATCATTATTGAATTCACAAAAATCAAACCCAAAACATGGGTCGTCTTCCAATTGATTTTGAATAAGTTACTCATGGAATTTGGGAATGTTTTCAAAGGGAAAGTGCTTGAAAATATTTTCTTTACAATTTTAAAAAATTAGCCACTCAGTTTGGATTAGTTTTGAGGGAACTATGATCAAACGGAGAAGAGGTATTTTCGAATTTAAAACTCTAGGTCCGAAATGAGTCTGAAAGAAATGAGATTTGGACATGGCCAAGCTCAAAATTTGAAGAAGTGGTATGTGGGAAAGTTGTAGCCACTGGAAACTTATACGGTTTGGAAAAAACAAAACCTTCATTTTGTTAATATAAGAGAATGATATGGTAGAAGGAAAAGAAGGCAAAATTGAAGAAACGAAAAGGATATTTATAAGCAAGAAATAAAATAAATTACCTTAATGTCCTTGGTCCTTTACCCACCACCACCTCTTGCCACTTCACCTTCATGTACCTCAACCCATGTGCTTGTTCCCCCTTCCCTTTGTTTAGCCAAACATGTTTTAAATGTTATATGTACTTTGTGTTTCCTTACGTTACATAAGGAATCTTATATTAAATGTTTAAAAAAAACAAATATGGTTATTTGTCACATCATGCTTGTATACTAACTTAAGTATATACATATATACACTAATACATAAGTATCCTACTTATTGTAAATGTATATATCTGTACAAAAGTTTTCACAACATTTTTGACAACTTTTAGCCGAATTCGAAAAACGAATTTCGTTCACAGTTTCGATTTTTCTTCAAACTATATTTTTTGTAAAAAAATTTAGAAATTTTTTCACCGTTATTATTAAAAAAGTATTTTATTTTAGTTATAAAATTGTTATTTTAATATTTAAAATTAATTAAATATTCGCAAATCAAACCGGTAAAATTCTGAGGCATTACCCTCTCCTTCTTAAAAAGAATTTCGAAAATTTGCCACAAACCTAAACTAAAAACAACTAAACCTAGAAGACTCAACACTACTAATCAATCCGTACGATGTACATTGTTCATCCACGCATGAAGTCTGATTCGATCACTTACTGGAATACATAGTTTTTTTTCGAACCAGTATTTCTCACTCGATTCCATAGTACAGATTTTGATTAAACTTCTTAATTAGAAACCCCCATTCTCCTTACATAGCCATATACTATGATAGAAACTTTGGTTCCATATTAAGAACCCTCATCCAACTGTTCACCTCAACAATCGAATAATAAATTATTATTTGGAATGGTGTTAAAAAACACCTCAAAGTCATGATTCGAATCTTAGATTGAGAATTATGAGAAAAGAGGAAGGATCTACGTACAACCTACGTACTTATTTAGAGGTTCTTATCTACCCAATTTATAACGATCCGGATTTTCATCGCTTTGATTTATGAGTATTTAATTAATATTAGATATTCAAATATCGGTTTTTATAATGAAAACAGACCTCTTTAATTATAAGTAATACTATAAAGTTCATTTTTGAAATTTTATTACTAGAATAGATAGTTCATAGAAAAACAGAAAATGTGACAGAAGAAAGTTTTCCTGAATTTCGAATTTTCGACACCGGAAAGTAGTCAAAACCATTTTTTGCCTTTATGCACTATATACACACATATATAGTAGATAATTAACCATGTAATAATACACTTAGTAATATATTATCCTATGTTAATTATGTTTAGGAAGTGATGTGAAAATTCATAGTTTTAAAACTAATAACTTATATATATATATATATATATATTATTTTTATCACTTATCATATCATAATATTTATCATCATTAACCATCATTAAGCCTAAGACATGACTAAAGAAGGAAGTGGATGTGAGAAGTAAGGGAAGAAATAAGCTGATGTGCAATTCATAAATTTAAAAATAATAAACATTATACATGTGTGTGTTATCACATCTTATATATTTTCATAAGAAAACATCATTAGCTATAATTATATATATGATATGACTAGAGAAGAAGATGTGATGCATGAGAGGGATGAGATGTTGATTTAATTTCACAAAATGATGACATGTTTTAAATTTTTTAAGCCAAAATTAAAACAGTAATTTTTCTTGCTTTCTTCCTCTATAAATACACACCACCTTCACCATATTTTCATTTCATTCTCCATTCCTATTTCTCTAAAGGTTTCTCCATAGTTTCATGGATTCTTTTTCTTTTTAATAGGAAAGGAAAATAAAAAAACCTTTGAAAAACTTGTTTAAAAATCCACTAATTCTCCTCCATTTTTATCCAACTTCCTTTAACCATATCTTCCTCAATAACGCTCAAAATCAAAATTTTCTTTTCTGCAAACCTTCTAAATTTATGTTAGCTACGACTTATTTGTTGATCCCTTCTTCAGATTATGATCATAGATATGTCAAAAGTTCAATTCTTTATAGAGTGTTTCTAGACTTAGAAATTCAAAGGCCGAAAATACCACTCATTCATTTGACAATTTCTCCCGCCAAACAGATCCAAGTAGAGTGATTCTTTTTCTAAAATGATAGAGAAAAGAAAATCCTAAATCTTATCTGGGGACCATTTTTCAAATTCCAAAAGTAACATAGATAAAATTTGAAAGGAAGATGACCTTTTTCGAGTTGCTGTTTTGGGTTTTTATAGTTTTACAAGTTTAAAGATTGGGAAAGCTTTATGATAAGTAAACTTAATGATTTTTTTTGGAAAATTTCTAACTCTTGTGTTGCTTCATGATATGATAATATCGTAGCATGGAAGTTTGTTAAATACCATATGAGTAGACATTGATATGGATTGGTGATTTTGGTTATGTTTGATTAGATGTTTGGTATGAGAATACAAAGTTAGTAAAGTGTGTGTGTGTATTGGCATATGTATATATACATGATTTATTAGATGAATGTGATGTGTAATGTAATGGTCGATGATGAACTCGACTATAGTGGTGATGGGTTGAAACAAAACTGAATCTTTGTATGAAATCGCAACGGATTTGAGGTCGAACTTGGAATCAAAACTTGTTTCAAGGGTTTACAGTTTTGATTTTATTAAATTTTACATATTTGGTTTAAAAGTTGAAATATTACTAAAATATGTTTCAATTGGGAAATAATATGTTTTCGACAAAGTGGTTTCGCTTGAAAGTAAGTTCGAGCGAACTGCACCCATAGAAATAGTTGCTATGGATGTAGTCCGATGGATTTTTTCTACTTTGATTTCAAGATGTTTTGTTTTTGAGTTTTTTTTTATAAAAGTTTTTTTGATAAACTAGTAATATTTAAAAAGCGATTAAGGTTTAGAAATTTAATAATTTAATTAATTCATTAAATGTAATTAGCACTTAGTGATTAAGAAGTAATTAGTAGTTAACTAACACTTACATTAAGTTAATAACTATTATTTGATTTTAGTTTTAATTAAGATTTAATGTGATTAAAAAATAATTAAGTGGCCGATAATTACTTAATTAAGATTAGTGATTAATTAATTATCCATTAATAATGTGATTACTTAATCAATATTTAATTAGTCAAGGTTTAACTAATAATGATTTAACTTAACTTTAACTAAGATTCATTACGGAGTTAATCACAGCTTAACTAAGTTCAATAAGTCTAATTAAGGGTCAATTAGGATTTAATTTTGATTTATTTAGAGTTTAAACTCATTTACTCATTTAAATCTTTTTCAATGGTGATTTCTAAATCAAATAATCCCTTGTCTAGATCTTAAGTAAACTTATATGATTAGGGAGACTAAATGATATTTGTTAGCAGAACAAAACACCATTTTTCTATAGTGAAGTAAATTGATTGAAATGTTTGGACATTTATATAGCAGGACAAATCACCATCATGTTATTATGATATTATAAACATGTGTGTATATGTTAACTTATGTTAATTGTAGATTTATTTACATATCTATTGTTATGTAAACCCTTTTGTTACGACTTGAATGTCACTACAAAATCATGATCGATTAAGTACGTTGTGAACTGCTAAGCCTCCTTTCAAATTGGATAAGCAGATGGATTTTAATATCATTATTTAAAATTAATTAACTTTTTAATTAACTAATACTTTGAAGATTATTAATTGGTTTATAATATGGTACTTAAGAATACCCTTTTGATTATGACATTATTTATGGAAGGATTTTAAAGTAAATTGGGTTACAAGAATTTTCTTATTAAAGGGTTCTTTTCCTAATGATCTTAAAGTTTTGCAAAAGAGTGTGCAAATGATTTTGGATATGTATAAGATCTTTTAAGTGTACTTGTGATTTATACAAAAGTTTATAAATGATTTTGGGTTTTATGAAAAGGTGTTTATAGCTGAAATGAAGTTTTTTTTACTTAAAGGAGATGGGTCATATAATCTTGTTTATTTAATATGGAGATATTATGATGATAAACTTCTATTATGTCGAGGAATAAGAGTGTTGTAGAGTCGAGGTCTAAGATGTAATGATACCCCAACTTGAATAGCTTCATTGTTATCTAAGGAATAGTATTAGTTTTGCATCAAGTGTTAGTTGTGATTCAAAGATTATTTCCATAAATTAAATTGTTTACTGAAGATGTCAAGTTTTGGGAAGTTAAACAAAAGTGTCTTGGTTTCTAGCAACCAACTAAAGATAATTTTGGAAATAAGAACCTTTCTTAAATGGTATAATATATATGTACACACTTATATACCAGAGGGTTAAGTATATGAATGTTTTGAGAATAAAAGATATGTGATTAAAATAATATAAGATTAATTCAATGAGGCTTAGTGGATCCAATGGGATTTAATTGATGTTTGAATGTTTGTTTGTTTGTTTGTTTGTTTATCAATAGTTAAATAAACGGCTATCAAATCTTGACCAAAGCGTAACTCTGGGAATATCTTGGAGAAACACTTGAGTTATAGGGCGTAGTCATCCTCTTGATGTGGCACTGTGCATACAAACCTTATTCTGTTCACCTAGGACAATGATAAAAAAATTGATTTACTTAATGGTCGGGTGTGATTCTCGCTCTTGTATTGTCTAATTATTTTCTAAAGAACCGAGGTTGAGTTTATAGGAAATTATCGAAAGTTGTTTCGAAGAGACCGGGATCAGATATGTTATCCGAAAACCACTTTGATCCAACTCAATCGTTGTGAACTGAAGACATCGCGAAGAGCATGGAATCGAAGATAGAGATGTGAAGTGCAAGGGCTAAATGCTACTAATCCTAAGGGTGATTTCAAAGCGGATGTAGTAGTAATAATGCCTTCGGTTTCGTTCAGACCCAGAATGGACTTGTATGGATGAATTCCATCAACACATTGTCATTGTAGGGCAATGGACATTCTAAGTGTAAATGTTCTTGGAAGGTAATCGTAGCCTCAAGCCTCATCAACCAGGAATGACTAAAACAGGGAAGATGCAGCAGGGTTAAGTGGATCGCTCCCAAATAGGGTATGATCATTCCTATCTAGAGTTGCTATTATCTCTCATTTGTATGCATCTTTGGCCCATTAATGGAGGGATGATCATTTTCAGTGCTATCCAATAAGGGGTAGGATGATCCTATGTTGGTAGGGGTTCCAAGCCAGGTCCGTGGTGTAATTTTATCTAGAGATGCATCATGACGGTTCGTACCCTAGTAGCCTAGTCATTGTATGGAATCCATTCTCTAATAAGCGTTGTATGGACTTAGTTGTCGCCAATTATGCTGAAACATGAAATGCATGCATTTTGGCTATTTTTATATTTTATTTTGACCTCTAGACATTATTACAATATCATTAGATTTTCTATAAAGGTTTTTTGGTTATCGTAAGGTAAAAACCCGACCGTATTTATATGTGGCGATGTCTTACAAGATACCACTAATTTCAAAGGATTTTTTCAACTTAATAAATCATAAAGTTTTTTATGATTTGAGTTTACTCATGCTAGTATTCCAAATAGACCTGGGCGTTATTTCCTTATAATGCTCGAGTCAGACCGAGCATATTTGCCAGGTTAGCTTTAGATGCTTTGGAGCTATGGAGTCGAGTTGGAGGCCTAGGACGTACTCTCGTATTTTGTATATCTTTCGTTGTGTATGTGTTATGTGTAGTTTGTCTGTTGTTATAAGGACAGATGTTATAACTGTCCAACTCTGATATGTATAAGTATAAAAAAGGTCTTTGATTTTTGTAAAGACTTTATTATATTATATATTATTCCGTTGCGTTGTGAGATTCCAAAAGGATGTATTAGTGTAGACTTCTAAGTGTTGAAAAACTAGGTTTGTTACACAATTACTTTTTCCCTTCCAAAAGGATTTATGGAACATTTCATAGAAATTTCAATTTCGGTTCAAAATTTTAAAATTACACAACTTAATTATAATATCATTTTAATTTATTAATTTTTATAGTACTCTTCTACATCATAAGAGTATATAAAAAACATCTGATTCTTTAATTCTATTCAGATGTAGGCCCAAAATAATTTGGATCTTAAAATTGAGTCGACTAATCCAACCTCTTTATCCAATTGGTCTGATAAGTAGCTAAGAAGAGTAGGACGCTAGTATCCAACCCCATCCTAGAGTCTACTTTTTCTTAAACAACTCTTAGGTAAAAAAATTTAATAGCCAGTACAATAACATCAAATAAATTTTCGCTTCCTAGATGTTAAAATCGGAAGGCACATTTTAATTAAACCAAGTTTATTAATCCTTCTTATTAAGTTAATTCAGTTTTAAAACTTCATTTATCAATCCACTCTTTGGTCAAAATACCTTATTATTTTTAAAACTTAGGAGTCAAATACCGGGTTTATTTCAAAAAAATTAGAAACGATACTTTATTTTTAACCTTTAGAAAAATATAAATATCGGCCGAGTAACTTCAAAACAATGTTAAAGAACTGGGCAGTACTAATAGTATCATACATCCCCTTATCAAGAAGGATAATACTTAAGAGAAGTGTTTACCATTTTCATTTTTAGTCACTTCCGAATCACTCGAACTAGTAATTATGAAAGTATCTTCTTTTCAAATCCCTTTTTTTGAAGCAATACTATATATATTTTTAGCTAAATAATTTCAACGAAATATTTAATTCAAATTCATTTTGGATTGGTTTGGATTCAAACTCGTCCCGACGATAAAATGATAAAGAGAATAAGTTACCAAGTGCATTACAACATTTGCGTAGGCAAATATCCAATTGTCGCTTAGAGGATTATTTTGATCATCACAAAACAAATCAGGACTCATTCCCCGAACCTAACCAAAGAAGACCCATCTTTCTATAAAATATTATTTGAAGAAGTGATATTTGGACATGGTTAAGCTCAAAATTTGAAGAAGTGATTCACATAAAAGTTTTCCATTGGAAATTTATATTGTTTGAAAAAAAATAAAACCTCAATTTAGTTAAGATACGAGAAAGATATGGTAGAAGAAAGAGAAGGCAAAATGAAGAAATGGTCAAAGGGGTATTTATAAGGAAGAAACAAAGTAAATTACCTTAATGCCCTTGGTCCTTTACCCTCCACCTCGTCTTTCCGCATCACCATGTCAACTCACCTTCATGTACCTCAACCCACAAGCTTGTCCCGCCTTCCTTTTGCTTAGCCAACATATTTTAAATGTTATATGTACTTTGTGTTTCCTTATGTTACTTAAGAAATCTTATATTTTAAGTTTTAAAAAAACAAATATAGTTATATGTCACATCATGCTTGTATACTAACTTAAGTACATACACTAATGCATAAGTATCATACTTAATAAAAATGTGTATATCTATACAAAAAATTTCACAACATTTTCAATAACTTTTAGCGGACGAAAAATCGAAAATCCGAATAACGAATTTCAGTCACATTTTCGATTTTTCTTTGAACTACATATTTTTTATAACAAATTTGGAAACTATTTCACCATCATCAATTATTTTTAAAAGTGTTTTATTTTAATCCTAAAATCTATTATTTGAATATCTAGAATTAATTAAATATTCACAAATCAGAGCAGTAAAATTCCAAGTCGTTACATAACATTGACGAGCAAAGACGACGACAATAAAAATTGCGATAAATAAATCAAATATCAAAACTACAATTCTGCAAAATGTTGATCGGACATGGCAACAGTGTATCACTGGATTTAGCTCTGTTGGATCCAGTCTCTTTGGCAGCGGGTAAATTGGTAAATTCCAAAACAAATTTCATGAAAAGGTCTTTATTGGACTTACATAAATTATTATATCTTACATTAAATCGTATATAATGTTATTTTAGTTTTTTTTCCTCATTGAAATTATTATATATATCGATAAATATCATATATTCATCCATGTATATAACATAAAATAAGGTGCTTAACCTAGAATATCTATATTAATACATATAAGTAATATATATAGTTATCGGGATATATAACCTGTGTGTGCGTGTGTATCGTATAATAATAAAATATGCATATTCGTGTCATATATACACATACATACATATAAGTATATACAAACATGTGTGTGTGTACATGCACATAAATTTTATATGTATATATATAATAACATATTTATGAAAGAAATTAAGGATATTATATACATACACATAAATTTTTTGCGCAATTAAATAATGATCTGTCTATATGTATATCAAGTTATAAATTAGATGCTAAATATAGCGTTTGACTTTCTCGATATATTACCTATTTACAAGACATCTAGTATATATGATAATTTATATCGTACAAAAAATGTTTGTATCTTATATTTTATAATTAAAATTCTAAATCAACCATATTATCTTATTTTAGTACGCTAACCTTTAAAAGGTATTTGTTAATTTTGACTTTTTTGAACTACCATTTATTTCAAAGTTTGAATGATAAAATTAAAAATATGTCCATTAAAATATTTTTCATTTTTGGCCATTAATATGAATATATGTATCAACATATATTCATATATGTAGTTAATATTTGTTTATTATATTTTAATTGCAGAATCAAAACAAATATTTGTATATACATAAATAGCAAATGTATAAATAAATAATATATACATATTATACATTAAAAACTAGAGTTAAGAATATCGACTTATACATATTAATTTCAAATATAATATATTTTATAATTAATTAATTAATTTGATAATATATCAAAAAAGAGGAATTCATTTAAAATTATAATAAATTCTGAAATATACAATACAACGTTTTAAATAATATTATACCACAATATATTTATTGAATAAATAATCACATACTATTTAACCTTTGGTCGAGGGCCAAATATTAATTTGTACGTATTTTATAATATTCGAGACTTTAAAAATACATATATAGATATTTATTGAATGTATTTACTTAAAACAAATTCATATATTAATATTATATATATTTGGCTGAAATAATATGATTAGTGTTAGGGTATTATTCAATCAGAAATTACCTCTTTAGTCTTGCTTGCTTGTCATACCTTGCTCGAATAGTCCCTTGCAACAAATCTTTGATTTCGATAATTAGAAGTTGCAATGTCAATGTCTTAATCATCTAACCTAGATGAGTGCTTATGAACTAGGGTTTTGGAAAGAAAATATTTTGTGACGACCCGAAATTTTCAAGCATTTACAATCAGAATATTTAATTGATTTTAAACATTCAATAGAGTAATTTTAACTTGAATCACAAATATCACAATTTATTTGATAATTGAATTATTTAAATTTAAATAGGTGAAGTTGGGAAAATTGTTGAATCTGGAGTTTTAAGCCTATTAAAATATATTTGAAGGCTTGTAAAATTTATATTGATAATAATGAGGATAATAGAAGTTGTAAAATTGAATTTGACACTGATTTGTTCGGTTCTGAAATTTTATCGTTTAAATTTAATTTGAAAAAAATAGCCTTCCGAGGCACAGTCTCGGAATTTGATGAAACCAGTTCAATTGGATCCGTAATATTGCATTATTATCGGATTTCAATTTTTGTGGCATTTGGAGTTGTTGTGTAAGCATACGATATATAAACGCGTGGAGATTTATATCGAAAATTCAAGTCGATTTAAATTTAAATTTTAAAATTTGAATATGACTCAAAATTCACATCAGCTGAAGATATATCTTCATCAAAATTTTATCAAACCTTTTTCAACCCTGCTTCAGCTTTTATTTTTTTTCAAAACACTGTAGCTAGGTGAATTTTTCACGTAACCATCTCCTCGTGTTCCCCCTTTTCCTTTCAAAGTACGCTCTAGCCGAAGTAAATACGTTTCCGTAGCTTCTTCCATACACTTCTTCGTTGATTGAATAATAAAAAAATAAATATATTAGATATTTTCTTCGTGCTAGAGAAAAAGTAACTTCGTTCAAAAATAAATAAATGAAAATGGCCGATCTTATAATCCCCTTTTCAATTCGTTCAGAAGAAATTTAATTAAAATAATTACAGGCCGAAGCCTTCCTCCTCCTTACCTTCGTCTTCCGTCTTCAGATTCAACAATAAAAAAACAAAAAAGAAATTGAAGTGAAATCGTGAATGGTATTCATGAGTGTGAGAGAGAGGGGAAGCCACCGTGCGACTCGAAGTCGCGATACGATGGATTGTCTCAATCGATCAAGAGGGTGAAGCGCGAGCCGTTCGAGGAGGGCAGTTAGGGTTTCACAATTATTTTTGGGTCGATTCGATGGATGGGTGCAGTCGTGCGCACGTGGATCTGGGTCGTCGTGGCGTTGGAGGAGGGCAAGTCGATAGTGAAGCTGGGGAGGGGGGTCTCGTGGGTACTGCGCTTTGAAACTTTGCTTGCGACCGTGCGCGTGAAGGTGAGGCTTGGCCAGGGTGATCGACAGTTAGGGGTTCGAGCAGTTAGGTATTTTTTTTTTAAAATTTATTTATTTAATTTATATGTTTATGAATTTGAAATAAAAATAAAAAAAATGAAATGAGATTTTATTTATATATATAAAATAAAATCTGATTTTTCATGAAATATGTTTAAGTCACATATATTTTATAAAATAAAAAGGGAATTTTGTTTAAATCAAATAATTTGTTAATTCAAATATATTAAATGGTAGTTGATTTTTCATTTGGTTGGAAAGTAGGTAAAATCGTATAAATTGTTATACAAGGTCTGAAAATAGTAAGGAGACTAATTGGTGTAATTAACTTATATTAATTATTATTAAATAAAGGGATTTTTATAGGAAAATTATTATTTAAATTAAATTAATAAATAGTAATGGATTATCTGATTATCTCAGATATTAATAAATTATGTAATGTTATTCAAGGTCTAAAATAGAGAAACAAGCTGGATTGAAAATGGATTGGGATGGTCTGCAAATTTTAAGTCAAAAGTGAGTTAATCTCACTCAGTTAATTTAAATTTAAATTTAAATGATTAAATTTTAAATAATTGTTTGAATGGTTGAAATTGATTGATGTGATATGGTATGGAATATTCTGGAATCGATATATTATTGTGCTAACATCTGTGAATGCAGGAAAACAGGTTGGAGGGATCCAACTGGATCCCTCAACATTTATTTAAATTTATTTAATATTCTCTGCTGTGAATATTGATATTCTATGATGAGTTGTATGGGAATATTGAATGTTATGGTTGACTGGATATTTTTGGGTAAATGAATTTCCAATTATATAAATTGGATTTTGGAAAGAAAATAAAAGAAGTGAATTTGTAAGCGAAATAATTATAGAAAACTTGAATGAATTAAGAATGAATTGGAAAGAAATAGGAGTAGTATTAAAATACTAATAAATAATTTCGAGTATGAAAAGAATTTTGAATAAAACAGAAATTTATAAATTGTAAACTCAAGTTATATTAATTAAAGGAATAAAGAATTATTTTAAACTTTAACGTTTAAATTTATTTAAAGAATAAAGAAGTAACTTGAGAAATCTAAGAATTGGTATTTTCAGTTAAAAGTAATTTAACTCATAATTAAGGAAATAAAATCTAAAATTAATGGATTTTGAAATAGAAAGGAAGAAAATTGGAATTCAATTTGGGAATTGATTCAAGTGATAGAAATTAGAATTTCAAGAAGAATGTGAAGGGAAGTATATTTCCCTGGATAGCCAAGTACGTTTTTAAAGAAAATTTAAATATAAGATAAAAGTTTAATGTGGTTTTAAAAAGCATATTTTAGAAATTTTATTATTTCTGAATGTGCAAAATTCATAAGTAAATATTTTTCAAATCTATTATTGTAATAACTATTTAAATGTGACTTGGTATTTTATTCTTAAGAGTGAAAACCTAGTTTTATATTTTATAAAGTAACTTTATTTTCAAAAATCATATAGTATGTATTTTTAGTAAATTATTGAAGTAGTTTTTAAAATGAATGTTTTAAAATATATTTCAAAGTAAAGTGTTTTTAAATTATTTTAAAAATCTTAAGTTTGGTGCTTGGCGATTTCAGTGGAAATAGAAACTATTTGGGAAATTGATTCTGAGAAAGGAAGATAGTTTTAAAACTGTTTTCAAAAGGGTTTGAAAAGTGGAAATATATCTTGTGAAGATATTTTTGAGGGTAATAAATAATTCGGGAAAATTATTTATTGGTTGATGGTTGATTGTGAATATTAATTGATAGTTAAATAACCGACTATCAATATTGGCCAATTACGTTGATCGTTTCGAAGAGACCGGGATCGAGATTTATTTCTCGAAAACCACTTCGATCCGGTTTGTACGTTTCGTGTAACGTGTTCGGAGTCGAAGCTGGAGCAGTGAAGTGCAAGGGCTAGTCGCTACTAATCCTGAGGATATTTCCAAAATGGATGTAGTAGGAGTAGTGCCTTCGGTTCCGTTCGAACCCGAGACGGACTTGTATGGATGAATGCTTGCGGAAACATCGTCAGGTGGACGATGGACATTCTAAGGGATGTGTTCTATAAAAGGTAACGCTTAGCCTCAAGCCTCATCAACCGGGAATGACTGAAAATCAGGGGATATGCAGCAAGGCTAGGTGGGTGGCACCCAAGCAGGGTGAGGTCACTCCAGTCTAGATGTCCCTTTTTATTTTCGGCTTAGTGGTGCGGTTGCTGATCCCAACCGCGGGGTGATCTCACTCGGGACTGTCCAGTAAGGGATGGTTCCGACCTTGTGTTGCAGGGGATGAAGGGAGTAATCCTCGGTACGGTGATCTAGGCCCCGTACTGTGACAGGTGGTACCCCAATGCCTAGTCATTAGTTGGAAATCCATTCTCTCTACGAGCCTTGTACGAGTTTTGTTTGTATTACCCACTCTGTGGCTAGTAGCTGGAATTTAATAGATGTAACAATTTCGGCTATTTTATAAGTATTTGTATATAGACCCTATTATAATATCAGAGGATTTCTATAAAAATTGTTTTAGCTATCGTAAGGTAAAAACCCGACATGTTTATTTGTGGCGTGGTCTTACGAGATGCTTTTGTTTTCAAAGGACTTTGAAACTTTAATAATCAATTGAGTGTGATTTCCTCACGCTGGTATTCCAGACCGACTCGGGTGTTATTTAACTGTAATGCTCCGGTCAGACCGAGTATTATAGGATACAGGATATGATGCTGTGGAGCTCAGGAGACGAGCTGGATGACGATACGTATAGTCGTACTTGTTATATATATTCCGCTGTTTGAGTTGTTGTGTATTCATTGTATGTTATTGATGTGAGCTGTGGCTGATGTACTCTGATGATGTAATATATGTAAACAGATATAAATTGATTTTGAGTAAAGATTATTTACTACCTATTATATTTTGTTCCGCTGCGAATGGTTAGATTCTGATGTTGATTTGTTTTCTCTTCTTCTTCCTCTTCTTCTTTAACCCTAATGGTTCGTATTTCTGTACAACTTGAGTTGATTTAGGTAGAATACGGTTGACTCAAGGGGTACGGATTTGCGAGTCGTTACAGTTGGTATCAGAGCTTAGGTTGGTGATAACCTTGGCTCTGGTGGGAAATTACTCAATTAGAGTCTGTAGTACTCTAAATGAGTTTGAGTGTATTAATAGATATGAGCGCGTATTTGTTAGTGAATATAAATTGTTTTAATATTGTGTTGATTGGTTTATTGAGTGGCATATGAACCTTCGTCGGCACAGTCTGGACAACTGTATTGAAGGGGTTTCTGAACACTTGAATAGAACAATCGACACGGTATTGTTTTAAATGTGGGTGAATGAAATAATTTTACCCAAAATGTATTTTGATATACATAAAAGTTTTGTAAACTATTTTAGCTAATCTATGGTTGTTTGGACGTTAGGATGAATAATATTTAAGTATTATCATTGTTAAGTGAAACTAGAAATTGAAATATAACTAAAATTTAAGGGAATAAATTTATTATGAAATGGAATTTATAAATATGAATTATAAATGTAATTTAAAAAAAAATTTGGAATATAATCAAATGAGTATTTATATGAGCATAAGACATGTAAATAAAGTATAGTTAAAATTGATTTAAGCAGGATTTGGAAATTTAAATCCCGGAGATTTTGGAAGTGTTTTGAAGATAAATGATAGCATTGTTGTTTTGGAGATATTTCTGCAAGGAAATTGTTATAAATGGATTTTGGAAGTAATATAGCATTGAAATCACTTGCATTATTGGAAAATAATTCTGATGATGACGGCCGCATCATGAGTATTCATTTTCGAATTTCTAAGTAAAGAATTGCTACAAAATTGATTTGTTTAGAAAAGCAAGTTGTTTTTGAAAATTTCAAAGGAAATTTGTTGGAAAATAAAAGCCAGGATTGGTTTAAATTTTTTGAGAAATGTGGTTTGAGATGTTGGAGAGTTCAAAATGATTTGAAACCAAAGCCGGGAGTTTAAGAAAAATCCTGATAGGATGGGTTGTAAGCTTATACATTAAGATGATTTTTAAATCAGGAATGGAATATAAGCTTTGAGGGTTGGAATTTATATTTAAAAAGGAAAGTTGAAAATGAATTTAACTTGGATTTGAAAATAAAAATTTGACTGGATTGAAATTAATTGAATAAGCTGAAAGAATATCCAGTTGTATTCGAATTGAGTTGAAATCGAATTGAGTTAAATAAATCCGAGTTAAAGTAAAAATTGAGTTGGGATGAGAATTCAATTGAAGTAAATAAATTAGAATAATTTATAAAAGAATTAAAATCCAAGGTAACAAAAATATGCTTGGGATATAAATAAATAGAAGGCTTGAGTTAAAAAAATAAAATAAAAGATGAATATATTCAAGCTTATGATGAATGGAATTGTATAAAACAATAAGTTGCGACTTGTTAAATTTGAAGGTGAGATAGAAAACCCAAAATAAATATTTTTGATGAATTGAAAAATAAATAAAAATTCAAACTTGAATTATAAAATAATGTGAACTAAGAAAATTAAATGATGGAAATAAAATCAAGTATTATGCTATAAAAAGGGAGAGAACTAATTTGTTAATAAATTAGTTAATGAAATTGAATTGTGAGTTTATGATGAGGTTTGAAAATAAACTCAAGTTATAATTAAATTTGACTTACATTGTCGATGAAGAAAATATAATTAAAAGTGGCCTTGAAATTAATTAATTGATTTGTGAATGAAATTGCAATGTAAGTTAATAAAATTGAATGGTAATTTAAAAGTGAATGGTAATTTGAAAATGAATAGTGGATTCAAAACTTGAGATATAAATTTAAAATTTAACTTGAAGTGTTAACAAATTAAATATAATTGGGAATGTATCAAATAAAAAAAAATGTAAATGGATTAAAATAGCAATGGTTTGAATGTGCAATTAAAATCCAAATAAGTGAAGATAACCTGGAAAATATCCAGGTAATAAATGGAATGAGTTGAATCTGGAAAGTTAAATTTTATAATAACCAATCAAATGAAATTTGCAGATTTAAAATGAGATTGGATTAGAATAGAATCAAGTTAAATTGAAAAGAGAAAATTTACTTGTAAAATGAAAATGAGTTTAAGTGTAAAATTTGAATAAATTGAGGTTAATGGACTTAAGCCAAATGAATGAAGGAAAGTTGAATTGAATTCAACTTAACTAAGTTTAATGTTATTGGAATGGATTTAAATCAAGTGAAGATAGGTAATATTTAAGGAAATGAAAATTCATAATGAATTGGTTTTGAACTCGAGTTAAATAAAATAAATTGGATTATAAGAGGAATGGTTGAATTGTAAATAAAATGCAAGTAAGTAGAAATGATTTGAAGTGGCATTGTTATTAATATAATACAATTCAGAAATAAATTATCGGATGTGAATAAGAATTGATATTGGTTTCAATAAATATACCAACTAAATTTAAAAATGGATTGTGATTAAATGGGAAAAATGGAAATTTAATTTGGATTTGGAGGAGTGTTTAACTGTTGAATGTTGTAACTTCTTGTTGCTGTGATTGTGATGGTAGTGGGAGGTGTATTGGTAGATGTAAGATAACAGATGAGGTTGCAAGTGGTATCCAATAAATAACTATACTCAGCTAAGACTTGGTAGCTTATTTGTTAATGTAGGTTGGGTTTATTTAATGTTCAGAAAATCTGAGATGGAGTATTTTGCAACCAGAGGAGTTGAAAACATATTGGTCTGTTTAAATGTTGTAACTAATATGCGTGGCCTGCACCTTCTGGTGAAGGTTTGTACACTTCAGTTTTTCTTACCTGTAAACATCTAAAAACCGAGATGTTTGTTGAAAAAGATATTATAATTGGAAAATGCAGTAATTAGATGTAAATGAAGATGTAACTCAAAGAACTCATTTATCATGATATCAAATAAGCATTGAGTGGATTTAAGAAATTGAATTAAATTAAATAAAATTCTATGAAACATTGCAAGTAAATAAAATTGATTTTTTTTAAATCAATTGAAGTAATATGGGTTTATTTAAAATTAAAAATGAATTGAATGTAAGCAAGTGGGTGTAAACCATTCAAATTGAATGAGAATGGTTTATAAATTAATTGTAAACAATTGAATTGATATGAAACTATATAAATTGCTTACAGAAAGTAATTGGTGTGCATTTCTTTTAGAATTCATTTGTTTAAAAATTGCAAATAAGTGAAATGTTGTTAACCTTCATATATTTGGCACTTACATGTTTAAATTGAGTAAGTACAGGTACTTGGAAGCCGTATGGCTGGATTTGGTTGTGCTATTTGCTAAAAATAATAAGCTGCTTGCTTAAAATGCTAAATAAGGTACGCCTACGCAATAAAAATAGGAAATATGAACTGTTTTTGGTTTTTCCGACCGTGTGGGTCGATGTATATATATTTATCTCTTTTATCAAATTGCAAAAGCTCCTCCGTGCAAAGGAGACTCTGCCAAAAAAATTCAGAAATTTTGGAAGTTTGAAAATTTTTGGAAAATTTATTAACGACAAAACAATTTCAAACTAAGAATTGAAATAAGTTAGTAAATTGAGCTAATTAAAATAATGACGTCAATTAGTTATAAATGAAAAATGAAATTTAAAGTTTAGAGTTGAAAATAAATTGAATTCGTATAGAAATGAAAGAATCCAACAGGAAATTATTGTCTAGGACAAAATTTCACAGCTTTTTAGCATCAAGGACAAACCTACAATATTTTATGCTGAAGGACAACTTTATGTAGGTATCAGTTTTTAGTTATTGATAGCAGTTTTTAGGTATCAGTTTGTAGTTATCGGTATCAGTTTTTAGTTCGGTATCAGTTTTGTTGTCCTTATGAATAATTTTGGAAAATATTTGTCCTTGTGAAAAAATTTTAGAAGAATGTTTGTCCTTGTGGTAAAAATATTGAGGTCGTGTCCTTGAAGAAAAAAGTATAGAAATTTTTGTCCTTTAAATTAATTCCCCCTAAACTAAAATGGTAAGATGAAAATAAATAAAGAAGTATATAAAATGCTTATACTAAACTTAAGAAATAATGGTGAAGTCTTAAATGGAAATTGATACTACCAATGTAATTTAAGTCAATATTGGAATGAATAGATGTTGACATTTTGTGAGAAAGTCGATAAAAAGTTTTGGAATATTGTGTTTGGATATTGGTGCTAAGCAGGTATGCAGATATTATAAAGGAAAAAGAAAATTGGGTTTGATATCAAAAGATAAAATTTGAATTGCCCGACAAAAGGTATGTATTTTAAATTTCGTATGAAATTTGATTGGAATTTGGATTGAGCTACTTGGCTTTTTGTTTTCTTTTTGGATTTGGGAGGCCGTAGAGCCATTTTGTAGTTGTACCGAGTCAGCCGCGCAAAGGAGACGCTGGCGAAATTTTTCGAAAATTTAGGGAGTTAGAATTTTTTTGATGATAATCCAAAATTGGTTTTAAGATTAAAACTTGGATGGTTGGGCAAATAGGAATGTTTACAAACTAGGAAATGGTCTTTTATAAAAAAAAAATAGTTGGATAGGTGTTGAACTGTTTGGTTTTGGGAAAAGTAAACGGGTATTGGACCATTCTTCCTAATTAGTAATTTCGGGGACGAAATTCTTTTAAGGGGGGAGGAATGTGACGACCCGAAATTTTCAAGCATTTACAATCAGAATATTTAATTGATTTTAAACATTCAATAGAGTAATTTTAACTTGAATCACAAATATCACAATTTATTTGATAATTGAATTATTTAAATTTAAATAGGTGAAGTTGGGAAAATTGTTGAATCTGGAGTTTTAATCCTATTAAAATATATTTGAAGGCTTGTAAATTTATATTGATAATAATGAGGATAATAGAAGTTGTAAAATTGAATTTGACACTGATTTGTTCGGTTCTGAAATTTTATCGTTTAAATTTAATTTGAAAAAAATAGCCTTCCGAGGCACAGTCTCGGAATTTGATGAAACCAGTTCCATTGGATCCGTAATATTGCATTATTATCGGATTTCAATTTTTGTGGCATTTGGAGTTGTTGTGTAAGCATACGATATATAAACGCGTGGAGATTTATATCGAAAATTCAAGTCGATTTAAATTTAAAATTTAAAATTTGAATATGACTCAAAATTCACATCAGCTGAAGATATATCTTCATCAAAATTTTATCAAACCTTTTTCAACCCTCCTTCGGCTTTTATTTTTTTTTCAAAACACTGTAGCTAGGTGAATTTTTCACGTAACCATCTCCTCGTGTTCCCCCTTTTCCTTTCAAAGTACGCTCTAGCCGAAGTAAATACGTTTCCGTAGCTTCTTCCATACACTTCTTCGTTGATTGAATAATAATAAAAAAAATATTAGATATTTTCTTCGTGCTGGAGACAAAGTAACTTCGTTCAAAAATAAATAAATGAAAATGGCCGATCTTATAATCCGTTCAGAAGAAATTTAATTAAAATAATTACAGGCCGAAGCCTTCCTCCTCCTTACCTTCGTCTTCCGTCTTCAGATTCAACAATAAAAAAAAATTGAAGTGAAATCATGAATGGTATTCATGAGTATGAGAGAGAGGGGAAGCCACCGTGCGACTCGAAGTCGCGATACGATGGATTGTCTCACTCGATCAAGAGGGTGAAGCGCGAGCCGTTCGAGGAGGGCAGTTAGGGTTTCGCAATTATTTTTGGGTCGATTCGATGGATGGGCGCAGTCGTGCGCACGTGGATCTGGGTCGTCGTGGCGTTGGAGGAGGGCAAATCGACAGTGAAGCTGGGGAGGGGGGTCTCGTGGGTACTGCGCTTTGAAACTTTGCTTGCGACCGTGCACGTGAAGGTGAGGCTTGGCCAGGGTGATCGACAGTTAGGGGTTCGAGCAGTTAGGTATTTTTTTTTTAAATTTATTTATTTAATTTTTATGTTTATGAATTTGAAATAAAAATAAAATGAAATGAGATTTTATTTATATATATAAAATAAAATATGACTTTTCATGAAATATGTTTAAGTCACATATATTTTATAAAATAAAAAGGGAATTTTGTTTAAATCAAATAATTTGTTAATTCAAATATATTAAATGGTAGTTGATTTTTCATTTGGTTCGAAAGTAGGTAAAATCGTATAAATTGTTATACAAGGTCTGAAAATAGTAAGGAGACTAATTGGTGTAATTAACTTATATTAATTATTTTTAAATAAAGGGATTTTTATAGGAAAATTATTATTTAAATTAAATTAATAAATAGTAATGGATTATCTGATTATCTCAGATATAAATAAATTACGTAATGTTATTCAAGGTCTAAAATAGAGAAACAAGCTGGATTGAAAATGGATTGGGATGGTCTGCAAATTTTAAGTCAAAAGTGAGTTAATCTCACTCAGTTAATTTAAATTCAAATTTAAATGATTAAATTTTAAATAATTGTTTGAATGGTTGAAATTGATTGATGTGATATGGTATGGAATATTCTGGAATCGATATATTATTGTGCTAACATCTGTGAATGCAGGAAAACAGGTTGGAGGGATCCAACTGGATCCCTCAACATTTATTTAAATTTATTTAATATTCTCTGCTGTGAATATTGATATTCTATGATGAGTTGTATGGGAATATTGAATGTTATGGTTGATTGGATATTTTTGGGTAAATGAATTTCCAATTATATAAATTGGATTTTGGAAAGAAAATAAAAGAAGTGAATTTGTAAGCGAAATAATTATAGAAAACTTGAATGAATTAAGAATGAATTGGAAAGAAATAGGAGTAGTATTAAAATACTAATAAATAATTTCGAGTATGAAAAGAATTTTGAATAAAACAGAAATTTATAAATTGTAAACTCAAGTTATATTAATTAAAGGAATAAAGAATTATTTTAAACTTTAACGTTTAAATTTATTTAAAGAATAAAGAAGTAACTTGAGAAATCGAAGAATTGGTATTTTCAGTTAAAAGTAATTTAACTCATAATTAAGGAAATAAAATCTAAAATTAATGGATTTTGAAATAGAAAGGAAGAAAATTGGAATTCAATTTGGGAATTGATTCAAGTGATAGAAATTAGAATTTCAAGAAGAATGTGAAGGGAAGTATATTTCCCTGGATAGCCAAGTACGTTTTTAAAGAAAATTTAAATATAAGATAAAAGTTTAATGTGGTTTTAAAAAGCATATTTTAGAAATTTTATTATTTCTGAATGTGTAAAATTCATAAGTAAATATTTTTCAAATCTATTATTGTAATAACTGTTTAAATGTGACTTAGTATTTTATTCTTAAGAGTGAAAACCTAGTTTTATATTTTATAAAGTAACTTTATTTTCAAAAATCATATAGTATGTATTTTTAGTAAATTATTGAAGTAGTTTTTAAAATGAATGTTTTAAAATATATTTCAAAGTAAAGTGTTTTTAAATTATTTTAAAAATCTTAAGTTTGGTGCTTGGCGATTTCAGTGGAAATAGAAACTATTTGGGAAATTGATTCTAAGAAAGGAAGATAGTTTTAAAACTGTTTTCAAAAGGGCTTGAAAAGTGGAAATATATCTTGTGAAGATATTTTTGAGGGTAATAAATAATTCGGGAAAATTATTTATTGGTTGATGGTTGATTGTGAATATTAATTGATAGTTAAATAACCGACTATCAATATTGGCCAACTGCGTTGATCGTTTCGAAGAGACCGGGATCGAGATTTATTTCTCGAAAACCACTTCGATCCGGTTTGTACGTTTCGTGTAACGTGTTCGGAGTCGAAGCTGGAGCAGTGAAGTGCAAGGGCTAGTCGCTACTAATCCTGATGATATTTCCAAAATGGATGTAGTAGGAGTAGTGCCTTCGGTTCCGTTCGAACCCGAGACGGACTTGTATGGGTGAATGCTTGCGGAAACATCGTCAGGTGGACGATGGACATTCTAAGGGATGTGTTCTATAAAAGGTAACGCTTAGCCTCAAGCCTCATCAACCGGGAATGACTGAAAATCAGGGGATATGCAGCAAGGCTAGGTGGGTAGCACCCAAGCAGGGTGAGGTCACTCCAGTCTAGATGTCCCTTTTTATTTTCGGCTTAGTGGTGCGGTTGCTGATCCCAACCGCGGGGTGATCTCACTCGGGACTGTCCAGTAAGGGATGGTTCCGACCTTGTATTGCAGGGGATGAAGGGAGTAATCCTCGGTACGCTGATCTAGGCCCCGTACTGTGACAGGTGGTACCCCAGTGCCTAGTCATTAGTTGGAAATTCATTCTCCCTACGAGCCTTGTACGAGTTTTGTTTGTATTACCCACTCTGTGGCTAGTAGCTGGAATTTAATAGATGTAACAATTTCGGCTATTTTATAAGTATTTGTATATAGACCCTATTATAATATCAGAGGATTTCTATAAAAATTGTTTTAGCTATCGTAAGGTAAAAACCCGACATGTTTATTTGTGGCGTGGTCTTACGAGATGCTTTTGTTTTCAAAGGACTTTGAAACTTTAATAATCAATTGAGTGTGATTTCCTCACGCTGGTATTCCAGACCGACTCGGGTGTTATTTAACTGTAATGCTCCGGTCAGACCGAGTATTATAGGATACAGGATATGATGCTGTGGAGCTCAGGAGACGAGCTGGATGACGATACGTATAGTCGTACTTGTTATATATATTCCGTTGTTTGAGTTGTTGTGTATTCATTGTATGTTATTGATGTGAGCTGTGACTGATGTACTCTGATGATGTAATATATGTAAACAGATATAAATTGATTTTGAGTAAAGATTATTTACTACCTATTATATTTTGTTCCGCTGCGAATGGTTAGATTCTGATGTTGATTTGTTTTCTCTTCTTCTTCCTCTTCTTCTTTAACCCAAATGGTTCGTATTTCTGTACAACTTGAGTTGATTTAGGTAGAATAGGGTTGACTCAAGGGGTACGGATTTGCGGGTCGTTACATATTTGGTGTATGGAAATAAACGAGAGAGTTGTCATATTTATAAGAGCAACTAAGCCTTAAGGAGATATTCTTCCTCAAGACCCTCCTCCCTTTCCCCCTTTAGATATTATAATATCTTACAAATATCCGTCCACCTTACGTTTCCTTTTGGTCGATTTCACATTCCATATTTTGGCTAGCCTATATAATTAAAATAAAATTTAATTATTTTACTTAATATTAATATAAATACAAACCTTTTAAATTAAATAAACAATTTATAACAATTAACCATAAATATTTAAATAATTTGTAAAAGCTACCAAAATTACTATAAGCATTCGGTACAATTAATATATCATTTATGTTAATTACTTAAATTAATTCATAATAATTATAAGTTAATTAACCTGGTATTACTTTAGAGACTACTCAGATTCAATTGTGCATTTCAGATGTGTAAATTTGGTCGACAATTAATATCGAACATTTCAAGTATTAAAGTTTACGTGTTACATTAGTTGGTAGTGTGACATTATGGTCAAATTTACGGTATATTGACTTTGAAGTTAAAATCGTATCTTAACACTACAACATTCATATCCTTTAACATTGTTTTAAAATTGCTATTAAAGAATACAAGAACATTTTTATAAACGCTGTAAAATGACATAGTATAATATGTCTAGAAAATACCATAGTATCATTAAAAATGCTGTCAAAAGTAATTTCTTATAGCGTTTATTTTCTATCATATTATACTATTTATAAAGATTTCGTTCCGCCTACAATTAACTTTCAAGCAGTTATTTAATTGTTGTTCAATAAAGTTTTTAATCTGTTATAGAATTTGTAAAAGGCTCTAGTTTATTTTTCATAACATTTTTAAAAAGTTGTTTTTAAATAGTTGTGGTAATGCTTGTTTCCTATAATTCAAGGCTGTAGTCTATTTTCCATAAGATAGTTTAATTCCATAAGATAGTTTAATTTTATATACATCCCTGATTTCATTTACAATTCTTCTAAACTTATTTGAATACACACATACATATTAGTTCTAAACATCCACAATTAACACATCTAATAACCAACACATTATATATAATATACGTAATCAAACATATTCATAAGCAAAACCACAATATAAATCAACAGTGTTTCGCAAACAAAGTATTAAGCATACAAATTTAAGACCAAAAGTAACAGGGCATACAAGCATACAAAAGAAGTAATCTTGTATACAACTAACCAACTAGCTATTCAAGTCTTCGACCAATATTCGTCACTGACCCTCTTCCTTCCGGTACATTCAAACACTATATGCTTTTACCACATCAAGAAGCGGCACCAACACTTCATTTCTAAACCCTTAAAAATTCCAGTCTTGCACTTTCGATCCTCTGCCCACAGGTGTTCTAATCTGGATGGAGTCGATTACATCAGCCACGGCCCACACTGTAGGGTAGGAATGAGAGAACCCAGGAGCGTAGAACATGTACAGATGAAGCGTGGAGAATAAATCATCACTCGGTAGAGCTTGGGATACCAGTTCGACAACTGTAGACATTCGTACGGCTCTTTGTATTTTTTATGTAAGTGGCTTTGATGGGCCTATGCTCAGTGCTGCTGTAGTGACTTTGATGGAGGTTTTTGTGGCCAAGTCCATGATTTTTGAGTATGTAGTCAGCCAGTTGTCAGAGTTGGATTTTGTGTCATCCAGCATCGACCTAAAAAAATCATTTGTTAACAAGACATTCATGAAGACTAATCGTGTAGACAATTTGAAACCAGTGTCTATTGTATCAGTGAAACAATGGTTACTAGACCAGATCAAACAAAATACTAAGCAACACAATATGTTGATAGATATAAAAGGATGAATTGGGTCCCTTTCACATGAAAATCCAGTCTGGCTGAACTTAAAATATATTTATTTGAATCCTAACTAAGCATCTGAGAATGTTGGAAATATCTCAGAACGAAACAAAACAGTGATCAGTGTTTGACCAAGTCCAGTTTTGGTGTACTACCTTTGACTTATAATGTCCTGGTAAGAACTCCGAGTGTCTCCAAATAGTTCGGTGGCATGTGCAAGTTTACAACCAAAAACTACATATACAATCATACACCGCAGTCTTCATGGTTATCTATTGGAGGTTTAATCTAAACATATGAAATCCGTTGTCGTCATTTGAGTGGCATTTGAATCATTTGATATTATTTGCTACAACTAATAGTTAAAATATAAAACTAACTGTTTAATGAACATTCGTGGATTAATTTACCTTCACACAACTCCAGAAAATTTATCCACTTCATAAACTTGATAATATATAAGTTATATTTCATTTTAACCTTGAATATCGAAGCACTGATACCCAACACAGTACCTAAGTTCTAAAAAGCAATCTCTTATATCCCTATGAGTATATAAGAAACAAATTTAGTGACGGTACTCCCAGCTTGCTCTATGGGTATCTGAATTTCTGAGTAAAACAAGAATGGAGAGAAATATATACTTTTAATAGGAATTCAAGGACGTTCATATATCCTCTCTTGCTCGGATGAAATGCCCCAAATATCTGGGCTGTGAAATTGTAATGCCTGATATTTAGCCGTCCATAAGAGAGAACTGAATGGACTCTCCGAATTTCTCATTTTCCACCTGAAAATTTATCTCTGACCTCATAAAAATCAAGGTGACGGAGAGTTCCACTTGCCTGCTCAAGAAAGTTGTCATCTGGGCATGCAGACTACGCCGGAAGAATTTAATGCATCTGCAATAACGAGTTCTTATAGTGTGAGATGAACCTAAAAAATGTGATGTAATATAAAAGTTGCATTAAGGATTGCCTTTCATAGATAAAGGTACGTAAGATCAATTGCAGAATAGTACAAATTCACACCTTCTCGAGCCTTCTGGTCTGTCCTCATCAGTTGTGTTCCTGGTCCCGAGCAACAATTCAACTCTTTCTTTCATACCTTCAACTTCATCTGGAAATGGGCTAGCAATGACGGGGGAAGGGCAGTGACGACTAGAGATGGATGCTCAAGGCAGGCCGCTTGCATCCAATACAAGGGGAAAACAAAGCCAATCGGTTAACTTCTACATAATTCCTGGGAGTGCATAATTTATGTGCATCAAATATCACAATATTAACTCAGGGAGAATGTTGCATCATTGCCATAAGCTTTCAAGTTTACTTTTTTTTTTCCTCCCTGTAAACTGCAACGGGCTCCTAAAATATCATAGAGAACTATCGGTGTAAATAACGATAAATAACATAACTTTTTGCTAAACATATACCCGTATTGTCTTTATGTTTTATAGTATCGATATAACCTTTTCAAAAGATAATTTAAGTACAATTCAAACATCACATTATACCTTTAATGAACCTAGCACACTGTATTATATAGTAGGCTTAGGACTAGCTAGCCAAGAGGAGTTAATGAATTGAGGCAATTGGAATAATCAATGGGTCAGGATGAGAAATTAAATTTAAATATTCATCTTTCGTTTCCATAGGTAATGCAAAAGAGAGTAGGTCTTTACTATATGTAAATAATGTAATTTATATTTATTTGTATACTTACTTTATTAGTGTATCAAATACGTTTACATGTTATGGTTTAATAAGTGGAATAAACTAAGTTGTAGAAAGTTGTATTTACATACGTATTTATATTAACAGGAAATTATTGTCAAGGACAAAATTTCACAGCTTTTTAGCCTCAAGAACAGACCTTCAGTATTTTATCCTGAAAGACAACTTTCTGTAGGTATCAGTTTTTAGTCATTGATAGCAGTTTTTAGGTATCAGTTTGTAGTTATCGGTAGCAGTTTTTAGGTATCAGTTTTAGCTCGGTAGCAGTTTTGTTGTCCTTATGAATAATTTTGGAAAAAGTTTGTCCTTAAGAATAATTTTTAGAAGAATGTTTGTACAATTTTTAGAAGAATGTTTGTACTTGTGGTAAAAATATTGAGGTCGTGTCCTTGAGGCAAAAAATATACGAATGTTTGTCCTTTAAATTAATTCCCCCTTTATATTAATTCATTTTACACACACTATTTACAGACATATATAATTTAATGTATTAATTATTAGCAGTCTACCCGAAAATAAATTCTGCAAAAGCTAGAATAGAGTCAAGGAAGAATACAAAGGTTGGTTTATGCAACATACACCCAACTTTATTGCCTTAAAAGTCCCAATAGCAAGACTAACAAGTTGTTCATGTGGTATAAAGTACAATTAACGGAAAATGGAAATAGTAAGTAAACCACGGCTAGCATGTACAAGGAAGCTAACTTAGTCATATTTCCCTAAATCAATTGATACAAGGATGTGGATGTTCATAACTTATAAGTAAATTATGTGAATTGAAATGAAATGGAAAAATAAAAAATAAAAGGATGGCTCACATTTTAAGTTGTTACTTGAAGGTCCAACATTTTTTTTACTTTATTTACCTTTTCAAAAACCTATTTGTAACATCAAATCCTATAACAATGAGAAAGTAGGTATAATGCGTAAAAGGAATAAAGTTACATGCAAAGCTGTAAAATATTTCACTAAGTCAAGATTAATAATTATAATTAACTTGTGGAAAGGCATCCAAACCCAAAAACTATCAAATGACAATGACAACCCAAGTACCCAATGGTGCACCAAACTAATTGAAACCATATGACATCAGGACTCGTATACATGTATGAGTATGTCTAAAACAACACTCTAGCTGATTATGAGATGGTAACTAGCATGTAAATAATGCAATTTGCAATAGACAGCAGGTAGAAAATTCAAGCACGGTAAAGATTCATGCACAAATGTGATCCAAACTATTGTTTTATTTTATTTCATTTCAGGTTTTAATAATTAAATACGTGGTTCTGTCAAAGTTGCCCAAACATTAGACTTCAAAACAACGTTTATCCATTTGACCAGAAACCTAGAATAAATTTTCACGATAGGTAAAGATAGAATGAGCATAACAACTCACTCTTGAAATGGGAAAAGTCCATCCATGTTCAGGTGACCAATCTAAGGATGGTCTAAAATCCCTTGCAAGGGACTTCATAAGTTTTGCCTTCACCAATTGGAGGCTCTGGCAGCTCTACCTGTTGAAATAAATATTATGTGTGTCCACCCACGCTAATTTTCGACGACAAAATAAACAATGTAAGAGGTACGATTCGTGGAAGATATTTTTATTCATCCGTTTGTGATCGCCAAAAATTTCAATACAAATTTAACAAATAGACTGCAAACTAAATGTGATGGATTTAAAATAGGAGAAGACCTAAGTGCCTAAGTTAATTGTTAGCAAACTATTTCTTTCAACCAAGTGATTATGATAATTTGTCTCCTGTTGGTAACAAAACCATAAAAATTTAATATTAAATTAATAATCTATAAAGCATTAAGCTTTTACCTCTCTGTTTGGACTTAAAATTCAATCCTAATTTATTTAGAATATTTTTCCAGTAAAATTAATAACCACATTTTAATTTTTGATAATATTTCGCTAGAGATTCTCTTTACCAGATGTGTAATACGGTTCAGTGTTATAAGATTCAATGGTTTTAAACAACAGGTCCAGGATGCAATGGTTTTTTCTGTCAGAAACATTGGGGGTATGAATAAATGATAGTAAAGAGCAGATAATCATTGGCTGTCTAATACAAGTTCGAAATTTCAAGCTAAAAGCCAATAAGTAACTTACGGTTTGTCATTTCAAAGTAGTTTGATCGCTCTTCCAGACCAATAACAGCCTTCGGACCACCAATCAACTAATTCTCTTATATTCAAATCATCCTCAACTACGACGACTACTTTAGATACTGGATAAGGATCGGGGCACTCATTTTCCTGTATAATTGGTGGAAATGCAGGGCACACTATAAATTCTAACTGGTTTTTCTGTGGTTTCCTTCTCATGCAGTTTAGTCCATATGCTACTTCTGAACATCTCAAATTATAAACAAACAGCATGAACTTTTAATTACTCCCATTCAAAACAACAAGATAGATGGAAAAGACTTTCATGAGAGAGAAAGAGAGAGTAAAATCGTTAGACTACAATATGCAATGTGCATCTTGTTCGGTACATGACAAATACTGTAGAAAAGACTAGTGTTGGCTGTTGGATCATTCACTTTGCCATGCTTCGAACACATAACAGAATTTGAATTAAATAGTGTTATACAAACACATTTAAGTGTTTGAACTAAAATAAGAATCCACAGATACACCCACGCATGAAGGACATAGTTTCTCTACATAGATCCCATATATCAATTGTTTTTAACAATTCAGGCATCACTATTCTTGAGGTTTGGCTGAAGAAACTGAGTTCCACTTTTCATAAAAAAGAGATATTTTTTTACTAAAAGCTAAACAAGTTCATCTTTTTTGATAAAAGAAAAGTTGGGTTTATCCTTTTAGGAAGATAATTGGGTTTATTTTTTGTAAAATCAATAATTTACATATTTATAGAAAAATATCTTTAAAATCTTTAACTTCTTTTTAAAAGAAAAGCTATAAACTTCTTTCGTGATCAACTACTATCTCTTAATCAAAAATTCAATACTCAGGTCAGGTGTATATAATTGTATATCACACAACCATTTCTTCCTCAATTGATCCACGACAACAATCTCCCATTAACAACCAGCCCTCATAATTCATACAAAAATACAAACCTAGATAACAATAATAATGGATAAACATGAAACTCTGAAGGTCAATGACAAACTGCAGGGTAGATATACTTCACCAAAATACCCAAGCAAAACTTCTAAAGGAAAATAGTCAAATGTTCTTTCTCTAACCAACAAAATATCTATCATTCTGCATAATTAAACCACCAGAAAAGCTATATCTAACGTGGCAAAAAGGTCATCGTGGAACTATTCTTGCCATTGATAGAAAATTTTCAAGTTGAAGATTAAGTGGATAGCAAGTGTGAAATGAGAGATTGATTTTAAAGGAGAAAGTTGTACTTTATTACAAACTTTTGCTTACAATTTTTTTTTGCTTTTTTGCAATTGAGATACACTAGTAATTCACATCTCAAATGAACGGTGAAGATGCGTTTGATCCTACGATATACAACTATTCTCTAGAGTTTTCTATAACTTTCATACAAAATATCTTAGATAAGAAAACTCTAAATTCTAGTTATTTTATTACAATTTGAGAATGAAAAATTCTAAAACCTCTGCTACCATGACAACATATATCTAGATAATTCTATCTAGATGTTTCTTTCTAACTTTCTCTATAATTCTCTTTTAGCTTTACTTCTTTGTTTGTGGTCCAAATTAACTCCAATAATCTAAGCCAAAGTCAAGTTTAATTTTCAACATCCTCCCGTAAACTTGACTTTGTCACTCCAAGCATCTTCCGCGGTCTTTGAAAGTCTTCATTTTTAATGCCTTTGTAAAAATGTCTGCTATTTGTTCTTTTGAGTTAATAAACTTTGCTTGTACTTCCTTTTTTGCAATCCGCTCTCGAATAAAGCGATAACGTGTATCGATGTGTGAACTTCGTTCATGGAAGACGGAATTCTTGGCTAGAGCGATAGCTGACTTATTATCCATGTAAATTTCTGTTGCATTGTGTTGTGGTATATGCAACTCCATCAATAGATCTCGAAGCCAAATAGCATGACGAACACAAGTTGAAGCAGCAACATACTCAGCTTCCTAAGTGGAAAGCGTCACAATTGGTTGTTTTTTTGAGCTCCAGGTGAAGGCTGTATCTCCCATGAAGAAGATAAATCCAGTCGTACTTTTACGATCATCAACATCTCCAGCCCAATCACTGTTACTGTAACGATTAACTTGAAATTATTAGAACTTGAGTATAATAAACCAAAATCAATGGTACCTTTAATGTATCGAAGAATCCTTTTTGCAGTCTTCAAATGTGATTTGTAGGAGCTTCCATATAACGGCTAATGAGTCCAACACCATAAAGTACATCGGTTCTTGTGCATGGAGGTATCTTAAGCTACCAACCAAACTCTTGAATAGTGTGGGATCCACATCTTCTTCTTTCGTATATTTTGAGAGCTTTGTTTCACATTCTATTGGGGTATTAACTGGTTTACTTCCATCCATCTTAAATTTCTTCATTATTTCCTTTGCATATGCTTCTTGTGAAATAAATATGCCGCGCTCGTTTTGAATCACTTGGATACCAAGATAATATAACATGAGTCTAATATCGGTCATCTCAAACTCTAAACTCATCTCCTTCTTAAAATCTTCAAATGCTTTTGGATTATTTCCGGTAAAGATTAAGTCATCCACATACAAACATACAATCAAGATATCTCCACTTTGATTTGTCTTTATGTAAAGAGCATGTTCATGGAGGCATTTTATAAAGTTATTTTCTAGAAAGTATTTATCAATTCTAGTATTCCATGCTCTAGGGGCTTGTTTCAAACCATAAACTGCCTTTTTTAATTTTAAAACTTTATCTTCATGTCCTTTAATCTTATAACCAAGTGGCTGCTCCAAATAAACTTCTTCTTCTATAGTACCATACAAGAAAGTCGATTTCACATCCATTTGATATATTTTCCATTTGTTTTGAACCGCTAAAGAAATTAATAATCTTATAGTTTCTAAACAGGCAACAGGAGCAAATACCTCGTCATAATCTATACATGCTCTTTGCTTGTATCCTTTGGCTACCAATCTAGCTTTATACCTTTCAACTTCTCCTTTAGCGTTCTTCTTTACTTCGTATACCCATTTTACTCGAATAGCTTTGTGTCCTTCAAGTAAATCAGCCATCTCCCATGTATCATTTTTCACAATAGCTTTGATTTCTTCATCCATAGCACTCCTCCATCTTTTTTCTTGTTTTTCTTCTTCGAAATCTGTTGGCTCACAATTCGCAAAAGGACAAAATAGAGTAATATTATCACAAAGTGGTGTTACCTCATATAGTCCTTGCAAAGATCTCATGCGCGACATCCTTTCACTTGAGCTTTCTTCTTGTGGGGTTTCTTGATGAGTGCTTGATGGAGATGACGGTGTTGGACTAATCGGCTCTTCTTGTACATCACTGCTTTCTTCTTCTTCGTAAAAGGGAAGGAAATTATAATCATCTTCTTGTGTGCTCCAATCCCAAGTGTTTTATTCATCAAACTCCACATCTCGACCAACAATAACTTTTTTATTTATAAGATTATATAACTTATACCCTTTTGACCTTGAGTCATAGCCAATGAATATATATTTTTCACTTTTATCATCCAATTTGGAACGCTTTTGATCTGGCACATGGACATATGCTAGGCTTCCAAATACTCTCAAATGTGTTATACATGATTTTCCTCCACACCAAGCTTCTTTAGGAGTTTTGTTTCACACACTTCGAGTTGGAGAGCGATTAGCTAAGTACACTGCAAATTCAACGGCTTCGGTCCAAAATTCTTTTGGAATTCTCTTACTTTTCAACATACTCCGTGCCATATTGAGTAGAGATCTATTCTTCGTTTCTACGACCCCGTTTTGTTGTGGAGTATATGGGACGGTTAAGGGACGGTGAATTCCATTTTCTTCATAAAATTTCTCAAATTCTTTAGAGGTAAATTCTCCACCTCGGTCGGACCTCATGGTTTTTATCTTATAACCACTTTCATTTTCTATAAAAACTTTAAATTTCTTAAAGGCATCAAATACATCGGACTTTTGTTTAAGTAAATAGGCCTAAGTTTTTTCTACTATAATCATCAATAAACAAAGCAAAGTAAATACTTTTTCCAAGTGAGCACGATTTTATTGGACCACAAATATCGGTGTGAATTAACTCTAGTGGTTCTTTAGCCCTTGTGTTGGATTCTTTTGGAAAACTTTTTCTTGGTTGTTTTCCAAATAAGCATCCTTCACATAGTTGATTCATATGACCGATTCGTGGTAAACCTTTCACCATGTTTTTATTATTTAACAACTTTAAACCACCAAAATTAAGATGTCCAAATCTCAAGTGCCAAAGCCATGATGAATCTTTATAGCATGCTTTTAAACATTTGGCAATATTATTCGAAATATGGAGTGGAAACATTCTATTTTTGACATTTCTACTTTAGCAACCGGATTTCCTTTAGCATCTTTCATGAGAAGGCTACGATCTTTCATATGAATGTCGTATCCCTTTTCTAAAAGCTGCCCCAAGCTTAGAATGTTACTTTTCATATTAGGCACATAATATACGTTAGAGATAAAATCATGGTTTTCCATTTTTTAAGCGAATTAATATTTTTCATTTTCCCTTAACTGGAATTTTAGATTCATCACCAAAATAAATGTTTCCATTTACTGATTCGTCAAGCTCCGTGAACATGTTTCTTCTTCCACACATATGATTGCTAGCCCCCGTATCCAAATGCCATGTATTGTTATCACCACATGCATCTCCCTTTTGTGCCCAAAGTAGTGTAGAATATTCTTTCTCTTCTTTAGCAAAGTTAGATCTCTCTAAAACTTTATTAGAAGTAGATCTACATTCGGAAGCAAAATGCCCAAATTTATCACAATTGTAACACTTAATTTGTGTTTTATCATACTTTAGTCTTCCATTTTTTTTCATGTTTCCTCCTCTTTCTCGACCTCTTGTAGCATATGCGTTTTGGCTTCTCTCCTCTTTATTGAAAAATTTATAACCACCTCTTCCACAACTTTGACCTCGACCTCTTCCTCTTTGGCTATGACTTCTTATATTTTTAAATGTTTCATTCTCGTTTAAGGTGAGTTTGGTTTGAAGAGCTTGCTCCAATGGCTCTTCTTTAACCATTTTCTTTAATTTTTCTTCATGGGCTTGAAGTGATCCCATGAGTTGATAAACGGTTATGGATTCTAGATCTTTATATTCTTCAATAGCTATAACTATGTAATCAAACTTTGAATCTAAAGATCGTAGAATTTTCTCGACCACTATAGAGTCCTCCAATTTTGCACCATATCTTTTCATTTGATTTACTAATGCCAAAACTCGTGAAAAATAATCATCAATAGAATCGGTTGATTTCATATGTAAAGCTTCAAACTCACCTCGCATAGTCTGTAGTCTTACCTTCTTCACTTTATCGATGCCTTTGAATGCATTCTCCAAAATCTCTCATGCTTCCTTACTACTTTGCGCACTTGCTACCTTCTCAAACATAGATTCATCCAAGCCTTGATGAATGAGAGTAAGAGCCTTACGATCCTTCTTTCTTGAATCCTTCAAATTATCCTTTTGTGTTTGGGATAAAGTGGTGATATCAAGGGGTTCAATATACCCATTTTCGACGATATCCCACACATCTTGTGAACCGAGCAACGCCTTCATGCGAATACTCCAATTATCATAGTACTCCTTCTTTAGCAATGGAACTTGAAATGGTGTCATGCCGCTTGCCATATTTTCTTGACTAAGAACCTTGCTCTGATACCAATGTTAAAAAAATTTCAAGTTGAAGATTAATTGGATAGCAAGTGTAAAATGAGAGATTGATTTTAAAGGAGAAAGTTGTACTTTATTACAAACTTTTGCTTACAATTTTTTTTTGCTTTTTTGCAATTGAGATACACCACTCTTATTTATAGTAATTCACATCTCAGATGAACGGTGAAGACGTGTTTGATCCTATGGTATACAACTATTCTCTAGAGTTTTCTATAAATTTCATACAAAATACCTTTAGATAAGAAAACTCTAGATTCTAGTTATTTTATTACAATTTGAGAATGGAAAATTTTAGAAACTCTTCTACCATGACAACATATATCTAGATAATTCTATCTAGATGATTCTTTCTAACTTTCTCTAGAATTCTCTTTTAACTTTATTTCTTTGTTTGTGGCCCAAATTAAGTCCAATAATCTAGCCCCAAAGTCAAGTTTAATTTTCAACAGCCATGATATCAAGGTTGATCAGTTTTATACTGAAGTTGGCCAAAAACTTGTCAACAAAGATTGAAGATAATATGACCCATATTTTCATGCAGAGTATTACTTGTAGGGCTATGCAAAGTATAATCTATTTTTTCCCTATGTATAGTGCGAGTTTTTATTTTATTTCCTAGAAATAAATAAAATTACTTGATCTTTTCAACTTAAACCATTTAACCAAATAAGTATTTCAAATGTGATGGTATACAAATTTCAACTTCTTGTCCACAGGATCTTTATCACCATTTATCTTATCTATAAGGGTCAAAAAATATAGCCTTGCTTTATTGTTTCGATACAAAAAATAACTGCAGCTTTGTCAATTCAAGATAAGTTTCTTAAATAAATAAGAAGCAATAAACTAAATGTCCACTTCCGCTCTTGAAACTACACAAGATCGTATTTTCGCTATGAAAACAATAACATATAAATCATGCAGTAGTTCAACCAAAACTGAAATTAATTATCCTATGTAAGCAAAACATAGAATGAGAAGATAAAATATACTAAAAATATCAATAATTCTAATTGATTCAAGTATATAAACTGAAATTGGTTGCGGATAATGTTATGCTTAATCTTTTTTGACATTGATCTAGTATTCATGAGTTTTTGGAAGGTTACAATGGTGGGTTGACTATTGCAATTTACTTGGTTGCAGACAATAAAACAGAACATGCAGTGGATAAATGGGTATGGAAGAAAGGCAGAGGGTGTTAGATAAGAGAAAGATGTGCACGTGTACACTCAGTGGAGGCAGATCTAAAGGCAGGTCAAGGACCAGGTCATGCTGATCATTTTGATGTTGGTGTTCCATCAGCTCAACCAAGGGTTTATCAGCGGTGGTCGTGTGTAGGTCTCGAACCCACCTGTTCTTCTCCTCTAAGTCTGCAATAATGGTTTCACTCCTAACATTCCCTTCTCCTTCAAAATTTGACATTGTCTCAAGGTCAAATGTTGGAAATCGTTTGATTAATTCCCAATAGTCCTCCCAGGTCGATTTTTCTTCAGATTTTTGTCTCCATTTAACTAAAACTTGCGTGATAGCTCGATTATGTTTTGGCACCATCCTCCTGTCCGATATCAATTCTAGCTCATCAACAACCTCTTCAGTAAAGACAGGTGCCTCATGTTGTATGACTATATTTCTGCCAACCTTCTTCTTGAGTTACGAAACATGGAAGACTGGGTGTATTTTAGCTGCTGGTGGTAATTCAAGTTTGTAGGCAACCTCTCCAATTTTTTGAATGATCTGGTAAGGCCCATAGAATTTTGGGGAAAGTTTGGTGGTCTTAAGGTTGCTGGCAGTGATCTGCCTATAGGGTTGGAGTTTCAGATATCACTCAATCTCCCTCTTTGAAATGTCTTTCAGTTCTGCCAAGGTCAACATACCTTTTCATCCTCTCTTGATTCAAAGACAGGCTGTCTTTAAGCAGTTGCAACACCACATCACGTGAATACAATTGCTGCTCAACTTGTGGAATCTTAGAAGTGTTAGGGACATATGTTAAAAGTGTAGGGGGTGGAATGCCATAAACAGCAGCAAATGGGGTTGTATTGATGGAGCTTTGCCAACTCGTGTTGTACCAGAACTCAACCACGGTTAACCACTGAGATCATTCATGAGGCTTATGACATACAAAGCACCTGAGATATCCTTCAAGAATTTTGTTTACTGCCACTGTCTGACCATCTGATTGTGGGTGGTATGTTGATCTTAGATTCAGAGAACATCCTTGCAATCGAAAGAGATTTTGCCAAAAAGCACTCGTAAAAATTGCATCTCTATCACTTACTAAATTTCTTGGCATGCCATGGTATTTGAATACCCCATTGAAGAATATTTTGGCAATATCCTTTGCTATATAGGGATGTTGCAGAGGGAAGAAATATGAGTATTTAGAAAGCCGATCAACTACTACATATATGGAAGTGTACTTATGGCTCTTGGGTAAACCAATAATGAAATCCATCGAAGTATCACTCCATATTATTTCAAGAATAGGAAGGGGTTGTAGCAGACCAGGTATGCGAATATTTTCATGTTTATTTCTTTAACATATATCACACTCTCTTATATACGCTTCTATATCTACCTTCATGCCTTTCCAATAAAAAACTTGCTTGATTTTATGGCTGGTCTTTTTAACTCCAGCATGGCCACCCAATGGAGTTGAATGATATTTAGTGAGCACATTTTTTTATCATTTCTTTGCACTGGAAATCCAAATAGATTCTTTGCTTATAGAAAATGATGCTATCCACTAATTTATACTTCTCTGACTTGACTTTTCCTTCACTAATTTGTTGCATTAATTGATTATAGCCTTCTGAGTTTTGCATATAGTGTTGTAACTGCTGTAGCCAACTGCTCCCTATAGTTGAAATGGCATAGCAACTCGGTTGCTCCTCTGGCAATCTGGAGAGAGAGTCTGCAGCTTTGTTTTATTTTCCTTTTCTATACTCAACTCTATAATCAAAGCCATGTAGCTTGACTAGCCACCTCCCTTGTATACCTTTAGTTAATCTTTGTGATAGTAGGTGTCTTAAGCTTTGATGATCAGTTTTGATGATGAATCTCCTTCCAATTAAATATTGGGACCATTTTTTTGTAGCCAAAATCAATGCTAAGAGCTCCTTTTCATAAGTAGACAATAATATAAATTTTCCATTCAATGCTTGACTTAAGTATGTTATTGGTTTGCCATCTTGAGTTAGCACAGCCCCAGTGCCCACTCCACTAGCATCACATTCAATGATAAAGTCTTTGCTGAAGTCAGGCATGCTGAGTACATGTGGATTCATCAAGCAATGCTTTAGTGTTTCAAAAGCCTTTATAGCCCGGTCATTCCATATAAATGAATTTTTCTTAAGTAGTTCAGTCATAGGCTTGGCCAGAGATCCATAATTTTTAATGAATTTTCTATAATAGCCGGTGAGTCTCAAAAACCTCTCAGCCCTTTTATGTTTTGTGGTTGTGGCCACTGTTTGATTGCTTTAACTTTATCTGGGTCCACAGCTAAGCCATTCTTGGAGATGACATGACCCAAATAGGTGACTTGATTCTCAGCAAAGGTACATTTTGTAAGTTTAATAACCAGTTGGTTGCTTTCCAGAACTTGCAGAGCAAGTCTAACAAGCCACATATGTTCAGTCCAAGACTGGCTATAAATCAAGATATCATCAAAAAAACAACACGAATTTTCTTAAATATGGTTTAAAAATATCATTCATCAAAGCTTGAAAAGTTGAGGGAGCATTTGACAATCTAAATGGCATTACAATAAACTCATAATGCCCTTCATGGGTTCTGAAAGCTGTTTTGTGAATATCTGAGGTGTTCATTCGAATTTGATGGTAACCAGACTTAAGATCAAGCTTAGTATAATAATTTAAGCCATGCAAGTCATCCAGCAAGTCATCAACTAGTGAAATTGAAAATTTATCTTTAATAGTTTGGTTATTAAGTGACCTATAATCAATACACATTCGCCATGTCCCACCTTTTTTCCTGACCATAACTACAGGTGAAGAGTATTCGCTGGTGCTAGGTTGGATGATTCCAGATTCAAGCATCTCCTTGATAAGCTTTTCCAATTCATTTTTGACATAATAGGAATTCATGTATGGTCTGAGGCAAACAGGCTTGGCATCTGGTAAGAGTGGTATTCTATGGTCAAAGCTTCTTTTTGGTGGTAGTGGGGGGGGTAGGATTAGTGACAGAGGGAAATTGTTGCAGTAGAGTTCGAACTTCAGGGTATATCTTATTTGTGGTTGAACATGTGTATGGACTTGTAGCTCCTTTGAACATAAAATTAATGTAAGCTGCCCTTTTATACTTTCCTTTGATATGTCTTTAATGCCCTTCCACACATATAAACTATCTTTGAATTGAAATTTAATTTGCAATTTTGCAAAATTAAAGGATACATCTCCCAATTCTTTCATCCACTTTGCACCAAGGACTATCTGGCATCTTCCAGTGGTATCATCAACAAATCTAGTGGCATAGTGCACCCCTGACATTTGAAAATGACTTCTTTGCAAATACCTTGACCTTGCATTCTTTCTCCATTAGCTATTTGTACTGAATATGGCATGGTCTCTTGTACCTTTAGATTTAGCTTTTTTGATAACTCAGAATTCATGAAGCTATAGGTGGACCCTGAGTCTATCAAAACAGTGATGGGTTTGCCATTGATTAGACCCTGTACTCTTATAGTATATATAGTGGTTATATTGCACATAGCATTAAGAGTGATAGTATAAGATTCTTCCTTATTTGTTTGGTGTTGCAGTTGATTTCTTGATGGATTAGTGAACTGGTTTCTCTTCTTTCTAGTATACTTGCACTCAAAAACCTTTGCTAGGATCACAGCCTCTTTGAAATCCATAGGGTGTAAGGCCATAATATCAAATCTAATTTCTTCTGTAAGCCCATCAATGAACTTCTCAAGCAAAAATTGATCTGGAAGTGCATGACACAAGCCTTGTAGTTCCTCAAACTTGGTGAGATAAGCTCTAACAGTGGTAGTTTGTTTGATATTGGATATTGCTCCATATGGCTTCTGTAAATCTTCAGTTGCAAATCTCACAATTAATTCTTCTTTAAAAACTAACCACTCCTCGTAATTTTTTTACTTTCTTGGTGAGCCACCCAAACCACAAGTGGGCTTCACCCTTTAGATGGAATGAACAAGTGGGGCACCCACTATACTTCTGGTGTATTGCGATATTGAAAAAGATGTTCAACTTGGCTAATCCGCTCCACTACGCTGCCCTCTCCATTATAAGTAGGAAACTCAAGCTTGATGATGGTGTTCTGTAAAAGCCTTGGGGTTTGCATGGAATTTAAAGTTGTGTGGCTGGGTGAATTAGCAAGGATACCAACAGCATTTCTGGATGCATCATTCGAAGGGAAATAACCATTTCTTGGTAAGTTTCTTTGTGCAGGAGGAATATATGGGGTTCGGTTTTGATTCTTGAGGTCCTTTAATTCTCTTGCAATGCCATTGATTGCTTTGCTGATGCTTTCTATCTTGATATTAAGTTATTGGGTAATTTCTTGCTGTGATTGACAAGTTTCTTGAAGATCTCTGATGGCTAATGCAGTTTTAAGGTTAATTTGCTATTGTCGCGATTCACCAGGTGTTTGATCAGGGGTCTTGCTGAGATTTTCCTCTTTAGAGAATTCGGGCTCTTCACCAGATCTCAATGGATCTGATACCAATTTTTTATGCTCAATCTTTTTTGACATTGATCTAGTATTCATGAGTTCTTGGAAGGTTACAATGGTGGGTTGACTGTTGCAATTTACTTGGTTGCAGACAATAAAACAGAGTAGGCAGTGGATAAATGGGTATGGAAGAAACGCAGAGAGTGTTAGATAAGAGAAAGATGTTGCAGAGAGTTTTTTTAAAGAGATAGTTCAGAGTAACAGAGAGAAATATCAGAGAATTTAAACATGAGTAACGAAGAAATCAATTTTATTCATAAAACTCAAATCTTACAAATGATCACCCATGCCTATTCATAACATATTCTAGGCAGGTGTTTCGGTTATTACATCATCAAATTCACAAATAAATTACAATATTTAGGCCCACGGCTGCTCAATATCTCTACCCAGACCCATGCACGTGTGCACGTGTACACTCAGTGGAGGCAGATTTGAAGGCAGCTCAAGGACCAGATCTAGTCGCCAGGTCATGCTGATCAATTTGATGTTGGTGTTCCATCAGCTCAACCAAAGGTTTGTCAGCGGTGGTCATGTGTAGGTCTCAAGCCCACCTGTTCTTTTCCTCTAAGTCTGCAATAATGGTTGCACTCCTAACAGATAAAAACAACAAACGGTAAAACTGACAAATGCTAACGATAAATTGAAAAAGTGATAAATAGTCAGTAAACCATAAGAAGGATACCTAGAACCGATTCAAATTGAAATTTATGGGAATCCGATCCACTTCATCGAAGGAGAAAAGGAATTAATCGAAGATAACTAGGGTTTTCCTTTTTGTCTTTAACAACAGAATTGAATTAAAATTGGAAAAGTAAAGAGATTAACATGAGAGAGGATTGGACATAACCAGGATTTTGTATATATTTTTTCAAAAGAAGGAAAAAGGAAATGGAAAATTAGAAAATAGCTGGAGCTATAAAAGTGAAAGGCAAGAGCGTTGGGTACTCGGTTGGGTGGCATGCAAAGCACCCCAGAGTGGTAAAGGCTTAGCAGGCCAGTCTGCTTTATTATAATTAACGAAGCCTTCATTTTTACAATGGCCACTTAAATGACCGCTACCACTTAGCCGGCTATAATAAAGTCGGTTAACTGGCAATGGTCAGTTTAATAACCGTTGTAACTTAGCCGGCTATAATAAATGGTCGTTGTCTATCCCTCTCTTTCTCCTTTTATACAACTTACCAATTATAAAATTTTATTTACACTATTTATTCTACATTTCGTACTCTCTTCAACAAATTATCTTGAAATGATCTCATTAGTGTCGAAAAACCCAAAAAAAATCTCAAAAATCTTCATCTTCTAAATTTTTATCTCAACTCAGATTCAATAATCAGAATCTCACTCGATTCAATCATGATACGTTCAGTTTTCAACATGGTCAAAATCAATATCATTCTCAATAGCAAAATCAAAATTCAAATTTTGGTTTTGCCCAACAAGCTCCAAATTCGTATCATCCACAATAACATCAGAAGTTCTTTCATTCTAAATAAGATTCAAACCATTACCAAATTTTCCAAATTTGAATTCTTAGCAGAATAGTTCATTTCAACAAAACTATAACTGTAATCAAAACTACGTATCTTCTAATAGCCAACAATGGATAGTTTTGTCTTAACGTTCTCAAATTTATCAAGAAATCTGAATAATCAACTTGGAGAAAACAGATGTGAAAACCAAGAAACCCAATTCGATGGCATGAAACTACCGAAGAAGAAGATGTTTATAGGGATTCTAGTTTGTCTTTTCTCAAGCTTGGGAAAAGCAAACAACGGAAATCAATGTTAATGAATCTCTAAATATGGGACCAAAAGCCCCAAAAATGGTTAAATAGTCATCAGACGAGTAAGCTGAATCGGCATTCTTTTGGATTGAATATTCTAGAGACAATAAGAAAGGTATGAGCCAAAGTGAAAGTTCTTTTTGGAATTCCGTTTTGTTCAACCATCGAAGTTCAAATAGTTTTCCATGAACTGTTGATTCTCTGAAGCAGTCTTGAAAAAGAATAAATGCTGCTTGTCAATGTTGAAAAGAAATAATGGCCAAATTGCATTCAAGAAAACAAAGTATGGCAAATGACATAGACCTAGTAACGATTTTAATTTTTTAGTTCAAATTATCAAGTTCTATGTTTTATTCTTCTTATAATACTTCATCGCCTACAGCTCAATCAAGCAAATGCAGTGTATATGTCTAAACATAGTAATTTACCATTCAAAATTCACCATTACTAAGACATATTAGCAAAAGAGGACAAATGGAGTTAAGTGCGACAAGAACACTCAGTAATGAGCTTTCTTCCTATAAAGATGAGAGCTAAATCTAGTTCTGCTAGTTCTGGTCCACATGAAGACACCCCCTCACAATTAGTGCAGGTGATAGGCCACCGAGGAAGTACAAAGGGAAGAAAAAACCACCACCGACTACAGCACACATTATGAACACATTGGTGAGAAAATGGCGGCCGTTGAAGATGCAAACAAATTATACATGGAAACAAAAGAAGCGAAGATACTTGAGAGGGTAAAGAAAAACAACGACGTCGTGATGAAAATCAAAAGTTAAGAATCGATGAGTTAGAGTTAAGAAAACAAGAATTAACTCGACAACAAAAAGTTGATGATATGGCCTTTTTAAGTTACAACCTAAACGAACTCAATCCAGTGCAAATGTTGTATATGGAGAAGCAAATTGAGGAGTACCGTAGATGTCATGAGAGCTTGAAGGAACTAGGTTCGCACTATGTCTCTTAGCATTGCATCTTATATTTATTCTTTTTAAGCGTTAGTTGTAATGTCTTTGTTAGTGTTGTTATTGTGATTGTTGTTGTTTTAATTGCAGTTATTGGTAATGCTATTGTTGTCATTTTTTTGTTATTGCTATTGTTATAGTTTATTATCATTCTTATTTTGTCCATCTCATTGTTGTTGTTATTACTAACACGTCAACAATAACTTAGTATATAGATATAATAAATTTAAACATAAACACTATTACAAAACGTCAACAACAACTTAGTACAATAAATTTAAAAAATTCAAATACAAACACTACTACAACACATCAAAAACAACTTATTACAATAGATAAGTGAAACACAAACACTATCTAAACATCACTTTTACTAATGGTTTCATATATGTTCCCAATAGTGTTCCACTAGTTCTTCTCTTAGATCAAGATAAGCTTGTGGATCTCGAATGTCTTGTATTCTTTGTAAGTATTCGGCAAAAGTATTTGGTTCCTTAAAAGATTTTTTTTGAAATTCCACAACAACGTCTGGATAGTTTTCCAGTTGAACCTCATACCCACTACGTTCTTCTTCGACAATCATATTATGTAAAATAATGCAGCAGTATATGATATCAGATAACACCTCTGAATTGTGGTGGTATACCTCTTTTCTTAATATGAAACCTACCTTAAAGCACTCCAAATTCTTGTTCGACATCTTTCCTCAAGCTGTCTTATTGTTGGGTGAACTTGACTTCTTTAATGTTATTTGGTCTTTTGTATGTTTGTGCAAGTGTTTTGCATTTTGGATATATTCCATCTACTAGGTAATAACCCATGTAATGATCTTTATCTTCTATTTTGTAATTGCATGAAGGTTATATATCATTACATAATTCACTAAATAAATATGATTGTCTTAGAACGTTAATATCATTTAGTGAATCTGGTGCTCCAAAAAAAGCATGTCATATAATATATATATATATATATATATATATATATATATATATTCAACGAAGCAACAGCTTTCAATACCAGAGTTGTCTTTTTGCAATGTCTTATTTATTGGCCCTGCAATGCAACTGGATAGTTTTTCCACCTCCAATGCATACAATCTAAGCTACCTAACATACATGGAAATCCACGTTGAGATCCCATTGCTAACAACCTATCAATGTCATGAGGGCTTGGGGACTGAAGATATTCTTCACCAAGCATACAAACAACGGTTTTGCAAAATTCTTTTGTACATAAGATTGTCGTTGAGTCTCCAATCCGCACTTTGTCATCTTGCGAATCACCAAAAGTTCCATATGACATCATGCAAAGTGCAGCTGTAACCTTTTGTGGTGGAGAAATTCCAAGTTTGTCGATTCTATTTCTTTTGTGGGTGAAAAAATATTTGTTTCGGTTAATTTATCAAGAACCTGATTAAAGATATTCTTTGATATACAAAATCTTCATCAAAAATCCACATCCTTGTACACAGGGTTTGTCGTAAAATAATCCTTGATCACTTGATTATGACCGTCGACATAGTCTCGTCCATAAGGTAAGTGTTTCCTTCCAACAACGCTATCTGCTTGGGTTGAAGTAGAGCTTTCGATAATTTCTTGGGCAATTAAATCCCTCGTTTCAGCAGCAAACATTCTTAGTTGATTAATATAATGTTCAATGAAATTGTCCGAAGATGATGACGATGACGAAGACGAGGATGAGAAGCACCGCAAATTTTTTAGAGAACTCATTTAATATAGGTGAAGTACGATGATAATGAGTTTGGAAGTTTGAATGAGTATATTTTTCGACATCCTTAATTCTATTTATAAGCTCTTGTTGTTAATGGATACAGAATAACATAACGTCCAATCATATCGAACACTGTAGCCATATTGATTAATTACATGGAGGCAACATTTATTATACTATATAATGACATACTAATAAATCAAATGTTCACACTGCACTAAAGATGGAGGCATAATGGTCCGGTGTCGGATCACATCGGACACTTTAGCCACAATGCATTGCTTTACATGGATTAAAGCTTTTTCATATAGAGGCAGAATGGCACGGTGTTGGATCTTGTCAAACACTACATCCACGTTGCACTGCTTTACACGGATTAAAGCTTTGTCATGTGGAATCAGAATGAAAAAATGCAGGGTCACAAAGGACATTGTAACCACTTCGCATTTCTTTACACGGATTAAAGCTAATGGATGTGGAGTGAGAATGACAAAGTGTCGATCAAATCAGCCATTGTATCCACGTTGCACGATTTTACACAGGCACTATATTATGCTATATAAATATCGTTTTGCTTTTCATACTTCTCACCATTCATATCATAGCAGTAATATATAAAAATGATCGATTACAATCATATTTCTTTATATTCCTCTCATACAAAGGTTCGTTACAACATAATAGTCCGACGAATACATCCTTCCCTCAACCGCCAACCGAGTGGTTTATTGAAATGGAGGAAAGACACGGTGTCGATGTAAGAGTGCATGAGATAGAAGTGCAAGAGTGCATACTGTTGGAAAATGGTAGATGTCAAAGAACAAAACGGTGTAGACATAACGGGAGAAGAGAATGAAGGAATGAAATACAACACTAAGTACCTAGCACATATTAAGAGGTTAGTTCTGGAGAGATCTACTGTAACTGTGGGGTTTTTGTTCTATATGCTGTTGTAAGAAATGGAACCGACATCGGTCATTGCCGCTATAGATGTCGTAATTCTCCTGATGGTTGTGGACCCTAGCAATGGATTAATGATCCTCTTCCTCATCAACCAGTTGTGTATGCTAACGAAGTTGAAAAACATTCAGATGCTTCAAAGGAAGTTAGGTTCAATTAACTTATCAAGTGGTCGAAGGCAGGTTTTTAATCATCGGTTGTCTTGTTTTTTTTCCATGATGTTGTCATGTTTTACTTTTCGTTGTCGTGTTTGTTTTCTATGAAGTTATCTGCATATATTATTTGTTGTCTTACTAAGTTAAGTCTTGTTTGTTAATGTTTTCTATGGGTTAAACATTGTTATTATACTAAGTGCGTACTTGATTTTGAAAACATGGACTTTACTTGAATTTGAAAGTACATATAACTTACTGAAAGTGCAAAGAACTTGCTGAAGGTAATTAACTTAAAAAACTTACTTAACTAACTCAAACATCATTCAAATTGTCTAATATATCTATCCCAGATATTATATGCAGCATGTCTAACAAAATCAATATGATACTCCCACAAATAACGGGAATCAAACATAGCTCGTGTTAAGTGAAATAGATCTTCTTCTTTCATTGTATTTACAGTGATTCTATATCTTTGACAATCTCTAGTAAACGTGACAAAAGTACTCCGAGTTTCCACTAACCTTCGAATTAATCTACAATCGGGATGATTGTTAAAAACCTCATTTAGAGTGACCCAAAAATCTTGCTCCAACTCCTCTTCCATGTGTCTATGGTTGGTTTTTATGTATGCTTTGATTAGTACTAAATAATCATCGGGAGTCCAGCTTTCATTTGAAATCAAACATTATTGAAGATGTTCTGAATTATTGAATATGTTGTGAATTTTCATTACAAAATATTTGTTTAAATATAAAGTTCATGATCTGCATCTCATGAATCAAGTGACGAGTGATCGACCACATGGCAAGCTTCCACAAATGTGAACATAAACAAACATAACTGTGTTCGTTCCTTTACAAATTTAAGTATAGACACTCAAACAAAATAGGAAATTAAACATTGATACAAACATTGATAATACACTGATACAAACTGCTAGTAAATACGAACACTTGATAGTACCATGATACAAACATTGCTAGCAATTACAAACCATTGATAATACACTGATACAAACACTACTAGTAAATACAAACACCGGTAATATACTGATACACATGCTAATAGGACATACAAATACTGATAGTAAATACAAACACTATGGCTCATCAAAATGGTGCTCATCAAAAAAAGACCATTACATCGCCATCATCGTCATCATCTACATTACATATAGGATGATATCGCTACTTAACCAGTAGTAATAGGCTTGTTAATAAGAGCAGTCAATTCATCTATGCTCCGTCGATGCTCAACGTACATGACCTGATGAAGTCCCATTTGCATCTAAAACAAATCCTCATATGAATGTATAGCTGGATCTGGATACTATGAAATCTCAAGCCGAGGAATATCAACATATCTATCAACTCTCGAAGTTGTCGGTATATTGATTGTCCAACCGTAATCTCTTATCTGGGATGGCTGTGGAGCATGATATTCGCGATTACTTTGTGTAAGGTCCGAGAGGACAACACCACTCCAGATGCCTGAAGGCCTTACTAAATCAACTGATGTGGCTTGAACAGAAGTAGCTGTATGCGGTGAAGTGTAAAACTGACGCCAACTCCCGAAGTTGTCAGTATATCGATTGTCCAACCGTAATCTCCTATCTGGGATGGCTGTGGAGCATGATATTTGTGAGTACTCTGTGTAAGGTCCGGGAGGACAACACCACTCCGGATGCCTGAAGGCCCTACTAAATCAACGGATGTGGCTTGAATAAAAGTAGCTATATGCGATGAAGTGTAAAACCGACGCCAAAAAGATACCGTATTAAAATTCATGATGATGAATTAATTAGCTGACCACCACTCCCCTGCATACTCTTATAAAGTGGCACTGTCATACACCTTCAAAAAAGATGTAACTGGATGTGTATCATTAAGAACAAAATCACCATCCAGCGTCTGTCTCCAACTACGCTTACCAAGGAACAAATATCATTCTAAACTAGATGGGGATGATACCAATGGAAAACATCTACAGATAAGAATGCAGCGTGCACTATGATACGGTCGGTCATAAGGGCAAACCATCATAAGGATGTAAAACAACACTCTCTCGTGTGGTCCGTAACTCGATTTGATTTCGGGCCACAACAAATATATGACAGGCCTTCCCTCCTGGCACCATTCTGCGATTATCTTGAACCCACGCTCTAACTCAAGGGAAGAAAAGGGGTAATGTGGAGTCCAATGTCGGATAAGTCATGTTGCGAAAGTACTCATAGCACCAGTATTGTAAAATCTCTCGAAAACCCATAATAGACGTAGATATACCCTTAACTACACACCGATGATCCAAAGAGAGATACAAATACACTAATATTGAAGTCTTCCAATCATATACGATTGGACTATCAAACGACAACTCCGTAACAGCTGCAACATATTTGGCCGGCAACGTATTCCATGCATTTGTAAAGAATAAGTTCTCCATCATGTACAGAATAAAAAGTCAGGCAATCTCCAAATGGTTGTCTGTGCTACAACCATGTATCAATTCATAGATTGTTTGTCTACTATAAGAGCATCGAACCTGCAGTTCGGATGACAGTCTATCTTGTAAGTCAAGATGTAGAAGTACACTAAATGAACGGTCAAAATGCTGGTACTTCTCGTCATATGGTAAGGTCTCCCACATCCGATGCCTAAACCGATAAGCATGTAAAGCCTAAATGGGGTAAAACCTAACTCTCCAAAACTAAAGTGAAATGTATGAGTAGCCTTCCATTAAGATGCGACTAAAGCACCACATAAGTGAACATCCGAATTTGAAAAATTATCGATACCTATTAAAGCAATTTGCGATAATTGAAAGTACTAAAAAGCATTAAATAAATAAAGGGTAATTATGTAAATACGTACTCAAGAAATCTCCAAATCCTATATCTCAAAGAAAAGCATGAATAATGTTGTCGGCATCAAAAGATCGGATTATTCTATATAGGCGGATTACACTAATCCAAGAGCCACGGGTGCGCTCATAGCGAGCCTAATTTTGAATAGATCACATATTCAATTTTTATTCTACAATTCTAACTAAAAACATAATTTGCAGGTAGATAACTTACAGAATTTTCGACACACATGCTGATTTGTACTTCGTCGTTGGGGAGTATATCAAAATTAACCAAATCCTTGTCGGGTCCTAAAATTTGATCAATGTACGGATCCATAACCATATTTGTTGTATTTCTATCCACACTTCTTCGCCTCATCACTGAACTTCATTGACCTCCAGTACCGATCGTTGGTGCATCTACATATTCCATGGTAGGGGTGTTTTCTACGACTGACGGAACGTTTCTACCACCGTGACTGCTGCTGGCTCGAATGCTCCTCCTAGCTCTTCTCATTTTCTTAATTTTTTTGCCAAAATTTGCTCAAGCTTTATCCGACTAAGGAATTACCTGGTTGGGGATTGGTTTTCGTTGCCTTTATTCGAATTAGTGGGTACCAACCCTGTGCATTGGGAATGCTCTAAGGCGGCTAGTGAGTATCCCAACTAATATTTGGTGCCAACATGGCCCTTTTTTTCCCATACCGGTATGAAACATACTACTCACACAGACTCCGCAAGATTTATTAATTTTAAATTTTCTTTTAATAAGAGGTGCACCATTTTTGAATTGTAACTTTCTTTAGATTGAAATTTTCTTCGATGTTTTGTCAAACATTTAATGATAAATATGCTTGAATAGTTCCAAAGCTAAGATAGTAAAATTATTTTCTAAAAGCAATGACTTTATAGAACAAACACTTACGTCATCTGACTTGGAAGCATTTCATTAATAAGAATGCCAAATAATTCTTAGATTGAACTATTAGAAATTATTTTTTTATTTATCAGTTGCATAATAATATTATTTGATGTGACTCTAAATTATATTGAAACAGAACTAGAGATCTAAAATTAGTAACTAACTGAAATTAATAGTATGTAACTCCTAAGGTAGTGAATATATTTATCATAACTTAAAATGGGAAACAAATAACATCAAATTTGTTTTACCTTATAGATAATTAATGATACTATTGATAAATGAATTGCATTAAAAAAAATCAGATTAACATAAAGTTGTGGACCATGTGAGAAGGGATAAATATTCATTGTTACATGTAAAGAAATAACCATGATACACAGACACACTTTTGTATAGAGGAACTCTTTGTAGAGAGGGACTCCATAACAATGGATAGAAGGCTGGGACAATCTTTTCATGTTGGGTTACTATATTTAAACGTTACAGGATGATCTTCACGGTGTTACTACAAACTCTATGTTATTCACGAAACTCGATACTGCTATCTCTAAGTGCCAAATCAACATTGAGTTAGTAATGCAATCTTTGGTTTATTTAACGCAAATGTATAAGATCTTACTTACTTATAGAAAAATATATCTGAAACAATCGAGATACAATAATCACTCTGAATGCTGATGAGAACTTAGGGTTATAGTCAAAATCATGATTTGAAAATCTTGAACCATGATTTTCATATTGCGATCTCAAGTTAGGCCTTTGAAATAGAGATGTAAAGTTATTAGGTCTGGTATGTTGTGGCTTCGGTTCTATCATTTCAAATGAAAATTAAAACTAGGTTTTCTTAGATATCTTTGAAAGTAAGATCGAACCCAGATGGTGTTGGATTCAGCTCAACAAGGATAAAACAAATAATGAAGACATCATAGTATGTTGTTTCTATAGCCATATAAAGATATGCGATTTTCTGATGCACAAGGAGCACGCTGTTGAAGGTGAAGGCACGTGATATAGTGGCGGTTTGGTGCAGTTTGAAAAGAAGGGACCATGTGGCAGAACATGTTATGATTAAGCGGTTACAATGGTTAAATGGAGACACATGAAGCAATTTCATGAACAAGCACTTCAATTGAAGGTACGAAAGATATGAAATGGGCTAAACATTTTTGGGTTTAATATAATTATCTATGCATGAAGGGAAGACATGATATGGTATTTAAAAGGCTTCAATAGCTGCAAATTTCCGTTTGAAAAATAAAACGATCAACGTTTGGAATTTATGATGAAAAATCTTTATTTTTTATTTCTCACACTATGTAGGCCTTTTATTGCTGGGCCAAGTTATATGATTGTGCTTTGTAATTGTATTAACATCAATAAAAGGACCTATTTTCGTGTGTGTGTGTAAAACACATATGTATGTATAATTTTAAATTTTAGTTCAATTCTATGAAAAATCCTCATTCATGCTAATTAAATGATTTAATAACCATTAATGACTATATTCATTGAGTAACAATAAATTAAATTTACACGAAATACTGAAAATAATATGTTTTTATAATATAGCAATAAAAACAAAAAATAAGAACGTTATCAAAATTTAGATTGAATTAATTTATATATTCTATATTAAATTATAAAAAATAGATCCTCTAATATAAGCATCTAGATTTGAAAACTAAAAGAAAACAAAGAATTAAACCTAACATTATTTTCGAAATGGGAAGCATATATCTGAATTAACAGTTTCATTACATGATCTTCAAATTTTTGTGGTTAATGCATTATTAAGTTATAGATCATGCATTAATTATGTATCTTGCTAAATTAATTTTTTTTTTTATGCTAATACCATTGTAATTCGTTTAAGATCCATTTAAATTTTACTATTTGTAATACCATAACTATGTGTCTGCATCTAACAACTAATTAATGGACAACTAAATATATTTTTGCGAACTGAAATTCATAAGTAGTTTTCCAATTGAACACTAAAACTTTTCTGGGAAAGTATGATGTAACACATTACCACCACTCATTGATTTCTATCGGTTTCAAAAATTATCCAGTGGAGATATTTTAATTTGAATATTCATCAAGAGAAATAAATTTGAAAACTACATTTTTTGGCAATAAAAATATGTTTATGCATAGAATAAAAATTTTGAATTCTGAAAACTTGCAATAATATACTATTCACTTTTTTCTTTTATAAAACTACATATGTCGATTAGGAGATCATTCGAAGCATCTTTTTATGATTCTAACCATTAGTGGTTGAGTGAATCAATAGAGTTTTTATTGCATTCGGTGCTATCTCTAAATTGGAGTTGAAGACAAATTATTTTATTTGCCTCTTTATTCGAGGAATATATGAGAATGTGGAAATTAGCCACAATGGCCTCTTTAGCAAGTGCAACTAGTTTGTAGGACACAAAACTGAAATAATTACTTTTAAGGACAAAATGTAAAATAATTAGTTTCCAAGGCCTAAAAACCTATGAAATTATGTCCTTGAAAGTAATTGGACTACTAACTTTGTCGTTAAGAGTAATTATTCTGCTGACTTTGGCCTTGAAATTAATTCTTGTAGGTGTGTGTCCTAGAAACTAATTGTAGTGCAAAGTTTGTCCTTCTAGTGAAATGCCCCCTAATAAAATAAATATACAAATAAATATAAATTACATATAGTAAAGACCCACTTTCTTTTGCATTACCTATGGAAACGAAAGACGAATATTTAAATTTAATTTCTCATCCTGACCCATTGATTATTCCAACTGCCTCCATTCATTAACTCCTCTTGGCTAGCTAATCCTAAGCCTACTATACAATACAACGTGCTAGGTTCATTAAAGGTATAATGTGGTGTTTGAATTGTACTTAAATTATCTTTTGAAAAGGTTATATCGATACTATAAAACATAAAGACAATACGGGTATATGTTTAGCTAAAATTTATGCTATTTATCTTTATTTACACTGATAGATCTCTATGATATTTTAGGACCCCGTTGCAGTTTACATGGAGAATAAAAAAAGTAAACTTGAAAGCTTATGGCAATGATGCAACATTCACCCTAAATTAATATTGTGATATTTGATGCACATAAATTATGCACTCCTAGGAATTATGTAGAAGTTAACTGATTGGCTTTGTTTTCCCCTTTTATTGGATGCAAGCCACCTGCCCTGAGCATCCATCTCCAGTCGTCACTGCTCTTCTCCAGCCGTCGCTAGCCTGTCTCCAGATGAAGTTGATGGTATGAAAGAAAGAGTTGAATTGTTGCTTGGGACCAGGAACACAACTGATGAGGACAAACCAAAAGGCTCAAGAAGGTGTGAATTTATACTATTCTGTAAGTGATCTTACGTACCTTTATCTATGAAACGCAATCCTTAGTGCAACTTTTATATTACATCACATTTTTTAGGTGTGATAATCCGGATTTTTAGACATCTGTTGATTGGTAATTAGCTAGATTAAATTTATTAAAATACCGATTTGAGAGTTTAACAAATAAATTCTGATAATTAAGTAAATATCTGGATATAAATATTTATTTGATAATCTTCTTTTATAATTATTTAAATGTGCAAAATTATTCTTTTCAAACAAATAAAATATGTGTTTTCAAATTACTATTGTTTATATGTAGATTATAAATAGAATTTTGTTTTGAAATTTCAAAAGTAATATCTTAAAATAAATCGGATTTAAAAACTCTAAATTTTTAAATACTAGTATATATATTTAGTTATTGATTTAAAGTATTAATGTCTTAGTTTGAAATTACAAATAACTATAAATAAAAGAAAGTGTATTAAAAATTATAAAAATATAAATAAAAACATAAATAAATTATAAAATATTGGCTAAGATCTATGTTTGATTTTCGTTGGGAGAGCGACGTTACATCGGTAGACTGCGATCTATGAAGACATAGCGGAAGTCATGTGGTAGTGATTGTCTACAGGTTACATTAGGACTCGACTGATGTAGTCTACGATCTACGCGGTCTATGTGGTGAAGTTTCATTTGGCATCGAAATTCAAGGACACCGATGCCTATGGTTAAATGGTTTTTACCATGATGGCAACGTAACCCTAGGTGTAGCTGCAATCTGTGGCGGTTCCATGGTGTAATCGAGGGGCGCGGAGGCCTACATTTTTCTATGGTTTTGCCGGGATGGCGACGTAATCATCGGGCTAACTGTGACCATGGAGGGCGTGATAATTTCTAGAGCATTCTCATCAAAAATGTTTTCTATATTTTCACAAAATATATTCCAAGTATTTTCACTGGATATTGAAAACGGGTCTGCTAAGTACTTATAGATTTTCAGTCCTACGCCTGATCAACATATTACCGAATTTCTGTGAGAACAAGGATGGACTCGTTGAGACATCGAGTTATCAGTAGTATTTTTATAAAACTATTTTAATAATATTATGTGAAATTTTAAAGTGTTTTAAAAAAAATCAAATAAAAAAGAGTTAAGAGTTAAAGATGTTTAAGAATAATTTAACTGATAATAAGCATTGTAATTAAAATTCTTGCTTCGTTCCTTTTCGGGGACGAAAAGTTCTAAAGGAGGGAGGAATGTGATAAACCAGATTTTTGGACATCTGTTAATTGGTAATTAACAGGATTAAATTTTTAAAAATACTGATTTGTAAGTTGAACAAATAAATTCTGATAATTAAGAAAATATCTAGATATAAATATTTATTTGATAATCTTCTTTTATAATTATTTAAATGTGCAAAATTATTATTTTCAAACAAATAAAAAATGTATTTTCAAATTACTATTGTTTATATGTAGATTGTAAATAGAATTTAGATTTGAAATTCAAAAGCAATATCTTAAAATAAATTGGATTTAAAAACTCTAAATTTTTAAATACTAGTATATATATTTAGTTATTGATTTAAAGTATTAATATCTTTGTTCAAAATTACAAATAAGTATAAATAAAAGAAAGTGTATTAAAAAATATTATAATATAAAAACAGATAAAAATACAAATAAAACATAAATAAATTGTAAAATATTGGCTTTTGACATTTGTAAGCTAGTAAGAAGAGTTTTGTACAAATGTCAAGATAAATTGTTTTATTTTTTATAACATTTGTATATATAGCAAAAGTCTTTCTTTTCTTCATTTTTAAAAATCAAAGAAAAGATAAAAACTAAAAACCAAAATAAAATAAAAGAATTTTTTTATACAACTTCAAGTTTCAACTGAAGCAATTCAAACTCAAATCCAACGTGATCAAAGAAAGATCAGGTTGCAGTTTCAAAATCCTGCTCCTTTGTTCAATCAAAGGTGTGTAAACTGACTTTTAAAAGGCTTAAATCTATTCAAATCTAGATGATGTGATAAATTTTTGAAGCGATGTTGTGAAGAATATTTGCATGAATGTATAGAAATGCTTGCATGTCTATATGTATGAAGTTATATTGTGTGCATGTCTATGTACGAGCATGTATGCCTCTGTTCTATGTTTTACAGGCTTTAAAGAATTTCAAAAATCAATTTCTCTTCACCTAATCTCCTATAGGTTATGATGTATAAACAAAAAGTGTTTGAATTAACTAAATCTAAATTTTAAAAATATTTTTAAGTGAAGATAGAAGGTAGAATTACTGGGAAATAGAAAATGCAGTAAAACTCAAAGCATGTCAAAATTCGAATACCATGATTTAATGTTTCACTTACATCATCTAATTCGTTTTCGAAAACTATGATTTTTAAAAGTAAAATCAAGATTTTTAGTATTGTATTTGGGTAGAATTCTTGGGTTGAATGGAAATTAGGATTTTGGCAATTTCTAATGTCGGAGCAAGGGGGTGTCGAAGTCGCAGCTGGAGGTAGCTTGGAGGTCGATGATCTCGAGAAAAATGATCGGTGAATTTTTTGATCATCGTGGTGGTGGCACGACATCGTTGTAGGGTTTTAGGGCTTGTTTTGGTCGAGGTGGGTTTCGAGGCTAGTTCAACAACGTGGAAGCGTCGGACTTGATTGGAGTAGGGGGTAGAAATGTGGGTCAACGGCGAAGCTTTGGTCGAAGTGTCGAACTTTCTGGTGACCGGAGATAGGAACTCGAAGATTATCTTGGGTGATCGGTTTGTCCCAGTAGGATTCGATGTGGCTCGATTTTGATTTCAAGATTGTTTCTAGGATCTGGGTGGTCGGAATCTAAGGAGAGGTTGTCGTCGATGTGCCGAAGGTGGCAGCGATGAATGGAGCAGCGTCGTTCGTCTGTGCACGTGTACGGGTGTCAGATGTATCAGTAGTTTGTTTTGATATGTTGTAGGAGAGTACGAGAGAGAGCTCGGGTTTGGACTCGGGAAGATTTGGTTTTGGCTCGAAGAAGGTACCGGGTAGTTCGCGTGTGTTTTATCAAGTTATAACATGATTTTTAAAGTTAAAGTTAAAACAAGTTTTCAAAAAAAAAAAGTAGGAGTGCCTCGGGTTACATAAGCATTTACACCGGGTTAGTCTCAGGTCAGTGTTAGGATGTTAACAAGTTTTTAAAGTTAAAATAAAACAAGTTTAAACATTTTCTTAATTAATTCTTTTAAATAATAAATGTCTTATTTAGCTTTGGGTTAGTTAAAGGTTTAAAATAAATTACTTTAAATAAATTGAGTTTAAGGTATTTATTTATATGTCCTTTATCTTATTTAATTGTTAAGTTATTAAAGTGAATTAAATAGTATATTAAGTAGTTAAATAAAGAAGGTAATTTTTTTTAATTATTAATTAACTTAAAGGTCTTAAGTTAATTCATATGTTAATGATAAATTAACTACAAAGGTTTATTAAATAAAACTTAAATGTAATTAAGTAAATAATTAAGATAAATGGTTTATATTTAATTAAGTTCTTAAGTAATTAAATGATAATTAATTAATTAAAATAATAATAATTGACTTATAATTAATTAATGAAATTAAGCAGGATACAAGTAATTAATTTATTTTGTGATTAAATAATTAATTAAAAATGTTGTGACTAGTAATCTTGCCTATAAATGTAAAATTGTGTTGAATGCTTAGGATTATTTAAAATCTCTAATCTATTAAATTGTGATTTCTGTGATATGAAATGCTTTGGATTGAGCTGTTGATAAATGTGATCATTTATTTGAATAGTTTTCTATGATGAATTTCTGTGTAAATATGATATTCTGAAGTTAAATTGAATCGTTTAACTTAAATAACTTGGCATAAAGGATGGCGATGGATTCGAAGAGTTCGGGGTCGGATATCAACAATATCCGGAACCACTTCGATTAGTAATCTAAATTTCTTCATAGATTTGATTTGTAAAATCAAATAGGATGGAATGGAATAAATTAAGTAAACTGGACCATTGTAACTAAGTAACGGTACTTAGATATTATATTAAGAAATAAGCGTTTGGCTATAGCAAGATAAGAACTCGTAGTAATTTATGAGTTACCCTGGCTTTTTCAAAGAAGTTTTATAACTTAGTATTTCAAGTTAATTGTTTACTCACGCTGCTTTCCAGCCTTACTCGGGTGTTACTTTATTATAATGCTTGGATCAGACCGAGTATTACAGATTTTCAGGTTGGGACGTTTTGGAGTTCAGGAGGCGAGCTGGATGGCAGGAACATATGAACTATATTCCATTGGGTATTTGTGGTTGTATTAGTCAGGGACAAGTTGTTATAACTGTCCGCTTTATTTGTGAATGATTGTATTCCGATGTATAGTTTGTAAATTGGCAGTTACAACTTTTCTTTGTATAAATGTTGTTATTTAATATTATATTTTGTTCCACTGCAATTGTGAGATTCTGTGTTGTTGTTTTCTGTATCGTCTTCTACCTTTTTTTCTTCTTTAACCTAACAATCTGGAATTTTTGGCGTTCGGTTGCTCGGCACTTCTGCATTGAACGTATTAGTGTCGAATTTTCAGGGTTGAAAATTTCGAGTCGTTACATTAGGTTCATCTCACACAATAAGAACTGGTTATTGCAGATGCATTAAATTCTTCTGGTGTAGTCTGTATGCCCAGATGACAGCTTTCTTGAGCAGGCAAGTGGAACTCTAGTCACTTTGATTTTTATGAGGTCAGAGATAAATTTTCAGGTGGAAAATGAGAAATTCAGAGAGTCCATTCAGTTCTCTCTTGTAGACGGCTAAATATCAGGCATTACAATTTCACAACCCAGATATTTGAGGCATTTCATCCGAGTAAGAGAGGATATATGAACGTCCTTGAATTCCTACTAAAAGCATATATTTCTCTCCATTCTTGTTTTACTCAGAAATTCAGATACCATAGAGCAAGCTGGGAGTAACGTCACTAAATTTGTTTCTTATATACCCATAGGATATAAGAGATTACTTTTTAGAACTTAGGTACCGTGGTGGGTATCAATGCTTCGATATTCAAGGTTAAAATGAAATATAACTTGTATATTACCAAGTTTATGAAGTGGATAAATTTTCTGGAGTTGTGTGAAGGTAAAATAATCCATGAATGTTCATTAAATAGTTAGTTTTATACTTTAACTATTAGTTGTAGCAAATAATATCATATGATTCAAATGCCACTCAAATGACGACAACGGATTTCATATGTTTAGCTTAAACCTCCAATAGATAACCATGAAGACTGCGGTGTATGATTGTATATGTAGTTTTTGGCTGTAAACTTGAACATGCCACCGAACTATCTGGAGAGACTTGGAGTTCTTACCAGGTTATTATAAGTCAAAGGTAGTACACCAAAACTGGACTTGGTCAAACACTTATCGCTGTTTTGTTGCGTTCTGAGACATTTCCAACAGTTCTCAGATGCTGAATTAGGTTTCAAATAAATATATTTTAAGTTCAGCCAGACTGGATTTACATGTGAAAGGGACCCAATTCATTCTTTTGTATCTATCAACATATTGTGTTGCTTAGTATTTTGTTTGATCTGGTCTAGTAACCATTGTTTAACTGATATAATAGACACTGGTTTCAAATTGTCTACACGATTAGTCTTCATGAATGTCTTGTTAACAAATGATTTTTTTAGGTCAATGCTGGATGACACAAAATCCAACTCTGGCAACTGACTGGCTACATACTCAAAAATCATAGATTTGGCCACAAAAACTTGCATCAAAGTCACTACAGCAGCACTGAGCATAGGCCCATCAAAGCCACTTACATAAAAAATACAAAGAGCCGTACAAATGTCTGCAGTTGTCGAACTGGTATCCCGAGCTCTACCGAGTGATGCCTTATTCTCCACACGTCATCTGTACATGTTCTACGCTCCTGGGTTCTCTCATTCCTACCCTACAGTGTGGGTCGTGGCTGATGTAATCGACTCCATCCAGATTAGAACACCTGTGGGAAGAGGATCGATAGTGCAAAACTGGAATTTTAAGGGTTTAGAAATGAAGTGTTGGTGCCGCTTCTTGATGTGGTAAAAGCATATAGTGTTTGAATGTACCGGAAGGAAGAGGGTCAGTGATTATTAGATGTGTTAACTGTGGATATTTTGAACTAATATATATGTGTGTGTTCAAATAAATTGAGTAGAATCGTAAATGAAATCAGGGACGTATATAAAAATTAAACCATCTTATGAAAAATAGACTACAGCCTTGAAAATGCTATAGGAAACAAGCATTACCACAACTGTTTAAAAATGTTATGAAAAATAAACTAGAGCGCTTTACAAATTCTATAACAGAGGGTACCACAACACATTAAAAACTTTATTGAACAACAATTAAATAACTGCCTGAAAGTTAATGGTAGGCGGAATGAAAACTTTATAAATAGTATAATATGATAGAAAATAAACGCTATAAGAAATTACTTTTGCCAGCATTTTTAATGAAACTATGGTATTTTCTAGACATATTATACTATGCTGTTTTACAGAGTTTATAAAAATGCTATTGTATTCTTTAATAGCAATTTTAAAACCATGTTAAAAGGATATAAATGTTGTAGCGTTAAGACACGATTTTACCTTCAAAATCAATAAGCCGTAAATTTGACAATAATGCCACACTATCAATAATGTAACACATAAACTTTAATACCTGAAATGTTCGATATTAATTGTTGATCAAATTTACACATCTGAAATGCACAATCGAATCAGAGTAGTCTCTAAAGTAATACCTGGTTAATTAACTTATAATTGCTACGAATTAATTAAAGTAATTAACATAAATGATATATTAATTGTACCGAGTGCTTATAGTAATTTTGGTAGCTTTTACAAATTATTTAAATATATATGGTTAATAGTTATATATCGTTTATTTAATTTAAAAGGCTTGTATTGATATTAATATTAAGTAAAATAATTAAATTTTGTTTTAGTTATATAGGCTAGCCAAAAAATGAAATGTGAAATCGACCATAAGGAAAGGTGAGGTGGACGGATATTTGTAAGATATTATAATATCTAAAGGGGGAAAGGAGGAGGGTCTTGAGGAAGAATATCTCCTTAAGGCTTAGTTGCTCTTATAAATATGACCACTCTCTCATTTATTCCCATACACCAAATATTTTCTTTCCAAAACCCTAATTCATAAGCACTCATCTAGGTTAGATGATTAAGACATTGACATTGCAACTCCTAATTATCGAAATCAAAGATTTGTTACAAGGGACTGTTCGAGCAAGGAATGACAAGCAAGCAAGACAAAAGAGGTAATTCCTGTTTGAATAATACCCTAACACTAATCATATTATTTCAGCCAAATATATATAATATTAATATATGAATTTGTTTTAAGTGAATACATTCAATAAATATCTATATATGTATTTTTAAAGGCTCGAATTTTATAAAATACATACAAATTAATATTTGGCTCTTGGCCAAAGGTTAAATAGTATGTGATTATTTATTCAATAAATATATTATGATATAATATTATTTAAAACGTTGTATTGTATATTTTAGAATTCATTATAATTTTAAATGAATTCCTTTTTTGATATATTATCAAATTAATTAATTAATTATATAATATACTATATTTGAAATAAATATATATAAGTAGATATACTTAACTCTCGTTTTTTATGTATGATATGTATATATTATTTATTTATACATTTGCTATTTATGTATATACAAATATTTGTTTTGATTCTGCAATTAAAATATAATAAACAAATGTTAACTGCATTTGTGAATATATGTTGATACATATATTCATATTAATGGCCGAAAATGAAAGATATTTTAATGGACATATTTTGTAATTTTATCATTCAAAATTTGAAATAAAATGTTAGTTCAAAAAAGTCAAATTTAACAAATACCTTTTAAAGGTTAGCTTACTAAAATAAGATAATATAGTTGATTTAGAATATTAATTATAAAATATAAGATACAAACATTTTTCGTATGGTATAAATTATCATATATAGTAGATGTCTTGTAAATAGGTAATATATCGAGAAAGTCAAACGCTATATTTAGCATCTAATTTATAACTTGATATACATATAGACAGATCTTTTTTTAATTGCGCAAAAATTTTATGTGTATGTGTATAATATCCTTAATTTCTTTCATAAATATGTTATTATATATATACATATAAATTTGATGTGCATGTACATACACACACGTGTGTTTGTGTATACTTATATGTATGTATGTGTATATATGACACGAATATGCATATTTTATTATTATACGATACACACACACTAGTTATATATCCCAATAACTATATATATTTACTTATATGTATTAATATAGATGTTCAAGGTTGGGCACCTTATTTTATGTTATATACATAGATGAATATATGATATTTATCAATATATACAATAATTCCAATGAGAACAAAACTAAAATAACATATAGATACGATTTAATGTAAGATAAAATAATTTATGCAAGTCCAATAAAGACCTTTTCATGAAATTTGTTTTGGAATTTACCCATTTACCCGCTGCCAAAGAGACTGGATCCAACATAGCTAAATCCAATGATACACTTTTACCATGTCCCATCAACATTTTGCAAAATTGTAGTTTTGATATTTGATTTATTTATTGCAATTTTTATTATTGTCGTCGTTGTTCGTCGATGTTATATAACGACCCGAAATTTTACTGCTTTGATTTGTGAATATTTAATTAATTCTAAATATTCAAATAATAGATTTTAGAATTAAAGTAAAACACTTTTAAAAATAAATAATAAGGGTGAAATGGTTTTCCAAATTTTTTTAAAAATTACATAGTTCAAAGAAAAATCGAAAATGTGACTGAAATTCGTTTTTCGAATTTTCGATTTTTCTTCCGCTAAAAGTTGTTGAAAATGTTGTGAAAAACTTTTGTATAGATATACACATTTATTATAGGTATGATACTTATGTATTAGTGTATATAATTAAGTTAGTATACAAGCGCGATGTGACACAAAACTATATTTTTTTTTAAAACTCAAATTATAAGATTTCTTAAGTAACATAAGGAAACACAAAGTACATATAGCATTTATAACATGTTTGCTAAGCAAAAGGAAGGTGGGACAAGCCGGTGGGTTGAGGTACATGAAGGTGAGTTGACATGGTGATGCAGCAAGAGGAGGTGGAGGGTAAAGGACCAAGGGCATAAGGTAATTTACTTTGTTTCTTGCTTATAAATACCCTTTGATTATTTCTTCAATTTTGCCTTCTCTTTCTTCTACCTTATCTTTCTCGTATCTTAGCTAAATTGAGGTTTTATTTTTTTCAAACCATATAAATTTCCAATGGACAACTTTTATGTGTATCACTTCTTCAAATTTTGAGCTTAACCATGTCCAAATATCATTTCTTTCAGATTCATTTTCGGACCCAGATTTCTAAGTCCGAAATACCTATCTTCTTTTGACCATATCTTCCTCAAAATAAATCTAAATTGAGTTACTCTTTTTTCAAAGTTGTAGAAAAGAATTTTCAACAGCTTTTCCTTTGATAACTTTCAAAATTCCGTGAATAAGCTATCCAAAATTCAGTTGAAAATGATCCATTTTCGGGTTTGATTTTTGTGAATTGGATGATAATCCAAAGTCCCTCCACCTTTTAAGGCCGAGCTCCGCCACCCTTGGACCGTGTGCACTATACCTTGGCCGAACCATTAAGCGGCCATAAGGCCACCAAATCTTCATTTTCAATGCATATAGCATGAAGCTAGGTCATAAACAAGTTCTAGTGAAAGTACGGAGTGGTTTGGTAGCTTATAGGTGAGTATAGCTCACAATTTCATTTAAAAATTCTAACTTTAAGTATGATGCTTACTTTGGTAACGAAATCATTATTGATGATTTATATATTTATATTGATTAAAACGTTTACATATATGTTTGATGTAATGTTTGGTTCGACTTAGAGATCAAAGTTGAAATGTGTGTATGATGGAAAGTTATGTTCTTTGCTTGGTTATGTAAATCATGACATGTATATGTGTTATCTTTGTATTGTATATGCTAAAGTTGGAACTGGAGTATGAGGTTCTATGTAAAATGAAAAGTTAGTATTTGGAATCGTAGTAGCGACACTGTAACCCTTTGATTTTCAAACACTTGTTTTCCTTACTGACTTTGAGAATTTTCATTTAATTTCATGTTTTTTCTAAAAAAAATCTTAGTTTATAAAGTAAGTTAAAGTATAAAATCAAGAATTTTGAAGCTAATGAAAGTAAACGTTCTAGTTTTGAAAACCACTGGTTGTATAGTGCTAGTCGCTATAACTGCAGTTCGTGAAAACAGACTATTTTTGAAATCTAAAAGTATTTTCAACTTAAATATTTTTTAAAAGAGTTTTTAAAACATATTTAAGTAACTATAATTAATTAATTAGTGATTATTTTATTGATTTATGTGATTAATGAAATTAGTACTTAATCATTAACTAATAGAGTAATTAGCACTTAAGTGTTAATCAAGGAAGTTAACTATTAATTAGTAAAAAATAAAAGGTTAACTATTATCTAACTAATTAATTAAAAATTATTTATTATTTAATTATTTATTAAAGATTAGTTATTAAATTAATTAATTATTATAAATGGGTCAATTATTTAATTAATTACTAATCAAGTTAAGCTTTAACCAAAGGCATAATTAAGATTAAATTATTATCTAATGAAGGTTTAAAATAATTATTTAATAAATAACTAAAGGTTAATTATGGTTTATTTATTTATTTATTTAAATATTAATTTTTATTTAATTATGTATGTAAAAGTTAAATAATATTTAATTAGTTATTTAATAGTTAATTATTGTTTAATCATTAATTAAAGGTTTAATTATTTTAAATAAAAAGTATAAATGTTATTTAATTATTAAATAAAGTTTTAGAAGTTTAGACGCCTATTTTTTTTAAGATCGGTTTTGTTCTCAAGAAGTAAAATTCATTTAAAGGAAGATTTTATTCCAAGAGAAATCTTTGTCAACTATCCTTAAGCAAACTCAATTGAATGTGAAACCCAATGACATCTGTTTAGCCGAATAAATCACCATTCTACTAATTAACTTATAGTTGGCGTCTGTTTGGTAGAATAAATCTACCATAGTTCACGAAGTAAATTATGTTGACATCTATTAGGCAAAATAAAAACTCATTCTGCCTTCATATTAACTTAGACACGTGTTTAGCAGAACAAATCACCGTCTGCTATTTTGATAACTTGGACATTTACTTATATGATTGATTGTTATTGGTTGATTCCCTTATACATATCTGCTTGTTATGTAAATATCCATGTTATAAATTAAAAAGTAAATTCAGTTAAATGAGAACCATTGTGGTCATTAAGCTTCTTTCTGACTTTTAAGGTAGACCATACTTTTAATAATGGTTCCATGTTAAGTAATGATTTTAGTAAAATTGCAAGAAAGGCAGATCGTCATACGTAGTATCAGTCGAGTGAACACCTAGGCTTTAGTGGGGTTGACTCACTTGAGATAGGGTAAGTGAAACCTTAGAATGATATTGAGTGTGTATTTTTGAGTGCTATAAAAATGTTTTAGATTGTGTTGATTTATCATTTAAGTGGTTTATAAATTCTGGTTGAAATGTGGGGCACTACGGTGTCAATAGAGGATTTAAACACTTAAGCTAGGCAAGTCAACATAGTACCGTTTTAAATTGGTAAATGAAATAATTTTACCCATGAATAAAAAAATTATACGTAAAAGAATGGTTTTCAAAAATATAATATAGTTTATATGATGTGAGTTTTGTTAAGAGATGAAAATATTTCTTATTATCATTTAGAGTTTGTTTAGTTATGCTCGTCCAGTCTTGAGCATTACCTATGGTTTGTAGAATCATCTTCAATCTTTCTTTAATAAAAATCATAGGTTGGGTATATATAATTTGTGGGAACATTGTAAGAACACCTATTGAATTAAGTTTCATAGTTTGATTATAAGGCGTTCATTGATATTGTTGGGTTAAAATTAGGAATTAATAGAATGTGTTTGCAAAAAGAAATACTTCAGCCTATTTTATTAAAAGTTGATTTTTTAAATTAGGAGTGTAAAAAATTTGTTTTGTACCTAAAATAATTTTTAGATTATTTATATCCCGGTGACTTTGATAAAGTTTTCAAATGTTTTTTTTGGAAAAGTAGTAATAATTTGACTTAAAAATGCTTTGAAAATAATATTTTATAGAAAGATGGGTTTTCATTGTTTAGGTTCGGGGAATGAGTCCCGATTTTATTTGTGATGATCAAAATAATCTTTTAAGCGACAATTGGATATTTTCCTAGGCAAACGTTCTAATGCACTTGGTAACTTGTTCTCTTTATCATTTTATCGTCGGGATGAGTTTGAATCCAAACGAATCCAAAATGAATTTGAATTATATATTTCGTTGAAATTATTTAACTATAAATATATATAGCATTGTTTCAAAAAAGAGATTTAAAAAGAAGAGACTTTCATAGTTACTAGTTTGGGTGATACGGAAGTGACTAAAAATGAAAAAGGGATGTGTTCGGATGGTAAATACTTCTCTTAAATATTATCCTTCTTGATAAGGGGATGTATGATACTATTGGTAGTGCCCAGTTCTTTTACATCATTGTGAAGTTGCTCGGCCTATATTTATATTTTCTAAAGGTCAAAAATAAAGTATCGTTTAAAAAAGTTTTGAAATAAACCCGGGTATTTGCCTCCTAAGTTTTAAAAATAATAAGGTATTTTGACCAAAGAGTGTATTGATAAATGAAGTTTTAAAACTAAATTAACTTAATAAGAAGGATTAATAAACCTGGGTTTATTAAAATGTGTCTTCTAATTTTAACATCTAGGAAGCGAAAATTTATTTGATGTTATTTGACTGGCTAATAAACATTTTTACCTAAGAATTGTTTAAGAAAAAGTAGACTCTAGGATGGGGTTGGATACTAGCGTCCTACTCTTCTTAGCTACTTATCAGACCAATTGGGTAAAGAGGTTGGACTAGTCGCCTCAGCTTTAAGATCCAAATTATTTTAGGCCTACATCTGAATAGAATTAAAGAATTAGATGTTTTTTATATACTCTTAGGATGTAGAAGAGTACTACAAAAATTAATAAATCAAAATGATTTTATGAAAGGTTCCATAATTAAGTTGTTTAATTTTAAAATTTTGAACCGAATTTGAAATTTCTATGAAATGTTCCATAAATCATTTTAGGAGGGATAAAGTAATTGTGTATCGAACCTAGTTTTTCAACCGTTAGAAGTCTACACTAATACATCCTCGGTATTTATATGCCAAACCACCAAGTGTCGGAAAAGCAGGTTGTTAGGGGAAAGAAAGTAGAAAGGAAAGATAAGCAGAAACTGAAAAACATGGAATCTACAACGCAACGGAATAATAAACAATATAATAAAGTCTTTACAAATCAAAGAGCTTTTTTATACTTACACATACCAAAGTTGGACAGTTATAATGCCTATCTTTATAACAACAGACAAACTACACATAACACATACACAATGAAAGATATCCAAAATACGAGAGTACGTCCTGGGACTCCCAATCGACTCTATAGCTCCAAAGCATCTAAAGCTAACCTGGAAAACATGTTCAATCTGACTCAAGCATTATCAGGAAATAACGCCCAGGTCAATTTGGAATACCAGCATGAGTAAACTCAAATCATAAAAAACTTTATTGATTTATTAACTTGAAAAAAATCCTTTGAAATTAGTGGTACCTTGTAAGACATCGCCACATATAAATACGGCTGGGATTTTACCTTACGATAACCAAAACACCTTTATAGAAAATCCAATTATATTATAATAATGTCAAGAGGTCAAAATAAAATGTGAAAATAGCCAAAATCCTTGTATCTCGCATTTCAACATAATTAGGGACAACTAAGTCCATACAGTGCTTATTAGAGAATGTATTCCATACAATGACAGGGCTACTAGGGTACCGACCGTCATGGTGCATCTCTAGATAATATTACATCAAGAACCTCGCTTGGATCCCCTAACAACATAGGATCATCCTACCCCTTACTGGATAGTACCGAAAATGATCATCCCTCCGTTAATGGACCAAAGAAGCATACAAAGATAATAGCAACTCTAGATAGGAATGATCATACCCTATTTGGGAGTGATCCACTTAGCTCTACTGCATCTCTCCTATTTTAGTCATTCCTGGTTGATGAGGCTTGAGGCTATGATTACCTTCCAAGAACATTTACAATTAGAATGCTCATTGCCCTCCAATGACAATGTACTGATGGCATTCATCCATACAAGTCCATTCTGAGTCTGAACGAAACCGAAGGTATTATTCCGACTACATCCATTTTGGAATCACTCTCAGGATTAATAGCAATTAGCCCTTGCACTTCACATGTTTATCTTCGATTCCATGCTCCTCACGATGTCTTCAGTTCGCAACGATTGAGTTGGATCCAAGTGGTTTTCGGATAACATGTTTGATCCCGGTCTCTTCGAAACAACTTCCGATAATTTCCTATAAACTCAACATCGATTCTTTAGGAAATAATTAGACAACACAAGAACGAGAATCACCCCTGAACATTAAGTAAATGATTTTTTTTATCATTATCCTGGGAGAACAGAACAAGGTTTGTATGCACACTAGCACATCAGGAGGATGACTGTGTCCTATAAATCAAGTGTTTCTCCTAGATATTCCCAGAGTTACACTTTGGTCAAGATTTGATAGTCGGTTATTTAACCATTGATAAACAAACAAACATTCAAGCATCGATTATATCCCATTGGATCCACTAAGCCTCATTGAATTAATCTCATACTATTTTAATTACATATCCTTTATTCTCAAAACAATCATATACTTAACCCTCTGGTATAAGTGTGTGTGTGTGTGTGTATATATATTATACCATTTTAGAAAGGTTCTTATTTCCAAAATCATCTTCAGTGGGTTACTAGAAACCAAGACACTTTTATTTAACTCCCCAAAACTTGACATCTTCAGTAAAGAATTTCATTTATGGAAATAATCTTTGAATCACAACTAATACTTGATGCAAAACTAATACTTTTCCTTAGATAACAATGAAGCTGTTCAAGTTGGGGTATCATTACCTCTCAGACCTCGACTAGACAACACTCTTATTCCTCGACATAATAGAAGTTTATCATCATAATATCTCCATATTAAATAAACAAGATTATATAACCCATCTCCTTTAAGTAAAAAAAAAAACTTCATTTCAGCTATAAACTCCTTTTCATAAACCCAAAATCATTTACAAACTTTTGTATGAATCACAAGTACACTTATAAGCTCTTATACATATCCAAAATCGTTTGTACACTCTTTTGCAAAACTTCAAGATCATTAGCAAAAGAACCCTTTAATAAGAAAATTCTTGTAAACCAATTTACTTTAAAATCTTTCCATAAATAATGTCATAATCAAAAGGGTATTCTTAAGTACCATAATATAAATCAATTAATAATCTTCAAAGTATTAGTTAGTTAAATAGTTAATTAATTTTAAACAATGATATAAAAATCCTTTTGCTTATCTAATTTGAAAGGAGGCTTAGCAGTTCACAAAGGTACTTAATCGGCTATCATGATTTTACAACGACACTCAAGTCGTAACTGTTGAATATGCGCTTATATGTTTTTGTTTGATGATAATAAACATATATATATTCATTTAAATGTATTTGGTAATGTACTATTCTATTTTTCGTAGATTAAATAAATATTTTTTGAATAAAATAAATTACACAGAATTTGAATGAAATTTAAATTCAAACAGAAATTTTATTCAAACAAATATTTATTACAATCTTGAATAGTACAATTTCAAGCTCTCACTATACATATACATTTTTGAATACATCACGACTTCAATTCACATTTATAACCTCACTACATATCACTCACACTCGTATTTTTTCTTCTACTGCATTCCAGTTTGAATCCAGTATCTGAGCAATCTGCAAAAATATTCACTAACGCAGTAAAATTGAAAAAGAAATATTTTTACAATATAAAATAAAATATTTTTGCAATATAAAATAAAACGTGAATTTTGAAAATGATATTTGCCTCAGTTATTTGGGTTGTTCGTCATCATTTAAATTTGAATTCATCATACACGAACAACTTGTGACATACACAGTATATTATTGTATATGCCACAAGGCCGTGCACGCCGATATATACACTTGATAATGCTACAGGGACAGGTGAGCACAAGGTCAAACCCAAATATACGGACAGGTTCAACTCAGGTGCAATAAATTCAAAAATACGACACGAGCACAAGGTCAAATCCGAGTTTTGAAACTGGATTCAACACAAGTGAACATGACAAGAAACAGTTCAATATGAAATGATGAACATGCAGTCAACAAGTGACAACATACTTCAATGACCAAAGCATGGCAAATGCAAAATGCAGATACAAACTACAAAGAACATCAACAATGACCAATGAACAAAGACTCAAAGAATCAACTACAAGCCCAATTGGCAACACAGCAGCAACCACTACAACAGGCCATCAGTGAAACCAAGATGCTACAGATTTCAGCAACATCAACTAGACTCGAAAATGAACCAGAATGCATATGTAACCAGCAGCCCCAAAACCAAGACAGTAGTGTGCAACTCGAGTTGCAAAAGAATCAAAGTATGCCACAATAAAGACAGTAAAATGAACAATGCAAAGAAGGCTGCAGTGAAGCATGTACATAAGTGGACAGCAACTACAAAGACCAGTTACAACTACAGAAACCAGAGAAATGCGCAGTGGAATGAAGTCAAGTGATGCACATATACTTGAAAGCTACAGCATCAAGTAGACCAAGTTCATATGCAATGAGAGGAACATCAAAGACAAGACTAAGTGCAGCATCAGTGAAGACAGCTACTTCACAATGAACCAGTGACAACAAAGGTCAAACATAAAGGAACACACATGGACAACATGTCATGAATGAACTAGCAAAGGTTAGCCATCAACATAACAGCAACACCAACCAGAAAAGAAGCAAACCAAACATGCAAATGCATCAACATGCCACAAGACACAGTAATGCAACAGTGGCTAACCAGAAGTGAAGATTGCAGCAACATCAAGTGACAATGCAAGCAAAAACTCAAGTGCAACAGTGAATTTCAGTATGGTAGTGAAACAAACAACTACTGAAGCTCAAGAGGTGGTGTAAATACAACTCGAAGAATGCAAGTTCATATGTACAGCAACCCAACTGCAATACTGCGACAACAAGTGCATGCAACAGTGAAACTCGAGACCAAATGCAACAAAGTGAAATGGAGTTCACTGAGAAATGCAATGCAGATGCCAACATTGATGAATACATATAGTAGCAGAGAAGCAAGTTACACAATGCACAAAACAGGAAAGAGAAAAAAATTCGTATCTTTATTTTTGAAATAGTCAGCAATTAAAAAGAGGAAAGTTTCTGCATTGTTATTCAAGAAGGATCGAACGTTCTCAATTCAAAACCGTGATTAGCAAGTTGCAAAAAATATCAGGAAAGCCATGCGCATCAAGTCGCAAATATTAGGAAAGTGATACGAACGAATTAAAGGAAATCAAATCCTTATAAAAACCCACAGTCATCATCGGCACTAATTCATCGATCATGTTCAAACTGTAAAACCCAAATCATTATCATCGGCAATTGAAAAAGCATCGGAGTTCGAGCAAGCATCAAATCAGAAAACAAAAAAAGTACAAATTACATACCGAAGCAATCGAACTCGATCAAGGAGGAGAAGCCGCAAACAATTGAAGCAAATCAGAGAAACAGTGATTGCAATCAACCAACAAAGGCAGCGACTTCAATTTGAAACCCTAATTTAAGAGCACGGCAACCAAAGGGACGAAGCCCTAAATCTGCAAGAGGAGCGGCCATTTTTTTCACAAACGAAAAAATAAAAGGAACGGGTTGAAGAAGTGAATAAGGGGCCGGCCTTTTAATTTGGGCTTAGTTTTTTTTTATTAAATAGGGTTTTGTATTTAAATTGTATTTTTCTTTTAAACCGTTTTAAATTTCTAGTCGTGGGACTAGGGACAAGCTACGTGGCGTAGCTTGAGAATTCGCAACTCGGTAGTTGAGTTGTGGCAGGGTTTTGAGCGTAAAGTTAGATTAGTCAATAGCGGGTATAGCGAGTTTACGTGTGTAAGCGAGGGACTATCTAATTTCTAGTAGAAACCTTGGGGGCAGCACGTAGGCAGGGTTTTGCCGAAGCTGGGTAAATTCTGTGTTGTTCTGTTTTTTCTGTTATTTATATTCTGCAATATCTGTGCTGCTGAATTGAAATAAATTAATAAGCTTCCGCGATTAATTTACACAATCACCCTATTCACCCCCCCTCTAGGGTGAAATCGATCCTACAAGTGGTATCAGAGCTAGGAATAGAAGTCAACTTCTGTTTAAAAAAAAAAATTCAAAAACCAACTTTTATTTTAAAAAATTTTGAATTTTTAAAATGGCTTCTTTTAATAATGCTTTTGCTGAGGGTCTGTCCATAGTTAGACCACCGATGTTCAATGGCGAATATGCTTATTGGAAAAATAGAATGAAAATTTTTCTGAAAACCATTGACGCTTGGAACATTGTTGAGACAGGTTATAGATCACCAACTATAATTGTAGACAATCAGGAAATAGATAAACCGATGGATCAATGGACAGAACTAGAAAATAAATTACAAAATGCTAATGCTAGAGCTATGAATTCTATTATCTGTTCATTGGATCAATTTGAATTTAATCGTGTCTCACATTGTCTAACTGCACAGGAAATATGGCATACACTAGAAGTGACTCATGAAGGAACATCTCAAGTCAAAGAATCTCACCTTGCCATGCTAAGCAGCGAATACGAAAATTTCACAATGGCAAAAGAAGAAAATGTCAAAGAGATGCATGGACGATTTTCCAATATCGTATACAAATCAAAAGCCCTTGGAAAACCATATACAGAGTTGGAGATAGTCCGAAAAATCCTCAGAGTCCTTCCACGAAGTTTTGAAGCCAAAGTGACTGCCATTCAAGAATCAAAAGATTTGAAACAAATGAAAGTCGAAGAACTCATCGGAAATCTCACTGCTTATGAGCTAGAAATGAAATTCAAGGAAGAACGTGAAGGAGGTGATACTCGAAAGAAATCAATAGCTCTTAAAGGAACAATAAAAAGTGATAGTGATGATGATGATGACGGAGTAGCAGAATTGGAACTGATAATAAAGAAAGTCAAAAGGTGGAACTACAAATACGGAAATTCAGCTCTAAATCGAAAATTGAAAAGCAGAATAAATAAAATATTGGACAATCCAGAAGAACAAAAGATCATCTGTCATAGGTGCAACCAACCCGGACAAATCAAGCCCAATTATCCTCAAAATCGACGCGACTCTGAAAAGAAATCAAAAAGGAGAAGTTTTGCTGCCACGTGGAATACAAGTGATGAAGATAATCAAAGTGCTAACAGTGAGGATGAAAAAGAAGACTTGTGTCTTCATGGTGAAATAACTGACAGTGATGATGACGAGCCAAGTGAGGTATCAAAACTTTCTCATTCGGAATTACTCATATATTTCCACGAAGTGAATGGTTGTTTTGAACGACTTAGGGAGAAGTATGCCAAACTTGAATCACAAAAGGATACTTTGATAGATTTAAATAAACAACTTGACCAATTAGTTAAAACCTATCAAAGTAGGATCCCTAAGTGTGATAAGTGTCCAACATTCGAAGAAGAAATTAAAAAATCAGAAATTAATATAAAATCACTTGAAAATGAAATTCTGATTTTGAAAGAGAACGAAAATACTAGGAGAGAAAATTCTATCAAAAAGTGCACACAATTATTGAACGAAAATGAATCTCTCAAAATACAAGTCCAACAGTTGTCAATAACCTTAGATAAATTTTCAAAAAGTGAGAAATCGTTGAATCTGCTATTAGGGAAGCAAACTGTTAATACAGCTAGACAAGGACTTGGATATAATCAATCTGAAAATGTTGAAAGTGATATTAATCAAGAAAATTCCACTTGCACAAGTTGTAGAAAACATGGACACGATCACAAAAATTGTTGGTATAGACCCAAACATGTGAAAACCATACCAATTTGGGTTCCAAAAGGCACAAATATAAAATCTCTCAAAGTTAAACAAATTTGGGTGCCAAAAGGAACATATATAAATAGTTTTGGGTCTCCACAAAATTATTTTTCTAAATCTTCTTCCACTAACAACCATGGACCTATAAAAACAAATAGGTCACATAAATCTTTTCCCGTGTAGGTGTGGTGGCAGGCTAAGGAACCACAACGGTGTTTTCTGGATTTTTGGCTGTTCCAAAAACACAACGGGCGACAAAGCAAAGTTCCTTAGCCTATTATAAAGGTGACAGAATCACAATGGATAAACAACGAAAAATATCGTAAAGGTAAAACAGGTAATGGTATATTTATTTGAACGATATATTAAATGTGATAATCTGCACCTTATTCTGAATCAGCCAATATCGAGATAATGAAAAGATGATGACTTTGATTCTGACTTATTCAAAATAGTTGGCCAATTATATTTATGCCAAAAACACTAATCTTCGAATTACTTCATACATATTTGTTTGGATTAAATATTGTGATTTGTTGGATGATAATGCATTTGGTTATAATTCGGCTAACTCTATATTCACGATTTTCTGATTATTTACACGGCTTCAATCCAAATTCAAGTGAATGCCATTTAGAATGTTGTTTGAGTTTTCATGCACACTTCATGATCTGGTCTATCAAATATAGTTAGTGATATTTTGGAATAAAAGAGAAATTCAGATGCAGATTACACTGGTAATCTAGTTGATAGAAAAATTACTAGTTGAATGTGATTTATGGTGAGACATTTAGTAACTGCATCGTTTTTTTCAAAGAAATTATCTGCATATTTTTTACAAATAATTTTCAATTAGCAGAATTTTTTTCTCATAAAAGCTCTTCAAGAAAATCATTTTTGACCATATTTTCATATTAGTCATTTTTATTTGATTTTAAATGACAAATTTTGACTAATCCGACTCCCTGCTAATTATCAAAAAGATAAATAGTGATTGAAAAGATGATAAGTGTTGATATTTAACTTGCATTACTCAAGAGAGTATATTTGGAAAATTTCTTTAGGAATTCAAACAAGAGTTATAAAACTTTTTGTTGGGTGAAGATTCCATGACCATTTCTATATCTATCATATTTCTATCGACCATGGTTTATCAAAACTTATATATAGCTGGTCGATATGTGGTACTATAATCAGGGAACATTTGTTTTTCATTTCATATATTTTTTAAAAAATAAATAAATATCCAAAGTATTCACTCTCATTTAAAAGTCCTCACGGTTATTCATGCGTGAATTACTTGGATTTTTTTTATGTGCTTCCATACTCATTTAAAAGTCCTTATGGTTATGCATGTATGGAACGCATATCAAAATTAATTGATTTAATAGACAAGTTGATTCTAATCCCATTTAAAAGTCCTCACGGTCATGCGTGGTTAGAAGATACTTGATTTCATTTTTAAAATTAAATTGGAATACTACTAACCTCATTTAAAAGTCCTAACGGTTATGCATGATTAGTAGGTATTCAAATTCTTGATATAAATGTACCACAAGTTGATACAATTATATGATTTTATATTAGAACATCATTTCCATCATTCATTCTAAAAGTGGAATATGCGCCTAACAGTGGTAGTTATGATTTTTTGTTTGATTCTTATTGGAGTTTAATATTTATATTCAATTTGAGTTTAATGTTGGATTAATATTGATCACTTAATCTCTATTTTTCTAACACTATTATTCTTTTGCTGATAACAAAAAGGGGAGAGAAAAGTTAAGATTTTGTCAAATCGAATCAAGCAAAGGTCAAATAATTTTCCATTTGCATCTAGACTTAATTATATATTTCTATTTGTATGCATATATCTAGGGGGAGCATCATGTAAAGATGAAGCATTCAAATAGGGGGAGCAATTAGAGTATATCATTGATCAAATACATTTAACACAGTCAAATTCTTAAAATATATGTTTGTTATCATCAAAAGGGGAAGATTGTTGAATATGCGCTTATATGTTTTTGTTTGATGATAATAAACATATATATATTCATTTAAATGTATTTGGTAATGTACTATTCTATTTTTCGTAGATTAAATAAATATTTGTTGAATAAAATAAATTACACAGAATTTGAATGGAATTTAAATTCAAACAGAAATTTTATTCAAACAAATATTTATTACAATCTTGAATAGTACAATTTCAAGCTCTCACTATACATATACATTTTTGAATACATCACGACTTCAATTTACATTTGTAACCTCACTACATATCACTCACACTCGTATTTAGTCTTCTACTGCATTCCAGTTTGAATCCAGCATCTGAGCAATCTGCAAAAATATTCACTAACGCAGTAAAATTGAAAAAGAAATATTTTTACAATATAAAATAAAATATTTTTGCGATATAAAATAAAACGTGAATTTTGAAAATGATATTTGCCTCAGTTATTTGGGTTGTTCGTCATCATTTAAATTTGAATTCATCATACACGAACAACTTGTGACATACACAGTATATTACTGTATATGCCACAAGGCTGTGCACGCCGATATATACACTTGATAATGCTACAGGGACAGGTGAGCACAAGGTCAAACCCAAATATACGGACAGGTTCAACTCAGGTGCAATAAATTCAAAAATACGACACGAGCACAAGGTCAAATCCGAGTTTTGAAACTGGATTCAACACAAGTGAACATGACAAGAAACAGTTCAATATGAAATGATGAACATGCAGTCAACAAGTGACAACATACTTCAATGACCAAAGCATGGCAAATGCAAAATGCAGATACAAACTACAAAAAACATCAACAATGACCAATGAACAAAGACTCAAAGAATCAACTATAAGCCCAATTGGCAACATAGCAGCAACCACTACAACAGGCCATCAGTGAAACCAAGATGCTACAGATTTCAGCAACATCAACTAGACTCGAAAATGAACCAGAATGCATATGTAACCAGCAGCCCCAAAACCAAGACAGTAGTGTGCAACTCGAGTTGCAAAAGAATCAAAGTATGCCACAATAAAGACAGTAAAATGAACAATGCAAAGAAGGCTGCAGTGAAGCATGTACATAAGTGGACAGCAACTACAAAGACCAGTTACAACTACAGAAACCAGAGAAATGCGCAGTGGAATGAAGTCAAGTGATGCACATATACTTGAAAGCTACAGCATCAAGTAGACCAAGTTCATATGCAATGAGAGGAACATCAAAGACAAGACTAAGTGCAGCATCAGTGAAGACAGCTACTTCACAATGAACCAGTGACAACAAAGGTCAAACATAAAGGAACACACATGGACAACATGTCATGAATGAACTAGCAAAGGTTAGCCATCAACATAACAGCAACACCAACCAGAAAAGAAGCAAACCAAACATGCAAATGCATCAACATGCCACAAGACACAGTAATGCAACAGTGGCTAACCAGAAGTGAAGATTGCAGCAACATCAAGTGACAATGCAAGCAAAAACTCAAGTGCAACAGTGAATTTCAGTATGGTAGTGAAACAAACAACTACTGAAGCTCAAGAGGTGGTGTAAATACAACTCGAAGAATGCAAGTTCATATGTACAGCAACCCAACTGCAATACTGCGACAACAAGTGCATGCAACAGTGAAACTCGAGACCAAATGCAACAAAGTGAAATGGAGTTCACTGAGAAATGCAATGCAGATGCCAACATTGATGAATACATATAGTAGCAGAGAAGCAAGTTACACAATGCACAAAACAGGAAAGAGAAAAAAATTCGTATCTTTATTTTTGAAATAGTCAGCAATTAAAAAGAGGAAAGTTTCTGCATTGTTATTCAAGAAGGATCGAACGTTCTCAATTCAAAACCGTGATTAGCAAGTTGCAAAAAATATCAGGAAAGCCATGCGCATCAAGTCGCAAATATTAGGAAAGTGATACGAATGAATTAAAGGAAATCAAATCCTTATAAAAACCCACAGTCATCATCGGCACTAATTCATCGATCATGTTCAAACTGTAAAACCCAAATCATCATCATCGGCAATTGAAAAAGCATCGGAGTTCGAGCAAGCATCAAATCAGAAAACAAAAAAAGTACAAATTACATACCGAAGCAATCGAACTCGATCAAGGAGGAGAAGCCGCAAACAATTGAAGCAAATCAGAGAAACAGTGATTGCAATCAACCAACAAAGGCAGCGACTTCAATTTGAAACCCTAATTTAAGAGCACGGCAACCAAAGGGACGAAGCCCTAAATCTGCAAGAGGAGCGGCCATTTTTTTCACAAACGAAAAAATAAAAGGAACGGGTTGAAGAAGTGAATAAGGGGCCGGCCTTTTAATTTGGGCTTAGTTTTTTTTTATTAAATAGGGTTTTGTATTTAAATTGTTTTTAAATTGTATTTTTCTTTTAAACCGTTTTAAATTTCTAGTCGTGTGACTAGGGGACAAGCTACGTGGCGTAGCTTGAGAATTCGCAACTCGGTAGTTGAGTTGTGGCAGGGTTTTGAGCGTAAAGTTAGATTAGTCAATAGCGGGTATAGCGAGTTTACGTGTGTAAGCGAGGGACTATCTAATTTCTAGTAGAAACCTTGGGGGCAGCACGTAGGCAGGGTTTTGCCGAAGCTGGGTAAATTCTGTGTTGTTCTGTTTTTTCTGTTATTTATATTCTGCAATATCTGTGCTGCTGAATTGAAATAAATTAATAAGCTTCCGCGATTAATTTACACAATCACCCTATTCACCCCCCCTCTAGGGTGAAATCGATCCTACAGTGACAAAAGGGTTTACATAACAATAGATATGTAAATAAATCTACAATTAACATAAGTTAACATATACACACATGTTTATAATATCATAATAACATGATGGTGATTTGTCCTGCTATATAGATGTCTAAACAATTCAATCAATTTACTTCACTATAGCAAAATGGTGTTTTTTTCTGCTAACAAATATCATTTAGTCTCCCTAATCATATAGGTTTACTTAAGATCTAGACAAGGGATTATTTGATTTGGAATCAGCTTGTTTTGAAAAGAATATTGATTTAAAACGAAATCGATTTGATTTAGAAATCACCATTGAAAAAGATTTAAATAAGTAAATGAGTTTAAACTCTAAATAAATCTTAATTAAGTCAAGATTAATCCTAATTGACCTTAATTAGACTTATTGAACTTAGTTAAGCTCTGATGAACTCCTTAATGAATCTCAGTTAAAGTTAAGTTAAATCGTTATTAGTTAAACATTGATTAATTAAATATTAATTAAGTAATCACATTATTAATTGATAATTAATTAATCAATAATCTTAATTAAGTAATTATCGACCACTTAATTTTTATTTTAATCACATTAAATCTTAATTAAAAACTAAATTAATCAAGTAATAGCTATTAACTTAATGAAAGTGTTAATTAACTACTACTTACTTCTTAATCACTAAGTGCTAATTACCTTTAATTAATTAATTAAATTATAAAATTTCTAAACCTTTATCACTTTTTAAATATTACTAGTTTATCAAAAAAGCTTTTATAAAAAAATCTCAAAAACAAAACATCTTGAAATCAAAATTGAAAAAATCCATTGAACCGCATCCATAGCGACTATTTCTATAGGTGCAGTTCGCTCGAACTTACTTTCAAGCGAAACCACTTTTTCAAAAACATATTATTTCCCAAATGAAACATACTTTAGTAAGATTTCAACTTTTGACTACTTTTTGGTGTCGAAAAGTCGAAATTCAGGAAAACTTTCTTCTATCACATTTTCTATTTTTCTATGAACTATCTATTTTGAAAGAAAAATTCCAAAAATGAACTTTCTAATATTAGTTATAATTAAATAGGTCTATTTTCATTATAAAAACCAATATTTGAATATCTAATATTAATTAAATATTCATAAATCAAAGCGATGAAAATACGGATCATTACAAATATGGTAGATAAGAACATCTAAATGAGTACGTAAGTTGTACGTAGATCCTTCCTCTTTTCTCATGATTCTCGATCCAAGATTCGAGTCATGACTTTAAGGTGTTTTTCTACACCATTCCAATTTAGAATTTATCATTAGATTTTTGAAGTGAACAGTTGGGTGAGGGTTCTTACTATGGAACCAAAGTTTCTATCATAGTATATGGCTATGTAAGGAGAATGGGGGTTTCTAATTAAGAAGTCTAATCAAAGTCAGCACTAAGGAATCGAGTGAGCGATACTAGTTCGGAAAATAAACTATGTATTCCAGCAAGTGATCGAATCAGATTTCACGCATGGATGAACAATGTACATCACATGGACTTATTAGTAGTGTTGATTCTTCTAGATATAGTTGTTTTTAGTTTAGGCTTGTGGTGAATTGTCGAAATTCTTTTTGGGGAGGAGAGGGTAACGACCCGAAATTTTACCGGTTTGATTTGCGAATATATAATTAATTTTAAATAATCAAATAACAATTTTATAACTAAAATAAAATACTTTTAAATAATAAATAATAATGGTGAAAAAAAATCCTAAATTTTTTTACAAAAAAATATAGTTCGAAGAAAAATCGAAAATGTGACCGGAATTCGTTTTTCGAATTTTCAATTTTTCATCCGCTAAAAGTTTTTGAAAATGTTGTGAAAACATTTGTATAGATATATACATTTACAATAAGTAGGATAAATACCATTTTCATTTCTTCAATTTGCCTTCTTTTCCTTCTACCATATCATTCTCTTATATTAACCAAATGGAGATTTTCTTTTTTCCAAACCATATAAGTTTCCAGAGGCTACAACTTTCCCATGTACCACTTCTTCAAATTTTGAACTTGGCCAAATCTCATTTCTTTCAGACTCATTTTCGGACCCAGATTTTCAAATTCGAAAATACCTCTTCTTCTTTTGATCATAGTTCCCTCAAAACTGATCCAAATTGAGTGACTAATTTTTTAAAATTGTAAAGAAAATAATTTTCAAGCACTTTCTCTTTTAAAACATTCCCAAATTCCATGAGTAACTTATCTAAAATCAGTTGGAAGATGACCCATTTTTTGGGTTTGATTTTTGTGAATTCGATGATGATCCGAAGTCCCTCCACCTTTCAAGGCTGAGCTCCATCGCCTGGTCAATGTGCACCATACCTTGACCGAACCATAAATCCACCATAAGGCTACCAAGTCTTCATTTTCAGTGCATATATCATGGAGCTAGGCCATAAACAAGTTCTAGTGGAAGTTTGGAGTGGTTTAGTAGCTTTTGGGTGAGCTCGTGAATCCATCTAAAAATATCTAACTTTAAGTATGATGCTTACTTTGATAATGAAATCATTGTGGATGATTTGTATATCAATGTTGATTAAAATGGTTATATACATGTTTGATGTGATGTTTGGTTTAACTTAGAGATCAAAGTTCAAATGTGTGTATAAATGGAAAGTTGTGTTCTTTGCTTGGTTATGTAAACTAGGACATGTATATGTGTTGTGTTTGTATGTATATACTAAAGGTTAGCATTTGAGTATGTGATTATATGTAAAATGAAAAGTTAGTATTTGGAATTGTAGTTGTAACATCGAAATCCTTTGATTTTCATACACTTGTTTTCCATACTTACTTTTCAAAAAAATTCATTTAGTTTCAAAAACTTTATCTTGGTTTTTTTCAACAAACTTTTTCTAGGTTTGTAAAGCATGTTAAAGTATAAAAACAAGAATTTTGAAGCTAATCAAAATAAAGGTTCTAATTTTGAAAACCACTGGCCATATAGAGATAGTCGCTATTGTAGTTCGTGGAAACAAACTATTTTTGAAATCTAAAAGTGTTTTCAACTCAAATATTTTTGAGAAGTGTTTTAAAAACATATTTTAAGTAATTATAAGTAAATAAATAAATAAAAAATGATTATTTTATTGATTTATTTAATTAATGTAATTAGTACTTAATCATTAATTAATAGGGTAATTAGCACTTAAGTGTTAATCACAGAAGTTAAATATAATTAGTAATAAATAAAAGGTTAATTATTATCTTATTAATTATTTAAGGATTAATATTTAATTATTTGTTAAAGATTAATTTTTAAATTAGTTATTTATTATAAATGGGTTTAATTATTTAATTAATTACTAGTTAAGTTATGATTTAATTAAAGGCATAATTAAGATTTAAATTATTATTTAATTAAGGTGTAAAATAATTATTTAATAACTAATTAAAGATTAATTATGGTTTAATTATTTATTTAAAGATTAATTATTTATGTAAAAGATAATCATTATTTAATAGTTAATTATTGTTTAATTATTAATTAAAGGTTTAATTATTTTAAATAAGAAGTTTAAATGTTATTTAAATATTAAATAAAATTTTAGTAGTTTAGACCACCTATTTTTTTAAAGATAGGTTTTTTTTCAAGAAGTAACTTTCATTTAAAGGGAGATTTTAATCTAAGGAATTTCTTTGTCGACTATTCTTAAGTAAACCAAATTGAATATGAAACCCAATGACATCTGTTTAGCGGAATAAATCACCATTCTGCTAATTAACTTGTATTTGACATCTATTTGGTATAATGAATCACCATTCTACCATAGTTCACCAAGTAGATTATCTTGACACCTATTAGGCAAAAAAAACTCATTCTGCCGTTATACTAACTTAGACATGTGTTTAGCAGAAAAATTCAGTGTCTCCTATTTTGGTAACTTGGACATTTACTTATATGATTGATTATTATTGGCTGATTCTCTTATATATATTTGCTTGCTATGTAAATACCCATGTTATAACTTGAAAAGAAAACTCAATTAAATGAGAACCATTATGGTCACTAAGCTTTTTTCTGATTTTTAAGATCAATCATACTTTTAATAATGGTTTCAGTTAAGTAATGATTTTATAAAGGTGTAAGAGAGGCAGATCGTTACGTGTTACTCTGCTTTCCCTATACAGTTGATGACCTTTGGCAGTAGCTTTGTCGATGATTACCTCCTTGAACATGCAATGCTTGGATTGTGGTTGATATGTGCAATGATGTTGTTCATAGGGTGATATAAAAGAATGTGCACGAACAGTAATCAAACATGATATTTTTGTTTAAACAAAATTGATTTTGGAAACATATTAATTTGAAACAATTTTAAAAATCAACTTGGATTGAAAATAACCTGATGTTGAAGTTGATTCGTTATCTTCACCTTGATCTCCTTGATTGATTACACCTTAATTTATCACCTTCATCTATGAGTGATCCTATCTCTAACTCAATGGTGGAGTTACAAAGTCCATCATTAAGATATAATTTATTTCTATGGAGTGAGAAAGAATTGTTATATATAGAATGAAGCATCCACGTAAACCTATAGCAACATTTATGTAAATTTCATACGCAGATCCATCATCAAGGCATGACCCATTAAAAGTGAGATCTTATCCCGCTTAATTAGTTAAACCTGTTTAATTAATTCATGCCCACATATATTTTTGGTCGCCTTATTTTAAGACAATTTAAAAAAAATTGGCCACTAAAATATGTTATATATATATACTTATATTGTGTTTAAATTATTATATTAGCCTAAATATAATTAAATAAAAATATGACAATCATATATTTTATTAATTAATTTTAGGCCCTCTAATAATAATTAAATAAAACTAATAATTAATTAACATAACCATTATATTAATTTCTAAACAATAATAATTTATATCTATTATAAATTATTTCAACAATTTTTTTAGGTCGAAATCTGAGAGTTGAGATTGTGTGACTCCCAAGGTTGAACTCGACCCTTAGTAATTTTTGAACGATTTAAATATTAAATCCCATGCATACTTTGCTAAAGCACAGTAGTGTACACGAGTTCAGTTCCTTATAGATTACCAAGCTGAAGTAAAATTTCTTATCTTTCAAAGCAACATTCTTAAGCCACAATATACTATGCATGTTTTCTCTTTGCCATCGCTATATCAATTACTCGGTAAAAGGCCAGTACTATATTAATATCCATAGTTGATTATAAAGTCCAACATAAAGTCCATGGTTCGAACCGATAACAATTATTGATCAACCGATTTTCTTTGGCTAAAGACTTTGACTTTATGTTAACAACAATTGCAGTGATAGTATTTATCTATTCGAAAGAGACGAATTATCTCTTGATTAGTGTTTCACTTCAAGTGATTCAACTTATACCTAAACATGGCCTTAACACGGTCAATTTTGTCTTGTGATTGACCACAATCAAAGTATAGAACTTAAGATTCACAGTATTATCAAGTAAAAAGACTATCACACATTGTCGCGTGAGATCTTTTATTTGACTTATAGAAGACTCTCAGGGAGTCTTTCTATAATTGTTCCAAACAAATACATATACGTAACCCCTTAGTTCCTCCAATTTTTATAGGTAATTCATCGTCTATTATATTAACAATGTTACATTTACTTATCTCAGTGGATATATCGATATCTCTTTCTTGATACATCTTGACTAGGATTGTTTAAATATAAATATTTATTTTATTTTTATTCAATTCCATGGTTATGAACATATCCTTAAATGCAATCGATTAAATACTTTTCCTGTCGATTTCTACTTGTATATATTTGATGTATTTGTAACATTACTGATCTCTCTGACATAACAATATACACGATAATAATAAAGTAAAAGGCTTACTTTATTTTGAACAAGTTCACTTTAAAAAGTTAAGTTATATAATCAAATTACATAATTTTCCTTAAGGCGGACCCTTAACTATATCTATAACACCCTATAAATTTTACAGTCAATTGTTTAATTGGTAATTAATTAATTAGGCTCCAATAAAAAGAATTTGTGTGAACGATGGAGTTTGAAGACAAAGCTTGCACTATTGCATCCTTGGTGAAATTCTGAGCAACTTTCATATTTGGATTTTTGCAATTGGAGTCTTAATGAAGAACTTAGGACAAAAAACGAATTCAAAAAAATAATTAGATTATAAAACTTAATGTTTATGTAATAATTCCCGAGACTCATAGGTTGTCACATTCATTACGGCCGATCGACATGTAGCGGTCGACTGGTTGGGACCATGGCCGCTAGGGTTTTCCTTGGCCAAGCGGCCCGGATTTTATATAATTAAATCTAATGGATGTGGTTGATTCGAGCGCTTATAAATTCAGGCCTAACCCTCTCTTCTCTGAAAGTAACTAAAGATCATGCAATATGGAATATTAACTAAACCATCTTCTAGTGCGAAATATAAATTTTAAATTATATAATAAATTAGTGTGAACCAGTGCTACGCACATGGGTACATTTATAAATTTCAAGAATTGTTAGACAAAAAACCAACTTAGATTAGGGGCATCGTTAATGAATTTGTTAGGAATTGTTAAGTTTATTTGTAAACACATTCGAATTGTACATGATTTTACATTAGACATTTATTAAAAGTAATATTGACTAAGCTTATTTTCATTGTAATATTGATTCTTTTGTAAACAATTTATAGGATATAAAAATATATTAAGACAATCAATCACTGTATCATTTTTCAAAGCAATAGAGAATGCATTACCTACCAAAATGAGAAAAGAATGGACATCACCAACCTCAATAGAAAAGGAATTGAAGCACTATAGAATTATCAATTCGCCAATTGTACTTGCATGTTCTTCTACTTAAATCACGTTATATGCTTAAGAGTCCATGTTAAAAATTGTGTTACATTTACAGAAAAAGCTTGAAAGATTGTCAAGCTATCGTCTATAAAATAAAGCATGGCTCAAAAACTTTGATTTCATCTCCATGCTATCTGTCATATTTTCATCTACTTTCTAAGCACCCATGTTTTTCCATTTAGTGGAGAGGAGTCATTAGCCATCACAAATATTGATGAAAACTTGTTTGACACCTCGGTCACCTTCAAGCTTTTCCCTTTTCTTTTCATTTTGAATTCACAGATTTGAAGCTTGTCCCCATATACTTGTTTAATGCTTGTCTTACCTTCAAGTTGTACTAATTTAGTCAAAGTAATGTTACATACAAATAGTTAAATTTTTTACTATATAAGATCCATATACAAACACACAATTAAAATTTATTTTGTTCAAGTTGATAAAAGAAGACTCTATCACCAATGTTATAATCAATCACCAACCTCATCTTAGCAACTCTACTCCTATGACACCAAGCTTCAGACATTTCAATTAATTCCATTATTACTCAACTTCATCAATTAATCCAAAATATCAGCTTGATAACTCAAGGTAGTGCCATAAGTAATAAAATTCGCTGAGATCCATATCCATCAAATGAAGTACGTGTCAGTTTTTCAAAATCTACATGTAGCAGTGATTTCATTATAGCCAGATATGACAACCATGTTTTGTTAAAATCAATAGCTGATGAGCTTAAGAGCACAGCGTTACCAAACTAAATGTGTTGAAATCTTTCACAACCAAATCTATAATCTCAGTTCAATACTCATCATGCTTGAATTCAAGAGGATGACATTATGCTCCATCCATACTAAAAATATGAGCAACACTTAATCTACATAACCACTAATAATGGTTCAACCACCTATATTTACCAAGCATAACTAAATTAAATAAAACAATATAGTAAAGCTCGTACAATATTCCAAATAATAATGAATATCAATTACCTAATATAAGTGACACTTAAGAGCTATGTTATCAGGCTTGATCGAGATTCTATGTGAAAATAAAAGCACATGTTTTTAGTTCACAACTTTCTGGTTTGGTCCAACCATATCATACATCCTAGGACACATTAAAATACAATTTCATAAGTCTAAAAAATTAAGTAGTTAAAATGCACATGGGTTAGTAAAATGTAGCATGGGTTCATATTATACAGTAACATGCTTGGATTGATTGAGATCAGTCAATACAAAGGAACAAAATAAACAATCACAAAAGTGCTCATCTCGGCCAATAAAAAATATGCAAACTAAGATGATGAAATGACAAAAACCCATGTTTGTACATTTCTATTCGAATCATGACCAATAAAAATTTGCAATTCTAATATAACATGAAATTTTCTAAGTAAAAGTTCTTATACCCCAATTAGTCCAAAAATTATACATTATAACTGAAATTATTGCATTCTTGATTCTTCATTTTAAGTAAAGGCTGTAAACTGAAAATTTTATAAGTTTTAATAGCTTAACAAAAGACCAAGAAAGATTCAATGAGGGAATGTTAAAACAATGCATAATGAATTATAGGTTGTCACTACAACACATTTTAAAGAAGGCCAAATAAAATATCAATATATGCACTAACATTAATGCATAACTAAAGAGAACAAGGAAAAATTTACGTGCAATTAAAATTATATATTATATAATACTTGTAAGCAAATGTTGATTTTTGTATAAAAACCACAAGTTCAAAACTTCGCATGCATTAATACGTCAAATGTTCAATAAATAGAAACTAAAATATAGTTCGAACATGCTTAATGTTTTGCATATGACTGTAAATCTCATAATTTCATTTGTTTATTTTATAGCACTACAAATATTTATACCAAAGCAAGCATTAGCATAATGTAATAGCAAAAGCGATTAAGAAAAAATGCTAAAAGATAACACTTCCTATCAGGTTGATAATTTTGACCAATTAATTGATAATGTTAAATTGATTAAGTACCTTGAGAATCAAGTTGGCAAATTAATTCTGATTGAACTAAGTCCATGTTATAATCATCATTTCCATTATCAAACTAAAATTAAGATTAGCAATGCAAAAATTAACAATAAGACCTTTATATTAGAATAATCTAGCATGCATCAAATTTACCTAAGAAGATTTGTATGCTCGTAGTGGTAGATGGCAAATTTCTTCTAGCATCATGGTGACAGAAATTCAATAATATCTACCCCTGTTTGATCAAATATTTAGCTACGATGAGTGAAAACAAACATGTCCTACCATTAATGACCGGTAAATTCAAATCCAATTCATTCCTAAAAAAATAGAAATACACTTCTTTGCATTTTAAAGTTTCAGGATTAAATGTACTTCTTCGTTTCATGTTTATTGTTTGATGCTTCATCATTTTATCCATATGAAACTTGGTTCATGTGCTCGCTTGATATTGCGAACTAATTACACATACAAAGTAACTCATTATTATTCATTGCCAAGACTGCACTAACAAACATACCTCTGAATCATGCCAACAACCTAGATAGAGCACCTATTTTACTTTCTAAAACAACTTTAATGTGAAAAATAATTGAATTTCAAGACAAAAGAAATCGTATCAATATTATAATAATAAGTTTCATGATATTGATGTACTTAGAAAACCTAAAATATCCATACAAATGGTTGAAAGCCTAAAATATCAATATCATGGTCATTGATTGCAAGCAAAATAATTTATTTGAATATAAATTCAGACTATGGTTGAAAGCCAAACGATTCATCAAAAAAGTATATATTCACTTTAAGTAAGAAATCTAGAAAATCAACTGGAATATCAAAATGATAAACGATTCACAGACAGAAACTTTTTTACCTCGACAGGAAAGAAATGTTGGATCAAGTGAGGCACTTCACTACTCATTCTTCTAACCAAATTTCAACGGCAGTTGTAGGCATACAGTTGTAAGAAATGACCGAGTCATTCTCATCCCTAGATAGAGAAATCAAATAAATTTGTTATTCAGTTTTTGTCAAAAATAAAAAGATCTTTATAATGCACAAATCAAAATCCAATCCTATATACAAATGAGTAAACAGCAAACAATAAATATGAACAAATATAGTATAAATGACAACTCAAAATGGACTATCAACATTCACAAACATCGCTCAAACTTTATTAATAGTGATCATAAATTTTAAAATTAATTGTTCAAAAAATATTGGATTATGTCTTATGCAAAGAATCAAAAAAATGAAACAGCAATCGAGTTTGAAGAGATTTCCACAGTGGATTCCATCTATAGATTAAAAAAATTTGAAAAATATATATTAGCGAGACTTCTTACCTATAGCAGTGAATGGGACATCGCAAAACCCATTCTACCACTTAGTAAACAAATATTCAAGGTTATATTCTCAGAAAGATGAGTGACGATGATATATTCTCAAAAATGCAAAGATGCCCAAAACTGTACCGTAAAATCACAGTTAATGCATCAAAAAATAGTTGTGTGGAATAACTAATCAATGAATCAACAAAAATCAGTAGCTATGCCTGATAAAAAAATAATGGAAATCTTAAAATCAAATTAGTACCAAAAGCTACAAAGTGTAATCATGGTACCTCACTAGATCAACAAACTTAATTTAGTAGTAGATGTAAATTCGGTGATAAATTTTTGCACCATTGACTAATATCAACTAACAGACCTTTAAAACAACATTTTGATAATTTCATGTTGCTACAATCACGTAAGAAATACAAATCGTAGTTCAATGGAAATGGTATACAAATATATCTTTAGAGTTTGAAGTTTGTAAGGAGACAAAAGAACGATTGACATTCGATAGTCAAGAGGACTAAATTAGGACCTAAGGTTGGTTTCGTAGTAGCAGAAAACGGGAACAAAAACTAAACTGAAAGGGAAAATGTGAATATCCAAATTAGCATATAATGTGTACCGACCAACAAAACGGTAGGCTACCAGAAGGAATCATATCGAGAATGTTCTTTTATCGATGGCCTCAGTATCCAAATTAGCATGTAATGTGTACCGACCTACAAAACGGTAGGCTACCAGAAGGAATCAGACCGAGAATGTTTTTTCAATGGCCTTAGGAGAAAAAACACAAAAAAGAGCAAGTTTTTTTAATCAGAACCTCAACAACATCATCATATTCACAATGGAATCAGCATCGCAAACAACCTTGTCTATACAAATCTTCGGTACTGAAATCAGTGCAGCATCGGCCTTTAACTCTAGCATCTGAACGAACTTCAAAGAGAGCATCTCTATAAATTCCTAACGATGAATTCCATTGTTGAAGGACTCTAGCATGCGGCGTCAAACTTCACGCATCGTGACATCCCAGGCGGTAGTAGCGCATCGTGATTTTGAAGGCGATTGATATTTGGCATCGTCGGCATGTGGAAGATCGAAAGCGCCATCGCGTGGACCTGATTTGAATCTAGGGTTAGATTACCTGATTTATGGACCTTATTTGAAGCTGAAGAAGGGAATTGGCGAAAAACGGTAGCAATATAAGAAAGGAGAAAAATGCGACTGTTCATTTCAAGAAATATTCAAAGTGCTTGTGTGCTCTTGAAATCAAAGTCAGTAATAATAGCATAGTATAGATGACACTAGATATTCTTATACTGTTTCGAACTTTCCATTCTACGTCAAATTCCAGAGTCCTTTTGGAATTCAACTATCAACCCTCACTTAACCGGGAGGAATAGGTATTACACCGCCTTAGCAACCGAATGGACTTCAACCGCCTAAGCAACGGAATAGGACTTCAACCGTCTGAGCAACCGAACAGGACTTCCAATACAAATAGTAAAATTGCTTCCGACTGAACTCTTGAATAGTACTAATAAGTCAATAACGTACAATTTCCTATAATCTTCTCCTTTATGGTATATCGTGTAATTAATGAAGATAGGAAATTTATTAAATCACTAATGAAGTTTTCTTGAATGAACAAGTGATTAGAATGAAATATTGAATGCAAATGGCAAGATAGTTTAGGCAATAAGAATGAGAATTAGAATTAGAATTAGTGATTGAAACAATGGATTTCATGGCTACATGTAGTGATCAAGAGTTATAATCGTTCGTGAAAAGTAGCTATGAAAGAATATGGAAGCAACTCTTGAATCAAGAGTTGTTTTTATTTGCTAAAATGAAGTTTCTTTTCAAAATATACCCATTATGAAGATTCAGCCATCTGAATTGAATGAATCAAATAGCTGAATGGATTAAAATTTGATCCAGCAAGAAAACATTGCAAAAACGGGCCAATTCAGCCAGCTGAGTATTCAAAGTAAACTGTGCACATGCACAGAATTCAATCGGCTAAACCATGCTATTCAGCCATCATTTTTCAATGTTTGATGGATATCAAAGTTTTGAAAGAACTATATCATATGAACAATGAAGTTTATCATATGAACTATGTCATTAAAAACTTTAGCATATGAACTATGTTTTAAAAAAAACTTTAAAATGTGTGTGCATGCATATACCACTTCGGAGAGATTTTAACATGAATTCACTACTATACTCAGACCATAGACTAAATATATTACTGAAGCTTCTATCTGGAATCTGATCTGCAGTCTATTAGAATATTTCATAAGTAAAATAGTATTTTCTCCTACAAATATGGTGGGTTCATATAATATTTACTTATATAGTTGTCACAATCAAAACATCAAAATTCAAGGCTCTAACAATCTCCCCCTTTTTGATGATGATAACTATGTAAGTTTGTAAATATATACCCCCTGACTGAATACTCCCCCTATCAATTATATTCTCCCTTTTGTCGTCGACAAAAAGGAAAAAATAATTGATATGAGAAATATAAGTAATTTACACAGACATATAAGCATATAGATAGGAGAAGCAAATAAACATAAACATTATAAACACCATAGACATAGACAAATAAGCATTTTAAAAAGTATGCTATATCTTAAATCATATAAACATCAAACACAAATAAGCATATGTCATGCATAAACATCATAGAAATAATAGCATTTAAAAATGTCATGAGTTATATAGCATAACAAAAATTAAAAAATCTTAAAATTCTCCACTACCTTCCTCTTCATCTCCTTTATCTTCCAATGTCGTCCAAGAGAAAGGTGCCGGATTTTGAAGAACACGATCGAAGAGGATCCGAATAAGATACCTTTTTCCAAATTTGAATTAAAAATCCCTTTTCACATTAAGCTTTTTGTTAGTTTTAGAAACATTCTTTTCCACATTAGATAAACCTCAACCAAGTTTGCTTTGATTCCACGATAATGTCATAAGAGCTTGATTTGGTGGCACGTCAGCACGAAGTTCTTGAATTTTGTCGTCCTCTTCTTCTTTTTGAGAAACTTGAGAGGAGGAAGAAGCAATATTCGTGTCTCTCGGTTGCGGGATTCCTTGATTACGGTTATCAAGTCATTCTTGAAAGCTAATGATTTGTTGGCGTCCAGGACACTTAGAAGCAACCATTAGACTTAGAGTCTTGGAGTTAAGCTCTCTGATGGTCATGAAATTGAAATTGGACAATGGAACTTCAAAATTTTGTAGAATTCACATAATGTAAGCATCATAGTGAATTGTTTTATAGCTCCTTCTATGATTGACGGTAAGAAATTCGTCCAAATATTTTTTCCCAATTTGCTTGTTGGGACGAGTAAATAGCATATAAGGCATGAAAATCCCTTTTGTAGACCTTTTCATGACTTCCCGTTTGGGGTTGAAAGGATCGAATAACTGCACAATGGATGATTCTTGCCTTCGTACATAAGGCGATAGATTTCAAAATGGTTAAACCGTCCTATAAGAAGAGATGTGATACTTTATCATGATTATACATATCAACATCAACGTAGTCAATATCCAACCCTTCGAATGGACATCATAGAATATGGTCTAATTGTTGAAGAGGTAAATATATATTTACTCCACAAACCAGTGTCCATATGCAATCATCTTTGTTTCGAGGAACTTGATGGCTGAGATTCATATTGGCAAATAAAAGCTTAACTAAAAGGGAGTAGATCTTAACATTATTGGAATCATACCCAATGAGCGAATCGAAACTGTAAGCTTCGTCTATTTCTCTAATCGCGTAGCCTCTTGAGCGGGAAATTTCATTAATGCTCTTTCGAATAGCTTTGAATTTCTCATGCTATTGAATCAATTAACTGCTGTTTCATTGTGTAACCAAGAGAGAATTTGGCTCTCGAAAGGTCTGGTTGTTGATTCCCATGCTCTTTTTGATCTTGGAGCCATTTTGGTTTGTGAAATTAAATGAAAAAATTGAAATTTTTTATGGAGTTAGGGTTTGTTATTCTGGGTTTATTTTGAATAGAGAATGGTTAGATAAGTTGAGAATGAAGGGGTAGATGGGAATATGAAGTAGTTTTGATTGGGTTTTTGCATAGAAATTCGTGCAATGCTTTACAAAAAACATATATCAAATGGACCAGCTGACTGAAAGGAGGGAGGCAGCCGACTGAAGTGGTTAGAAATGCAACCCACAAGTATGTAGTTCAAATTTGGTACAATTCAGCCGGCTGACTGTGGGTACTCAGTCGACTGAATTCTGAAAGTTTTATAAACGGATATGAATTTTCAATCGACTGAACTCCTATGCTCAATAGCTGAAAATATTGTTTTTCTAAGGTACAACTTATCTGTAGTTCATTCTTAAATTGTTTATATATTTGTTTAGTGAGCTTTATTCCCATGTTAAAATATATTATTATTTCAATAAACATGTTTCGTGTCCATATTAGAATATTAAATTTATGAACATAAATTTAATAAAAAATAGATTTTTAATTTCCCAAAGTCTTAGATTTGTCTAAGCTTGGTTCAACTTTAGTGATATCATGTAACGGATTTATAGGAGACCAAACATACGTTGAGCACCTTGTTCCCAAGAATTCAAAGACACGTAAGGTCGTTGGGGAGATGGATTGTGAACACCTTGCTTAGGAGACGTTCCACAGAATTTGAGAGTGAATTGTTCAAGGAAATTTAATCATCTTCCATGGTGTTTTTGTTTATAATACATCTCACGCTATAAATTTAAAGTCTCGCATTGATGGTGATGGATTTTGTCGATTTTCTCCTTGGTAGATGGTGAACCAAAGTCTAAGTTTTTCTTAGCTCGTTTCCCGTTCGGTGTATATCTAGTATGATGGTTCGGAGATGGAGTAATCTTCACTGGAATATACATCAGAGTAGATTTTTTTTAATGAATCCGTCGTAGGAGTGTTAAAAATGATCGATGAGAGATCGGAACTTTTTTGAGATGACATATTGGAAGAAAAATGTGTGTGTGTGTGTATTCTTTATCTTTTTATATGAATTAGGGAAATTCTGATCATGTATATATATTGTTTTGATTATCTATTTAAAGTATTTATTTTATGGTTAACCATTCCATAGAAAACTTTAGCTAAGAGAAAGAATGTAAGGTTAAAAAATATGAAAGGGATTTAGCCATATATAAGATAAAAGAAATGTAAGGTCTTAAATCAAGTAACACAATAGAACATTGGAAAGACATGTGACTTCCTCCCATGAGTGTAGAGTTCGAGTGTCATCATCTCCAATTTTTGTTCTATGAAATTTTTATGTACTTTATATTTTAATATCGAATTATAAATCATGTAACGACATAATTCCTGGTTCACGTCTTAATTTAAGAAAAATATTTTCATTTAAAGGTTTAGTAAATATATCTGCAACTTGATTATCTGACGGTATAAAATCAAGACAGATATCACCTTTTTCTGAGTTATCATGAAGAAAATGATATCGAATATCAATATGCTTCGTTCTGGAGTGATTTATAGGATTTTTTTGATAAATTTATAGCACTTGTATTATCACAATAAGTTATTGATTCAGATAGATTTATACCAAAACCTTTTACTATTTTTTGCATGTATATTACTAGAGCACACGCCAAAGCAGTAGGAATATATTCTGCTTTACACATCGAAAGTGAAACACAATTTCGTTTCTTATTAAACTAAGATACTAAAGATTGTCCAATGAAATGGAAAATGCCACTTGTTCTCTTTCGATCCATTCGACATCCTCCAAAGTCTTTAGTCTTGCTTAAGTAGCACCAAAATTCGTTTCGTTGCTTGCAAATGTGATTCTTTGGGATTTTCTTGAAATCGTGCACATAAGCATACACTCATCATTATATCCGGACGATTAGTAGTTAAGTAAAGTAGAGATCCAATCATACTTCGATATAGTTTTTGGTCAATACTTTTGTCATTTTCATCTTAATCATGTACTGTGGTGCTCATAGCAGTTGGTTTAGCAGAAGTATTTTCCATACCAAATTTTTTTATTAGATTATTACAACATTTTCCTTGATTAATAAAAATTCCATTACTTAATTCGTAATCCAAGAAAATACGAAAGTTCTCTCATATGAGACATTTGAAATTCTCTTGTCATAATATTCGAAAATTCTTGAAATAATTTTTGTTTATGGAGCTAAAAATGATTCATCTATATAAACTTATATAATTAAAATATTCTTTTTATCTTGTTATATAAACAAGGTTTGATCTTCTTTTCCAATTTTAAAACTAGAATTTATAAGACAACTTTTAAGACGATTATATCAAGCACGAGTGCCTGTTTTAGACCGTATAAAGCTTTCTTTAATTTATAAACATGGTCTGGAAATTTTTCATGTGCAAATAGAGATGGTTGTTCTACATACACATTTTGTTTTAAAAAACCGTTTAGAACAACGCCATTTACATCCATTTGATATAATTTAAAGTTAATAAAATAAGCAAAAGCTAAAAAAATACGTATTGCTTCTAGTTGAGCTACATGAGCAAATGTTTCTTCATAGTCTATTCATTCTTCTTGATTGTGACTATGAGCAGCTAATATAGCTTCGTTTCGAATAATATTTCCTTGCCTATCGGCTTTATTTTTGTTAACCCACTTAGCACCTATGACTGTTTAATTACCAGGTCTAGGAACTAAGTCCCAAACTTTGTTTCGTTCAAATTGATTTAACTCTTCTTGCATAGCTATATTCTAGTAATAATCAGTTGATATTTATTTAGCATTTTTGGGTTCAATGTTTGATAGGAATGTTACATGACCCATTTGATTTAGTTAATTCGATTTCTTACATTAGAATTAATTTCTCCGATAACATTTTCAATTGTGTGATTTCTTGGAAGTCTTTGTGGAGTTCGAATTTCATTTTCATTTGGTAAATTGTTATTTTCAATTTCAATATTATTTTCATTATTTTCAGTATCATCTTCTGTGATATTTGATTTAGGAATTATTTCACCATCTTCATTTTTATTATTAAATTTGAAATTTTCATCGAATAACATATGAAGTGTTTCTTCAATTATTTTAGTTATTTTATTATAAATTCTATATGCCTTGCTTCGTTCCAAGTATTCAATGAATATTCATTCATTGGATTCTGGATCAAATTTACCGAGTTGGACTTTTTTATTTAATAGAAAACATTTTGAACCGAAAACTTTAAAATATGATAGATTAGGCTTTCTTCCATCAAAAAGTTCATTTGGGGTATGTTTTGTTAATGGTCTACTGGAGACTCGATTTAAAACATAACAAGCAGTTGCTATAGCTTTTGCCCAAAAATGTTTATGTAGAGTGCTTCCGTTTAATAAAGTCCTAGCACATTCTTGAAGTGTTCTATTATCCTTTCTACAACTCCATTTTGTTGCGGAGTTCTGGAAAATGAAAATTTGTGAACAATTCCTTCTTATTACAATATTTTTCAAAAATATCATTATCGAATTCACCGCCGTGATTGGTTCGAATGTTTTTAATTTTTGTATTCTTAATATTTTGAATTCTCTTGGCAAAGATTTTAAAATTTTCAAAAGTATCACTTTTATTTTTCATAAATATTGTCCACTTGTATCTTTAGAAAACATCTACATTATGAAAACATATCTACTATGATTTATAGATTGAACTTGAGTTGGTTCAAAAAGATCTAAATAGAATAATTCAACTGGTTGTAATGTAGAAACAATTTTCTTTCATATTAAAGTAGATTTGGTTAATTTTCCTAACTGACAAGCATCACAAATACTACTTACTTTAAAATTCATTTTCGGTGAACCATTTACTAAATTATTTTTAGACAATTTGCTTATTGCTTTAAAGTTTATATGGCAAAGTCTTTTGTGCGATAACCAAGGAACATTTTCTTTGGCTACCAGACATATATTTCTGCTATATTTAACTTTCATATTTAATATGTATATATTTCATTCTCTAGTTCCTTCAAAGATTAGATTCTTGTTTTGATCAAATATATCACATCTATTTTCCAAAAAGGATATATTAAAACATTTATCACATAGTTGACTTATACTAAGCAAATTATGTTTTAAATTTTTAACTAGTAAAACAATTTAGTAAGAGGTAAGTTAGATATGTCGTCATTGCTCACATCGCTTTTGTCGATGATATAACCATGGGAATTATCTCCAAATTTGATAGATCCTCCATCTGAGTAGATAATATTAGTCAGCATATCTTTTTTCCTGTCATACGTTTTGAACAACCAATATTAAGTGTCCACTTTCCTCTTTTCTTAGTTGGTACCTGCAAAAAAATATAAAGATGACATTGGTACCCACTTTTTATTAGGGTCATAAGAGTTAGATCTAAGGAAACCAACACCTAAGAGGTTTTAGAATTCCCTTTATAAGTACAATTTTCATTTATATGAATTGAATTTATAAAAGACTTAATATACTTATTCTAATTGATATTAGTTTTTGTCACCCAAGTCTTTATAATTTGTGTTGCAAATATCCTTCATTTGAGTGAAAACCTTTGGTTTTGATTTTGCTTTTACAAAATTCTTATATACTTTGGAAATGTTATATGGTGCATTATTCCTCTTTGAACTAGAATTCGAGGAATTTGTACATCCTAAACCTTTCTTATTAAAAGTAGTTTGAGAGTTTCTAATAATTTTAGAGATATTTTCTCTATCTTTATTAAAGTTAAAAACATTTTTAGTAATATTTTCTAACTCAGTTTTGGGACTAGAATTGTTCAATTAAAGAAATTTGACATTAGATTTTAAATCATGATTTTCTACAGCTAATGTCATATTCTTTTTTTGAGCTTCAATTTCATTTAATAGCACCATGAGTTGAGAAGATACATTAGATAAAGGTTCTTGTGTTTTGACAAGTTCTTCTTCTTGGATTTTCTTTTAATCTCTGAGCATATCAACTTCTATTTCACATTTGTTTAGTTTTTCTAAACATCTTTATACTTTCTTTTAACTTCTTTTAGTTTATCCAATAACTCTAAGTTTATATCAATCAAATCATCAAAAGTTAGATCACTCATATCGTCAGTCGAAGCCATAAAGCAGATATTGGAGAATCACTGTCAGTGCCGCTGTCTGATGATGAAGACGATTCAGAATCATCCCATGTAATAGAGAATGCTTGCTTCTTTTTATATTTGTCCCTTTTGTTCTTGAACCTGCCTTTCTTTCGATTAGGACAGTCCTTCTTTATGTGACCCTTTTTGTGACATTCATAACATTCGAGATATGAAGCTGATGGTTTGTTTGTGTTGTCTCTTATGTTGTTTCCGAATTTCTTATTCTTTCGAAATTTCAATTTTTTTTTGAAATTCTATGCTATAAGTTCCTTGTCATCTTCAACCGAATCTGAATCTTCTTGTTCAACATGAAATGCTATATTCTTTTTTTCTTGGGCTTGATCCCGTTTTGCCTGCAAATTTACTTCATACGACATAAGATTTCCTATCAACTCATCTGGTTTTATGGCTAATATATCATTAGCTTCTTCAACTGCTAAGACCTTTCATTCCCATTCATCCGTTAAAGAGCTGAGGATTTTTGAAACGATATCAAAATTTTTGTATTTTTCTCCTTGTGCCAATAGTGAGTGATTATTGAAATCTGGAATACATTTCATTTATAGTCTCGTCCTGTTTCATTCTAAAATTCTGGAACTGTTTCTTAAGCATAGAATCTTTCTTTGTTTAACTTTGTTAGTACCTTCATATGTAACTTTAAGAGTACGCCAAATTTCATATGCCGAATTACACATACTAACTATGTTAAACTCATTTTGTCTAATGAACAAAACAGCATATTTATGGCTTTAGCTTTAGCAGTAGCATCAAATTTTTGTGTGTTAGACCATTGTGCATATGGTGTAGTAGGTATAATGTATTTATTCTGAGTGATATTCCAAGTATCATATTCATTTGCTTGCATATAAATTCTCATGCGAGTTGACCAATAATTGTAATTCAAATCTTTAAATAGTTGTGGTCATGTAGTGGATTGACCTTCAATTAAACTTTTGTTATTGTTATTTTCCATATTAACTGAATATCAGATAACTATGTTATGCTTATATGATGTCCTTGCTTTGAAATCAAGTGAAAGTGACTAAAGATCGTGCAATATGGAATATTAACTAAACTATCTACTAATGCGGAATGTAAGTATAAAAGTAAATGACACTAGAGATTTTTATACTGATTCGAACTTCCCATTCTACATCCTATCCCAGACTCTTTCTGGAATTCAACTATCAATCCTTACTTGATTCGGAGGAACATGTATTACACCGTCTAAGCAACTGAACAGGGCTTCAACCGCCTAAGTAACATAATAGGACTTTAACGCTTGAGAAACTAAACAGGACTTCCAATACAAATAGTGAAATTATTTCTGACTGAGTATGCTCTTGAATAGCATTAATAAGTCAATAATGTGCACCCTTCCTATAATCTTCTCCTTTGTGATATATCATATAATTCATGAAGATAGGAACTTTATTAAGTCACTAATGAAGTTTGCTTGAATGTACAAGTGGTTAGAATGAAATATTGAATGCAAATGGAAAGATAGTTTAGATAATAAGAATGAGAATTAGAATCATAATTAGTGATTAAAAAAATGGATTTCATGGCTATATATAGTGATTAAGAGTTGCAATAGTTCATGAAAAGCAGCCACGTAATAATATGGAAGCAACTATTGAATCAGGAGTTGTTTCTATTCACTAAAATGAAGTGTCTTTTCAAAATATAGCCGTTATGAAGATTCAGCCATCTGAAAAGAACAAACTAGCCAACTAAATGGATTAAAATTTGATCCAGTAAGAAAACAATGCAAAAACGACCCAATTCAGCCGGCTATGTATGCATGGTATGCCGTCTGAATATTCAAATAAACCATGCACATGCATAGAATTCAATCGGCTGAACCATGCTATTCGGTCGGCTGTTTTCAGTGTTTTGTGACATATCAAAGTTTTGAAAGAACTTTATCATATGAACTATGAACTTTAACATATGAGCTATGTCATTAAAAACTTTAGCATATGTATTATGCTTTGAAAAACTTTAAATTGTGTGTGCGTGCATATACCACTTCAGAGATATTTTAACATGAATTCACTACTAGACTCGGACCATAGACTAAACATATATTATTGAAGCTTCTATTTGAAATCTGGTCTGCAATCTGTTAGATTATTTCTTGAGTAAAACAAGTCTAATTATGTAATTTCCTATAATTTAACTTAGAAAGTTAAATTGAATTTAATGGTAGTTTGTTTAAGTAACATTAGGGTCGCTGAGCCTTTTTCTCGATTTGGAAAGTTATGGTTTAAATTTAACTTCAAATTTGAAGTAAAATGTTTTATTTAATTATTATTTTAACAAAGTGTTTTGTTAAATTACTTAGTGTTTTATTAAATTATTTCTTTAGCAAGGTTAATTATTATATTTATAATGTTTTAAAAATCAATTATTTTATTAATGTTGTCTAAAAATAACTAATTACTTATTAAGGTTATTTAAAGACAATAATTATTTTATTATTGATTAATTAAAGCTAATAAATTATTTTATTGGTAATATTGTTTGAAAGTTAATTAATTATATTTTGAAAGCTGTTTAAAGTTAGTTTGTTGTATTATATTTTTTGAAAATGTTTTTAAAGGTCGATTATTATATTATCAATAATGTTTTAAAGTTTATTGCATGATGTTGAAGTTTGTATTCATTCTAATTAAACAGTAAATAGTTTATAAGGTTACTTTTTATAAAAAAGGAATTGTTAAGGAGTTTATAAATTTGAAAGAGATTTGAAATTGGAAAGGAAGCTGGTTTTTAAATAATTTCAGAGAGAATTTTTATAAATGACTTTGGATATTTATAAAATAAGTTTTATAATTGATTTTGGATATTTGTAAAAGCAGTTTTATAATTGGTTTCAGATATTTATAAAAGAGTTTATAAATAAACTTAGAGATTTATTAAGAGTTTTATAAATGAATTTGGAATTTTAGTAAAGAAGTGTTCATAAATGAAAGAGATTTTTAAAAAAGGATTTATTGAAGAAATTTATAAAAGAAATTAAGATTGGATTTTCCTATATCGACCTTCTTAATTTTGCTGGTGTGGACATTCGTTATATGCTTAATACCAAAAGGATTTATTGAAGAAATTTATAAAAGAAATTAAGATTGGATTTTCCCATATCGACCTTCTTAATTTTGCTAGTGTTGACATTCGTTATATGCTTAATACCAAAGGACTAATGTTTGAGTTCATGCTTATCTCCGTATCTTTTTAAACAACATTTGTTTTGATCCTTTTGATATGACTTCGAAATAAGAAATCTTTTACAATGTTTTGTGAATTTGCTTACACCGTTGAGAATAAGCTTATGGTCATATTTTATAAGTACCAAAAATATAGTATTTTATGAATATACATATCGTGTTAAGATAAGTATATGGAAGTGATTTCCACGTATTTGCAAAGTGATTTTTATTGATGGAAGATTACTAAAATGAGGCGTCATTGTTTCCATAAGAAATGTAATACTTATTTGAATGTTTGATTATTTGATAGTTATATAACCGACTATTAAATCTTGCCCTAAGTATGTAATCCTTCTTAATTTTGGTGGTACGGGAATATTCCCTACTTAACACCGAAGGATTTTAGCTCTGGAAATATAAGGAGAAACATGGGGATTATATGGTAAAGTTAAGTCAATTATGCTATATTGTACGTATAAACTCGTTTTGTTCTTCTAAGACAAATAATGAAGAGATCCATCTACATAAATGGTGAGGAGTTGTTCCCAACTCTTATGTATTGTCTGATTATTTCCAAAAGAACTGGTATTGAGTATTTCGAAAATCAATTGGTTGGTTTTGGAACATCCGGTAAGTAGTAGAGTGCACTTATAAGAGATGACTCAAAACCGTAACCACTCTAAAACCATATACGGGTTTTGTGCTTGGAGGAGTTTCGAGATCTGTTTTGGATGTTGGAATCCATGTATGATTCCAAGACCAGTTGGGGTGTGGGAATCCACGTGTGATTCCAAGATCTGCTTTGGATGTTGGAATCTATCTGTGATTCCAAGACCAATTGGAGTATGAGAATCCATGTGTGATTCTGAGATCTTTATTGAGATGTGGGAATCTATGTGTGATTTCAAGACATGTTAGGGTATAGAAATCCTTCTACGATTCAGAGATCTTTGTTGAGAGGTGGAAATCCATGTGTGATTCCAAGACCTCTTAAGGTATGGGAATCCATGGTGGTTCCAAGATCTATTCAGATGGTGGTGTGTAATCTAGAATGCCTGACGTAGCCTCACCAGCTGTAATGACTAAAACTAGAGATATGATGCATTGCCAGAGGTTTGGCTAATCTATGAGGGTGCAGACATCTCCTTCCAAGAGTGACTTACAGTTGTTATGCATGCATGGAGCGATGCATTTGGCCTTGCATGGCTAGCTATGAATTTACTATTGTACATCGCTAAGGATGTATTGTTGCTTTAGATGGATAACTCTGATCTTGTGCAGAAGGAACGTTCTTGAAGTACTGATGGCTTCTTCATGGAATCCTACACAACTAGTGAATGCGCCCTATCGATTTTTGATTATATACCTATTATTGTTGTGATGTACACTCATTAGCATCATGAATACTTGATTATTGATATTTTCACCCTTAGACATTATTATATTATCATTGGATTTTCTAATGTAAATGGTTTGGTTATCGTATCGTAAAACTCTTCTGTGTTTATGTGCGACATGGTCTTACGGGATACTTTTAAAGGTTTGATAACATTAAAAATCCAATTGAGGTGTTTTTCTCACATCGATTTACCAGACTGATCCAGGTGTTATTTTCTACTAATGCTTAGGTCAAACCGTGCATATTCACAGATTTAGTTTGGACGCTTTGGAGCTTCAGGAGACAAGCTGGATACCTCCAAGATGTATTCATGCACATTGTATTCCCACTGCATTGGTTGTTTTATTTAATAGAATTTGTAAGGAAAAGTTGTTATAACTATCCAAGTTGATGATTTATTTAATGTACTCTGATTTATGTATGTATATTATAGTTTTTCTTTGTGTAAAATCTATTGTATATTATATATTATTCATGACGATGTGAGATTCTATTCTGTCTTTTTCTTTCTTTTTTCCCAATAATTTATTTCTGGCACTTGGATGCTCGACACGTAAATACCGTGGATGTACTAGTGATGAATTCTGAAGATCGAAAAGGTTGGTTGTTACATATGGTATCCGAGGTTAGGTTGAGCAAACACCTAGGCTTTGGTGGGATAAACTCATTATAGATAGGGTTAGTAATGCCTTATAATGAGTAAACTCATTAGAAATAGGGCCGGTGGCACCCTATAATGAGTTGAGTGTATTATCTATAAGAGCGCGTATTTGTTAGTGCTATAAAGTATCCACCCTATAATAAGTTGAGTGTACTCCTCCATATGCCCATCACTTCTCCTTTACACCGCCTTCTTTAGCAAATTACCTCTATACCCTTAGAAATTTGTAGAACATTCCATTTACTTTATGAAGCAAAGTGTAGTAATTAGTCCCTAATGTGCTCATATATTCATTAGCTTAGTACAAAAGAGTTTGAACAACTTATATAGATTAAAAAGCTGTTTATCAATAAACCGATTTTCAGTCACACTATCAATATTTCTTCGAAGTATTTATTTTGTAAATGAATATCAAAAATAATTTTACCATCATTAATTATTATTATAAAAGGGGTTAAAAGGTTGTTAAATCACATTTGATCCAAGATTCAAATATTTAAATAATTTAGATATTTAAATGCAAAGTGTCCTAAATTTCGGGCCGTTGTAGTTTGTCTAATGAATTTTCCATTTCTCTACTTGCATAGTTGTAGCAAATGATGGAAACAAATATGAACTTTAATTTGAAACTCTTCTCATTTATGCATATTGTATGATATCCTATACTTGTGCATATCAAACACGAAAAAATATCAAATACAAATATTTTTTGATGTCATCAAATAGAACTACTTATTGTCACACCCTACAATTTAAAGTTAAATGTTCTTTGATCAAATTGGTACGTGTATACACTCATATTGATTTCCTAATTTGCGAACTAAATAATTTAACCGGTGACCTAAAAATACTTTTTGATATTTTGTTATTTAAACCATAATCTTGTTTACTTTGAGGTTCTAGAGGTAATAGGATTTGAACATTCAAGACATCAAAGTGAGTACTCTGCTTGAATAAAGTATCACCCTTTCTTTAATAATCGAACCCCTTCAAACTTTAGATATATCAATTTATTATGTAGCCGTCAAACTTTAGAGGTAATACACATCTTTCTTTAGTAACTATAATGCTTTTAGTGTTTCCCTTTTTTAGTAAACATGATTTGTCCTAAATGCTCCAGTTTTAATTTAATGCTCTAGTTTTAATTTTAAAAATGATATGCATACGAGGTTAATAATATGAATCCCCATATGAATTTTTTTTTATTCTCAATATCATCGGAACATTTGAAATAAATATTTATTCATTTTAATTATATTTCTTACCGTTTTATTTCAAATTCATCCATTTCATATTATGTTTATTTAACTCTTTATCTTAATGAACATTGATTCTCTTATTAGAAGTTATCTAATATTAATTAATTCTATTAATCTTTAATATTGGTTGTAAAGACTTTGGCGTCATGGTTATTTAATGTAAACATGAAATTTTCATAATGCCAATAAAATTTTAGTTTATAAAATGACATAGCATGGGCCGTGTAGCTAAAGCCCTGCTCAAGCCTCACAAAATCTCCTCTGTAGCGCTCTTCGTCTGCTAGAATATTTCAATTTAGTGCTATTAAATAGTATATCCGCTTTAAGCCCCGTATTTTCTTCTATTTCCGCCAAATCAAGGCCTTTTAGCACCACTTTAGCAATATTAATACACAAAGGTTAATTTGACTTGTTCTCTTTTAATCCTAATCAATGTAGTTAGGCTAAAAACCTAATTTCGCATAAATACTTAATATAAGTTAGAAATCTACTGTAGTTATCAAATCCAGCCTGCATAAACCATTATATGCTTCTTTTTTGTTATATTATTATTTCTTTTTCCTATACAAATGATGTGAACATGAGAATAATTTAACCTTAAATATTTGGTTTTATATAAAATGCAGTTTTTTGCATCTTCACTACTTTTCGTTATATCCCATCTTTATCCCCACTATAACTTTTTACACCTCCACCGCTACAAAATCACTAAGTGCTTTAACTACACAGCTTATGACATCACATATCTAAACCACATTGTTTACAGAATATATTTTCAAATTTTGTTATAAAATCTTATATATGAGTAAATTCATAAACTCTAACTATAGAAAAATGTCGCATTTTTTCATTTTTTTTAATATTTTTATTATGAGTGTCACTATACATTCCTTTGTTAAATATTTAGTAGGGTTTGATTAGAAAATGAGTTTTATGTTTTGCCTTTTCAACATATACTTTAAAATGCATGGAAGATGAGAAAAGAGTGAAAAAACAGTCAATTTGAAAATTGGTTTTAACATATAAAATTGGAAATGATTTTTTCTTGCCGTCTTTTGACAAATATCAAAAGCTATCTTCTCCCTTCCCATCCTCTCTTTTGTTGAATGATTAGGATTTTTTCACTCTTTATCTTCCATTCTTTGTTTTCAAGCCAAATATCACCTTTATTTTTCTCGATTTTGTTTTGAATTCCTACATTTAGCATTTTAATACAACACTATATCTTAATGGACATTATTTCTTCAATTAAAAACTACTTAATCATAACTAGTTTAATAAGGTTATGTTAGCAATACTGTCATTCATTTTCAATATAACCCTAAAGTTCCTAAAATGCTTTTACATTTTTTTATATACATATATTAGTGATATGTACCAATCTAGATCCCAAAAATAAAAGCCTCTTTTCATTCTGTTAGAATTTTGACATATAAATTAGGTCTTGACATGAATCCCATATACGAATTATATAACTACCTTTTATTTTATTCTTATATTTTAATACTTTTCGGTATTTGTATAACATTTCAATATACTCACACACACACATATAGATTTGACGAATTAATTCTTTGTATTAACTTTTATCCAAATTATTTTTCTTGAAAGGCATTTATTTTTTGACTTGTAAGTAAATTAATTTTTAAAAAATAGTTTTACAGCTTTAACTTGTTTTTCTTTGTATTTTTAGATTATCGAAATGTGTTTCACATGCATAATAAGTACAAGTAGATACGAGAAATATTTTTCACTCTTATATTCTTTTAGATTTTATGCTTTGAATATAGTATTTATAGATCATTTTTAACTAAATTACTTACAAAGTTTCAAATTGTGGTTTGTATTCTAAAATTAAGAGAATTATTAAAGAGGGAAGTAAATTAGATAATAGAATTAGAAAAAGAATGTTTGTTAATTAGATAATTTTGTAAGGGAAGACTCAAATCATTAATACTTTTGCATAAAAAGAATACCAAATTGATATATGCTCTCTCTTATTTCACGTACCTCTATATCTCATTAAAATTATTTTCTCGGTCTTTTAATCTCTAGAATATTCAAAATAAAAATAAATATAGATTATGGAGGATGATCTATTTAGATTTTAATTACCTTAATATCCATTTAAACCTCCACCAGCACAGCATGACAGTAACATTGATAACTTACCTTCTATTTATGGTACCGATATTTTTATTCTAATTAATGACATTGATAATTAATAAATACTATGATAATTACTGTACATGTGAAATTTTAATGTTGATTCATTGATCATTGAAGTGAATATTAATTTGTGTTTATGTTGCATCAAACAACCGGTAATGCTTATTAAAGTGAATATTATTCATGATTAAAGTATTAAATTGTGCTATATATGTATTAAGGCATAAAAATTAAATGATAAATGACAAAAGACGATGAAAATATAAAAAATAGGAAAATATTCTCAAGAACATTTTAAAGGTTTTTTGAAAATTTAGGACAGTCCAGTAATATATTTGCTTCAAGAACAAATTTCTGTTCCAACCCTAACGTCGCGCGCTTGTTCTATTTTTCCTTCTTCTATGTTGCTCATTTAAAATTTTATTCACTTATTGATTGTTTCTGTAACAACCCTATTTTCAAGTTGTAATATTAATCAAATTTAATTAATATAAAAATGTCTGTATTCGATTTTTACAACTATTATTTTGAAATTTCACTTTTTATTTAATTGGAGTCTATGTACTAATAGATTTTTATTTAGGGCATCTGAAGGAGATGAAGAAAACAAATTTTTTTAGATTAAGGGTTGCATTTTTCTTTTGCTATGGCTAAACCTAATTATTAGTTTGAATGGGCTTTTGGTTAGCTTTTGGGGCCAGATTTGCTTAAGGATTAAATTTCCACTTACTTTCTACTTAATTATTTTATATTTGAATTTAAATATTAGCCTTTGTTATTTATTACATCGTGATCTAACCGAGATTGATTTATTGATTTTATAAATATCAATTAGAAATTCTTTTTATCTATTTCAATTACATTAAATATTTACACATTCGAATATCGTAAATTTAACAATAATACTTTACCCAGTTTAATATATTTTATTAAAAGAATTATTAATTAATTCAACTTGTTAAAAAAAATTCTATTATTAAATAGACTCCACTTAAAGAAAAAGTGAAATTTCAAAATAATAGTTGTAAAAAACAAACACTGACATTTTTCTTTCAATCAAATTGGAATAATATTACAGCTTTGAAAACAAGTTGTTACAGACTTTCCCCTTATGAAAATTACATCTTATAGGGAGACATCACATACAACACAACCATTAATTCCCTTTTGACGACTACAATCAAAATAAAAATCGTTCTATTCTTTAATTAAGTTATAGACTCATTTATTATTTTACATTTCCTTAAACACGAAAAATTTTCAAAATTTTTTCAAAGTGTTAAAAAATCTTACACGGACATTTTATTTCAATCAAATTCGAATAATATTACAGCTTTGTAAATAGGCTGTTACAGACTTTCCCCTTATGAAAATTATGTATTATAGGGAGACATCACATACAACACAACCATTAATTCCATTTTGACAACTACAATCAAATTAAAAGTCGTTCGATTCTTTAATTAAGTTATAGACTCATTTATTATTTTACATTTCTTTACGCACGAAAAATTTTCAAATTTTTTTCAAAGTGTTAAAATCTATGAAATTTTTTAACACTTTGAAAATTTTCAACTAACCCTAAATCAAAAATCAAAATGGAGAAAATCACGTTCAAGGAAAAAAAATTGTTGCAAATGATTCTCAACCAAGACATAAGCTCGACTTGGTGAGGGGCACGATGATGTGGAAGCATGAACGATGATGGGGGACGCTCTTGACTGGAGCTGTTGCAAGGTAGGGCGGACTGGAGATGGCGTGTGATTGTGGGAAAACATGCGAACATGAACATGGTGACCCTGACTTGGGGAGGAGGTGACGCTGAGGGGAGGCCGATGTTGGCAGCGATCATGAGCGTGGAGGCACATAATAGGCACAATGAAAGTCGCGACTTCAGGTGACAGATGTGGTGCGTTTGCGGTGGTTAGTAAGGGTTAAAGGCTTACAGCATTATGTCTTGTAGAGCGGGGCAATCGATGGTATGCGAGTGTGGGTTGCACCGACTAAGGTTCGCAACATGGTCGATGGCAGCCGGTGACGTAGGAGGGCTGGAGACTAAGTTATGATCGCTGGTTGTAGAGTGCATGAACAGATGGTTAAGGTAGGTTAATCTATTTAACTCCTACATCTAAATCTAAATAATCATACTTCATTTCAAAATGCTTTGATATGGTTATTTACGTGAAAATACTTGGGTGTTAATAAGTAGATTGAATGAAATATTGTTACATGCTAGTAATTGGTTGATTGTTAGGTTAAGTAAATTGTAAACTATTGTTGTGTTGTGTATTGAGAATTTTCAAATGGAATTAATTCCCAATCGAGCCCTTATTTATTCTTTGTGACCATGGTTGAGTTTAGATGATGTTATAAATTGGTTTTGAGTGTTTGAGCTATTGGAGTGATTTGTTGAAACATCGTTCGGTGTTTAATTCGAGACAAATATGTGATGATGAGCACTCGTGCACGTGTGCTGGTAGCATGGTGCGTTGTTACCATGCTAATACAGTTGATTAATGTTGTTTTATATGTTTTGTATTGTTAATTCTACTAATACAATTATTCCGGTCAACTATACCTATAGAGTTGGAGATATAATTGTATTCTTCTCCACTTGGTGCTTATGTCATTTGATTGATTTTATATGGATTTTCCATGATTCGATGATGGTTTCATTACTTTTGTTACAAATGAATTTTCAAAATAAAAATCAAGTTTTAAAATGATTAATTTTTTTTTTATAAATTACTCTGTTTCACAAAGTGATTTTTAATGTTTTTAAATAATCTATTTCATAAAGAGATTTTCTTGTTTTAAATAAATAAACCCTTTCTTGAAACTCTCTTAAAATATTTAAAAAGGTGAAATTTCATCTTTTGCTAATTTTGGATATTTTCATGGATTTTTCATTTCTATGAGATAAGGAGGGTTAATAAATGGTTTAGAGTTATCGACCGGTATGGGATGTTCTTTAAATCTATTCTGATTATTCTTATGACTTGTCGAATAGAGAAACCGAGTGGAAAGTACTAACTTATAATAAATATTTGAATAACGTTGGGGTTGTTGTGGTTGGCCTCGATCGATATTCGTTCGATTACTATTTGGAAGTGACTGACGCCCACCGGTTGTGTTTAGTCGAGATGTTCCGCGTATGTAGTCGATAAACCCTTGGGTTAATATGATCCACTATTTTTCGATATGATATTAGTATTTAGTATTTTGATCTATGCAGTTAAAGCGCCCTACCGCTCCATAGCGTTTGAGGTGCGAAAAGTTGCAGTGGATATATATCTAGGATATATCAGGATATAGCGAACGACTTTAAAAAGAGAAATGATGGACATTCTATATTAAAAAGAGGAACAAGTATAATTTATTATTTCTCACCAAGAAAAACAAGTTATAATAAAGTAAAGATAAACAAAGTTGACACTTAAAAATTTAGAACTAGTTATAATAACCAACAACGTATATCATTGTTACATCAACTTTGAAGTTACCATAAAACTTAAAAGCAAGACATCAAACAAAATGCTTATTTATAGGAAAGTGGGATATAGCAGGGTAAGAAAATTGGGATATGGTGGATCACTGCCGTAATATCGGGGATAATAGCAGATCTACTATATTGGTCGCTTTATAAGAATATCGTTGCCCTAAAAGTCCGCTAAAGGATATATCGGGGCAATATTGAGGAATTGACTGCATAGATTTTGATGAATAGATAAATCCTTTAGTTGCAGGATTTGTTTTTATGATTGTGAGGCTTGTCTGTTTAGCTTCCAGTGGCATGCATCTCACATAAGTTATAGCCGTTTAGCTTCCAGTAGCTATATATCCATTATTTTATTTTTTTAGTAGGCAAATCCGTTAGATTTCCGATGACTTATTCATGATTATGAGACGTGCCCGTCTAGTTTTCTAGTGGCCTACATCTTATATGAGTTGTAGCCCATTTAGATTTTCGATTGCTACATACCATCAATCTTCTTGGTCCTTCTAGATTTCCGGTGACTGGTAGTTTTGGACTAGTGGGCGTCGTCTAGTTTTCCGATGCACTCAGGAAATCTACATAGCGAGCCTTCAGTTGAGGCCCCGTCCTGCTGCACTTTGGTCGAGATGGGAGACTAATATTATGGATTATTTAGTATTTATATAATCATTTCCGTTGTTTATCGAAGTATCTTGGTTTTTATATTAGTTTATGGCTTCGATAATTTTGAGTTGATTTCCACGATGTTTTAAGATGATAGTCTATTGAGACTTCATATAGATTTATGAAATGGTGATTTGGATTGATATGCCTTATTTGATTATCTTTTTATAGGCATATTTCTATTATGACTTATTTTGTTGTTGTTAAGTATATTATTGATATCAGTATCTATTAATTCGATATGCCTTATTTGAGTATTCGGTTTTGGGCACATTTCTATTATGGCTTATTTTGTTACTATTAAGTAATATATTTGTGATATCAGTATCTACTGGTTTGGTATGCCTTTTATTTATTATTTGAGATTAGGCATATCTCGAGATGACTTATTTGTATTGTTAAGTCATATATTTCAATATTTTTAGCTCGCCTATTTATTAGGTGTAGACCGATCAATTTATTATTTTATAATACTTGGGTCGGACCAATACTCCACAGGTTCAGGGACTCATTGACTCATGGACTTTGAGATAGCATTGAAGTAGACTATTTTGAGCATTTTGAGTTACTCCATTATTATGTATGTTGACATTTAGGATGATATGTCATATATATTGTTTAATAATAACTTTGTACATGATATAGTATTTGGATGTAATGTATATTTATTGGTGAGTCTGCTATTGATATTTTGTAGACTCGTATTTTATTATGATATATGATGTATATAATTCCATCGTGATCTATGACTCTGATTCTGATTTATTTATATTATATGTTGTTTTGAATATTTTTAGTCGGTGTGTTTATTACTTTGTATTAATATTGTACACATCAAAAAATTTCAGTTCAGATCATCAAAAAGGTAAATAAGACGTGTCAGTTTTAGTCTGAAAACAAATTCACATTCGGTCGCCCTCAAACAGCCGTACTCTCCATATTACTATGCGACATTACCTATAATGTTCTTTAATAATATGGGTATAGAAAAGGGGTCGTCAAAGCTTGGTACCATCGAAAACAGGGTTGTTACAGTTTCTCTATTCTCCTGCGCGAATTCCTTTTGTTTCCTGATTGCATCCCTCTTTTCTTTCATCGGCCATGTGATTTTCAGATTTAGGTATGGTTCTTCGATTCTGTTTTGATCTTTCTTCTATTGGCGTTTGATTCTTTAATTTCGATCATTTCTATTTTAATTTGAAATTCAATTTTATTTCGTGTTTATTTTTCTGATATTCTATGGCAAATTTGGGAAGCAACAACAGATATCTTCTGGGTTTTTTTCTCTTTTTCTATGCACCGTTGTTTCTCATATGTGTCTCAACTTGTTTAGTTTTTGTTTTTTGTTTAGTGACATATGTTCTTTAGCCAATTTGGAAAAATGATCCAAACGCATAACATGCTATGAAATCTATTAAATATGCATTTTAGTATCAGTAACAGGATTAGTTATATATCAGTTTTAGTATTTTTGGTATCATTTTTCATATTTATGTTTTATCTATTTATTTCTATTTTTTTATATAAAGAAAATGATATTGTTCTAGATTCAATTTGAAGCAAACATTTTTTTAATTGATGTTTTTTTTTGCAGGGGTGACAATAGCCTTCTTGTTGAGTTTGTATTTGATGATAATACTTTCAACACACGGTTGTCTGTTGATTGTTCTTTCTATGATTTGAAAAATGAAATTCACCTTGGTCTCAACTTATTCCTTAGACTATTGAGATTTCATACATAACTGAGAATACAGTTACTGTGGCTGATATCGATTCTGATCTTCAAAGTAAAATTTGTTTTCAATTGTATAAAAAGAGCGTATTCTTTCCATTTACCGTCAAGGTTAAGAGTTTTTATTAAAAAACGATAGTGGTAGTTTTATTTCTATTTCATCCAATCTTCCTAGTTATTCATTTTCTAGTCGATCTTTGTGTTCCAATGTTGTTATTTGAAGTAAAAGTTATTTGAAGAATATGTTGAAAAGATGGTCAAAGTTATCAATTTCTATTTTTTTTTTGTTTTTGTTTTGGAGGAGCTGCTGATTTTAGGGAACTTTTGATGGCATACCAAATTCAAAAAGGATATGAATTAGTGTTTTTGAAGAATTGTTCTACTAGAATTACTGCAATTCGTTCTTTACCTAAGAATGGTTATCTTTTTAAAGGGCATGGTTCTTGTGATTATGGACAGCTTAATAAGTCTTTTATTGGGCGTTTGGTCAGTGATCATTCTTATGGGGATGGTATTTGGGATGTGAATAATCAACATATTTTTAATGGGTTTATTAAATCATTGATCATTGATGAGATTCATTATTTTTCTAGTAAAAAGCCTAAAGATATAGTAGTTGATTTTAGAAAAGAATACAATTTCAACTGTCTTACTCTTTTCCTTATTCTGGGAAACAACTTGCTTTGATGGAATTGCACGGTAACGATGATGTGTCCTACAATGATTTGAGTTGGTATTTAGAAGCATTGGAGAAATATAATCCAAGTAGTTATGTCAATATGGATGCTAATCCTTGTAGCAATTAATTTGTGAGGGTATCTGTTGGTTTTAGTGCTTGTTTATTTAGTTGCAAGCATTGTCAAGCTATTATACTTTTAGATGCTACTCATTTAAGGGGACGTTCAGGTGTTTTGATGGATACTATCGTAAAAAATGGTAATCAAGGTATGTTTTTATTTCATTTTAATATAGTTGCATTTTTTTATTAACGTACAAAAGATTTAGTTTGGAATTTTGTTACATTTTAGTATCAAAATCTTGTATACGGGATAAGAATTTAAGAACGATTATATTGTGTGGTATTGGAATTTAATTACTTTATGTTATGAAAATTCAGCTAATAGTTGACATCAAGGTTTGAAAAAAGTTACATTATATAGTATAAAGGTTTAGGTACTACTGTGTGTTAAATTTACTTTATGGTTGGTATCAGATTTAAAAAAAACTGTGTCGTGAAATATTGGATTTTATTTAATATTTGGTATCAGAATTCGGATAATAGTTAGTATCATAATTTAAAAAAGTTGCACTTTATAATATCAGAATTTAGTTTGTTGTGATGTTAGAGGTTTATTACTGCTGTGTAATAAATTTTACTTCACGGTTGGTATCGGACTTTTAAAAAATTGTGTTATGTAGTACTAGATATTAGTTAATATTTAATATCAGAATTTAGATAATAATTGGTTTCAAAATTTAAGAAGTAGTCAAAATTTAGTTTATATGTGGTTTCAGAGTTCAATATTTAGTTGGTACCACAATTACGTTAACATTTGATTAAAGGTTGTTTTAATATATTTTTTATTTGCAGGCTTTTTCCATTTAGCTATGTAGAAAATATGGATAATTGAAAACAATTTTTTAATTGTCCAAAACAAATGCTTCTAGAAGATCGGGATTTGGTTTGTATATCAGATGGCCATCATGGTTTGATTTTAGACGTTCATGATGTTTTTCCTTCAGCCTTTCATAGTTATTGCTATCTTCATATGGAACAAAATTCTTTCAATAGTAAAATCAAAAAATGCTAATTTATTTATTATTGATTTGTTCAAAATGTTTTTTAGAACTTCTAATATATATGAATTTGAAGAAGCAAATTCTAAATTTTGTGAAATTGGTGGTATTGCCGTTGTGAATTTTTTAAGGGATAAGTCGGTTGATTTGTTTTTCCAGGGAAACATTATGATGGATGTAGTTCACATGTTGAAAGTTTTCATAGTTGGATTTCGAATAAACAAGCATTGCCTATTACTGCACGTTTAGGTGGAATTCGTGTTAACGTTATGGAACAAATGGCTAGAAGGAGAGAGGAGTGTCATTTGTGGAATATTGCTCTTTGTCCTTCTATTGAGTTTCGTTTAGATGAATTGATCGAAGAAGGATTTGGATGGGATATATTCAATTTTTTAGAGTTTTTTGAAGTGAAATCGCCAAAATCTCATCATGTTGATCTTAAAGAACAGATTTGTAGTTGCAACTAATGAAAAGTTTCCTTGTGCTCATGCTATTAAGCGCATGAACAAGTCAAAACTGTCCTTTTATGATTTTGTTGAGTATTATTACATTGTTGATGCTTGTCGCTGTTATTATGCTAATGTTGCAAATCATATTCCTAATTTTGATAAACATATTATTAATGCTAGCGTTGAAGATGTTATTGAGCCACCTAAGGAGATTCGTGGTGCCGGTAGACCTTCTATCAAATACAAAGGAGAATTTGCATATTTTTAGAATAAGCAAAATAGATGCGGTGTCCGCAAGTAATTTGATCATAATAAGCGTAGTTGTCAAGCTTCTAAAAAGATATGATTTGTTTTTCATGTTATTATGAATTTGTTGAGATTTGTAACTAGTTATATGGCTTTGTATTGGTAATTTTTGTAATTGAACCAGGTTATATAAGTGTATTCATTTTAGCAAACTTTAATTTAACATTGATTTGCTCTTTGTAATTAAACCTGCTATATAGTATAATTTGTAGTTTTAGTTTCAATATCAATTTAGTAGTATACCCAGTATCAGTTTTAATATTTATTTTTTATAGGTTATTATTGAACCATTACTTTCAATATTTGTATGTTGTTTTTTTCTTGATCAAGTCAGGTATTAGTATTTTGTAATATCATTTCATCATTTTGTAGTGTATCCAGTTAGCTTTTGCATCCATACGTACCATATTAGGTTGTAGTGTCATTTGATCATTTTGTAGTATTTTTTAATGTGTGCTGTACCATTGTTTGCTTTTTTTCAAATAAATTGAATTACATGTATTTGTATTTGTAATGATATTTAATGGTAGCAGCAGCTTTTGAATTATAGTAGATTTTTTACACTTGTAGTATTAGTTTACAACGTAGCTTCTCTTTGGAAGTGTGTAGTATTCATATTGTATAGTATCATATTTTGTTTCTTTAAATAAGTATAATTATGTATATTTCTATTTATAATGCTTTTTTATAGTAGAATAGTAGCAGATTTTGATTTATAGTAGTTATTTTAAAATTGTAGTAATGGTTTATAAACTATTATAGCTTCTTTTAGAAGTGTGTAGTAATAATACAGTGTAGTATCATTTTTTGTTTTAAAAAATAAGGTTGTGTATAATTCTTCTCATAATGGTATTTTATAGTAGCATGTCATGAATTATAGCGTCTGATTTGGTTATGCTTCCTGTTAACCCGCCTTTTTACCAGGCCATGGACATGCGGGTTTAACTTAATCGGTTGCACGTTCGTCAAGGCTGGTGTACGATGAATTCAGTCGACTGGATGGATGGATGACGCAACGTGCTTAGGAGATGGAAATATGACTGGATAAAGATGGATCAACTATAGTTTGGGTCTAGGAAATATGGTTCGGCATTGGCAATCATTCGGCATGGTAGGTCGACCGGCACGATGGATCATTCGGCATACGAGGTCGCTCGGCATGTTGGATCGTTCGGCATTGGTAGGTCGCTCGGCATCAGGGATCGTTCGGCATGGTAGGTCGTTCGGCAGGATGGATCGTTCGGCATCAGGGATCGATCGACATTAGATGTATCGCTCGGCATCCTAGCAGCGTTCGGCATGGAAGTAGCGTTCGGCATTAGACTAGCGTTCGGCATGATGGCATCATTCGGCATTGGACGAGTGTTCAGCATGGAAGCATCATTCAACATCCAACCTCGTTCGGCATCAGACATCGTTCGGCATCGGGGTAGTTCGACACTCATTAGTGGCTCGGCCTTTGGATGGTTCGGCATCCGATGGTGGCTCGGCATAAGGAGGAGGACGACAGATGCCGCTCGGCATAAGGTCCTGGTTCGGTATTAGGAGGTTGGCTCGGCATTAGGAGGTAGGTCGGCCCGAGGGTTGAGCAAAGGATGGTACGGCCATGGTTGTTGTTCGGCACGAGTAGTTCGGTTACAATGGGAAGCACGGTTCAGCATATGGCCTTGGTGGGCCGGAATCATTCAGAGAGCCCAACATCTACCTGGACGTGTCTATAAATAGAGCACGTAGAGCTTCAGAAAAAGGGACTTAATTTTTTATCTTCTTCTTCTCCTCTGCTTTCGGACTTTCTATTTTCTAAGGCTAAGGCTAGCCTACCACTTTGTAACTATAACTGATTCTCATAACGATAAGAAAGAAAACTTCTGGAGTGGACGTAGGCCAGAGTTAGCCGAACCACTATAAATTCCGTGTCTTTACCGCTTTCATTTTAATTTCTGTTATTCTTCATATTAAATGTCCTCTACATATATCCTACCCGTGAACTGTGATTGTTGTTTGGTACTTTCACTTGGATTTGGGTGTTAGTGACCAATTTTGGCGCTAACATTTTGGTGCTTTCACTGAGAGTTGAACTCAGGAATTTTGGAGCTAGAAACTTGGATTTAAAAGAGCAATGGCTAGACCATCAGCAAGGAAGCAAGTAATGGAAAGGAGAAATCAGGAGGGAAGTCAAGAGGCTTCCTCTGGAGATGGAGCAGGTGGAGCATCCATTTACATCACTAGAGAGGAAATGAAGGCGATGATGAAAAGACAAGAGGAGATGATGCAGACTCTTCTCAGACAATTTGCACAAACAGAAAATGCAGGAGCTCAGATCCGTGGAGCTGGATCAGAAGCACTCAACCAGCAAGCAGAGGGAATAGCTCGGCAGGGGGCAACCCCCAATCAGCAAAGAGCTATCAATCCAGATGGATCTAGACTTTGGGGCACAACACAAACGACTGTAGGTATTTGAGGGATATCATTGAGGAGCATGTAAGGAATGGTCACCTACAGCAATATGTCAGGAATCGGACTACGGCAGGGGAGCAAGAGCAGCCACCACCTACCTCTAGCAATGGCGGCATTGGGTCTGGTCAACGCCGGTTTACTATCAACTAAACGGGTTCATGGTTTTGAATAAGTAATAGAACTCAAAGTAATACGGCTAGGTCACTTACACACGTACGGGATTGAGGACGATCCCTAGGCGTTCTCTGAGATAACTGAAAACCGTACTACTTGAGTCTATGAAATTCTGCTTTCTTTCTAGTTTTCTGCAAACTTTGGTTCTCTCTTTCGTATTTCGGACATTTACTTTTCTTTGGTATGGTTTTGGAGTTTGGATTGAACTCCCGATTTGGTTGGTTTTTTCTTGGTTTCCCATTCTGGTTTGGATGTTTGATTTTTGATATGGATTTCTGGTTTTATATTTGGTTTTGGATCAATGTAATAAACAGTTCAGGTTTTATAATTACTGTCCCGACCGGAGAGACGGGGCAATGATCACAAGTTACGAGTCCCTTCGCCGGAGAGCGAAGAAATGGACTCGGGCAGAATATCAAAGTCCTTGACCGGAGAGTTGGGGCCGTAGAATATAAAAAGTCCTTGACCGGAGAGTCGAGGCCGGAGAATATAAAAAGTCCTTGACCGGAGAGTCGAGGCCGGAGAATATAAAAAGTCCTTGACCGGAGAGTCAAGGCCGGAGAATATAAAAAGTCCTTGACCGGAGAGTAGAGGCCGGAGAATATAAAAAGTCCTTGACCGGAGAGTCAAGGCCGGAGAATATGAAAAGTCCTTGACCGGAGAGTCGAGGCCGGAGAATATAAAAAGTCCTTGACCGGAGAGTCAAGGCCGGGGAATATAAAAAGTCCTTGACCGGAGAGTCGAGGCCGGGGAATATAAAAAGTCCTTGACCGGAGAGTCGAGGCCGGAGAATATAAAAAGTCCTTGACCGGAGAGTCGAGGCCGGAGAATATAAAAAGTCCTTGACCGGAGAGTCGAGGCCGTAGAATATAAAAAGTCCTTGACCGGAGAGTCGAGGCCGGAGAATATAAAAAGTCCTTGACCGGAGAGTCAAGGCCGGAGAATATAAAAAGTCCTTGACCGGAGAGTCCAGGCTGGAGAATGTAAAAAGTCCTTGACCGGAGAGTCGAGGCTGGTGAATATCAAAGTCCTTGGCCGGGGTGCCGAGGCTGGAGAATATCAAAATCCTTTGTCGGATTGCTGAGGCCGGTGAATATCAAAGTCTTTGACCGGAGAGTCGAGGCCGGAGAACATACAAGCCCGTGATGGAAAAGTCAAGGCTGGAACAGGATAACACGACCCGGCGAGGTCTGCAAAATCAAGATTAAGCCCGGAGAGGTCATGGATTTGATGATATGGTTACAAAAAGGATGTGGACTTAGGATATCAGATTTGAGGCTATTCAAAACACACCTTCCAATAACAAGGCATGTTTTGGGGGGCAAGTGTTAACCCGCCTTTTTACCAGGCCATGGACATGCGGGTTTAACTTAATCGGTTGCACGTTCGTCAAGGCTGGTGTACGATGGATTCAGTCGACTGGATGGATGGATGACGCAACGTGCTTAGGAGATGGAAATATGACTGGATAAAGATGGATCAACTATAGTTTGGGTCTAGGAAATATGGTTCGGCATTGGCAATCATTCGGCATGGTAGGTCGACCGGCACGATGGATCGTTCGGCATACGAGGTCGCTCGGCACGTTGGATCGTTCGGCATTGGTAGGTCGCTCGGCATCAGGGATCGTTCGGCATGGTAGGTCGTTCGATAGGATGGATCGTTCGGAATCAGGGATCGATCGGCATTAGATGTATCTCTCGGCATCCTAGCAGCGTTCGGCATGGAAGTAGCGTTCGGCATTAGACTAGCGTTCGGGATGATGACATCGTTCGGCATTGGACGAGTGTTCAGCATGGAAGCATCATTCAACATCCAATCTCGTTCGGCATCAGACATCGTTCGACATCGGGGTAGTTCGGCACTCATTAGTGGCTCGGCCTTTGGATGGTTCGACATCCGATGGTGGCTCGGCATAAGGAGGAGGACGACAGATGCCGCTCGGCATAAGGTCCTGGTTCGGTATTATGAGGTTGGCTCGGCATTAGGAGGTAGGCCGGCCTGAGGGTTGAGCAAAGGATGGTACGACCATGGTTGTTGTTCAGCACGAGTAGTTCGGTTACAATGGGAAGCACGGTTCGACATATGGCCTTGGTGGGCCGGAATCATTCAGAGAGCCCAACATCTACCTGGACGTGTCTATAAATAGAGCACGTAGAGCTTCAAAAAAAGAGACTTCATTTTTTATCTTCTTCTTCTTCTCCTATGCTTTCGGACTTTCTATTTTCTAAGGCTAAGGCTAGCCTACCACTTTGTAACTATAACTGATTCTCATATCGATAAGAAAGAAAACTTCTGGAGTGGACGTAGGCCAGAGTTAGCCGAACCACTATAAATTCCGTGTCTTTACCGCTTTCATTTTAATTTCTGTTATTCTTCATATTAAATGTCCTCTACATATATCCTACCCGTGAACTGTGATTGTTGTTTGGTACTTTCACTTGGATTTGGGTGTTAGTGACCAATTTTGGCGCTAACACTTCCATCTGTGCCCGATCAGGTTGTGCTTCCATAGCTTTTGCATCCTTATGTACCCAATTAGGTTGTACATTCAGTTAGCATTTGCATCCATATGCATCCGATTAGGTCGTGCATCAAGTTAGCTTTTGGATCCATATGTACCTGATTAGGTTGTTTATCCAGTTAACTTTTACATTTGATGGTTAACCGAGTTAACCAATCAATCTTGGTTACAGATTGACTTCCATACGTACTCATTAGATGGTGCATCTGATGATCATTTGCATCCATATATGCCCGATTAGGTATTGTATTCGGTTGGCTTTTGCATTCAATTGTCAGCTCGGTTAACCTATCTATCTCGATTATTCTTCCATACTTACTAAATTAAGTAGTACATCTTGTTAGTTTTTGCATCCATATGCACCCAATTAGGTTGTGCATTCGACTAGCTTTTACATCCATATATACCAATTAGGTTGTGAATATAGTTAGCTTTTGCATTAAATGGTTGGCTCGGTTAACCAATCTACCTTGGTTATAGATTTGTATCGTACGTACCCAATTAGGTAGTTTATCCGTTTTGCTTTTGCATTCGTTTGTACCTAATCTGTTAGCTATTGCATCCGTATGTACCCGTTTTGATTACGCATCCGGTTAGCTTTTGCATCTATATGACCTAATTTGGTTATTCGTCTGGTTAGCTTTTGCATCTCTGTGTACCCGATTGGATTGTGCATCCGATTAGCTTGTGCATCCGATTAGGTTATGCGCCCATAGCTTTTGCATCCATATGTGTTCGATTAGGTTGTGCATCCGGTTAGCTTTTGCATTCCATGGTTAGTTCGGTTAACCAATATGTCTCGATTACGAATTTGCTTCCATACATATTCGGTTAGGTATGCATCCAGTTAGCTTTTACATTTGTATGTACCCGATCAAATAGTCCATCCAGTTAGCTTTTGCATCCGTATGTACCTGATTAGGTTGTGCATCAGTTTAGCTTTTACATCTGTATGTACCCGATTGGGTTATGCATCCGGTTAGCTTTTGCATCCATGTGTACTTGAGAGGCGGTGATCTATAATAGTTGAGGGGGGAAGGATTGGTCAATCGTCAAGTCAAGGATGGCTTCTTTGTTGGCGACCAGTATATTAATTGGGGAAACCACGCCAGTGATTCTCTGAGGGATTAGGTTGCACATTAGCGTTAGCTTTTGCATCCATGTGTACTTGATTAGGTTGCACATTCGGTTAGCTTTTGCATTCATATATACTTGATTAAGTTTTGCATACGGTTGGCTTTTGCATTTGATGTTAGCTCGATTAACCAATCTAGCTTGATTACAGATTGGTTTCCATACGTACTCGGTTAATTGATGTATAGTATCACTTTTTACCTATCGCTATTTTTGCATTAGTTGATGATCAGTAAGGAAGATGAGATGATCAATGATGTTGTTGTGAGCTAAAAGATATAGGGGGCATGGCAAGCAATGAGTTATTATGTGTGATGTTGCTTAGTTTATTCAATATTAGTCTTTAGTATTAGTTTTTCATACTATTAGTATCAGTTTCAGGTATAGAAAATGTGCGATTGGTTTTTGCATGTTATTATTATTAGGTTTAGGTAGAACAAAAATATAGTATCAGTTTTTTAGTATCAGTTTCAGGTATAGAAAAATGTGCTATTGGTTTTTGCATGTTATTTTTATCAGTTTTAGGTAGAATAAAAATATAGTATCAGTTCTTTTACATACTATTAGTATCGGTTTCAAGTATAACAAAATATAGTATCAATTTTTGCATGTCATTAGTATCAGTTTCAGATATTACAAAATACGTTATTAGTTTTTGCATACTATTAGTATCAGTTTCAAGTATAACTAAAAATAAAATATAGTCATAACATAACATCCCACAATATTTTTACGTAAAGTTAAATAAAGCAAATATTTATAGCATCGAAATAAGATCATAGTCGTTCTTCAAAAAAATTGCCAAAATTTCAACATGCAGTGTGCCTATCTAAAGTAAAATAAAGCTAACTTTAATTAGTTCTAACATAACATCACAAATGTATTTTAATTGCAACTGAACATTAAAGCAATTTTTACAACAAATGTACTTTTGTATATTATCATTTTCTTCCCGTTTTGACATGAAATCGGATAAATTCCAACAGTGGTCATTGTCTATTAATATCTCTAATACAATTCTTTCTTTGGTTTGCAACATAGTTTCAAATTTTATCTTGATTGGTGTTTGGCTTTGGTTCAGTGCTATGATATATATCATGATGTATATTCCACAGTCAACCCCGTTTAAAGCAAAATATATTGTTAGTACCAGTTTGCATCTACAGTATTAGGTATATAACAGATATTTATAACCTCGTATTTTAGAGATAATAGTGCAAACATATAATATGTTTTGAAATGAAATAATTATCAATTTTAGTATCTCGGTGTAAGCATTAGTTGTAATATTAATTTTAATGCATGTTGGTATCATTTTAGCATCTATGATAATTGTTTTGTTTCTATTTCAGTTATATACAGTTGTAGTACCGGTTTTTGTGCTTGTAGGCATCAGTTTTTATGCGTGTAGGCATCATTTTTTATCCGAAGCAAACTTTTAATGAACTGAAAGAAAATTTGGTTTGTATAATAAACATTTTTTTGCTATCATGACCAAATTATCAAAATAGATTGCGTGCCCATCCAATTCAACCAAGTGTACTGGGCAGATAAGAAATATACAGTAATTGTATATAAAAGGCCATAATGCAAACATATAACATGTTATAAGATTAAGTAACTATCGTTTTAGTATTACTGTTAATTTCAGTTGTAGTATCAATTTGTTGTCAGTAGGTATCATTTTTAACAAATAAAATAGCTAATGTGTTTTTCTTGCTGAGCACATTTAATCTGATGAATTTTATTTAGATTCGCTTCCATATCTTATACATTATTGGTTTTCCACAAGTCTTGCAATATTTGTTCAACTTCTTTTCTTCGTTAAATATAAAATAGTATAAAGTTAGTTAATGTTCACTTTGTTTCAATTATATTAGTTAATTATTCTGAAAAAATATTATACCAGTTTTTGTGCTTCATTTAGACTTGGGTTTGTTCTATAATTTGATCTTCTCATCCGTAAAGAATCCATGTGAGACCATTATGTCATAGGATATGCCAATGCTATCAATGTCCAATGGTCCTCACAATGTAGACGAAAATAAATAGCAACTACATATTTATTCTTCATAATTTCTTTAAGTAAAGGCATGACTAAATATCTTTTAGTACTTTGTACATTAGTGACTAGTCATTTCTATTGAATAAGTAAATTAGTTATAATTCAGTGTATGTAGCAATTATTATGTACTTGCATGTCAAAGTTTTAGTTACTGTCATTGCTATGATCATTGCATTGTTGTGCTCTACCAATCCATATTTTGAGATATACCAATCTAATATCTATGTTGACAATAGGAAATTACATGTTTTTATCATTGGTGAAGCAGTATTAAATAATAAATAGTATCAGTATTCTAAACAGTAGCGATATATAATAAAAAGTATTAGTACTGGCTTTTGTAATTATTTTGGTAGCGATCAATATTATTACACTACAAGAAACCGGACTTAGTATTAAATTTCATTGTACACTCCCCGTATGGGCCCAAATTAGTATTAAATTCCACTTAAAAGCTGTACATATCACTTAGACCCATATAGAATGCGGGTTCTTTTCATTTCCTTTTTTCGTTTCCCTCCTAAAATTTTCACTTTCCACCTATCATCCTCATCTTCCTCTGCCAACTCGCAAATTTCACTCCCGATATTTCAGATCATAGTAGATCACAACTCACAACTCATAGTAGATAGCCCTAAATTTAAATCATTGCAACATTAAGTTCATGCATAGCTTCTTCATCTTCGATTAATCGCGACTGTCCAGATCTCAGTGAGCTAAACCCTAGTTTCGTTCTCCGTGATTTTAGGTATTTTCTTTGAAATGTTGCTTTTTCTACTAGGTATTTTCTTTAAACTGACTGATTCTTCTGTTGGGTATTTTCTAAATGGTTCAAAAGTTTGAAATTAACTAGATGTATAGAATTCGAATCATATGAATGTCATAGGAATATTATAAAATATATAATGGGGTAAGGACAATGAAACATATAGTTTGTAGCTTTTTACTGCAAAAATGAGCAATCAGAGATGCATATTCCTAGTAGAAAATGATACAGGTTAGAGATACATAGCGAGAGAAGTTCGTGATGGATTTAAGGAAATTGGTTTCTTTATTGCTATATAACTATTCAAAGTTAACAAATACTAGCACTGTTAGTTTGATCATTTATTACAACAACTATCATTAGTTATTGAGAAAAAATATTTTCAGTCTATTATTGTAAGAAGTGTCATGATTTGCTATACTTTGCAATGTTTTTATTAAGATTAGTCAAGCTATGACAAATTGGTTTCATAATTAGATACCACGTATGTAACAAGATATTACATATAAATTTATTATTGAAAAGTGATAGGCATGGCAGGCTGAGAAATATTCTACAGTTACATGATTACGTAATGATGGTGCACAACCTTCTTATGCTTTCATGCTTGGTTTTAGTTTAGTTGCTCGAACGAATTATGTTTTACGATAAAATCAAGGTTGACACTTTCAATATAAATGAAAATATTAATTTGAATAGGAAATATTTCTTGAAAAGAAACCATCCGGAATAGAGAGTTATATTTCCCTCATTTTTTGTTTGAAGTTTACTATATTAACCGATTAAGATGAAAAAATGCAACTGTGAATACTAATGTTAACGAATGTATTTTAAGAATCTATATGCATAAATATACACAAACACAACTAAAGGAATCCAAATATATTTCTTTATACAATCTACAACCTTTAAGGGTGCCAAATGAGTTTTCCTTGTATGAAAATTGTGTGGATATAGTGGTCACTGTTCATCCAATCATTCATCATCTTGCTCGGTTGTTTCACTTGCTTAAGACCACTAAGAAATTGTGTTAAGAATTGTATTTATTAACATTTTATTATCCGTTCTGCCAAGAATTCAAATTTTTTGTATACTTTGATGACGTTATTTATTAATGGTTTTACTAGATTTTTTTCAAATGATAATAATGGTAATTATTGTATTGAAAGCTGGCTGTTAATTATTTAATGAATTTGTTAAAACAATGCTTAAATTAGTTTTCAACATAAATTTCCTTCTTTATTCATGATACATACCTATTTTATTATATAAGATATAGAATATGGACAAATTAGATAACTTTCACCTCAAAAGCTCTTATAATAAATGCTAAATTATTAGAATTTCTTGGTAATTTTACATTACACCTCTTTGTACTTTCCATTTTCACATATATTGACCCTATAACTCATGCATCCATTCATACATGTTGTTTCGCTTATTGAGGTAGATTGTTTTAAAGGCAGAAATATACATACTAGTCCCATATCGAGAAAATTGTTGTAATATTTATGTGTGTGTATATATGAAACCTCACATGCTCTACCAATTAGAATAACTCCAGGAGAAGGAAAAAGGGCACTATCATAGTAGATAAAGCGTTAGGATGCAAAACGACACAAGGCTTGAGCCTTGGGCTTTTTTGAGCCTTGGGCTTTTTTGAGCCTCGAGCTTTTATGCGTGTCTTTTATACAAGTTTGATCTACTATTTTAGCTACAAATTAATTTTTAAAACATATTTTATAATTCATTCGAGTATTTAAATATTTTATCAACTAAAATTTGAATTTTAAACCATATTTTATAATTCATTTAACAATTTAAAATTTTTATTTAAGTATTTTGTAAATTAAAATTTGAATTTTGCAAAAAGACGTTTCAAACTGTAAAGAAAGGCACACTCAAACTGAAAAAATGAAGACCTTGAGCCTTGTGCTTTGTTGAGCCTAGGAGCATGCCTTAATAACTTTGGGCACTGCTATAACATGCACGTACGAAAAGCACTTAGCACTCATCAACTGCCGCAATTTTTTAACATATTTTTCCTCTTCAAAATTGAACCGTTACTTCCAAACAGTTACGATTGTTTTCAAATGGTAGCGCCTCTTCGCCTACATCCGTCCGCGCGTTATATATATGCATCCAACATCAATTTTATTTTTATCTTCTTCTTCTATCAGTTCTCAAACATATAAGTTTCCCACGAACTCATAGACATTACCACTGTCTACGTTCGGGTTTCATTGTATCCTGCAGAGCAGTTTGCCATCGACCCATCAGCAAACTCCAAGTGAGTGGGGGCAAATATTGCTTTGAGGAAATCATCTACGCCGCTCAAAACCTGATTCAATTTTGATCCTTCCTTGTTGCTTACAATCTTAATGCAATATTGGCCATTGAAAAAGGACCAGAATCGACATACAAACTGATGAACCAAGATTCGTCGGGCTTGACAGATTAGATGGAACTAACTTCACACGTTGGTAGGACAAAATTAAGTTCCTTCTTACCACCATGAAGGTCATCTACATTCTGGAAGAAAACCTTCCGGCGCTTCCTCCTCCGAACGAAAATGACACCGATGAATGAAAGCAGCATAGATTGAAACGTGAAGAAAATGATTTGCTGTGTCGAGGCCATATTCTTAGCACCTTATCTAACCACCTATACGACCTTTACACTCTAGTAAACTCACCTAAGGAGATCTGGGATGCACTAGAACAAAAGTACAAGATTGAAAAGATTGTAACAGATAAGTTTCTCACTCTACAGTGTTTTCAATTTCAGATGATGTTTCTGTAATGGATCACATGCATGACTTACAAGTCATACTTAGCAAACTTGGAGATTTGAAAGTGCAGATTCTAGAATATGTCTAAGTGGGGGCTATAATTGCAAAACTTCCACCAAGTTGGAACAACTACCGCAAAAAGCTCTTGCACATGACCGAGGGACTCTCTTTAGAGAAGATTGGAAAACATATACGAATTGAACAAGAAAATAGAATTCTTGATGGTGTTTTTCATCCTCTAGCGTGAAACAATGTGAATTCTGGAACGAAGAGAAAGACCAGTCAAGAACTTTAAGCTAAACAAGAAGTGCAAGCAGGGAAACAACTCTAATCCAAAAGACAAAAGAAATAAGGGATATTTTAACTGCGGTAAACTTGGGAACTACAAGCAAGAGTGCAAGGCTCCTCCAAAACATAATAATGGAAACTCAACAAGTGCAAATATGGTTGATTCAAAGGAAATGCATGAAATCATTGCTATGGTTCCAGATTTACAGATTGGCATGATAACTGACTTGCACATAGCTATTGTAGAAACAAAAATTTCAAACTGGTGGTTTGATTCCAGTGCAACGGTTCATGTTTGGAACAACAGAGGTCTTTTCAAAACTTACAAGGAGGTTGCAAATGAACAAGAAGTGCTTATAGGAAACGGAAATGGTGCAAAAGTTCTGGGAAAAGCAAACGTGGAGATTCAGTTCACTTCCAATAAAAAGATCGCTCTCACTAATATACTACATATTCCTGATATCAAGAAGAACCTGGTCTATGCATCAATCTTATGAAATAGCAATGTCAAATCATTCTTGGAGGCTGATAGTTTAATTCTATCCTAAAATGTCATGTTTGTGGGTAAAGATTATGCTTGTAATGAGATGTTCAAACTTAGTATTAATGATATAAAGGATTATTCTACTTATACTGTTGATTCTTTATCTCTATAGCATGCGTGTTTAGGACATTTAAACTAATAGATCCTTGAAATATATGTCTAAACATGGCTTTATTTTTGTTACAAATAATGAGCATGATAAATGCGAAATATGTATACAAGCCAAGAAGACTAAGAAACCTTTGCCAAACCTTGAAAGAAATTCGAAACTCTTGGATTTAGTTCACTCTAATATATGTGAATTAAATGGAGTTTTAACCAGAGGTGGAAAAAGGTACTTCGTTACCTTTATTGACGATTTCTCTAAATACATATGTGTGTATTTGCTTAGAAATAAGGGTGAAGCCTTTGATATGTTTAAACACTACAAAACAGAAGTTGAAAATAAAAAATGTAGGAAAATAAAGATCTTACGAAGTGGTAGAGGAGGAAAATATTTCTCTACTAAATTTTCTAACTTCTGCGAAGAACATGGAATTATTCATTAACACACAGCTCCTTACACGCTACAAAAAAATTGTTAGTCCTTGAGATGATGGTTTTGATGACAACAACCTTAGAATAAGATTATAAAATATAAATACTAACATTATAGTTTAGATATATATGTATATGTAGGATCTACCATGCAGGTACCAAGAATGAAGATTGTACAGTATAGAGATTCAAGATATCAAGATTGAAGACTCATGAGTATCAAGAATATCAAGAGTTCAAGACTTCAATGATAAGTAATTTAATTAGGAATTTTATTAAAACTCTTAGAAAAGCACCGGCGTCTTAAAATCCAATTTATTCATGTAATGGAATCCACTTCGAGCCTGTTAAAGGGATGGAACCCTAAGTAGGATGGAACCTACGAAAAATCTAGTGGAACATTGTTTTGTATCCGCTAACCTTTTATTCAAATGATTTTACAAAATCATATCTTGTTTTCAAAATGATTTCAAAACCTTCCTTTTAAAAGAATCAAAAACATCTATCCTGGTTTTAAATACTTTTAGCCTCAAAATAATCTTTATTTTCAAAATTAAATTATCCTTGGTTTTAAACTATCTTTTAATAATAATATGTTTAACTTTTAATATTTATACTTAGATTTAAATATAAAATTATATATATATATACCAAAATATTATTCTCTATATTTACTTATGTATTTTAACTATAATTAAGTATATTTATAAAGTTTAAAATAGTTTTAATACAAGATAGAAGTTGTTTTCAAAGAAAAGCAAATTACCAGAAATACCTTAGGCATGTCGACATCCTTAAGTACCCTATGTCGACATGGTAGCAGTTTATTTCAAAATTTTGAATTTCAAAGGAAGTGTCTATTCGTCATATCCTTTCACGAATGGACATGGATGTTGTTCAGCTATAAATAGGGCCAGTTTTAAACGAATTTTCAATCATAATTTTCTGGTTTTCACTCCTCTTCTTCTACATTTCTTTATACATATTCTTACCATTACTCTACCGAAATCAACATTGAATCTAACTAGATCATTTCTGGTTTGATTCTCTATCACTATCTCAACAAGATCTCAGTGCTATTCAGAGTTATAGACTTCTTTGTAATCAATTAAGCGAGAAAAGGTGTGATTGTAGCCTTGGAAATCAATCAAGCGAGAAAAGATGTGATTGTGGCCTTGGAAATTAATCAAGTTAGAAAAGGTGTGATTGTATCCTATGAAATCAATTGGGTGAACTTGTTACCCCTGAAATCAAGTATCTCTACCCAGAGGATTTGAATCTGGAGTGGTGTACCTCGTGGCCTTGAAATCGAGGGTGTAATTGTACAATTGCTTTTGAAAGGAAATCCGTACTTGTGTATAGGACCAGATGTAGGGTAACTCCAAACAAGTATAAAATCCAGTGTGTTCTTTCCTTTACTGCTTTTACTTTATTTCTATATCTGTGTTTAATTCTGTGATCATATCTTTGAATATTGCATACATTTGTGTTCAAATTAACAAAAACTCAAAAAGATTTAGTAATTTCTTTAAACACTATTCAGCCCCTCTAGTGTTAATCCTAGCCTTAAGATCCATATTCCGCATTTCTCACATTCGGTATCAAAGCAAGGTTTTCAAAGTTTTCATAATCTGAATTTTGAAAAAGTTTAAAATGGCCATTTTTTGATAAAAGTGTTAACACTATTTTCATATGAATATGTCATAGAATCATCATGATATTGTTGTTTAAAACTATATTTAGTTATTTTGAAAAGTCACTTGATTCTTTAAAGAGTTATGTTGTTTTGCAGGAGAAAAGTTATGTCTAATGACCGTTGGTTAAAAGATACCAGATAATCATTCGTCGTTCAAGAAGAACAAATGGATATATAATGGCAATAAACAATGAAATGGGTACCAGATCAATACAAAACTTTTGGTTCTCATCTGCAACTTGACTTGATACTGTACTTCTCTCCATCTTCTTCGTAATGCCACTGATTTTGTGTGAATCCATCAAGAAATGACCAAGTTATGGTCAAATGATGTTTTGGTGAACAAAGAGAAAAAGAAAGAAAACTGTCGATGGAATTCTTCAAATTGCATCTAAACATTTGAGTATTTTGTCCCAACCCGTTTTTCAGATTGTAGTCCTTGTTCCCATGGTCATTGTGATGGGTAGATCATCAAATTTCGATCAAAATTGAGTGAGATACGACAGTTTGAAGTTGGCTATCCAAAACTGAAAAACTGTGTATGGGATTTTCTACATTTCTCCTATTGATCGGCCTGTTGCACCATAATACCATCCAAATTTGTCACCAAACTATTACTAGATCATATTCCTTGCCTTCCTCTTCGATTTGCCGCTGGTTTCATCCAATTCCGTAAAGAAACGAAGGAGATATGCCTTCTATAAGTTTGATAGTATATAGAAAAACAGAAAGAAGAAGAAGAAGGGAAACTTTTATAAAAAGTGGTGAGTATTTGGCCTATTTATAGTGGTTGAAGTATCCATTCATTCAAAATTCAAATTCAAAGTTTTGGCGCCAAGTTGGTCAATCTACTAAATCATGTATTATTCTCATACGGCCTTCAAATTTAGCAAATGAATATGCGACGATGATCAGAAAAATGAGCCCGATGCAATAATATAAATCTTGTCATCAAATTCTGAAAGATATAAATGTGTGGTTCACGGCAATGGAAGAGCAACAATGTTAGAAAGTTGAGGAGTGCAAAAATTGGTACGCTTTACTATTATTTCATCTTTATTGTTGCATTTAGGAATATATATTTATGCATTTAGTTAGGTATAGAAATTTATCTCTTTTATAAGTTTTGATATTTTGGTCCATATATCGACACACCATAGTATAAATATCGATATACCGATCTAATTTTTTTAAAAGTCTTTTGAAATGTGTTTCCTTTCAAATAAAATCTTGCTACTAATTTATTACAACTATACTAAGTAGAAAAACATACCTTCATTCGTGATTTCAACTTTTCTATCGTTGGTTTTTACTTCTCGTACTCTATTTCTTTTAAGATACTAATTTTATGTCTTTAAGAATTTAATAAAATGAATTTCGAATGTTAGAATAAGGCTCTATTTATAGATTTCTTCAATTAATAAGATTGCTCCACATCACATGACACTTGTCATATAAGTAGATAGTGACATACATGCAAAATGACACGTGTCATTACACTTGTTCTTTAATAGAAGCATTTTTACGTGCATAATGCCAAGTGTCTTTACACATGTCTTTTCATTATTATTTTTAATATTTTTCAAATACTTTAATTATATTAACTATTATAAAAAAATTGGGTCAAAAATCAATTATTTACAGCAAAATCATGCTAAAAACAGGCCCAGAACTTTAGATAGCATTTCTGAAATGCTGTCTTTGCTTCTGTTATGTTACAAATACGTTTTTATAGCATTTCTGTGCTTTAAAACGCAGTATTTTTTTAGAAAATTTTCACAGCATTTGGTAAATGCTGTAGTTTCTGTTTATAATGTTTTGAATATATTTTACTGCAAAAACTTTTTACAACATTCTGTAAATGCTGTGTTTTCTACTTGAAACTTTAAACTATGTAAAAATAATATTTAAATTAAGAATTTTTCTCTATTCTTTTAGAAGTTATTTTCTAACTTATATTAGAATATTTTAAAATTAATGTTTAGATATTTTTTAGTAATTAATTAAAATTTTAAATGAAAGAGGCCTTAACATAACACATGTTTATTTTAGTCTTTCAATTTTTGTTATTTTTAATATTTCATTATGATATTTAAAAAAAAAGATGTTTAAACATGTTATAGTTTTAATATCATTTATTACCTTTAAAGTTTTGTCTTTACTACTCTTTCAGTCTCATTCATTAGTTTCCTTAACCTATGTCTAGTAATTGGTGTGTATTACCTTTGTTTGGTTGAAGTGGTTTATAATAAATAGTTTTACATACATACATATACATATACATACAGATATATATATATGCTTGTCAATTAGATATTTCTTATCATTCATGTTCATCTTATAATCTGGATATCTCTTACCATAGTATATATCATCATATCATTCTGAATATTATTGTTTTTACTTTGTTGTCATTTTATTTCATATTACATATCATTGTGCATCCAATTTCATATCACATTTCATTGCATATTACATCATAAATTACAATGTATGAAATATCATAATCATTTGCATCACAAGTGGCACTTCATTCTGCATATCATCTCATGCTACATTGCATATGTCATACATTTCATACTCCATTTCAAACTACATATTGCATACATGTATACATAACGAGTGTATTTTATTTAGGAGGAGTTTGTAGTATTGTCTTACAATATAGGATTATTAGTTTTTGATTTGTTTAGTATGTTTTGATTGACTTGTTTGATTGAAGTGACTTGTTTTACTTGATTGACTTGATTAACTTTTTTGACTTGATTGACTTCTTTGACTTGATTGATTTGTTTGACTTGTCTGACATGATTGGTTTTGATGTGTGTGTTGAAATATACTTATACATATTTATGTATTGAATAATTATAATATAATTATGTTAATGTCTTTCATATTTCATTTACTATACTTTGTTCCAGTATTAGTTTAAGGGGGAGTTTTATAGTTTTAGGATGGTTTTTGTTGATGACAAAGGGGGAGAAATATAAAATAGGATAGTTAGGCATAGATTAAGGGGAGTTATTAGTTTTAGGAGGAGTTATTAGGATAGAAGTAATATTTTATAAACAAAGGTTGTCATCATCAAAAAGGGGGAGATTGCTAGCCCTTGAGATGATGGTTTTGATGACAACAACCTTAGAATAAGATTATAAAATATTAACATTATAGTTTAGATATATATGTATATGCAGGATCTAACCATGCAGGTACCAAGAATGAAGATTGTACAGTATAGAGATTCAAGATATCAAGATTGAAGACCCATGAGTATCAAGAATATTAAGAGTTCAAGACTTCAGCAATAAGTAATTTAGTTAGGAATTTTGTTAAAACTCTTAGAAAAGCACTGGCATCTTAAAATCTAATTTATTCGTGGAGTAGAATCCACTTCGAGTCTGTTAAAGGGATGGAACCCTAAGTAGGATGGAACCTACGAAAAATCTAGTGGAACATTGTTTTGCATCCGCTAACATTTTATTCAAATGATTTTACAAAATTATATCTTATTTTCAAAATGATTTCAAAACCTTCCTTTCAAAAGAATAAAAAACATTTATCCTGGTTTTAAATACTTTTAGCCTCAAAATAATCTTTATTTTCAAAATCTAATTATCCTTAGTTTTAAACTATCTTTTAATAATAATATATTTAACTTTTAATATTTATACTTAGATTCAAATATAAAATTATAGTAAAATTATATATATATATATATATATATATATAGACACCAAAATATTATTCTCTATATTTACTTACGTATTTTAACTATAATTAAGTATATTTATAAAGTTTAAAATAGTTTTAATACGAGATAGAAGTTATTTTCAAAGAAAAGCAAATTACCAAAAATACCGTAGGCATGTCGACATCCTCAAGTACCCCATGTCGACATGGTAGCAGTTTATTTTAAAATTTTGAATTTCAAAGGAAGTATCTATTTGAATGAACATGGCTGTTGTTCTACTATAAATAGGGGCAGTTTTAAATGAATTTTCAATCATAATTTTTGTCTTTCACTCCTCTTCTTTTTTCACATTTCTTTATACATATTCTTACCATTACTCTGTCGAAATCAACATTAAATCTAACTAGATAATTTCTGGTTTGATTCTCTATCACTATCTCAACAAGATCTCAGTGCTATTCAAAGTTATAGACTTCTTTGTAATCAATTAAGCGAGAAAAGGTGTGAGTGTAGCCTTGGAAATCAATCAAGTGAGAAAATGTATGATTGTGGCCTTGGAAATCAATCAATTTAGAAAAGGTATAATTATAGCCTAGGAAATCAATTGGGTTAACTTGTTGCCCCTGAAATCAAGTATCTCTACCCAAAGGATTGTGAATCTGGAGTGGTGTACCGCGTGGCCTTGAAATCGAGGGTGTAATTATACAATTGCTTTTGAAAGGAAATCTGTACTTGTGTGCGGGACTGGATGTAGGGTAAGTCGAACCAGTATAAAATTCGATGTGTTCTTTCCTTTACTGCTTTTACTTTATTTCTGCATCTGTGTTTGATTCTGTAATCATATATGTGTCTGAATATTGTATACATTTGTATTCAAATTAACAAAAACTCAAAAAGATTTAGTAATTTTTTTAAACACTATTAACCCCCCCTCTAGTGTTAATCCTAACCTTAAGATCCGTATTCCGCATTTGTCACAAAAATGGCTTGGTTGAAAGGAGAAACAGAACTTTGGTTGATATGATGAATCCTATGCTGTTAAGTGCTAAATTACCACCTAACTTATGGGGTAAGCATTACTCTCTGCATGTCATTCACATAATAGAATCACTTCAAAAAAAAACTAAAATCCCCCCTTATGAGTTATAGAATGATCGAAAACCAAATCTACGATATCTAAAGGTGTGGGGGTGTATTGTCTTCTATAGGGTGACTGATCCAAAATGGACTAAACTAGGTCTAAGAGCCTTGAAAAGTATATTCGTAGAACATGCTGAAAACTCCAAAGCATGTAGATTGCTAGACTTATCATCTAGCACGGTTATTGAATCAAGAGATGTTGAGTTTATGGAAAATAAATTCAAAAACGATTCAACAACAGTTTGGTCACCAAGTCCTAGTATCATTCAAACACCAATAGATGCTCGTACGCTTTCTATTAAAAACAAAAGAAAGGTGATAGAAGAAGAAATAGAAATAAGGACACAGAGAGTCAGAAAAGAGAAAAACTTTGGTCCAGATTTCGTATCTTCTCAAGCTATAGCATTTCTTGTGGAAGGAACTAGAACCGAAGTTCTATATAAGATACTTATAGTGCTAAATATATAAGATGATCCAAAAATATATAAAGAGGCTTTAACATCTAGAGATTTTTGCCTTTTGAAAAGAAGCAATCAATGATGAAATGGATTCAATTTTGTCAAACAACACATGGGAATTAATAAACTCACCTCAAGGATCAAAGACAACTGGCTGCAAATGGGTGTTTCGAAGAAAACATAATAATGACAGCAGCGTTCAAACTTTTAAGGCTAGATTGGCAGGCAAGGGATTTAGACAAATGGAAGGAATTGATTTCTTCGACACCTATGCTCCTGTGGCAAGAATCAGATCCATTCGAGTATTGGTAGCTTTAACGTCAATCTATCAGTTGCACATACATCAAACAGACGTGAAAATGGCCTTCTTAAATGATGAACTAAACAAGAAGTATACATGGAACAACATGAAGGGTTTATACTACCTGGCAATGCAAACAAGGTTTGCAAATTAACAAAATCACTGTATGGACTTAAGCAAGCATCCAAACAGCGGTATGAAAAATTCGACTCGACGATTTTAGAATATGGTTTCAAATATAATAGTGCAGACAAATGCATATATTCTAAGTTCATCAAAGAATATGGAGTCGTCATTTGTTTGTATGTGGATGATCTATTGATATTTAGCACAAATATCAAAGACATAAAAGATACCAAAGAATATTTATCCGTGCGATTCAAAATGAATGAAAGACTTAAATGAAGTCGACACGATTTCGAGACTAAAAGTTAACAAAACTAATGGAAATTATGCATTAAGTCAATCGCATTATATTGAAAAATTACTTCAGAATTTGGCACCTAAAAATCAAGAATGCAAACACCGCAATAGATTCAAGTATCAATCTGAGTAAAAATGAGGGAAGTGGCGTCGCTCAACTTGAGTACGCTAGCGCCATTGGAAGTATAATGTAGTTATGCATTATACAAGACCTGATATAGCATATACGGTACACAAACTTGCATGATATACCAGCAACCCTGGAACGCAACATTGGAAAGCAATTGAAAAACTCCTTGGCTATCTTAAAAAACTAAAACTCCAGGACTCTTTTATAATGGATTTCCAAGTGTATTAGAAGGTTATTCTGATGCAAGTTGGATAACCGATGCCGGTGATGATAAATCAACATCGGGTAGGATTTTCACATTAGGAGGAGGTACTGTTTCATGGGCATCAAAGAAACAAACTTGTATCACACACTCTACCATGGAATCTAAATTTATAGCGCTTGCGGCCGTTGGAAAGGAGGCTGCACGGTTACAGAGTATGTTATTGGATATTAAATTATGGTCAAAATCGATACCAGCCATAGCTTTACATTGTGATAGTCATGCAATTATGTCTATAGCATATAATAATGTATACAATGGAACTTTAAGACATATAAGCCTCAGACATGAGTATGTAAGACAAAAAAATTAATGATGCAATAATTACCATTGTATATTTAAGTTCTAGTAACAATTAGGCGGACCCGTTCGCAAAAGCCATGACCAGGGAAATGGTAAGGTCCGCATCAGTCGGAATGAGTCTTACACCCTGTCATATGAATAATCAGTGATAGTAGTAACCCAACCTTAATCTTAACTAACTTAATTGTAAACTTTAATGGGTAACAAAACTCTACCACATGATTGGAAGACGCCAAGATTTAGTGCACATTGTTACAGATATGTAGAGGTGGAGTTGAAAACTCTTAATAAAGCTCTATGTAGTCTGGTAAAAGAGACATTAAAAGGGATTGAGCTTTACCTTTATGAACTTGAAAGTGGTGCCGCTTTTAAGCAAGAGTTCATTAGGTTTACTCTTGTAAGAGTTCATTAAGCCGAGATGGAGCACATGACCATAACGGTGCTCATGGGAAAGATTTATTGGTAACATGAAGATACACATGTAATATTTTCAACTTTATAAGTCAAAGGAGACTCGGTTTAAGTTAAAACCACCCAGCTCTTCTTTAAAGTCTTGAGATATTTTACACTAGTATGTGGTTTAATCGAATGAATACGTATATAATGCTTAATCGTAAGTTAAGATAAAACTGAATATCGTCATAAAACAATATAGTGGGAGATTGTTGAGGTAGACTGTTTTTAAAGATGGAAATAAATATATTAGTTCCACATGGAGAAAATTGTTGTAATATTTGTGTATTTATATATGAAACATCACATGCTTTATCAATTAGAATAACTACAGTAGAAGGAAAGAGGCTCTGTCACAATCTTTGAACATATTTTTCTTTTTCTAATTTGAACTGTTGCTTCCAAACAGCTACGACCGTTTTCAAACGGTCGCACTTCTTTGTCTAACATCCATCCGTGCTATATATACGCATTCAACATCAGTTTTATTTTTATCTTCTTCTATCGGTTCTCAAACATATAAGTGTTCCACGAACCCATGGACATTGCAGCTCTCATGGTTCGGATTTTGTTGTATGCTGCGGAGCACCGTCAATACGCCAGCAAACTTCCAAGCAAGTGGGGCAAATATGGCCTTAAGAAAGCGTCCGCGCAACTCATTGCTTTAAAAAGCGTCCGCGCAACTCAAGACCGGATCCACTTCTCGTCCTCCCCTGTTTCTTACACCGTTGTCTTTTGCTCTCCTCTTTCAAGAACTGCTTATTATTTTTAGATTTTTTAACCACTATTCCTATTCGGCCAACCTTCCATTTTCTCCTTATCTCAAGTAGTTAATGGATTCTAGGATCCAAAAAATTCCTTCTCCATAACAGTTCTAAATGAATTCACGAATTTGAACGTTTTTGATGCTTCCCTTTTATTTTCATTTAACTTGCGAATGCTAAGCTACCTTAGCCCTAATAGCAAATTGAAAATTACTCCTCCAATTCACCTTTTCTAGATTTGTCGGAGTTTGTTTCCTGTCTCGCAAGCATCCACTCCCATCTTTTCCATTGCCTATATCGAAGTGTGTATGTTGTTATCTAATGGATTATAGCCGGGATGTTAGTTTTCTTTCCGTTACCTTATAATTAGTCGTTAAACCCAAGATCTTCAACTTTGAAGCAGTGTCAAATCAGAGCACTGCTAGGAATTGTTTGCTTATCATTAGCGGTAAAATTTTAAGCTTACAGATCTTGTGTTTACGATTTAAAATGTTGTATGATCTTGTATTTGTTTTGTTTTGTTTTTGGTTGTAATTATTGAGTTGCTTTATAGAAATGAATCTAGATGTATACATATATGTTTGATCACTGGATAAGACTAATGCTATTTATATATGTTTGAAATCAATGTTATTAGTTTTTAATTTGTATAATCTATGCCTTTTGTAATGATAGTTGGATTACAATAGTAAAATCAGGTATTTAATAATGGAAGAGGGAAAGTGCCAACTGTGGGATCAAATCTAGCAAGAATCAATACCTTTTGGTTAATAAGAAACTTCAGGTAATTTTATTTGTTGTTTTTTATGCATGTTTTCCTTTGTCCTTCGTTTCTATGCTATGAATCACTTAAGTTTAGCTCTGTATTGGTGATGGATTGGACCTTTTGGCTTGTAGCATTGTTAAGAAATTAGAATTACTTGACTTAAAATTACTTATGTAACAGGAACGTCATAATTAGAACGTTTACTGGTACAATCTAGGTTCCTTATTTCCATGTAATTATGAATTTTATCCTTAGATATGCCTGGTTTATTATACGACGAGCCTTTTTAAAGAGAAGTTAATCTTTTTTTTTTAAATTGGATACTTAGATAGTAGCACATATTGGTACTATAAGTCTTAAGTAGCATACAACATACTACATATCAATATATGTTCGAATCACGTTACACATATTTCGAACATGCGACCTCTTGCACCAAAGTCGAAGTGCTTAACAACTAAGATAATAATGCTTGTCAAGAGGAGTTGATCTTTATCCAAAATCGTAGACTATTATATCACATTAACTTTAAAACCTCAATTCTCATATATATAAATACATACACATACACATATATATTCATATATGTGTGTGTGTGTGTGTGTGTGTGTGTGCGCGCGCGCGCGCGCGCGCGCGTGCGCGTGCGTGCGTGTGTGTGTGTGTTAGATCCATACTTAATTTAACAATTGATGCTGGGAGTAGAGAGTGAAGTTTACATATATTGTTATTGAGAGATTAACGGATATAAATACTGATCACTTGATCTGATATAAAATCATAGGCTTCTTTTATCGCTTTAGAAATTTACATCCGACCTTTAGCTTTTGAGCTCAAGATTAATATCTCGTGTAAAATGGCACCTTATGGAGAAAAATCGATAATGAGGATAACTTAGATAAATTAATATTTGTGTGCACGTATACATAAGAGGTAATTTGTGTGCACGTATACATAAATTTATAAGTTTCTCACTATTATAATATATGGAGTCGATCAGATAGCGATTGCAACTGGTTTTCAAATTAGCATCTTTTAATTTATGAAGAGTGATCCTCGACTTGAAGTGGGCACTCATATATGTAATAATAAAAATAAAAAATTTATCAACATGCCTAATAGTTAGCGAAACAGTTATTAAAGACCCTAAGCAATAAGATCATCTCATCGATGATCAACTAGTATTACATGCCATGTGTATGGATTTTACATAATATATCATACTGAAAGTTATAGCTAAAACTACAATAAACAAACGGCATATAGGAGTGATTTCGGATGAAAGCACACATCATGGTTGTTGAAACACATGATGGTCAGTAGTAACTTAATAGATTCAGGAGCTGAGGCAATAGGGCTGATCAGGTGAATTGGATTGTTAAGACTAGATAGACTGCAAGAGCTATGTTCTGTTGTAGCTGTACCAGTGAGTTGAAGTGTTTAAAGCACCTGAAACCATAGTCTGATATGTAGCATGCTGGAGTACGACCAGTTATAACACACTGAAATACTTTGGAGCATTAGTATCGGACTTTTCAGACTTCAATCTGAATTTGAAAGTGGACTGGAGAATCAGAGAGCCAAAGCATCATAGGAATCTGGATAGTAGAACCAAATTATTATGAGATGCAACCAAATCTGACCAACTGATTGAGGAAAATAATGAATGCCAATGAAAGTGGCTGAACTAAAATGACTGAACCAGGTGGTCAGGCTAAAGCTAAAACCGAAGCTCAACGTTGTTATAGGTGTGATGACACTGAAATTTGCATGTTGAAATACGTATCTACAAGGTGATAGGAAGAAGGCATTACTACATGTTGCAAAAGAGAATAGAATGCTGAGATGGGCGTTGCAGTAGGGAGCAAGCTGGCTGAATAATACAGAATAAAACTGAAATAGGGTATGTGTATCCATTTACCATATTATTAAAATATGGCATATGTATTGGTCATTAAAGATTAGACGGTCCCAGATAGATGCATTGATAAAGTAAATGGTCTTAACGACTAAAATTATAATCAAGCACAAAGGCATGAGTCAAAAGGTTGTGGTTCGGATAATGTTCTTTTGATAACAAGGATTTTCCTTCTCTCGGAACTGAAGAGAAGCAAGGTGTTTCTTCTTTTACGAGCTGTGGTTTTAAAAAGCTCAATATAAATACTGATGGGTGGACTTCAACTTTGGCTGAAGTGCCTATTAGCGCATATACCAATTCAAATATGTTATCTACTGTATCAGGCGCTAATGCAATGAGTTTAAGTATGGCTGAGGCATTGGTCTAAACACTACCGAAGGCTTATATTACACCACTGGTATTGTAGTATTTTTGCTTCCCTTTTTGTTTAGTTTAATGAATGCTGTAGCAAATTATATTTTACTCGTCCAGATTATATTATTACTTAGGTGACAATGAGAATGAAAGACTCAAGGAACTGGCATTAATGTACAATAAGCTGATGCCTGTGACACCTCAAGGGCCTAAACACTTGGTAAGTTCCACTTGTATATATAAATATTTGTTTGCTGGAAAACATCATGCTTGGTTTCCATGTGATGCATTAGGCAACTCATTTCCTCTGTCACTTCATATAATCACTTCATAGTATAATATGTTGGAAATGTTTTTGTTTATAAAGTGAATTTATTAAAAAATAATTAAATAAAAAATAGGTTAATGGTAGTTTATTTATGAACCATTATTATAATTGAGCCAAGTTTATAATGATAATATATTTATGAATCATTATTATAATTGAGCCATTGCAAATTTATAACGATAATATATTTATGAATCATTATTATAATTGAGTCGTTATGCTTGCACAACGGTAATATATTTATGTGACATTATTATTGAGCCGTTACAAAAGCCAATGGTATTACATTATTGTTTTAAATGAGAATAAATTAAAATCCATTAACATTCCATCACTTTAGTGACGTATACAATTTCCATTCTGTCTATTTAAATGATAGATAGACAGAAGAGGAAAAAAAAGAATAACAGACATTTTTCTTTTTCTTCTTCCTTCAACAATACAAAACACCTTGAGCAGTATTTCAGAGTGTAAATCAGAATTGACTTTGTCAGTGCAAACATGTTGATATTTCTTTAGATTGGAGAGATTGTTTTATCCTAGAGGCGGCGACGTTTGTTTTTTCAGAACTGTTTTGCACATTCGAGCAGAACGTCGAAACATCTTCAAGAGATTGACAACGTACACGACTCAGCCGAAGTTCATTGTTCCCAACAATTTGAAGACGATCCAGACAACAATGACTTCTGTTGCAATTATTGATGAAGCTACACCGATCTCAATGTTTCAGGTCCCCATAGTCGCTTCTGCGCCCTTCAGATTCGAGGGCCTCCATTTCAAGCGCTGGAGACAAGAGATGGAATTTTTTCTAATGACGAGGAAGGTGGTTGGTGTGCTCACTATAGAAAAGCCGACAATATTAGAGGAGCCACTGAAACCGATGCACAACAACTGCAGATCTGGCAGGAACAAAACCAAAAATTGCAAAATTGGATAGAGCATGATTACCTCTGTAGGAACTTCATACTCAATGACCTGAGCGACGATCTCTACGATTACTACAATTCGGACAAGACAACCAATGAAACCTGGAAGGCACTGCAAAAGAAGTATGATACAGAAGAAGCTGGAACAAAGAAATATGCCATCAGCCGCTACCTCAAATTTCAGATGACGGACAACAAGTCAGTAGAGACGCAGTCTCATGAACTTTAGAAAATAGCTCATGAAATCGTCTCCAAAGGTATGATTATTGATGAACAATTCCAAGTTTCTGTTTTGATAAATAAACTACCCCCTTGTTGGAAGGATTTTAAGAATAATCCGAGACATAAAATAAAGATTTTTTTTTGAAAAGTTTGATAACTTGCCTCCATATTAAAGAGGAATCATGTAAACAAGATATAAAGGAAAAAGCGCTTGTTGTTACAGGCAACACCAAGAAAGCTGCAGTTCTGAAACCAAATCCTAAAATTCTTAAAAATCAGAACCGCAAGCTTAGTCAGAACCGCAACAAACCGAAACCACCTCAAAAGAATGACTCTGAACAATTGTTTATTTGCTACAACTGTGGAAATTCAGATCATATGGCATGCAAATGTAGGAACAGAGCAGGCCTTGCACTGCAGGCTAACCTGACCAAGGAGCCTCTAACGGCTATGATTACTGATGAGATTCACCTTGTTGGGGATTATAGGGTTGGTGGGTAGATACCGATGCTACACGTCATGTCTGCAATAACCGTGCTATGTTCAAACCATAACTAAGAACAAAAAAGTGTTGTTTGAAGACTCACACCACTATTGTTGTTGGGATAGAGCTGAAGTTTACCTCTAAGAAGACCGTCATTCTAAAGGACGTAATGCACACTTCAGATATGAGAAAAAATCTTGTTTCAGGTTATCTTCTTAATAAAGCTGGGTTGACACAGACTATTGGGGGCGGATATGTACACCATCACTATGAATGATATATTTGTGGGTAGGGGTTATGCAACCGATGGTATGTTTAAACTGAATGTTGAATATAATAAAATATCTGCTTCTGTTTATGTTGTGTGATTTTAATATCTAGCACTCCAGATTATGTCATGTGAATAAACATGTAATTCATAATATGAGTATCTTAGATCTTATTCCTAAAATATCACAAATTGATTTTGATAAATGTGAATTCTGTAGTCAAGCAAAAATCACTAAGGAACCACATAAATCAGTTGATATAGTTTCTGAACCTTTAGATTTGATTCATTCTGATATATATGAGCTTGATGGAACTTTGATTAGACATGGACATTGTTACTTTATCGCTTTTATTGACGACTGTTCTAATTTTATTTATGCATACCTTATGAAAATAAAAGTGATGCATTTAATATGTTTAAATCGTTTAAAACTGAAATTAAGAATCAATTTAATAAGAAAATTAAAGGACTTCGTAGTGATAGATAAACAGAATATCAGTCTGGTTTATTTCTTGATTTCTATGAATTGCATGGTATAATTTATGAGAGAACTGCACCTTATTCATCTGAAATGAACGGTAAAGTTGAAAGAAAAAATAGAACATTTATCGAATCAATTAGCAATCCTTTTGAATTCAAGTGCAACAAAACATTGGTGGAGGGATATTTTATTGACTGTATGCTATGTATTGAATAGAATCTCTAAATCAAAAAGTAAAATCTCGCCATTTGAAATTTTAAGAAATTATAAACCAAATGTGTCTTATTTTAGAACTTGGGAATGTTTGGCGTATGTTCGTATACCAGACCCTAAAAGAATAAAATTAGCAAGTAGAGCATATGAATGTATATTTATTGGCAATGCTATTAATAACAAAGCATATAGATTTTATGACCTGAATAGACATAATATAATATAATCTAATCTAATGATGTCGATTTTTATGAATCTAGATTTCCTTTTAAATTGAGGAATAGTGGTGACAAATCAAGTAACACAATGCCTATTAGAATAGAACTTAACGAGTTTTCTGAAAATGAACCTTGAATAAGTAAAGGAGCAAGAACCGTAAAAAAATTGGTTCAGATTTTTGTGCTTTTACTATAGAGGAGGATTCCTTTAACTTCCAAGAGACATTATCTTCCTTAGATGCTGATTTTTAGCAAAAGGCTATTAATGATGGAATGAATTCTTTGGAATCCAATAAGACCTGACACTTAGTAGATCTACCACCTGCTTGTAATTCTATAGGCTCCTGTAAATGAGTACTTAAAAAGAAATTAAAACCCGATGACATAGTTGATAAATATAAAGCGTGTTTGGTAGCTAAAGGATTTAAGCAAAGACAAAATGTAGACTTTTTTTTACACCTATTCACCTGTAATTAGGATTACATCCATTCGAGTACTAATTTTTCTTGCATCTATTCATAATTTAATAATACACCAAATGGATGTTAAAACCAATGTAGTTAAGGCGCTAAGGCGCAAAAAAGCGCCATGCTGGAGCCTAAGACTTTTTTGGGAGCCTTAAGAATGAGGCGGCGAGCAGTCTGGATGGCTCTCGAAGTTCGAACTAGGTTACGTATTTTAATTTGATCAATTTGATTTTGAGTTGGGGCTGGACACGAATTTGTTTTTGAGCTGGGTGTGGATAAATTGAAGGGAAGTTATGTGTTTGGGCTCGTATTGGACCCAAAAAAAAAATCTCCAACAAAGCAGTCCAAGGCGCGCTTTTACAGCGCTTCAAAAGCTAGCGCCTTCGTGTTTTTGGGGCTTTTCCAACGCCTCGTGCATCTATGGCGCCTCAAAAGTCAAAAAAGGCCCAGCTTAGAGCTTAGGGCTTTTTGGAGCGTAAGCGCGCCTAGATGAGGCCTTTGATAACACTGGTTAAAACTGCATTTTTTAATGGTGAACTAGTAGAGGAAATTTATATGGGCCAACCTGAAGGATTTGTAGTTCATGGTCAAGAACATAAAGTTTGCAAGTTAGATAAATCTTTAATGATTTATAACAAGCGCCTAAACAATGACATAAAAAATTTGATAACTTAATAATCTCACATGATTTTAAAGTTAATGAAAGTGATAAAATAAAATGCATTTACTGTAAATCATAGAAGGACATTTATAGTGTCATATGTCTGTATGTAGATGACCTACTTATTTTTGGGTTAAACATTCATGTCATAAATTCTGTTAAATCTTTGGTAAGTGTCAATTTCGATATGAAAGATCTAGGTGAAGCAAGTGTAATCCTTGGTATTAAGATTACTAGGTCCAAAAAGGGACTTTCTTTGGACCAATCTCATTATATTAAGAAGATTCTAAAGAAGTACAATTACTTTGACTGTAAACCTGCATGTACACCATATGATCGTAGTGTAGAGTTATTTAAGAACACCGGTGAAAGTGTAAGACAGTCTGATTATGCGAGCATCGTTGGCAGCCTTCGGTATACCACTGATTGTAGTAGACCCAACATTGCTTATGTTATGGGATTATTATACAGCTTTACTAGTAGACCTAGTGTAGAGTATTGACACGTTATTGAGATGGTCATGAGATACCTAAAACGAACCATAAACCTTGGTTTACATTATAAAAAATTTCCAGCTGTCCTTGAAGGTTACGCCGATGCAGACTGGAATACTCTATCTGATGATTCAAAAGCAACCAATAACTATATCTTTAGCATTGCTAGAGGAGCCGTTTCTTGGAAATCCAAGAAACAGACTATTTTGGTTCAGTCTACTATGGAGTCTGGGATGATAATACTAACCACAGTTTGAGAAGAAGCAGAATACTCAAGAAATCTGCTAGCTAAGATTCCTTTATGGGAAAAACCGATACCAGCTGTGTTGATCCATTGCGATAGCACCGTGGCTATTGCAAAAGTACAGAACTGTTATTACAATGGTAAGAAATGACAGATACATTGTAAGCACGGTACTATTAGAGAGCCATTCTATTCAGATGCTGTTAAAGTGGATCACTTACTCAGTGATAGGGCTGTCAATGGGTCGGGTTGGGGTCAAGTCGGGTTCGGGTTGATTTTAAACGGGCCGGGTTAACCCGTTTATTAAACGGGTCAGAAAAAGCTCAACCCGAACCCGAACCCGACCCGACCTGTGTAACCCGGGTCGGGTCGGATCAACCTGTATAAGGTGTAAACGTGTCATAAACGGGTCGGATCAACCCGTATAAGGTATAATTGGGTTGTAAACGGGTCGGAACGGATCGTAAACGGGTCGGGTCAACCCGTATAACCTGTATAAGGCACAAACGGGTCATAAACAGGTCGGGTCAGGTCGTTAACGGGTCGGTCAACCTATATAGGTACAAACGGGTTGTTAATGGGTCAATTTCGGGTTAGCGGGTCAACTCGAAACCCACCCGTTTATAAATGGGTCAAATTCGGGTTTGCTTGAAAATGATCCCCCAATTTAAACGGGTCGGGTTAACCTGCTAATTTCCGTGCGGCTTTCGAGTCGTGTTTCGGGTCGTGTAGGAAATTGGCAGCCCTACTCAGTGATGAGAATTTGGCAGATTCTTTGACGAAAGGACTGACCAGATTGGAAGTACTTAGAACTTCTAAAAGAATGAGACTATTGTCCTTAGATTGTTGAGTCACGCACGATGATAAACCGACCTAATGACTGAAGATCGCAAGAACTAGATTCGATAGGTAAGAATAAGTTGTGAAGTGATATTAGTTGAACATGCTATTTTTATTTTAAGAAACATGTATTTCTGAAGTGATAAAGGATGAGTTAATAGAAACTCTTAATGAGATCTATACTCTATTTGGAGTGGAGTACTTACCTTTAGGAGTACTCTTGATAGACTCATCTGTGTGAATATGGAAATGTGGCCGTTTTTTATGGAATTTTGGGCAAAATTCTTGAAGCATTCACTAAACTGAGATAGACGTGCATGCAGGCCTGGCTCTAGGGGTAGGCTGGTAAGGCCATCGAATCGGGCAACCCCCCGGACGGAGGCAACCATCATCAGAAAAGTTGAGCTCTTAATGCTATGCAATGTAATAAAACCTTTTATCTTGCAAAATATAACAAATGTGACAGTGGTGTAGGTGGTTGTAGTGTAGGACTTTTAGGAAGCTTGCTGAATTCGATTCCCACTTATGCATTTTGCTGCTTTATTTTTTTTTCCCTGCGCATCAATTGTTCTCTTGTTCGGTATGTTATATTATCCTGTTTCAATACTAAATATATCATTTCAAAGGTTTCTTCTCTTTAATAATATCATGATTTTGTTTGCACTGATGGAACATTATTTATTATGATTACACTTAAATTTATCATTGATTAATATTTTATATAATTAGAACTTAATCTTATGCAAACTGAAAAAATGGCATAGAAACGAATCATGCCTAGAGCAACCCACTTTCCAGGGCCGGCCCTGCGTGCATGACCATAAATGCATGGACTTATTTGATTGAATTTAGAAAGATTGTGTGGTCTGATGTCAGAAATCGAGTTCAAGACTACGTATCACCCTAGTAATCACAGAATCATATCCATTATGCAAAAGTTCAAGTCGAAAGATACATTTGTTTATGTACAATATTATTTTTTAAGAAGTTGTTCGAAAAATATTTAAAAAAAAAATTCAAGCGGTGGATTGTTGAAAATGTTTTTGTTTATGAAGTGAATTTATTTAAAAAAAAAACAGGTTAGTGATAATTTATTTATGAACTATTATTATAATTGAGCCATTACAAGTTTATAACAGTAATATATTTATGAATCGTTATTATAATTGAGACATTACAAGTTTATAACGGTAATATATTTATGAATCGTTATTATAATTGAGACATTACAAGTTTATAACGGTAATATATTTATGAATCATTATTATAATTGAGCCGTTACACTTGTACAACGTTGAATCGTTACAAAAGTTAATGGTATTGCAATATTATTTTAAATGAGAATAAAGTAAAATCCATTAACATTCAACCACTTTAATAACATATACAATTTTCATTCTGCCTATTTAAATGATAGATAGACAGAAGAAAAAAAAAAATAACAGACAATTTTCTTTTTCTTCTTCCTTCAACAAAACAAAATATCTTGAGCAGTATTTCAAAGGGTAAATCAGAATCGACTTTGTCAGTGCAAACATGTTGATATTTCTTTAGATTGGAGAGGCTGATTTATTCTATAGGAGGCGGCGTTTGTTTTTTCAGAACTGATTTGCATCTTTGAGCAGAACGTCGAAACGTCTTCAAAGAGTGACAACGTACACGACTCGGTCGAAGTTCATTGTTTCCAACATATTATGTTGGTAAATATACAATGTTTAGTTTTTTCATAGGTTGGCATGTGATTTATATGTGCTATATTGTTTCTTTACTCTACTGCTTTGATTTTCAATGTTCACGTTGAACATTTGAGCACATAACTGCCATATATTGAAACCAAAGTTTAAACTTTGATGTAATCGATAGCCATGTTTTTCATAGCTGGAACTTGAAGCCGTCCAGTTCTGAATGGGATAGATCCTAAATTTGTTCTCCATGCTTACTGCTGGTTCTTGAATAGGCTGCGGCTTGACGGTAAGGTTTTAACAGGCTGTAGTTTGTTATCTGATACATGGTACATAATTCTATTCCTATCCATTTAGTTTTGTCTCTAGCAATTTACATATTGGTTTTATGTAGGCAAACATGGCTGATTTAAAAAATCATGTATTAAGTATATGTAATATTGCTTCATGCAGGCACCCACATTGTAGAGGCTGAATGAGGGAATGAAGGAAGCTCAAATGCTGATTTACTTGCTGCTGCAGTAGATTGACCGAGTGGTTGGGTAGCTGAGTTGCTGCAAGAACCGTAGAAGAAAGAGTTTTGTTTCATGATGAAGTGGAGAAACATAGTTGAACTGAAGTTGTGTAGACAAAATGATTGAATAATGGAGCAAGCACCATGATGCATGGATTGTACGTGTTGAGCTTGAAGCAATTAAGTTGCAAACCGATGAAATTATGAGACAGTGAACTACCATTGTTAATGAAAGACGCACTGGTGCTGTTGCTGAGCAAAGAGAACAAAACATCATGCTGCGAACTATAGTAAAAGCAATTAAGCTGAGAATTGTGGCAGCGTAGGAGGATTGTTGCAGAAGCGCATATGCACGGTTATTGCAAGCTAGAAGTGAAGCTCTTATGTGGGAGGCACTGTTGCTGCAAATTGGATCTGAAGCTCTTATACAAGAGGTTTTATTGCTGAAGTTAAGCATCGAAACAAAACTACGCAAAAAGATGAAGTGTGGAAGTGGAATTATAATGCAAGGTTCAGAGCCAGTCAAAGAAAGGCAGAGTTGCATTTCAGGTGCTGATTGAATTTGAGGCGCACATGAAAAAGAGAGACCCAGAGTGGACTGTAGTGCATATGAAGCCACAAGGCCCACAACAAGTTTGTTTGACAAGTTGCACACAAAAACGATTTTGTAAGCTAGCAATGGGGAAGGTGCTTGATGTGGCAAACTAAGGCCGTGCAAAAGAATTGTGCTGGTTCTGACACATGCAAGTCGATATAAAAAATGACAAATTCTATTTCAACACGGATAATTACTTAACAGCGCTCCTAAAATAATAAACTTTTAAAGATTAAAATACCTTAGAAAGCTACATATTTTTCTTCTTCTCAATTTCATTATTTTTTTACGTCGGTTTTTTACTGTCTAAACCACCGCTTCTTCAAAACTATAGTTTCTAAATCAATGAAGGAAAAAATTTAATTTTTCACTACCAAGTTATTTTTTGGGTTCATAGATTTTTTTAATTGTAGTTCTGAAGAAAATATGAATTGGGTTTCTAAATCAGTGAAGAAAAAATTCAATTTTTCGCTACTAAGTTATTTTTTGGGTTTACAAACTTTATAAAAAAAAAATTCAATTTTTCATTACTAAGTTATTTTTTGAGTTTACAGACTTTTTTAATTTTTGGAGGACTACTGAGTAAATACTCAGATTGAAATAGAATTTGGCATAAAAATAGCCAAGTATCTCATGCTTTGACTTTGTGCAAACGTAAGTTGATAAGAAAAATTTTGTGCATAATATTTTTTAGCATGCTTTGATTTTAAGGGGCTTGAATAACTTAAAAGGCCGCGATAAGAAAAATTCCGTGCGTATATTTTGTTTTGTCCTCAAATTACCCTCTGTTGTCTGCGTGCTTTTCGACATCCTTACCATTCACATTTCCAATCATTCTTTATTCTACATCAGTTTTTTTATCTTTTTTAGTAGGGCTGTCAATGGATATTCGAAAAATCCGCAATTCATCCGCGTCCGCATCCGAAAAGCGGATAAATATCTGATATCCAAAAAACGGATGCAGATGCGGATACAAAAGACATCCGTATTCGAAATTACCCGTCCAGTTTTTATCAAGATTATAGTTTAAATTATGCGTATTTTAGTGTAGTGAAAGATATTTGTTTATTATTTTATTAAGTTAGTAATTTATATTATCTGCACTTAATGTTTTTTAACTGCTCGTAAATATTTATTATCATTATATTTGTTAATTTTTAACACTTTTATAATCGATGCGATTGAAAAATATTTATGATAAATTAAAATTTTCTTTTTATAATTCTTGATTTATCGGTCGTTAGCGAATAAGTTAATTATCCGATATCGGTATGTATTCGCGAATGCGGATGTGAATATGAGACTATCCGCGTCCGAAAGCATCCGTTGACAAACCTATTTTTTAGTTCAACTTAGAAGTTCAAATTTGCAAAAATGATTGACTCTAGAATTATAAAACTAAAATACTCTACTCCAAAATTGTAGAAAAATTTAACAATGCAAAATAAATCATGAATCGTCTTCCAAATTGCCATTTCTATTTGGGTTTCTCAAATTTTGGGTATTGTTTCATTTTCCAAGCCTGAATTACCTGTACCACTACATTTATAAACCTCAGGCACTCACAATTTTTTTTTATAAAAAATTTCGACCTGAGCTTCTGAGATATTTATGCAAGTTTCAAATTGTAAATTTCAGGTTGTATATGGTGAGGTATTTGTTACCAGATGGTGAAGTTGAAGGACTTAAAATGTCAATTCATGAATTGGCAACTGGATGAATACTTATTCTCCCAATGTTATTTCTATCCTAAAGGTGAGTCGTATATTTGCATTTTTAGATAAAATATGCCTATTGTTTGTTTAGCAACTTGCCTAGTTCCAATGTAAACCCTAGTAAAATGCCTAAATCCTTAAGATCTATCTGCCAAGACCTTTTACATCCTTTATATTATGTTACTTCGTCAATCAGTATAAGTATATTTCCAAAGAAGTGATAGTTCCGAGTTTGTTCGTCATATATGCTTAGTTGTTGCAGTATTGGTTAACAATGTTTGCTTACATTGTGCTGTTACATGTCTGAGTCTGGTCATTTTGATTAATGATCTATTTGCTAAAGTCAGCACAGTAAATTGATTCTTATGATATGTATTACAATTGTTAGAGCAAGATATTGATCGTATGTGTTAGTTGATCAAGTAGAATATATGAAGTTACAACTCAAATTCATTTAGTAATCTAGTCCCATTTTGCTGATATAAACAATAGACTGGCAACAGAATCACAAGCAAAATTTAAACATATTCTATAAAAGTGGGACCAAGTTATATTTATGATTATTATGTTGCATAGTACCAAAGATATAATGATATTTTAAACGTATAAAACAACCTATTTAGAAATGTCCCTTAATTACATGGTATTGATTGAATGCCTTTTCTAAAACTGAAGTCAATATTAAATGCTAAAACTAATTTAGCAAGTAGAATGTCAACTTTCTTTGTTTTCTTGCTTATATATATTGTGTCCAACTTAAATCTATCTTCTCAGGTTTTCATTGTAAGCTTTGAAATTTGGTTGTTTTTAGCTACATGGACTTACGGGTTTACTTACGTTCGTTTTTTTTAAGCTTAACATGAAGTCTGGTTTCAGGACCATTCATAGGTTTGATTTTATTCATGTCTCAGCGTTTAAAATACTTAAATGCTTTATGATTGTCATGGATGTGTTGAGCATGGCCGGCCCAGGAGCAAGCCCAATAAGCCCCTAGGCTGGGGCAACCCATCTAGAGGTGGGCAATAATTTTTTTTTGGGGTCAAGCCCACAAGAATAGTTACAAATTTAAAATCACGTCCATCAGTTTATCAATTCATCAGCTTGTCAATTGACCGAATCTAGGGCTTCCGTCCACAGTCCACTCCAATGCCGCGCTTGTTTGTAACAACCCGCATATTTTACGATTGTATATTTAAATAATTTATTTAAATATAGCATCGTTGGACGGATTAAGTCTGAAATGCTACTTTTTGGAAACAGTCGAGTTAGGACTCGAAACCCCATTGAGTCCAAAATGACGTTTGTGATCTTTTTGAGTATAAACATGATATGTTTGGAGTTAAGATAAATTTTGCAATTTTTTTTATTGGGTTTGGGTTTCAGTCCTTGAACTCATCTAATACCCTAGCACTTTATTAAACTCCTCTTCACTCACTCTATTATTTCCTAACACTCAAGCTAAAAAAAAAATGGGGGAAGTGATAAGAAATTAGAGTTCCTAAACCCTAGTTTTGCTAGGAAATTCAAGTTATTGCTTCAAAATCAAAGAGAAGCATAGATAAGCATCATCTTCACATTTTCCATCTCAATTTCTCTTCAATTTCAGAAATTTTCTATAACATAATTTAGAAAATTATTGCTTATAATCTTAGATTGGAGTTTCTAAAATTGAAGTTGAAGAGTGATTGATCTTTCCTTTTTTTTGAGCTTCTCCTTCATTGTTTTTGGGTTTAAAGATGAGTTTTTAAACTCACATCTACGTCTATAGCTTTTATTGTTGTTAGGTATGAATTCCTAACATCTATTCATGTTCAATTGCTTTTGATTTGAATTAGTTTAGTGAATTTTTCAATTTTGGTGTTTAAAGTCAAAATCTTTAAAGTTCCTATCTTGGATGTTTGAACATGTTATTTTTGGCGTATCGAAGAGCCTATAGTGCTGGGTTGTCGATTGACATAAATCTTTAGCATCCATCGCTCGTTCGATCGCATTTCGGTTTGGATTTGCCGTTTTTGAGCTAGGCTTTTTTGTTTTGCCTAATAGAAAATTTTAGACGTTTGAAACAAAATTCAGACGTCTGAAACCAAATTCAGACGTCTGGTTGAAAATTTCAGATGTTTGAAATGGTTATGGAAATAGAAAAATAAGGGCAGAGACAAAATCCAGACGTCTGAAACCAAATTTAGACGTCTGGTTGAAAATTTCAGACGTCTGAAATGGATCTGCAATAAAAAAGAGAATGGAGAAAAACACATTTACTTCCAGAACCTAGGGCCAGACGTTTGAAAACACCTTCCAAACGTCTGGAACCGTTGATTTTGCATATTTTGGCTGTTTTTGAGTGAATTTTCAATTTTTGTTGATTCGGTTAGTTGTTGTCATTTATTATCGACTTTGATGACTTTTTTTTGGATTTTTGGAAATATCAATTTGATGTATTTGATATCGATTTTTATGGATGTGATTCACGTCGTCGAATGTGAATTTTTAGTTGATTGATTGTTTTTACAATTATTTCTGTGATTTGCCACTTTAAAATACAAAGGTTTCTATACTTGTAGTAAATACGTAAACTCTTTCATCAAAACGATTTCGACATTTACTTTCAATATAAAGCGCGCTTTTAAAACCGTTTTTCAATCTATCAGTATATGCGAACCTTTACCTCATTCGTATGAGAAATTTAATTAAACGACTTAGCAAAACAAGTGGTATGAAACGCTTTCGTTTGCTTCGTCGGTTAATTCTTGGACTTGTTCGATTGAATTCTTGTGACAATTTTCAAGTGGAAATTTATAATATGTTCGTAAATATTTAAGTTAAGCCAGTGGTCATGGGACATGAAGCTAAGCTCATTTATTTAATAGCTTAATGTAATTTACACTTATCAATCAATGATGATCATTTTGTGATTTAGACTAGCGATGCGCGTTGTCTCTTTGTCCACGTGGGGGGACTGTACCTCGTTTTATGGAGCTTCGGCTCGTTTTTATGGGCTAGCGACCCATGGTCTTTGGACCGTTCGTGGAGCATTCGGCTCGATAAGTCGAAGCATCTATTTTTGTGGTTTACAGTGGTAAGCTCTATCAATATTTGTATTTTGGTGAATAATTTAAAGAACATGACATTCTTTTTGGTGTTTGAGAATATAATGAGATATTGTATGATTTTTGTTGTTATCTGATGTATACTTGTCACAGTATGACATTATTGTTATCATATGTTTTTGTCATATCTCTTATCCTATCTCATTTTATATGATATTTATAGCTAGACTGATCCGTTTATTATTTTCTTCTTAAATAATACTCGAGTCATACCGAGGTATTCAAGTGCTTCTGTTTGACTTCTTATCAAGGTTCCTCATCTGACTTTTGGCTAACTACTTTAGATTAGTAGTTTTTGCTTTTATATATTCGAGATAGAGACTCCTTGATGTATATATATTCTTTTTTCTAGCACTTGTACCTATTCTTTTATGATGTAGTGGATCTTGTATGACCACTACTTTGATGTACACTTTTATGTATTATATTCATATCTGTTTCCGCCTTAGTGATATGAATATCCGTGACTGATTTATGTTTGCTTATTTCTATATTTGTTTCCAAAGAGCGCATAGCCACTGTGTAGTAGCTTTGAGTTTGTAATCGGTATGTCGGATTTTCTCTTGAAATAAAATGCATGTAATACTAACTGACATATCGGTACTCGCATAAAGCAATTACACAGATGGTTGATCCTCAACAGTTTTATTCTTCGCGCTAGTTGACGGCATTACCCGATATTGTCCTTGGCTAGCGTGAGTATAGAGGTGGAGCGTCATAGCCTGGTAAGCCAAACTTTGGAAAAATATAGAATATTATAACAAGGATCATTGTCCTAAGTCCCTCTCAGGAATCGTGTCTTAGGATTTAATTCGAGTCATTGGACCCGTTTTATTCTATTTTCTTTTATGATGCCTTGTTTTATCAATCGAGTTTGTTTGATATTCATTCCGAGAATAATTTTTCCCTCTTCTTTCTTTCTTAAAGAAGAGAAACTGTCAAACCAGGTCGTACCAGCGTCGGTCAATCCGGTGCTGCTCAGGATGGAGTATTCATGTCTGTCCAACAACTCTTGGATCTCGTAAAAAATGCTTAAGCTGTCGGACCCATTTCAGAGCCTGCTCAGTCCAAATCTTGGTTTGCACGCTTTTGTAGAGATTTGGGAGGAAGGCTGTTCAAGAGATCCGAAAGTGTTATAGAAATCCAAGCTTGGCTTAGATCATGCGATCGTATTTTTTCTCGCATGAATCTTGTTGACCTCTATCGAGTCCAAGTGGCTTCTAGCATGCTTCAAAAAAGGGCATTAGATTGGTATGAGCTTTTGATTTCGAAGATTATCGAAGCGGATCTTACTTGGGAGCAATTTCGGAAAAGATTCAAATTAAAGTTTGTGTCGGAGGCTGAGAAGGTAACTTTAGTCCGACGCTTTATTGACCTTGTTCAAGATGAATCTTCTGTGACGGATTACGTCGCATCTCTTAAATCTCTCTCTAAATATGTGGTCGAGTATATTAATACTCCATTGAAGAAAAATCAGAGGTTTGTTTCGGATTGAATAAGAACCTCAAAAAGCCTCTATTTCTGAAACTAGAAGTTTTTTTGATCAGCTTGTTGATATTGCACTTCGACTTGAAGAGGCCGGTAAAGAAGGCGATGTTGAATTTGTGGGCGTCCAAAAGAATTTCAACATCAACAAGAAGATGCCTATTGAGTTCAAAGGCCCCAATCCCAACAAGAAAAGAAAGCAAGAAACTTCGGTAACAAAGACTCCTACCTCTAGTCGTGGACAATGTTACAATTGTGGTTCTACGGACCACTATGCAAATGAGTGTCCGAAACCCCTTTATTGCCGCTAGTGCAAAAGTTTGAGTCATGATATATCTGCGTGTCCCATACTTCAAAGTAAGAAGGAGGGAAAATCTTAATGTTGTGTAAGCCTCTAGTGACACTTCTCTTGGTCAAGGTATTTCTCATTCAGTCCTTGATGGCATTTTTTTTATGATTATCCTATTCGAGTTCTTTAGATATGGGTTCATCTCATTATTTTATATCAAAAGAACTTGTTGATTCTTTTTCTTTAAACATTTTGGGTTTGATGACTACATTGAGAATTGAGAATCCCGTTGATGGATCCACAACACTCAATTTACTTTGTAAAGATGTCGAGATTATTTTATGTGATTATTCTTTCCGAGCCGATTTGCATGTTATGCGTTACTTAGGCTTCAGAATTGATTTTTGGGAAAGGATTGGCTTAATCATTATGAAACCATATGCTATGTCCCGAGGGGACTATCTATCTTCGACATCCTCAATCTGTTAAGCATATTTCTATTTTTCTTAATGATTTCGATTCCAATTTGGTGGCATTATTTTATTCACTAAACCCACATGATGAGGGAAAATGTAGTTTCTCTCGTTCAAATAGTTTGTGAATTTCCCGGTATCTTTGGGCTTGTCTTAGGATTATCACCTAAGCAATCTTTTGAGTGGTGTTAAGGTCTTTTCAGCTCGATCTTGCCACCGGTTTTCATCAGCTACGAGTTGCGGAGGATAGCGTTCCACTTACCGCATTCCGCACTCGTTATGATTCTTATGAGTGACTCGTGATGTCATTCGAGTTGTCCAGCTTATTTCATTCATCTTATGAATCGAGTATTCTGTGAATATTTCGATGAGACTATCCTTGTATTCATTAATTATGGATGAAAACAACAATTTAAAATTTGCAAATCTCTTTAATAAGATTTTTATAAGTATAATTGGATTTTGTTCTTGAAACAAGCGAAGAATATTCGTAAAGTTTTTAAGAGATATTTTTATCATATAGAAGATTTTGTGTTGTATTTCCCATGCTTTAACAATTCTGGTCGATGCGTCTGATCACGTTATCGATAGGAATCTCCTAAACGCTATGATGAGACAATCAGACACAATAAATTGACTTGTAAATAAGTAAATTTTTCTAAAAGGATGATTACATAAAGTTAATTATAATTTTGAATGTCTTAGCTTTTCAGGAAAGGGGATCATTTAAAAGAACTCCTTTTCGATGCTCCTATTACTATGATTCCCAAAGGGAACCAAGACTTTATTGTTTATACCGATGCTAGTCGTGTTGGTTTGGGAGCCGTTCTCTCGCAAAAGGGAACGTGTCATCACTTATGCTTCTAAACAATTAAAGCCTATCGAGACTAGGTATGCCACTGATGATCTAGTTCTCGCGACCATTGTTTTCGTTTCTAGAATTTGGCATCATTATGTTTTGGGAGAGAAATTTGTTCTCTACACCGATCATAAATCTTTGAAATATTTATTTTCTCTAAAGGAACAAAATTTGCGTCAACAACGTTGGCTCGAGTTTCTTGCATCTTATGATCTTGATATCCTTTATACTCCCTGAATGGAAGATCGTGTTGCCGATGCCCTTAGTCGTAAGCAACAAGCGGTTGTTTCTATGATGATGTCCGAATGGAATGATCTTTTTAGCAGGTTCATCTGGCGTACCGTTATTGAACTACGTCGTTACACCGGCTCAATTTTCTGCTATTCATGACGTTTTCCACGTCTCTCGACTACGGAAATGCCTTAGGGATTCCGATTTTATTCTTGAGCCCGGTGTTATTGAAGAAATTGAAGTTTCGCCTAATTTGACTTATGAGCAACATCCTGTTTGCATCATTGTTTCGAAGGTTGAGCGCCTTCGAAATAAAGAAGTTCCTCTTGTGGAAGTTCAATGGTCCTCAAATCCTAAGGATTGCTCTTGAGAATCCAGAGAATTCATCGAGCGAACACATCCGAACTTAATCTCTCGTGCTTTTTAAGGTGAACTTCTCATTTCAAAATTTCTTCTTTTGTGTTGATATGCTTTTATGGTTGTTACTCTTTGTTTTCTTCTTAAGAATTGCGAGGACGCAATTTCTTTAAGGAGGGAAGTCTGTAACAGCCCGCATATTTTACGATTGTATATTTAAATATTTAATTTAAATATAGCATCGTTGCACGGAATAAAGTCCAAAATGCTACTTTTTGAAAACAGTTGAATTAGGACTCGAGACCCCTTCCATTGAGTCCAAAATGACATTTGCGACCTTTTTGAGTATAAACATCGATAAATTTGGAGTTAAGAGGACTTTTGCTATTTTTTCTATTGGGCTTTGGGTTTGAGTTTCTGTCCTTTAACTCATCTAATACCTAACACTTCATCCAACTCCTCTTTACTCACTCTATTATTTCCTAACACTCAAGCTAAAAGAAAAATGAGGGAAGAGATAGGAAATTAGAATTCCTAAACCCTAGTTTGCTAGGAAATTCAACTTATTACTCCAAAATCAAAGAGAAGCTTAAGCAAGCATCATCTTCATCTTCTCCATCTCAATTCCTCTTCATTTTCAGAAATTCCTATAACCTAATTTAGAAAATTATTGTTTATAATCTTATATTGGAGTTTCTAGAGTTGAAATTGAAGAGTGGTTGATCTTTCTTTTGTTTTTGAGCTTCTCCTTCATTGTTTTTGGGTTTAAAGGTGAGTTTTTGAACTCACGTCTATGTCTATAGCTTTTATTGTTGTTAGGTATGAATTCCTAATATCTATTCATGTTCAATTGCTTTTGATTTGAATTGGTTTGGTGAATTTTTCAATTTTGGTGTTTTGAAGTCAAAATTTTTAAAGATCCTATCTTGGATATTTGAACATGTTATTTGTGGCGTATCGAAGAGCCTATAGTACTGGATTGTCAATTGGCATAAATCCCCAACATCCATCGCTCGTTCGATCGCATTTCGGTTTGGATTTTCCGTTTTTGAGCTAGGCTGTTTTTTTTCCTAGTAGAAAATTTCAGACGTCTGAAACAAAATTCAGACGTCTGGTTGAAAATTTCAGACGTCTAAAATGGTTTTGGAAATAGAAAAATAAGGGCAGAGACAAAATCCAGATGTCTGAAACTAAATTTAGGCGTCTGGTTGAAAATTTCAGACGTCTGAAATGAATCTAGAATAAAAAAGAAAATGGAGAAAAAACACATTTACTTCCAGAATTTAGGGCCAGACATCTGGAAATACTTACCAGACGTCTGAACTGTTGATTTTGCCTATTTTGGCTGTTTTTGAGTGAATTTTCAATTTTAATCGATTTTTGTTGATTCGGTTCGATGTTATCATTTATTATCGACTTTGATGACTTTTTTTTGGATTTTTGGTAATATCCATTTGATGGATTTTATATCGATTTTTATGAATGTGATTCACGTCGTCGAATGTGAATTTTTGGTTGATTGATTTTTTTACAATCATTTCTGTGATTTGCCACTTTAAAATACAAAGGTTTCTATACTTGTAGTAAATACTAACACTCTTTCATCAAAATGATTTCGACATTCACTTTCAATATGAACATCGCTTTTAAAACCTTTTTTCAATCTATTAGTATATGTAAACCTTTATCTTATTCGTATGAGAAATCTAATTAAACGACTTAGCAAAACAAGTGGTATGAAACGCTTTCGTTTGCTTCGTCGGTTAATTCTTGGACTTGTTCGATTGAATTCTTGTGATAATTTTCGAGTGGAAATCTACAATCTGTTCGTAAATATTTAAGTTAAGCCAGTGGTTATGGAACATGAAGCTAAACTCATTTATTTACTAGCTTAGTGCAATTTAAACTTATCGATCAATGATGATCATTTTGTGATTTACACTAGCGATGTGCGTTGTCTCTTTGTCCACATGGGGGACCGTACCTCATTTTATGGAGCTTCGGCTCATTTTTATGGGTTAGCGACCCATGGTCTTTGGACCATTCGTGGAGCATTTGGCTTGATAAGTCGGAGCATCGGGCGTATTTTTTTAGGTGCGTAGATGTTCGTCTATGCATTTGGCATATCTTTTTAGGTGCTTTGATGTTCGACTTTACATGTGGCGTATCTTTTTAGGTGCGTCGATGTTAGACTTTGCATGAGGCATATCCTTTTAGGTGCGTCGATGTTCGACTGTGCACGGGGCGTATCTTTTTAGGTGCGTCGATGATCAATTCATGGGATAACGTCTCATTTGTGATACACGTTTTGATGAGTTTTCATGCTTCCGTTTGTGATAGACCTCCCCCTTTGTGATTTCTGGATTTCTAGTTGATGATTTCTAGAATTTGTGTTTGACCTATTTTTATGGTTTACATTGGTAAGCTCTATCAATATTTGTGTTTTGGTGAATAATTTAAAATACATGACATTCTTTTTGGTGTTTGAGAATATAATGAGATATTGTATGATTTTTGTTGTTATTTGATGTATACTTGTCACAGTACGACATTATTGTTATCATACGTTTTTGTCATATCTCTTATCCTATCTCATTTTATATGATATTTATAGCTAGACTGATCCGTTTATTATTTTCTTCTTAAATAATACTCGGGTCAGACCGAGGTATTTCAGATGCTTCTACTTGACTTCTTATCATGGTCCTTCATCTGACTTTTGGCTAACTATTTTAGATTAGTAGTTTTTGCTTTTATACATTCGAGATAGAGACTCCTTGATGTATACATATTCTTTTGTCTAACACTTGTACCTATTCTTTTATGATGTAGTGGATCTTTTATGACCACTACTTTAATGTACACCTTTATGTGTTATATTCATATTTGTTTCCGTCTTAGTGATATGAATATCTGCGACTAATTTGTGTTATGCTTATTTCTATATTTATTTTCGAAGATCGCATAGCCACTGTGTAGTATCTTTGAGTTTGCAATCGGTATGTCGGATTTCCTCTAGAAATAAAATGCATGTAATACTACCTGACATATCGGTACTCGCAAAAAGCAATTACACAGATGGTCGCTCATCAATAGTCTTATTCTTCGCGCTAGTCGACGGCATTACCCCGTAGTGTTCTTGGCTAGCATGAGTATAGAGGTGGCGCGTCACACTGCTGCTGTCGTCCACCGCCGCCTGCCTACTGCTGCCTCTGCCTACCTTTTGCTGCCTTCGTCTGCCTGTTATTGTCTAGAGACCAAAATCCAATATTGCTGAAAGCCTGAAGTTATTGCTCTTGCCTCTTTTGTCAAGTTAAGTGATTTTGATTTTATTTTATTTAGTGAAACTCAATAGTGATTTGCTGAAGCTATTGTAATCTGTACATAGGTTGAAGTCTTTGACACAAGATTGCAATTGCAATGAAAGTTTTCATGTTGCTGAAATTCAATTTCCCAATATTACTGAAACCTAATATTGCCGAAGCAATTGACTGTTTTCATTAATTTTAAATTAATGGCTAAAATGGAATTGAATTTATTGCTAATTTTAATTTGAAATATTGTTTCATGTGGCGAAACTAATACATATTTTAATGTTTTATTAATAGATAATATGTCGAAAAAAGAAGACAATAAAAATTGGATGAGATTTAGGAATCAGAATTTCGGAGTTTTCAGTCGAAACGTAAAACGTCACGGTGCAATGACTTCATCAATGGTGCGCTTAATCTATAAACTCTTTAATGCGAAAATAAAAAAATCACTAAATTATCATCAAGTTGAAGAAGATAGTGAAGCTATTGATGGAAATATTGATAATGTTGTTGAGGATGAAATTAAAAATAAGGGCATTGATGTTGAAGAAATTGAAAATAAGGGCATTAACGTGGATGTATTGATGAAGAAATGGATAATGAAGAACATGTGAATGAGGAGATAAATGATGAAAGTATACTTGATTTTGATAAAGATGCGGATGTAAATCACGACCCGGGTTTTTAGGGTACTATGAGCGATAAAAAACGAACAATTATTGTTCAAAGTGGTCCCATCAAAATATCCAAATTAAATGATAAATTTCCTAGTGTCATAATGGATGAGAGAGATAGAAGCTTTTCTTCTAAGCATTATATTCGTGGCAATTTGATTGAAGAGCGGTTGAATTGATTAGCAATGATCTCGATTGAAAGTGGCTTTTTGGAGAAACTAGATTGTGACAATTTGATTGAAGAATTCGCTATAAAAAATGCAAGTCGAAAAATATTTCTTTGAAAAAGTTTTAAATTTTGTATGGAACTTCGTATTTCTCCGCTTTATGTAGTGGTTTTTGTATGAAAAGTTAATTTAATTTTATATAACTCTACTTTAATGGCTAATGGTAAATACAAATGTTATGCTTTTCCTTAGTTTTAACATGAAAATGATTACCAGTAAATACAAATGTTATGCTTTTCCTTATTGTAAATTCAAATTTTACAATTACTGGACTTCTTTAATGGCTAATGGTATACTTGATGTTTATGTATATTATATCATATCTGGCATATATTTATCTTTTTTCGAATGTAGGGAAGAAAATAAGCTAGCGAAGTTGTTGAATAAAAGATTTTGGCAAAGTAAACTACTTCAGTCGGGAATACATTTCTTATCTTGAAGATTCTTAATGGTTTGAGCACTCTTACATTTTATCTTAAAGAATTTTAACCGTAAGTACTATAGGAAATGTTATCGCAAGCATTATGCATGAACACGGCGTAAACTAGTTACGTTGTTTAATGCTTGTTTTATTATGAATGGTTTTATGTGGTTGTTACTTGAATTTATTAATTTATTTTTACTACAAAAATTGGGAAAATAATGTCATTTTAAAAGCTATTTTAATTTTGTATTTGAAATGCTATTAAATGATATGCAATGAAAAATAACTGCTAGAAATAACTACTATTACCTATAGAAAGTAAACAAAAACAACATTAATGTTCAATATTTATAGCGTTTTTAATGCTTTGGTTTCACTTGGACTTTTTATAGCATGACGTTTCAGAACTTTCTCTAAAATGCTATGAAATAATTCTATAGCGTTTCTTCTCTTTCATAGCGTTTGTTGTAATGCTTTATATGTTCTTGGTCTATTACAGCATGTTGGTACACAATTTTTTTTCAAACGCTGTAAAAAAACCCGGTTTCTTGTAGTGAACCAATACACACGCGTCTATTTGTAAAGTTTCCTTCAAGCACATGTCAGAGCATATCTTTTGTTATTATGTATCCTCCTTTGATATTGTTTCTGTCATTCTATGATACTTCATTGTTTTAATAAAATAGATTTGAACAAAATAATTAAAATTATTTTAATATGTATATTAGTATCGTATTTATAGACTTACTTCTGCGTTCATTTTTCTTGTTTTTTTTAATCTATTGACATAAGAAGCTGTTTTTGATTTTTTGGTATCTTTTTTCACTATTTTCTTCCTTCTTCGACTAGCAAGCTTGGTTGATTTAATTTCTTGATCTGGTTCAGTTTTTTCAATTTCAAAGTCGTTCGAGTCATATAATTTGAAAGACGAAGGAGTGAAATCGAGTATTGGATTATGGTAGAGTATGATTTAACTGTAAATACGGTATTTGTTCCATTGGATAGCGTGTTTCCTTTTTTGTGTTCGTTTTTTGTGCATTTTATGTTTCTGTGTCTACAGCTCTCTCTCAAAAGGGGGAATGCTTTAACTTTAGAAAAGACTTCAAATGCCCCTCCTTGAATTTTTCCACTACCCTCCCTTGATTCCCTCCACATTTCAAACCATGTTTCATGTCATATTTTGCTCCTTAAATCATGCCTTAAAACAAACTAAATTAAGCATAATTTTTGTGTTTCTTAACCAAATTTGATGATCTTAGATATTCTGGAAAGCTCTGACATAGAGCTACAAGTTTCATGTTTTTCAAAATTTTGAAGTTATCAGTTTCAAAATTGAGTGTATCTATTGCAATCCCGAGAGCAAAACTATTATTGCTCTGTGTTTGAATCTGAAACTAAATTAAGCATAACTTTTGTGTTTCTTAACCAAATTTGATGATCTTAGATGTTTTGGAAAGCCCTGATATAGAGCTACAAGTTTCATGTTTTAACTTTTCTGTAATTTTGAAATTATCTAGGGTCAATTTTTCCCTTAATCAAACTTACTTTATTTAATCTTTTGTTGTGAAAAGAATTGATTTTAAAAGTTATTAAAGCGTCGTGTGTTAGTACACAAGTTCCAAAATATTTTAAGCAGCATTTATTGAATAAAAAGTTGATTTTATCAAGTGTATATCGGTGTGCACGGCCTTGTGGCATGCATAGTGATACACTGTGCATGTCCTAAGTTGTTCGTGTATGAATGGATTCAAAAGAAATAAATGACGAACAACTCAAATAACTGAGGCAAATAACATTTTCAAAAACACGCACTTTAATTTGCACCGCAAAATATTTTCTTTTTCAATTTTGCTGCGTCGGTGTTTATTTTGCAGATATTCAGATGCTGGATACAAACTGGAATAGAGTTGAAGATAAATACGAGTGTTTGAGTGATATGTAGTGAGGTCAAAATTGTAAATTGAAATTTGTGATGTAATCGAAATTGTAATGTAATTAAGAAATGTATATATATAATTAGAGCTCAAATTTGTACTATTCAAATTTGTAATAAAATATTTGTTTGAATAAAATATTTGTTTGAATTTGAATTATGTGTTATTTATTTTATCCAACAAACATTTATTTAATTATGTGCAAAATAAAATAGTACATAACAAATACATTTAAATGAATATATATATGTTTATTATCATCAAATAAAAATCATATACTAGCATATTCGACAATCTCCCCCTTTTGATGATAACAAAAATATATTAGGATTTTGATTTATTAAATGTATTTGGTCATTGATGAACTCAATTTACTCTTCCTATTTGAATGCTCCTTCTCTACAACAAAGCTCCACCTTCATATATGCATGAAAATAAATAAAAATATGTAAATGAACCTAAATGGGAATATGCAAATAAAAAATAAAATATTTGAACTTTTTTTTGCCAAAATCTTAACTTTTCTCCCCCCCCTTTTGTTATCAGCAAAAGATTAATAGTGTTAGAAAAATAGAGATAAAGTGATAGATATCAATACAACATTAACACCCAATCGAATATAAATATTAAATTTCAATAAAAAATCAAACAAAAATAAAAAAACTCTATTAGGCGCATATTCCACTTTAGAGCGATAGGGGTGATGTCGGCATATAAAATCATATAGTTGTGTCTATTTGTGGTATATTTATATCAGGAATTTGACTATCTACTAACCATGCATAACCGTTAGGACTTTTAAATGAGATTAGTAGTATTCTCAATTTATATATATGAATTCCAAGCATCTTTTAACCACGCATAACCATGAGGATTTTTAAATGGAATTAAAATCAACTTGTCTATTTAATAATCAATTTTGATATGTGTTCCATACCTGCATAACCGTGAGGACTTTTAAATGAGCATGAAAGCACATAAACAAATATTTCAAATAATTCACCCATGCATAACCGTGAGGACTTTTAAATGAGAGCGAAAACTTTAGATGTTTTTAATTATAAAAAATTAGAAAAATGAATAATTTCCCGTTTAAAATACCATATTTTGACATACTATATTGGATCTTGATGAATGATGGTCGTTAGAAATATGATAGAAATAGATATGGTCATGGAATTTTTACCAACAAAAGTTATTATAAATCTTGTTTAAATTTTCAAAGAAATTTATTAAATATACTTTCTCGAGTCATAATGTATGATTAATATCAACACTCATCCCAATTTTCAATAATAATAAAAATTAATGCGGAAATATATATATATATATATATATATATATATGTATTTATGTATGTATGCATGTATGTGTGTGTGTATAATAATTGCAGCATAGATAATAGCAGAATAATAAAAGCAGAAATAGAACAACATAGATTTATCCATCTTCGGCAAATCCCTGCCTACGTGATGCCCCCAAGATTTCTACTAAAAGTTAAGTAGTCAAACGCTTATATACGTAAATTTGCGACGCCCGCTAACGACTAACCTAACTATGCGCTCAAAACTCCGCCACAACTCAGCCACTGAGTTGCGAATTCTCAAACTACGCTCCATAGTTTGTACCTAGTTACAAAATTAGAAAGTTATACAATTTAAAAGGAAAATTAAACAAAAACAAAATAAAATCCAAAACCCTATTATTTCAAAAACTAAAGGCCCAATATTAAACATAAGACTGGCCCATAAAAATAACGCTGTGGTAAAAAAACAATTTGTTCCCTTTTCTCTTGTTAATGCCTTCGGCTGCTCCCTTTCTCCTTCTGATGAAATTAGAGTTCTTCAATTTGAAGTCGCTGCCTTGAAATACAAATGCGAATTGTATGCTCGCATAATATCTTCGGCCGTTCTTTCTTTGATCCTCTTCAATGATTAGGGTTTTGTAATTGAAGTCTCCACCTTGATGACAATCGATTGATGTGATGAAATCAAATCTGGTTTGCTTCGTTAGTCGATCCGCAACTTGAGTGCATGCGGTTGCTTCAATTGTCGAGTACGAATTTGTGCTTTGAACTGGTACGTGAATTGCCGTTATTTACTATCATTGTTATGCTTGAACTCGATTCGAAATATGCCGATGATGATACGAGAATTTATATGGATTAAAACCCTAAAATTACGTTCGTGTAATTATGTTGAATTCTTCAAATATTTTTGCTTGGTCGTTTGAGTTTGCTTGAATACTTGTGATTTATTTTGATTGGTTCAATTTGAATATTTTTCTGATATACTTTGCTTGGTCACCACGACTTGCGTTTGGTTTTAGAATCTATGATGCTTGTTCATCACGCTCTTTCCATTTTCAAATATTTTTGACTTTTGTTGAATTTGTTCATATCGACCTTGACTTGGTTTGAAACTGCTACCTTGATTTTTGTTCATGACTCACAAGTTGTTCAATTCATGCTACTGGTATTTACTGTAAATATGCATGACTCTCTGGCTTCATGATATATTTTCATTTGGGGTTTGGTTGTACATATTTGTACATGCCTTTGTAACCGGAATCTTTTTCACTGCATATTTGTTTGGTTCTCTCGTCGCACATTTGGTTGAGTCTGATTGCTGTGTTGATGTTCATGCAGTTGAGTTAATTCATTCATGTTATACTGCTTTGGTTGATTGACTCCATACATATATACATACATACATATATGTATATGTGTGTGTGATTGACTTGATTGCACTTATATCAATTTGTGGTCGGTCATATATAAGTCTGCACTTTTGACTGCTTCCATTTGAATACTTGTGTACTCTAGGTTGTTGTGATTCTGGCCATTGAAGTCATTTTCAATCACTATTTTCTTGGTTTGTTTCTACACCTGTTGTCTGGTTCACATATTCATGTATATACATGCATACATATGCGAGATGCATGTATATATATGTATGCTGTGTGGTTCCTGATTCTGATAATTGAATTTGTATATTAGAGTCTGAAGCTTTTTTTGTTTCACTAGTGGTTTGGGTTCATTGATGTGTTGAGCCTGATCTCGTCTGGTCTCATAAGAGCTGGTCTGCACTTTGTATTCATGGCTTCACGAGTCTATTATCATGTGATCTAGTATTTCCTACATGTTTTCATGTTGTTTGTGTGAGTTCAAGTGTCTTCATGTGTTTGCTGAGTCCTTTATATTCACTTTGTCATTATGAAATTTGAAGTGATCTTATCAAGTTACATGATCTGGTGCCTTTTGTTGTTACCTTTGAGTTTACCACTGCTTGTCTCTACATATTCATATACATTCGAACATGTTCACTTTGTCTATACTATTCATTTGCTGGTCTAGTTAGCCTTTGTTGTTCTTGAGTGAAGTCTTCAATGTTGTGTGTTCTATTCATGTCTACATTGCTCTGGTCTCTGCTTGAATGCTTGTGTTTTGGAGTTTATGTGTACTTTTGTTATCTGTATTTTCTTGGGAATTTTGTATATGTTCAAGTTCAAGTTGTAACTGAACTTGAGTAACTGAACTTGAGTTTAAGTCTGCTTCCGATTGCTTTGTGCCATATGAGGTCTGGTTGCATTTCTTTATTCTCACTATTGATTGTGTACATATGAGCTGGTCTTTGTTTCAGGTTACATGTGCACTGCCATGTTGAAGTTTTCATATGAGCTTCATGTGTACTGTTCTGGTGCTTTTGTATTGTCTGAAATATATGTGTGATGTCTGATTCAAGTATGTTGAAGTTTGATCTGGTTGTGTACACTAAAGACGGACCATTGCATTGGACTTTTATTCATGTTGGCTGACCATTGACTCTCGTACTTTGACCATCCTATTTTAGTTTTGTATTGCACCTGAGTTGATTCCATCATTTGGTTGGGTTTGACCTTGTGCTCACCTGTCCCTGCAATTTTATCAAGTGTATATCGGCGTGCATGGCTTTGTGGCATGTACAGTGACACACTGTGCATGTCATAAGTTGTTCGTGTATGAATGGATTCAAAAGAAATAAATGACGAACAACCCCAATAACGTAGGCAAATAACATTTTCAAAAGCACACACTTTAATTTGCAATGTAATTTTTTTTAATTTTACCGTGTCAGTGTTTATTTTGCAGATGGTTCAGATGTTGGATACAAGCTGGAATAGAGTTGAAGATAAATACGAGTGTTTGAGTGATATGTAGTGAGGTCAAAATTGTAAATTAAAATTTGGGATGTAATCAAAATTGTATTGTAATTGAGAAATGTATATATATCTAGTGAGAGCTCAAATTTGTACCATTTGAATTTGTAATAAAATATTTGTTCGAATAAAATATTTGTTTGAATTTGAATTCTGTTTTATTTATTTTATCCAACAAATATTTATCTAATTATGTACAAAATAAAATAGTGCAGTAACAAATATATTTAAATGAATACATATACATTTATTATTATCAAACAAAAATAATATACTAGCATATTCAACAGTCTCACCAGCTATTGTAAGAAATATTTTCATGCGAAGTAGGCAGAAAATAGTAATTGAAGTATTTTCGGATTTTTGAAATTGTTTTTGGTTGCAGCAGTTTTTTGGAAGTATTGTGAATTATTGGAGCATGGTTCGGGACTAGGCGGTATGCTTTGACACAGCCGTGATGAGTACAGGAATTTCTTGAATCCTGTCGAATCGAAGGAGACGACGCGAAACAATTATTATTTAATCCGACCCTAATTGGGTCCAAGTTCAATTAACATCCAAAACCCGTCTAGTGGTTGATCACCTAGCGGCAAAACTTAAAAGTGGTCCGCCGGTTAACGAGTTTTGGCACAACTTGAACCTAGAAAGCGACTGTACGTTCGAATTCATCTAATTGCATTCTTTCGTTCCTCCTTCCTCAACAAGTTGAACTCAATCTCTACCCTCCTCCTCCTTCTCTAAGTAGCAGCCTCTCTTTCGTTCCTCCCCCAGGCGATGTAGTTTTTTCCTTGGAGCAGCAACCTCGCCTCCCCCTCGTGCAGATTTTGCACGTTAGATTTTCCCCACCACCACTCTAGATCTCCCTATTCCCTTCCTTCGACCACTTCTTAGCTCAAGACACATTTCCGCACTGTCGGTTTTTCCTCGCACCATTATGGTCTCAACCCTCAAGAGGCCACTTGGCTGGACTGGAATGAGCAGAAGGTTTTGCCGCTTGGGCTGGAAGAGTCACTCGTCGTGGTAGGATTTGCACCGATCCTCTGCATCGAAACTTTTGAGCGGGAATATTACTCATGCTTCATCTGAGGCGGTAGTTTGATTCATTCAGAGGTAAAGTGTGTCTTGATTGAGCCGACTAATGATGATCTCGTTGAGATTTTGGAGGCCTCCGCGAAGGACGCAGACTTAGATGATTTTGAGGTGACCGACTAAAAGGTTTTTGCAGCAGATCTTTTTCCAAGATATCGGTGTTTGGAAGATGGATAATCTACGTCCGACTGCCCATCTGATTATGTGTATCATTTGGCACAACATCATTCCTAAGACGGGAAGTTACGCTCGGATTTATCCATTAGTGCGGAAGACCACCTATGCTAGCATTGACGGCATCGCCATCGATTGGACTTGCACCCTTTTGATTCAATTTGTTGATCAAGGATTGCACTCCACAGAGTCACTTTGCGTATTTTCACATATCCACTCTCGTCTTTAGATAAACGGATGAACTTCCGTGGAGATGCTGTTTTGTAGAAGGTTCCTTCTGCCATCATTTGATCCTTCTTTAGGAAGATGACAATTTCAAAGCCGTCGGCAGCGCCAGCGACACGATATTGGGTGTATAGCTGTCATGCTATGACCATTCAAGTGTTGCAGCAATGGATCGAGCTTTGGCCGTGGAGCAAGTCATCTCGTAATCTGCAGACATCATTTAGGATTTATGTTATTGTTGTCTTTTCCCTTCCAGCATTTATTCTTTCCTTTTATGTTGTTTGGTTTGTAATTGTTAGTTGTCTCTTATAAAAGACACATGATATTATGACTTTTTATTTATGTACTGTGTTATTATTTCTGGAAATGTAAACTGCTCTTATATATGCATAGTAAAGAAGCGGTATAAATATGAGGATCTCGTAAATACATCTGACTAACGGTAAATACAATATAAGACTGTAAGTTTAGAATTATTGAAAAAACTTGGCAAAGGACATGATAAAATTGTTTTGATATTACAGATCATTGCTCATGTTCCTTAAAAGTAAATTTTTTAATAATAGAAGCGATGATACTTTTAAATAAAATGTCAAGTATTATGGATAAATGTTAGTTGTAGATTTTAGAATTTGGTTTATTTGTTTAGCTCATAACCGACTTTCGACTACACTGAAATTGAGGCTTGATTTATCAAAATTTTTGAGAAGGAAAATATTTTGAAAAGTTTCACCTTGATTTGAAAAATTCTCTTTTGACAAAAAAAGTATTTTAGGTTTAGGGTATTTGCTTTGCTCTGGTTTGGGGTATCAATGCGACTAATACGGTTTAAGGTATTTGCTTTGGTCATATAATTTGGTGTGGGTTTCAGCATCGTTATTTCGGTCCGATGCGAATGGTTTCCGTATAGCGGTACGGTTTATGCACATACATACATACATACATACATATACATATACATACGTACATAAATATATATACATACATAGGCAAATATATATACATACATATATAGGCAAGGATCGACTACACCATAATTTTGCTACACCTCAAATCTTCATTGACATCAGCCACAAATTTCGAATTAAATAATAGGGTAAACTGGCAAAAGAAAGAGTATCATTAATTCGAAACTTGTAGCTGAAATTAGAGAGGATTTGAGATGTGCATGTGCCTATACATACATACATACATACATACATACATACATATATATGTATATACATATGTGTGTGTACATACATACATATGTATATGTGTGTGTGTGCGCATACATATACATACATGTATCTCTACTATTAATAAAGAATATTCGTTGAACTAATTTACTCGGTGTTTTTTTGAAATTCTAAAAATACCCCCACTTTCGATTTATATGTCTACGCTCATACGGTTACTACCATATGAAAGAATTTTCAATTTGTGTAACTAATGGCTCAAACAAAATATCAACATATACAATAATACAAACAGCCTGTGTGCGAAGCACGAACCCATACTAGTATATATAAAAACCATTAATGGGATATAAAGACAGCATTAGTACGTGTCCAATGCATCTCACATGTTACATATATCATTGAACTACCCATTAAATGGAACATGAAGAAAGCATTTAATCATTCAATTGGATATGCAGCCACCATCAACGATGCTAGCCAACTGCTTGACATAATGTGTCTCCGAACAGTAAATGCACTATACAAAAATGTGCCTGTGCTTCCGTATTTGCATTTGCACTCTACTGCTCATTTCAATTCCTGATTTGTGCCATATAACGTATCTCCCTCACCACGGATGTCTGAAAACAAGAGGAAGAGCATTCATCACAACTTTACAATAACTTGCACAAGCCAAAGGGCCATGTCATGTTTTTGTTCATTGATATCGGCATATTTCAATGATTTTAGGAATATTTCTGTGCCTCATCAGTTACCCTAACTTCGAGATAGCAGTTGGAATATAATAGACGCGCTGTTGAAGCCATAGATAAAACTGCTTCTTATTAGCTTCGTTACCAGCAAGGATTCCAACAGTAAGTCAGTAAAGAAACAAACTATATAAAAAGAGCCTATCTTCCAATTATGTATCTGTTCAACTACTTGATCCGATCTGCACGTACCAGTAGTTGACACAAACCCAACGCTCCACATGTCAAATTTATTACACCTTTGTGTTTTTAACTGTCAAAATAAATATATACATATAAGTCTTTTTGGTAGCTCAACTCTTTATCACTACGGCATATGCATATACAATAATATAACTGTAGGCCTGGAAACTTCTTATATTTAACACTGCTCCGTGTCTAAAGTTGATGTCTCTTGAGAACATGTATTTTACTGCATCAACTATGAACTCATTCTTGTTTAATGCATGTTCTCTTCTGTTTCTCCTTACATTTTGCAGTGCCACGAATTTGAAGGAGTCCATCAACAAAACGAATCCTTTATTTCCAGCACTAATAGCTTTTGGTGACTCTATTTTCGATACTGGAAATAATAATCTGCTGCCTACCATTGCTAAGTGTGATTTCCCTCCTTACGGCCAGGATTTTATAGGCCATGAAGCTACAGGAAGGTTTTGCAACGGTAAAGTTCCTTCCGACTTTCTAGGTAAGCATTCTTTGTATATGTTTATTTATTTATTTATTCATTTCTATTTTACTTTTTTTGTGAAATAAAGAGAGAAACTCGCATTCATGATATGTTAAAGTACTAATGCTAAAGACTACGGATAACATTGGTAAATTTTGATTGAAATGTCAAAGCTCTTGGGTTCCATCTCCAAAACATATATAATAGTCAAAATTAAATAATATTTGCATGTTCTTCAGTTTCAAAGTTGGGGATAAAAGAAGTATTACCAGCTTATCTCAGCCCAAAACTAAGAAATGAAGACCTTGCGACTGGAGTTTGTTTTGCATCAGGCTCATCTGGATATGACCATATCACATCTGACATTTTGGTATGATATCAAACGGCATATTAAGCTTGTTTCTAGTGTAACTTATGTAGCATAAACTATATCATCAACTGTTTGCTCCTTGTTTTTACAGTCCGTGATGTCTATTCAAGATCAACTTGATCTGTTCAAGGAGTACATAGACAAGCTGAGGGCAGCTACAAACACTGAAACAGCTGCAAATATCATAAAGGATAGTCTATATGCACTTTGCACAGGGAGCAATGACTTTGCAAATACCTATTTTACCACTCCCATTCGTAAAGCATTCTACGATGTACCTTCCTATGCAAATCTTTTGCTTGATACCGGTTCGCAGTTTCTTGAGGTAAATTGTTTTGTTATCAAAAGCAAACCCAAGAAAAAAAAAAAACTACTTTCGAGTTTTAAAAACAAGAAGTTTGTAAAAACTCCACATATAAAAGAGAAACTTACATGTGGATTCACATCATCAGCGTCTTTCTAATATGCAATGATGCACAAACTTCTAATTTATACCAGTAGTATTTTTCATTGAACAGTAACCATATTTTTACCTTCAAAAATATAGGATTTATACAATTTGGGTGCACGCAAAATTGCTGTAGTTGGGCTCCCTCCTTTAGGATGTCTTCCATCTCAGAGAACTCTTGCAGGAGGATTTCAAAGAGATTGTGTATCTTCGTATAATGATGCCGCAAAACTATACAATCAAGAACTAAAGAAGAGAGTGAAAGTGCTACAGAACAAGTTGGCAGGTTCAACCATCATTTATGCAGACATATATGATAAGCTGCTTCATATTGTCCAAAACCCCTCAGAATATGGTAATTTTCCACCTTATAAGAGAAAATCTACCATAATCACTTGGTTTATTGTACATCAAAAAGATATGTGATATAACATGAATGATCTATCACATGTTTAAGTTTCTCAAAAGGTATGTTACTTTCATTCAGGGTTCAAAGAATCAACAAAGGGCTGTTGTGGGAGTGGAATGTTAGAAGCAGGCCCGTTATGCAATAGAAGATCAAGCGTATGCGAAGACGATAGGAAATATGTGTTTTGGGATAGTTTTCATCCTACAGAGAAAACATATGAAATTCTTGTAGATGAAATTATTAAGGAGGACTTGCCATTATTATTATAAAATGTCAACATTCTTTAAGTTGGTGCAAATATTCGGCCAAAATTGGTTAATATGACAGTGATGGATTTGTAATGAAACCATTAATATCATGTTAAATACATATTTGAGTATATTATTGAAATTTTGAAGAGTAAATCACGTGGACCCAATCTTCTCTATCCCGTTTCTAGCCCTCCAATAAATAATTGACATATGACCATCTATTTTGCAACAAAATCATTGATATAAAGTACAAGGTACTTGCTAATAGGTTTGGCTTAGTAGGTCGATAGTTCAGACCGTGACCGTGAGACTAAAGATCATGGGTTCGATCCTCTACATCAACATTTGTTGGCGCTAAAAAACCATGTTCAAACAAAAAGGTATAATGTACTTTTATGCAAAAAATCAAGCGTTTTAACTAGAGGGTTACACCGGCACAGAGAAGATTTGGTCAAGTTTATCTAAGGATAGATAAAGCAATATTATGTAGCCTAACCATGGACCAAACGTAGGTAATATAGGAGACAGATATAAAGGATATTGTTTCGCGGCTTCTTCTTCTTCTTTTATTTTTATTAAAATCCCCCTCCTCTGAAACATGGTAGATGACATTTGGTATGTGCCACCATTATAGTAAGGTTAAGCATTGAGAGGCAATCTAATTTGAGAATTTATGACAACTAATTAGTGCCAACATTGAATCGGTAGACCAAGATCAACTGAGCAACTATATCGTTTGCTCCATCACAGACTAGAAGTTCTATTTTGGTGAGTGTTAAATACTACAAGGAAATCAATGATCGTATACAGTATCCTGAAGGTAAACATACACTTGATTTGTCTAATTAGACTAAACAATAAAACTTGATGAGCATACAATCAGCACAGAAACAAGTATTACAACAATCTACTGAAAATATCAAAAAATCAAGCTTGTATTTCATCAAAGTGCAATTAGGTTCCGCGTACATATACAAAACCAAACGGTATTGGGTTAAAAACAAAGGAAGCAACAATAAAACTCACCTAACCACAGCCTACCATTAACCAACTGTACTCGTCTCTCACTAAGAACTCCACCAAGAACGACTTAACAACAATCTTGCCCAGTGCAAAAAATAATATCAACCAGCATTGAACGAATTAGTATAGGCTAAAACCAAAGAGCTGGCTAACGATAATAGCTACCCCCATCAATATCGCTAAAATAGAAGCTGCCCAAGTCAGTTTTTCAGTAATTCTAGGAACCCTATCTTTCAATGCCAGACTACATGAACCTATAAAAACAGTATAACTCCCCATGGCAACAACAGTTCCAACAAGAAACATACCTAAAAAGGCAGCACCAGCCACACGTGAAGGAAGAGCAAGGGCAGGCAAAATCATCAGCAGTGCATCCGGTTGAAGCCCGTGCACAATACCAGTAGCAAACGTAGCAAATCCAATCTTCTTCTTCCCTTTTCCAGCTAAAGGTTCGCTTATAGTGACATCACAGTCTCCGCTTTCTAAAGCAACACAGGGAACTGGAACTTCAGATGCCTCTCTAATGCCCATGGCACCAATTACCAGTAAGGTCAGCCCTACAACTCTAGTTCCCCAGGTTCGAATCACTTCGATATGCAACTGATCTTTAAGAAGTAAGAACACAAGTCCAAATATCAGTTGACCTGCATCATGGCCACAACCCCAAAGAGCTCCCACTATAGCACTTTCTACACGTGTTCGACCTATCGATAATGGAGCTAAGGCAGCTAGATGATCTGGGCCTGAGAGTGTGTGAAGACAGCCCGCAAAAAAACCAGTCCATGCACTGCTTAGTAACTCAGATTTGAAGAGTATACCACCTCCTGATGTCGCATGTGCTGGGTGTACTAGAAATGGTTGTGTTACTGAAATGATTAGGGCTGATAGTAGAAAAAATGTTGTGGATTTGGTTACCTGCAAAAATTTGTGTAAGCGCAATGTAGCAATATAGTGAATAGGGTAAGTATTCAAGTAATCAACGTTATCAAACAATAGCAAATGAATAAAATGTTAAATGCTTCTTGTTTGCATAAACATAATCAATATAACCAAAACTGTGGATGACTTAAGCATTTAACACTGTGTTCATAGTCGATTTTAACATTGGGCTAATAAGCCTAGTGTAATGGAGATGGGTAGCATACTAAAAACCACTCGAACAAATAGGGCTTCTTCACGATGTAAACCTCTTTTTTTGGCATTGATTATTACGTATACCCAGGGTATAAAATCCAAGACATGTAACTGCTCTAATTAAGTATCTTATCGCTATTACTAGTGGTCATTAACGGATTTATATTAACACTTATGCTAATTAATCACATCTACTGTTAATAACTAAAATCTGCAATTTCAATTGTGGCACCATGAAGTGACGTCAATGCTCCAACTATTGATACAGTGGGATCATCGACGTCTGGAGTTTCAACCATTATTAACATTACATAAATACTTTTTTAAATTTTCATATTTTTAACGTATCTCTATATTACATGCATGCATGCACACAACGTGTGAGTCATACACTAGTAAGAAATAAAGGTAACAGTTAATAAGGTATGTTAAATACAAGCCACTGGAAATAAAAGGTATTAATTATGCTCGGCATTGGACATTGTCTAAGCAAATATAAATAGACAATAAATTATATATGATGTTGCCCCAAAAATGTTTACAACTTTCTTGCTAAAAATGTGTTATCCAGTACTTCACTATTCAGTATAAATAATAGATAGATGGTGGTCATTCAAATAGTATAGAGGAATTATCATCAAAAACAAAAGATATATTTTCCATATTACCGCAATTCCCATGAATAAAAGTCTCATGTTGCCTAGCACTATGCAATGATGCATGTACGAAAAAGGCACTCGGTAACTTTGTATATGCTATGAAAGTGGTTAAGCTAGAAACACATTTATGTTTTATAGTGCAGGGTGTTTTGGTGGGTTTTTGTTTAAATTGCATACATTCATAATATGTGGCGCGACCGCAGAAGTCAAGGAAACAACAACCCTTTTTATAGTGGAGAAGACACCAACCATGCAGAGCAGCGGAAGCATTGCCTCTGCTTGAGTTACACGCACGCACGCGCGCACGCACATACATTGAGTTTCAAAAAATAAAGAAAAGAAAAGAAAAAAACCATTTAACACAGAAAAACACAAATATAATTTTCAAATAAAATCTTCTCTTTTGCATCATCATTATTCAATGTTTTATATTTTGATGCAGGCAAACAATTGCAACTTGAATCAAACAAAACTTCATTTCATTCTGATTGAGAGAAATAAAACATTTCTTAACTATTAAGGACATGCATGCCTTAAAGAGAAGTACATTCTTGAGAGCCACGTCTTTCAACAATTCACATCCACTCTCTATTGTAAGTTTCGATTTATCACACCAACGCACAATCGATTTGTTGTCTTTTAAGAATGTTTTTCTCATTCAAATCACGCAAAGTTGGATGAAAACGTTCTCTTGGTATACAATGGAGATTATCTATGCAAATTATGATTACTTGCTCAGATCAAAAAAACACTCTTAGGATGAACAAATGATGCTTTAGTTAAGCAAAAGAAGAAGAAAAAACAGTTGATAGTAATGTCATATTCTGTTGTTTGTTTCTGCAGAAACCAACACACCTCTTAGTGCCAACAAATTTATCTGTTGATGTCATAATTAATAATCAAAATTGAAATCTTATCATCAACAGAAAATATCGTATTTTATTTTACAAATTGTTGTTCTTGACTCCACTAACGGTGTTGCTGCTTAGACCGTCACGACTTGATCAGGCAGGCCAATCCCATCCACGTAGACGTTTGTCTCTGGATTTCATCTAAAGGTGTTTTTTAATCCCCTGCAACCTCTCTGCGTAGTGGTGAACGTTACGAGAAATATATGAAAATACTTCCAACACTCTAGTTCACTGAATCATAGGCTTTCTTCAAAATTCAATACCACCTTCATTTTTTTGGTTTGAAAAATCCTGTTTCTAAGATTTTTAATCATTGATTCAGACTAGCTACAAAACTAATCAAACGTGTATACCGCAATTTTGGTTGTAAATTACAACTCATCAAACTGGTGTGAATTTCTATAGTTTCTAAAAATTTACTCATTTTGCCATTTGTAAAACATATTTGTCTCCTCTATGTATATTGCAATGGCTCATTCATTTATTTCTAAACTTTCTCTCAAAACTCAAACCGACAAACTCTTCTTTTAAAAAAACCTCTCGTTTGAATATTTTCAGATGTACAGTAGCAGGGTTTCTCATTAGACTTTTATAATCAATTTACCAGAAGTTTGATTTAATTTTACAGCATAATATTCTTTTCAAATAGTATTTCAGTCCTTTTTCATATTTTCATACAATGTGGTTTTTATAATCAATTCTTTTCTAAAAATTTACTCATTTTATACCATAAGTTGCAAACCTTTTTTTGTGTTTTAGTTTCTTTTTCACATTTATCAAATGGTGTAATGCTGACGGTTAATAAAAAAAAAAGAGTATTCTGACAGTCTTCAAGTTTTTATGCACTTAACAATAAATTCCCGTAATAGAAATTTCAACGTGCGTAAATGTGAATAAACCAATAGTTATAATAAGGACATAATGTATTTATATAATGCTGACCTCAATGTATACTTTTATGATATGGATATGAAAGTAATGAAATGGTTATGATTCACAAGATATTATGTACATAAAACAAAGAAAAATTCAGGATCATCACGACATAAAGTGAAATTTTGTTAGGATGTTAAGTATCGTGTTTACTATCCAATTTGCAATGATTTCTTGAATGGCAGTTTGTTTATATATATATATATATATATATATATATATATATATATATATATTGTGTGCATGCGCGCATATGTACAAATGATTTTAATTTGAATGCAAATATCTACGTCCAAATTTCTTCTCTCTATCCCCGCTAGTTTCCTCACCCACTCAAAATATTAACTTTATCCCTAAATACAGTTACACCCACCATATTGTTATACATAGAAGAAAAAGAAAATGCGATTCTTCTGTGACATCAATGTATTAGTGAGTTTAAATGAAAAATATTCTACAGTTTTCGCCTGATCTTATGGTTTAAATTCTTAATTTACATGATTTGATTTTCCTATATCAAGTTTTTTGAATAAACTGAGCAACAATCTATGTCGATGAAGGAGGCAAAGACAGTAAATTTAGAAAGTAGAGATTTTGGATTTATTTTATTTTCAAATTTCATGTAGTGGCATATAGAAGTGTGCTGTTATTGGCATCCACAAAAGTGCTTTTGGCAACCATTAAACTTTTAATAGATATTAATTTTTTTTATGTGGTGCTTACTAATTCTTTTTTTCATTCAGCCCATGACAGCCTACAACCATTTTTCACCGTCGTACGACTATACAGCTGTCGAAAGGTTAAAAAAATAGTTTATACTCTATCTTTTTTTGTTGCCGTCACTCTACATTCATTAACGGTCTTGCATTGTCGTACGGTGAATCAACAACCGAACGGTATAAACATGACTTTGGAACTATGCTTCATCGCCTATTGGCAGTCGCAGCTACCTATTTTTCCTAGTCAATATCTGCTGCATTGTTGTCAAAAATCTTAAAATCATTTAAATCTTGATTCAGATCGGATCTCTCCATTTATAATTCGATGTATATTTTGATTCAAACTTAGTTAAAACTGCAATTAAAAAACATTCAACTTGGATTAATATATATATAATATACTTATTTGGATTCAGATTCCAATTATAATATTTTCGAAATAAAATGAAAATGAAATAAGAGAAAAAATTAAATTTTAAGTTTAGTTGCATTAGCTCAACATCAAAATCAATTTCAAAAGGTGTACAAACCTTGAAATATGGATCATTTGAATTTATGATTTATGATTTGAATTCCGTTTCGATTTAAAGTTTGAACCTTACGATTTACGATTAAAGTCACGTTTTGAAAACATTGCTCCATCATACATTTATTTAATAACCAAACATATCAAAATTCATGATTTATTTGAATACTGTTTGGGTGTCTATTTGATAAAACAAAATAATGTGTGATAATAGTAAGTATGTATGCAGATTTTGTATGATGGTCAATAATTATGGGAGGCAAAAGTGATTTCTGCATGTCAATAGTAATAATGTAGAAGAATTTAAGTGAGTGTAAATAGCAACACTCTTCAGTTGGGGAATGCTAAATGGAAAAGCAATATCGATAAGAAAACTAATTTACATGGAGAAAATCAAAAGTAACATGACGAATAGAATAGTAATAAATTAGTAAATCTTGTTTCATTTTCATAAGTGGACTAAGCATATATATGTATGTATGTATGAAGGTTCAACGACATTCATGTGTTGAAGCATTCCTACCATATCTTGAGCTATGGATGTTATGATAACGGTAAATTTCCTATTACCAGTTAATTAGTTATCATTTTTTAGTAAAGTCGGTATACTAGTATAGTCGGTATAATGATGATAATTTTTAAGGTAAAACGTTGGTAACATTTTTTCCAAAATCAATTATAATGTTAATTTACTAGTCCACTAAATAATGCATAGATATTCATGTAATATGTTGTATTACATGCGTTTAGATTCAATTCAAATGTTAGATTTAGTAACGAATTCAATTCAAATGATGTTAAATAGATTTCTTTCATTTTTCATTAATGTCTTTTATTAAATGATACAATGAAATGTATAATGAAGTATCATTGCAACATATATTAAATCAAGTTTTTAGGTTTTCTAGACAAATGGTAATTTTCCATTATTAGTGTAATGGTTATAGTTTATCGGTATACCATCCTTCGGTACCTCTATTTTCCCGGATGTCAATCAAGTTCAAGAAATTGTATTATTTAAATTAGAATGTGCGGTAATAAGAATGAAATACAGCCAAGAATTGCCATATATGACATTTAAATCTGAAATGAAAAAACTAAAACAAAATCCTAAAACGATACCTTTTTAATCACACGGGCTTTTAAATCGGTAAATCTGGGGAAATGCGTGTGTGAGAAATTGTCAGAATCCTTCTTCTGTCGTATGTTCGGAGCATGAATAGGACAAAGAGAAAATCGCTTTTGACTTGGAAGGTCCCCTTGTTTCGATAAGGAAGCTTTAATAATGGGTTTGAGAATGAGAGGAAGAGTGGTTCTTTTAGAATAGGAAGACGGTGAATAGAGAGGAGAGAAGAGATGACACGGTGACGAAGAGATAAGCTTTTCCATTGAAATTTTAGGGAAATCAAGCTAAAATAATAGCAAGAAATTCCTGTATAATTTGGGTTTGAACACGTAGCAGCACTAATCACTGACACTGAATGACCTTGTTCATTAAAATACTGTTTTCCCCACTTCATGGCGCTCCTTTATCCCATGGTCTCAGCCATAAAAATTTACCATATAACGGTATATCTTACAAAAGAAACTTTCTTTAATGATGTTAACATTCAAAATACGATCCTTTTGTAAAATATACCAAGATGTGTTCAATAGTCATTGGTTAAGACTAAGAGGATTGTCACTGGTTAGGACTAGGAGAATAGGTAAAATTGGGACTATAGGATTTGCATCCTGTTTTTGAGATGTGAGATGTTGTACGAATTTAAGGACCCGTTTGATTTCATTTTGTATTTTGAGTTTTGTATTTTCAACCTGCATTAAGAAATAGGAAAAAAAATAAAAGAAGAAGATTTATAATTCTTAGCCATTGCGACGACCAACGGACAACGAAAGAGTTGGATTATTCTCCGTGCTTTTGTTATCCGTCGAAATACAAAAAAAAAAATAAACTTGTTTTCTATTTTACATATTAATTTCATTTTTCAAAATTGTTTGTTTTTCAACACTACGTACAACGGACGCGCTTTTGTATAGACGAAAATACAAAACTAAAAACGACAAGCCAAACGGGGCCTAAATGTTTGGGTAATTTTCTACTTCATTGTTCATTAAGCTTCATTTCAGTTTGTTTTTATACTTTCATAATCTTAGGGAGGTTTATTGCACATTGAAGTTAATATACTCAAGGTTGAATTAGGTATGAAATAGTGTATGAGTGTTTGGGTTTACAATCTTTTGAATAATATTCCACTTCAAGTGGTTCAACTAATACACAACTATGATTATAATTGATAGAGTTAGGAATATGCCCTATAGGCAATTCTGTAATTTGTTGTAAGTTAATTAACTCAGTTATCAATTCTCGTTCATAATAAGTTTATTTTTTTTTCTGTTATACATTTGTTATAATGTGTTATAAATAATTAAATGATTAATTAAAATATACTGAACAGAAAATCCATACATGGTGTGTTTGTGACTGTGTAGTTAATGCCCCACTATAACTCCGCTATATCTCATAGCGGATTTCTACCGCTACGATTTTTCCATGTAGCTCCAAAATATAGCCTTTCCGCTTTAAGCCCCGCTATTTCCGTTATATCCCGTTATTCCCGCTATATTTCGCTATTTCCGCTATATCTTCTTTAATAAAATGAATTGAAAAATTGCATTTATGCATTATAAGAATTATGAAACTAATTTATTTGATTTAATTTTTAATATATTTTCAAAAATGAAAATATTCTAATATTCTACTAAATTCAATTATGTTATATAACAGTTTTACGTTTATTTAAAATTATTTATGTATTAATTATAATTCAATTGAATGATGATTTTTCATTTGATTACCATTTATATATTTGTAAAAACATTAAGTACGAGTTTTATATGCTATTTTAAAGCCATCTGCTATATTCCGCTATATCCTCGTTGTATCCCCGCTATTACTTTTTGCACCTCCGCCGCTTTGAATCTGCCGAGCGCATTAACTGCACAGGTTTGTGATAGTAATTACAAACAGTTATAATCACGAGTATTGTATCATAATATTATAAAACACATCATTAAAATGTTCATAGTCAAGAGTCATCGAGACTGGATATCGATGTATCTGTTGAAACTAGAGTATGTAATGTTTTTCAAATGTTGGGCAGTGTATTACTCCTGACTGTTGGGGGCACATCAGGCTTATGTACTGATAGTTATTGAATAAATTATGGACCGACTCGCTCGATAGTTTTCAATTGGGTAATATAACTAAGGTTAAACAAAAAATATCGATGTGACTGATTTACATAGTTATCTCGACTTGAGTGTATTTTCGATCTTCAATATGAAAGCTCTGCTTTGATTATAGTCAAATCATGGCACGATGTCCATCTGGTGACAATAGTTGGATCGGGTGGAAGCATTGGAAGCATAGCACTATTCAAGCGAGGATCCACACATGCCTTTTTTAAAAGTCCCATGTTATGATTTTCATCAGAAGTACTTTGCCTTAAAATGTCATATCTTTATTGTATAATGTTATTCCATAGATAAGGTATTTTTGTAAAAGAAGTCTTTTACCCAAATTTTTTTGATCATTATTCTTTAAATGAAAAAGTAGACCTATGTATGTGTGTGTATGTATGTATGTGTGTGTGTGTGTGTGTATCACATAATTTTATTTTTAATAATTGTTTTTCGTAGCCAGTATCTTCTAGGAATGTTTCTTTTGTGAAGTCTGCTAATAATAATTTTAATAATTCACCAAGAGCTTCTTGTTTAGGTTGAATACTCTCAATTCTTTGTAATTGATTTAGATTTATTCTTATAAATATTCAATAACTAACCTAAAGCATCTCCTGTCCAATAACTGGTAGTGTAATGTATGTATTCCATGACACTCATATTAAGAGGTAATAAGTAGATTGTTCTGTTAATATATTGAAGCCATGTTATAATATATTTTCATATTTTCCTATAAGGAAGCCTATCTATATTGAAAGTTAGATAATATGCTGAAGAGGGTTGTTCATTATAAAAATCTTTTGATTGCTTTCGCGAAGAATGAAACCTGATCCAATCTAACATAGTACCATGTCTAAGCATTTCAGGGTAAGGACCATTATGCAGACTATTATATGTATTTTCATCATGTTCTTGACCTTTCATAATTGTATCAGAGTTAGGATCGTTTATCATGGAAGCACCATCTGGTGGAGGTAACATCATTGTTCCTCTACTTTGATTTTGTGTTACTTCCAAAAGAATTTGATAATGATTGTACCCTTGGAATGAACAATCTAAGACATCTTCCTCCATTTAACAAATATACTTTTGAACTAAATGTCATTCTTGTACCTCGAGTAATGCTACCCGCTACAATTGCACCATATTATACTTCAGCAGCACAAGCCTGTTACATTAATTGAAAATATAAGAACACAAAAAATATAACAACCGAAAATCTATTCTTACAACATACCAACTTCAAATGAGTTTGAAATATTAATACATAATATGTTAGAACCTCTTTACTCAGAAAATCTATTAAAATGGTTTGATAAAACACCAAGGTATGTAAAATCAAACTAATGAAATAATACAAAGATGCCAAAGTTCGAGCTAACAGTATAAAATAAAAGATCTATTAAATTTAAAATTAATACAAAAAGGTTTTAATACTCATTCTTCTCTATCCTTCTTACTAAGAAATCATGCTCAAATTAAATGAGGAAAGAATGGTAATAAACTACAGAAAGCTTATAGCTATACCAAATTTAATGGATATTTTATTCTCTTCGTTGAGCATCCAATACAAGGAGCAAAATATTATAGTAAATTGGATGCTAAATCAGGTTTTTGACAATTAAAACTTACTGATAAACAATACATAGAACTAACTGCCTTCAGTTGCCCACAAGGACATTTTGAATGGTTAGGTATGCCTTTTGGATTAAAAAAATGCACCATAAGTATTTCAAAAATAAATGAATTCTATGCTCGGACATTTACCATTTATAACCGTTTATATAGATAACATCCTTGTATTTGCTAATACTGCTAAAGAACATGAACATCTTCTAGCAGTAGTATAAATATTACTACAAAACGGCGTAATTTTAAGCCCTATGAAAATTGAATTGTTTAAAAAAGAAATAGATTTTCATGGGAAAGGAATTAAAAATGGACAAATAGAACTACAACAACACATTTACACTAAAATTAGAGATTTCCCTAATACATTTAAAACATTAAAAGAACTCCAAAGCTTCTTAGGACTATTAAACTATAGTAGAAAATTTATTCCTAATTTATCAGCTAAGACCCAAAAATTTACAAAAGAAGCTCGCAGATGAACATGCAAAATACAAATAACATAATGGAGAACAACCAAGAAGATGGAACACAGACAAAAGTTCTATAACATTGCAAAAACAAGAAGAAGAGGAAATAAAAAATTAAAGATCTAGTAAAAGATCAAAAGACCTTTGCTTTCCTTCAGATCAAGAATTACTTACACTACATACTGATGCTTCTAACAATTTTTAGGCAAGAGTACTAATTGAAAAAAAGAGGAAGTTGTAGCATATTCCTCTAGAAAGTTTAACAAACCCCAGATTAAATATGATACCTATGACAAAAAATTACTCGCTATTAAATTAACAAATCAAAAGTCTAAGAATTTATCTTCTACATAAGCAATTTGTAATTGAAACAGACAACAAATCTGTTGTCACATTCTTAAAGGAAAAATACTGTAAACAATCCAAAAGAAAATCTTCGAAGAACCAGATTAGCAATGTATTTAAAAATCTATAACTATGATGTCAAATCATTTAGGGTTACACTAATTTTGTTGTTGATCTTCTTACCAAGTTATGAAAAATGGATGAGGACAATTCAAAGAGAATCAAAGAATTATTAGAAAAAATGAAAAGGTAAGAAGATTTCTAATAGGTGAAATCATCTAAAAAGGCCAAACAAGCCTCCAAAGAGGCTTCATCCTCACAAGGTTCTGAAGAAACTGATACTCCCATAGAAGCAAATGAAGAAAAGGTCCAACAGACCAAAACTGTTTCAACAAACAAAAACAAGGCAACAACTTCCAATGCAACTCAAAAATTTGTTCCAATGAACAATGGAAAGGAAATTTCTCCCCCAGAAGTGCAAAGGCTATATGTATCAGCTGTGGTCAAAGACTGGTACAATTTAGAAATGAAAGCATCCAATCCAAATTTGTAGGATAATTTCAATGGAAGCTTTAAAGCCATCCAATCTGCAGACCATAGAGTTGCAAATTTCTGGTTAACTTAATTAGAAAAACCCTATAAACGATTAAAGCATATGATATTCCAAAAGAGAGAAAAATTACAAGACACACAAAAAATAGTATCCAAATTATCTCAGCATTCTTTTACATCTAGGTCTGAAGCACTAGATTTAAAAGAAGCAGAATTGTTAACTGATAACTTAGCTGAACATAGTCATTTAAAGACAATATTTGTTCAAATGCAGACATCTGATCTCGTAAATATAAGAATTTAAGACTTTCTAGAATCACTTAGACAATATGAGATAGATAACACAAAAACTAAGGAGATGGAAGCTGAAATGACGGTACATGATATGATCTCTCTATATCATCAACATCTCATTGATGAGAGTAACCTTCTTCCATTCTTCAAGAAATTAGAAGACATAGAGTTAATGAAACTTTTAGAAAACAAAGAGTTAATCCTCAACAATAACATAAGACCACATTTAATAGCTTGTTTTCAAAAATACAAAAAACATATCAAAAAAGACTTGATACATAAAATTTATATCAACACAAGCCATCCCAGTGAATACACAAATTATATTCCTGGCATATGTAAAGAAAAACTAGATGAACATTCAAGCATGTTTTGTACCATGTTCATGTTCAAAATATGGAGAATTTTGGAAGAAAGACAATACATGCGTCATTATCCCTATATTCAACTATGAGAGTTACACAAGTTAACAGAAAATCCCTAACACAAGTTTATTAAATTTAATCGAAAAAAATTTAATGAAGAAAATGAAAGGCTTTTAGCAGCATAATAATTCTTCACTGAAGCCAATATTGTTATTGGACTACCTATCAGCTTTCAACCGACAACAGATAGAATAATCAAGGTTCAATGGTTCTCAGATGGTCTCAAAATCGGACCAGTAGGCACAGTGACACAGAGTGAATACTTTAAAGAACAAGTGGAAAAAGCAAAGTTAAGATAAGACTCCATAATGAGAGACACTATGGGGACTGGCCCTTTTAATGGCGATTCTCTAGCTAAACTACATATTTAGAACTAAGCTAGAAGAATGTTGGACCATTATTTAGAATTAAGAGAAAACACAAAGCATCTTGTTACTACAATAGGGTGACAAATCACCGCACTAGCCTTAATAGCTTTCTTTTCTATGAATTAAAAAGGAGGACGCATCCCTAGCCTTCATAATAAAATAAAGGACACATCTTATGCCTAAATAATTAGAGAGGACATATATTAAGCCTACTAAGTAATAAATAAAGGTCTAAAGAGACTATAAATGGGAGGACTCCTCTTGTAGCAAGGATCATCAAAAAAAGTTTCTTTATATCTTTTCCTCTTATCATATTATATCTGAAGGCTTTGTAAAGTTATCTACTATATTAATAAAATTTCAGCTCTACAAGTAGATTTTTTTGTTGTAGATTTCCATTTTCCGCCTTTATCTTTAGCTGCCAAAAATCGATATGATCATGTACCCTATTAAGTGGTTCTATGTCCCGATCATCAAGAAACAAATATTCAGAATCATACCTTGCATATATATATATATATGTGTGTGTGTGTGTGTGTGTGTGTGTACACTTTTACATCTGAAGAAACGTCAAACCCACAAATACAAGATAGCACAAGAAAATAGTTTATTGTCAATTAGGAAGGTGCAGAAAAATTAAATGAGGCAATTCCTCGCTCAAAAAGAAAGGATATTCATAAACCTTTGACCTTTAAATCTAGATTTCTAAATCAACATACATATTAATTTGAACGAAGAAGAAGATTTTACTTCTATAAGCCTTTTAAATAAAATAAAATAGAAAAACTAAAAGCAAGATATCCAAAAATGAAATACCTTCATATAGGTCTAATACAACAAAAAACAACATGATTATTTAGGTTTGGAATTGACACTTCAATAATGATAGTTTGTGTAGATGAAAGAATTATCAATAATCCTTTAAATAGTACTATTGGGGTTTGGAGTAAATATACATCCCCATTTTTGTATAAATCTTGAATATCAAAATGTAGAAAAAGCTTATACATTATCAGTAAATTTACAAAACATCGAATTTCTACCAAGATCTAAAGTTCTTGCCATATAATGGAAACATTGTATGCTTTAAATGATATTGCTACATTTAAATCAATTACACCAAAACAATTCTTTAAACTATTTGAAGTCGGATTGAGAAAAACAATCTAACTTAGATAATTTGACATAAGTCATTAAAAATTCGAAAATGAAATTCAAGTTTTTGTAAAATCGCTTAAACTAAAGATACAATTACCTACGGAATATTTTATAGCATCAGGAAATACTATTTCTACAATAACAAAAAATAATGAAGAAAATTCAAATTCATCCAACACATTGAAAAGATCACAATAATATAATAATATGTTTGAAGTTGAACTAATTCCTGATATATTAAGAGGTATTAGTCATCATATGATCTTTAGACAAGAAAATCTAACAGAAGGAAGAACAACAAGAATACTTGAGAAACAGAAAGAATAAGAATCAGAATCAGACCGAATAGTTATAAAGGTTCCTATAGAAAATATAAAACATAGAAAATATAGAACATCATGATTAGATTCATAGATTAGAAAAGAAAAGCACAATTACATATATATCTTCCAATAATGATATGTATCCCTGAATGTAAAGAATTCACCATGCATGATTTACATGATTCTGGTGCGGAAGCTAGTTTACTACAAGAAATATTCATATGCCAGCAATCCTGGTTACCGTTAGACAAAAATAGAATGCCACATGATTTCATGGAAAGATAAGTTCCTATAACTCATAAGCAAATGGACTACAGCTACAAATACATGATATATGTGGAAAAAATAAAATATAAAACTTTGATTTTGCATTACTTCCAAAAGAATTTGATAGTGATTGTATCGTTGAAACGGATAATCTAAGACATCTTCCTCCATTTAACAAATATTATTTTGAACTAGAAGACGTTCTCGTACCTCGAGTAACTCAACTTGCTACAATTGCACCACATTGTACTCCAACAGCATGGCATGGTGAAAACCTGTTACATTGATTGAAAAGATAAGAACATCTAAAATAATACAGCCGAAAATCTATACATACAACATACCAACTTCAAATGAATTTGAAATATTAATAAATAACATGTTAGAAACTCTTTACTCAAAATCCATTAAAATGGTGTGATAAAGTACCAAGGTATTCTAAAATCAAACTAATAGAACAATATAAAGATGCCAATGTTCGAGTTTATAGTATCATGGTATATCTAACTAATATAGAAGAATTTGCAAAACAAATAAAGGATCTATTAAATTTAAAATTAATAAAAAAAAGTTTTGGTATTCATTCTTCTCGAGCCTTCTTAGTATGAAATAATGCTAAAATTAAAAGAGTAAAGGCAAGAATGGTAATAAACTAGAGAAAACTTAACAGCTATACCAAATTTGATGGATATTATATTCCCTCTGCGAGGCATCTAACTATGCAGATACAAGGAGAAAATATTGAAGTAAATTTGATGCTAAATTAAGTTTTTGGCAATTAAAACTTACTGATAAATAGTCCATAGAATTAACTGCCTTCAGTTGCCCGCAAGGACATTTTGAATGGTCAGTTATGCCTTTTGGATTAAAAAATGCACTATAAGTATTTCAAAAATGGGTGAATTCTATGTTTCGACATTTACCATTTGCAAATATTTATATAGACGACATCCTTTTATTTTCTAATACCATTAAAGAACATAAACGACATCTTCTATTAGTAGTACAAATATTACTATAAAACGGTGTAATTCTAAGCCCTAAGAAAATTGAATTGTTTGAAAAAGAAATAGATTTTCTTGGAAAAACGAATAAAATTGGACAAATAGAACTACAACAACACATTTACACTAAAATAAGAGATTTTCCTAATACGTTTAAAACATTAAAAGAATTCCAAAGCTTCTTAGGGTTGTTAAACTATGGTAGAAAATTTATTCCTAATTTATCAGTTAAGATCCAAAATTTACAAAAGAAGCTCACAGATGAACAAGAAAAATAAAAATAACATAATGGAGAACAATCAAGACGATGGAACATGTTATCCCGCCTTTTGGCAAGGCCATGATATCATCGACTTAGCAAGGAATGGATGATTATCAACCTTGGGAATCGATTGTATACAATACTATGGATGATGGTCGGGCAGATTCAGACTGGGTCCCAATCGAGATGCGATCAGTACGGAGTGACTGTTATAACCCCGTGAAGTTATATTCCAAATTTGGAGTCGATTAGAGTTCGTTGCTTGAGTTATGAATGAAGCAAGGATTTATATGGATCGATCGTGAACGATCCATAAAATAGCTCAAATCAGCGGAGGCTGATCGATATCTCAAAATCAACAAGGCCAATTCACTTGAAACTTTCAAAGCATAAACATATTAAAGAGTGGAGCCCATAAAAATGATCGCACATCAAGATCTTGAGATATGAAGATAGTCGATTGTTATTTTCCGATCCTTTATAACAATCGGTGAATGTTCCAAATATAGCAAAGTTGATCCATATTTCGTAATCTATAACTCAGATTGACTTCATATTTTAGGGACAATTTCAAGAGTCATGTGGGACCCTCCAAAAAAGATCGCACATGAATTGGAAGCAAGAATATGGATCAGTGAAACTTTGGCTGATCATTATAAATTGTCAAGTTAAGACCATCGATCGTTATGGTGGGCCCCTATGGACCTAGAGAGCTTTCTGCCGAAATCTTAGTGAAATATCATATCATCTTTTTCTATAAATGCAAGCCTCTTGGTTCATTTTCAAGATCATTACGCTGCTGGTGACTCTAGACTCCATTGTAATTAAGAGTATGCTATATATTACTGTTGTAATCAGATTAAAAAGTGATTAATAAAGGATAAGCTTAAAAGTGGATGTAGGCATACAACGCCAACCCAGTATAAATCTTTGTGTCCTTGAACATTGTTTATTCTCTATTACATGTTGATTCATCTACTCAGTTTAATTTTGTTATTCTTCATTTACTTCTCTACGAAAACTATTCTTGTGTGTTTGTGATCAATTTAGTTACATACATTTTGGTGCTTTCATTGAGATTGTTGATTTTTAGCTTGCTTGGATCCCTTTATTACTACTAGACTGGATAAATCCCCTAAAGGAGATCTACAATTATCTTCAAGAAACTACTAATACTACTCAGATTTGTAGAAATATAAGCAAGGTTATTAATAATGGTAAGACATACTAGATCTACTTCTTAGAACGTGGAAGGAAATGAGAATACTAGCTTCAGCAAGGAGACCCAAGCAATCAACCAACAAAGTTGAATGTTGATCCGGTTGAAGTCCAAAATCCCACGGATTCTATTACAAGAGCTGAATTTCATAATCTAATGAGAGAGCTGATGGAGAGCCATCGACAAATAAATCAAAAAATTCAAACTAGTATTAACTTGAGGAGCCAAATCAATCAGCAGCAGTGGGGGAAAGCTAGGAGGGATCCCACTTCTTACTCGGCATCGGAGAGCTCTAGTTTGTCAGATGGTTATCATAGACATAGGCGTCATTGAACTAACGGATACCATGAAAAAACTCCAGGGCATCAATAGGCAAACCATCATGGTCTACGAGGAATGATCAGTGCCGATCCCTCTGCTAGGGAAGGAAACTTACCTGTCTAAGCTGCGATTCAAACTGGAGCTGCTACGGTTGGTTTGGATGATGGAGTCTGGTTAAATGCTGAACAGGTACTCCCCTAGAATGATGATGAAATGAATGTACAAGATGCGCATCAGGAAGATGGTAAACCAAGATGGTATGAAATGACTCGCGGACATCGACTGGACAATACACGTGAGGTGGAGCATGAACACCGCTTGGCACCAACCATCCAAACGTTGGACCTATCGGCAATGGTCAAATAGTTTGTGAGGGAGACACAATTTTTAACCAACGATGATTGAGGAATCTCAAGAAGTCATTCCCCCTTCACTGATAGTGTATTACATGCACGGTATCCAAGGAAGTTCATCATGTCATCAATGACCGCCTACGAAGGAAAATCGACCCTAGGCAGCACATCATGAGATATGAATGGCTGATGAATTCCATGCAACAAGATGATGCAACTAAGTGTAGATGTTTTCCCATAACTCTCTCTGAAATAGAAATGATGTGGTTCACAAGATTGCCCCCACGATCAATTTCTAAATTCGATGATTTGGCGACTAAGTTTGTGGAGCAGTTCTGGATGCACGCAACTCGTTCTGAAGATGTGATGTCCCTTTCCAGCATGATTCAGGCTCCAAGAGAGTTGTTGAAAGATTATTTGGAGAGATTCCATATAGCGGTTACGGAGGTCAGTAATCTGAACGACCTTGTGATACTCATAGCCATGATGAAAGGGATTGATCCAGAGTCTAATTTTGATGATTGGCTAACTGGTAAGCCGCCTACAACTTTGGAGCACTTTTTTGAAAAGGAGGCTCGGTATTTGAGAAAGGAGGAAACCAGATCCTCCAAAAATAATATTGCAGGACCAAGCGGAGAGGAAGTGCAGAGTAACATTACGATAAAGTAGTCTGATGACAGTTCTAGAAAAGTCCAAGTAAATGTTCAGAACAAACCAAATCAGCAAAAGAAAGGAAGAGATATGGGCCAAGAATGAAAGAGGGATTCTAGAAGAGGAAAGCCTAGGATTTCAATATATGATACTTAAAAAATACATCCCTGGAGAATATTTACTTAAATAGCATGCAGTATAGGAAGCTGCCTCCAAAAGAATCAACAAAGAAGAAGAAACAGACCATGAAATATTATCGATTTCACTAGTGCTATGAGCATGATACAAATGAATGCAGGCATCTTCACGATGTTATATAAAAAATGATTCAAGAAAGGAAATTACAATAGTTTGTGAAAGCCGCGTAGGATAGCGGGTAGGGCACATTTGACCCCAACCGAGGACAAGTGTCGTGTAAGGCTGAGGAGCCTGCACGGACTGGTGGAAAACTGGTGATAAATACAATAGTCAAAGGACCGCACCTAGCAGATAAGAGTTTGCATGAGATGGAGCGCTATGCTGCGTGATTAGGCATGTGGATTTTGAATGTTGTTCGAATATGAAAAATGGAGCTCCGGCAAAACAACATGCAATGATGGATGATATGTGTTTAGGAACAAGGATGCAGATAAGGTAGAGGCTTTGACGATTGACCCAATGGTTATTTCAGCCATGATTGTCCTCACTTTGCTGAGAAGGATATTGATTGATTGTGGAAGTTTAGTAAATATAATTTTCAAAAAAGCTTATGATCAAATGAGGTTGGAAGCCAAAGATTTAAAACCGTTTAAATCTCATATATATGTTTTTAATGGTGTTGCAACTAAAGCCGTTGGTTTTGTGGAATTACTTGTAGAGTTGGGAGAAGGAGACCAAAGGAGAGTGCAAATCTTACAGTTGGTTATTTTTGATGTTGAGTCTCCTTACAACATTGTTCTGGGTCGATAGGCCTTAGCCAAATTCCTGGCAACTCTTGCCCTATGGTGTTTAACTTTAAAGTTTCTGACAGATAATGGTATTGGAGTTGTTCATGGCGATCAAGCGACTGGACGTGCCTGTTATGTAGCTGAGTTGAGGGATGCTCAGTGCGGAGAAAAAGGTAACAGTGTGGACAAGACTATCCACATCCAAACTGCCGAAGATTGACAACTAGCGCCTGAGACTTGGCTTGGGTGCCACAGTCGATTTTATAAAGATATGGATCCGAGAGATGATGAAGAGGATCCCAAAGAGACCAAGGCTGCACCGGTTGAGCTGATAATTGATGTCAGGTCATCCATGATGACCCATCACGAGTCTCAAAGATCGAACCACAACTCAACCCCCTAATGAAGAAAAAACTTGCCGAATTTCTCTAAGCTAATCTTGACGTATTCGCTTGGACTTACTCTGACATGAGTGGAATCTTGCTTGCCATTGCGAGCCATGCATTGAATATTAACCCGAGGCATGTCCGGTGAAGCAACAAGGATGTGGCATCGATCCAGAGAGATCTGATACTCTCATAAAAGATGTGGATAGACTAAAAGACAACGGGTTTATCCATGACACCCTCTACCTAAATGAGTATCTAATCTTGTATTTGTGAAAAAAGAAGATGGAAAGTGGAGAACATGCATTGACTATTCGGATTTGAACAAGGCGCGTCCAAAGATAGTTCCCCTTTAGATGATTGACTAACCGGTGGGTTCAACCATCGGACACGAATTGCTATCTTTTATAGATGCATACTCGGGATATAATAAAATCCCGATGCATATTCCCAATCAGGAGCACATCAGTTTCATTACCGATGTTGGATTGTACTGCTATGTAGTAATGCCATTTAGATTAAAGATTGTAGGAGCTACTTATCAGCGTTTAGTCAACCGGATGTTTAAAGATTAAATTAGAAAAATGATGGAAGTGTATTTGGATGATATGCTCATGAACTCATGACGATCAAGCGACCACATTAGAGACTTGGCAGAAATATTCGACATCCTCCGACATTATAAGATGAAAGTCAATCCTTTGAAGTGTTCTTTTGGTGTGGCATCAAGGAAATTCTTGGGCTTCATTGTTAATGCCTATGGAATAGAGGCTAATCCTGAGAAGATCCAGGCTATCCGCGATATCCAAGTGCTATGGATTATTAAACAAGCATAGAGTTTGAATGGAAAAGTTGCTGCCTTAAGCCGATTTATTTCCAGGGTTACCGACAAATGCATTCCTTTCTTTGACTTGATTAGGAAAGGGAAAAGAAACTTCGAATGGACACAGGATTGTAAAGATGCATTTCAATCTTTGGTGAATCATTTGGAGAGACCCCCTAACTTGTCAAAGCCAATGGATCAAGAAGATTTGTAAATTTATTTGGCCGTATCGGCACACGCTATAAGTGCCGCATTGCTTTGCGAGGAGGATCAGATCTAGAGGTAGGTGTATTACATCCAGAAAATATTAATAAGAGCTGAAAGGAACTATCTAAAAATAGAGAAACTGGCATACTGCTTGCTGATTGCATCATGAAAGCTTCGTCCGTACTTTCAGGCAAACCCAATCAATGTTTACACTGACCAGCCATTCTAGTAGGTCCTACATCGACTTGAGATGTCTATAAGGTTACTCAAGTTGAATATTGAGCTCATTCAATTTGATATTACATATCTCCCTCGAAGGGCTATCCAGAGTCTGCACCGGTAAATTTTATAGCAGAGTTTACTATATAAGATGATTCTCCAGAAAGCAATGAAACCCCTACCATATGGTGGAAATTGTATACCGATCGAGCGTCCAATGATCATTGTTCCGGAGCTTGAATTATGCTTGTAACTACCAAGGATCGGTCAATTTGTTATGCTTTAAAGCTTGATTTCCCAGCAACGAACAATGAAGCTGAGTACAACGCTTTGATTGCTGGACTTAAATTCACCAGAGAACTAGGAATAAAGTCTCTTGAAATACTTGGTAGTGTACTAAGTCCAGGAAGATTATCAAGCTGAAGGACAACGGCTTGTTACATACCTTATCCAGGTCCAAGAGTTATGGGTAGAATTTGAGTACTATGACATTTCACATATTCTGTGGGATCAAAATAGAGAGGCCGATTCATTGGTAAAGTTTGCTAGTACTATGATGCACAACTGATGGGCTTGGCTCCGGTTGAAGTATTAAATGCCTATGTATAAAAGTGATAAAAATCGATTGAACACCAGAAGTGGAGCCTGAGAAGGAGCCGTGGATGACTCCGATCAAGGATTATTTACTATTGGGAATTCTTCCTGAATGAAGGAATAAGATGCGATAAATCCTTCGCAAAGCTTCATGGTATATCATGTACGAAGGAATTTTGTACAGGAAAGGATTCTCTGTTTCCCTACTTTGGTGTATCGCTCATGATGAGATAAAACATGTTCTAAAAGAAGTTCATGAAGGGGAATGTGGCGATCACACTGAAGGGCAAACTCTAGCAAAGAAAATATGTCGGTACCATATTATTGGCCAACCATAAATCAAGATGCCGCTGACTATGTAAGACGATGTGAAAAGTTCTAGATATGTGCAAAACTTCCAAGAGCTCCGTCGACGGAAATCACGCAAATGGTCAGCCCATGGCCGTTTGCTATATAGAGTACATACATTATCGGTTTCTTACCAATCTCTAAAGGTGGTGTAAAGTACGCTATCATCTTAGTTGATTACTTCATCAAATGAACTGAAGTAGAACCTTTAGCCATGATCACAACCAAGAAAGTAATCAACTTCATTGTCCGAAACATCATATGTCGTTATGGTCTACCATAAACTATTATGACAAATTATGGAACTAAATTCAACAGTGCCAAATTCAAAGACTTCTGTCAGAGTTATCGTATTGAAAAGAGGTTTGCAGTGGTCGCTCAGCCTCAAGCAAATGGACAGGTTGAAGTTGTAAACAAAATCATAAAGCCCATTCTAAAGAAGCAATTGAAAAAGGCTAGAGGCATGTGGGTGGATGAACTCCTTACATTACTATGGGCTTACAGGACCATCCACAAGTCCACGATTTCCATACTCCTTTCATCCTTGCTTATAGTTCTGAAGCTATCATTCCTATAGGGCTCGAAGTTCCTTCTCATCGAGTGACTTACAATGATCCCAAAGTGAATAAAGATCTTATCTTGGAAGCTCTTGATTTTATAGGAGAGAAGTGCGAGGAAGTTGATCTAAGGGCAGTTACACATCGACATCGAGTTGCCCGATAGTACAACATTAAAGTCTGATCTAGAACCTTTGAAATCGGTGATCTCATACTGATATGGGTTTTTCCTACCACATCGCACATGAATCTAATCTAGAAAGGATCACAAGTCATTGAATAGAGGCTTGGAGAGGGAACTTTCAAGCTAGCGACTGTCAATGGCATCACACTTCTAATAGCGTGGAATAACGAGCATCTACAATGCTATTTCACTTAATTTATTTCTTTTTCATTTTAGTATTATTTGCTTTCATAATTTGCTTTAGCATTTGATTTTCCAGATATGTAATAAGACAGATTACGTCATTCTTTTCCATTTAGAAAATAAAGTCTTGGACTCCCTTTGTATTAATGTTTGCTATAGCATTGTGTATCAGTTACACGACGAAGCTGAAATAAAATTAGAGTGATAATGACATGACAGATCACTCACTACATAAAATCCTCGATCCTTGGGGGTAAATTAATCAATTATGGTGAGTATGATCTGACTGCTCTTCAAAATAATTCCAAGTCCCCAGAGTGCAAATTGGAGTATAAACATAAATCAGGTGTGATTCAACTACCCGTAAAATAACTCTAAGTCCTTAGAGTGTGGAATGGAGTATAAATATAAATCAGGTGTGATTCAACCACCAATAAAATAAATCCAAGTCCCCAAAGTGCGGATTGGAGTAACACATAAATTTGGTGTGATTCGACCACCAATAATACGACTCCAAATCCCCAGAGTTTGGATTAGAGTATAAACATAAATTAGGTGTGAATCGAACACTCGCGAAATAACTCTAAGTCTTCAGAGTGCGGACTAGAGTCTAAACATAAATTGGGTGCGGTTTGACCACCCATCAACCAACTCTTATCTCTAGAGTGCAGATATGAGTATAAAAAATAGACGAGTGCGGTTCGACCGCTCACTATTCCATAAACTCTGGACTAAAAATGATAGGAGGAGTGTAAATTCGCTAAGGATGGAGTTCAACCATCCACCACCTAATTCAGCTAACTCGAGACTGGAGCAAGAGTATAATTACTCAAACCACCGAGTTCGCCAAGCGTAACGTTAAGGCTTGAGCCTAGTTTTTGATACAACTTGAGGCCATGACCTCAGGAGGCCTTAGGATTGATAAATTGGATCGACATCCTATCCGACGAGCAACGAATCACAAATACATAAAATGAAAAATGTGATAGCTCGAACATTTAAACAAGTGCATACACGAATCATACACAAAAATAAAAGAATTCTTATTTACACTAAACTTGATATATGCAATACAAGTTTATCCAAGATGAAAAATAAAAGTGGGGGTCATACCCAAACAAACATGACCGACGAAAAGAAATGTAGCCATCCAAGCTATTTACATATCACTCTAACCCAAATATTATTTCTTGGATTTTCTATCTTTCTTTGCTTTTTAGAGTGGCTCCTTTCGAACAGCCACTGGACCCTCTATTCATCCCTTTCTTGCCTCGGCTTCTCTTCGAAGAAGCATCTTCAGTTGTATGTATCGAGGTGGTATCACCTTTAGAAATAGGAGGAATCGAGGCACCCTCAGCACCAGAAGCGGGGGGGTGGGGGGGGGGGAGAGGGAGGAGGATATCATCTCGAGGAATTGTCCCCCTAGGAGGGATCATCTGGAAGAGGATAGAAATCAAATCCTTGAAGTACGGATCAATAGGATCAGTATTTTCTTTTTTTTCAACAATTCTTTCCTCTCAACATGCTCTTTCATGTTGAGCTCGTTAGTAAGGTTGGAAGAGCCCACGACCACAACCTCCTCATCAAAGAGAATTTTATGGTGAGGGTCACTCCCTTCCTTGAATAATGCCTTCTTGAATTGATTTAATAACAAAAGATTCTTCTTGAGAACTCTGAGCAGCGGCCAAAGTTGTAATTTTGATGGATTCTGTCACGGCGGCTTGCAATTCCAATTGAGGCTCTTGTAAAGGAAGAGGAGTGGCACCCGATAAATTCAAAGCTGAGAGAAAATATGTTAGAAATATCAACTGATAACACCCCAACTGTTTGAAAGACGGAAAATTTCGATGGATTACCTTCCTTGATGTGTCTCCCAGGTTGAGCCGAAACATCCTCAGACTGCGTTTGGGAATTGGAGAAAGTTATGGCTTGTCTGGATTATACCCAAGGATGGTTGAAGAGCATGATGTGGAATTATGGATGACCTGGGGTGTTGAGGGCAATTCTGTTGTAATATCCGGTTGTGCCAACCCGGATCCTTCACCCCTTCATATGAAGAAGCAGCAACAAATTCTTTTTAGAGTGTAAGCTGGATATCGTGCATTGTTTCAGGTACGTCGCCCAATAGCATTTCATTTTCAACCCTATACAGGTCGATATCCTCCGAATTAAGAAGTTTCTTTTCTTCTACGATAAGAAATTCCCATGTGCGCCAATGCTGGTAGGGATCATCGTCACCAAGCGATGTTAAATTTCTATGTTTGAGAACTTTGGCGTTGTAAAGAATAAGAAGTGGGTCAAGCTCATTCATTATCTCCTCCTCAACTTTTTCCTTGGTAGCTTCTGCTATGCGCTGAATAAGTGCATCGACATTTTTGGCCCTTTCAACAGTCGTGTCTCTCTCTCAAGTCTGACATTTACCAGCTCGTCACAAGCATCTTAAGAGATTTTCTAGGCATCATCTTTTTCCTTATTTACATACGCAAGCTTAGCCTTGAGATCCGCTATCTCCTTCAAGGCTGTAGGTTCATTACCTCGAGTTGTATCCTGCTCAAGTGCTATCTCTTGATATCATTGATGCAACACTTAAACCATATCAAGATGACTAGATTTCATTTCCTCCATGGATTTGGCAGCAACACTAGCTCTTCCCTCGGCTTCTGCTAAGGAGATTCCAGAAGCCTCTAGCTCGTTTGTCAAAGTGTCGACAATTCTTTTGTCTTGAGCTTCTTGACATTTTAGATTTTCAATTCCCACCGCACGCTCAAAGGAAACTTTTGACATTTTCTCTGCTGCCTTCATCCATTCACGGTTCCACATGTGGATGTCAGTAACATAGTCAATAGTGTTGAATATGCGATTATATGATTTTTGTTTGATGATAATAAACATATATATATATATATATATATTCATTTAAATGTATTTGTTAATGTACTATTATATTTTTCACATAATTAAATAAATATTTGGTGAATAAAATAAATAACATAGAGTTTAAATTCAAACAGAAATTTTATTCAAACAAATATTTATTACAATTTTGAATAGTACAAATTCAAGTTCTCACTATACATATACAACTTTGATTACATTACAATTTCAATCACATCACATTTCAGTTTACATAATTGTCCTCACTACATATCGCTCATTCACTCGTATTTATCTTTAACTTCATTCCAGATTGAATCCCGCATCTGAGCAATCTGCAAAAATATACACCGATCTAGTAAAATTGAAAATAAAATATTTTTGCAGTATAAAATAAAATGTGTTTTGAAAACATTATTTGCCTCAGTTATTTGGGTTGTTCGTCATCATTTAAATTTGAATTCATCATACACGAACAGCTTGTGACATGCACAGTATATCACTGTACATGCCACAAGGCCGTGCACACCGATATATACACTTGATAAAATTACACAGGTGAGCACAGGTCAAACTCAAATGAAAAGCCGGGTTCACTCAAGTGCAATACAAATAAAGTCATAACACGAGAACAAGGTCAAACCCGAGCTACTAGCTGGATTTAACACAGGTGCAATTCCAAAAATCAAGATGAAGTTCAAGTGAAATCAATATGAAAAGTGACGTGCACAAGCATAAGAACATGTCAGAGAAGCAAGTGCACCACAAACCAAACAAGAGCAAAACCAGGCTATACAATGAGCACAACCACTTGAATATGCAACAACGATGCAACATATGTATGCACAATGATATATGATATGGATTGATACAAGTAGTGACTCAATGAAACTCATCACAAACATGTACCAGCTCAATACATATATGCAACCTCGACTAAAGTTCAAGTCATACACATGAAAACGACTCAAATGAACAAAGTGCAAACCCATACCAACATACCAAATGAAAACTTGAACAAAGGCAATACTCGAGTACAAATAATGAAAATATACAGGTGCACATAGCAGCTCTAATGAGAAACTGCACATATACGCGAACTAGTGCCAACAGATTAGAGGCAAGTACACGAGTCATGTACAGAGGCATACTAGAATACGTAGTGAAACGAAGTGATGAACCAACAATGCAAGCAAGACCAGACAACATGAAATACGATGAACCATGAAATCAAGCAAATCAGTAAATGATTCAGTGATGGCAAGTTCGAACAAATGCATAGCCACAACAATGCAGAACTACTCGAGACGGAGATGTACAAGATGATAACACATATATACACATGACAGTGAAATAGGCCAGAGACAACAATTTTATTTTAACAAAGTCAAGGCATGGTGAAAATGAAAACTACATACTTCAAATTATGGAACAGAAAAGGATATCACATTTGAAACCAGCATAAGCAAGTGACACAGCTAGTTCGAACAAGTATACATGTATGCAGTGACAACATCAGAGAGTATAGGCAGAGTATAACAAAGTCAAGGCCGCAAGTAAATCAAGTGCATAATGGCCGAAGCCAATGCACAAAGAAAATGCAAAGCCGAAGTCAGGTGAAGACATGAAACAAATTAAAGTCAAGCCAGAAAATCATCAACTGGCCGAAGTCATAGCAAAACGTTCGAACCAAAAGTAATGGTCATAGAGAAATAATTCAAAGCAACAGCCCAAGTCTAGAAATCATAATAGCTTCATATAGCCAAATTCGAACAAATTCATGAAGCAACAATTTCAAATCAATGCAACAGAGTAAAATCAAAAGTGAACAATTCTTCAGACGAGTTCAAGAATACAAGTTCAATACAGGTTTTACAAATGGCCAAAGTCGAACGAAATCAACATCGTCAAACCAGAATCAAAACCGTGATGACCAAGAAAAATGAACAGTTTGTTATCAACACCGTGTTATTCAAGTAAATTGAAAAAGTCAGTAATCATCTCAAGCATCCAAACGAAGATCAATGGCCAACGCAAAGTAATTGACGAATTCAAATAAATATATACGAACGAAAATATAGGGGTTCGAACCCTATATAAATAATAAACATCATCGGAAAATGAATACAATTCGAGTTCAAGCATATCACAGATCACAACAGCAATTAGGAACTCGAATCAAGTCGAATATAGTATAAATCAAAAAAGGAATTTCATGTACCAATCTTTCAATCAAGTAAAGGCACTTGACAACTTGAAGCCGCGAACGAATCAACCGAAGAAAGCAATCGAAGCATCAGATATCAATTTAACTGGCGACTTCAACACGAAGCCCTAATTTTCGAGCAAGCGACGAGCCGCCATTTTCACAAGCAAGGAACGAGCCGACATAGATAAAAGAATAAAGGGATGATCTATTTTTATCTCTTGAACATTTTGGGCCAGCCTTGTTTTTAGTTGGGATTTAATATTTAAAATTAGGGTTTTGTTTTAAATTGTTTTTAAATTTTGTATATTCTCCTTTAAACAATTGTATTTTCTAGTCATGTGATTAGGGCATAAACTACATGGCGTAGTTTGAGAATTCGCAACTTAGTGGCTGAGTTGTGGTAGGGTTTTGTGCGTAGAGTTAAGGATAGTCGATAGCGGGTGTCGCGAGTTTACATGTGTAAGCGTCTGACTGCTTAATTTCTAGTAGAAGCCTTGGTGGCAGCACGTAGGCAGGGTTTTGCCAAAGCTGGGTAAATTCTGTGTCGTTCTATTTCTGCATTTATTATTCTGCTATGATCTGTGCTGCTATTTTGATATATCTGTGTTGAAACAATTTTATATAAACTTCCACAATAATTTTTATAATTAATAGCGTCACCCTATTCACCCCCCTCTAGGGTGAAATCGATCCTACAAATAGTCATTTTATGAACATGGTCCTGAACCCTCTTCAAGTTGGGAGGAAAATAGAACCCTTCAGAACATAAGTTTGGAAATTCTTCACGAAGCTGTGCCATATGAGCAGCTGGATTGACCATAGGATTTTAGTAGCAGCTTCAACTTCAGTAATTTCCTTGCAGGGCCTTTGGGAATCATAGTGTTCACTATAGCAACGACGATCGCTCGACCGCTAAGAATGAGAGGAAACCAAAGGCAGTGAAGGCACAGAAGTGGAACGAGGACTGTGAAAGGGATCGATAGGTTGGTCCCCGCGGTCAGTTGGCTTCTTGGACCCTTTGAAGGAGGGGATCTCGATCTTAATCGATGTTTGTCCTAGGGTGGCTTATCCCTATCACTTCTGACCCCCGTCCTGACCGAGGTGATAATTAGAATCATAATTACTCTTGACTACTACCTTGACGGTAAGAGCCAGAGCCTGAACCAGAGGATTGGTGGTGAATATCCCGGAGGAAATCAAACATGTTTCTTTTCTTCACCATCGTTCTTGCAAAGGAAAATAGAAAATCAATCTAGTTTAAATATTGAAAAGCACAAGTCAAGAATAATGCAATCTTGAGTGGTGGAAAGTGTGTGCAAGTGTTCTTGTGTGACTTCACAACAAACTAGGTGTAGAAGCTTTGCTCGTTGGTGCAACTTCTCCTCTAGAAGTTGGAATCTCAGTGCCAATTCTAGTGGGAGATTCTGACCCTTCGATGCTCACATCGATAAAATTAAAAGCATCAAGGTCATGTGAAATTGGTAGACTATAATCAAGTGGTAAACTTGAACGCTCTAATAGTTGAGAAGAAGATTCATCTTGAACAGTCTTAGGAGCCATCGACGACTTGGATTGATCAGAGAGATGACTTTTTGGAAATCTATGCACAAATGCTTTCTTCTTTTTTCTATCAAGAACTAAGGGTTGTGAGGTCTGCAAAGAATGGACATCAGCCCTAAGACCAGATTCATCACCATTGTGACTGGGCACATCGCCTTTATATCCTTCGACATCAATACCAGTGAATTCCTAAGCACTCACGACTGCGGTAACCATGGGATTCGCTCGATTGTCCTTTTGACTGACTGCAGCCCATATCCTGCAGTTTAGGTGACTTTGGTTAGCCCTACGTTGAGGCCCTCTTCTATCAAACAAAAAGCAACGAGATGATCATCCATAAGCAGATATTCGACGTTCTTATCCTTAGATGGTGCAGTTTTCAGAGTTGTGACCGCCTCTTCATAAATATTGCCGCTAGGCTGGATGATGATACCTGTAAGAATAACGTAGTCAGGAATATGACATGAATATCGTTTTTTCATGCTAATGTAAAAGTAGTGGATAATACTTGCATCTTTCAAGCCATTATCGAGCTAAACCGGGCTGACAACGAATGAAGAACCACTCATTTTTAAAGGTGCTTAACTTGTTCCATGCGCCAGATAGAATTGGGCACTTCTTTTCCGACTCAAGGAATGTAAAAGAAAGGCACCCTATCCGTCGCTTGATAGTGAATATAAGTTGAATGTCATCGATGGTTGGAGGATGGTAGGGGCTCCATAAATACCATATAAGTACAGTTGAGAAGAGCGTAGCCATTTGGATGAAGCTACGCTGGAGCTATCTGTAATGACCCAAAATTTCAATCATTTGAAATTCGTATATTTAATTAATTTTTAATATTCACAAGTAAATTTTAAGAGTTGAATAACCTATATTTCGAATATAGAGGCTCCATAAATACCATATAAGTACAGTTGAGAAGAGCGTAGCAATTTGGATGAAGCTATGTTGGAGCTATCTGTAATGACCCAGAATTTCAATCATTTGAAATTCGTATATTTAATTAATTTTTAATATTCACAAGTAAATTTTAAGAGTTGAATAATCTATATTTCGAATATAGTGATTTAATTGAATAATTAAATTATTAATTTAATATTTGAAATTGTGGAAATAATTGGAATTTGGATTATATGTGAATGAAAATGATTTATAAAGTTGAATAAAATTCCATTTTAATTATAATGATGTTGGTAAACTTCTACAATTGAATTAGATGTTAATTTGTAGAAATTGAATATTTCAATATTTAACTAACGTGTAAAAATAGTCATTTTTCACACAGTCTCGGATTTCGACGAAACCAATTTCATTAGATCCTTTATATTATTGTAGGATTTCAAATTTTATGTCAATCGGATTTACGGTTTAATCGTGGCAAGCTAAAATGCGTAGAAATCTGTTTAAGTGAATTTCAAATTTAAATAAGTCGATTCGAAAACCTATCTTCTAAACACGATCGAATTGGCTCTTAATATATATTCCATTATGTTCGAAATAGGGGTAAAACATTATAAACGCCAGGCGGCTCGTTTCGATTGGAGTTCAAAAAAATTTCGGGTGAATAGTGTCGCGAAATTTTCTATAAAAGGACCTCAATTCTTCACATTTGCAAAAACCTTAATCCAAACTAAGGCAGGCCGCCGCTTATAAACTAATGGCTGATATATCCAAATCTTTCTCCTCCATTATCTTCCAATCTATCAACTTTCAAAAGAAACTCCCAACTATAAAAACATAGAGACGATGAGAGCTTCAATTCTGATGGTGGAGATCACCATTAACGAAGCTGATCGTCGACAAATCGAGCTCAAAGGTCATGCGTTCAGGCTTTTTTTGAGTGGAATATGCAACCGAGTTAGACCGGCTCACCGTCGATGATGGAGCTCGCATATGCGTGCAACGTGGGAGAGCCTGATCGCCGTCTCGATCAACTGTGGAAGCGTGAAAATTCGTAGAAATTTGGCGACGTTGGGTTTCTTTAGACCGAAGGAAACGAACGATGGAGAAGAAAGAACCATCGACCTAGATGCGATCAAGCAAAAACGTGCGGCCCTGATTTGATTTCAGGGTTTAATAAAAAAAGTGTAAATTATATTATTTAAATTCGTACAATGTTTAAATGCTATAACTTCTTCATACTAGGTCTTTTTTTGACAAAACGAATTACGTTGGGTCCGTATTGACGAGCATTAAATTTTAAGATGGTTTGGAGTTGATTGGATCTAGTGTAAATTTTGAGTAAAATTAAACGCTTGTTCAATTTTATTCAGGATAAAACACTACAACTGCTGTTGGAAGCAACGTGTGTACAACTCACTCTTTCTGAGTCGCTGATATTTTTATCTAAGTAAGAATACAGTTTATTTATGCTGATTGATGATTGTTTGGATATGTTATCTATATATTTATTAGTATTTGGATATATTCCTACCTATTAGAGCAGATGAGACCCTATACGTTCCCAGTATGAGCGGGTGACCCTTTGTATGCGTGTCTGCCTCCAAGTGTAAATTATACATGTTTTCTAATATGTATATTCGTTGCAGGTGATAGGTTGGAGGGATCCAACTGGATTCCTCACCACTATTGATTTATTTATAGATATTGTGATATATGCTGTTATCAGGTGATATATGATGTTTTGGATGCCGTGATTGATGTATTTAGTGCTGTTGCATCATTGGGCCTATTTTTGGTAATTTAAAAATGTTAAAGTGCTGATTTTAAATTAAAAAGGATTTCAAAGTGATTTTGAAAATAGATATTCTAATAATTTTTTAATTGTTAAGCAAATGGATTTATTTTAAATAAATAGAAGCTATAATTTTTTTGTTATAAAAATTATGATGTTTGGGTAATATAATTGAATATGATTTTTGAAATATGGAGTTAAATATTTTGTAAAATAGTTTAAATTGGGATTTTGGATTTATTATAAATGATTTTATATATAAGATATATGAAATTGATATTTTATAAATCAAAATAATGGGATTATAAAGGACTTTTGAAAATGTTAAAATGAAGTTATAAATAGAATCTTATAAGTAAATAAGATTTATAAATTTTGTGAAGTTATAAAAAGAATGAATTTGTAAATAAGTGATTTATAAGTAATTAACTTATAATTTGGATTTTGGCATATAGACAAGATTTATATAGAATTGGTTAATAAAGGGATTTTATAAGTTGGTTTTTACAAAAATATAAATGTGAATTTATAAACATTATTTTATAAGTGTGAAATCAATTTAAAATTGATAAACCAGATATAGAATCTTTTTAAAGGAATTTCGTCCACGATTTTAGAAAGCGGATAATCCTTTAATTAAAATGTGCAACAGTAATGAATTTGGTAAAGGGATTAAATTTATGATTTTGGACAGTGGATTACCCTTTAATAAATGTAAAGAAATATTGGATTTGGTAAATGAACCGTATTCATGATTTTGGACAGCAGATAATTTTTGAATTAAAACAAATGTTTTGGAAAGTAAAATTTTAAATGAAGTTAATTGGTCTGAAGATGTTTTAAAATATGTTGACTATCGAAACCATAGATTTCAACATCATGGTTGAAATAGATGTTTTCGAGAAATAAGGAGATGATGGACTATACCACTGTGTTATAGTAAATGATTTTTGAAATAAAATGTTTTGTATAGTATATGGAATTTATATATCTATCTTATTTTCGAATCCTTATACTAGTGATTTTGGTTTATCGTAACGATGTTTTACGCAACATTCGTTTTGACCCAAATAAATATGTTAAGAGAATGTTTTCCTTAAAAGAATAAAATATATACTTAATCCTGATCTAAGTATATGTAATATTTTTCAAGTGTTGAAAATAAATTGATTTGTGAATTATTTATTATTAAATAAGTATATGGAAATGTTTTCCAATAGTGAAATGCGAAATGGTTTGAGAATATATCTTTTTAAAAGATAATTTGAAGTGAATATTTGACAAGTGATTTAATTAATAAAAGATTAATTAAAAGGGCCTAGTGATTGCTTGTGGTGCTAGATATTTGTTTATTTACTTTGATAGTAAAATATCTGACTATCAAGTTTGGCCATTTTAGTTCCTCGACTTGATGCGGGAACTATTTAGTCGTACATTTAGTATGTAGCCTTCCGTATAGGCTTGATTATTATTTGTGTTGATGATGCTGATTCGTGTAGTGCGGAGTATTACTCCAATCTATCAAGCTTCCTTCTTGACCGAAGGATAGCAAGTTGAAAGTTGGAGACGTGATAAGTCTACGAGGCTTAGTTTCTATGTGAGGTTGAGAAACGCTTTTGTGCTGTTGGTGCGAAGAGACCGGGATTAGATTTATCTGAAAACCACTTCGGACCAATGTATGTGCGTTCGATTTTGCAGGTTGATTGTGATGATATTGTTATTTAGGATTTTCATAGTGGAGGACTGCTTGTTGATCGTTTAGGGTTAAAATTCCAATATACATATAGTAGCAGTAGTCTCTTCGTTATGAAATATCCAATGCAATGACTATTCGCTACTAATCCTAGGGATTTCCTGACAAGATGTGGTAGGAAAGTATCTTCGGTTTGTCATGTTTCTGGATAACTTGTATGGATGTTTGTCTGACATTGCATTTCTAAAGATTACGTACATTGGTGTTTACAAACATATATCTGTAGTGGCGGAGGAGGCAGCTTCTCTTAGCTTAGCACCCTCCTTGAGGCGTATGAGCTTAAGGGTTATATTTTTGTGGAAGGCAATTAGTAGTCAACAAAAATGGCCATGTGGCATTCAAAGTGATGTGATATGTGATTGTGGAAGGTAATCTTTACCTCAGGCCTCATCAACCGGATGTGACCAAAACAGGGTTAGATGCGACAAGGCTAAGTGAGTCTCTCCTAAGTAGCGTATGATCATCCTCTTCTAGATATATCTTTACACGCTATGACGTCATGTATCTGATTATTATGGTTTGTGTGCTTAGAGGGCCCTCGGAAAAGGTCGGTAATGACCGGAGGATGACATATTCAGTACCATCAAGTTATAGAGGTAGGCCAGTCTTGTGTTGGTAGAGGGCACATGTTATGTGCCTCAGGACATCCATCTAGCGGTGTACCCATCGAAAGGTTGTCCCTTCACCTGGTCATTTGTATGGAAATTCAAACTCCACTACGTACCTACCATTTTATTTGTAAAGCCTAGTATGCTGGAATTTAATAATGGTAACAATTTCGGCTATTTTGAATATTATTTGTATACTAAACACTAGTATAATATAAGAGGATTTGATATGAAATATTTTAGTTATCGTAAGGTAAAAACATGTTCATGTTTATGTGTGGGCGTTTCTTACGAGATACTTTTGTTTTGAGAAAGGAAAAATTTGGTAATTTAATAAATTCAATCGAGTGTGTTTCTCACGCTGGTTTACCAGACTGATCTAGGTGTTTTTCCCTTTCAATGCTCGGGTCAAACCGAGTATATTTACATGTTTAGATTTGGTGCTTTTAGAGCTTCAAAGGAAGATCTAGAGATCTTCATTTTCGTTTACACGTATTGGTTTTGTTTATCCATTGCTTTGCTAAGTTATTTTATATTATCGGCAATTGTGAGGACAAGTTATTATAACTGCCCAGGCTGTTGGTTATTGATTGATTGTTGAACTCTAATTGATGTATGTATATGCAGTTTCTATTTTGTAAAGATCATTGCTATGATATTATATGTTTTCCGCTGCGATGTGAGATTCTGTACTGTTCGGTTTGGTTCTATCTTCTCTCTTTCTTCTCTTCTCTTCTTCTTTCTTCTTTTCTTTCTCTTGACTTTCCGTCAGTTGGTGCTTTTTGGGTCGAACATGTGTGGATTATTGTCGATTCAAAGGGTATGGATTTGCGGGACATCACACTATCTTTCAGTAATGAAAGATTTCCTGAATTTTTGAATTAAATGGCGAGATGTATCTAGCCCAGTAGATGAACTTATTGCATGCGATACACCCTTCTAGGTTCAATGAGCCCTATCATCCCGTAACGGAACCAACACATCATCAAAACGAATTTCGTGCCTTACACAGATTCGACGAAGAGCCTCTTTCTTAATTTTTAAGGCTATCGAATCAACAGGGTTCTTCAGAATAACTGCGTCCTCTAGAGTGTCGAGAGTAAGATCGACAAATTCTGGTGGAAGGATGGTAAACTGCATCAGAAAGGTCAAATTAAAGGCTCTAGCTTTCTTGTTGTTCCAAAGAATGACAAGAGGATGGCTATTAGATTCAGTGTAGAACTTAATTCCACATCACAGTTGTCCTGTTGAGAAGATGATCCAGTTGGCATAGTTGCAAGATGCCCAGAACATCTAGAACCCATTACTATCAAACTCAGTAAAATTATGGTTAGATAAAGTAACCTGTATCCCCAGTGCATAGCGAGTGCTAGTGTTGTGTGGTGAAGCGTTATACAATACAGTAATAAGCTGTAAGAAATTGAAGACGAAAAGAGTCAACGAGACTTCGAAGTTTGAACGAAGTGATCGTTATCATCGATCATCTCAACCAGTTCACTACATTATTAGAGAATGATTCAACCTGAGTTTCGAAATCGATTGTTAGTTTGAGATCAATTTTTATGTTCAAGTCAAAGATGAGCTTCAAGAGAATTGTTTAAGGCATTGGTTCACGTCATAGTTTAAAATGTCATGAATTTTCGAAAATGAATTTGAGTCATATGCATGTTCAAATGTTCGTTTAAGTATGCAAGGCCGAAGCTCATCATTAGTTTCAAGTTCATTTATTTAAGTTCCATTTTAAAAATTAGTTGCTGCTAGTCAATCCATACACCAAGACATGACCGACCATTCCGGAACGATCATTTGTAAATGACCGTATCATAAGATCGTCAATAGCCGAGCCAAAATCCAGTCTCCAACCGATTGTTCATCTCCAATCTCCGACCGATCATTTATCCCGAATCTCCAACCAATGGTTCATCTCAACCATCCTATACGACCGTTCTTTCCACTTTACCCCTTTTTTGCTGATCGTTCACTCCATCACTTCATCCGATCGCTCAAGAACGATCGTGCCACATCAAGACAGCTACTCCATCTTCTATAGAAACGATCGGTAGGCATTCCCATCTCCTCCAACCACAACTCGCTCCATGGATCGAATCAAACACCACAAAACTGATGAAACCCAAAGTATCATGCTCAACTTATAAAGCAAATTCGAGTCAAATCACCTAGGTTATAATTTGGAAAGGGAAATAGTTTTGAATTCGAAGCAAGGTAAGATCTGGGGAGCGCTTGGATGATGATTAACTTAAAGAGATGTGGTTTAGTTATGGGAAAGTTGGATTGTTCCTTTGATCGATACAGGGAGGAAGTGAATGGTTCATTCTTTTCTTCTTAACTGGTAATGATATGAAATGAAGGATGATGGAAAAATGGCCAAGTGTAGGTTCTTTTATAGGTAGGGACAATGCTGATCGTTTATGGCCCTAAAGTTATGTCGATTGTTTCGAGATAACGATCTTATGCCGATCGTTCTACAAGCAGGCTAGTTGCCGATCTTTTAAAATGAAGGCTTTAGACCGATCGTTCCATAACTAGGAACGATCCAAAATTTCTTTTGAGAAGTAAATGATCAGTAGAAAAAGTATATGAAAATAAAAAATGGAGAATGTGAATGAGAGAATAACGATCAACAGTGAACATTTTTTTGAATATATATATATATATATATATATATATATATGTATGTAAATAAGAATAACGATCGGTAGAGACTGTTTATAAAAATTCCAAAACAAGACAATGACTTGTTAATGTATAACGATGAACAGGAGTCGAGTACAAACATATATACATGCTAGTATATGTTCCGAAATCTAATTTTTGAAATTGAAAAAATTGATTGATCACCTAGAATCAACCGAAGAAAGATTAAAAACAGGTTGCTGAAGCTTAGAAATTGCCAGAAACAAAGCATGATTATTGCTAACAAGTTATGATCCTATATTTACACTATTGGAAGTTGACCAATCATCACGGTGAATAAGGAAAATACGACCCTCAACGAGAAAACAACTTAATGGAAAGATAACGACTATTCGATGAACCGAATAGACTTCTTTTCAACGATTCTAGCTTATGATGATTCAAAACATGTCATGTTCAAAACGAGACGTATTTTGTGGAGCAAATATTATTCCACTTTATGGATAGGCCATGATATCATTGACTTGGCTAGGAACAGATGGTTATCAACCTTAAGAATCGATTATATACAATACCATGGATAATGGTCGGGAAGATTCGAACCAGATTCGAATCGAGGTGCGACCAGCATGGATTGACTTGTATATCCCCATGAAGCTATATTTCAAATTTAAGTCGATTGGAGTTCATATGCTCGATTTATGGATGAAGCAAGGATTTACATGAATCGATTGGGAACGATCCATAAAATAGCACAAATCAGCGGAGATCGATATCTCAAAATCCACAAAGCCAGTTCACATAAAACTTTCAGAGCATCAATATATTGAAGAATGGAGCCCAAAAAACGATCGCATATCAAAGTCTTGAGATTTGAAGATGGCTGATTGTTTTAGGCCGATCGTTATTTGCCGATCCTTCATAACGAATTCCAAATGTAGCAAAGTTTGAACCATATCTCATAATCTACAACTAAGATTGACTTCATATTTTAGGGACAAGTTCAAGAGGCATGTGGGATCCCTCCAAAAATGATCGCACATGAATTGGAAGCAAGAGTATGGATTGGTAAAACTTTGGCCGATCGTTCCAAATTGTCAAGTTAAGACCATCGATCGCTATAGTGGGCCCCTATGGACCTAGGGAGCCTTTTTACCGAAATCTTAGTGAAATATCTCATCATCTTTCCGTATAAATATAAGCCTCTTGGTTCATTTTCAAGATCATTACTCTGCTTATGACTCTAGACTCCATTGTAATCAAGTGTATGCTATTTACTACCGCTGTAATAATATTAAAAAGTGATTAATAGAGGATAGTCTTAATAGTGGACGTAGGCATACAACGCTGAACCACTATAAATCTTTGTGTCTTTGATTGCTGCTTATCCTCTATTACCTATTAATTTATCTACTCAGTTTGATTTTGTTATTCTTCATTTACTTCTCTACAATATGTATTCTCAGGTGTTTGTGACCAATTTAGTTGCAAATAAAACACCGACAAAATTTCTATTACATTAAAAAAACAAGAAGAAGAGGAAATAAAGAAAATTAAAGATCTAGTAGAAGATCAAAAGATCCTTTATTTTCCTTCAGATTAAGAACTACTAACACTACAAACTGATGCTTCTGCCAATTTTTGGGTAGGAGTATTAATTGCAAAATAAAAGGAAGTAGCATATTACTCTAGAAAGTTTAACAAACCCCAAATTGAATATGCTACCTATGACAAAGAATTACTCGCTATTAAATTAGCAATCAAAAGTCTACGATTTATCTTCTACATAAACAATTTGTAATTGAAATAAATAATTGATCTGTTGCTCAATTCTTAAAGAAAAAATGTAAACAATCCAGAAGATCTTCGAAGAATCATATTAGCAATGTATTTAGAAATCTATAACTATGATGTCAAATACAATCTAGGTTACACTAATTTTTTTGTTTATCTTCTTACCAGGTTAATAAAAATGGATGGGGATTATTTAAAGAGGATCATAGAATTAATAGAAAAAAGAAAAGGCAAGAAGACTTCCAATAGGTGAAATTGTCTAGAAAGGCCAAATAAGCCTCCAAACTTGCTTTATCCTCACAAGGTTCTGAAGAAACCGATACTCCCACAGGAGTAAATGAAGAAAAGGTCTAACTGACCAAAACTGTTTCAATAAAAAAAAATAAGGCAACAACTTCCAATGCAACTCAAAAATTGTTTCAATGAACTAAGAAAAGGCAATTGCTCCCACAGGAGTGCAAACACCATACGTCTCAACTATGGTCAAAAACTAGTACAATTGATAAATGAAAGTGTCAAATCCAAATTTGTATGACAATTTCAACGGATGCTTTAAAGCCATCCTGCAGACCATAGAGCTACAAATTTTTGGTTAACTAAACTACAAAAAAATTATCTGGGATTTAAGCATGAAATATCCCAGAAAGAGAAAAAATTACAAAACACACAAAAAATAATGTCTTAATTATCTCAAGTTCTTTTACATCTAGGCTGAAGCACTCGATTTAAAAGAAGCAGAATTGTTCACTGACAATTCAGCTGAACATAGCCATTTAAAGACAATATTTGTTCAAATGCAGATATCTGATCTCGTATATCTAAGAACTCAAGATTTTCCAAAATTACTTGGACTATATGAGATTGATAACACAAATACTAAGGAGATGGAAGTTGAAATGACGGTACGAGATATGATCTCTTTATATCAGCAACATCTCATTGATGAGAGTAACCTTCTTCTGTTCTCCAAGAAATTAGAAGTCATAATTAATAAAAATCTTAGAAAATGAAGAGTTAATCCTCAACAATAACAAAAGTCCACGCTTAATAGCCCATTTTTCAAAAATACAAAAATATAAAAAACATATCAAAAAAGGCTTGGTACATGAAATTTTGTCAACGCCATCCATCCCAAGAAATATACAGGTTGTATTCCTGACATGTGTAAAGCAAAACTTGCGGAATATTCGAGCAGGTTTTTTACCATGTTCATCTTCAAAATACGGAGCTTTTAGGAAGAAAGACAATATATACATCTTTATCCATGTTTTCAACTATAGGAGTTACACAGTGTAACATAAAATCCCCGACATGAGTTTATTGAATTCAGTCGAAAAGAATGTAATGAAGAAAATGAAAGGCTTTTAGCAGCACAAGAATTCTTCAGTGAAGCCATCAACAAAGGTGAAGTTGGATCAACACCGCTACTCAGGGGAAAATAGTATTGCTATTGGACTACCTATCAGCTTTCGAACCGACAACCGATAGAATATCAAAGGTTTAATGGTTCTTATATGGTCTTAAAATTGGACTAGTACGCATAATGGCATAGGAAGAATACTTTGAAGAACAAGTGGAAAAAAAAGGTTAAGACAAGACTCCATAATGAGAGACACTATGGGGACCGACCCTTTCGATGACGAATCTCTAGCCAACCTAGATATTCAGAACTAAGCCAGAAAAATGGTGGACCATTATTCAGAATGAAGAGAAAACACAAAGCATCTAGCTACTACAATAGGGTGACAAATCACCCCACTAGCCTTAACAACTTTCTTTCTTACGGATTAAAAAGAAGGAAATATCCCTAGCCTACATAAAAAATAAAGGACACATATTATGCCTAAATGACTAGAGAGGATAAATATTAAGCCTACTAAGTAATAAATAAAGGATTAAATAAATGGAAGGACTCCTCTTGCAGCATGGATCATCAGAAAAAGTTTATTCATATATTTTTCTCTTCTCATATTGTATATCAAAGCTTTGTAAAATTATCTACTATATTTATAAAATTTCAGTTTTGCAAGTAGATTTTGTTGTTGCAGATTTTTTCATTCTGCTTTTATCTTTAGCTGCCAAAAATTGGTAGATGAGCTAATTTGTCTGTTGCGATGTAAATCTCAACATCATGCATGTACATGTTATACCTTACATAAATTTATATGTTACACATGCACGCACATATATGTGTATGTGATAGACATATATACTCAATATAACATAAATTTAATAATACAACATCATATTATAAATTTAAGTAAAAGATCTTATTTAAATAAAATTTAGAAATGTTCTAAATAAATTATACTTCATTGGCCCAATAAAGATCCAATATGGTAAAAAATTAAAATTCACGCATAATACCGCTATGTGCTGGCCCAATTCCAATAGTAACATGATCAATAATGTTACATATTGACTTTAATCAATTTAAACACTTAAATATCCACTGTAATCTCAAATTAAAAGACCACTTCACATTGTCACACAAAACCAATAAATGTAGTAAACCTATAGAAGACTTTTGGTGTGTCGTTTTGTAATCATTCGAAGCAATTCCAAGTTAGTAATTTCTTTATTTTCCCAACGACCATGAGTAAATCATTTTCCATTGTATGGAGAGTGTTATGTACAAGTCTCAATAGACATATCAATATCTCATTCTCAAAATGAATTTACTATGAATATTTAAGAATAATTTCAATTTGTATGATCCAATAATCATGGCTATGAATGCATTCACAGCTGCGATCGACTATTCAAAAGGATTTTATACATGTATATATTTATATACACCACTTATATCCCAATATAATAGTATACACAGCAACACCAACAGAAAAATGCTTACTTAGTTTATGAAAAGATACACTATAAGTGTTAGGCTATAATAATCAAATTACATAACTGCCTACAAAGTGCATCCTTATCTCCATTATCAAGGTGGACTATTAAAATGCGATACCATATTTTGAAATCTCAAATAGTTTTTTCAGGTTCATAACCACAAAGATGGTTCATATTATAACCATAAAGATGATTCATCAATCAATGCTTTGGCTCGATAGATCTGGTTAAAAGACCAAGTGGTGTGCACACATGATGAGGTTGTAACATCTGAGTGGAGCCAATAAGGCTCCTTATTCATCAATTAAATTGGATTGGTCGGTCAATTTCCCTTATCGGGAAAATAATTCCCTAATTGATCAAAAGGTCAGGGACATGTGTTGATTGTTCGCATGCAAAATAATTTTGTGAATCTTAATTAGTCAACCAGTTACGCCCCATCGGTCGATCAGCTGGGTTCGATGACATCTATTCACAGTGTGACTTTTGTTTTGGGCTTTTAAGAATCACCTTTTTAAATGGTTGGATCTTCCCTTGGCTTTCATTGATGGATGAGAAGTATTTAAGTGTATACAAAAACTCATTATACATCTCTTCTAGGGCTAATGTTAGGTTAGTTGGTTATGTACATGATTCTAATATTTTGATTCATAACAATATGTCAATTACTAATGAATTTATCGAGTTATTTCATATACTTTATTTATATAGACGTGTTGATATGATGGCAGTCAATATAAGCTCAACGAATCCGAATGTATGAATAATATCATAATGAGTCAAATAAAGAAATGTAGAATGGAGAACGATCTTTTGAAGACATTTAATGGAGTTATTGAATCCTCTAGAACACGACAACGTCTAAGAAATACTCGAAGATGGACAAACGAACACAAAAGTCAAATATGTTATTCACTGTGTCATAGTTTATATTTTTTAGAACCCCATAATTTATCTGTAAATCACTCTAAATTGTGGAACAACCTTCTGTACCTCCAAAAGTATTTTTTAGAATTTTTTGGGATTTTTTGGAGTGGTAGAATAGGTCAAATGAGGAAGAATCATATGAAATAAGGAAAATTTCAGCATGAAGCAACAATGCGCTTTGCACTTGTCAACATGTGCACTTGCACATATCAACCTTATTTATTCCATAGGCCGACTAATGGAAGGGAATATTCGACCTATGAAAACGTACGAGGTCAACACGTGACCTATTTAGGTCAAAAATTCTAAATTTCTTGTAGTCTTCTCTTTTGCCTCATTATTGCTTCACTGATTCTCTTCATTCCCTAGCCACTCTCAACTATTGTAACTCCCTAATAACAACTCTACAACATTTGTATAAAACCCCAAAGTTTCCAAGGTCAAATAACTTCTCTTTCTTAGAATTTTCTGATCATCTCTATATTATTCCACTACTTTCAAATTTCAAAAGCATTCAAACTCCAATCATTCAATTCCTTATTCATATCATTCAAATCACTTCCTATCCACTTGTTCTTTGACATTGAAGATATATTGTGTGGGTTATAGGAAATTTTTATTGGAAAGAAGACATCCTATATTAAAGATACAAAGAGTCTATGAATATACTTTTCTATTGAAGTCGAAGTCCTGTTGCGGAGTTATTAGGTGGTCTAATTGAAGTCATGTTCAACAATTCACATAGAGTCATTGTAAACCCATTCCTTCTGGATAAGAGTGGGTTAAGTTAGTGAAACTCTAGAAAGAAGTTTTGCGACTAGGTATATTACGAAAGTTCGAACCAGTGTAAAAATCATCGGTGTGATTTTTCTTGTTTACTTATTTACATTATGCTGCTCGGTTTTACTTTGCAGGAAATTTATTAGCTTATTACTTTGCACACACACACACACACACACACACACACACATAAACTACATTTGATAGTTGGCCATATAATTCGATATGACCCCGAATTTTCATTTTGTAACAAAGCCCTACTTTTCAAAAATCTTAACATGTTTATGAATATTAATACAACCATTGGTAATTTTTCCACATTTTTAGAAGGTTAATCCACTATACAACCATCACTTTTCACTGCTTCAAACTATACATATAGATTTATTAGAATGATAGTATACGTGCAAGCTAATGGTTTCACAATTTGGAAAATAACTCAAGTTTGATACGAGGAACCAACTATAATTTTAAAACGTGGACCAATGATAAAAAACACTAGTTGGAAATAACACTAATGCTATTAATATGTTATCTTGTGCATTAAACAAAATGAATTTAACATTGTCAACATTTCTAAATCTAAATACGAAATTGGTCATAGTTTGCAAGTAACACATGAAGGTGTAAACAGAGTTAAAAAAGTAAGGTTTCGTTGTAACAAAATTCATTGATTTTTTTCAAATAGACCCGATAAGGGTACAGTTGATATGTATTCAAGACTTTAAGATATACAACAAATTATCATTGCTTTAGACATAATACTCACTAATATTGATATAGTTACTATTAACCCAAAAAATGGATCAACACTCAGGTTCAAGTGTGAAAGCACCAGTGTAGATAATCAGCAGCCCAAATCTCAGGTAAGCAACAAATAAAGAGCAAAAGTAAGAAAATAGACAGAATTTTTACAGTGGTTCGGCTGACTCTGGATACATCCACTTTAATCAATCTTTATTATGATTATACTAGTTGAATCTCTTTGGATATCAACTAGTTAGTCCTTAGTTCTAATTACAATGAGTTGGAATAAGTCATGTTCAAAGTTTGACTGGAGAATCATGGAAACCACCTTGATGATTGTTGTGAGGGAGAAGAAAGTTGAAGAAGTAAAGGAATTCCAGTCGGGTAATGGCAGCTCTCTATCTGAAAAAGATCGATCTCTAGTTGTAGGTAGCTGAGTATTTATAGGGAAGTTCAGTGAGTATGGGCCAGAAGTCCAGGTGCAGAAGAGTCCAGTTGTTATGCCAAGTCATTACCAAAAATCTCAAATCAATCTGAGTCATTTCTATGTATCGCTAGCTATCCATAGAAATTAATCGCTAGCTATCCATCAAGTTAGCAATTTTTTTTACCAAAAGCCTTTACTTAGTGCTACGAAGGAGCTCGGAAAGTTTGAGGGCGATCTGACCTATCTTGGTAGAACGCTAGCTATCCATCCACTTAACATATTTTTGAGTGATCTTTTTTTGGTTTTCTTCTTATCTTTTGTATAAGTTTCTTGTCCAAATATTAAGTTGTTTGGAGTTAGTTTGATCATCCATCTTCATGGGTTATCTGGTCCAGAAGAATCATCCATATCTCGCTTAAATCTTAAAGAAATCAAAAAAAGCTTTGTAGGAACACTTTAAGGGTGTTAAGGAAAAATTTGAGCTAGTGGGGTCCACTCTAGATGGTGTGAGAAATGCGGATTGCGGATCTTAAGGCTAGGATAAACATTAGAGGGGGGTGAATAGTGATTTAAGGAATTATTAAATCTTTTTGAGTTTTTGTTAATTTAAACACAAATGTACGCAATATTCAGACACAAATATGATCACAGAATCAAACACCGATTCAGAAATAAAGTAAAAGTAGTAAAGGAAAGAACATACCGGATTTTATACTAGTTCGGAGTTACCCTACATCCAGTCCCGCACACAAGTACGGATTTCCTTTCAAAAACAATCTTTACAGTTACACCCTCGATTTCAAGGCAATGAGGTACACCCTCCAGATTCACAATCCTCTAGGTAGAGATACTTGATTTCCTGGGCAACAAGTTCACCCAATTGATTTCCAAGGCTACAATCACACCTTATCTCGCTTGATTGATTTCCAAGGCCACAATCACACCTTTTCTCGTTTAATTGATTACAAAGAAGCCTATAACTCTGAATAGCACCGAGGATCTTATTGACATAGTGATAGAGAATCAAACCAGAAATGATCTAGTTAGATTCAATGTTGATTTCAGCAGAGTAATGGTAAGAATATGTATATAGAAATGTTGAAGAAGAAGAGGAGTGAAAAACCAGAAAATCTGAATTGAAATTCGTTGAAAACATCCCCTATTTATAGAAGAACAACAACCAGGTCCATTCGTGAAGAGATATGATGAATAGACGCTTCTTTTGAAATTTAAATTTTGAAACCAACTGACACTATGTTGACATGGGTAGATCGAGCATGTCGACATCCTAAAGGAATTTTTGGTAATTTGTTTTTCTTTGAAAATAACTTTTATCTTATATTAAAACTATTTTAAATTTAATAAATATACCTGTCTATAGTTAAAATACATAAGTAAATATATAGAACAATATATACAAAATTTTACTATAATTTTATATTTAAATCTAAGTATAAATATTATTATTAAAAATAATTTAAAACTAAGGATAATTTTATTTTGAAATTAAAGATTATTTTGAGGCAAAAAGTATTTGAAATCAGTATAGATGTTTTTGATGCTTTTAAAAGGATTGTTTTGAAAACATTTTGAAAACAAGATATAATTTTGTAAAAATCATTTTGAATAAAAATTAGCGGATACAAAACAATGTTCCACTAGATTTTTTGTTGGTTCCATCCTACTTAGGGTTCCATCCCTTTAACAGGCTCGAAGTGGATTCCATTCCACGAATAAATTAGATTTTAAGATGCCAGTACTTTTCTAAGAGTTTTAACAAAATTCCTAATTAAATTACTTATTCTTGAAATCTTGAACTCTTGATAATCTTGATATTCTTGATACTCATGAGTCTTCAATCTTGATATCTTGAATCTCTATACTGTACAATCTTCATTCTTGGAACCTACATGGTTAAATCCTGCATATACATATATTTCTAAACTATAATGTTAGTATTTATATTTTATAATCTATTCTAAGGTTGTTGTCATCAAAACCATCATCTCACGGACTAATAGATGGGTCGCTAGCGATCCATCAAATCAACTCTAAATGGCTTCTTTTTTTGAGGCTTTTCTTATGTTTTCTAAATATTCTCCCAAAATTTCAAGTCAATCCTACTTCGTATGAGTTCTATAGGTTCATTTTAAGTTAGCTAATTTTGGCCAAATAACTTGAATAAGATGAGTCTTCACTTATCAAGCTAGATTGTTTGGCATGATATGAAACTTGGAAAGCGTGCTTAGAAATGGTAGTGAATCATGATGCAAGAGGTTTGGAGGGTTCGTGAGCAAGCCTTATAGAATGCTAGCGATCCATAGATGATGGATCGCTAGCGATCCATCACCTTATCTTATTTTCGCATCTTTCCTTTTGGGTATTTCTCTTCTTCTTTTTCTGGTCCTTTTGGTTGATTCTTGAGTTATTTTGGCATAGTCTGAATGTTCTAATTCTTATTTAATTTTTATGGGTTAAAAACCCAGTTAACACTTTCTCTTCAAAGTACGCCTTTCGAATGAAAGGTGTGTTTTGTTTAAGAACAAATTGCTTCCTCCGGTCTTCAATAATTGATGTTTTTAGCTGCTTTAACCTTAGTGAATCGTCCAGTCCCTTCGGATTCTCTTTCCAATCACAAGTTTTTCCAAACCAGTTAGATCCTAAGACTCTAGACACTAGACTCTACCCAAGTGTAATATATACATCACAATCATTCCGATTTCATTTGGAGTTATTACATCACATATCTCTTATTAAACCACGTGCTTCCAATTACATCGCTTATTTCAAATTACGTCACATATTTCCATTTACATCACATATCTCTAATTGTCTTATGTTCATTCGGGATTTACATCATTATCATTTTGCTTCTCATTCAGAGTTGTCATATCATATATCAAAATCACATTATATGTCAAAAATCACATGATATATCGAGATCATTCTATGTTCATTCACGATTTACCAATTTTATTCTATTTATATGGCATTCAATTCCTTTTATTAAATCAACTTTTTTAAGGCTCGATATCTCTTGATTATTTAAGTTTAATGCGTGATCTCTCCTGATCGTTTAAGTTTAATGTGCGATCTCTCTGGATCGTTTAATGTTTTAAGTTAAGGGGATGATTTCTATGGATTGTTTGTTTGTTAAGTTAAGGGGGATTAAATAAGCCCATCTGCTCACTCTCCAGTTAAGGGACTACTTCTTGAACTTCGGTCTCGTCTCTCCGGTCAGAAATCTAAGGCGATCAATATTGTACAAGTCCATCCATTCGCTCTCTAGTAAGGGGACTTGCACTCTACACTCCGGTCCCGTAGCGGGACTCTAAGGCGATCGATATTAGTCATCATAATCAATGTGAGTTTTTCAAAATTAAAATATTCAGATCAAAATAAATAAGCAAAAATCAAATAAGCAGGAATAAAATAAGTAGAAATCCTAAATTTTCACCTTGGAGATCCGACTTAGAGCATGCCTAGAGACCAATCTGGGTCTCGTACACGTGTAAGCAGTCCGAGGTCATTATTGTCCTAAATAGTATCTCAGGCATTCGACTCAAAGCGTGCCTCAGGACCATTTAGGATCCCATACACACGTAAGCGGCTCGAGATTATCATTGTATAAATACCAAAAGAAAAGTGTGGAAAAATAAACGAAAAAGCAAAGCATAGGGCTGGATTTGATTCCCATCTACCCTGTTCATGGGATAATTTGTTTTGGCTCAAATCCCTAGGTATTTCTTGATGCATATGCCATGGATGGTGGTTGTTCTTGCAATTCTACTGTAGTTTTTTTCCTTATGTTCTGTGGCAGCTGATTGTTCCGAACCAGTTCTTTTATCAGAACACGAAGATCTCGACACTCGTTCGTTCTATGCCCATTCAACTCATGGAAGACGCAAAAATTTACAGATCTTTTCACTCGATCAGTGGGCTCTCTCCTTGGTGGCCTCCGGTAGAGGTTCAGCCCCCTAGTATCCAAGTATATCCTCTTTGGGGTTTCAATCAAATCAGTGTATGAAGAGAATCTCGGCTCCTTCCTTTGTCGTTTCGGCTCTCCGAAGTCGTTGTCGGTTTTTCTTTTTCCTTTATCGCTTCCGATTCCAGCTTTGGATGGTCCCTTGTCCTCCACGACATTTATTCAATATCCACATCTTCATCTTCGGCTTTAAAATCTTCCTGACGCAAATATCTCCCAGCTTTGCGATAGAATTTTGCAAGATCCCTCGGTGGATCCCATTTCAATGCAGCTTTGAAATCAGTCTTACTCGCGACCCCAGATACTACTACCATTAGGATAAATGATGGATCCATCTTGTTAACCGTAGAAGCCGCCGCATTGAATTTTGTTAAATAACTTCTTAAGGACTCTTCAGGCTTTTGTTTTACATTTGAGAGCGTACGTACATTCCTCGATTGTGAGACATGAACTCTGAACTGTCTCAAGAACTTTCTCACCAAGTTAGTCCATGTGCTTGTGGACCCATTCTCCAACTGTCTGAACCATATTGCAGCTGAATCTGTTAAGTATAATGGGAAGCGCAACCCCATTACCTCCTCAGAAGCACCAAACACCTCCATATGTTGGATGTATCTCTTATATGAATCGTCGGATCTATCTTCCTATCGCACATTTCCAATGTCGGAAGCTTGAATTCTAGAGGATTTCTCGCATTCTAGATATTAGAAGTAAACAAATTCCTGTTTATGACTTCCAAATCCTAATCGGGGGGTCTTCCTCCAATGAACATTCGTACCAATTCAGCAATTCGATTCTCACCATCCAATGAAGGTCTCTGTCCTAAAGCAATACTTTACCTCCTGTTCTGGTGGGGGTATCACTCTTTCGGCCGCATGCCTGTGTTCTCCTTCATAACTCGAGCTTCATTCTGACCTACGTTCCTTCAAGGAAGTTTTGGTACATATTCTTCTGTTGCTTGCATCCTAGTATTTGGATTAGCTCTAGTACCACCAGTTCCTGGTGTTCCAATAGTAACTCCGACATTGGGATAGATTTTCATGTTAATTCCAACTTTGCCCCTTGAAGTTTGGCTCCTATTCCCTGTAGATCTAGCATCCTTTGATTCTCCATCCTCTGGAAGAAGCCGTCCATCATCTCCTGTTGTCGAGCTAATATTCCATCATGCATCTCTTTTATCATCTTTTCAATCTCCTCTCTAATCATGTAGTTTGGTTGATGAGAATTTAAGGACACCTCCTTGCTGCCCCTAGGCTTCGATTGATTTGCTATAGCTCTAGATCTAGTACTAGGCCTACTAATCTTCTCTAAATCTTAGATTCAAACTTCAAATCTTTAAATCTCATTCAAGGCTCTTAGTAAAAGCACCAAAATGTTAACCTAAAAACTGGATCAACACCCTAGATCAAGTTTGAAAGCACTAGTGTAGACAATCAGTAGCACAAATCTCAGGTAAACAACAAACAAAGAGCAAAAGTAAGAAAAAAGACCAAGAATTTTTATAGTGTTTCAGCTGACTCTGGCCTACCTCCATTTTAATCAATCTTTGTTATGATTATGCTAGTTGAATCTCTCTGGATGTCGACTAGTTAATCCTTAGATCTAAGTTACAATGAGTTAGAATAAGTCACATGTTCAAGGGTTGACTGGATAATCAAAGTAACCCACTTGATGAATGTTGTAATGGTGAAGAAAGTTGAAGAAGTGAAGGAATTCCAGTCAAGTAATGGAAGCTCTCTGTCTAGAAAAGATCCATCTCTAGTTGTAGGTAGGTTAGTATTTATAGGGAAGTTCAGTAAGTATTGAGCCAGAAGTGTAGGTGCAGAAGAGTCCAATTATTATGCCCAGTCATCACTAAAAATATCAAATCAATTTAAGTCATTTCTATGGGTCGCTAGCTACCTATAGGGGATGGATTGCCAGCTATCCGTATGGGATGGATCGTAGCTATCCATCAACTTAGCATATTTGTCTACCACAAGCCTTTACTTAGTGCCACGAAAGAGCTCGAAAAGTTTGAGGGCGATCCGATCTATCTTGATGGATCGCCAGCTATCCATAGGGGATGGATCGCTAGCTATCAATCAACTTAGCATATTTCTGAATGATCTTTGTTTGATTGTCTTTATATATATTCTGTTTAAGCGCCTTGTCCAATTATCAAGTCATTTGGAGTTAATTTGATCATCCATTTTCATCGGTCATCTTGTCCAGAAGAATCATCCATATCTCGCTCAAATCTTAATAGAATCAAATGAAACTTGGCAGAAATAGCCTAGAGGGTGTTAGGGATCCATCATAAAAATTTGAGGAGGTGGGACCTATTCTAGATGGGTCGCTAGTGATCCATCTAGATGGATCACTAGCGATTTATCAAATCAACTCTAAATGACTTCAGTTTTTTTGTGAGGCTTCTCCTATGTTTTTAAATGTTTTCCTAATATTTCAAGCCAACATGACTTCGTATGAGTTCTGTAGGTCCATTTTAATTTAGCTAATTCTGACCAAACAGCTTGAATCAGATGTGTCTTTACTTCTCGAGCTAGACTGTTTTGCATGCTATGAAACTTGGTAAGCATGTGTAGAAATGGTACTGAATTATTATGCAAGAGTTTTGGAGGGTCCATGAGCAAGCCTTATAGATTTCCAATGATCCATAGGTGATGGATCGCTAGCAATCCATCACCTTAGCTTATTTTGGCATCTTTCCATCAACTTAGCTTATTTTGGCATCTTTCCTTTTGGGTCTTTCTCTTCATCTTTTTCGGGTCCTTTTGGTTGATTCTTGAATTATTATGGCGTAGTCGGAATGTTCTAATTATTGTTGAATTTTGATGGGTTAAAAGCCCTCTTAACAGCTATAAAATTATTAAACCCTCCATCGAGTGGGACATAAAGGTCCTTGCAATCAAAGAAGCCAACAATCTCTCTAAGCTTAAAGCTTAAGAGCTAATGGGAAATCTAACATTACACAAGGTTAACTTGCAGATTAAAAAGGAGCAAACTCAAGAGAAGAAACCATAACATTCCAAGCTTAAAAGGTTCTTAGTTTTGACATGAATGAACTAGCTTGTTTCACCAAAAATATTAAGAAGTCAATGAACTTTTGAAAAACTCTTGTAATGATAATAGTTCATTCATATTAAGGTGCTTCAAATGCAACAAAGGACATATATAGAAACCTTTAATAAACCCACACCCAGTGGGCCTAAATTTTTGATAAATCAAAAATCGAAGTCCACCAAAGTTTGGATCATTATTTTTTGGCATCCTGCAAATAAACAATTGCATATCAGAGCACTATTGATATAAACTCATAACGGAATATTAAAGTATAATAATCATATAGTTACTAACCAAAGTTTACACTTTTGATGTCTATTATCCTTGTTAGTATCGATCATGCATAAAGAAATCTATCCTTCTACCGTTCCTGCCCTGCATTAGTACATGTCCCTCTAAAGCTATCATGTGGATTGTAATAAGGAGGGGGTCAAAACAACATTTTGATGACTAGTAAACTACAAACTTTATGCATAACACTAGTTTATGTTGATTATCTTCTATTACTACAAAGGATGAAATTATTCAGGCTTGGGATAAGACTATTGAGGAGTAGGCTGTCGAAATTCGAAAGCTTCACTTGGAGAAAGATAAGCTCATTAAGAGTTTGCTATTGGAAAAGATAGATAAATTGGATATGGAGGTCGATTACTATTTCTCTATGTAGGAGTTGAAATACCTTAAGGCGACATGAGCCAAGAAGAAGGAAGAGATGAATAATGCTCTACAACACTTCTTCACAAGTGTGCTTGTGTACAAGAACCTAAAGTGGATGGAGAGCGCTTATGTCAAAACTCTTACTAATGTCTTGAAGGAGGTGTTGCGTCATTCTGAAGCAGCCGGTGAAGGCCTCATCAAAGAATAATTCATGGCCAAGTACTTGGATGCAGACGATATTGCTAAAATCAAAGAGGGAAATCTTGTTGGAGAGGATGCAATCTCTATTGGTGCTGTCAAGGCTTCCACTGGCCCAAGTGCATCGGTTTCAGTAAAATCTGTTAGAATCTCCATTATATGATTTCAATGACAACTACTATACAACCACATATATTATATATCATATCTAGATTATAGGTATATACTATAAGAGATCATCATGCTCAAAGATATCAGGACTCGAAGACAAATAGAGATTTATCGACCATGCTATGATTAGTAAGGTTATATTAGTGTATTAAGAGTCTTAGATAAATATTGTAAGGTATACTTAAGTATATATGCATACATGAATTCATATACACAAAATCGAATTAAAAACATTCAAAAGTAGCATTAAAAATTTATGATCTGAAAATGCCAACCACAGAGGTCTGTGGAAAATTCACAAACCTTTGTGAATAATTTTGGGAATTCTTCCCTGAAGTCACAGACGTCTGATGAAAATCCATAGACGTCTATCATCTGAAAAACAGCACAACCCTGAATAGACACTTCTGCCGAATAGAAACCAATTACTCATTGAAAGGTTGCAGCCATTAAAATGAATAGACCTTATCTAGCAGTAGCAACCCTTCATCTACATCTTTTTAAATCAATAAATACTACAATTATTGATATTGAAAAATTAAGGAAACTGGATTGAATTAATTGAATCTATTGATTTCTTATTACTCTATTGTGCATACATCGCTTACATACTCTCAATCTATCATAACCAAATAAGTTTGGTTAAACACTTCCTACAACTCAATGCATTCACATACTCAAAGGAGACCATAGGATGATTTGTACTATCAATCAAGATCTATGTTATTTGGAACACAAGATTGTTAAAGGTATACTTTTGTATAGCTTATTCATCCAGGCGAAGCAAATGTTAGTTGGTTATAGGAAATACCGAAGGGGAGCTTTGGGACTAGATGTAGGACGGGAGGTCCGAACCAGTATCAAATATCTGGTGTCATCATTTCTATTATTTATCTTATATTCAATCATTATTTTCTGCTTAACATAGTTAGTAATATACACACGTATATATAAGTTGCATTATTTATAAAGATCCTATAGACTTTCAGTTGGTATCAAAGCCTGGATTTCTAAAGTTGTAACAACATCCTAGAAAAAATGGCCATAAAGAGTTCTAGTCAAGGTAATAAAAAGAGGAAGAGCAATAAAAAGGAATCAAAGGAGCAAACAAATAAATGTTTCATGGCTAAACTCAGATCACAACCGATATGCTTAGATTCATTATATAAAGATCTCTTGTTAGCACATGATGAATTATATTGTAAAACTTTGAATAAAGTTAATAGAATTGCATTAGCTAAGTTAAAAAATTATGAGAAATAAATTTCCAATGTAAAAGATGAAAATAAGCTTTTGGTAAAACAAACTAAATTTTTTGAAAATACGGTAGAAGCACTTGTTTTACAAAATGGTTTCCTATAAAATGAAAACGAGCCACTAGAAGCTAAAAATAATGATCTTTTGAAGGAAATCGATGTTTGGCAAAATAAAAATATATTTTTGGAAAATTCTTTAAATAATTCAAGCTCTTTAATTTTGCCTCTTAAAAAAGAGAATAAATCTTTAATTAAAAAGAATTTAGAATTATCTAAAGAACGTATGATTTTTAAAGATAATAGCAATATTTTGCAAAATAAAGTTTGTGATTCTACAACAAATTTTTAAAGACTGAATGAAAAAATCATAATATTTAACAAAGGTAAAGATATCTTATCTTCCTGCGGTTTAGGTTATAAACAAGCTAAAAGTAAATATAGTACTAGATATGCATTCATGTATACTAATTTTAGTGCTAGTACTAGTAAACATGATAGTCCTAAAACTACTTACAGTAATGATAGCACTTTGTTTAGAAATGATAGAAAATATTTTTCAAGTACCAAGCTAATGACAAATAGTATCAAAATATGGATTCTTGCTAATACGATGGATCATAGCAAACAACTTTATATTAGAAACTATTACAAGACTGTGATTTATAATGTAAAATATATTTATAAAGGTTAAATTACACCCAAATGTGTATGGCTTCCAAAGACCTAACCCCTGGATCCTAACGTAAAAAGTGGGTTCTAGAACATATACCTCATTTTTTGTAGGTACACCATATATAAATAGGGAGATATATTCCAAATTTTCTAATACTTATGGAAATGAAGCCTCATATGTGATGATGTTATGGTTAAATTGTAACATGGTAAGTGTTATGTTCTTTAAAATCTTAAAGACAATTTTTTTTAAAATATTTTTTTACACCTATGACTTTATATTAGAGAGTTCTACCCGTATAACCTTTCATATCACTCATATTGATATTTATTTCCTTTTTTGTCGATGACAAAGGAAGAGAATAACTATACAAAAATATTTATAGGGGGAGTCCTAACTTAGGGGGAAAATGTTTGAACTCCTATTTATTTATTGTTGAACTTTGGTTGGTTTATTATTCAATTATGTTATTTATGTTTTTGTGTGATCTGTGTATGTGGTATTCATATCTATCTATCTCATTTGCTGTGTCTATATGCTTTTGTTTCTTTTATTTTAGTTTCGATAATGACAATGGGGGAGAAATATATGCATATACATAAGGGAAGATTAAATTAAGGGGGAGTTATTTTATCTTGACTAACGATTGTATAGTTGTCATCATCAAAATGGGGGAGAATGTTAGAACCTCCATTCTATGGTTTCAATGACAACAACTATACAATCACATATATTATATATCGTATCTAGATTACAGGTATATACTGCAAGAGATCATCATGCTCAAAGATATTGGGACTCAAAGACAAATAGAGATTTTTGAACAATGCTATGATAAGTAAGGTTATACTAGTGTATTAAGAGCCTTACATAAACATGTAAGGTCTTCTTGAGTATATATGCACATACAAATTTATATACACAAAATTGGCATTAAAAACATTCAAAAGAGGTGTAAAAATTTTATAGTCTGATAATGCTAGCCCTGTGAATAATTTCAGGAAATTCTTCCCTAAAGGCATAGATGTCTGTTGAAAATCCAAAAACGTCTGTCATCTGAAAAAACACACAACTCTAAATAGACACTTCTTTTGAACGAGTAGAAATCAATTCTTCATTGAAAGGTTGCAGCCATTAAAATGAATAGACCTTATCTAACAGTAACAACTCTTCATCCGCATCTTTCTAAATCTATAAATACTACAATAATTGAGATTAAAAAATTAAGGAAACTGAATTGAATTAATTGAATCTATTGATTTCTTATTACTCTCTTGTGCACACATTACTTACATACTTTCAACTTATCATAACCAAAATGTAATTTTGGTAAAACTACTTCCTACAACTCAAAGCATTCACATTCACATACTCAAAAAAGATCATAGGAAGAATTGTACTATCAGTCAAAATCCATGTTATTTGAAACACAAGATTGTCAAGGATATACTTTTGTATGGCCTATTCCTCTATGCAAAGCAAGGGTTAGTTAGTTAAAGGAAATATCAAAGGGGAGCTTTCCGACTGGATGTAGGACATGAGGTCTGTACCAGTATAAAATATCTGGTGTGATCATTTCTATTATTTATCTTATATTCAATTATTATTTTCTGCTTAACATAGTTAGTAACACAGACACATATACATAGGTTGCATTATTTATAAAGATCCTATAAACTTTCATAATCATCGATTTCAAAATCTAAGGAGCCTCTGATAGATTTCCTAAGAGGAAGGGGCCATCTTCTTGACCATACAGATAATTTCAATGTCAGCAACGGCTACCTTTGTTGAACCCTATATTCCACATTTTGGTGATCCGTCGGTCTTGCATTCACTTGAAAAAGGTGAGATTTCTAAGTCTCATGCTTCGCAACTAGCTCTGGGTGAAGGTATATCACTTGTTTTTTCGGTTTTCGAGAAATTCCAGTTCTCACATGAATTCGTTACTAACCATTATATGTTTGCCAACTTGTAAGTCTTCCACATCTTCCGCCTCCAACTCCGACTACTTAAGGGTCGGGCACTATGGCTATCTTCATCTCATCTACCTCCATCTCCATGGAATTTGCTACTTCAATCCTGCCCTAGTTCGAAACCTGACTACGATTCCCAAAAGATAGTGGTGTTGGAAGGGCTGAGGATGCTTTTCTGTCCTTGGGGGAATACGTTTCAACTACCAGCATTGCAGGCCCAACTGACCTTATCACACTAGTAGGGGAATCAAAGATCAACCTTTCTAAAGTCAGGATTAAAAAGGATCCTAGAATCAAAAATGTCTGTTAGCTCTGCCCCTACAAGGCCCACAGCAAAACTCCCAACTATCAAGCTAAAACCCCTTATGATCAAACCCTTAAATGCTCTTGCCGGGAAATCCAATAAGCCTTCTTCTAAGCCTGAGGATAATACTACACCTCTGAAGGCGACACCCCTAAAGGTTGGAATATAAAAGGTGGATAGAAGCACATGACACCGATTAATAGTTTAGGCAGCAAGGGCAGTAGGAGAAGAAGAACAAATGGGAGACTTCTGAAGCTCATGGGTATTGTAGCTTATATTTTGTTGCATCTTTTTATTGTGAATGGGTAGTTTTTATGCAGGAGCGGCCACACTATTTTGTTATATGAAAGTGTAAGTAATGGAAGATTGTTTCATCTTGTAATCTTTGTTCCATTTTACTTTCTGCACTTCTGTATTCTGTTCCTGCCTATATGCAACTGCCTGTGTATATAATATGACTTCTTATCGTGCACTTCATCCATATTACATACCTAATCCTATGCAATGCTTCTATTTACCATAACTCTGTGCATGTAAAGGGAATTTCTGTGATTGCTCTAGTTATATATCATTGTTTATCCCTGTTTTTAGTGACCAAAGTGTTCCGCTTGGTGAAACAGAACCATCGTTCAACCCATTATGTGGTAATTACTATTCGTGTCGGTGGAGTTTCCTTCGACCGATTATTAACGTAAATAGTCCATGTTCCTTATTTCTCCCTATCATCAGGAAGCATCAATTGTAATATTTATATCTTGTTTATACAAATTTGCTACAAACTAAATCCTATTCATGAAAACATTTTTCAAAATGCCGGACTCCAGGCTCTAATAGGAGTTAAGCATCGTAGGGCAAATTATCCAATTTCCCTCAGTCCAATTGCCCTATTCCAATCCTGATCCTGGATTGAAAGGGTCCGATAATTCATATCTTGGATTTTCAACAACTATCCTTGCTTATCCTCGGCCAAGCGTATCCCGTAAAGGCACTAGCGCTTTCATAAAGATCTAGTTCATATGATAATTCTTTCATTCGAGAATTGGTAGTTTAAATTCTCGGTTTTGAGCATTCCTTTTTTGATGCTGCCAAACTTCGGGCAACAACTGTTACTTGAAAGCTGGGTCAAATTATCTAATCGGCACTTGTATGATTAATCCTTCTTGACGTTGCTTAACTCCGGGCAATGGCATATACTTGTAAGCTCAGTGTCGAATTCCATCGATCCTCTTAAGAGTTTTTCCTTCCCGACATTGCCAATCTTCGGGCAACACCAGATTCCTGAAGGTTTGGGTCAAATTATCTAATCGACCCCTACAAGAGTTTTTTCTTTCCTGACATTTCCAATCTCTAGGAAATGTCAAACTCTTGAAAGTTGATGTCGAATTATGCGATCGACCCCTGTAAGAGTTTCTCTTCCCGACGTTGCCAATCTTTGGGCAACACCAGATTCCTGAAGGTTGGGGTTGAACTATTTGATCGACCCCTATAAGAGTTTTTCCTTTCTAGCTTTCCCGATCTTCGGACAATGCCAAGTTCCTAAAGGTTGAGGATGAATTATCCAATCGATACCTATAACTATGCTCCCCGACAATGGTCGAAGGCCTGAGGGGCATGTTCCTTACCGTAGTGCTAATTGAAATGTATGGGAATTTTGCTTATAAGAAAACGGTACCATTAGTTTAAGAAAGTAATTAATTATTAAATATGGAAAACATGGCAAAACCTACCATATTATGGTGCCTTCAGAGTCCTTAGGTGGCTTATTTATGAAAATGAACTAAGAAAAGCCAAGTGTAGTTGCATAGCAGCAAATCGATGTTCCATGTGCATGGGATTGGAATTCTATCAACTATTGCGAGCTTGAAAGTTCCATCTTCGAGCTTTTGATTGATTGCATATGGTCCTTCACAGTTTGGACCAAGTGCCCTTTTACCTGAGAAAATTTGTTTCAACATGAGATCCTCTACCTCAAAAGTACATTTAGGACCTTGGCATTGAAATGTCGTGCCACTCTTCTCTGGTAAGAAACCATCCTTAGTTCTGCTTCCTTCCTTTTCTCATCAACCAAATCGACGGATTCAAGCAAGTGTTCCTCATTCACCTTTGGATCATAATTCCTTTTTGTGATGAGAAGGGACCTCCAATTCTATTAGGATCATAGCATCTGATCCATATGCTAGAGAAAACGGTACACGTCCAGTTGTAGGCTTGTGGGTTATCCTATAAGCCCATAATGCTTGTGGAAGCTCATCAACCCAATTGCCTCTGGCTCTCGTTAGTCAATTTTTCAATGTGGAATTGATGATTTTGTTCACTGTCTCCACTTGTCTGTTTTCTTGAGGATGTGCTACCGCCGAAAAGCTCTTCTCGATTTGGTATTGTTTGTAGAAATCCTTGAACTCGTTACTTTTGAATCGAGTTTCATTGTTCGTTATGATCTTCTGAGGTACTCCAAACCTACAAATGATTTTCTTTGCTATGAAGATGATTACCATTTTCATTGTAATCATAGCAAGTAGTTCCACTTTAGCCCACTTCATGAAGTAGTATACTATGACTATTTCATATTTAGCTCCTTCTTTCGCGATCGGTGGTACATTGATTATTCCATGAACTACAAATGGCTATGGGCCGACCATTTATGTAAGTTTTATAGATGGGGCTCTCAGTATTTTTGTAAATCTCTAACACGATCGCACCATCTGGTGTAGTCAGCCACATCATAATTTATAGTTAGCCAGAAATATCCATGGCATAGGGCTTTTTTAGCCATAGTTTTCCTATGGTGTTATCATCACACCTGCCTTCATGGATTTCCATGAGGATCTTCCAAGCTTCATCCTTGGTTACAGACCGAAGCAAGGGGTATAGAATGCTTATCTATACAATACTTCTTCTTGCATCATGAATTGGGGAGCTTTTTGAAGGTGCTTCTTTCATTTGTTTCTCTCAAGAGAGCTCCCTTGAGCAGATAGTCCTTAATAAGGATCATCCACGACTCCTCTTCTTCGATGGTCTCCAAAATCTCGTCAACATCCATTTGATCAATTCTTGGAGCCATTAAAAGCTTCACTGGAACCAAACCCATCATTTAGGCTTCCCTAGAACTAGCCAGCTTAACCAACGAATCTGCTGGTGCAATCTCCTCATGGGGATGTGCACAACCGTATAATGTTCTATGTTATCCAACAGTTCCAGTGTTTGCATCAGATAAGGAGCTAGTATCGCGCCCTTAGCCTTATATCCCTTTCTTACTTGGCAAACCATGAGCGGGAAATTGCGGAATATGTGAAGCATCCTTATTCCCTGCTCTTTAGCTATCCTCAATCTCGCTATCAGTGCCTCGTATTTGGCCACCTTGTTAGTTGTAGGAAATTCCAATTTTAATGCATAGCAAACTAAGCATCTCTTTGGAGTTACCAGCACTACTCCCATGCCAAAACTATGTTCGTTTGACCTCCATCTACAAACAATTTTCCCTAAGGAAATATAACCACGTCCTCTTATTCTTCACCATCATGTGTGGTAACTCGATGATGATGTTTGCCAACTCCTATCCATTTATCGCTCTTTTTGAATGGTTGGTAATGTCATATTAGCTTAACTTTTTCTTCCACTTCACCAGCCTCCCCGAAGTCTCTGGTTAGTACAATACCAGCTTAAGAGGTTGGTGTATCGATACCTTGATCAGGTGAGCTTGAAAATATGGTCGGAACTTCCTAGAGGCAATTAATAAGCAATATCTCCAACTTCGAGTAGTTCTTCTCAGCTCCGGTAAATTCCTTGTTGATATAGTAAACAAATCTTTGAATTATTACCTCTCACATACTACTATTGCATTTAGCACGTGAGGAGACACTACCTAATAAACAAATAAATCCCTCCTTTTAGCAGTTTGGATGAGACCGGTGGTGCCTCCATATGCCGCAGCAATTCTTCATGAGAATTCCGACAATCCTGACTCTATTCAAAATTATTCTTGACCTTCTTGAGGGCGGCAAAGAAGGATATAAATTTATCCATTGCCTTTAAGATGAACCGACTAAAGGTAACGATCTTACCATTCAAGATCTACAGTTGTTTCTTCGTAGTTGGGGTAGTTACGTTCCTTAGGAGCTAATCTGCTGTGGATTGGCCTTGATGCCCCTCACATTAACAATAAATCCTAGAATTTTTCTGATGCTACCGCAGAAGAACATTTCAATAGATTCGACTTCATTACATATTCCTTATGACCTTGGACATCTTCGAAAGTTCATCCAAATGATTCCATAATACTCCTGATTTCACAAGCATGTCGTCCACAAACATTTTCTTTGTTTGTCTATTTTAATTCTTTAACATAAAATTTACCAACCTCTAGTACGTAGCTTCGGCTTTCTTTAAACCGAACGGCATCACTCAATAGTAGTATAATCCCAAATCCTCTATAAAGCTTATATTCTCCAGATTCGGTATGCATAGCTGAATCTAGTTATATAGCGAATATGCATGCATAGATGAGAGCAACTCATGTCTTGCAGTTTCATCCACTAGTTGGTAAATCCTGGGTAAAGGAAAGCTATCCTTTGGGCATGCTTTATTCATATCCGAGTAATCAATGCACACTTACCATTTTCCATTTGACTTCTTAACCAACACGGGATTGACACCCATTCGGGGAGCGTCACGGATGGAGCCATTTGCCATCGGCTTATCCACTTCTTTCTTCAGTGCAGTGAATTTCTCCGGACCTAAATTACGCTGTTTTTGTTTCATTGGTGTAAACATCAGATCAATATTAAGTGCATGAAATGCTATCTTCGATGATATCCCGTATATATCCAAATGCATCCAAGCAAACATGTCCAAGTTCCCTCAAAGGAAGTTAACCAATTTCTTCCTCAAGTTAATGCTAAGCTAAGATCCAATCTTTAGAACATGAGTTGGATCTTTCATATCGATCGGGACGTTCACCGTCAGCTCGATCGATGCCTCCCACACTTCTCCCGACTTCCTCTTAGGATCCATAGACCTACCAAACCTGCTATTGTTCTCGAGCCAAGGGTCGTGATTTAGCTGTTAGGCTTTTGAAACATGGATGCGTAGAGTCTTCTCCACATCATTGCCTTTCTCCTACCGCTTTGCTTCTCTTAGATTCATGACATAGCACCCCCTTCCAATGCTCTATTTTCCTTTTACTAATTCAACCCTGTCCTTTGTGGGGCACTTTATCACCAAGCACCAAGGAGCTAGTATTATTCTAAAATCAACAAGGGACAATTGACCCAAAATAGCGTTATATGTCAAGTATTCTTCAACTATAATGAATTTCTTAGTATGGACTATCCTATGATCCCCTACCCAATTCAACAATAAAATCAATCATCCCAATTGTCTATTTTGCTTCACCCGTAAACCCATGAATTTTGGTTTTACAGGCTATCACTTCCTTCATGTTGATCTTCATCTGATCAAATGTTCTAAATAGTATATTCATAGAACTTCTAGTATCTACCAAGACCCAACTTACTGTTGTTGCTCCTACACCTTCCGTTATTACCAAGAGGTCAAAAGTTCGCGTTTCGACTCCATATGCATCCCTATTCTTGAATACGGTATCATTAATTATCGTCCTTTGTTGCTTAGCCAAAGCTCCGTCTTCTACGAACAAGCAATCCTCCCATGGTCCATGCTTCAACAAGCTCGCATACCATTCCATTTCCCTCTAGCTTCTCTCTAGTGGATGAGGCCCTCCAGTTATGGTGTTGACAATGAACTTCATCATTTTTCCTGGGCCCTTCTCCGCTTGGTCTAGGTCGATTCCCTTTGGTAAAGGCCCCTAGAGTCTTGCAGCTTCACCACCTTCTTGTAGTTCTTTAATGTATCGTCGTAGCTTATTTTTTCCGATTAGTTATTCCATGAGATCCCTTAAATTTCGGCACTCGTTTGTGTTGTGTCTACGAATTTTATGGAAATGACAGAACTTTCCAAATTGCTTTCCATCCTCAGTTAAATTCCTTTTAGGTGGCTTCCTATATCATTCTGTCTATTGAGTAACAAGGTATATGTTTTCCAATGTATCATGTAACGATTTGTACTCTACTGGTTTCATATTCCTCGGACGTTTCTTGTTTTCATGATGCTTTTCCACCAGGGCCCTGATTCCTTTCTTTTGGTTGCCATAGTTTCCAACATTAATTACCGCGTTACCAAAGCTTTCTCCAGCCTGTTTAATCGTCACATTGCTCTAGATAACTTTCTTCGATTGTCTGTCATCTGCCTTTCCTGCAGCTAGACTCGTCTCTTCCAATCACAGGAACTGGTTAACATTCCAATTAAATTCTTCCATAATCGTAGGTTGCTTCATTTTCAGCCATCTACGAAATCCATGTCCAGATGTTTGCCTCGGACCAATGCTATAAATATCAGATCTTCCTTTGGATTACTTACCTCTACAATAGAAATATTTAATCGATTCTAGAACCCCTTCAGGGACTCCTTGTGTCCTTGAGACAGGCTAGACAAGGACATCACGTCCTTAGGCCGAGTAGTGTGAAGTCAAAATTCCTCCATGAACTTTCTAGCTAACTCATCAAAAGTCGATAGGGATCTTAGCGCGAGCCTACTGAACCACATCGATGTAACCTTCAAGGAAGATAGGAATACATCTACATCAAACAGTAACCGTCGCACTTGACTATCCATGTGTCATTAATACTTGAGTAAATGTTGCCAAGAATTAGTAGACCCGTTATACAATGGCATAGTCGACATCGTAAACTTTCTAGGATATTCTTCTCTTAGAATATTTTCTATGGATGGAGTTCTACTTAGTGCAGAACCCTAATCCTCATTCTTTCTCTTTACTTTCCTTTACCAACCTTTTATCCATATTTGCTATGTATTCCTCATTAGCATGTTATTCCAAAGGTCGACTATCGAGGCTGTACCGAGTGTTTGGCACTACAAACGATCTTGGTTTTCCTATTGACGTCTAGGCTCTCTAGTCTTTGGGAGAACTACTCCTCTAGTTTTCTGTTGATGTTTGGTTGGATCTGTTGCAACTGCTTGAACTCCGGCTCCATTAACTTTGACATCCAGCTCATAATCGTCACGCTCGTGCTGTAGATCATCCTCCAAGCTAGATAAGTCCAAAGCTTCAACTCCTTGTCCTTCATGTTGTCGTGCCAAGTTGTTTTTTTAGGGAACGTCCTGACTTCCTCTAGAAACTCCGTTGGACCAACAACTGCTTTCTTTAGTTTTTTTGATAGAAATGGTAGTGGTTATACCATGCCATATAGACAAAAAGTACCCATCAAAATAAATCCAAGTAAAAGTGATGCTAACTGTACTGTCTCACATAGGAGACTAAAAAAGACGACATATATACAAACTGATGCTAACAATACATCACATAGCAAAAAGAGACCTAAAAACATCTTCATTAAGCTTCAACCTTCAACTAAAAGAAATTCAAATGATGCTCCATCATTTACTGCCTATTACTTCTCTCTTTACAATGCACCCGAGCTCCAATGCTATCACCTAGATAGTCAAAATATTTCCACCTATCCACTCCTTCCTAAATATAAACAAACTTATGAATTTGAAACAAAATATTGTTTAAACTAGAAAAAACCCCCTTAAAGCATTTGTTGTTCCTCCTATTCCACAACAACCAACAAAAAGCAAAGCTCAACAGGATAAATTTGAAAAATATGTGAATGTTAACAAAATTATCATAAATGACAGTCCAAAAGTAGAACCGATCGCAAATGAAATCACTCCATTTTGGGTTGATGTTCGGCTGAATTAAGCACTTAGTCCAAACATAAAAAGTAACATCACAATCACAAAAGATATGTTCATAATTCTCAACTTCTTCACCACAAAACACATATTTCTCAATAACATGCGTTCCTTTCCTCTTTAACATCCTCAAAGTATTTATCTTGTCGTGAATGAAAATCCACATATGTCTCTTGACCTTTCCAGGTATATCCTTAAATCTCCACATATTTACAAAACTAGTGAATCTACTTCTAGAAAAATTTATAAAGCTATACATACTGCTAACTTTGTATCTCTTCTTGCTAGTCAATTGCCAACCTAAATTCACTCCTTTCTTTGTTTAAGTCTCTGCCTTCTAAAAGATGAATAAGCTTCAATAATTGAATAAGGGTTCTTCTCTCAGTAATTCTATTAAAGGAAAGCTTCCATTTAAATCTAACATGCTACTCATCATACATACTTTGCACTGAGATTTTTTGGTCAATTGCTAGCCAAAAAGAAGATTGAACTCGATGGCTAAAGGAATAGGAAGTAGCCAACTATCTAACCAAAAAGACGTATTACAACCATTATTTACTACAACCCCTAATCCAATCTAAAAAGTTGTGAGTAACTCAAAATATCCTTCTAGAATTTAGAACATTTCCTACTATCTACTTGCAAAGAGAAATTTTAATCATATTGAATTTCCAATGTCCACACTTTCCATAAAGCATTTATCGAACTCAACATGTCCCATAACCATATACAAAGCAAAGAAGTATTCTTATCCATAAAATTAGTAATACCTAGTCCACCTTGCTCATGTGACTTCCATAATTGGTCCTAGGCTATCAGACAACTCAAAACTTTAGTCTCTTTCACCCTAGTCTAGAAAAAATTCCTTCTAATGGCTTGAGTTTTCTTAATTACCCAAACATGACATTTATAAAATGAATTCTAGTGTAAAGGAATAACCGAGATGACCAAGTTAACTAAGATTAACCTACCAGCTTTAGTAAAGAACACCCTTTCCATCTAGAAAGTTTGTTATCAATTTTACGAACCAGTAATGACCAATCCTCTTTATGTAACTTACCTAGCCTTATACTAAAGCCAAGGTAGTTCAATGGAAATTCACCTATCTTACAATTTAACATATCTTCACTCATTTTAGCAATCACAGCATTAGCACCCAAAACCGTAATTGAGCTTTTATGGAAATTTATTTGAAGATCAAACAAGCTTTCAGATGCATATAAGATAAATTTTAAAGTTGCTACATATTTACAATCTAGATCATTGAATATGATAGTATCATCGACATAGTATAAAGAGTTGACACCACCCATGATGTACTCACTGCCAAAGCTCTAAATATACCATTGTTGCTGTCGACTTTCATAATTTGTAAACACAACGGCAGCTAGATCAAAAAGGAGAGGAGAGGTGGATCTTCTTGTCTCGGTCCTCTCTTTGAGCTTATAGTTTTACCCGCCACTCCATTCACAAAATTGTTAGCTTTGTTAGAAGATAGAATACTTGAAATCCGCATAATCCATTTCTCACTAAAGCCTCTAGCATGCAACAAGTCAATCATAAACCCCAATCTATAGTGTCCAATGCCTTAGCAAATATCAAGTTTTAGTAAAGTGCAAGGGATATAATTTTTGCTACAAAATGACACTACTTCCTGCACTAGTGCAGCTCTTTCCAAAATTGATCTTATCTTAATAAAGGCAGCTTGAGATTTACCTATCAACAAATTCATTTTTACCTTTAATCTATTAGCTAGTACTTTAGTTATTAACTTAAAAGTACTATTCAATAGAGTAATGGATCTAAAGTCAAGTAGAGATAGATTTCCTTCTTTTTTAGGGATCAACACCACATTTGCATAGCTCAACTTCTCTAAATTCAAAGACCCAGCTTCTAAGCCCTCAAACAGCCTTATAATATCACTTTTCAACAAAAATAATATATTTTGAAGAAGAAATGTAGGAAACTATCAAGTCTAGGAGCATTGTCACTAGGCATCTCATTTAAAACACTGAGTACTTCAGTTTTGAGAAATTGACATCAAGTCTAGTTAAGTCAACATTACAAGGATATAATAACTTCTAATCAACATCAACTCTTCTACCTCTACATCTTATAAAAATTATTTTATAATAGCTAGTAAAAAGTTCTATTCAAATCATCTTCTTAGTTATGTCAACATCCTCATAGAAAACGTTACAAATCATATTAGATCTTCTCCTTCCATTAACAATCCTATAGAAATAGCACATATTCCTATCTCCTTCTTTTAGCCATTTAGTGATTGACCTTTGTCACCAACATATTTCCTCCCGATCAATTATATTAATAAGCTCCTTCTCTTTATCATGAAGCATAATAAACTCCACCTCATTTAATTCTCTATTCTCGACACATATATTAAGTTCCAAAATATTATTAACCAATTTTTCTTTCTTTTACTTAATGTCGCCAAACACTTCTCTGTTCCACTTCTTCAAAAATTTACTAAGATACTTCTATTTTTGCTCATGACATAAGCAGCTTCTCTAACTTTTCAATACTCATTCCATTTTCTTTTAATCATCTCATAAAAATTCTCTTCAAGGGACTATATTTTTTCAAACAAAAAATGCTTTCCTCTTACCATTTTTTACAGATTTAAAGACAATGGGACAATGATCAGAAATAAAAGAGCTAACATTTTCTAAAAGGCAATGGATATAAATCTTCAAATTCAGGATTTATAAAAAGTCTACCCAGTTTCACTAAAGTTGGGTTCTCTCTTTTATTGCTCCAGGCGATTCTTTTATTAGTTAGTGGAAGATAATTAAAATTAAATTCTCTCACAAATTCATTAAAATCTTCTATGTAGCAATCCATTCTACTATTTCTTCCATCAATGTACCTTGTCGTATTGAAATCCCCCAATCATCCAGGTTCCTTGAATTAAAATATGAAAGGCAACACATTCCTCCCATAATTTCTTTCTTGCAACTCTAGTATTTGGCCCATATACACCTATGACAAAATATAGGACTCTAGAAGATTTGCATTTCAATGCTACATGCAAACAATAAACATTCTTCATTTCTTACCTCAAAGACCAATGTTTGCTATTCCACCTTACAAAAATTCCCCCAACACTACCCTTTTCTTCACTATAGCTCCATTCATCCAAGAATGATCCTCCCAAGCATAGAAATTTTTATTATTGAGACAACTAATTTTAGTTTCTTGAAACATAACTATGTCAAGTTGAATAGAGTTAATAATGTTTCTAACTCTAAGACACTTTATATCAATGCCTAATCCCTTAACATTCCATGAAAATGCAATCATTTTAGAGAATTAACCCTCTCCAATTCTTTATCCTTAATTTCAACAATATCATCATCATTATTTTTTAAAATAAAAACTGAACATTTAGCAAACTCATAAAACTCATTATGACTTAAACTATTAAGAACAGAAGGGATGAAAAATACTACATTCTAGAGGATGCATAGCTTCAAATCCCCTTGCACTTCTCCTTAAGTTAGCAACTTCAGCCTGCTCCTTATTGTACTTTCCCTTTCTTTTAGTCCTTTTGGAGCACTCCAATACATCTGATGGAGCATATTTTACCACCTACTTCCCAAGATCTTCATGCTTAGCCTTTTATTAGTCACTTTTGCCATTTCCTCCTCATAAGCCCCATGACATCCAAGATCAACATCTTCAACAATGATATTACTTCCAACCTCAAAGTTTTCCACCATATTAGCATCATTTTTATCAGTTGAGGTAATCTTGATAGGATTCCCAATTTCTCCTTCATGAATTTCACTATATTCATGCAAAACCAAGAATATGAGGTTCCAAATTCCTTTTCAACATCCAAACTTCAAGTCTACCATCAGAACATTTCTCAAATACATTCTTCTTAAAACCTTTTGAGTCCATTACATATTTTGGATCTCCCATATGCCTTCCTAACGTAATTTCATGATAGTACTTATAAGTATATAGCTTAATGAAAGAAGGAAATACACATGGGGTTACGACTTCAATTTCTGCTCTTAGAGTAGTAAAATCAGCAGCACTCATAAGATCATTTTGACGTTTCTTAACCTCCCCTACCTTGGCCAACAAACTTCTAACCTGATCAATACTTCTTTTTTTTGTCTTTCATTTCAATTGTTCCTGACCAGAAACAGATGAACTCTCTTTTTCAGATCTAAGGGAAGAAGTTTCTCTCCTGTACCTCCTTGTCCTTTGCAGTTGTAGGGTTAGTAGTGTTATGCTAGCGTTCATCTTTTCCATCAAAGCCTTCTGACTGTCAACAAAATTCTAGTTCAACTTCTGCATCATATTATCAAGCTTAACCACAGTAACCACTGCCTATTGAGTAGATAATTCAAGTAGTGCTTTCTGGTTACTAACTTCCAATTAGTGAACATTTCCTTCCTTACCAGCTGCTGCTTATTTTGTACTAGCAACCGCCCCAGTTGATCTTCCAATTGTCCTACGTGCCATAATTTCTATCAGTTAGTTTTCAATTTCCTTAACTCAAATCTTTCGGATCTGATCACCGGATCTCTTAAATCCCAACACAGTAAGCCAGATCTAAGCCTGAAAATGGTGTTCTTGGAGAAAGTACTAAAATGTTGATGTCAAAAGTGGCACAACTCACAAAATCCTATTGAAAAGTTGAGATCATGCAGAGAATAGAAGAAAAATAGTAATACACTAAGATTTTATAGTGCCTCGTTGATCTCTGGCCTACATCCATTGTAGTTTTTATTGATTTTTGTATATTGAGTTTTAGAAAGATTTAGTGAGACTTAGAGTCACTGACACAAGGGCTTTTTATAAACTACTAAAGCCTGGAACAACAAATAGTAGCTTCCTTAGTGACTATCATGGAGAAGAGATCGAAGATAAAGAAGATGAAGATGAAGTGCCAAAAGTCCTATTTTAGTAGCCATAGGGTATTTATTTATAGAGGAATTCCTCAGTAGAATCGGAGGTCCACGAAGTACAAGGTCTGGATCCAAGCCCAAAGGTATAAATGGTTAAAAGTAGATCCAATTGTTAGTGAAAACCATTTGGTACCGAGAGGTTCCTCTTGATACCGATAGGTTTTGTTAATGGAATCTCCCCCTCTTTCTGCCATCTTGCTTCCTATCTTCGAACCATTGCGTTCGACACGCTTTTCCTCAAGAATTAAGTTGTTTTTGATAACCCTCTTTATGCTGTTTGTCTTTTCCTACTTTCTTTGCTATCTTTTAGTAAATCCTCGGAATTGTTTGTCAATTCCTAAGGAAAAGCACTCGGTGACTATCGTCTGAGTCTGTATTTCAAGTACACGTAGTTTCAGATGCTCCATAATGGAGCAGACAACTATCGATACCGAATGGTTCCTCTCGATACCGAGTGGCCCACTTTGCTCCCTTGGCATTATAACTTATTAAACATGATCCTATTCCACATTTTGAGTATGTTCCCAAGTTCGTAAATCATTTCGTCTTCATCTTGATATTCTAGTTCCAGTGAAAATCTGCTTGATCAAAAAGCTATTAACATAATTCATGTTTACTATCTCATTTAACCAACACACCTGGAATTACTATACAATCTAATTAATTTAGGGACTGTTTTCGCCCTTACCTTCTAGATTCAAATATATGCAATATTTAATCAAAATTAACAATTCATAGAAATGTAAGCGTGGTTTTCAAATTCATTACATGTATATATTTAAGTCTACAACTCTAAAATTATATTCAGACATACAAGGAATAGATTTATAACGATATAAATCCAATATTATATAAAAAATATAATTCTCCACTCATCTTTAAGCTTATAAATCTCTGGATCTAAATCATGTTATTCCTATTTGATTCCCTTTTTTTGACTAAGATATGTATCGAAATATTATACATATTCATTTGAAATTTACATTCAAAAATAGATTTGAATTTAATTTAGATTTGGATTTACAATTTACCTTGGCTTTGGCGGTTGGATCCAATTCTATTCTTCCCCTCTATTGTTCTCCACTAATCTCTATTATATATATAATAGTTTTATAGATTTTAGAATTCATGGAGAAAAGAAAATGGTAGAGCTTCGCAGTTGCTTCAAAAAGTACGAGAAGAATGGTAAGGACTTAGGCCTGTGTTTATAGGGGTTCGAATCAATGCTAGCTGTTAGATTATATTATATTAAATCTAGGTTGTTTGGCCTAGGTTCAATATACATTCGGCCTACCATCAGTTGATTGCTTTAGTGCAACCAGTCAACCTTTAGTTGCTTATTTATGTTAGACGTTGATTTATTTCCTATTATATGTTATTTTACTTGTTTTTAACAGATTTAACATTAACTGTGCTTGGATGTTAAGTAACCTTAAAGTTAATCAATGTTAACTAATTACATTTATTTCCTTAATTATTTATATAATTGTTTTCGATCTGAAATCTTCAAATTTTAAGATTTTCCATTTAACTCTGATCATAAAAATTTATATATGAAAATTGATCAAAAAATCCGTACGAACACGATGATGCAAGTTTTGTAGCCAAATCTGGACGTTCGTGAAAATTCATTTTCGGCACTATTGATTAATTTCTTTCAAATTAATTATTGTTCAATTTATGGGTGTTACATTGTCCCCCTTAAAAGAATATCGTCCCCAAAATTCCTCAAGGACTGAATCTTATAACATAATGCACAACCATTCTAGGCTATCCAACCAATCAGTGTGCAACCAAATTTGCAACCAATCATGTACAAGTGCACAGTGTATCACCATACATATGATATGTATGCAGAATAATACTAAATCAGCACCTTCTATATGAATGCATTCTTTAAAATAATTTTGAGAATGTGGTGTAAAAATTCTATATATACCGGCACTTCTATATATACGCAATTTTTGAAAATTAAAATCTTTGTTTTTGTAAACTTATATTTTTATGCCAAGAAAGGGACTTAAATGTAGCATTCCATATTTTCATCCTTCACTTGTGTACCGGTTCCGCTGCACATTGAAACCATCTCTTTTGTCCATATCATTTTGAACTTTTCCCTATACAATTCACATAAGGAAATTTTTTTATCTCATATTTTTAATTTTTTAAATAGAATTATTTTAAAAACCAATTTTTTTACTATCAATAAGGTATAGAAACTGAAATTCCAAATCTAAAATAGCTTTTTCCTTGTTACCCACTTCGTTTACATACTGTCACTTTTGCTATACAATAAAATTCATATTCACTAACCTGATGACTTTTCCTATGCAAAGCATGTGGCATTTCATTTTTTTTTCCAAATCTCGTTTCAATTAAATATTTGAAAAAATTTAGGATAGAAATTAATTTTTCAAAACATTACAAAAATATTTTATATTTTAAAGATTAAAGATTTTTGGACCAAACTTTTTAAAACAATTTAAGCTACATCACACGCATTTGGGATTTAGCAATTGGTTAACATCTATGAATGACCATATCCTATTCTACAGTAAATTTTTAAATTTTGAAAACTGATCTTTTGTTTTAGTGCAACCACTACATACATGTATATTTATAAATTTTAGCTTTTAAGGCATACAGATAGTGACATGTGGTTTCACAACGATCTTCCTATCCTTGGCTTGCTAAAATTTATCTTCATAATATTTTAAGGCTTCTGGAACTTATTTTTTTTTTACTTTAATAGCTAATAAATTTCCTAATTTATTTTCTAAACTTTCAGTCTTACTTTGCATTAGTTAAGTGCTACATGAGATTTCTTTATTTATTTTGCTTTCCAAGATATAGCGGTTAATTTAGAAAATCAACATAGAAATTAAAGGAAATTTTCTCATAAAATATTGGACGCATTTTCAAACAAACAGAGACAACCAGTGTTTACAACCCACATAATCTAAAAAATAATAGCTAGAAGCTACCCTTAAACATCAACTGACACTAATGGTGTTTTGGCCCTACTACTTCGTGCTTAAATTTAATGGACCTTTCTAACATGTCATTCTACTGTAATCTGCATATCTTAACTTTCCTTTTGGCTTCTAATAACTAAGAACCATCCATTACTTCCATTATCACACCCAATTCTATTACTATCATCTTTTAATCCATAAATTTTCATAGTTTTCTCAAATCTTGGTATATGCTTTCTTTATTTATTTTTTCACGCGGGTATACTCTAGAAATTGTAGAAACGTATTTTGATACCATTTCACATTTCCTTATGGGCACTTCTTTATGGTCTTCACCCATGTTTAATGAATTATTTCTAGGCCTAAACTAATATTTCTTATATCCAAAGGGATTTTGTTATTGCTCTTCTATGAGCATTCATCGCTACTCTACTCGTAGCCTTAACTTTTACCCTATCTTACCTAGGCAATCATCCATATCTACTCTTTATTATAATTTTAGCTTGCACCACTTTTCTAGAATTAAAACTTCATAATGATGAAGTATTTAATCCCAAAACTTTTATGTTTATAAATATAAACTTAGAAACTTTTTATTTAAATCCGCCAATGGTTTAATTTTTTTAAAAAAAACCATGAAAATTTCCTTATTTTACCAATATTACTTATAGGCATCTTAACTTTTAGAACTATAATTTAGGATTGATCAATTAAGTTTATTTATTAAGTCTAAAAGGAAAAGTTAGCAATTTAATTTTTAATTCTTTCTTTTCAAATAAGGGTCATTTATTACATGAATCGTTATTCAAATCAACTTTTCCTTTAGAGATTTTTAACAAAAAAGATACTTCTTAAAAGTTGGTTGTATAACTCAAAATATTTACTAAGTTTTATATTCCAAAAGCTTAATTTTTATACTAAAACATTTTATTCAAAAATACAGTTTACAATGTTTCTAAAACATCCTAGTATAAATTTAAATAATTAAAACTGATGTAAACAAGAACAACTTCCATTCTATTATTTTTCTATCACTTATGTTATCTCCACTTTAAACCTTTGCGAGGACTCTGCTAGCATAGGAGGGGGACTTTTAAAAGGTATGTTCAATTACTACACATATTTATGGAAATTATCCATTTTTTCTTTCAATTTCCTATTATTTCTAATTAATAACTTTATTTCATATAAATTTCAAACATTGTTTTCTATTTATATTTCATAATGTTACTGCCATTTGACTTTCTTTTGCCTAAAATGGTCTTATTTAAATTGCTTCTCTTTATATAGCTTTTCTCTAAATTGATTGTCTTCTTTATTGAACCATCACAATGCATTCATCTATTGCTTTGTTTTTGAGTTCTTATCTCCTTTTCATTCTCTTTACCCTATCTATAAACCAGTACAACTTCTAATTGGCCACTCCTAAAAAGAATTTCACAACTTTAGTTTTTTCATCTTAGAAGAATCTACGAGCTATATATAAGCTCTATTTATATATTTCTTTAGTAAAACCCATTTTTGACTGAAACTTCCGGTCTAAACAAAATTTTAATTTATACCATAAATTTTTATTTACATATAAAAGGATATTTAGTTCTATGAAAAAATTAATAGTCACTTGCCTTTCAAACACAGGGTTTTCTACTTTCATATAAATCTTTTTAAAAGCATGTCAAATTTTTTTCAAACCTTTCATTAAATTCTTTCATATGGGGTCAGACTCAGTGAATTTTACTTGTCTCTATTTTTGAAAATTTCTTTTTTCCCACTTACTTCTGACTTATATTCTTTCAGAATACTATAATATGACTATCAACTTGGAGTGTTTACTACGTACCTTATTCAGACAGATTCTTAGTTTCCCCTCATTCAAATCTAATGTACATCCGTAATCGATAATCTTGTGGGAATAAGCAACTATAAGGCAATCTGTGCTTTATAAGGGCGACTAGTACTATCTAGCTTCAAGGACTCTTCCACATGTCACGTTCATGCTCTTTTTAAGTGAACGCTTTCCAATACGACCTACTTACCGTGGGGTAATGGAGATATTTGTGTATCTTCAACTCAATCTATTTTTTCAACCCATAGTCGGATTGTCTACCTTTTTAGTTACAGACGGAATTTGTAGAGTTTAATGTATAACATACACGTAAAAATACATTTACTCAGCATATTTTAATTACTATGATCGATTAACTTATGCTCTGACACCAACTATAACAACCCATACCTCAGTAGGTCTGAATTTTGCTAAGTAACAGATTTGTTTTGGAGCATGGAAGTAAGTGGTTTATTTTGAATAAAGGAAACTCTACCTTTCAAAGTCAAAATTCTCTTTTAAAGAAGCGACAAAAGTTATGAGTGATGAAGTTTTCAAACTATGTTTTAGAAATATTTTAAAAGAGATTTGGTATCTAAATTATATTTTAGAGTATTTTAAACAAGTTATTTATTAAAGAAAATCTCTTTACTTTTCAAGTCGAATTCTCTTTTAAAGGTGATGACTTTTAAGTAATGATTTGGATGGAAGTTTAAAATTTATTTAAAAGTTTTTCTAAAGGAGGCTTGAAATTTGTATAAATGATTTAAAGGATTGCTGGAAATAATAAAGTAAGTGATTTACTTTTATATAAAGGAAAAATCTGTTCTTTTCAACTCAAATGTGGTTTTAAACAATGATTTTCAAGTAGGATTTTATATGGAAGGTTAAAAGTGTATAATAAGGATTTTAAGTGGAATCTTAAAGTGGAAGGCGGTCATGGATTGCGAGACCTTCATTGTAATAAATGTATTGGGATAATAGTTAGAGACTATGGACTATAACATTCTTGTTATACTAAGTAGTTTCAGAAAAAGTGGAATGGAGTTTGTTTATAATATTTTTTTTATAATAAATAGTATATAGAATTTATGAAATCTCATGCCTGATATTAAACTCAAGGTAGGAAAACTGCTACCTATCCTGAAAGATAAGAATGTTGTCGAGTCAAAGTTTGAGAGGTAATAATACCCTAAATTGAATGACTTCATTATTAACCAAAGAATAATTTAACTTTAAAATGAAAGACTGGTGTTAAGTATATGAAATATTATTTCCGTATACGAATTCGGTTACGTATACTAAAAGGAAAGTGGTTTGGATTTATAGTCGATAATGTTTTTGAATGACATTTGTTTGGCCCGTTTAAATATGATTTTTGAAAAAGGGAAATTTTCCTTAAGATTGAGAACATGTATATACCATTGATATAAGTATATGGAGAAATTTTCTAAGTATTGAAAGTGAAATGTTTTGTAAGTATACTTATAACGTCAATATAAGTATGTGGAAAAGTTTTCTAAGTATTGAAAGTGAAATGTTTATGGTTATGCTTATACTGTTGTGGTAAGAATATCAATATTTTTCATTTATTGAAAAGTATAAAGAGGGTCTGCGAATATATATTTTATAAAGGTATTTTAATACAAATAATTGAAAGGAGATTTTAATTAATGAAAGGATTAAGTAAAGAGGCTTAGTGGTTTCTTATTTGCTTAATCATGCTTGGTTTCCATATGAAATTAAATCTCTGATTTGGTTGTTTAGTTATGCGATAACTAAATATCCTACCATCAAATCTTTGTCGATTTTGACTTAGGAAGTATATATAATCCTCATGTGTTCATACGATTTGAGATCCCTTTGGAGAACTCATTCTAGCGAAACATCTCTTATTTGAAGGGCAGATTGAGATCTCCTTAGGACTATTATATTGTCTGCTTACTTCCAAAAGAATCGAGATTGAGTCAGCCAGAAACTATGGATTGTTGGTTCAAAGACACCACGATCAGATAAGTTATCCGAAAACCACTTCGAACTGGCATAAGCATTCGAATTGAAGACATCTTGGAGATAATGGAAATTGGAGATGGAGTTCATTTAATTGCAAGGGCTACTTGATAATGTACTAACAGTGATTCAAAAAGGGATGTAGTCGAAGTAGTGCCTTCGGTTTGTTCATACCCTGAACAACTTGTATGGATGAATGTTGGCATTGCAATATTCTATGGAGGGTAGTATTAGCATTCCAAGTGGGATTTACTATGAAGGTAAAACGTAGCCTCAAGCCTCATACCCAGTAATGACTAAAGCATGGGATGAGCCGCAAGGTTATGTGGTTTGCTACTATTGGGGTATGATCATTACTTGTATCTAGATCGATGTTTACGGATTATGACAGTGGGTCCGAAAATGGTTGTCAAGTTAGCAGCTGGGGTGATGATCATATTCTATACTGTCTCGTAGAGGGGTGGACCAGTCTTGCCATGTAGAGGTTGCATGGTTTGTAACCTTGGTAAATTTTATCCAGAGGTGTATTATGGTGGATACCCCAGCAGCCCTGTCATTGATGGAATTCATTTTCCAAATATGTGCCTTATGAACTTAATTGTATACTTAAAATGCCGTTAAATCTAATTAATGTAATCATTCTGGCTATGTTATATATTTACTTTCAACCCTGGACATTATTATAACATTATCGGATTTTCTAATAGAAAGGTTTGGTTATCGTAAATTAACAACCCTTCCTTGTTTATTTACGGCACGGTCATACGAGGTACCTTTATTTTTGATGGGTTTTATAAATATAAAAAATCATATGATTTCAGTTTCCCATGTTGGTTCACCAGACTGATCTGGGTGTTATTTTCTTATAATACCTGGTCAGCCCCAAGTATATTTCTAGATTTAGCTATAGATGCTTTACAGCTTCCGAAGACAAGCTGGATGCCTCCAAGACTTGTTCACATATTTTATTTTCCACTGAATTACTTGTTTGTACCTATCAGCGTTTGTGAGGATAAACTGTTATAACTGTGAAGACCCGCAAATCCGTACCCCTTGAATATACACTAATCTCCATAGATTAACTCAAGATGAACAGAAATACGGATTATCAATGTTTAAAAAGAAGAAAAAGGATAGAAAAAGAGATAAGAAGGTAGAAAATATAGAGAAAAGAAAACAGAAAACAGAACGGAATTGAACACAACACAACAATATTAGAATCTCACAATTCGCAGCGGAACAACATATAATAATAAATGAATAATCTTTAAACAAAGAACTATATTAGTTATTACATTTTATACATTACATTACATCATCATCAGAGTGTACAAGAACATACAACAACAAACAGTGCAGCGGAAAAAGAAATACTATATACTAGTAATACGCCATGCCATCCAGCTTGCCTCCAGCAACTCCAGAATATCCAGAATATCCTGATAAACCTAACTCTTGACTGCCCGTGTGGAAATTGGTGGGCACCCAGAGTTTAGGAAGGAAAACAATAAACTCTGAGTCAGTCATGTGACTGGTGTGAGAACTCAAAACAGTTTATTTATCTTTAAAATCAAAATAGTGGAATATTTTTAAAATCAATTCGCAATGCTTTTAAAAATGAGACTACCATAAGACCTCCCGCCACACACACAATGCAAACGCAGACTTGGAGGAGATTTCTTCTTATGTTAGTCAAAGATGCTTAATACGCATTAAAAAGAAACATTTGATATTATTTTTAGTGCATAGTGTAGGAAAATCATTTCGAAAGTAGAATATAAATCTTAGCCATCATAGGTACCATTATATTATGCCTACTATAGCTACCTCCTGAGGAAGCATGTTCTACAACTAAAACCGTACAAGATCGTATTGTTTCTTTGGATTTCCAACGAATGATCAGGCCAAGGAACTTCCCATTGCCACATGAGAATGCCTCTGGATGGACATCCCCGAGAACCAAACCGGATCTCTACCAACACAAGGCCGGGTTACCCCTAACTGAGTAACAACTGACCGAATATGCCATCCCCTGGTCCTTTGGGACCTTTCAACCGAGCGCTCGCAATCAATTCACACAATCATAAAGTGTTTTCAACATGAGTAAGTATCTGGGCTCCATACCATGATACCACCCTTTTCCAGAAGGAAATGCACATATCCTAAAGGGCGCTACCCCTCATAACCTTGCAGCATCTTTCCTGTTTTGACCATTCCCGAGGTGTGAGGCTCAACGAAGTCACGTCCACAAAAACATACTTTATACAAAAGCCATGCTTTGGGTCAACAAATGATCATAGAAATGATCACCAGGATAGACGATCAAACGAATGATCCTATCACAAATTATCAACACAATGATCATTTCACAGCAACACTCAGCATGTCACATTACCAAATTGGGAATATATCGCTGATAACCTTCAACTACATAACCTCTGAGCTCGTACGTCTCAGAGAAGGGTGTTAAGCTAAAAGAATAAATTCTCCGCCACCAACAGAAATATATTTGAAAGAAATCCGCTTTATATCTCAATTTGTAACGTCAGACATACAATCCATACAAGTCTGTTCCGGGCTCGAACAAAACCGAAGGCACTTACAAAGAAGTCCTTGCAATCCGGATAATCTCTAATCACGTCCGGACTTCCCATCACATAGGGAGTCTCTATACCGTAGCTACTCGGTCTTCAACACCGGTCTTCAAATGCAATTCATAACGACGTATCACATATTCGGAATGGGTTATACGACCCCATGGTCCTTTCCCGGTTAACCCGAATAGTGAGCGCTTATTCAAAAATAAGTGTGGCATTCAAATTCAAACAAATCACATCAATTACCCATTCAAAGGGAAATATTGATAGTCGGTTATTGAACTATCAATGGATATGCACACATCACCAGTTTTCAAATAATTTTCCAAATTATTTATTTTCCAAAATATCTTTACAAGATATATTATTTTCACACTTCAAAAATAAATCAATATTTATTTTTAAACAAGTTCCCCTTTCTTTTATAAATTCCATAGTGAATTTATATTCAAAATATCTACTGATATACGATTTTCAATAGGTTTCAATATTCCTTTTCAATTTATCTTCAAAAAGATAAATTCTCAAAATATTCACTTTATATTGGAAAACATTTCCATACTTATTAAATAAGTAATTCACGAACCTATTTATTTTTCAACCCTCGGAAAATATTCAATATACTTAAATCGAGATTAAGTATATATTTCATTCTTTAAGGAAATCATTCTCTTAAACATATTTATTTGGGCCAAAACGAATGTTGCGTAAAACATCGTTACGACAACCCAAAATCACTAGTATAGGGATTCGAAATTAAAATAGATATATAAATCCCAATACTATACAAAACATTTCCTTTCGGAAATCATTTACTATAACAACAGTGTTATAGTCCACCATTTCCTTTTATTTCTCGAAAACGTCTATTTCAACAATCAATGTTGAAATCTATGGTTTCGAATCTCAACCCAATTTAAAACATCGTTTACTTGTTTTAATTCTATTTAAAACATCACATTCAAAACAATTTCTTTAACACATTATTCACTATTCAAAAACGTGAATATACTACGTTAACCAATTTCATCATTTCTATTCATTTTATTTCAAAGGATTATTCACAGTCAAAAACGTGAATATAACTCCATTAATAGGTTTCAACAATTTACTTATCAAAATAAGTCGTTTGCGAATTTATAAAACAATGTTTATAAATTCCTTTATTAACCTATATTCAATTCATATCTCAATGATATACTAAAAGTTCATATTATAAGTGAAATACTTATAATTTATTTGTTTGCAAAAATCGTTCCTTTGAACTTCATAATTATAAATCTTATAACTTATAAGATTCAATTATTTATCCAAAACCATTCTTTAATAACTTCACGAAATTTATAAATCTTATTATTTATAAATTTCACTTATAACTTCACCATTTATAATTTTATAAATTCCATTCACTTATGCAATCCATTTTCACTTCATTCAAACACTTATAAAAACTCGTTTTATAATTCAAATATTTTCATTTATAATTTATCAATTTATAAATCTTTTTATATAAATCAATTTATATTACTATTTTAAAACGTCTTTAAATTCATTTATAATTTCATCATTTTGATTTATAAAATAATCAAATTTTATAAATCCTATTTTTAAACTTTTTATAATAAATTCGAAAATCCAATTTAATTATTTTATAAAATCATTAATTCATATTTCTCAAAAATCAATCTTTAACCGTATTTCTCAAAATCATAATTTTTATAACTTTAAAAATTATAACGATTATTTATTTAAAATGGATCAATTCCAAAAATATTTTATAAACGTATACTTTCAAAAATCACTTTAAAATCATTTTAAAGTTCCAAATTTGGTCCAATGATGCTACATACCAAATAGTCAATCACGACAACAACGACATCATATATCGATATGATAATCCATCAAATATCAAAATATCTGAAATCAAATAAATACTGTTGAGGAATCCAGTTGGATCCCTCCAACCTGTTTTCCTGCATCCACAAACATTAGCACAATACCAATTTCGCTCCAGTACGAAATTATCGCGGTATATGGGATTTAAAATATTATCCGCTTAATAGACGGCGCAATAGGGTCTCATCCGCTATACAATTGCGGGAAATCAATAACTCCAATATATACATATGCCAATATATATATATTGCTATCTTATATAATACCAATTTCACTGTTTATGAAATATTCGCGGTATATGTTTTTAATAAATAACATCCGCTTACTAACGGCGCATAATGTCTATTTTAACAATCAATAGATAACAATCATCATTCAAACATGCATTCAAATATTTTAAATCTAACTATTTAAAATAAAATCGAAACCGATTCGATCGAGTGAGAAGTTCTCACCTTGATTTCAATTTCGTTTTAGCGATTTATTTCGAATAAAATTAAACGGACGTTTAATTTTACCCGAAATTCTCACTAACTCCAAACGACTCCAATCCAATTCCATAGCGTAGTGCTCGTCCATACGATTCCAACGCAACTGGTTTCGCGCGTTTTCGACCTCGTATGAAAAAGATATGCATTTATGAAGTTTACACGATTTTTATATAAACAATTTACAACATTTTCTTTTAAATTTTCAACCTCACTCTATCTCAGCCACTGGATCATGCTTCCTTGCATCTGAACCGTGCGTGCCCTCCATCTCCCTCACGTTATTCCTACAGGCCGACAAAGAACCCATGGCAATTCAAACTAGGGTTTGAAAATTCGGCCTCCACGTTGAACTATAGCACGATCAGGAACTTGCATCTCGAAGCCCTTGCTCCCTCCTACACTCGGCCAAAGTGGCACAAGGCTCGGCCACCATATGAGTCTCGATTTTCGTGCGCAAGCCCCAGGCCGTCGGCCCCCATATCTCACAAAATACAGCTCCAATCTCGATCTCCACCGTTGAATATAAGGATCTTGCCATGCTCTACATCTTTTATTTAGAAAGTTTGTTGAATCGTTGCACGGATTTGAAGAAATTAAGGAATGAATTTGGTTGTTTTCTGGCCATTCATTGATAGGGAGGTGGCTGCATATTTAGGTTTAGGGTTTTGCCATTTTTTTTATTTTTTTTGTGAATTATGAGCCTATTTATAGAGAATCGAACGACACTATTTGTAACGACCTAGAATTTTTAGAAATTAAAATTTGGATATTTAATTTATTTTAAATATTAAGAAGTGAATTTATAAGTCAAATAAATTTTTATTTGAATTATTGGATTTAATTGGATAATTAAATCAGTAATTTAATATGTGAAATTATGGAAATAATTGAAAATAGGGTTAAATATGATTGAAAATGATTTGTAAAATTTTATTATATCATGTTGAAGTTAGAATGATATTTTAGAACTTTTAAAATCGAATTAAAAGTTAATTTGTGAAAATTGAATATTTTAATATTTAAATCGACTAGTGAAAATAGTCAATTTTTGAACAGTCTCAGAATTGAATGAAACCAGTTCCATTGGATCCGTAATAGTTAGTTATTACCGGATTTCAATTTTCGTGTCAATCGGAGCTATCGTTTGATCGTGGCAGCTCGAAACGCATCGAATTATTTTTAATTTTAATTTGGCGAGTTAAAATAGACATTTTTCAAAAAGTCTCGGATTTCGACGAAACCAGTTTCATCGGATCCGTAATGTGATATTATTGTAAGGTTTCAAATTTCGTGTCAATTGGATTTACCGTTTGTCCGGTACGAATTAAAACGCCTAGAAATCGATTTAAATCGGTTTAATTTAAATTGAGCGTTTGTAGCCATAACTCGCACAGAAGTTCGAATTAGCTTCCGAAACCTGTTCTATTGTGTCCGGAACGCGGGATAAACCCTAGGAGCGTCAGTTTCGGCACGTAAATCGAAGTTCGGAAATTTCCAGATGAATAGTGTTCGATTTTCCTCTATAAATAGACATGAGCTTTCATAAATTTAGAAAAAATAAAACCTAACCCTAATCTAAACTAGCCGCCACATTCCAATTCAAGGGCCAGAATTCAATCTCGTTCATCCCCTCAAATCTCCAAATCCATTCACTTTCACGCTTCGTGTTCAACTACGAAGTTATAGAGCTCGATGAGAGCTTCAAGTTGAACGGCTATGATGGGTTTTGGAGCGTCGAGGGGGGAGATAAGTGAGGCCGTCGGCCCTAAGTTGCGCACGCAACTCGAGAAAGATGGTGAGGCCGAGTTTCATAGCCTTGGGGCCGAGTATAGGTCTTGGTGAGGGCTTCAACATGGCACTATCTGATCGAAGTATCGTTGAGAGATGGAGTTGCTAATTTAAACCCTAGTATTTGATTGTATGGGTTTTGTTACGCGTGTATGTCTGTAGCTTGCGTGAGTTTGGGGAAGGAGAGGCACGCACGGCTGTGATGGGTTGGATCTGGATCTAAGGGCTGTGAAGCAGTGGGTTTGAAAATTTTAATTAATTGTTGTAATTTGTGTATATAAATCGTGTAAAAGTTTAAAAATACATAACATTTTCATATGAGGTCGAAAACGCGCGAAACCAGTTGCGTTGGAATCGTATGGACGAGCACTACGCGACGAAATTGGATTAGAGTCGTTTGGAGTTAGTGAGAATTTTGGGTAAAATTAAACGCACGTTTAATTTTATTCGAAATAAATCGCTAAAACGAAATTGAAATCAAGGTGAGAACTTCTCACTCAATCGAATCAGTTTCGATTTTATTTTAAATAGTTAGATTTAAAATATTTGAACGCATGTTTGAATGTTGATTGATATCTATTGATTGTTAAAATAGACATTATACGCCGTTAGTAAGCGGATGTTATTTAATAAAAACATATACCGCGAATATTTCATAAACAGTGAAATTGGTATTATATATAATAGCAATATATATATATTGGCATATGTATATATTGGAGTTATTGATTTCCCGCATTTTTTGTTTAGCGGATGAGACCCTATTGCGCCGTTATTAAGCGGATAATATTTAATAAAAACATATACCGCGATAATTCCGTACTGGAGCGGAATTGGTATTGTGCTAATGTTTGTGAATGCAAGAAAACAGGTTGGAGGGATCCAACTGGATTCCTCAACAGTATTTATTTGATTTCAGATATTTTGATATTTGATGGATTATCATATCGATATATGATATCGTTGTTGTCGTGATTGACTATAATGGTGTGTAGCATCATTGGACCAAATTTTGAAATTTTAAAATGAATTTAAAGTGATTTTTGAAAGTATAAGTTATAAAATAATTTTTGGAATGGATCCATGTTAAATAAATAAACGTTATAATTTCCAAAGTTATAAAATTATGGTTTTTGTGAAATATAGTTAAAAGCTGATTTTTGAGAATATGATGCTAATGATTTTATAAAATAGTAAAATTTGGATTTTTGGATTTATTGTGAAAAGTTTAAATATAGGATTTATAAAATTTAATTATTTTATGAATCAAAATGGTGAAATAATAAAGGAGATTAAAGACGTTTTAAAGGATAATATAAATTGATTTATATTAAGAGATTTATAAATGGATATTTATAAATTGGAATATTGACATTATAAAACGATTTTTTATAAGTGTTTGAATGAAGTGTAAATGAATTTCATAAATGAATGAAATTTATAGAATTATAAATGGAGAAGTTATAAATGAAATTTATAAATAGTAAGATTTATAAATTTGTGAAGTTATTAAAAGAATAGTTTTGAATAAATCCTTGAATCTTATAAGTTATAAGATTTATAATTATGAAGTTCAAAGGAACGATTTTTTTTTGTGAACGAATAAATTATAAGTATTTGACTTATAATATGAACCTTTAGTTTATAATCGAGTTATAAATCGAATGGGTTAATAAAGAAAATTTATAAAAGGAAGTTGTTATAAAATAATTAGAAATGGGATTTATAAACGTTGTTTTATAAATTCGCAAACGACTTATTTTGATAAGTAAATTGTTGAAACCTATTAATGGAGTTATATTCACGTTTTTGAACTGTGAATAATCCTTTGAAATAAAATGAATAAAAGGATAAAATTTGTTAACGTAGTATATTCACGTTTTTGAATAGTGAATAATATGTTAAAGAAATTGTTTTGAATGTGATATTTTAAATAGAGTTTAAAACAATCTAATGATGTTTTAAACTGTGTTAAGATTCGAAACCATAGATTTCAACATTTATTGTTGAACTAGACGTTTTCGAGAAATAAAAGGAAATAGTGGACTATAACATTGTTGTTATAGTAAATGATTTCCGAAAGGAAATGTTTTGTATAGTATTGGGATTTATATATCTATCTTAAAAACTCGAATCCCTATATTAGTGATTTTGGGACGTCGTAACGATGTTTTACGCAACATTCGTTTTGTCCCAAATAAATATGTTTAAGAGAATGATTTCCTTAAAGAATGAAATATATACTTAATTTCGATTGAAGTATATTGAATGTTTTCTAAGTGTTGAAAATAAATAAAATCTGCGAATTACTTATGAATAAATAAGTATGGAAATGTTTTCCAATATAAAGTGAATATTTTGAGAATTTATCTTTTTGAAGATAAATTGAAATGAATAATTGAAATCGTATATGCATGGGTATTTTGGAATATAAATTCATTATGGAATTTATAAATGAAAAGAAGAATTTGTTTAAAAATAAATATTGATTTATTTTTGACATATTGAAATAATATATCTTGTAAAGATATTTGGTGAAATAAATAATTTGGAAAATTATTTGGAAACTGGTGATGTGTGCATATCCATTGATAGTTCAATAACCGACTATCAATATTTCCCTTTGAATGGGTAATTGATGTGATTTGTTTGAATGTGAATGCCACACTTATTTTTGAATAAGCGCTCACTATTCGGGTTAACCGGGAAAGGACCATGGGGTCGTATAACCTATTCCGAATATGTGATACGTCGTTGTGAATTGCATTTGAAGATCGGTGTTGAAGACCCGATATTTGCGAAAGCGATAGGATGACCTATCGATTGTCTCTGCACTGAGTTGCAACGGAATAGAGACTCCCTAAGTGATGGGAAATCCGATCAGGATTGTGAATATCCGGATTGCAAGGACTTCTTTGTAAGTGCCTTCGGTTTTGTTTGAGCCCGGAACAGACTTGTATGGATTGTATGTCTGACATTACAAGTTGAGATATAAAGACGATTTCTTTCAAATATATTTCTGTTGGTGGCGGAGAATTTATTCTTTTATCTTAACACCCTTCTCTGAGACGTACGAACTCAGAGGTTATATAGTTGAATGTTATCAGCGATATATTCCCAATTTGGTAATGTGACATGCTGAGTGTTGCTGTAAATGATCATTGTGTTGATTATTTGTGATAGGATCGTTTATTTGATCGTCTATCTTTGTGATCATTTCTATGATCATTTGTTGACCCAAAGCATGGCTTTTGTATAAAGTATGTTTTTGTGGACGTGACTTCGTCGAGCCTCACACCCCGTGAATGGTCAAAACAGGAAAGATGCAGCAAGGTTATGAGGGGTAGCGCCCTTTAGGATGTGTGCATTTCCTTCTGGAAAAGGGTGGTATCATGGTATGGAGCCCAGATACTTACTCATGTTGAAAACACTTTGTTATGATTGTGTGAATTGATTACGAGCGCTCGGTGAAAGGTCCCAAAGGACCGGGGGATGGCATATTCGGTCAGTTGTTACTCAGTTAGGGGTAACCCGGCCTTGTGTTGGTAGAGATCCGGTTTGGTTCTCGGGGATGTCCATCCAGAGGCATTCTCATGTGGCAATGGGAAGTTCCTTGGCCTGATCATTCGTTGGAAATCCAAAGAAATAATACGTGACTTGTACGGTTTTAGTTGTATAACCTGCTGTGGAATGTGGCGGTAACCTGCTATTGAACATAGTTAGCTATAGTAGGCATAGTTCGGAATGTCTATGCTGGCTAAGATTTATATTCTACTTTCGAAATGAATTTTTCCTACATTATGCACTAATAATAATATAAAATGTTCTTTTAAATGCGTATCAAGCATCTTTGACTATCATAAGGAGAAATCTCCTCCGATTCTGCGTTTGCATGTGTGTGTGTACGGGAGGCCTTATGGTAGTCTCATTTTTAAAAGCATTGCGAATTGACTTTAAAAAAATATTCCTCTATTTTGATTTTAAAGATAAATAAACTGTTTTGAGTTCTCACACCAGTCACATGACTGACTTGGAGTTTATTGTTTTCCTTCCTAAACTCTGGGTGCCCACCAATTTTCACAAGGGCAGTTAAGAGTTAGGTTTATCAGGATATTCTGGATATTCTGGAGTTGCTGGAAGCAAGCTGGATGGCATGGCGTATTACTAGTTTATATAGTATTTCTTTTTTCCGCTGCACTGTTTGTTGTTGTTGTTGTAACACTCTGATATAATGATGATATGATGTGATGTAATGTAATAAACGATATAGTTCTTTGTTTTAAAGATTATTCATTTATTTATTATATGTGTTCCGCTGCGAATTGTGAGATTCTGATGTTGTTCTGTTTTGTTTCTTCTGTCCCGTTCTATTTTTCTGTTTTCTACCTTATCTATTATCTTCTTTTCTTCTCTTCTTTTCTACATTTTCTTTTTCTTTAAAACCCTCAGTGTTCGGTTTTCCGTCATTCGATTACTCGGCAGTCGATAAAGTGAGTATCGATGTTGAATTTTCGGAAGACGAAGAATCGGGTCCTGACAATGTGGTATCGGAGCATATGGTTAAGCGACAACCATGGTTCTGTTGGATATTACTCATTAGAGATAGAGTCAGTAGTACTCTAGAATGAGTTTGAGTGTAATAATAGCTATGAGAGCGTATTTGTTAGTGAATATAAAATTGTTTTATATTGTGATGATTGGTTTATTGAGTGGCGTATGAACCTTCGTTAGCACGGTCTGCAAAACTATGCCGAAGGGGTTTCTAAACACTTGAATAGAACAATTCGGCACAATATTGTTTTAAAATGGGTAAATGAAATAATTTTACCTTGATTATATTTTATATATAAAGGAATAATTTTTCAGAATTATTAAAGTGTATGTAAGTTGATTGTTTAGTTGTTTGAATAATCTAAATTGAAGAATAATTGTATAAGCAAAAGAATTATAAGAATTGAATTATAATTAAAGTGATTTACAATTGTGAAATAAACTTATATATATAAGAAGTGAAACTATATGAATATATTTATGAATATGGGTTATAAATAAAGATGAATATAAACTTGAGTTATATAAATGAATTGGATTAAAGGATTGAATGTTAATCAATTAAATGTGAATTAAGTTGATATGAAATAATGAATATAGGTGTTAATTCATTAAAATCTAATGTTATTGAAAGTTGAATGATTGAATGAAAATCAATTAATTAAACCAATTGTAAGCAAAGGAAATTTGGTTGTAATTGATATACATTGGTTGTTATATGATTGTTAGTTGATTGTATATAATTCATTAAGTGTTAATGAAATTGAAAGTTAAATTAATTGAAATTCAATTGCAAGTTAAGTAAATCTTAAGTAGAATTGAATTTGATTTGGAAGTGAACCAACTTGAATATGAATTAGTAAATATAAATTAATTGAGAATGAATGTTAGTGAAAACATCCACTGTTAATGAATCAAATATGATTTAAATTAAAAACCATTTCATTGAATATTAATGAGAATATGAATGAATATTTATTGGTTATGAATGATAGTTGGATGATAGTTGGTTGATGGTTGAATATGTTGCTTTTAATGCATTGCTATGTTGGCATATATAGTTGTTATGTTGCTATATGTGGTATATCGATACTATTTTCATATATGCATGTTCTCATGTTGTTTGTTGAGTGTTTAGTAGGTGCGGATCGCGTTTGCTTCGCATTTGGAGCTCGCTTTCGTGCTATATTAGCCGTATATGCTTGCTAATAAAATATAAGGTACATATCTCGGATTAAATATCGTACTTTTACATTTTTTCCCTGCGGGATGCCTCATTACTTGATGAGATGTATATTTGTGATATATATACTGTCATTTTTTTTTCCGGATCGAGCCGCGCAAAGGAGACTATGTCGAATTTTTCCGAAAATTTAAGGCGTTAGAAAAAATTTGAGAAAATTGGAAAATTTTGAAAACTTTAACTTTGATTTTTGAATTGAAAGTTAAACAATAGTAGTTGTTTTTGAAAAGATAACTAAGTATGATTTGAAGCTTAGTAAAGTTATTGTAAGAAATTTAATTATGAATTTTAGAAAGTTAATAAATTCTATAACTTTTCTTACTTGTTAATTTCGAGGACGAAATTCTTTTAAGGGAGGAAAATTGTAACGACTCAGAATTTTTAGAAATTAAAATTTGGATATTTAATTTATTTTAAATATTAAGAAGTGAATTTATAAGTCAAATAAATTTTTATTTGAATTATTGGATTTAATTGGATAATTAAATCAGTAATTTAATATGTGAAATTATGGAAATAATTGAAAATAGGGTTAAATATGATTGAAAATAATTTGTAAAATTTTATTATATCATGTTGAAGTTAGAATGATATTTTAGAACTTTTAAAATCGAACTAAAAGTTAATTTGTGAAAATTGAATATTTTAATATTTAAATCGACTAGTGAAAATAGTCAATTTTTGAACAGTCTCAGAATTGAACGAAACCAGTTCCATTGGATCCGTAATAGTTAGTTATTACCGGATTTCAATTTTCGTGTCAATCGGAGCTATCGTTTGATCGTGGCAGCTCGAAACGCATCGAATTATTTTTAATTTTAATTTGGCGAGTTAAAATAGACATTTTTCAAAAAGTCTCGGATTTCGACGAAACTAGTTTCATCGGATCCGTAATGTGATATTATTGTAAGGTTTCAAATTTCGTGTCAATTGGATTTACCGTTTGTCCGGTACGAATTAAAACGCCTCGAAATCGATTTAAATCGGTTTAATTTAAATTGAGCATTTGTAGCCATAACTCGCACAGATGTTCGAATTAGCTTCCGAAACCTGTTCCATTGTGCCCAGAACGCGGGATAAACCCTAGGAGCGTCAGTTTCGGCGCGTAAATCGGAGTTCGGAAATTTCCGGATGAATAGTGTTCGATTTTCTTCTATAAATAGACATGAGCTTTCATAGATTTAGAAAAAATAAAACCTAACCCTAATCTAAACCTAGCCGCCACATTCCAATTCAAGGGCCAGAATTCAATCTCGTTCATCCCCTCAAATCTCCAAATCCATTCACTTTCACGCTTCGTGTTCGACTACGAAGTTATAGAGCTCGATGAGAGCTTCAAGTTGAACGGCTATGATGGGTTTTGGAGCGTCGGGGGGGGGGGGGGGGGGGGGGGGGGGAGATAAATGAGGCCGTCGGCCCTAAGTTGCGCATGCAACTCGAGAAAGATGGTGAGGCCGAGTTTCATAGCCTTGGGGCCGAGTATAGGTCTTGGTGAGGGCTTCGACATGGCACTATCTGATCGAAGTATCGTTGAGAGATGGAGTTGCTAATTTAAACCCTAGTATTTGATTGTATGGGTTTTGTTACGCGTGTATGTCTGTAGCTTGCGTGAGTTTGGGGAAGGAGAGGCACGCACGACTGTGATGGGTTGGATCTGGATCTAAGGGCTGTGAAGCAGTGGGTTTGAAAATTTTAATTAATTGTTGTAATTTGTGTATATAAATCGTGTAAAAGTTTAAAAATACATAACTTTTTCATACGAGGTCGAAAACGCGCGAAACCAGTTGCGTTGGAATCGTATGGACGAGCACTACGCGATGAAATTGGATTGGAGTCGTTTGGAGTTAGTGAGAATTTTGGGTAAAATTAAACGCACGTTTAATTTTATTCGAAATAAATCGCTAAAACGAAATTGAAATCAAGGTGAGAACTTCTCACTCACTCAATCGAATCAGTTTCGATTTTATTTTAAATAGTTAGATTTAAAATATTTGAACGCATGTTTGAATGTTGATTGATATCTATTGATTGTTAAAATAGACATTATACGCCGTTAGTAAGCGGATGTTATTTAATAAAAACATATACCGCGAATATTTCATAAACAGTGAAATTGGTATTATATATAATAGCAATATATATATATTGGCATATGTATATATTGGAGTTATTGATTTCCCGCATTTTTTGTTTAGCGGATGAGACCCTATTGCGCCGTTATTAAGCGGATAATATTTAATAAAAACATATACCACGATAATTTCGTACTGGAGCGGAACTGGTATTGTGCTAATGTTTGTGAATGCAGGAAAACAGGTTGGAGGGTCCAACTGGATTCCTCAACAGTATTTATTTGATTTCAGATATTTTGATATTTGATGGATTATCATATCGATATATGATATCGTTGTTGTCGTGATTGACTATAATGGTGTGTAGCATCATTGGACCAAAATTTGAAATTTTAAAATGAATTTAAAGTGATTTTTGAAAGTATAAGTTATAAAATAATTTTTGGAATGGATCCATGTTAAATAAATAAACGTTATAATTTCCAAAGTTATAAAATTATGGTTTTTGGGAAATATAGTTAAAAGCTGATTTTTGAGAATATGATGCTAATGATTTTATAAAATAGTAAAATTTGGATTTTTGGATTTATTGTGAAAAGTTTAAATATAGGATTTATAAAATTTAATTATTTTATGAATCAAAATGGTGAAATAATAAAGGAGATTAAAGACGTTTTAAAGGATAATATAAATTGATTTATATTAAGAGATTTATAAATGGATATTTATAAATTGGAATATTGACATTATAAAACGAGTTTTTATAAGTGTTTGAATGAAGTGTAAATGAATTTCATAAATGAATGAAATTTATAGAATTATAAATGGAGAAGTTATAAATGAAATTTATAAATAGTAAGATTTATAAATTTGTGAAGTTATTAAAAGAATAGTTTTGAATAAATCCTTGAATCTTATAAGTTATAAGATTTATAATTATGAAGTTCAAAGGAACGATTTTTTTTTGTGAACGAATAAATTATAAGTATTTGACTTATAATATGAACCTTTAGTTTATAATTGAGTTATAAATCGAATGGGTTAATAAAGAAAATTTATAAAAGGAAGTTGTTATAAAATAATTAGAAATGGGATTTATAAACGTTGTTTTATAAATTCGCAAACGACTTATTTTGATAAGTAAATTGTTGAAACCTATTAATGGAGTTATATTCACGTTTTTGAACTGTGAATAATCCTTTGAAATAAAATGAATAAAAGGATAAAATTTGTTAACGTAGTATATTCACGTTTTTGAATAGTGAATAATATGTTAAAGAAATTGTTTTGAATGTGATATTTTAAATAGAATTTAAAACAATCTAATGATGTTTTAAACTGTGTTAAGATTCGAAACCATAGATTTCAACATTTATTGTTGAACTAGACGTTTTCGAGAAATAAAAGGAAATAGTGGACTATAACATTGTTGTTATAGTAAATGATTTCCGAAAGGAAATGTTTTGTATAGTATTGGGATTTATATATCTATCTTAAAAATTCGAATCCCTATACTAGTGATTTTGGGACGTCGTAACGATGTTTTACGCAACATTCGTTTTGGCCCAAATAAATATGTTTAAGAGAATGATTTCCTTAAAGAATGAAATATATACTTAATTTCGATTGAAGTATATTGAATGTTTTCCAAGTGTTGAAAATAAATAAAATCTGTGCATTACTTATGAATAAATAAGTATGGAAATGTTTTCCAATATAAAGTGAATATTTTGAGAATTTATCTTTTTGAAGATAAATTGAAATGAATAATTGAAATCGTATATGCATGGGTATTTTGGAATATAAATTCATTATGGAATTTATAAATGAAAAGAAGAATTTGTTTAAAAATAAATATTGATTTATTTTTGACATATTGAAATAATATATCTTGTAAAGATATTTGGTGAAATAAATAATTTGGAAAATTATTTGGAAACTGGTGATGTGTGCATATCCATTGATAGTTCAATAACCGACTATCAATATTTCCCTTTGAATGGGTAATTGATGTGATTTGTTTGAATGTGAATGCCACACTTATTTTTGAATAAGCGCTCACTATTCGGGTTAACCGGGAAAGGACCATGGGGTCGTATAACCCATTCCGAATATGTGATACGTCGTTGTGAATTGCATTTGAAGATCGGTGTTGAAGACCCGGTATTTGCGAAAGCGATAGGATGACCTATCGATTGTCTCTGCACTGAGTTGCAACGGTATAGAGACTCCCTAAGTGATGGGAAATCCGATCAGGATTGTGAATATCCGGATTGCAAGGACTTCTTTGTAAGTGCCTTCGGTTTTGTTCGAGCCCGGAACAGACTTGTATGGATTGTATGTCTGACATTACAAGTTGAGATATAAAGACGATTTCTTTCAAATATATTTCTGTTGGTGGCGGAGAATTTATTCTTTTAGCTTAACACCCTTCTCTGAGACGTACGAACTCAGAGGTTATATAGTTGAATGTTATCAGCGATATATTCCCAATTTGGTAATGTGACATGCTGAGTGTTGCTGTAAATGATCATTGTGTTGATTATTTGTGATAGGATCGTTTATTTGATCGTCTATCTTTGTGATCATTTCTATGATCATTTGTTGACCCAAAGCATGGCTTTTGTATAAAGTATGTTTTTGTGGACGTGACTTCGTCGAGCCTCACACCCCGTGAATGGTCAAAACAGGAAAGATGCAGCAAGGTTATGAGGGGTGGCGCCCTTTAGGATGTGTGCATTTCCTTCTGGAAAAGGGTGGTATCATGGTATGGAGCCCAGATACTTACTCATGTTGAAAACACTTTGTTATGATTGTGTGAATTGATTACGAGCGCTCGGTGAAAGGTCCCAAAGGACCGGGGGATGGCATATTCGGTCAGTTGTTACTCAGTTAGGGGTAACCCGGCCTTGTGTTGGTAGAGATCCGGTTTGGTTCTCGGGGATGTCCATCCACAGGCATTCTCATGTGGCAATGGGAAGTTCCTTGGCCTGATCATTCGTTGGAAATCCAAAGAAACAATACGTGACTTGTACGGTTTTAGTTGTATAACCTGCTATGGAATGTGGCGGTAACCTGCTATTGAACATAGTTAGCTATAGTAGGCATAGTTCGGAATGTCTATGCTGGCTAAGATTTATATTCTACTTTCGAAATGAATTTTTCCTACATTATGCACTAATAATAATATAAAATGTTCTTTTAAATGCGTATCAAGCATCTTTGACTATCATAAGGAGAAATCTCCTCCGATTCTGCGTTTGCATGTGTGTGTGTGCGGGAGGCCTTATGGTAGTCTCATTTTTAAAAGCATTGCGAATTGACTTTAAAAAAATATTCCTCTATTTTGATTTTAAAGATAAATAAACTGTTTTGAGTTCTCACACCAGTCACATGACTGACTTGGAGTTTATTGTTTTCCTTCCTAAACTCTGGGTGTCCACCAATTTTCACACGGGCAGTTAAGAGTTAGGTTTATCAGGATATTCTGGATATTCTGGAGTTGCTGGAAGCAAGCTGGATGGCATGGCGTATTACTAGTTTATATAGTATTTCTTTTTTCCGCTGCACTGTTTGTTGTTGTTGTTGTAACACTCTGATATAATGATGATATGATGTGATGTAATGTAATAAACGATATAGTTTTTTGTTTTAAAGATTATTCATTTATTTATTATATGTGTTCCGCTGCGAATTGTGAGATTCTGATGTTGTTCTGTTTTGTTTCTTCTGTCCCGTTCTATTTTTCTATTTTCTACCTTATCTATTATCTTCTTTTCTTCTCTTCTTTTCTACATTTTCTTTTTCTTTAAAACCCTCAGTGTTCGGTTTTCCGTCGTTCGATTACTCGGCAGTCGATAAAGTGAGTATCGATGTTGAATTTTCGGAAGACGAAGAATCGGGTCCTGACACTATTCATTCCGGAATTTCCGAACTCCGATTCACGCGCCGTAACCAGCGTTTCTAGGGTTTACCCCGCGTTTCGGACACAATGGAACAGGTTTCGGAAGCTAATTCGAACATCTGTGCGAGTTATGGCTATAAACGTTCAATTTAAATTAAACCGATTTAAACGATTTTCTAGGCTTTTTAATTTGTACCGGACAAACGGTAAATCCAATTAACTTGAAATTTTAAACCTTACAATAATATCACATTACGGATCCGATGAAACTGGTTTCGTCGAAATCCGAGACTTTTTGAAAAATGACTATTTTAACTCGCCAAATTAATATTAAAAATAATTCGATGCGTTTCGAGCTGCCACGATCAAACGACAACTCCGATTGCTACGAAAATTGAAATCCAATAATAACTAATTATTACGGATCCAATGGAACGGGTTTCGTTCAATTCTGAGACTGTTCAAAAATTGACTATTTTCACTAGTCGATTTAAATATTAAAATATTCAATTTTCACAAATTAACTTTTAATTCGATTTTAAAAGTTCTAAAATATCATTCTAACTCCAATATGATAAAATAAAATTTTTCAAATCATTTTCAATCATATTTAACTCAATTTTCAATTATTTCCATAATTTAACATATTAAATTATTGATTTAATTATCCAATTAAATCCAATTATTCAAATTAAATTTATTTGACTTATAAATTTCACTTATTAATATTTAAAATTAATTAAATATTCAAATTTTAATTACTTAAAATCCTGGGTCGTTACAATAACTGTCCAAGCAGATGATAGGTTATTTTACTATAATTGTTGTACTTATATTAAAGTCTTCTTCTTGTAAAGATTTTTTGGGTATTGTATACTACTCGTCAATAATTTAAGATTCCATTCTCAACTGATTTATGAGCACTTATTGGTTTGATTTGGATTAAATATGAACATTTTGTGAATTAAGTTTCACAATTTGACTATAACATATTCGGTAGTAATGTTGTTATATCTTATTTTGATACAAGAAGGAATAATGTTATATAAGGATGATTTTATAAAAAAAAATTATAAAAATATATTTTATAAATAAAAGGGATTTGTGGGAATTTAAATCCCAGTGTCTTTGGAAAAGATTTCAAATGGTTTTTGGAAAACTTTCGAAATTATTTATAAGTACATCCGTTTCAAAGAAAATTTGAAGTAAGGTACATTTTCTTTGGATAGTTCGAGCAATGGGTCTTGATTAGTTTTGTGGTAATCTGAATAATCTTCTAAGTGACAATCGAAGGTTTTCTTTGGCGAATGATGTAGTGCACTTAGTAAATTATTCTCTTTATCATTGTATGATCGAAATGAGTTTGAATACGAACGAACCTAAAAGGAAGTGGTAATCGATATTTTGTCAAAAACTATTTAATGTTATTGGGCCGACTAATAAACATCTTTACCTTGGAAGTGTGTAAGGAAAAGCCGAATTTAGGATTGAGTTTGGATACTGGCATCCTACTCTTCTTATCTACTTACCAGGCCAGATGGGTAAAGAGTCGAAGATGTAGACTCGGTTTTAGGAACCAGCCTTATTTTGGGCCTACATCTAAATTTAAAGGTATAAATAAGATGTTTTAAGTATACTCTTAGGATGTAGTAGAATATATTACGAGTTTAAACTTAAGAAAATTATTTTATGGCATGTTTTCATAAATAATTCTGGGAAGTAAAAAGAATTGGAGTATTATAATTATAAAAGGGATAAAACTGTAGTACTTGGTTCATTTTATTCGCATGATAGTTCTTGATCTAGAGTTTCGGCATATGATTTCCAGGTGTCATACACCGGTATGAACTCGGGATTTTCACTAGATTCTTCACCGCGAGTACTTGAGATGGATTCTTTGGATGATGTGAGTATTTTCTATCATAGTTTAGGACTATGTAAAGAAAATATAAGTATCAGATCAAGGAACTGGATTAGAGTTCCACAATGTAGAAGTTAAGTGATCTGTACTAATCTGGACAAAAAATTTATGTACTTGAGCAAGTGATAGGATCAGATTTTATACACAGATGATTCATCCACATTGTACGAGTTATGAAAAATGTTAAGATTTTGTGTTGGCTTGTTTCCTTCTTTGTTCGATTGAGATGGAATTTTAGGGTCAAAATCCTTTTAAGAGGGAAGGACGTAACGACTCGGAATTTTGTCGCTTTGATTGTGAATATTTAACTAATTTTAAATATTTAAACAATTGAACTTTTAAAGCTTAAATAATTCATTTTTATTATCTAAAAATGATGATGAACTCATTTTGAATGATTGTTCACAAAAATAAACAGTTTGATGAAAATTGAATATGTGACCGAAATTCGTTTATCCGATTTTCGACTTTTTATCTAACAAAAGTTGTTGCAATGTTATGGCACACAAATGCACAACTTTATAACACATACATATCTAATGACAAGTCAAATAGTACCAAAAGAATTAAATAAAATAAGGTTGCTTTAATAACTTCGACAAGCTCTTAAGGATTAATTAATTAAGGGTAAATACGCTCAATCCTTTTGTATTTAAAAAGGAGGTTGGGCTTGTAATTTGAGCATGATAACATATGCTAAGGGGCATATGGAGGGATGTATAATGGTTGAATTCTAGGGAGAGTACAGGGATCATTTTGGCAAAGCGTAATAGGAATAAAAAGCCACATTTCCTTTCTTATTAAGTGTCCTCCACCTCCATTTCCACATTACAGCTCACTCTTCACCTTAGCTCATCCTTATTTCTATTTTCTTCATTTAAATGTAAATTCCAAGCACTTCAAGTCAACCTAGTTTCTCCTCCAAACTCTTGAATGCGAGTACTTTTTCAAAGGCGTTTTGAGGTTAAAAGTGAAATTCTCACTTTTAGTCAATTTTATCATGGTGAAAATTGGGTAATAAATATTGTGTATATGTCACGACCCGATTCTTCGACTTTCGAAAATCGACATCAATACGCCCACTGTATCAACTACCGAGCAATCGAATGCCGGAAAACCGAACCATGAGGGTTAAAAAAATAAGAGGTAGAAGAAAAAGATAGAAGAAGTAAGGAAATAGAACAGAAACAATATCAGAATCTCACAATCGCAGCGGAACAACATATAATAGATAAATGAATATCTTTAAAAACAAAGAACTATCTCAGTTATTACATTACATCACATCATCATCAGAGTGTACAACAACAATATACAACACAACAAAACAATGGACAGTTATACAAACATGTCCTTACAAGTGAATTTACAGCGGAAAGATAATATCATATACAAGTAATACGTCTCGCCATCCAGCTCGCCACTTGAGCTCCATGGCACTTCTGAATCCAGAATGACCTGATAACCTGACTCTAGGCTGCCCATGTGGAAAATTATGGGCACCCAGAGTTTAGGAATGGAACAATAAACTCCAGGTCAGTCATGGGACTGGTGTGAGAACTAAAGAAGTTATTTATCTTTAAAACAACAACAATAAGGGAAGTGAAAAATATCCGCAATGCTTTTGGAAAATGTAACTACCATAAGGCCTCCCCGCACACACACAATGCAAACGCAGAATTGGAGGAGATTTCTCCTTATGATAGTCAAACATGCTTGATACGCAAATTTTCTTTGATATTATTACTATAAGTGCAAAGTGTGAAAACCCATTTCGAAAGTATAATATAAATCTTAACCAGCATAGGTACCATTATAGTATGCCTGCTATAGCTACCATATTAAATGGAAGGTTCTACAACTAAAACCGTACAAGGCTCGTATTATTTTTTTGGATTTCCAACAAATGGTCAGGCTAAGGAACTTCCTACTGCCACATGGGATCGCCTCTGGCAGGACGTCCCGAGAACTTAACCAGCTTTCTGCCAACACAAGGCCGGGTTACCTTTGTAACTAGGTAATTACTACACGAATATGCCACCCTCCGGTCCTTTGGGACCTTTATCAGAGGGCCCTCGATCACAAAGCAACAACCACACAGAAAATAAGATTGGAGCAACCACATAGGTTAAGCATTAGGGCTCCATACCTGACACCACCCTTTTCCAAAAGGAAATGACATACCCTAAAGGGCGTGACCCTCATAACCTTGCCGCATATTCCTGTTTTGACCATTTCCGGGGTGTGAGGTCTGACGAAGTCTCGTACACAAAGCTACGCTTTTTCACAAAGCCACGCTTTGATCAACAAATGATCAATAAATAATCATCACACAGCAACACTCAGCATGCCACATTACCAAATTGCGAGTATATCGCTGATAACCTTCAACTACAAAACCTCCGAGCTCGTCCGTCTCAGAGAAGGTTGTTAAGCTAAGAGAATAAATTCTCCGCCACCAACAGAAATGTATTTGAAAGAAATCTGCTTTATATCTCAAAATGTAATGTCAGACACGTAACCAAACAAGTTTGTTCCGGGTTCGAACAGAACCGAAGGCACTTCAAAAGAATCCCTTGCAATCTGGGTATCCACAATCCCGACCAAATTTCCCATCACAAAGGAAATCTCCATACCGTAGCTAACGGTGCAAAGACAATCGATAGGTCATCCTATCGTTTTCACAAATACCCGGTCTTCACCACCGGTCAATAATGCTATCCATTACGTCGTATAACTTATTCGGAATGGGTTATATGACACAAAGGTCCTCTCCCGGCTAATCCGAATAGTGAACGCAATATTTTTAAAACATATGGATATTGGGATTTCAATAAAGTCACAAATTATTACCCAAACCCTTTCTTTCAAATGGTTTAAACAAATTACCATTTTAAATCTTTAAACAAAAAGATTTACTTCACAGAGTTTACCCAGTTTCACAAAGATTTATTCCCAGATTCCTAGATAAATTTCCATTTCAATTGGATTAACTCATTAAATCTTAAATCAAGATTTAACTTATAGCTTTCAAAACTATTCACAATTCAAGTCTTTTATAATATAAAAGATACACCATTTGAAATACTCTTTTATTTCAAGCCCAGTTCAACAACCTTTCACAAAGATTAATTCATAGCCTTCAAAACAGTTTAATTCAAAATTTACATTCTTTTAACACAAATGGGAATTTCTTTCCTTATGTGAAAGCTATTATTATTTGAAAACAGATAGTTTACATTTTGGGAAAAACAGATTAAAATTTTTCATGAGTTAAAGCCACTCAAGTATAAACTAGGTTTTAAATTTAAAATTTCCAAAACTATATTTTAAATGGTTAAAAACCCATATAAACACTTTTTTTATAACTTGTACAATCTTTTATACCATAGTTCCCAAATCATTGAATTCAATTTCAAATATTGAATTCAAAATTTAAATCAAATGATTTAAATTCCAATTTTTATTAAGTTATTTAAAATAACTCTTATTTTTGAAATTCATTTTCAAAAACTTTCAATTCCAAAACTAATTTGGATTCGAAAATTCAATCATTAGAATTGTCAAAAATCTGTGACTTAACTGATTTCCACGTGAAATCCACATTTTATGTGTGTATTGTGTAGTCCAAGGGTTTAACACAATAGTGCAACAATATTCAACCATCACAGATCAAAATATAACAATATATTTGATAAGCGGTATCAACTATAACGCTTACTTTTCATTTACAGATTATATATATATATATATATATATATATATATATTAAAAAAAACAAATTACAGATCACAACACACATCAGGATATATCACAAAGCATCATGTATCAAATATATCAAACAATTCAACGTCCAATATAATTCAAACATCCATAAGTAGGATAAATTTAATCATCTGATTAATTTAAATCAAATAAATTTCTATGAATAAAATTTGCTAGTTATGGTAAATCGATAGCCAATTAATTATAAAAACATTTAATAAATTATCTATTCATTGATCATTAATTAACTCTTAATTAATAGTTAATATTTGATTAATTATTCTTAATTTATTATCAAAACCAATTAACTTCTGTTTAATAAATTTCCAATGAATTTACAAAATCATTTCTTTTTAAAATAAATTTCTTCAACTTATAATAATATAAATCGAAATCCATTTACTTAGCTCTTTTTTTTCGAAATTTGGAATTTTATTCAATATGGTTTCAAAAATAACTTTGTCTTTTTAAAACTCTTTTTAACTTATCCAATTCTCAAAAATAATTTTTTACTATAAACTTTCAACTTGAAATTTCAAAAATCCAATTTTTTTTATCTATTTTCGGTATCCAATGATACCAAAAATATATTCGGCTAACCTATAGCCTTCAACAATCTCAATCACAAAGATAATCACATGGATTATAAATCAACCAACACACAACATATGAAATAAATTCAAATGTTTGAGGAATCCAGTTGGATCCCTTTAACTTGTTTCCCTGCATCCAAAGATGTTAGCACAATACCAATTCCACTTCGAGGTGAAATATTGCGGTATATGGATTTATAAAATATTATCCGCTATTGTGCGGCGCAATAGGGTCTCATCTGCTATATAATGCGGGAAATCAACTCCAAATACATATATAATACCAATTCCACATCAAGTTGGAATTATCGCGGTATATGTGTTTAATAAATAACATCCGCTTAATATACGCCGTATAGGGTCTATTTCAATACGACAGATAATAACTATCATCCAATCACAATCAAGCAATTTTAAATCTAACTAATTAAAATTTAAATCGAAACAATTCGATCGAGTGAGAAGTTCTCGCCTTGAGTTTCCGATAACAGTTGTAGCGTTTGTTCGAATAAAATTAAACACACGTTTAATTTTTACCCAAAATTATCACTAGCTCCAAACGACTCCAAACCATCTCCATTGCTTAGTGCTCGTCAAAACGAATCCGACGCAATTGTTTCGTGCGTTTTCGACCTCGTATGAAAAAGATATCGCATTTTAAAATTTACACAATTTTTTATATAAAAAATATACAATTTTTGTTTTAATTTAAAACCCTACAATCAATCACTACCGTACGTTTCCCCCAAGCAGATCCTGGCCGTGAGTTACTTCTTCCCCATCTACAGGTTACACGCTCAAACCGAACCCAATAGCCGCCACATACTCTCAATTTTCGCATCGCCTACGACCACTTTGACGACGATCAGCGAGTGCCACTTCGAAGCCCCTCACGCAAGCTACCTTCGGCCTGAATTTAGTTGAACTCGGTCGTATTTTGGCATTGGAAACCGTGCTCGAACTGTGCACAAATGCAAGCAGATTCCCTTTTCATCGTTGCGTCGTATACGATCGTAGCCGTTGGATAGGAAGATCTCGTTACGATCTTCAACTTTGCAGTTGAAAACATTTGGTGATAGCGAGTTGATTTGAAGAAATCAGTGGAAGAATGAGAAAAATTTTCGACCATTGTTTCTGTTGATGGCGGCTGAAGCTTTGAGGTGAAACCCTAGGGTTTTCTTTTGCAAATGGAAAAAGTGATGTCCTTTTATAGAAGATTGACGAACACTATTCACCCAAAAATTTTTTCGAACTCCAAACGAAGCGTGCCGCCTAGCGTTTATAATGTTTTACTCCTATTCCGAACGCAATGGAATATATATCGGGAGCCAATTCGATCGTATTTGGAAGATAGGTTTTCGAATCGACAATTTAAATTTAAAATTCACTCGAATCGATTTCTACGCGTTTTAGCTTGCCTCGGACAAACCGTAAATCCGATTGATATGAACTTTGAAAACATACAATAATATAACATTACGGATCCGATGAAACTGGTTTCGTCGAAATCCGAGACTGTTTGAAAAATGGTTATTTATACTCGTCAATTAAATATTAAAATATTCAATTTTCACAATTTAACTGTTAATTCAATTTTAAAAGTTCTATAACATCATTCTAACTCCAATATGATTTAATACCACTTTATAAATCAATTTTAATCACATTAAACCCAATTTCCAATTATTTCTGAAATTTCAAATATTAATTATCGATTTAATTATCCAATTAAATCTAGATATTCGAAATAAAATTTATTCGACTTAAAAATTTTACTTGTTAATATTTAAAATCAATTAAAAATATGAATTTCAAATGACAGAAATTCTGGGTCGTTACAATAATATGAAAGATACACCATTTGAAATACTCTTTTATTTCAAGTCAAGTTCAACAACCTTTCACAAAGATTAATTCATAGCCTTCAAAATAGTTTAATTCCAAATTTACATTCTTGTAACACAAATGGGAATTTCTTTCCATATGTGAAAGCTATTATTATTTGAAAACAGATAGTTTTCGTTTTGGGAAAATTTGATTAAAATATTTCATGAGTTAAAGCCACTCAAGTATAAACTTGGATTTAAATTTAAAATTTCCAAAACTATATTTTAAATGGTTAAAAACCCATATAAACACTTTTTTTATAACTTGTACAATCTTTTATACCATAGTTCCCAAATCATTGAATTCAATTTCAAATATTGAATTCAAAATTTAAATCAAATGATTTAAATTCCAATTTTTATTAAGTTATTTAAAATAACTCTTATTTTTGAAATTCATTTTCAAAAACATTCAATTCCAATTCCAAAACTGATTTGGATTCGAAAATTCAATCTTTAGAATTGTCAAAAATCTGTGACTTAACTGATTTTCACGTGAAATCCACATTTTGGGTGTGTATTATGTAGTCCAAAGGTTTAACACAATAGTGCAATAACATTCAACAATCACAGATCAAAATATAACAATATATTTGATAAGAGGTATCAACTATAACGCTTACCATTCATTCACAGATCACAGATATATATATATATCACAGATAAACAAATTACAGATCACAACACACATCAGGATATATCACAAAGCATCACGTATCAAAGATATCAAACAATTCAACGTCCAATATAATTCAAACATCCATAAGTAGGATAAATTTAATCATCTGATTAATTTAAATGAAATAAATTTCTATGAATAAAATTGGCTAGTTATGGTAAATCAATAGCCAATTAATTATAAAAACATTTAATAAATTATCCTTTCATTGATCATTAATTAACTCTTAATTAATAGTTAATACTTGATTAATTATTCTTAATTTATTATCAAAACCAATTAATTTCTGCTTAATAAATTTCCAATGAATTTACAAAATCATTTCTTTTTAAAATAAATTTCTTCAACTTATAATAATATAAATCGAAATTCATTTACTAGCTCTTTTTTTCTTTCGAAATTTGGAATTTTATTCAATATGGTTTCAAAAATAACTTTGTCTTTTTAAAACTCCTTTTTAACTTATCCAGTTCTCAAAAACAATTTTTTTACTATAAACTTTCAACTTGAAATTTCAAAAATTCAATTTTTTATCTATTTTCGGTATCCAATGATACCAAAAATATAATCGGCTAACCTATAGCCTTCAACAATCTCAATCACAAAGATAATCACATGGATTATAAATCAGCCAATACACAACATATGAAATAAATTCAAATGTTTGAGGAATCCAGTTGGATCCCTCCAACCCGTTTCCCTGCATCCAAAGATGTTAGCACAATACCAATTCCACTTCAAGGTGAAATATCACGGTATATGGGATTTATAAAATATTATCCACTATTATGCGGCGCAATAGGGTCTCATCCGCTATATAATGCAGGAAATCAACTCCAAATACATATATAATACCAATTCCACATCGAGTTGGAATTATCGCGGTATATGTGTTTAATAAATAACATCCACTTAATATACATCGTATATGGTCTATTTCAATACAACAGATAATAACTATCATCCAATTACACAATCAAGCAATTTTAAATCCAACTATTTAAAATTTAAATCGAAACAATTCAATTGAGTGAGAAGTTCTCACCTTGAGTTTCCGATAACAGTTGTAGCATTTGTTCGAATAAAATTAAACACGCGTTTAATTTTTACCCGAAATTATCACTAGCTTCAAACGATTCCAAACCAGCTCCATTGCGTAGTGCTCGTCAAAACGAACCCGATGCAATTTGTTTCGTGCGTTTTCGACCTCGTATGAAAAAGATATCGCATTTGAAAGTTTACACAATTTTTTATATAAATAAATATACAATTTTTATTTTAATTTAAAACCCTACAATCAATCACTACCGTTCGTTTCCCCCAAGCAGATCCTGGCTGTGAGTTGCTTCTTCCCCATCTACAGGTTACACGCTCAAAACCGAACCCAATAGCCGCCACATACTCTCAATTTTCGCATCGCCTACGACCACTTTGACGATGATCAGCGAGTGCCACTTCGAAGCCCCTCACGCAAACTACCTTCGGCCTGAATTTAGTTGAACTCAGTTGTATTTTGGCGTTGGAAACCGTGCTCGAACTGTGCACAAACGCAAGCAGATTCCCTCTTCATCGTTGCGTCGTATACGATCGTAGCCGTTAGATAGGAAGATCTCGTTACGATCGTCAACTTTGCAGTTGAAAACATTTGATGATAGCGAGTGGATTTGAAGAAATCAGAGGAAGAACGAGAACAATTTTCAGCCATTGTTTCTGTTGATGGCGGCTGAAGCTTTGAGATGAAACCCTAAGGTTTTCTTTTGCAAATGGAAAAAGTGATGTCCTTTTGTAGAAGATTGACGAACACTACTCAGCCAAAAAATTTTCCGAACTCCAAACAGAGCGTGCCGCCTGGCATTTATAATATTTTACCCCTATTCTGAACGCAATGGAATATATATCGGGAGCCAATTCGATCGTATTTGGAAGATAGGTTTTCGAATCGACAATTTAAATTTAAAATTCACTCGAATCTATTTCTATGCGTTTTAGCTTGCCCCGGAAAAACCGTAAATCCGATTGACACGAAATTTGAAACCATACAATAATATAATATTATGGATCCGATGAAGCTGGTTTCGTCAAAATCCAAAACTGTTTGAAAAATGGCGATTTTTACTCGTCGATTAAATATAAAAATATTCAATTTTCACAATTTAACTTTTAATTCAATTTTAAAAGTTCTATAACATCATTCTAACTCCAATATGATTTAATACCACTTTATAAATCAATTTTAATCACATTAAACCCAATTTCCAATTATTTCTGAAATTTCAAATATTAATTATCGATTTAATTATCCAATTAAACCTAGATATTCGAAATAAAATTTATTGAACTTAAAATTTTTACTTGTTAATATTTAAAATCAATTAAATATATGAATTTCAAATGACAGAAATTCTGGGTCGTTACAGTATATTGTTGTATATGCGTATATGACTATATATATTGTTGTTTGTGGTTTGATTCTTGCTTGATAGAAGATGACATATGTAACCATTTTTGCAGGAGACAAAAGCGAGGAAATGGAAGTCTAAGTGTTTTATAGCGAATAGGTCGCAATGGATACGCTTAGAAAGATTTGATTTTGTAGAGCGATCCCATGGGATTACCCACGACTGTTGATATACATTTCATGATTACATGTGTATATAAAATGTTTGTATGCCAAAAGCTTGGTAGCTTGGCTATATCGTATGTAAACAGTGAAATGTTTTAAAAGATGAACCTTTTTGGTGAAAAAGGTAGTAGTAACATTTGTCAATTGCTAATATAGCTCCGAAGCCTCTCGACAACTTTTGTAATGTAATTTTGTTTATGATTTTGATTTTCCCTTTGAAATAGTTTTGGATTCTACTTGGATTTTCAGGGATGTTTTTAAAAACGACATTTGCTATCTATAGCTTTCTTTTGTGTGACTTTATACTTAGGTTCTTTTAATATATGTTTAAATGATATTTTGAACTTGATTTTTTTTTCGAGCTTTTGTTAGTCTTTCCTAACATGGCAAAGTGTTTAAAAAAGTAGTGTGGATATATGTATACATACATACATACATACATACATACATACATACATACATACATATATATATGTATGTATGTATGTTTAATTGATTTCTTTATAGTATGGAAGTAATGGTTTAATTTGGATAAGGGAAACTCCTTTACCTTTCAAAGTCAAAATTCTCTCTTAAAGAAGTGACAATAGTTATAATTGATGAAGTTTCAAACTATGTTTTAGAAGTATTTTAAAGGAGATTTGATATCTAATGTTTTTATTTTGAAAAATTTAAACAAGTGGTTTATTTAAAGGAAATCCTTTTACTTTTCAAAATCAAATTCTTTTTTAAAAGTGATGGCATTTAAGTTACGATTTGTACGGAAAGTTTAAACTTTGTTTGAAAGTGTATTAAAGGAGGCTTGAAATTTATGTAAGTTATTTAAAGGATTATTTCAAGTAATAAAGTAAGTTGTTTACATTTATATAAAAGAAAAATCTTTTCTTTTCAAATCAAATGTGATTTTAAACAAAGATTTTCAGATGAGATTTTATATGGAAGTTTAAAAGTGTATTATAAGGTTTCTAAGTAGAATCTTAAAGAAGAAGGAGGTCATGGATTATAACGCCTTTGTAGTAATAAATGTCTTGGGAAAGTAGGCTATAACATTTTTGTTATAGTAAATAGTTACGAGAAAAATGGAAAGGAGTTCGTTTATAATATTGTCTTTATTTTAAATAGCATACGAAGTTTATGAAGTCTTATACTTGATGTCAAACTTTAAGGTAGGGAAACTTCTACCTATCCTGAAATATAAGAATATCATCGAGCCAAGGTTTGGAAGGTAATACTACACCAACTTAAACGACTTCATTGTTAACCAAAGAATACTTTAAGTTTGAAATCGAAGATTGGTGTTAACTATATGAAGTATTATTTCCTTATATGAATTCGGTTACATATATGAAAAGGAAGGTGGTTTGGGTTTATAGTGAACAATTTTTTAAATGACATTTTTTTGGCCCATTTAAATATGATTTTTAGAAATGGAAAATTTTCCTTAAGATTTAAGAATATACCATTAATATAAGTATACAGAGACATTTTCTATCAGTATATTTATACCGTTGAGGTAAGTATATGGATACATTTTCTAAGTTTTGAAAATGTAGTGTTTTGTGAATATACTGATAACGTTGATATAAGTATATGAAATTTTTTCTAAGTATTAAAAGTGAAATATTTTGTGGTTATACTTATTCAGTTGAGGTAAGTAAATAAATATTTTTCAGGTATTAAAAAAGTAGAGAGGGTTCGTGAATATATCTTTTGTAAAGATATTTTAATACAAATAATTGAAAGTATATTTTAATCAATGAAAGGATTTAGTAAGGAGGTTCAATGACTGCTTATGTGCTTAATCATGCTTGGTTTTCATATGAAATTAAAATTTTGATTTGGATGTTTGCTTATTTGATAGTTAAATAACCGACTATCAAATCTTTGCCAATTTGGACTTAGGAAGTACGTATAAGCCTCACGTGTTCGTATAGTTTGAGATCTCTTGGGAGAACTCATTCCAGTGAAATGTCTCTCGGTTTAAGGGTAGATATTAGAGATCCCCTGGGACTCTTATATCGTTCACTTACTTCTAAAAAAACTACGAATTAATCAACTAGAAACAATATATTGTTGGTTGGGAGAGACCGGGATTGGATAATTTATCAAAAACCACTTCGAAATGGCGTAAACATTCGAATTGAAGACATCTTGAAGATGATGGAAATTAAAGATGGAGTTCTTTGAATTGTAAGAACTACTTGCTACTAATCGTGAGGGTGATTTCAAAAGGGTTGTAATTAGAAGTAATGCATTCAGTTTGTTCATATCCTGAACAACTTATGTGGATGAATGTTGGCATTGTATTGTTGCCTTGAGGGCAGTGTTAGCATTCCAAGTGGGATTTGCTAAAAAGGTAAAATGTAGCATCAAGCCTCACACCTACTAAAGAATAAAATAAGGAATATAACGTAAGGCTATGTAGCTCGCTACCATTACGGTATGATCATCACTTTTATCTTGATCAATACTTACAGATTATGTATGTTTTGGGCCCAGAAACAGTTGTCAAGTTGACAGCCGTCGTGGTGATCATATTCAGTACTATCCACAAGAGAGGTGGGCTGATCTTACCATGTAGGGTTGCAAGGTTTGTTACCTCGGTACATTTTATTAAAGGTGTACTGTGATGGGCGATAGCCCTATCATTGATGGAATCAAATTTTCAATATGTGCCTTACGGACTTAGTTGTACACTAAATATGCCGTTGAATATAATTAATGTAACCATTTTGGATATGTTTTATATTTATTTTTAACCTTAGACATTATTATAATATGACTGGATTTTATAAAAGAAATGGTTTGGTTATCGTAAGGTAAAAACCCATCCGTATTTATTTGCGACGTGGTCTTTCAAGATACCTTTACTTTTGAAGGATTTTATAAGTACAAAAATCTATGTGGTTTGAGTTTCTCATGCTGGTTTAACAAACTGATCTACATGTTGTTTTCTTATAATGCTCGAGTCAACCCTGAGTATATTTCTAGATTTAGTAATGGATGCTTTGGAGCTTCTGGAGACGAGCTAGATGCCTCGAAGACCTATTCACATATTTTATTTTCCATTGCTTACTTGTTTGTATTTATCGTAATTTGTGCGGAAAGGCTATTATAACTGTCCAAGCTGATAGGTTAGTTTACTCTAATTGTTGTATGTATATTAAAGTTTTCGCTTTATAAAGATCATTTGGATATTATATATAACTCATCACGATGTGAGATTCTGTTATGTATTTTCTTTTCTTTCACCCAAACAATCTGTCTTTTCGGCATCTGAATGTCCCGCACTTGAATACCATGGATGTATTAGTGTCGACTGTTTAGGGTCAAAAAGGCAGGCCGACATAAAACACACACACACACATACATATAATATAATATTCTTACAATTAATGCCAACAATGGAGAAGGGAAAATGGTGGAGTTCCACTTCTTTGATCAGAAAATATGAGAAGAAATGTGAGGGGCTAGGACTGTATTTATTAACACTCGAATAAATCATATCCGTTAGATTTAAATTAATTAAATCCAAGTCGTTCAGCCGAGGTTCAACCCTAGTCGCTACGCTTCAACCAATCAACTGCTCCATCCTAGGGGTCGACCGATAGGTCCTGCAATAAATATTATTTATTATTTTTTAATTATTTTTGTTTTGAAAACTTCAAATGCTAATAAAATTTATGTTTGAACTCCGAAAATTGCCACGAATACAATGGTATAAATTTTAATATGAAATTTCAACGCTCCCTCAAATTCCATTTTTGAGCCTTAGTAATTAATTAATTACCATTAATTCTATGGGGTGTTACATTCTTCCCCCTTTATAAAAATTTCATCCTCGGAATTCCTCAAGAGGTGAATCGTGTAACATAACGCGTAACTATTCTAAATTATCCTACCAATTGGTGTACAACCAATTTTGCAGCCAAACGTGTGCAAGTGCACGGTATATTACATTATATAAAATTTGCATGATAAATAAAGCTAAATTGGCATCTCCTATTTAAATGCATTCTTTTTAAAAACATTTTGAAAATATGATGCAAACAACATATATATACTAGCAGCTCTATACGTATGCAAGTTTTCAAAAATCCTTGTTTTCATACAATAATTTCCACACTCTTACGGGGGAATATAGTTCGACCAATTTTGCGTCCCATCCCTATCACCTAAAATCTAACACACCGACTTTTCATTTCATAATCCTATACTCTTATGCTGAAAAAAGAATTTAGATGGAGAACCTTATATTTCCACCTTTCTTTTGGACAGCAGTTCCATTGTACTTTGAAACCTTCTCTTTTGCCCCCATATCTTCTCCAACTTTTTCCAAGTAAAATACACATAAGGTGGTTTATTTTTAAATTATAGAATATAATTATTTTTAAAAATGAGTTTTATTTTCTTTCAACAAGGTATGGAAATAAAAATTCCAAGGCTAAAAAAATCATTTCCCTTGTTATTATCCGTGCTTCACACACTACCACCCTTAACACTACCATCCTTACTTCATAGAAAATTCATATTCCCTAACAAATTGACCTTTCCTACGCTAAGCATATGTTCCTTGAAATAAAAAACTTTTCCCCTTTTCAATCAAACATGCAAAATAGTTTGAAAAATTGAATTCCCAAAAGCATTTAAACACCATTTTTTTCAAAAACATTTAAACAATTTTTTTTCAAAAGCATTTGAAAAATAATTTTCAAGAGTATTGGATCCAACTTTTTTGAAACAACCAAGCCATATCTTAACATAATTGAGATTTGGTCAATGAGTTAATTCATATGATTGACCAAATATTGCACAATAAAGCCAAGATTTTGAAAAACTTTCCTTTTATTCGAAACAATGACAAACATGCCTATTTGTAAATTTTAGCTTTTAAGGCATATGGATAATGACCCCTAATTTCACAACAAACTTTCTCTATCTTCTCTCGCTAAAATTTATTTGATAAACTTCTAGTCTTACTTTTCATTTATTGTTAGTTAAGTGTCTATATGAGATTTCCATATTTATACCTTTTTCCTAAATATATTGTAGCAATCAACATATCTAGAATATCAGCACAATAATTAAATAGAAACACATCTTGTAATATATTGTACACATCTTTTATATGAGAGACAACAAACGTTTACAACCCAACAACCTAAAGAAAGGAACAAATACTTAAAGAAAATCATAACAACTAATACAAAATACTACCTATGAGCTAGAGGATGGTTCGGATCCCTTGCGATAGCTTGAACCATTGTCGCGACCTCTGAATGGGTGAAGCATGGCACCTATGTATCCATGCTCATGGCTATGGAACCGTTGCTCGAGTCATATCTCTCGAAGCTCGGCCTCGATCTGGAGCATAGAATCTCGGATCTCTACTAGATTAGGGTTCTGTAAACTTGTATCACCTCGCCCTTACTCTACCGCCTCCTACTCCTGCTCCTGCTACTCAACCTCCGTCGCCTCTACCTCCGCCAACATCACCACGATCCCTATCCACCTTTGAGAGGTTCTATCAAATGGATTAGGGGCCTTCTTCTGGACCTGGTCTCCGTGAAGGTTCACTTCGTATTATCTGAAGATGCAAGTGAAAGGATGGGAATATGGAATGTAGCTCCATGGACTCCCTACTTCTGGCTCCACATGGTCGCTCATGATAGTGCTACCTAGTTCATTGTTGTACAACCCATGATGGTGTAGGTGACCTGCTTCACCATCGGATAAATTTGGTCAAAACTTCCCATCCTTAAATTGATGTTCTACTGAACAATGCGAATGAGTAGTCTAGCTGTATTATGCAAGTTGTTTGGCCTCCAGACCCCAACATCTCCAAGAAAGATCCTCTGAAAAATCTCAAGATCAGTAGTCTATATATCCACCATATCCTCTCCTTCAGTGGCTATCCCTAGAATATCTCTCACCGTCTATCGGATTAATTGCTACCTTTTCACCTCTAACATAAGTCTACTGATGTCTTCATCAAAGTCATATTACATATTAGCGTTAGACAATAACATGCAATGTGGGTAGCACTTTGGTCAAAAGTGTCATGGCTCAAGGTCAGTGCTAGTCTTGAGGCTATGAACAAATCCCCTAGTCCATAGGCAATGAAGTCCTTGAACTTCACTGGTCATAATTGCCAAAATACAAAGTTTGCTGAGGCTTCAAAGGTGGATATTTTCCTGACATTCCCGTTTGTTAGGTGACCTCTTGAAAAGTAAGATTCGCGAGGATGTGTTGGTGTCTCACGGTGGTGCCATAGGCCGTGTTATCTAGGAGATAGGTTTGGAAGGCTTAGATCTGGAGATAGAGGGGTTAGTGGAAGCGTATCTTCTGCCTTGGGTTGCTTGGTGTCATCGGATGAAATGGGGAGGGGGCTCATGAGATTTGGAGAGAGAGGAGATCAAAGGAGAGAGGGGAGGAAGACAAATGGAAATATGGGTAGAGGGTGAGGGCTGAAGTCTGGTGCGGCTATATCTCGCATTTGAGGCTTGGGTTGTATAGAAACCCGTTAACCGATCAATCTTAGGGTTAGCCGGTTGACCACCTGAAACTAAGTTTTCGACTAATTGCTTGTTATCGAGCCCAGGTTGAACTTAGACCCTATCTGGACCTTTTTAAATCTATTTATTATATCATTTCATTTTGGCTCCGTCTTCTTCAGTCTGACATGACCCGTACTGCTCCAAGAAATTCCTATCTACTACATGATGGTGCCTTCGCCTGCCATTTAGTTCGTCAGGCTCTCTTCTTCCTTCTTTAATAGCTTTCCCTACTTATTCAATTTTGTAGTACACTAACTTACATTTCTTTAGTTATCAACCTTCTTTTATATCACAAAAATATCTCAACTATTATTCTCCGTATTTTTATTATACGAGAATATTCCTCCAAACATCATTATTGGGCATGTTTATCCATCCTTGCTCTTTACGCCATTTAATTAAAGTACCATTTCCATTTTTCCGTCCTTTAGAAAGAATTTTAAGAAATAAACTTTTAAATTTACAAAATAGGAAAAATCATCAATCTAAACATACACTCTCTTTTCCTTTTACTAAAAAAATGAAAAATCTCTTTATCAAAATCCCTTAAATTGAAAATTTTAATCCAACCAATTTTAAACTAAGAATTCCCAAATTTCCTTGCCTTTTTAAAACTACAACTTCCCAATAAATCCTTTGAAAAATCCATTCAAAATTTTTCAAGGAATTTTCAAAATCTTTTTGTCAAATTCTTTCGCATAAGGTCGGGCGTGGAAATGGACTTTAATTACTCTTTCTTTTGGACTTTTCTTTTCTCTTTACTCTTAATCTCTTCTTATTAAGAGTATGTTTTAAAAATCCGGCTATCCTCTTTTGATGAGTAATTAACACCTTCTGTAGGATCTTGCTCAATCGTTTTTTACATCTTACTTCATGATGTTTACAATATATAGGTTCTTGGTTTTCATTTGTGTGGATTAATTATACGTCTTCAATTAGCAATCCATCGGAATCCACAGTCATAAGGCAGCTTAGGACCAACAAAGGAGCCAATTACCATCTAGCCTCCAAGGATCCTTCAGTATGTCACGCTCATGCTCTTCTCGGCCACTGCTTATGGTATGGACTTACTCTACAGGGTAATCAGAGTAGGTATACGTATTTAACTCTATTTATTGTTCCAACTCATAGTTGCCTTATCCATCTTTTCAAAATATGATTGCAACAACTTCTATAGTCGGAATTTATAGGGTTTGGGGCGTGTGTGTGTGTATAATTATATATAAAAATAAAATGCGTTCACTCGGTGTATCATAATTTCTACAATCAACTAACCTATGCTCTCATACAAAGTATAATACACATGCACCTTAAAGGGCCCAAATTACGACTAAATCAAAACCTAAGTCCATTGGGGTATGGAATGTTGGTATTGGCATTTATAATAAACATAAATGTATCAAAGAATTATCTTCATAAACTCAAAGTGGAATAGAAAATATATACCGACTAAGGCTACTACCTTGAAATCAACATCATTTGGATATCTAGTTGCCTTGTTAGTGCCGAGCATGAATGAGAAGACCTCTTCATTTAAGGTTTTCAATCTTACACCAGCGGCTTGCGTCTATCTCGTGGGTTGTAATAAGGAGGGGCCATAACAACTTTTGGACGACTGGTAAGTTACATACTTTATCCATAACACAAATTTATGCCGATTGATTTCTTTTTAAGTGTTTTGTCCATTATTTATGGCTACTCTGTGTAATTCTATCTACGCGTACGATATGTCTAGACTTCTCCAAGGTATAACTATATATGTATATATCTAAATTGAACTACCAAAAAAAACCCTGACCACTTGATACTTCTTAAATAAGAAGGAGGTAGACCCATCGGTCATTTAATACTTCAACCTTAAGATGGGCCCTTCATAATGTGAACATAGTCAACCGGCCCTTTGGCACAAAGTTTGATGACACTTAGATATGACTCTATAGCTTAATTTGTCGTATTACTAATGCATCTCAAAGACTCATCTAAGGTTTAAATGTCCCACCTTTGATAAAAAAAACAACTAATTGAACTTTGAGGCCTTTGCGTATCCTATACGAATTCTACACTAGTAGGAAGCAAAATCCATCAGGGAATGACCCAAGTCTTCGCTAACGACCGCTCGCAACCGCTGGTGGTCATGGCCTATATGCCAACCCTACCATTTAAGCACCGGTTGACCAACAACTCCGACATAGCCCGCCAACCTCCTACAACCAAATTCTCATTTAGACTAGCCTAATGTAAGTCTAGGAAAAATATCCATCATAGTCACTTAATACCACTTTGTTAGAAATGAGTAAACCCCATTTCCCTATTGGGTACTATCGTAGGTTATTTAAGACTTTTTATATAGGGAGGAGGCAGAACTGATGGCCATTTAATACCTTCCGCCCCGAAGTAAACCCCTTAACGTCCCTAATGATACTGAGAATTTTAATACTTTAAATCTAAGGTGAACCCTCGGTATATTTTCCCATACTTATACGTAAAAGCATGATTATTCCTCATGTGTTCTATGGTTAAGGATGTCCCACATTAGTAGTGCGTATACACAACTAGTGGTAGCCTCTAAGTAAAGGGCAGACTTTTATTGTGTAACTCTTTTGACATCGCATCCCAACCCATTCTAAATCAAGCCAATTATCTTAGCCCTAAACATTGGGCTAGACCCAATAAATCATGCTCATCCTAAATGAATTATTGAGGCTATAAAATTTCTTACTATAAAAATTATACTGCATCCTAGTATTTAATTCAATTATTCGCTGCGAACCTACCCTATCTTATATGCTTACTGCATATATTCTTTATTTCCCACTTACATTTCATAAATATCAATTTTTCATAATAGAGGATCATTATTATTTAAATTGGACAATCACTAATGACATATATTTATCTGTTCTAATTCAACCTATTATGCGTATTTCATTTTCCCATATATGGCAAATTAAATTCTTTAATCAATCCGAATAAAAGCATTTATGTCCTCGTTTAATTCATGTAACTCTTTATTGGTTGCACATTTATTGCCCTACTAATTTGCTTGCTCATAAATTTTGGAGTTACTATCCCTTTTCTATTTCAACCTCCTAATCTTATGATTTACTATTTTATTAATAACTTGTCCTAATTGTAAATAATGCGAATATCATTGTATATTACATTATATATATATTCAATCAGTAAACGAGACTTTACGTATATATAGATATATATATTCCTATTTTTAACCCATTAATTCCTACACTTAGGAACTTCAAACATACACTTATATGTACATTCTACAAAGAACATTAATTTCCACATTTAATATATTAGAGCTATCCATTTTAAAAGGATTATCATTATAACTTTCCATAAATTACCCCAAAGTGAGACTTTTGCTCCATTTGAAATTACAAGAAATTATATCTTTTCTTTTATTGAATAGACAGTGCAAACTATGAGGTATAACATCTATACTTTATAGATCTCTTTGCTTTTTGGTATATTCCTTGTTATTTCAAACAATGCACTTTTTATACATAGTTGTGAAATAGGATAATTTATGAAAATTACACAAAAATAGATATAACTAAATTGTACCCACAACACTCCCAATAAATTAAATCCAAGACAAATTAGGGCTGTCCAAATTAATACTAATAATTTAAAACCTAATTATCACAAAACTGGAATAAATCTTACAATCTTATCAGCATTTTAATTTAATAAATTTGGGGACTGATTTCTAAATTTTCAAATTAGGGTGTAAATACCAACCTATTTCAATTACAAAATATGTAGACGAGATTTCAATTGGATGCATTCTTTTTAAGCCTATATCTCCAAAGATCTTGCATAAGCATAATAATTAAATAAAACTCAACGATATAAATTTCAATGTTTTATACAAATCATATAATTTTCTACCCACCTTTCTAACTTTCCAAATCTTCAAAATCTAAATTCATCCCTTTAATTGATTCCTTTTTCTTTCAAATCCAAAAATATGTATAATAAATATACATACCCATTAGAATTACAGATTCAAGAGAAGATTTGACTTAAGTGGAAAATAGATGTGTAATTATAAAATTTAACTTTTCCACAGTATCGATTTACTCCCTCTCTTTTTCTCATTTCTTTTATTCCCTTCTCTGATTATATATATTTATAGTATAATATTTTATAATTAGTGGAAATAATGGAGAAGGGAAAATGGCAGAGCTCAGCTACTTTGATCAGTAAATATGTAAATAAAAGTGAGGGGCTAGGCCTGTATTTATAGCTGCTAGATCAATCCTATTTGTTAGATTTAAATTAATTAAAACTAGTCCATTCAACCAAGGTCCAACCCTAGCCTACTCACTTTAGCCGGTCGACCGCTCCTTCCTAAACGGTTGCCCGCTAACGGTTGACCTACCTTTAGAGGGGGTCAACCGGTGGGGTCCATGTAGTTAATATTATTTTGTTTCTTTTTATTCCTTTTTAACTGTTTTAATTTTAAAAACTTTAAACACTAATAATTTCTTCTTTGAAACCAGATTGCAAAATTTCATAAATGAAAGTTGCTCAAAAAATTGCAACGAACATAATGATGTAAGTTTTGTGGCCAAATTCTAATGTTTGCTCAAATTCCATCTTTGAGCCTTAGTAATTATTTATTAATTACATTAATTCCATGGGGTGTTACAATATATAAAGAAGAACTATCACGAACTCTATAAAGACAAAAGAAAGTTCAAGAAGTAGGAGGAAATATCCTAGAAGAAAGGGCAGGTTTCCAAATAACATGACATGACTTTGATTCCACTTCATCATTTTTGGATAGCGAAAGCGAAACCGAGCAAGTAAATATATGCTTTATGACTATCGTGTTGAGGTGTGTAATGAATTTTCATATGATGACCCATTAAAATTAAATTTTTCTTTAGTTTATAAATATAAGTTAGCCAAAAAGGAGAAAAAGTAGTTAGTTGATAAAAATAATTGGCTCAAAATAGAAGTATCAATGCTAAAAAGTAAGAAAGTAATTCTTGAAAAAGAATGTAACAACACACACCTTAATGGACCTATATTTTGACTAAATCGAAACTCAAGTCCTTTAGGGTATAAATTATCAGTGTTGGTAAACTCTAATAAACATAAGTAAATCAAAGAGAGAACTCACTAAAGAATAGTAAATTATAATTATTAGTAAAAATAAAAATACGTTCATTTAGCATATCCTAATTCTTATGATCGACTAACCTAGGCACTAATACCAAATCCAATGATCTGTATCATAATGGACCTGAGTCCTGATTTAGTCAATATTTGGGTCTATTAAGGTGTGGGTTGTTATAAAGAAGTACAAAAATCTTAGACTTCTTGTGATATTTCAAATTCTTGATCTCATATCCTCAATGAGGAACTTAAAGTATATGGAGATTAGAATATTAAATTATCAAAAGAAAATAATGATTCTAAAATCATTTGTAATTATAACATCCCATAATTAGAGGCCAAAAGCTAAGCGCTACAGATGCCGCAGTCACCCATAATATTAATTTGGTGATAAAATATGGCACTGCTAATGGAATTCGTAATATCATAAGCACTTGAATATAAAAAAAATCATAGATTTCCAAAAAAACAATTTATCGATAACATTTCAAAAGAAATTCATATCCAAGTTACATAACCCCAAAACGTTTCCTAGGCAATGATCAAATATAATTACAATAATACGCCAAGAGCGACATATAACAATGCCCCCTTGGTTGTTCATAGAAATATTGTCATACTGACATAATATACACAGCGGAAAATAAACAGAGTGATCTATAAATCCTATTTAGCTATCCTTTAGCCACCTGCTCGTCTTCAGAAGCTTTACTTGCCAAAACAACAAAAAACTGAAAACCTCAATCCTCGGCCTACTCAAATCAATTTTGAATATCCAAGAGTTTAAGGTGCTACAAAAACTTCAAGTCAGACAAAAAGCCTGGCGTGAATAGTTCTGTTACATCTTGGTTTACCGATATTAGGTGAGACCACGCTGTTTAGCGGAACGGGTTTCCCATACTAATATCCTTTTCAAAATATATATTTTGCGAGTCCATTCCTGTAACCAAACTGGTTAATCAAACTAATTGTAATAAAAGTAATAATAAGATCCATTATGCTAAAGCTAAGAATAGATGGACTATCTATCCAAAATCTGGCTGACTGCCCGCAGACTGGACTAACTGTGTGCAATCTGGACTAACTGTCCTCAAACTGGACTAATTGTGGTCAAAATGGATTAACTGTTCCTAATCAAAAAGGACTATCTATCTAAATCATTTTCTTAGGGTTAACTACCCTTCATCTTTTTCCTTGAAAACCTTTTCAAAATGATTTAACCTTTTAAATCATACTTATACAAGCTAAATATATTCTTATCTTTACTCTAAGCTATTTTGCCATGATATATATACTTCACTCAAAATAATGATATGAATTTTAATAAGGATTAGCTATCCTTTCAAAACAAGTTAAACCCTTACTAACTTGAAAATACTTAGGCTATATTACCTATTTAATACATTCAAAACCTTTGTTTAAAACCTTTACACAACCCTTTCGAAACCGTTGAAGGTAATCCCTTCGAAACCATTGAAAGTTACCCTTTCGAAACCATTGAAAGCATTTTCTTCGAAAGCTTCAAAACATTAGACATCCCTATTTAATTCCTTTAAATATTATCTTTTGAAAACATAGGAAAAACCTTTCCTTTCAACCCTTTCGAAACCCTAAGGAACCTCCCCTTTGAAACTATTTACTAAAATCCTTTTGAAAGCATTAAAATACTAAACCTTTCGAAAGCCTTTAGGGTTCAATTTAAAAAAATGGAAACCTTTCGAAACCATTCAAAAATTTACTCCTTCAAAACCTATTTTAGTCGAAACACTTTGGATTCTACCTTTTAAGTAGATCAAAAGATTTAGAAACCCATTAAGGTCGAAAGCATCTGTTTCGAAACTATTTAAAACTTTCTCCTTCGAAACCATTTGGGTTTTACTTCAATTATAGAAAAAAGGTCTTCAAACATTTAGGTCAAAAGAATATGTTTCGAAACGATTTCCTAATTAAAGAAGTAATGGTGTCGAAACCATTCCTTCGAAAGCATGGAAGAAGTGGCCAAATTTCAGAAAACAAACCCCTTCGAAACCATCTGAGTGAAAAGGTAAAAAGGCGGAAGCAAAAGATTTTGACTTAGTCGAAGGCATTATTTAAAAATAAAGGCGCAACCCAATCGAATCCATTTCCTTTAAATCCATTTGACCTATCGTAAACCAGCTAAGTCGAAAGCTATTTAGTCGAAAGCCATTTAGTCGAAAGCTAGCAAGCGCATTCTTAATTTAAAAGCAAAGCGATGCCTCCACCCCTTCGGAATCCTTGGTTTCAACTACATCCTTTCGCCTTCGGTCCAATTTGCTGCGTACTAATATATTGATACCATGCTCATTGGTTTCGATGGTGTTGAAGGCGGAGGAACTTAGTCGAAAGCCAACCAAGGCGGAAGCAGGTGCCGAGAGCATCAAAACAGTAAAAAACATGTACCAAATAATTATTTTCACCTAACCTGCTTTATATGTCAAATTTCGATTGGTTGCCTCTTTCTTTACAACTAAATAGCGCTGCAATTTTCAAAACTAACTATTTGGACTATTTGTAAAGAGACCCTTCTCCTTTTAAAAATATATAAAAAATTTAAGTCCCATACCTTAAATAATTATATATATCCATCAAAACACTTAATAAAAATATACAAAACTCCAAAAAATCCCTTTTAATATATTTTCCAACATATAAAAATTTCAGCCCGAAATCTTTTATTATTTAATCGTAAATTATTATTAACCCAAATTAATATTTTCTTTACTAGAAAATTCATGTAAATTCCACAAATATTCAAAAAAATCTAAAAATTTAAACTCATCTCTAAAATATTATTTATGATCTTTATAAAAATTTGCAAGGCATTTGGATGTCATTTTATAAGGTTCTCATATCAAAACATGTCATCAAATCTATATGAATAACCATAAATCATCAAAAAGTATATATAATCATTCCATCATTCAAAAACATGGCAAATCAGTGCAAAATATTTCGTATTTCACCTTAAAACCGAAAATAAAACAAATATAAGATGCAATCATTATTCATCTTATCTTTAGAGATTAAAGAGATTGAGATGTGAATGGATTTGATTTGCTTAAGCTTCCTCCTAACTTTTCTTAATCTTCTCTTTCTTTTCCTTGTTAAAGGTGGTCGACCTCTTTAAAAATTCAAAGAAATGAAAATGAACGTGTTGAAATACACAGCATAAGGGAATAGATATAAGAATGGCCTCTTTCCCATTTTACCCCTCCCATATTTCATGTTAACTCTTCTTTTAATTCATTGTTTAAATGGCACGACTACCCCTTAATTAAATTAAATCTCTATCCCCTAATCAACTATTATTTTATTTAATTTAGCTAATTAAATATCTTAAATAATGTTACCAAAAATCCAGGGTGTTACAGACTACCCTCCTTTAAAAATTTCAACCTCGAAATTACGATAAGGTACACAACAAATCAAGCAAGAAGGTAAAACATACTATCAACAAGTCAGGATAAGCATCTCTAATCTTGTTTTCAATCTTCCAAGTACAGTCCTTGTCATTGTCACTCCACTTGACTTTGACTAATCTGACTATCTTTGTTCTAAGCCTCTTCTCATCTCCTTCAACAATGTGAACCGGCTTCCGGATTATAGTAAAGTTCGAATCTACCACTAGGTCATCTAGCACAGTCGGTGTAATAGCAGTCTCCGGGTCTCTAACACACTTTCTGAGATGAAAAACATGGAAAACATCGTCGAATCTTGCCATACAGCTCGGTAACTCAATTCTATATGTGAGTTTCCCGATCCTCTCAATAATAGAAAAAGGTCCAATGAATTTCGGTGTCAACTTTGCTGATCTTCCAAACCTGAACACACCCTTCATCGGTGACACCTTAATAAATACCTGATCCCCAACTGAGAACTTTAAATCTTTCCTTGTTATATCTTCATAACTCTTTTGCCGATCGAGCTTCCTTCATTCTCCTGAATGATCTCAATCTTTTCTACAGTTTCTTTAACCAAATCTGGATCAAGAATCAATCTATCCTCCGTCTCTAACAAACAAACGGGAGATTTGCATTGCCTTCCATACAAAGCCTCAAATGGTGCCATCCCAATACTAGTCCGATAACTATTGTTATATGAAAATTCAACTAAATGCAGACGGTTTTCCCATGATCCCCAGAAACCTAAAACACAAGCTCTAAATAAGTCCTCTAAGATTTTGTTAGCTCTCTATGTTTGCCCATCTGTCTGTGGATGGTAAGCGGTACTCATCTTGAGCTTTGTTTCCAAAACTTCATGTAGACTCCAGAACTTATTAGTGAATAAGGAATCTCTATCACTAACTATAGTACTGGAATTCCATGCAGGCTAACCACGTTCCTCAAGAACAATTTTGCTAAAACAGGAGCCACCCTGGTTGACTTAACTGGAATGAAATAAGTACCCTTGGTCAATCTGTCCACCATGTCCCATATACTTTCATTTCCTCTGCTCAACCTTGGCAACCCATCAATAAAGTCCATTGAAATAAAATCCCACTTCCATACCAGAATATATAATGGCTAAAGCAATCCACTTAGCTTCTAGAGTTCAGCCTTGGCCTATTGGCAAATCAAGCACCACTTTACATACAAGCCAATGTTTTGCTTCATTCCTTCCCAGAAGAAACTCCCCTCCATATCGCGATACATATTAGTACCTCCTGGATGAATAGAGAACTTTGAACAACGGTATTCCTCCAAAACTTCCTTCCTTGTGTTTCCTACACTCGAAACATAATCTCTCTTTCTTTCTCAGCCACCTATTCTGGTCAAGATAGAAATCTTTCAAGTCATCGCTCTCGTTTCCATCTCTTAACTTCCTGATCCGTTCGGCTAACACCAGGCCCTCCTCCTTTTTAGAAGCAATCCTTTTGGTCATCACCGGTTGAACTTCCAAACAAGACAAGTATCTCCACTAGACCCCCTCAGATCTTCACTGCACTATGCAATCTACCAATGCTTCCAAATCTTTCCACTCGAAAATCATCATTAATATTGCATTCTTATGCTTCTTGCTAAGTGAATCTGCAACCTTGTTACCTTTCCTTGATGTGTACTCAATCCCAAAATATAAGCGGCAATAAACTCAAACCATCTCTACTGTCTCATGCTCCTTCTGAGAGAACAAGTACATTAGTGACTTATGATATGTATATAACTCAAACCTCTCCCCCAAAAGGTAATGTCTCCACACCTTCAAAGCAGAAATCACTGCAACCAATTCCAGATCATGCATCAGATAGCTGACCTTATCCGGCCTAAGCTATCTAGAAGTATAGCTATCACTTTATCTCTCTACATCAACATAGCTTTTAGTCATGTTCCACACGCATCAGTATAAACCACCAGATCCTGATTCCCTTTCGGAGCAACCAACACAGGTGCATAAGTCAATAAGTGTTTCAAACTTTGGAATGCTTCCTCACGTTTATTGGTCCATGCAAACTTCACATCCTTTCTCGTCAGCTTGGTCACGTTACTGCTATGCCTGAGAAATCCTTAATGAACCTCCGATAATAACCAGGAAACCCAAGGAAACTCTTTATCTCATTTACTATCTCGGGTCTCTTCCAACTTTTCACCGCTTCATTCTCAGTCGGATCTACTAAATACCTTTTCTCTAAGACTACAAGATAAAGAAACTTTACTTCCTTCTTCCAGAAGTGACACTTCGAAAACTTCGCCTTCAGTTGATGATGCCTCAGTGTCTCATGCACCACTCTAAGATGAACTTCATGCTCTCTTTCATCCTTAGAGTATATCAATGTAACACCCTAGATTTTTGGTAACATTATTTAGGATATTTAATTAGTTTAATTAAATAAAATATTGTGTTGATTAGGAGATTGAGATTTGATCTAATTAAGGGGTAGCCATGCTATTTAAACAATGAATTAAAACAAGAGTTAAATTGAAATAGAGGACGGCTAAAATACAAACGAGGCCATTCCTATATCCCTAAAACATGGCTGTGTATTCCTAGACACTTTCACTTTTCATTTTCAATTTTTTTAAAGAGGTCGGCTACTCTTAACAAGGGAAAGAGAAAGGAATGCTAGGACGAAGCTTAAGCAAATCAAATCCATTCACATCTCAATCTTTTTAATCTCTAAAGCTAAGGTGAATAATGTTTACATCTCAAACTTTTATTATTTTTGGCTTTAAGATGAATTTAGAATATTTTACATTAATTTTCCATGTTTTCGAATGATGGAATAATTATATATACTTGTTGATGAATTATGGTTGTTCATATTGAATTTATGATATGTTTTAACATAAAAAACCCTATAAAATGACATCCAAATGCCTTGTGAATTTTTGTGAAGATCATAACTAATATTTTAGAGATGGGTTTAAGTTCTCAATATTTTTTTTTAAATTATATGGAATTTATATGAATTTTATAGTAAAGAAAGAAAATGTTAATTTGGGTAAATAAATATTTTCTGTTAAATGATAAAAGATTTGGGTCTGAAATTTTTATATGTCGAAAAACATATTGAAAGAGATTTTCTGGAATTTTTGTAGATTTTTCCTAAATGTTTTAATGGTTATATAAAATTATTTAAGGTACAGAACATTAATGTTTTATATAATTAAGGAAGGAGAAGGGGATTTTTGCAAAATAATGTAGATTTGTTAATTTTGGAAGTCGGCAGCACTTTTGAAAAACCGTAATACTTTGGTAAAGAAAGAGGCAATCAATCAGAATTTGACATGTAAAGCATGTTAGGTGAGAAGAACTATTTGCTACATGTTTTTCCCTATTTTGATGCTTTCAGCACCTGCTTCCGCCTTGGTTTGCTTTCGACTAGGTCCCTCTACTTTAATGCTGTCGAAACCAATGCACTGGTATCAATGTATTGATCGTAGAGAATTGGATAGAAGGCGAAAGGTATGCAGTCGAAAGCTTTTTGAGTTTTTTTTTAAATATGCATGAACTAATGCAACTAAATGAATGCAAAGGACTTAATTACAGTTTTCTGTCCTTAGTAGCTCCTAACCCAAAATTGTATAATCACACTTTGTCTTAAATCAACAAAAATATTTCTCAGCCAGGTAACGGACAGGGGTTATCGGTGCACCACGAATCACCGTAGCAATGCAACCGAAGGTTTAAGTACCTTCAGAGGAACAACCAGTATAATATTTACGAATCACCGTAATTTTTATAACTGGTTATTACTCTGCCGTAGCCTAGACACCAAGAAATAAAATCGTTTAAGTAAAACAATTGTGAAGATACAATTAAGCCCTAAGTGAGCTCGTGACACCCTTAGGTCCAACGTCTAACCTTTATTATTAGTCAAATTCTACGATGAAATGCGTTTGTGGGCTAAGGAAAGGGTGATGAAATCCCTCACCTTATGTGAATTGGGGTATTGCCCTTAGAAAAGAAAAACCAGAGGAGATGAATGCAAAGAAGAAATTAAACGTGAAATTACAATGCAACTAAAATGAAGTTTGTTTTTGTTTTTGGATTTTTTTGAAATTTTTTTTTGTTATATATAAATGCAAATGCAAGCAACCAACAATACACTAGAGATGAAAGCACAATACCAGAGCGTGCAGATTATTAGCAATTTTTTTTTTAGCGGCGATTTTAGCAAAGCAAAGCAATTATTTTTCCTTTTGGCAAGCAATTCCTTGTAATTTTCTGCTTTGACAACCTGAAATGAAAAACAAGATATATTCAACAATTTTTATTGTTATTATTTTTTGTATGTTTATCAAAGGTGAAAAACAAAATAAGCGAAAAACAAAACAATTGAAAATAAAATAAATGAAAAATGAAAATTAAACAACTTGAACTTTTTTTTTTTTGAATTTTTTGAATTTTTTTTTTGGAGAGGAAATTTAAAAGTAGGGTTTTACTTAAAAAAAAAAAACAAAAAATTATTCAAATTTTTTTTTCCGAGTTAGGTTGGAACTAAAACAATTTAAACAAAACAAAAGAAAAACAAATGATGAAAAAATAAAAGTAAAAAATGAATAATTAAATAAAGGATACGCAGCCCACACCCACACACTTTATAATCCGGCCCAAATAAAACACCTCACAACATTTCACATTCACAGTTCAAAACCGCACACTCAAATCACGAACAAATTCAATTCACAAAACAAATTCAAATTTTTCTTCTGTTCGAAGGTTGAAAAATGTCCACAGCTGCTCGCGATTAAAGCTTGGTTCAAATTCGAGGTCGGGTTTTATTTTTTTTAAGGCAACTGGCTATGAGTTCGATTATTTTAGAACTGAAATTGAATCGAACTTCGAGTTGGTGTTCGAATTGGAGGTGGATGGTTGCGAGTTTGTTTCTAGTCTTCGTTCGATTGGGCAAATTCAGGTCAATTTGGCAAATTGGAATGAGTGTTGGTTGTTTGGGATTGTCGATGTGGTTTGCAGAACAGTGGAAGGGTATTGCTGTGTAGATATGGTGGCCAGAAGTAGTTGTTTGGGAGAGGCTGGTGAAGTTGCTGTGAGGAACCAGTGCAGCAGGAGTTCGTTTTAGGTGAAAGTGCAAAGTAGGCGAATGTTGAGCAGGGAATGAAGGTTGTTGGTGGAACTGCTGTGCAGTTGTGTATTTGGAGAGGGGTTGCTTGTATGGGGAAGTCTCAGGCGAGGGAGACGATGAATTGTTGGTTGCTGAGTGATTGAAGGCGTAGGGGAAGTCGCGATTGAAGCAGTTGATGGTGATGTGAGTGCTGCTTGGTATATTGGTGACGTGCAGTGTTGGATGGAGTAAGGCACTGGGTTATGGAAGAAGATGAAATAGCAGTTGTATGTTGATGGAAGGGAACAGGCAATGGTCGTATGGGGTTTGCTTGTTGAAGTGGAGTTTGATTGGCAAGGGGCAGTAGCAGGTGTTGTGGCCGTTGACAGTTGTGATTGGAGATTGTCACAGTGGTATGGTGGAGGCAGAAATTTGGAAACAGAAGTAGGGTGAGGTGATAAAGTGATGTATTTTGTTTGAAAGGGGGGTTTGAGATGGTTGCTGAGATATATGGCAGTGGACAATGAATTGAAGTGGAAAGGGGAGTCTGGTTGACAATGTAAGGAGGTGATGATTGAATGACAGTGGGAAGTGGATGGTAGGCAAGTAAATGATGGTGAGCAGAGGGTTGTGGTTAACAAGTGGTAAATGACAATGAGCAGAGAATGGCAGTAAGTTAGGAAGTTGATGGATGTTTGTGAGTAGTGGTGTGTGGACTAATGTAGATGTGTTGACAGAGTGGTGCTGCGGTGTTGTATTTGGCAGAAGAGAAGTAGTTGATAGCAGGTGTGAGTTCAATTGGGGATTCTCGCGAGTGGTTGAATGGTGAAGGGCGAATTTGCAAAGTGGTATTGTAGAAGTGCGGCAATGGTATGAACTGGGTAGTTGAATGAAGTAGTGGTAAGAGTTGTAGTTGGTTCGAATGTATGGTGGTTGAGACTGGTTGTGGTGTTTATGAATTTGATATGCTGTCTGAATGCAGGCAGGTATGCAGTATGCAGTGAGGAAGTATGCTTCAGTGGATTGAGTGGATTGACCAAAGGCAGTGGGATGATTTGTATGATATGGTGGAGTGAAGATGTTTGAAGGTTCTGAAGTCAGGGGGTGTATGCAATTATATATGTGTAGGGGGTAGTGAACCAGAGACCGTTTTGAAGCAAGGAGGAGGAGCAAGGTTGCAATGGTGAAGGAGTTTGCAAATTTGGGTTGTTAAGCGCACAGGCACTGTTTGTATTTGGAATGCTCTCTAGTTTTATGAAAACAGTGAGAGACAGTTTTATGAAAACAGAGAGAGACAGAGAGGCAGTTGTGTGCAGAGAAATGTAACAGTGAAATGAAAACTGTAAAACCAAAAAAATAGTGAATGTAATGATTTTTTTTTTTTTTGAACTTTGTATGTTTTTTTTATATACAAATGCCAATGAAAACTAGACAAACAACAAGCATACACACAGGAATTGAAACCAAACTTAAACACAGATTCTTTTTTCTTTTTTTTTTAAACTAACACACAAAACACACACAAAAGAAAATCAAACAAAAATAATTCGAAGAATAGAAAATAAAATCAAAACAGTTCTCCGGCAACGGCGCCAAAAACTTGTTCGTCGACGAAAATTCTATCGGATTAGAAAACCGTCGAACGAATTTAGAAATAAAATTTATACCGCAAGCGCACGGTGTACGAATGTAGCACGTGGCGAATACGGGTCGATCCGCAGGGAATTGATGATTTTAAAAATTTCTATTCAATCAAATTATACCAAAGTCGAGTGAAATTGTTGGATAGAACTAAAATGAAGCTAAACTAGAATTGAAATGTGATTAGTAAACTATTAAACTAGAGAACAATTTAGAGGCAAATCCACTCTCATATTTTTGTAAATCAACAAACACATAACTTATGATCTCTAACTTTGATATTAAGTGAAATAATCATTGCATTTATCATAAGTATGGTTTGTTTATGTTATTAGTTAACATAACTCAAACCATCAAACTATAATACAACAATTATACCACTTACAATTCTCATGAAAAAGAAGCCAAAGCAAAAACTATTTTAAGTATGATCTATTTACTATTGTAACTAGTAACATAGATCATCAAATTTCATTTTTACTTTCATTTCATAATCAAAAATTAAGTAGCAAAAGTTGATGTAAATTGTGTTTATGTTGAGTAAGAATAGCTCATTTGCATAAGCAATATAAGCTATCAAACCCACTTGTATAAACTTACATCAAAATTCACATTCATGAAGCATAAACAAAGAGATCATAAATCATAAAAAATGTTGAAATTACATAAAGTTAGAGAGCTTCATCACCCCTAAATTGAAGGGGTTTAGCTACTCATTTGTGGCATTGAAGCATCACAAGTAAGTTTCAACATTAAAGAAAAGAAAATAGAAAATAAGCAAAGAAAGCAAAAGAGATTAGCTACTAACTACTTGCATAAATGTAAATCTAAGCTATGAACATAAGGAGAAAGAGAGCATATAAATAAACATTAACAATAAAACAAAGAAAAACATGTAGAAAAGAGAGAAGAAAGAGGCTTAGAAGCCATTTTTATTTCATAGAACATTGAGCTTACACTTTGATTTCTTAATTTCCTAAGTAAAATGAAAGAGTAGATGATGATCTTCATGTACATAAGAGGGCTATTTATACATGCATAAAACCCTAATTCTCTTTTTAGGGAGCTTCCCAAAATACCCTTGAGGTGGTGTAGATTCCAAGTAATCATTAACATTCACTAATCCCCCACTTAATATGTACATGAAGCTTTAAGTCCTTTTAGCATGTGCTTAGCTTCTAATTGGAAGTTAGGTAAGTGGGTGGGGTCCTCCATGATCTTGAACTTGAATTATTTCCTCTTCATTCCTTTGTATTTCCTTGTGCATGCATGTATCTTCATATAAGCCTCTTCCATATGCATCCAAATTCCTATAAAAATAATCAAAAAATGTCCAAGTAAAAAATTCTTACATTGACACATGCACAAAAATGACCGTTTTGCCCCTGAATGATGATGAAAATATGATGGTTTGGAAATAATTGAATTTTGGTTTTAAACATGTTAAAATGCCCAAATATGATGATTATTTAAATAAAAAGAGATAAAATATGGATGTAAATATATGCACAATTACGTGCACATCAAAAGCTTAAACTTAGTTAGCTTTCGACTAGGTCAAATGATTTAAGGAATGGTTTCGATTGGGTTGCGCTTATGTTTTAATGTAAGCTTTTGACTAAGTCAAAACCTTTTTATTGCCGCTTTCTACCTTTCGACCCAGATGGTTTCGAAAGGGATGTTTACTTTGTTTTCTAAAAATTTGATCACTTCTCTAATGCTTTCCAAGGGATGGTTTCGACACTATCACTTCTTTACTTAGGAAATGGTTTCAAAATAGATATTCTTGACTTAAATGCTCGAAGACCCTTTTTTCTATGATTGAAATAAAACCCAAAAGTTTCGAAAGAGATAGTTTTAAATGGTTTCAAAACAGATGCTTTCGGCTTTAATAGGTTTCTGATCCTATTGCTCTACTTGAAAGCAGAATCCAAACGGTTTCGATCCAGACGATTTTCAAAGGTTTGAAGGGATGAATTTTTGAATGAATTCGAAAGGTTCCACATGATTTAAATGGAACCCAAAATGAACTTTGACCGTTTCGAATGGTTTTAATGAATGGTTTAGAAAGGGTGGTTCCCTAAGGTTTCGGTAGCGTCGTAAAGGAAGGTTTTTCCAATGTTTTCGAAAGGCAATATTTAATGGTTTAAAGAGGGATGTCTAGTGTTTTGAAGCTTTAAGAGAAAGGATTTTAATGGTCTCGAAATGGTCACTTTCAATGATTTCGAAGGGATTACCTTCAAGGGTTTTGAAAGGGTTATTTAAAGGCTTTAAAGAAAGGTTTCAAATGAATTCAATAGGCAGTATACCCTAAGTGTTTACAAGTTATAAAGGGTTTAACTTGTTTTGGAAGGATAGTTAATCCTCATTAAAATCCATCACCATTATTTTGAGTAAAGTATATATATAACATGGTAGAAATAGCTTAGAGTAAAACTAAGAATATATTTTCCTTGTATAAATATGATTTAAAAGGTTAAGTCATTTTGTAAAGGTTTTCAAGGAAAAGATGAAGGGTAGTCATCCCTAATAAAATGATTTAGACAGTTAGTCCATTTTGATTCGGACATTTAGTCCAGTTTGCGGGCAGTTAGCCCAGCTGTTATGGTCAGGTAGTCCATTTGTAGCATAATGGATCAAGCTATTATGTTGTGGGCAGATAGTCCACTTATTACCTATTTTCTAGGTAGATAGTCCATTTACTAGCATAAAGGATATTGTTATTTCAATATAATTAGTTTGGTTCCAAGAAAGGATTTGCAAAATATATGTTTTAAAGAGGATATTAGTAAGTGAAAACCTGTTCCACTAAGCATTGCGGTCTCACTTAATATCAGTAAACCGATATATAACAAAATTATTCGCACTGGACTTTATGTATGGCTCGAATTTTTTTGTTCCCCTTAAACTCTCGGGTGCTCAAAATTGATTTGAGTAGGTCGAGGGTTAAGTTTTTCAGGTTTTAGTCATTTTGGAAAATAAAGCTTTCAGAGATGAGCAGGTGGCTGACGGATAGCTATTTTTGAATTTCAATTTTATCCTGTTTTGATCTGGTGTGTACATTAAGTCAGGTATAACTATATTACTTTGATCAACTAAGAAGGCATCATCATATATCGCTCTTGGCGTATTTTGTAATGATTATAATTAATATTTACCTGGGAAACGATATTGGATTATGTGACTTGGATATAAATTTGTTTTTCAATGTAATCAGTAAAATGTGGTTTTTGAAAATCTATGGTTTTGTTCATATTCAAGTGCTTCTGTTATTATGGATACTATTATCATTAACGCGAACTGCAACATCTATGACGCTTAGCTTTTGGCCTCCAGATACGGGATGTTACAACTTGGTATCAGAGCATGATTTATGAAATTTTTTAACTAAAAATTATTTTTAAAACATAATCCTAGTGAATTAGAGTAAGATTGGGGTATGGGATAACGTTATAGTAATGTACTTATATTTTCTATATATATAAGTATGCGCGTTATCTTTGGTCTCCTATCCTTGTTAGGTTATTTCCCTAGATCTCATATGGTTTGAATACAAACATGGATGGTAGAAGAGGAAGAGTTAACCCAGAAGGTAGGGCACCGATGGGAATGCCAGGCCTAATGCGAGGAGAGTACAAGGTCGGGCCCAAGCAGAGAATGTAGGTGTTGGAATCCTATAGGTTAGGATGGAAGCTATGTGTCAGTTTTTTGTTTATATAGTACAAGCTAGAGTTGTAGATGGAATGGTAGGAGAAGATGCTGCAGGAGCAGGAATTCCTAAGGTGTCGGTTGTTAACTATTATGCTAAGCTGAGCAGAGATTATGCTAAGCTTGGAGGGATGCCATTTTTGGTGACAGAGGATGCTATAGTTGTGGAAAATTGGTTGTTGCACTATGAGAGGATATTTGCAGATTTGAGGCTCAATGATGAGAAGAAGAGGAGACTTGCTTTTAGACAGCTTCAGGGAGAGGCTTTGCTTTGGTGGAACAGTGTGATGGCTGGTATGGATGAGGAAACTTTGTCATGTGCAGATTTCAAGGGAAGGTTCCAAGAGAGATTTATGTCTACAGTGGCACAGTCTGCTCTGATCAGAAAGTTTGATGAGTTAGATCAAAGGGAGATGTCTGTTCTGGAGTATGCTAGAAAGTTTGAGGAGTTGGTCAGATATCCATATGCTTATGTGGATACCATGGTGAAGAGGAATGAGAAGTTTATCAGGGGGTTGAAGCCTGAGTTAGCTAAGGCTGCATTACCTCATATTAGAGATCCTTCTAACTTTGTAGTGGAGATGGCCTTAAGGCATGAAGAGATTCTTGATTCTCTAGAGAAGGGTAACGCTAAAGAAGTCCAGGTTGGGCAGAATTAGAAGAGGAAGCTCTTTCCTAAGAAAGGTGCTCAGAAGGGTGGAGCAACAAAGAAGGGGAAGTCTGAGATTGTTTGCTTCAAATGCGACAAGAAGAAGCACTTTGCTAATGAGTATCATGCCGAAAAGGCTAAGGAAGTGGCTAGTAAGAAGAATGTTAGGTGCTTCAATTGTGACCAGATTGGCCGTTATATGAGCCAGTACAAGGAGCCTGCAAAGGATGGAAAGGGAAAGGTGTATGCATTGTAGCCTGCTACTTCAAAGCCAACAGCTCAGGAGAAAGGAAAGATTGTTTTGGGAGGTACGCTTTAGATTCATGGTATGTTTGTTGGTGTCCTATTTGATACTTGTGCATCATATTCTTTTATATCTAAATATTCGATAGATAAGCTTAGCCTTGAATCCATATATTTAGTTACTTCCTTACGGATTGCGAATCAAATAGGAGGGTATGCAACTCTAGGGTTGAGATGTAACAAGTTAGAGTTCGACCTGTTAGGTCATACTTTTATTTGCAGTTTGCATGTATTTGATTTTGTGGGGTTCGAGATTATTCTTGGAATGGATTAGTTAAATGAGTACGTTGCTAGGATATTTTGCCTGGATTGGAAAATATCGCTTAGACACCCCGATTGTAGTGATCAGATTATTTATACCGTAGAAGGTTCTAGCGATGAGATGTATGCTTTGTTGGGTGTTATGAAATCAGATGACGAGTTGAGTCAATTTTTCGTGGTTAGAGAATTCACAAATGTTTTGAGTCTGTAGTTGGATTGCCATCGAATGAGCCATTGATTTGCGGATTAATTTGGTGCTGGGAACAAAACCAATGAATAGGCCACCGAGCACGATGACTCATATAGAGATGAGGGAGTTAAAGGTGTATTTTGTGGAATTAGAAGGCAAGAATTTTATTAGGCTGAGTAGTTCACCTTGGGAAGCAGCCACAGTGTTTGTAAAGAAGACGGATGGATCATTAAGGCCATGCATCGATTATCATAAATTGAATGAGAGGCTGATAAGAATCGATATCCATTGCCGAGGATTCATGATTTATTCGATTAGCTGAGTGGAGCTAAGGTGTTGTTGCAGTAGGATTTGGTGATAGGTTTCCATCAGCTCAGAGTAGCAAAGGATAGTATACCTTTGATGGTATTCAGGAACCAAATATGGGTCATATGAATAGTTAGTTATGCCGTTCGGACTGACTAATGCGCCAGCCTTCTTTGTGGATTTGGTGAACCGAGTTTTCCGAAAGCATTTGGGTAGGTTCGTATTGGTTTTCACATATGATATCTTGGTATATTATAACGATGAAAAAGGACATGAAGTTCATCTGAGAGTGGTGCTTGAGATGCTGAGGCAGCATCGACTGAAGGCAGAGTTTTTGAAGTGTCATTTCTAGAACAAGGAAGTGAAGTTTCTTGTTCATATAATCCTAGAGGAAAAGTTGTCAGTAAATCCGACTAAGATTGAAGTGGTAAATAGTTGAAGAGAACCAAGATAGTGATAGAGATAAAGAGTTTCCTTGGGTCACCTGGTTATTATCGGAGGTTCATTAAGAATTTTTCGTGAATAGCGGCACTGATGACCAAGCTAACAAGAAAAGATGCAAAGTTTGTATGGACCAACAGGTGTGAGGAAGCATTCCAAAGTTTGATACACTTATCGATCCATGCACCTATGTTGGTTGTTCTATAAGGGAATCAGGATTTGATGGTTTATACCAATGAGTGTGGAACATGATAAGTAGCTGTGCTAATGCAAAGAGGTAAAGTGATTGCCCATGCTTTTAGACAGCTTAGACCACATGAGGCCAGACATCCGACGCATGATTTAGAATTAGCTGTAGTGATTTTTGCTTTGAAGGTTGGAGACATTAATTTTTGGGAGAAAAATTTGAGTTATATACGGATCATAAGTCGTTGAAGTATTTGTTCTCTCAGAAGGAGTTGAACATGAGACAGCAGAAACGGTTAGAATTCTTAGTCGCTTAGATTTCGGGATTGAATAAACACTAGGGAAGGGAAACAAGATTAAGGATGCACTTAGCAGAAAACATTAGAATGCAGTGTTGGCAATGATTGCTGATGGAAAGAGTTGGAAGCATTAGCAGATTACAGAATGTAGGGGAGATCAGAGGCTGGATCTAGCGGAGAAACTGCAGTGTTATCTTGTTTGGAAGTTCGACCAGTGATGATTGAGAGGATTAAATCTAAACAGGAAGAAGATCCGGTATTAACTGAGTGGATCAGCAAGTTAAGAGATGGAACTGAGAGCGACGACTTGAAGGACTTCTATCTTGACCAGAATGGATGGTTTAGAATGAAGGAAGATTGTGTGTTTCGAGTATATGAAACATAAGGAAAGAAGTCTTAGAGGAATGCCATCGTTCAAAATTTTCTATTCATTCGGGAGGTACTAAGATATATCAAGATATGAGAGAAGTATCTTCTGGGAAGGTATGAAGCGAGACATTGATTTGCGTGTAAAGCAGTGCCTTAATTGCCAACAGGCAAAGGCCACAAATGAGAAGCCAAGTGGGTTGCTTCAGCCATTAGAGATTCAGGTATGGAAATGGGATTCTGTTTCAATGGATTTCATTGACGGGTTGCCAAGGTCAAACAGAGGAAATGAATGTATATAGGTCATAGTGGATAGATTGACTCACTAGAAAAGGCCTTTGTAGCATTGAAAAAACGCTAGTAAAACTTTGAGCAGCGTTTCAATAAACGCTGCGATACGACATGCAACCAAAAGTCTGAAACTTTTTGTTGTGTAGTAGAAAATGCTACTAAAACTTGACCTATTGTAGGGTTTTAGAAACGCCACAAAAAGTTTCATACTTTTAGTAGCATGTCGTATCATAGTGTTTAATAAAACACTACTAAAAGTTTTGGTAGCATTTTTTCAATGATAAAAAAGTCGTATCGCATCTATTTACATTTATTTTAGTAGCGTTTTTAAAACGCACTAAAAGTTATTAACTTTTTTTGTAGCATAGTATATACACTACTATTTCATGTTAATGTCTTGTACCATTTCCAGCCATCGCTCACATAATAGTCTTATTACAACAAGCAATTAATCACATAATCGTCATATTCAAATAATCAATCAACCAATCACATAATCATCTAGTTAAACAATTAAAAAAATGTTAATCACATAATCAAATATAATATCCATAACTATTTCGATAATAGTTTTTCGACTAACCGAGCAAATTCATGTAAAATCCATAACCATTCATAAACAAGATTACACAATAAGTACCAACAAAATGTTATAGTATATACAAAAAATAAAGACATGTTCATTACTTGATTACCCACAGTTCTTTGCTATAGCCGGTCTTTACTCCTTAAAAGCTAATTACATGTAGACAAGTTTAACAATTAACAAATGATTATGAAACTGTTTCATATTTAAAGTATATCAAACATCCTTAGTTAAACTTTTCTTATATTTAAATATTTTTTATAAAACTTAGTTAAGTTTTTTATAAAACTTGGTTAATTTTTATAATAAACTTATTTAATTTTTAAAACTTATCTAGATAGTTAAATTCTAATAATATTAATAATTTATATAGATTTTTTTTAATTTTTAAAAAACATAATTAAATTATATAAAACTTAGTTAATTTTTTAAATTTTGGTTAATTTTTATAAAAATTAGTTAAATTTTTATAAAGCTTGGTTAGCTTCTTTATAAATTTATTTATACTAACTCAATCTTATAAATTATCTCAATTAGTAAAACTTAAATGTCATATTCTAATGATTTAATATTTTTAAATAATTATACAACTGTGTAATTAACATAAATATGCATATTAAATACCATCATAGTTCCAAACTGTATATAATATTTTTAAAACCAGGAAGAAAGTTTATTTTATAGGACATTTAACTCTCACATTGAAAAAATATGCATACAAAAATATTATGGATACATACTTTAAGTAGTATGACATGTAACCACTATTGCATGACAGAAACCATTAGAATTGAAGATCATTAAATACAAAACTAAGTGGGTAGCAATAAGTTTGTAATTACCGATTACTATAACATACTAAGCGTTCCCTCTCGGGTGGATTTTTAGCAAAGCAATTAGCTACTACAATAAACAAGACCTTTGACAGCGTTTAAAAAGCGCAGTAAAAGGCTTTAATAGCGGTTTTAACTACGTTGTGTAACGACATGCAATTATATGTAAGGAACATACTATAGCAATAAAAAATGCTATGAAAAATTTGTTTATAATAGCATTTTATGGATGTTATTAATACATTTCATAGCGTTTCTTTTGATGAACCAAAATTTTTTCTTTACATTCAAATTTTGCTGTCAAATGTGTATAATGACGGTTAGCTCTTGCCATAATACTTATTTACAGCATTTTATATGTTGTCGTGAGTGTTCTTTTTGACTTTTTTCATTGTTAAGAAACCTTTTATGATGGTTGTGGAAAGATGTTAAATTCTGCCACAACATTTTCAAAATGCTGTTGAAGTCTACCACAGTATTTTCAAAAGGCTGTTGAAGACTATTGTAGTATTTATAAAATGCTGTTGAAATTTTACACAACAATTTACAAACCTTCTCATTTACTATTTCTACGTTTTCCTTTTTTCAAATACCATTTCCATGTCCATCAATCACAGTTTATATACCGGCACGGTTAAAATCAACGTGCATATTTCATAATCAACATATTATATTAATTGCGGTCTCATAATTAACATATAACATTGCATAATCAAAATACGCAGTATTCTTACATCAAAACATATATATAATATGTCTATAATATTTTATAAAAAATGTAGAGTAAGTAGCAGCTAGTAATTAAAAATTGTAATACATACAACATACAAACCAATAGGTAGTTCTGGCATCAAAAATAACATTGAATCCATAATGTGTTGTGGCACAATTTTGCATCAAAGATGTCTATCTAGCTGTAAAGTAAAAGTTCAAAAATTAGCAAAATAAATCAGAAGTACAATAAATACAGTATGGAATATAGTTGATGTAGGCAGCAGAAACATGAAATGCAGTCTAGAACAAATGAAAAGTGCTGAAACCAAACGACTGTCAGGTACAAAAGTTTCGAAACCAAACAAATTATACCATACGAGGAAGATATTACAACCAAATTTCATATGCTTTGCTCATGTGCTAACTAGTTACTATGTCACATATGGTTATCTTATGCTAATAGTCAAACAATTTCAATAAGAAACTAAACAGGTCATTTTGTTTAATGATATGTATCATTGTTTTATTTTATTTTTCCTTATTGTCCTCCTTTTACTGATCAAAAACTAACAAAGATCAGTTCTCTTGCATTATAATGCTTTTTCTATATTATTAAATGCACTTTTAACCTAATTTTGATTTTGGAAGTAGAAATAGTTTTGCTTCAAATAATCTAACTTTTACTATAATTTAGGTCTAAGTCTGTGCTAACCTATAGAAAATGCCAAATTAACTCGACTATTTTCAATAAACTAATCCAATATATATATGTTAAGTCCTAAAATTGAGATATATGTTGAAGTAAACCAAAATTTATTTCAGCATCTAAAGTTCAGCATCTATAGCAAAGTCCATGTCCTACATTTGAATTTAGAGCAGGTAAAACAGAAGTAATGTGAGTGTAAAAAAGAGAGAAATCTATTCCTATATTGTCATTTGATCAAAAAAAGAAAACGTATAGTAAAAAGAAAATAAACTAAGAAATTTTCTATTTGGAGAAGGGAAAAACATAGCTGCCATGGACATTTGCTTGGTCACTAATTTAATTTGATAAAAGAAACCTTGCATTGCAAACATAGAGTGAATTATTTCCTTTAATACCAAATATGATCAACTTAAAATTAATTTCTTAATCCTTTAATACCAAATAAATTTATACAAACACCATTAAACTGTCATATCCTATTGTATTTAGAATACAGGCATAAATTACTTTCACCATGGCTTACTTTATAATTTATTCCTTTCAATTTTGGAGAAAATATTCATGACAATAGTATTTTTTTATTTTAATATTAAAACCAAATTACAATTTATGGTTTAATTATCAAGAAAATACTTTAAAGTAAAATAGTCAAAAGGTGTAATTAGATAGAAAATTGCAGTCGAATATTATAAAATAGCATTCAAAACCATTAATATTTTCCTTAGGCTCTATTGAATAACTGTACATTTGTCATGGCCATTAAATCAGCATTCTCCCAATCTGCACCTATCTCATTATCTGATGGTATCGCACTACATATAGTGTTTCTACAAACTACATCGCACTCACTTAAACACTGGTACTAGGTCATACAGTCATAATTCTGTACATCTCAATGTCAATCGTTCATATGCTATAGCCTGCAAGGATTCCATCACTTGCTCAACATACTTTTATCTAGACTTTCATTGCATACTCAACATCGCAGCCTCCATCATTCATGTCCAGTTACTCCATATGTGCCAGTTCCGCCACTCACTATCACCTGCTCAGCATTCCATATCTTCTAGTCTATACACACAAATACATTTATAAACAGTTGAGCCAGCCTACAAGGATTACTTGTGCTCGCGTGGGCATTTCTTAATTGCAGCTACTTCCATTCTGTGACAACATCTCATGCAAGGTATGCATCACTTCCTACATAAAACTTCTATATTCTGCACTGGTTTTCCCACCTTAATCTACATCATTTACAACAGTCCCTCAACTCCAACTGCAGATAAATCTGCAACATTGCGCACTGGCTTTCCCACCTTAATGTACATCATTTGCAGCAGTCCCTCAACTCCAACTGCAGCTCAACTGTTTATAAGTATACCACCTTCATTTCACACTATTTATTTTGATTTACAACAAGCCATACAATGAACATCTATTTTGATTTCAACCAAAATAGATGAACTAACTTCATTTCATACTTTCAATACATATAATAATACGATGGAGTGGTTTGGTCATAAATGTTTACTTTTTAATTAAGTAACATCAAAATAAGATAAAAAATTAAAATGAGCATTCAAAAAAATGATGAAAGCTTATAAAAAATTATCATTGCTGAATAAAGTTTATATATAAATTGAAAGCTAAGTTTTTTGTGGAAATATAAGATAATAAGTTTTTATAACTTATAAATTTGAGAATTAGTAAGTAAAACAAATTTGAAAATTGTGTGCATACTCTTAGGAGGTAGAAGAATATTATATTAATTTGGACTTAGTTTTGAAGTGGATAGTAAACATAAGTGATATTTAGGAAAATGGTTATAAACTTATGTATGGATTGGAATGTTATTAAATAGATCAACTGAATTTGAACTTACATCTTAAGGGTGATTGATTCACATAAGTTATGCTTCATTAGATCAAATTTAACTTAAGTTAAGTTAAATGAAATAATTTTATAAAGTGAATATGAAATTAAGTTTTAAAGTGATAAAAACTTAAGTTGTGTTATATAAATTTTTTATAATAAACTTTAGTAATGGTTCCTAAGTGTTGTAAGTATTAAAGGAAATATACTAAGTAATAACGAATGTGAATAAAAGAAAATGGATGTGAATGAAATGAATAAGAATAAATAGAAATTGGTATAGTTAAGAAACAAATTTAAATAAACACATAATTTGTACGTATATCATTTTATTTGCATAACCTTTTAATCTAGCTTTGTATATATGGTTTTGAAGTGATTTACACTGATCCAAGTTATGATTTTTCACCCAATTGTTGACCTGAACAATAGGTACAGAATTTCGATAAGATCCTAAAGTTCTTTATCATAGTATATGGCTTGCAAGGAGAATGAACGTTTGTAATTAAGGAACCGGATCAGAGTCCACACTATGGAGTTAGTGGCGAACCTAGTTCGGATGTGAAATTGCACGAATGAGTAAGCGATTAGATCTAATATTGTGCATGGATGGTACATGTACATCTTATGGGCTTTCATATATTATATGTTTGACATTGGAAAATGCAAAATTACATGTTTGGGAGTTATATGGTTGCATGTTATGTGTAAGTCAGATGTAAGCATAAACAAAAGCTAGTTGACGCTTTTGGTTTCATAAGCAGAGTTTGGTTGCCCGACAAATAGATACGTGTTTTATTGTTTTTTTCTATTGATGGTTTTATGATTTCGATATAGGAGGTCGCTTGGCTTTTGTTTTCTTTTGATTGGTTTGGGCCCGTAGTGGCGACTTGTAATTTTTTCGATCAAGCCGTGCAAAAGAGGCGCTACCAAAAATTTTCTTTATTTTTAAAGAGTCAGAAAATTTCATAATCCTTTTCAACTAATTGATTTTGAAAAGTTTAGGGTCCATAGACATTTTTCTTACCTTATTAATTTCGAGGACAAAATTCTTTTAAATATGGATGAATGTAATGACCTGGAATTTTTAGTCATTTGATTTTGAAATATTAAATTAAATTAAATATGAAAACAGTGGCTTAAAAAGTTTGATAATGCAAAGTCCAAATATAGTAATTTAATTTAAGTTAATAATTGGGATTCAACTACAGGGTTTTATTAAAGTATTTGAATTGGAGAATTTAATATTTGAATAGTATTTCAAATAACTGGATTTGAATTTGAATATTATTTCAATTGATTAATGAACTTATTTAACTATTTTAAATAAATGAAAGATAACAGTGAATTCAATTAAAAATTTATTTATAATTACAAATGGCCAAATTAATTAATCGAAAAAATTATTATTTTTGCAACTTGATTTCATTTGATGTATTTTTATTTTAACTTATTTGATTTTATCATAATTTTTAATTTGAAAAATATTGATTTTGTTCATTTGATGATTTACCGTCAAATAGTAGTGTTTTTGTGATTTTTCAGAATTCAATAACCAGTGTATGTTGTTTCTGATTTGGGATCACGCTGTTGCTCAAAGCATGATCGTATTTCTATTTGATTGATTTAGAGCCAATACGCAAACAAAATTCTGTACAACGGGGTGCCGGTGATATGAAAATAAAAATAAATAACCTGAACATCTCATACACACTAGCCACTTTTTTATCTCCTCTTTTTCATTCATTCTTTTGATTTGAAATAAGAAAAAAGGAAAATGGCCAATCATTGAATATATTATTTAATTCTCTTGTTTGAGGTGATTCCGTGGAGAAATGAGTATGGGAAAGGAAGGTGAAGCTATTACCATGGTATGTTTATTTCAATAAATAGAGCGATAGCTTTGAAAATGAGGAAGGAGGATTAGGGTATGGGATTAAGTGTTAATGGTCACAATTAGCAAATAAATATTTATTAAATGATTAAATTTTATAAATTGAATTACTTGTTTGTATTTTGTCCAGATCTAGCATGGTCAGTTGCATTAGGTTCGTATTGATGAGCTCTAGGCTATGGAACAGGTTTGGATGAATTTGGAGCATGTTGAAATTTGGGCTAAAATCGGACGTCGTTTGATTTAGTTCCAAACCAGAGCGCTACAGCGAGAACTGCAATTTTGATGAGTTAAACTCATTCATTTGGTCAATCAGTAATGATTTATAGTAGATAAAAATTATTTATTGCCTGTTTGGATGTTTTATCTGCTAGTTGTTTGATTTGGAAAAATTATCATTGTTGAACGGATAATATTTGAAGCGGTCAAAATATATTGAGTTAGTTGAATAATGTTTCTTAAGTAATAACATAATTAATGAGAAAGTTGTTTTGGTGTTATCTACTTGGCCGAATGAATACGGTCTAATAAATGGAAGAATTTATCTTATATGAAAATCATTAGCATAAATAAATCTCCACTTTGCTATTTGATAAATTTGAATATTCGTTGAAAGTGCTAGTTTATTAATACTGAATATGTGATTTGTTAAAAATGAATTATTAATTATGGATTTTTTTGCAATGTGCTTGCTTATGTAAATATCTATGATATAACTTGAAAAGTTGAATTGTAGCTTGTTTAAGTACCATTGGGATCACTGAGCCTCTTTTTGGATTTTGAAAGTTATGGATCTAAAGTAACTTCAAAATTTATAAATTCAAAATGTTTTGTTAAATTATTAGCCTTCGGTCAATGGGAAGTAATACCCTAGGGAATTCAGCTATGTCAATTCAACTAAACTATTATGCAAGGTGATGACGTACTAATTGAAGGGATCCAGCAGAAGCTGGACGTCCTTTATGACAAAGCTGGGGTTCCATTACCCTAATTTTTTGCTTACCATATTACGGATTGGGGCACTCGGCCTTCTTATTATCTCTCTCTTGTTCTTCAGTAGATCCTTGTAGTTCTCACTTCACTTGCTTCACACATTCAAATTATCTGATGAATTATGAGTTCAATAGATTCTATTTAGCAGAAAGATGGATATTCCATGCTCATTATCAAACAATCACCTATTAACAAATCTCGTGTAGGGCTAATCTCATTTCCCATCTCTTGGAAAACCCTTTTCGTTCCGCTTAGCCTTATCTCCTTCTAAGAGTATTTTAGTGATAGGTTTTATAGGAACTGGATGATCCTGTTTGGTCAAAATCCTAGCGGCAAACTCCTATGTTCCTTTCATTACGTGTTTTCGAATAAGTTCCTGCATGAAAAGTCTAAAGAGTATCTTATTGATGATATCGATATTGATGATGACCTTGATATGGAGCTGCTAACTATGACGAATGTGCTAACTATGTATATGAGCCGAAAATAGACTGATTTGCCTTAAATTCGAATTAGAAAAAGCAATGTCTCTATGCATAAATGGATTCCAAACATTTATGATCTGTATGTGAATAAGTCGAATTACGCTAGGCAACTAAACTCACTTTCTTTGGTTGTTCCTAATAGAATGGATCGGTTTGGGAAGAAAGGTAAGGACTAACCTTCGGCTTGGGATTGAGATAGCACAAGGAAGGTAGCAAAGTTGAGTGAGCGATGTAGTCTAAGGCAGAGATTAATTACGTAACTCCCCACTGAAAATAAAAGTGTAAAGCTCGATAGTCAAGTTCTCACTCGGGTAATGATGGGCAACACAGGTCTAGTTGGACTATATGGGTGAATCCTTACAAATAAGTTAGGCTAACTCTTTCTTTTGGTACGTCTTTGACCAATACCGGGAATAAAAAAACTAGAATTATATTACTTGGGCCTCGACCCCCCGGTATGATAGGGGTGGCTTCACACCTACAGGATCAAAACCACTTCTTGAGTTTGGTCATAAGGGAGGTGAATGAACTATTTAACTCTGCCCTTCTAAAGTTAAGGTAGCCCGTTGTTTTGGGTGGGAAGAAAGGAAAGACTAACCGATCATTATTGTTCTTGTTGGCCTTCGGCTCCTTATGTTTCCGTTAGTTGACTTAGTCATTCTATTAGTCCTTAACCTATTTGAATCAATGCAAGTGGATGAAATGGATAAAAGAATGCGATATAACGGATCCCTCTTCCTTCTCAGTTCTTACTAACGGAAGCCCTTCCACATTCTTTCAATCAGAATCGGCTATGGCTTTAAGGCAGGTATGTCCATTATCTCCCTAATTAGTCATCCTCATAAATCGCTATGCACCTTAAACCGAACTTAAGAGATGGCAGATGGAAGCTTCCTCATATGGTTATTAGCCTTCTCCTCTCGCCTACCCCATCACTCACCTTCTTTTCGGCGACGACTGCTTATTGAGCTGGGGTAGAGGATTGTGAAACTTTCAAAAGTGCATTGTAGTTCTGAGCAATCTGGGAGTGAATCCGCATAAGTCTGCTGTCTATTTCATCCCGAAGCTTCATTCTCGCATTGCTGGATGCTGGCTTGAAATTACGCTCTCTTCAATGAAATATCCCAATGTATCATATAAGAGGCATGCTCCATATTGAGCTTGATAGCCATGAAATTCGCACCTGCCCCTTATAAAATCTAATGAAAAAACTCTTGTGCCACCAGAATCTTAAAAGAAATCGAAGGACCCAAGGAATAGTCATTCTGTGAAGTAATCCACTAGGGAACATTGCTAAGTCAATTCAACTAAAATATTAGGCAAGGTGATGAAATCATGAATATGCTTTCGTAGAGACTATTAGCTTCGCTATCTTTCTTTTGCTTTGGGTTATAATTAGCTTGCATAGACCGACCAAGTAGATTAATAGAAAGGTGTAACCATCTGTGCATGAACGATCATAATGCATACAAGAGAAAGGTGCACTTAGGAGCATAATCTTGAATGCTCTAGGAATAACTGCTGTTTCTAAAGTTTATTTTTGATTACCCCTCTACTAGTACTATTCTCGAGCCTGGTTCCATGTGTTCCTAGTTGCGCCTAAATGGATGAGCCCGGGCTCACAGGTAACTGATAATACAATGCCAAAACTATTTGTAGTTGTGTTTTTCATGAGCACCTCTACCGGGAAATCATACAACTACTCAGTAAAACATGTTATCATTATGGGATAAGGTAAGCTATCGGAGCTTTCTTCACAGATATGGCTTATGTGTAGCAGTTGGTCCTTAGTTCTTCTTTCCCACCCTCCCATTCCTACCACCACTCTTCTTCCATACCACCGGGCGAAGAGATACAGTAAAGGGAAGGAGTAATATTCTTACAACACTCATTATGGTCGCCTCCCAACAAAGTAGAGATGCGTAGCGATCAGAAATCTCCATATCTGATCCAGGTGTAGATCCTCCCTTACCTTAGGAGTGATAAAGATAGCATAACTATAGATAAGGGCATGGCCTAAGGTGGATTCTGTGTAATAAGAAAGGGAATCACTTTAATTGATTACTTATTACAGCTTATTGTTGCTCGTTAGCAGTGAAGTCCTCAAACTAGAAGTTTTAAACAAAAGCGGGCCTACGAGAGAATTTTACTTTTCATACTGATACTGTATACCGAAGGGTCTTCATAGATCAGTTGCACCACTCCACCTTACCTTCCGCCTGCCGTCTCCCTCCTCTTTGCTTTGCTAGCATCCTTTGATAAGCAAGTTAAATGAACCTTCAAAAAGAGAGGACCATTTGAGATACTTGCCAGTACGCATTAGAGCCCCCAAGCCTTTTTTATAATCAAGATGACCTTTAAAGAGGCTTTCTTGGGATTTGATTGTCATCTTTGTTTTAGTTTTGCTACCTTTCCTTTTCAACTCAAAAGCACTTAGCCTTTTTAATAGCATAACCTGATCTAATTGATGCAAGAGTTCTAGCTCAAGTACCTATTTCTTTTGTACCTTCATTCAATTCAAATATCAGATAGTGATTGCAATAATTCTTCCATTAAAGAAAGATTTCGCTTGTTAATTATAAGCGTTTCATACTCAATCAATTAGGGATAGACTCCATCTCTTCTATAAGACAGGCTAGTCCCCTATGTTAACTAGCAGAGCTCTTGAAGGGGGAAGTCTAACGTACATAGTATTGAAACTTATCTAAACCATGAGTCCCTTTTGAATTCCCGACCTTACATAACATTTTGATTGCTTTTGCCTCCCCATTTGTTATTTATAGAAGAGCTCTTTGAAGCATGAAAGGGAAGGAGGAGATCAGACTAGAAAATAAAGTCTAAAATCATATTGAAGGCACCTCTATCACTAAACTTCCAACATGACAGTCATTGAACAAATTTTCTTACTAATGAAATTATAGGCATAGAGACAAACTCCTTCACTATTGGAATAAACGAATTCCTTCACTCCTAGGAAAGGAGAAAGACCGATCATTATGACCGGGCCGACAGGTACTGCACCTCCCGTAGAAGGGAATACATTTCTTTAAAAAATTACGTACTTCACCCCTACCCATTGTGCAAGCTACTCTTTTACTTATTTTGATCAATAGTTCCTTTTCCATGTGGGGAAGAAAAGGTTTTGCACGAGGGCATCCCATGATTGGCAAACTCTTGTTTTAGGTTTAGATAACTAGGCATAAAGACTTCATCAGGAGGAAGAGCAAGCATATTCATTGAAGAAGCAAAGCGATTCACAGGAGTGGAGGGAGATCTAACATATAGTCTGGCTACCTACGGGTAATAATAAATTCGAATATGTACTTTCCTCAGGCCATCTGACAGCTGAGATAGAGGACGGAACGAATGAAACAATTCTGCCCTTCTCGGTAGCGCCTTGAATTATATTGCTAGCTGCACCCACCACTTATTGGGCTTGACTTGAGATTGTTGAACACTAAAATTATTGGATCAGTAGTAATGAATAGTGATTCAAAGAGATGTTCATGACTGGGTTAACGAAAATGCTCGAGGAAGCTGTTCACACACTTCGCATGAGATCATTTTTTAGTTCAAGAAAGTATCAATCGAAATATATCACCAATTTATATAGTAGGGTAGCTTTGGGGGAGTCTATTTTCTCTTAATTAATTATCCGGTAACTTAGGCTTGGTTACGACGACATCGAGTTCGCGGCGGAGGAAGACTCAACATTTAGGGGAGCAGCCCGGTTGTGTGGTAAGTAGTGGTAATAGTACGCGCCCCACTCCAAAACAAAGAAAAAGGTGTATGCCGCACTCACGAGGGATTTCCAGTGAGATACAGAAGGACGGTGGGGATGATGTTAAGTCCGCATGGCCCTTATGGGCTGGGCTACACACATGCTACAATGGTGATGACAATCGGAAGCAAGGATGTAAGGCAGAATGAATACGGAAAGATTGCCTCAGTTTGGATTGTTCTATGCAACTCGTGAACATGAAGTTGGATTCGCTAGTAATTGTGGATCAGCATGCCACAGTGAATATGTACCTAGGACCAGTACACACCGCCCATCACACCCTGGAAATGGGTTCCACCAAAAGCATCGGACCAATGACCATCCATGACTTATGTGTACCATTAGTGCCAAAATGGCTTTTAGTGGTCTTATTGGCGCATAAAACAGTGAGATCTTTGATTTGGGTGAAGTCGTAATAAGGTAGCCATTGGGAAACCTATGGCTGGATTAAATTTGAGTATGCGAAGCTAGTGAAGTAAGAACTATAAGGATCTAGTCGAGAATGAGAGAGAGATAATAAGAAGCCTAGGAGCCCAAGTCCATCATTTGTAAGCACAAAATTAGGTTAATGGAACCCAACTTTGTCATAGAGGACGTCAAGCTTCTGCTGGATCCCTTCCATCAGTACATCATCGGCTGTGTCTTCATGTAAATTTAAGAAGATTGGAGTGTGAAAAGAAGTTGGTTTTTAAATGATTTTAGAGAAGAGGTTTATAAATGGTTTAGTGTTTAAAAAGCAAAGTTCTATAAATGATTTGAGATTTATGAAAGAGTATTACTTTAAATTAAACTTAGAAATTTATAAAGAAAACATTATAAATAAATTTGGAGATATTTATTAAATAAAGAGATTTTGGAAAGAAATGGCTGATTTCCATGGCATAATTCAAGCCATGGCGTAATTCAAGGGACAGGGATTGCCTAAAGTTCACGTGTTTTCTTTGGGATGGAGACGTAACCATTGTGTAAGCCACGATCCATGGTTAATATTGAATTGTGACGACCCGGAATTTTCAAGCAATTAAAATCGGAATATTTAATTGATTCTATGTATTCAATAGAGCAATTTTAACTTGAATTACGAATGTCACAATTTATTTGATAATTAAATTATTGAATCAAGTAATTTGAAATTTGATAAGATATGAAATCTAGAATTTTAAGCTTGTTGAAAATAATTAGAAGACTTATAAAATTTATATTGATAATATTGAAGATATTAGAAGTTTTAAAATTAAATTTAATAGTGATTTATTCAGTTTTGAAATTTCATCGTTTAAATTGAATTTAAAAATAGCCTTCCGAGGCACAGTCTCGGAATTCAACGAAACCAGATCCATTGGATCCATAATATTGAATTATTATCGGATTTCAAATTTCGTAGTAATCAGAGTTGTTGTGTGACCATGCGGTATGTAAACGCATTGAAATTTTTATCGAAATATTTTGGAAATCTTTAATCTAAAATAGGCTAGTCAATTACTTTTCCTTTCTATGCTCACCACCTTCCTGTCATTTAATCACATACTTTCCCAATTCTAAGTCGTTCAATCAACAATCAAAATGCTCGAAACTAAAAAAAAAAAATTAAAAAATTAAAAATAAAGAAATAAAAGAAGAAGCTTCAAGGGGAAGCTTTCAGCCGCGTTTATAAAAAAAAACACAAGACAATATGGGCCGAACCCCTTTTCTTTCTTTCAAAAACCCCAAAGCACTCGGTGTTAAAAAAAATGCAGAATTATTTCGAGCCGAGATCTATGAAAATGAAAGGAAATCAAATCGAGGGAACGGTGAATGGGTGGAGCGCTCGCGCACGCGAGGGGTGTTCGACTCGGCGACGCGGCATCGGCATCTTCACTCTATTTCAAATCGCGACCTCGATCTGGGCAGCGACAGAAGGATGTGGCGACACTTGAGGGGATGCACGACTGTGAAGGGAGTCGTGACCAGGAAAGGCTCGCGTTGTGGCGACGAGTGGTTTCGAGCGGCGCGAGCAGTGGCTTGGGTTCATCGGAATCGCGTGGATCGCGCGAGTGATTCACGGCAAAGCAGTGAGGTATATGATTTTAATGTTCGATTTTGTGTTTATATGCTTATATTCGTATATATATATATATATGTGTGAATTAAACTGTTTTCAGATTCTAGGTTGGAAATTTTAAAACTATTTGTTTTAAAAACTTATAGTTCACAGTAAAGCAGGTTTGATCATTATTTCTCTGATTAGGAGTTAACAGCAGGATAAGATATTTGTTTTAGTTTAAGTGTATATATATATATATATATATATATATATTGGTGGTTAACTAGTTGTATTAACTCCTTAAATTATTTTAAAAGAGAGAAGAGAAAAATTATTATCAAAGAAAAATTACTTTAAATTAAACTAATTGTTAATTTAATTTCAAACCGGGAAATAAATTGTTCTATCAGTTCAAATATTAATAAACCGTAAATGTTCATTCAAGGTTAAATCTGGGAAGAATCAAAGTGGTCTGGGTGGTTTGCAAAACAAAAGGCAAAGGTGAGTTAATCTCACTCAGTTTAAATTTAAATGATTAAATTTAAATAATTGATTGTGTGGTTGAATTGATTGATGTGATATAGTATAATATAATTTGAAATTGGCATATTATGTGATGCTAACGACTGTGGATGCAGGGAAAACAGGTTGGAGGGATCCAACTGGACCCCTCAACTTTTATTTAAATTATTTAATATTCTCTGTTCAGGTTATTTGATATTCTATGATGAATTATGTGGAAGTATTGAATGCTATGGCTTGGTTGATATAATTGAGTATAATGAATTACTAAAAATATAAATTTGATTTTTGAAATGAAAATTAAAGAAGTGAAATTGCAAGTAAAATAATTATAGAATAAATTTAAGAATGACTTGGAAAAGAAATAAAGTGACTTTAAAATTCTAATAAATGGATCCTGAGAATGGAAAGGAAAATTTGAATAAACAGAAAGTTAATGAATTTTAAAATGCAGTATTATTAATTAAAAAGAACAAACAATTATGTAGAATTTAAGATTTGAATTATTGAAGGAGTAAAGAAGAAATTGAGAAAAAATAATAATAATAATAAAGTCCATAACTACTGAATTTGGAAATGAACTGATGAGTAAAAGAATTTATTTCAAATAAAATAAATTGGAAATCAATTTGGGAAATTGATTTAAGTGATTGAAGTTGGAATTTTCTCTGGATAGCCAAGTACATGTTTTTTTTAAAAGCAAATTTTTAAATATAGATTAAATGTTTTAAAGTTGTTTTTTTTAAAGAAAGCAAGTTTTGTAAAATTTATTATTTCTAATATTTAAAGTCTAAAGTAAGTATTTGCTTTTAATCTATTTTAGCAGTAATTATTAAGAAGTAACTTAGTATTTTTTTTAAATAGGAATCCAATTTTATATTTCATTAAGTAACTTCATTTTCAAATGTTTATATAATATGTATTTTTTAGTAAATTATTGAAGTAGTTTTAACTTAAATGTTAAAAGTAAATTCCAAAGTAAGTATTCTGTTTAATCTATTATCATAATAATTATTTAAAGAATGAGTTGGTATTTTGTTTAAAGTATCATTATAAATTAAGGATTAAAATAGATTTTTCTAAATTTAATGTTAAATATATTTTACAATAAAGTGTTTTTTTTAAATTATTTTAAAAATCTAAAGTTTTGTGCTTGGTGATTCCAGTGGAAATGGAATTACTCGGAATTTATTCTGAGAAAAGGAAGATAGTTTGAAAACTGTTTTCAAAAGGGTTTGAAAGTGAAAATATATCTTGTGAAGATATTTTTGAGGTTACTAAATAATTTGGAAAATTAGTTATGGGTTGATGGTTGTTTGTGAATATTAATTGATAGTTAAATCACCGACTATCAATATTGGACAAAATGCGTTGATCGTTTCGAAGAGACCGGGATCGAGATTTATTTCTCGAAAACCACTTCGATCCGGTTTGTACGTTTCGTGGAAACGAGTTTGGAATCGAAGATGGGGCAGTGAAGTTCAAGGGATAGTCGCTACTAATCCTAAGGATATTTCCAAAATGGATGTAGTAGGAATAGTGCCTTCGGTTCCGTTCTAACCCGGGACAGACTTGTATGGATGAATGCTTGCGAAACATCGTCAGGTGGACGATGGGCATTCTAAGGGATATGTTCTATAAGGTAACGCTTAGCCTCAAGCCTCATCAAATGGGAATGACTGAGAATCAGGGGTTATGCAGCAAGGCTAGGTGGGTAGCACCCAAGCAGGGTGAGGTCATTCCAGTCTAGATGTCCCTTTTTATTTCGGCTTAGTGGGCGGTTGCTAATCCCAACCGCGGGGTGATCTCACTCGGGATTATCCAGTAAGGGGTAGTCCCGGTCTTGTGTTGCAGGAGAGAGGGCGTACTCCTCGGTACAGTGATCTAGGCCCCGTACTGTGACAGGTGGGACCCCAGTGCCTAGTCATTAGTTGGAAATCCATTCTCCCTACGTGCCTTGTACGAGTTTTGTTTGTATTACCCACTCTGTGGCTAGTAGCTGGAATTTAATCATGTAACAATTTCGGCTATTTTCTAAGTAATTGTATATAGACCCTATTATAATATCAGAGGATTTCTATAAAAATTGTTTTAGCTATCGTAAGGTAAAAACCCGACATGTTTATTTGTGGCGTGGTCTTACGAGATGCTTTTGTTTTCAAAGGATTTTTGAAACTTTAATAATCAGTTGGGTGTGATTTTCTCACGCTGGTATTTCAGACTGACTCGGGTATTATTTAACTCTAATGCTCGGGTCAGACCGAGTATTATAGGGTACAGGATATGATGTTGTGGAGCTCAAGAGACGAGCAGGATGGCGATACGTACTTCCGTACTTTGTTTATATATATATTCCGCTGTGTTGAGTTACTGTGTATCCATTTATATGATATTTTTGTTGTACTTGATTGATGTACTCTGAGGATGTAATAAATAAACAGAGATATTTTATTTTTGAGTAAGATCGTTTATTATCTATTATATTTTATTCCGCTGCGATGGTTAGATTCTGTTGTTGTTTTCTATTTTCTACTTCTACCTCTTCTTCTTTAACCCAAATGGTTCGTATTTCTGTACAACTTGAGTTGATTTAGGTAGAATAGAGTTGACTCAAGGGGTATGGATTTTCGGGCTGTTACACTTGGTATTAGAGCTTAGGATGGTGATAACCTTGGCTCTGGTGGGAATTACTCATAAAATAGAGTCTATAGTACTCTAGAATGAGTTTGAGCGTATTAATAGATATGAGTGCGTATTTGTTAGTGAGTATAAATTGTTTTAATATTGGGTTGGTTAGTTTATTGAGTGGCATATGAACCTTCGTCGACACAGTCTGCGCAACTGTATTGAAGGGGTTTCTAAATACTTGAATAGAATAATAGATACGGTATTGTTTTAAATGTGGGTAAATGAAATATTTTTACCCAAAAATATATTTTAATATAAAGAAAAGTTTTTTGTAAACTATTTTAGCTAATATATGGTTGCTTGGATGTTAAGAATGATAATATTAAAGTATTATCATTGTTAAGTGAAATTTAACTAGAAATTGAAAATATAACCAAAATTTAAGAGAATAAATTCATTAAAGAATGAAATTTATAAATTGAAGTATAATTAAATGGGGATTTGTATGATCAATAAAATTGATTAAGCAGGATTTGGAAATTTAAATCCCGGAGATTTGGAAGGATTTTGAAGATAAATAATAGCATTAGTGTTTTGGAGGTATTTCTGAATGGAAATTTGTTTTAAATGGATTTTGAAAGTGATATAGCATTGAAATCACTTGAATTATTGGAAAATAATTCTGATGATGACGGCCGCATCATCAGTATTCATTTTCGAATTTTTAAGTGACGGATTGCTGCCAAAAATTGATTTGTTCAGAAAAGCTGGTTGTTTTTGGCAATCTCAAAGGAAATTTGTTGGGAATAAAACCAGGATTGGTTTGACTTTTGAGAAATATGATTTGAGATGTTGAAGATTTCAAAATGATTTGGAACCAAAGCCGGGAGTTTAAAAATCCTGATAAGATGGGTTGTAAGCTTATAAATTGAGATGATTTTTAAATCAGGAAGGAAATATAAGCTTTGAATGTTGGAATTTAAATTTAAAGTGAAAAGTTAAAAATGGAATTAACTAGGATTGGGAAACAAAAATTTAACTGGATTGAAATTAATTTAATAAGCTGAAAATAATATCCAGTTGTATTCGAATTTGGTTGAAATCGAATTGAGATTAAATAAATCTGAGTTAAAGTAAAATTGAATTGGAACAAGAATTCAATTGAGTTATTGAATGGAATTAAATTCTTACCTGGATAAATAGAAATAAGTTGGATAATAAATAAATTGAATAGGAAATTAAATTGAAATAAATAAATTAGAATAACTTGTAAAGAATTAGAAATCCATGGAAATAAAAATGTGCTTGGATTATAAATAAACATAAGGCTTGAGTTAAAATAAAAGAAGAATATATTCAAGCCTATGATGAATGGAATTGTGTAAATAATAAGTTGTGAGTTATAAATTGAAAATGGAATACAAAATCCAAAATAAATATTGTTGATGAATTGAAAAATAAAATGAAGATCAAAAGTTGAATTATAAAATAAATTGAACTTAAGAAAATTTAATGAAGTGATATTTGAAATTAAAAATCAAGTATTGAACTATAAATATGAGAGAACTAATTTTATAATAAATTTGTTAATAAAATGTGTAAATGGGAATGTAATGTTGTTTAATAGAAGCTGAATTGTGAATTTATGATGAAGTTTGGAAATAAAACTCATGTTATAAATTGAATTCGACTTGAATTGTCAGTAAAGTAAATGTAACTGAATTGTGAGTCCATGAAATGGGGTGGTAAATTGAAAATGGATAGTGGATTCAGAACTTGAGTTATAAATTAAATTTTAACTTGAAGTGTTAACAAATTAAATATAATTGAAATGTATCGAATAAAAATGTAAATGGATAAAAAAAAGTAATGGTTTGAATGTGCAAATAAAATCCAAGTAAGTGGAAATAAATTGGAAATGGCCTTGTAATCAATTGAATGAGTTGAATCTGAAAAGTTAAATTGATAATAACCAATCAAATGAAATTGCAGATTTTAAATGGGATTTAATTGGGAGAGAATTAAGTTGAATAAAAAAAAATTACTTGAAAATGAAATGAGCTTAAATATAAAATTGGAGTGAATAAACTTAAGCTAAAAGATGGAAAGGAGTTGAATTGAATTCAACTTAAAATTAAGTTTAATAATAGTGGATTGGATTTAAATCAAGTAAAAATGGATTTTAATTGAAATAAAATTCGGTGAGTTACTGATAATATTTAATGAAATGAAAATTCTTAAATAAATAATTGCAAACCATTTAAAATGTTAAGGAATTGAAATAACTTAGAGACAATATTAACAATTGAATGTTTTCAAGTTTAATAGAATAGTTTTAAATGAAACGCTAATGATTGGGTTGAGAATAAAATTTAAATGGAATGTGTCGAGCTAAATAAATGGTTGTGAATGAATTAAAATAAAAAGGAAATTTAATTGGTAATGAAGATGAACCTAAGTTGTTAATGGGTTTGAATAAACTAGTTTGGTTAATAAAATGAAATGCAAGTGAATGGATTCGAATCTGAAATGGAATAAAAATGAGAATATATGGATTGTGAATAAAATTAAAAATGAAATAGAATTAAATAATAAATTGAGTTGAAATCGATTTAAACTGGTTATAAAACATAAGTGCTTATTTATTCACATAGATTTCGTCAAATTGCATAGGATAAATTATCATTTGATGTAAATGGAAGTAATTAAAATTCTCTGAATTGATAGAAGTAAAATAAATTGATTTTGAGAGCAATTGAACTAAATATGAGTTCAGTTTGCTTAAAAATAAATTAATTTAAGTGACCGAGTTTTAAACCATTCAAATTGATGAAGTTGTTTACGAGTGGATTGAGAACCATTCAAATTGAATGAAAATGGTTTATAAATTAGTTGAAACAGTTGAATTAGCATGAAAATTGTAAAAGTTGCTTACGGGAAAATGTTTGGTGTGAATTTCTTTTAGAATTCATGAGTTTAACTATTGCAAATAAGTGAAATATTGTTAAACTTCATTTATATGGCACTTACATGTTTAAATTGAGTAAGTACAGGTACCTGGGAGCCGTGTGGCTGGTTTTGGTTGTGCTATTTGCTTAAAATAATAAGTCGCATGCTTAAAAATGCTAAATAAGGTACGCCTATGCAATAAAAATAGGAAATATGAACTTTTTTTTGGTTTTTCCGACTGTGTGGGTCGGTGTATATATATTTATATCTTTTGTCAAATTGCAAAAGCTCCTCCGTACAAGGGAGACTCTGCCAAAAATTTTCGGAAATTTTGGGAGTTAGAAAATTTTTCAAAATTTTGGAAATTTTTTGTTAATGACAAAACGGTTTCAAATTGGAAATTGAAATTAATTAGTAAATGAAACTGATTAAAATAATGACATAAATTAGTTATAAATGAAAAATAAAATTTAAATATTCAGAGTTAACGACAAATTGAATTCATATGGAAATGAAAGAATCAATTGAGATAGAATTGGATATAAACTAAAGTGGTAAAGTGGGAATAAATATAAGAAGCATATAAAATGTTTATACTAACTTAAGAAAGGAATGGTAAATTCTAGATTGGAAATTGATATTACAAATATAATCTAAGATAACATTGAAATGAATAGATATTGACATTTTGTTAGAAAGTCGATAAAATGTTCTGGGAATATTGTGATTGGATATTGGTGCTAAACAGGATATGCAGGTATTATGAAAGGAAAAGGAAATTTGGTTTTGATTTCAGATGATAAATTTGAATTGCCCGACAAAAGGTATGTATTTAAATTTTGGTATGAAATTTGATTGGGTTTTTGATTGAGCCACTTGGCATTTTGTTTTCTTTTAGAATTTGGGAGCCCGTAGAGTCCTTTTGTAGTTGTACCGAGCTAGCCGCGCAAAGGAGACGCTGGCAAAAAATTTCGGAAATTTAGGGAGTTAGAAAATTTTTGAGAAAATTTTGATAATTCAAAATTGATTTTAAGATTTAAAACTTGAATGATTGGGCAAATAGGATTGTTTGCGAATTATGGGAGCATTTGGGAAGTTAATAACAAAGGTAATGTGTCTTTTACTAAAAAGATAGTTAGTAAGATGTTAAATTGTTGGTTTTGGAAAAATAGTAACGGGTATTGGATCATTCTTCCTAATCAGTAATTTCGAGGATGAAATTCTTTTAAGGGGGGAGGAATGTGACGACCCGAAATTTTCAAGCAATTAAAATCGGAATATTTAATTGATTCTAAGTATTCAATAGAGCAATTTTAACTTGAATTACGAATATCACAATTTATTTGATAATTAAATTATTGAATCAAATAATTTGAAATTTGATAAGATATGAAATCTGGAATTTTAAGCTTGTTGAAAATAATTAGAAGACTTATAAAATTTATATTGATAATATTGAAGACAATAGAAGTTTTAAAATTAAATTTAATTTTGATTTATTCAGTTTTGAAATTTCATCGTTTAAATTGAATTTAAAAATAGCCTTCCGAGGCACAGTCTCGGAATTCAACGAAACCAGATCCATTGGATCCTAATATTGAATTATTATCGGATTTCAAATTTCGTAGTAATCAGAGTTGTTGTGTAACCATACGGTAAGTGAACGCCCTGAAATTTTTATCGAAATATTTTGGAAATCTTTAATCTAAAATAGGCTAGTCAATTACTTTTCCTTTCTATGCTCACCACCTTCCTGTCATTTAATCACATACTTTCCCAATTCTAAGCCGTTCAATCAACAATCAAATGCTCGAAACTAAAAAAAAAATTAAAAAATTAAAAATAAATAAATAAAAGAAGAAGCTTCAAGGGGAAGCTTTCAGCCGCGCTTATAAAAAAAAAACACAAGACAATAGGGGCCGAACCCTTTTTCTTTCTTTCAAAAACCCCAAAGCACTCGGTGTTAAAAAAAATGCAGAAATCTTTCGAGCCGAGGTATATGAAAATGAGGGGAAATCAAATCGAGGGAACGACGAATGAGTGGAGCGCTCGCGCAGGCGAGGGGTGTTCGACTCGGCGACGTGGCATCGGCAACTTCACGCGATTTCAAATCGCGACCTCGATCTGGGCAGCGACAGGAAGAGGCGGCGACACTTGAGGGGATGCGTGACTGTGAAGGGAGTCGCGACCAGGCAAGGCTCGCGTTGTGGCGACGAGTGGTTTCGAGCGGCGCGAGCAGTGGCCTGGGTTCATCGGAATCGCGTGGAGCGCGCGAGTGATTCACGGCAAAGCAGTGAGGTATACGATTTTAATGTTCGATTTTGTGTTTATATGCTTATATTTGTATTTATATGTGTGAATTAAACTGTTTTCAGATTCTAGGTTGGAAATTTTAAAACTATTTGTTTTAAAAACTTACAGTTCACAGTAAAGCAGGTTTGATCATTATTTCTCTGATTAGGAGTTAACAATAGGATAATATATATGTTTTAAGTTAAAGTTTGTGTGTGTATATATATATATTGGTGGTTAACTAGTTGTATTAACTCCTTAAATTATTTTAAAAGAGAGATGAGAAAAATTATTATCAAAGAAAAATTACTTTAAATTAAACTAATTGTTAATTTAATTTCAAACCGGGAAATAAATTGTTCTATTAGTTCAAATATTAATAAACCGTAAATGTTCATTCAAGGTTAAATCTGGGAAGAATCAAAGTGGTCTGGGTGGTTTGCAAAACAAAAAGCAAAGGTGAGTTGATCTCACTCAGTTTAAATTTTAATTTAAATGATTAAATTTAAATAATTGATTGTATGGTTGAATTGATTGATATGATATAGTATAGTATAATTTGAAATTGGCATATTACGTGATGCAAACGACTGTGGATGCAGGGAAAACAGGTTGGAGGGATCCAACTGGACCCCTCAACTTTTATTTAAATTATTTAATATTCTCTGTTCTGGTTATTTGATATTCTATGATGAATTATGTGGAAGTATTGAATGCTATGGCTTGGTTGATATAATTGAGTATAATGAATTACCAAAAATATAAATTTGATTTTTGAAATGAAAATTAAAGAAGTGAAATTGCAAGTAAAATAATTATAGAATAAATTTAAGAATGACTTGGAAAAGAAATAAAGTGACTTTAAAATTCTAATAAATGGATCCTGAGAATGGAAAGGAAAATTAGAATAAACAGAAAGTTAATGAATTTTAAAATGCAGTATTATTAATTAAAAAGAACAAACATTTATTTAGAATTTAAGATTTGAATTATTGAAGGAGTAAAGAAGAAATTGAGAAATAATAATAATAATAATAAAGTCCATAACTACTGAATTTGGAAATGAACTGATAAGTAAAAGAATTTATTTCAAATAAAATAAATTGAAAATCAATTTGGGAAATTGATTTAAGTGATTGAAGTTGGAATTTTCTCTGGATAGCCAAGTACATGTTTTGTTTTAAAAGAAATTTTTTAAATATAAATTAAATGTTTAAAGTTGTTTTTTTAAAGAAAGCAAGTTTTGTAAAATTTATTATTTCTAATATTTAAAGTCTAAAGTAAGTATTTGCTTTTAATCTATTTTAGCAGTAATTATTAAGAAGTAACTTTGTATTTTGTTTTTTTTAATAGGAATCCAGTTTTATATTTCATTAAATAACTTTATTTTCAAATGTTTATATAGTATGTATTTTTAGTAAATTATTGAAGTAGTTTTAACTTAAATGTTAAAAGTAAATTCCAAAGTAAGTATTCTGTTTAATCTATTATCGTAATAATTATTTAAAGAATGAGTTGGTATTTTTTTTAAAGTATCATTATAAATTAAGGATTAAAATAGATTTTTCTAAATTTAATGTTAAATATATTTTATAATAAAATGTTTTTTTTAAATTATTTTAAAAATCTAAAGTTTTGTGCTTGGTGATTCCATTGGAAATGGAAATACTAGGAATTTATTCTGAGAAAAGGAAGATAGTTTGAAAACTGTTTTCAAAAGGGTTTGAAAGTGAAAATATATCTTGTGAAGATATTTTTGAGGTTAAAAAATTAATTTGGGAAATTATTTATGGGTTGATGGTTGTTTGTGAAAATTAATTGATAGTTAAATCACCGACTATCAATATTGGACAAAATGCGTTGATCGTTTCGAAGAGACCGGGATCGAGATTTATTTCTCGAAAACCACTTCGATCCGGTTTGTACGTTTCGTGGAAACGAGTTTGCAATCGAAGATGGAGCAGTGAAGTGCAAGGGCTAGTCGCTACTAATCCTGAGGATATTTCCAAAATGGATGTAGTAGGAATAGTGCCTTCGGTTCCGTTCGAACTCGGGACGGACTTGTATAGATGAATGCTTGCGAAACTTCATCAGGTGGACGATGGGCATTCTAAGGGATATGTTCTATAAGGTAACGCTTAGCCTCAAGCGTCATCAAATGGGAATGACTGAAAATCAGGGGTTATGCAGCAAGGCTAGGTGGGTAGCACCCAAGCAGGGTGAGGTCATTCCAGTCTAGATGTCCTTTTTTATTTCGGCTTAGTAGGCGGTTGTTGATCCCAACCGCAGGGTGATCTCACTCGGGATTATCCAATAAGGGGTAGTCCCGGTCTTGCGTTGCAGGGGAGCGGGCGTACTCCTCGGTACGGTGATTTAGGCCCCGTACTGTGACAGGTGGTACCCCAGTGCCTAGTCATCAGTTGGAAATCCATTCTCCCTACGAGCCTTGTACGAGTTTTGTTTGTATTACCCACTTTGTGGCTAGTTGCTGGAATTTAATCATGTAACAATTTCAGCTATTTTATAAGTAATTGTATATACACTACAAGAAAATATACTATTAATAACGCCATTCAATAACGCATTATTCTAAAGCGTTATTGTTTGCCTTTAATAATTTGTTTTTTTCACTATTTGTTTTGTACCGTTAACGTAACGCCTTCACAAAGCGCGAAATAGACCTAATTATTTCGTGGCCGTGGGTTTCTCAAATTATATCCCTTTCCCTCTTTCCTCTTTCATTTCGTTCCAATTTTCCTTAGTCTCCCATACTAGTGGAATCAAATCCCCAAATCACTCCTTCAGATCCATTCCTTCTTCATAAACCCTAATCGGATCCAGTTAAATCCTATGCATCGATGGGAGAGGAAGGAGAGTTCGGTGCATGGCACGGAGATATGCTCGCAATGACTTAGAGGCGAGCTTGGCGTTAGCTGCAGCATGGGTTGGAATGGGCAACGTGCGATTTGGAGGTTGTGATGTAGGACAATTTAGAAGGAGTAGATGCAGTGTATAATCTTAATAGACTTTTTTGAAATAGTTTGAATTTAGAAGAAGGATGTTTTTGAGATGCAGTGTATAAAGCTACTAAGCAAGTCTTCTTCTCCTCGATCACTAATCTTCTTCCGCGGTTTTTGGAGACGCACGATTTTAAGGTACATATATTTCTAGTACTCACAGTGTAAACCTATTTTGATCACTTATAAACATGATTCAGCTATGCTTGGAATGTATTTTACTTCAGTTAATTACTTTTACTCCTCAAACATCTTTAAATTTTCTAATTTGTTGAATTATATTGTGGAATTATACTAATCTTTTCGACATGGGGCTTGTCAGAATAAATCTCCATGGATTCAACACTATTAGCATGTTGGTTTTCTGATCCTGTAAGTTTCCATAACCAATTGAATTCGATTCTGTTCTTCAAAAACCATAAATAAACCCTAGTTTTGTGATTAATTTAGGAAATAGTAGAAGGTCACAGCTTTCCGGATTGGGAGTTAAGTTCAATAGACAATTTCTCAATGAGAAATACATGGGGGGATATTCATCAGACTATTTCCTCAGAAAGTTACACCTCACTCACCAACAACAAACAAAATACGAACATTGCGTTGACCTGCACATTAAGTGGATCTTCAACCGAATTTTCCTCATATAATGAAATGAGGCCTACTAAAATTACAAAGACGTCTTCTTCTAGCATCCTTATTTTTGGAAGCCCCGATTCACTTGAAGATGATCATATTTATACTAATCTTCTCGGTATCAAAGTAGAAAATGGAGCTAAAAGAAGTTATGATTCAATGAATCGAAATGACATGAACAAATCCGTGAATGCCAGGCCTTCTAACAATCAAGATCATGTTATTGCAGAAAGGAAAAAAAGGGAAAAACTTAGCCAGAAGTTTATCGCCCTATCAGCTATTGTGCCTGGTTTAAAGAAGGTACTGCGGATTAGAACAAATTTTTAAAGCAGTTTTAAGTTTTAAATTTCAAGCGTTTTCATGAATAGTAAATAGCACAAATGTTGGATAAATTTAGCTGTTGGAGATGCAAACTGAAAGTAGCATATATTTTCTGCTTATGACTAGATTTATCTGCAACTTATATGTCAAAGATTTAAGTTGTTAACAGACATATAAAGCTACATAAACAACTTATCTCTGATTTACAACTTCCTCTTACTTCTTTCATGACAGTTTTATGATGACCATGGTAACTAAATTTATGTTGTTGAATCAGATGGACAAGAGTCTATTCTTGGAGATGCGATAGATTATGTGAAAAGACTTCAAGAAAAAGTGAAGATGCTTGAAGAAAGATCGATGCAGAAACCAGTAGAAACTACAGTTATGGGCAAGAAAATGCCAGTGTTAGAGGATGATGAGATTTCTTCTTGCGATGATTTGATATCAGATGGTCAACCGGATATTGAGGTGAAGATATCGGAGAAGACCGTGCTTTTGAAGATTCATTGCAAGAATCATAAAGGGGTACTTGTGAAGAGTTTGTCTGAGATTGAGACCTGCAATCTCTCTGTTTTGAATACTAGTGATGTTTCCTTTGGCACTACAATGCTTGATATCACTATCATTGCTCAGGTAATTTCTATTAAATTTTCTTTTTATCTACTAGTGGGTATTTTAGAGATACTAGTAACAATCATCTTGATAGCTTCAACACATTTACTTTAACCACATTTATATCTATTGGGAATGGTAAAAGAAAAAAGAAAATCATAAAGTGCCAATGACTACTGGTAATTGTGATAAAAAGACTTTTTTGAGTAGTTAAAAAGAACTCATGGAGCAATGGCATGTTCAAACTCTTTTAAAGTGGGTAGTGGTAACAAAATCCCTACGATTGAAGGAAAATAATGTGAAATCATGTTTTGAAATTAATTTCTATCTTAGTAGGTCCTACAGTATATTTTATCTACACTGCTAATGAGGAGTTTGAGTATATCCTTGCTCAAACTCGTATAATTAAACATAACTTGTAAATCTTCAACAAGGATATTGTAGTAGCAAATTTATAACATTTATATTTTGATTGGACGAGACGAAGGATTATCATTTGTATTATCTAGAAAAGATAAAGCAAAATCAAAGAGTTGCGGTTCGTCCACTTTAACACAAATATTTATGCAGTCTCATCTCTGTCTTGCAATTTTGCAATCCTAGTTGGTCATGCATGTTTACTTCCGTGCAGTGATTCATATGGAATAACAATCAGCAAAATTTTGGTCTTATTATGCATGCAGGACCTACCCGATATGATTGCTATTAAAGATGCAGATTTTTCTGATGTAGATGCCCTTTTTTGTTGTTTACCCCATGGAACTACACAAGTATGCCTTCTTGCCACATATTAATGTGTTGAATAATGGGCCGACTGAATTTTTTAACATAACATGGGGATTTCAGTAATAAATGTAGCACTCCTTCACTCTTCCTTGCAGGAGATCATTAAAAGTCTGCCGAAGGAGCTAAAGATTGTTGACCTCTCTGCAGTATGATCATTTTTAGTACAATAATATTGTTTTAAGTATTTACATATTTATTACGTTTATTAGAGTAGTTTTTTCTATTACGAGGCACTAATAAGTGAGACATATAGGACTTGACGAATATGAAAAGTGGTATGGTCAGCCACATAAAGCACCAGAGTTGCAGGCAATATCAGTTCACAGTGCTTCCTAAAATGTGCCATATGTTTTAGAATTTTAAATTCTCTTTAGATAGGCAGTCTGACTTGAATCTTCCATGCACTTTTAGCTAATCACTTGTTAATGCTATTGTTAGGGTCTTTTTTGTGTGGACTTTGCTATTTTACCTGTTTTGGAACTCATGTACCATGCATGACTTGAACTGCTATAATTTTATTTAGTATTTCCGGCACATCTAATACATGTAAAGCAAACACAATTTATTTGTATATTATATTAAAACCCAGTGGGTTTATGTTTATTTATACTAACTTACCCTCAAACATACGAAGACAGCATACCCTTTAATACTTGTAATCAAGTGAATGTGGCTGCACGAAAGAAAAATCTTATCCCATGTACAGAATGAAGCCATGTTATAATTTTTGTGATGGTAGTAGTTATAAAATTATCTCTATTAACTATATAAAAGCTACTCGGACATGCTTATGTGTGATTGATTTGAAATGTGCAAACAGTGGTCCGGTCGAAAATATAAATGCATATTGTCTTGGTCATCAAGGTAGTAGATTTTACTGGTTGCACATTTGGATCCCTTAGTTTTCAGTTTTTGCTCGTAAATAGTCTAATGCTTTTGTATTAGAAATAATAGATGAAATGCAGCTGTAGTTATCTTGAAACTTTGTGTGTATAAATCAATGCTCCCTCTTTTTAAAATAAGGCACTTCATTTACAAGACAAAATTACAAAGGATAACTTATCGGTGTCCCAAACAAGCGTAGTTATAAAACATCAGTAAGAAAAAGACACTCATATGGACAGTCTGATATAGAGTAATAAACTAAGAAAGATTACTACAAGACAACCATCAAAACAAACAAATAACAATACAATTCAGTCAAATTTGCTAGATGTCGTATCACTTCACTTCCTACTTCTCACTTTCCAAAATTAAGGCGGTGAACAATATCTGAATGCGAAGTAATGGTGGTCAAACCCTTTTCTTTTCTTCTTCCAGCATCAAGTAATGAATCAAATTGGTAGGAGTATGTTTTGTATAGTGGGTTTAAAACCACATGATTACCTCAGTTCTGATGAAGATATTCTTATATAATCATCATGGTTATTTTTAAATTTTTTAAGTTCATTACACTTGCACACACTAATGTATTTCTTGATTCAGAAAGAAGCTATATATGGCTTAACCGAGGTTTCAAGAGAAGAAGTTCGCAATTCACGACTGGTTGCAAATCCTGGTTGTTACCCAACATCTATTCAACTTCCGCTCATTTCACATAATCTTCTCCTCTTCCTAAAAACCTAAAATAGGTGTATGCTTATGAATTTTGACAAGTGAGTGGGTTTTGCTTCAAAGTTTCACATTTATTTGGACGATTGGTGTGATTGGCTTTCATTAACTATCAAATGTGTAGAGCTATGTATATACTTACCACTCTTTATATATGCATATCATTATTTTTTTCCTCCAATTAATCATTTTCCCTTGTGAAACTGAACAAAATGTTACCACGTCAGACATAGCTTATCATTTAGAAATGGCTTGACTATAGGATGGATTGCTATTCAGAAGCTATTACTTCCTCTAAAAATTATTTATCTAAAAAATGTTGGCTGTGGGTTTTTTGGTTAAAATTATACAATGATAAAGTTCCATTTGTCGGCGTGTTTACCATTTTATACTGGCCATATTATGCAACACAAGTATATTGTTTGTAGCAACAATCACCTTCTTAAGGCTTATTAAGTTGCTATGAATTAATATAACGAGTTTAGTTTGATTAAGTTTTTTATTTTTGGATCGGCATAGTTTCTGGTTAAGTTTCCTTTTTCTTTTTTCTTTTGTTTAAATTGAATGTTTTAGCTTTGTGAATTTGATAACTCATCTATATTCCTCACTTTTTATACAATATTTATTTGTTATTTTTATCATAATTTTGCTTATGTTGGTAGTGGCAGCTAGTATGGTGACCGCAAACAGTGTATAGCCAAGGTTCATACTTTATGCTATTGGTAAGTAATATGAAAGATAGCTCTTAGTTTTTAACATGTTACTCAGTTTATGGTTAAGCCTGCCTACAAGAAATACGCATGCTCCTTGTGTGGGATTTTATTACTCGGTTAATGCTATTGGTAATTACGTTTTATAAGCTTTCTCTAGATGTAAAAGGCACTTAAGAGACAAAAGACACAATTTATCTTTTTGTATACCTTCCTTACTTCAGATTAACTCTTTAGGGTGTTAAAAGCAATTATCGATTGCAATGTTATTGCTGTACTGCAAAAAGCAAACCGCAAAATATAACCAAATCGTACAATTTTGAGTCTTCGTTTCAAATATGAAATTGTGAAAATTGTTTATGAGTTTTCATTTCAAATATGGAATTATGAAAACTGTTTATGAGTTTTCTTATAATTTGCAAACTTGTGGTTGTCAATATTAACATAAAATGTTAGTTCATTAATGTCTTCACTAGAGTACAATGTACTTACCTGAAATTTGATCCAATTATTTATTTGGTGAGTACGTTGGATCTTTTATTACAGCAAAAGGAGAGACTAATGCATATTTTTCCATGCATAACTAAGCTTTGGACAGTAAAAGTTCAGGTATTTTTTCTATTTCAGTCTCTTTAATCCCATTAACTATTTGCATTAATGTTGATTAATCTATAATTCTGACTAAAATAATCAAATCTTTGTTTACTTATGTTTATAATATATATGCATGACAGGAGTGCACAAAATGAACATTTGAAAATGGTAAATCAGACAAAGAAGCAACTTTCTCATTTCTTATGTGTACTGCACAGAATCAACACAGGTACATGTATCTGTGTACATCAATCATTATTTTTACCATTTTGTTTGAGGTAGGTTGATGTAAGTGTTGGTGATTTTTGATGGTAAGAATGTTGAGGCTGATTGAATAGTGCAGTGTGGTGGTGGGTATGATATCAGTGTTCTAAACCGTGGTGCACGGCAGTTTATACAGGAGAGGATGTTGCACAGTTTATTGCACAATTTGGTGGAGTGTTATTGCAATGCTGCTATGATTTGAGCGGTAAGAGTAGTAAATGGAGTCATGTGGCGAATGTGGTGATGACAAAGTGATTTGCAGTGGTGGTTATGGCTGTGAGGCAACAGTAGTGTGATTTATATGCAGAAGGGGTTGAAAGCGATTAGCAGTGCATTATTTGGTGGAGGACGATGCATAGGAATGTATATGTATAGTATGTATGTTATGAAATGCTACAGCAAGAGCGGAAATGGTGAGGATGGTTTTGGTATTTGATGTGGTTTGAAATGGCGGGGAGGCTGTCAGTTGCAAGCAGTTTAAAGTGTTGTAGTGATGGTCTTAGCAAGGGTGGTGATTGACAATGGACAGAGAAGCAAGTATATTAGGGCAATGTGGAGATGTTGAGTGGTTGTTTTGATGATAATGTAGGGTGGATGTGAAGTGGTAAGATGATTGGGACAGAGAATGTTGATACAATGCACCGGTTTGTTTACTATGAACTAGTAGTGGTCGATCAAAGGTTTGAAGTTGCAGTTAACTGGAACTAGAACGGGTAGTAGTTGCTGCGAACTGGAACTGGTAGTGATTGATAATCAATATGTATGTAGGCAGTTGAATAGTGGGAAGTGAAGTTGATCGGAGGTTTGAAGTGATGGGTGGGAGTGCACAGTGACGAAAGAATAGGGTGTAGATGAATATGGTACAGATGAATATGTTGTTGACAGTGAAAGAAGTGGCTGTGGTGAATTGTAGTTGCAGAGAAGAGATGACAGTAAGTTGTGTGGTATGTGATGACAGTAAGTTGAAGAGGAAATTTGAAAGCAGCAAGGAGGTTTTGATGACATGCTTTTTGAATGCAGAATAAAGAATGGGCCAAAGAACAAGATATTTCAAGTGATGTTCCGTAAAAGACACAAATGCTTTTACTCGAATCAAAAGATGAGAAAAAATCATTTAATCATTTTGAGCTTATGGAGGAGTCTATCCAGTAAACTACTGATACACTGAAAATCATTTAATCTGCATTTATATCCACTGTTTTTAGTTTTAGCATTTTTTAGCATCCCATACTGTATACTATAGATTATTAAAAGAACTAAAAGGCACCTTCTCGCCTCGTGAAATAAAGAAAGCAAGTTAATTTCTTTTGTACTTTATATTATTATCTGTTTGTAGGATTTTCGAGCATTAAAAAGGAATTTGATCAAGCAGATGCCTGAAATGCTGGATTGGTTTGGGTGGTATACATGGATGCTTTTTATTTTGATGTCCGGAAGGAATCAGAGAAGGACTAAAAAGGTATCATTTTTATTTTCATATGTTTACGCGTAGCATGTATTTCTATTGTATGGCTAAATCCTAGCAGACCCCGAGTAGGAAAACAGCTGGATCAAAGATCTAACAACTCAAATCAAACTCTTCTCTAGTACAAATAATGTATTCTAACTTCTAAGTTTTGACTTTGAATCATTAAATCATTGATGCAACATATATCCTTAGTTTATTTCAATATGCTTAGTGTTTTCCTGTTCTGATTTCTAAATTTGTAATTTGAAAAGTCAGATATTGTAGTTGATCTACATCCATGTATGTATTACTGAATGTTGTTCATGTACTCCAGTGTACATGTGTATGATCTTAGAGTTTCATGGAAATCTTACTCCAAATACTGTGCACTTTTTAATTTAGTTTATTAGAAGGTGGCACACCAGCAAGATTTTTAATAATCGATGATGGTTGGCAAGACTTTGACAGTGAATTCCAGACAGTAGGTGAACCTATCATTGAAGGTTCTCAGTAAGTCCCATTTTTTACTACTATGAATAAGTAGTTATATTTCCAGTACTGTTTTGGGTATGAATAAAATTAGACATTAGCAACACTCGTTTTTTGTAAAGTTTTATTGAAAATTCTCGGAAATTTGCTTGTCAAAGTTTGCATAATATTCTGAACTATATATATAATAGTTACAATAATATGCAATAATTTAGTTTTTAGTTCTTTGTTACATGCAATAAAATGAGACATGCAATAATATGCAATAATTTAGTTTTTTGTTACATGTAAAAACATCTATCATTAATTATGTATCGTTCTTAATGTAATTATTTATCTTATTTGCAGGTGTGTGAAAGAAGAAGATGCTAAAGTTGTGTTCTTCATTTTAATGCAAACAATCAAATATGTACTTGTTTTTTTTTTTGTTAAACTATGCTACTATTTTTTGGGGTATGCTTAAAATATTTGCTACTACGTTTTGATGTGTATGAATATTTGGTATGTTTAATGTAATGTGTTACATCTCTATATTTATTATCTTTTATGATTATTATTGTGCTTTTTGATATTGGTATTTAATACTGCAGTTTATTAGTAGGATGTAGAAATATTTTGAATTGTGAAATTAAATTATAGCACTTGAAAACCGCTATAATATTTAATAGCGCCTAATGGCCGCTATCAAATCTGTTAGTAGTAAAGATGCAGACCATAAAAAGCGATATGGTATTACAAAAAGCGCTATAAATAATGATGAATGATAGGTCAGTAAGCGCTATAAAATAAGATATTATAGCAGAGTACAAGCGCTATTGTAGCCGACTTTTTATAGCGGCATATTGGAGTTGTGACAAGTCACCGTCTACAATAACCTGTTCAAATACAACGCTAATAATCCGCTATTAGCACTCTCTATAGCGCAATATTAGTGCTATCTTAGAGAAAACAAAAAGTATTTTGTGGCTAATAACGAATTTCATAGCGGGCTAATAGCGCTGTGATATTAATCAATAACGCCTATTTTGCCGCTATAAAAATAAATAACATAGCGCAATATTCGCGCTATGAAATCAACAATTTTTATAGCGCTTTTTTCTTGCTATCTAATGTTGGTTTTTTTTAATCACATGTCGTTATACAGCATTTATCGAACCGCTATAATATCCTTTAATAGCGTTTTTCGGGCGCTATCGTAGGGTCTTTTTGTTGTAGTGATAGACCCTATTATAATATCAGAGGATTTCTATAAAAATTGTTTTAGCTATCATAAGACAAAAACCCGACATGTTTATTTGTGGCGTGGTCTTACGAGATGCTTTTGTTTTGAAAGGATTTTTGAAACTTTAATAATCAATTGGGTGTGATTTTCTCACACTGGTATTCCAGACTGACTCGGGTATTATTTAACTGTAATGCTCGGGTCAGACCGAGTATTATAGGGTACAGGATATGATGCTGTGGAGCTCAAGAGACGAGCAGGATGGCGATACGTACTTCCGTACTTTGTTTATATATATATATATATATTCCGCTGTGTTGAGTTACTGTGTATCCATTTATATGATATTGTTGTTGTACTGTGATTGATGTACTCTGAGGTTGTAATAAATAAACAGAGATATTTGATTTTTGAGTAAGATCATTTATTATCTATTATATTTTATTTCGCTGCGATGGTTAGATTCTGTTGTTGATTTCTATTTTCTTCTTCTAACTCTTTTTCTTTAACCCAAATGGTTCGTATTTCTGCACAACTTGAGTTGATTTAGGTAGAATAGAGTTGACTCAAGGGGTACGGATTTTCGGGCTGTTACATGAATGGTATTATTTATATCTATTTTTAAGAGTTCTTAAGTATATTTGAAATACATGGTTTGTGGATATACTTATTTTGGTGAGATAAGTATGTGAATGTTTTTGGTAAAATGATTCAAATTAATGGAAATTTACTTAAATGAGGTTAAGTGATTCCCATGGGAAATTATTCTTTGTTTTGAATGTTTGTTTATTTGATAATTAAATAACCAACTATCAAATCTTTGCTTAGATATGTAATCCTTCTTAATTTTGGTGGAAGGGAAGCAATTACCTACTTAACATGGAAGGATTTTAACTCTGGAAATACCTAGGAGAAATATGTGGATTATATGGTACAGTTACCATTAAAGGTGCTATACGATATGTATAAATTCATTTTGTTCTCTTAGGACAAAAAATGAGGTGATCCATTCACTTAAACGGTTAGGGAGTGATCCCTGTTCTTATGTATTATCTGATTATTTCCTAAAGAACCGGTATAGGGCATTCCGGTATATTAATGATTAGATTTTGGAGTGCCTGAGAAGCGGAAGAGTACTCGTAAGAGAAGACTCGCAATTGTAACCACTTCGAAACCATATATGGTTCTATGCAGGAGTTTCATAGTATATTTAATGTTGGCATTCATATATGGTTTCAAGACCGGTTGGGGAGTAGGAATCTATGTGTGTTTCCAAGAATTATTTAAGGTGAGGAAATCCGTGTGTGATTCCGAGATCCATTAGGTTATGCGGATTCATGTGTGATTCTAGGATCTATTTGGTGCATTACGTGAGATGGAATGTCGGACGTATCATTTATGCATGTTAGGAGTGATGCACTTAGCCTAGGTGGCTAGTTATGTATTTCCTAATTACCTCGGCTAGACAGGTACAACCCATCGGAAGGATAGCTCTGATCCTTTTGCAGGAGGACTATTCTCAGATGTTTTGAGGGCCCCTTTATGGAATCCGATATAATTTGCTAATGCGCCTTATCTATTTTTGATTATATACTTGTATTTTTGTGATGTATACTCACAAACATCATGGCTACTTGATTATTATTATTTTCACCCTTAGACATCATTATAATGTCACTGGATTTTTATAAAAAGTTTTGGTTATCTTAAGGTTCGTCTGTGTTTATATGTAGCGTGGCCTTACGAGATATCATTATTTTAAAATGGTTTTCGTAACTTAAAATCCATTTGGGTGCGTTTTTCTCACACTGATTTACCATACCGACCTGGCATTATTTTCTTATAATGTTTTGGTCAGATCGAGCATATTTACAAATTCAAATTAGGATGCTTTGGAGCTAGGAGACTAGTTGGAGGCCCAAGACATATTCCTACACTTGTTTATTTCCACTGCATTTTTTCATTAAAATTGTCAACATTTGTCAGGACAGGTTGTTATAACTTTCCAGGCTGATGACTAGTGATTTGTATATTCTTACTGGATGTATGTATATTGTAGTTACATTCTTTCTTGTGTAAAGATCTATTTCAAATTATATACTAATCGTTCCACGGTGAGATTCTGTGTTGTTTAATTTCTTCTTATCTTCTTTCTTTTTCCCCTAACCATCCCCGTTTTAGTTCAATTTGAATTGAATATGTATGCTTTATTGTCAGTTTAAGCTTTAGGGAAAAATTGGACACATATAGTATCAGAGCATAGGTTGAGCGAACACCTAGGCTTTGATAGGTGTTACTTATTTTGCAATGACCCAGAATTTCAATCCTTCGAATTTGGAATATTTAATTGTTTTTTAGATATTGAAAAGTAATTTTTGTAAGTTAAATAACTAATATTTCAAATATAATGATTTATATGATAATTAAATTGTTTAATTTAAAATTATTTAAATAATTGAATTTTGAATTTAATGTTAATGAAAATGATTTAGAAAGTTGATTTAAATTATATTTGAATAAGAAGAAAGATAGTAAACTTTTGAATTTGAATTAAAAGTGATTTAATTGATTTTGAAAATTACCAGTTTTAATCAAGGTGTAAAAATATTTTTTTAGCTGCTGTCTCGGATTTCAATAAAACTAGTTTCATTAGATCCGTAATAGTGAATTATTATATGCTATCAAATTTTGTATCGATTGAACTTATCATTTGGTCATGCAAGTTCGAAACACATAGAAATTAATTAAAGGAATTTAAATTAAAATAATTCGATTTGAAAAGCTATCTTCTGTATATGATGGAATTTGTTCGCAAGAATGGTTCTATTGTGTTGGAATAGGGGTATAAGATATAGAACAACAAGCGGCACGCTTCGTTTGGAGTTCAGAATTTTAACCGATGAATAGTAATTTGGAAATTTTATATAAATAGCCCTCAACTTCCTTCATTTGCAACTAAACCCTACCTTCTATTTTCAGCCGCCATTATAAAACTCCAAATCTAATAGCCATCGTCAATCGGTGCCTCTAGAGGCGAAATTAGCCAATGACTTAACAAGGAAAACGTAGAGAGCGACCATACGAAGCGAATCTATGGTTTGATCGTCGATTGACGAACTGAGGTGGTGGCAAAGTCATCGCGTTCATCTATAGCATTTTGGGTTCGGCGAGGCGTACGAGCATGCATGGTGAGGAATGGAGGAGGAGGGAGCGCGTGAGGCAGGCAATTGTGGTGAGGCATCGACGTCGGCTCGGTGTCGTATGCGGCAGCGCGATCATCGTTCCCATATAAAAAAAGAAAAAAACCATGCGTACATTTCTTGGAAGGGAAGGAAGGAAGATAAGTAAAGGTTTAAATTTTTATTTAATTTAAATTAAAGTAAATTTAATTATATTGAAATGTTAATTTATCCGTAACATTCTCGTACAAGGTCCGTTTCAAGCGCGGCAAGTTGCGTTGCGTTCGTATCAGCTAGCACTGCACTACGGATTTGGATGAATTCGAAGCTAATAGGAATTTTGATTTAGATTGAACGACCATTCAATTTTAATCCAAACTGGAGCTCTTTGGCTATTTTTGACAATTTTATGAGTAAACTTACCTCTCTGGCCTGCTTATATTTTTATATAAGTAGGAATAATATATATATACTCTTTGTTGCTTGATTGGTATACTATATGTATTAGTTGGTTTAGATATATTCCCACCTATTGGAGTGGATGAGACTTTATTACGTTCCCGTGTTAGAGCGGATGACATGTTGTATACAAATCCTGTCTCGAAGTAGTTGATTTATATTTTCATGATTATATGCCGTCTGTGATGCAAGGGGACAGGTTGGAGGGATCCAATTGGATTCCTCACCACTATTGATTTCTTTTCATATGTATGTTGATATATGATGTGTTGGATGCCATATTTGATGACATAGATATGTTTTTCTTATTTAGCGGTAGAACTGGCCTTATTTTTTGTATTTTAAAGTACTAAAATGGTGATGTGATGTAAAAAGGATTTTGAAGAAATTTTGAAAGTATATATGTTTTACTAATTTTTAAATTATTAAAAGGATCGAATTTATTTTTAAACAAATAAAAAGTTATGATTTCTGATGTTATAAAAGTATAGTTATGTGAAATACTTTGATTTGGGATTTTTGAATAAATTTATAAAAAGGATTTATAGAAGTAATATTTTATAAACGAAGATAAAGATTTATAAACTGAATTTATAAATATTTCATTAATGGATTCTACAAACAAATTTGATTTATAAAAATAATGATTTATAAGTGGATTTTGATGGTAAAATTAGTTTTCATAAAAGAATGGATTTATAAATAGAATTTTGCAAATAAAGGAATTTTAATAAATAGAAGTTTATAAAATCGAAAGGAGATTTATAAGAATAGTTTTATAAATTTAGAAATGACTTGTCTTGAAATTTAAATATGGATTTTTATTCAAAGGAATGTTTGGAAGAAATATTCTGATGGATTCAATGTTTTAAAAGTAAATTTATCTTTTGGAAAGTAATAGTTTCAAATGGAATTTTAAATGGTTTTGAAAATGATTTAACATGTGATAAATAAATAAAACATAGATTTCAACATTTTTGTTGTAATAGACTTTTTCGGAGAAGTATGGAAGACATGGGCTATAACACTGTTGTTATAGTAAATGATTTCCAGAAGGATATGTTTTATATAGTATATGGGATTTTACACACACACACACACACACACACACACACTTATTTCCGTTTAAGTATATGGAGATATTTTCTAAGTGTTGAAAACGAAATGATTTGTGAATATGCCTATATCCTTAATATAAGTATATGGAAATGTACCCAATATTGAAAGATTGAAATGGTTTTCTGAATATATCTTTTCCAAAGATAATTTGAAGTAAATATGTGGAAAATTGATTTAATTAATAAAGTATTACTTAAATGAGCTTAGTGATTGCTTATAGTGCTTGATTTTTTTGTTCCTTTGATAGCTAAATAAATGACTATCAAATTTGACCTCTTTATCGTTGTTGATCCGGAGAGACTGCGGTCGAATTTATTCGAGAACCACTTTTAACCAACATATATGCGTTCTAATGTGTAGTTTGGAAGGCATTGTTAGTTAGGATTTTCATATTGAAGGACTACTTCATATTGAAGGACTACTTGTTGATCATTTAGGGATAAACTCCCATTGTACATATAGTAGCAGTAGTCCCATCGTTATGAAATATACAATTCAAGGATAATCGCTACTAACCGTAGGGATAATTCCCGACATGATTTGGTAAGAGAGCGCCTTTGGTTTGTCTTGGTATTAGACAACTTATATGGACGAAAGTCGGACATTGCATTTTTAATTACATTGATGATCTCTGTAAGCGTATTATCTGTTTGGTGGCGGAGAAGGAAACCTCTTTTAGCTTAAAACCTTTCTTGAGACGTATGAGCTCAGGATTTATACGTTTACAGAAATCAATTGTGTGATTATGGAATGGCAGTGTGGTATTTAAAGGGAAAATGATATGTGCAAAGTGAAGGTAACCGTTACCTCAAGCCTCACACCCGGAAATGACCGAAATAGGTTAGATAAATCCATGATATGTGGTTTGCAACAATTAGGATATGCTTATCCCATACTAGATATATTATTCCCACTATGATGTTCGGGTTTTAAATTATGTGGATGTATGCGATGATGGCCCTCGGATAGGTCGGTAACGTTCAGGGTGATGATATATTCGGTACTACATAGTGAGAAAGGTAGGATGGTCTTGTGTTGGTAGAGGTGCAGATGTTCTCTTGACCTCGGTACATTCCTTTAGAGATGTACTGGTCGAATTGTCCCTTTACCTTGTCATTTGTTTGAAAATCCATTCTCCACAACTTGCCTGCCATTTTGTTTATAGAGCCTAATATGCTGGAATTTAATAATGTTAACAATTTCGACTGTGATTAATATTATTTTTATACTAGACATTAGTATAATATAACAGGATTTGATATAAAATGTTTGGTTGTCGTAAGGTAAAAACCTATCCGCGTTTATGCATAGATGTGGTCTTATGATATACTTTTGTTTGATAAAGGCAAGTTTTTATAACTTTAAATTCAGTTGAGATGTGTTTCCTCACGTTAGTTTACCAGACTGATTTTAGCATTCTTCCCTCTCAGTGCTTAGGCCAGACCGAGTATATTTACAGATATAGATTTGGATGCTTTGGAGCTTCTGTAGACGAGCTGGAGGTATTCTAGATTTATTCTTGTATATGTTTATTTTCCACTACATTGTTTTTTAATTATCAGCATTTGTAAGGACAAGCTATTATAATTGTCCAGGCTTATTAAAGATTGATTGTTGTACTCTGATGGATGTATGTCTATGTATATTACAGTTTCTGTTATGTAAAGTTCATTGATATTACATATATGTTGTTCCGCTGCGATTATGAGATTCGGTGATTGTTTTAGTTTCTTCTCTTCTTCTTCTTCTTCTTCTTCTTCTTCTCTTCTTCTCTTCTTCTCTTTATTTTCTTTCTCACGACTATCCGTCTTTCTGTTACGGTTTGAGTTGGACATGTATGGTTTATTGTCAGCTCAAACGGGGTTGGATTTGCTGGTCGTTACATATTTAAGATAGGGTGAGCGAGACCCTAGGATAAGTATGTGTGTGAATGTGTTGTGACTTATATATAAGAGTGCGTATTTGTTAGTGCTATATGAGGTTTTGTTTTGCGTTGATTTATCTGTTAAGTCGCTTATTAAATCTGGTCAGTATATGGGATGCCATGACATCAATAATGGTTTCTAAACACTTGAACAAGGCAAACCAACATAGTATTATTTTGAATTGGGTAAATGAAATAATTTTACCTAAATCATATTTTGTATATTAAGGAATAATTTTTCAAAATATCATAGTTATATATATTATGTGTTTGGTTTCTAGAGAATGATAATAATTGATTATCATCATTTATGGTTGGTTAGTTATGTTCAGCAAAGTTAAGAGCTTTTATTGTTTTGGTAGGATTTAAAGTATGATGTTAACTAAATTGTTTATTATAATTCAAGAATGGATAAGCAACTACAACATGATCTTATATAAGAAATAAAGTTATATAAATATAGTTTGTAAATATAGTTTATAAATAAAGATTTAAGCTGAGAATTTGAGTATTTAAATCTTGGAGATTTGAATTGTTTTTCAAAGTGTTGTGAAAAATAATAACAGCATTATTGGAGAATGTTTTGGAATAGTAAATTCTTAAAAATGGATATAGACTAAGAAATTTGGGAACTAAAAGCTGGTGTTTAAAAATTGTTTTTTCAAATTTTTGGAAAATAATAAATATGGTATTATTTTGAAAATATTGATTTATAGAAATATTTTTAAAGGTTTTTGAAAGAGAGAGAAAGAACTGAACTCACTTCGATCGTTGAAAAATAATTCCGGTGATGACTGCAGCTTCACGACATTCATTTTTGAGTTTCTAAATGAAGCATTTCTGGAAATTGGGTATCGAATTGTTTTAAAATTCAAAAAGTATGATTTGATATACGAAGAAGTTATGTATATATTAGCATTTCAAAAATGATTTGAAATTAAAACCGGGCGTTTAAGTGTTGATATTTTTGGATAAGTGATATTATAGACTCATGTATCTTATCTATTTGGATAGTTTGGTTTATAGATCTCATTTTGAGATGTTTTGTTTGAAAATTTCATTGCTGAATAAATTTACATATGAATTGAAAGATAAGTGTTTTGTGGAAATATAAGATACTAAGTTTTTATAACTTATAAACTCGAGTATTTAAAAAAAATTTGAAATTCGTCTGTATACTCTTAGGAGATAGAAGAATATTATATTAATTTAGGCTTAAGTTTTAAATTGGATAATAAACATAAGTGGTGTTTAGGAAAATGGTTATAAACTTAAGTATAGATTGGAATGTTATTAGATAGATCAATTGAATTTGTTCTTAAGTCTTACAGGTGATTATTTCACATTAGTTGTGCTTCATTAGATGAAACTTAAGTATGGTTAAGTGAAATAATTTTATGAAGTGAATGTGGACTTATGTTTTGAAGTGATAATAAACTTAAGTTGTGTTATGTATATTTTTTATAATAAACTTAAGCAATGGTTCCTAAGTGTTATTAGCATTAAAGGAAATATGCTAAATAATAAGGAACGTGAATGAAAGAAAATGGATGTGAATAAAAAGAATATGAATAAATAGAAATTGATGTAGTTAAGAAACCAATTTAAATAAATACATAAGTTGTACATAGATCCTTTTATTCGTATAACCTTTTGATCTAGTTTTGAGTATACGATTTCGAAGTGATTTACACCGATCCGAGTTATGACTTTTCACTCGATTCTTAAAAGTGAACATTGGATATAGATTTTTTGGTATGATCATGAAGTTCTCTATCATAATGTATGGCTATGCAAGGAGAACGGCGGTCTTTAATTAAGTAACGGAATCGGAGTCCACACTAGGGAGTCAAATGGATGATCCTAGTTCGAAAGTGAAATTGTGTGATTGAGGAAGCGATTAGACTTGAAATTGTGTATGGATAGTACATGTACATCTTATGGGCTTTAATAAATTATATGTTTTACATCAAAAAAATGCAAAATTATATGGTTGGGAGTTACATGGTTGCATATTACGTGTAAGTCGAATGTAGGTATGGGAAAAAAAAAGCTAGTTGACACTTTTGATTTCGTAAGCAGAGTTTGGTTTCCCGATAATAGGTATATGTTTATATTGTGGTTTTGTGTTGATGGTTTTATGCTCTAAATATGGGAGATCTCTTGGCTTTGTTTTCTTTTGATTGGTTTGGGCCTATAGTGGCGACTTGTATTTTTCCAACCAAGCAGCGCAAAGGAGACACTATTGAAATTTTCCATGGTTTTAAAGAGTTAGAAAATTTGATAATCCTTTTCAACTAGTTGATTTTGAAAAGTTAAGGGTCTAGAGACATTTTTCTTACTTCAGCAATTTCAAGGACGAAATTCATTTTAGGATGGAAGAATGTAATGACCCAGAATTTTTGGTCATTTGATTTTGAAATATTTAATTGAATTAAATATGAAAACATTGGTTTAAAAAGTTTGATAACTTAAAATCCAAATATAGTGATCTAATTTAAATTAATAATTATGATTCAACTATAGGGTTTTTTAAAGTATTTAATTAGAGAATTTAATATTTGAATAGTGTTCCAAATAAATAGATTTTAGTTGAATATTAATTTAATTGATTTAATGGATTTATTTAACTATTTTAAATAAATGAAAGATAATAGTGAATTTAATTGAAAATATATTTATAGTTATAGATGGACAAATTAGATAATCAAAAAATAATATTTTATTTTTTTACACGATTTCTTTTAACGTATTTTTAATTTAATTTATTTGATTTTTCCATAATTTTTAATTTAAAAATATTTAATTTATTTAATTGACTATTTATCATCAAGTAGTAGTGTTTTTGTGATTATTCAGAAATCGATAACTTGTGTATGTTATTTTTGATTTAGGGTCGCGCTGTTGCTCTAAATGCGATCATATTTTTGTTTGATCGATTTAGAAACCACACGCAAACAAAAATCTGCGTGGCGGGGTGTCGGTAATTTGAAAATAAAAATAACTAACCCCAACATTTCGAACACACTAGCCAATTTTCTATCTCCTCTTTTTTGTTCATCCTTCACACTTGAAAAAAGAAAAAAGGAAAATGGACGATCATCAAAAATAAAAATAGCTCGTATAAAATTCAAAAAAAGGGATCATCTTTGAGTTGCACTTTCCAAGATATACATCCTGATGGGGTTCAATAGAGTGTGAAGTCATTTTGGTTTGCTTGGCCCATTTATAGCAAATGAACGAAGAAAGTGGGAACTATGGCTTTGATTTTTTGGTTGTAACTTAGTCGACTTACAAAATGGAGGTCGGGTTAAAGTTAGGCGGGATAAACGACATCTAAGGTAGGGGATTTTAGTGGTCCCTCGCCTTATAGAGGAATGCATCGATCTGAGGTTGCTAGAGGATGGCTTGTGTGGTGAATTTTTAGGGGGCATCGGGCCTAAATTCTATGGGTCGAGAACGAAGTACTCAGGATGAAGGGTTCGTTGTAGCTTCTTCGAGGTGATTCCGTGGAGAAATGAGCATGGGAGAGGAAGGAGAAGCTACTACCATGGTGATGTTTGGTTCAATAAATAGACAAACCATTTTAAAAACGAGGAAGGAGGATTAGTGTATGGGATTAAGTGTTAATGATTATAATTATTAAATAAATAAATTATTTAGCTATTAAAGTTTATAAAGTAAATAACTTGTACGTATTTGGTCCAGATCTAACACGGTCAGTCGCGTTAGGTTCGTATTGATGAAATCTAGGCTATAGAACTTGTTTTGGATAAATTTGGATTATGTTGAAATTTGGACCTAATTCGAATATCATTCGATTTTAGTTCCAAACCGGAAAGCTTCGACGTCAATTGGAATTTTGATGAATTATACTCACTTATATGGTTAATAAGTGATGATTTATAGTAGATAAAAATTATTCATTGCCTGCTTGGTTGTTTTATCTGCTAGTTGTTTAATTTGGATAAATTATCATTGTTGAATGGATAATATTTGAAGTGATCAAAATATACCGAGTTAATAGAATTATGTTACTTAAGTAACGTAATTAATGTGAGCATGCTATTTTGGTTTTATCTATTTGCCAAATGAAAACCGTCTAATAATGGAAGAATTCATTTTGAATGAAAATCATTAGAAGAAATAAATTCGCATTCTGCTATTAGATAAATCGGAATATTCATTGAATGTGCATGCTTATTAATATTGAATATGTGATATATTAAAAATGAATTATTAATAACGATTTGGTTTACATATATGCTTGCTTATGTATATCTACGATTTAACTTGAAAAGTTGAATTGACTTGAATGGTAGCTTGTTAAGTACCATTAGGATCGATGAGCCTATGGATCTAAATAACTTCAAAATTTATTAATTTAAATAAAGTGTTTTGTTAAATTATTATTTTACAAAATGTGTTGTAAAATTATTTCCTTAGTAAAGTAAATTATTATATTCATAATGTTTTGGAATTATTTAATTATTTACTGCTATTTTAAAATAATAAATTACTATTATGAGTTATTCGAAGTTAGATAATTATTTCATTAATGATATTTGGTGGAAGTTAATAAATATTATTTTAAAGGTTGATTAAAGTTATTTTATTATATTAGATTATAAAAAATGTTTTAAAGGGTAATTTTTATTATATTATTTGGAAAGTTTAAAAGTCTTATTACTATACTATAAAAGATGTCTTAAAACATTAGTTTAATTTATATATTATTAAAATGTTCAAATTTTTATGCATTAACATAAAGTTTATTAATTTAAGATAAAATGGTAAATTGGTTATTAAAAGGGATTGTTCAAAGAGTTATGAATTTGAGAAGATAGGAGTGTGAAAAGAAGTTGGTTTTTAAATGATTTTAGAAAAGAGGTTTATAAACGGTTTATGTTTAAAAAGGGAAGTTTTATAAATGGTTTGAGATTTATGAAAGAGTATTATACTAATTAAATTTGGAAATTTATAAAGAAAACTTTAAAATAAATTTGAAGATATTTATGAAATAAAGAGAGTTTGGAAAGAAATGGTCGATTTCCATGGCGTAATTTGAGGGATAGTGATTGCTAACAATTTACATGTTTTCTCTGGGATAGAGACGTGACCATTGTATAATTTGCGATCCATGGTTGATATTGAACGACATTTTGTATATCTATTTTTAAAAATTTTCAAGTATTTCTGAAACAAATAATTTACGAATATACTTGTAACGACCCAGAATTTGACCACTTTAAAATATAATATATAAAGTGATTTTAAATGTAAAACAAGTAAGGTTATATGATTCAAACAATATTAGATAGGATTTGAAAAGTGAAGTATACATAAAAATAGTAATATTTTCCTATATCGACAAAAGTGACAAAATGCTGATTTTAGAAAAGTAAGTTTCAATGGTTAAATAAATTATTTTAATTTATTTATGAATGTTTATACTTTTAAGTTGCATTATACAAATTTATTTTTAAATTTGGTTTACGTAAATAAATAGTTTAACTAAAACATCAAAATGTGACCGTAAAACATTCTGTCGAAAAATGATGTTTTGTTGATTAAAAACTGTCGCAACGTCGTCGCACCTTTATTTTCTTATATAGGAACATATATTCAAATAGTGTAAGTATTAATTAATTCACTAAATATGTTTACTTTACTAAATAAGATTAGAAAACTTCGAGAAGTCATTAGTAAAAGTAAGTAAGAATTAACAAAAAGTGAGAAAAAGTAAACATCAAATCACATCAAATCAAAACCAACATAATTATTATTTTACTTAGCTTAGTTCTTAAGGGATTAAGACATAAAGTAAGAAGTGAAAGGATGATGTTAAGTTTTGAAGAAGTGGAAACTGCTTTAGGTTGAAGTAAGGTTAGTTTGGTAATTTGGTAAGAGGTTATTTTGGTAAATTACCATTTTTTCTTTTTCTATAAATACCCACCTCCTTCTTCACTTTCATTCACATTTCTTCTTCTTCTTTTCTCAAGCTTCTTCATCTTCTTCCTCTTCTCTTTAATGGCTTTCAAGCCATAGGAAAAATTAGAAATAAATAATGTCAAAATATTTTCAAAATATTCAAAAGAAATCAATGTTCACTCTCTTCAAATCAAACTCTTCTTTACTCCACATTTTACCTCTTCTTCTCTCGACCATAACTTCTTCAACCCAGAACCAAAATACAATTTTTTTTAAATCTTGTATTTTTCTAGTGGCTATAACTTTTATGTGTACCACTTTGTCCAGTTCTTAGTATAAATATGTCAAAATTCCACTTCTTTCCAGTACATTCTCTGACCCAGTTTTTAAGCCAGAGAATATGCCATTTTGTTTTGATCATAACTTGATCATAATTGAACAAAATTAAGAAATTCATTTTTTCAAAACATATAAAATTACAGTGGCTACAACTTTTATGTTGACCACTTTTTCTAGTTTTGACGTTTGCTATACATGAAACTCAATTCTTTGAAGTGTATTTTCGGGCTTCATTTTTGTCAATCCGACAATACCTCTTCTTCATTCTATCATATCTCTCTCAAAACAACATGGATTCAAATGATTCTTTTTGCCAAATTCAGTAGAAAATAATTTTCAACAACTTTTTAGTTTACAAGTTTTTCAAATTTTGTGAGTAAGATAGTAAAAAACAAGAGAGAAGACGACCCATTTTTTGGATCTAAATCTTGGGAATTCGAGTTCAAAGCTCTATCGCCTCTTCTCTATATTTTCGGCCAACCTCCATCTTAAGCCTCGGCCAAGCTGTTGGAAGGGAGTGTGTAACAACCCGCATATTTAACGATTTTATATTTAAATGTTTTATTTAAATATAGTGTCGTTGGTCGGATTGTTAGGTCCGAAATGTTACTTTTTGCAAATGGTCGAACTGGAACTCGAAACCATTTCCATTGATTCCAAAATGGCGTTTGCGATCTTTTTGAGTATAAGCTTTGATATGTTTGGAGTTTGTGAAATTTTGACTCTTTTTCTATTGGGTTTTGGGTTTGGGTTCAGCCCACTAGCTAACTAAACCCCCTAGCTCATTAACTCTTCATCCATTCACCCTCATTTCTTTTCTTAAGCTTAAGAAAACTGAAAATGGTGGAAGGGAAAGGGAAATAGAAATTGCAAACCCTAGTTTCTTCTTGTAAACTTGATTCTTGCCCCCAAAATCAAAGTGAATCTTGTGGTAAGCCTCTTCTTCATCTTCTCTATCTCTTTCTCTCTTCAATCTCAGAATTTCCTAAACCTAAACTTAGGAAAATGCTTGTTTTGATCTTAGATTGAAGCTAGTAGAGTTGAAGTGGAGATTGGTTGGTCTTCCCCTTGCAAATTGAACTCCTTCTTCTTTGTTTTTGGATTAAAAGGTGAGTTTTGAACTCACATCTACTACTTTTGATATCATTGATGTTAGGTATGAATTTCTAACAATTGTTCATATGTTCATTTGCTTTCGATTTGGTTTGCTTTGGTGAAATTGCCAAATTATGATTTTTGAAGCCAAATCTATGTAAAACCTTATATGGTTGATGTTTTATGTTGTTCGGAGTGTTTGGGTGTGTCGTTAAGGTTGGGTAGTCGTTTGACGTAAGCCCATAATCAACACACATCCGATTGCTTTCGATTTGTTTGGCCATAGTTGGCCTAGGTTCAGGAAATGCCTGACCATCATGTTTCAGACGTCTGAAACCCTAATTTCAGACGTCTGAATATTGTTCTGGGGAACATTTTCACCCCCAGATTCAGACGTCCGAAATTATATTCCAGACGTCTGAATTGGCTAAATTTTAACCAGAAAGAAAATAGGCAAAATATTGCCTATTTCAGACGTCTGAAAATTTGGGTTCAGACGTATGAATTCTCTTTTGAAAAAGAAATTTAATTCCAGATTCAGACGTCTGAATCCCTTCTTTCAGACGTCTGAATATGCTGTTTTTGCCAAAATTGCCTTGTTCGTTTAGTTTTCCTAATTTGATCGGCGCTTGTTGATTCCAATTAGTTGTTTATGCATATTTGACCATGATGATTCCTTTTTGACTTCATTCACGGGTTTTATAAATGATTTCTTCAAATCGTATTAAAACTTCGCTTCTTCGATTTATAAATTCTATTTAAAACGCACATACACAATTTCACACTTCGAGTGAAGTGGAAGGGTGATTAAATGGTTGGGCAAAACACGGACCATGAATCTGTGCGTTTATCTTTCCGATTAATCCCCGACCTATTCAATTGATCGTTTTGACCTTCGGGTTTGGTTTACCGATGATATGAGGTGAACTTTGTACTCCTTTGAGTGTGAAATTAACTAACGGATAGTAAACCGTTTAGTGCGAACGAGTGGTTATGGGACTCACGTTACCACTTTTTGGATTCCTTTTTGAGAGTTATGACACATTCCGCCAGTTAGTGGTGTCCAGTACTGGGTCTTCGACCTTTACCACTACGGTTTGTTGCCTTTGGGTATGTTGCCTTTGGGTATGTTGCCTTCGGGTATGTGCCTTCGGGTTTGTGCCTTCGGGTTTGTTGCCCTATAGTATCACTTCCGATGTTGGTCGTTATGTGCCGCATAGGTGATATTGGGTTGCCCTATAATATCGCTTCCGATGTTGGTCGTTATGAGCCGCATGGGTGATATTGGGTTTGGAGTCTTCGGGCTCATTGATCCTTGTTTGTACAGTACCGAGCTCAAGCAATTTTCTAATGTTTCATTCATATGTATATTCCCTAGGTATCGCCCTTCGGTGTTGGTCTTTTTGAGCCACATGATGAGTAGCGTTTACCTTGTGGAACTTGTATACCTTATTGGTATTTGTTATTGCCTTTTTGCTTACTTTGGGATATTCTTATCCTTTGTTTCTATGAGTTGCCGATGATATGAGGTTAGGTGCTTTGAGGTTAGGTGTATTTATACTCGGGTCAGACCAAGATGTTTGAGGTTAGGTGCTTTTGGACTTAGCCTATTTTGCTTCCGCATGGACTATTCAGCTTGTTCCTTTTTGTTAAAGCTTTTTGTGTAGTCCTTTTATTGTAACTCTGATATATGTATTCTTTTGACTCGTCTGTATATTGTGGTTTGCTATACCACTTGACATGTATTATTTTGTAAACTCTGTTATGTATCTGTATATGTGTATATGATGATCTACTGTTCTGTGATGTATATTACATTTGAGTTGTTATATTCTGTTCTGATAGATCCTTCAACCACCTATGGTTTTGTTTTAAGTATTCATTGAGTATATCGACCTGCTTGGTATGTTTATTGTTGATGTATTCAATTGATAGTTAGAGCAAGGCTATAGATGGTCGCTCCCAACCAGCCTTATTCTCCGTGTTAGTTGACGGCATTACCTTGTAGTGTCCTTGGCTAGCGTGGGTATAGAGGTGGGGCGTCACAGCGTGGTATCAGAGCTGAGTTGAGGACAAAATATGATAAACACAGAATATATGCACATATTACGGTACATCAAAGTGTATAAGTGATACAAACCTTTGAATCATCGTGCCTTTCTATTCCTTTTGTGCCTTTGGTGTAGATAGAAATGGGGAATTCGTCTAGGAATGTATTTTATTCCGTAGTATTCCGTATTGAATTATCTACCTTGTGATTAATCTTGTTCTTATCATACTTTCAGCGTATGGCTGGAAGAGGCAGGGGACGACGTTCGGATGCTGGGCGATCTAGTGGTTCGCATCCGGATGGCGTTTATATGTCTGCCGATTAGTTTTTGGAATTGTTTAGGAGCACTCAGCCTCCAGTTCCTCCTCGAGTGTCTCCACCTCGCAAGTCTGCCTTTGCACGCCAGTGCAGTGATTTTGCTCACCTTGGGGGAAAGCCGTTTAAGGGCTCCGAGTGTATTCTTGAAGTCCAAGCTTGGTTTTGCACGTGCGAGCGTATCTTCTCTCACATGGATCTTTCTGACCATGATAGAGTTCTTGTAACTTCTAGCTTATTACAAGAGCGTGCTCTTGATTGGTATGAGCTTCTTGTAGCCGAAATTGATGAGTCTACTCTTTCTTGGACTCAGTTTCGGGAGCGATTTGAACTCAAGTTCGTTCCTGAACCTGAAAAAGTTTTATTGACCCGTCGCTTCCTTGAGTTGAAGCAAGGGAAATCTTCTGTTTTTGAGTATGTTGCATCATTCGAGGCTTTATCTAAGTATGGTCTTGAATTCATTAGCACTTCTTATAAGAAGAATTTGAAGTTTGTTTCTGGTCTTATGAAATATCTTAAGAAGTCTTTGTTGCTTCAGCTTAAGCTTTCTTTTGAGGAGTTGGTTGATTCTGCGCTTCATCTCGAGACCGTCGAGAAGGAGTGTGATAGTGATGTTGATGTTGAGGTTTCCAAGAACCCCAACAAGAAGCCGCTTCCATTTCAGAAGAAGCCTTTTCCTTCTAAGAAGAAGAAGACTGGTGGTCCAAGCTCTCAGCCTCAGTCTTCCGGAACACCTTTTATTCGGAACTGTTTCAATTGTGGTTCTCCGGATCATATTATTCGAGCTTGTCCTAAGCCTCTCTTCGGCCGCTATTGCAAGAAGGAAGGTCATCATGTTTCAGCTTGCCCTACTGTTTCGGCTGGTGCCAAGTCTAGCAGGCTTTATGCTGCCAAGGCTTCTGAAGGTCCCTCTTATCCCAAAGGTATATCTCCATCTATTTTGGAAGGTTCTATTTTATTTCATGATCTTAGTATACGAGTTCTTTTTGATACGGGTGCATCACATTCTTTCGTATCGAAAAAGCTCGTTGATGATTTATCTTTGGATGTTTCTTGTTTGGTTACTTCTTTGAGGATTACGAATCCTATTGGGGGATCCGTGACCCTTAGCTTGCTTTGTGATGATGTTGAGATTGTTTTATGTGGCTTTTCTTTTCGTGCGAGTCTGCACGTTATTTCTTGTCTGGGATTTGATTTGATTTTGGGTATGGACTGGCTAGTAAGATATGATGCCAAGATTATTTGTTCGGAGAGAATTTTGTATCTTCGACATCCGGATTCACCTACTCAGCTATCTCTTATTCTTCGGGATGTGGATAATTCCGAAATGGCTTTATATTCTCTTGACTCGCGGGATGATGATGATATATCTCGTATTCCTATTGCTTGTGACTTTTCTGATGTTTTTGAGCCTGTCTCGGGTTTGCCACCTAAACGGGCAATTGAGTTCCGCATTGATCTCATTCCAGGCGCGCAGCCAGTTAGCCGTCCTCCCACGAGGATGTCTATAAGGGAAAATGAGGAACTCAAGAAGCAGCTTTTAGAGCTTGAGTCCAAGCAGTTGATTCAGTCCAGTTTTTCTCCGTGGGGATCCGCGGTCGTCTTCGTGAACAAGTCCGATGGAACTCTTAGGCTTTGCATTGACTATCGCAAACTTAATGAGTTAACCATCAGGAATAGGTATCCATTGCCTAGGATCGATGATATGTTCGATCTATTGAGTGGTGCTAAGGTCTTTTCTCAGCTAGACCTTGCCACGGGTTTTCATCAGTTACGAGTCGCGGAAGATAGCATTCCTCTTACCGCTTTCCGCACTGGTTATGGTTCTTTTGAGTGGCTCGTTATGCCGTTCGGTTTGACGAACGCTCCTGCTTTCTTTGTCGATATCATAAATTGAGTATTCTGGGAATATCTCGATAAGTTCGACCTTGTATTCATTGATGATATCCTTATTTACTCTAAGTCTGAAGCTGAGCATGCTAATCACTTGAGAATTGTCTTGAGTACCCTCCGTCATCATCAGCTTAGAGCCAAATTCGCCAAGTGCCATTTTTGGGAGAATAGGGTTAAGTTCTTAGGCCATGTTGTATCTTCCGATGGCATTTCTATCGATCCCTCAAAGATCGAAGCCATCCAGAATTAGAAGAGGCCTGAGAATGTCCATGAGATTCGTAGTTTCCTTGGATTGGCGGGTTATTACTGTCGGTTCATTAAGGATTTTTCCCGTGTTGTGCTTCCTCTCACCAGCCTTACTCGGAAAGGCATTCGTTTTGATTGGTCCGACAAGTGTGAAGCTTCCTTTCTGTTATTGAAGGAACTTCTCACTAATGCTCCTATTCTTGTGGTTCCCAAGGGGAATCATGATCTTGTTGTCTACACCGATGCTTGTGGTAGTGGTCTCGATGCTGTTCTTATGCAGAAGGATCGGGTAGTTGCTTATGCTTCTAGGCAACTGCGTCCGAATGAAGTTCGCTATGCCACTCATGATCTTGAGTTAGCCGCCATTGTCTTTGCCTTGAAGATTTGGCGACACTATTTATTGGGCGAGTGCTTCATTTTTTATACCGATCATAAATCCTTGAAGTACTTGTCCACTCAGAAGGAACTCAATATGAGACAACAGCGTTGGCTCGAGTTTCTTGCCTCCTATGACTTTGATATCCAGTATACCCCTGGTAAGGGTAATCGTGTTGCAGATGCGCTTAGTCGCAAACATTCGGCTGTTATTTCTATGATGCTTGCCGAATGGAATATTCTTGAGACTCTATCTTTTTGTAAAATTCGGTATCGAGGTTCATCTTTTGATACTCCTATTCTATTATTTAGTTTGGGAGCTCGACCTGTTTTATTGGATCATATTGCTGATGCCCAGCGGCGTGATCCTGATTTGTTGCATCTTATTCAGCTTTGTGAGTCTGGATCCTGTGATGAGGCGTTGCGGGATTTCAGCATTGATTCTCATGGGTGTCTTCGCAAGAAGAACCGTCTTTTTGTGCCTTCTGATTTTGCACTTAGGCATGACATTCCTGATGACTGTCACTGTTCTAAGTATACCATTCATCCTGGTAGTAGTAAGATGTATGCCGATATGCATCGTCTTTATTATTGGGAAGGCATGAAGCGCGATGTGGCGAGTTATGTGAGTAATTGTATAACTTGCCAGCGTTTTAAGGCCGAACATCAGCGTCTTTCTGGTCTTCTTTAGCCTCTAGAGATTCCATTGTGGAAATGGGATCAGATTTCTATGGATTTCATTGACGGCCTACCTCGTTCGAGATCGGGCCATTCTAGCATTAGGGTTATTGTTGATCGCCTCACCAAGTCTGCTCATTTTGTCCCTATTAAGTCTAATAGGACTACTTCGCATTTGGCTAAGTTGTATGTCAAGGAAATCGTGAGACTTCACGGTGTTCCTAGTTCTATTGTGAGTGATCGTGATCCTTTATTCATGAGTCATTTTTGGCAGAGTCTTCAGCAAGCTTTGGGAACAAAGCTTAATCTTAGTACAGCTTATCATCCGCAGTCTGATGGACAGACTGAACGGGTGAATCATATCTTGGAAGATCTTCTCCGTATTTGTATTTTTGATTTTGGTGGTTGTTGGGAGGATCACCTACCTCTTGTAGAGTTCTCCTACAATAATAGTTTTCAGTCTAGTATCGGTATGGCTCCTTTCGAAGCTTTATATGGAAGGCCATGTCGATCACCTTCTTGTTGGTTGGAATCTGGGGAGAAGCTTATTCTTGGTCCAGATTTTGTTTGTGATTCTTCCGAGAAGATTGATCTCATCCGGTTGAGAATGAAAGAGGCACAGAGTCGCCAAAAATCCTACGCGGACAGCCATAGGAAGCCTCTCGAGTTCTCGATTGGTGATCTTGTTTTTATTCGTGTTTCTCCTTTGAAAGGGGTTATGCGTTTCAATACAACTGGGAAATTGGCTCCTCGCTATATAGGACCATTTTCTATTACTGAACGTATTGGCCCTGTGGCTTATAGAGTTTCACTTCCTGCTCATTTATCTGGCATTCATGACGTGTTTCATGTCTCGCAACTTCGGAAGTGTCTTTGGGAATCGGATTCTGTTATTGATTCTCCTGATTTGCTTGAGCTTGAGATCTCACCGGACTTATCTATTGTACAGCAACCTATTCGCGTACTTGACACGGAGGTGCGACACCTTCGGAACAAGGACGTGCCGCTCGTTAAAGTTCAATGGTCCGCTAATCCCAATGACTGTACTTGGAAAACCAGAGAGTTTATTGAGCGATCTTATCCGGGTTTTCTATCTTTGCTTGGGAACGGTGAGTATATCTTTTCGTCTCAAGCTTATTTTCTTTTCTTTTGAATGTTGTATGTATGTAGTTGTTACAAATATCGTCTCTAGGAATTGCGGGGACGCAATTTTGTAAGGAGGGGAGATCTGTAACAACCCACATATTTAACGATTTTATATTTAAATGTTTTATTTAAATATAGTGTCGTTAGTCGGATTGTTAGGTCCGAAATGTTACTTTTTGCAAATGGCCGAACTGGAACTCGAAACCATTTCCATTGATTCCAAAATGGCGTTTGCGATCTTTTTGAGTATAAGCTTTGATATGTTTGGAGTTTGTGAAATTTTGACTCTTTTTCTATTGGGTTTTGGGTTTGGGTTCAGCCCACTAGCTAACTAAACCCCCTAGCTCATTAACTCTTCATCCATTCACCCTCATTTCTTTTCTTAAGCTTAAGAAAACTGAAAATGGTGGAAGGGAAAGGGAAATAGAAATTGCAAACCCTAGTTTCTTCTTGTAAACTTGATTCTTGCCCCCAAAATCAAAGTGAATCTTGTGGTAAGCCTCTTCTTCATCTTCTCTATCTCTTTCTCTCTTCAATCTCAGAATTTCCTAAACCTAAACTTAGGAAAATGCTTGTTTTGATCTTAGATTGAAGCTAGTAGAGTTGAAGTGGAGATTGGTTGGTCTTCCCCTTGCAAATTGAACTCCTTCTTCTTTGTTTTTGGATTAAAAGGTGAGTTTTGAACTCACATCTACTACTTTTGATATCATTGATGTTAGGTATGAATTTCTAACAATTGTTCATATGTTCATTTGCTTTCGATTTGGTTTGCTTTGGTGAAATTGCCAAATTATGATTTTTGAAGCCAAATCTATGTAAAACCTTATATGGTTGATGTTTTATGTTGTTCGGAGTGTTTGGGTGTGTCGTTAAGGTTGGGTAGTCGTTTGACGTAAGCCCATAATCAACACACATCCGATTGCTTTCGATTTGTTTGGCCATAGTTGGCCTAGGTTCAGGAAATGCCTGACCATCATGTTTCAGACGTCTGAAACCCTAATTTCAGACGTCTGAATATTGTTCTGGGGAACATTTTCACCCCCAGATTCAGACGTCCGAAATTATATTCCAGACGTCTGAATTGGCTAAATTTTAACCAGAAAGAAAATAGGCAAAATATTGCCTATTTCAGACGTCTGAAAATTTGGGTTCAGACGTATGAATTCTCTTTTGAAAAAGAAATTTAATTCCAGATTCAGACGTCTGAATCCCTTCTTTCAGACGTCTGAATATGCTGTTTTTGCCAAAATTGCCTTGTTCGTTTAGTTTTCCTAATTTGATCGGCGCTTGTTGATTCCAATTAGTTGTTTATGCATATTTGACCATGATGATTCCTTTTTGACTTCATTCACGGGTTTTATAAATGATTTCTTCAAATCGTATTAAAACTTCGCTTCTTCGATTTATAAATTCTACTTAAAACGCACATACACAATTTCGCACTTCGAGCGAAGTGGAAGGGTGATTAAATGGTTGGGCAAAACACGGACCATGAATCTGTGCATTTATCTTTTCGATTAATCCCCGACCTATTCAATTGATCGTTTTGACCTTCGGGTTTGGTTTACCGATGATATGAGGTGAACTTTGTACTGCTTTGAGTGTGAAATTAACTAACAGATAGTAAACCCTTTAGTGCGAACGAGTGGTTATGGGACTCACGTTACCACTTTTCGGATTCCTTTTTGAGAGTTATGACACATTCCGCCAGTTAGTGGTGTCCAGTACTGGGTCTTCGACCTTCACCACTATGGTTTGTTGCCTTCGGGTATGTTGCCTTCGGGTATGTTGCCTTCGGGTTTGTGCCTTCGGGTTTGTTGCCCTATAGTATCGCTTCCGATGTTGGTCGTTATGAGCCGCATGGGTGATATTGGTTTGCCCTATAGTATCGCTTCCGATGTTGGTCGTTATGAGCCGCATGGGTGATATTGGGTTTGGAGACTTCGGGCTCATGGATCCTTGTTTGTACAGTACCGAGCTCAAGCAATTTTCTAATGTTTCATTCATATGTATATTCCCTAGGTATCGCCCTTCGGTGTTGGTCTTTTTGAGCCACATGATGAGTAGCGTTTACCTTGTGGAACTTGTATACCTTATTGGTATTTGTTATTGCCTTTTTGCTTGCTTTGGGATATTCTTATCCTTTGTTTCTATGAGTTGCCGATGATATGAGGCTTGTTATGTTTTCATATGATTCATCTTTTGTTAGATGATTGTGTTATCTCCTTTAGAGATATTTGTTATACTTTGTAACCTTGCAGGTTTATTGTTGTTCAGTTTATCTAACCGATTTATTTAGCTAGACTGACCCGTGTATTTTATACTCAGGTCAGACCAAGATGTTTGAGGTTAGGTGCTTTTGGACTTAGCCTATTTTGCTTCCGCATGGACTATTCAGCTTGTTCCTTTTTGTTAAAGCTTTTTGTGTAGTCCTTTTATTGTAACTCTGATATATGTATTCTTTTGACTCGTCTGTATATTGTGGTTTGCTATACCACTTGACATGTATTATTTTGTAAACTCTGTTATGTATCTGTATATGTGTATATGATGATCTACTGTTCTGTGATGTATATTACATTTGAGTTGTTATATTCTGTTCTGATAGATCCTTCAACCACCTATGGTTTTGTTTTAAGTATTCATTGAGTATGTCGACCTGCTTGGTATGTTTATTGTCGATGTATTCAATTGATAGTTAGAGCAAGGCTATAGATGGTCGCTCCCAACCAGCCTTATTCTCCATGTTAGTTGACGGCATTACCTTGTAGTGTCCTTGGCTAGCGTGGGTATAGAGGTGGGGCGTCACAGAGTGGGTGTTGTTTGCTAGTTTTTAATGGAGTAGGAATTAATTAATGAAATTTTGGTTGATTGGAATTTTGGTAGGAAGTTAATCTCTTTGGTTTATGGTGTGTAACTCTATTTAACATCTCTATTTATATATATATATACACACATGTTTGATGATGTGTTATGATTGCTATAAATGTTTATATATGTTTTGATAATCAAGTATTGATTGTTTGATACGATTGTTAAATTGTTTTACCAAGTCACGTTAATATACGTCGATAAGCACAAAGGAAAGCACTTTCCTTTTGAAAATGAAATGGTGCATATGGAATGCTTAAACCTTTTGGAAATAGTTTTAAAATGAGTTAGAAATGTTTTGTAAACATTTAAATATGTATAAAGAAATAAAGGAAGAAAATCAAGATTTTATCTTGTATATTTTAAATATGTCCAAAACAATTTCCCAGAAAAATCATGCTTTTGTAGTAAAGTGACCAAAATTTAAAATTGATATTTTAAATGTTTTAAAAATATGAAATAAATCCTATAAATCTTTTAAAATGTATTAAAAGAGATTTAAGTTGAAAATATGGATTTCTAAATGATATAAAAGTCCTTTCGAAGAATATAGCTTTTAAAACGCTATTTGCAACACTTTTCGTAGCAGTTTGAAATAACTTTTGAAATCCATTTTTAAACTTAACAATTATTTCCTATATATTTTGTGAATGATTTTAAAAGAATAATTAATTTATTTAAAGATGATTTGGAAGTTTTAATAAGAGTTTGAATAAATGGTTAAGAGAAATTGTTTATACCACTTAAACAAAAAGTGAAGAAGATTGAATATAGTAACAAACTGAGTATGCGGAAATGACTAGTACATTTGTTCCATCTGTGAGATCTGGGAAGATAAAACAAGGTGTTTAGCTAAGGTTAGGGATGGAGCAAAACATGCCCCGATCTTACCTGGCTTATATTTTCTTTTCTTAGGCGAGGGGTGGAACATATCGAAAGGAAAGCCCAGATGCTCTAAAAGATCATAATGAAGTTTTTCTAAGATAAAAGAAAAGAAATAAATTCTTTGAATTTATTATGAATGGTCTATATGTAAGATATATAAAATTGGTTTTTTATAAATAAAAGTTATGGAATTATAAAAGTATTTTATAAATATTAAATGGGATTTTAATCAAATTTATATATGGATTTGCAATTGAAATTTAGAAAAGAATTTATAATGGATTTTATAAATAATAAGATTTAAAAGGAATGAATTTGTAAATAAGAGATTTATAAGTAATTGAATTATAATTGGATTTTTGACTTATAAGTGAGATATAATGGAATTTGTTAGTAAAGAAATTTTATATATGGAATTTTATAAAATATAAATGAAATTTATAAATACCGTTTATAAATCTGTAATCAATTTAATTTGATAAGTTAAATGAGAAAGTTTATTAAAGGAATTATGTTCGCGATTTTGGACAGTGAATAATCTTTTAAATTAAATGGATGTTTTGGAAAGTGATATTATAAAAGGGGAATATTTTCCCTAAGTTAAAAGTTAAAGAAGAAAAATCTTTGATTGAGATCTAATGAATGATTTGGAAAGTGATATTATAAAAGGGGAATATTTTCCCCAAGTTAAAAGTTAAAGAAAAAAAATCTTTGAGTAAGATCTAATGAATGATTTGGAAAGGTTTTCCTAAGTAAAAGAAAAAATGATTTGAAATTATTAAAGGATTTAAGAAAAGTTTAAATAAACCAAATGATTTGATAAATGAGGCTTAATGATTCCATATGCATTTCAAAAGAAAATGGAATGAATTAAAAAGAATATATCTAAGAAAGATACTTGATTAGATAAAAGATGAAGTAATTGATTTATGATTGATATCCACGTAAGAACTTAACATCTTTTAAAGCGATGATTGGCTTCGAAGAAACCAGAGTCGGATTTGGGAAATTCCTATCTAAAAACCACTTCGAACCAATGTATACGTTCGAAAGTGAAGACATGTTGAAGATGATGATTATTGAAGACCGTGGATCTTTATAGCATGGGGACTGCTTGTTGAACATGCTCTGGGCCACTCCCATTATAGAGTTATTTATAGCAGTGGTCTCCTCGTTGTGGGGATTTTTCGGATCGCAAGGACTACTCGCTACTAATGGTAGTAGGAGAGTGCCTTCGGTTTCGTTCAGTCTCAGAACGAACTTGTATGGATGCTTGTCTGACATTGTATTCTAAATCACATTTGAGTGGTTCCTATAAATGTATATAAGTTGGTGGCGGAGAATGCAACTTCTTTTAGCTTAGCAACCTTTCCTGAGACATATGAGCTCAAGATGTTATACTTTTCTAGAAATCAGTCATGTGACGTGGAATGACAATATGGCATTCAAAGTGGAACTTGTTATGATCAAAGCGTGGTGGTGTATGAAAAGCGTGGCTTTAAAGAAATTGATCGTAGCTTTGCGAGCCTCACACCCCGGTTATGATGGGATACTATGTGGTCTAACAGAGAAAATTTGGAATAAGTGAGTGTGCATAGTGGTGTCAAATACATTTGGCCCTTTTGGGGGATACGTCCCTCAAGGCATTTATTGCCCCATTTTGATATAGTGGTTAGCTTGAGAAAAGTAGGGAACTACCGGTTATCAGTGGTAGTATAGCAAGTATAGTTCCAAGTGACTAGTTTGAGAAAAGCGATTAAGGCACCGTGGGAACTATGTTTGTTATGCGTGGATGGAGAAAAGGTCACTCGTTCCCTATCATGTTGGAAATCCAATCCCAATACGAGATTTGCGGTTTTGATTATATTCCTAAAATAGCTGTAATGACTTGCAAACATTTCAGCTACCCCCTTTCTGGTATCATATATTCCATTCGGTATATTCCGTTGACCAAGTCCGGATATATTACCTTAGACTTAGTCCAGATATTGATACCTTATTTGAATAATTTTATTTGCAAATGTTTTCAAAGAGATGTATTAGAAATAATATCAAAGGTTTTGATATAAAAGTGCTTCGGTTATTATAAGGTAAAAACCCGTCCGTGTTTATGTGTGGGCGTGGTCTTCTGAGATACCCTTCTTTTTAAGATTTTGATGACAACGTCATTTTAAATTTCGTGTATCTCACGCTGGTTTATCATGCCTGATCTAGGTATTTTCAATACTCGGGTCAGATTCGAGTAGTTTCAGGTTGAGTTGAAGATGGTTGGAGTTTCCAGAGGAGAGCTGGAGATCTTCATCATCTTATGGACGTATTGTTTTATCCTTTTTGCTTAGTAAGGTTCATACAAGATAGGGGGTTCTCGCTTCTTGTTAGGTAGTGAACGGATGACTCTTACTCCTACATGTCCCAGAGATCGAGTATCGAAGGGTTGGTTTCAGTCGAGAGGCTGGCCGTAAAAGCAGAGCGTGAGGTACCAGTTTAAGCTACAACGGAAAGTGGCCGCTGTCGATGGTTGAAAAGCCTAGATCATTACATTTGGTATCAAAGCTTAAGGTTAAGCGAGAACCTTGGCTTTGGTTGGGTAAAGACTCATCAAAGATAGGGTTAGTAATACCCTAGGATGAGTAACTCATTAGAGATAGGGTCAGTAACACCCTAGAATGTGTTTGAATGTATTATATATGAGCGCGTATTTGTTAGTGACTAATAAAATTTTTTGTGTTGATTTATCTATTGAGTGATTTATGGATTCTGGTCGATGCGCCTGATCATCGTTATCGATGAGGGTTCCTAAACATTTAAACCAGGCGAACTGACACACTGATTTTGAAAAGATTGGTAAATGAAGTAATTTTTCCTTGGATTATATTTTGAATATAAAGTATATATTTCGAAAAGTTGTATAGTTAGAAATTGGAATTCGTGAAATTTAAATATGGACATCTTGCGATTAGAATTTCACAGTTTGACTATAAGATGTTTCATAAAGATAATCGATAAGTAAGAAATATGATAAGGAAATTAAGATCTTTAATACTTATCCCAAAATAATAAATTGATTAATTGTTTAATTTAAAAGTTTAAGTACAAATACCTTGTGAATTGAGTTTCACGATTTGACTATAAGGTATTCGATAATAAGATTTGTTTGAGGAATGAACATATAAGATGAAAATGTATTTAGATAATAGAAAATGATTTTGTAAAAGTTATATATAAAAAGAATGAGAATTTAAATTCGAGTAATTTAAAACAATTATGGTAATTTAAATGAAGATTAATTAATATAAGATAAAATGAATTTATAAGATAGGTTTTACAAAGTAATCTCTAAAGCATTTTGAAAACGGTACTATAAAAAGGTATTTCATGATAACTAATTCAATTGGCTCGAAAATAAACTAAAAATGGACAAGTGATGTGTTCGGATGGTAAACACTTCTCTTAAGTATTACTCTTCTTGTTAAGAGGATATATGATACTATTGGTAGTTCCTAGTTCCTTGGATTGTTTTGGAGTTACTCGATCTATATAATTTTCTTAAGTTAGAAGAAATAATGTGAATCATTTGATTAGTAATCTTTATAAAAGTGTTTAAACTAAAGATAAATTGGAATCACTAATTGATAAGATAAAGCGGAATTCTCGACAATTTTGGACAGTCGAAAATTTCTGAATCGTACATAACTCATAGCTAAGAAATTTAGGAAAACTTTAGGTAAAAGATTGTGAAATATTCTGAGTAAATGAAATTGGATAAGTATAATTTATAAATGTGATTATAAACAAAAAGGAAATTATAACCTAGAAAATATTTTATTAATGAATTCCAGCATTAATTAAGGATTTGGACCTAAGTCTTTAAAATATGATTGATTTGCATAAGTTAAAAGATGTTATAAACTTAAGTAATAGTTTTACGAATGGTTTATAAATAACAATAGTATTAAGGGAAATATACCGAGTTAAAAGATTGTGGGAAAACTTTTTATACAGATAGATTATCTTTTGAGTGAAAAATGGTTTCTTTAGGATATTTTCCTTTAATAAAAATATTTGAAAATAAATAATTAAAGGGATTATATAAAGAAGCGCATTTATAAAGTGTTTGAGCTTAAGATAAAAAATTTATGAAAGTTTTGAGAGGTAGTAAATACATATATGTAGATCATTTCGTCACATAAATATTGATTTAATATTCGAATAAAGAACTTTAAGGTGTTTACACTGATCCGGAAAAGAATTTATCACTCGATTTCTTGATGACGAACACTGATAAGGATGTTGGTTAGGTACTTTAGCATTCTATCATAGTTGAGCACTATGCAAGGAAAGAAAAGGTTTCTGAGCAAAGAGGCTGATTAAAGTCCGCCCTAGAGGATCGGGGGATCGATACTAGTTCGGAAATGAAGTTGTGTATTTGAATAGGAGATCGAATAAGATATTTCATATGGATGATCTGTGTATATTATATGGAATTAAATTTAAAGATAAATGTTTTAGGTAAACTTTTGTTTGGGTAATTTCGAGGACGAAATTCTTTTAAATAGGGGAGAATGTAACGACTCAGAATTTGACCACTTTAAAATATAATACATAAAGTGATTTTAAATGTAAAATATGTAAGGTTATATGATTCCAACAGTATTAGATAGGATTTGGAAAGGGAAGTATACACAAAAATAGTAACATTTGCCTATATCGACAAAAGTGACAAAATGCTGATTTCAGAAAAGTAAGTTTCAATGGTTAAATAAATTATTTTAATTTGTTTATGAATGTTTATACTTTTAAATAGCATTATAAAAATTTATTTTTAAATTTTGTTCACACAAATAAATAGTTTAACTAAAACGTCAAAATGTGACCGTAAAACATTTTGTCGAAAAACGACGTTTTGTCGATTAAAAATTGTCGCAACGTCATCGCACCTTTATTTGCTTATATAGAAACATATATTCAATTATTGTAAGTAATAATTCATTCACTAAACATGTTACTTTTACTAAATAATATTAGAAAACTTCTAGAAGTCTTTATTAAAGTAAGAATTAATAAAAGTGAGAAAAAGTAAACATCAAATCACATCAAATCAAAACCAACATAATTATTATTTTACTTAGCTTAATTCTTAAGTATTAAGACATAAAGTAAGAAGTGAAAGAATGATGTTAAGTTTTAAAGAAGTGGAGATTGCTTTAGGTTGAAGTAAGGTTAGTTTGGTAATTTGGTAAGAGGTTATTTTGGTAAATTACCACTTTTTTCTTTCTCTATAAATACCCACCTCCTTCTTCACTTTCATTCACATTTATTCTTCCTTTCTCAAGCTTCTTCATCTTCTTCCTCTTCTATTTAATGGCTTCCAAGCCATAGAAAAAATTAGAAATAAATAATGTCAAAATATTTTCAAAATATTCAAAAGAAATCAATGTTCATTCTCTTCAAATCAAACTACTCTTTTCTCCACATTTTACCTCTTCTTCTCTCGACCATAACTTCGTCAAACCAAAACCCTAATTCAATTTTTTTTCAAATCATGTATTTTTCTAGTAGCTAAAACTTTTATGTTGACCACTTTGTTTAGTTCTTAGCATAAATATGTCAAAATTCCACTTCTTTCCAGTACATTCTCTGGCCCAGTTTTTAAGCCATAGAATAGGCCATTTTGTTTTGAACATAATTTGATCATTACAGACCATAATTAAGAAATACTTTTTTCTAAAACATATAAAATTACAGTGGCTACAGCTTTTATGTTGATCACTTTTTCCAGTTTTGATGCTTGTTGTACCTGAAACTCAATTCTTTGAAGTATATTTTCAGGCTTCATTTTTGTCAATCCGAAATTACCTCTTCTTTATTCTATCATATCTCCCTCAAAACAACTTGGATTCAAATGATTCATTTTTTCAAATTCAATAGAAAAGAATTTAACTTTTCAGCTAACAATTTTTTCAAATTTTGTGAGTAAGAGAGTCGAAAACATGAGAGAGGATGACCCATTTTTTGGATCTAAATCTTAGGAATTCAAGCCAACCTCCATCTTAAGCCCTGGCCAAGATATTGGAAGGGAGAGGGTGTTGTTTGCTAGTGTTTAATGGAGTAGGAATTACTTAGTGAAGTGTTGGTTGATTAGAATGTTGGTAGGAAGTTAATCGCTTTGGTTTATGGTGAGAATCTCTATTTAGCATCTCTATTTATATTTATACATGTTTGATGATGTGTTATGATTGCTATGAATGTTTATATATGTTTTGATCATCAAGTATTGATTGTTTGATATCATTGTTAAATTGTTTTACCAAGTCACGTTAATACACGTCGATAAGCACAAAGGTAAGCGCTTTCCTTTTGAAAATGAAATGGTATATATGGAATGCTTAAACCTTTGGAAACAGTTTTAAAATGAGTTAGAAATGTTTTGTAAACATTTAAATATGTATAAAGAAATAAAGGAATAAAATCAAGATTTTATCTTGTATATTTTAAATATGTCCAAAACAATTTCCTAGAAAAATCGTGCATTTGCAGTGAAGTGACTAAAGTTTAAAGTTGATATTTCATACGTTTTAAAAGTATGAAATAAATCCTAAAAATCTTTTAAAATGCACTAAAAGAGATTTAAGTTGAAAATATGGATTTCTAAATGATATAAAAGTCGTTTTGAAGAATATAGCTTTTAAAACGCTATTTGCAACACTTTTCGCAGCAGTTTGAAATAACTTTTGAAATGCAGTTTTAAACTTAACTATTCTTTCCTATATATTTTGTGAATGATTTTAAAAGAATAATTAAGTTATTTAAAGATGATTTGGAAATTTAATAAGAGTTTGAATAAATGGTTAAGAGAAATTGTTTATACCACTTAAACAAAAAGTGAAGAAGATTGAATATAATAACAAACTGAGTATGCGGAAACGACTGGTACATTTGTCCCATCTGTGAGATCTGGAAAGATAAAAAAAGGTGATTAACTAAGGTTAGGGATGAAGCAACCAGTGCCCCGAACTTACCTGACCTATATTTTCTCTTAGACGAGGGGTGGAACATATCGAAAGGAAATCCCGGATGCTCTAAAAGATCATAATTAAGTTTTTCTAAGATAAAATAAAAGAAATAAATTCTTTGAATTTATTATGAATGGTCTATATGTAAGATTCATAAAATTGATATTTTATAAATAAAAGTTATGGAATTATAAAAGTATTTTATAAATATTAAATGGGATTGTAATCAAATTTATATATGGGTTTGCAATTGAAATTTAGAAAAGAATTTATAATGGATTTTATAGATAATAAGATTTGAAAGGAATGAATTTGTAAATAAGAGTTTTATAAGTAACTAAATTATAATTGGATTTTTGACTTATAAGTGAGATATAAATGGAATTTGTTAACAAAGAAATTTTATATATGGAAGTTTATAAAATATAAATGGAATTTATAAACACCATTTTGTAAATCTCAAATCAATTTAATTTGATAAGTTAAATGGGAAAGTTTATTAAAGGAATTATATTCGCGATTTTGGACAATGAATAATCCTTTAAATTAAATGGATGTTTTGGAAAGTGATATTATAAAAGGGGAATATTTTCCCTAAGTTAAAAGTTAAAGAAGAAAAATCTTTGATTAATATTTAATGAATGATTTGGAAAGGTTTTCCTAAGTAAAATAGAAAATGATTTGGAATTATTCAAGGATTTAAGAAAAGTTTAAATAAACCAAATGATTTGATAAATGAGGCTTAATGATTCCATATACATTTGAAAAGAAGATGGAATAAATTGAAAAGAATATATCTAAGAAAGATATTTGATTAGATAAAAGATGAAGTAATTGATTTATGATTGATATCCACGTATGAACTTAACATCTTTTAAAGCGATGATTGGCTTCGAAGGAACCGGAGTCGGATTTGGAAAATTCCTATGTGAAAACCACTTCGAACCAATGTATACTTCGAAAGTGAAGACATGTTGAAGATGATAATTATTGAAGACCGTGGATCTTCATAGCATGAGGACTGCTTGTTGAACATGCTCTGGGCCACTCCCATTATAGAGTTATTTATAGAAGTGGTCTCCTTGTTGTGGGGATTTTTCGGATCGCAAGGACTACTCGCTACTAATGGTAGTAGGAGAGTGCCTTCGGTTTCGTTCAGTCTCAGAACGAACTTGTATGGATGCTTATCTGACATTGTATTCTAAATCACATTTGAGTGGTTTCTATAAATGTATATCAGTTGGTGGCGGAGAACGCAACTTCTTTTAGCTTAACAACCTTTCCCGAGACATATGAGCTCAGGATGTTATACTTTTCTAGAAATCAGTCATGTGACGTGGAATGACAATGTGACATTCAAAGTGGAACTTGTTATGATCAAAGCGTGGTGGTGTATGAAAAGCGTGGCTTTAAAGAAATTGATCGTAGCTTTGCGAGCCTCACACCCCGGTTATGATGGGATACTATGTAGTCTAACAGAGCAAATTTGGAATAAGTGAGTGTGCATAGTGGTGTCAAATACGTTTGGCCCTTTGGCAGATACGTTCCTCAAGGCATTTATTGCCCCATTTTGATAAAGTGGTTAGCTTGAGAAAAGCACGGAACTACCGGTTATCAGCGGTAGTATAGCAAGTATAGTTCCAAGTGACTAGTTTGAGAAAAGCAATTAAGGCACCGTAGGAACTATGTTTGTTATGCGTGGATCGGAGAAAAGATCACTAGTTCCCTATCATGTTGGAAACCCAATCCCAATACGAGATTTACGATTTTGATTGTATTCCCAAAATAGCTATAATGACTTGCAAACATTTCAGCTACCCCTTTTCTGGTATCATATATTCCGTTCGGTATATTCCGTTGGTCCAGTCCAGATATATTACCTTAGACTTAGTCTAGATATTGATACCTTATTTGAATAAGTTTATTTGAAAATGTTTTCAAGGAGATGTCATTAGAAATAATATCAAAGGTTTTGATATAAAATTATTTTGGTTATCATAAGGTAAAAACCAGTCCGTGTTTATGTATGGGCGTGGTCTTATGAGATACCCTTCTTTGCAAGATTTTGATGACAGCTACATTTTAAATTTCGAGTATCTCACGAGAGCGTTTATTAAGCCTGATCTGAGTATTTTCAATACTCGGGTCAGATCCGAGTAGTGTCAGGTTAAGGTGAAGATGTTTGGAGTTTCCAGAGGAGAGCTGGAGATCTTCGTCATTATATGGACGTATTCTATTATCCGCTTCCTCTAGTGCATTTGTTTTATTGTTTGTCAGCATTTGTAAGGGCAGGTGTTTTAACTGTCCAAGATGAATCTAGGTTAGACTCTGACATTGTATTTAAATTTTTCCGCTGTAAAGATTATTATTGAAATAATATATGTTATTCCATTCGTGTGAGATTCTGTTCTGTATTTATTTTTCTTTCTACCCTTAATGATCCGCTTATTCGTACAATTTGAGTTGGACATGTGTGGTTTGTTGTCGATTCAAAGGGTATGAAAAATAGGCCATTACAATACTTATTCCTATGAGATAAGTATAAAAATGTTTTTAATAAAGAGATTCGAACTAATGGAAGTTTAATTAAACAAGGCTTAGTGCTTCCCATGATAAATGTAATCTTTGTTTTGAATGTTTGTTAATCTGATAGTTAACTATCTGGCTATCAAATTTGGACTAAGTATGTAATCCATCTTAATTTTGGTGAAAGGAAGCAATTTCCTACTTAACACCGAAGGATTTTAACTATGGGAATATCAAGGAGGAACGCGGGGATTATATGGTACAGTTACCATCGAAGGTGCTATACTGTAACAACCCGGGTTTTGGTGGTTACCTGTAATTTAAATTATGACAGTGGTTATAATTTATTATTGAGAATAAAAATAAATTGGTGATTTTAAATTATTTATTTTAAATATATAGTGGATTTTTAACATAAAATGTGAAAATAAAGGGACAGGCCATGTTGCTGCCAAAGTCTAGAAACCCTCTCGGGTTCAACATACATGCATGAAACAGGTGACCAAACGACTCACATTGAACTGAAAATAGGTATGTACATAGTAGGAAACTTTAGATTTCAAATAAAAAAGAATCGATGAATTTCGACAGGAAATGAAAAATATACGTCGTCTCAAACATGTTCCCAGGCCATTTTGCAGCAGCTCAGAAAACAGAAATGTGTACAGGCCTGAAAACCATCTCGGGTTCAATTTACAGGCATGAAATAAAGGAACAACGACCTCGGATTGAACTGAAAATTGGTATACACACAGTAGAAACTTCAACTTTCAAATAAAAAAAGAATCAACGAATATCGACATAGGAATAAAAATATATTAATACTCAAAGTAGCTACTCAGAACAGAAATGTACTGTAAACTAAGAATCAGTAAAAACGTTTACAGTAACCTTCTTTGCATTGATTAAAGCTTGCATTGCACTAATTTAGCTAGAGAATGTGAATTATTAACTCACCTTTACCATTTGAAGAGAAAACTTGAATTTCCTGAAGAAAGATGGGAGCATGGTGCTTGAAATAGCTTTAAAAGCCTATAAAAGTATAATACAGCTACATGCAAGAGGAAAGAGACACGTTACAGACAAACCCAAACCCAAAATCAAAACTTGATGAAATAATCTATGTTTTGGAAGCGACTACCTGAAATTAGAAAGCTTCAATTTGATTATTATCAGTAAAATAAGTGGATTTATTGGAGATTTGGGCTTAGGGTTTAGAAAAGGAGATAACTTTCTTAATTTTTATTTCTTTTTCCTGCTTTTTGGTTAGAGGAAGATTAAATGTACGTGCATAATTTGGAGAAGAAGAAACCTATTTTCTCAAGTTAGAGTAGTAATGGGATTGATCGAATTAGGAAAAAAAAAACAATTAGGCTAGCCTAAGAAAAATTAATTAACATAATATTCTTATGTAATTGATCAAAACAACATATTTAAATAAGATTTTCAACATAATAAATCAAACATATGTATTTCCACGTTTAATAAAACATTTTACAACTAATAAAATGAAAATTTAGTTATAGAAAAATATTTTTATTGTTAAAAACTGTTATTTTTAAATAAAAACATAATTGCAGTAATATTTATATAAAATGCTATTTTTAACTCCAAAAATTACACAAAAATTATTTTCTTGCATAATTAAATGCAATAAACCATTTTAACATCATTTTTATATCCAAAACTTATTTTCAAACAAAATTCTACCTTTTTATTTATAATATACCACATATTAAAACAAATCCTTCTTTTAAAAATTAATAAAAGAAACATTTGACAATAATTATTAAAATTATTGCATTTCTCTAAATTGAAACCATAATTCACTCGTTTTTATCATAATAACCAAAAAAGTTTCTAAAGTTTTTTTTTCCACATTTTATGTTAAAAATCCATTGTTTATGTAAGTTAAACAATTTAAAATCTCTAATTTATTTTTATTCTCAATATCAAATTATAGCCAACATTATAATTTAATATTACAGGTAAAAAGCAAAATCAGAGTTGTTACATATATTGCACTATAAATTTGTTTTGTACTTCTAGGACAAATAATGAGGAGATCCGTCCACTTAAACAGTTAGGGGTGATCACTGCTCTTATGTATTATCTGATTATTTCCCAAAGAACCGGTATTGAGCATTTTGGAATATCAATGATTGGATTTTGGAACGCTAGGGAAGCGGAAGAGTCTACTCAAAAGAGATGACTTGAAACCGTAACCAATCCGACACCATATACAGTTCTATGGAGGAATTTCATGATATATTTAGATGGTTGGATTCATGTGTGGTTTCGAGACCCATTGGGCTATGGGAATCCCTATATGGTTCAAAGATCAATTTAAGATGTGGAAATCCATGTGTGATTTCCGAGATCTGTTGAGGGTATGGGGATCCATAAGGGATTCCATAATCTATTTGGTGGCGGTGCGTGAGCTGAAACGTCACAAGCTGCCACATCAATGGTAATAACCAAAACCAAAGATAGGATGCATTGCCAAAGGGTCTAGCTAACCCATAACCGTGTAGCCATCTCTCTTTATAGAAATCCTATCGTTTATGCATGCTGGGATCGATGCACTCAGCTTAGGTGGCAAGTTATATATTTCCTATGAACCTTGGCTAGACAAGCACGACCCATCAAAAGGATAACTTGATCCTTATATAGGAGGACCGTTCTCAGAAGTTCTGAGGTCCCCCTCTATGGAATCCTACAAAATTAGTGAACGCGCCTTATCTATGACAACCTAAAAAATTAGAGTAATAATAATTAATTAAAAAAATTAATTAATAATAAAATAGGGTTGGAAAATTTTAAGAATTGAGCAAAGACAGTTGCACTATTGGGTCCGTGGTGATTTTCTGAGTAATTTTCATATATAACTTATCAAAATCCGAGCTAGTATGAAGAAGTTACAAGAGAAATAAGAATATATAATTAACAGAAGAAAAATAGAGGCATAGGTCGACCCTTGCAACGGTCAGGTCGACCCTCAATGAACATAGGTCGACCCGGCTTTCTTTTGGGATGATTTTTCATCTAGGTACAAGCCGAAGAATATAAATTTGATTTTTGTGAAATCCTATGTGTCTGTAGCTGTATCCGATGGTTCCTAGTGAGCCTATGACGTGTTGCACCAGATTAAATCTTCAAATCCAACGACCTGAGATCCCTAGGCCATACTATAAATAGAACCCTTGGCCTACCTATTTTTCTTATTTAGATTTTCTCATTCAGATTTTCTCCCAATTGGGTTCATTGCCAAAGGCTGAACCCTAAATAGAAATTTTTCTAGGGAGCAAATCTTTTTGATAAAAATATTTTACGCTTTAAAAGTGGATCTGGGAAGGCCAAGGATTAGAGCTAAGGACAACAAGTGCGCATTTTGTAATTATTTTAGATTTGTAAGCAATTTAAAATAATAGTGTCCTCAATAGTTGCATTTTTTCTATAATTTTGAGACAGCTTTTATGTAAGTTTATTTACAGTCAGTTTTTAAGTAAATTTCAAAAGTTTTTTTGGGTCTATTTTTAGTTAGCTATTTTTCAGTTATTTACATCTGTTTTAAGTTAGAATTTAGCTTGTAAATGTTAGTTTCTTTTTATAGAAATTTAATCCTTTTTGATATGAATAAAATATTAAAAAGGGAAAAATTTGCAAATAAGGATTAAAATAGAAACACATTAAATATACAGAAATCAGATGAAGAATGAGAAAAACTGAAATAAAATAGAGATGGACTGAAATAGGCAAATTTGAGACATTTGCAAGCATAATTATAACAAGTGTTTATAACTAAAACGAGAAAATAGAAGAGTAATAGTTGCAAGAACAATTATAACACGTAGGTTATCATTAGGAAGAAGGAAATAACAAGAGGATCTTATTTTAAAACTTAGATCTTGAATTAAGTTAATAAGCAATAAAGCAGTAGTGGCCCGTATCGGCATCATTCCCTTTGAGGTCTAGGAAAGATGGTCTCATACGTAGGTGAGGCTGAGCATGCTTATGCTGATTAGGGTAAATAAGTGGCCAATAGATAGAGGCTCAAATTTAGGGATTTTGGCAAGGGGGAAAAGTTAGAAGATTTGTTTGTTAAGACCAGTACCGACAGCATTCCCTTTCAGGTCGAGGACTAATGGTCTCACACATGGGTGAGGTTGGGCAAGCTAATGCTGATTAGGATAAATAAAGGGTCAAATATGGAGCGACGGTTAGTGTGTACCGGCGATGACCGAGAGTGCGACATTGATTAGGGTAAATAATTTGCTACTGCATCCTAAGCGCCAAGAGGTGTCCTTTGCTGTGGGACCAAGAAGATTCGCTAATGGGGTATAATAGGTATAGGAAAGGCCGATCAATGGTGAGGATTAGGATTTTAGCCAAATCAAGTTTGAAATTGAGATAGGATTAGGGTTTTAGCCTAACCATAGTAGTTTAAGACAAGTGCAAACAATCAAAACAAAGAGTCAAACAGAACTAGAAATAGTATTTTATGCAAGTTTTATCTTTTTTGTATCTTCCTTTCATGCTAGAACTATTTCTTAGTCTATTATCTTTATCTTGCTTAGAAATGCGAGTAATTACTTTCAGTTACCAGACTTGTTGTCTGAACCACTCCTCTATCTTCCCTTTTTCCCCAATAGGCCAACATAGTCGAGGACAGTTGATTCAGGTTGTTTGGAGATTTATTTCTGGAACTTTCTCATTTCAGATGTAGTCTTCTAGTTTTCTTCTTTTTCATTTGGCTTATGATGGATTGGCACTTGTGAGAGGGATTATTATTGTTATTTTTGTACTCCGATTATGTGAGACTGAGATGTATTTTCATAAGACATGAGAGATTATGAGTTTTTGAGACATGTTATGTTTTTATTACTTATTTTGAGATGAAGTTTAACTATGAATGATAAGTTATTATTTAAATGTTTTCTACTACTTTCATTTATTTGTCTTGTGAATCTTAGTCTCTGTAATGCTTTAGCTATACCTATAACACATCACATCCTTTGGTGTGCCCATTTTGGGTACTAAGGGATGTGAGGTGTTTCATTTGGTATCAGAGACTAAGGTTACAGGATTCCTAAAAAAACTTGTTTTAAAAGTACAGTATTTTTCAAAGGTAACATATCTTCAAACGAAAAGTATTTTTAGAAAGAAAATCTTATTATAGAAATAGTTTCCAAGTATAAAAGAGTTTTTATTAAAATCCCCTCAAAGTCCAGTTCAACCTTCTTTCAATTCTTTTAAGCCTAAATTTTCTTTTCTTTGCATAGAATGGCAGACGCCCCAAATCTTCGAGAGGGTGTCCAAGTCTTTGACCGAATCCATAGATACCTCCAAGCTATGGCCCAGAGGTGCAAGAGCAAGCGCTTAATGCAGCACCGGTGGTTGGAGGTCCCGTTAATCCACCTACAGCAGCCAATTTTTCTAGGCTATGCAAGGACTTTGCTAATCTAGGAGGCAAGACATTTTCTAGCAGAAGGATTTCTTAGAGGCACGAACTTGGTTGAGGAATATGGAGCGGATAGTTGGGTTGCTAGGATTGGAGGACCGATAGAGAATTCAGCTGGCATCTTGGCAGCTGAAGGGAGAGGCTTATTACTAGTGGAATATTGTAGAGATGGATAGTAGAGATATTGGTTGGGTTGGATTTTGGAAAAGGTTTGAGAAAAAGTTCTTATCGCAAGCCGATGAAAGCATGCAGTTGGAGAAGTTCATTAGTTTGAAGCAGTGGAGTCTTTCGGTGAAAAAATATATAAATTAGTTTAATGAGTTATCGAGGTTCGAGATGGAGCTTATTAGTACACGGCATAAGAAGGCTACCAACTATGCTAAGGTTTTGAACCAGCCCCTCCAAGGGGTGGCATTGAGATATGTACCTATGGAAGCAACGTATGAATCACTTGTGGAAATGGCTCTCATATCAGATGTTGCCAAAGAAGAAGAGGTTAAAGGGGTTCCTTAATCAGAGAACTCTAAGAAGCAGTGGTGGAAGAATAAGAAGGATAAGGTCAAGAAGAAAGGAGGAGGACCTTAAAAGGGACAAATCAAGAAGGGCGATGTAACGACCCGTAAATTTTCGATAATTAAAATAGATAATTTGATAAGATTAAGTGATTTAAGGTTAGAATTTTTTTTTGTAATTTATGCATGGTAATAATAACTAGAATGAAATGCAACAAATTTTATCTAAGTTAATTATTTATGAATTGAATGGAATCCCAAATCAATTGAAATAATATGTAGTCAACGGTAATTGAATGAATTTGTATTGTATAGGTAATTGTGAAGCTTGTTTGTAAATAATAAACTTATAAGTAATTAAAAGTTAACGGCGATAATTATTTAAGTTACCTATTCATTTAGTTAGTCGAATTGAATTTGTGAACCAATTGCAATTGAAATGAAAGTTTATATATTAGTTGAGTGCATTATCTCTAACTGTAGTTAACTAATAATGTGGAATTCATTTGATATAATATAGTAAATCAACTGATAATGGAATTTTTATATAAGAATCCAATATTGAAATCCGTCAAATATTGAACAATTAAATTGTTTAAATTTAATATTTGGAATTTATTGAATAATTGAATAACGGGAGTTGAATAACTGTTTTAATGAAAATGGTTGTTCTATAATTTGAATTTGTTAAATTTTATAAGTTCGTTTCGAATATTTCAAAAGATAGTGATTTAAGAATAATCAAATTGTTTAAATTTAATATTACAAATGTTTGAATAATTAAATTCCGAATTTGATATGATTAATTTGACATTGAAATTTAATATATGAAAATAGAGTGAATAATTGAAATTTGATTTAATATGATTCAAATTGGTTTCCAAAGTAAATGTAAGTTATATTGGGATTATAATAGAGTTAATAAGGTTTTAAAATTGGAATTTATTGGATAATTGAATAACGGGTATAAAATGATTAAAAATGATTTGTAAAATTTTATTTTACCATATAAAAGTTAGAATGATGTTGTAGAACTGTTAAAATTGAATTAAAAGTAAATTTGTGAAAATTGAATATTTTAATATTTAATTGACGAGTTAAAATAACCATTTTTCAAACAGTCTCGGATTTCGACGAAACCAGTTTCATCGAATCCGTAACGCGATATTATTGTAAGATTTCAAATTTCGTGTCAATTGGATTTACCGTTTGTCCGGGGCAAGCTAAAACGCACAGAAATTTGATTAACCGGTTTAATTTTAAATCGATCGTTTATTGCCGTAACTCGCACAGATGATCGAATTGGGTCCCGAAACCTATTCCATTGTGTCCAGAATGCGGGGTAAACCCTCGAAATGCCAGCCGATACGCTTCGTTTGGAGTTCGGAAAATTTCGGATGAATAGTGTTTTGGGCAATTTTCTATAAAAGGCTCTCTATATTCACATTTGCAACACAACTCAAAACCCTAACCCTAATAGCTTCAGTTGCCACTTTGAAAACAATGGCCAGAAATTCATTTAAATCTTCCTCAATTTCCTTCCAATCCGTAAACGTTTAGCCAAAGTTTTCAACTGCAAACTTGTAGAGGGCATCGAGATCTTGAAGATCAACGATGGAGATCGAATTTGGAGCACCACGGCGTCGTCAGGAGGGCCGTGTTCACACCAGGTCGTGCACGTTTCTTGAGGCCGAAGATAGGGCCGAGTTCCATGATGCTCCAGCCGTGGGTAGCATTCGACGGGGGCTTCCATTTGGCGCTAGCTGATCGTCGTGAAGTGGAGTCGTTTGGTCGCGTGAATTAGGGTTTTGTGGAGGCTATGGGTTTGGTTGTACGTGAATATCACGTTTGGGAAGAAGGACAGGGGATGGCCTAATGTTGAGGCCAAGAAATCAACGGTCCAGATCAGTAGAAGGTTAAAAATGAAATAGATTTGTAAATTTATTTATATTAAAATGTGTACAAACTTTAAAATGCTCTAACTTTTGCATACGAGGTCGGAATTCAACGAAACAAATTGCGTTGGCTTCGTTTTGTCGAGCACTACGTTATGGAGCTAGATTGGAGTCGTTTGGAGCTAGTGAAAATTTCGGGTAAAATTAAACGCTCGTTTAATTTTATTCGAAATAAAATGCTGGAACTACATTGAAATCAAAGTGAGTGTTTTATAACGCTCACAACGTACTGAATATCTTTATGCTAGTTAAATTTAATATTATGAAGTGATATGAATTTTATTTGTCGTTGTTTGATAAAATTTAATTGTTATATAGATTGTCATTTGAATTAACCGTTAAAAATTTAATTGACAGTTAAATTGAAATTAAAATTGAATTGCGATTAAATTACCTGACATTGATAACTATGAAATTGTCATGAATTGTATTGTCTATTGGATGATGTATTTCGATGGATGCTATTGGTTGATATTTAAATGTTTGGATGTTTATTTGCTTATATATATCCTGTTATGCGTACATATGAAACTGTGATTTGATTTAAGTGATATATATATTCATCCCTGACATTTAATTGAAATAAATAATTACTTGGCCATAGGATAGAAAATTATATACGGACACCAGATTGGCTAAATTAATAATTTTTAAAATCGTCGATTTGAAATTTATTTAAATGTTTTGATTTAAAAGTTATAAATAGAAATCAATTTATAGAAATCGAATTTATCGGAAAATTGAGTTTGGAATGTTGAAATAAATTTTGGTTAAAGGAAATTGTTAAATAATTTAAGTTGAGACTTTGAGATTAAAAATCGGGATATGATTGAATTTCGAAAACTTATTTGTTTTAAAGATTGAACATTATTTCGAGCTTTGAGTATTACTAAGTAAAAGGGACATAAAAATGATATTTTGAAATTGAGCTTGAAATCGAATCATATTTGAAATTTGGATTTAAATTTGAATATTGAAGGATAATTTTGTTAAGTGTTATAAATTGATATTTTGAAAATCAAGCTCCAAATCGATATAAATTGAAATTGAATTAATTGAAAGTGAATGTAAAATTGAATTAATTTGAAGTCAAAGTTGACATTGATTTGAATTGAAATCGAATCGGTAGAATGGAAATTGAAATTGATTTGAACTGGGAAGTTATAATTGAAATGGACTGGTTTTGAAGCTGTTTTATTTTGTTTTCCGAATTACTCTGTTATATAAACCATTTTCGAATACTTGAACTATTTTAGTCTATTTTAAATCTACTTAACCCAATTTAAATTATTTTAAACTAATTTATCTATTTTAAATCCATTTTAATATTTTAAGTATTTTAACTATTTTAATTATTTAAAACTACTTTTAAACAATTTAAAACTATTTTCTAAAAATTCAAGTTGGTCAATAAGGTGAAATGTTTATGTTTAAATCTCGAATGTAAATACGAATTGGGTTAAATGAAGTTGCAACTTAAATTGAAACTCGAACTGATTTTGATCTCGAAATGAGATACTGAGGCGAAAAATGATTTTTGAAACGGAATCATATATTTTGAATAGATATGATGATATTTGAAACGGATTTGATTTTTGAAGCGAATATGATATTTTGATATCAATTATGAATTGATTGAAATATACAAGAGCCACCGGTGAAATAATACGTAGTTATTAAAGAGACCGGGATCGGATATGGACATACTCTCTGTCGATACCGAAAACCACTTTAATAACTATTATACGCGGAGTGTTGATCCAGAATGAAGTGGATGGTTTGGTGAACGCGTTGATTGAAGAAAGAGAACGATATTGGATGACCCCTGACATGACTAAAACAGGAGCCGCGCCGGGCCATTGAGGTTCGCCATCTCTAGCGGACACACTTCATCGATACCATATCTATTACATTTGTGATTCGATTTGGGTGCACCCCTTGATTTGGGAGTGTTGTTTCGCGGTGTTGGGGTAGCTGCTGGCTATGCTCAACATCAGTCCGGATCACGCAACTACTAGTATCCTAGTTGGTATCGCCTCATGTACCTTGTCATACTGATTATCCTATTCACGACCACTACATTTTGTTTTGTGTTATACCTATGGGGTACCCTCTGATAACCACTAGTTTACGGTGGGGCTTACGGTGCTGTATAGACTATGGCATTATAAAAATGTGTTAAGGGGGATTATGGTAACGCCTTAACGCTATTTTGATACTTTATATTACTGATAAGCATTATCTACTTAGCGTACATTACTACCTAGTAGATAGTTTAACGGATCCTTGAGAGATGGAAAATCCCGTAACATCTCTTAAGTTATTGCACGCACGTTGACACTGGATATGAGATGTCAAACCCTGTAAACATCTCTGACGCCGTTACACTCATATTTATTTACGATTGATTTAACTTACCTGAGGATATCTAGTCCTGACTCGAGTGTTTTGTCTTTTCATTTCGCTCGGGTCAGACCTGAGTTTATCAGCTTATTGAAGATCTATTCTGGAGGACGAAGACGAAGATTTGGTATTCTATTACTATTATTATCTTTGCATCATGTTGTCTGCTGCATTATTTATTGTTCTGTTGTATATGTATAACTCTGATAAATGTTGTATAAATAATGATCAAAGTATTGTAAACAGCTTCGTGAACTGTTTATTTGACTATTATATTTATTGTTCCGCTGCAAGATTCTGTGTTGTTTCATTTCCTTTATTTCTCCTTCCCTTTCTTTTTTTATTTACCCCAATAACCATCTGCCCTTTTGAATGGTTTGGAACCGGCATGTGTATTTGATCGTCGGTTTAAACTGTCCAAAAAGGCGGGTCGTTACAGTTGGTATCAGAGCTTTAGTTTAGCGATAACCTTAGCTTTGTTGGGGTCTGACTCTTTATAAATAGGGTAGTAATACCCTATGATGAGTCGCTGAGTGTATACATATGAGAGAGCGTATTTGTTAGTGATATAAAATGTTTTATATTGTGTCGGTTGATTTGTTGAGGCTTATGGATTCTAGTCAATACGAGTAATTAACGTCATTGATAGGGATCTCTAAACACTTAAACAGAATAATTCGACATAGTATTGTTTTGAAATTGGGTAAATGAAATAATTTTGCTCTAATGATATTTTGTATATAAAGAGAAAATTTTCAAAAATTATTGTGACTTATCTAGCTTACCTGGTTGTTAGAAATGATATATTGGTTATTATCATTAATTGGATATTGTAATTTAATAAATAAGGTGAATTACAAAATGAACAATGATAAAACACTTGTGGAAGGTTTTAAGAAAGAAAATCCTATAAGAATATTTTATAGAGGTGACTTATAGATTAAAATAGATTAAATTGGAAAATATTAAATTTAAGACCCGGAGGTTTTGACAATGCTTCTCAAAGCTTTGAAGAAAATATATTGTGATATTAGTGGGAAAATGTTTATGGAAATATTTTGAAAGGTTTTTTTAAAAAAAAAAGAAGAAGGAATGAATTCAGTACTCCTCTCTTATGTCGCTAGAAAATAATTTCGGTGATGACTGCGCAGCATCATCGACGTTCATTTTCGAGTCTCAAAGTGGGAAGACTTCTAAGAAGCTTTGCTTTTCTTCGAAATTATTTTGGGTAAATGGGTTTTGGTTTAAACTCTAAAGGTATGATTTGATATATTAAAGATATAAGTGTATATGTTTATTTCAAACGATTTGAAAAGAACCGGGCATTTAAATTTCTAAGTTATGTTACTTAGTAATTTTCAAATTATTTGAATGAAATGTGAATAACCAAAATTTATAAAATAAGAGGATTAGGATATCTAAGCTATTGTTTGGGAAAACTTTAAAGTTGAAAGGTAAAGAGGATTTAAACAAATTAAATTTGTGAACATTCTAATTAAGTAAAATGAAATTCTATAAATTTGTATATTACCAAATTTGCATTCTAATAACATATAATATGACTTACCAAATATTAAGAAGTTGAAATGATGTTTTGGATATGTAATGGGATGTTGTACAAATAAACAGAACTTGAAAATAATTGAAGTATACAAGTAAGGAAAACTCAAAAGGAATTAAAATGTATATAAATGGAAAATTTGGTAGTGATAAAAATGTTATATACTTAAATATAGCATGAAATGATGAATGGATAAATGGAACAAGTAAGTGAACTGAAGAAAGAAGATAAATGAATCGTATTATATCTTTGTAAATTGGTTATAAAAAATAAATATAAATTGCAAAGGGGTTGTAAATTTTTTCTGAATTTGTAACCTTTAAGATAACTGTAAACTAAGAAAAGTCATTTATGAGAAGTTAGACTTTTATAGGATGATTAATAAACTAAAGTGTCGGTTAATAAAATGTTCCACAAATGAATTCGTTATTAACTGAAATTATGAAAATACAATAAAAGTAAACAAAGGAATTTCTTATAGGTAAGAATCAATTGGAAAATGAAATTGAATTTAATTAAATTATATAGAATGTTTAAAATGAACTTGAGTAGGAAAATTCTATGATATGATGTTTAAGAAAAGATAATGTTGAAGAATATGCTATGTAAAGAAATGGATATATTAACTGAATAATTGATTGTGAATAATTAATTGTAAATAAAATGAAAGTCAATAAAATAATTTAATATAGATAAATTGTATAGAAATCTATTGAAAGGTGATACATAAGTTGTACGAGTATTATTTTATTCGCATAACGATTTGATCCAAATTCGAGCACAAAATTTCGAGATGATTTATATCGATCCAAGTTAGGATTCTTCACTCGATTTTCGACGGCGAACCCTAGATATGGATTTTTAATTTGATTCTGGAATTCTCTATCATAGTATATGGCTATGCAAGGAGAGTAATAGTTTCCAATCAAGGAACCAAATCTGAGTCCGCACTAGAGAGTCGTGTGAACGATACTAGTTTGAAAGTGAAATTGTGTGGTCGAATAAGCGATTAGATTGATATTGCTCACGGATGATATATGTACGGCTTACGGACTTAATTAAAGTTAATATTGGAAATTTAAGATGCCAAATATAAAATGATTCTTTTAAAATTATATAACAGGATATATATATAAAAGAGATAAACCAAATTGAATGTAAAATTAATAATTTGGTTATGTTGGGTATGATTTGGTTGTTATATGATTGTTAGTCGATTGTATATAATTCATTAAGTGTAAATTGAAAGCTATAAGTCATTGAAATCAAATTGGAAGTTAAATGAATTTAAATAGAATTTAATTTGATTCAAATTGGAAGTGAACTAATGTAAATATAAATTAGTGAATGTTAACTAATTGAATTGAGAATGAATGTTAGTAAAATCCAACGTTAATGAATCAGCTGTGATTAAAATTGAAAACCAAGTGAATAAATATTAATGAGAAGTGAATTTATATTGATTGGTTATGGATTCGTTGGATGATAGTTGGATGATAATTGATTTGGTGGATGCATTTGTTGTTTTATTGCATTTGCTATGTTGGCACATGTAGTTGTTATGTTGTTATATGGTGTATATTGATATTATTTTCATATATGCATGTTTCTCATGGTTTTTTGAGTGTTTAGAGGTGCGGATTGCGCTTGCTTTGCATTTGGAGCTCGCTTTCGCGCTATATTAGCCGTATATGCTCGCTAATAATATATAAGGTACATATCTCGGATTACATACCGTACTTTTACACTTTTTCCCTACGGGATGCCTCATCACTTGATGAGATGTATATTTGTGATATATATACTGTCATTTTTTTTCCGATCGAGCCGCGCAAAGGAGACTCTGCCGAAATTTTCCGTAAATCCAGGTGTTAGAAAATTTTTCAAGTTTAAAATTTTATAACTTGTTTTGATAACTAACTCGTAAACTTCATAGACTAATCGGAGTAGCGTAGTGGAAGCGTAGTTATGACTTTATAAATGGAATTTCATTTTTTTATAAGTTGGTAACTTTGAATAAAATATATCTAATGTTGAATTCTATACTTAGTTCCTTTTCCCTTCTTTTTTCCTTTTCGGGGACGAAAAGTTTTGAGTGGGGGAGAGTGTAACGACCCGTAAATTTTCGATAATTGAAATAACTAATTTGATAAGATTAAGTGATTTAAGGTTAGAATTTTTTTTTGTAATTTATGCATGGTAATAATAACTAGAATGAAATGCAACAAATTTTATCTAAGTTAATTATTTATGAATTGAATGGAATCCCAAATCAATTGAAATAATATGTAGTCAAAGGTAATTGAATGAATTTTTATTGTATAGGTAATTGTGATGCTTGTTTGTAAATAATAAACTTATAAGTAATTAAAAGTTAACGGTGATAATTATTTAAGTTACCTATTCATTTAATTAGTCGAATTGAATTTGTGAACCAATTGCAATTGAATTGAAAGTTTATATATTAGTTGAGTGCATTATCTCTAACTATAGTTAACTAATAATGTGGAATTCATTTGATATGATATAGTAAATCAACTGATAATGAAATTTTTATATAAGAATCCAATATTGAAATCCGTCAAATATTGAACAATTAAATTGTTTAAATTTAATATTCGAAATTTATTGAATAATTGAATAACGGGAGTTCAATAACTGTTTTAATGAAAATGGTTGTTCTATAATTTGGATTTGTTAAATTTTATAAGTTCGTTTCGAATATTTCAAAAGATAGTGATTTAAGAATAATCAAATTGTTTAAATTTAATATTACAAATGTTTGAATAATTAAATTCCGAATTTGATATGATTAATTTGATATTGAAATTTAATATATGAAAATAGAGTGAACAATCGAAATTTGATTTTATATGATTCAAATTGGTTTCCAAAGTGAATGTAAGTTATATTGGGATTATAATATAGTTAATAAGGTTTTAAAATTGGAATTTATTGGATAATTGAATAACGGGTATAATATGATTAAAAATGATTTGTAAAATTTTATTTTATCCTATTAAAGTTAGAATGATGTTGTAGAACTTTTAAAATCGAATTAAAAGTAAATTTGTGAAAATTGAATATTTTAATATTTAATTGACGAGTTAAAATAGCCATTTTTCGAACAGTCTCGGATTTCGACGAAACCAGTTTCATCGGATCCATAACGTGATATTATTGTAAGATTTCAAATTTCGTGTCAATCGAATTTACCGTTTGTCCGGGGCAAGCTAAAACGCACAGAAATTTGATTAATCGGTTTAATTTTTAATCGATCGTTTATTGCCGTAACTCGCACAGATGATCGAATTGGCTCCCGAAACCTATTCCATTGTGTCCGGAACGTGGGGTAAACCCTAGAAACGCCAGCCGGCACGCTTCAATTGGAGTTCGGAAAATTTCGGATGAAGTGTTTTGGGCAATTTTCAATAAAAGGCTCTCTATATTCACATTTGCAACACAACTCAAAACCCTAACCCTAATAGCTTCAGCCGCCACTTTGAAACAATGGCCAGAAATTCGTTTCAATCTTCCTCAATTTCCTTCCAATCCGTAAACATTTAGCCAAAGTTTTCAACTGCAAACTCGTAGAGGGCATCGAGATCTTGAAGATCAACGGTGGAGATTGAATTTGGAGTACCACGGCGTCGTCAGGAGGGCCGCGTTCACATCAGGTCGTGCACGTTTCTCGAGGCCAAAGACAGGGCCGAGCTCCATGATGCTCCAGCCGTGGGTAGCATTCGACGGGGGCTTCCATTTGGCGCTATCTGATCGTCGTGAAGTGGAGTCGTTTGGTCGCGTGAATTAGGGTTTTGTGGAGGCTATGGGTTTGGTTATACGTGAATATCACGTTTGGGAAGAAGGAGAGGGGACGGCCTGATGTTGAGGCCAAGAAATCAACGGTCCAGATCAGTAGAAGGTTAAAAATGAAATAGATTTGTAAATTTATTTATATTAAAATGTGTACAAACTTTAAAATGCTCTAACTTTTGCATACAAGGTCGGAATTCAACGAAACGAATTGCGTTGGCTTCGTTTTGTCGAGCACTACGCTATGGAGCTAGATTGGAGTCATTTGGAGCTAGTGAAAATTTCAGGTAAAATTAAACGCTCGTTTAATTTTATTTGAAATAAAACGCTGGAACTACATTGAAATCAAAGTGAGTGTTTTATAACGCTCACAACGTACTGAATATCTTTATGCTAGTTAAATTTAATATTATGAAGTGATATGAATTTTATTTGTCGTTGTTTGATAAAATTTAATTTTCATATAGATTGTCATTTGAATTAACCGTTAAAAATTTAATTGACAGTTAAATTGAAATTAAAATTGAATTGCGATTAAATTACCTGACATTGATAACTATGAAATTGTCATGAATTGTATTGTCTATTGGATGATGTATTTCGATGGATGCTATTGGTTGATATTTAAATGTTTGGATGTTTATTTGCTTATATATATCCTGTTATGCATACATATGAAACTGTGATTTGATTTAAGTGATATATATTCATCCCTGACATTTAATTGAAATAAATAATTACTTGGCCATAGGATAGAAAATTATATACGGACACCGGATTGGCTAATTTAATAATTTTTAAAATCGTCGATTTGAAATTTATTTAAATGTTTGATTTAAAAGTTATAAATAGAAATCAATTTATAGAAATCAATTTATAGAAATCGAATTTATCGGAAAATTGAGTTTGGAATGTTGAAATAAATTTTGGTTAAAGGAAATTGTTAAATAATTTAAGTTGAGACTTTGAGATTAAAAATCGGGATATGATTGAATTTCGAAAATTTATTTGTTTTAAAGATTGAACATTATTTCGAGCTTTGAGTATTACTAAGTAAAAGGGACATAAAAATGATATTTTGAAATTGAGCTTGAAATCGAATCATATTTGAAATTTGGATTTAAATTTGAATATTGAAGGATAATTTTGTTAAGTGTTATAAATTGATATTTTGAAAATCAAGCTCCAAATCGATATAAATTGAAATTGAATTAATTGAAGGTGAATGTAAAATTGAATTAATTTGAAGTCAAAGTTGACAATGATTTGAATTGAAATCGAAATCGAATCGGTAGAATGGAAACTGAAATTGATTTGAATTGGGAAGTTATAATTGAAATGGACTGGTTTTGAAGCTGTTTTATTTTGTTTTCCAAATTACTCTGTTATATGAACCATTTTCGAATACTTAAACTATTTTAGTCTATTTTAAATCTACTTAACCCAATTTAAATTATTTTAAATAATTTATCTATTTTAAATCCATTTTAAGATTTTAAGTATTTTAAGTATTTTAATTATTTAAAACTACTTTTAAACTACTTAAATCTATTTTCTAAAATTCAAGCTGGTCAATAAGGTGAAATGTTTATGTTTGAATCTCGAATGTAAATACGAATTGGGTTAAATGAAGTTGCAACTTAAATTGAAATTCGAACTGATTTTGAACTCGAAATGAGATATTGAGGCGAAAAATGATTTTTGAAACGGAATCTTATATTTTGAATAGATATGATGATATTTGAAACGGATTTGATTTTTGAAGCGAATATGATATTTTGATATCAATTATGAATTGATTGAAATATAAAAGAGCCACCGGTAAAATAATACGTAGTTATTAAAGAGACCGGGATCGGATATGGACATACTCTCTGTCGATACCGAAAACCACTTTAATAACTATTATACGCGGAGTGTTGATCCAGAATGAAGTGGATGGTTTGGTGAACGCGTTGATTGAAGAAAGAGAACGATATTGGATGACCCCTGACATGATTAAAACAGGAGCCGCGCCAGGCCATTGAGGTTCGCCATCTCTAGCGGACACACTTCTTCGATACCATATCTATTACATTTGTGATTCGATTTGGGTGCACCCCTTGATTTGGGAGTGTTGTTTCGCGGTGTTAGGGTAGCTACTGGCTATGCTCAACATCAGTCCGGATCACGCAACTACTAGTATCCTAGTTGGTATCGCCGCATGGACCTTGTCATACTGATTATCCTATTCGCGACCACTACGTTTTATTTTGTGTTATACCTATGGGGTACCCTCTGATAACCACTAGTTTACGGTGGTGCTTACGGTGCTGTATAGACTGTGGCATTATAAAAATGTGTTAAGGGGGATTATGGTAACGCCTTAACGCTATTTTGATACTTTATATTACTGATAGGCATTATCTACTTAGCGTACATTACTACCTAGTAGATAGTTTAACGGATCCTTGAGAGATGGAAAATCCCGTAACATCTCTTAAGTTATTGCACGCACGTTGACACTGGATATGAGATGTCAAACCCTGTAAACATCTCTGACGCCGTTACACTCATATTTATTTACGATTGATTTAACTTACATGAGGATATTTAGTCCTGACTCGAGCGTTTTGTCTTTTCATTTCGCTCGGGTCAGACCTGAGTTTTTCAGCTTATTGAAGATCTATTCTGGAGGACGAAGACGAAGATTTGGTATTCTATTACTATTATTATCTTTGCATCATGTTGTCTGCTGCATTATTTATTGTTCTGTTGTATATGTATAACTCTGATAAATGTTGTATAAATAATGATCAAAGTATTGTAAACAGCTTCATGAACTGTTTATTTGACTATTATATTTATCTTTCCGCTGCAAGATTATGTTTTGTTTCATTTCCTTTATTTCTCCTTCCCTTTCTTTTCTTAATTACCCCAATAACCATCTGCCCTTTTGAATGGTTTGGAACCGGCATGTGTATTTGATCATCAGTTTAAACTGTCCAAAAAGGCGGGTCGTTACAGGCGATAAATGTCATAATTGTGGATTGGTTGGGCATTACTCAAAGGACTAAGTAGGACACAATGAATTGGAGGTATTACAGTTATGGGTAGTTTGGACACATTAGTAGAGCTTGTCCTCATAGGATGAGGCAGAGAGCAGGCGCATCTACGGCGCAAGTATAGGCTTTGGATGCAGCACCTTCTAGTAGAGGCCGGACCGAGGTAGGAAAGTCTCTGTAGAAGGTTTGATTTCTTTTTTGGATTTTCCTACTCAGACTCTTTTTGACTCCGGAGCATCGCATTCTTTTATTTATAGTTGCTTGTTTGATTATTTGCACTTAGATATATCTCTAGTTGTAGACCCTATAGTTGTTTCAAACCCCATAGGAGGATCGACACATTTATCCATGATTTGTAGGGGTTTGAAATTTTTTATATTAGGTGTAGAGTTTGATAGTGATGCCTATGTGCTGGAATTTTCTGGACATGGGATGATTTTGGGGATGGACTGGTTATCCACTTATGGTGTGATATTATACCGCGAGAGGAGAGTCGTCAGTCTAGGGACATATATAGGATGGACTCTCTTGGTTTCTTGCGACGCGCATGGGTTAGTCATGTTGAGCTTCCTTTATTCCCTTGTTTCATCACTAGGAGAGTTAGATTCAGTTCCAACTGTTAAAGATTTTCCAGACGTTTTTGAGGAGGTTAGGGGGGCGCCGCTAAGAGAGATTGACTTTAGGATCTGTCTGAATGACAATACTAAGCCAGTGGCATTGCCCGTGAGACATATGGCTCCTAGGAAGAGGAAGGAGTTAAGTAAGCATATTGGTGAGCTATTAGAGAAATGCTTCATCGGACGGAATATATCTGAGTGGGGGCGCCAGTCGTCTTCGCTACAAAGGCAAATGGTTCCCTTTGACTTTCTATATACTATAGAGAGTTGAATAAGCTCATGAAAATGAACCGTTACCTACTACCTAGGATAGACGATCTTTTCGATCAATTGGTTGGCTCTTCAGTATTTTCTTAGCTTGACTTAATCACTGGATTTCATCAGCTTAGGGTCGCTGACGATAGCATCAATAAGACAACATTTAGAAAACGCGAAGGATTCTTTGAGTGGTTGGTTATGCCGTTTGGGCTGACCAATGCCCCAGCCTATTTATAGATCTGATGAGCCGTGTTTTTCAAGACGTCCTAAATAAATTCATTGTAGTGTTTGTGAACGAAATTCTGGTGTTTTCCAAGAGTATGGAAGAGCATGTTATTCATCTTGAGGGGGTTCTTCGTACACTTCATTTTCATCAGTTGAAAGAAAAATTCTCGAAGTTTCACTTTTGGTGCGAGGAGGTGCGTTTCTTGGGGTATGTAGTCTCAAAGAGGGTCTAGTTGTGGATCCCACTAAGGTAGTAGCGGCATAGGATTGGAAGGTCCCCAAGAGTGCTACCAAAGTTAGAAGCCTCCAAGGTTTGGCTGGTTATTATAGGAAGTTTATCTCAGATTTTTCTAAGATTTCAACACCGTTGACTCGCCTCACAAAGTAGAATGTGACATTCATGTGGGACGTGGATTAAGAGGATTCCTTCACGATGCTAAAAAGGGCCCTTACTAGTGCACCAGTGTTAGGTTTACTCGACGGAGCTAAGCCTTTTACAATATACACTAATGCATGTGGAACTGGCCTTGGGGCTGTATTGATGCAGGAGGGGAGGGTGGTATGCTATGGGAGTAGACAGTTGAGAACTCATGAGAAGAACTACCCCACCCATAATTTGGAGCTGGCTACTATTTATTTCTGGCATTATATGACTTTGAGATTGCTTACACCCCTGGAACGGAGAATGTGGTTGTGGATGCACTAATTAGGAAGAGAACAAACCTTAGCCCAATGTTCATGGAGTGGAAAAGCCCAGAGTTTATTTCCACCTTTGATTTTTAGCCCTTTACAGACATTGCTTCTGGATTATTGGCAGCACTTGGGGTTAAGCCTACCCTCATAAATCAGATGGAATCAAGGCAGTGAGAAGATTTAGAGCTTGTAGATATTCTGGATAGGATTGGAAAAGGAGAAGTTTCTAGACACCTCCAACGCTATTCCATCGATAGTAAAGTGTGGCTAAATAGAGATGAAAGACTTTATGGACCCCGCATTGATGATTTGATGAGTGTATTTCTAGCAGAAGCACACCAATTTCGGATGACTATTCATGCAGGGTGGTGATAAGATGTATAAGGACGTGAAGAGAGTGTTTTTTTGGAGTGATATGAAGAAGGATGTAGCAGAGTTTGTGGCTAAGTGTCTTGGGTGCCAAAGGGTTAAGGCAGAGTAGCAAAGGCCTTATGGATTGCTTCAACCATTGGATGTACATCAATGGAAGTGGGATAGTGTTTCAATGGAGTTTATATATGGTTTGCCCCGATCTAGGAAAGGGAATACCAGTATTTGGGTGATTGTAGATCGTTTGACTAAGAGCGCCTACTTCATTCTGGTCAAAAGTAAGAGGACATCACCCTATTTGGCATCCATGTATGTTTGTGAGATAGTCCGACATCTTGGAGTTCCCTCTAGCATAGTGAGCGACAGAGACCCGACTTTACTAGTGAGTTTTAGAGGAGCTTGCAAGTGGCTTTAGGGACATGGCTTAGATTGAGTATGGACTATCACCCTTAAACGGATGGCCAAACGGAGAGAGTTAATAGAGTTCTTGAGGATTTTTTGAGGATGTACATTTTTGATTTTGGAGGGACTTGGGAAGAGCACATTCCTTTCGTGGACTTCGCATATAACAATAGTTTTTGGGCTAGCGTTGGGATGACTCCTTTTGAAGCCCTTTATGGAAGACCTTGCAAGTCGCATTTGTGTTGGTTGGAGTCTATAGAAAGATTGCTACTTAGTACCGACATGGTTAGAGAGACTTCAAAAAAGATTGATTTGATTAGAAGAAGAATGAAGACGATCCAAGATAGATAGAAATCTTATGCAGATAAGCGAAGAAGGGATATTGAGTTCGAGGTAGGAGATTTGATTTTCATTAAGGTGTCTCCGCTAAGAAAGGTAGTGTGGTCTGGATCAATTGGGAAACTTGATCCTAGATTCATAGGACCGTTCCCCATTGTGGAAACAGTAGGGAAGATAGCATATCGGATAAAGCTACCGGAGAGGCTAGCGGAAGTTTATGATGTTCTTCATGTTTCACACTTGAGAAAGTGCTTACATGATTCAACAGATGTAGTGGAACCTAGCCAATTTGAGGAAGTTGAAGTGGAGAGAGAATCATCAGTTCATCGCATTCCTACCAAGACCGTTGGACGTGATATTAAGAAGCTTAGGAATAAGGAAGCCCCTTTGGTTAAGGCGCAGCATGGAGATAGTATTGAGGACGCTGCGTGGGAGGCTGAGGAGAAAATGCGTACCTCTTATCCGCATGTCTTAGATGGTACATCTTGAATTTCCTATTTCCATCTTTAGTTAAATAGTTTCTTTCCTTTAGTATCCTTTAGGAGGGTAAATCATATGATTTAACCTATGGATGGCAGGACTGAATGTAAACATATTACTAGAACATGTTATGTATATTGGACGCAAGTGGTTGCAAGTGTTTACTAGTGGATGCTAATGGACACATATACATACACTAGGCAATATTATCTCTTGAAGATTGGCCTAACTAGGTCACTAAAGCATATGCTTATGGATGTGTGTGTGCTTGCATTTTTATTTCATGGTTGCTATGAATGGGTGATTATCATATGATTGTTGCATTTGGATGATGATTGTAGCACGCATATAGAACTACCAGTTGTCAGTAGGGAATTTGCATTCATTTGGATACGTGGCATGGACATGAGTGCGTAAAAAGGAGGTCGACTAAATCAGTAGACCGCCTAATCTTTTGCATTAGTTAGGGACACTGGCATGACACTATTGCATATATCATAAATTTCATTAAAAAGCTTAAGGACAATGGATGATGGTTGAATATGTGATTATGGAATTTGGATGAAAATAATTATTTCATTCTTCTGTTCTTGGAGATTTCGTAGGCGAAATCCTTTAAGGAGGGGAGAAATAACAACCAGAAAAATTAAAGTAATGATAATTAAACAAAAAATTAATTAAATAATAAAATATCGTTGAGAAATTTTCAGAATTGAGCCACGAGAGTTGCACCATTGGATCCATGGTGATTTTCTGAGCAATTTTCATATATAACTTGTCAAAATCTAAGCTAGTATGAAGAAGTTACGAGCGAAATAAGAAATCAGAATATATAATTAAAAGAAGAAGAAAGAACCAAAGGGGATTCTTTCAAGGGAGACTGAACCGATTGGGTTCATTTCCTGAGACTGAACCCTAAATAGAAATTTTTTCAAGGGAGGAAATCTTTTTAATAAATATATTTTGTGCCTTAGAGGTGGATTCGAGAAGGCCAAGGATTAGAGTTAAGGACCACAGGTGAGTGTTCTGTAATTACTTTAGATTTGTAAGCAATTTAATATAATAGGGTTCTCAATAGTTGTAGTTTTTCTACAATTTTGAGACAGTTTTTATGTTAGTTTATTTACAGTCAGTTTTTATGTTAGTTTATTTACAGTCAGTTTTTAAGTAAATTTCAGAAGTTCTTTTCAATCGATTTTTATTTAGCTATTTTTCAGTTATTTAACTCTGTTTTAAGTTGGAATTTAGCCTGTAAATATTAGTTTCTTTTTATAGAAATTTAATCCTTTTTGACGCGAATAAAATATTAAAAAGAGAAGAATTCGCAAATATGGATTAGAATGGAAAAACATAAAATTTACAGAAAACAGATGAAAAATGAGAAAAAATGAAATAAAATAGAGATGGACTAAAGTAGGAAAATTTAGGATATTTGCAAGCATAATTATAACAAGTGGTTATAACTAAAAAGAGAAAATAGAAGAGTAACAGTTGCAAGAACAATTATAACACATAGGTTATAATTAGAAACAAAGAAATAAGAGAAGGGGCTTATTATAAAACTTTGATCTTGGATTAATTTAATAAGCAAATATAGCATCAATGGCCTATACCGGCAACATTCCCTTTTAGGTCTAGGACAGATGGCCTTACATATAGGTGAGGCTGGGTACGCTTATGCTGATTAGGGTAAATACGTGGCCAATGGATAGGGCTCAAATTTGGGGATTTAGGCAAGGTGCAGAAAGATAGAAGAATTTTTTGTTAGGACCAGTATTGACAACATTCCTTTCAGGTCGAGGACGGATGGTCTCACATGTGGGTGAGGCTGGGCACGCTTATGCTAATTAGGGTAAATAAAGGGTCAAATATGGGGCGGCAGTTAGTGTGCATCGACGATGATCGAGCGTGCGACATCGATTAGGGTAAATAATTCTCTACTGTGCCCTAAGCGCTAAGAGTTGTCTTTCGTTATGGGACCAACAGGATTCATGGTTGCACAACATAGATAGAAAATGCTGATCAATGGGTAGGATTATGATTTCAGCGAATCAAGTTAGCATTTGAGATAGAATTAAGGTTTTAGCCTAATCATAGCAGTTTTAGACTAGAGCAAACAGTCAAACATAATCAGAAACAATATTTTATGCAAGTTTTATTGTTTATGTATCCTCCTTTCATGCTAGAATTATTGCTTAGTCTATTATCTTTATCATGCTTAGAAATGTTTGTAGTTACTTTCGTTCAGTAGACTTATTGTTAGACCTACTCCTCTATCTCCCCTTTTTCACTAATAGGCCAGCAGAGTTGAGGATAGTTGATTTAGGTTGCTTGGAGATTCATTTCCGAAACTTTCTCATTTCAGATGCATTCTACTACTTTTCATCGTTTTCATTTGGCTTATGATGGATTGGCGCTTGTGAGAGGGATTATTATTGTTCTTTTTATACTCGGATTATGTGAGACTGAGATGTATTTTCATGAGACATGAGAGATTTTGAGTTTTTGAGACATGTTATGTTTGTATGACTTATTTTGAGATGAAGTTTAATTCTCAATGATAAGTTATTATTTAAATGTTTTCTGCTGCTTTTACTTATTTATCATGTGAATCTTAGTCTCTATGACGTTTTAGTTATACCTATAACGCAGCACATCCTTTGATGTGCCCTTTTTGGGAATACTAAGGGGTGTAGTGTGTTTCATTATCGATTTTTGATTATATACCAGTATTGTTATGATCTGCACCCACGAGCATCACGGCTACTTGATTATTATTTTTACCCTTAGACATCATCATAATATCACTGGATTTTTATAAGGTTTTGGTTATCTTAAGGTAAAAACAGACCGTGTTTATGTGCGACGTGATCTTATGAGATGCTATTATTTTAAAAAGATTTTCATAATTTTAAAATCCATTTGGGTGTATTTATCTCACGCTGGTTAACCATACTGACCCGACGTCATTTTCTTATAATGCTTGGGTTAGACCGAGTATATTTACAGATCTAGAATGGGATATTTTGGAGCTTAGGAGAGCAGCTAGAGGCATAAGTCGTATTATCATACTTGTTTTGTAACAACCACCCTTTTCTGACCACCGAAAGTCGACACCGAACACTACCATCGTGTTCCAATGCCGCGCATCCAATCGACAAATGGGTAGAATGTTAGGGTAAATAAAAAGAGAAGAATGGAGAACATAAAAAAATTGATTCTCGCAGTGAAATCGACAACATATAACAGAACAAGGACAGTAGAAATTGTCACTCCAAACATACTTAGTATATTAGAGTTAAAAACAAACCTTATAGCTGGACGGTTTTAAAATCCCAACTTTACAAATGCCGATAGGTACACTATATAATACAACAGAAAATAAAACATTACGATGGTGAATCTTCAGCTCCCTTCCATGATCTCCAAAACTTCAAAGACAACCTGGGAAAATACTCTGTCTGACCCATGTATTATAATAAAATAACACTCGGATCAGTCTGGAAATACCAGTGTGAGGTAATTCAAATAACGAGGAACATATAAGGTTTTGTGAGATCACGTGCTAACGCGAACGGGTTTTCACCTTATAAGAATAACATCTATAAGGGAAAGAGTATAAATAAATATAAGGAAACAAATGCAAATGAGGATATGCATAATTAATATTAAAAACCAGACTTGAAAGAATGGAAATAAACCAAGTAAAATCCAAACTCGACGGAATGGATGGAACAAAGAAAACAGTCCAACTTGATAGAAAGGACTAAATAAGGTAATAGTCCAAACTTAATAGAATGGATAGAATAAGGTAATAGTCCAGCTTGATAAAATGGACTAAATCAATCCTTAAATGTCATGATAAGGAGTTGGCTCTACGAGTGGCAATTTAAAGCTAAATTAGGTTCAGAGTTTTCGAATCAAATAAGGAAAGGAAATTTTCCAACGAATAACTAGGAAGGTGCATCCCCCCATGGAGTATACCTCTAGTAATATACTCCTGAGAAGGTCATATACTCCATGACACTTCTCGGAAACCTCCAAGCCGAACCTCGCCCGACCTTACCAAGTATCCGAATATTTCCATATCTATGTGCACAATCGAATCCAAACTAGATGAGATGTGAAAATACCGTAATGGGAGCAACCCTACATAGCTTGGCCCCCCTCTTGGACTTTTCGTTTAGTCATTTTCCGACAAAGGATAGCAACGCTTAACGGAGCAACAAATCATCTTAGAATGACGATAATAAAGTATTTGAAGTAACAAATGGGTGAGATACCAACTATCGAGGATATAAAATGATCGTAAATGGAAATTAAGTCTTGTATACTTATCACCACTCATTGAATTTAAACTTGTACCTTTTCTTAGATTGCAATAACGCCAAACAAGTCAAGGCAGTGTTACTTCAAAATCATGTCCAATAATTATTCTTAACTTTTAAAATGGCGACTAGTTTACTTTTCTGATGTTTAGTGCTAATTGTACAAATAAATCGTTTACATATAAGTGATTCGCTTTGCAGAAATAATTCATTTTCATAGACGAATCAAACTTTTTCTTTTTTAAAACGAACTGAACTTGTGCTTGATTTCCATATTAGTAAAACACTTTTAGAATTAGTTCCCAATTGTTAAAACTTAAGAGAATAATTTTTCAAGTTGGCGACCCTGAAAGTCGAAACGAACATCAGACCGAACACTAGAAGATTATCCAACTTAACACCCCAATAATCGAGTTCCAATTCCTCTTTTATAACTTTAAAACAATATTAATTATCTCAAAATGTAATTAATCACATTTAAGTCTCTTTTAAATAAACAAAACACATTATCTTTAATAAAATGGATAATTATTTCCAAACACTTATATAACATTGGTAAATTAACTTTAAAATCTTTATTAAATCAGTTTATTAACTTTAAACCAGTTGATTAAAGCAATTTTATTATATTAGATAATTTACTTAAATCACTTTTATTAAATCGATTAATTAACTTTAAATGTCATTAATTGCAAAGAATAATTAAATACAAATAATCATTAGTTAAAAATGAATAAGTCATCTCAAACATCATTTGCTAAAATGACAAATAATTTTAAATTCCACTATTTAAACCAATTAATTAAGTTCAAACAATCATAAATTAATTGGATTAATTAAATTTAAGCCTCATTAGTTTAACCGATTAATTGAAATATCATTTGTTAAAATGATTTATTTAATTATTAAAATCATCAATTAAAATGAATTACCTAAATTCCAAATATCATTAGTTAAAACAGTTAATTTAAATTTAAAATAATCATTAATTAAGTGATTAATTATATTGAAGTATCATTATTTAAAATGATCTGTTACTTTTAAATATCATTAATTAACATAATTAATTAAACTCAAATAATCATTAGTTAAAATGATTAATTAAGTATAAAGAATCATTAGCTAAAATGATTAATTAAATTCAAAAGATAAACTAGTTTTAAGACATTATCTATTAAGTTGGTAAATTAATTTCAAAATCATTTGTTAAAAATGATTAATTAATTTAAATTATCATAAATCAAAATGATTAATGAATTTTCAATATTCTGTTCAACGGAAACACAAGCTCAAGTTTAAAAACATATGTCACGGTTTTTGGGTTGGAATTTAATAAATGACGATATAGCGAAATCGCTATAACGTAACAAATTAAATGGAATCTCTGGATTTAATCCAATTATAACAACATAAAGACATAAGTACATAATTTATGAGTAGGAAACCCCTTAGGGTCTCTCTACAGATTTTCCCTGCAAAACAATGGTTATGCATAATATATAGATAATCGTATGGGTTTATAACGACCAAACTAATATGTCATCCATTTTCCAAACGGAAATTCAACCAAATAAGCAATCAAACAATTAAACTAACATCCAGGCAACCAGTAAACATTATAACATCATTGATATGATATAATAAATTTTAATGTGAGTTAAACTCAATTATTATATTAATTTTTCGATATTAATTTCAACGCATTTCGATCTCATACGACCAAACTATACATCCAATCGTTACGAAACTTGATGGCATATTAAAATTGACTATTATGAATCCATTGAAACCGATTTCATCAAAATCCGAGGCAGTGTTCCGAAAGGCTAATTTCACGTATTTAAATATTTAATTATTGATATTTATTTGGACTATTTACATTTGTAAATAAATTTACAAATTGAACTCACCAATATTATTTATTAATTAAAAGGAGTTAAATAAAATTATTAAATCCATTTAATTGACATTTAATTCACAATTCGAATATTTAAACATTCCTTGTATTTGAATTATGGGTTGTTAAATTCTAAAATTCAATTATTTAAATATTTAAAATTAATTAAACATTTAAATGACTAGAATTTTGGGTTGTTACATGTTTATTTCTGCTGCATTAGTGTCTAAAATTATCAGCATTAGTCAGGACATGTTGTTATAAATGTCCAGGCTGAGGATTTGTGATTTATGTATTCTTATTGCAAGTATATATTTTACAGTTATATTCTTTTTGTATTAAGATCTGTTTTATATTATATATTAATCATTCCGCTGTGAGATTCTATGTTATTTAGTTTCTTCTTGTCTTCTTTCTTCTTTCTTTTTTCCTTAACTATCCACCTTTTCGTTCAATTTGAATTAAACATGCATGGTTTATTGTCAATTTAAGCTTTATGGAAAAGTGGGACGTTACATTCTACAAAGAATATTCATTTCTACATTTTATTATACTGGAGCCATCCTTTCCAAAATGTAAGTTAATATCGTTGTAACTTTCCACAAACAACCTAAAAGTGGTATTTTTGCTCCGTTGAAATTACATAAAATTTTCCCTTTTCATTTCTATTTAAATAGACAATGCAAACAACGAAGAAGGACATCCAAGCTTTGCACATCTCTTTCATTTAGGCATATTCCTTATTATTCCAAACGAGGTCTATTTTATACTTGTGAAGTCAGATAGTCTATGGAACTTTACATGGAAATAAATACAACTAAATTGTACAGCCAATGTTCCCAATAATTTAAAATACATAAATTTTGCATTCCCTATCAAATTAAAACATTTTAAATGAATACTAAACAATTTGTAACCTGATTAACATAAATCTGGAATAAACTTCACAACCTTATCAACATCATACTTTAGAATTTTTAGGGACTAATTTCCCAAAATTTCTAGATTAGGGCGCATATGTCATTCCTTCGAGATTACCTAACTTACCAAATATGTTGCCAGAATTTCAATTAATTACATTCATTTTAAGCTTATGATTTAATGGGGTTACATAGGCATACTAATCAAATAAAGTTCGATGATATAAATTTCAGTGCTATATATAAATCATAAAATTTTCCACTAACCTTTCTAGCTTTCCAAATCTCAAAATCCAAATTCATTCTTTAATAGACTTCATTTTCCTTTCCAGCTTAAAATATGTATAAAGAGATATACGCATACCCACTAGAAGTATAAGTTTGAGTTAAGTGGTATTTAAATTTATAATTATATAGTTTACCTTATTCGCAGAATTGATTCACTCCTTCACTTCTTCTTTTTGATTTTCTGCCCTTCTCCAATATATATGTATTTATGTATGCATGTATGTACGTATATGTATGTAATATAGTTTTTTTTTTATAATTTTTAAAAATAGTGGAGAAAGGAAAACGGCAGAACTTTGCTAAGATGTTTAGAAAATATGAGAAGAAAAGTGAGGGGCAAGGCATGTATTTATAAGTAATGGAATCAATTATATTCGTTATATTATAATTTAGTAAATTCAGGCTGTTAGGCCAAGGTTCAAACCTAGCAGCCATAGCACAAACTGATCGATCGCTCCCCGTAGGTGGTCGACCGCTAGTGGTCGACTTGCCCAATGAGGCAACCAACCGATGGTTGTCCAACATTTATTAATTTCACCATTATTTATTTTCTTAATTCCTTTTTACTTATTTTTTATCCAATATTTAAACGTCGACAACTTCTTCTTTTGGACTTTGATCGCAAAGCTTTATATATGAAAGTTGCTCACAAAAGCACCACGGGCACAATTGTTCAAGTTTCACGGCCAAATTTCGACATTTTCTCTTATTCATTCTTAAGCCGTATTTAATTATTTACTAATTATTTTTAATCTATTTACTGTTTAGTTCACAGGGTGTTACAACTAATATTTAAATTTATTATTTTAGAAATTTTCTTATATACACACACACTTGCATCATTTTAAATAATTCAAGATAATGTAAAGTATATCATTATATTATATATCATTATATTATATATATTCACTTTAATTAATTAAATATTTAATTAATTTATTAATCTAGTTAATAATCTAAAATTTTCAAAATATATTTATCATATTTTTTAAACACTTTTAAATATTACATTATAACATTTATAATATAGTTCTTATATGAAATTTAACTTTTAACTTTTAAATTTTATTTTACTTTTAAAATAATTTTGAAAATTAGCCTAAGGACCAATTTAAATTATGCATTTTTTATTAGGGGCAACCTCAGGGCTCACTTCACCTTTAGGGCCAAGCTGGTACCAAGTAGAGCTTGGTACTTTATTACCCAAACCTTACCTAGACGCTACTTTTCTAGACACCCTACTAAATGCGTATGCTTAATTTAGACGGTATATGCTTTTGGGCTCTAATATCATTATTGGATCGGGGCCAACACGTAGGGAGTTGAATAAGTAAAAAAATTCCATTTTGGATCTTACTGGGTCTATAAAGTCTAAAATCATTTAGATTTGATCTAAATTAATGTTGAATAAAATCAATATTGTATTTAATTTGTAAATATAGTTTTACTTTGATGTAATATTTATATTATACAATATAACATGTGTATTATATACATATGTGTGCATATGTGCATGTGCAACATATATAATGTACATGGTTTAACACGCTCGCATATAAGTGCTAGGATTTATACTGTAACAGACATATTAGCTCCTCCGTGAACATAAGTGATGTATTTTATATATATATATATATATATATATAAAGTTCAATATGATAAAAAGTTATATTTATAAAATTATAAAATTTGCATAAATATATAAAATTTTGTATAATAATACTATTTGTAACTTTAAATATGAATAATTTCAAGTTTAAATTTAAATCAAAATTTCAAAATTATTATCTAGATTTAGATTTTAAAATTTTTGAATTAAAAATTATTTTTTAATTAATTTTATTTAATGTGTGTGTATATATATATATATATATATTCTTAAATGAAATTATGTATAATGTAAATGCATACATACGTAACTGTAACGACCTGCCTTTTTGGACTCTTTAAGGAGACACATATGTCAACTCAAACCATACAAAGAGGCAAATTATCATTGGGGTAAATAAGAAAAATACAGAGAAAGAAAAAAAACGAAATAGAATCTTACAGCGGAATGACAAAATATAATAATCAAATAACTGTTCGTGTAGTTGTATATAAAAATTTGATTATACTTATACAATACAAAATCAGAGTTACACATATCAGAGATAAATAAATAATAATGTAGCAGAATAGTATGAATGCAGTGGAATAATTATAGTAAATAATAGTAGCACAAATCTTCGTCTTCGTCCTCCAGAGATAAGGCCTTCAAATCCTGAAATGCTCAGGCTGACCCAAGCGAATGAAAAGACAAAACACTCGAGTCAGAACTACAAGATCTTATGTAAGTTAAATCAACGTTAAATAAATATGAGTGGAAGGGCGTCAGAGATGTTTATGGGGTTTGACATCTCCTATCCAGTATCTAAGTGAGTATAGTAACTTAAGAGATGTTCGAGATTCACATCTCCTAAGATCCGTTAAACTATCTACTATGAAGTACAGTACGATATTATAATAGTATCTATAGTAAAGTAAATTATTAAAATAGTGTTAAGACGTTACCCATATCCCCCTTATCACATTTTTATATATTTCCATAGTCTATACAGTACTGTAATCTCCTCCGTACTGGGCGTCTCAGAGGGCACTCCATAGGTACCGTACAAAATAATCTCATAGTGGGCTCGATATGGTAGGTGACACGGCATAACTAGGCATTGCCAGGGTTGATATACCAATTACACTTTCGGATTGGTGATAACGCATAGCAGCTACTACCGCCCACCTCGGAACACACTCCCAAATCAAAATCGAGGGTGGCCACCAAATAAATCACAAAGTTAGAATATAGTATCGAAAGAATATGCCTGATCGGAGGAATGAACTCACTTGGCCCGTCAATTGCTCCTGTTTTAGCCACCTTAAGCTAACTCATGGGAGTCAGGTCCATGTATATACCTCATATAGGATCGTCTCCAACCATCCTACTTCATTCTGGAATCGCCACCGTGAATAGTTGTTAAAGTGGTTTTCGGTATTGGCAAAGAGTATGACAATATCTGATCCCGGTCTCTTTAACAACCAATCGCTTATTACACAACGGATGGTTCTTTTACATTTCAAAAGCCGATTCACAATTTTATCAAAATACATATTCAATTTCAAATCATATCTCTTTTGAAATCATATTCACTTCAAACCATATACACTTCAAACCATATTCACTTCCGAATCATATTGTAACAACCCGCATATTTTACGATTGTGTATTTAAATATTTTATTTAAATATAGCATCGTTAGTCGGATTTAAGTATGAAAGTTTACTTCTTGCAAACTGTTGAATTAGGACTCGATACCACTTCCATTGAGTTCAAAATGGCGTTTGCGACCTTTTTGAGTAAAAACATTGATATGTTTGGAGTTAGCTTAAAATTTGACCTTTGCACTTTGGAATTTGGGTTTGAGTTTGCCTAAACTATTAACTCTAGATCCACCCCCACTTCTCTTTATTGACTTTCGTTTCCTAATACCTTCAAGCTCTAGATAAAAATGGGGGAAGTGAAAAAGAATTAGAATTCCTAAGCCCTAGTTCCATTGCAAATCCAAGCTCTAACTCCAAATTCAAAGAGAAGATATTGGTAATCATCCTCTTCTTCTTCTCCAACTCATTCTACCTTCAATTTCAGAAATTCCTAAACCCTACCACAAGAAATGTTTTTCTTTTAAGCTTAGATTCAAGATTCTTGGGTTGGAATTGAAGAGTGATTGTTCTTGCCTTGCTCTATAGCTTCTTCTTCCTTGTTTTTGTTCAAAAGGTGAGATTTTTATCTCACATCTATGTCTATATCTATCTTTGTTGTTAGGTATGAATTCCTAACTTCCATTCATGTTCATTTGCTTTTGATTTGAATTGGTTTTATGAATATTTCAATTTTTAGTGTTTTCAAGTTAAATCTTTAAAAATCCTAGCTTTGATAAATCTTTAAAAATCCTAGCTTTGATGCTTGAACATGTTTTTGGGGTGAGTCGAAGAGCCTATAGGGTTGGGTGGTCGCGTGGCATAAATCCCTAGTCGCAAGTGCTCGATCGATAGGCTCCGTTTGGAATTTTTTCCCCTTTGGGGCTGGGCTGAATACACTGGAATTCCCAATTTAGTTGACTAAAATAGAGGGTCAGTCAACTGAACCAAACCCAGGAAATTTCCTGGGCCAGTGTCAGTCAACTGACCAATCTGGGCCAGTCGACTGAGCTTGGAAACGGAGAGTTTCCAGGCATGATTCAGTCGACTGACCACTCTGGTTCAGTCGACTGAACCTGGAAGCACAAAATTTCCAAGATCTGAGTCAGTCGACTGACCACCCTGGCCCAGTCGACTGAATTTACTGTTTTTGTCCAATTTACCTTTTCGGTTTGAGTTCCACTTTTTAATCGATTCTTGTTTCTCCGACTAGTTGTTATCACCTTTGTTGGCTTTGATAACATCTTCTTCGAAATTTTTAGGAATATCCATTTTGATGGATTTGGTATCGATTTCTTTGGATTTAATTCACGTCTTCGAATGTGGACTTTTGGTGATTGATTGTTTCTACAATCATTTCTTTGAATTGTCACTTCTAAATACAAAGGTTTCTATACTAGTAGTAAATATTCAAACTTTTTCAAGTACGTCGATATTTATACTCCTTTTTTTCTTCTTCTTTTCGTCTCGAGTATTCGACATACTTAATTCCTATCTAATACACTACTATGGTGGCTACATGATCGATTCAGAAACAAAATATAATAAATGTCAATTAGAAGTCACAGAACAGCAACACAGAAATGATACATATGAATACATACATCAAATGTAATACAACATGTCACTAGTGGTATATAACCACAATACATACATACATTCCCCACAAAAGAATATATATCATCAAAACCCTAGAATTAGATAAGAATTGTGTATAACTTTCTCTTTTGTTCTTGCATGTTCTTGTTTCAACTTTTTCAGCCGCTGAAGCTAACAAAGGAGCCTCAAAATCATCAAATTGATCCAAACCGGAGAAGCTTTCAACCCTAACTTTGCTACATATCTAAGGTGAGGGTTCCCTCATGCTTTTTATTTTGGATTCATGTGGTTAATGACGATTTACAGTGGTGAATTTGCTAGAAAAACATGACTGCTGTAATATTTATTTTGTGATTGTGGCTGAAACGAATTTTACTATAACTTTTTCGTTTCTTAACCAAATTTGAAAATTTTAGATGTTTTGGAAAGCACAGATCATATGCTACAAGTTTCATGTTCTGTGTTTTTCAGAATTTTGAAGTTATCTATTTCAAATTTGAGTATTTTTATTGCAATCCCGAGAGCAAAATTATTATTTGCTCTGTTGTTGAATCTGAAACTAAATTAAGCATAACTTTCTCATTTTTTATCCAAATTAAATTATCTTTCATGTTATGGAAAGCTAAGAAGTTTCTCTAAAAATTTCATGTTTCGCGATTTTTGAAATTCTGAAGTTAAATTGATCAAAACTGTATTTTTTTGTTGCTATCCCGAGACTAAAATTACAGCAGTGTTTAATTTGGACATCCGAACCATTTTATGCATAACTCTTTCAATTTTTATCCAAATTGAATAATATTTGATGTTCTGAAAAGCTAAGAATTTATCTAAAAGTTTCATGTTTTAGGATTTTTGAAATTCCAAAGTTAAATTGATCAAAACTGCATTTTTTTGTTGCTATCCCGAGACTAAAATTACAGCAGTGTTTAATTTGGACATCTGAACCATTTTAAGCATAACCCTTTCAATTTTTATCCAAATTGAATAATCTTTGATGTTCTGAAAAGCTAAGAAGTTGCTCTAAAAGTTTCATGTTTTGCGATTTTTGAAATTCTGAAGTTAAATTGATCAAAACTACATTTGTTTTGTTGCTATCCCGAGACTAAAATTACAGCAGTGTTGAATTTAGACTTCTGAACCAATTTAAGCATAACTTTTTCAATTTTTATCCAAATTCAAAAATCTTAGATGTTTCGAAAAGCATAGAATTTTCTCTATAATTTTCGTTTTTTGATGTTTATGATATTTTTAAGTTTTATGGACTAAAAATGCGCTTGATTGTTGCTGTTCCGAGATCAAAAATGACAGCAACAATGATTGTTAATCTTAGAATTTGTTTTAGCCAATATTTGACTAGTTGAGATGTTTGAGATCTCCTATTATAGGAGTAATAATCGACGAGAACTATTTATAGATGTTGTGTTACTCGCCGATGAGATGAGGCGAGTCTTGAGATGAGATTTTCCCCTTGCGGGAATTATGGTTTATGAGAAACTATTATGAGATTTATTTGCACTTGCCGATGATACGAGGCAAGATATATGAGCATTTTGAGATTTCATTTTTTAGGTTTGAGATTTTAGTTTTATGATGTGGAGTTAACTAGCGGTTAGTAAACCGTTTAGGGCGAACGTGTGGTATGGGACGCATGCTAACACTTTTCGGGTTCCTTTCCGAGAGTTTGTAACACATCCACGAGTATGCCAGTGCTATAGACCTTCGGGTCATCTGAGTTATGTGACTTGGTCACCACGAGTTATGTGACTTCAGTCACCACGAGTTATGTGACTTCGGTCACCACGAGTTATGTGACTTCGGTCACCACGAGTTATGTGACATCGGTCACCATGAGTATGACCTTCGGGTCCACGAGTTAGGTACCTAAATTATAAATAGCACTGGACAAGAGTTTAGCACGTGCAGCATTGCTTCTGCTTTGCAATCAGGGATCTGGCCAATCCGGGGTTTTTGAGTTTTTCTGAGTTTTATATGATTTCACTATTTTGAGATATTTTTATTACATCGATGGCCTAGTGCTACATGAGAAGTTATATATAGTGATTTCGTTTTTATGATATTTGAACTTTACTTTGAGTTCCATGAGATTCATATTGGAATTTTAATGAGTTTCTCTTATGACTTTCATATGATTCCTTGCATTTGAGTTGAATGCCATTAAGTATGAGTTTCTTATGTTGAATTAAACATATTCATGTGACAACCCTTGAAAGATTCTCGAGCTTATTAGGAGCACTCAGCCTCCTGCCCCAGCTCAGTCCTCTCCTCCGCGCAAATCCGCATTTGCACGCATGTGCAGCGACTTCACCCACCTTGGAGGCAAGCCGTTCAAAGGCTCTGAGACAGTTCTTGAGGTTCAGGCTTGGCTCCGTACTTGTGAGTGCATCTTCACTCGCATGGAGATATCCGATCATCATCGAGTTCTTGTGGCATCCAGTATGCTACAAGAACGGGCTTTAGACTGGTACGAGCTCCTTATAACAGAGATGGATGAGTCCACCCTCACTTGGCAACATTTTAGAGACCGCTTTGAGCTCAAGTTCGTGCCAGAATCTGAGAAGGCATTTCTTGCCCGTCGCTTCCTCGGTTTGAAGCAGGGCAAGTCCTCCGTTTCTGATTATGTTTCATCCTTCGAGTCTCTATCTAAGTATGGGCTTGAGTTCATCAGCACCCCATACAAGAAGAATCTTAAGTTCGTATTTGGACTTAAGAAGTATTTGAAGAAATCTCTCATGCTTCAGCTTAAGCTCTCATTCGAGGAGATTGTGGATTCGGCGCTTCATCTCGAAGCTGTCGAAAAGGAAAAAGATAGTAGTGATGAGGCCAAGGTTCGAAAGAACCCACATAAGAAGAAGAAGCAAGGCAATTCTAGTTCTCATCCTCATGGCACACCTCACTCAGCAAAGGTCTTATCCTGCTTCAACTGTGATTCTCGAGACCATCTAGCTCGTGAATGTCCTCATCCCCGCAAGTGTCTCTATTGCAAGCAAGAGGGACACATGATTTCTACTTGCTATAAGAAGAAGAAGGATGCTCGTTCTGGTAGTATAAATGTCGTAAAGGTTTCTGGTAGTGCTTCTCAGTCTCGAGGTTTATCTCCCACTATTTTGGAGGGTTCTATATTGTTCCATGATCGTTCTATTAGAGTGCTCTTCGATACGGGTGCGTCGCATTCATTCGTATCGAAGGAACTCGTTGATACTTTACAGTTGGATGTTTCTTATTTGATTACTTTGTTGAGGATTGTGAATCCTATCGGGGGATCCGCAACCCTTAGTATGCTTTGTGAAGATGTTGAGATCCTTATTTGTGGCTTTTCTTTCCGTGCGAATCTGTACGTGGTTCCGTCCCTTGGTTTTGATATGATATTGGGTATGGACTGGCTAGTTTAATATGATGCCAGGATTCTATGTTTAGAGAGAATCCTATACCTTCGACATCCCGACTCTCCTACTCGGTTGTCTCTTATACTTTGGGATGTCGATGGTGATTCCAAAGCTTCTCTATTCTCTCTTGAATCTTGAGACGATGATGATGTGTCTCGGATTCCTGTTGTTCGTGACTTTCCAGACTTATTTGAGCCTGTTTTAGGGTTACCACCCAAGCGGGCCATCGAGTTCCGCATCGACCTTATTCCAGGCGCACAGCCTGTTAGTCGTCCTCCCACGAGGATGTCTACCAAAGAGAATGAGGAACTCAAGAAGCAACTCCTAGAGCTTGAAGCCAAGCATTTTATTCGATCTAGTTCTTCACCGTGGGGAGCCACGGTGGTATTTGTGAGGAAATCCGATGGGACTCTTAGGTTATGCGTCAATTATCGCAAGCTTAATGAGTTAACCATCAAGAACCGCTACCCATTACCTAGGATCGACGATATGTTCGATCAGTTAAGTGGCGCTAAGGTCTTCTCACAGCTTGACCTAGCCACAGGATTTCATCAGCTCCGAGTTGTGGAAGATAGCATTCCACTTACAGCTTTCCGCACTCGCTATGGTTCATATGAGTGGCTCGTCATGCCGTTCGGTTTGACGAACGCCCCTGCTTATTTTGTCGACCTTATGAATCGAGTATTCTGGGAATACCTCGATAAGTTCGTTCTTGTATTCATCGACGACATTCTTGTATATTCTAAGTCCGAAGCAGACCATGCTAAACATCTTAGAATTGTTTTGAGTACACTTCGACAACATCAACTCAAAGCAAAACTTTATAAGTGTCATTTTTGGGAAAAGCAAGTTAAATTCTTAGGCCACGTTGTTTCTTCCGAAGGCATTTCGGTCGATCCTTCTAAGATCGAAGCCATCAGAAATTGGAAGAGGCCCGAGAATGTCCATGAGATTCGTAGCTTTCTTGGCTTGGCGGGTTATTACCGCCGCTTCATCAAAGACTTTTCCCGTATTGTGCTTCCATTGACTAGCCTTACGAAGAAAGGCGTTCGCTATATATGGTCAGATAAGTGTGAGGCTTCCTTTCAAAGATTGAAAGAGCTTCTCACTAATGCTCCTGTTCTTGTGGTTCCCGATGGGACTCAGGATCTTATTGTCTATACTGATGCCTGTCATAGTGGCCTCGGTGCAGTTCTTATGCAGAAGGATAGGGTAGTTGCCTACTCTTCAAGGCAATTACGTCCGAACGAGGTTCGGTACGCTACTCATGATTTAGAGCTTCCCGCCATTGTCTTTTCTTTAAAGATGTGGCGTCATTATTTATTGGGAGAGCACTTTACTATCTTCACCGATCATAAGTCTCTCAAATATTTGTTCACCCAGAAGGAGCTCAACATGCGACAACAGCGTTGGCTAGAGTTTCTAGCTTCATATGATTTTGATATTCAGTATACCCCTGGAAAGGGGAATCGAGTGGATGATGCTTTGAGTCGTAAGCATTCAGCTATTGTTTCCATGATGATTGCAGAATGGAAAGTTCTTGAGACACTTTCCATGTGTGATATTCACGATCGTGCTTCCACATCCAACTCTTCTATTCTATTATATAACATGGAAGATCGCCCTACTCTTTTAGATCGGATTGCCGAAGCTCAACGGCAAGACTCCGGTATATCTGCTCTTATTCAGAAGTGTAAGTCTGAATCCCATGATGATATTGAGATAAGGGATTTCAGCATCGATATTCATGGGTGTCTTCGAAAGAAGGACCGTCTAGTCATGCTTCCTATTCCAGAACTTAGGCGGGACATTCTAGCTGAATGTCACCGTTCTAAGTATACTATCCATCCAGGCAGCAGCAAGATGTATGCTGACATGCGCCGCTTGTATTACTGGGAAGGCATGAAGTGAGATATGGCAAGTTATGCGAGTAATTGCATGACTTGTCAGCTTATTAAGGCCGAGCATCAGCGACCCAGTGGTCTTCTTCAGCCTTTAGAGGTTCCATTGTGGAAGTGGGACCAAGTTGCTATGGATTTCATTGATGGCTTACCTCGTTCGAGGTCAGGCCATAGCAGTATTTGGGTTGTTGTGGACCATCTCACCAAGTCTGCACATTTTATTCCTATTAAGTCGAAAAGGACGGCATCTTTTTTATCGAAGCTATATATTAAGGAGATCATGCGATTACACGGTGTTCCTTCATCTATTGTGTGTGATCGTGATCCTCTTTTCACGAGTCACTTCTGGCAGAGTCTCCAACAAGCTTTAGGCACAAAGCTTAATCTTAGCACAGCTTATCACCCACAGTCTGATGGACAGACTGAACGGGTGAACCGTATTTTGGAAGACTTACTTCGTGCATGTGTCTGGGATTTTGGTGGTAGCTGGGAGGATCATCTTCCTCTAGTTGAGTTTGCTTACAATAATAACTACCAATCTTCTATCGGCATGGCTCCTTTTGAAGCCTTATATGGAAGGTCGTGTCGTTTTCCATCTTGTTGGCTTGAGTCGGGGGAAAAGCTTATTTTAGGCCCCGAATCTATTCGAGAATCATCAGAGAAGATCCATCTTATCCAAGAGAGAATGAAAGAGGCTCAGAGCCAACAGAAATCCTACGCGGACAACCGTAGGAGGCCTCTTGAGTTCTCAGTGGATGATCTTGTTTATATTTGAGCTTCTCTTCTAAAAGGAGTGGTACGCTTTAGCCAGACCGGGAAATTGGCACCATGCTATATTGGGCCATTTCCTATTTTGGAGCGTATCGGTCCTGTTGCTTATCGAGTAGCACTTCCCGATCAGTTTTCTGGAATTCACAACGTATTTCACGTCTCTCAGTTGAGAAAGTGTCTACGAGATCCAGATTCCGCGCTTGATTCTCGTGCCTTAGAGAAGTTGGAGGATTCTCCAAATCTATCTTATATGCAACATCCTCTGAGAGTTCTTGCTTCGGAGACTAGACGTCTTCGAAACAAGAGTGTTCCGCTCTTAAAGATTCAATGGTCCATAATCCCAATGACTGCATTTGGGAAACTAAAGAATTCATCGAGTGATCGTATCCTAATTTCTTATCTTCCCACTCCGAAGGTAAAAAATATTCCACTTTAGTTGCCAAATTTCCTTTGTTTGATGAAATAAATTGTGTTCAATACAGATTTCCTCTAGAAATTGCGAGGACGCAATTTTTATAAGTGGGGAAGTTTGTAACAACCCTGGTATTGGTGATTACCTATGATATTAAATTATAACGTTAGTTATAATTTAATATTGAAAATAAATGGAGAAAATAAATTTTATTTAATTTTTATATTTCAAATAAACAATGTGATCTTATTAAATTAGAGTTAATAAATTAATCAATTGATGTGTTTCAACATATAATTGTTGAAATAAATATAAATTGATGAAAACAGAGTTTTAAAAACTTTACTTTGAGAATTTGGAGTGAAAATAATTACTTATTGGATTTTAGTTGAATCAATGCATTAATATTGGTAATTATTGCCAATATTAACCTGTTATTGAATTTAAAAGAAGAAATATGTAGAAAATATGTATTTTATTAAAATTAAAATATGGAATATTGTTTAAAATAATATTTTGTTATTTTAAAAGAGTTATAATGTTTTGTTATAACTTGTTGACAATGAAAATGAAATTTTGAACAAATTATGCTTTAAAATTAGTGTTTTTACACTAAAATGTTGAAAATTGTAAAATATTATCTAAAATATGGTTTTATTTATGAAAATAACGTTTTATTATTGAAATAAATTTTATTTTGTGTAAATAACAATTTTTGTTTCATAACAATTGGTTGCATATATTTTTGTTTGAGTTATATTGAGAAATATGTGAATTTAAGTTAAAATATCCTAATACATATACAAAGCCTTGCATTTTCTCTATATAATATTGCTTTGGGCTTTTTGGGTTAGGTTTTAAAAACCTAAAATCCATTATCTGCGTGTTTCTGGTGAGAAACAAACTATTGTACGTAGTTTAGTTCTTCTTCCTCAGAAACAAAAAAATAAAAGAAAAACTTACAGTATGCTGAAAAAAATCATGGCTACCTTCAACTAAAACAAAATTTTCACCCAATCTGCTGCTAATTCAAGAAGAAATCACCAAATTAGGAGAATAGAAGGTAATCTCCACCAATACTATAGAAATATATCATCAAAACCCTAGAATTAGATAAGAATTGTGTATAACTTTCTCTTTTGTTCTTGCATGTTCTTGTTTCAACTTTTTCAGCCGCTGAAGCTAACAAAGGAGCTTCAAAATCATCAAATTGATCCAAACCGGAGAAGTTTTCAACCCAAACTTTACTGCATATCTAAGGTGAGGGTTCCCTCACGCTTTTTATTTTGGATTCATGTGGTTAATGACGATTTACAGTAGTGAATTTGCTAGAAAAACATGACTGCTGTAATATTTGTTTTGTGATTGTGGCTGAAACGAATTTTGCTATAACCTTTTCATTTCTTAACCAAATATGAAAATTTTAGATGTTTTGGAAAGAACAGATCATATGCTACAAGTTTCATGTTTTGTGTTTTTCAAAATTTTGAAGTTATCTATTTCAAATTTGAGTATTTCTATTGCAATCCTAAGAGCAAAATTATTATTTGCTCTGTTGTTGAATCTGAAACTAAATTAAGCATAACTTTATCATTTTTTATCCAAATTAAATAATCTTTGATGTTCTGGAAAGCTAAGAAGTTTCTCTAAAAGTTCCATGTTTCGCGATTTTTGAAATTCTGAAGTTAAATTGATCAAAATTGCATTTTTTTTGCTGCTATCCCGAGACTAAAGTTACGGCAGTGTTTAATTTAGACATCTGAACCATTTTATGCATAACTCTTTCAATTTTTATCCAAATTGAATAAAATTTGATGTTCTGGAAAGTTAAGAATTTTATATAAAAGTTTCATGTTTTAGGATTTTTGAAATTCTAAAGTTAAATTGATCAAAACTGCATTTTTTTGTTGCTATCCCGAGACTAAAATTACAGCAGTGTTTAATTTGGACATCTGAAACATTTTATGCATAACTCTTTCAATTTTTATCCAAATTGAATAATATATGATGTTCTGGAAAGTTAAGAATTTTATCTAAAAGTTTCATGTTTTATGATTTTTGAAATTCCGAAGTTAAATTGATCAAAACTGCATTTTTTTGTTGCTATCCCGGGACTAAAATTACAGCAGTGTTTAATTTGGACATCTGAACCATTTTAAGCATAACTCTTTCAATTTTTATCCAAATTGAATAATCTTTGATGTTATGGAAATCAAAGAAGTTGCTCTAAAAGTTTCATATTTTGAGATTTTTGAAATTCTGAAGTTAAATTGATCAAAACTGTATTTTTTTGCTGCTATCCCGAGACTAAAATTATAGCAGTGTTGAATTTAGACTTTTGAACCAATTTAAGCATAACTTTTTCAATTTTTATCCAAATTCAAAAATCTTAGATGTTTCGAAAAGCATAGAATTTTCTCTAGAAGTTTATTGTTTTGATGCTTTTGATATTTTTAAGTTTAATGGACTAAAAATGCGCTTGATTGTTGCTGTCCCGAGATCAAAAATGACAGCAACAATGATTGTTAATCTTAGAATTTGTTTTAGCCAATATTTGACTAGTTGAGATGTTTGAGATCTCCTATTATAGGAGTAATAATCGATGAGAACTACTTATAGATGTTGTGTTACTCGCCGATGAGATGAGGCGAGTCTTGAGATGAGATTTTCCCCTTGCGGGAATTATGGTTTATGAGAAACTATTATGAGATTTATTTGCACTTGCCGATGATACGAGGCAAGATATATGAGCATTTTGAGATTTCATTTTTGAGGTTTGAGATTTTAGTTTTATGATGTGGAGTTAACTAGCGGTTAGTAAACCGTTTAGTGCGAACGTGTGGTATGGGATGCATGCTAACACTTTTCGGGTTCCTTTTCGAGAGTTTGTGACACATCCACGAGTATGCCAGTGCTATAGACCTCCGGGTCATCTGAGTTATGTGACTTCGGTCACCACGAGTTATGTGACTTCGGTCACCACGAGTTATGTGACTTCGATCACCACGAGTTATGTGACTTCGGTCACCACGAGTTATGTGACATCGGTCACCATGAGTATAACCTTCGGGTCCACGAGTTAGGTACCTAAATTATAAATAGCACTGGACAAGAGTTTAGCATGTGCAACATTGCTTCTGCTTTGCAATCAGGGATCTGGCCAATCCGGTGTTTTTGAGTTTTTCTGAGTTTTATACAATTTCACTATTTTGAGATATTTTTATTACATCGATGGCCTAGTGCTACATGAGAAGTTATATATAGTGATTTCGTTTTTATGATATTTGAACTTTACTTTGAGTTCCATGAGATTCATATTGGAATTTTAATGAGTTTCTCTTATGACTTTCATATGATTCCTTGCATTTGAGTTGAATGCCATTAAGTATGAGTTTCTTATGTTTAATTAAACATATTCATGTAACAACCCTTGGTGAACATATATCATGAATTGAGATTGTCCTATACTTGTGCCCATCCTTTATAGTTAAAGGATGAATTCCCTTATACACTTCTATTACTCTTATCTTATACTAATATCAAGTTCTAGCTAACCTGACCCGTGTATTTATTACTCCGGTCAGACCGAGTTGCAGGTTAGGTAGTTGGACTCTTAGCTTGCTTTATCTTTTGGACTTCACCATTGACTTGGGATATGGCATAGTTTTGTGTAGTAGCCTTTCTGTTGGGAACTTTTGATGTATATATTCTTTTGTGGGGAATGTATGTATGTATTGTGGTTATATAACACTAGTGACATGTTGTATTACATTTGATGTATGTATTCATATGTATCATTTCTGTGTTGCTGTTCTGTGACTTCTAATTGACAGTTATTATATTTTGTTTCTGAATCTATCATGTAGCCACCATAGTAGTGTATTAGATAGGAATTAAGTATGTCGAGTACTCGAGACGAAAAGAAGAAAAAAAAAGGAGTATAAATATCGACGTACTTATCTCTTATCTAATGCAAGACTATGATGGTCGCCCTTAACCAGCCCTATTCTCCGCATTAGCAGACGGAATTACTATGTAATTCTCTTTGTTAATATGGGTCTCAGGGTGGGGCGTCACAGCTTGGTATCTATTAGTAAAATAAACCTTTACCTCACTCGTATGAGAAATCTAATTAAACGGCTTAGTAAAACAAGTTGTATGAAACGCTTGTGTTTACTTCGTCGGTTAATTCTTGGACTAGTTCGATTGAAACTCTTATGACAACTTTCGAGTGGAGATCTACAATTTGTTCATAAATATTTAAGTTAAGCCAGTGGTTATGGGACATTAAGCTAAACTCATCTATTTACTAGCTTAGTGTAATTTACACTTCTTGATGATCGATGATGATCATTTTGTGATTTAGACTAGAAATGTGCGATGTCTCTTTGTCTGCGAGGGAGACTAAACCCCGTTTCTGTGGAGCTTCGGCTCAATAATTGGTGGGGTAGCGACCCATGGTCTTCGGACCGTTTTGTGGAGCTTCGACTCAAAATAAATGGTTAGCAACCATGGAATAGCGTTCCATTTTGTGATACACGTGTTGGTGAGTTTTCATGCTCCCGTTTTATGATAGGCCTCCCCCTTTTTGCGATTTCTGTATTTCTATTGATGATTTCTAGAATTTGTGTTTCACTAATTTTTGTGATTTCATTGATAAGTGTTATCAATATTTGTGCATTGGTGAATTTGTGTTTCACTAACTTTTACGATTGGCATTGATATATTTGTCAATATTTGTGGTTTGGTGAAAGTGTTAAAGAATATGACATTCTTTTTGGTGCTTTCAGATTTCTTGAGATATTGTATGATTTTAGTTATTGTTAGATGTATACTTGTCACAGTATGACATTATTGTTATCATACGTTTTGTGGAGCTTCGTCTCAAAATAAATGGTTAGCAACCATGGAATAGTGTTCCATTTCGTGATACACGTGTTGGTGAGTTTTCATGCTCCCATTTTGTTATAGGCCTCCCACTTTTTGTGATTTCTGGATTTCTATTGATGATTTCTAGAATTTGTGTTTCATCAATTTTCGTGATTTCATTGATAAGTGTTATCAATATTTGTGGATTGGTTTATTTGTTTTTCACTAACTTTTACGATTGGCATTGATATATTTGTCAATATTTGTGGTTTGGTGAAAGTGTTAAAGAATATGACATTATTTTCGGGGCTTTGAGATTTCTTGAGATATTGTATGATTTTAGTTGTTGTTAGATGTATACTTGTCACATTATGGCATTATTGTTATCATACATTTTTGTCATATCTCTTATTCTATCTCATTTTATCTGATATTTATAGCTAGATTGATCCGTTTATTATTTTCTTATTAAATAATATTCGGGTCAGGCCGAGATGTTACAGGTGCTCCAGCTTGACTCTTTATCAGGGATCATCATCTAACTTTTGTCTAACTACATTAGATTGGTAGTTTTTGTTGTTATACATTTGAGATAGAGACTCCTTAATGTATACATATTCTTTTGTCTAGCACTTGTATCCATTCTTTTGTGTTATTGTGGATCTTTTTGACCACTACTCTGATGTACACTTTCATGTGTTATATTCATATCTATTTCCGCCTTTGTGATATGGATATCTGTGACTGATTTGTGTTATGTTTATTTCTATAATTGTTTCCGAAGATATCATAGCCACTGTGTAGTAGTTTTGAGTTTGTATCGGCATGTCGGATTTCCTCTTGAAATGAAATGCATGTTATACTATCTGACCTACCGGTGCTCGCATAAAGCAATTACATGGATGGTCGCTCCTTAACAGCCTTATTCTTTGCGCTAGTTGACGGCATTACTCCGTAGTGTCTTTGGCTAGCGTGAGTATAGAGGTGGGGCGTCACAGCTTGGTATCAGAGCCAAACTTCGAAACAATGTAGAATAATTTAAAAAGGATCATCGTCCTAAGTCCATCTTAGGTGTCATGCCTTAGGATTTAATTCGATTCTTTGTACCATCTTATCCTTTTTTATTTTGTGATGCCTTGTTTTATCAATCATTATTGTTTGATATTCATTTTGTGAATAACCTTTTTTCTTCTTTCTTTCTTTCTTTCTTTCTTTCTTAAAGAAGAGAAATGGTTAGACCTGGCCGTCCCAGCGCTGGTCAATCAAGTGCTACTCCCCAGGATGGAGTATTTATGTTTACAGAACAGCTTCTTGATCTTGTAAAGAACGCTTAAGCTGTCGGACCCATTCCAGAGCCTACTCATCCAAAATTTAGATTTTCACGCCTGTGCAGTGATTACACAAATTTGGGTGGAAAGCCGTTCAGGGGTTCCGAGGGCGTTATCAAAATCCAAGCTTGGCTTAGAACATGCGATCGCATCTTTTCTCGCATGAATCTTATTGATCTTCATCGAGTCCTAGTGGCTTCTAGCATGCTTCAAGAAAGAGCATTAGATTGGTATAAGCTTCTTATTTCTGAAATTATTGAAGCAAATCTTACTCGGGAGCAATTTCGGGAAAGATTCGAACCAAAGTTTGTGCCGGAAGCTGAAAAAGTAACTTTGGCCCGTCGTTTTATTGACCTTGTTCAAGGTGAATCTTCTGTGACGGAATTTGTCGCATCTTTCGCATCTCTTTCTAAATACGGGGTTGAGTACATTAATACCCCATTGAAGAAGAATCAGAGATTTGTCTATGGCTTGAATAAAAATCTCAAGAAGCCATTACTTCTGAAATTGGAAGTTTCTTTTGACCAACTTATTGATATCGCTCTTCAACTTGAAGAGGCGGATAAGGAAAGTGATGTTGAATTTGTGGGTGCCAAACCAAACTTCAACAACAACAAGAAAAGGCCTAATAAGTTCAAAGGCCCTTATGCCAATAAGAAAGGGAAGCAAGCAACTCCTATAGCAATGATTTCTACCTCTAGTGGTGGGCAATGCTACAATTGTGGTTCTATGGACCATTATGCAAATAAGTGTTCAAAGGCCCTTGCTTGTCGCTATTGCAAAAGTTCGGGTCATTATATATCCGCATGTCCCAAACTTCAGGGCAAGAAGGAGGGAAATCTAAATGTGGTGCAAACTCCTAGTAACACTTCTCGTGGTCAAGGTATTTCTCATTCTATCCTTGATGGCATTATTATGTTTCGTGATCAACCTATTCGAGTTCTTTTTGATGCGGGCGTGTCCCATTCTTTTATATCAAAAGAACTTGTTGATACTTTTTCTTTAGGTGTTGTTGCTTTAATGACTTCTTTGAGAATTGCGAATCCGGTTAGTGGATCCGCAACACTCAGTTTGCTTTGTAGTAATGTTGAGATTATTTTATGTGATTTTTCTTTCCAAGCTGATTTGCTTGTCATGCGTTACTTAGGCTTCGGAATGATTTTGGGAATGGATTGGCTTAACCATTATGAAGCTCTAATCCTATGTCCTGAGCGGACTATTCATCTTTGGCATCCTCAATCTATTAAGCGAATTTCTATTGTTCTTAAAGATTAGGATTCCAATTTGGCTGTGTCTTTATATTCTTTAAATCCTCATGATGACGATAATGATGAGGAGGAGGATGTCATTTCTCTCATTCACGTTGTCCGTGAATTTCCCGATATATTTGAGCCTGTTTTAGGATTACCACCTAAGCGAACAATTGAGTTCAGAATCAATCTTATCCCTGGTGCTCTACCTATCACTCGTCCTCCTTATCGTATGTCCAATAAAGAAAATGAGGAGATGCGTAGGCAATTATCAGAATTGGAGAAGAAGCAGTTTATTCGTTCTAGTTCCTCTCCTTAGGGAGCTTCGGCTATTTTTGTAAAGAAATCCGATGGTACACTTAGGCTTTCCGTTGACTACCGCAAGCTTAATGATCTTACTATCAAGAATAAATATCCTTTACCTCGGATTGATGACCTATTTGATCAACTTAGTGGTGCTAGAGTCTTCTCATAGTTGGACTTAGCGACCGGTTTTCATCAGCTTCATATTGTAGATGATAGCATTCCTTTGACATCATTACGTACTCGTTATGGATCGTATGAATGGCTTGTTATGCCATTTGGTCTAACGAATGCTCCGGCTTATTTTGTTGACCTTATGAATCGAGTTTTCAAAGACTTCCTCGATCGGTTTGTTCTCATCTTTATGGATGATATTCTTGGGTATTCTAAAACCGAAGAAGAGCACGAAAGGAATCTTCGGATTGTGTTGGAAACTCTTAGGAGCAATCAATTGAAAGCAAAATTTTCTAAATGCCACTTTTGGCAATCTCGGGTGAGTATGACGGAGATTCGTAGCTTTCTTGGATTGGCAGGTTATTAACACCGGTTCATAAAGGACTTTTCTAAAATTGTCGTGCCTCTTACTAGCTTGACAAAGAATGGAGTTAAATACATTTGGTCGAACAAATGTGAAACTTCTTTTCAAAAATTAAAAGAACTCCTTTCCGATGCTCCTATACTTGTGATTCCCGAAGGGAACCAAGATTTTATTATTTATATCGATGCTAGTCATGTTAGTTTGGGAGATGTTCTTATGCAAAGAGAACGCGCTATTGCTTATGTTTATAGGCAATTAAAGCCAGCCGAGACTAGATATGCCACTCATGATTTAGAGCTTTCGGCTATTGTTTTCGCCCTTCGAATTTGGAGTCATTATCCTTTGGGAGAGAAATTTATTCTCTACACCGATCATAAATCTTTGAAGTATTTATTTTCTCAAAAGAAACTTAATTTGCGTCAACAACGTTGGCTCGAGTTCCTTGCATCTTATGATCTTGATATTCTTTATACTCCCGGAAAGGGGAATCGTGTTGCCGATGCCCTTAGTCGTAAGCAACAAGCGGTTGTTTCTATGATGATATCCGAATGGGATGATCTTGGGATTTTGTCCACTTGCGAGATTCGCGATCGTGAATTCGATTTATGTTCATCTCTCATTTTATGCAGCCTTAAGGCTCATCCTTCTCTTTTAGACCGCATCCTTGAGGCTCAAAAGCTAAATTCCGGATTGGCTCTTCTTAGCCAAAGTTGTAGGGATAAAATTAATGTTGAAGGTTTGAAGGACTTTGATATTGATGCTCGTGGCGGCATTCGAAAATTTGGTAGACTTATCGTGCCAAATATTAGTGATCTTCCTAAAAACATTTTAGAAGATTCTCATCGATCTAAATTTACCATTCATCCCGGTAGTAGTAAAATGTACGCGGATATGAAACGACTTTATTATTGGGATGGAATGAAATCCAATATTGCTAAATTTGTTAAGCGTTGCATGACTTGTCAACTCGTTAAGGCCGAGCATCAAAGGCCCGATGGGTTATTGCAACCTTTGGACATTCCAATTTGGAAGTGGGACCAATTTCCATGGATTTTATTAACGGTCTTCCCCGTTCTCGTGCGGGTCATGATAGCCTATGGGTGATAGTGGATAGACTTACAAAATCCATCCATTTTATTCCCGTTCGGTCTAATCGGACCGTACCTCTTTTGGCCAAACTCTTTATTAAAGAAATTGTTAAATTGCATGGAGTCCCTACTTCTATTGTTAGCGATCATGATCCATTGTTTACTAGTGGATTTTGAAAGAGTCTTCAGAAAGCTTTGGGAACGAAGCTTAATTTTAGCGCCGCTTACCACCCTCAGTCCGATGGACAAACCGAGCGTGTGAATCAAACTCTTGAAGATCTTCTTCGTGCATGTGTTCTTGATTTTGGTGGAAGTTGGGAAGATCATATTTCTCTTGTTGAATTTTCCTATAATAATAGCTTCTAATCCAGTATTGGTATGGCACCTTTTGAGACACTCTATGGAAGGCCATGCTGATCTCCTTCTTGTTGGCTTGAGGCCGGTGAGAAGCTAGTTTTAGGTCCAGACTTTATTCGTGATTCCACAGAAAAGATTGAGATTATCCGCCGTAGGATGAATGAAGCTCAGAGTAGGAAAAAATCATATGCCGATAACCGAAGAAGGAAATTAGAATTTTCTATGGAAGATTTTGTGTTTATTCGTGTTTCACCTATGAAGGGTGTTGTGCGTTTCAGTCGATCGGGAAAATTAGCACCTCGATATATTGGTCCGTTTCCCATCACCGAACGTATTGGTTCCGTGGCTCATCGCCTTTTATTACCGGCTTAGTTTTCTACTATTTATGACGTGTTTCACATTTCTCAATTACGGAAATGCCTTCGAGATTCCGATTCCATTGTTGAGCCCGGTGTTGTGGAAGAAATTGAAGTTTCGCCTAATTTGACTTATGAGCAACATCCTATTCGTATTATTGCATCGGAGGTTAAACGCCTTCGAAATAAAGATGTCCCTCTGGTGAAGGTTCAATGGTCCTTAAATCCTAAGGATTGTTCTTGGGAATCTAGAGAATTCATCGAGCGAACACATCCGGACTTACTTTCTTGTGCTCTTTGAGGTGAACTTCTTATTTCAAACTTCTTTTGCGTTGATATGCTTTTATGGTTGTTACTTTTCAATTTCTTCTTAAATATTGCGAGGATGCATTTTCTTTAAGGAGGGGAGTCTGTAACATCCCGCATATTTTACGATTGTGTATTTAAATATTTTATTTAAATATAACATCGTTAGTCGGATTTAAGTCCGAAAGTTTACTTTTTGCAAACAGTCGAATTAGGACTCGATACCACTTCCATTGAGTTCAAAATGGCATTTGCGACATTTTTGAGTATAAACATTGATATGTTTGGAGTTAGCTTAAAATTTGACCTTTGCACTTTGGACTTTGGGTTTGGGTTAGCCTAAACTACTAACTCTAGCTCCAACCCCACTTCTCTTCATTCACTTACGTTTCCTAATACCTTCAAGCTTTAGATAAAAATGGGGAAAGAGAAAATGAATTAGAATTCCTAAGCCCTAGTTCCATTGCAAATCCAAGCTCTAACTTCAAATTCAAAGAGAAGCTATTGGTAAGCATCCTCTTCTTCTTCTCCAACTCATTCTACCTTCAATTTCAAAAATTCTAAACCCTAACATAGGAAATGTTTTTCTTTTAAGCTTAGATTCAAGCTTCTTGGGTTGGAATTGAAGAGTGATTGTTCTTGCCTTGCTCTATAGCTTCTTCTTCCTTGTTTTTGTGCAAAAGGTGAGATTTTTATTGTTTGCGCCAAAATTGGTCACAAACACCCAATATCACGAAAGCACCCGTTTGCGTATTCAACTTGATAATAATCAACACAGAACTCAGCAACAATCAATATAGAATTCAGCTCTATGTAATAAATCACAGTAATTCACAAACAACAATTACAAACACAGGATTTATAGTGGTTCGGCGTTCGTGCCTATGTCCACTTTGAAGGATTTCTCTTTATTGCTTTGCTCGATTCAATCGATTACAACGGATTACCATTGATAATAGCTTTGAAATCTGAATACAACAGTGATTCTGGTGAATAGATTTGAATCCGGCAGAGTCTCAGCGTTCAATGGCAGAAGTTCTCAGAAGATCCCCTTTCTGAAGGCTTCAGGGTGCTATTTATAGGCGTTGGAGGCCCAGATCTGGCTGAAACTTCGGGAGACCTCTTCTGGCACGTGAGTGGGCCTACGCGACCGACCCCACCAAGTTTCATCTCGATCTGACATCGATTCGAAGTCATTTCGAACCCATCAAGAAATGGTCCAATCGAGCTGAAACTTGGCAGGAACAATCTTTACCTTGTATAGAAGCTGCTGTGAAAATTTGGTTGCATTTGGATGTGTGGTTGAGGAGATATGATCGGTTCGAAATGGTGTTTCTCGGTTGGCTGTGGAGTTCGAACCCATCATCTTCGAAACCATGACTTCGAATCCATGGACACACGTGATTCTACAGTGACGTGGCGTGTACTCCTCGAATCGATCCTGTTTTGTCTCCGAGTTGACCGCTTCGCACCCATGGATTTCGCCTCGTTCGTATCGTGGGGCGACACGTCATCCAAGTTAGCTGACTTGGTGGGTACGAACAAGTGAATGTCCCTGGGTTCGAATGCGACCGTTTCGAACCAAGGTGTACTCGTGGGTTCGACCTCGATCGATTCGAACAAGATCGATTCGAAGCGACTTGGATTCGAAGCTGGTGGGCTTGAATGGATTCGAAGATGATGGTTTCGAATGTAATGGAGTCGAAGTACATGATGGCTGCTGGATTCGAGGCACGGCCATGTCTCGTGGGTTCGAACTACTGTTAGGATGATGGGTTCGAACTTCATGGATTCGAAGGAAGGACACCGGATGAGTTCGGAGCAGATGGTTTCGAAGACGATGGGTTCAAAGCAATGAAAGGGTGATGGATTCGAACCGAGCAAGGCCCAACTCTCTCAACTTGAATCCATTATAACTTGAGCAAACGAACTCGGATTGACTTGAAATTTGAAATGACGACTCCTTCGACCTTTCTTGTCATGTTCTATCAATTTCGGCCCGTTCCGGACTCGGACAAAATTCATCGATATCCATAGCAAAGTGAAGTATAATCAATCTCTGAGACGAACTGTCTTTTGTTTTCGATCAATCTTTTGGTATCGCGGCTTTGCCAAAAAAGCGGGATAACATTTTGCCCCCCAAAACATGCCTTGCGGTAGGAAGGTGTGTTTTGTAATGCTTCGAGTTGGATGTTCGTATCCGATCATCAACCTGCAAAGAACTTGATAGTTTTCATATGGCCTCAAATGACGATCGTTCGGGATCGAGCCATTTGGGATGAAGCGCGGCCGTTCGTGGTCAAGCGCTCAACTTCAAATGACGATCGTTCGTGATCGAGTCATTCGAGGTGAAGTGCGACCATGCGCGGTCGAGCGTATAAATCCATGCGTCGATCGTTCGGGATCGTATGCTGTTTGAGGCGAATTAGGACCGTTCGCGGTCCGTTCCGTTCGTGGCATAGGATGGAATAGGACCGTTCTCGGTCGATGACGTTTGCGGCAAATGATGGAATAGGACCGTTCGCGGTCGATACTATTCATGGCAAAAGATTGAATGGGACCGTTCGCGGTCGATGCCGTTCGCGGCAATTGATGATCGTTCGCGACCAAGTGCCGTTCAAGGCGAGTGGTGACCGTTCGAGGTCGGATTTTACAATTAGTGAACCATGACCGTTCGCGGTCGGTGCCATTCAAGGCAGAAAGTGATCGTTCGCGATCGTGTGCTGTTCGAGGCGAATTTGTGACCGTTCGCGGTCGGGTGTTGACCTCAAGTGACGACCGTTCGCGATCAAGCCATTTGAGGTGTGGTGAGTTGTGGCTATTCGAAGTCGAGTGGCGTTCGAGGCGAATTGTGTGCCCGGGAGGGCTTGATGTCATCGATGCCAGGGTCACGTTCGGGTGAGATCCTGGATCGTTTATCAGGGCGGTTCATCGCCATCTCAGAGCATGCCTAAGGATCGTTCGCGACCCCATACATGTGTAAGTAGCTTAGCCATTCCAGAGTTATCAGAATCAAATATCTATTACACGGATGAGTTTTTAAAACAATGTCCAAACAAACAGAGTCTAAATGTTCAAATTGAAATGATATGAAAGCAGAGCATGGATGTCGAAGCGTAAGTTCCCACTACGAAACGGCCAACGATCATTCAGAGCGTGCTTGGAGATCGTTCGCGATCTCGCACATGTGTAAATGATTTAATTGCGTTAGTGGAAGCTTACAACTTGTTCATCGTTATCTCACTCAATTGATAACCAAACGGTGCCTTGATTCAGGATCGCCTCTAGCTGATGTGGACGGTGGTCGTTCTGGTTCCGCCACAGGAGCCCGCCTCCTTACATATTGAAGGAGCATACCGTTCCTGATATGCCCTTCCACCTCGTCCTTCAGGTGCCTACAATAATTAGTGTTATGACCGTTTAATTCATGGAATACACAAAACTTATCTGATTTCCTTTCGTCAGAGGTAGGGCCCCTTCGCATCGGCCTTCGATACGGAATCTGCTCTTTGGTATCCTGATAAATTCGTTCCAGGCTCTCGTTCAGCTCAGTGTAGGTGGTGAATCGCGGCTCCCTCCGTTGCCGCTTTGATCTGTCTCTGTCATTCTCAATCTTTCTTTTACCTTTATCCTTGTCCGAGTCCCTTCTAGGGGGCTTTTCATCTTTGAGTGCATAAACTTCTATTCCATCTCCTTCTTCTCTTTCTGCATTCGCATCCTCTAATCGTAAAAACTTTTCCGCCTCATGGTAGAATTCTCCCAGATCTACGGGTGGATCCTTAGTTAATGAGTTTTTGAATTCCGTTCCGTCTGCTATTCCGGACACAGCCGCCATCATAACCATGGATGGATCCGGTCTATCCACGGAAGCTGCCGCCGCGTTGAACCGTGTCAGGAAACTTCTTAATGTTTCTCCAGCCTTCTGTTTTAAAGTTGCCAGCGTCATCACATTCTTGGGTCTTGTAATGTGAACCCTGAATTGCCTCATAAATCTCTCAGTTAAATCACTCCATGTTCCAATGGATCCGCTATCCAATTGCCTGAACCATAATGCCACAATATCTGCCAAATACAGTGGAAAGCACCGGGCCATGACCTCCTCTGATGCCCCCAGCACTTCCATATGCCTCATATATTTTGTCAGATGGACCGTGGGGTCCGTTCTCCCGTCATACATATCCAGCGATGGTAATTTGAAATCCGGTGGGTTTCTAGCTCGTCTGATTGCCGGAGTGAAAGGACTCCTATTAACATCCTCTAGGTCTTTGTTCACCAACCGCCTCTCATTGCTCGCCTAACCATCTCTGCCAACTTGTCGGTGTCTCCGAGATGTAATCTTCGTTCGTTACTTTCATCCTGCCCCCCGAGTTCACGAGGGAACTCTGAAATCTGCCCCCTTGACTGAGCGTTCATTCCTCTGCTGTCTCCAGGTCGCGCAGATACTCCTCTTTCTCCCTCCGAAATTGGACCAACGTTCTCCATGGGTGTGCCCCCTAATCCGAGTGCGACGCCGGATGGTCCTGCTTCGTTCTGGACTCCATTGGCTCCTCTATTCTGTGCTCCAAGCTGTCCTATCTGTTGAAATAAACCCTGGATCAACTCCTCTTGCTTCTTCATCATCGTCTCCATCTCGTCCCTAGTGATGTAGATCGATGGTTGATTCGCTCCTGAGGAAGCCTCCTGACTCCCCTGCTGTTCACTCCTCTCTGGCCTTGGCCTTCTACTCGATTGTCTCGTCATAATTTCTCAAATCTAAACTTTCAAACCTTCTCTGAATCAATTATCAACTGGTAGAACTCCTGAGTTCAGTTTCTCAGTGAAAGCACCAAAATGTTTGCGCCAAAATTGGTCACAAACACCCAATATCACGAAAGCACCCGTTTGCGTATTCAACTTGATAATAATCAACACAGAACTCAGCAACAATCAATATAGAATTCAGCTCTATGTAACAAATCACAGTAATTCACAAACAACAATCACAAACACAGGATTTATAGTGGTTCGGCGTTCGTGCCTACGTCCACTTTGAAGGATTTCTCTTTATTGCTTTGCTCGATTCAATCGATTACAACGGATTACCATTGATAATAGCTTTGAAATCTGAATACAACAATGATTGTGGTGAATAGATTTGAATCCGGCAGAGTCTCAGCGTTCAATGGCAGAAGTTCTCGGAAGATCCCCTTTCTGAAGGCTTCAGGGTGCTATTTATAGGCGTTGGAGGCCCAGATCTGGCTGAAACTTCGGGAGACCTCTTCTGGCACGTGAGTGGGCCCACGCGACCGACCCCACCAAGTTTCATCTCGATCTGACATCGATTCGAAGTCATTTCGAACCCATCAAGAAATGGTCCAATCGAGCTGAAACTTGACAGGAACAATCTTTACCTTGTATAGAAGCTGCAGTGAAAATTTGGTTGCATTTGGATGTGTGGTTGAGGAGATATGATCGGTTCGAAATGGTGTTTCTCGGTTGGCTGTGGAGTTCGAACCCATCATCTTCGAAACCATGACTTCGAATCCATGGACACACGTGATTTTGCAGTGACGTGGCGCGTGCTCCTCGAATCGATCCTGTTTTGTCTCCGAGTTGACCGCTTCGCACCCATGGATTTCGCCTCGTTCGTATCGTGGGGCGACACGTCATCCAAGTTAGCTGACTTGGTGGGTACGAACAAGTGAATGTCCCTGGGTTCGAATGCGACCGTTTCGAACCAAGGTGTACTCGTGGGTTCGACCTCGATCGATTCGAACAAGATCGATTCGAAGCGACTTGGATTCGAAGCTGGTGGGCTTGAATGGATTCGAAGATGATGGTTTCGAATGTAATGGAGTCGAAGTACATGATGGCTGCTGGATTCGAGGCACGGCCATGTCTCGTGGGTTCGAACTACTGCTAGAATGATGGGTTCGAACTTCATGGATTCGAAGGAAGGACACCGGATGGGTTCGGAGCAGATGGTTTCGAAGACGATGGGTTCGAAGCAATGAAAGGGTGATGGATTCGAACCGAGCAAGGCCCAACTCTCTCAACTTGAATCCATTATAACTTGGGCAAACGAACTCGGATTGACTTGAAATTTGAAATGACGACTCCTTCGACCTTTCTTGTCATGTTCTATCAATTTCGGCCCGTTCCGGACTCGGACAAAACTCATCGATATCCATAGCAAAGTGAAGTATAATCAATCTTTGAGACGAACTGTCTTTTGTTTTCGATCAATCTTTTGGTATCGCGGCTTTGCCAAAAAAGCGGGATAACATTTATCTCACATCTATGTCTATATCTATCTTTATTGTTAGATATGAATTCCTAACTTCCATTCATGTTCATTTTCTTTTGATTTGAATTGGTTTTATGAATATTCCAATTTTTGGTGTTTTGAAGTTAAATCTTTAAAAATCCTAGCTTTGATGCTTGAACATGTCTTTGGGGTGAGTTGAAGAGCCTATAGGGTTGGGTGGTCGTGTGGCATAAATCCCTAGTCGCAAGTTCTCGATCGATAGGCTCCGTTTGGAATTTTTTCCCCTTGGGGGCTGGGATGAATACACTGGAATTCCCAGTTCAGTCGACTAAACCAGAGGGTCAGTCGACTGAACCAAACCCAGGAAATTTCCTGGGCCAGTGTCAGTTAACTGGCCACTTTGGGCCAGTCGACTGAGCCTGGAAACGGAGAGTTTCCAGGTATGATTCAGTCGACTAACCACTCTGGTTCAGTGACTAAACCTGAAAATAGAAAGTTTCCAAGATTTGAGTCAGTCGACTGACCATCCTGGTCCAGTCGACTGAATTTGCTGTTTTTGCCCAATTTGCCTTTTGGGTTTAAGTTCCACTTTTTAATCGATTTTGTTTCTCCGACTAGTTGTTATCACCTTTATTGGCTTTGATAACATCTTCTTAGGAATTTTTGGGAATATCCATTTTGATATTTTTTGGTATCGATTTCTTTGGATTTAATTCACGTCTTCGACTGTGGATTTTCGATGATTGATTGTTTCTACAATCATTTCATTGAATTGTCACTTCTAAATACAAAGGTTTCTATACTAGTAGTAAATATTCGAACTCTTTCACAAAGTTGATTTCAACTCCATTTTCAACAATAAACTCATTTATAAAACCATTTTCCAATCTATTAGTATAAACAAACCTTTACCTCACTCGTATGAGAAATCTAATTAAATGGCTTAGTAAAACAAGTGGTATGAAACGCTTGCATTTACTTCGTCGGTTAATTCTTGGACTTGTTCGATTGAAACTCTTGTGACAACTTTCGAGTGGAGATCTACAATTTGTTCGTAAATATTTAAGTTAAGCCAGTGGTTATGGGACATTAAGCTAAACTCATCTATTTACTAGCTTAGTGTAATTTACACTTCTTGATGATCGATGATGATCATTTTGTGATTTAGACTAGAAATGTGCGATGTCTCTTTGTCTGCGAGGGAGACTAAACCCCGTTTCTGTGGAGCTTCGGCTCAATAATTGGTGGGGTAGCGACCCATGGTCTTCGGACCGTTTTGTGGAGCTTCGACTCAAAATAAATGGTTAGCAACCATGGAATAGCGTTCCATTTTGTGATACACGTGTTGGTGAGTTTTCATGCTCCCGTTTTATGATAGGCCTCCCCCTTTTTGCGATTTCTGTATTTCTATTGATGATTTCTAGAATTTGTGTTTCACTAATTTTTGTGATTTCATTGATAAGTGTTATCAATATTTGTGCATTGGTGAATTTGTGTTTCACTAACTTTTACGATTGGCATTGATATATTTGTCAATATTTGTGGTTTGGTGAAAGTGTTAAAGAATATGACATTCTTTTTGGTGCTTTCAGATTTCTTGAGATATTGTATGATTTTAGTTATTGTTAGATGTATACTTGTCACAGTATGACATTATTGTTATCATACGTTTTTGTCATATCTCTTATTCTATCTCATTTTATCTGATATTTATTGCTAGACTGATCCGTTTATTATTTTCTTATTAAATAATACTCGGGTCAGGCCGAGATGTTACAGATGCTTCAGTTGACTCCTTATCAGGGATTATCATCTGACTTTTGTCTAACTACATTAGATTGGTAGTTTTTGTTGTTATACATTTGAGATAGAGACTCCTTAATGTATACATATTCTTTTGTCTATCACTTGTATCCATTCTTTTGTGTTATTGTGGATCTTTTTGACCACTACTCTGGTGTACACTTTCATGTGTTATATTCATATCTATTTCCGCCTTTGTGATGTGGATATTTGTGACTGATTTGTGTTATGTTTATTTCTATATTTGTTTCCGAAGATATCATAGCCACTGTGTAGTAGCTTAGAGTTTGTATCGGCATGTCAGATTTCCTCTTGAAATGAAATGCATGTTATACTATCTGACCTACCAGTGCTCGCACAAAGCAATTACATGGATGGTCGCTCCTCAACGGCCTTATTCTTCATGCTTGTTGACGGCATTACTCCGTAGTGTCCTTGGCTAGCGTGAGTATAGAGGTGGGGCGTCACACATATCGTTTCCAATAATCATATTTCAAAATTAGGTTAAATCCTTACTTTAAAATCATCATATTCAATTAGTTATAACATTAAAATCGCCCCTTAGGTTATAACATCCTTTCACCGTATTCTCTTTTAAAACAATGAACTGAATTTAAACACTTCCACTTTACTTAGTCTGTAAATGTAGAAAATAGTTTGAATAATTATACATAGTTAAAATAGATATAAATAGTTAAATACTCTAAAATAACTTTAAAATAGAATAATTAGATTTAAAATGAATTAAAATGGTATTGTTAGTTTAAAATAAATTAAGTTGGTTTAAAATAGATTAAAATAATTTATATAGTTAATATTGGTTAATTATTTACTAAATTTGAAAATCTTAGTAATTAAAATTTTCAACATAATATATTTTTAAAACAGTTTATATGAAAATATAAGTTTGAAATTAATATCAATTCAACTGTTTATTTTATTTCAACATATATGGACCATTTCAAGTTTTCAAATCAATAAACCCAATTTCCAAACATTTCAATTTAAAATTCCAATAAACTAGTGAATTTCATATCGTTTTCAATCTATGTTCAAATATCAATTCGAACCACTCCAATTTAAAATTATTTCAAAGTTATATTTCCAATAAATTCAATAGCTCACTTCCGATAAAATTTCATTTATGCCTAACAATTTAACTTTAAGCTTTCAATTTAATTTCTTAAGCAATTCCTTTTAAACCAATGCCCACTTCAACATAAAACTTGATTTTTCCAATAATACTTCAATTTATATAAATTAAATTTTATTCCAAAATAACATTTAATTAAATTCAAAAATTAAAATTTTTAAAACCATTAATTTAACCAATCCGGTGTCCGTCTATAATTCTCTACCCTAGGGTCAAGTGATATGGATATTTATCATTTCAATCCGCAATTTAAAATTTTACGGTTATATATCATTTCAAAACACAATCCCGAATATGTATTAAAATCCATAAAATCGCTCGAGTCTATCATTTCAACCCATAAAGATTTTTTCTTAATCTATAGATCATTTGGGTATGCATCATTTCAACCCATAGTATACTTGTAGTTTATGATGATATAAAATACAACATCCATTCATCCAATTTCAATAATCAATATCCATCAAAAAATCATCACCCAAATCAATCAACATCAATAACAGGTATTTAACTGGCAATTTAAATTCAATAATAAATTAAATAATGATTTAATTCAAATAACTTCAAACTAACGGAGATGACGATTTAAATATATACCAAACAGTCATAAATAAATTTTCAATCACATCATAAATTTAATTTAACAATATAACAAATTTTAGAAGTTGTGAGTGGGTTAAAACACTCATCTTTGAATATAAATTGAATTTAAATTCAATTTAAACCTAAAATTCATACAGTCTTGAAATTCATCCAAACTAGCGTCAAATTGTCTGGAATTCCAATACGATCCAAACGCAATAAACCGCGGGTGAAACAAACCTCGTATGTGAAAGTTATTTAGGTTAGATCATTTACAAATTTAAATTTAAATTAAAACAAGCAAATCACAGTAAACCCCATCACCTGCCACATCATCTCGTCTTCATACAATACAAACACTCGCTCCAATAGCAAACCCTAACCGCCGCCACAACTTAAAGCGAATTCCGACGCTTCCACACGCGATACGACCCAGATCATAGAAGCCCTACGACATCCCCTCGCCTAGCCGACCCCCTGGACCCCACCATAAGACCCGCTGCTCCTCCCTTGACATCTGCCATGCCAAGACTTTGATCATTGTTCAGGCCAACCCCGACTCCATACGACGAGCGAATACCACCACACAACCTGTTCGGCCTCCTCTTTTCTCCAGCGCAGACCGATCGCCAAACCGTTGAAGATCCACCATCGAAACCAATAACCCAATACGAACGGCTGAGGATAAACTAGCCAATTCCGGCCATACAGCTACCCAGATCGAGAAATGAATCACATAATTGACTTGCGCTCTTCGAGAGCCTCAAATCGACATATAATTCGATATAGTTTAAGGAGTTTGAATTTTTGATTTGGTTTTGAAATTGAAATTGAGGTTTGGGAATTAGGTTTTCTCTACCATTGGAATGAGGAGTTGAGAAATAATGCATGTATAGACAAATGTGAATAGAAACAACCTAAGATTAATAACGAGGTATTTATAGGCAGATCAGATATTGAATGAATGGATTCGATTGATTTACACGTTGAACGAAAAATGACCCGAAAAGCCTGTTCTGCCTCCGGAATGCAAATGGGTCCACCCATATATCAAAATAGATGTTTTCAAATATTTTAAACCCAATGGAATAGGTTTCAAGTCCTAATTCCATCGTATGAAGAATTTATGTCAAAAACATCTTATTTTAAATTGATTTCAATCAAGTTTATTTCTAGGCGTTTCGAGCCCGTACGATTAAATGACAAGTCCGATCGCTATGAAACTTGAAATCCTAGAATAATTCACTATTACGGATCGGATGAAACTTATTTCGTCAAAATCCGAGCCAGTGCCCAAAATGGCTATATTTCAATTAATTAAATAAATCAATATTAAATTAATTAAATTACTTTTCCATTCAAATTATATAATTTATAATTTTTATCATTTTGGATTACTTTAGTAATTTATAATCCTTTATAACAAATTTCTATATCAATTTAAAGTTACCTAATTCACCAATTACAGTATTTAATTTCAATTTTAGTAAATTCATATCAATTGAAATTCCAATAAATCCATTTATTTCATTTTAGATCTTGTTATTCAGTCAATTATCATCTTATGGGTACAATTAACTTTGGTTATATTTATTACATTAATGTTTCCCATTTTATCCTAATTCCAATTAACATAGTATTTAATTTCATTTACTTACCATAAATCCATTTGTTATAGATTGAATTCCAATTAATTATAATTAATTCTAATAAATTGATTCGATTCAATTCCAATCTTTTTATTAAGTCCATTATTACTCCATAAACCTAGTTAACCCTTGATTTAAATTTCATCATCTTAATATGCTTTAACTTCCATCTTTAGTTTGTATTAACTATCATATTTCTATTTTATTGTATTTTTGTCAAATATATACATTAATTATGATTAAAAATTCTCAATTTATTTATTTAACTAGTTTTATTCTTTTTATTACATCACTTATCAAATTATTAATAGAATAGCACTTCTATTCATTTTGTTACGTTCACAGTCTTATTTATTGTCTTAACCTTATCAATGTAACATTATTGCCATTAATTCTAATTATGATTTCATTCATAAACCACCAATTAACTTTTATTCACATGAGTAAGTCTATTATTTATAACCAAATGTTACAATTGCTTACCTAACACTGATTTACTTCAATTACTATTAGTCATATATTATCTCATTAATTGATTCAATATTCACACTTGTTAATAATTTGCTTTAATTAACATCGCTACATTTTAATTTAGTTATTATTTCATTATCAAATCACAAATTTATTTCTTTTAATATTAAATTACCAAAATCTTATTAAATTAACAAATTTAATTATCGAAAATTTACGGGTCGTCACATATACACACATATATTATTAAATGAATGTATGTATAATGTAAACACACACACACACACATAGATATACACACACACATACACATTAAAATTAATATTTAAAAAACAAATATAAATTGATATAGATTTAAACACACGCACACACACAGATATGTACGTACAAATAATCATGGAAAAACAAAATTAAAATTTATTTTAAGACTTACAGCTTTAGGTTTATTTAATATTACATTTTTATATATACATAAACAATATTCATACAAAAATTGTTATATGTATTGCACACTTAATTTTGCAACACTCAAAAGTTTATACCCGTTAAATATGTTATATATTATAATGTATATACACAAACACACATGTATGTATTAAATTAAGCAATAAATTATATTTTAATATATATATATATATGTGTGTGTGTGTGTTTGTATACATGATTCTATAAATACATGCATGCATACATACATACATACATATATAATTTCAATAATATTATGGATATATATTGAAAAAAATTATATATGTAATTTATATATTTATATATACATTATAAATTTATAAATCAATTTTGTATAAAAATCTTTGAAAATATTATTTAATTCGAATTTTTTTATAGCCTTGATCTATATGCAGATATACATACATACATATATGTGTGTGTAAAAATTATTTATTATTTAATGCATTTATATGTATTCTTGCAATGTTAATAGCATAGATATATCTGAGTTCATGATAACATACATTTAATCTAAAGCACTCAGAATGACATAATAAAACATACACACAAATATAAACAAAACTATTACCTTACTATGGCCTAGATTTTTCACCTTGAATGTTGAATGGCTAGTCTCTGCTTGAATCTGAATCTAATTCCTTTAAGAGAGAGAGAGAGAGAGAGCGCTACTAGACTGAACGCACCACACACAGATGTCTTGTTTTTATTTAAATTTATGTTTTAGCTGCTTGAAACAATGATGAGGAAAGGAGTAGTATCTGGCTAGAAATGTGAGAGGTAAGCAATAATAAGACATCGAAAAGTGAGGGCTAAAAGTGTTTAAATAGCAGAAGGAATAGGAGCTAAAAGTGGATTTAGATCCACCGCTTCCGCTTTCTATTTCAAACCATTTTGAATCAATATTCACCCCCTTTATTCCACTCCCTATAGCCAGACATACTTGCCCATATTTGGGCCTCCAAGCTGCGTCCATCCTAATTAGATAAATATGCATTTAAATCTAACTTAAATGCACATCGATATTGTATATCGATATGTGTGTATACAACTTCTATGTACGCACTATTTTCAGTGAAAATCAAATAATTTTTTTAAGTAATATTTCATAAATATTAATTAATTTATAAAAATAATAATTAATTAAATCATGTGGCAGTTGGTGCATTCAGTATTTCAGTTGTGTGACTCTTAGGTTTAAATTCGATTTGCAATTAATATTGAACAATTTGAATAGTAATGTTCACACGTCACCTTAGCTAGTGGTGTGACATTATAGCCAAATTTATTGTGTTAACAATAAAACTTGTCAACATCTCAAATTTTAAGCTTGGATATGGGCAATGCCTTCGAAATCTCCTTTCGAATGAGTGGGGAGCATTAGAGATTTTAAGATGGGCAAAAGTTATTGAAAAATTACCTTCGGTACCTTTCATCATAGTTGGTAGGTTAGTTTTCATCTTGTAAATTCCTTTCGAATGTGTTGATTGAGAACTCTATCGAAACATCCTTTCGACACAAAAATGAGGGTTTGGGTAGAAATTTAAGGATCTATAAAAATAGCGGAGTTGAGAAGGTTTCGACACTGTCAAAAGGGATGACACTTTCAATCTAGTAGGTATTAGCTAAGGATTAAAGGAACCAATAAAGCATTGGGTTTCAACTTCGAAAGGGCTTCTTTCGATCAACTTAACCATAAGTTAACATATCTGTGCAAGATAAAGAAATCCGTGTTGACAAGAAAACGTGATTATAGTGATCTTCTTTTATTGAACTCAATTGTACATATTGACCAAACCCCCAATCTAATTTGAGAATTAGTGTTTTCTAGTTTGATAAAAATACAAGTAAGAAGTAAAGAAATCTAGTCCCTAAACTGACCCCTAGGATCATATTTATAGATGCAGGTTGGCATCCTTTCGCCTCCAAGCTTTCGACGCGGTCATAAGGTCAGTTTTTCTGCTTTCATGAATGTCTATTGAGCTATATCTTTCGACTTGGTCGAAAGGGTTTTAGTTATTCTTCCATTGCCGCTTGAAGTTGGGCTTCACTCTGTCTTTGTTTCCTTCCGACTTCATCGATACGTGTTGTTTTTATAGCTTTACCGCATCTGACTTCGTTGAAAGGTATTGTTTGATTCCTTTCGGCTCTATCGAAAGGTGCTTAGTTGCGTTTTTCCTTTAGTTGCTGCTGAAGAGATTGGGCTTCTCTCTCTTGCACTGTTTCCCTTCGACTTCGTCGAAAAAGTGTTGCTAGACGTCTTTTGACTTCATTGAAAAATCTATTAATGTGCTCCTATCTTGAATGTTGATGTGCCACACAGGCTGAACTAGATGCTATCCTCCGATGCTGTCGAAACATGTATTCTTTTGGCTTTGAATGAGTCAAAACATCCAAAATGGCTTTGTTGTGAATAGTCTTTATCGAATGCCTCTACCCTAGGTAAAATTAAACGTCCGTTTAATTTCATTCGGAATAAAATGTTGCAACGGCTATTGGAACCAAAGTGAGCACAACTCACTCTTTTTACCTCGCTTATATTTTTATATAACTAAAAATAAATTTATTTACGCTGATTGATAATTATTGGGTAATATATGTATATCATATATATATATATTGGTATTTAGATATATTCCTGCCTATTGGAGCAGATGAGATCCTATACGTTCACGTGTATGAGCGGATGACCCTTTGTACGGACATCTGCCTCGAAGCGGACATTGTACATATTTTCTCGTATGTATATTTGTTGCAGGTGACAGGTTGGACGGATCCAATTGGATTCCTCAACACTGCTGATTTTTATTTACAGATGATGTTATATATGCTGTTATCATATGATATATGATGTTTCGACGCTATAATTGATATGAATTCCCTTATTAAGCACTTCTGCATCATTGGGCCATATTATTGGAATTTTAAAAATATTAAAGTGATGACTTCAAATTAAAAAGGATTTCAGAGTGATTTTGAAAATAGATGTTTTATTAATTTTTGAATTGTTGAGGAATCGAATTTATTTTAAATAAATATGAAGTTATAATATTTACGTTATAAAAATTATAATTTTTGTGAAATATACTCATGTATGATTTTTGAAGTTACATAAATTTTAATAATGATTTGTGAATTATTAAAAGAATTTTTTATTTAAATAGAATCAAAATATGATTTTTGAAATATGGAGTTAACTATTTTGTAAATTAAGTTAAAGTGAAGATTTTGAACTTATTATAAACGGTTTATTTATAAGATTTATAAAATTGATATTTTATAAATAAAAGTAATGGAATTATAAATAAGTTTTATAAGTGTTCAAATGAAGTTATAAATGGAAAGTTATAAGTAAATAAGATTTATAATTGATGAAGTTATAAAAGGAATGAATTTGTAAATAAATGATTTATTAGTAAATTAACATATAATTGGATTTTGGCATATAAATGGAATTTGTTAGTAAAGGAAATTTTTTATATGGAAGTTTTTATAAAATATAAATGGAATTTATGAACATTTTTTTATAAATGTGAAATCAATTTAATTTGATAAGTTAAATACGAAAGTTTATTGAAGGAATTATATTCACGTTTTTGGACGGTGGATAATCCTTTAATAAATGTGTAGAAGTAATGAATTTGGTTAGAGAATCATATTCATGATTTTGGAAAGTGAATTATCCTTGAAATTAAATGTGCAATAGTAATGAATTTGGTAAATGAATTATATTCACGATTTTAGACAGTGGACAGTCTTTAAATAAAATAGATATTTTTGAGAAGTAATATTTTAAAATGAAGTTTGAATGGTTTGAAAATAAAGTACATTGTGAACTATTTATTATTAAAATAAGTATATGGATATGTTTTCCAAATAGTGAAATATTGAAATGGTTTTGGACTTATATCTTTTAAAGATAATTTAAAGTATTAAATTTGGAAAAGTGGTTTAATTAATGGATGATTTAATAAATCAGGCCTAGTGATGCTTTAGTTCTAAATTCATATATTTGGCCATTTTAGTTCCTCGACATGATGTGGGAACTATTTAGTCGTGCACTTAGTACGTAGCCATCTATGTAGGCTTGATTATTGTTTGTGTTGAGGATGTTGATTCGTGTAGTGCAGATTATTACTCCAATCTATCAAGCTTCCTTCTTAGCCGAAGGATAGCAAGTTGAAAGTTAGAGACATAATAAGTCAATAAGACTTAGTTTCTATGTAAGGTTGAGAAACACTTTTGCGTTGTTGGTGAGAAGAGACAGGGATCGGTCTATCCAAAAACCACTTCGGACCAATGTATATGCGTTCGATTATGCAGGTTGTGATGATATTGATATTTAGGATTTTCATAGTGGAGGACTACTTGTTGAACGTTTGGGGTTAAAATCTCAATATACATATAGTAGCAGTAGTCTCATCGTTATGAAATATCCAATGCATGGGTTGTCGCCACTAATCCTAGGGATTTCCCAATAGGATGTGGTAGGAAAGTACCTTCAGTTTATCCTGATCTGGACAACTTATATGGATGAGTGTCTAACATTGCATTTCTAAGATTACGTATATTTGTTTTTACAAAAGTACTTCAATGGTGGTGGTGACGGCAACTTCTCTTAGCTTAACATTCTCTTTGAGACGTACGAGCTCAAGGGTTGTATTTTTTGTGGAAGGAAATTAGTAGTCAACGAAAATGACAATGTGGCATTCAAAGTGATGTGATATGTGACATATGAAAGGTAATCGTCACCTCAGGCCTCATCAACCGGAAATGACCGAAACAGGGTTAGATGAAGTAGGGTTAAGTGGATCATTCCAATTAGGACATGATCATCCCCTTCTAGATATATTTCTTCCCTCTATGACATTCGAGATGTAAATTAATGTTGTTTGTATGCTATGAGGGCCCTTAGAAAGGTCGGTAACGACCGGGGGATGATATATCCAGTACTACCTAGTTATAGAAGTCGGTCGGTCTTGTATTGGTAGAGGATCCTTTGTGATGGTCCTTGGTATATTCCTCTAGAGACGTACTGCCGGAAGGTAGTCCCTTCACCTGGTCCTTTGTATAGAAATCCAAACTCCACTACGAGGTTGCGGTTTTATTTGTATTGGCGCAATGAATAGCCCCGAAATGCTATATGGGTAACCATTTCGGCTATTTTTAATATTATTGTGTAATAGACAATATTATAATACTAGAGAATTTGATATGAAAGGTTTTGGTTATCGTAAGGTAAAACATGTCCGCGTTTATGGGTGCTCGTGTCTTACGAGATACTTTTATTTTGAAAAGAAAAGTTTGGTAATTTAGTTAATTCAGTTGTGCATGTTTCTCACGCTGGTTTACCAGACTGATCCAGGCGTTCTTCCCTTTCAATGCTCGGGTCAGACCAAGTATATTTATAGGTTCGGATTTGGTATTTTGGAGCTTCAGCAGGAGAACTGGAGATCTTCATATTAGTATACATGTATCTGTTTATTATCAGCTGCAGTTGTTGTTTATATTATCAGTGATTGTAAAGACAAGTTATTATAACTGCCTGGGCTGATGATTAGCAACTGATTTTTGAACTTTGATTGATGTATGTATATACATTTTTCATTGATATGATGTTGTATGTTTTCCACTACGATGTGAGTTTCTGTATTTTTCCGTTTGGTACTCTCTTCTCTCTTTCTTCTCTTCTCTTCTTCTCTCTTCTTTTCTTTCTAATGACTTTCCGTCGGTCTATGATTTTTGGGTCGGACGTGTGTGGTTTATTGTCAATTCAAAGGGTACGGTTGCAAGTCGTCACATTGATGGTGCATCAAACGAAAAAAGGGCTGGTGCAGGATATGTAAGCATAACACTGGATGGAAACCATTTTCATTATGCAATGAAATTGGGATTCCTACAACGAACAATGTGGCAGAATATGAATCTATAATAGTAGGATTAACCTTGGCATTAGAACTCAAGATTCCACGAGTTCAGATCTTTAGTGATTCTCAGGTAATGGTGAACCAAGTAAAACCGATATATCAAACAAAAGACCCCAAGGTATCTTTATACGTGGAGAAGATACTAAGAATGCTTGCTTTGTTTGAAGACTTTTCAATACACCAAGTCCCAAGAGCGAAAAACTCATAAGTAGACTCCCTAGAAAAACTAGCAAGCTCAAGGGGAGCCCTGGAGACACATATTGTTCTTATAGGATATTAGAAAATTCCAAGTATTGGAGAGGAGGCATCTGAACAGGGGAAGGAAGTGTTAGTTCTGACAAAGTCTCAAGCTAAATCACAAGGGAAAGAGAAAGGAGAAAGTAATAAAGAAATATCAGATGAAAGAGTTGAGCAACCAAAATTAAGTAACATATATGATGACACCTAGACGTCACCCATTGTTGAATACCTTGTCAAAGGAATACTCCCATCTGACAAAGGTGAGGCAAGGAAAATTAGGAGATGAGCTCCAACCTTCATAATGATGGATGGAATCCTCTACAAGAAGGGATATGCTCTTCCCTATCTAAGATGCATAAGCCTGAATGATGGAGTAAAATTGATGGTTGAAGAAAATGAGGGATTGTGTGGAGACCATTAAAATGGAAGGAAACTGGCAAAAATAATAACGAGAAGAGGATTTTATTGGCCACATATGGTAAGCCAAGCTATCAAGTATGTGAGAAGGTGTGAAAAATGTCAGAAAAATTCAAAGGCTCTCAGTTTCCCCTAAGTTAGTTGACTCCAACTACAAGTCTATGGCCCTTTGATGTATGGGGAATAGACTTAATTAGCCCATTTCCATTTTCAATAGGAGGAGCAAAGTACGCGGCAGTCGCCATAAACTATTTCACCAAACGGGTTAAAGTGGAACTGCTTCCCAAGATTACTACTGAGAAGGTACGAAGATTTGTTATCAAAAATATCATAACCATGTTTGGACTTCCCCAAAAGATAATTTTTGACAACGGGACACAATTTGAGATTGAAGAATTCTCACGCTTTTGTTACAAGCAAGGAAGCATTAAAAGTTTTTCATCTGTCGCACATCCAAAAGAGAATGGGGCAGTTGAGGCTGCAAACAAAACCATAAAGACAACCTGAAATGGTAGTTAAACAAGGCAAAAGGAAATTGGGTAGAAGAATTGCCACTTACGTTATGGACTTATCAAACGTCCACTAAAATAGAGACAGGACATACTCCCTGCTCTTTAACATATAGGTGTGAGGCGATGTTACCAATCGAGGTTGAGATACCCTTACATCGAAGAACCGCCAATGCATTCGATAACAATCAAGAGCTGAAAAGAGAACCCCTAGATTTAATACATGAATTGAGAGCTAAAGTAGTGGTAAGAAGCACTGAGTATCAAAGAAGAATATCAAGGTACTACAATTCAAAAGTGAGAACTCGGTCATTTCACAAAGGAGATTTGGTACTCCAAAGAGTGATGGCGAATACCAGAAACCCCGCAGATGGATCCCTGGGGCCAAATTGGGAAGGACCATTAATCATCTGCAAAGTAATCCCCCCTGGAGCTTACAAATTATGTCGACTTGATGGAAATATGGTTCCGTGAACATGGAATGCCAAGCATCTGAGGCCATATTTTCCAAAGATGAATGAATAAAGCATCTCTTTCTTCAAAAAGAAAATCTACATGGTTGGGAGTGAAATACTCCTTATATTTGGATACTACCTAAGATGGTAGTCTACCTAAGATAGTAGAAAGCCTCTGTCTATGCCAAGTTGACCAGGGCAGAGCACCTCCTAGAGGGAGGGTGGAGTAAGCCTTTAATTATTCCATAAGATGGCTGGTTGAAGCACTGGACAAGCTCTTGGCTGCGCCTCTGGTCTGGTCAAGGCACCTCATGGAAGGAGGATAGAGTAAGCCTTTATCCATGCCATAGGATGGCTAGGGTAAAGTACTGAAAAAGCCCTTATCTGCACCATGCTATGTCCAGGGTAAGGCACCTCCTGGAGGGAGGAAGGAGTAAGCCTTTATCCACGCCATGCGATGACCAGGTTGGAGCACCGAACAAGCCCCTGTCTACGCTATACTATGGCTAGGGCATGGCGCCACCTGGAGGGAGGTCGGGTAAGTCCTTGGTTCCAGCTCTAAGATGAGCTAACTAAGAGCACCAGACAACAATGGACTAAGTTGTCCAAGCCCAAGAAGAGGCTCATACAATAATGGACTAAGATATCCAAGCCCATGAAGAGGCTTATTAAATAATGGACTAAGATGTCCAAGCCCAAAACGAGGCTCATCCAACAGTGGACTAAGATGTCCAGACCCAAGAAGCAGTGTATCTCCAATGGAATAAGACGTCTAAGCCCAAGAGGAAATTGATTGAATTACAAATACTATGAAACTTAAAGGGTTCATACACGTCAAAGAGGAAAAAGTCTAAAAAGTAAAGCCGAACTCCATCAATTAAATACCTGAATCTGGGTTTCGGTTGTCTCATTTTGAGATTTCATCTATTAAAACCCGAATTTGGGTTTCGAGACTTTCATTTCTGGATTTCATTTACTAATACCCTAATCTGGGTCTCGAGTCTTTATCAGTCAATAATTATCTTCACCATACTTGAAACTGGGTTTCGAGATTATTACTTAATGCCCTAATCTGGGCTTGTTGTTTCTAAAGACAACTATTGGGGACATCCGTTTATCCAAAATGTGCCTTAATCTGGGCCGAAAACTTTTATGACAAATGATTACCGTGGAATTCTACTCATCCAACAGATGCCCAAATCCGGGCCCGAGATTCTTCTTACAAAGATAATTGTTAATAAATTCTGATTATCCGACATGTGCCTTGATCCAGGCCGAGGATTTCTAACATGAAGATACTTATTACCGATTTTTGGTTAATTTACATAAATACTCGAATCTGGGTTTATTAATTCCATCCAAACGATTATTTTTGGGAATTGCTATCCGGATTCTAGATATCTCATTATTAACCTCTAAATTTCGCAACTTAATACCCTAATTAGGGTTAAATTTCTTTGCCTCCTATCAAATCTCAAACATGGGATATAAGGTACAAGAGCAAAGGTTGCTATGGATAACAAGAAATTTCGATCTTGTCTTTTTTTTATTTAAATTAGTGTTAATGATTTGAACTCTAAATGATGCTAACCAACATCTGGACGAAGACTTTAGGATCATTCAAATCTTTAGGAAAACTTCCAACTACATATTAGAGTGGACGGCTTACATAGGTCTATTTTTTGATAATAACTTGTAGCCCCTATTCATAATCTTTGATTCTTTCCCACAAGGAGTTCGCAGATCACATTGTTTATGTATATTAATAGCTGTCGATCACATACCTCATGTCTTTTGAATTAGGGCGACGATTAGCTAATTGTCTAAATACGGGAAAAATGAAGTTAGAAAGAGAAAGGGAGTTCTGAATTTTTTTCCTAAAGAACAAAAGCTTCTTTCATATGAGGAATGGGGGCAAAAATGTTAGCCAAAAAATTCACTCACGTGCAGAAGTATTAATGAAGGTTAATAAGAGAACAAGGTTTCGATGACGTTACAAGAATTGGTTTCGAGAACGGTCATAAGAAATCATTTTAAAGGAATTAAGAAGGTTTCGAAGGAGTCAGCGGATCTAGCTACCCTTACTAGTAATAAAAAGTGTAAAGGCTTTTGACTCGGATGGAAGCAGGACTGCCCTTTCACCACATTCAACCTTTCAACATAGGTGAATAAGAAAAGGCATCTTTGGAACCCTTTTGAAGGTAATGGTTGGTAATATCCCACTTACGCGCGAAGCCAAACCTTTCAGTATAAAATGTTTTGCCTTCATAACAACCCTTTCGAAAGCATAGTCAAGCCTTTCGAACAAGTCCGGCCAAATAAAAGGTTCCACATTAATCGACGGATACGTACTTGGATGCTACCAGCAATGTCAAAACTATTAGGCTTCATTATCTTCGAAGCCCCTATGAAAGGCCTTCGACAAAGTCGAAAGGCTCTCATCACTACTTCCGATAACAACAAGGCAACATGAAGAAAAAGGCACGTTTGAAGACCTTCTGACAAGTCGAAAGTGGTTCTGGAGAAAGCGAAGAAAAGAAATATTAAAGAGTTAGCAAAGGCAAAAGATTGATAAAAGACCCTTTCGATTTAGTCGAAAGGTCTGGAGAGAGATGAAGAAAGCGCGAGGGTGGGTCAAAGGATATGAAAGATGCCTTTTGACTATGTCGAATGCAGATGAAGCCTTTCAATCAAGTCGAAAGGCATGAGGTGGCAAATAAAAAGGGATCCTTTTGATTGAGTAGAAGGAAAAGGCACGGAAGGGGCTGACCTAATCTATAAATAAGACCCAAGAGGTCCAGTTTTGGAGATCGAATTTTAGAATCCCAAATTCATTTCTTTTACTCCAATTTCTTAACTGCAATTGAATCCTCTAGAAACCCTAAATCAAAATGGGGATAAAGCCCTCCTAATTGTAACTCATTTTGGATTATTAATAGAGGAGAGATGGTTGGTTCAATAAGGATTTTGATGATAAGGAAGATCATTAGCTAGTCTAATGTTCTATTGCACATGATTCTAACCAATTATCTTAATTTCTTTTTATCTATGTAGTGCATAGGATCGACTGAGGCATATGTAGTCGAAACACATCATCATCTAGACCAACATTAAAAAATGAAAATAAGATGATGGTGATTATTGGATTTATGAAACTGTGGGATACCCAGGTTGATCTTACATAGGAAAAACAAAGTGGACTTAGGCAATTATAAGCTGGGCCTATTTCAAAAGAGAGGAATCCCTCTTGACCCGATCGAAAGTGATGTTTCGAGTGGGTCCCAGTTTTTAATTGGCTTGGGATTGATTGGAGAGGAACTCATTCGAAAGGGGTTTATCCCCAGCTATCTTAGTAACCCTTTCGAAGGGGTCCTTAACTAAAGTAGCGAAACCACTGGGGTCGAGAGAACATATCCCATATTAGTGAATCATGTATCCCCTTCGACATGGTCGAAAGGTCCAGAACAAATCTTCCGACATGGTTGAAAGGGATGAAAATGAAAAGTTAATGGTTACTTTCGACCCACTTAAAGGAAAAGTTTTGAGCAGGATGCTATTTCCTTAACCTACATTTCTACGCTTACTCCTTAAATACTTTCGACTAAGTCAACCAAGTCGAAAGGTAGAGTTAACTCCTTGCATCCTTTCTACTAAGTCAACCTGGTCGAAAAGTAGTGTTAACTCTTTAAACCCTTTTGATTAAGCCAACTTGATCGGAAGGTAGAGCTGATTCCTTATACCCTTTCAACTAAGTCGACCTGGTCGAAAGGGATGTTTCGATGGAAGATATCATTTCAACAATTTGGTTTTGTTTGAAATTAATTACCTTTTACATAGAATTAAGGATGTTGATAAGTTTTCCTGTTAACAATGAGCACAAAACTTTATATATGCAAGTTAATAAGAAAATCGCCACAAATATAACAGTGCAAGATTCGTAGTCTAATTCCTACGTTCACGAAAATTCCATTCCGGCTTTAATAATTATTTGATAATTTTTTTAAAATTAATTATTGTTAAATTTATGGAGTGTTACATTCTCCCCATTAAAAGAATTTCATTTCCAAAATTCCTCAATGGCCGAATCAAGTAACATGATGCACAACTGTTCTAAGCTATCCATCTAATTAGTGTGCAACCAATTTTTCAACCAACAATGGATAAGTGAATGGCGTATCACTACACATATGATATATATGCAGAAAAACGAGCACCTCATATAGAATGCATTTTGTAAAACAATATTGAAAATATGGTGTAAATAACACATATATACTGGTAGTTCTATATGTGCATAAGTTTGAAAATCAAAGTCTTATCTTCACATCCAAATTTTCTTCTAAGGATGAAAGTATGGTTCAACCAATTTTTACGTCCAATCCCTGCCATACAATACCTAGCATACAATTGCTAGCTTTCGAAAATTTTAAAATCCAATTTTAAAACATATCTCCTTATGTTGGAAAAGGGGTTTTTGATGTAGAACTCAAAACTTCGATCATTTTTTTATACCCATTCCATTGTACTTTGGAACCGTTCTAATGACCTAGGTTCTTGTAACACCCTTAATTTTGATAACATTATTCAGGAGATTTCATTAGATAAATTAAACAGAATAGTGTAGAGACTAGAGTGATAATGGGATTGGGATTTGAAATCAAATTAGGGTCATGCCTTAACTAAATGGGTTTATAAATTGGTTTAGAGGTAAATACCTACGAGAACAAGGAAATGGTAATATGGGAATAGCCATATCCTATAACCCCTAAACCTTTACCTCGTTCTCATTTCATATTGTCATAAAACAAAAACAAAGGAAAACTAAGGCCATCCATTACCTTAGGGGAAGAAGAGCTTAAAATCAATTAGAAGCTAAGGTTCAAGCTAGTAAGATTCAAGCAAGAGCAAATCTGAAGTTCTTTATCTAAACAAGGTAAATAATAATCTAAACTATCTCATATATATCTTAATGAAAAATTAATTTCGAGTTTAAGGTTTAAAACCATTTGGATGGATTGAATGATGATATGCTTTGACTATATGTCGTATTTGAATTAAACAAGTATTTTTGTGTAAAGGTATAATTTGACTTTAAGGTTAAAATTGTATAAAATGGGTTTTGAGTGCCACAAGAGTTAAATATGTTATGTAAAAAATTATTTTGGAGGTGGGTTAAAATTTTCATAGTATTCCAAGCTTTGGATATTTTATCTTGAATTAGAAAGAAATACATAATTTTGGGAATAAATTATTAAAGACCAATAAGTAGTGTTTATGTCAGAAATTTGTATATGTTATAAAATATACTGAAAGTGAATTATGATGATTTTTGGGTATTTTTCCTAAGTGATTTACTACGAAAATTAAATTATTTAAGTTAGGGGACTTATATGTTTTAATTGTTTTGCTAAGGAAAAGGGCTTATTTGCTAAAACAAGTTCAATCGTAGTTTGATGAATTCGGTTGACACTTTGAAAAGTACTTGATAAAGATTCGGAAACCAATCATATTTTGACAAATTAGGCAATTTAGTTAAAAAGGAGTTTCTTTTAATAGCATAAAATATGTTTTATTTCAAATTACAACCTTGCTACATCCATTTGATTGTTTCAAAACCATGCCCAGAAGGTCTTTCGAACCCATTCGAAATCAATACATAAGGTATCAAGTAATTGGTGCGTAGTGTATTGGAGAAAGGAGAAAGGAACGGTGTTGAAGGCTTACTTTAAAAGAGGTTGAGGCTACTACGTAAATAGCTTTCGAATGAATTGTCGCTTGCCTTGTTTTAAAAGAAACTTTTGAATGAGTTATCGCTTATTTTGTTTAAAAAGGAGCTTTTGAAAGGGTAGCCACTTATGTACCTATTCGAAACCCAGCTGCCACACTCGTGTCTTTCGAACTAGTTAAAGGCCGCTTTCTTTATAACTTTAAATCAAGGCTTTCGAAAGGGTTGCTTTGGCCATTGTAAAATTTGAAGCCATCTTCTCAATGCTTATTAAAGGGTAGTATGAGCCAATTTTATTAAGAGTTTTGGAGGCCATGGTTTCAAAAGGATGATTATGAAACTATCCACTTCCCCTATATTCTTTTACTTGAAATCAATTCTTTCGAAAGGATTACTTTTGCTTTTGTTTTGCTTGACCCAGAAGTTACATTTAATATTAAACCCAATGATTTGAAAAGATATACTTTTATATGGTTTCGAAATTATGCTTCCCGTAATTTTACTTGAACTAAATGTTTCAAAAGATACACCTTTAAGTGTTTTGAAAGAAATGTTTCAATGCTTTTGAAAGGGATGTTTTAAGTGTTTCGAAAGGTATATCTTTAAGTGTTTTGAAAGGAAGGTTTCAATGCTTTCGTAAGGAATGTTTTGAGTGTTTCGAAAGGTATATCCTTAAATGTTTTGAAGGGAAGGTTTGAATACTTTTGAAAGATATGTTTTAATGGTTTCGAAAGAGAAGGCCTAAGGTTTCAAAATCCTTAGTTTTCAAACAAGAAACCCCATCACATTTTTAAATGTAAATCCCTAGCAATATGAAAGAGTTTTGGAATGGAATTTAAGCATTGGAGTTTTGAAGAAGTTTCTGTTGCTAAAGATAGTGGGTAAGGGTATTAACCTTGTTTCATTTGAAAAATGATCAAAAGGAAATTAAACCATACATGTTTATATTATTATGCTATAATCAATTATCAGGAATGCTTCTTCTATAAACATATTCACTTTATAATCAACTCGTAACAGCATTTTAGGGTGTTAAGGGTAGCATAACCAACTAGGTTGACCCAGCAGTGAATGTACATTGAGTCAGCTCCTATGTGAGTGGAATTGCATCTAGGAGGTCAGATGGACCAGAGCAAAGGATGTCCGAAAGCTGATCAAAGGTTATTAGTTTAGACAGATTCTAAGTAAGCCCATGAAAACTATGTCGGTAATTTTTGTTGGTAGGGGCTAATAGGTTTTTAGTGATCCTATGAAAACTATGTCCGGACAAGTTATTGATAAAGATCAATAAGTTCATATTTAACCTATGAAAACTATGACATGAGAGAAGTTATTGGAGGACCCAATAGGTTTATAGCGAGCCTATGAAAATTATAATTGGGTGAAGTTATTGGTAGATACCAGTAGGTTCTTAGTGATCCCATGAAAACTATAAAACCAGACAGATAGTCCATAAGTTTGGCATAGGTTATTAGTTATGCCATGAAAACTAATAGGTTAATGGTGACCCTAAGAAACTATAGCTTGGGAAGATAGTCAGAAGAATGGGGATGAGAAATCCTGAGCATATTGTATGTTTGTATGTCATCATGATGTGTTATATTATGTTATGTTTTAACCATTGTGGATGTAAGGGCATGGTATGTGGCTATTATAAATTTGCGTTAAGATACTAGTGAGGGGAAAACCCATTCCGCTAAGTGGGGTGGTCTCACTAGATATCTATATGGTTTGAGATGGTAGGTTATTATTCACACCAGGTTTTTTGTTTGACTCGAAGTTTATGTTTTCCCCTTAAATTCTCGGGTATTCAATTAATTTCGAGTAGTTTGAATGTTAAGGTTTTCAGGTTCTCCTTTAGAAGAGTAAGCTTTCGGAGACGTGCAGGAGACGAGCTAGATATTAAGAGTTCTTTCTGTTTGATTCCACAATTTATCTGGATGATGGTAAAGTTGTTTAATTGCCTATCTTTAGACTTTGATCAACCAAGAGGGCATCTTCATATGTTGCTCTTGGCTATTTTGTAATAATTATATTTCTTTGAATGTTCTTTACAGACTGGAATTTTGCAATGAATTTGAAATGTGATTTGAAGTGGAATGAGAAATTTATTTTAAAGTTGAGTTTTCAAATTTTCATATCCACATGTTTCTGGTATGTCAATGTATCTAACATTACCGTATTTGGTCACCAAGAATTAATAATTATAAATGATTGTAGCATATGTAGAAGTTAGTTTTAGGCCTCCAAATATGGGATGTTACAAGTTGTTATTTGAGCATTGGTTTATGCAAATTTAGAAGAAATTTGAACATAATATATTTCCAGATTATATCCTAATGAATCAGAAAATAAGATCGGGGTTGGGTAACGCTACAGTAATGTAATTGTATTTTTTATATATATCTTTGAGTACATATTCCCCTCTATCTTAGTCCATTCTTCTGTATCTTACTAAGGCTCGTATGCAGATATACAAGTGTTGGCATCAAATTTGACCACAAACACCCAATTAAACGTGAAAGCGCTAGTGTCCAGTTACATATCACAGATAGTATATGATGTAGAGAATATAATATAAAGAATAATCAAATTAAAATAAAAGAAAGTAAAAGAGAGACAAGATTTATAGTGATTCGGCTAACTCTAGCCTACATCCACTCCAGCACAATCCTTTTTATTATACTGAACATTGATTATAGTTGCAGTCCAAGATTCTAGAATAAAAATGGCAGAGTAACCTCTAGGTAGAAGATGAAGAGAAGCAAAAAATAAGAAAAACTCCCTTTTCGAAGCTAAGCTTGCTGTATTTATAGGTCAAACTTCGGCTACAGGGTCTTCTCACCTACATAGGCCTAGCATAATGATCGGCAAGCCCAACTCGTCCAAAAATAACGATCGGCCTAGCACTACCGATTATTTTTCCTTCAGTTAAAAGCAATGCCGAACCCTCTGCCTCCAAGAAAATGCCGATCCCTCTTCATCCAAACCAATGCTGATCCCACTTCATCCAAACCAATACCGATCCTTATTCATCTAAACCGATGCCAATCCCTCTTCTTCCAAGAAAATGTTGTTCCCTATTTATCCAAACCAATGATGATACCTCTTCATCTAAACCAATACCGATCCCACTTCCCTTATGTGAAATGTCGATCCATACTTACACATGAAGACGTGCCAAACTCTTTGCCTTTACCTATACCGATCCTTTTTGTATTTCTATCCCCTGCTGATCCAAGCCATACCAACCCTCTTTGCTTCATAGGATCATATCGATCCATTACCCTCCATCGTGTTATTCTGATCCCTCCTCATCCTAAATAATATGCCGACCCCTTGAGTGTCGATCCATCTTCCCTTGAACCAAAGCTATGTTGCTTCATGCCATGTCGATCCTTTCCATGCCAACCTCTACTACGTCGATCCCAATTATGTTGTTCCTTGTCTTGTCGATTCCTACTATGCCGGGACCAATCCACATCAAACTATCTTATGCTGATCCCTTCTATGCCGGGCCCAATCCACTCAAACTATCTTATGCCGATCCTCCTTTATTCAAGCCAATATCCATCTTCCAAGCGCCTTGCATCATTTATCCACTGATTATGTTTAATCCTGGCTTCATATTATTATTTTAAATGATTATCCATCCATCCATTTAATCCAAATCCATGATATCCCAACCTTAATAACCATGAAATCTATTGGGTTAAATCCTTCTATATACTGCCTTGCCTACGGGTTAACAACGAGAAAGGAGGATATGGAGGCACGAAATGGAAGAAGAAGTCTAGGTGGGGGAAGCACCACAACCAATGGAAATGCTCGACCCAATACTAGGAGGAACCTAAGTCTACAGGCAAATGCTAATCTAAACACAAATGTCAACGTAGGTGTTGGAACCCCACCAGTAGATATAGGGATGATGTATCGGTTCTTTGTCAATCTGATGCAAGATGAAGCGGCTGTAGGAGTAACTGGAGGAAATGCAGTAAATGTTGGAGGAGCTAGTCCCATAGCCCCAGTTGGCAATAACTATGCCAAGCTTATCAGGTTTTACACCATTCTTGGTAGGAAGTCGTATTTTGGGAATGTAGGATGCTATCGAGGTAGAAAATGAGTTATTGCACTACGAAAGGATTTTCACTGACTTGGGATTAAATGATGAGCAGAGGAGGAGACTTACTTCTAGATAGTTGTAGGAAGCCACACTTCATTGGTGGAATAGTGTGACTGTGGGCGTTCCTAAGGAAGAGTTGACTTGGGCAGAGTTTCGTAAGAGATTGGGAGAGAGGTTTTTGTCTAAAATTGCTAAGTCTGTATTGCTAAGAAAGTTCATGGATTTAGTATTGAGTGAAATGTCGGTAATTTAGTATTATACGAATTTTGATGAATTATCCAAATACGGATATGCTACCACTGACACCGTCATTAAAAGAAATGAGAAGTTTATTCGAGGGATAAGACCTGAGTTTGCTATAACGACTATGCCACATCTCCGTGATTCAAGTACAGTTTTAATGGAGATGACAATCTAGAATGAACAAATGCTTTCTACTTATGGGAAGGAGAAGCAGGTTGAAACCTAGGGTTTTTAGGGAAAGAAGAGGAAATTCTTTAAGAAGAAAGAAATTATAAAGGGAGAAGCTGCAAAGAAGGCAAAAGCCAACCCGGTTTGCTTTAAGTGTGAAAAGAAGGGACAACCGAATTGGAAAAGGGAAGAAGGTTGTAGATAAGAAGGGAGCGAAGTACTTCAGCTGTGACCAGATCGGGCATTAAAAGAATTGGTGTCAAGAACCGGTCAAAGCGGATATGGGAAATACCTTTTCTTTAGGACCATCATCTACTAGACTACCCGCAGGAGATGGAAGGTATGTTTTGATTCATAGTATACTAGTTAGGGTACTCTTTGATGCTGGTGCATCATATTCATTTATGTCTTAGTGTTGGTAGATAAATTATGTTTAGAACCCTCATACCTTGTTATTTCCCTAAGGGTTACGAATCCGATAGGAGGGTATGGAACTCTGAGGAAGAGATGCGACCGGTTAGAACTTGATTTGCTAGGTCACAAGTTTTCATGCATTTTGTATGTTTTTGATTTCATAAGCTTTGAGATCATTTTGGGTATGGACTGCTTAGAATGATATAATGCTAGGATATTTTTTCAAGATAGGAAAATATCGCTAAGGCACCCATATAGCCAAGACTGAATTATATATTCAGTGGAGAATTTTGATCTGAGTACACTGCTTCGGTGGGTGCTATAGAACAAGAAAAGGAGATAGATCAGGTTTTGATAGTAAATGGGTTTGCCAATGTTTTTGAGCCGATCGTAGGACTACCACCAAAGCAAGTCATTGAGTTTCGAATAGATCTTGTGCTAGAAGCAGAACCTGTAAGTAGATCACCTAGTAGGATGACACCTATAAAGATGAAGGAGTTGAAGGTTCAGCTAGTGGATTCAGAAGGGAATTTTTTTATTAGACCAAGCAGTTCGCTTTGGGGAGTGGCCACAGTGTTTGTAAAGAAACTAGATGGATCGTTAAGGATGCGAATCGACAATCGTATATTTAATGAAAAGACGATTAAGAACGGGTATCCTTTGCCGAAAATCAATGATTTATTCGATCAGTTGAGTGGAGCCAGAGTATTCTTCCAATAAGATTTGGCGACATGTTTCCATTAGTTAAGGATGAAAGAGGATAGTATTCCATTGGTGGCATTTCGGACTAGGTATGATTCATATGAATGGTTAGTAATGCCATTCGGGTTAACAAACGCGCCAGCTTTCTTTGTGGATTTAATGAACTGTATTTTTTAGCATTTTGATAGGTTCGTATTGTATTCATAGATGACATTTTGATATACATTAAAGATGAAAAAGAGCATGAAGTTTATCTTAGAGAGGTGCTTGAGATATTGAGGCAGCATTAACTGAAAGCGAAGTTTTCGAAGTGTCACGCCTGGAAGAAAGAGGTTAGGTTTATTAGCTACGTGGTCTCAGAGAAGGGTTTGTCCGTTGATTCGGATAAGATAGAAGTTTTTAACAAATGGAAGAGACCGTAGACTGTGACTAAGATCAGAAGTTTTCTTAGACTCGCTAGTTATTACTAGAGATTCGTTAAGGATTTCTCATGGATAGCAGCGCCTTTAAGTAAGCCAACCAGGAAGGACATGAAGTTTATTTGGTATGACAAATATGAGGAAGCATTCCTTAAGTTAAAGCATTTATTGACCAATGCACCCATGTTAGTAGTTCAAGATGGTAATCAAGGATTAGTAGTATATCACGATGCATGTGAAACGGGGTTAGGAGCTGTGTTGATGCAGAAAGAAAAAGTTATTGCCTATACTTCAAGACTGCTTAGACCGCATGAAGTGAGACATCCTACTCATGATCTAGAGTTGGCGGCAGAGATCTTCGCATTGAAAACATGAAGATGTTATCTCTTATGAGAGAGATTTGAGTTATAGACAGATCATAAGTTCTTAAAGTACTTATTCTCTTAGAAGGAGTTGAATATGAGATTGCAAAGGTGGCTGAAGTTTTTAGCAGATTATGATTTCGGTATAGAGTACACGTCAGGAAAAGGAAATGAAGTGGTGGATGCTCTAGCAGAAAACATCAGAATGTGGTGTTAGCTATGTTAGTACAATGAAAGAACCTGGAAGCCTTGACTACTTGTAGTGTGCAGTTATGGTTGACTGCTGGTTCTAGTCAGAGTAATACCATGTCATTATGCTTGGAAGTATGGCCAGTTTGATTGAAAGGATTTCTTCTAAGTAGAAGAAGGATCCATTGTTAGCCGAGAAGATTAGAAGGCTTAAGGTTGGAACTAAAGTTGATGACCTGAAGGATTTTATTCTTAACCAGAAGGGATGGTTGAGAAAGAAAGGATGATTATGTGTCCCGAACATAGAGAACCTAATGTAACATCCCCAATCTAAAGGCGCAAAGCTAAGCGCTACAGATGTTGTAATCATCTATAGTATTAACTTTCGATGACTAAATACAGCTATGTTAATGGTATCTATAATATCAGAAGCACATGAATATGAAAAAAATCATAGATTTCAAAACATAATTTTTCATTTCATTTCAAAAACAGATGTTCCATATTGAAATCACACAATTCCATAACATTTCCTAAGCCAAGATCTAATATAATTATTAGAAAATATGCCAAGGGTGACATATGAAGATGCCGCCTTGGTTGATCAGAGTAATAACTAACTTAATACATAGTGGAAGTAAACAAAAAACGAGAATTTGAACTTCTAAATATCTATTCGTTAGCCTTCTGCTCGTCTCCGGTAGCTTTATTCGTCATCCTACTAAAATCCTGAAAAGCCTCAATCCTCAGCCTACTCAAATCAATTTTTGAGCACCCAAGAGTTTAAGGGGAGACGCATAAACTTCGAGCCAAACATAAAGCCTGGTGTGAATAATTCTATACATCCTGGTTAATAATGTTAAGTAAGACCACGCCGTTTAGCGGAACGGGTTTCTCCTCACTAACATTCCTTTAAAACATATCCTTTGCAAATCTTTTCCTACAATCAAAATTGGTAAATTTTTGTAAAAATTCATTATGTAAACATACATATCAGGTAATAAAAGAACTATCTATTCAAAAACTTTAGTTTTGTTTTGTAACGACCCGAATTCCAGTAGGTTCGAATTTTTCGCAAAAATGATAAAACCCAAACCCATTGAAGTCCAGGTTGGGTATCTGGTATCCTGTAAATAGGCAAAGGAAAATATATCAGAGCTCAAGTAAATATCTCACGGCGGAACTGACTAAAATATAATAGTAAGTGAAGACTCACCAAGATAATAATACTTTCTAAACAAGTGTCTCAAAGCTGGAAAGTCTCTGCCATTTACCTGACCCGTGGGATGTATAAGGAGGGGGTCAGAACTAAAGTTCCGGTGAATGGACAAATTATACACTTCTAAGCTTAATTCAAAATACACCGCCTCATTTCCATTTTATATTATGTTAGGTTTATTGGGTTTATAATACTCTCACCTCTATGCGTGAATCGTACCCATCTACACCCTAGTCGATTAAAACCTAATAACAAATATACATGCAGCTACATGCCCAATTACCACATTGGTCTTAGGTACTACCCATAGTTCCTTTCGTATCCTCCTCGAAGAGGACTCCATCATCTTACTTCTAGAGCGTTCTATAACTGCATTTGTAAAGGACAGCTTCGTGAGACCTGCACTACAGATGTTCCGTCGTCTACTATGAAAACATAAAACTGTGTCAGCACTAGCCTGTACTGATGCTCGGACATCCACAATGTACCACCTAGTGCGTACTTGAGGACTATACGTAATCGTTCTGTCTACTCCCTGAATCGCGCCAACAAGGTTTACCTTGTACTGAATTTAGTCGGAGATTTTCTATATCTGTGAAGGACAGCTTCGTTGGGTCTACAATATAGATATTCTACTTGGTCTGTCTCTTTTCTCATTGTGGCTATGGCCCAACGTAGCCACCCCTCAACTAATCGATAGACCTCTAAAGAGCTACATAGTTGTGCCCTACTGCAAACAATCTAAACATCTAATTGGCTACAAACCTCATCCAATGTCTTGATAGTGAAAGAATCAATGGCCTAGTAGGTTAACCCTAGTCTTTCCTGAACTCATTCTGACTAATGATGGCTTGATCTTCGCATGCGACTATCCTTTTGGGTCCTACCCAATGCACAATCTCGAGTATTGGGACATATGAACATCCTAATCCATCACCATCCTTTTGGCGGCCTACAAAGGTCTGCTTCGTTAGGCCTACAATGCAAAAGCGGTCTAGGCATACTCTGTTGATGGAACACCTACAGACCTGCCTTCGGGGGTGCAGCTTTGTTAGGCCTACCCCAGAGTACCATCACATCCCGTTGAAGTCTCGTACTTCCTTCTAACCTAAATTAACTAAGTTGGCGTGCTATTTCTGTGCTAAAAATCTATGATGAACAGTTTCTTTAGGCTCTTCATCCTTTGTGCTGCTCGAAGCGCATCTTACCATTTAATTAAACTATAATGACCCATAATTTTAGTGGTTTTATTTAATTAATTAACTGAATTTTTTTGAAATTTTAAAAAATAAAATTTATAAATTTAAGTTTGATATTTGGAATACGTCTTTTTAAACATAGTATATGGTAAATTTTGATCAGAAAATATTGAAATTTATTTTATTGTGTAATTTTATTTCAATTCAAATCAGTTAAAATTTGATGATAATAAAATGTTTTCCGAACCTGAATATTTTTATACAATAAATTTGTACTTCATCTTCTGAGTGAGACGTCATATTTTGTTTCTTCAAATTTGGACTCTAATTGCTCCGTTTATCTTATTTTCGGCAAATTAGCAGCATTTTCGGTACCAAATATCGCTTTTGATTAGATGATCATACCATTGATATCTGTGTACCGTTTTGATCGTCTCGTCATGCTGATCTCCATAGCATATTCGATTGTGTATTTTGGAGTCCGGTGTGCGGTGCAATCTGCGAAATGCTCAGCATATCGCTGCAACCGAATATTTTGGTTTTCACATGACTATTCGTTATCCAACATGAAACCAATAGCCATATGATATTATCATTATTATTTAAATTCATTGTACCTAATTTGCCTTTTGGTAGTCCCACTACATTCTACTTTTGTCATTCTATTCTTTACAAAAACAAATAAAAAACTGTTGCAATTCGTTTATCTCCTTTCTTCTCCTTCCTGCTAGTACCGACCTCCCCTAGCTCCTTCTCATCAAAAAAACTCTACCACTGCATCACCACCAATCACCTATTCTTCCTCCTCCATCTCTCCATATCCAGATCCAAACCCCACGTGAGCCAAAATTGATATGCGTCCATTATTCCACTCAGTCAACGCCGCAACTCCACGAACATGCAGCACGTGACCGTGCACCACTCCCTACCAAGCAGCTTGTGCTCGCCTCCTTACAATCCGCCTCATCTGCCTCCGCCCTTCACCCTCGCCCGCGGACCCTACAACAGCAGCCACCATCGACATCCATCACTCCTCCCTTCCTCTGCCACAATCCAAGACAATCTCGTGAGCCGCCATTCTTTTCTCCTCTAACAATAAGCAATAGGCACAAGTTTTGTATGAAATATTGTAAGTATATATAAGCTTAATAGTCGCATATATGTTTCGATCTGGAAGCTGTTTTGTCCCTTTTGTTTTATATTTTACAATTTTATGTATGTTATATATTCATTTTGAAAAAAAATTAGATTTTGTAACTACCGTATATGTATGTTGGTCTATTTAAAGTGCTTATATATTAAGGCATATATATACACATATACTTTGTACACATATGGATATATGTGTAAAATATTTTAATATAAGCTATATATATAAAAAAATTGGTCATAGTATATGTATGTTTATATAACTGTATATATATGTGTGTGTGTGTGTGTTTTCTAAATGTTTACAATGTATATATGTTAGATTATATATAAATATTACAATTAGTTTATATATATAGTCGTGTAAGTTTATAAAACGTTATTTATATATATTCTACAGCCTGCATACATGTTAGATTATTTTATTCACATCTTCATATATTAGCTAGCATATATATATATATATATATATATATAGGTTTGGTTATATTATATGTAATATATCCGCTTATGTCTGCATATAGGGTTACTTTCATGTTTGCATACCCATTAGCCCATATTGTGCTTGCAGTTGTATTTATAATTATGTATATATATATATACACACATATTTAAAGTACTATGCTTTTGTCTTGTTTTATAAAATATGTTTACATTATGTAGGTATATTTTAAAATGTATATGTTCGTTTATATGTGATGACCCAGAATTCTTGAGCATTTAAAATTGGAATATTTAATTGATTTTAAGTATTTAAAAGTTAAGTTTTAACTCGAATTCAAATATCACCATTTATTTGATAATTAAATTATTGAATTCAATAAGTTGAAGTTGGGTAAAATGTTGAATCTGGAGTTTTAAGCCTGTTGAAAATAATTTGAAGTCTTATAAAATTTATATTGATAGTACTGAGGATAATAGAAGTTGTAAAATTGAATTTAACAGTGGTTTGTTCAGTTTTAAAATTTTATAGTTTAAATTGAATTTAAAAATAGCCTTCCAAGGCACAGTCTCGGAATTTGATGAAACCAGTTCTATTGGATCTGTAATATTGTATTATTGTCGGATTTCAGTTTTCGTAGTGATTGGAGTTGTTGTGTGAGCGTAAGATATATAAACGCGTTGAAATTTATATTGAATTCATGTTATAACTGGGTCCAAAAAGCTATCTTCTCGATACGATCGAATTAGGACTCGAAACCTTTTCCATTACGTTCAGAATAAGGATTTAACATTATAAACGCCTGGCGTCAAGTCTCGATACGATGTCAAAATTTTAAGCTACATTTTCAAGACAATTTAAATTTAAATAATATCATATATATTGTACAACTTGACCAGTCAAATGAATTTCAGATCGTAGCCAACCTATCTCTGTTCAAAACCGACCTAACCCTGAAGGCGCCGCTCCCTCTCTTTGAATAACGTCGTCCCCTCCAACTTTAAATCGCCTACCCTTTCTCTTTTCAATTTAGGTCGAAAGAAAAAAAGGGGTAGTGAAACAGCAGGTAGTCTCCCTTCTTCAATCAAGTTTTCTTTTCCCATTTCCCCCTTTGAATTCAGTTGAGATTGGAACCGCGTTCGAGATTTTTTAGAATCGCGACCGAAGGTCTGCAACCCTAGCTCGATTTCGTTTACAAATAAAATGGCAAAGGAGTTCGTATTTAGCATTTCGGCAGCTGCGACTCTGAATTTGGAATTGGTCGTGGCGCCGCATTGTTGCACGTTCGAGGCAAACGACTTCCGATAGCAAGGGTATGGATGCCCAGTTGGTTCGAAGTAGGTCTTCGGTCGAGGCAGGGTTGAGTGTGACGCGATGACGGGTCGGCACAACAACGATGGAGATCTGAGCGTCGCTATGGCATTCGCTGATGGAAGCACGCGTGCATGGATTGGATCGCGGTGGCGAAGTAGGGCTAGCCGAGATCGATTTTGAGGTAGAAGGTAAAGACAGCTATTCTCTTCAAGTAAATCACTATTCTTATTTTTTTAGATAAGGATAATAATATTTTATAGTTAGAAAGATATATGAAACAGTTGTGTTTAATTTAATATATATATATATATTTAGGTTTAAAGGATTTTTATATTATTAGAATATAAATGTATATAGATAAGTTTTTTAAAATATATATATATATATATACAAGTATGAATATATATATATATATATGTATGTATATGTATATACACATTCTAATTTACTGGTCCGTCTTAAAAATAAATTATTGGTTTAAACCTAAATTATTAGTTTAACATAAGTTATTGGTTACATAAAATTATGAAATGGATAATAAAGTATTCAATTAGTCAAATATTAATAAAATCATAATATATTTATTAAAGGTCAAAGAAATCGAGGAACCAAGGCAATATTTTAATGGATTGCAAATAAAAGCAAAGCTGAGTTAATCTCACTCAGCTGAATTTTAATTTTAATTTAAATAGTTAAATTAAAATTATTGGATGATTGATTGATTTGATTGGATGTGCAATATTATATATATTAGTATATAATATATTTCGGAAAGATTGATTTCCCGCATTATATAGCGGATGAGATCCTATGCGCCGCATAATAGCGGACTGATTTTATATTTAAAACCCATGTTCCGCGATATTCCACCTTGAAGTGGAACTGGTATTTTATGTTGTGCTAACATCTATGGATGCTGGAAAACTGGTTGGAGGGATCCCGCTGGATTCCTCAACATATACTTAAATTGTTTATTATTCTCTATTATGATTATTTGGATATTCTGTGATGAATTATATTGGAATATTGAATGCTATAGTTGCTTGAATATATTTTGGTACTCTGAGTTATTAAACTATACAAAATTGGATTTTTTTGAAAAGAGAATAAAGAGTGCATTTTTAAGTAAAATAATTATAGAAAATTTGAATAAATTTAAGAATGAATGGGAAAAGAAATAAAGTGACTTTAAAATTCTAATAAATAAATTTTGAGTATGGAAAGGAAATTTTGAATAAATAGAAAGTTAATGAATTTTAAACTTCAATGTTATTATTTAAAAGAACAAAGCATTTATTTTAAATTTAAGATTTAAATTTCGAAAAGAATAAAGAAGAAATTGGGAATCTAAAATTTGTATATTTCAGTTAAAAGATTTAAAATCAAACGGAAAACAACAATAATAATAAAGTCTATAATTAATGAATTTTGAAATGAATTGAGTAAGTAAAGAAATTAAATTCAAATGGAGTAAATTGGAAATCAATTTGGAAAATTGATTTAAGTAATTGAAATTGGAAATTCTCCCTGGATAACCCAGTACATTTTCAAAGTAAATTTTTAAATATAAATTAAAAGTTTTAAAGTTATTTTAAAAAGCAAGTTTTGGAAAAATTGATTATTTCTAAATATTTAAATTCTAAAGTAAGTATTTTCTTTTAATCTATTATAGCAGTAATTATTTAAAAAGGTGACTTAATATTTTGTTTTAGAAAAAAGAGTGAAAACCTAGTTTTATATTTTATAAAGTAATATTATTTTCAAATATATTCATATAGTATGTATTTTTAACAAGTTATAGAAGTAGTTTATCTTAAATGTTTTAAAGTATATTTCAAAGTAAAGCGTTTTAAATTATTTTAAAAATCTAAAGTTTTGTGCTTGGTGATTTCGGTGGAAATAGAAAATATTTGGGAAATTTATCCTGAGAAAGGAAGATAGTTGGAAACTGTTTTCTAAAGGGTTTGAAAGTGAAAATATAGCTTATGAAGATTTTTTTTGGGATTAATAAATAATTTGGAAAATTATTTATTGTTTGATGGATGTTGTGAATGTTAACTGATAGTTAAATAACGGACTATCAATATTGGCTACATGCGCTGATCGTTTCGAAGAGATCGGGATCGAGATTTATTTCTCGAAAACCACTTCGATCCGTTTGTACGTTTTCGTGGGAAACGAGTTTGGATTCGAAGTTGGAGAAACGAAGTGCAAGGGCTAGTCGCTACTAATCCTGAGGATATTTCCAAAAATGGATGTAGTAGGAATAGTGCCTTCGGTTTCGTTCGAACCCGGGACGGACTTGTATGGATGAATGCTTTCAGAACATCGTCAGGTGGACGATGGGCATTCTAAGTGAACGATCTAAAAGGTAACGCTTAGCCTCAAGCCTCATCAACCGAGAAAGACAGAAAATTAGGGGTTATGCAGCAAGGCCAGGTGGGTAGCACCCATTCAGGGTGAGGTCATCCCTGTCTAGATGTCCCTTTTTATTTCGTCTTAGTGGTGCGGTTGCTGATCCCAACCGTAGGGTGATCTCAATCGGGTCCAGTATGGGGTAGTCCTGGTCTTGTGTTGCAGTGGGTTGGGAGTGATCCTCGATACGGTGATCTAGGCCACGTACTGTGACAGGTGGTACCCCAGTGCCTAGTCATTAGTTGGAAATCCATTCTCCCTACGCGCCTTTTACGAGTTTTGTTTGTATTACCCACTCTGTGGCTAGTAGCTGGAATTTAATGAATGTAACAATTTCGGCTATTTTAATAAGTATTTGTATATAGACACTATTATAATATCAGAGGATTTTAATAAAAAAATGTTTTAGCTATCGTAATGTAAAAACCCGACATGTTTATTTGTGGCGTTGTCTTACGAGATGCTTTTTTTTTCAAAAGGATTTTGAAACTTTAATAATCAACTTGAGTGCGATTTCTCACGTTGATATTCCAGACTGAGTCGGGTGTTATTTAACTGTAATGCTCGGGTCAGACCGAGTATTATTGAATACAGGAAAGGATGCTATGGAGCTCAGGAGGCGAGCTGGATGGTGATACGCACGTTCGTACTTGATCATTATTCTGCTGTGTATCCAATTGTACGTTATTGATGTGGAACTCTGATGATGTATTCTAGTGATGTTTGTATAAAACAGATATAGTTTTCTTTTGTGTAAAGATCTGTTATTATATATTATTTTTATTCCGCTGCGTTGGTTAGATTCTGTTGTTGTTTTCTATTTTCTCTTCTTCTACCTCTTCTTCTTTAACCCAAATGGTTCGTATTTCTATACATCTTGAGTTGATTGACGTAAAATAGTGTCGACTCAAGGGATACGGATTTGCGGGTCGTTACACTTGGTATCAGATCTTAGGTTGGTGATAACCTTAGCTATGGTGGGAATTACTCATTTAAATTAGAGTCCGTAGTACTCTAGAATGAGTTTGAGCGTATTAATAGATACGAGTGCGTATTTGTTAGTGAATATAAATTGTTTCAATATTGTGTTGATTGGTCTATTGAGTGGCATATGAACTTTCGTCGGCACAGACTGGACAACTATATCAAAGGGGTTTTTAAACACTTGAATAGAACAATTAACACGGTATTGTTTTAAATGTGGGTGAATGCAATAATTTTACCCAAAAAAATATATTTTGATATAAAGAAAAGTTTTTGGTAAACTATTTTAGCTAATATATGGTTGCTTGGATGTTAGGAATGATAATATTAAATTATTATCATTGTTAAGTGGAAATTTAACTAGAAATTGAAAATGTAACCAAAGGTTAAGGAAAATAAATTCATTTATAAATATAAATTATCAACATGATTTATAAATTGAAATATGAACAAATGGGAATTCATATTAATGAATTATAGTCAAAATTGATTTAAGCAGGATTTGGAAATTTAAATCTCGGAGATTTTGGAAGTATTTTGAAGATAAATAATAGCATTGTTATTTCGGGGTATTCCTGAAAGGAAATTGTTTAAAATAAATTTTGGAAAGGGATATAGCATTGAATTCACTTCAGTTGCTGGAAAATAACTTTGGGGATGACTGCAGCATCATCGATGTTCATTTTCGAGTTTCTAAGCGACAGATTGCTGCCAAATTGATTTGTTCAGGAAAACCAGTTTGTTTTTGAAATTTCAAACGAAATTTGTTAGAAGTAAAAACTAGGATTGGTTTAAATTTTTTGAGAAGTGTGATTTTGAGATGTTGGAGATTTCAAAATGATTTGAAAACAAAAGCCGGATGTTTAAAAAAAATCCTAATGAGATAGGTTGTAAGCTTATAAATTGAGATGATATTTTTAAATCAGAAAGGAAATATAAGCTTTGAATGTTGGAATTTAAACTTAAAGTGAAAAGTTAAAAATGAAATTAACTCAGATTGGGAAATAAAATTTAACTGGAATGAAATTAATTGAATTAGACTGAAAATAATATCTAGTTGTATTCGAATTAAGTTGAAATCGAATTGAATTTAATAAATCTAAGAATTGGAATAAAAATTCAGTTGAGTTATTGAATGGAATTAGATTCTTACCTGAATAAATGGAAGTAAGTCGGACAATAAATAAGTTGGAATAAATAACTTAGAACAACTTATAAAAGAATTAAAAGTCCATAGAATAAAATATGCTTGGGTTATAAATAAGCGAAAATCTTGAGTAAAAAAATAAAGATGAATATATTCAAGCCTAGAATGAATGGAAATGTGTAAAATAATAAGTTGTGACTTATAAATTTAAAAGTGGAATAGAAAACCCATTTTTTTTTATGAATTGGAAAATAAAACAAAATCCAAACTTGAATTATAAAATAAATTAAACTTAAGGAAAAATTTAATGAAGTGATATTTGGAATTAAAAATCAAGTATTGAATTTTAACCGGGGAAAGAACTAATTAGATAATAAATTAGTTAATGAAATGTGTAAATGGAGTCTAATGTAGTTAAATAGAAGCTGAAATGTAAGCTAATAATGCAGTTTGAAAAATAAAACTCAAGTTATAAATCAAATTCGACCTGAATTGTTAGTGAAGTAAATATGATTGGAAATAGATCAAAGTAGGGATTGTTTTGGTTGCAAATAAAACCAAGATGAGTGGGAATAAAATTGAAAATGGCCTTGTAATTGAATGAATTGAATCTGAAAATTTAAATTTTATAATAACCAATCAAATAAAATTGTAGATTGAAAATGAGATTTGATTATGATAGAGTTAAGTTGAATAGAAAAGAAATTTTTACTTGTAAAATGAAAATGAGATTAAGTATAAAATTTGAATAAATTGAAGTAAAATTAACTTAAGCTAAATAGATGGAGGAAAGTTGAATTGAAGTCAACTTAAACTAAGTTTAATGATATTGGGTTGGATATAAATCAAGTGAAAATAAAATCTAATCGAAATAAAATTCGGCGAGTTACATATAATATTTAATGGAATGAACTTCTTAAATAAATAATTGTAAACCATTTAAATTGTTAAGGAATTGAAATAACTTAGAGACAATAAGAAAAAAAGAATGTTTTCAAGTTTAATAGAAGAGTTTTAAAATGAATGCGGATAAGAAATGAAACACAAATGAATGGATCGTGAATAAAATTTAAATGGAATGTGTCGAGCTAAATAAAATGGTTGTGAATGAATTAAAATAGAAGGAAATAAATATAATTTGAGTTGGAATCAATTTAAAATGGTTATAAGCTTAAGTAATTGTTATTTGCATGAATAACATCAAATTTACACAGAAAATTAGTCATTTTATCGTAAACGAAAGTAAATGTATTAACAGAGGTAAATAGAATTGATTTTATATCAATTGGAATAATATGGGTTTGTTAAAAATTAAAAATGAATTGAATGTAAGCGATTGAGTTTTAAATCATTTAAATTGAATGAAGTTGTATACGAATGGATTGAAAATCATTCAAATTGAATGAAAATGGTATATGAATTAATGGAAAATAGTTGAATTAGTATGAAAACTATATAAATTGCTTATGGGAAGTGATTAGTGTGCATTGATGTTAGAATTCATGTATTTAACTGATGCAAATAAGTGAAATGTTGTTAAACTTCATATATTTGGCACTTACATGTTTAAGTTGAGTAAGTACAGGTTCAGGGAAGTCGTTGGGGTTGGATTTGATTGCGCTAATTGCTAAAATAATAAGCCGCTTGCTTATAAATGCTAAACAAGGTACGCCTACGCAATAAAAATAGAAAATATGAATTGTTTTTATTTTTCCGACCGGGTGGGTCGATGTATATATATTTATATCTCTTGTCAAATTGCAAAAGCTCCTCCGTACAAAGGAGACTCTGCCAAATTTTCCGGAAATTTTGTGAGTTGGAAAATTTTGTTAACGACAAAACGATTTCAAACTGGAAATAGAAATAAATTAGTGAAAGAAATTAATTTAAAACAATGATATGAATCAGTTGTAAATGGAAGATGAAATTTTATATTCAGATTTAAGAATAAATTGAATTCATACGGAAATGAAAGAATCAATTTGAATAGAATAGATATAAACTAAAGTGGTGAGGTGAAAATAAAGAAAGAAGCATACAAAATGCTTATACTAAACTTAAGAAAGGAATGGTGAATTCTTAATTGGAAATTGATATTATAAATATATTATAAGTTAATATTTGGATGAATAGGTATTGGCATTTTGTAAGAAAGTTGATAAAATGTTTTGAATGTTGTGATTGGATATTATTGCTAAATAAGATATACAGGATTATAAGGGGAAAGAGAAATTAGTTTTGGGTTTCAGGAGATAAATTTGAATAGCTCGACAAAAAGGTATGGTTTAAATTTCTGTATGAAATTTGATTGGGTTTGATCTAGCCACTTGGCTTTTGTTTTCTTTTGGAATTTGGGAGCCCGTAGAGGCATTTTGTAGTTGTACCGAGCTAGCTGCGCAAAGGAGACGCTGGGGAAATTTTTCGAAAATTTAGGGAGTTATAAAAATTTTAAGAAATTTTGAAAATTTAAATTGGGTTTTAAATTGAAATTTGAAAGGTTGGGTATATGATATTGGTAAGAACCTAATGAAAGAAGTTTGGAAAGTTAGGAATTGTGATAGGACGTTCTTAATAAGAAGATTGTTTTGGAAGGTTGATAAAAGCTATTTGGTTTTAGGAAAAAGGTAAACGGGTATTGGACCATTCTTCCTAACTAGTAATTTCGAGGACGAAGTTCTTTTAAGGGGGAGGAATGTGACGACCCGGAATTCTTGAGCATTTAAAATTGGAATATTAATTGATTTTAAGTATTTAAAAGTTAAGTTTTAACTTGAATTCAAATATCACCATTTATTTGATAATTAAATTATTGAATTGAATAAGCTGAAGTTGGGTAAAATGTTGAATCCGAAGCTTTAAGCCTGTTGAAATAATTTGAAGGCTTATAAAATTTATATTGATAGTACTGGGGATAATAGAAGTTTTAAAATTGAATTTAATAGTGGTTTGTTCAGTTTTAAAATTTTATAGTTTAAATTGAATTTAAAAATAGCCTTCCAAGACACAGTCTCGGAATTTGATGAAACCAGTTCTATTGGATCTGTAATATTGCATTATTATCGAATTTCAGTTTTTGTAGTAATTGGAGTTGTTGTGTGAGTGTACGATATATAAACGCGTTGAAATTTGTATTGAATTCAATGTTATAACTGGGTCCAAAAAGCTTTCTTCTCCATACGATTGAATTAGGACTCGAAACCTTTTCCATTACGTTCAGAATAAGGATTTAACATTATAAACGCCTGGCGACACGTCTCGATACGATGTCAAGATTTTAAGCTACGTTTTCTAGACAATTTAAATTTAAATAATATCATATATATTGTACAGCTTGACCAGTCAAATAAATTTCAGATCATAGCCAACCTATCTCTGTTCAAAACCGACCTAACCCTGAAGGCGCCGCTCCCTAGCTCTGAATAACGTCGTTCCCTTCAACTTTAAATCGCCTACCCTTTCTCTTTTCAATTTAGTTCGAAAGAAAAAAAAGGGTAATGAAACAGCAAGCAGTCTCCCTTCTTCAATCAAGTTTTCTTTTCCCATTTACCCCTTTGAATTCAGTTGAGATTGGAACCGCGTTCAAGAATTTTTAGAATCACGACCGAAAGTCTGCAACCCTAGCTCGATTTCGTTCGCAAATAAAATGGCAAAGGAGTTCGTATTAAGCATTTCGGCTACTGCGACTCTGAATTTGGAATTGGTCGTGGCGCCGCATCGTTGCACGTTCAAGGCAGGCGACTTTCGATAGCAAGGGTATGGATGCCCAGTTGGTTAGAAGTAGGTCTTCGATCGAGGCAGGGTTGAGTGTGACGCGATGACGGGTCGACACAACAACGATGGAGATTTGAGTGTCGCTACGGCGTTCGCTGATGGAAGCACGCGTGCATGGATTGGATCGCGGTGGCGAAGTAGGGCTAGTCGAGATCGATTTTGAGGCAGAAGGTAAAGACAATTATTCTCTTCAAGTAAATCACTATTTTTATTTTTTTAGATAAGGATAATAATATATTACAGTTAGAAAGATATATGAAACAGTTGTGTTTAATTTAATATATATATATTTACGTTTAAAGTATTTTTATATTATTAGAATATAAATGTATATAAATAAGTTTTAAAATATATATATATATATATACAAGTAAGAATATATTTATATATATATATATATATATATATATATATATATATATATATATGTATGTATGTATGTATATGTATATACACATTCTAATTTACTGGTCTGTCTTAAAAATAAATTATTGGTTTAAACCTAAATTATTAGTTTAACATAAGTTATTGGTTACTTGAAATTATAAAATGGATAATAAATTGTTCAATTAGTCAAATATTAATAAAATCATAATATAGTTATTCAAGGTCAAAGAAATCGAGGAACCAAGGCAATATTCGAATGCATTGCAAATAAAAGCAAAGGTGAGTTAATCTCACTCAGCTGAATTTTAATTTTAATTTAAATGGTTAAATTTAAATAATTGGATGATTGATCGATTTGATTGGATGTGCAATATTATATATAGTAGTATATAATATATTTTGGAATGATTGATTTCCCGCATTATATAGCGGATGATACCCTATGCGCCACATAATAGCGGCTGATTTTATATTTAAAACTCATATACCGTGATATTCCACCTTGAAGTGAAATTGGTATTTTATGTTGTGCTAACATCTGTGGATGCAGGAATACAGGTTGGAGGGATCCAGCTGGATTCCTCAACATATATTTAAATTGTTTATTATTCTCTGTTATGATTATTTGTATATTCTGTGATGAATTATATTGGAATATTGAATGCTATAGTTGCTTGAATATATTTCGGTACTTTGAGTTATTAAATTATACAAAATTGGATTTTTTTTGAAAAGAGAATAAAGATTTCATTTTTAAGTAAAATAATTATAGAAAATTTGAATAAATTTAAGAATGAATGGGAAAAGAAATAAAGTGACTTTAAAATTCTAATAAATAAATTGCAAGTATGGAAAGGAAATTTTGAATAAACAGAAAGTTAATGAATTTTAAACTTCAATGTTATTATTTAAAATAATAAAGCGTTTATTTTAAATTTAAGATTTAAATTTCGAAAAGAATAAAGAAGAAATTGGGAAAAATCTGAAATTTGTATATTTTAGTTAAAAGATTTAAAATCAAACGGAAAATAATAATAATAAAGACTATAATTAACGAATTTTGAAATGAATTTAGTAAGTAAAGAAATAAAATTCAAATGGAGTAAATTGGAAATCAATTTGGAAAATTGATTTAAGTAATTGAAATTGGAAATTCTCCCTGAATAACCAAGTACGTTTTCAAAGTAAATTTTTAAATATAAATTAAAAGTTTTAAAGTTATTTTAAAAAGCAAGTTTTGGGGAAAATTTATTATTTCTAAAAGTTTAAATTCTAAAGTAAGTATTTTCTTTTAATCTATTATAGCAGTAATTATTTAAAAAGGTGACTTAATATTTTGTTTTTAAAAAAAAAGAGTGAAAACCTAGTTTTATATTTTATAAAGTAACCTTATTTTCAAATATATTCATATAGTATGTATTTTTAACAAGGTATTGAAGTAGTTTAACTTAAATGTAAAGTATAATTCAAAGTAAAGCGTTTTAAATTATTTTAAAAATCTAAAATTTTGTGCTTGGTGATTTCAGTCGAAATAGAAAATATTTAGGAAATTTATCCTGACAAAGGAAGGTAGTTGGAAACTGTTTTCTAAAGGGTTTGAAAGTGAAAGTATAGCTTGTGAAGATATTTTTGGGATTAATAAATAATTTGGGAAATTATTTATTGTTTGATGGATGTTGTGAATGTTAATTGATAGTTAAATAACCGATTATCAATATTGGCCAAATATGCCGATCGTTTCGAAGAGACTGGGATCGAGATTTATTTCTCGAAAACCACTTAGATCCGGTTTGTACGTTTTCGTGGGAAACGAGTTTGGAGTTGAAGTTGGAGCAATGAAGTGCAAGGGCTAGTCGCTACTAATCCTGAGGATATTTCCAAAATGGATGTAGTAGGAGTAGTGCCTTCGGTTCCGTTCGAACCCGGGACGGACTTGTGTGGATGAATGCTTTCAGAACATCGTCAGGTGGACGATGAGCTTTCTAAGTGAACGATCTAAAAGGTAACGCTTAGCCTCAAGCCTCATCAACCGGGAATGACTGAAAATCAGGGGATATGCAGCATGGCTAGGTGGTTAGCACCCATTCAGGGTGAGGTCATCCCTGTCTAGATGTCCCTTTATATTTCGGCTTAGTAGTGCGGTTGCTGATCCTAACCGTGGGGTGATTTCACTCGGGATTATCCAGTAAGGGGTAGTCCTGGTCTTGTGTTGCAGGGGATCGGGAGTGATCCTCGGTACGGTGATCTAGGCCACGTACTGTGATAGGTGGTACCCCATTGCCTAGTCATTAGTTGGAAATCCATTCTCCCTACGCGCCTTTTACGAGTTTTGTTTGTATTACCCACTCTGTGGCTAGTAGCTGGAATTTAATGAATGTAACAATTTCGGCTATTTTAATAAGTATTTGTATATAGACCCTATTATAATATCAGAGGATTTTAATAAAAAAATGTTTTAGCTATCGTAAGGTAATAACCCGACATGTTTATTTGTGGCGTGGTCTTACGAGATGCTTTTGTTTTCAAAAGGATTTTGAAACTTTAATAATCAACTTGAGTGTGATTTCTCACGCTGGTATTCCAGACTGACTCGGTTGTTATCTAACTGTAATGCTCGGGTCGGACCGAGTATTATAGAATACAGGAAAGGATGCTATGGAGCTAAGGAGGCGAGCTGGATGGCGATACGTACTTTCATACTTGATTATTATTCCGCTGTGTATCTAGTTGTATGTTATTAATGTGGAACTCTGATGATGTATTCTAGTGATGTATGTATAAAACAGATGTAGTTTTCGTTTGTGTAAAGATCTGCTATTATATATTATATTTTATTCCGCTGCATTGGTTAGATTCTGTTGTTGTTTTCTATTTTCTCTTCTTCTACCTCTTCTTCTTTAACCCAAATGGTTCATATTTCTGTACATCTTGAGTTGATTGATGTAGAATAGTGTCGACTCAAGGGATACGGATTTGCGGGTCGTTACACTTGGTATAAAGCTTAGGTTGGTGATAACCTTGGCTCTGGTGGGAATTACTCATTTAAATTAGAGTCCGTAGTACTCTAGAATGATTTTGAGCGTATTAATAGATATGAGTGCGTATTTGTTAGTGAGTATAAATTGTTTTAATATTGTGTTAATTGGTCTATTGAGTGGCATATGAACTTCCGTCGGCACAGACTGGATAACTATATCGAAGGGGTCTCTAAACACTTGAATAGAACAATTAACACGGTATTGTTTTAAATGTGGGTGAATGCAATAATTTTACCCAAAAAAATATATTTTGACATAAAGAAAAGTTTTTGGTAAACTATTTAAGCTAATATATGATTACTTGCATGTTAGGAATGATAATATTAAATTATTATCATTATTAAGTGGAAAATTAACTAGAAATTGAAAATGTAACCAGAGGTTAAAGAAAATAAATTCATTTATAAAAATAAATTTATAAATATAAATTATCAACATGATTTATAAATTGAAATATGAACAAATGGGAATTTATATTAATGAATTATAGTTAAAATTGATTTAAGCAGGATTTGGAAATTTAAATCTCGGAGATTTTGGAAGTATTTTGAAGATAAATAATAGCATTGTTATTTCGGGGTATTCCTGAAAGGAAATTGTTTCAAATAAATTTTGGGAAGGGATATAGCATTGAATTCACTTCAGTCACTGGAAAATAACTTCGGTGATGACTGCACCATCATCGATGTTCATTTTCGAGGTTTTAAGTGACATATTGCTGCCAAATTGATTTGTGCAGGAAAACCAGTTTGTTTTTGAAATTTCAAAGGAAATCTGTTAGAAATAAAAATCAGGATTGGTTTAAAATTCTTGAGAAGTGTGATTTTGAGATGTTGGAGATTTCAAAATGATTTGAAACCAAAAGCCGTGTGTTTAAAAAAAATCCTAATGAGATAGGTTGTAAGCTTATAAATTGAGATGATTTTTTAAATCAGGAAGGAAATAGAAGCTTTGAATGTTGGAATTTGAACTTAAAGTGAATAGTTAAAAATGAAATTAACTTAGATTGGGAAATAAAATTTAAATAGATTGAAATTAATTGAATTAGACTGAAAATAATATCTAGTTGTATTCGAATTAAGTTGAAATTGAATTGAATTTAATAAATCTAAGTTAAAATAGAATTGAATTGGAATAAAAATTTAGTTGAGTTATTGAATGGAATTAGATTCTTACCTGAATAAATGGAAGTAAGTTGGACAAGAAATAAGTTGGAATAAATGACTTAGAATGACTTATAAAAGAATTAAAAATCGATAGAATAAAATATGCTTGGGTTATAAATAAGCATAAATCTTGAGTAATGGTTTAAGAAGATAATATAATAAAATAACGTATAATTTATTTCGATCTATATCAAGCAGATTCTGATATATTTCATCTATTCCTATTATCAGCTTGTCTGTCAAATTCATGTCAATTAGCTTTGTTTTGGAAGTCGTGCTTGGATTCGTAACTCATCTCATTCGCGTTCATCTCTAATCTCAAAAGGTGAGCAATCACTCACGATTAACGTTCTTATATTTATTAAATTTGATTTCAATTGAAACGACAATCGAAATATGATGTTGTTTGTTATTTAGATTGCTATATATATATATATATGCTATTATCTATATCTGTTCACCTGTAACATCTGACACCATTATCTATTATTTATATTGATGATATATGCCTGTTATATTATTTTCATATCTGCTATCACTCAACAAGTTCCCTATTGGTATAAAATTCATTATGGGTTGAAATGATACGTACCCGAACGATCTGTAGAATAGGAGAAAATTGTTATGAGTTGAAATGATAAACCCAAGCGATTTTCATTAAATTGAATTTGGTATTGCGGGTTGAAAAGATATATACCCGTATATATATTTAAATTGTGGATTGAAATGATAAATTTCTATTTCGCTTGATCATAGGATAGAAAATTATATACAAACATCATTGGTCAATGTATGTATATATATATATTTGAAATGATTTCCAAGGTTTTGAAATGGAATTTATTTAATAATTATACTCAAATATGTTTAATTTGAAATTTATTAAATTTGGGATTTTAAAGATATGATTTTATAACTTGATTTTTGATTAAAATTGATTTAAGTGAATATTTCAAATTTACATAAATCGAAATGGTATATTTAGTTTTATTTAAATTTAAAATTTGAAGTTTTATCTAAATGTTATTTGAAAGATTAAAAAAATATTTCCAAATAAATAATAGTAAAGTGAATTTGACATATATATATGGAATTATCAAATCTAGTTTTGAAATGTTTGAATATTTAAAGCTTTGAAAATATTGAAATTGAAATCGTTTGTTTTGTGGTTAAAAATTTGTATTTGAAATTGATATAATTTGAAATGGTTTATTGAGAAACTAAAATAAATTGAAATTGATGATTTGAGATTTGATCAAATTTGAATTTTTGGAATTTGAGTTGATTTGAAATCGATTTGTGAAATATAAGGAAACTATTTTATTATATAAAGTATTTTTAAATTATATTTAAAACTATTTTATATTTTACTTTATAAATTATTTTAATATAAACTATTTGAATATAAATCATTTTTAATATAAACTATTTTTAATGTAAACTATTTTAATATACTAACTATTTTAATATAAACTATTTAAACCTATAACTCTTTTATACAAACAATTTTACTTTATATAGTATTTTATTACATATACTATTTTAATATGTAAACTATTTAAGTGGTGGAAGTTATGTTTTCAAAGTTATGAATTTCAAAGTATTATGTTTTGAAAGTGTTATAATTTCAAGTAGTTGGTTTCGAAAGTGTTATAACTTTGAAAGCGCTATGATTTTTGGAAAAGGATATGTTTAAAATGGAAATGATATCGTATTGATATGGTTTTGAAATGACAATGATGTTTTTGTTTTGAAGTATAAACTATTTTGAAATGACCGCGGTGTTATAATAATGATTGGTTGTTAAAGAGACCAGGATCAGATATTGTCATACTCTCTACCAATACCGAAAACACTTTAACAACCGTGTACGCGGTGGAGATTCCAAAATGAAGTAGGATGGTGGCGACATTCTATTGAGGTATATACGTGGATCCGACTCCCGTGAGTTGGCATAAGGTGGCAAACACATGAGCAATTCTAAGGCAAAAGGAGGTCATTCCTCCGATCGGGCACATTCCTTCGATATTATATTCTGACTTTGTGATTGATTTGGTGGCCACCCTTGATTTTGATTTGGGAGTATGTTTCGAGGTGGGCGATAGTAACTGCTATGCGTTACTACCAGCCTGAATACGTAATTGGTATATCTACCGTGGCATTGCCTACTTGTGTCGTGCAACCTACCCTATTGAGACCACTACGAGTTTGTCTTGTGTCATACTTATTGAGTATCCTCCAGTTGCCTCCCGATCTGGATGTATTACGGTACTGTATAGACTATTGGCACTATAAAATGCGTTAAGGGGGATATGGGTAACGCCTTAATGCTATTTTAATAGTTTACTTTACTTTAGACATTATTATAATAGCGTAAATTACTACATAGTAGATAGTTTAATTAATGGATCCTTAGAGGATGGGTATCCCAAACATCCTTTAAATTACTTGTATGTTGGTTGATGTTTCGCTTGAGTTGGAGTTATTGATATAAGAATGTTAATCCTAACTTGAGTGTTTTGTGTTGTGCTTTATACTCGGGTCAGACTGAGTGATACTACTTTTGAGACTCACCTTTGGAGTTGGAGCTTCGTTTAGAGATCCATCTACATCTTTTCTCCTTGTAGTCATTCAATTGATTCTAGTGATGTATTCTGATCTTGTATTTGACTATTGTATTTGAGACTTCTATTGTATCTTATTTAACTCTGTTATATATATAGTAGCTTCATGAACTACTATTCTTCTATTTCCGCTGCAAATTATTATATTACTCTGTGTCTGTGATTCTGTGATTATTTTATTTACTGTATATGCTGAATTTTGCCAAATTTAAATTAACAATTTAATATTTTGAGTAATTCAACTCTAACATGTGTGTCTCGCTATGCACTTGGAGGGTGCAGCATGATAGGGGGTTCTCGCATTTGGTTTGGCAGCGAGCGGATGACTCTTACTCCTACATGTTCGTATGGGGGTTGGTTGCAGTCGAGAGGCTTGCCGTAAAGGCGGAACACAGGTACCAATGTATGCTATGGTAGGTGTCACCCCAATTCCATGCGGGATGTTACATGTGGTATCAAAGCTTTGTCTTTAGGAAAAACTCAATATATAGAGTAAATTTAATTACAGAATCACTTTCGATCAAGCTTGAGTTCTTCCTCTTTGATTCGAGTTTCCTTTGAATTTTGGAACATTCCCTTCGGTTCTAAAATCCCTTCTTATCTCTCCCTATTCGTGTCCCTTGATTCCGGAGCATCCCATAGCTCCCCTGAATTATTTGTAAAAGGGGTGAAACTCCTTTACAACAAGCATTGATTCATCGAAGATATCTATATCCTCGGTTTAGATGCCGATATCTCTTGTTATCCCCAAATTCTATCTTTGGTAATCCGATATCGATTTGCCTCAGAATTCTGCATCGATATTATTCTTGAAGTCATGGTTGACCGGTTAAGGTCGCCTATGATTTATATAAGTCTATCCATCTTATCTCTTTTGGTATTTAATTATCTTATTCCCCTTTCGAACCTATCTCTTCTGGTTAGAATTCTATTTGATTAGGGTCCCCCAAAATTGAACCTCTACCCTTGTTTTGAAATCTATTCTGAAATCATCGAGTGAGGGAGTGTATTTACATTAATATAAGAATGTTTTATATATTGTGTTGTTTGAGTTGTTGATGTTGATTTGGGGTTTCAATCGATTCGTCTGATCAACGCTATCAATAGAAATTTTGAAACACTTGAACAGAGCAAACTCACATAATTGTTTTCAAACTTTAATAATTTAGTATGATTACATTATACATATAAGTAAAATTTTCAAGAATTAAAAGTTAAATGAATTGGTTGTTGAAAATGATAATATTTGATTTTCATTTATTGCTTTGTAAATCACTAACTATTGTCACATGAGATAAATAAATGGAACTATAAAAACATGATTTAGAAACTATTTTGGAATGTAATTAAATTTAAAATTTAGAATTTGAATTTAAATTTTCGGTGATTCCAAACTTTGATTTTAAATTTTAAAATTCATATTTAAAGTATTTTCAAATATAAATCGTTTCCAAAGAATTTTGAAAAGCCTTAAATAAGTGCTTTCCTCTTTTGTCGCTGGAAAATAATTTCGATGATGACGGCCGCATCATCGACATTCATTTTCGAGTTTCAAAGTGGAGAGATCATTTTGTAGCTTCGCTACACTTTTGTTTTAGAAATTTAATTGATTTGAATTTCTAAAGTGTGACTTGATATATATATATATATATATATATATAATAATAGATTTGGTTTGATATATATATATATATATATATGGAATATGTATATACATATCTATGTATCTCTAAATGATTTGAAATTAATCAGAAATTTAATTCTTAAATTCTTGTTAAAAGATGATTTCAATAAATAAAACTAAAATTTCGAATAAATATTTAACTTGAATAATTAAATAGGGAAAATTTCACTTGTATAATACCCAATTACATTCTGATATGACTTACCTAAATTACTCAGAAGTTAAATATGTAATTGGATAATATACAATATAAAATGATTTTATAAAAAAAATTTGAGTGCCTATAATAAATGTTATACACCTAAATTTTAATTATAAAGTGTTAATAGAGATAAATAGAATAATGAGTTGATTGAATAGTTAATGGGACAAATTAAATAAAATTCTGATTAAAAGAAATCTTTTTGTAACAAATATTTATAAATTGAAATTTAATCAACTTAATGAAATACCTCGAATTTAAAATCAATTGTTGAATAGTAATTGATTAAAGTTGAAATTCATATGGTTTAAACTAATGATTATTTTGTTTTTAATCTATTTGCTTTTTGGTTGCTTTATTCTCCTACTTCCTTCCTTTTCGGTGATGAAAAGTTTTGAGTGGGGGAGAGTGTAACGATCCGTAAATTTTAGTGGTTTTATTTAATTAATTAATTGAAATTTTTTGAAATTTTAAATAATAAAATGTAGAAATTTAAATTTGATTTTTGGAATGTGTCTTTTAAAACATAGTAAATGGTCAATTTTCATCAGAAAATATTGAAATTTAGTTTATTGTGTAATTTTATTTCAATTAAAATCAGTTAAAATTTGATGATAATAAAATATTTTCCAAATCTGAATATTTTTATACAATAAATTTGTAATTCATCTTCTAAGTGAGACGTCATATTCCGTTTCTCTAAATTTGGACTGTTGTTGCTCCGTTTATCTTATTTTCGGTAAATTGGCAGCATTTTCAGTACCGAATATCACCTTTTGATCGGATGATCGTACCACTGATATCTGTGTACCATTTTGATCGTCTCGTCGTGCTGATCTCCATAGTATATTCGATTGTGTATTTCGGAGTCTGGTGTGCGGTGCAATCCGCGAAACTCTCGGCATATCGGTTCCGCAACCGAATCTTTTGTTTTTTCTTGTGACTATTCATTATCCAACGTGCAACCCATAGCCATTGATATTATTATTATTATTATTATTATTACTACTACTACTACTACTATTATTATTTTTAAATTCATGGTACCTGCTTTGCCTTTTGATAGTCCCACTATATTCTACTTTACCATTTTGTTCTTCACAAAAACAAATAAAGAAAACCATTGCTCTTCGTTTATCTCCTTTCTTCTCCTTCCTACTAGTGCCGATCTCCCCTAGCTCCTTCTCACCAAAAAAAACTCTATCACTGCTTCACCATCACTCACTTACTCTTCCTCCATCTCTCCATGTCCAAATCCAAACCCACATGAGCCAAAATTGATATACATCTACCACTCCACTAAGTCAACGTCGTAACTCTGCACATATGCAGCACGTGGCCGTGCACCACTCCCTACCAAGTAGCCTGTGCTCGCCTCCTTGCAATCTTTCTCATCCACCTCCGTCATTCACTCTCGCTAGCGGACCCCACAACAGCAGCCACCATCGACCGCCATGACTCCTCCCTTCCTTCGCCACAATCCTAAACCATCCCGTGAGCTGCCATTCTTTTCTCCTTTGACAGCAAGCAATAGGCACAATTTTTGTATGAAATATTGTAAGTATATATAAGCTTAACAATCGCATATATTTTTTGATCTGGAAACTTCTTTGTCCCTTACATTTTATATTTCACAGTTTTATGTATGTTATATATATTCATTTTGAAAAAAAAAAAATAGATTTGTTAACCACTGTATATGTATCTTGGTTTATTTTAAGTGTTTATATATTAAGGCATGTATATATACATATACTGTGTGCACATATAGATATATTTGTAAATTATTTTAATGTAAGCTATATATATATATATATATATAAAATATGGTCATAGTATATGTATGTTTATATAACTATACATATATATATATTTGTTTACAATGTATATGTGTTAGCTTATATATAAATATTACAGTTAGTTTATATATATTGTTGTGTAAGTTTATAAAACGTTATTTATATATAGTACAGCCTGCATACATGTTAGTCTATTTTATTCACGTCTTTATATATTAGCTGGCGTATGTATATAGATTTGGTTATATTATATGTAATATATCCGCTTATGTCTGCATATAGGATTACTTACATGTTTGCATACCCATTAGCCCGTATTGTGCTTGCAGTTGTATTTATAATTATGCATATATATACACATATTTAAAGTACTATGCTTTTGTCTTGTTTTATAAAGTATGTTTACATTATGTAGGTACGTATATGTTTGTTTATATATGGGTCGGCACGTATTTGAATATATCTCAATATATGTATATTGTCTAGGGATTTCATATATCAGTATATATTGATTTCTGGTTCCAAATATTATTTATATACATATTTATATACATATATATACATACATATATGTGTTTGTGTTTCATTTTTTTAATGCTTTAAAAACTACTGATTTTATGTATTCAGTTTAGAATGTAAATCATGTATTCATTTTGATTTTTAAATATATATTTTTAAAGATACGGTATTGATTTCAGAATTTATGTATATATATAGATTTTACATATGTATTTTAATTTAATAATTGTTTAAGATAATACAATAAAATAATGTATAATTCATTTTGGTCTAGATCAAGCAGATTTTGATTTATTTCATCTATTCCTATTATCAGCTTATCTGTCATATTCGTGCCAATCTAGCTTTGTTTTGGAAGTCGTGCTTGGATTCGTTACTTATCTCATTCGCGTTCATCTCTAATCTCAAAAGCGAGCAATCACTCACAATTAACGTTCTTATATTTACTAAATTTGATTTCAATTGAAACGACAATTGAAATATGATGTTGTTTGTTATTTACATTGCTATATATATGCATTATCTGTATCTGTTCACCTATGACATCTGACACCATTATCTGTTTTTTATATTGATGATATATGCCTGTTATATTAATTTTATATCTGCTATCACTGTGCAAGTTTCGTGTTAGTATAGAATTCACTATGGGTTGAAATGATACATACCCAAACGATCAATAGAATATGAGAAAATCGTTATGGGTTGAAATGATGAATCCATGCGATTTTCATTGAATTGAATTAGGGATTGCTGGTTGAAATGATATATACCCATATACATATATATATATATATATATATATATTTAAATTGCGGATTGAAATGATAAATATCTGTATCACTTGACCCTAGGATAGAAAATTATTTACAGACACCGTTGGTCAATGTATATATATATATTTTGAAATGATTTCCAAGATTTTGAAATTGAATTTATTTAAGAATTATACTCAAATAAGTTTGATTTGAAATTTATTAAATTTGGGATTTTAAAGATATGATTTTATAAGTTATGATTTAAGTGAATGTTTCAAATTTACATAAACTGAAATGGTATATTTAGTTTTATTTAAATTTGAAATTTGAAGTTTTATTTAAATGTTATTTGAATGATTAAGTAAATATTTCAAAATAAATAATAGTAAAGTGAATTTGATATATATACGAAATTATCAAATCTATTTTTGAAATGTTTGAATATTTAAAGCTTTGAAAATATTGAAATTGAAATGGTTTATTTTGTGGTTAAAAATCTGTATTTGAAATCGATATAATTTAAAATGGTTTATTGAGAAACAAAAATAAATTGAAATTGATGATTTGAGATTTGTTTGAATTTGAATTTTTGGAATTTGAGTTGATTTGGAATCGATTTGTGAAATTTGAGGGAACTATTTTATTACATAAAGTATTTTTGAATTATATTTAAAACTATTTTATATTTTACTTTATAAATTATTTTAATATAACTATTTTAATATAAATCATTTTTTATATAAACTATTTTTAATATGAACTATTATAATATACTAACTATTTTAATATAAACTATTTTAACCTATAACTCTTTTATATTAACCATTTTTGTTTATAAACTATTTTATTATATATACTATTTTGATATCTAAACTGTTTAAGTGGTAGAAGTTATGTTTTCAAAGTTATGAAATTCAAAGTATTATGTTTTGAAAGTGTTATAATTTCAAGTGGTTGGTTTCAAAAGTGTTATAACTTTGAAAGCGCTATGATTTTTGGAAAAGGATATATTTGAAATGGAAATGATATCGTATTTGGTTTTGAAATGTAAATGATATCATATTAATATGGTTTTGAAATGGCAATGATGTTTTGGTTTTGAATTGTAAACTATTTTGAAATGACTACCGTGTTATAATAACGATTGGTTGTTAAAGAGACCAGGATCGGATATTGTCATACTCTCTGCCACTACCGAAAACCACATTACAACCATGTACGCGGTGGAGATTCCAGAATGAAGTAGGATGGTGGCGACGTTTTATTGAGGTATATACGTGAACCCGACTCCCGTGAGTTGGCATAAGGTGGCTAAAGCAGGAGCGATTCCCAAGCCAAGTGGGGTCATTCCTCCAATCGGGAACATTTCTTCGATATTATATTCTGACTTTGTGATTGATTTGGTGGCCACCCTTGATTTTGATTTGGGAGTGTGTTCCGAGGTGGGCGATAGTAGCTTCTATGCGTTACCACCAGCCCGGATGCATAATTGTATATCTACCCTGGCATGGCCTAGTTGTGCCGTATCACCTACCCTATCAAGACCACTACGAGTTTGTTTTGTGTCGCACCCATGGAGTATCCTCTGGTAGCCTCCCGATTTGGAGGTATTATGGTACTTTATAGACTATTGGCACCATAAAATGTGTTAAGGGCAATATGGGTAATGCCTTAACGCTATTTTAATAGTTTACTTTACTTTAGACATTATTATAATATCATATATTACTACATAGTAGATAGTTTAACGGGTCCTTAGAGAATGGGTATCTCAAACATCCTTTAAGTTACTTGTATTTCAGTTGATATTTCACTTGAGTTGGATTTATTGATATAAGAATGTTAATCCTGATTCGAGTGTTTTGTGTTTTGCTTTACGCTCGAGTCAGACTGAGTGATACAGCTTTTGAGACTCAACTTTGGTGTTGGAGCTTCGTTTGGAGTTCCATCTACATCTTTTCAGCTTGCAACTATTCAGTTGATTCCGGTGATGTATTCTGATCTTGTATTTGACTATTGTATTTGAGACTTCTGTTGTATCTTATTTAACTCCGTTATATATATAGTAGCTTCATGAACTACTATTTTACTGTTTTCGCTGCAAATGTTAATATTACTCTGTGTCTGTGATTTTGTGATTATTTTATTTTATTTATGTGCTAAGTTTTACCAAATTTAAATTAACAATCTGATATTTTGAGCAATTCAAGTCTGACATGTGCAGATGCGAATGGTTGAAAATACCGGGATGTTACATAAACCCTACGTCCTATCTCTTGTGTGCGTTTAGTTTACTTTTCTAATTCTGTTGGCTACTTATTTACCCTAATCAGCATAAGCATGTCCCAGCATCACCTAACTATTGTGAGACCATCAATTCTTAACTGAAAAGGAATGCTGTTTGTACGGGCCTTTCATCTATGTTTGCTTATTAACTTGGTGTAAGTTTTAAAATATGTCTTTTCTGTTATCTCTAATTATAACCTATGTTATAATTATACCTGCAATTGTTACTTCTATATTCTTTTATAATCTACATGTTATAAATATAATTGCAAGTGTCTCTTTTCTATTCTAGTCTGCCTACTTTTATTATGATATTTTATTTTTTAGTTCCCTTATATTATATGACATCTTAGCTTTGGATTACGTCCAATTGTCACAAATTACTTATCATAATAACTGCTTTAATTTTATTTTACTATTTGTATAGTAAATGTAGATCAAGGCACATTTCTGTTTATTATTTCTAGTCTTTCAAATAATTAACTTGATTTCTTCTTTAATTTCTTTAACTCATCATTTTATTCTCTTTTATTCTAGGAAGTAGTTCCATTCTATTTAGTTGTTAGAAAAACTGTGCTAAAAATCCATTTCCATATTTTAATACTAAATAATGCTATAAGCAATAACTTGAAATTGTAAGATATTTCTTTTATCGTTTCTTTAACTATTGGGTAATGCAAAATACAAAAATGTCTCCATTTTACACTAATTCCCTTTTCTTTCTTTTATTCTTGCATTTATGTTTATCTTTATTTTTCCAATATTAAACTATAGAAATGTGTTCTTTTTTCTAAATCAACCAACTAATCTATCACTAGCATCCAAATAAAGTTATCAAATCCTTTTTAATTTATTCTCTAGTTTTAGCATAACTTACTGTAAATTTCTTGCTTTTAAGCTTAAGCCTTTCTCTATAACTTTTAAGCCTAAGATTATTCATATTGAATTGGATCTCTTTCTTCCTTTTCCAAATAAATAATAATTAAATATAAACTCTCTTATAGAATTTACAGTTTTAACATAACTAATTAGTAGAGATAATTACTAAAAATAATGCTGAATTAAAATATTTAACGGGAATCTAACGACAATATATCATAAATGTAAAATATTTATAATTTAAATCCACTCACCTGTCGTCCTTAGCTTTGCTCCATGGCCTTAGCTCCGCTCCATGGCCTAACCGGATCCCCTTCTATGGTGTCTAATATTTTTATTAACAAGATCTTCTCTCTAGAAATATTTTCTATTTAGGGTTCGGCCTCAGGCAATGAACCCAATTGGGAGAAAATTTAATTGTGAGAAAATAGCTAGGCCTAGGGTTCTATTTATAGTGGAGTTTAGGGATCACAAACCATCGAATTTTTGAATTGAATCTAGTGTAACCATGTCATATGATCGTTGTGAATTGTTGGATCCAGAAAATGACGTTCCAGATTGCACAAAAATTAAATTTGAAGAGTTCAGCTTGTAGATGGAAGATTGTCGTCCAGGATATAACGTGGGTCGACCTACTGGTCGACCTATGTGCTTTAAAGGTCAACCATAGGGTTGATCTGTATGCCTTAGGTTTGACCTATGGGTCGACCCTTGCTATTTTATTTATTTTCTTTCATTTTTCTTGATTTTCGTTTCTCTCGTAACTTCTTCGCATTAACTCGAATTTTGACAAATTATATGTGGAGATTTATCAGAAAATCGATACAAACTCAATGGTATAAGTTTTGAGGCCATATTCTGACTATTCCAAAATGTTTATTTTCATTGTTCATTATTATTTGGTTATTTAATTATCTAAAAATATGGGGTGTTACATTCTCCCACTCTTTTGGAGAAGTCGTCCTCGAAAGCCGACAAGGGTAAAATTATGTAAATCCTCGCATCAATAACATCCATTTTGTGTACATCCAATTTTACGACCATCCGTGTCCTTGTGCAAATGTCATTCAACTTAAAATATACGCATGTACATGAATTTCTAAGTGGTACCTCCTATATAAATGCTTTTCTTCTTTAAAAATTCATTTTAAAACATGATGCACACACCCTAAATATACTTGCTTTTTTTGTATAAATGTAATTATTTGAAAACTCAAAACGTTTTTCATCCAATTTTTCCACACTCCTATTAAATAGGGGCATAGTTCAACAAAATTTACATCTGAATCCTACCACACAACTTTTAATATTCGATTTTTAGAAAAATGTAATTTTTCGAATTCGATTTCTTATGTCAGAAATAAGGTAGAAAACGGAAAACCTTACATTTACCGTTTTTCTTTTGTGCACCTTTTCCCCCATACTTGGAACTTATGCATCTATTCTATAAAAATCTCTATTTTCTTTCCCAAGCACGGTTTACATAAGCAAAACTTTCCTTTTCAAACTTTTGCCAAGCTTAATTTATGGAAAAAATGTATTTTTCCTTTGAAATTGTCATTTATTTCAATTGACGTTTTCAGTCGCTTTCTTTAGATCTTACTGTTTTTCTTTTAGTTACTTTTATCTGCTTTTACTCTTCTTTAATATAGCAGCTAAACACAGCTATGTTCTAGGGCTAGGAGGCCTAGGACCATGTCCACTATGACATAGAAAGGTCCTACTCTAGGAACCCAAGTAACTCATATGCCCCTCCTGCTGCCTATTACTTTTTACTAACTTATGCTATATTACCACGATGAATAAGATCTATTCATCTCTTCCTTTCCATACTCAAAATGGAATAATGATGTCTCATTTACTGCAATGAATAAGGAATTTAATTTGTGCAGTCTCTATCTAAAAAGGCAAATAAGCTTGGGAAAATTTTCTCTTTACCTTTACTTATCATTTTTCCCTAACTAAGATCTATTTATCCCAATCACGTGTGTCTTACTATCTTCATAATATCACTTTACAATTCTATAGTCTACACACATGAAGCAACATTACTAGGTACTCACTAGTGTCGTATACACTTTATGGGAACTTTTATTATTACTACTAAAAGTAATCACTGCTATCTCCTACATAGCCTCTCACTTCTTCCGTCGAACTTAGGAATTGATCCCTATCTACTCCATATTTAAAAGTTTGGTTTAGTATTTATCATTTTATTTCAAAAATTAAAGCCTCTAAATTTTTGAAACATCAAATCCCAAAATTCTTGCCTTTAAAAGTGTTACTTTGAAGTTTATATTAAATTCAAAGGTATTCCCCAAACCTAGAGGGGAAAACATACAAATTATAAGTTCAAAGCTTATTCCTCTTTTTCTTTTAAAGACCTTAGCATCTTTTCATAAAAATGAAAAATTTTGATTTTAAATTTGACTATTTACTAAGTTTTTCTCTTCTAAAAACTTATTTACTTTTTCACCCAACCGCTTTTCTCATGCCTTGCTTGTCTTTAAAACATTTTTCTTTTCTTGACTTCCCAAAAATGTCCTCACATGTTTTCAAAACATTTTCATTTCGTAGATTTTCAAATTTACCAAAATTGGAGTAGATAAGAACAATTATTCTATCAAAAATCCTTTAACTTTCCTACTCTTTCAATTACCTAACCTTAGAGGAGTTTCTAATTTACTATAAATGGGGACTTTCTACAATGGCAAGCAACCAATGTGCATAATTAGTGGAAAAGATTTCCTACTAAGGCTCTCTCTAATATCCTTCCTAACTGACACTGTCTCCAATTATTACACTTCTTATTACACCTAATGGTTTATACCTTAATGTATTGGAACTACTTTCTCTTATGAGAAACCATTAACGCTAAAACCTTCTACGAATCTTTTAAAAGAGGATTTCATGTTTATGTGAAATTACAAGGAACTTATTTTATAATTTATCGAAATAGACTATAAAGAATATGGTGCTTTCCATACCTTGTATATCTCTTTCATGTATTCCTTATTACATGCACAAAAACATCTTTATTTTGTGATTTGGTTTAATAGAAAATTATATAAATTATATCATTATTCATTTCATTCCAATAGCTTAAAGTATGTTAAATCTATATTCACTTACAATTGACACTTCTTATGAAATTTATTAATTTCCTAATATTTAACTTACATATTTTTTTCCAGAAGAACTCATTTTCAAAACTGTTTTAATAGTTGCATAACTAGAAAACATTTTCATATACTTATTTACATAATAAGTCTGCTTACAAACCACTTTATTTCCATACAAAAATTATCTACAAAACACATTTTTATTTGGGTTAAAACAGATGTTGCATAAAACACCATTACTACAATCCAAAATTAATAGTATATGGATTCGGTTAAAATAACTATTAATATATCCCATATGCTATGTAAAACCATTTCCTTTGGGAGTCACCTACCATAACAATAGTGTCGTAGTCTACGCATCCTTTATTTTTCACGACAACGTCTATTACAACAATAAATGTTATAACCTACGTTCTATTTACTTAACACACTCTAGATTATTATATTTTAAAATCTTTGTTTACCTACAAGGAAACTAGCGAGCAATATATGCTCTATAATGCTTCAAAAAGAATTAAAAATTCACATCATACAAAAAACAGTTTAAATTTCATTCCACTTTATTTCAAAAACCCAATATTTGTTTCAAACATATCATCAATTATATTTTTTTTTCAACTTTTCAATTCCAAAAAGTTTCATTTTATTGGGCTAGGCATAAAGTGGATTTTCTTCTTATTACCCTAGGAATATCCTTCCTAAACTTTGGAAATCTCATTCTCTTAATAACATCTCTTATTCCTTCCAAAATAGAAAAATACTCTCCTTAATATACCTTGGGAATTTTCCCACTTCTTATGGTATATGGACACTAATCTTCTCTCAAAAGATAGCTTATCGTACACTATAAATAGGTAATAACTTAGGGCTCAATACTCTTGGGTCATTCCAAACCCAACTAGCAAACTATGCACAAATGTACTTCTATAAACTTTCCATTTGTTAAAATCTATAATTGGGGACTATTTGGATTTTAGTACATAATATTTTTATATTTTATTCAAAAATACAAATACATTCACTCGCTATCTACATAGGAACCTTAAACCTAGGCTCTGATACCAAATGTAAAGACCCGAACTATAGTGGATTTGGATTTTGCGAAAAAATGCTAAAACCCAAGCCCACTGAAGCTCAAGTTGGGTATCTGGTATCTTGCAAATAGGCAAAGGTAAATATATCGAAGCTCAAGTAAATATCTCATAGCGGAACTAACTAAAAATATAATGGTAAGCAAATGCTCGCTAAGATAATAACATTTTCTAAACATGTTCTCAAAACTGGAAAGTCTCTACCATCTACCTAACCTATGGGTGTATGAGGAGGGGGTTAGAACTAAAGTTCTAGTGAATGGCCAAATTATACACTTCTAGCTTAATTCTACATCTATCATCTTATTTCCATTTTCTGATATGTTAGGTTTATTGGATTTATAATACTCTTGCCTCTGTGCATAAATCGTACCCATCTACTCCTAGTAGACTAAAATCTAATAACAAATATACATGTAGCAACATTCCCAATGACCGCATCGATCCTAGGTACTACCCATAGTGCCTTCTGCATCCTCCTCGAAAAGGACTCTATCGTCTTGCTCCTAGAGCGTTCTATAACTACATCTGTAAAGGATAGATTCCAAAGGCCTACAATACAGATGTTCCATCGTCTACTATGAAAACGTAAAACTGCATTCGCACTAGCCTATACTAATGCTCGGACATCCACAATGTACCACCCAGTGCGTACCATGAGGACTATATGTAATCGTTCTATCTACTCCCTGAATCCCGCCAACAAGGTCTACCTTGTATGGAACTCAATCGGGAATTCTATATAACTGTAGAGGACAACTTTGTTAGACCTACAAAACAAATATTCTATTTGGTCGTTCTCTTTTCTTATCGTGGCTATGGCCCCACATAGCCACCCTTTAACTAATCGAATGACCTCTAAAGAGCTAAGTGGTGGTACCCTATTACAAACAATCTGAACATCCAATTAGCTGCGCCCCTCATCCAATGTCTTGATAGTGAAGGAATCATTGGCCTATTGGTTTAACCCTAGTCTTTCTCGAACTCGTTTTGACTGATGATGGCTTGATCTTCGCATGCGACTATCCTTTTGGGTCCTGCCCATTGCGCAATCTCGAGTACAGGGACATAGAAACATCATACTCGATCACCAGCCTTTTGATTTCCTATAAAGTCCGCTTAGTTAGGCCTACAATGCAAAAGCAATCAAGGCATACTCTCTTTATGGAACACCTACAGAACTGCCTCTGGGAGTGCAGCTTCGATTGGCCGACCCTAGAGGACATCCTAGAGCACCCTTATGTCCCGTTGAAGTTTTGTACTTCCTTCTAGCCCAAATTAACTAAGTTAGACATGCTATTTCTGTGCTAAAATCCATGATGAACTGCTTTGTTAGGCTCTTCATCCTTTGGGCTGCTCCAAATGCATCTTAACATTTTATTAGACCCTACATCAAATCTTTTATTATGCATTTAGTTTACATTTCTAATTCCATCGGCTACTGATTTACCCTAATCAGCATAAGCTTATCCCAACCTTACTTAACTATTGTGAGGCCTCAGTTCCTGACTGAAGGGGAAGGTTGTTGGCATGGGCCTTTCTTCTGCGTCTGCTTATTAAATTAGTGTAAATTTTAAAAATAAGCCTTTTCTTTTATCAATAACCTATGTTATAATTATACTCGCAATTGTTACTTCTATATTCTTTTATAATCTACATGTTATAAATATAATTGCAAGTGTCTCTTTTCTATTCTGGCCTGTCTTCTTTTATTATGATATTTTATTCTTTTTAGTTCTCTTATGTTATATGACATCTTAGCTTTGGACTACGTCCAATTGCCACAAATTACTTTTCATCATAACTGCTTTACTTTTATTTACTACCTACACGGTAAATGCAAATCTAGACACATTTCTTTTTATTATTTCTAGCCTTGTAAAATAATTACTTGATTTTAACTCTTCACTTTATTCTCTTTTATTCTAGGAAGTAGTTCTATTCTATTTGGTTGGTTACAAAACCTATGCTAACAATCCATTTTCATATTTTAATACTAAATAATGCTATAAAAAATAACTTGAAATTGCAAGATATTTCTTTTATTGTTTCTTTAACAATTGGGTGATGCAAAATACAGTAATGTCCCTATTTTACACCAATTCCCTTTTTCTTTTTTTATTCTTGTAATTACGTTTATCGTTAATTTTGCAATATAAAACTATGGTTCCCTTTTCTAAACCAACCAACTAATCTATCAATAACTTCCAAATCAAGTTATTAAATCGTTTTTAATTTATTTCCCCCATTTTAGCATAATTTACTGTAAATTTCTTGCATTTAGGCTTACGCCTTTCTCTATAACTGTTAAGCCTAATATTGTTCATATTTAATTGGATTTCTTTCTATTTCCATATAAATAATAATTAAATATAATGTTTCCTGAAGAATTTACTGTTTCAACATAACTAATTAGTAGAACTAATTACTGAAATAAATGCGGAATTAAAATGCTTAACGGGAATCTAATGGTAATATATCATAAACGTAAAAGATATATAATTTAAATCCACTCATCTACCGTCCTTAGATTTGCTCCATGGTCTTAGCTCTGCTCCATTCCTGGATCCCCTTCTAAGGTGTCTAATATTTTTATTAAGAAGATCTTCTCTCTAGAAATATTTTCTATTTAGGGTTCAGCCTCAGGCATTGAACCCAATTGGGAGAAAATCTGATTGTGAGAATATAGCTAGGCCTAGGATTCTATTTATGGTGGAGTTATGGAACTCAGACCGTCAGATTTTTGTTTGAATCTGGTGTAACCATGTCACAGGCTCGCTGCGGATCATTAGATCCAAAAAGCTATGTTTCGAATTGCACAGAAATCATATTTAAAGAGTTCGGCATGTAACTGGACGAATTGTCGTCCATGATATAACGTAAGTCGACCTGTGTGCTTTGAAGGTCGACTTAGAGTCGACTTATGTACCTTGGGGTCGACCCATGCTATTTTATTTTTTATTTTTCATTTTTCCTGATTTTCGTTTCTCTCACAACTTCTTTGTATTAACTCGGTTTTCGACAAGTTATATATAGAAATTAATCATAAAATCATAACGAACACAATGCTATAAGTTTCAAGGCCATATTTTGATAATTTCAAAATGTTTACTTTCACTGTTCATTATTATTTGGTTATTTAATTATCTAGAAATGTGGAGTGGTACATGTTTAGCTGACTAATAACCTTTGGCTGACTGGAGCCTAATAGAAAATATAAGAAAAATTTGTCTAACCTCTGTTAGACACTCCACTTCTAGATGATCCATCCTTAACTATCTGTTAAATACTTCTCTTTTGGGCGGTCTGTCCCTAATTAACATCTCCTAGAGTCACCTAATCCGAATGGTTTGGCGGGCTCACCAATAACCTATCTGTATACAAATATATACTCCCTTCTACGTGAAATCATAATTTTAGTCTTACCTATGATAAATCCCTATACACTTAAATTTTGGACTAAATTAGCTGGGGCTAATAGCTAATGTATACGGCGCGACCCAATACCAGTCCCATCTGGCATTATAATACCAGAGTCATTTTACTTAGGGATACATTTCCATAATTTTCCTTAAAAACCTTTTTAAAAATGATTTGAGACCTTTAAGTCAACTCGCACAAGAAAAGTACATATATTCTATGCTTTGCTCAAAATAACCTTGCCATGTTACACACACACACACACACACTCTTTAATCAATCCTTAGTTGATGAGACCATTTAAACATTTGAAAGTACCCATTCAATTCTATTGAAACTGCCCCTTTCTAAACCATTGAAAACATATCTTTCGAAATTAGGTAAAACCCTTTATTTATCTAGGCAGAAAGGCCAAAACCTCCCTTTTGAAACCATTCTTAAACCCCGTTCAAAACCTTTGAAAATCTTCCTTTCGAAAGCTTTAAAACCTTAGACATCATATCTTAAACACTTCAAAACATTGCCTTTAGAAAACCTTGGAAAAACCATCCATTTCAATTCTTTCGAAACCATCAAAAAACACAACCTTTCGACTCCTTCGAAACCCTTTGGGGCGCCACCCCTTCGAAAATATTTTAAATACCTTTCAAAGGCATAAAGTCTTTAAAAACTCAAACATTTTGAAAGCACTTGGGTTCAATTTAAAACATGTGGAAAGACATCTTTCGAAATCATTTAAGTCGAAACCATTTTCTTTCGAAACCCTTGGTCTATACTTCAAAAGAACAAAAGGGTTTATAAATTCATTTAGGTCGAAAGCCTATCTTTCGAAAGCTATTCCTAAGTAAAGAAGTGATGGTGTCGAAACCATCCTTCCTAAAGCATTGGAGAAGTGGTTAATTTTAAAAGCAAAGTATACCTTTCGAAACCATTGACTTCGAAAGGTAAAATGGCGGCAGCTAGGGGTTTGGACCCCTTCGAAAGCATCATTTAAAACATAAGAGTTTAACCCATTCGAAACCTTTCCTTTAAAAATACTTGGCCTAGTCGAAAACCCATCTGAGTTAAAATCTAACCTTTCGAAAGCAAAGCAGGCACTACTCTTGATTTTAAAATAAATCATACTCCAGCCCCTTCGAAACCCAACGTTTAGACTATGTACCTTTTGCATTTATCCAATACGCTACATACCAAGGAACTTAATACCATGTGAATTGGTTTCGAAAGCAATGGTGGCAGAATGTCCTAGTCGGAACCTCTGGTGCCGAAAGTAGCAGAGCATGCTAAAAAAACATGTTATTTTTGTTTTTTATTTAAAAGAGAAAACTTTTTAACTAACCTGCTATTGTTTGTCACATTTTCATTGGTTTCTAAATATCTTTTTCAAAAGTGCTGCCAATATTTTCATAAAAAAACAATGATTTTATTTTACAAAGTACCCCTTCTCCTTAATTAAATATATAAGACAATTAAGTCCCATACCTTAAATAATTGTGTATATTCATCAAAACACTTAGAAAAATTCTATAAAAATTCCAAAAAATCCTATTAAATATGTTTTCTAAAATATGTAATTTCAAACCCAAATAATTATTTATTTTATCATAAATAATTTATAAATAAATCATTTTCTTCCCTAGATAATTAATATAAAATCGACAATAATTCAGAAAATTATGAAAATTGAAACCCACCTTTAAAAATCATTGTTGACTTACATTTAAATTCACAAGGCATTTAGATGTTATTATTAGGGTTTTCATATCAAACGTATCATAAAAATCAATATAAATATGCGTAATTCATCAACAAAATATATATAAACTTTTAGTCATTCATAACATGACATAAACATGCAAAAATATTTCAAATTATCCTTAAAATCGACAATCATATGAAAATGAGATGTAGTAATTATTCACCTTATCTTTGTGATTAAAGATGTGAGATTTTATCTTGATTAAGTTAATTTGATTTTCCTCTTGAAAACTTTAGCTTTCTCGTAGTCGGCCTTGTTATTCATGTTTTCGTTTGTGATAAAATGAAATGAAGGTATGTTCATTTTCCCTAAGGTTTAGGGTATTCGAAAATCTCTTTTTCCTATTTTGCCCTCCCATATTTCCTAACACTTAAGTCTATTTTACTTCATTTATCTATTCATTAATATGGCGTGACTACCTCTTAATTTAATCATAAATCTCAATCCATTAATGAACACGTTATTTAATTTAATTTAATTAATTAAATATCCTAAATAATGTAACTAATAATATGGGGTGTTACACCTAAGGAAGGAGGTCCTTAGAGAGTGTTATCAATCAAAATTTACAATTCATCCTCGGGGAACCAAGATGTATCATGACAAGAAGAGAAGTTTCTACTACGAAGGTATGAAGGGGGATACTGGCTTCTGGGTAAAGCAATGTGTGAACTGTCAACAAGTGAAAGTCGAACATTGGACGTCTAGTGGGTTGCTTCAACGTTTAGATATACCAGTTAGGAAATAGGATTCGATATCTTTGAATTTTGTAAACAGGTTGCCAAGATTGAATGGTGGAAATGAAAGTATATAGGTCATAATGGATAGCTTGACCAAGAATGCCCATTTCATTCCTGTTAAGTCAACTAGGACAGCACCTGTTTTAGCTAGGTTGTTTATGAAGAACATTGTAAGACCGCATGGATATCCTAGTAGTATAGACAGTGACATAGATGCTTTGTTTACTAGAGATTTCTGAAGGTGTCTACAAAATGTGTTAGGTACCAAGCTCAAGATGAGTACTGCTTATCACCCTTAGACTTATGGACAGGTAGAGAGTCAACAAGGTACTTGAGGATTTATTGATAGCTTGTGTGCTAGATTTTGGTGGATTATGGAAGACCCCCTACATTTAGTTGAGTTTTCCAATAATAATAGTTATCAGACAAGTATAAGAATGGCGCCTTTCAAAGCTTTGTATGAAAGGCTATGCAAGTCACTAGCATGTTTGTTGGAAACCGGAGATAGATTAGTCATAGGTTCGAATTTGGTGAGAGAGGAAACATAGAAGATTGAGTTGATCTGAGGAAGGGTGAAGGAAACCCGGTCAACAAAAAAAAAAGTTATGCAGATAAGATGCATAAAGATATTGAGTTCTCAGTTGAAGATAGGGTTTTCATTAAAGTATCATCGATGAAGAGTGTTTTACACTTTGGAAAGTCATGAAAACTGGCTCCGAGATATATTGGAGCATTCCTAATTATAAAAAGGATCAGAAAGCTCGCATATAGAGTAGAATTGCCGAGTAGTTTGGCATGTTTCCATAATATATTTCATGTATCTTATCTTCATGAGTATTTGCATGATCGAGAGACTATTATTCCCTGAGTACTTTGGAAGTGTAGTAATAGAATCAGGTCTAACTTTTGTAAGGTAAATAGTTTCGATTGTAATGAGAGATGCGAAGGAGTTAAGAAACAAGATAGTAAAGTTGGTGAAAGTTCACTGGAGAGACAACGAGAAGGACTGTACTTGGAAAACTAAAGACAGGTTTAGAGATACTTATCCTGATCTATTATAAGAGTATTTCTATTACTGTTATATATATATTGTTCACTAGTCAGGTATGCTACTATGGTAAATGGTAAATGTTACAGGTGATTGCTATGTTTAGTATTTAGTCCATATCAAATTTCAAGGATGAAATTCTTCGGAGAGGGGAGCCTGTAACACCCATAATTTTAATAACATTATTCAAGAGTTTTAATTAGATAACTTAAATAGAATAATGTAGAGACTAGAGTGATAAGGGGATTGAGATTTGAAAACTAACTAGCGCCATGCCTTATCTAAATGGGTTTATAAAATGGTTTAGAGGTAAATAACTAAGAGAATAAGGCAAGGGTAATATGGGAATAGTTGTGTACCATAACCCCTAAGTCCTTACCTCATCAACATTTCATACTTTTATAAAACAAAAACAAAGGAGAACCAAGGCCGGCAATTATCTTAAGGGAAAAAGAGATTAAAATTAATTAGAAGCTAAGATTCAAGCAAGGAAGATTAAAGCAAGAGTAAATCTCAAGTTCCTTATCCACATAAGGTGAATAATAATCTAAACCATATGTCTTAATGAACATTTTAATTTCTGGTTTAAGGTTTAAAAAAGTTTGGATGGATTGAATAACGATATTTATATGTCATATTTGAATTAAACAAGTATTTTTGTGTAAAGGTATAATTCAATTTTAAGGTTAAAATCATGTAAAATGGGTTCTAAATGCCATGAGGTTTGAATATGTTATGTAAAACATTGTTTTGGAGATGGGTTTAAATTTTCATAATATTCCAAGCTATGGATAATTTATTTTGAATGGAAGAAGTAGATAATTTTGTTTTAAATTATCTAAGGCCAATAAGTAATGTTTTGGGTCAGAAATTTATATATGTTAGAAAACATGTGAAAACGAATTATGATGATTTTTGGGATTTTTCCTAAGTGGTTTACTATAGAAATTAAATTATTTAAGTTAGGGGGCTTATATGTTTTAATTGTTTTGTTAAGGAGAAGCGCTGATTTGTTAAAAAAAGTTCAATTGTAATTTTACGTATTCGGCGACCACTTTGAAAAAGTATTTTGATAATGAATCGAAAACCAATCATATTTTGACAAATTAGGCAAGGTAGCTGAAAAGGAATTCATCTAAAAAACATAAAATCAGTTTTGTTTTGAATTACAACCTTGCCACTTCCATTTGATAACTTTTGAAACCATACCCAGAAGGCCTTCCGAACCCATTCCAAACCGATGCACATGGTAATTGGTACGTAGTATATTGGAGAAAGGTGGAAGGAATGATGTTGAAGGCTTGCTTTCGAAGGTGTTGAGGCTACTTCTTAAATAATTTTCGAATGAAAATCCGCTTGCCTTGTTTTAAAAGAAGCTTTGGAATGAGTTGCCCCTTATTTTGTTTTAAAAAGGAGCTTTTGAAAGGGTAACCGCTTGTGTATCTATTCGAAACCCAGCTACCGCATTCGTGCCATTCTGTAACAACCCGAAATTTGCATTACCAATTAATAAATAAAAGTTAGAATTTTTTTTTGAAGCATAAAAGGATTTGGAATAACAAAATTTATTTGGAAAAGGCTATTTTAATTAAATGGGAAATATGGGATTTTAAAATGAGGATAAAATGTTATTTTTTTTGTAAGTTAAATATTTTAGGAGAGATTTTAAAACGGGTTTGGATAAGAAAAATGAGTTTTATAAACATATATGAACACTTAGACTAATTTTTGGAAACATGTAAATAACTCTCTTCTTATTGGGTTACTAAACTTAACCCAATAACACACCCTAAACCTCCTCTATAAATTATCTCAAACTCTCATAACCTCATTCATTCATCCCTAATCAAAACCCTAATCATTTCCTAAAGCTTTCTTAACAAAAATGGCCTCTATCTTCATCTCCTTCTATTTGTAGCTTATGAAAGTCATTCTATGCAAAGGTAATGCAAATACCCACCTCAAATCCGTTTTTATATCTTTCTAATTTCTGAAATTTATTTGGTAACACATGTTTTATGTGTTTTTTTGATCTTATAGCCTCCTAATCATCTTTCGCTAACTTGGGTTGATGCTATAATGGTCATTGTTGCTTTCTAGAGAGGTATATTGCTAAAAACCTCTTCTAATATGTGTTTAATCCCCTTTTGATTTCAGTAATCATTTAGTAACACATGTTTTATTATGTAACATGTGAATCATAGCCCTTTGATCAACTTTGCTTTCATTTTGGGTGTGCACATAAGGTGTTTGTGATATTGCTTCATAAGGTAATGCTAAGCTTTGGCCCTTTGACTCCTTTAATAGAGTGTAGTAATCATTATATGATAGTAGTGATTGATATTGGTGAAATTTGATGCCAAAAACTTGAAAAAAACACCCCAAAATCACTAAAAAGAGCAATTTCAGCAGGCTGGAATGTTTCAGCCTGAAAACAGGCTGAAACAGTGGTTGGAGTGCACCAGGGTAGGCCTGGGCTGCACCCAGGCTACTGCTCGGGCGCAGCAGGCTAGCCCGGTTGGGCTAGCCGGTACCAGGCCAGCCTACACGGGCTGGCGCGCATGGCCCGCACGTCCCCAGCCCATGCGGGCTGGGGCTGGCCCACGTGTCCCCAGCCCATACGGGCTGGGGCAGGCCCACGCGTCCCCAGCCCATGCGGGCTGGGGCTGGCCCACTTCTCCCAGCCCATGCGGGCTGGGGCTAGCCCCCTTCTCCCAGCCTATGCGGGCTGGGCTTCCCCCTCCTCCCCAGCCCGCATGGGGCTGGGGCTTACCCCATTACACCCCCTGCCCAGGCGGGCTGGGGGGGAGGGCTTGTTAATTCACCCAGCCCATGCGGGCTGGGGGCTGGACCGAACCAGGCTGCACCATGCGGTGCAGCTGGTTCTAAAAAAAATTTAAAAAAATGGGCTGCACCCACTTGGTGCAGCCGGGTTCCGACCCATCGGTTGCACCATTTTTGGTGCAACCGAGTCCGAGTTGCCCTATTTTGGTGTAACCGCTTCAAATTGATTGTTTCTGCAATGAACCTTTGGGCTTCAATTGCTAATCAAAAACTGTCGAACTTTGGTTCACAACCATTCGGAATATTTTCCAACGCGAATATTGGTTTTCAGTGATCTTCTGATTTATCGATTTCTTTGAGATTTGTCTCTGGATTTCGTACACGGGTTTTTATGAACTATTTTAAAAGGATTTTTCCCTCCTAAATGGCTTTCGAAACTATTATATAATATTATTTTTAATTATTAAATTAATTACTCCATAATAGGAGAGTTTTCAAAAGCTGTTTTAAAGTGATTTAAAATCAATTATAAATCCGTTCCGCACCATTATTTTCTATAATAAAAATCTCACACTCACTTTAGCACGTCGACCGAAGTGGAAAGGTGCTTAAACGGCTAGGAAATCTCCGGCCTATGGAACCGTGTGTATTTTCTTTCCGGTTAATCCCCGACCTATTCGATTGATCGTTTTGACCTTTGGGTCTAGTTTACCGATGATACGATGTGGACTTTTTATTGTTTGGAGTGTGAGCTTGCTATTGGTTAGTAAACCGTTTAGTGCGAACGTGGGGTATGGGACTCATTGTTAACACTTTACGGGTTCCTCTCCAAGAAGTTTGTGACACATTAGCCTCTGGGAGGCCAGTACTGGACCTCTGGGTCACCACGCCTCTGGGCAACCGTCTCTGGACACCTGCTCTATGGAGCAGTTTTTGCGGCATGTGCCTCTGGGCCTTTATCCTTCTGGGAAGGATCTCGCCGTCTCACGCGTTCCGCATCTGTGCGAGTGATCGATCACAACTCTACAGTACTTGGCAATAACGACTCTGGTCGGTGCACGTGCTATACTTGTATTATCTGATGATTTTTATATCCATTCGAGTATCGCCATTCGGTGTTGGTTCTATGGAACCATACGATGTAAGTGCGACTACCTTGTGTATTCACAGTGTCTCTGGACACTACTTTTCAGTATTCGATTTCATTGACTTTTCAGTATATCCCTATTTCTCTTTGGAGCATCGATCTTTGCTTGGGTACTGATTACAGACTCTGGTCACTCTTGGGATTATTGCCGATGGGCAACTTTATATAGCTCTGGCTACGTCGATGATATGAGGCGATTTTATTTATTTAACACTTTGGTGTTCTCTTTGGAGATTTTTACTATTTATTGATGATTAGGGATCGTCATTTTATTCATGTAGTCCATAATACTCTTCTCTTTGGAGAAGTACTGTTTTATTTATGTACCACATTATTATGTTTATCTCAGTTTATTAACTGATTGTTTAGCTAGCCTGACCCGAGTGTTTTTTCGCTCGGGTCAGACCGAGTTGTTTCAGGTTAGGCCTCTGGACTTAGCTTTCTGTGCTTCCGCTTGGACATTATCTGCTATGCTGATAGATAGCTCTTTATATTTGTCCACTATTTTGATACTCTGATTATTCAGTCTCTTATGTACACATTTTGACTCACATGTGTGAGCGGTGGCTTTGTACCCACCTTTTGATATTTGGATCTGTATTGACGATATATTGTACCTATGTTCTGTGACTGTTATGTGACTGTTCTGTGATGATGATGTTGTCATTTAGCATTATGTTTGTTCTGAACCTATTTTCCTTAGCCATTGTAATTTTGTTATAGATATCTATTGGATACGTCGAACCACTTGAGAAAAGAAAACCACCTATTCGACGTATTCGGTAGTTAGTTATAGCTTGATTACATATGGTAGCTTCCATTATACTCTATTCTCCGTTCTAGTAGACGGTATTACTCCGTAATACTCTTTACTAGAGTGGGTCTCGGAGTGGGGAGTTACACATTCAAACTAGTTAAAGGCAGCTTTCTTTGTAACTTGAAATCAAAGCTTTCGTAAGGGCTGATTTCGCCGTTGTAAAATTTGAAGTCGCCTTCTCAATGCTTTCGAAAGGGTAGTTTGAGCCGCTTTTATTAAGAATTTGGGAGGTAATGGTTACGAAAGGATGGTTTTGAAACTATCCCCTCCCTCAAAATTATTTTACTTAAAATCAATGCTTTCAAAAGGGTTACTTTCCCTTTTGTTTTCTTTGACCTAGAAGTTATATTTAATGTTAAACCCAATGATTTCGAAAGAGATACTTTCATATGGTTTCAAAGCTATGCTTCCTATAATTTTACTTGAACTAAGTGTTTCGAAAGGTATATCTTTAAATGTTTATAAAGAAAGGTTTTAGTGCATTTGAAAGGGATGTTTTCAGTGTTTCGAAAGGTATGTCTTTGAGTGTTTTGAAAGGTAGGATTCAATGCTTTCGAAAGGAATGTTTTGAGTGTTTCGAAAGGTATACCCTTAAGCGTTTTGAAGGGAAGGTTTGAATACTTTTGAAAGGTGTGTTTTAATGGTTACGAAAGAGAAGGCCTAAGGTTTCGAAAGCCTTAGTTTTCAAACAAGAAACCCCATCTCATTTTTAAAAGTAAATCCATGGCAGTATGAAAGATTTTTGGAATGGCATTAAACTTAGAAGTTTTGAAGAAGTTTACCTTGCTAAAGATAATAGGTTAAGGGTACCAACCTGTTTCATTTGAAAAATGATCACAAGGAAACTAAACAATAGATGTTTATATTATTACGTTATAATAAATTATCAGGTATGCTTCTTTTGTAAACGTATTTACTTTATAATTAATCCCATTACTACATTTTAGGGTGTTAGGAGTATCATAACCAACTAGGTTGACCCAGTAGTGAATATAAATTGAGTGAACTCCTGTGTGAATAGAATTGCATCCAAGAGGTCAGATAGACTAGAGCATGTCCAAAAGCTATCAAGGATTATGTGACGACCCGGGTTTTTGGTGTCGGATAATCGGGTAATTAACTGATTTAAATTTATCGTAATATTAATGTTAATGGGTCTAACCACTGAATTTCTGATAATTAAAAAATAAACTCTACCTTTGAACACTAAATATAAGAGTGTGTGTGTATGAATAGTGATGATACGTAAGCTTAAAATAAAAATAAAAATAAATATATGATTAAGAAATAGGAGTAAAAGAATATAAGTGGTTGTACATTACTATATGAAACATGAAGTAAGTATAGGAGTTTGTAAATGTATGAATGTGAATGTATATATAATAAAGCAATGTATAGATAAGCATGAAAAAAAATACATAACTATATACATATACATATATATATATATAGGCATACATACAAACAAAGAATATATACATATATCAACTCACATGAAAACATTTGTAGACAAGAAGGGGTCAAGCATTTCATGCAAGCACATAAAACATCAAATCCAATGACACAAAACAACTTATAAAAATCAAGTCAAAACTTTTTATAAAAAAATCAGAACTTTTCAAAAAAGAGAAGATCTCAGTCTGTACAAAATGTTTCAGCCCCTATAGCTTACACTGTACTCTTTACCATCTCTTATATAGATGGTTCTATAGTTCATATTCACGCATGAAAAAAAAGAGTAAAAGAAAAACAAGTTGCTATGTACAGAGATGAATACCCTCTTATATATATATCTCCATTGTTTTCAAATTCTTTCACTCAAACTAATTATAGCAAAAAGATAAACAGAAATGCCACTAAAACAGCTCAACACAAGAGGGATCATCAACAAAACAAGCAAGCTAGCAGTTTTTTTGAATCAACATGTTGTTTTCTCTGTTCAAATTTCTTTCCAGGTGAGTAAACACTTAACTAAATTGTTTAGGGTAATAAGTGTTAATGCATGTGAAATTTTTGATGATGATGGTGCTGCATATTTATGTGTAGATATGTAACCCTGTGTATATATATGACTGTTCTGTGTATTTGTAATGTGCTTGTTTCTTCTCGTTTTTGGTTACAGAGTGGAAAACAAACAAAGGATTCAATATATCTTCATCTAGCCATTGTTAGGCTTAGAGATTCAAACAACAAGTTTGTTTAAACATAAATTATGGTCTAAAAAATTGTTTTAAGCATGATGGTGATATATTTGCCTCTGTAAATTTAGTTTTACAGAGCAAAATTTAAATATATGTTAAATTCAAATGTTATAAATAATAAATTCGATTATATAACTTGAATCGTCTTTAGAAAGTAGGATTTTTAAGATGAAAATGGTGATTTTTAGTTTAGTATTTTAGAAGCAGATCGCAGTTGAATAGGAAATGGGTTTTGATCATTTTCTGGCGATCGACGATATATTGATGATGAGGTTTCTGTCGAAATTTGCTGGGCTACTGGCGAGGCCAGGAAAAATGGTGAAAAAGGTGATCGATCGTTGTGGAGTTGAAATTTGGATGGAGTAGGTTTAACACAAGGATTTGGTCAAGGTCAGAGATGTAGCCACCGCAAAGTCTCTGGCGAATCGAGTGGCGTCGGACTGAGTGCGATGGAAGCGTGGTTGTCTGACGAGGCTGGGAGCGGGGATGCGCAAGCTCCGGTGATCGAAGGCGTGGGTGCGTGGCGTTTCTTCTGGCGATGTTGATCTCCAGTTTTGAGCTGAATGCTGGTTTTCGTCTTTGGGTTGAGTGCTTTCATTTTGATGGCTTGGATCAATTGTTGAATCGATTTGCGACTCGTTGGAGTTGGAGGGATTCGCCGGAGTGATGGCGAACGTCTGTGCACGTGCACGGCAATGTCAAGTGGGTCTGGTGATGGTTTTGTGGATGACTCGAAAAGAAGCCTAGGATTGGGAGGGAGATGCTCGAGTTCGTCTAATGGTTTAAACAAGGGTGTTAATTCATGTTTTTAAATTTTGATTTTTCTTTACATAGTTTTGTTATTAAAAAAAATATAGAGGATGGGTTTTACTTGGAGCAGGACACGGGTAAAGGTCGGTTGAACCCGAAGCAAAGTTTAAACCAAGTTTTGGGAATGTTTTAAACTAAAATAAGGTTTTGAAATTTAAAATAAATTTAGTTTTAAAAGTTTTCTCTTAAATAAACTTCTTCATGTAAAATAAATGTTTCTTTAACTTTTGAATTAAGAATTTATAAAATTTGTTTAACTTAAATTTGTTAAGTAAAAATGTTTTTTTCTAAACTTAATTAAATGATTTAATTATGTAAGTTAATTATTAAAATGAAGTGTTTAAATTATGTAAATGGTAATTAAGTCATTAACGAGGATAATATTTTATCTTAAGGTTATTTAAGGCTTTAACGATTTGAGATTAATTAAGTTGATTATGAAAATTTAAGTATAATTAATTGATTTAAATTAACTAATGGTTAAGGGTTATAATTAATTAATTAAAAGTTAATTAACTGTCGTTAAGAATTGATTAACCGGTAAATAAGGATTAATTAATTTGCTATGAAGTTTTATTAATTGATAATTAAGGTTTATTAATTAATAATTAGATAATAATTAATCTGTAATTAAAGATTAATTTATTTATTTATAAGGGTAATTAAGGGATGAATTACCCAATTTTAGTTAATTTGTTAATAAATTAAAGAAAATCTCTTGGTGATTGATTAAGTATGATTACTTAATGAGAAATGAGTGTAATTACTTAGCGTTAGTAATTAATGATTACTAGATGTAGTTAATAAAAGGAAAATTACTTAGTGGGAAGTAATTAAAGGATAATTACTTAGTAGAAGTAATTAAGGATTAACTACTTGGTATAATTAATTAAGAGATTAATATAATTAATCAAGGAGTTAATTAATTAAGGTAAGTAATTATAGGATGGTAATTATTGTTTATGATTAACTAAAATTGATTAATGGAAGTAATTAAAGGAATTATTGTAAATGGTTAAGGGTAATTAATTTGTACAATTAATTGGAAGATAATTACTTTATGTAATAAAAGATTAACTCATCAAGGATAATTAATTAAGATGGATATTTAAAGGATGATTAATTAATAAAAAGGGCTGTAATTAATTAATGGTTCGTAATGAAGGGTTAAGTGATTAATTCTTAAGTAATTAATTTAATTAACTTAAAAGTGCTAATTACTTAATGTAATTAGAGAGGATAATTAACGGATGGTTAATTAATGGGTTGTAATTAATTCCTATTAAGTAACAGGATTAAAAGTGATTAAAGTAATCAATTTGATTTAATTAGAAATAGTACGACTAATTAATCTTGCCTATGTATGAATGGTTGGTAATTCTGATATGAAATGTTTGTGATATGATATGTTATTGGGACTTTGATAATATGGTTATCTATCGATGATAAGTTACTATGAAAAAGTGATACCTTATATTTAAAGTTTGAATTGTATTTCACTTGAATAACTTGGTTTATAGATAACATTGAATTCGAAGAGACCGGGGTCGGGTATCAGTAAATACCCGAAACCACTTCAATTTGTAAATCTTCTGAAATAAATAGGCTCGAATGGAATGATTTAAGTAATTGGACCATTTTAACTATGTAGAGATACATATGTATTGATGTACGAAATAAGTGTTGACTATAATAGGTTGAGAACTCGTAGTAAAGTACGAGTTACCCCGGGTTTTAATTAAGTTATGCATTAATATTCCATGTTAGATGGGTTTACTCACGCTGGTTTCCAGCCTGGCCCGGGTGTTACTTTGATGTAATGCTCCGGTCAGACCGAGTATTACAGATTTTCAGGTTAGGACGTCCTGGAGCTCAAGAGGCGAGCTTAATGGCAGGAACGTATAGAGAGTATTCCGCTGTGATATATTATTATTTATCTGGGACAGGTTATTTTAACTGTCCAGTTATTGTGAAATGTTGTAACTCTAATGTAATAAAATATAACTGACTGATATAGTTTCCTTTGTGTAAAAAATATTATTTGATATTATATTTTATCTGTGCGAACGTGAGACTCTGTATTTGGCTTTCTGTTTCTTCTTCTTCTATCTCTTTCTTCTTTCCCTAACTATCTGGAATTTTCAGGATCGAAAATTTCCGGTTCGTTACATTTGGTATCAGAGACGAAGGTTAAGGGAGAACCTTGGCTCTGGTGGGATTACTCATTAAGGATAGGGTCAATGTTACCCTAGAATGAGTTGAGTGTATATTTATATCAGAGCGTACTTGTTATTTTCTTATATAAAGATTATAAATGATTTTATATAAGATTTCATTTTGATATATAAAGCAATATATATTTTTAATAAATATTAAGGTAATTGGTTGTTAAATTATTGGAATTAAATTAAGTGGTAATAGAAATACAACCAAATTGATATTAGATAAAGACAATTTTGAAATGGATTCAAACTGAAATTAAAATCTTAAATTTGGGAAGAAGTTTCAAAATAAGATAATAATGGATTGGTTTCTTTGGTTATTATCATTGTTGTGTTTAATAATAAAATGTGTATTAATGAGTAAGCAAAATGAAATGTTTTAAGGAAGTAAAACATTTTAGTAAGTGTGACTTATAAATTGGAATTGAAGATGATCTAAATTGTGAAGTTATAAATCTGGGTCCAGAATTTGAAAATTGTTTCAAAGTGTTGAAAGAAAAGAATAAATGATATTATTCAGACTATTTTTGAATGTAATCTTATTTTAAAATAAGAAGTTGCTTGGAAATTTTAAGGAAAATTTGTTTTGAATTAAGAAACCAAAAGTGGTTTAAAATTTAAGTATAACTTGGTGTGTAAATGAAATAATATGTATATATATGAGGAATATACACAATATCAAAGATGGTTTGAAATAAACTCTAAATGTTGAGTTTTAAATTTGGAATGAGATGTGATACCCAAGGTGATAAGTCTTTGAACTTAATAAGCGGAAAGATTATTAATGTGAAGTTTAAATTTGAAATGGGAATTCAAATTCGAGTAGGGTTAACGGGATTTAAATTGAATTTAACTTAGAGGAAGTTAAATAAGTTTGAATGGACCGCCTGATTTGGAAATTTCAAGATGAAATTGGGATTTAACCTAGGAAGTTAAATGGTTAATTGAATTGGGAATTTGTGTGATCTTAAAATGGGTTTGAGATATGGAAATTGGAAATGTATGGGTGTTTTAAAATAATTTGGATAATATTATCCTATTAATAATCTTTAAACCATGAATTGGATTTGAATTATTATTTGAACCTAGAAATAGGTTTATGAAGAAGAAAAGGTTAAATTGATTTAAGGGAATTAAATCAACATTTGAAAGTTGAACTCGAATCTATATAATTCAAGATGATTTAAAGTGAGATTGAATTTGAAATTAGTTCAAATTGAATTTGATTTAAATAATTTGGATTTGTGATTAAAGATGTATAGTTTTAAATTCAAAATGGAATTTGATTTGAATTTGGAAAGAATCAAGGATAATTCAACTAGAATTGGGATTAAATTCAAACAGGGGTTGAAATGAATTGAAAATTGAAATGGGTTTAATTTTAAATTTATTTGAATTAACTGGAATTATGATGGAATGGAGATTGGGAATTGAAGAGTTTGGATCTGGACTATTTTCAGAATAAATTGTTTTAATATAAATCTATTTTTCCAAACTATTTACTATACAACCTTTCCTTTTAAAGCCAAATTATCTTATACTTATTTTACAATTATTTTTGGAACTATTTAACGATTTTTCAACTGTTTTATAAACTAATTACTATTTTTCAACTACTTTATAACTAATTAGTATTTTACATCTATTTTGCAATTATCTAACTATTTTATAACTAAACTACTTTCCAACTATTTTATCAATTACTTAACTATTTTACAGCTATTTTACAAAGTGATAATTATTTTTCAACTACTTATCTATTTTTAAAATTTACCAGCTATTTTCTAAATTTAAACTGGACAGAGTTCAAACTGATTATGATTAAATATCCAACTGAGATAAAAATTGAGATGATAATCCAAATGAGGATTTTAGCAATTGAGAGCAAGTGAATGAAAATCAAAGTGAATGTGAATAGAAAAGAGAAATTGATTTGGCTAATAATCAATAAAGATAGGTACGTAGAATGTACGTATATTATTCTATGCGCATAGTGATTTAATCCAGATTTGAGCACAGAATTTCGAGATAGTTATATCGATCCGAGTTGGGATTTTTCACTCGATTTTCGACGGCGAGCCTGGATATGGATTGTTGATTGGTTCTGGATATTCTCTATCATAGTTATGACTATGCAAGGAGAATGACGGTTTTTGATCAAGAAACCAGCTCTGAGTCCGCACTAGGAAGTCGGGTGGACGATACTAGTTCGAAAGTGAAATTGTGTGATCGAGTGAGCGATCAGATTGGTATAGTATACGGATGATATATGTACAATGGATAAAAGTGAAAGTTGGGTATTTTTATGATAATAAGTAAGATGGAAACAACTTTATAAAAAGAGTAATCAAATTTGAATATTTGATTTGGAATAAATAAAGTCATATATCTTTGTTATATAAGATAAATCTCCTCTTGTTGAATCTATTGTCAGAAGAAAAGGGTTTTGAAAAAATATTTGAAGTATAAAAAGGGAATTTATACAAGTTTGAAGTAATCCAAAGATTTTCAAAATTATATATATATATATATATATATATATATATAAGGGATATCATGAGGATAATTTTGGAAAGGTTTTTGGAACCTTTGTATTTGGAAAGGCTTTTGATTTTTGGGTAAAATCAATATTGGAATTTGGAAAAGCCTAATTTGAGAATTATCAATTTTGGGAAAATCGATTTTGAGAAGGGAGATTTATTTGAGATTCATACGAGGTATATGATTTGGAAGATACTATATGTGTATAGTATAAATTGTTTTGAAAATGACTCTGGGGAAAAAGGCGCTCCCTTGAAATGAACTTCTCAAGAGTGCCATAGGTTGGTACTTCCTTGAACCCTAAGGGGGCGTTCTAAAGTTGATCCTGTGAGGAGTCAGGACAAAACTAGTTCCTAAGGATTTTGTGTAGTATGTAGCGAAAGTCGAGGGCGCTGATGCCTACAGATACATTTGGGTTATGCTGTCACGACAGTGTAACTCGATGTCATTGCGATCTACTACAGACCATAGCGAAAGTCGTGTGTGCTGCTGAGAGCCAACCGTCTGCGTTTGATCTTATATCGGTAGACTGCGACCTATGGTAACATAGCGAAGTCGTGTGTGGCATTGAGAGCCAATCGTCTACGTTTGATTTTACATCGGTAGACTGCGACCTATGTGGGAGTGGAGAAGTTTCATTTTGGCAGCGAAAATCGAGGGCGTTGATGCCTACAGTTACATGGACTTTTGCTGTGATGGCAACGTAACCCTAGAATGTAAATGCAATCTGTTGTGGGTTCCATGGCGTAATCGAGGGGCGCGGAGTGCCTACAGTTACATGGACTTTTGCTGTGATGGCAACGTAACCCAGGATGTAACTGCGACCACGGATGGGGGTGATGATTTCCAGAGCATTCTCACCAAAGATATTTCCTCTATTTTCAAAAACCGTTTTCTATATTTTCAATAAAATTATTTTTCCAAGTATTTTCACTGGGTGTTGAAACGGGTTTACCAAGTACTTATAGATTTTCGGTCCTACACCTGATAAACTTATGACCGAATTTCTGTGAGAACAAGGATGGACTTGTCGAAACATCGAGTTATAAAAGTATTTTTATAAAAACTATTTTAGTAATATTATGTAGGTTTTTAAAGTAATTTAATAATGATCAAGGAAAAATTATCTGATTTTAAGCATTTTAATAATTCTGGCTTCGTTCCTTTTCGAGGACGAAAAGATTCAAAGGGGGGAGGAATGTGACAACCCGGGTTTTTGGTGTCGGATAATTGGGTGATTAACTGATTTAAATTTATCGTAATATTAATTTTAATGGGTCTAACCACTGAATTTCCGATAATTAAAAAAATAAACTCTACCTTTGAACACTAAATATAAGTGTGTGTGTGTGTGTGTGTGTGTATATATATATGAATAGTGATGATACTTAAGCTTAAAATAAAAATAAAAATAAATATATGGTTAAGAAATAGGAGTAAAAGAATATAAGTGGTTATACATTGTTGTATGAAACATGAAGTAAGTATAGGAGAGTTTGTAAAAGTATGAATATGAATGTATGTATAATAAAGCAATGTATAGATAAGCATGAAGAAAAATACATAACTATATACATATATATAGGCATACATACAAACAAAGAATATATACATATGTCGACTCACATGAAAACATTTGTAGACAAGAAGGGGGCAAGCATTTAATGCAAGCACATAAAACATCAAATCCAGGCACACAAAACAACTTATCAAAATCAAGTCAAAACTTTTTATAAAAAAATCAAAACTTTTCAAAAAAGAGAAGATCTTAGCCTGTACAAAATGTTTCAGCCACTATAGCTTACACTGTACTCTTTACCATCTCTTATATAGATGGTTCTATAGTTCATATTCACACATGAAAAAAAAGAGTAAAAGAAAAACAAGTTGTAATGTAAAGAGATGTATACCCTCTTATATATATATATATATATATCTCCATTGTTTTCAAATTCTTTCACTCAAACTAATTATAACAAAAAGATAAACAGAAATGCTACTAAAACAACTCAACACAAGAGGGATCATCAATAAAACAAGCAAGCTAGCTTTTTTTTGAATCAGGATGTTGTTTTCTCTATTCAAATTTCTTTCCAGGTGAGTAAACACTTAACTAAATTGTTTAGGGTAATAAGTGTTAATGCATGTGAAATTTTTGATGATGATGGTGCTGCACGTTTATGTAGATATGTAACCATGTGTATATATATGTGATTGTTCTATGTATTTGTAATATGCTTGTTTCTTCTCTGTTTTGGTTACAGAGTGGAAAACAAACAAAGGATTCAATATATCTTCATCTAGCCATTGTTAAGCACAGAGATTCAAACAAACAAGTTTGTTTAAACATAAATTATGGTCTAAAAAATTGTTTTAAGCATGATGGTGATGTATTGCCTCTGTAAATTTAGTTTTACAAAGCAAAATTTAAATATATGTTAAATTCGAATGTTATAAATAATAAATTCAATTATATATCTTGAATCATCTTTAGAAAGTAGGACTTTTAAGATGAAAATGGTGATTTTCAGTTTAGTATTTTAGAAGCAGATCGCAGTTGAAAGGGAAATGGGTTTTGATCATTTTCTGGCGATCGACGATATATTGGATGATGGGGTTTCTGTCGAAGCTTGCTGGGCTACAGGCAAGGCCGAGAAAAATGGTGAAAAAGGCGATCGATCGTTGTGGAGTTGAGATTTGGATGGAGTAGGGTTTAGCACAAGGAATTGGTCGAGGTCAGAGATATGGCCACCGTAGAGTCAGTGGCGAATCGAGTGGCGTCGGACTGAGTGCAATGGAAGCGTGGTTGTCTTGCGAGGCTGGGAGCGGGGTTGCGCGAGCTCCGGTGATCGAAGGCGTGGGTGCGAGGGGTTTCTTCTGGCGATATTGATCTCCATTTTCGAGCTGAATGCTCGTTTTCGTCTTTGGGTTGAGTGCTTTCGTTTTGATGGCTTGGATCGATTGTTGAATCGATTTGCGACTCGTCGGAGTTGGAGAGATTCGCCGGAGTGACGACGAACGTCTGTGTACATGCACGGCAATGTCGAGTGGCTCTGGTGATGGTTTTGTGGATAACTCGACGAGAAGCTTGGGATTGGGAGGGAGATGCTCGAGTTCGTCTACGGGTTTAAACGTGGGTATTAATTCATGTTTTTAAATTTTGATTTTTCTTTACTGAGTTTTGTTTAAAAAAAATAGAGAGGATGGATTTTACTCGGAGCAGGACACGGGTAAAGGTCGGTTGAACCCGAAGCAAAGTTTAAACTAAGTTTTGGGAATGTTTTAAACTAAAACAAGGTTTTGAAATTTAAAATAAATTTAGTTTTAAATTTTTTCTCTTAAATAAACTTCTTCATGTAAAATAAATGTTTCTTTAACATTTGAATTAAGAAGTTATAAAATTTGTTTAACTTAAATTTGTTAAGTAAAAATGTTTTTTTTTCTAAACTTAATTAAATGATTTAATTACGTAAGTTAATTATTAAAATGAAGTGTTTAAATTATGTAAATGGTAATTAAGTCATTAACGAGGATAATATTTTATCTTAAGGTTATATAAGGCTTTAATGATTTGAGATTAATTAAGTTGATTAAGAAAATTTAAGTATAATTAATTGATTTAAATTAACTAATGGTTAAGGGTTATAATTAATTAATTAAAGATTAATTAACTGTCATTAAGAATTGATTAACCGGTAATTAAGGATTAATTAATTTGTTATGAAGTTTTAACTGATAATTATTTATTAATTAATAATTAATGAATAATTAATCTACAATTAAAGATTAATTAATTTATTTATAAGGGTAATTAAGGGATGAATTACCCAATTTTAGTTAATTTGTTAATAAATTAAAGAAAATCTCTTGGTGACTGATTAAGTATGATTACTTAATGAGAAATGAGTGTAATTACTTAGCGTTAGCAATTAATAATTACTAGATGTAGTTAATAAAAGGGAAATTACTTAGTGGGAAGTAATTAAAGGATAATTACTTAGTAGAAGTAATTAAGGATTAATTACTTAGTATAATTAATTAAGAGATTAAATGATTAATCAAGGAGTTAATTAATTAAGGTAAGTGATTATAGGATGGTAATTATTGTTTATGATTAATTAAAATTGATTAATGGAAGTAATTATAGGAATTTCTATAAATGGTTAAGGGTAATTAATTTGTGCAATTAGTTGGAAGATAATTACTTTAGTGGAAATTAGTCACAAGGGCCTCTTTAGCATGTGCAATTAGTTTCTAGGACACACAACTGAAATAATTACTTTTAAGGAAAAATGCAAAATAATTAGTTTCTAAGGCCTAAAATCCTATGAAATTATGTCCTTAAAAGTAATTGGACCGTTGACTTTGTCTTTAAAAGTAATTATTCTACCGACTTTGGCCTTAAAATTAATTCCTGTGGGTGTGTGTCCTAGAAACTAATTGGACTGCGAAGTTTGTCCTTCTGGTGAAATGCCCCATTATTTTATGTAATAAAAGATTAAATCATCAAGGATAATTAATTAAGATGGATATTTACAGGATGATTAATTAATAAAAAGGGCTGTAATTAATTAATGGTTCGTTAAGAAGGGTTAAGTGATTAATTCTGAAGTAATTAATTTAATTAACTTAAAAGGGCTAATTACTTAATATAATTAGAGAGGATAATTAACGGATGGTTAATTAATGGGTTGTAATTAATTCCTATTAAGTAAGCTGGATTAAAAGTGATTAAAGTAATCAATTTGATTTAATTGGAAATAGTACGACTAATTAATCTTGCTTATGTATGAATGGTTGGTAATTCAGATATGAAATGTTTGTGATATGATATGTTGTTGGGACTTTGATAATGTGGTTATCTATCGATGATAAGTTACTATGAAAAAGTGAAAGCTTGAATTTAAAGTTTGAATTGTATTTCACTTGAATAACTTGGTTTCTAGATAACATTGAATTCGAAGAGACCGGGGTCGGGTATAAGTAAATACCCGAAACCACTTCAATTTGTAAATCTTCTATAAATTCCTTATAGAGTTGTTATGTGAGATAAATAGGCTCGAATGGAATGATTTAAGTAATTGGACCATTTTAACTATGTAGAGATATATAGGCATTGATGTACGAAATAAGTGTTTACTATAATAGGTTGAGAACTCGTAGTAAAGTACGAGTTACCCCGGGTTTTAATTAAGTTATGCATTAATATTCCATGTTAGATGGGTTTACTCATGCTGGTTTCCAGCCTGACCCGGGTGTTACTTTGATGTAATGCTCAGGTCAGACTGAGTATTACAGATTTCGAGGTTAGGACGTCCTGGAGCTCAAGAGGCGAGCTTGATGGAAGGAACGTATAGAGAGTATTCCGCTGTGATATATTGTTATTTATCTGGGACATGTTATTTTAACTATCCAGTTATTGTGAAATGTTGTAACTCTGATGTAATATAATGTAATTGACTGATATAGTTTCCTTTATGTAAAGAATATTATTTGATATTATATTTTATCCGCTACGAATGTGAGACTCTGTATTTGGCTTTCTGTTTCTTCTTCTTCTATCTCTTTCTTCTTTCCCTAACTATCTGGAATTTTCGGGATCGAAAATTTCCGGGTCATTACAGATTATTGGTATAGACAAGTTCTTAGTAAGCCCATGAAAACTATGTGAGGATATTGTTGTTGGCAGGGGCTAATAGGTTCTTAGTGATCCCATGAAAACTATGTCCGTACGAGTTATTGATAGAGATCAATAGGTTCATAGTTAACTCATGACAAATATGACATGAGAGAAGTTATTGGAGCACCCAATAGGTTCAGAGTGAGCCCATGAAAACTATAATTAGATGAAGTTATTGGTAGATACCAAAGGTTCTTAGTGATCCCGTGAAAACTATAAAACTGGGCAGATAGTCCGCAAGTTTAGAACAGGTTATTTGTTATCCCATGAAAACTAATAGATTAACGGTGATCCTAAAAAAACAATAGCTTGGGACATGCAGTTAGATGAATGGATATGGGAAATCCAAAGCATATTGCATATTTTCATATCTTCATGTTGTATTATATTATGTAATGTTTTAACCATTATGGATGCAGAGCACTGTATATGGTTATTATAAATTTTGGTTAAGATACTAGCGAGGGGAAAAATCATCCGCTAAGCAGCATGGTCTCGCTAGATATCTATATGGTTCAAGATAGTAGGTTATTATTCACACCAAGCTTTTTGTCTTACTTGAACTTTATTTATTCCCCTTATACTCTCGGGTACTCAATTAATTTTGAGTAGTTTGAGGGTTAAGGTTTTCAGGTTTTCCTTTAGACAAATAAGCTTCTGAAGACCTATGGTAAAATATCTATAGACACGTATACTAAAATTTTAAGATGACAGAATATATATAAGTATATACATATATGTATATATGTTTATATAAATAGTAAATATGTAAATATGTAAATTGGTATATAGTAAAAATATGTATTTGTAAATGTATGTATTTATGTGTGTATGTATATATATAGACAAGCTTCATGATAGGAAGCATATAGTCAAGCACACAAGCCATTCAATCAAGTCCATAAATAAATCAAAATCAAGTCAAGCACATAAAATATCAAATCATCCCATAGTATACCCACATAAAATAAAATCAACCACCAAAGAAATAAAAGGAAAAAAATATATGGAGTGAAGAACCTGTAGCAGCCACCCTATATATATGTTTCAGCCCTCCTAGATTGTACTGTGATACTTACATTCTCCTGTATATATGGTCATACTTGCTCACTTATTTAAAAAAAAACAACACATCTACCATTAAAACAATCTAAAGGCAAGTGATGAAGCATGGGGGAAAAAGTTAAACAGCAGTTCAATAATTGTTTTTTATGAATGAAGAACACCTTAAAATTTATTTCATTGAATTACATGGAGCAGTGAGGAAGGAAAACATTATTTACAAAGAGTAGGTCAGTCATCACCAAAATTCGAACGTCAAAATATAAAGGATGGATTATATGGATGCGTTCGTCGTTGAATGATAAGATTTTAGGGAATGGTTTGAGGATTTTTAATAGAGTGTGTAGGATGAAATGTTAAGATGAATGGAATTTGGCAAATTGCGAAATTCTGGTGATTTGATCGATTTCATGCCATGGCTTCGAGCGTGGAGGAGCATTGAAGGATGGGGCAACTAGGAAAAATGGTGTGTGATTTTTTTTGGTGCGTGGATAGGCGAGTCGAGGTCAATTTAGGGTTTTAGGTATTTTATATTGGGTCTTAGTTCATGGAGAAATGCATCAATGGGAGGAAGAGATAGGCGTGCACATGGGGGAAGGGGGAAGCTAGCGGTGGCGGCGGCAAAGCTTTGGGGAAAGTTTCAAGGTGAACGATGGATTGAGGTGACTTGACGAGGTAGATGAATGGCACAGCTTCGTTTCCAGTTTTTGGGTTAAGAGTTCACATTTCAAACTTAAGCCTGTGATCGTATTCCAGGTGGACGGGCGATATGTGGGGGTCGTGGTGGACTTGTGAGGATGATCAGTGGTGAGGTTAATCGATCATAGGTAGGTGTACGTGCACGTTTTGTGCACAGGCTCGTGCAGGTTTTCCTGAAGTTCAATATAAAAGAGAAGAGTAAGAACTAGGGAGGAATAGGAAGAAAGGTGTATTGGGCCGAGCGGGTTAGATAGATTTGTATTGGGCTTTTTTCTAGAGGGATATGAAGGAAAGTATTTATATTTTAAAATGTTTAAATTATATATATATGTAGTAAAATTTTGAAATGCTACATTTCGTCCGTACGAAACTCAATTAGCGTGCAACTTTTTGCAATGGGTTCGTATCACCGAGTACTTCACCGTCAAGAAGCCTGTGGTCAGATTTGACTAAGTAATAATTTATGGTATTTTAAAATGGACAGCTTTTAAATATGTGATTTAAGTGAATTTAGTCGTTTAAATTTTACACGTTCTATCTATCGACGTTAATTTGCCAGATAAAAATATTAGTGAATTGAATTGGAGTAAGTAAGATTATCAGATGTTTAGTTAGTGGAATAAAACACCGTTCCACTACCTGTATTTAATTGGACTTCTATTGGCAGAATGAATCACCGTTCTGCCATTTTTACTAGATGAGTGTGTTTTCGACATTGATTTGCAGAAATAAACCCTGTTTTGCTATCATATGTGTATGGACCTCTAATTATTATTCTATCGATTATATTGGGAAATGTGATGGGTTGGTTCTATGAACATCTGGATCTATTATTCTGGATTATTTATGGAATAAATGGTGACTTGATTAAGTACCATTAGAATTACTAAGCTTCTTTTCAAATTTGGAAGTTGATTTTTGAACCAAAGCTATTTTAAGAATGATTATTATTTATTAATGATATTTTAAAGATAATTAATAATACTTTGATAAAGAATTAAAGTTAATTATTTTATGATTTTTAAAAGATATTTAAAAGTATTTAATTATTGTTTTTCAAAGTTATTTAATTGTTTAAAATGTTTAAAAGTATATTTTAATTATAAATTAAAGTTATCTTATAATGATTTGATTTAAAATTTAACTTTTTGAGACTTAGTTAGTATTAAAATATTATTATTTGAATGATAATTTGTTCAAATATTAATATTGTTTTAAGAATAAATATTATATAGTAAACTGTTATAAGAGGATATTTTCCTCAATTAAAACTTGGAAATTATTATAGAAACTTATTAGGTACTATTTTGAGGCAATTATTAAATTAAAACATTTCGAGAAGTAATGGTTTATTTTCATAGCATAATTCGAGGGTAGAGATTGCCTATAGTTTGGGATGTTTTTGCTGGGATAGTGACGTAACCATTATGCAAACTGCGATCTATGATTGATTACGGCAAAAATCAAGAGGCAGAGATTGCCTAAAGTTAAGTTTGGTTTCTTTAAGATAGAGACGTAACCATTGAGCTGCGATCCATGGTTGATACCGAATGGTACTTTTCATATATATATATATATATATATATATATATATATATATATATATATATATATATATATGAAGTTTTCAAGTATTTTTGGAAGAAATGCTTCGTGAATATACTTATTCCAGTGAGAAAAGTATATGTCTATTTTTGGTAAAGAGACTTAATTTATCAAAATTAAATAAAATGAGGCTTAGTGATTTCTGTGGTAATTGTAATCTTTGGTTGAATGTTTGTTTATTTGATAGTTAAATAACCGACTATCAAATCTTTTCCTAAATATGTAATCCTTCGTAATTTTGGTGGTGTGAAATATTCTCTACTTAACATTGAAGGATTTTAACTTTGGAAATATCAAGGAGAAATGGGAGAATTATATGGTACGGTCACCATCGGGAAGCTAGATAGTACGTATAAACTTGTAGATCTTCTAGGACAAATGATAAGTGGATTCGTCCAATTAAATGGTTAGGCGGTGATCCCAGATCTTATGTATTGTGAAATTATTCCCTAAAGAACTGGTATTGAGCATTTCGAAAATCGATGAGTGGTTTTTGGAGGACCTAGGAAACTGAGAGTGTACTCGTAAGAGATGACTCGAAACCCATGACCTACTCAAAAAACAAATACAGTTAAATGGAGGAGATGCGTTATATTTTGAGATGTTGGAATCCATATGTGGTTCCGCGACTCGTTGGAATGTGGGAATCTGTGTGAGATTCCAAGATCTATTGAGAGGTGGAATTCAGGTATGATTCCGTGACCTGTTAAGGTATGGGAGTCCATGTGTGATTTTGTAATTTATTTTGGAAACGATGTGTGAGTTGAAACGACGGATGTGGCCTCATCGGCGGAAATGACTAAAACCATAGATAGGATGCATAGCCAAGGGACTTAGCTAATCCACGAGGGTGTAGTCATCTCTCTTTCTAGCAAGTCCCTATCGTTTATTTTATGCATGCTGGGAGCTACACTCTCGGCCTAGGGGACCAGTTATGTATTTCCTATGTACCTCAGCTAGACAGGTACTGACCCTCGGAAGGATAACTCTGATCTTTGTGCAAGAGGACTGTTCTCGAAGTACTGAGGGCACCTCCATGGAAATCCTACACAATTAGCGAACGATTTTTATTGGATTTTGATTTTATGGCTAGTATTGTTGTGATGCATACAACACATGCATCACAGCTACTTGTTATTATTACTTTGGCGATTTGACACTATTATAATATCAGATGATTTTCTATAAAAGAGTTTTGGTTATTGTAAGGTAAAAACACATCCGTGTTTATTTGCAATAAGGTCTTACTAGATGCCTTTGTTTTGAAACGGTTACTGAACTTTAAGAATCAAGTTGATGGTGTTTCTCACGCTAGTTTAACTAAGCTGACCCGGGTGTGGTTTTTCCTAAATGCTCGGGTCAGACCAAGAATATTTTCCAAGTATAGATGGATATTTTGGAGCTTTAAGGAGAGAAGCTAGAGGCCCATAGACGTATTCACGTAGATGATTATATTTCCATTTCTTACATTGTTGTATATTATTCAGCAATTGCAAGGACGGGTTGTTATTACTGTTCGTGCTGAATAGGTTAGTGTACTTTGATTGATATTTGTGTGTGTGTATATATATATATATATATAAATTGATGTTTTATTTTTGTGTAAAGATTTGTTATATAATATAAATTATTTGTTCCGTTGTGAGATTCTGTGATGCATAGTTTCCTCTTGTCTTCTTTCTTATTTCTTTTTCCTAACTATCTGCCTTTCCGTTCAATTTGGGCTAGACATGTATGATTTATTGTCAGTTTAAATTATACGAAAAAGTGGATCGTTACAGCAAGGTATCAGAGCTTAGGTTGAGCAAGAACCTTGGCTTTAGTAGGATAGAACTCATTGTATATAGGGTTAGTGATGCCTTAGAATGAGTAATTCGTTAGAGATAGGACCAATAACACCTTAGAATAAGTTTGGGTGTATTATGTATATAAGCGCGTATATGTTAGTGATATAAAAATGTTTTGTATTGTGATGTTGCTAAGTGGTTTATGAATTCTGGCCAATGAGTTTGGCCAACGTTATCGATAGGGATTTCCTAAACACTCGAACAAGACTAATTGATACAATATTGTTTAAAATGGTTAAATGGAATAATCTTACCAGGAAAGATATTTTATATATAAAAGAATAATTTTTCATGGAAATTTAATATGGTTAGTCCGATTGTGCTTGGTTGTTAAGACTGATAATATTCCATCATTGTCATTTAGGATTTGTTCAGTTATGCTCGTCCATTTCTGAGCATTGACTATTATCCATAAATCTATCTTGAATCTTCCTTTTGAAACCTAGATTGGATAGATATGAATTTTGGAAACATTAAAATGAGTACCTTATTAAATAAGTTTCACAATTTGAATATTTTGAAATAATATTTTGGAAACAAATTAAATGTATAAGTTGGTTGTATTTGATTGGGGTTTTATAAAAGAGTTTATTAAAAGAAACCTAGGAATAAATACTTGAAAAATGATGTGTATAAGGAAGCAAAAATATTTTTGAAATAAATATTTGAAAATGATTTCCATTAAATCAGGATATTTCATAATTTTTTTATTAAAATATGCCTAATAAATAAAAGGAATTTGAGTCTTGGTGATTTTGGCAAAATGGATTTCAAGGTTTAAAGAGTTAATAATAGTATTGGGAATATTTTCGAGTTTCTTAATAGGGAATTGTTACTATTAGGACCTTACAATATACTTGTTTAGATAGAACAATTTTTGACTCGATTTCCAAAGTATGATTTGATTTTCTATTAAATATATGTGTATAGTATTGTTTTAAATGATTTGTGGAAAAAATAATGGTTTTGATTGAGATAGTTTGGAGTAAAAATGATTATGGAAATGGTAATGATAGTTACCTAAAATATAGTTTAAGTATAATTCCTTTGGAAAGAGAATTTAAAAAGAAAGAGGTAGATTTTCTTTAGATTGGTTTTCGAGATGAGTACGGATTTGTTTTTTTAGTGATCAAAATAATCTTCTAAGTGACGATCATATGTTTGCTAAGGTGAATGGTATTGTGCACATTGTAAATTATTCTCTATTCATTGTACAATCGGGATGAGTGGAACTGGGTATTTCATTGAAATATTTTGTTGGAAATATATTCAAAATGGTTTGAAAAAAAAGAGATTTTAGTTAACTAGTTCGAGTGGTCCAAAAATAACTAAAATGGTTAAGAGATACGTTCGAATGGTAAACGTTCTCTTGAGTATTATCCTTCTAGTAAGGGAATATATGATACTATTTGATAGTACCCCGTTCCTTGGCATAATTTTGGGGTTACTCGGGATTGCTGTATATATTTTCTATGGATTAAATATAAAGTATCATTTCAAAAATTGTTTTGAATGAAAATCATGTGTTTTAAATTCTTAAGTGAATTCAAAGTAAAATTTTGAATTATTGTTTTGTATACCCTTAGAGGATGATAAGAGATTGTATAAGTAAGCTATATATTATAAAAATGCTTTCATAAATAATTTAGGGGTAATATAACTGGTATTAGGGACAACCAAGTAAATAAGTGTGTGAGATGTACATAGATCGTTTCTTTTTGCCGTATAATTTTGATCTAATATTTGAGTACAAGGCTCTGAGATGTTCCACACTGTTCCGAATAAGGACCTATGACTCAATTTTTGACGGTGAGCATTTGATGAGGGTTCTTGATACGGAACCAAGGATTTCTATTATAGCTACAGCTGTGTAAGGAGAGTAGAGGTTCCTAATCAAGGAGCCTGATTGGAGTCCGCACTAGAAAATCGGGTGGGTGCTACTAGATGTATTTGAATAGTGATCAAATCAGATTATGTATATATATGATCCGTGGAAATCAAGCGGGCTTATGAATAATATAGAGTATTCTTATGCTGGAATTTCGAGGATGAAATTCTTTTAAGAAGAAAGAATGCAACGACCCGAATTTTTAGTCATCTACCATTGAAATAATTAACTAATTTTAAATATTGAAATATTAATTTTTATAAGTCGAATAATTTTTTTTAATAGTGGAAATATCTGAATCTATAAATTTGAAAACTAATATGATAATATATATATATGTATGTATGTATGTATGTATGTATGTATGTATATCTCACCATTTCAAATTTATGATAATATATATATATATATATTCAAGATTTATGATGGAAAAAAAATATACAAGTAAATACATATATGTATATATGTTTATATAAATAGTAAATAGGTAAATAAGTATATGGTAAAAATATGTATTCGTAAATGTATATATCTACGATATATATACATAGAAAAGCTTCATGATGGCAAGCATATAGTCAAGCACAAACCGTTCATTCAAGCCCACACGTAAATCAAAATCAAGCTAAGCAAATAATATATCAAATCATCCCATAGTATCAAATCACCCACATAATATCAAATCACCGATATAAAATCAAATCAGCCACCAAAGAAATAAAAGAAAAAAAATATGGAGTGAATAACCTATAGCAGCCAACCTATATGTATGTTTCAACCCTCCTAGATCTGTGATACTTGCATTCTCCTATATATATATATATATATGTATGTATGTATATATATGGTTATATTTACTCACTCATTCAAAAAAACTTCTGCCATTAAAACAATCTGAAGGCAAGTGATGAAGCTTGGAGGGAAAAAGATTAGCAGTAGTTCAACATTTTTAAAACTGTGAGTAAACACTTTTATCTTGTTAGTTGGTCGGTGCGTCTATCTTATATAATGGTGATTGGACGAATATTGAACTATGGAAAATGTATATGTATCTGTAGTGTGTGTATATGCATATGTGTGTAAACATGGATAATTCCACCTTAAACTCAAGAATCCTGTGCTATCTTCCTGTTCATGTTTCTTTGGTTTAAACAGTCAAGCCTCTTAACTTTAAAAATCACTAACCGATCATCCTTTCAGTTTCACAACCTGATAGGAAAATCAAAATTGTTTGTTTATGAATGAAGAACACCTTAAAATTTATTTTATTTAATTACATGGAGCAGAGAGGAAGGAAAACATCATTTACAGAGAGTAGGTCAATCATCACCAAAATTCGAATGTCAAAATATAAAGAAGGATTGTATGGATGTGTTCGTCATTGAAAGATAGTATTTTAAGGAAAGGTTTGATGATTTTTAATGGAGTGTGGAGGATGAAATGTTGAGATGAACGGAATTGGGCGAATTACAAAATTCCGATGATCTGATTGACTTCAAGCCATGGCTTTGGGTGTGGAGGAGCGTTGGAGGATAGGGCAACTAGGAAAAATGGTGCGCGATTTTTTTTGGTGCGTGGATAGGCGAGTTGAGGTCAATTTAGTGTTTTAGATGTGTTATTTTAGGTCCCGGTTCACGGAAAAATGCATCAATGGGAGGAAGAGATAGGCGTGCGCATGGGGGGTGGAAGGTAGCGATGGCGAAGCTCTGGAGAAAGTTTGGTGGTGAATGATGGACTGGAGTGACATTATAAGGTGGATGAATGGCATGGCTTCGTTTCTAGTTTTTGGGTTAAGAGTTCACATTACGAACTCAAGCGTTTGATCGCGTTCCAGATGGATAGGCGGGATGGTCAGCGGCAAGGTTAATTGACCAGAGTTAGTGTGTACGTGCATGTTTCGTGCATAGGCTCATGCACGTTTTCCTAAAGTTCAATATAAAAGAGAAGAGTAAGAACTGGACGGGAGGCGGAGAAAGAGGAAGAAAGGTGTATTGGGCTGATCGGGTTAGATAGATTTGTATTGGGCTTGGGTCCAAAGGGATATGAAGGAAAGTATTTATATTTTAAAATGTTTAAATTATATATATTTAGTTAGTTTTTGAAATACTATCATTCGACCATAAGAAACCCGATTGACATGCAACTTTTGCGATGGGTTTATATCGTCGAGTACTTCGTCGTCATGAAGCTTGTTGTTAGATTTGACCAAGTAATAATTTATGGTATATTAAAACAGGCAGCTTTTAAATATGTGATTTAAATGAATTTGTTCGTTTAAATTTTATACGGTCTATCTATCGACTTTAATTTGCCAAATAAAAATATTAATGAATAAAATTGGAATAAGTAAGATGATTAGACATTTGGTTAGTGGAATAAAACACCATTCCGCTAATTGTATTTAATTGGACTTTTATTGGCAGAATTAATCACCGTCCAGCCGTTATTACTAGATGAGCATGTTTAGACATTGATTTGCAGAAATAAACCCTGTTTTGCGATCACATATATATGGACCCCTACTTCTTATTCTATTGATTATATTGGGAAACGTGATGGGTTGGTTCTATGAACATCTGGAACTATTATTCTAGATTATTTATGGAATAAATGGTGACTTGATTAAGTACCATTGGAATTACTAAGCTTCATTTTAATTTGGAAAGTTGATTTTTGAACCAAAGTTATTTTAAGAATCATTATTATTTATTAATGATATTTTAAAGATAATTGATAATTATTTGACAAAGAATTAAAGTTAATTATTTTATGACTTTTAAAAGATATTTAAAAGTATTTAATTATTGTTTTCAAAGTTATTTAATTATTTAAAATGTTTAAAAGTATGTTTTAATTATAAAGTAAAGTTATTTTATAGTTATTTTATTTAAAATTTAATTATTTGAGAATTAATCAGTATTGAAATATTACTATTTCAAAGACGATTTTTTCAAATATTAATATTGTTTTAAAAATAATATATTATATAGTAAACTGTTATAAAAGGGTATTTTTCAAAATTAAAACTTAGAAATTATTATAGAAACTTTATATGTATTATTTTTGCAATTATTAAAATAACAGACTTAGGGAAGTAATGGTATATTTTCATACTGTAATTTGAGAGCGGAGATTGCTTACAGTTTAGGATATTTTCACTAGGATAGCGACTTAACCATTGTGAAAACTTTGATCTATGATTGATTGCATAGTGGAAATCGGAAGGTATAGATTGCCTAAAGTTAATTTTGGTTTCTCTAGAGTAAAGACGTAACCATTGAGCTACGATCCATTGTCGATACTGAATGGTACTTTCCTTATATATATATATATATATATATATATATATATATATATAAAGTTTTCATGTATTTTTAGGAGGAATGGTTTATGAATATACTTATTCCATTGAGATAAGCATATGCCTTTTTGTGATAAGGAGATTTAATTTATCGAAATTAAATAAAATGAGGCATAGTAATTGCAGTGGGAAATGTACACTTTGGTTGAATGTTTGTTTATTTAATAGAGAAGTAATCGACTATCAAATCTTTTCCTAAATATGTAATCCTTCTTAATTTTGGTGGTATGGAAATATTCCCTACTTAACACCGAAGGATTTTAACTCTGGAAATATTTAGGAGAAATGCAAGAATTATATGGTACGGTTGCCATCGGGTTGCTATATAGTATGTACAAACTTGTGGATCTTCTACGACAAATGACAAAGAGATCCATCCACTTAAATGGTTTGGAGATGATCCCCGATATTATGTATTGTCAGAGAACCGATATTGAGCATTCCGGAAATCGACAAATGGTTTTTGGAGCACCCAGGAAATGGAGAATGTACTCGTAAGAGATAACTTAGAACCCATGACCTACTTCGAAAACATATGTGGTTAAATGGAGGAGATGCATTATATTTTGATATGTTGAAATCCATTTATGGTTCCGTGACTCGTTGGAGTGTGGGAATCTGTGTGAGATTCCAAGATCTATTGAGATGTGGAATTTAGGTGTGATTCCATGATCTATTATGGTGTGAGAGTCCATGTGGGATTCCATAATTCATTTTAGGGGACGTTGCATGAGCTGGAACGCCGGGCGTTGCCTTATTAGCGGAAATGACTAAAACCAGAGATAGGTTGCATAGGCAAGGGGCCTAGTTAGTCTATGAGGGTGTATTCGTCTCTCTTTCTTGCAAGTCCCTATCATTTATTTTATGCATGCTGGGAGCGATACATTCGTCCTAGGTGGCCAGTTATGTATTTCCTGTGTGCCTCGACTAGATAGGTACTGACCCCCGAAAGGATAACTCTAATCCTTGTGCATGAGGATCGTTCTCGAAGTGCTGAGGGCTCCTCCATGGAAATCCTACACAGTTAGCGAACGAGCTTTATCAGATTTTGGTTTTGTGTCTAGTGCTGTTGTAATGTACACAGCACATGCATCACAGCTACTTGCTATTATAACTTTGGCGATTAGACACTATTATAATATCAGGCGATTTTCTATAAAAGGTTTTTGGTTATTGTACGGTAAGACCCGTTCATGTTTATTTGCGGTAAGTTCTTACGAGATATCTTTGTTTTGAAAAGGTTATTAAACTTTAAGAATCAAGTTAATTGTGTTTGTTACGCTATTTTAACCAGACTGACCAGGGCGTGGTTTTTCCTAAATGCTTGGGTCAGACCGAGAAAATTTTTCAGGTATAGATGGATATTTTGAAGCTTTAAGAAGAGGAGCTTGAGGCCTAGAGACTTATTCACGTAGATGATTATATTCCCATTGCTTATGTTGTTGTATATTATTCAGCAATTATGAGGATAGGTTGTTATAATTGTTCGTGCTGAATAGGTTAGTGTACTATGGTTGATGTCTGTATATATACATATATAAATTATAGTTTTATTTTTGTGTAAATATTTGTTATATAATATAGATTATTCGTTCCATTGTGAGATTCTGCGTTGCTTAGTTTCTTCTTATCTTCTTTCTTCTTTCTTTTCCTTAACCATTCGCTTTTGCGTTCAATTTGGGCTGGACATTGGCGGTTTGTTGTCAGTTTAAATTGTATGGAAAACTTGGTCATTACACATATGTGCGTTAGTTTTGTGCCTCCAAATGGGTGATGTTGCAATTTTTTTCCAAATATGGTCCACTAATGGGATTTTATTTTTAAAATTTAAAGGGAGTTATTCCAAAACATGTTTTGTTCCCTTATCAAAAAGACATGGAAATTAAAATTCCAATGCCAAAATAGTTTTTCCTTTATTATCCTCTACGTTTTACATACTGCCACTTCTGCTGCACAGTAAAATTCATATTTGCTAACCCATGGACTTTTCCCTATGCGAAGCATGTAACATCAGAAATTTCTCGTTTCAACAGTAATTTTGAATTAGTTTGAAAATTCTAAAATAAAACTCTACTTTTCAAAGCTTTTATAAAAATATTTTACATTAAAAAATCAAAGATTTTGAACAAAATTTTCCAAAAATATTTGTTTTCCACTATTCAAAACAAATTAAGCCACATCCTATGCAGTTGGAATTTAGTCAATTAGTTAACGTCCATGATTGACTCTTTTCTAACACACTGTAAATTTTCGAATTTCTAGAATTTTTCCTTTTATTTTAGAACAACAATCAGCACACGAGTTTTGGGATTTAGTCAAAGAGTTAACGTCCGTGATTGACTCTTTTCTAACACACTGTAAATTTTCAAATTTCTAGAATTTTTCCTTTTATTTTACAACAACAATCAGCACATGAGTTCATTTATAAATTTCTTCTTTTAATGTGTATGGATAGTGACCCATTGTTTCACAACAACCTTTCCTCGTCCTCCGCTCACTAAAAAATTTTTTCCATTTTTTTTTCACTTTTTAGGGCTATACTTTTATTTTAATAGCTAACTATATGAATTCCATAATTTATTTTATAAACTTCTAGCCTTTTATATTTTTCCTTTATGAGATTTCCATATTTATATTCTTTCTAAATAAACATAACGGTTAATCCAGACACAAATAAAAAGGAACATTTCTCATTATCATCGTATGCGTTTTATACAAATTCTTACAGCCCAAACCTAATGATAAACATATATTGGAAGAAAAACTATCATTGCAGACCTTATTACTACCTATGGGCTACAGGATGGCCATGTGCCTCCGCGAGATCCTGAACTACTTCTGTGACTCCTAAACGTTAGGAGAATAATGGATATGCATCCAAGCTCACAACCATAGTGTTTCTACTCCGCCCGTATCTCTTGTAATTCAGCCTTGATCCAGATTTGAAAATCTTGGATCGCTACTTACTCAAGGACCTACGGTTGTGGCTCTACAACCTCCAGATCTAGCAATGGATCCCACTCCATGTACGATTTCCCTGCTCCTTCCTGCTCTCCAAACTCTACAGGTGCCTCTTTATTCCCCATCTTCCCAAGGGAGGACCTATCCAGTGGTGCAAGTGCCCTCATCTGCACATGCTATCCTTGGAAGCTAACTTTGTACCGTCGAAAGATGGCAGCGAATAGATGATGGTATGGAATATAGCTCCTCCGCATCCCAAATCATGGGCCTATATAGGCGGCCTTCTACATCAAGGCTAAATCAGGTCGAAACTCCCTGTCTTAGGGATGGTGTTATGTTGAATGATGCAGGTGGCTAGACAGGCTTAATTCTGCCTTTTGTCTGTCCGTCAGATGCCTACTCCTCTATGGAAGATCTACAAAAGAAAAGATGAATTGGAAGTCTTGGTATCCTCCAAATCCTCTCTGGTTGTGGAGATAAGTAGAATACCTCGAACTAGTTGTCAGTCATTCGAATCTCTACTCCTTTCACTTTGGATGTGAAGCCGTCGCCCTCTTCGATAAATAAATACTCCAATTTTGCGTCGAATAGACGCATGCATCGTGGGTAGCATTCTCGCTCAAACATATCATGTTTAAAGATCGAGAGTAATCCTATAGCCTTAGATTAACCCTCCAAATCATAAGCGGTGAAGTCCCCAAACTTCACCGATCGCCCTTGAAGAAATGCAAATTTCACTACAACTTCATAGCCTTTAACCTTCTCTTCGTTGTTCTAGAGCCACGCGATCTCTTATGGGGTTAGATTTGGGTAGTGTGATGAGATGCTAATTCGAAGAGAGCCCGCAATTTGTTTTGGTAGGGTTTTTAGATCTGGATCTGAAGCTGAACTGGATGGGGCGCCGCTCGTTTTAGGGTTGGAGGAAATGCTAGTCGTTGCTCTTATTTCATGCATTAGAATCACCACCAACAGCTCTTTCAAGAAGGAGAGAGGAGGAGGGGTGCTGTCATAATTGAGGATAAATAAGGAGTATGAGAAATGAAATAGTGACTCAACCTGTTCGGGCCATGCCCGAAACTAGTAACCGGTTGATGCTTATCTTGGGGCGATTGACCTCTACTAATTAACTGTTAGGTCCTAAAGGTTGACTACTCCAAGCCTATTTAGGCCAGGTTGAACCTAGACCCTTTTCGGGCCGGGTTGAATCGTAACTATTAATCATAACTAACGTTATTTGTTCTGGTTCCTCTTCATCTTCATTCTGGTTTCTCTACAAAATTCTTCTCTTCCCATAGCGGTGCATTCACTTACCGCTTTGTTTGTAGGTTCTTGTTTGATTCCTCATTCTTTATACCCCATTTAAAACTAGTACAATTTCCTATTATCTACAACCTTAAAATATTTTAAAACTTAAATTTTTTCCATCTTAGAAAAATCAATGAGCTATATATATGCTATAATTTTTCAAAGGAAATATCTGCTTATTAAAACAAATTTTTAACTAAATTTTTTTGGTCTAAACAAAAAATATTTGTACTAATTTTTTTCATTTAAATATAAATGGATATATCATTTTACGAAAAATTTAATATTTACTTACTTTTTGAAAATAGGGGTTTTCAACTTTTAAACAAATCCTTTGAAAATCATTTCAAATCTATTATTATTATATTATTTCAAACCTTTTATTAAATTCTTTCATATGGTTTTGGACTTAGAGGGGATTTTAATTGTTCCTTCTTTTGGACTTTTCTTCTTTTCTACTAAATTTTTGATTTATCTTTTCCTGGAGTATTTAAATTTGGTTGTCATCTTGGACTGATCTCTACACACCTTCCTTTAGGAACTAGCTCAGTTCTTACTTTCAGATATCTACAATATGTAGATTTTTAATTTCCATTTATCTAAAACTAACATACATCATCAATCGCCAATCCCATGGGGATCTGCAACCATTAGGCGATCCAGGCCCAATATGGGAGTCAAGTACCATCCAGCTCAACAACCTTTTTATATGATGCCTAGTGTTTAAGTCAACGCCTTTCAATACGACCTGTCTCCTATAGGGCGGTTCGGATAGGTATATATTTTTAACTCCAACTACTTTTCCAACTCATGATCGATCTGCCATCTGTTTAGAATATTGTTTGCATTACTCTTATAGTCGAAAATTGTAAAGTTTTGCGTATAACATATATAATTATAGGTAAAAATAAAAATATGTCTGTGCACCGCATTTTAATTTCTATTATCGACTAACCTAAGCTCTAATACCAAGTGTAACAACTCACACCTTAATGGACTCGAATTTTTACTAAATCGAAAAATCAAGTCCGTTAGGGTATGTATCGTTGGTGCTGGTATCCTGTAAAAAGTATATTAGAGCATTTATCGATAAAACTCATAGCAGAATAGTAAAGCATAATAAAGCATATAGTTATTATCCAAGGTTATTACCTCTGGTATCTAGCACCTATGTCAATATCGAGCATGCATAAGGAAATATGTCCTTCCACCGTTCTCGCCTTGTATTAGTACCCGTCCCTATAAGTTTATCGTATGGGCTGTAATAAGGAGGGGTCGGAACAATATTCTAGTGACTGTAAATTACATACTTTATACATAATATTAGTTTATATTGGGTGTCTTCCATTACTTGTTATGCCTACTATTTTAACTTAGTCATCTTGACTTCATGTATGCGTATGATATGCCCCAACTACTCGAGGTATATGTAGGATCTAGATTAACCCTAGAGGGGGGGGGTGAATAGGGTTATAGCAAATTTTCTCAAATTAAACACAGAAATAAAATTGCAGAAATAAATATGCTGAAAAGTAAATCACACACAAAATTTACCCAGCTTCGGCAACCCCTGCCTACTGCTGCATTCCCAGATTTCTATTAGAATTAAACAGTATCACGCTTACAAACACTCTACTAGACTCGCAGACCCTTTTGCTCCCGCTCACAAACACTCTACTAGACTCGCACACCCTGCTCCCGCCTATAGAGTTTCGCTCACTCGCAAACACTGCTCCCGCCTATAGAGCTTTGTAAACTCGCACTCCCTGCTCACTGAACTAATTCTAAATAGACAATCTGACACTACCTAATCCCTAGGTGGTGATTTACAGATTCTTCGACTCGAAAAGAAAAAACAACTTCAAAAATAACACCGGAGCAAAAATTAAACTACAACTTGAATGCGTGATTTTTGCTCAAAATAAAATAACTAAAAAACCCCTTTGTTAATTGAACCCTAAACAAAGAACTTAAGCCCTTTTATAAAAAAAACAAGGCCGGCCCCTTGTTTTTATTAACCCGATCCACTTTGGCTTTTGAGAAGAAAAATGGCGGCCTCTTGTTGTTTTATTCATTCTGAAATTAGGGCTTGCGATCCGTAATTGGGGCTTTTCAATATTCGATTTCTTTGATGTTGCTCGCGCTCGTTCTCTGATGATTTGGTTGACTTTGAGATTGCGTTGCTCGGCTTGCTCGTTCTCGTGATTTGAGAAACTAGGGTTCGGCTTCGGTTTCTTCTATTCGTTGATGACTATTTGGTCCTTCTCTGTCTTACTTCAGCAATCGACTCTTTGGTATGTTGTTTCTTTTGTTGCTTGTTTGATTGCTTGCTCTTTTTCGATGCCGATGATGATAGATTGGGATTTCGATTGATAGTTCGATTGTGAATTGAAGCACTTACTTGATGATGATACCTTCGGGTTGAATTTATATGAATTTGATTACACTAATTAACTCGATACTTTCCTGAAATTCACTTTCGTGATGCACACGACTTTCCTAATGCATTCGTTATTTACTTGATTCATACGGCTTTGTTTTGAGAACGTTCGATCCTTCTTGTAATAGACACTTTCCCTTTTTAATTTTGCTGACTTTTTCAAAGAATACAAATTTGAGTTTCAATGAATTCTGACTTCGGCCCATCTCTGCACTGTTGAATCTCGTTCATCTTGTAGTCTTCGACCTTTTTCTCTGGTACTTAAATTTCAATCATGATGTTGTTTGGTTATTTGTTCATGTGATTCCCTGTTGCTCGGTTACTGATGCATTAGTTGTTGGCATATTTGCTTTGTACTTCATTTGAGGTTGTAGCTTTGGTCTTTGTTGCTCTGGTCCTGTTGCCTTCAGTTGCTTGTTGAAGATATTGCACTGCATCACCACTGTTCTTTGCATTTGTACATATGAATGTGCTCACTGTTGTATTACAGTACACTGCATATTAGTCTTCTCATGTTTGAGGCTGTGCTTTCATTGACATTTGTTCACTTTGATTCTGCATAACTTGTAGCTTGCTGTACATATGAACTTGCAGTTTTCTGTCCACCTGTATCATGCTTGGCTTTGTGTAGTTGATGTTGTACACTGTCTTGTGCATTGCCCCATTCACTGTTGCTGTGCAGTTGCAATGCCTTGCTTGGTCTCTGTTACATGCTTGCTGTTGCATGCTTGTGATATTCATGTTGATTTGATGATGCTGGTATTTGCTGATATATTACTTTGAATTGCATACACTTTATGTTGACATTTTCTTTGACACAGATGCTACACTTGTTCATTTTTGTTCAAGTGTACTTGTCTTCATAAAATTGTCACTGTGCTTCTGACCTTTCTGGTCTCTGATCATTGCTTGGTCATCATGGTGGCTTGAGCATTTGGTCTGTGTTGCATTGTTCCATGTGTCTTGCCTTTGACTGTTTGCATACACTTTTGGTCATGTTGTACTCATTTGCCACTGAGTTGCATTGAATAGCTGGTCTTTGTAGTTGTTTATTTGAGTCAGTGCTTCACCATACTTGTTGTTGCAGTATTCATGTTGTTGTTGGTGGCAATCTTGTATGCTGCTGTTTGCATTTGGTCTTGATCATACTTGATGTCATGATTTTCCTGGTTTCACTTGTGTACATTTTCGAGTTGCACACTGCTGCTTGTACTTGTAGTCTTGGCCAGTTGACTGTTGCTTTGAGTTGTTCATTGCTTGGTCTCTGTTGCCTTGAATTTCTGGTTGGAGCTGTGCACACGAGTTGGCGAGGCAATGCACACGTGTATGAATGTACACGTGTGTATTGCAGCCACTTATGATTACCTGTCCCTGTAATATCTATGTGCACGACTTTGTGATGAATTCAAGTGTGAATGATGACGAACAACCCAAATAACTGAGGCAAACGATATTTTCAAAAATCGTATTTCATTTTATATTGCAAAAATATTTCTTTTTCAATTTTACTGCGTTAGTGAATATTTTTGCAGATTTCTCAGATGCTGGATTCAAACCGGAATGCAGTTGAAGACAAAATACGAGTGTGAGTGATATGTAGTGAGGTTATCAATGTAAAAATATTTGTGATGCAATCGTGATGTAATCAGAAATGTATATGTATAGTGAGAGCATGAATTTGTGCTATTCAAGATTGTAATAAATATTTGTTTGAATAAAATTTCTGTTTGAATTCAAAATCTGTGTAACTTGTTCTGTTTGAATTCAAATTCAAATTCTGTATAATTTATTTTATTTAACAAATATTTATTTAATCTATGAAAAACAAAATAGTACATTACCAAATACATTTAAATGAATATATATGTTTATTATCATCAAACAAAAACATATAAGCGCATATTCAACAATCTCCCCCTTTTATGATAACAAACATATGTTTAAGATTTTGACCGTGTTAAATGTATTTGACCAATTATATACTCTAATTGCTCCCCCTATTTAAATGCTTCCTCTCTACATGATGCTCCCCTTACATATATGCATACAAATAGAAATATATTCAAATGAGCCTAGATGCATATGGAAAAATTATTTGACCTTTGCTTGATTCTATTTGACAAAATCTCAACTTTTCTCTCCCCCTTTTTTTATCAGCAAAAGAATAATAGTGTGAGAGAAAAATAGAGATAAAGTGATTGATATTAATCCAACATTAATCTCAAATTGAATATAAATATTAAACTTCAATAAGAATCAAACAAAAACCATAACTACCCTTGTTAGGCGCATATTCCACTTTTAGAAATGATGGAAATTGATGTTCATATAAAATCATACAGTTGAATCTTCTTGTGGTATTTATATCAAGAATTTGAATATCTACTAATCATGCATAACCGTTAGGACTTTTAAATGAGATTAGTAGTATTCGAATTTAATTTTAAAAAAAATGAAATCAAGTATCTTCTAACCACGCATGACCGTGAGGACTTTTAAATGGGATTAGAATCAACTTGTCTATTTAAGCAATTTAATTTTGATATGCGTTCCATACATGCATAACCGTAAGGACTTTTAAATGAGCATGGAAGCACATAATAAAAAAAATTCAAGTAATTCACCCATGCATAACCGTGAGGACTTTTAAATGAGAGTGAATACTTTGGATATTTATTTATTCATTTAAAAAATATGACATGAAAAATAAATGATTCCTGATTATAGTACCACATATCGACAAACTATATTGAATATTTGATAAACCATGGTCGATAGAAATAATGATAGATATAGAAATGGTCATGGAATCTTTACCCAACAAAAAGTTTTATAATTCTTGTTTTAATTCCTAAAGAAATTTTCCAAATATACTCTCTTGAGTAATGTATGTTAAATATCAACACTCATCACTTTTTCAATCACTATTTATCTCTTTGATAATTAGTAGGGAGTCGGATTAGTCAAAATTTGTCATTTAAAATCAAATACAAATAACTAATCTGAAAATATGGTCAAACAATCATTTTCTCGAAGGGGTTTCATAAGAAAATCTGTTATTTAAAAATTATTTCAAGTGAAAAATATGCAGATATTTTCTTTGAAAAAAATGATGCAACAAATGAATGTTTCACAATAAATCACGTTCAACTCGTAAGTTTTCTATCAACTAGATTACTAGTATGAATTGCATTTGAATTTCTTTTTCAATCCAAAATATCACTAACTGGATTTGGTAAACCAGACATGAAGTGTGCATAAAAAATTTCAAACCCAATTTTAGCAACAATTTAAATGACATTCTTTGGATTTTGAATTGAAGCCATGTTCACACTCAAACAAATATCATGGTTTTAAACTTAGAAACCATAGGATGAACAACTATCAACATTCATTAAAACTTCATTATTATTTCAAAAACAATTTCTTGAAGTTTCAACAATTTCTTAAAATCCTTTTTCGCATGAATTTGAAATCGTGCAAATTTACAAGCAGTGATCAAAATGTCAAAATATATCTATGTGTAGCATGAGTAGACAGTAATCAATCAACATCATAATTTGACCAAACAGATTAAGTTCAATGATGAAAGGATGGTTGGTCTACTTTTAAGCACAAATCAAAGTAAGAACAAGTCAAAGGAAAAATCATATTCATAAGTCAGAATTAAAGACATCACATCATTATCACAATTTTGGCTGATTTAATTCAGAATATGGTGCAGATTATACCTTCACCTGTTTTACCTTTACGATAATTTCTCGTGATTGCCCATTGTGATTCTGTCACCTTTATATTAGGCTAAGGAACTTTGCTATGTTGCCCGTTGTGTTTCTGGAACAGACAAAATCCAGAGAACACCGTTGTCGTTCCTTAGCCTGCCACCACACCTACACGATGAAAGATTTTTGTGACCTATTTCTAGGTCCATGATTGTTAGTGGCAGAAACATTATGAATAAACAAACCCTTTGGAACCCAAACTTGTTTAGACTTTTCATTCTTGTTCCAATAGACATGAAATTTGTTTGTAGAATTCTTAGGAACCCAAACTTGTATAAATTTTGTGTTCTTGTTCCTACGACTACAATTTTCAGAATGATGTCCAATTATTTCACATATATCAAAGACACTTTTCCCTTTTGCATTATCCTCAGCTTGTGTTTTCCCAAAACCAAGTCCTTTTCTGTTGTTAGCAAAAATTTGATTTCCCAATAGCATGTTGAAAGATTTTTCGCCTCTTGAAAAGTTATTCAAAGATTTATCAAGATTTTGGACTTTGGTTTTTAGTGTTGTATTTTCAGTGACAAGTGAGGTGCATCGATTTATAAAATCCTTTTTCCTAGTGTCGATGGTTTCCTTAAGATTCAAGTTTTCTTTTTCAAGATTCTCAGAGTTATTCTTAAGTCTTGTCAATTCTGAATCTAAAACTTTACATCTTTTACATTCTAGGTTTTGAATATTTTCAAGTTCAGTTTCTAACCTAAAATTTTTACGAGCAAGTTCTCTCCTATCAGTTTTCAGTTTTTCAATTTTAGATTCAAGAGCATCAACTACTTTAGTGAGATCAGAACACATAAAAACAAGATCTCTATAGGAATACTCACCTTCCTCACTAGATTCCTCTGAGCTTGAATCTGAATTTGATTTCGCCTAAGACACAAGTTAGCCTCCTCTGCGCTGCTATCCGAAGCTTCTTCTCCTTCTTCATCATCCCAAGTCGCTGCAAATACCTTCTTCGCCTTTTTCTTTCCTTTGTTGTTTTTGAGAAGTGGACATTTTGGTTTGATGTGGCCAGGCTTGTTGCAGTTATAACATGTCAGTTCATTATCGGAATTTTCGGAATCTTTTGACCTATTGCCCTTTGTTTTCTTCTTGCGTGGCTTGAATCTAGACCATCTTCTAAGAATATTGACAGCCATTGCAAGCTCTTCAATTGGATCTTCTTCATCGCTTTCTTCTTTGCTCTTTAAGGCAATCGTCTTTTTCTTTGGTTCGGAGTTGTTGCGTTCTTCCTTTGCTTTTAGCTCGAGCTCATATGTCATCAAGTTTCCAATCAACTCCTCCATGCTTAGCTTACTCAGATCTTTCGATTCTTGGATTGCCGTGACTTTTGCCTCAAAGTTCATTGGTAAGACTCGTAGTATCTTCCGCACAAGCTCTACCTCAGTGAATACCTTCCCAAGTGCTCTAGCGTTGTACACCAAAGTTGAAAAGTGTCCAAACATGTCTTTTATGTTCTCGCCTTTGTCCATCACAAAGTTCTCGTATTCATTGCTGAATAGGGCTAGACGAGACTCCTTGACTTGAGAAGTTCCTTCGTGTGTCACCTCCAAAGTGTGCCAAATTTCCTGTGCTGTTGTACAATGAGAAATTCTATTAAATTCATTTTTATCAAGAGCACATATCAAAGCATTCATGGCTTTAGCATTTGTTGTTTTCAATCTCTTATCGTTAGCATCCCATCTATCCTTAGGTTTAGGAATCTCAGTACCACCAACGATTATAGTGGGAGGTTTATAGCCAGTTTCAATAATATCCCAAACATCATAATCAACGGAACTAAGATAAATACTCATCCTAACTTTCCAATAAGCATAATCGTTCCCGTTAAACATGGGTGGCCTAACGATAGATTGCCCCTCAGAAAAAGCATTATTTGACGGATTCATGACTCTAGAGTTAAATAAAAATACCAGGCTCTGATACCACTTGTAGGATCTAGATTAACCCTAGAGGGGGGGGGGGTGAATAGGGTTATAGCAAATTTTCTCAAATTAAACACAGAAATATAATTGCAGAAATAAATATGCTGAAAAGTAAATCACACACAAAATTTACCCAGCTTCGGCAACCCCTGCCTACTGCTGCATTCCCAGATTTCTATTAGAATTAAACAGTATCACGCTTACAAACACTCTACTAGACTCGCAGACCCTTTTGCTCCCGCTCACAAACACTCTACTAGACTCGCACACCCTGCTCCCGCCTATAGAGTTTCGCTCACTCGCAAACACTGCTCCCGCCTATAGAGCTTTGTAAACTCGCACTCCCTGCTCACTGAACTAATTCTAAATAGACAATCTGACACTACCTAATCCCTAGGTGGTGATTTACAGATTCTTCGACTCGAAAAGAAAAAACAACTTCAAAAATAACACCGGAGCAAAAATTAAACTACAACTTGAATGCGTGATTTTTGCTCAAAATAAAATAACTAAAAAACCCCTTTGTTAATTGAACCCTAAACAAAGAACTTAAGCCCTTTTATAAAAAAAACAAGGTCGGCCCCTTGTTTTTATTAACCCGATCCACTTTGGCTTTTGAGAAGAAAAATGGCGGCCTCTTGTTGTTTTATTCGTTCTGAAATTAGGGCTTGCGATCCATAATTGGGGCTTTTCAATATTCGATTCCTCTGATGTTGCTCGCGCTCGTTCTCTGATGATTTGGTTGACTTTGAGATTGCGTTGCTCGGCTTGCTCGTTCTCTTGATTTGAGAAACTAGGGTTCGGCTTCGGTTTCTTCTATTCGTTGATGACTATTTGGTCCTTCTCTGTCTTACTTTAGCAATCGACTCTTTGGTATGTTGTTTCTTTTGTTGCTTGTTTGATTGCTTGCTCTTTTTCGATGCTGATGATGATAGATTGGGATTTCGATTGATAGTTCGATTGTGAATTGAAGCACTTACTTGATGATGATACCTTCGGGTTGAATTTATATGAATTTGATTACACTAATTAACTCGATACTTTCCTGAAATTCACTTTCGTGATGCACACGACTTTCCTAATGCATTCGTTACTTACTTGATTCATACGGCTTTGTTTTGAGAACGTTCGATCCTTCTTGTAACAGACACTTTCCCTTTTTAATTTTGCTGACTTTTTCAAAGAATACAAATTTGAGTTTCAATGAATTCTGACTTCGGCCCATCTCTGCACTGTTGAATCTCGTTCATCTTGTAGTCTTCGACCTTTTTCTCTGGTACTTAAATTTCAATCATGATGTTGTTTGGTTATTTGTTCATGTGATTCCCTGTTGCTCGGTTACTGATGCATTAGTTGTTGGCATATTTGCTTTGTACTTCATTTGAGGTTGTAGCTTTGGTCTTTGTTGCTCTGGTCCTGTTGCCTTCAGTTGCTTGTTGAAGATATTGCACTGCATCACCACTGTTCTTTGCATTTGTACATATGAATGTGCTCACTGTTGTATTACAGTACACTGCATATTAGTCTTCTCATGTTTGAGGCTGTGCTTTCATTGACATTTGTTCACTTTGATTCTGCATAACTTGTAGCTTGCTGTACATATGAACTTGCAGTTTTCTGTCCACCTGTATCATGCTTGGCTTTGTGTAGTTGATGTTGTACACTGTCTTGTGCATTGCCCCATTCACTGTTGCTGTGCAGTTGCAATGCCTTGCTTGGTCTCTGTTACATGCTTGCTGTTGCATGCTTGTGATATTCATGTTGATTTGATGATGCTGGTATTTGCTGATATATTACTTTGAATTGCATACACTTTATGTTGACATTTTCTTTGACACAGATGCTACACTTGTTCATTGTTGTTCAAGTGTACTTGTCTTCATAAAATTGTCACTGTGCTTCTGACCTTTCTGGTCTCTGATCATTGCTTGGTCATCATGGTGGCTTGAGCATTTGGTCTGTGTTGCATTGTTCCATGTGTCTTGCCTTTGACTGTTTGCATACACTTTTGGTCATGTTGTACTCATTTGCCACTGAGTTGCATTGAATAGCTGGTCTTTGTAGTTGTTTATTTGAGTCAGTGCTTCACCATACTTGTTGTTGCAGTATTCATGTTGTTGTTGGTGGCAATCTTGTATGCTGCTGTTTGCATTTGGTCTTGATCATACTTGATGTCATGATTTTCCTGGTTTCACTTGTGTACATTTTCGAGTTGCACACTGCTGCTTGTACTTGTAGTCTTGGCCAGTTGACTGTTGCTTTGAGTTGTTCATTGCTTGGTCTCTGTTGCCTTGAATTTCTGGTTGGAGCTGTGCACACGAGTTGGCGAGGCAATGCACACGTGTATGAATGTACACGTGTGTATTGCAGCCACTTATGATTACCTGTCCCTGTAATATCTATGTGCACGACTTTGTGATGAATTCAAGTGTGAATGATGACGAACAACCCAAATAACTGAGGCAAACGATATTTTCAAAAATCGTATTTCATTTTATATTGCAAAAATATTTCTTTTTCAATTTTACTGCGTTAGTGAATATTTTTGCAGATTTCTCAGATGCTGGATTCAAACCGGAATGCAGTTGAAGACAAAATACGAGTGTGAGTGATATGTAGTGAGGTTATCAATGTAAAAATATTTGTGATGCAATCGTGATGTAATTAGAAATGTATATGTATAGTGAGAGCATGAATTTGTGCTATTCAAGATTGTAATAAATATTTGTTTGAATAAAATTTCTGTTTGAATTCAAAATCTGTGTAACTTGTTCTGTTTGAATTCAAATTCAAATTCTGTATAATTTATTTTATTCAACAAATATTTATTTAATCTATGAAAAACAAAATAGTACATTACCAAATACATTTAAATGAATATATATGTTTATTATCATCAAACAAAAACATATAAGCGCATATTCAACAGTATACAATAACGACATATGTGTATATTGTTGAATTAGGCCAGCCTACAATGGAAGTTATGATCGAATTTCAAAAAATTTACCCTATTGGATCTTTATTGAGCTTATGAAGTCTAATTTATTAATAACATTTCAAAATTAATTTAAACAATATCATATATTTTATTTAAATTTATAAATTGATGTGATACACTAAGACAGATTATGATGTAAACGGTTGTTTTAGCATACTACTATAGTACTAGTACGGGTATAGTACGAACTTTGCAACAGCGTTTTCAGGATCTTACATATTAAACTGTAATACCAAAACAAATATGGGGGCAATTTACAAGTCAAGTATTGATCTAACAATAATTTCTGGTTAACCAGTGTAAAGAAAGTTTGAAAAATGCCTTATCATCGCTTTGGAATGGACGAAAGTACATGACTTAGAAGATAGCCAGATCTACTGTCATCTGATGTTGTTCTTAACCCATAAATGATATTTTCAATTCACTACTTATTCATATGAGCACATGAATACATACATACAGAACGGAAGTAATTCAGCACATAATTAATTTAGCCAGCCATTCAGGCTATATTCAATGTATTAAAACAAATTAAAAACATAAAAATAAAAACTTACGAAAAGATAGCACAAGTGGAAGTAGTAGGTTCTTCCTTATTCTACTAACTTTAAATATTACACACTGATAATATGATGGCAGAAGGTTTTGGAGTGGAGGAGAGAATGGATGGAAGAATGAAGTCAACCCTCTTCAATTGAATCTTATCTTTATTTATAGGCTAAGTTGTACACGAGAATGGAATTCAAACTAACTAACTTTGGATTCCAAAATTTTGATATCCATGGCTCAGATATCTACTTTACTAAAATGGGAGACATCATCTTGTCCCTTTTTTGCATCTTCCTTAACAAGAATTTTTTTATTAAATCTTTCTTTATTTCTACATTATAGGCATAAAGAATATCTTCTTTAGTAGTTGTTCCTTTTTGCATCTTCAATTTTCTAATAATGTGTTGGAATGTGCTTGGAGCTTCTTTATGTTGAATTACAGATTCTCGTTCCTAATAGAATTTTATCTTTTTTCTAATTTTTGATATCATTTCTTGGCTAAATATCTAACATGTACAATTGTCAATTCTAGTTAATTTATCAAAAATGTTGTAAAGCAACATCTTGCAAACAAGGAATTTCCATGTTGGTATATCCTATTTCTGGTTTCCATTTCCAAATCCAAGGAAACGAAAATTCAATAAAGAAATATTCTAGGCCTACTCCTGATATCATTAAATATTGTTCAAGATTACTTAATCTTGGTGAAACATCTACCTATTTTGAATATAATTCTTATAATTTTTCTGGAAGAATATCAAGCGGTGGTCCATATTTTGTCCACCAGTCCGTAAACAAATTTGGTATCGGTCATTTATAAACTTATCCACAAATTTTTTTAAACCATGAATGTTTCCGTTTATTATTTTCATAGAGAAGTACTTTATGTAGTGCTTTTACATAATCCCCAATAGTTGTACTAATAGAAACTTTCTTATCAGGTAAAAACATTTCATTTTCTTTAAGGGTAGATAACCCCCATTCTTCAGGAATTATTAGCCTTTTAATAATTATTTTACTGAAAGTATAAATATTTGGGTTATCTACATTAAAATGGGTCATAGGTCTCAGAGGCTTTCATTATTGCCTGCTCTTTGCTTATATGCCATAATGGAAAATGATGAATAATCAACATACTTTTGTAGTAGGTTCCAGGGATCATTTTCCCTTTTTATATCATAAAACTCTAAGAGAAGTATGACTTCTCTATATGGATGTTTTACATAAGTGGTTATATTTTCTTCAGCTTCTTCATTTCCAGTTATGCTAGCATATGATGACGAACCAGATTGGCTATTAGCCCCTTTTTTTCTTCTTAAATTCTAAAAATTCATTAAATAAAGGATCATTAGAATTATTTTTCCCTCAAGTGGTGTCAAATTTTTAGAAAATAATTTTTTATTGCCATGTTGGGCTAGGAGGATATTTCTCTACCCTTCCCTCTATTGGAGGAATTACCTCTTCCTCTATGGAACATTGTCGAACAAAAATTCACGAGTTAAAAAATCAGAAAGACTATTTTCTACACCTTTTTTTATAAAGGATTTCAAAATCAAAAGGTGCTAGATAAGCTTGTCATCTGGCAAACATTTGTTTTGATACATCAGCTTAAAATCATTATTAAACATATATTTAGCAAATTTTTGATTGTTTAAATCTTCTCAAATTTTATAACACATTTAATTATAGCAAGAATTTCCTTGGCTATGGTTGCGTAGTTCTTTTTCACTGTTAGTCCATTTACCTGAGTGAAATCTGACAAGATATCCTTGACTTGTTTTTCGACATATATGTTTCAAAATTCCACCAAATCTGATATCTAGTGCATTTGTCTTAATTATCTTTTCCCAATTTGGATTTGAAAGCATTAAACAAGGCAAATTTTTACCTTTTCTTTTATTATTCTAACAGCTTGAGTATGTTGTTCTGTCTATGGACCTGGGTTCTCATTAACCTATCATATAAGATAGCAACATTTGTAGCTAAATTAATGTAATAACATGATATATAATTTAAGCTACCCAAAAATCTTTGTAAATGTGTTTTATTATTTATTATATCAGGAAATTTTGAAGCAAATTCTACACTTATATTTATAGGAATTATTTTTTCCTTTCCCAATACTATGGCCTGAAAACCTCGTATTTGTTCGAAATAAAGACATTTTTGCTCTTGATATTACTAAGCCATTTTAAATAACGATTTTCCAAAAATATCTATGTGTTTAAAATGTGTTTCAATATCTTTAAAAAAAATACTAGAATATCATCAAAATAAACTATAATAAATTCACTATATGGAATAAAAATGCCATTCATTATTTTTTGAAATTATGTGGGAGCACTTTTTAAACCAAAAGGCATTACTGTCCATTCATAATGTCCAATTGGAACATTGAAAGCAGCTTTGTATTGGTCAGATTTTGAAATTTGAATCTGCCAATAGCTAGATATTAAATCAAACTTAGAAAATATGATGGAATCATAAAGCCTATCAAGTAAATCTATTTTATTAGGAATTGGATGACTAATCCATTTCAGGACCTTATTAAGAGGTTTTTAATTTATTACTAATCTAGGTACCCCTCTTTCTTGTTCACTATGTTTATTAAACATAAAACGCAGTACATGACCAAGGTGATTGAGATGGTTTTATTAAACCTTTTTGTAATAATGATTCAGTTTCTTTTTTGCACAATTCTAAATATTCAGAATTCATTTGACATGGTCTTGCTTTAGTACGGATTTTATTTTCATCAAAATTTTCTTCATATGGAAGATAAACAATATGCTTCTTTCTATGTCAAAAAACATTTGGATGATCATTACAAATTTCCATAGAAAATTTATTACAAATCATTTTAATTTTTTCTTGTAATTTTAGATTTTGAAGTTTTCCCTCTACATTAAGGGAAATGATTTCTTGTTTTAGAAAATTTAAATGATAAGTATTTTGGGTCAAAAGATCTTTTATTTCATGTAGAACCTTTGTAAAGGGATTAGTTATAAATTCAAAAGTAATAGGCTTGTTTTCATATATACATACTATTCCATTTTTATCAATATTTGTTATAGGATAGATTTTATCTATAAATGGTGTTCCAAGTATGACTTGATTAGAGAAATTTTCTACCAATAAAAACCTTGTAGGAATACAAGTTTTATTTTTACATATATAAGCATGTGGTAATTTAAACCTAATATCAAGTTTTTCCCCACCCGCATGACTCAATGAATTAGTTGTTTTATGAAAATACCTATTTGGAGTTACTCCTTCTTGAATTACATTCATATCTGCACCACTATCTACAAGCGTAATTGATTCCCTTTTAAAATGATTATCAATTAAAAGATTTACTTTAATAAACCATTTTTGAGATATAATAATATCTAATTTTGAAAGAAATTCTTCTTGTTCTGGAATTTCTATTTGAGAACAATTCATTTGGCTATTTTCAATGGGGATAATTTGTTTTGCTTGTTCTAGAAAAAAGAGTCTATAATCAAGATTTTTATTTTCATTTTTTGTGATTTGAGTTCCCTTTTTAAGGTTTTGGATTCCATTATTAAGATCTTTCGTACTAGAAGGATATTTAATCCTTTGGATTTCTTTTAAAAGTTTATGAACTTTGTTCATAGAACATGTGTTTTTAGAATTACCAATATTTTAAAATGTGTTGGTTAATGTTTCATTATTCTTGCTTGTTTCTTTAATATATTCCATCTGATCTATCATTTCTAATCTTAATTTCAGACCTTTAAGAAATTTTAAAAATTATATAATATAATTATTAGTTAATACATTTATATTTAAATTTAGAAATCGTGAGAGGATTTTACAAAATTCATCCTTTTTATCTTACTACATTTATTGGGATAGATAGGATTCTCCCTATCTACAAGGTTCACAACATTCATCGGATTCGATGATTCTTCATGAAGAAGTTTAAGTTTTTCAGAAGTAACTGAGTTATCCGAATCGTTTTCATATTCTATTTCTGAATTATTTTCATGGCTAGAATTTAATAGAAGTTTTGATAATGTTTCCTTTAATTCACTATCAACTTGTAAATTATTAATTTTATTTTTTAGTTTACATATATGAGCATAATGTCCAACTGTTCCACATATTCAACACAGAATTATTTTCTTTTTCTTTTTATTTAACCTTTCCTCTTTTCTTTGAGCCTTTTGCTCTAACTTTTTATGAGAATAAAATTTCTTCTTTCTACAATAAGATTCCTTAAATTTTATTATCTTTCCTATGAGGTTTTTTAAATAATGTTGGGGTAAAATGCTTTTTGGGACCCCCCAGCACTAGAAGATTCTCGAACTCACTCTTCGACACCGGGCAAATGCCCTTATCTTTCTTCCCAAACCGATCCATCTTATGCCACACTGATGCCAAGAAGAAGGACTGGGCTGCTTCACGGGCTACTGATTTCTGTTTGGAACATCCATTCCAATTGACTACAAAACTTTGCTAATTGATTTCTTTCATTCAAATTTCGACGTTTTATTTACTGGTTTAATTTTATTTCATTAATAATGATAAAGCTTCTTGGATACATGTTCCATTAAGTTTACCATAAGTATAACTTTCGTAAGGAATATTAATTTTATCCTTTCTTAAAGACTTCCTTACCCTCTCTGCAAATAAGAAGGGGAGTCCATCAATAAATTTTGATTTTCAGTGAGAGCTATTACTCTCTAGTAATTCTATTACTCTGTTTAAAAATGTATCTTTGTACCATCTAAAATCTGTAATTGTTTTACGCCTTAAACTACGTAACAGCGTACAAACACTTTCGTTATTGTCTGACCAGTAAAATGTTCTAGAATGGTAACTATTAAACTATACAGCATTTGGACCATTTTTCCATCTTCTTATTTTACTGTGTTGTAAATTTCATTTTTATGAGATATAGGAAGATAATTATCCCACCAACCTTTAAGTTGGCCAGTAAAATCAATGACTTTCATTCTTGCAACAGTAACATCATTATTACCATTAGTTTTGCAAACTATACTATACATTAGCATACGATGAGCAACATTAAGTATTTGTTTTTCAACTAAATGTATCAATATTCCATTCATATATACTTTTCTCATTATAGCTATTATTGCTAATAAAATCTGGTTCTTCAGGTAAAGTAGGCATAGGAGAAGGTCTCCTATAGTAAATTAATTTTTCAGAAGGTTTATATACGTATTTTTTTAGTTTATTTATCTCGTCTTGAACTGTTTGTTTAATATTATTTTGTTGAGAAATTTCTTCTTCAAGAGTATTTAATCTAAGATTATCCATGTGACGACCCAGAATTTTGGGCAATATCAATTTAATAATCTGTATTAATAATTGAATTGATTTGATAATTTTTCTTTATAATTTTAATTTAAATTGGTAAATTTAATCTTTTAAAAGTTAATAAATTTTTAATCTGGCAATATTGATAAGAATTATTTTTTAAAGCTAATAAGATTTTATTCTATTTATAATATAAATATTTGATATATATTGTGAATAGAAGATCTTTTGTCTTAAATTAAAGATGAATTTTCAAATTGTAATATATATGTATGTATATGTTATAATTTGGGATTGTTTTGAAATTTAATTTAAGCTATTGACAATTTGTATATGTATGAATTATAATTTAAAGCTTTGTTTTAAATTCAAATTTTTTTTCAAAGTATAAAATAATTTATTTATTTTTGATAGTTTATAAAGAATTTAAATCAAAGATTTATTTTTGTTTTCTTTAAAGTGTTTAAATTAAAATTGGTTATATAAACATATTGTATAAAGTTATTAATAAAATTTCTTTTAAAAATTATTTCTTAAACACTAAAAATAAATGTTTTTGATTTTAAATTACATGTATAAGAAAATATATTTGTGTTATAATTAGTTTTAGAATATTTTCTTTAAAAAGTAAATTTATATATACATATGTAAATATTTATTAATCAAAAGATTTAAATAAGTAAGCTTATATTTACATTTTAAATTAAATGAAAATTAATTAAAAATACATAATAAACATGTGTAAACATATTAAGACATCTTAATAACATTTGTAAAGCTATTAAGCAAATTAAGTGACAAGTGTCTTCATTTAAAATTTACTTACTTTAATAATCATAACATAGTTCATTTAAAATAAAACTTTCACTCTTCTTCCATTATTTCTCAGCTGAACAAAGTTAATGTCAAACTGAAACTAAAAAGCAAAATTAAATCTAAAAGTTCAAAATAGAAGATCATTTTTAAAACCAAAAGCAAATCAAAACCTGAAACTAAATCTGCAAAGCAAAATCAAATCTGCAACTTCAAAGTTACTGCAATCCAAAGGAATTTTCAACAGCAGTTTCAACATTTAAAAAAAAATCAAATTGAAGCATGCAAAGGGATCAACTTCAACAGCATGCAAAATCAAATATTTTCCAGACTTCAGGCTTGGAAACTAAACCTGCTCTGTTCCCTGCTCTGCAAATTAGCAAGTGAGTAAATTATTTTAAAAACAGTTTGAAATTGATTTAGATTCTAATGCATGTGTTAATCTGTGAATTAATCTGGGTGATTGCATGAAAATCTTTCAGTGTTTAATTTGTTGAATTGATGGATATGTATATATGTATGTGGAAATAAGTCTCTGTATAAATCAAATCTTTGTTATTTATTGTTTTCTGACTAGGTTTCACTTTCAAAATTCAAATCTTCCACTAAACATCAATATTTGCCCTTGTTGGTTGAATAAAAGTTGTATGTTAATGTTTGATGAAGATTATAAAATAGTTTCTGTAATTTTTAAATTTACAAATAATTTTAAAAATGGTAAAACACAGTGAACTAAAAATTTTGTTAAAAATCAACTGCTTTATATTCTAAATTGAACTTCATGCATGTAATCATGATGGAAAATCATGAATTTTAATATACATTTTGTAATTTTTAGTTGGGTAATTTTCGTGTATTTCGGGGTTGAACGTTTTGGGTGTTTCGGGTGATTGCCGTTGAACAGCACGGCGAAGTTGGCCAATTTTTGGCATGAAGTCGGGTTGATTGATGGTGAGCATGGGAAAATTGCCTTCGAATTTATCTATTGGCCATGGTGTTCGAATTCGAATGAAATAGGGTTTAAGCTTGTTTTCGGCTGGGCTTGACTGTCGCAACTTTTGTGACTTGGATAATGGACCGGGGTGTTCGCGTAAGGGGGAATGGAGGCTCGTAGACGAGGCGGTTCGATGGTGAGGACGACGAGGGTCTAACGATGTCGTGGTGTCGGCGTTGGGGGGTTTTGGGTCGAGTAGTTCTGCAGTTTTTTTGAGCTAATGGTCGAATTTTGATTCACGTACCTATTTTTGGATTTGGGTTGAGGTAAGGGTTGTCGATGTCGTATGGGGTTGGTCGACGATCAGATGGATGGTCGGAGTCGTTGGGTTTGGACGTGCACGTACGCACGTGTGCATGGTGCACGGTTTTGGATCTGGAAAATAAGGAGTTAGGGAAGACGAAGGTTTACCCGGGTTGGCTCTCGCGTTTTCATCGCGATCAACTCAAAGATGAAGGAGTTGGAGTTTTACTCGGGGTTGCACTCGTGAAGCTGCTGTGTTTATCTCGGGTTTTAGGATCTTGCTTTGTAGTTAAGTTCTGTAAAATGATAAGTTGCAAAATTTACTTGTTGTTGAAATAAATGAAGGTATGTTTTAAAGTTATAAACAAGTTTTATAAAAGAAAACAAAATTTAAAACTTGTTGTTTTGAAAAAAAATGTTAATCAAACTTTACAAGGGTGTTAATTGAAATTATTTTAAATTTAAATTTGTTTAAGATGGTTTCTTCTGAAAGTAATTTAACTTAATTTTGAATTTTAAATTTAAATGAGGAATGTTTTGAATTTGAATATTTAATCAAAGTTTAAGTAAATTGTTAAGTAATGTTTTAATAACAAAATTTTCAAATTATTTTGAAAATTTATAAGTTTAAATTAGATGTTTAAAGTGTTTTAAATTTTAAATTTGATTTATAAATGCCTTATTTTCAAATAAGGGTATTGTTATGATTTTGAAAACCAAATTATGTAATTTGTTTTAAGTTATTAAAATTTGATAAATCTCAAATAATTTATTTATAAAGAGAAATATGGTTAAATTATTTTGTTATGAACTTCGGAATACTAATAAATATGATTTGTTAACTAAGATAAATGTTTTCTTAATTAATTAAGGATTTTTAAAATATAAGAAGTTAATTAATTAATTATTTAATTAATTTTAAATAATTAATTAATTGCTTATTTAATTTTAAATAATCACATAATTATGAATTAATTAAGTGTAATTACTTAATGAAGTAATTAATGGTTAATTATTGAATGTAATTAAGGGAAGAGAAATTACTTATGAAAGTAATTAGTGTGTAATTTCTTATGGAAGTAATTACTTATGGAAGTAATTAAAGTGGAAGTGATTAATGGATAATCACTTGATGTTATCAATTAAGGAATTGATTAATATAATTGTTTGAAGTTAATTAATTATGGAATAATTAATTAATTAAAGAATTAAGGATTATTTAATAATGGATTTAATTACTTGTTAAGTAATTAATTAAGAGAGTAATCAAGATTTATTAATGGAAGTAATTAGAAGAAAATTACTTATGTAAGCAATTAAGGGTTAATTACTTAATTAATTTAATTAATTAATTAATGTGATTAATTAATTAATGAATGTGATTAATTAATTAATCAATGTGATTAATTTAAGACTAATTACTAATGTAATTAATTTAAAATGTAATTAATTAATAAAGTAATTAATTAAGGATTTATTAATTAATTTAAATTGAATAATAATTACTAAATCAAGTTATTAAAGATTAATTAATAGATTAATTTATCAAAGGGTTAATATAATTAATTAAGAAGTTAAATTAATTAAGATAAGTAATTACAAATTGTTAATTACTATTTATGATTAATGAGATGATTAATTACAAGTTAATTATTTAATTTATCAAAGGGATTATTAATTAATAAGGATCATTAGTTAATATAGTTAATGAATTAATCAAGATTGATTAATAAAAGTGATTAATTTAAGTATGATTAATTAATTGTAATTAATTGAGGTTTAATGCAATTAATCATAGTTAATTAATAAATGGAAGCAGATGAAGGGTCATTAATTATTGAAATTTATGATAGTAATTAAAGGATAATTACTGTATATGGTTAAGGCTAATTGCTTGAATGTAATTAAAAGATAATTAATCAAGGAAGATTAATTAAAGAAGATCATTAAGAGATGATTAATTTATTTATTTGTAATAAATTGATGAAGCAGGATTAAGATAATCCAAATGATTAAAGGATAGAAGGATTAAGGTAATCCATTTTAATCAAACCTGCTTATAAAATGATTGGTTGATATTGGATGATTGGTTTATATTGATTGATTGATATTGGGTGATTGGTTGATACTGGATGATTTAGATATCTCAGTTATGTGATATGTTGCTTTGTGAGATGAATGTTTTATATGAATTATCTATTGTGATAATGTGATTCATCTATCTGTTTATATCATCCTGAATATAAGTTTAATTATTTAAAACCCTTAAACAACTTGGACCTTAAAATGGCATTTGGTTTCGGTGAGACCAGGATCGGGTTTCCATATTTGGATAATTCAAAAACCACATCGATCCAAATTAAACGTTAGGTCGTGAATCCAAGTGGAGCTTAGTGAAGACTCGAAGTGTAAGAACTATTCGTCAGTATAACTTTGGGGGTGATTCCGTGATGAGTTTGACGGAAATAGTACTTACAGGTTCGAGATGGTGATTCAGAGTGCAAGGGCTATGGTCGTTGACTTTGAGGGTGATTCCAACATGAGTGCAACGAGATAGTGCCTTCGGTTTCGTTCGAACCCGGAATGAACTTGTATGGATTGAATGCTTTCAGAACATCCTCAGGGGACGATGAGCATTCTAAGATAGATGTGTTCTATAAAGGTAATTGCAGCCTCAAGCCTCATCAATCTGGAATGGCTAAAACATGGGAGGTGCAGCAAGGCTAGGTGGGTAGCACCCATTTCAGGGTGAGGTCATTCCTGTCTTGATGTCCCTTTTATTTCGGCTTTGTGGGTGGTTGGTCGCGCCAACCACGGGGTGATCTTACTCGGGACTGTTCAGTAAGGAATGGTTCCGGCTTTGTGATGCAGGGGATTGGGCGTAATCCTCGGTACTGTGATCTAGGCCACGTACTGTGACGGGCGGTACCCCGATAGCCCTGCCATTGATGGAAACCCATTCTTCCTATGAGACCCTAAGGTTTTGTTTGTATTACCCACTTTTGTGGCTAGTAGCTGGAATTTAATAATGTAACAATTTCGGCTATTTCTTATTTACTTGAAAACCCTAGACACTATTATAATAGCACTGGATTTCCTATCAAATGTTTTGGTTGGCGTAAGGTAAAAACTTTTCCATGTTTATGTGTGGGAAGTCTTACGTGATACCTTTTCTTTTCAAAGGTTTTTCTAAAGTTAAGCAATTTTAACCCGTTTACTCACACCAGACCCCTGTTTGACCCGAGTGTTTATTTTATGTTTTATTAAACTCTTGGACACGCATATTATGTATGAGTAGTCAAGTGATTCGGGTTTTTTTGACGAATTCTGGAGGAGATATGGAGCAGGAGGCTTCCTCGTGTAGATATATTATGGTTCCGCTGTGTTTGTTTGGTATCTGTATCTTGTGTACTTGAGTTGTATAGTTAGACAGATGTTTATAACTGTCTAATATGTGTTGTATAAGTTGTGTACTCTGATGTAATATGATACTATGTAGTATTTTATATGATATATTATATTTCATTCATTCCGTTGTGAGTTATCTGATGTTGTTATGTTTCTTCTTTCTTATCTTTTCTTCTTCTATCCCTTTCTTTCTTAATTAGTGATGCGACTTTTTGGTGTTAGAAAGTTAGGTCGCTACAGGTGGTACTAGAGCATTAGGTTGAGTGAATACCTAGGCTCTGGAGTGGTGTCTTTCTTGGGAGAGGGTACTTGTAATTTTTATATATAACAATATATATCTATATCTACCTGATCTGTTGGGTTATCTGTTCAGATTTTCCAACATAAATTCTAGAGGTAGATGGAGTAGTGGTGTGTGTGTAACACGACTACCACTAATGGAAGAGGTCCATATGTTTGAGGTTGGAAGTATTTGTCGAGACTGTAGACCTACTACCGTCTCGAGTGAGATTTGCAGTTTGGAGTAAGGATTTCTCTGATATCCGAAGAAAATCTTTTTAAGATTCGAAGTCTATCTTTGAAGTGTAAGTTTGGATCTGTCGAAAGTGCAGAAGTAAGTGATGATATCTTGATAACTGCGTGATGAGATGTAGTACCCATGGATATTTTCAAAAGATGTTTCCTCTTGAAGCAGTTTTAGAAGTAGTTGAGGTGCCGTCTTTACTTGCCGCAGGGAAGACTCGTCTGTGTAGAAGTTGTCAGGATCTTTAGCTAGGAGGTTGGCTGTTTTGGAATATGAGACTAAGGTATATGAGTTGCTTCGCTTTGGCATGGTCTCATTTGTCATTCCTTAAGGAGAGCGAGATGTTGATGCTTGGTTTGGAGCCTGAATTTCTTGAGAGGATGTCGCCATGTCGAAGGTCCGTTGTGTGATTTGTTGATCATTTTGGTTTTCGAGAAGCCTTTGGATTAGAAGTCTTTGGTTAGCTATGGTAACAGTGCAACTCGAAGTGTTCGGTGTGCTGACGAGAAGGTTTTTAGCTTTGTAGTATCTGGAAGCAGCAGTGTGGCCGTTTCTCCGATGGTTCGGGAATCTTTGTGATTCTTCTATCAGCAGTCCGGGCAGATGGTGAAGTTTTCTTGAAAGGTTAACCTTGTTTGGAAAAGCTTAAAGCTGTTCTAATTGGTAAAGAAAGGACAATTTCTTTGGAATCCGAATTAGGTAGGATTGCAAAAGTGACTTGCGATTAGTTTGGAAATTTTTCTTGCGTAATCTTTTGTTTGAGGCTGAGGATTCTCATGTAGAAGTAGGAGCTACTGAGGTAATCAGAAGTTTGTCTGCATCTGGAGTTGAGTTCCATATTGATTGGGTTCCAAAAGCGATTTTGGTGGTTAGCCTAGTAGTAGAGTTGGTGTAGCAGCTCAGGAATTTTTGGAATTTGAGTTGGTCAGATCTAGCTTTTGAGTTGGATTCTGCTATAAGGTTGTGTGACCGAGTCAGTTGGGTCACTAAGATTTTATGGATTTGATGAACAAAGTTTCCCTGATATATTGGATAAGTTTGTACTCATGTTCATCAACAGTATTCTCATCTATTTCAGAATCAGAGTTGTGCAGTGGAAGCAAGGTAGCAGCTGTGCAAGGAATGAAGTAAGTTCAGTTTGCTATTACTTGGGAAGTAGAGCTTGTGTTCTGGATTTCGACGGATCTTGGAAGACTTTTCTGTTGAATAGGATCTAGAAACTGGTTTGCTTTGGTCTAGAAGCATCAGCATAGGTTGAGCTGATCAGGAAGAAGATTGGCAACCCAGGATTGTTTGTTGAATTATACAGATATGAGATAAGGAGTTAGGAATTCGAAGTTGGAAACTTCATTGTTGTTAAGATTTCTCTGGCTAAGAGAGCAGTAATTGGGTAAGATTGGATGGCTAGTTCTGAGGCATTTGAGATTTCTTATCTGTGTTTTTGATAGGATAAGATTGAATTGCCAGTTTGGGTAGCTGGAATTCATTGTATTTCACGTATCTCTGAGGGAGTGCGTGTATGATTCATTGTTGGTTGTAGAATCTGCAGTTCAGTTGGATTTGGAAGTTGAGGTAGACTTGGGTATAGTCTGATGTTCTGTTCAGATTGATGATCTAGAGATGCGGGGAGCTCTGGATTTTAGTGGTGTAGTTAGTTTAGCTTCTGTAGAGCGAGTCTCCCGGTGATTTCTACTTGGGAAACTCTAGATAGTATTTGAGATTTATTCTGATTTGTGTCAGGATAATTAGTTGGGTTTATTTGTTTGATTGATTGCTATGATTGTTAGTAACTGGTTGTTAGGTACGCTTTTCTGTTTGAAATTAAATCTTTGTTGGGTTATTAAATTATCTTTGCTTTTAAATTTCGGGGACGAAATTCTTTTAAGGGGGGAGGAATGTGACGATTTGGAATTTTGGACAATATCAATTTAATAATCTGTATTAATAATTGAATTGATTTGATAATTTTTCTTTATAATTTTAATCTAAATTGGTAAATTTAATCTTTTAAAAGTTAATAAATTTTTAATCTGGCAATATTAATAAGAATTATTTTTCAAAGCTAATAAGATTTTATTCTATTTATAATATAAATATTTGATATATATTGTGAATAGAAGATCTTTTGTCTTACATTAAAGATAATTTTCAAATTGTAATATATATGTATGTATATGTTATAATTTGGGATTGTTTTGAAATTTAATTTAAGCTATTGATAATTTGTATATGTATGAATTATAATTTAAAGCTTTGTTTTAAATTCAATTTTTTTTCCAAAGTATAAAATAATTTATTTATTTGTGATAGTTTATAAAGAATTTAAATCAAAGATTTATTTTTGTTTTCATTAAAGTGTTTAAAATTAATTATATAAACATATTGTATAAAGTTATTAATAAACTTTCTTTTAAAAATTATTTCTTAAACACTAAAAATAAATGTTTTAGATTTTAAATTACATGTATAAGAAAATATATTTGTGTTATAATTAGTTTTAGAATATTTTCTTTAAAAAGTAAATTTATATATACATATGTAAATATTTATTAATCAAAAGATTTTAATAAGTAAGCTTATATTTACATTTTAAATTAAATGAAAATTAATTAAAAATACATAATAAACATGTGTAAACATATTAAGACATCTTAATAACATTTGTAAAGCTATTAAGCAAATTAAGTGACAAGTGTCTTCATGTAAAATTTGCTTACTTTAATAATCATAACATAGTTCATTTAAAATAAACTTTCACTCTTCTTCCATTATTTCTCAACTGAACAAAGTTAATTTCAAATTGAAACTAAAAAGAAAAATTAAATCTAAAAGTTCAAAGTAGAAGATCATTTTTAAAACCAAAAGCAAATCAAAACCTGAAACTAAATCTGCAAAGCAAAATCAAATCTGCAACTTCAAAGTTACTGCAATCCAAAGGAATTTTCAACAGCAGTTTCAACATTTTTTAGAAAAAAATCAAATTGAAGAATGCAAAGGGATCAACTTCAACAGCATGCAAAATCAAATATTTTCCAGACTTCAGGCTTGGAAACTAAACCTGCTCTGTTCCCTGCTCTGCAAATTAGCAAGTGAGTAAATTATTTTAAAAATAGTTTGAAATTGATTTAGATTCTAATGCATGTGTTAATCTGTGAATTAATCTTGGTGATTGCATGAAAATCTTTCAGTGTTTAATTTGTTCAATTGATGGATATGTATATATGTATGTGGAAATAAGTGTGAGTATAAATCAACTCTCTGTTATTTATTGTTTTCCGACCAGGTTTCACTTTCAAAATTCAAATCTTCCACTAAAAATAAATATTTGTCCTTGATGATTGATTAAAAGTTGTATGTTAATGTTTGATGAAGATTATAAAATAGTTTCTATAATTTTTAAATTTACAAATAATTTTAAAAATGGTAAAACACAGTGAACTAAAATTTTTGTTAAAAATCAACTACTTTAAATTCTAAATTGAACTTCATGCATGTAATCACGATGGAAAATCATGAATTTTGATATACATTTTGTAATTTTTAGTTGGGTAATTTTCGTGTATTTTGGGGTTGAACATTTTGGGTGTTTCTGCTAATTGCCGTTGAACGGCACGGCGAGGTTGGCCAATTTTTGGCATGAAGGCGGGTTGATTGATGGTGAGCATGGGAAAATTGCCTTCGAATTTTTCTATTGTCCATGGTGTTTGAATTCGAATGAAATAGGGTTTATGCTTGTTTTCGGCTGGGCTTGATTGTCGCTACTTTTGTGACTTGGATAATGGACCGGTGGTGTTCGCATAAGGGGGAATGGAGGCTCGTGGACGAGGCGGTTCGATGATGAGGACAGCGAGGGTCTAACGGCGTCGTGGTGTCGGCGTTGGGGGGTTTTGGGTCGAGTAGTTCTGCAGTTTTTTCGAGTTAATGGTCGAATTTTGATTTGCATACCTATTTTTGGATCTGGGTTGAGATAAGGGTTGTCGATGTCATATGGGGTTGGTCGGCGATCAGATGGATGGTCGGAGTCGTTGGGTTTGGACGCGCACGTACACACGTGTACGTGGTGTATGGTTTTGGATCTGGAAAATAAGGAGTTGGGGAAGATGAAGGTTTACCCAGGTTGGCTCTCGCATTTTCATCACGATCGACTCGAAGATGAAGGAGTTTGAGTTTTACTCGGGGTAGCACTCGTGAAGCTGCCATGTTTATCTCGGGTTTTAGGATCTTGCTTTGTAGTTAAGTTGTGTAAAATGATAAGTTGCAAAATTTACTTGTTGTTGAAATAAATGAAGGTATGTTTTAAAGTTATAAACAAATTTATAAAAGAAAACAAAATTTAAAACTTGTTGTTTAGAAAAAAATGTTAATCAAACTTTACAAGGGTGTTAATTGAAATTATTTTAAATTTAAATTTGTTTAAGATGGTTTCTTCTGAAAGTAATTTAACTTAATTTTGAATTTCAAATTTAAATGAGGAATGTTTTGAATTTGAATATTTAATCAAAGTTTAAGTAAATTGTTAAGTAATGTTTTAATAACAAAGTTTTCAAATTATTTTGAAAATTTATAAGTTTAAATTAGATGTTTAAAGTGTTTTAAATTTGATTTCTAAATGCCTTATTTTCAAATAAGGATATTGTTATGATTTTGAAAACCAAATTAAATAATTTGTTTTAAGCTATTAAAATTTGATAAATCTCAAATAATTTATTTGTAAAGATAAATATGGTTAAGTTATTTTGTTATGAACTTAGGAATACTTAATAAATATGATTTGTTAACTAAGATAAATGTTTTCTTAATTAATTAAGGATTTTTAAAATATAAGAAGTTAGCTAATTAATTATTTAATTAATTTTAAATAATTAGTTAATTATTTATTTAATTTTAAATAATCACATAATTATGAATTAATTAAGTGTAATTAGTTAACGAAGTAATTCATGGTTAATTATTGAATGTAATTAAGAGAAGAGAAATTATTTATTAAAGTAATTAGTGTGTAATTTCTTATGAAAGTAATTACTTATGGAAGTAATTAAAGTGGAAGTGATTAATGGATAATCACTTGATGTTATCAATTAAGGAATTGATTAATATAATTGTTTGAAGTTAATTAACTATGGAGTAATTAATTAATTAAAGAATTAAGGATTATTTAATAATGGAATTAATTACTTGTTAAGTAATTAGTTAAGAGAGAAATCAAGATTTATTAATCGAAATAATTAGAAGATAATTACTTATATAAGTAATTAAGGGTTAATTACTTAATTAAATTAATTAATTAATTAATGTGATTAATTAATTAATGAATGTGATTAATTAATTAATGAATGTGATTAATTTAAGATTAATTACTAATGTAATTAATTAAAAATGTAATTAATTAATAAAGTAATTAATTAAGGATTTATTAATTAATTTAAATTGAATAATAATTACTTAATGAAGTTATTAAAGATTAATTAATTAGATTAATTGATCAAAGGGTTAATATAATTAATTAAGAAGTTAAACTAATTAAGATAAGTAAATACAAATTGTTAATTACTATTTATGATTAATGAGATGATTAATTAAAAGTTAATTATTTAATTTATCAAAGGGATTATTAATTAATAAGGATCATTAGTTAATATAATTAATGAATTAATCAGGATTGATTAATAAAAGTGATTAATTTAAGTGTGACTAATTAGTTGTAATTAATTGGGGTTTAATGCAATTAATCATAGTTAATTAATAAATGGTAGCAAATGAAGGGTCATTAATTATTGAAATTTATTATAGTAATTAAAGGATAATTACTGTATATGGTTACGGCTAATTACTTGAATGAAGATAATTAATCAAGGAAGATTAATTAAAGAAGATCATTAAGAGATGATTAATTTATTTATTTGTAATAAATTGATGAAGCGGGATTAAGATAATCCAAATGATTAAAGGATAGAAGGATTAAGGTAATCCATTTTAATCAAACCTGCTTATAAAATGATTGGTTGATATTGGATGATTGGTTTATATTGATTGATTGATATTGGGTGATTGGTTGGTACTGGATGGTTTGGATATCTCTGTTATGTGATATGTTGCTTTGTGAGATGAATATTTGATATGAATTATCTATTGTGATAATGTGATTTATCTATCTGTTTATATCATCCTGAATATAAGTTTAATTGTTTAAAACCCTTAAACAACTTGGACCTTAAAATGGCGTTTGGTTTCTGTGAGACCGGGATCGGGCTTCCATATTTGGATAATCCGAAAATCACATCGATCCAAATTAAACGTTAGGTCGTGAATCCAAGTGGAGCTTAGTGAAGACTCGAAGTGTAAGAATTATTCGTCAGTATAACTGTGGGGGTGATTCCGTGATGAGTTTGACGGAAATAGTACTTATAGGTTCGAGATGGTGATTCAGAGTGTAAGGGCTATGGTCGTTGACTCTGAGGGTGATTCCAAAATGAGTGCAACGAGATAGTGTCTTCGATTTTGTTCGAACCCGGAATGAACTTGTATGGATTGAATACTTTTAGAACATCATCATGTGGACGATGAGCATTCTAAGATAGATGTGTTCTATAAAGGTAATCGCAGCCTCAAGCCTCATCAACCGGGAATGGCTAAAACAGGGGAGGTGCAGCAAGGCTAGGTGGGTAGCACCCATTTCAGGGTGAGGTCATTCCTGTCTAGATGTCCCTTTTATTTCGGCTTAGTGGGTGGTTGGTCGAGCCAACCACGGGGTGATCTTACTCGGGACTGTTCAGTAAGGAATGGTTATGGCTTTGTGATGCAGGGGATTGGGCATAATCCTCGGTACTGTGATCTAGGCCACGTACTATGACGGGCGGTACCCCGATAGCCCTGCCATTGATGGAAACCCATTCTTCCTACGAGACCCTACGGTTTTGTTTGTATTACCCACTTTTGTGGCTAGTAGTTGGAATTTAATAATGTAACAATTTCGGCTATTTCTTATTTACTTGAGAACCCTAGACACTATTATAATATCACTGGATTTCCTATCAAATGTTTTAGTTAGCGTAAGGTAATTTTTTTTCCATGTTTATGTGTGGGAAGTCTTACATGATACCTTTTCTTTTCAAAGGTTTTTCTAAAGTTGAGCAATTTTAACCCGTTTCCTCACACCAGACCCCTGTCTGACCCGAGTGTTTATTTTCTACTTTATTAAACTCTTGGGTACTCATATTATGTATAAGTGGTCAAGTGATTCAGGTTTGTTTGACGAATTCTAGAGGAGATATGGAGCAGGAGGCTTCCACGTGTAGATATATTATGGTTCCGCTGTGTTTGTTTGGTATCTGTATCTTGTGTACTTGAGTTGTATAGTTATACAGATGTTTATAACTGTCTAATATGTGTTGTATAAGTTGTGTACTCTGATGTAATATGATACTATGTAATATTTTATATGATATATTATATTTCATTCGTTCCGCTGTGAGTTATCTGATGTTGTTGTGTTTCTACTTTCTTATCTTTTCTTCTTCTAACCCTTTCTTTCTTAATTAGTGATGCGACTTTCTGGTGTTAGAAAGTTGGGTCGCTACAATCCATTCTTTATTTTTGGAATTTTTCTAAGTCAGATTCTCTAAGACCCCTAATTTTGTTAACATTATTCACAAGATTTAATTAGTTAAGTTAAGTAGAATAATGTAAAGATTAAAATGGTTGACGGATTGGGATTTGTGTAATCAAAAGGTAGCCATGCCTAGTTGAATTAACGAACTAAATGGAGTTTAAAATGAAATAGAAAAGGAAAAATTAGACGAGGGCAATATAGGAATAAGCTACATTCTTATACCATAAACCCTTCACACCATAACATTTCTAATGTTCACAATCTAAATACTAAACCTAGAGATCGGCTGCCACTAAAGATGAGTAAGAGGAAGAAATCTAAATCAAGAAGAAAAGCTTAATTAAAATTCAATCCAAAATCAAATCTCAACTCCTTAACAACAAAGCTAAGGTGAGTAATATGTTATGACTCATAATTTTGATGGTTTCACTTTCTAGGATTACACCCAAATGATTTTGCAAAGTACGTTGCCATGTTTTGAATGATAGATGTATATGCTAGTTGATGAATTATGCTATTCATATTGATTTTATGACATGTTTTGGATTGAGAAACCTATCAAATGACATCCAAATGCCTTGCGATTTTAGTATATGGTCAGAATTTATATTTTAGAGATGGGTTTCAAGTTTTCTAATTTTTTGAATTAATGTCGATTTTTTATTAATTTTCTAGTGTAGAAAATGGACATTTGGGTTTAAAATTAATTACGGTAATTATATCTATGTTATGGGTCAAAAATTTAAATATGTTAGAGAACATATTAAAAATGATTTATGCAAATTTTTATAGAATTTTCTTGAGTGTTTTTATAAATATATAAAATTATTTAAGGTAAGGTAATTAAATGTTTTATATGTTTATAAAAATAGAAGGGGCTATTTGCAAATGTTTTAAAAGTTTATCTTTCAAATTCAGCAGCAACTTTTAGAAAAGATTTTGAAAAGTTAAGGAATCCAATTGCAAGATGACTAATAAGCAGGTTAGTTGAAAAGAATTACTTTTTGAATTAAAAAATTTATATTTTATAAGGTTACGATGCTTCACCATCTTCGACGGCCACCTTTCAACTTAGTACCTCCGCCTCTAGCCTTAGTCGGAACCAATGCACATTGTATCAAAATCCTTGGTACGTAATGGATTGGAGAAAGACGAAAGGTATACAAAAGATTCTGAAGGGGGTCGAAACCTTGCTTGCTTTTAAATAGAAATATGCCTGCTTTGCTTTCGAAAGAATGGTTTTGAACAAGACAGCTTCCGACTTGGTCAATGGTTTTAAAGAAGAAGGCTTTCGAATGAGGTTTGCCTTTGTTTTAAAGTAAATGCTTTCGATAGGGTTGAAGCCCTTGCTGCCACCTTTTCTCCTTTCGACCCAGAGTGGTTTCGAAAGGGTCCCTTTGTTTTAAAAAGTAGAATCGCTTCTCCACAACTTTCGAAGAGATAGGTTCATCCACTTTTTTCTTAGGAAATTGCTTTTGAAACAGTTGTTTTCTACTTTATTGTTTTAAGACCCTTTTTGATATTATGAAAGTTAAACCTAAAGGTTCGAAAGGTTTTCCACGTGTTTGTACTTGAACCTAATTCTTTCAAAGGTTTGTTTTAAGTAGTATACTTTAACGCTTTTGAAAGGTAACTAGGTTTCGAAGGGAAGGTTCCTAGTATTTTTGAAAAATACTTATAAGGTTTCGAAGTGGTGATTACCCAGTGTTTTCGAAAGTTTCACCTTCATGTTTAAATGGAAGGTTTCATTTGGTTTTGAAAAGCATATTTAAAAGATTTTAATAGAGGATGTCTAAGGTTTATAAAGCTTTCAAAGAAGGTGTTTTCAACGTTTTTGAAAGGACTAATGTTTAAGGTTTCGAATGATATGTTTGGCCTTTAGGCCAAGGGTTATGAAGTAAAGTAGTTTACTTATATCGAAAGTGGTACTTTCATTGGTTTTGAGTAAGATTGTTTAAAGGTTTAAACAAAGGTTTTGGATGTTTTCATCAACTACATTTTGAGTAAAGCATATATCATGGCAAAGAAGTTTAAGTAAAGCAAATAGTTTATTTTCCTTGTATAAGTATGATTTAAAGGGTTAAATCATTTTGAAAAGGGTTTCAAGGAAAATTTTGCAAGGGTGGTTAACCGTAAGAAAATGAATCAAATTAGAAGACCAGATGGGATTAGTGTAGGGTCGCGCCCTACTCATTCACTATTAGCCCTAGTTAATTCAATCCAAAATTCTAGTGTGTAGGGCTTAGTCATAGGTAGACTTAAGTGATTGTTACACACAAAAAGGAATATATTTACAGACAAAAGGGTTATTAGTGAACCCACATCATTAGGATCAGGAGATCCTAGGAGATGTAAGTTAGGGACAGACCATTCAGAAGTTTGTTTAATAGATCTTAGATTATTTGTTATCTTGTCTGGTAGGCCCGAATCAACCAAAGGTTTGTAGTTAGCCAAACAAAACTACATTGTTTTAGGCAGGTGATCCATTTATTACCTATTTTTGAGCATATAAGATATTTTCTGTTATTGATATATCAGTTTGATTAACCAGTTTTTTTACAAGGTTATGATTTGCAAAAAGATATGTTTTAAAGGGATATAAGTGAGGGGCAACCCGTTTTGCTAAATGGTGTGATCTCACTTAATATAAGTGAACCGAGATGTAATAGTATTATTTACACTAGGCTTTACGTCTAAATCGAAGTTTATGGTTTTTCCCTTAAACTCTCGAGTGCTCAAAGTTTATTTAAGTAGGCCGATGGTTAAGGTTTACAGGTTTTAGTAAAATGACGAATAAAGCTTCTGAGGACGAGTAGGAGGCTGGTGGATAGCTATATTTAGGGTTGTTTGTTTGTTTTATTTAGCTATGTTTTATTATGTCTGCTATGACTATATAGTACTCTAATCAACAAAGAGGGCATCTACATTTGTCACTCTTGGTGTATTTTATAATAATTATATTTGATCGGTGCCTGGGAAACGATTATGGGATTATGTAATTTGAATATGAAATATTGTTTCGAAATATATTCAGAAAAACTATTTAATCTGTGATGATTTTATTTCATATTCGTGCGACTCTGATATTATGGATACCATTAGCAGTGCCGTATTTCGTCATCAGTGGTATTATTAATACTACATGTGACAGTAGCATCGTTGCGCTTAGCTTTTGGCCTCAAGAAAGGGGATGTTATAACTTGGTATCATAGCATAGGTTTATGAAAAACTTTAAACTAAAATGATTTTTGAAAACCTGATCCTAAGGAATTAGAGAAAAGAACGTGATATGGGATAAAGTTATAGTAGCGTACTTGTACTTGCGCTATATAAGTATACGATATATCTCTCTTCTCCTATATCTCTTAGACTATTATTCGGTATTTTACAAAGACTCGAATGCAGACACGGATGTTAGAGGTGGAAGAGTTAACCTTAGAGGGGGAAGCGCCACTACGAATAGAAATGCTAGACCACATACGAGAAGAAACCAAGATTAGGCATAAGCTGCAAATGTGGGTGTTGGAGTCCTACATGTAGAAATAGGAGCAATGTATCAGTTTTTCTTGAACATGATGCAGGAGGGAAATAAAGCTGGAGTAGTTGGAGGTAATGCTGGAGGAGGAAACCAAGAAACTCCAGTAGTGAATAACTATGCTATTCTGAGTAGAGATTATGCTCGGTTGGGAGCAAAGCAGTTTATTGGTACTAAAGACAAAATCGAAGTAGAGAATTAGCTACTTCATTGTGAGAGGATTTTCGTTGATATAGGGCTCAATGATGAGTTGAAGAGAAGGCTTGCATACATATAGTTACATGGAGCAGCACTATATTGGTGGAAGAGTGTAACTATTGGAGTTAATGAAGAGGCAATGACATATGTTGAGTTCAGAAGGAGGTTTGAAGAAAAGTTTATGTCTGAGATTGCTAAGTCTGCTTTACTCAGGAAGTTTGCTAAGTTGGAGCAGGGAGATATGACTGTGTTCGAGTATGCTACGAGGTTTGAGGAGCTAGCAAGATATGGCTACACTATTGTTGATACCATAATTAAGAGGAATGAGAAGTTCATCTGGGCATTGAAGCATAAGCTCACTAAGGCCATGTTATCGCATATTAGAGACACTTGTGATGTTGTTGCGGAGATGGCCTTGAGGCACGAGGTGATGCTCGCTTATCTTGATAAAAATAAGGCAAAGGAAATCCAGGTGGAGTAAAGCCAAAAGAGGAGATTCTTCCGTAAGAAAGGGGCTCAAAAGGGTGGAGCTGCTAAGAAAGGAAAGGCAGAAGTTGTCAGTTACAAGTGTGACAAGAAAGGACACTATGCCCATGAATGTCGGATAGGCAAGGGAAAGAAAGCTGCTGAGAAGAAAGTGGTGAGGTGTTTCGTTTATGATTATTTTGGGCACTATAAGAACCAGTGCAAAAAGCCAGCCAAGTATGGGAAAGGCAGAGTGTTTTCATTGGAACCAGCTACCTCAGGACCATCGGCTCAGGAGAAAGGAAAATCTAGGAAGTACACTTTTGATTCATGGTGTATTATTTAGAGTTCTATTTGGTACCAGTGCATCGCATTCTTTTATATCTCATTGTTTGGTAGATAAGCTTAACCTAGAACACTCATACCTTGTTACTTACTTTAGGGTTGCTAATTTTATAGGAGGGTATGTGACACTTGGGATGAAGTGTGACCACCTAGAGTTCGAATTGTTGGGTCATACCTTTGTTTACTGTTTACATGTGTTTGTTTTCATAGTGTTCGGAATGATTTTGGGTATGGATTAGATAAGTAAGTATGATGCTAGGATATTTTTCCATGATAGGAAAATATCGCTTAGATGCCCAAACTGTAGCGATCAGATAGTATATTCTATAAAAACTCTAGTTTTGAGTTGATGCTTTGTTGGGAGTTATGGAGGGTGAAGATGAGTTGAGTCAAGTTTTTATTGTAAAAGAATTTGCAGACGTCTTTGAACCCATAGTTGGACTACCATCGAAACGAGCTATTGAGTTTCAGATAGATTTAGATCCAGGAGCAGAATCAATGAGTAGACCGCCTAGCAGAATGAGACCTACCGAGATGAGGCAGATAAAGGTGCATTTAGTGGATTTGGAAGGCAAAAATCTTATCTGACCAAGTAGTTCGGCTTAGTGAAATAGCTGTAGTGTTTGCTAAGAATCTGGATGGATCATTAAGGTTATGTATTGATTATCATAAGTTGAATGAGAAGACAATAAAGAATCGATATCCTTTGCCTAGAATTGACGATTTTTTCAACCAGTTGAGTGGAGCCAAAGTATTTTACCAGTTAGATTTAGCAACAGATTTTCGTTAGCTTAGAGTGGTAGAGGATAGTATTCCTTTGACGGCGTTTAGAACTAGATATGGATCATACGAATGGCTAGTATTGCCATTCAGACTTATTAATGCGCCAACATTCCTTGTAGATTTGATGAACCAGATTTTCTGAGAGAACTTGGATAGGTCCGTGTTGGTTTTCATAAATGATATTTTTATATACTTTAAGGATGAAAGGGAGCATGAAGTTCATCATAGAGTGGTGCTCTAGATATTGAGGCAGCACTTGCTAAAAGTGAAGTTTTTGAATTTCTATAGGAATGAAGTGAAGTTCCTTGGTCATGTAGTCACAGAGAAAGGGTTGCCTATAGATCTGGCTAAGATTGAAATGGTGAATAGTTGGAAGAGACTCGAGACCGGGACTGAGATAAAGAGTTTACTTGGATTAGCTGGTTATTATCAGAGGTTCATAAAGGATTTTTCGCAGATAGCAGCATCAATGACCAAGCTAACGTGAAAGGATGTGAAGTTCATTTAGACCGATAAGTTTGAGGAGGCATTCCAGAAGCTGAAACACTTATTGGCTAATGCACATGTGTTAGTTGTTCCATAAGGGAATCAGAAATTAGTAATGTACATAGATGCATATGGGATAGGGTTAGGAGCTGTGTTAATGCAGAGAGGTAAAGTGATGGCCTATGTTTCTCGACAACTTAAACCACATATGGTTAGATACCCAACCCATGATTTGTAGTTAGCTGTAGTAATTTTTACACTCAAGGTGTGAAGACATTACCTTTTGGGAGAATGGTCTGAGCTGTATATGGATCATAAGTCGCTGAAGTATTTATTCTCTCAAAAGGAGCTAAATATGAGATAGCAGAGGTGGTTAGAGTTTTTAGCAGCTTATGATTTTAGCATTGAGTACACACCAAAGAAGGGCAACATGGTTGCAAATGCACTTAGCATAAAACATCAAAATGCGGTGTTGGTAATGATAATTGAGTGGAAAAGTTTGGAAGCATTGATGACATGTAGAATACAGTGGAGATCTGAGGATGTATCTAGTAAGAATACTATTATGTTGTTATGTCTAGAAGCTTGACAAATGATAATTGAAAAGATTGCTTCTAAGAAAGAGAAGGATCCAGTATTAGTTGAATGGATCAAGAAGTTAAGGGATGCAACGGAGAGTGATGACTTGAAGGACTTCGGTCTTGACCAAAATGGATGGTTGAGAAAGATAAGAAGGCTATGTATTCCAAATATGGGAAGCATGAAAAAGGAAGTTCTTGAGGAATGCCATCATTTTAAGTTAACCATTCATCCAAGTGGAACTAAGATGTACCAGGATATAAAGAGAAGTTTCTTCTGGGAAGGTATGAAGAGGGATGTTGGCTTATGGTTTAAGTAGTGTGTAAACTGTTAACAAGTGAAGGCCGAACATCAAGAGTTGAGTGGGTTGCTTCAGCTTTTAGATGTTCTAGTTTGGAAGTGGGACACTATCTCTATGGACTTTATACACGGGTTTCCAAGGTCAAATAGGGGAAATGAGGGTATATGGGTCATAGTGGACAGGTTGACCAAGAGTGTCCATTTCGTTCTAGTTAAGTCAATCAGGACGTCACCTGTTTTAGCTAACTTATTTATGAAGAATATAGTTAAATTGCATGAGATTCCTAGTAGTATAGTAAGTGATAGAGTTTCCTTATTCATTAGTGAGTTCTGGAAGAGTCTACAACAGACTTTAGGTACCAAGCTCAAAATGATTTTCGCTCGCCATTTGTAGACAAATAGGAAAACGGAAAGAGTTAACAAAATTTTAGAGGATTTGTTAAGAGCTTGTGTATTATATTTTGGGGAATCATGAGAAGTCCATCTACACTTAATCGAGTTTTCGTATAACAATAGTTATCAGGCATGCATAGGGATGGCACCATTTGAAGTTTTGTATGGAAGGCCATTCAAATCTCTCGTTTGTTGGCTAGAGGCGTGGGATATGTTAGTTCTTGATCCAGATTTGGTAAGAGAAGTTGTAGAAAAGATTAAGTTAATTCGGCAAGAATGAAGTAGGCTCGGTCTAGGCAGAAAAATTAAGCTGATAGAAGACGGACTTGGAGTTCTCAGTTGGAGATCATGTCTTGGTCAAGGTATCAAATATGAAAGGTGTGATCAGATTTGGGAATTAGGGAAGTTAGCACCAAGATTCGTTGGACCATTTCCTATAGAGAGTGTTAGGAAAACCGCATATAGAGTAGAGTTACCGAACAGTTTAGCAGTAGTCCACAATGATTTTCATGTTTCTTATCCAAGAAAGTGCATTTGAGATCCAGAGCTACTATAGCATCGACTATATTAGATGACTTAGTAGTGGAGCCAAATTTGATATATTTAGAAAGCCAGTCTGTATAGTCACAAGAGATGAGAAGAGGCTAAGGAACATGGCTGTTAGATTAGTTAGATTCCAGTGGAGTGACGACGAGAGAGACTATACTTGGGAGACCGAGAGCAGGATAAGAGATACTTATCCTGACTTGTTTCAGGTATGTTTTAACTTTATGCTTGATTTTGATGTGTACCTCACAGAAATTTCGAGGATGAAATTCTTTAAGGAACAGAGTCAACATCCCTAATTTTTATTAACATTATTCAGGAGATTTAATTGTTAAATTAAATAGAATAATGTAAAGAATAAAATGGTTGAGGGATTGAGATTTGTGCAAAAGGTATCCGTGCTTAGTTGAACTAACGAACTAAATGGAGTTTCAAACGTAATAGAAAAGGGAAAATTAGACATGGGAAATATAGGAATAAGCTACGTTCTCATACCCTAAACCCTTCATACCATAACATTTCTCACGTTCACAGTCTAAAACACTAAACCTAGAGGCCAACCTCCAATAAAGAAGAGTAAGGTGGAAAAAAGCTAAATCAAGAGGAAAAGCTTAATTAAAATGCAATCCATGATCAAATCTCAACTTCTTAACAACAAAGCTAAGGTGAGTAATATGTTACATATTTTGATATATTTTTTAGTTTCTAAGATTAGACCTGAATGATTTTGCAATGTATATTGCCACATTTTTAATGATAATTAGGTATATATGCTTGTTGATAAACTATGCTTATTCATATTGAATTGATGACATGTTTTGGATAGGAAAACCTATCAAATGACATGCAAATGCCTTGCAATTTTTGTATATGGTCAGAAATGATATCCTAGAGATGTGTTTCAAGTTTTATAATTTTTGAATTAACGTGGATTTACTATTAATTTTCTAGTGTAGAAAATGGACGTTTTGGTTTAAAATTAATTGCGGCAAATATATATATGTTATGGGTCAAAAATTTAAATATGTTAGAGAACATATTAAAAGTGATTTATGAGAACTTTTATAGAATTTTCCTAAGTGTTTTAATAAACAAATAAAATTATTTAAGGCATGGGACTTAAATGTTTTATATGTTTATAAAAGGATAAGGCGCTATTTACAAATGTTTTAAAATGTAATCTTTGAAATTCGGCAGCACCTTTTAGAAAAGATTTTGAAAAGTTAAGGCAACGAATTATATGATGACAAATAAGCAAGCTAGTTGAAAAGAATTACCTTTTTAAGTTAAAAAACAATATTTTATAAGGTTCCGATGCTCCACCATCTTCGTAATCCATCTTTTTACTTAGCACCTCCGCCTCCAGCCTTAGTCGAAACCAATACACATGGTATCAAATGCCTTGATACGTAGTGGATTGGAGGTAGGCGAAAGGTATAGGGTCAAAACAAAGGGGTTTGGGGGATGAAACCTTACTTTTTTTAAATGGAAATGTGCCTGATTTTCTTTCGAAAAGAATGGTTTCGAATAAGATAGCTTCCGACTTGGTCAATGGTTTTAATGAAAAAGGCTTTCGAAAAAGGTTGCGCCTTTGTTTTAAAGTAAATGCTATTGATAGGGTCAAAGCCCTTGCTGCCGCCTTTTTTCATTTCAACCCATATTGGTTTCAAAAGGATCGCTTTATTTTAAAAATTAGAGCTGCTTCTCCACTGCGTTCGAAGGGATAGGTTTCGACACCATCCACTTTTTAGGAAATTTATGTCGAAAGAGTCCCTTTCAACTTTATTGTTTTAAGACTCTTTATGATATTACGAAAGTAAATCCAAAGATTCCGAAAGGAATAGTTTCAAAAGGTTTTCCACATGTTTTACTTGAACCCAATTCTTTCGAAAGGTTTGTTTAAGTAGTATACTTTAATGCTTTCGAAATGTAACTAGGTTCCAAAGGGAAGGTTCCCAATATTTTCGAAAGATATATATAAGGTTTCAAAGGGGTGATTACCCAGCGTTTTCGAAAGGTTCACCTTAATGTTTAAATGGAAGGTTTCCAATGGTTTCGAAAGGCATATTTAAAAGACAATAAAAGAGGATTTCTAAGGTTTATAAAGCTTTTGAAGAAGGCGTTTTCAATGTTTTCAAAAGGACTACTGTTTATGGTTTCGAAAGGTATGTTTGGCCTTTAGGCCTAGGGTTATTAGGTAAATTAGTTTACTTCTATTGAAAGGGTTACGTTCATTACTTTCGAATAAGATTGTGTTTTAAACAAAGTTTTTGAATGTTTTCATCAACTATGTTTTGAGTAAAGCATATATCATGGAAAATAAGTTTGAGTAAAGCAAATAGTTTATTTTCCTTGTATAAGTATGATTTCAAGGGTTAAATCATTTTGAAAAGGGTTTCAAGGAAAATTTTGAAAGGAAAGTTAACCCTTAGAAAATGACTCGGATTAGAAGACTAGATGGGACTGGTGTAGAGTAACGGCCTACTCATTAGCTATTAGCCCCTAGCTAATTTACTCAGAAATTCCAGTATGTAGGGCATAGTCAATGGTAAACATAAATAATAGTTACACACAGAAAGGAATATGTGTATAGAAAAAAAGGTTATTGTTGACCCCGCAAAACCATTAGGATTAGTAGACCTTGGGAAATGTAAGTTAGGGACAGACTGTCCAGAAGTTTGTCTAACAGATGTTAGATTATTTGTTACTTTGTCTGGTAGCCCCGATTCAGCCAAAGGTTAGCGGTTAGCCAAACAAAACAACGCCATTTCGTATAGATAGTCCATTTATTACTTGTTTTTTAGCATATACGATATTTGCTATTATTGATATATCTGTTTGATTAACCAGTTTGGTTGTAGGGTTTTGATTTGCAAAAAATATGTTTTAAAGGGATGTTAGCGAGAGTTAACCCGTTCCATTAAGCGGCGTGGTCTCACTTAATATCATTAAATCGAGATGTAATAGTATTATTCACGTCAGACTTTACGTCAGACTCAAAGTTTTTTCCCCTTATACTCTCGAGCGCTCAAAATTTATTTGAGTAGACTGAGGGCTAAGGATTTACAAGTTTTAGATGGTAAATAAAGCTTTCAAGGACGAGCGAGAGGCTGATGGATAGCTACATTTAGGAGTTGTTTGTTTGTTTTATTCCATTATGTTGTATTAAATCAGTTATGACTATATTGTACTTTGGTCAACCAAGGGGGCATCTTCATATATCGCTCTTGACGTATTTTGTAATAATTATATTTGATCAGTGCGTAGGAAATGATTATATGGGATTATGTAAATTCAATATGAAATATTGTTTTGAAATGTAATCAGAAAAGCTATTTTAATCTGTGATGATTTCATTTCATATTCGTGTGACACTGATATTATGGATACCATTAGCATTGCCGTATTTTGTCACCATAAATTAATACTATAGATGACTCTGCATCTGTAGCACTTAGCTTTTGGCCTCAAGATAAGGGATGTTACAGATTCTGACCTCAATTTAAAAACCTTTTCTAATTCTTATTCTGTTTTTAACTTAAAACCTCTAATTTCAAGAGGAGGCTGAAGGCTTGAAGTTGCAATAACTTCACTTACTTCTTTGGTTGTAATTGAAACAGTAGGTTTTAATTATTAATAGTAGAAAGTATTATTTCTATTTTGTTATGTGATGAAGTAATTTGTTCCCCAATAACAGCTAAATAAAGATTTGCATAATTTTGTTGTTCAAATATTTGGTTTATTTATCCTGCAGTAATTTATAATGTAACATTTTCTATATTTTAGAAAATGCATTAAAACTTAAGTACTTACCATTTTTTCTATTTGAAAAGATTGTTGACGAGGATATATTACCTTTAGCGGATTTCCGTTCGAAAGTTTACAATCTCTTTCTATTACGAAAATATATTGTTCAATATAGTTTGCTGTAAACCAAGAAACGAAAGGAAACATTATATTTCTTTCAGATTTGAATTTATAAAATTCACCTTGAAGATAGTTCTGTTCTTCTTTTGAAAAAAATTCAAAAAACATAAATGGTTCCCATTTTGTAAGATTAAACTCAAATCTAATTCTCCATCTGGCCTGAGAGACCTAGCTAAAATATATTTTGGTCGCATAGTCCATTAAGTAGAAAAAAATCATTTCTGATTCAGTTACATCTGCTTCTTGATTGTTGTAAATACCTATTACAATATTATTTCTGTTTACTAATTATTTTTCTACAGGGTTATACTTTAATGATCCATCATCAGATGATATTCTTTTAGTTTCTCTAATTTGAGATGTGGACATTCCTGATGGAGATTCAACAGTGTAATCAAAAGGTGAAATACGAGAGTGAGAAGATTTTGTTTTTGATAAATATATTTTAGGTCTAGTATCCATTTGTATTTGAATAGTTCCTTCAGGGGCTTGTATAATATTAGTAATATTATTATCTGTTATGGATTGTGAAGGAATTACCCTTTCTATTTTCCATTTGTCTAAAAGAGGAATTTCATCCCATTTTATTGACATTCTTCTAGTTATATTGGACTGAATAAAATTGTCTCTATTAAAATGGTTTCATTTAAAGGTTTATCAACCAATTTACATTGAGGGTTTAGAGTATATAAAGGCTTATAGTAAATTCTATAGAAAATGCACATTACTTCCGATCTTGGAGTATAACTATATGCATGAGTCTTAACATTTAAAGTAATAGCTTCTAAAATATTAACATCGGATAAAGAGAGTTGTAAATTAGGATAAAAATTAAAATAAACCAGACCATGTGCCAAACTTGGTTGTATTAGTCCAATTAATGACTTTTTTCCAATATAAATTTCTACCATCTCTTAAAGTAGCATAAAACTTTCTGGTAGACCTTCAAGTGTTAAAGGTTCAAATGCAATTTGTATTAAACCTATGTGAACACCTTTTTGTATTTGCCTATAAGGCCGTAAATTGTTTTCAACTAATAGTTTAATAATCATTTCTTCATTATCAAGTGAAATTGACCCTTTTGTAGTTTTAACTACTTGTTTTAAACCGAGTTTTTCTAAAGTCCTTATTGATATATTAACTTAGGCTTATTTTTGGAATTGTCCACTTACTCAGTAAATCTAAATTTTGGGGAATTTCATATTCTTGTTTAGTACTGTTTTTAACAGTATCTCTTTTCCTAATCATATTCATATTTATTAAGTTTGCGTCGAATTACTTTGAAGCTATATGCATATATCATTGCTCTGATACCATTTCCAAAAAGGCTGGCAAAATTCATAATGCAATGCAATAAGATAGATCACAAAGTAAAAGGTTGTTTTAGCATACTTCTATAATACTGCTATAGTACCGGTACAGTACGAACTTTGCAACGATGTTTTTAGGATCTTACATATTAAAGTAAAAATACCAAAACAAATATTGAGACATTTTACAAGTCAAGTATTGATCTTTAAAGTGTGTTCAATAAGGAAGTACCTACTACTTCCACTTGTGCTATGTTTTGTAAGTTTTTAATTTATTTCAATATATTGAATATAGCCTGAATGGCGGGCTAACTTAATTGTTATTGAATTACTTTGTTTTGTATGTACATTTTCATGTGTTCATATGTTTAAGGAATATGTAATGAATTAAAAATATCATTCATGTTTAAGGAATACATTATTGAATATAAGATATTATTTTACTTAATTTTTTTTAGTTATTTACATATATACGTATTAAAGTAATATAACTATATATATATATAATTATGTATGTATAAATATAAATATAATAATTAAAATTTAAATATGAGCTAGAATAGTTTATAAATTATAAAATTAAAATCAATATTTTTTATTTTTACTATTTTTATAAAACATTCCAAATCATATAATAGCAAATAAGAATATAAATATAATTTTATTATATATATACATACAAACACTATTGGTTAACTAGTTAATTAAAAATAACTAAATAACAGAAAATATTTATATAACAGATATTTTGAAATTTAAACTTTTAGAAAATTGGGAATAGTATTATATAAGTTGTGAAATTTTTTAAAAAAATTTCAAGTCAAAATAATATTTTTTATTAATTAAATGCTTTTCGGTCGAATTTTAAATGATTTTCTAAAATTATAAAAAATGATGTATAATTTGGATTGTTTGACTAAGAGCATATGTGATAATAATATAATCTTCAAAAATTTAAAATTAAATTTTTGAAACATAATTTATTTTATTTGAATTTATTAATTTATGTAAAGATTAAATAAAATTATAATATATTAAAAAAAATTCAAAATTTTATTTTTCATTACCAAAAATCATAATAAATATAAATATACAATTTAAAATTATTAGATAATTTGTTTATGCAATATAGTTATATGGTTTAATACATGTCATATGAATAAATTAGTTAATAAATTAGTCTATGTATATATATTAATTAATAAAATATGAATAATTCAAATATAATGATATTGGCTATCTCTCGGATACTTGAATTTTTTTCTAATTTGACAAACAAATTCACATAACCAATCAATATATGTGACAACAATAATACCTTTAGTAATCCCACCTAAATATCAATTTAATAATAACGTTATACATATAATATAGAGATAAATAAAGAAAATGCATCATATATAAAGCTATATACGTACCAAAACTAATGTCATTAAGTACACCTTTGAATCGACAAATCTGTACCCTTTGAATCGAAAATAAACCATAAATGTCCGACCCATAAAGCATCGACTGACAGAAAGTCGTCAGAAAGAAAAGAAGAGAGAAGAAGAGAAGAGAAGAAAGAGAGAAGAGAAAACCAAATAAAATAATACAAAATCTCACATCGCAGCGGAAAACGTATAATATCATATCAATGATCTTTACACAACAGAAACTATATATACATACATCAATCAGAGTTGAACAATCAACCACTAATCATCAACCAGGACAGTTATAATAATCTGACCTTACAACTGTTGATAATATATATAACAACAATGCACAAAGAAGATAATAAACAGATACGTGTATACGAACATGAAGATCTCCAGCTCTCCTGCTGAAGCTCCAAAAGCATCAAATCTAAACTTGTAAATATACTCGGTCTAACCCAAGCATTGAAAGGGAAGAACACCTGGATCAGTATGGTAAAACAATGTGAGAAAACACACTCAACTGAATTTATTATATTACCAAACTTTTCCTTTTCAAAACAAAAGTATCTCGTAAGACACGCCCACACTTAAACATGGACATGTTTTTAACTTACGCTAACCAAAATCTTGTTGAATATGCTAGTATATGATTTTTGTTTGATGATAATAAACATATATATATATATATATATATTCAATTAGTATTTGTTAATGTACTATTTTATTTTTCACATAATTAAATAAATATTTGTTGAATAAAATAAATAACATAGAATTCAAATTCAAAGAGATAGTTTATTCAAACAAATATTTATTACAATTTTTGAATACTAAAAATTTGAGCTCTCGCTATATATATACACAATTTGCAATTACAATACAAATTCGATTATAATAAAAAAATTCATTATAGAATTGTCATTTACATCAGCACCTCACTACATATCACTCATTCACTCATATTTTATCTTCAATACAATTCCAGTCTGAATCCAGCATCCGAGTTATCTCTAAAATACACACTTAAGCGGTAAAATTGAAAAAGAAATATTTTTGCTGTGTAAAGCAAAGTATATTTTGAAAATGTTATTTGCCTCGGTTATTTAGGTTATTTATCATCATTTAATTTTGAATCCATCATATACGAACAACTTGTGACATGCACAGTGCATCACTGTACATGCCATAAGGCCGTGCACACTGATATACACTTGATAAAACTGCAGAGACAGGTGAGCACAAGGTCAAACCCAATCAAAACTGGATTCAACTCAAGTGCAATATGAAAAAAAAATCCAGATGAATGTGTACACTTGAAAAAAACTAGACAACTCAAACTACATCAGTGAAAGAGACCAACTCAATAATCATGTAACATGATTAATATACATAAAGACTCAAATGTGCAAAGACTCTAAGCCTGCAAGCATTTCAAACTCGAAGCAATACTCACAACATGCATTCAAGTACAAATGGTTCCAGAATAGAAATGGAATATAGAGTACATGAAAACTCAACTGAACCAAAACAGTATACAAGAATACAATGAAGACCAGAGGATTGCAACCAAGCTAATGAACAAACAAAATAACCAGACAGACTCAAAAGCAAAAGGACTGAACAAAAGAGAAAGAGGCATAATAATCATACGCATATATACATACATACACATGCATATATATACATGTGTGTATGTGCAATATTTCTAACAGCTGGCTCAATGAACAATACATATGACATAGTGACAGCAACCCATAAATGAAGATATCAATACTAGACTGCATGGCTACAAAAAGAAATCAAAATCCATATATATACACACATATGTATACACAATAAATATATAGGCAATGTAATAATGAAAACAATGCAAGCTCAAATCAAAGCAAGTACAGAGCAGTTGCAAGCATCAAATACATATGTACTCGAGGCAATAAGACAATATGCAAACAAAGCATATGGAATCAATTATAAGTCCACAACAATGAATAGATAAAAAGGTAAAAGTGAACTAGACCAATAGAGACCAAAACAACACATATACATGCCTAGGCTCAATCAAAGTCAGATGCCTTCAAATGTACAAGTTGATCTGCCCTTGAAGCACATTTTTCTCAAAGCTATGCAACAGACCAACAGTGGAACAAAGTTGGAGATGACCATCAACCAAAATGCAGACGAGTTCAGTCATGAAACACCAGTCAAATGGCCGAAGTCAATTCCCAAAGCAAATGCAACATCGAAATAAAATTCTCATCTCAAAATATTTTCACAAAATCAAGGCCGAAAACTATTAGAGTCTATCAAGCAACAACTAATAGTACAGGTACCAGAGAATAAAAGAGACATTGCAGTAACAAAGTCAAAGCGTACAACAGTTCAAATGTCACAACAGTTTTTCCTTTGTTAAAAAATCATGAAACAACAGTTTCAAATCAAGTCAGTGTCGGAATTAAAATATTTGCACAAAATCAAGTAACCGAAGTCAACAGAGAATCAAAGCTGTGATGACCAAGGATTCGAGCAAGTTCAAAATCAAAGCCATGAGAATCAAGTAACAAAATATGCGAAATTGAACTAGTCTAAAGAAATCACAATCATTCAAGAATAATTGAATGGCCAGCTTAAAAATATCAGACGAATTCAAATATTGAATTCGATCGGATATTTAGGTTTTCAATTATATAAAACCCATTAACATCATAGGCGAGAAAAGCATCGAGTTCAAGCATATCAACGAGAATAACAAAGAAAATCACATACCAGATTTTTTGAAACGAACTCAAGAATTGAAGCGGTTGAGTGTAGTAAAAAGGAAAAACGATCGATCACCTAAGCTACACAAGAATATCTATTCAATCGATCAATTTGAATACGATGCCTTTCAATTCCCACGAATCCCTAATTATCAAAAGTAAAGAGGAATGAACGAGCTAAAGGAAGCCGCCAATTTTTCACAAGGAAAGGGCAAAGCAGGCCGATATAATATAAAAGAAAACGTAGGGATATTGTTTACCACTATTTAGTTTTTGGGCCGGCATATCCTTTAGGATTTAATTATTTAAATTAGGGTTTTTGATTTTAATTGTTTTTAAATTTGTATTTTCTCTTTTAAACTTTTGCAAATTCTAGTCGTGTGACTAGAGGATGAACTACAGTAGTGTAGCTTGAGAATTTGCAACTCAGTAGTTAAGTTGCGGCAGGGTTTAGAGCGTAGAGTTAGGTTAGTCGATAGTGGTTGCATGAGTTTACGTGTGTAAGTGTCGGACTACTTAATTTCTAGTAGAAACCTTGGGGGCAGCACATAGGCTGGGTTTTGCCGAAGCAGGGTAAATCTGTATTGTTCAATTTCTGTTTTTATCTGTGTGGTTATTATTCTGCTATATCCGTGTTGCGATAATTTATTTCCGCGTTAAAATTTTAAAATTGATAGCATCACCCTATTCACCCCCCTCTAGGGTAAAATCGATCCTGCTAATTTTTCATATCAAATCACCTTATATTATACTAGTGTCTAATATACAAATAATATTTGTCATCGCCAAAATGGTTAACCATATAGCATTTCGGGCTATTCATTATGCCAATACAAACAAAATCGTAAGCTCGTAGTGGAGTTTGGATTTCCACACAAATGACCAGGTGAAGGGACTACATTCCAGCAATACATCTCTAGAGGAATGTACCGAGGACCATCAAAAAGGATCCTCTACCAACACAAGACTGGCCTATCTCTATAACGACATAGTACCGAATATATTATTACCCGATCGTTACCGACCTTTTTCGAGGGCCCTCATAGCATACAAATCACATTAATTTACATCCCAAACGTCATAGCGGAAAGAAATATATCTATAGGAGGATGATCATACCCTAATTGGGAATGACCCACTTTGCCTTGTTATATCTAACCCTGTTTCGGTCATTTTCGATCGATGAGGCCTGAGGTAACGATTACGTTTCACATATCACATCATTTTGAATGCTACATTGCCATTTCCGTAGACTACTAATTGCTTTCCACAAAAGTACAACCCTTAAGCTCGTATTTCTCAAGAGGGTGTTAAACTAAGAAAGGTTTCCTTCTCCGCAACCACTGATGTGCGTTTGTAAAAACCAATGTACGTAATCTCTAGAAATGCAATGTCAGACAAATGTCCATACAAGTTGTCTAAGAACAAGACAAACTGAAGAAATTTTCCTAGAACATCCTATCAAAAAATCCCTACGATTAGTAGCGAATAGTCCTTATATTGAAAATTTCATAATGAAGAGACTACTGCTACTGGATGTATATTTGGATTTTAAACCCAAACGATCAACAAGCAGCCCTCCACTATGAAAATCCTAAATATCAATATCATCAAAACTTGCACAATCGAACGCATATACATTGCTCTAAAGTGGTTTTAGAATAAACCGATCTTGCTATCTTCGCACCAATAACGCAAAAGCATTTCTCAACCTTACGCAGAAACTAAGTCTCATAGACTTATCATGTCTCCAACTTTCAAATTGCTATCCTTTGGCTAAGAAGGAAGCTCGATAGATTGGAGCAATACTCCATACTACACGAATCAACATCCTCAACACAAACGATAATTAAGCCTACATAGATGGCTACATGCTAAGTGTACGACTAAATAGTTCCCACATCAGGTCGGGGAACTAAAATGATCAAATTTAATAGTCGGTTATTTAACTATCAAAGCAAACAATCAAATATCTAGCACCATAAGCAATCACTATGCCTTTTAGTTAATCTTTCATTAATTAAATCACTTTCCAAATATTCACTTCAAATTATCTTTAAAAATATATAATGCCATAACCATTTCAACATTCTATATTGGAAAACATTTCCATATACTTATTTAATAATAAGTAATTCACAAATCTCTTTATTTTCAACATTTATAAAATATTACATATACATAAATCATGATTAAGTATATATTTTATTCCTTAAGGAAAACATTCTCTTAAACATGTTTATTTGGGTCAAAATGAATGTTGTGTTAAACATCGTTACGACAACATAAAAACATTAGTATAGGGATTCGATAATTAGATAGATATAAAATCCCATGTGCTATAAAAAAACATCTTATTTCAAAAATCATTTACTATAACAACAGTGTTGTAGTCCCTGCTTTCCTTACTTCTCGAAAACATTTATTTCCACAATGAATGTTGAAATCTTTGTATTCGATGATCACACCTTTTAAAACATCTTCAAACAATTTAACGCCATTTAAAAGATCACTTTTCAAAACATTCATTTAACTTAAAGGATTAATCACTATCCAAAATCATGAATATAATTCCTAACCAAATTCATTGTTTCTACACATTTATTAAAGGATTATCCACTGTCCAGAATCATGAATATAATTTCTTTAATAAACATCCATATCTAGCTTATCAAATTAAATAGATTTCGCATTTATAAAACAATGTTTATAAATTCCATATATATGTTATAAACTTCCATATATAAAATTCCTTTATTAATCGGTCTCATTTATATCTAATTTATATTCCAAAATCCAATTATAAGTTAATTTACATATAAATCTCTTTATTTAAAAATTTATTCTTTTCAAGTCTTATTATTTATAAAATCCATTATAAATCCATTTCTAAATTTCAATTCCATGTCCATATACAAATTTGATTATAGATCCATTTTTAATATTTATAATAAGTCAAAAATCTCAATTTAAACTATTTTACAAAAGAGTTAACTCCATATTTCGAAAATCACATTTTGATGGTATTTCACAAGAATCATAATTTTTATACTATAAAAATTATGATTTTTTATTTATTTAAAATAAATTCATTTCCTTAATAGTTCAAAAATTAATAAAAAATCTATTTTCAAAATCACTTTGAAACTCTTTTTAATTTGAAATCATCACTTTAATAATTTTAAAACTCCAAAATATGGCCCAATGCTGCAACAACACTAATTAAGGTAATTCACATCAATCACAGCATCCAAATATCATATATCACATGATAACATCATATATAACAATATATGTAAACCAAAAATCAACATTGGTGAGGAATCCAGTTAGATCCCTCCAACCTGTCACCTGCAACAAATATACATATGAGAAAATATGTACAATATCCGCTTCGAGGCAAACGCACGTATAATGGGCCATCCACTCATACGCGGAAACATATAGGTCTCATCTGCTCCAATAACCTGGAATATATCCAAATACCTATTAATATATATATATATGTATGTATGTATGTATGTATAATATATCATATATCATCCGTAAAATCATCAATCGGCATAAAATAAAATTATTCTCACTAAAATACCTTAACCCGCCTTTTGGCAAGGCAACATACAGGCGGATTTAACCCAATTAACTGCACAATGATCGAAGCTGGATTTTTACAGATAATAAACATGATCATGAAGCCAAAATATAGCCTAGTCGATGAACAAGCAGCGTAAGATGTTTGAAATACGGTTTCAGCAATGATCAGTCGCTTGGAGTTTGCTCCGAGTCACCTTTACATTTGCTTCGGGCTTTCAGATGGCTTACTACGTGTGAAAGGAGTGTTTACTTTGGGTCTTTGAGGAACAAGTTACTTCTAGCCATCAAACAACCCACTACAGGTTGGCAACATGTTTGCTCTGAGTTAGTGGCAGGTTAACTTCGAGTCAAGGAGGTGGCTACTTCAAGCCCTAGCCATGGATCGATCAACAAGCAGGGATTCACATCAGTTAGTATCCATCAAACTTTGTTTACCACTTCATATCGATCCCCATCTCATTCGTATCCATCCAACCAAACCTCCTAATTCATATCCATGCAACCACGGTGCACTTCGTATCGATCATTCACTTGATTGATACAAAGAGCACAACACGTTATAGATATGAAGGGAAAGATTTTAGCATCGATATGAAACCAAACAAGAAACATCGATATGAAGGAACGAGATGTAGATCGATATGAAAGACTTGGCAGCTGATCGATACGAAAGCAAGAGCATAGGATTGATACAGGCTACTACGCACATGATGGATACGAACTATATGGTACGAAGGAGGTTACACTGAAGCGATATGAAGTAAGTGCTTTTGAGTAAGGAAGCAGTCAACTCGGCATGAAAAGTGGATCGATCCTAAAAGATAGCACAACGTCATCTAGCGATCACATGCATCCTATGGATACGAACAAGAGCGATACAAATGAATCGATGTGAACTCGGCTACACGTTGAAGATCCAAACGTGCATCGATCATATCTCACAATCTAAAAATCTAAATGCCACCAAATATTCACTAGAGTTTGCGTATAACCTCAAGAATGTTCATGATCGATCCCAATCCAAAAAGAGAAAATTTTGATCGATACGAATTTGAAACGCATTGATGATGGAATGAGTCAAAATGTCGGGGGATCGATCATGTAGGCCCACTCATGTGAGAGAAGGAGCCTACCGAGATCTGGACGAGATATTTGCATCCTACATCTATAAATAGCAATCCAAGAGGTTCAGAAAAGAGATCTTTTGGCTCTTCGATGTCATTACTCTGTTGAACTCCATTGTATTTCAGATATTATCAATTGTACTCTTGTAAATCAGTAGAGAATCATCAATAATACAACAATTCTTCAAAGTGGACGTAGGCTAAAATGCCGAACCATTATAAATCTTGTCTTTCTGCTGCTTTCCTTTTAATTTTTTGAGTGTTCTTCATGTTTAAATCTACTACATATAATCTATCTGTGATCTATGATTGTAAACAGGTGTTTTCTTCGGCAATTGAATGTTTGTGACCAATTTTGGTGCAAACATTCTGGTGCTTTCACTGAGAAGGCTAGCATTTAGGGATTTTACAACTTCGACTTTGGATCTGAAAGCTTAAAGACTTAGATCTAGAAAGCTATGATGAAGCAATCGACAAGGAGATAAAGAGCAGAGAGAAGCCAGCATGAAGAAAGCCAGGAAGCATCCTCAAGAGCTAATTAGACTTCAGCCTTCATCATCAGAAATGAGATGGAGATGATAATGGGAGCTATGCATGAAGAATTGTTGAAAAGGCAGGAGAAAACGATGCAGAAAATTCTCAGCCAGTTTGGACAGGCAGGAGCAGCATGAGAAGCTGGAGTTTAGATCCATGGAGTTGGACTAGAAGGACCGAATAGGCAATCAGATAGAGCAGAACCATCAGTGAAAGTGACTGCTGTGTTGCTCGTTATCACTTAGGATCATGTAATATGGAATGTATTATAATCTAAATGCGAAAATAGATGATAATAGTAAATTAAATAAGAATAAGCACACTAGGAGATTTTATACTGGTTCGAACTTCCCGTTTTACGTCCAGTCTCAGACTTCCCTCTGGAATTTCTCACAATAACCCCTCACTTAACCCGGAGGAATAGGTAAACAACAGCTGAGCAGCCGAACACGATTTTTCCACCTCAACAGCCGAAGAAGATTTTTACCGCATGAACAATAGAACAAGACTTTACCACATGAGCAACAAAACTGGACTTTGACCGCCTGAACAACCAAACAGGACTTTCTTACAAACTGGATTTTAACTTGACTTTGTGCGTTCTTATTAACTTTCAAAATCTCACATTCTTTAGATAATTCTATATTCTTTTTAATTAGAGCATCATTCTCTTTTTCAAGAGACAAAATTAAAGAACTAGAATTATTTAAATAATTTTCCAAAAATATATTTTTATTTTGCAAAACATTGATTTCCTCCAATAAATCATTGTTTTTATCTTCTAACTGCTCATTTTCTTTGGTAGAAAATCTTTTTGTAACACAAGTTCTTCTACGGTATTTTCAAAACATTTAGTTTGTTTTACAAAAAAATTATCTTCCTCTTTTAAATTAGAAATTTCTTGCTCACAATCTTTTAGCTTAGCTAAAGCAATTCTATTAACTTTATTCAAAGTTTTACAAATTTTTTTAATTCATCATGTGCCAACAGAAGATCTTTATATAAAGAATCTAAGCATACCGATTGCAATCTAAGTTTAGCCATGAAGCATTTGTTTGTTTGCTCCATCTTTATTGCTCTTCCTCTTCTTATTGCCTCGACTAGATCTCTTTGTAGCCATTTATTCTAGGATGTTGTTACGATCTCTAGAATCTCTTGCTCTGATACCAAATGAAAGTGACTACTGTGTTGCTAATTATCACTTAGGATCGTGTAATATGGAGTGTATTATAATTTAAATGCGAAAACATATAATAATAGTAAAGTAAATAAGAATAAGCACACTCAGGAGTTTTTATACTGGTTCTAACTTCCCGTTCTACGTCTAGTCCTAGACTTCCCTCTGGAATTTCTCACAATAACCACACACTTAACCCGGAGGAATAGGTAAACAACACCTGAGCAACCGAACAGGATTTTTCCACCTTAACAGCCAAAGATGACTTTTACCGCCTAAATGATAGAACATGGCTTTACCGCTTGAGCAACCGAACAGGACTTTGATCGCCTGAGAAACCGTACAGGACTTTCTTACAAACTAGATTTTAACTTGACTTTGTGTATTCTGAATAACACGGATTTGTCACTTGTAGTACACCCTTCCTATAATCATATCCTTAAGTATGATGTGTGTATTTGAAGATTAGGAAGTTTCAAATTTCTTTTATAAATATAGAATTGTGATTGTAACCAATGAATGTATGAATTCAATAGGGTTGTTAATTCAGAAAATATGATTCAAGTATAAGCAAGTAAGTTAAGCTATTTGATCTTGAAATTCATGCATATATATATAGTAGTTAAGGAGTTGCAACTGCTGGTGAAGAGTTCTCAATGAATAGCAATGGGTGCAACTCTTCGTAAGGAAGAAGGCTATTAAAAAAGGAAGTTCCTTTCAAAAAATAGCAGTTGGAACAAGGTTAGTCGACTGAGAAAAATCGATCAGTCGACTGAATATTCAAAGATAGTATAAAAACAGTGCATATCTATGTACTGATCATGGTCAGTTGACTGGCTGTTTTGCTGAGTCGACTGAATTCGAAAATATAAGCGTGTGTGTATATATATATGCACAAGTTCAATTGACTGTTAAATAGATATTCAGTCGACTGGTCGATTTTGTTCAGTTCACTGAATTCTATTGATAATCAAAAATCACCACAGCTCATTAGTTAGAGCACTTGCCTTCTAAACTAGTGAACCGGGTTCGAGCCCCGCTTCATGCATTATTTTGAAAACTTGATTTTGATTAAAATATGCATGTATGTTTATTTGAATATGAATGATGATTCTTGAGGAAAGATTTTAAAAAAGCACTAAACTAGACTCTATATACATATTTGATGACTCTTGTTAAAATATACAACTATATGAACCATACTTTGAGTCATTGAGTCCGGATGTTGTCGTAGTCGTAGATTCATGAATTTTTGTTTCATGTCAGCAATCAAAACCAATGATCCAACAATTAGGAGCAGCCCTTGAGCTGGGGGTCAATCCGCAGGAGCATGTTGATCCAATCTCAGGCAGGATACCAACTGGGATTATGTAGCATGGCGTTGATAGAGGAACAAATCCCCATCCAGGAAAGCAGATTCCAAGATTCCCTCGTGAACTCGAAGGGCAGATTAGAGGCAACGGACAAGGATTACAACTTGGAGATGGTAACAGATTGGTGAAGATGGTTAGACGAGCCATGAGGGGGGACTAGTGAATAGAGATCTAGAGGATATGAACATGAGCCCCTCCGCTACCGCAATTAGGCAGTCCAGGAATCCACCCGAATTCAAGCTACCAACACTAGAGACATATCATGGGAGAATGGATCCTGCGGTTCATCTAATAAGGTATATGAGGCACATGGAAGTACAGGTGGCATAAGAGGAAGTCATGGCCCGGTATTTCCCAATGTATTTGATGGGCATAGTCGCACTATGGTTCGCACAACTAGAGAGTGACTCCATTGGAACATCGGCTCAGTTGACTGAGAAGTTTATGAGGTAGTTCAGAGTACACATTTCGAGACCCAAGAATGTGATGAGTTTGAAAACACTGAAGGAAAGAACCGTGGAATCTTTGAGGAGTTTCCTGACATGATTCAATGCAGCGGCTGCATCGGTGGATCTACCTGATCCATCCATGGTTTTGATGGCAGCTGTATCTGGCATAGCTGATGGCATAGATTTCAAGAACTCGTTTATAAGGGATCCACCCATGGATCTAGGAGGGTTTTACCATGAGGTAGAAAGGTTTCTATAACAAGAGAATGCAAATGCTGAGAGAGAGGAAGGAGAGGGAGTAGAAGTTTATGCAGTTAAAAGTAGAGATCCTCTCGGAGAGGATTCAGGCAAGGATAAAGGAAAATGGAAAGCAGATGATAGCCATGATGAGCCAAAGCGGTTGCGAAAGGAACTGAGATTCACCTCTTATGCACAGCTGAACGAGACTTTGGAATGAATCTATAAAGACACTATGGGGCTAGTTTCCTACTGAAGGACAATGATGAAGGATCCGACCAACAAAGAGCAGAAATCAGACAAGTACCGCTTATTCCATGAGTTAAGAGGCGATAGTACAAATGATTGCAGACACCTAAGGGATGAGATAGAAGGGCATATTCGGAACGGCATGCTATTACAATACGTGAGGAGGCGAGAAACAACGGTGGAGCAAGAATGACCACCATCTACATCAACTGGGGATGGCTCAGGGTCGAGGCATCAGATTGTCATCAACTAATTGGAATAATGCAAAATAAGTCATAGACTCCACACTAGTGCGGTTAAGTTGCTTACACATGTACAAGATAATGAATGGTCCTTAGGCATGCTCTAAGATGACTATCAACCCATCAGTATTAGTGTCAGCACTTTAACATCTCGATTTTGCTTTTTTTTTTATTTTTTGCATCTGGACTTGATTTGGTTGGACATTTTGAATGTAAATCTGGTATTTGTAATTCCATAACAGCTAAGTCACTTACATATGCACGTGATCGCGAACGGTCACAATTCACCTTGAATGGCACCCGACCTCGAACGCTCACAATTCACCTCGAACGGCTCCCGATCACGAACGGTCACAATTTTCCTCGTACGACACCCGACCTCTAACTGTCTCCATTCGTCTCGAACGACACCCAGCCTCGAACGCTCAACATTCGCCTCAAGTGGCATTTGATCTTGAATGGTCGCGTATCGCCTCAAACGGCAATACGATCTTAAACGTTCGCAAACCATAATCAGGTAAGATTATTAATCTCTTTACAGCTCATTAACAAAATACGAACAACCAGCTTATCAACAACAAAAACACCTTCCTATTGCAAGGCATGTTTTGTGGGGCAAAGTGTTAACTCGACTTTTGGCAAGGCAACGTACATGTAGATTTAACCCAATTAACTGCACAATGATCGAAGATGGATTTTTACAGATAATAAACGTGATCATGAAGCCATAATATAGCCTAGTCGATGAACAAACAGCGCAAGATGTTTAAAATACGATTTCAACAATGATCGAGTCGCTTCATGTTGCTTGGTGTTTGCTATGATTCACCTTCACATTTGCTTCGGGTTTTCAGATGGCTTACTTCGGGTCAAAGGAGTGTTCACTTCGGGTCTTTAAGGAACAAGTTACTTCGAGCCATCAAACAACCAACTTTGGGCTGGTAACATGTTTGCTCTGAGTCGGTGGTAGGGTTACTTCGTGTCATGAAGGTGGCTACTTTGAGCCATAGCCATGGATTGATCAACAACCACATATTCACATCAGTACGTATCCATCAACTTTGCCTACCCCTTCATATCGATCACCATCTCGTTCGTATCCATCCACCCAAACCTCCCTATTCGTATCTATGCAACCGCAATGTAGGATCGATTTCACCCTAGAGGGGGGGTGAATAGGGTGATACTATCATATTATAAAAATTTATGCGAAAGTTTATATAAAATAATTTCAACACAGATATAGCAGAATAATAGTAGCACAAATAATAGAAAAATAGTAAATGCAGAAAATAGAATACACTGATTTACCCAGCTTCGGCAAAACCCGACCTACGTGCTGCCCCCAAGGTTTCTACTAGAAATTAGGCAGTCAGACGCTCACACACTTAAAACTTATGACACCCACTATCGACTAACCTAACTCTACACTCAAAACCCTACCACAACTCAGCCACTGAGTTGCGAATTCTCGAACTACACCACCGTAGTTCGTCCCCTAGTCATACAACTAGTAATTACAAGAGTTTAAAAGTCAATTACGAATTTTAAACAATAATTTAAAAACAAAATCCTAATATTCAAAATAGAATCCCAAAGGTAATTATCAAAGCCGGCCTAAATATTGTTAAGTGATAAGAAAATTTTCCCTTTTATTTTTTAATCTATCGGCCCGCTTTGCTCTGTAAAATGGTCGCCTTTCTTTGTTCCTTTTGTTCTGAAAAGTTAGTGCTTTGCTGTATTAAGAAGCCGACTTTTATTGATCGACTACAATTGTTATTCTTCTGATTTGCTTCGGCAATCGATCGTGTCCTCAAGTTGCATTCGACCGCTTCAATTCGTCGAAGTTGAATAAAGCTTTGAATTTTGTATGTTTCTCCCCTTTTTGATTTATATTACCCTCGACTTTGATTCGAGTTACTAAATAATTCTATGCACTGTGATATTACTTGAACTCGAATGATCTGAAGCCGATGATGATTATGGGTTTATATAGGATTCAATGTCCTATAAATTCGTTCATATATAATCATTTGAATTTGTCAATTAATTTATCTCAGTCGTACGATTTTCATTAAATGTTTGAGATGATTTCTGACTTCTTCAATTCGTATATTTTTTCCTTGGTCATCCCGGCTTTGACTTCTCTGACGATGTTGATTTATTTTGACTTCGGCATTGCTTTGACTTCGGCTACGGTGATTTATGATGATATTTTGACTCTGTTCAATTTCTCATGGCTTCGACTTGAATTTTATCATTACCTAACTTCAGCATTGTCACTGTTCAAATTGAAATTATTGACTCTTTGAAACTGTTGTTGACATTATTTGATTCTTATGCTGTTGATATCGGCCATTTAGATTTTGTGATAATATCGCCTTCGACTTGTTATGAACCGCTCCTCTTTACTGCATCTGTTGTTTACGGTTTGCTCTCACTATATATTGTCTGTTGTAGTTTGGAGTTTGCGAGTTTCATGCATTTGTACTACTCTGGTTTCATGAAATCTGGTTATAGGTGAGTTTGAACCATTTGTTTCAACTACCATGTGTATACATACATCTATGTATGTATGTATGTGTGTGTTGTTTTGTTCTCACCTCTGGCCTGTTTCACTGTCATGTGTATATATGTGCACTTCGTTCATTGGCTTTGGCTTCTCTCTGGTCATGGTTGGTCTCTCTGGTTTATATGGTGCACTTGTTTGCTTCCCTGATCTATTGCACTATAAGCTTCATGTGTACTTCTTTCTTGCTTTAACCTGAACTGGTCTGGTTTGCTTGCATATCATGGCTGGTTTGAGTTTTGCTGCCTTCATGTATACTAGACGTGTGATGTGCATTTGTAGTTGAATCGAGTACATTTGTGTTGTGTTCATTGTGCAGCCTGGTCAACATGTATATATGCTGTTTGAACTTGTCTAGAGCATTTGTTGGTGATGTTGTAGTTCACCGTGTTGATGATTTTGGAATTTGTCTTGCATCCTCCAGTGTATGCTTGGTTCTGGTTACATATGAATACTTGTGTCTGGTTTGATTGCTTTTGAGATATAGCCTCTGTTTTCATGTGTACGACTTGAACTTTGGTCGAGGCTTGATTTATATTTCTTGACCATTTCAATTAAATTTGCACCTATGTTGAATTCAGCTTATAGATCGGGTTTGATCTTGTGCTGATATCGTGACTTTATTTGTATTTCACTTGAGTTGAACCTGGCTTTTGGTTTGGGTTTGACCTTGTGCTCACCTATCCCTATAATTTTATCAAGTGTATATAGGTGTACACGGCCTTGTGGCATGTACAATGACACACTGTGCATGTCACAAGTTGTTCGTATATGATGAATTCAAAATTAAATGATGACGAACAACCCAAATAACTGACGCAAATAATATTTTCAATATCACATTTTATTTTATACTGAAAAAATATTTATTTTTTAATTTTACCACGTCACTGTGTATTTTTGCAGACTGCTCAGATGCTGGATTCAATCTAGAATAGAGTTAAAGATAAATTTGAGTGAATGAGCGATATGCATTGAGGACATTTGTATATGAAAAATTATGATGCGATTGAAATTGTAATGTAATTGAAATTTATATATATAGTGAGAGACCAAATTTGTATTATCCAAAATTGTACTAAATATTTGTCTGAATCAAATAACTGTTTGAATTTAAATTCTGTGTTATTTATTTTATTCAGCAAATACTAATTAATTATGTGAAAAAAATAGTACATTAACAAATACATTTAATTGAATATATATATATATATGTATGTATGTTTATTATCATCAAACAAAAATCATATACTCGCATGTTCAACATTCTCCCCTTTTGATGATAACAAACATATATTTAAGATTCTTAATTTGTTAAATGTATTTGATCATTCAATTTTCTCCCCTATTTGAATGCTCCCTCTTTACACAAAGCTCCCCCTTCATATATGCATAAAAATACATAATTGAGTAAATGAACTTAGATGCATATAGAAAATAAAATATTTGACCTCTATTTGCCAAAATCTTGACCTTTCTCTCCCCCTTTTGTTATCAGCAAAAGAGTAATAGTGTTAGAGAAATAGAAATAATGTGGTAGACATTAATACAATATTAATATTCAATTGGGTATAAATATTATATTTCAATAAAAAAATCAAACAAAAATCATAAATACTCTGTTAGACGATATTCCACTTTAGAGTGATAGGGATAATGTCATCATATAAAACCATACAGTTGTGTCTATTCGGTATTTTTATTTCAGGAATTTGAATATCTATTAAACATGCATAATCGTTAGGACTTTTAAATGAGATTAGTAGTATTTCAAATTATTATTAAAAATATAAATTCAAATATCTTCTAACCACACATAACCGTGAGGACTTTTAAATGGGATTATAATCAACTTATCTATTTAATTAATCAATTTTGATATGTGTTCCATACGTGCATAACCGTGAGGACTTTTAAATGAGCATGGAAGCACATAATCAAAAATTCCAAGTAATTCAACCTTGCATAACCGTAAGGACTTTTAAATGAGAGTGAATACTTTGGATGTTAAAAAAATAATGAAATGAAAAACGAATGATTTTCCGTTTAAAATACCATATATTGACATACTATTTTGGATTTTGATGAGTGATGGTCGATAAAAATATGATACAATTAGAGATGGTCATGGAATTTTTTACCAACAAAAAGTTTTATAACTCTTGTTTAAATTTCTAAAGAAATTTACTGATTATATTGTCTCAAGTTATACTATATGATTAATATCAACACTCATCATTTTTTCAATCACTATTTATCTTTTTGATATTCAGTAGGGAGTCAGATTAGTCAATGTAGTCATTTAAAATCAAATCCAAAAATAATTATGAAATCAAAAAAATTATTTTTAAAACGACTAATCTGAAACAAGGTCAACAAAAAGATTTTCTCGAAGGGGTTTTAAAAAAGAAAAATGTCTGCTAATTGAAAATTATTTGAAGTGAGAAATATGCAGATGTTTTCTTTGAAAAGCATGCAGCTAATGAATGTTTCTACATAAAACACATTGCACTAGTAGTTTTTCTATTTACTATATTATCAGTGTAGTCTGCATCTGAATTTTTCTTTCACTCGAGATTATCATTAGTTGAATGTTATAGACCAGATCATGAAGTATGCGAAAAAATATCTCAAAATCATATGTAGCAACTTTTAAATGAAATTGAATTGAAGCCATGCAAGTTTACATATAGTGGCCATGGTGTCAACAATAAAGTAACCAATATATCCAAGCGTATCAAGAGCAATCATCAATCATCATCAATAGTAGTTCAAAGATGATTGGTTTACAATTTTGAATAAGTCAGATTAATCATCAACATTCATTTCTTTATCACATAACTGGTTGATTCAAATTATGGTGTAGATTATCACATTTAATATATTGTTCTAAATAATTGTACCATTACCTGTTTTACCTTTACGATAATTTTTCGTTGTTGCTCATTGTGTTTATGTCACCTTTATACTAGGCTAAGGAACTTTGATTTATCCCACGTTGTGTTTCTGGAACAGCCAGAATCCGAATAACATTGTTGATGTTCCTTAACCTGTCACCACACCTACCCGAGAAAATATTTTTATGACCTATATGTTTTTGTAGGTCCACGGTTGTTAGTGGCAAATGATTTTGACAAATATGTTCGTGGAGACCCAAAACAATTTATATATGTTCCTTTTGGGACCCATATTTGTTTTACTTTGAGGTATTTTATATTCGTGCCTTTTGGAACCCAAATTGGAAAAGTTTTCACATGTTTGGGTCTATACCAATAATTATTGTCCAAATTTTCTACAAATTATGCACATGGAATTGTCTTGATTAATTTTGTTTCTAACATTTTCAAATTGGTTATATACAAGTCCTTGTCTAACTGTATTAATTGTTTATTTTCCTAATAGCATATTCAACGATTTTTCACTTTTGGAGAATTTATCTAAAGTAGTAGACAATTGTTGGACTTGTGTTTTGAGAGATTCATTTCCAGTCAACAATTGTGTGCACTTTTTAATAGAGTTTTCTCTCCTTGTGTTTTCACTTTCTTTCAAAATCAGAATTTCATTTTCAAGCGATTTAATTGTACTTTTTTATTTTTTTTATTTTTTCTTCGAATGTTGAACACTTATTACACTTAGGGCTTTTAATCTGATAGTTTTTGACCAATTGATTAAGCTGTTTATTTGATTCTATCAAACTATCTCTTTATGATTCAATTTCAGCATATTTTTCCCTAAGTCATTCAAAATAGCCATTTACTTCATGGAAATATATAAGTAATTCTAAGTGAGTAAGTTTTGATACCTTGCTTGGCTCATCATCATCGCTATCCGTTATATCAGCTCGTAGGCATAGATCTGCTTTCTCACTCATACTGCTAGTTCTTTTATTATCATCATCACTTTTATTCCACGTAGCCGCAAATCTTCTCCTTTTTCATTTCTTTTCTACGTCATATCGATTTCAAGGACAATTGGGCTTCATGTGTCCGGGTTTGTTGCACTTGCGACAGATGATCTCCCGTTCTTCTGGATTGTCTAGTGCTTTGAATATTCTGCTTATCAATTTTTGATTTAAAGCTGGATTTCTGTATTTTCGGTTCCACTTTATGAATCTTTTTATTAGTAGCGCCAGCTCAGCTGCTCCATCATCATCATCCTCATCACTACTGCTTTTTACCAATTCTATTAAGCTCGTTTCTTCAACTGAGTTGATTGAGGAGGATTTCTCAATGCTGTTGACTTTTGCACCATATATCGCATCAAAAGTATTCCAGATTTCCTATGCATTTTCACAGCTAGAGATAAAGTTAAAATTATCTTGATTAATATGAGAATATAATATATGCATAACAAGAGCACTAATCGAGATAATTTTCTCGTCTGTTATATCACACCCATTTTCAATAATATCCCAACATTTAACATTAACAGATTTTAAATAAAATTCCATTTTCAATTTCCAATTCAAAATATCTGTTCCATCAAAAATAGGAGGGAAAATACTGGACCGACCCTTAGTAAAAGCATTATTAAAAGAAGCCATTTAAAAAATTCAAATTTTTAAAGCAAAAATTGGTTTTTGAAAAATCAAAATTTTAAAACAAAAATGGCTTTTGTTCCTAGCTCTGATACCACTTGTAGGATCGATTTCACCCTAGAGGGGGGGTGAATAGGATGATACTATCATATTATAAAAATTTAATGTGGAATTTTATATAAAATAATTTCAACATAAATATAAAAGAATAATAGCAGCATAGATAATAGCTGAATAGTAAATGCAGAAAATAGAACGCACAGATTTACCCAACTTCGGCAAAACGCTACCTACGTGCTGCCCCTAAGGTTTCTACTAGAAATTAGATAGTCAGATGCTTACACACTTAAACTTACGACACCCGCTTTCAACTAACCTAACTCTACGCTCAAAACACTGCCACAACTCAAACACTGAGTTGCGAATTCTCGAACTACACCACCGTATGTCATCCCTTAGTCACACGACTAGTAATTACAAGAGTTTAAAAGTAAATTACAAATTTAGAACAATAATCTAAAAACTAAACCCTAATATTTAAAATAGAAGCCCAAAGATAATTATCAAAGCTGGTCCTAATATTGTTAAGTGATAAGAAAAATTTCCCGTTTAATTTTTAATCTATCGGCCCGCTTCGCTCTGTAAAAATGGTCGCCTTTCTTCGTTCCTCTTCGTTCCTTTTGTTCTGAAAAATTAGGGCTTTGCTATATTGCAGAAGCCGACTTTTATCGATTGATTACAATTGTTGTTCTTTTGATTTTCTTTGTCAACCAATTGTCTCCTCAAGTTGCACTCGGCGGCTTCATTTCGTCCAGGTTGAATGATGCTTTGAATTTGGTATGTTTGTCCTCTTTTCGATTTATATTACCCTCGACTTTGATTCGAGTTCCTAATTTGATTCTATGCACTGTGATATTATTGAACTCGAATGATCTTAAGTCGATGATGATTATGGGTTTATATAGGATTCGATGTCCTATAAATTTGTTCGTATAAAATCATTTGAATTTGCCAATTAATTTATCTCGGCCGTATGATTTTGATTGAATGTTTGAGATGATTTCTTATTTCTTCAAATCGTATATTTTTGCCTTGGTTGTCACGGCTTTGACTTCTTTGATGATGTTGATTTATTTTGACTTCGGCATTGCTTTGACTTCGGCCATGGTGATTTGTGATGATATTTTGATTCTGTTAAATTTCTCATGGCTTCGAATTGAATTTTGTCATTAGCTTACTTCGATGCTATCACTGTTCAATTTGAAATTATTGACTTGATTTGAAACTGCTGTTGACATAATTCTTATGCTGTTGATATTGGCCACTTAGATTTTGTGACAATATCGGCTTCGACTTGTTATGAACTGCTCCTATTTACTACATTTGTTGTTTACGGTTTGGTCTCACTGTATATTGTCTGTTGCAGTTTGGAGCTTGTCAGTTTCATGAAGTTGTACTACTCTGCTTTCATGAAATCTGGTTGTAGTTGAGTTTGAACCATTTGTTTCAACTACCTTGTGTATACATACATCTATGTATGTATATATGTGTGTATTGTTTTGTTCTCACCTCTGGCCTGTTTCACTGTCATGTGTATTTATGTGCACTTCGTTCATTGGATTTGACTTCTCTCTGGTCATGGCTGGTCTCTCCGGTTTATATGATGCACTTGTTTCCTTCCCTGACCTGTTGCACTATAAGCTTCATGTGTACTTCTTTCTTGCTTTAACCTAAACTGGTATGGTTTGCTAGCACATCAAGGCTGGTTTGAGTTTTGCTGCCTTCATGTATACTTGATGTATGATGTGCATTTGCAGTTAAGTCGAGTACATTTGTGTTGTGTTCATTATGTAGCCTGATCAACATGTATATATGCTGTTTGAACTTTTCTGGAGCATTTGTTGGTGATGTTGTACTTCACTGTGTTAATGATTTTGGAATTTGTCATGCATCCTCCAGTGTATACTTAGTTCTGGTTACATATAAATACTTGTGTCTGGTTTGATTGCTTTTGAGATATAGCCTATGTTTTCATGTGTACGACTTGAACTTTGGTCGAGGCTTGATTTATGTGTCTTGACCATTTCAACTGAATTTGCACCTGTGTTGAATCTAGCTTATAGCTCGGGCTTGACCTTGTGCTAATATCGTGACTTCATTTATATTTCACTTGAGTTGAACCCGTCTTTTGATTTGGGTTGACCTTGTGCTCACCTGTCCCTGTAATTTTATCAAGTGTATATCGGTATGCATAGCCTTGTGGCATGTACAGTGACACACTGTGCATGTCATAAGTTGTTCGTATTTGATGAGTTCAAAATTAAATAATGACGAACAACCCAAATAACTAAGGAAAATAATATTTTCAATATCACATTTTATTTTATACTGCAAAAATATTTCTTTTCCAATTTTGTTGTGTCACTGTGTATTTTTGTAGATTTTTCAGATGCTGGATTCAATCTAGAATAGAGTTAAAGATAAATTAGAGTGAATGAGCGATTTGTAGTGAGGACATTTGTATATGAAAAAATGTGATATGATTGAAATTGTAATGTAATTGAAATTTATCTTTACTACTAATAAGGAGAATTCTTTGAACATGTTTCAACCGTGTCTTTTTGAAATGCCCAATATACCCTTGCATTCGCCGTTCTCCCGCAGATCTCATCTCCTCAGTTTCAAAGCTACTCCTTAAAAAGAAAAGAAAAAAAAACCTAATTCTCCTTTTCCATTCCCCCTCGCTCAAAACCTAAAAATAACAATCTATTTCCAAACCTTCCGTGCCTGCAACGCCCATTACCAGCTAACTACGTTTAGCATCTGATGAAGATGATCACTTACCGACGATTACGCTCATCTATCGTTGTGCCTATGCCCATCGGATTTTGACCACAGGTGCTCGACTGTTTTTTAGTTTCGATCTGTTAAGTTCAAATTCACTTTTACCTCTTACTCTGTTAATGTTCTGTTCCCCTACGCAGCAGCAATGACAGACTGCCAATTAACGACGGTTAACGATTCACCTAAATCACTGATGATTAACCTCAATGACGACCGTAAGTGATTTTAAGTTCTATCCGCTAAAATTTAACTCAATGATTTTAGGTACTCTCTGTTCAGTTTAAATTGGTTGGCAGTTCTTGATCTGTTATTTTTGAAATGCACATTTTTCTTATTTTGGTTCATCTTTTCTTTAGTTGTACCTTCAGATATCAATGAGTTGTATGAAATGTATAGAATATTATTACCGACTTGAAGGTAATAATGGTTATTTAGATGATTATGAATTTTGATATATTTCGATGATATAGACATTATTAAGTCATGACCAGTTGAACTTTTGAAAATTGATAGCTACTGCATTTTTAGTTTAAATAATGTGTTCCTTTGACTATTAGATCTCTGCTCACACGCGGGTACACCAAGATCATTTTCATGTATAAGGGGAATTTTCAAATCAGTTAGAGGCCTCCTTGGAGAGTACACCATTTACAACATGCATGTTGAGTAGTATAGTGCCTGCATGTTAAATACTACTCAAGGCCAATATTCTATCACAAATTTTAAGGTAATTTACCACCAACATGGATAATTTTTTCGTATAAGATTTGTAACCAGATTATTTTAAAATATGAATGAACCATCAAGAATGAAAGTTGAAAGTGGTGATTTTACAATGGTCTTATATGCATGAATGATGGATTTGATTCTAATAATTTGATGAAGTTGTATTTGAGTGGTGAGCTAAGGATGATACAAGGATTTACTTATGATAAGATAAGGTTCTTTAAATGGTAGCAACATGTCTTATGTTATATCATGATAATTATTTTAATAAAAAGTACTCACATCTCCTTTTTGTAATTTCAAATGGTATAAACGCAAATGAAGACTAGATATTCCTTTTATGATCCGTGCATTTGTTTACATTATCCTACTCTTGAAAAAAACCATAGATAAGGGAAGTCATGGGGAAATTGCTTATGGAGTTTATTTTTCATTACAATCTATTTTTGCAGTTTTTATTCAATGTATACAAGTTTCATTATTACTGATCTATTATCATTATTTGTATATTAGTATGAAGACTATGAGAGAGGAAGGAGGGTACACGGTTGTACTAAAGGTAGTTAAGAAGCTTGGACTGAAGCACAAAGGCGGTTGTGCGAAAGGCAGTTGAGAAGCTTGGACTGAAGCACAAAGATCGCATTGTTGCTTATGGAGAAGGAAACAGATAATGCTTTACTGGAAATCATGAGACCGCTGATATCAACACATTTAAATGGGTATGATGACATATCCAGGGAGTTGCTAACCGTGGGGCATCAATCCGTGTTGGCCATGACACAAAGAAGGAAGGATAAGGTTAGTGTTTCACTTCATTGTTTTTCATACAAGTTTCTACCTTTTATTCATATTAATATATTGACATATAACTTGATATTACACACACACACATACATTACAATTCGTAGGTTATTTTGAGGATAGAAGGCTAGCTTCTAACATGGATCCATATGTGGTTACTTCCATGATTGCGAAGACCACCATCCTCTAAATGCACTAAAATGCACCAGTTATCTCCATTTACATTGAAAATTTGCATTTGCATTTTAAAAGAAAAAACATTATGTTTTGTTATTTGACATGTCAGTCATTTTCGTACTTTGCTTTGTTGTTCGTGATAATGTACTCTTAAAAAATGTATCAAATGATGCTTAGGTTGAGGAAAAGGTGTTGTTTCCTAAGGTCCAAGTCCTAAGGAGTCACGTGTTGGCAGAGGATGGTTACTGTAACCACTTAATGCAAATGAAGTGTTGATTCAGAAGTGGCACCTAAGTGGGCTGAATGAATAGGGTTTTGGGTCATAGTTTTGGTCAATTAGTGTGTGTATAAGTGTAGCTATTTATGTATGTATGATATGACTAGAATACATAGCTCTAACATATATTGGGCAATAGTTGATGCAATGCATTTGAATATCTTGAAGAAAATCAATAGAAATGAACCAATTTTAAGAAAACCCCATCCTCCTTACCACACACATCTATATATTATAATTTATATATTAAGTATAGAAGTTTCATTTTGTTTCTCCAAATGATTATAATGTAACCGAATTTCTAATAAAATTAGTTCTTGATTTATTACTAGATATTTATACTAAAAACTATTCCTATTGATAATAGGAATACTCAAACTCCAATGGAACATCTAATGGAACAAAACTATAAAATAACAAGATAACCTTATCCGTTTCATTAGCACAGGCTATTGAAAAGAAACATCGTATGTTTTAGTCCTAAAAATGATCTATTGGAATTCCAAGGGAAGGCTGCTTTCCTTTGGGCCATCATGTGCCCTCCTGGAAACAGGATCACGATTTAAAGAATTGAACTTCAAAGTAAACACAGTTTCATACTTTCATACATACATGTTAGATTTACCTGTACGCTACTGAACGTGTCTCTCCACAATAATTTGCTTTCCTGACTTTAAAATGTAATTCCATTATTTCAACTAACCTTTTGAGTTTATTGTGATTGCAGCTGCCGATGTAGTGTTGTGGAGAAACAAAGTGGTGTCGGGTGGCATTGTAGCGGCTATAACGGTTGTCTACAAGGTTAATGAATTTTAAAAAATTGTTAACTCTACAAGGTTAATGAATTTTTTTTCAAGTATAATATTAAAACACATATATATCAATTGGTTCCAATCATGTACTGTAGGCGTTAGTTAATGATTACACCTTATTAATATACAATGTATATTTTGTTGAATTATATTATTTACGTTTTCATGCTTTTATATCAATGTGTTATTTATAAGAAATAGCAAATATGAAGGGCAGTTTTAGTGAAGTTGAGATCCATATTAGTGATACACGGTAATTTTGATTATATAATTGACTGTTCTCTCATATCAAAGTACATCCAATGTGAGTATATCCAATGTGAGGGTGATATATCATCGACTTGACTAACTCTTTCTTTGTGTTTTGGTAGGTAGACAAAGGCAGTCCAAGATATTGTATTTGCATCCTTTATTTAGAAGTATAACTCTGCAATGCTACAACAGTGACCGAAGAACCAAAATACACAACCAAAGGACATATAGTTGCTGAGGTAACTCAAAATTTATGTGCTCTTATACGGTTGCTTTAATGTTTTTTTTGTTAGGAAAATTGTGTTAATACCGCTTGAAATAATACCAGCTTAAGTATTAAAAATGAACAGTGTCAGTACTTTTGCTACTTGACGTTTCCACTTTCATGTTTTGGGACAAATGAATTTATAAATAAGTTTCTTTATTCTAAACTCTGAAAATAATAAGATGCTTATATTTCCATATATTTGTTATAAATTATGCTTTTTAAGATAGTGCAGAAATCATATTCTTTGCAATTTCATTTTCGTAGAACTAGACTGAAGTTTGTTCATATCACCACCAAACAAGAACCGTGGGCATAAAATTTAGTTAAACGGTAAATTTAAAAATAATAAGGGGAAGAAAGATGGACAAAATTATGCTAATATGTTTCCATCTAATGCTCTCTAGGTTGCAATTTGACCTTGCAACTTTAGTTTACTAACAAAGAACAGTCTCTGCTTTGCAAAAAATTAATTATGCATACAATTTAGTGTTTTGTTCACTGTTCCTTCACTACTGTCATATATCAGTTTTTGCTTTTAGATTATTTACATTAATTTTCAGTGGTCATTATTTGAATAAGCAGTTGGTTGAATATTCTGACATTAACATAAGGAACCAGCAAGCCATTTTTTTTTATTTTTTACACAAATGCATGTTTAACAGTTAAACAAGTTAACTTTTCATGTATTAGTGGGCGAGAAAGGAAACATTGTTAGGTGGAGTTTATGATTTCCCCCAGGCCGTAGTTTGTGTAAGACACATACACCAGGTAGTTGCACAGTCTAATTAATAACCAAAGCATACTCCTTTAGCAGAAAATGGAGCTGGAACTAAAGTAGAAGAAACATGTTTAAGCCTAGGGAAGTAAAATAAATCACTTTAACACACCAGCATAATGTATTATTATAATATTAATGACACATACGAAGGAAAATTTTCTTAAGTAAATTATAAAAAATAATCCATTGCTTAAATATACATGAAGTATCAATGATTAGAGAAAAACCAATATATTTGAGTTAACAAAGAAACGAATCATATTTATATATAGAACATTCAACACGTTATTTGTAGGAAAACAAATGACATAAGAAGTCAAATTTCGAAGCAGCATTTTTCTACATCTTCAACATCATAAATTACTACGTTATATATATTAAGAGCAGGTTCTAATCCGTTAATCTCTACTACTAATAATGATAGTTCAACCAATATGAAATCAACCGTGTCTTTTTGAAATTCCAGTTATACCCTTTCAACCTTCATCTCTGTTTCTCGCTTCAAGTTCTTATTCCTTCTTCATCTTCACTGAAAATAGAAACGGTTCCAGATCCCACACGATTCTCGATCCACCGTCTTCTCCAATGTCTCTGCAACAACCAATCGATGGTTAGTCCACTGAATTGCAAAAATTAGGGCTACTTCAGCGCGATTCCAAATAATCGGCTAAGGATAGTTCGACGTCTTCTCTAACAATTAACAGTCTTCTCCAACAATCCACCAAGGTCACTTCGGCACGATTCCAACAACCTACTGTCTTCTCCAACCTCAAGCACGATTAATGATTATGGATCGATCAACAATCCATTAAGGTTAGTTTTGATTACGGTGAGGTGTTTGCTTCTTCCGTGTGTTTGAGAATGATTGGGTAGTGTGTTTGAGAATGATTAGTCGAATACATTTAGAAATTATATCTACATGTACATATGATTGTTTTAGGTTTAAATAGTTATTGACAACAAAGTGATAGGTTCAAACTAGAAGAAACTGATTCCTTTAAGTTGAACTTTCAGAGCTAAAATAAACTAGGCGAAATTGATATTTAAGTGATAATTGTTTTTTATTTGGAATTTGATTTAATACCATTTGGAATTTTGATTCAGTAGCATTTTGAATTAATTATAAACTATCTGAGGCATTGTTGGCCGCTGTCTGGTAAATCATTAAAGTCATACATATTTATCTAGAAACATATCTCCTACACCTTTTTCATTTTCACATAGGTGATATATAATTTTCCTGTGTAACACAAAGTGTAGCATAAGAAGAAAGCATCCTTTATTACTGAAAATAATTATAATATCAGGAAAGATTAATAGTGGAAACAATTTAATTTTATTTACTTCGCAGACTATGAAATTGCAGTTTAATTAGCTTACTAGAGGACATTGGTAAGGGTGTGGATAGTAACAAGGACCTCGGTTTTAAAGGTTGTGTGGTGAGTTTCAATAAGGGTAAAACCATTTAAACTAATCTTTGTTTTTGAGTCTAAATTTTCAATCTAACAAAATTATTCAAGTAAAAATAAAAATGAACTTTGTTTAGTTTCAAAATCAAAACTATTAAAACTAAGAAACAAACATAAAATAAATAGAATAACTTAAAGATGAAGTTGGTGTTTAGACATTTACCAACTTATTGTGGCTTAGCAGTTTGATTTTAACTTGGTTTTTAGTTTCATGTGTTGCTTGATGCGTTTCAAAAGTTTATTTTAGAACAGAGAAGTAATTTTTATCAAAAATAAAGGACTGATTTGGTATGCCCAGTGCTCAAAAACTAAACATTACAGACTAATACAACCAAAATACTTGGAATATTTTTGAAAAGATAAAAGGTAATTAATCAGATAAACTGAGGAGATGAAACACACATAAGCTTATGCAACATGGAGGTCAGTATCTGTAGCAGCAATGACAGCAGCAAGCCTTTTATACTCCTCTTCATCCTTTGAAGGATGAATGATGACCACATCAGGCAGAGGTTTTGTTGGGCCCTGATCCAACATTATTTTCACCTTTATTCCCTGAGCAACCTGTCACATGAGGCTGTACGTAACTGTAGAATTAATGTATTCCTTCACAGATCATTCAGAACAGAATATGTATCCATCATTAAATTTCATTGATTTAGCACATTGAATTTCAAAATTTTCAATAAACATAAAGTAGTGAAACTCATATTTCTTCTTTGGAGTTCCAAAAGTTTCGGTCATATAATGACATTCATTAGCGCCCTCCCCCCCTCCCCCGGGTATTATTGGAAGATGGAAGAAGAAGCAACATTGTCAGAAAATGTTAAAGTTCTCTTATTTCGTATATGTATAAAAAATGTTGGTCATAGATGCTAAAAAATATTGTATAAGTTTCTCTATTTTTATATGTACCAATGTGTACCTGCGCTCATATATGCTAAAAAATCGAGCTTGGTATTGCTGTCCTTAAAATTATGACTATTAACAAGTTGAAGCTTGGGGAGAACGTTACTACAGTTCATATTACTACCGTCTCTTTCACCATCAGAAAGATTAGTTGATTTTTTTTATTTGAGGTTTGAGAACTACATTGTTATTGAAGTTTTCATATTTGCTTGATGTGTTAGACTTGACTAAAATTTAACAACCGTGATCAGCTAATAAATCTGACTATACGTTTATATAAATTACACAATGAATTTTTTCCTCTTCTTAACTTATCTTAACACAAGTTTCTCTTACACCTTATTATTATTTACTTCCTAAGTCATGCTTATTACATTTTCTTAATTTCTATTGGATTTGACTCAATACATTTTCTATCATCACACTGTGAAGCATATTTGAATTCAATATTATTTTAGATGCAATCACACAATTTGTCATAGCATAAGCAAAAAGGAAAAAAAACAGTATGTGTCCAAAATTAGTTTAAAATTGATATTTGTGAGATATGTAACTCTAAAAACCTTAAATACATCACAAAATACAAATAAGAATGAATCAATTTTCTACACGGGTCTGTTTCTACATGATTACGTTAATCACCAAATGAATTACCAACGCATAAACATTAGCAACCGTTAGAGTAATCGTCGTGCTCTTGAAATTGCATTCGGCCAAATATGGAGAACAACTTATCTATTGAAAATATAAGCTAAATATGTTAACTATCAAAGTATAGTTTTTCCATATTCTTGACGGGAGAGGTAATTGATAGGGAGTAAGCTGAAATATTAGTTCACTTTGACATGCATAGAACTAAGTGACTAAAAGATCAATTGCAACAATGAAATATAAATGCAGAAAATAAAATGTAATCAACATCGTGATCAATTGAAGTATATATAGTAATCATCAAATAGGTTGAAAATAAACAAAAATGCTCAAAAATCAATAGTGTATATTTCGGTCCAAATACCAACGTAACTGGATGCAAGCCACAAAACTACCCCTCTTAAATGTTCCGTCTTTTGTATTCCGATAGTGTATATTACTAGAATTTATGGATTTCGTCTTTTGTATTGTTCTAGAAATGATAAAACTACCCCTCTTAAATATTTGAAGTATATTACTAGAACCAAAAGTATGATACGAATGCTGATTTTTTTTTGTATATATACATAAGCTTCTCATAATACACACACACATATACATACGCTCAATCATATCAATCTAGGATGCATAACTAATCTACATAATGAAAAGCTAAAGGTTGAAGTAGAAATTATATACTTCATTTGAGTTTTTCCATCTAATTGTGCCAGTTAATTTATTAGTATACTTATATCTATTTTTTGTCTTTAGTTTAATTTATTAAACATGGATTATTATTTAACAGCATACAAAATTAAAAGGGTAAAGATTTATATGGATGCCCTAGACTTACAAACCACTTTGGAAAAAGTTTCTTTCAGTTCTCACTTATTGAACTGGAAACTAAATACACGTAAAATAGTTAGGTGTACAAGCCCATAATTTACATCTTGAATGCAAACCAAATTAAGCGCGTATGTAGGTCGATATCACACCATCTTTATCAGTTTTTTTCTTACTTCATGAATGTGCATTGAAGCTAATCAAGAAGCATGAAGCTTTGTTGTTATGATTTTAGTTTACCTTTTCTGTATACAGAATATGATAATATAATAGTTACAGGTGTACACTAAGATGCTTGGTAATATTGCAAAATTAAAATTTTGTTGCATTTTTAGAAGATGTATATACAATGATCAGTATATGCATGCTAATTTTTGTAAATCATTTGCACTCCGGTTATGCAAGGTTGAAGATGAATCTGGGTTCAAAGCTTGATTATGAAGAATAAAATGTTGGAAAGGAGAAGGTTAACAATTTCCACTCAGGTTATGCTAATTTTTAGTCTCTTATTTTATTTTCCAGCTTAAACGTTTGATAGTATACTATTTGCAGTGGATACATACAGTAGTTCTAATGCATGCAGAAATGTATAAAATCTCTGCTATTAATAATGAAAATTCATTGAATAAAAATTCATCCGTATCTTTTTGAATACCCAAAATACCCTCTGATTTTTATGTCCTCTGTTTTCTCCTTTCTCGCTAACTGCTGGAATAAAAATAGATCGGCACACTCACCTCCAATGGCGATTATCGATTATCGACATCCATTATGCTTCAATCTCAGTAATTATTCATTAATTTTCATTAATTACTTTGGATTTTGAATAATATCTGCAACACCGATTATCGGCTAAGTATGAATTTAACTAGAATCTGCTGGTTCAATGAAGATAAACAGTTTGCCTCAATCATCATAGTTCTGATATCTATTAGACTTTAGTCTTAGGTAACTATTCATCGATATTCTATGATCGATGGGGATTTTTCTTATTTTATTTGAATTCAGTGTGTCATTTGATTTGATTTTGATACTCCTATTTTCTATAAACTTGGTGATATCTTCATCCTCTCCACAATCTACATATCGTTTTCTCCCTCCAAGCTGAATTATAAATCTCTATTTTGAAAAGATTCCTCAAATTTTGAGAGTTGAAAATAATGATTCGTTATGAACATTTGACGACATTTTCCTAAAATTCAAACTCCATTTAGGATTCAACATCACACTCTAATTTGATGAGCATATTCTATAATCAAGCAAATGAGATTCACTTTAGATCTGATGCTAATCGAAATATGGACAAAGAAATGATTCTAATCTGCATATTCACAAGTAGGTGTGTTACAGATGCTTGCCAATTAGCGAGCTTTACTCCAGAATTTCACAAGTAACTATCCAAAGGGTTGTAGATTAGTTAAGAGACACAAAAATAACTCTATTATCATACATGTTATTAATTGTCTATTATTTTGCTTGCAACAGCCAATTGATTAGCATACAGTCATGTTAAGGAAAAAGGTAAAAAAATAAAATACTTTATGAATATTTTCAACTGTAGTAATATCCTTATGGTGAATATATGAAAGGATAATGGAAAAGGATGATTATGTTCTAGGGGGAGATCAGACCATTTGGACTATTTTTATTCCATATTAGATTGTGTATTATGCTGAAGTGAGATAACCATATGTACATGACAATGATGTTAGAGATTTAATACACTAGAATTGTTTCTCTATGCCATGGTCAATGGAAATCTAAAGCAATAACCACAGAGCATGAATCCAAGACCAAGGACCTTGGGAATATAGTAGGATCCACTTACATGGTTTGTTTTCTTTATTTTTTTTACAAAATAAACTATAGAATATGATATATTAGAAATTAATATTAACCACATCATTGGATTAAGTTTCTTCGTTGAGTGGAATTTCCAAATTATGAATTTGTGATATAAACCAAACCATGAATTTATCCATAGTTTTGACATTCGAATGGAGTTTTCAAGTTTTGAAGTTAATCGACAGTATGTGATATGCTGCATAGTATACACACATTACACCATTATATTGGGATATAGTATAGGAAAATTATGAATGTTTTATTGGTTATCTTTTGTTGTTAGTCATTGCTCAAATCAATATTAAATGAAATAAATTATTTGAAATATTTCATAAAGTTGCATTATAGTAATATAGTATGGTCATTTTCCAAACCAATGTAATATGGTCATTTTACAAACAAAATATTGTTCTAAACTTAAGTGACACGATATATTTACCTATAAGTAGTTTTGGACTTCAAAGAGCAGTTCAGTCATCTCAAATCCCTAGTAGCAAACCTTCATTATTAAAACCATGTTCTTATTCAAATTGCCATCAGATCCTGAATTATAATACATAAATTACAATGCATAATTACCTTTGTCAAATCCGTGCACCTGGAGCATGTCCATGTAAAGAATTCTGTTAGATCATTCACATACACCTGATAATGACGTAAATTATGCAAATGAATATGTTCTAAAACAAACAAGATGAAAACAACTAATCTGATTTGTGTTTCCATACAAAACTCATAGCAGATGCATATTCAACGAGTCTCTTGGTATGAGCAGGAACATATTTATGTAGTTCTGAAATTTGATAAATGAATAAGATTTAAAACTTATTACATTAATTTTGATACATTGGATGTTTATTTATATAGTTCCTTATTTGATTATGTGGTATGAGCAGGAATGTATGGATTCTGGCATAAATATATCTGTTTCTTGCATATAATTGATGAAAGGTATCTATCTAGCCATTGGTAATTCAACCTTTAACCCTTCTTTTTTGCCAAGATAATCAAAAATAAGAAGCATTTATGGTATGATTTGATTATACATCCTACATCTTTAAAAATATTACATGATAAATTAGTTGTAATAGGACATATGCTCTTGAAAAAATTCTTAGTCCTAATTTACAAATGACATCTCAAGTTAGCAAAATCTAAAATGTTTTGATTTTAAGTAGACAGTATAGAGAAATAAAACATCCCTGATAATGAAGTAGATGAATATTTTCTAGCATTAATAATGTTTGCAATAATTTTTCAGGTTAGGAACTAGAGGAGGACCATGGAAAATTGTGTTATCTGAGGAATCTAACACTAAGGAAGAATGAATGATTTTATCTTGCTAATAGGAGGCGCAATAATAATGAGGGAATGACCAAACTTGCTGATACCAGCCAAAAAAGAACAGTGCTTGGATTTGGGAACTAGACTGAGGTCCAAGTACAGGAGCAAGAATCAATGTTATCACGTTCTGCCCAATGATGAAGTCCATTGTTTACAGTCTAAGGAAAGAGTTCACCCTAAGAAAGTTAATCCCGGTCATTAAGGAGTTGGAAGCTTCAAATCAACTTGGAAACCGATTAATATTAAGTTCACTGGATAATTAAGGGCATGCCATATAAATGTGTAATAATATCGGGTATAAAAAAATTATTCTGTAATGTTGATTAGTTTTGATGCAAGTGAATATCAAATGGTTTAGCATTTTCTTTAATGTATTTTATTTCTGGAGAAACCTGTTGATTAAAAATAACATGCTCTTTGGAAATTTTTAATAAAGTGTGATATTTAGCTAGATAGTGGAAATTTTAAGTTTATATGCACATTTATCTATTTTTAGGTGATTACTTATGTAAAGCAAATGTAACGATCCGTAAATTTTGATAATTAAATTTGTAAATTTAATAAGATTTTGTTATTTTAATATTGAAATAAAATAAAAATTTGGAATTTAGTAATGAAATGAATGCTAAAATCAAATGTAACAATGGTAATTAAAACTAATTATTGACAATTGAAATGAAACCTCAATAATGAAATAATGTAAATTTTTATACTTGGTTATAAAATTGAATATAAGAAACAAAACGTAAATATTTAATTATTGTATGAAATAGAGAGTTAATGGTAATTAAATAAAATCAATATTATATAAGAATTGTAACTTTTGTTTATGAATAATGAATTCATAAATGTAAATAGAAGTTTTGGTAACGATTGTTATAAGTTACATATTTAGTTGGTCTACTAAATTAAAATAAGAAATCAATTAGAATTAAATGAACTTTAATGTTATGTTAATAAGAATTCATGCAATTACCGAAGGTGTGAATGTAATAAAATAAATAGAAACGTAAATTTATTCATAAAGTAACAATTGACGTAATAAAAAAGGGACTAAGATAAAATAATTAACTGGATTTAGAATCTTAATTAATGTGTGTAATTGGAAAATTTTCAAATTTTGGAATATAGTGATGAATACAAATAAAAGATGAGAATGGAATATATAACGAAACGTGAAACAAGTGTTAACTGCATTGCAGATTAATATTGGATTTAGTATAAGAGTGGAGTTGAATCGAATCAATTTATTAGAATTTATTAGAATTAATTGGAATTCAATTCATAATAAATGGATTTATTGTAAGTAAATGAAATTAAATACTACGTTAATTGGAATTTGATGAAATTGGAATTTATTAATGCACTAAGGTATAAATCATGATAATTATACCGTAAGATGAAATTGATTTAATAATAAATGGAAAGAAAATTAAATTGAACTATTGGAAATTTAATTTATAATCTCTAAATATTTTGAAATTTAAAATTTAAAACTTTGAAATTGGTGAAAATGCAACATTAAATTTATATGGAGATTTGTTATAAAGAGTTATAAATTACTAAGTAAGCCAAAATGATAGAAGTTGTAAATGGAGAAGTTTCATTTGAACATTTCCTCGACTTCTAAGATTTTTTTTTTGTTTCTATTTTTCTTTTCGATATTAGCTCCTGCCTAGACGAAATTTAAATATACAGATGTTACTATCAAATATACATTCACATGTACAACTAAAAATGCATACACATTGTGATTAAATGCAAGCCCACCTGGGCGTGCATATATACTCGTATATATAGCAAGAGCTCAAATTTGTACTACCCAAAATTGTAATGAATATTTGTCTAAATAAAATATCTGTTTGAATTTGAATTCTGTGTTATTTATTTTATTCAGAAAATACTTATTAATTATGTGAAAAATAAAGTAGTACATTATCAAATATATTTGATTGAATACATATATACACATATATGTTTATTGTCATCAAACAAAAATCATATACTCACATATTCAACACGCAGCACATTTTGTGTCGATCATTCACTTGATCGATACGAAGAGAACATCACGTTATCAATCAGAGGGAAGGTTTTTGGCATGGATATGAAACCAAACAAGAAACATCGAGACGAAGGAATGAGATGATGATCGATACGAAGGACTTGGCAGCTGATCGATATGAAAGCAAGAGCATAGGATTGATACAGGGTACAACGTACATGATGGATACGAACTATGATAGGAAGGAAGTTCAATTGAAGCGATACGATGTAAACACGTTCAAGTGAGGAAGCAGTCAACTCGGCATGAAAAGTGGATCGATCCTGAAAGACAGCACCGCGTCATCTAGCAATCACGTGCATCCTGTGGATACGAACGAGAGCGATATGAACGTATCGATACAAACTCGGCTACACATTGAAGATCCAAACTTGCATCGATCATATCTCACAATCTAAAAGTCCAAATGCCACCAAAATTTCACAGGATCTTGCGTACTACCTCAAAAATGTCCATGATCGACCCAACCCAAAAAGGGCAATTTGGGATAGATAAGAATTTGGTACGCATCGACCATAGATCAAGTTGAAATGTTGGGGGATCGATCATATGGGCCCACCCACATGAAAGAAGAAGTCTACCGAGATCTGGACGAGATATTTGTAGCCAATAGCTGTCTAGGAGTTCTAGAAAGGGATCTTTTGGCTCTTCTATGTCGTTACGCTGCTGAACTCAATCATAGTTTTGATATTATCAATTGTACTCTTTTAAATCAGTAGAGAATCATCAATAATAAAGTAACTCTTCAAAGTGGACGTAGGCTACAACGCCGAACCACTATAAATCTTGTCTTTCTACTGCTGTCCTTTTAATTTCTTGAGTTTTAAATCACCTACATATAATCTATCTATGATCTGTGATTGTGAACGGGTGCTTTCTTTGGCAATTGAGTGTTTGTGACCAATTTTGGTGCAAACAATTTAAAATACTAGCGAGATAGAAAGAGTGAGTTGTACTCACTTTGATTCCAGTGGTCATTATGGTGTTTTATTCCAAATAAAATTAAACTGATGTTTAATTTTACCCAAAATTTTCACCAACTCCAATCAACTCCAAACCAGCTCCATCGCATAGTGTTCACGAATATGAACCCAATGCAGCTTGTTTCATCAACTTTCGACCTCGTACGAAAAAGTTACAGCATTTAAAATATTACACTATTTAAAATAATTAATATTAAGCTAATCACAGTCATTAACGTTTATTACCCATGCTAATTATCTTCCTCCCCTTCACGCTATAGGTTCGTTCGAACCCATATACGCACGTTCGTTCATCTCGACGTCGTTCATCCTACGCTCGCCTATCCAACGATTAGACAAAGCTAAACGGAGCGCCAACCTCCACTCCTCCACCGCCATGATCATCATCGAGCTCGGTCAACCCTTACGCAAGATCCAAACCCTTGAATGCGGCCAAAATGCGAGTCCCCAACAGTCACCACGACACTCCAAATCAGATCACAGCCGTTGATCTTGTAGTACTCACCGTGCTCTTCATCTTTGTAGTTGGAAGTTTCTTGTAATTGTTTATGGATTTGAAGAAAATTAAGGAAGAAGGATAGGAGTTTCTGGCCATTGAATTGTAAACAGTGGCTAGGGTTAGATTGCTCTAGGATTTGAGAAATTAAGAAAAAGTGAGGGCATTTATAGAAAATTTTGTAACATTATTGATCGTCAAAAAATTCGAATTCCAATCGAAGCGTGCCGCCTAGCGTTTATAATGTTTTACCCCTATTCCGAAAATAATGGAATATATATCAGGAGCCAATTCGGTCGTATTTGGAAAATAGGTTTTCAAATCGACTTATTTACATGAAAATTTACTTAAACAAATTTCTACGCGTTTCAGCTTCGTACGACCAAACTGAAAATCCGATTGACATGAAATTTGAAATCCTATAATAATATAACATTACGGATTCAATGAAACTAGTTTTTTCGAAATCCGAGACTGTATCAATAATGACTATTTTTACACGTTAATTAAATATTAAAATATTCAATTTCTATAATTTAACTTTTAATTCAATTTCAAAAGTTTTCTAACATCATTCTAATTCAAATAGAATTTAATTCAACTTTATAGATCATTTTTATTCACCTTAAATTCAAATTTCAATTATTTATGCAATTTCAAATATTAATTAACAATTTAAATTATCCAAATAAATCATTATATTCGAAATATAAGTTATTTAACTTATAAAATTAACTTCTGAACATTTAAAAACAATTAATATTCGAATTTCAATGACTAAAATTCTAGATTGTTGCATTCTCCCCTACTTAAAAGAATTTCATTCCGAAATTACCAAGTGAGAAAAAAGCCATAAAATCCATTACTTAAACTTCTTATAAAAACCTTTCTATGTTTTCAAATCATTCATAGCTATCCTCTTCAGAACTAACTAATATCGTAACTTTTAACCCAATATCAAAATTTTAGTTATCAAAAAAAATTCCCAAAAATTCCTAATTTTTCTAACTCCTTAAATTTTCAAAAAATTTCGCCGTAGCCTCTTTTGCACTGTTCGATCCGGAAAAAATCGCAATATGTCTATATATATATCATAAATATACATCTCATCTTCGAGGATGAGGCATCCCAAAGGGGAAAAAGTGTAAAAGTACGATATGTAATCCGAGATATGTACCTTATATATTATTAGCGAGTATATACGGTTAATGTAGCACGAAAGCGTGCTCCAAATCCGAAGCATATGCCATCTGCACTTACTAAACACTCAACAAACAAATGAGAAACATGTATATATGTAAAGTAATATCAATATACAACATATAGCAATACAATAACTATATATGCCAATATAACAAATGCAATCTAAAGCAAGAAATCCAACCATCAAACAACCATCATCCAATTAACAACCAACAAACCAATATCTATCCAATTAATCCATAACCAAATCAATATAAATTCAATTCTCATTAATATTCACTGAATTGGTTTTCTAATTTATCCATATTTGATTCATCAAAATTGGATTTTTTTTACTAACACTCATTTATTCACATTCATTTAGTTTACATTCACAAATTTACAATCAAGTTAGTTTACATTTAAATTAAATCAAATTCAATTCTATTTAAATTCATTTCACTTCCAATTTTAATTTAACTATTTAACTTCCAATTTTATTTACATTTAATGAATTTCTATTCAATCAACTAACATCCATCTAACAACCAATACATATCCAGCATAACCAAATTTTAGTTTGTTTACACTCAAGCATTCATATTTACTTCTTTTACCTTCAATTTGGTTTAACATATTTTATTTCAATTAGTTTAATATTTAATTGACTTTCATTCAATTATCCAATTCCCAATTTCATTAGCTTTTAAGGAATTAAGACTTACATTTACTTTCTCTATACAACTTAAGTTCACTTCTAATTTAATTCAAATCTAATTTATTTAACTTTTACTTAAGTCAAATTTCATATCACTTATTCAGATTCAGATTTTGTTTTGCTTAACAAAATTGTTTAACCATTTTAACATTTGGTTTTACTTGCATTTTCTTATTTTATAAGTTATACCACTTATTTATTTAAACTTTTCAAATTCACATTATATAATCACTTATTTCTTAAGTTTAATTATCATTTCAATAACTTATCTAATCCAGTTCAAATCCGATCCAATTTGTTTACCCCTTTAGTTAAATTTCAAATCATATATTTTTATTATGCTAACTCAAATTTATTTAACTTTACCAAAATTAAATTTTTATTTCATATTAGAAGTCCAAAACTCATTTTACTTATATTTATCAATTTTAAACTTGGATTATAAATTCAAATTTGTTCATCAAATCAAAAAATCAATTTTAATTTATTATTGGTAGCAAATCCTTCACACAGAAACTCGAAAATGATACTGATGATGCTGCAGTCATCACCCTTATTATTTCTCAGCAATAGTAGTGAATTCAGAGTGCTTATATTCTTTTTAAGATCCATTTTATTATTTATAAATCACATTTATAAATCCATACTTATATAATTTCACTAATTTTACTTTACTTACATAAGATTCATTCTAAATTTATACATCTTATTTAGATTTATAACAATATAACCTCTTCAATCTTTGAAAAATAATTGTCAAAATTAACGGGTTCCAAAATCTCAAATTCTTAGTTTAACTACATTTTTATTTATAACAAATATTTAAAAATATACTTCTATTGTTTCATTTCTTATATATAAGATTATTTCACAATTGTAAATCATATTAGTTACAATTCCATACTTATAATTCATTTACTTATATAATTTATTCTTTTACAATTTTTGTTTTTATTTAAATTATTCAAACAGCTTTTATTAACTTATATATATTTACATTTCCAAAAAACCAAACAATTCATTTATATACACTATAATAATTTTTGAAAAATGATCTCCTTTATATATAAAATATAATCAAGGTAAAATTATTGCATTTACCCAATTTAAAAACAATTCTATGTCGACTTGCCTCGTTTAAGTGTTTAGAAACCCCTATCGATAACATGGCGTCCCACATACCAACCAAAATTCACAAACAACTCAACGGATAAGTAAACACAATATAAAATATTTTTATAACCACTATCAAATATGCGCTCATATATATAATACACTCATACTTAATCTAGGATGCTACCGACCCTACCTATACTGAATACACATCAAAGTCTGGGAATATACTAAATCTAAGCTCTGATACCAAATGTGACGATCTGCAAATTTGTACCCTTTAAATCAAAAATAAACCATACATGCCGACCCAAAAAGCACCGACTGACGGAAAGACATGAGAAAGAAAAGAAGAGCGAAGAAGAAAAGAGAAGAAAGAGAGAAGAGAGAACCAAACAGAATAATGCATAATCTCATATCATAGTGGAAAACATATAATATCATATCAATGATCTTTACACAACAGAAGCTATATATATATACATCAATCAGAGTTCAACAATCAATCACTAATCATTAGCCTGGACAGTTATATTAACCTAACCTTACAATTGCAGATAATATATACAACTACAATGCGCAAAGCGGATAATAAACAAATACGTGTATACGAAAATGAAGATCTCTGGCTCTCATGTTGAAGCTCCAAAAGCACCAAATCTGAACCTGTAAATATACTCTGTCTGACCCGTAAATTGAAAGGGAAGAACGTCCGGATCAGTCTGGTAAACCAGCGTGAGAAAACACATTCGACTGAATTTATTAAATTACCAAACTTTTCTTTTTCAAAACAAAATTATCTCGCAAGACACGCCCACACATAAACATGGAAATGTTTTTACCTTACGATAACCAAAATATTTCATATCAAATCATCTTATATTATACTGGTGCCAATTATACAAATAATATTAATCATAGCTGAAATGGTTACCCATATAGCATTTTCGAGCTATTCGTTATGCCAATACAAACAAACACGTAAGCTCGTAGTAGAGTTTGGATTTCCATACAAATGACTAGGTGAAGGGACTACCTTTTGGGAGTACATCTCTAGAGGAATGTACCGAGGACCATCACAAAGGATCCTTTACCAACACAAAACCGACCTATCTCTATAACTAGATAGCACCAAATATATCATCCCTTGGTCGTTATCGACCTTTTCCGAGGGCCCTCATAGCATACAAACCATATTAATTTACATCGATCCCGACCGTCATAGCGGGAAGAAATATATCTAGAAAAGGATGATCATATCCTAATTGGGAATGGCCCATTAGCCTTGCTGCAGCTAACCTTGTTTCGGTCATTTCCGATTGATGAGGACTGAGGTAACAATTACCTTTCACATATCGCATATCGCATATCACATCACTTTGAATGCCACATTGCCATTTCCATTGACTACTAATTGCCTTCCATAAAAATACAACCCTTAAGCTCGTATGTTTCAGGGAGGTTGTTAAGCTAAGAGAAGTTGCCTTCTCCGCCGCCACTGATGTGCATTTGTAAAAACCAATATACGTAATCTTTAGAAATGCAGTGTCAGATAAACATTCATACAAGTTGTCCAGGAACAGGACAAACAGAAGGTACTTTCCTACCACATCCTGTTAGGAAATCCTAAGGATTAGTAGCGAATAGTTCTTGCATTGGATATTTCATAACAAAGAGACTACTTCTTCTGGATGTATATTGGGATTTTAACACAAATGATCAACAAGCATCCCTCCACTGTAAAAATTTAATATCAATATCATCACAACCCACAATCAAATGTATATACATTGATTCGAAGTGGTTTTCGGATAAACCGATCCCGGTCTCTTTGCACCGACAACGCAAAAGTGTTTCTCAACCTCACACTGAAACTAAGTCTCATAGACTTAACATGTCTCCAACTTTCAAATTGCTATCCTTCAGCCAAGAAGGAAACTCGATAGATTGGAGTACACTATGCACTACATGAATCAACATCCTCAACACAAATGATAATCAAGCCTACACAGATGGTTACGTGCTAAGTATACGACTAAATGTTTCCACATCAAGTCGAGGAACTAAAATGATCAAATTTGATAGTCGATTATTTAACTATCAAAGAAAAAACAAATATTTAGCACCGTAGGAAATCACTAGGCCCTTTAATTAATCTTTCGTTAATTAAATCACTTTCCAAATATTCACTTCAAATTATCTTTAAAAAGGTATAATTTCAAAACCATTCCAACATTCTATATTGGAAAAAATTTCCATATACTTATTTAATAATAAGTAATTCACAAATCTCGTTATTTTCCACACTTATAAAATATTACATATATTAAAATCATGAATAAGTATATATTTTATTCCTTAAGGAAAACGTTCTCTTAAACATATTTATTTGGATCAAAATGAATGTTGCGTAAAACATCGTTACGACAATCATTAGTGCAGGGATTCAATAATTAGATAGAAATATAAATCTCATATACTATACCAAACATCTTCTTTTGAAAATCATTTACTATAACAACAATGCTATAGTCCCTGCTTTTTTTACTTCTCAAAAAGTCTATTTCAATGTTGAAATCTATGTATTCGATGCTCGCACCTTTTAAAACATCTTCAAACAATTTAACTCCATTTAAAAGATCACTTTTTAAAGCATTCATTTAACTTAAAGGATTATTCACCGTCCAAAATCATGAATATAATTCCTAACCAAATTCAGTGCTTCTACACATTTATTATAGGATTATCCACTGTCTAAAATCATGAATATAATTCCTTTAATAAACTTCCGTATCTAGCTTATCAAATTAAATTGATTTTGCATTTATAAAACAATGTTTATAAATTCCATATATGTTATAAACTTCCATATACAAAATTCCTTTATTAACCGGTCGTATTTATATCTCATTTATATTCCAAAATCCAATTATAAGTTAATTTACTTATAAATCTCTTTACATACAAATTCATTCTTTTTAAGTCTTAATAAAATCCACTATAAATCCATTTTTATATTTTAATTCCAAATCCATATACAAATTTGATTATAGATCCATTTCTAATATTTATGAAACACCATTTATAATAAGTCAAAAATCTCAATTTAAACTATTTTACAAAATAGTTAACTCCATATTATGAAAATCATATTTTGATTATATTTCACCAAAATCATAATTTTTATAATATAAAAATTATGATTTTTTATTGATTTAAAATAAATTCATTTCCTTAACAATTCAAAAATGAATAAAAACATCTATTTTCAAAATAACTTTGAAATCCTTTTTAATTTGAAATCATCACTTTAATATTTTTAAATTCCAAAATAAGGCCCAATGCTGCAACAACACTAAATAAGATTATTCACATTAATCACAGCATCCAAACATCATATATCACATGATAACTACATATATAACAATATTTGTAAACCAAAAATCAACACTTGTGAGGAATCCAGTTAGATCCCTCCAACCTTTCACCTACAACAAACATACATATGAGAAAATATATACAATGTCCGCTTCAAGTCAGATGCGCGTACAAATGGTCATCCGCTCATACACGAGAACTTGTAGTATCTCATATGCTTCAGTAGGCAGGAATATATCCAAATACCAATCAATATATATATATATATATAATATATCATATATCATCTAAACAATCATCAATTAGCATAAAATAAATTTATTCTCACTTATATAAAAATATCAGCAAGAAAAAAAGAGTGAGTTGTACTCACTTTGATTCCAGTGGTCGTTACGACGTTTTATTCCAAATAAAATTAAACCGACGTTTAATTTTACCTAAAATTTTCTCTAGCTCCAATCAATTCCAAACTAGCTCATTGCATAGTGTTCGCGAATACGAACCCAACGCAACTTATTTCGTCAATTTTCGACCTCGTATGAAAAGGCTATAGCATTTCAAATATTGCACGATTTAAAATATAATTAACATTAAGCTAATTACAGTCATTAACGTTATTACCCATGCTAATTATCTTCCTCCCCTTCACGCTACAGTTCGTTCATCTGGGCGTCGTTCATCCTACGCTCGCCTATTCGACGATCAGACAACGCCAAACGGAGCACCAAGCTCCACTCCTCCACCTCGTGAGCATCATTGAGCTCAGTCACCCCTACACAAGATCCAACCCCTTGAATGCGGCCACGATATGAGGCCCTAGCGGTCACCACGACATTCCAAATCAGATCACAACCATTGATTTTGTAGTACTCATTGTGATCTTCATCTTTGTAGTTGGAAGTTTCTTATAATGTTTTACAAATTGGAAGAAAATCGAGGGAGAAGGATGGGAGTTTCTAGCCATTGAATTGTAAATGGCCGCTCCGGTTAGTTTGCCTTAGGATTTGAGAAATTAAGAAAAAGTGAGGGCTTTTATAAAAAAATTCGTGACACTATTCATCACTAAAAAATTTGAACTCCAATCGAAGCGTGCCTCTTGGTGTTTATAATGTTTTACCCCAATTCCGAACACAATGGAATATATATTGGGAGCTAATTAGATCGTATTTGGAAAATAGGATTTCGAATCGACTTAATTAAATTAAAATTTACTTAAACAAATTTCTACGCGTTTCAGCTTCGCATGACCAAACCGTAAGTTCGATTGGCATGAAATTTGAAATCCTACAATAATATAACATTAGGGATCCAATAAAACTAGTTTCATCAAAATCCGAGACTGTATCAAAAATGACTATTTTTACGCATTAGTTAAATATTAAAATATTCAATTTCTATAGTTTAAATTTTAATTCAATTTCAAAAGTTTTATAACATCATTATAATTCAAATAGAATCTAATTCAACTTTATAAATCATTTTTATTCACATTAAATTCAAATTTTAATTATTTCTGCAATTTCAAATATAAAATAAACAATTTAAATTATCCAAATAAATCGTTATATTCGAAATATAAGTTATTTAACTTATAAAATTAACTTTTGAATATTTAAAATCAATTAAATATTCAAATTTCAAATGACTGAAATTATGGATTGTTACACCTTGCAATGATGAGTTCCCTTCCTCTTGAAAAACTTCCCAATTCGTCAGATTGCTAGTCTTTAAATCACAGACCCTTTGCTATTAAATGGCTATTGATTTGATTTGAGACTTAATGGGGTGTAGAGATGTATGGTTCAAACATAATATAGATAGAGGAGGCAACCAAGAAAGTCACTAGAAAGTTAGGGTTATGATTTCTTTTATAACGGTTGAATTAGAGAGAAAAGTGGATCACATCACTTACTTTTTCTCACCAGATCTTAGCCATCCATCATATACTATGATACTCTATTTTAGCTGCCCCCTATGTCATATAATGATAATAAATTTTGCCTCTAACATCATAGACTAATAGCTCATTGATGCCTAAATAAATATATTTAATCACGTCCAATTTAATTTCTAGACCGATATCTCATATCGATCGATATATTTTTAACTATTATAAATGTATACAACACTGCTTATTCCTCAAATCATATTCAAATTTAATAATTATTATTTCCTAGTTGTTAATTAATTTAATTAATTTATAACAATTATAAAGTATTTAACTCGTTTGGTCTAAAGAGAATTCATCATTCGGCTGTGTGACTCGTCTGTGTAAATTCGGTCAGTGATTAACATTTGAATTATTCGAATGTTAATGTTCACACGTCACTTAGTAGGAGATGCGACATTTTGGTCAAATTTATCGGTTACTTAGTTTCTATGAAATCAAATTTTAGTTTAATAAGCATTACCGGTTGTGGCATTTATTTACACCAATTGACTTTTGTCAAAACAATGTCACTTTAGACTTACGGAATTTAGAATGGTAAAAATTCATATTGTCCATATTTAACTCTATAGTCCAAATATGAAGTCCTTGGTTCAATAATAATTATTACAATTAACTAAAGTGCTCTGAACAGAGACTTTGACTTTAAGTTGACTTGAGTTGACCGTGATACTTAACCCATATAACTAAGGCGATGAATCTTCTCTTGAATAGTGCTTCACTTCCAATACTTCCACTCGATCCAACTATAGTCACTCGATGCAACGTCATGCCATGATTTGACTATAATTAAAGCGGAACATTCATATTCATGATAAACGGTATTCTCAAGTTGAGGGAATTATGTAAAGCAGTCACATCGATATTTACTGTTTGACCTTAGTTATATTAACCAACAGAAAACTATTGAGTGAGTAGTTCCATAGTTATTCTATAAATATCTGTACATAACCATTTGGTGCCCCCCGTAGTTGTAACGATCCAAAATTTCAGTCAATCAAATTTGGAATATTTAATTAATTTTAAATATTGAAAGTTAGTTTTATAAATTAAATAACTTATATTTCAAATATAGTGATATATTTGATAATTAAATTGTTTAATTTAATATTTGAAATTGTTTAAATAATTAATGTGAATTAAAATGATTTCTAAAGTTGATTTAAATTTTATTTGAATAAGAATGAGGATAGTAAGCTTTTAAATTGGATTTAAAAGTAATTAAGTTGGTTTTCGGAAATTATTCATTTTAATTTACTTGTAAAATAGTCTTTTTGAGCACTTTCTTGTATTTTAACGAAACCAGTTTCATTGGATCTATAATAGTGAACTATTATATGTCGTCCAATTTCTTGGCAATTGGACGTATAGTTTGGTCATGCTAGCTCGAAACGAGTAGAATTTAGTTAAAGGAATTTGAATATAATATAATTTTATTTTGAAAATTTTACTTATGAATATGACGGATCGACTTTCGGTACATATCCATTGAGTTCAGAATTGGGTATAACATATATAATGCCAAGCGGCATGCTTTGTTTGGAGTTCGAAATTTTCACAAACGAATAGTGCCATGAAAATTTTGTATATACGGCCCTCAACTTTCTTTCATTGTTAAGAATCTAGCTTCTAATTTTCTCAATCGCCATTAAAAACTTAATCATCCAACGACCAACATCGATCAGAGCCTCTAGAGGCCGAATTGGCCTTCGACTTCAACCAACCAAACATAGAGCGTGACCATACGAGCTCATTCAATGATTGGATCATTGAATCAACGACTGAGACATTGGAAAAGGGTCTGCATTCATGAGTAGGTCATGGGTGATTTTTGGGTTCGATTGCATGTGCATGTGCATGTGTAAGCAGGCGTGAGGCGAGCGTGAGGGGGTGCGACTATGGAAAGTCGTTGGCTAACTTTGGTTGACCGATTCGATTTAAGAAAATAAATAAAAAATTATATATCACATTGCGGAATGCTCATGCCTTGAAGGGGAAACAAGATTTGAGAAGAAGGGAGTAAGAGTTAAGTTTCAAATTTTAAATTAGTTTAAGTTAATTAATTTTTAGGTATCTCATATACTAATAAATCCGTAACTTTCTCGTACGAGGTCTGTTTTGATCATGACGAGTTGCATTGCGTTCATATCAGCAAATACTACGCTATGGAATTGGATTGGATGAATTCGAAGCTAGTAGGAATTTTGAGTTAAATTAAACGGTCGTTCAATTTTAATTCAGACCATAGCACTTTGCCAATTTCTAGAATTCTTATGAGTTAGTTCACCTCTCTGGCGTGCTTATATTTTTATATAATTAGTAATAATTTTAAGTATGTTGTTTCTTGCTTGTTTGGATGATATACTATTTTTGTTAATTGGTTTGGATATATTTTTTCCCCTGGAATGGATGAGACCCAATTACATTCCCGTGTAAGAGCGGATGACCCTTTGTATACGAAACTTGCCTCGAAGCAGTTGATCTTTATATTTTATGATTATATCTTGTATATAATGCATGAGGACAGGTTGGAGGGATCCAACAAGATTCTTCACCACTGTTGATTTTACTTTTCATATATATGCTGATATATGATGTATTGGATGCCATGTTTGATGTCTTTGATATGATTTGACTTACTTGATGCTTTAGTTGCACTTGATATTTTTGGTATTTTGAAACAATAAAAATGATGATTTTGATTTAAAAAGGATTTCGAAGTGATCTCGAAAGTATAAATATGTTTTAATAAATTTTAAATTATTAGAAGGAAGTGAATTTATTTTTAAACAAATAAATACGTATGGTTTTTGGTATTTTCAATTTACTATTTTGTAAAGTGTTTGTAAATAGAGATTTTGAATAAGTTTATAAAAAGGATTTGTAGAAGTGATATTTTATAAATAAAGAAATAGATTTGTAATGGAATTTACAAATATTTTGTAAATGGATTTGAAGTTGTTTAGTAAATGGACTTGAAGTTGTTTGGTAAATGGATTTTATAAATAAATTTTCTTTATAAAGAAATGGACTTATAAATGGATGTTGATAGTAAACTAGTTTTTATAAAAGAGTGATTTATAAATAGAATTGTATAAGTAAAGCGATTTTATAAAATCGAAGTTTTATAAAGTACAAGGAGATTTATAGACATAGTTTTATAAATATAGAAATGATTTATGTTGAGACTTAAATGTTAGGAAATCAAATCTACGTTTTCGATGACAACTATACAATGGAAATCGAATATGCATATATATATATATATATATATATATATATATATTTCTATTTGTAAGTAATTGCTAAAGTAACATCACTAGAGAGACAAGAACAAGGCTCAAAGAACATGTTTCCTGGAGTTTGACCAGGCAACTTAGTACTTGGCATACCCTCTCTCGGCATCTATTTATGACCATCGTTTAGAAACGTTCGGCGTCCAGGGAACGTTCGGCGTCCAGGGAACGCTCGGCATCCAGGAGCGCTCGGCCAAAAACATCGCTTGACCAAAGGCACATTCGGTCAAAGGACATCTGGCATCTCTGGGCGTTCGGCATGGTAGAGTCGTCCAGCATCAAGCACCTCGTTCGGCATTGGATAGCGCTCGGCATCAAGCGCCTCATTCGGCATTGGATAGCGCTCGGCATCAAGCGACTCGTTCAGCCTGCACCCCTCACTCAACACCACATCCCGTTCGGCACATACCTCGTTCGGCTGTCACTTACCGTTCGTCATCCAGAATCGTTCGACACCAAGGGGTGTTCGGCATGTAGAGCGTCCGACCTCACTTTGTTCGGCATAAAGATGAAGGTTCGGCACTTGGCTGTTCGGCATGTTTGGGTCGGCACACAGGGCTCATTCCATTTGGACCAAGATATTCAGATACCAAACCCAGCAGGGAGTCCAACCCATTTTTGTCTATAAATAGAGGGGCAAGGGCACAGTAAGAGGGGAGGATCTTTCCGAGAACACTGGGGAGACTCTGCCATTTTTTATACTCTCTTCTTCTTCATTCGAACTTGTATTCAAGCGATTGATTTACGAATTGTGTCAGTACTCAAGTAGTGGAGAAGGCAATAAAGATTAACCCCAAAGTGGACGTAGGCAATTACGCCGAACCACTATAAATTTGGTGTTCTTGTTCTCTACATTTAAATTTATGCTCAGTTCTCTATTTTAATTTACTTTCTTCATTAATTTGTCTACACAATCTTTCTAAAGGTGTTAGTGACGAATTTTGGTGCTAACATTTTGGTGCTTTCACTGAGAACTGAATTCTCAGGCTGTTAGGATCTGATTTGTAGCTACTGGATTGCATAAATCCCTCGAAGGAGATCCAAAATCATTGACAAGGCATCTGTTGATTCTACTTAGAGTTATAACCAACAACTCTACCATGGGGAGACCACGAACCAGATCGGCCTCTCGTAATGCAGATGTCCATGAAACTGCTAGCGTACAACAAGTTGGACCTGGAAATTAGCAAACGACCATAGGTGCAGGGCCCTCTACCCAAATCCAAGCGGAAGTCGTTTCCCGAACGGAGTTCAATGATTTGATAAGAGAACTCAAGGAAAGTAGAAGGCAGCTTGCTGAACAGATTCAAGCCAACACTAACCTCATGACTCAGCTCGCTCAACAGCAGCGTCATAATACTGTAGGTAACCCTGCCCCTTATTCTGAATCTGATAGCTTAACCTCAGTCGACTAACCTGATAGGCGTAGACGCCGTAAGGATGAAGGTGCACAAGCAGGCGTTGGGAATCAAGCCCAAGAAGAGACCGGACACCCGAATCTCCAAGGCCCAAATCAGGCGGGACATCAACCTGCACGGTCCTGTGGAACGGAACCTAACCTTCCATCCTCCATACAAACTCCAGACTTAACAGCTATGGTCAGACAGTTGATGAGAGAAAACCAAGGCTTGACCAATGAAGATTGGGGAGTGACCAGAAGCCATACCCCCTTTACGGATGGTATCCTGCAGGCTGAGTACCCGAAGAAGTTCAATATGCCAACTATCCCAGCCTATGAGGGGAAGACTGACCCTAGGCAGCATGTGATGAGGTAGGATGGATGATGGAATCTGCAAGAGCCAATGATGCAACCAAGTGTAGGTGCTTCCCAATCACTCTGTCCAGAATCGCCATCATGTGGTTTACTCGACTTCCCCCGCGATCTATATCTAGCTTTGACGAATTGGCAATGAAATTCATAGAGCATTTCAGAATACACACCACTCACCCAAAGGATATGATGTCTTTATCAAGCATAATCCAAGCTCCAGGAGAGTCATTGAAAGCATACTTGCAGAGATTTCATGTTGCTGCTACTGAGGTAAGCAATCCAAACGACCACGCAATTTTGATGGCGGTAATGCGTGGAGTGGATCCAGATTCTGAGTTTGGAGATTGGTTGGCGGGAAAGCCCCCAGCTACGCTGGAACACTTTTATTCGAAAGCTCATCAGTTCATAAGGAGGGAGGAAGCTCGGTGGACAAGGCGAGACAAGGCACCAGGGACCATTCAGGAGTCCGTGAAAGGTAACATCGCCATGAAGCAAACTGGCGATAATTCTGGAAAAACCCAAGTTAACGTCCAGAACAAGCCTGGGCAGTCTAAAGGATCCGGAGGTGGGAATCCCGGAAAGAAAAAAGAGACGGGGAAATGGAATTCAAGGATCCCGAGCTACAATGAATACACCCTGGTCAATGCATCTCCTGAGAACATCTATTTGTCAACTTGTAACACTTTTCAATATAGAAAACCATGCCCAAAGGAATCAACGGAGGAACAGAAGCGGACTGGGAAATACTGCCGCTTTCACGAGTCTTATGGACACAACACAGAGGAGTGTAGACACCTCCATGACGCAATAGAAAAGCTGATTAGATAGAAGAAGCTGCAGGAATTTATCAAAGATCCACAAGACGGAAGGCAAGAAACTTCATACCCCGAACGTGGGCACGGCCCACACCAACCAGAACAACCCGCTCGAACTGTGGGTAGATTGGTTATTAATACGATTGCCGGCGGACCTCATCTAGCGGATAAGAATTGGCAAGAGATGGAGAGATATGCGAACTCTTTAAGACCTGCGGAGTATGAGTGTTGTTCGAATACGGAGGATGGGACTCCTGCAAAGCAGCAGCGCACGGTGAATGATGATATCGTATTATCGAACAGAGATGCGGACAAGGTAGAGGCTCCTACTATCGACCTAATGGTCATATCCACGACAATCAGACAGGCGTTCGTGAGGAGAATTCTGATTGATTGCGGAAGTTCCATTAACATCATCTTCAAGAAGGCGTACGACCAAATGAAGCTAGAGAACAAGGATTTGAAACCATCCAATGCCAGAATTCATGGCTTTAACGGCGCGACAACAGATGCAGTGGGGTATGTGGAGTTACCAGTTGAACTGAGGCAAGGCGAGCGTAGGAAGGTGCGAATCCTACCATTCATGATGTTGGACGTTGACTCTCCATATAATGTATTTCTAGGACGTCCAGCCTTGGCGGAATTTAGGGCAGCATTGGCCCCTTGGTGTCTGACACTAAAATTTTCCACAAACAGTGGTGTTGGAGTGGTGCACGGTGATCAGGCGACCAGACGTGCTTGCTATGTGGCTGAGCTGAGAGAGGCTCAACGTAGAGAGAAAGGAAAGATTGCAGACCGCTCCGTCCGCAGCCGAAATGCTGATGATTGACAAGTAGCGCCCGAGCCCTGGCCCGGGCAACATTCCCGGATCTATAGAGACATAGATTCGAGATACGATGATAGGGAACCCAGGGAAACAAATGCTACAGCGGCTGAACTAACCATTGGCATCCCAGTTAGCCGGAGCGACCAATCACGAGTTCTTAAAATTGGGTCGCAACTCGACCCTTTGGCCGTTGAGAGCCTTACGGATTTCCTCCGAGCAAATCTTGATGTTTTCGCCTGGACACATTCTGATATGTGCGGGATTTCTCCTGCGATTGCGAGTTATATGTTGAACATAGACCCGAAACATGTACCTGTGAAACAAAAAAGGAGAGGCATGGACCCGGAGAGGTCTGCGGCTCTCAAAGAGGAGGCGGACAATCTCTAGCCAACGGGTTCGTCCGCGACGCCCTTTACCCTGAATGGGTATCTAACCCGGTGCTAGTAATGAAGGCAAATGGAAAATGGAGGACCTGTGTTGATTATTCTGATTTAAACAAAGCATGCCCTAAGGATAGTTTCCCGTTGCCTAGGATTGACCAGCTGGTCGACTCAACTGTTGGACATGAGCTATTATCATTTATGGATGCATACTCTGGGTATAATCAAATCCCAATGCACCTCCCAGACCAAGAATACACCAGTTTCGTCACGAACATGGGACTGTAATGCTATGTAGTGATGCCATTTGGATTGAAGAACGTAGGAGCAACTTATCTACGCATGGTGAATCGAATATTCAAAGATCAGATTGGTAAAACAATGTAAGTCTATGTGGATGACATGCTCGTGAAGTCACGGCAGTCAAACGACCACATCCAAGACTTGGCGGAGATGTTTGACATACTCAGGCATTATGGAATGAAGATCAACCCGTTGAAGAGTTCATTCGACGTAGCGTCAGTAAAGTTTCTAAGATTCATTGTGATTGCCCGGGGAATCGAGGCTAACCCAGAGAAGATTCAGGCTATTCGAGATATACAAGTGCCCAGAACCATAAAACAGGTACAAAGCTTGAATGGAAAGTCGGACACGCTGAGCCGATTCATATCCAGGGCCACAGACAAGTGTATTCCTTTCTTCGATGTCATAAAGAGAGGAAAGAGGAATTTCGAGTGGACATCCGACTGTGAGGAAGCATTCCGGGCTCTTGTAAGGCACATGGAAAGTCCCTCGATATTGTCGAAACCAATAGACCATGAAACGTTGTATGTAAACTTGGCTGTATCCCAGCATGCTATATGCACAGCCCTGGTTCGCGAGGAAGACCGGGTCCAGAAGCCTGTTTACTATGTTAGTAAACGCTTGACGGGGGCAGAAAGAAATTATCCGAAGATTGAAAAACTAGCCTATTGCTTGGTGATTGCAGCACGCAAGCTTTGCCCGTATTTTCATGTACACTCAATCAGTGTGTATACTGATTAGCCTTTGCGACAGATACTCCAACGATCGAAAACTTCCAGAAGGATGCTAAAATGGAATATTGAGCAAAGTCGGTTCGACATCACCTACCTGCTGCGAAGGGCCAAACAAGGATAGGCACTAGCTAACTTCATTGATGAATTCACTATGACAGACGAATTAAACGTTCATAATGTCATACCTCCCGTTCGATGGAAGATGTACACCGATGGGGCATCTAACGACCGTTGTTCAAGGGTTGGCATAGTTCTCGTAACTTTTGAAAACCGATCGGTCTGCTACGCTTTGAAGCTCGAATTCACAGCAACGAATAACGAAGCCGAATATGAAGTGTTGATCGCCGGCTTAAAACCTATCAAAGAACTGGGAGTAAGATCGGTTGAAATCTTCAGCGACTCGCAGCTGGTGGTGTACCGAGTGCGAGGTGACTACCAAGCAAGGGGTAGAGACTTGCCCCATATTTGGTTCGAGTTCAAGAGCTGTTAGCGAATCTCGAGTACTACGATATTTCACATGTCCCGCGTGAGAAAAACAGAGCAGCCGACTCGTTGGCAAAATTCGCAAGCACGGGCGACGCACAACAAATGGGATTATTTCCTGTTGAGACCCTCCATGCTCCGAGTATAGATATGATGGAGGTAGGTTTCGCGTTGGAAACAGAAATCGAGAAGGAATCGTGGATGACCTCAATCAAACAGCAATTGCTATTCGAGATCTTGCCCAAAGAAAGGAACGAAAGACGACAAGTCCTTCGTAAGGCTTCTCATTATGTAATACAGGATGGAATAATGTATCGAAGGGGATTCTCGACCCCACTACTCTGATGCATTGCCCATGATGAGATAAAACGAGTCCTGGAGGAAGTCCATGAAGGAGAGTGCGACGACCATACTAGGGGGCAGATATTAGCAAAGAAGATCCTCCGCTATGGATACTACTGGCCAGTTGTGAATCGGGATGCTGCAGACTATGTGAGAAGATGTGATAAATGCTAGATATATGCAAAAATCCTGAGATCTCCGCTGATGGAACTCACGCAAATGGATAGTCCTTGGCTATTTGCAATGTGGGGAATTGACTTAGTTGGTTCTTTACCCATAGCCAATGGTGAAGCGAAATATGCAATAGTTGCAGTCGACTACTTCACCAAGTGGACGGAAGCAGAGCCTCTGGCCATGATAACCACCAAGAAGGTTATTAATTTCGTCGTACAAAATATCATATGCCGCTTCGGCCTTCCACGGACCATCATTACAAACAACGGGACTCAATTCGAAAGCAAGGATTCAAAGGATTTTGTCAGAAATATGGCATTGAAAAGAATTTTGCAGCGGTTGCTCACTCGAAGGCCAACGGACAAGTGGAAGCCGTAAACAAGATAATCAATTCCATATTGAAAAAACATCTGGGAAAGGCTAGAGGCAGGTGGGTGGATGAACTTCCGACAGCACTTTGGGCCTACAGGACCACCCACAAGACCGCGACTGGCCACACTCCATTCGCGTTGGCATATGGCACGGAAGCTGTCATACCCATGGAACTTGAGGTCCCATCACATCGGGTAACTTATTACAACCCCGAGTCGAACCAGAATTTTTTATTGGAATCATTGGACTTCATTGATGAAAAACGCGAAGAAGCCAATTTGAGTGCGGCCGCATACAGACATAGAGTCGCTAAATATTATAACGAGAAGGTCCGACCAAGAATTTTTAGTGTGGGAGACCTCATTTTGAAACGAGTTTTCCCGATCCCGTCTCATATGAATCCCACATGGGAAGGTCCATATGTCATCGAACGGAAACTTGGAGAAGGAACTTTCAAGCTAGCGACCGTCGATGGTGCGAAACTCCCCCGAGCATGGAACATCGAGCACTTGCGGCATTATTATACTTAGTCTATTTCTTTCATGTATTAGTTGCACTCATTTCCCGTATGCTTTTATTTCTAATTCTTGGAATGTAATAAGGCAATTTAGCTTGCTCTCATTAATAAAGGCTTGAAGCCATTTTTTCATGAATTACTAATGTCTCTACAAATGATGATCCTATGACGGGCAAATAAAATTATGTTATTCCGGCTAACGTATGAACGCGCAGGGACACTTAAAATCTCCAAGTCCCCAGAGTGCGGACTGGAATACTCTATGTCCCCGTAGCGCGGACTCGAGTATAAACGACTCAAAATCTCTAAGTCCCCGGAGTGCGGATTGGAGTGCTCTAAGTCCCCGAAGCGCGGACTCGAGTATGAATGATTTAAAAATCTCCAAGTCCCCGAAGCATGGACTGGAGTACTCTAAGTCCCCGGAGCACGGACTCAAGTATAAATGATTTAGAAATCTCCAAGTCCCCAGAGCACGGACTGGAGTACTCTAAGTCCCCGTAGCGCGGACTGGAGTACTCTAAGTCCCTGGAGCGCGGACTCGAGTATAAACGATTTAAAAATCTCCATGTCCCCGAAGCGCAGACTGGAGTACTCTAAGTCCCCGAAGCGCGGACTCGATTGTAAACGACTCAAAATCTCCAAGTCCACGGAGTGCGGACTGGAGTACTCTAAGTCCCCGGAGCACGGACTCGAGTATAAACGACTCAAAACCTCAAAGTCCCCAGAGTGCGGACTGGAGTACTCTAAGTCCTTGGAGCGCGGACTCGAGTATAAACAATTCAAAATCTCCAAGTCCCCAGAGTGCGGACTGGAATATTCTAAGTCACCGGAGCCCGGACTCGAGTATAAACGACTTAAAATCTCCGAGTCCCCGGAGTGCAAACTGGAGTACTCTAAGTCCCTAGAGCGCGGACTCGAGTATAAACGATTTAAGTGACTAGGTCCGCTAAAGACGGACTGGAAATAAATTACTTGAAGACATTGAGCCTTCAGCGTGCGTATTAGGAAATATTCTAAGTGCTTGGGGCACGGAGGAAAAAGTAGATAGTTCTCAAAGGATTTTCGAGCTATATGAAGATGAACCAAGAGGTCTATTATATTCACAAAAGCTTGGATCTGAATCACAATCACAAAAGAAATTGACCGACAAGAGCCATGGAAAGACAGAAAAACTAAGTTTTATTCATCAAAGATAAGTTTCCATTACAACTCCTTTGAAGCTCGGAATCAAAAGTTTATTTACACAAACTAAGAAAATAAAAGTACTTGCATAATCTAAACTGACTCTCGTTGAACGAGAGTAATGATTACTTCTTATGCTTTTTCACCTTCTTCACCTCCATCGTCTTCTCAGACGACCCCTCTCCTCTGTGTTTACCCTTGGTACCCTTCTTTGACGGAGGAGTGACAACCGGTGAAGTATGAGGGACATCCACGGGTTTAGACCTGCCAGGGAGAATGATCTTCAACGGCTCATTTAGAGGATCGTCGGGGTCCACGGCTTGAGGTTCGGCCTTGATCTTGGTCATTTCTCTCTTCTCTTTCTCCAGCCGCTCCTTCATACTCAGCTCAGACGTGTGTTCGGAGGCTCATGTGATCTCTACTTCATAACTCCCCTCGAGGGGAGAAGAAGTCTCAGATTTGTCTTCGTCTAGTGCCCCAATCAACTGAGCATCTGCCCCGGGAGCTTCTCCTGCCTGACTAGCCTCACCGATCTTCTCCTCCACCTCCTTGGCGACATCGCTCCTTGGAGTGTGCCCGGGATCAGAATGACCTGTGCGAAAGCATGGAAAACAAGCATTAGAATACAATAGTCCTAGGATGTCGACATCTTGAATCTCAAAGTGAAGAGTTATCTACCAGCTTCCGGCAGGCTCTCAGCCGTCAAGGGCATCTCACCCTCCGAAATGGGAGACAGAATATGGACACCAAGGCCAGGGTCCTCCGAGTTGTAACCAGTATGCTGCTTGAATGGATCGAGTATCGGCCGATCGAATAGGCGCATGAGCTGGAGGCACGGCCCGGATGGACCAGTAATAATTTCTTTACCTTTCTTTGAGGGGGAGCCTTTGCAATAGATAGCTTTGGCCGCCGACAAGTCCGAAGGCTCATTTCCCTTGAGATATTCTTTTATCAATTCCCCCTCATCAATCCCTTCGGTGCCGTGCTCGGCCTTCCTGATTTCTATCAAAGCCTCCCATGCCTCGGCTAAAGATTCAAGATAGCCCTCGCCCAAAAAAGTAAAGTCTCGATGCATGAGAACGCGGGCGTTGAACTCAGCAATTAGCGGGTCAAACATGCTTTTGACCGCTTCCCTGCCCTCTTTTCTAGCCGCTTCGAGACGAGAATCGATATCCACGGACGCTGTCTTCTTGCCCTCTTCTCGGGCTTCACTCTTTATCGCCTCAACTTGAGAAAGCTCGGCCTCAAGTTTTTCCTTTAAGAGTCGAGTAGTAACGATTTCGTCACAGTACCGTTGTGACTCTTCTTGAGCGGCTGTTTTCTCTTCCCTCTCCCTACGGAGCTGCTCCTCAAGTTCTTTCTGTAACGACCCAGAATTTTCGATCTCGAAAACTCCAGATAGTTATGAAAAAGAAGAAAGAGAAAGAAGAAAAGAAAAACAGAAACACCCACATCTCACATTCGCAGAGGATAAAATATAATAGCAAATAATAATAACAGTTATACAAAGAAAACTGTATCTGTCAACTTATATTTATATACATCAGAGTAACAATATCCCATAAAAACTGGATAGTATAACAAATTGTCTAGATAACAACAACAATACCATAGCGGAATACACTCCATACGCTCCTGTCATGTAGCTCTCCTCCTGAGCTCTAGAAGTCCTATCCTGAAAATCTGTAATACTCGGTCTGACCCGAGCATTACACCAAAGTAACACCCGGGTCAGGCTGGAAACTAGCGTGAGTAAACCCATTTAACATGAAATTTCAAAAACATACGACTTATATAAAACCCAGGTAACTTGAATCAATTACAAATTCACAAATTTTTATAGACATTACTTATTTCATTCACTAATTTCCAAGTACCAAAACTTAGATTACAATGTCAAATTCACTTAAATCATTACATTCCAGCTTGTTGATTTCACATATCAATCTATGAAGAATCGAAGTGGTTTCTGGCATTTACTAATGCCCGACACCGGTCTCTTTGAATTCAATGTCATCTTAACCCAAGTTATTTAAGTGAAATACAATTCAATTTTAAATACAAGATATCACTTTTATACCGCAATTCATTATCGATAGATAACCACACTATCATTGTCAATCCAAACATATCGTATCACAAAGCATTTCATATCAGAGATATCAATCAATACAAGGTATTTAAATCATTCAATCATTCATAAGCAACATGGATCATTTCCAAATCAATTTAATTTTTTCTAATTAAATTAGTTAATAATCCTTTAATCGCTCAGATTTCCTTTACTTAAACAATTAATTAGTTACAAATCAATTAACTATTCATCCTTTAATTATTCATCCTAATTAATCATCCTTGATTAATTATCCTTAATTACATAAAGTAATTATCCTTTAATTAATTCGCAAATTAATTACCCTCAACAATTTCAGTAATCTACCTTTAATTACTTCATTAATTACATTAATTAATTACATTAATTAATGATCCTTAATTTATTACTTTCATTAATCAGCCTTAATCATAAATAGTAATTAACCATCCAGTAATTAATTACCTTAATTGATTAACTCCTTAATTAACTATATTAACCCTTTAATTAAATACATCAAGTAATTAATCCTTAATTACTTCTCCTAAGTAATTTCTCTTATATTAATTACATTCAGTAATTTATCCATCAATTACTTCACTAAGTAATTACATTTATCAATCTCATTAAGTAATTATACTTAATCGATTACCAAGTGATTATCTTTAATTAATTAACAAATTAATTAATCACATTCATCTCATTAATTACGATTGGGTAATTCATCCCTTAATTGCCCTATAACCCAATTAATTAATCTTTAATTATTAATTATTACTTGATTTAATCCTTAAATTATCCTCTTAATTTATCAATACTCATTAATTAATTAATCCATAATTAATTTCCTTAATTATTTGCACTAAGAAATTAATCCTTAATAAAGTCTATTAAGTAATGCCACTTTAATTAATTATATCCGGTAATTATCCATTACTAAGTAATTATACTTCACTAATTATGTTAGGTAATTATACTTAACCAATCATTAATGATTATCTTAAATCAATTAAACTAGTTAATTACTTACATAAATCTAATTACACAATTAATAATCTTTAATTACAAATTAATTAACCTTAATTAATTAATCTTAAGTCTTAATTAATCAATTTAAAAATTCTTAATTAATTAATCATCCACATTATTAATTAATTAAATAAATAATTATCCGTCTTAATTATCTTAATAATTTAATGAATCCAAATCATTAAATTTTATTTATTTTTAAGATAAACATTTCTTACTTAATTAAAGTATTAAAAACAAATTGTTTTAAAATTTAATTTAAATTTCAATTTTAAACTTCATTTTTAAACTTAAGATACAAATTTAACTTAAACAAGGTTTTTAAAACAATTCAAAACCTTTTTATCTCATATGTTAAAAGAATAACCATTATAAAATAAGTTTAAAAGAATTTAAAACAAATTCATCTTTAAATTCAAATTAGTTCAAAATACGCTTTAAACATTCCAAGTTATTTTAAAAACAAATTCAATTTAAAATTTTCTTTTAAATTTCAAATCTGAAATACAGCTTGAATCTTTTATTCCAGATTTAAACTTAAATCTTCAAAGCTTTACTTATATTACAAACCTTCATTTTAAAATTTAAACCATTCAACCATATTTTTAAAGCAATTAAACAATTTAAATTGAAAACTTATTTTATTTTAAAAAATGAAGTTTAAACCCAATTCCAGATTTTTAAAACTCAGATTTAAACTTATTTTAAATTTCTAATTTACCAATTTAAAACTTACAGTTTAAATTCAAACCCATATACTTTATACTTAAAAGTTTTAAAACCAAATTTAAATTATCAAAATTTAAATTAATTCAAAACTCAGATTCAACTACTTTGAATTCACATTCAATTTCAGATTTTAAACTTAGTTTAAATTTCCAGTTTGCATTTAAACTTTACTTTTAATTTTAAAAACAAAAACAGGTTTTCTGTTTTGTTTAAAAACCTGAAACAAAGTGATATACCCGAGCAACCCTATATATTACTTCGAGTCACAACCATAAAGCTTCGAGCTAAAACTCGATTTCCCCGAGTCCAACATGATGCCATCAAATCTGTAACCACCAACATTACACCAGCATCACCACATCCCTCTATGCACATGTATGGCGTTTTCGGTCATCGCTGACCAACTACGAGACCACCCCACAGTCGACATCCAACTCCTCAGGCCATCCAAACAACAATTTAGTCGACATATGCTCGAATCCAAAATCGCGACCACATTCCCAAACCTGGAACATCAGTACCCATTACAACTCCAACCTGTCAATGCCTCGTTCATGCACCTCCAGCTACCGTTACCCCTAAAACTCTGGCGAAGGCCTCGATAACCCATCATCTTCCAATGCCCAAAGAATAGTTGAACTCGATCAACAATACTTGCCGAAATGATCAATTCTTTCCTAACCTAGAAAACTAGGGTTCAAATATTCAAATCAAAATCACAACCTCAAAAACGAAATGTAACCCAATCCAATAATTTTCTCAACATCCCTAATCACTTCACAATCTCCAGGAGCAATTTCAACTCAACCGAACACATAGGTCATCAGTGCTAACCCAAAAAGCAAAATACAGAGAATATGGAACTGCTCTCTGGTTTTAACATTAAAAATTAAAATCTTTGGTTTAAAATTCATGATTTTATATGATGTTTTGATTTATAATCCTGAAATTTCAAATCATTGTACTTGAAAAATTCACTAATTAAAGTTTGTTCATCTGTTTATAACTTTTAGAGATGATACAGGATTGTTTAATCTTAAATAAATTTTGTAAACTATAGTTTATGGTGAAATAAACATATCTTGTTTAACCCTTAAATCTAAACCAAGGTTTTAATCAAGATATAATGGATTTTATAATCAAACATAAGTTTTGAAATATAGGAGCATAAATGAAACAGTTAATAACATGCACACACAAATATATTCACATGTATATATATTCACAGCCAATTCATATATATATATATATATATTCATTTCTAATTTAAAAGCATGAAAACAACGTTTACCTACTTAAAATTTAAAAATAAAAATGGAGTTACTCACCTGCAAATGCTTAGAACAGAGAAGCAGCTTGAGATGATTTAAAAATGAAATGAATTTACAGCTTGAGAATGACAAGGCCACAGGGTTGATTGTTTATTGATCTGGAAAAAAAATGTTTCTAGGCTTGGCTTCCATGCTACACTTCCAGGGTTTTTATTTTGAAAAATAGTGATAGGTTTTTTTTTTAGAGTTGAATTGTTTGATTTTGGGTTCGAGAAGGTGATTATTTGTAAAATGGTTTCAGATTTGATTCATGTACTTTCTGGTTTTTGAAGGATGATTTAACAAAGTGGAATTTTCTTTTAAAAGTTGAGAAAAAAATGAGAAGAATGCAAACACTTGTCACAACCATTGTTTATTAACTTACATGTGTTCTTATCTAGGTTTTAAAAGCAACACTTGTATTAATCTTATTTATTTTTATTTTTAAAAGATATTGAAAGCTTTTACATTAGTTTACTAAATTAATAAATACCTTTATATATTGATAAATGCTTTAAAATTTTATATAAATAAAATCTTTAAAAGAAAATAAAGTATAAACCAATTATAGTTTTGAAAGTATCAATTTTGCCAATTTAAATAATTACACAAGAAAAATTATCAAACAAATACATATTCAGATATATGTACTTCCATCACTAGAATTATTTACTTAACTCATAAATATGTTAAACCAGCATAAATTAAATTTGGGTTGAAGATAATAAGTTTTGCCCATTTAAATAATCATATTAGGAGATTATCAAATAATTATCTTCCCAGATATGAATATTAATCATCAAATTTATTTGTTTCATTCTTAATAATCAGTATCTCTATTAATTTAACCAGTTAATTATCAATTAACAGATATTTCAAAATTCGGGTTATCACATTCCTCCCCCCTTAGAATCTTTTCGTCCTCGAAAAGGAACGAAGCCAGAATTTATTAAAATGCTTAAAATCAGATAAATTTTCATTGATCATTTTTAAAACACTTTTAAAAAAATCTATATAATATTACTAAAGTAGTTTTTATAAAAATACTTTTATAACTCGATGTTTCGACAAGTCCATCCTTGTTCTCACAGAAATTCGGTCATACGTTGATCAGGCGTATGACTGAAAATCTATAAGTACTTGGTAAACCCGTCCCAACACCCAGTGAAAATACTTTGGAAAATGATTATATTGAAAATATAGAAAATATTCTTTGAAAATAGAGAGAATATCCTTTGGTGAGAATGCTTTGGAAATCATCGCTCCCATCCATGGTCGCAGTTACATTCCAGGGTTACGTTGCCATCATAGCAAAAGTCCATGTAACTGTAGGCTCTCCGCGGCCTCTCGATTACGCCATGGAACCCACAACAGATCGCAGTTACATCCCAGGGTTACGTTGCCATCACAGCAAAAGTCCATGTAACTGTTGGCTCTCAACGGCACGCACGATTTTCGCTGTCAAAATGAAACTTCTCCACTCCTACATAGGTCGTAGTCTACCGATATAAAATCAAATGCAGACTGTTGGCTCTCAGCAGCACACACGACTTTCGCTATGTTACCATAGGTCGCAGTCTACCGATATAAAATCAAACGCAGACTGTTGGCTCTCAGCAGCACACACGACTTTCGCTATGGTACACACTACTCATAATCCTCAGGAACTAGTTTTGTCCGGACTCCTCACAGGATCAACTTTAGAACCCCCTTCGGGCTCAAGGTAGCACCACCCGGTGGTACTCCTGAGAAGTTCATTTTCAAGGGAGCGCCTTTTTCCCCAGAGCCATCATCAAAACGCTTTATACTATACACATATAGTATCTTTCAAATCATGCACCTAGTATGATCTCATATAAAGCTCCTTTACACTAAATCGATTATCCCAAAATCGATAATTCTCAAACTAGGCTTTCCAAATTTCAATATTGATTTTACCCAAAAATCAAGATCCCGTCCAAATTCAAAGGTTCCCAAAACCTTTTCCAAAATCCTCATAAGATCCTTTATATATAAATATATATATATACATAATCCTTGATAAAAATCTTTGGATCATCTTAAACCTGTATAAAACCCCTTTTATACTTCAATTATTTCCAAAAATCCAATTTCTTCTGGCTATAGATTCAACAAGGGAAGTTTCATCTTATATATAACAAAGATATATAACTTTGTTTATTCAAAATCAAACATTCAAATTTGATTACTCCTTCCAACATAAATTTCATTCAAATCTGTACGATGTACACTTATCATCCGTACGCTATACCAATCTAATCGCTCACTCGATCACACAATTTCACTTTCGAACTAGTATCGTTCATCCGACTTCCTAGTGCGGACACAGATCTGGTTTCTTGATTAGAAACCGTCATTTTCCTTGCATAGCCATAACTATGATAAAGATTATCCAAAACCAATCAACAATCCATATCCAGGTTCGCCGTCGAAATTCGAGTGAAAAATCCCAACTCGGATAGACATAATTATCTCAAAATTCTACACTCGAATCTGGATCAAATCACTTTGCGAATGGAATAATATACGTACATCCTACGTATTTATCTCATTGGTTATTAGCCAAAACGATCTCTTTCTCTATTCACATTTCCTCAAATTCCTATTTACTCATTCACATTTGTTTCAATCCCATTTGGATTAACACCTCTATTCTTATCTCAATTGGGTATTTAATCATAGACAGTTTGCACTCTGACCAGTTTATATTTTGAAAATAGCTTGAAATTTTTTAAAATAGATAAGTAGTTGAAAAATAATTATTAATTTGTAAAATAGCTGTAAAATAATTAAGTAATTGTAAAATAGTAGGAAAATAGTCAAATAGTTATAGAAATTTTAAATAATTGCAAAATAGTTGTAAAGTAGAAATTAGTTTGTGAAATGGTTGAAAAATAGTAATTAGTTTAGAAAACAGTTGAAAAATGGTTAAATAGCTCCAAAAATAATTGTAAAACAAGTATAAAATAATTTGGCTTTAAGAAAGAAAGGTTGTATATATTTAATAGCTTAGAAAATTAAGTTTATATTAAAACAATTTATATTGAAAATAGTCAAGAGTCAACTGTTCACTTCCCCAACAATTCAACTTAAATTTCCACTTCCATTTAATTGACTCAATTCTAACTTGAATAACTTCAATTTCTATTGAAATTTATTTAAACTCAATTCAAGTTGAATCAATCTTGATTCCTTTCCCAATTTAAATCAAATTCCATTTGATTTTAATCCTGTTCAACTTTAATTATAATTTCAAACTATTCCAATCAATTTGAATTATTATCAATTGAACCCATTTCAAATTCAAATCATTTCAATTTAATCCGATTCAATTTCTCATTTAAAATTTTAAACTTATACATCTTCAATCACCAATCCAATTAATTCAAACCAAATTCAATTTTGAACTAATTCAATTTCAATCTTGAATTTAAACTATCTCGAATTATATAAATTCGAGTTAAATTCTCAAAGGTTGGTTTAACTTTTTAAACCAAATTAACTTTTTCATTTAAAGTTTTAAGCAACTTAATTTCTTTACACACCAGACTACCTTTAAAATTTTAAACCACCCTTGGTTTTAATTTCAAAACAAATCCCTTAAAAATCTTTCAAACATTTCTTGTTTTAAAATAAGACTATATTCAAAATAGTCCGAATTATATTATTTTCTATTTCTTGAACTCCTTGAAACAATTGATTTTTTCTAGGCTTAGGTTGTAAAACTTTTAAAATTTTAAAACCTACTTAAATTTAGAAGTTATACTCATCTTATAAATTTACTTCATTTGGCTTACTTAATAATAAATATATCATTATTGATCACAAAACTATTTATGATAATACCCAAGGTTATCATATCTAGATACCAATTCCTTTTTATATTATTCTTACTTCTATAAATTCAAGATTAAATTTCAGTTTGAATCCATTTCAAACTTACCTTTATTTAAAGTTTTTAAACAATTTAATTTCTGAATTCTAGTTTTAGAATTTCATTTTCAATTAATTAAATTTTAATTTGTTTGTATTTCTGTCACCCTTAATTTAATTCCAATAATTTAACAACCATTTACCTTAATATTTATTAGAAAGAAATATTGCTTTATATATCAAAATATATTCTTATATAAAATCATTTAAAAAATTTATATAAGAAAATAACAAGTACGCACTCATATATATACACACACACACACTCAACTCATTCTAGGGTACCATTGACCCTATCCTTAACGAGTATCCCACCAGAGCCAAGGTTCTCGCTTAACCTTCGGCTCTGATACCAAATGTAACGATCCGGAATTTTCGATCCCGAAAACTCTAGATAGTTATGAAAAAGAAGGAAGAGAAAGAAGAAAAGAAAAATAGAAATGCCCACATCTCTCATTTACAGCGGATAAAATATAATAGCAAATAATAATAACAGTTATACAAAGAAAATTGTATCTGTCAATTTATATTTATATACAACAGAGTAACAATATCCCATAAAAAATGGATAGTACAACAACTTGTCCAGATAACAACAACAATACCATAGCGGAATACACTCCATACGCTCCTACCATCTAGCTCTCCTCCTGAGCTCCAGAAGTCCTATCCTGAAAATCTGTAATACTCGGTCTGACCCGAGCATTACACCAAAGTAACACCCGGGTCAGGCTGGAAACCAGCGTGAGTAAACCCATTTAACATGAAATTTCAAAAACATACGACTTATATATAACCCTGGTAACTTAAATACATTACAAATTCACAAATTTTTATAGACATTACTTATTTCATTCACTAATTTCCGAGTACCAAAACTTAGATTACAATGTCCAATTCACTTAAATCATTACATTCCAGCTTGCTGATTTCACATATCAATCTATGAAGAATCGAAGTGGTTTCGGGCGTTTACTAATGCCCGACGCTGGTCTCTTCGAATTCAATGTCTTCTTAACCCAAGTTATTCAAGTGAAATATAATTCAATTTTAAATACAAGATATCACTTTTATACTGCAATTCATTATCGATAAATAACCACACTATCATTGTCAATCCAAACATATCGTATCATAAAGCATTTCATATCAGAGATATCAATCAATACAAAGTATTTAAATCATTCAATCATTCATAAACAACATGGATTATTTCCAAATCAATTTAAAATTTTCTAATTAAATTAGTTACTAATCCTTTAATCGCTCAGATTTCCTTTACTTAAACAATTAATTAGTTACAAATCAATTAACTGTTCATCCTTTAATTATTCATCTTAATTAATCATCCTTGATTAATTATCCTTAATTACATAAAGTAATTATCCTTTAATTAATTCGCAAATTAATTACCCTCAACAATTTCAGTAATCAACCTTTAATTACTTCATTAATTACATTAATTAATTACATTACATTAATTAATGATCCTTAATTAATTACTTTCATTAATCAGCCTTAATCATAAAGAGTAATTAACCATCCAGTAATTAATTACCTTAATTGATTAAGTCCTTAGTTAACTATATTAACCCTTTAATTAATTACACCAAGTAATTAATCCTTAATTACTTCTCCTAAGTAATTTCGCTTATATTAATTACATTCAGTAATTTATCCATCAATTACTTCACTAAGTAATTACATTTATCAATCTCATTAAGTAATTATACTTAATCGATTACCAAGTGACTATCTTTAATTAATTAAAAATTAATTAATCACATTCATCTCATTGATTACAATTTGGTAATTCATCCCTTAATTACCCTATAAAACAATTAATTAATCTTTAATTATTAATTATTATTTGATTTAATCCTTAAATTATCCTTTTAATTTATCAATACTCATTAATTAATTAATCCGTAATTAATTTCCTTAATTATTTGCACTTAGAAATTAATCCTTAATAAAGTCTATTAAGTAATGCCTCTTTAATTAATTACATCCAGTAATTATCCATTACTAAGTAATTATACTTCACTTATTACGTTAGGTAATTATACTTAACCAATCATTAATGATTATCTTAAATCAGTTAAACTAGTTAATTACTTACATAAATCTAATTACACAATTAATAATCTTTAATTACAAATTAACTAACCTTAATTAATTAATCTTAAGTCTTAATTAATCAATTTAAAAATTCTTAATTAATTAATCATCCAGATTATTAATTAATTAAATAATTAATTATCCATCTTAATTATCTTAATAATTTAATTAATCCAAATCATTAAATTTTATTTATTTTTAAGATAAACATTTCTTACTTAAGCAAAGTGTTGAAAACAATTTGTTTTTAAATTTAATTTAAATTTCAATTTTAAACTTCATTTTTAAACTTTAGATACAAATTTAACTTAAACAAGGTTTTTCAAACAATTCAAAACCTTTTTATCTCATATGTTAAAAGAATAACCATTTATAAAATAAGTTTAAAAGAATTTAAAACAAATTCATCTTTAAATTCAAATTAGATTAAAATACGCTTTAAACATTCCAAGTTATTTAAAAAACAAATTCAATTTAAAATTTTCTTTTAAATTTCAAATCTGAAATACAGCTTGAATCTTTTATTCCAGATTTAAACTTAAATCTTTAAAGCTTTACTTATATTAAAAATCTTCATTTTAAAATTTAAATCATTCAACCATATTTTTGAAGAAATTAAACAATTTAAATTGAAAACTTATTTTATTTTAAAAACTGAAGTTTAAACCCAATTCTAGATTTCTAAAACTCAGATTTAAACTTATTTTAAATTTCTAATTTACCAATTTAAAACTTACAGTTTAAATTCAAACCCATATACTTTTATACTTAAAATTTTTAAAACCAAATTTAAATTATCAAAATTTTAATTAATTCAAAACTCAGATTCATCTACTTTGAATTTGTATTTAATTTCAGATTTTAAACTTAGTTTAAAATTCCAGTTTGCATTTAAACTTTACTTTTAATTTTAAAAACAGAAACAGGTTTTCTGTTTTGTTTACAAACCTGAAACAAAGTGATATACCCGAGCAACCCTATATATTACTTCGAGTCACAACCATATCAGCTTCGAGCTAAAACTCGATTTCCCCAAGTCTAACATGATGTCATCAAATCTGTAACCACCAACATTACACCAGCATCACCACATCCCTCTGTGCACATGTACGGCGCCTCCGATCATCGCTGACCAACTACGAGACCACCCCACAGTCGACATCCAACACCTCAGACCATCCAAACAACAATCAAATCGACATATGCTCGAATCCTAAATCACGACCACATTCCCAAACCTGGAACAACAGTACCCATTACAACTCCAACCTGTCAACGCCTCGTTCATGCGCCTCCAGCCAGAGTTACCCCTAAAACTCTGGCGAAGGCCTCGATAACCCATCATCTTCCAATGCCCAAAGAATAGTTGAACTCGATCAACAATACTTGCCGAAATGATCAATTCTTTCCTAACCCAGAAAACTAGGGTTCAAATATTCAAATCAAAATCACAACCTCAAAAACAAAATGTAACCCAATCCAATAATTTTCTCGACATCCCTAATCACTTCACCATCTCCAGGAGCAATTTCAACTCAATCGAACACATAGATCATCAGTGCTAACCCAAAAAGTAAAATACAGAGAATATGGAACTGCTCTCTGGTTTTAACATTAAAAATTAAAATCTTTGGTTTAAAATTCATGATTTTATATGATGTTTTGATTTATAATCCTGAAACTTCAAATCATTGTACTTGAAAAATTCACAAATTAAAGTTTGTTCATATGTTTATAACTTTTAAAGATGATACAGGATTGTTTAATCTTAAATAAAAAAATTTAACTATAGTTTATGGTGAAATAAACATATCTTGTTTAACCCTTAAATCTAAACCAAGGTTTTAATCAAGAGGTAATGGATTTTATAATCAAACGAAAGTTTTGAAATTTAGGAGAAGAACTGTAACAGTTAATAACATGCACACATAAATATATTCACATGTATATATATTCACAGCCAATTCATATATATATTCATTTCTAATTTAAAAGCATGAAAACAACGTTTACCTACTTAAAATTTAAAAATAAAAATGGAGTTACTCACCTGCAAATGCTTAGAACAAAGAAGCAGCTTGAGATGATTAAAAACTGAAATGAAGCTACAGTTTGAGATTGACAAGGCCACAGGGTTGATTGTTTATTGATTTGAAAAAAAAATGTTTCCAGGCTTGGCTTCCATGCTAACACTTCCAGGGTTTTGATTTTGAAAAATAGTGACAGGTTTGAAAAATAGTGACAGGTTTTGATTTTCAGATTTGATTCATGTACTTTCTGGTTTTTGAAGAATGATTTAACAAAGTGGAATTTTCTTTTAAAAGTTGAGAAAAAAAATGAGAAGAAGAAGATGATAGCTTTATATATATGTATTTTAGGATTTATTAAAATTAAGGGAAACAAAAATTAACATTGACACTTGTTTACAAATGCAAACACTTGCCACAACCATTTTTAATTAACTTACATGTGTTCTTATCTAGGTTTTAAAAGCAACACTTGTATTGATCTTATTTATTTTTATTTTTAAAAGATATTGAAAGCTTTTACATTAGTTTACTAAATTAATAAATACCTTTGTATATTGATAAATGATTTAAAATTTTATATAAATAAAATCTTTAAAAGAAAATAATGTATAAACCAATTATAATTTTGAAAGTATCAATTTTGCCAATTTAAATAATTACACAAGAAAAATTATCAAACAAATACATATTCAGATATATATACTTCCATTACCAGAATTATTTATTTAACTCATAAATATATTAAACCAACATAAATTAAATTTGGGTTGAAGATAATAAGTTTTGCCCATTTAAATAATCATATTAGGAGATTATCAAATAATTATCTTTCCAGATATGAATATTAATCATCAAATTTATTTGTTTCATTCTTAACAATCAGTATCTCTGTTAATTTACCCAGTTAATTATCAATTTACAGATATTTCAAAATTCGGGTTATCACACTTTCACTCGGAGGGTGAGTGCGTCCCTCTCCTTCTGAACTAAGTCCTTCTCTAGAGTCAAAGCTTCACATCGTTGAACCGCCTCGTCAAGTTCTTTCCTATGAGTTGACTCCAAACGAGTAATGGCCTCAGTAGTGTCCTTAGCGCTCTGACGAGCGACCACGAGTTCAGACTTGTAAGTGGCCATTTCTTCGTCTTGAGCCTTAATGATATCCTTGTCGTGGATAGCCTCAAGCTTCAGGCAGTCGATTTCATGCTGGCGCTCCACGGAAGCTTCAGAAAGTTTTTTAGCTAGATGAACAAACGCGTCATGTTGAACATAGACATCATTCGTACAGGCAAGGGCGCTCTGTTTGGCAAATCCGGGAATAGGGTGAATCGCCGGGAGAAATTTCAGGCCATCGAAGCAGATTTTCGGAAATTTATCTTTAAGCTCGGCCAGCCTCTCTGATACTGTTGGGTCTATTGCAGGAGCGGGAGGAGACGGCTTTGAAAGTTCGCCCCTTCTGTAAGAATATCGGGACTGTCGAGTGGAAGAGGAGTCGGAGTGTTGGTCCCGGGGAGCATCAGGTTGCGACCTCTTATGGTCGCGCTTGTCTTTACTTTGCTCCGTGTGAGAAGAGGTATCCTAGTGGTATTTTGGCTGATAATAAGTTTTCCTCCGAGACGACGAGTCCCGGGAATGATAGTCTTTATCGCCGTCACCATCCTTATCTCGACGTCTTCCGGAACCCGAGTCCCATCCAGAGTGGTGAAGAACGGACAAGCCGCGAAGGCGATCGAATCCATGTGAACGCCCCATACCACCTGTACAGAATTCAAATAACAGCGAATCAGCTAAGAGTAGTGTGACGACTAAGGTCTAAGCGAAAATTGAAGTGCAAGTGTTCGTGTGTGTCCTAGTGTCTCCCTCCAACGGACCAGTCGCTTTGCTAATAGGAGTTTTCTCTCCCTGACTCTGGGTTGGAGCACCCGCCTTGTCTCTGATGGACGAATGAAGTTTGAATGCCTCCGGATCATCAACGTCATAATTGAGCAGATCATCCGGAATAGAGAGGTTCGATAAGCCCCTAAAAGTATTTTTTACATGCTGCGAAGAAGCCTCTTTCTCCGTCGGGATAAGCGTAACTTTCAAAGTTCCGCCAACCTTCTCCTTTATGATCTTGTACGTCAATCCCTTTTTCTTCTGAAGGAGAAGATGACGTTTCGATATCGTGAACTTCAACTATAGGATCTTGGGCTGCACCCAAATTCTCACCTTGTGCTTCGGGTGTTTCACCCTCCTTGATTTCCCCCTCTTCTTGTACATCAGGGGTGTGGCATGCTGACGACTCAGCTAATTTTTTCCCTTTGTCGGAGACCGGCCTGGGTACAGTAACGCCTTTGGGAAGACTTACCCGACGACCTTCTGCTAACGATCCGAACCTCGATAGTGACTCATTCGAGATAAGAGTTCGGATGTCTCGTTCCTCGGCGGGAAGAGCTCTAATAGCTTCAACGGCCTCTGAATACCTACGGCCGTCGGGACGTGGATTGATACCTGAGAAGATGAAACAAGAGTTAGAATAGGCATAGCTTCGACCAAAACATGAGTATCGTTCCAAGAAGAAGACTTACTTTCTTCGACCCATCTCCTTGCGAAACCAGAGGGCAACGCACATAGAACCATTTTTGTTTGTATAGGGCAAATTTGCTCCACGCTCTGGTTAAGATTTGGCATTTATGGCATAGCTCGAGGAACATGTAAGAGGGGCTATCTCCCCGCTTTTTGATCATGTATACGTATCTGATGTCTCCAAGAGTTGGGGGCCTAGAGAAAACGGTCATGAAGAGGATGTAGGTGCCATAGATGAAGGCATGACCGTTTGGGTGCAGCTGCGATGGGGCGATGTCGATGTATTGCAGCACATCCCAAAGAAATAGATTGAACAGTGGCACGCTGCCAACCCCGCACATGAATTTATTACACGCTGTATATCCGATCGGGGGCAGGTGTGGCCGGTCGCGCCCCGATGGAACCAGCACGTCGTCAAAAGGTATTCCATGGATGGAGCATATTCGTCGAAGCGCGACTTCATTGATTTTTGAAGCCTGTGAGTCGACAGAGTTATCCAAGAAAATTGATGCCTCCAGGCCATCGGGGGCTAAGTTATGTGCAGGGGAGGTGGATGGATTTGAGACGTCTGCGACTTCCTGTCGAGAGGATGGCCCTGGTTTGTCAGAAATCGTGGCGGAGCTGGATTTTTTCGACATCTTCAATGAATAGTGAATTTGGCTAAGCACCTGTGTGAACTATACTTGAAAAATGTTCGACGTTAGAATTAACAACACAAATATTCCCCCCCCCCCAAGTGGTGTGTGAACTAGTGCGATGAATCGTATATAAGCATTGAGAAATTGAAAGTCACAGAATTAGTAATACAAAATTGAACTTCGGATCGTCGACTTTGGAGACCGTCATCGCTGACCGTCTTCAAAAGCCTGCCCTATGGTGTTCACAATTTCGGATTCAGTAAATGTTGGAAGAAATTATCCATTTATGTCGATTTAAGTTCAGACCTGTGACTACTGAAACTAGGAAGTTTATAATTCGAATCAGTTTGATATGCTAATATGCTAAAGTCCTGGTCCTTGTTTTGTTATATGGTTTGGCATCTATGTTTGTTCGGCCTTGATATGGTTCGGCATCTATGTTTGTTCGGCCTTGATATGGTTCGGCATTTATGTTGGTTCGGCCAAGCGGTCGTTCGGCCAAGCTACTGTTTGGCCTGAAACTTGTTCGGCCAAACTCTCGTTCGGCCTAACGATCGTTCAAACTAGTTAGCGCTCGGCAAAGTATCATTCGGTCAAGATTCTGTTCGGTCGAAACAACACTCAACATCCTGCCCAATTCATACTTCCTACCTAACCCACCGTTCCACTGCTCGGCATGTGGCGAGCCATGCCGAACCAAAGCTACACCGAGCCCCAACGCTCGGCACTCCATCATCATTCGGCAAGTCATGCCAGAACATACCGTTCGACATTCTAATCTCCTACTCCTCCACTATTCTTTTTTCCCAATCTCGTTCGGCACAAGGAAACCGTGCCAAACCGCAAAACATCTCTCCCTCGTATGCCCGTCTCTAGTCATTCCTCCTTTCCTCCTCATCATTTAACTCTAGAAACCCTTAGAATACCTTAATCAAGGCCCGACCCTATCCTATCGCCTGAGGACTCAGGCATCAAACACTTCTCTAGTTATGAAAAGGACTTTAATGGAAGGATCGATACCTAATTAGCAGATCGAAACTTGAAAAGGATTGATCATTCGTTGAAGGTTGTTAACTGGAAAGGTCAGCAAGTAAAAAGCAGTGGTGGTAAAAATGTGAAAAGAGAAGAAGGAGGAAGGCGCCAGGTTTTATAGGGGAGAAGAAGAAGTTGAAGAGACTATGACTGGTAGAACCGGTCAAGGCGATATCGTTCGGCAACTTTGGTTCGTTCGGCATCCCGGGTACTCGTCTTCAGCTAGATTGTTGGGCATACACATTATGTTCGGCACGTGCCATAACCCCGTCAAGAGAAGTGAACCAAGGATCAAAGAGGAGCCCAGAGGACACGTAATTCAAAGCGCATCATGTTCGACCACGCGATACACTTTGGAGGGCAAGTGTTTCCTGGAGATTTGACCAGGCTACTTAGTACTCGGTATACCCTCGCTCTGCATCTATTTATGACCGTCGTTTAGAAACGTTCGGCGTCCAGGGAACGCTCAGCATCCAGGAGCGCTCGGCCAAAAACATCGCTCGGCCAAAGGCATCATTTGGTCAAAAGACATCCTGGATCTCTAGGCGTTCGGCATGGTAGAGTCATCCGGCATCAAGCGCCTCGTTTGGCATTGGATAGCGCTAGGCATCAAGTGCCTCGTTCGGCATTGGATAACGCTCGACATCAAGCGCCTCGTTCAGCCTGCACCCCTCACTCAACACCTCATCCCGTCCGGAATATACCTCGTTCGGCCGTCACCTACCGTTCGTCATCCAGAATCGTTCGGCACCAAGGGGTGTTCGGCATGTTGAGCGTCCGGCCTCACTTTGTTCGGCATAAAGGTGGAGGTTCGGCACTTGACTGTTCGTCATGTTTGGGTCGGCACACAGGGCTCATTCCATTTGGACCAAGATATTCAGATACCAAGCCCATCAGGGAGTCCAACCCATTTTCGTCTAGTGGGGCAGGGGCACAGTAAGAGGGTAGGATCTTTCCGAGAACACTGGGGAGACTCTGCCATTTTTTATACTCTCTTCTTCTTCATTCGAACTTGTATTCAAGCGATTGATTTACGAATTGTGTCTGTACTCAAGTAGTGGAGAAGGCAATAAAGATTAACCCCAAAGTGGACGTAGGCAATTACGCCGAACCACTATAAATTTAGTGTTCTTGTTCTCTGCATTTAAATTTATACTCAGTTCTCTATTTTAATTTACTTTCTTCATTAATCTCTCTACACAATCTTTGTAAGGGTGTTAGTGACCAATTCTGGTGCTAACAGAATGTAAGAGACTACAAGTCGATAGGATTAATAGAGCAATGACATAAATGCAAAAAAGCAACATGCACAGGGTTCAGACGTCTGGGTGTACTAGCAAGACGTCTGAAGAAATCCTCTGGATTATGAATTAGACAGGATCAGACGTTTGGTTAATGTACTTGGATGTCTGAAAGGCTATTATATACAAAAAATATATGTAGCCAGACATCTGAAAGAAATACCAGACGTCTGAAACAAATACCAAACGTCTGGTACTGAACTCGGGTTTTGAAATTCAAACCACAACCGCCGCACTTGAAAAGAATCTTCGCTTCTCTTCGCTACAAATCTTCGTCACCATCAGAAGCGACTATAGAACACTTGTTAATGGTGCAACTACTCAAGGAATCTCTTTACCACTATAAATAACATCAAGAATCAAAGAGAAGAACTCACCGTACTAAGTTATCCTCTTTGCTTTTATACTCTGATATATTCTTGATCTCTAAAAATCTACACTTGTATTTCACTCTTCCATATATTCAGATCTCCTCAATCAATATTCTCTAGATATATATTGGAAGCATTTGTACTTAATAGTTAATATCCGTATTGTAGAACACATACTTGACAAGAACAAGCTATTGTAACCAAGCTTATTCCTCCGGGCGAAGTGAGGGTGTTTGATAGTCGAATTCCAAAGGGGAGCTTTGGGACTAGACGTAGGATGGGAGGTTCGAACCAGTATAAAATCTTGGCGTGCTATTCTATATTTACCTAGATTAATTTTATCTTATTTGCATCATATAATTAGTCACATATACTTCCATATACACTATACGATCCACCCAATAGACTTTCAATTGGTATCAGAGCAAGGTTTGATCAAAGTACAGTAACACATTTTTGAATCATTTTAATATGGAAAGTATTTTTCAAGAAGGATAATCCACAGCACGACCCCCGCTTTTTAATGGCTCTAACTACGCATATTGGTCAACGCGTATGAGAATTTTTATGGGAGCTAATGGTCTAGAAATTTGGTCAGCCACTCAAGATAAATATGAAGTACCTACTACTGCTATGAACACATGGACCGGTGCACAAAAAACAGCAGCGTTTAATAATGCCAAAGCTATGAATGTTTTATTTTGCTCATTAGCTAAAAATGAATTCTCACTTGTCATGTTATATAACACTGCATTTGATATTTTGCGTGCCTTACAAGTTACACACGAAGGCACAAAGTTAAACAAACTAAGATTTCAATTTTAAAAAATCAATTTTCATCATTTAAAATGAAACAAAATGAATCTATAGTAGATATGTCCTCAAGATTAGAAAGCATTCAACATGATTTAATGGCACTTGGATTCAAATTCACAAATTTTGATTTAGTATCTAGAAAACTCAATTTTTTAACTCTAGAGTGGGAAAGAAAAGTATTAGCTATCGAAAAAGCTAATGATCTCTCAACATTCTTAGTTGAAGAGTTGATAGGAAATTTAATATCCGTATGATGCTAATTTGCAAGCACGAAAAGAATTAAATTAGGAAAAGAAGAACATAGCATTCCCAAAAGCAAATGAAGACTCCGACTTAGACGAAGAAGAAATTGTATTTATTGCCAAATATTACAACAAATTCAAGAAGTTTCGCAAAATGACTAAATTTCAGAAAGGAGGAAAATCAAATTCAAAAAATAAAATATCAATCAAATGCTATGAATGTGATCAATTTGGACATATGAAGAAAGATTGTCCGAAGCTCAATAATGATAAAAAGAAGAGTAAATTTGAAAAGGTCAAAAAGGAGAAGGCTTTCAAAGTAACATGGGATGACTCGAATTCTTCATCATTTGAAAGTGATAGAGATAGTGACGGAGAACAAGTTAATGTGTGTTTTATGGCACAAACTAATGAGGTATATCCTGAACTTAGTTATGACAAATTATTAGAACTTAGCATGTAATTAGACGATAAATTTAGACAAATTAAAAAATTGAACAAAGAACATATAGCCAAAATAAATTGATTAGAACTTGAAGTAGGTATGTTAAAAGATGAAAAAAAATATCTTAGAAGAGGAACTAAAATTATCTCAAGAAAAAATTAAAAATAATTTGATCGAAAATGAGGCTATTGCTATTGATTTTGATAAAACTAAAGTAGTAAAGGATAATTTGTTAAAAGAAAATGTCTATTTGAAGAGTAATATTGAAAAATGAAAATTGAAAATTTAGAATTAAAAGAAAAATTAGATAAAATCACCGTTAATGTTTTAAAATTTAATAAAGGAAAACAAGATTTGAAAAATCTTATCAAAACTTCAAAACCATCAGGTAATAGAAATGGAATAGGATTTAAAATATCCTAAACAAAGAGGAAATGATGCTAAGAATTACAGTTATAAAAAGACTAAGAGTTCACCTAAGTCTAATATGAATACCAAAAATATGAAAATTTGGCTTCCTAAGACAAATAATAATTTGATTAGACGAAAACATATTAATAATTTCTTAGAGAATGCAGTCTATAATAAAAATTATATTTATAAAGGTACCAAACCATCATGGGTATGGCTACCTACTTCTTCTAACATCTAGGACCTTAACAAAGTATATGGGTGCCAATTAAAACATCTTTTATTTTATAGGTACCTAAAATAAAAAATAAGGAGAAATGGATACTAGATAGCGGATGCTCCAAGTGTTATCCTGCTTTTTGGCAAAGCCGTGATACCAAAAGATCGATCGAAAACAAAAGACAGTTCGTCTCAAAGATTGGTTATACTTTGCTTCGCTATGGATATCGATGAATTTTGTCTGAATCTGGATCAGGCTACAATTGATAGGACATGACAAGCAAGGTCACAAAAACCAGTGTTTCAAATTTCAAGTTAATCGTAGTTCGTATGGACGAGATATGATCGATGCAAGTTAGCTAAAATACGCTGTTTGTATCCATCAAATAGTTGAGGAGATGCCCATTTCGAATCCATCGGATTCGTATCCATCATTGTTTTGTTCGAATCCATCAGGTTCCACATATTTCGAATCGATCGAGTTCGAATCGATCAGTAACATGATATCGGTATGTTCGAATCAATCGGTTTCGAATCGATCAAATAGGCATCGCCTCAGCATGTTCGAATCCATTGAGTTTAGAGCAGTTCGAATCCATCGTTCGCATCCATCGGGAAATCATGCATTGGTCTATTCAAATCCATCATATTCGTATCCATCAGGTTCGAATCAATAAAGTTCGCATCGATCAATCCACACCGCTTCGCATCCATCGGTGTACCCTACTTCGAGTCGGTCGGTCTCGTATCCACCTCCAAACAATGCTTCGTATCGATCGTCCTCGCATCCATCAATAGTGACAAGTCACTATTTGGTATCCATGAAATCTGCCTTGTTCGTATCCACTCAGTTGGTCTCGATCCAGTTCGTATCGATCAATGATTCGTATCCATCGATGCAAACTGGGTCATGGCATTTGATACGAACGAGGCGAAGTTCATGGATGCGAAGCGGTCAACTCGGAGAAATAATAGGATCGATGCGAGGAGTGCGCGCCACGTCACTACAGTACCACGTGCTCCATCGAGTCGAACGGGATGGATACGATGGCATGGATTCGAAGTCGGCAGGAAACGAAAATCACCATCTTGCATCGATCATATCTCACGATCCATTGGTCCAAATGCAACGAAATTTTCACAGTAGCTTCCATACAAGGTAAAGAATGCTCCTGCCAAGTTTCAGCTCGATTGGATCATTTTTTGATGGATATGAAATCATTTCCTATCGATCATAGATCGAGTCGAACTTGGTGGGGTCGGTCGCGTGGGCCCACTCACGTGCCAGAAAAAATTCTCCCGAAGTTTGAGCGCGATCTGAGCCTCCTACGCCTATAAATATCACCCTGAAGCCTACAGAGAAGGGATCTTTAGGCCATTCAACATCCAGACTTTGCCGGATTCAAGTCTACATCTTTTTATCACCATTGTATGCTAACTTCAGAGATATAACTTGCTGTAATCCGCTGTAATTGATTGAAATCATCAAGTGAATCAATAAGGTCATCAACTTCAGAGCGGACGTAGGCAAGATCGCCGAACCACTATAAATCCTGTGTTTCTGATTGTTATTGCTGAATTATTGTGCTTGATATTGCTTAGGTCTGATATTTGTGTTGAATATTACTGATTTCTATTCATATACGGGTGCTTTCACGATATTGGGGTTTGTGACCATTTTTGGTGCAAACACTTTGGTGTTTTCACTGAGAAAGCTGATTCAGAGAAATTAAATTTGAATATTTAAGAGTTCAGATCTAGGAGCTATGACAAGACAAACAAGTAGATGACAAAGGCCAGAGAGAAGTCAACATGAGGGAAGTCAAGAGGCTTCTCCAGGAGCTAATCAAGCATCGATCTTCATTACAAGGGATTAGATGGAGACGGTGATAAAGAGGCAAGAAGAGTTGATCCAGAGTTTATTTCAACAGATTGGGCAACTTGGAGCGCAAAATCGAGGAGTTGATGGAATACAGAATGAAGCAGGACCATCCGGCGTAGCACCTAGATTAGGGGGCACAAACTTGGAGTATGTTGATCCAATCCTGGAGAGAGAGAGAGAGAGGAGTATCTGCGCAACCTGGAGGTAGGAAAGGAATGAACGCTCAGTCAAGAGGGCAGATTCCAGAATTCCCTCATGAACTCGGGGGGCATGTCGAAAGCGATGAACGAGGATTGCATCTTGGAGACCATGACAGATTGGCGGAGATGGTCAGGCGAGCCATGAGAGGCAGATTAATAAACAGAGATCTTGAAGACGTGAACAGGATTCCCTTTTCTCCTGCAATTAGGATGGCTAGGAACCCGCCAGAGTTCAAGTTACCGTTAGTGGATATGTACGATGGGAGAACGGACCCCGCGGTCCATCTGACAAGGTATATGAGGCACATGGAAGTGCTAGGGGAATCACAGGAAGTTATGGCTTGGTGCTTTCCATTATATCTGACGTATATCGCAGCGTTATGGTTTAGACAGCTGGAGAGCGGCTCCATAGGAATATGGGCAGATTTAACTGAGAGATTCATAAGGCAATTTAGGGTTCACATTGCAAGACCCAAGAATGTGATCAGTTTTTCAATTTTGAAGCAGAAAGCTGGGGAGTCTTTGAGGAGTTTTCTGACGCGGTCGGCAGCAGCATCGGTGGATCGGCCAGATCCATCTGTGGTTATGATGGCAGCCGTGTCTGGAATAGCTGATGGCACAGAGTTCAAAAATTCGTTGACTAAAGATCCACCTATGGATCTAGGAGAATTCTATCACGAGGCAGAAAAGTTCCTGCGATTGGAAGACGCAACTGCAAAAAGAGAAGAAGGAGATGAACTTAATGTTTATGCGGTCAAAGATGGAAATCCGCCTGAGAAAGGTACAAAAACTAGCAAGGGAAAACGAAAGGCTGAAAATAGCTATACCAGATCAATGCGACCACGAAAGGAACCAAGGTTCACCACATACTCAGAGCTGAATGATAGTTTGGAACGAATTTATCAGGATACCAGAGAGCACGTTCCATATCGTAGACCAATGCGAAGGGATCCAACTGCTGACGAGAGAAAATCAGATAAGTATTGCATTTTCCATGAACCGAATGGTCATAACACTAATGATTGTAGGCATCTGAAGGATGAGGTGGAAGGGCATATCAGGAACGGTATGCTACTTCGGTATGTGAGGAGGCGAACTCCAGCGGTGGTGCCAGAGCGACCACCGTCTACATCAGCTAGAGGTGACCCTGAACCGGGACAACGTTTGATTATCAATTGATTGCTTGATTGAAATAATGATGAACAAGTCGTAAACCTCTCACTAACACGGTTAAATCATTTACACATGTAAGCGATCGCGCACGATCCATATGCATGCTCTGAATGATTACTGACCGCACCATAGTGAGAATTTACACTTTGACATCCTTGCTTTGCTTTCGTTTCGTTTTGATTTGGACATTTAGACTTTTCTTGTTTGGACATTTATGTTGCGAGATTCGTATGATCATTGCTTTCATATTTGCAATTCTGTGAAAGAATTTACTTGTATGCCCGTTGGACTGCGAACGGTCCACGAGCACCTCCTACATGGCGATGAACCGCCAAAGTCTTTGATTCAGAAACTCCCCAGAACATATAATCTGGCATCGATAATACTAAGTCCCCCCCCCCCCGGGCACACATAATTTGCCTCGAACGGCATACGATCGCGAACGATCACAATTCGCCTCGGACGGCACACGATCGCGAACGATCACAATTTGCCTCGAACGACACCCAACCACGAACGGTCATGATTCACTTATTATGATATCCGACCTCGAACGGTCACAATTCGCCTCGTGCGGCACTCGATCGCGAACGATCAACTTTTTCCACGAACGGCATCCGACCGCGAACGGTCTCATCCATGATTCGCCTCGAACGGCACCCGACCGCGAACGGTCATGATTCACTTACTATGATATCTGATCGCGAACGATCACATTTTGTAACGTACGCGGTTTTTCGTTGCCGAAAAAAACCGAATAGTTATGGGTTTTTAAAAAGAATTTAAGAAAAAGAAAAAAGAAAGAAGAAGGGATAAGAAGGTAGAGAATAGAGAGAAAAAAAATAGAAAAATAGAAGAGGGAAAAGATAGAAGAGAGAGAGGAAAGATAATAGAAAAAAAATAGGACGGAACAGAAAACAACAGAACAACATCAGAATCTCACAATTCGCAGCGGAACAACATATAATAATAAATGAATAATCTTTAAACAAAGAACTATATCAGTTATTACATTACATCACATTTCATTACATCATATCATCAGAGCGTACAACAACAACAACAAACAGTGCAGCGGAAAAAGAAATACTATATAAGTAATATGCCATGCCATCCAGCTTGCCTCCAGCAACTCCAGAATATACAGAATATCCTGATAAACCTAACTCTTGACTACCCGTGTGGAAATTGGTGGGCACCCAGAGTTTAGGAAGGAAAACAATAAACTCCAAGTCAGTCATGTGACTGGTGTGAGAACTCAAAATAGTTTATTTATCTTTAAAATCAAAATAGAGGAATATTTTTTATTCAATTCGCAATGCTTTTAAAAATGAGACTACCATAAGGCCTCCCGCACACACACACATGCAAACGCAGAATCGGAGGAGATTCCTCCTTATGATAGTCAAAGATGCTTGATACGCATTTAAAATAATATTTGATATTATTACTAGTGCATAGTGTAGAGAAAAATTCATTTCAAAAGTAGAATATAAATCTTAGCCAACATACGACCATTATCGTATGCCTACTATAGCTAACTATGTTCAATAGCAGGTTACCGCCACATTCCATAGCAGGTTATACAACTAAAACCGTACAAGTCACGTATTGTTTCTTTGGATTTCCAACGAATGATCAGGCCAAGGAACTTCCCATTGCCACATGAGAATGCCTCTGGATGGACATCCCCGAGAACCAAACCGGATCTCTACCAACACAAGGCCGGGTTACCCCTAACTGAGTAACAACTGACCGAATATGCCATCCCCCGGTCCTTTGGGACCTTTCACCGAGCGCTCGTAATCAATTCACACAATCATAACAAAGTGTTTTCAACATGAGTAAGTATCTGGGCTCCATACCATGATACCACCCTTTTCCAGAAGGAAATGGACACATCCTAAAGGGTGCTACCCCTCATAACCTTGCTGCTTCTTTCCTGTTTTGACCATTCATGGGGTGTGAGGCTCGACGAATTCACGTCCACAAAAACATACTTTATACAAAAGCCATGCTTTGGGTCAACAAATGATCAACACAATGATCACAAGGATAGACGATCAAATAAACGAACCTATCACAAATAATCAACACAATGATCATTTCAGCATCACTCAGCATGTCACATTACCAAATTGGGAATATATCGCTGATAACATTCAACTACATAACCTCTGAGCTCGTACGTCTCAGAGAAGGGTGTTAAGCTAAAAGAATAAATTCTCCGCCACCAACAGAAATATATTTGAAAGAAATCGGCTTTATATCTCAACTTGTAATGTCAGACATACAATCCATACAAGTCTGTTCCGGGCTCGAACAAAACCGAAGGTACTTCTTACGAAGCCCTTGCAATCCGGGTATTCACAATCCCGATCGAATTTCCCATCACTTAAGGAATCTCTATACCAGGAGCTACCCAGTGCAGAGACAATCGATAGGTCATCCTATCGCTTTCACAAATACTCGGTCTTCAACACCGATCTTCAATGCAATTCACAACGACGTATCACATATTCGGAATGGGTTATACGACCCCATGGTCCTTTCCCGGTTAACCCGAATAGTGAGCGCTTATTCAAAAATAAGTGTGGCATTCAAATTCAAACAAATCACATCAATTACCCATTCAAAGGGAAATATTGATAGTCGGTTATTGAACTATCGATGGATATGCACACATCACCAGATTCCAAATAATTTTCCAAATTATTTATCTTCCAAAATATCTTTACAAGATATAAAATTTCAACACTTCAAAAATAAATCAATATTTATATTTAGACCCAATTTCCAATTTCATTCATAAATTCCATAGTGAATTTATAATCCAAAATATCTATGAATATTCGATTCCAATTATTCATTTCAATATTCCCTTTCAATTTATCTTCAAAAAGATAAATTCTCAAAATATTCGCTTTATATTGGAAAACATTTCCATACTTATTTATTCATAAGTAATTCACAAATTTTATTTATTTTCAACACTTAGAAAATATTATATATACTTAAATCGAAATTAAGTATATATTTCATTCTTTAAGGAAATCATTCTCTTTAACATATTTATTTGGGCCAAAACGAATGTTACGTAAAACATCGTTACGACAACCCAAAATCACTAGTATAGGGATTCGAAATTTAAATAGATATATAAATCCCAATACTATACAAAACATTTCCTTTCGGAAATCATTTACTATAACAACAGTGTTATAGTCCATTATTTCCTTCTATTTCTCGAAAACGTCTATTTCAACAATAAATGTTGAAATCTATGGTTTCGAATCTCAACACATTTTAAAACATTGTTCGATCGTTTTAATTCTATTTAAAACATCCAAATCCAAAACAATTTCTTTAACGTGTTATTCACTATTCAAAAACGTGAATATACTTCATTAACAATTTCATCCTTTTATTCATTTTAATTCAAAGGATTATTCACTATTCAAAAATGTGAATATAACTCCATTTATAGGTTTCAACAAATTTTCTTGTCAAAATAAGTTGTTTGCGAATTTATAAAACAACGTTTATAAATTCCATTTCTATTTATTTATAAAAACTTCCTTTTTATAAATTCTTTTATTAACCTATTCCAGTTTATAACTCAATTATAAACTAAAAGTTCATATTATAAGTTAAATACTTATAAAACGATTATTTTACAAAGATCGTTCTTTTAAACTTCCCAAATTATAAATCTTATAACTTATAAGATTCATTTATTTAACCAAATCTATTCTTCAAATAATTTCACAAAATTTATAAATCTTACTATTTATAAATTTCATTTATAACTTCACAGTTTATAATTCCATAAATTTCATTCTTTAATGAAATTCATTTTCACTTCATTCAAACACTTATAAAAACTCGTTTTATAATGTCAATATTTCAATTTATAAATATCCATTTATAAATCTCTTAATATAAATCAATTTATATTATTCTTTTAAAACTTCTTTAATCTCCTTTATTATTTCACCATTTTGATTCATAAAATAATTAAATTTTATAAATCCTATATTTAAACTTTTCACAATAATTCTAAAATATCTCGATTAAACTATTTTATAAACTCAATAGCATCGTATTCTCAAAAATCAGTTTTTAACTATATTTCTCAAAAATCATAATTTTTATAACATTAAAAATTATAACGTTTATTTATTTAAAATGGATCAATTCCAAAATATAGTATATTCTCAAAAATCACTTTTAAAATCATTTTAAAATCCCAAAATTTGGGTCCAATGATGCTACACACCAAATAGTCAATCACGACTACAACGATCCATCATATATCGATATGATAATCCATCAAATATCAAAATATCTGAAATCAAATAAAAACTGTTGAGGAATCCAGCTGGATCCCTCCAACCTGTTTTACTGCATCCAAAAACATTAGCACAATACCAATTTCGCTCCAGTACGAAATTATCGCGGTATATGTTCTTATTAAATATTATCCGCTTAATAGACGGCGCAATAGGGTCTCATCCGCTAAACAAAAAATGCGGGAAATCAATAACTCCAATATATACATATGCCAATATATATATATTGCTATTATATATAATACCAATTTCACTGTTTATGAAATATTCGCGGTATATGTTTTTAATAAATAACACCCGCTTACTAACGGCGTATAATGTCTATTTTAACAATCAATAGATATCAATCATCATTCAAACATGCATTCAAATATTTTAAATCTAACTATTTAAAATAAAATCGAAACTGATTCGATTGAGTGAGAAGTTCTCACCTTGATTTTATTTCCGTTTTAGCGATTTATTTCGAATAAAATTAAACGGACGTTTAATTTTACCCAAAATTCTCACTAACTCCAAACGACTCCAAACCAACTCCATCGCGTAGTGCTCGTCCATACGATTCCAACGCAACTGATTTCGCGCGTTTTCGACCTCGTATGAAAAAGTTATGAATTTACGAAGTTTATACACGATTTATATAACATTTTATAACATAAATTATAAAATTTATAAACCTAATCAATTATGGGCCGTTAGATTTGCTCCCCCCCCCCCATCAGGCCGTCCCCTTCATCTTCCCTCTCCACGTTCCAGGCCGACACCCTTGAACCCATAGCTCATAATTAGGGTTAATTAATTCTCCACCAATACTCGATATTAACACGATCAGGTTGCTCCATGCTGTAGCCCTCGAAGAAAACTTCCTTCGCCCCCCCCCCCCCCCATGGTGGAGCTCGGCCCCCTCTAGTGCCTAGGGTTGCGTGTGCAACTGGCCATGAACGGCCCCATGTAGCTCCCTCCACACGACAACAAACACGATCTCCACCGTTCACATCGAAGCTCTCACTCCCCTCTCCAACTTTCATGTTGACAACTTCCTCTAATTGTTGACGGATTGGAAGATCTAGAGGGAAGAAGTTGGAACATTTCTGGCCATTGGTTGTATAAGTGGCGGCTAGGGTTATGAAATTAGGGTTTAGTTATTTTTTTTATAAAATTATGAAGAGTGGTGGTGTATTTATAGAGAATCGAACGACACTATTCATCCGGAAATTCCGAACTCCGATTTAGGCGCCGAAACTGACGTACCTAGAGTTTATCCCACGTTCCGGACACAATGGAATAGGTTTCGGAAGCTAATTCGGAAGTATGTGCGAGTTATGGCTGTAAACGCTCAATTTAAATTAAACCGATTTAACTCGATTTCTAGGCGTTTTAATTCGTACAGGACAAACGGTAAATCCAATTGACTTGAAATTTGAAACCTTACAATAATATCACATTACGGATCCGATGAAACTGGTTTCGTCGAAATCCGAGACTTTTTGAAAAATGGCTATTTTCACTCGTCAAATTTAAATTAAAAACGATTCGATGCGTTTCGAGCTGCCACGATCAAACGATAGCTCCGATTGACACGAAAATTGAAATCCGGTAATAACTAACTATTACGGATCCAATGGAACTGGTTTCGTTCAATTCTGAGACTGTTCAAAAATTGGCTATTTTACAGTCGATTATTAAATATTAAAATATTCAATTTTCACAGATTAACTTTTAATTCGATTTTTAAAGTTCTAAAATATCATCCTAACTCTAACATGATAAAATAAAATTTTACAAATCATTTTCAATCATATTTAACTCTATTTTCAATTATTTCCATAATTTAACATATTAAATTATTGATTTAATTATCCAATTAAATCCAATAATTCAAAATAAAATTTATTCGACTTATAAATTTACTTATAAATATTTAAAATTAATTAAATATTCAAATTTAAATTAATAAAAATTCTAGGTCGTTACAATCTTCCCCACTTAAAAGAATTTCGTCCTCGAAATTATTAAGTAAGAAAAGTTATAGAATTTATTAACTTTCCAAAATTCACAGTTAAACTTCTTATAATGCTTTACTAAGTTTTCAAATCATACTTAGTTATCTTTTCAAAAACAACTACTATTGTTTAACTTTCAATTCCAAAATCAAAGTTAAAGTTTTCAAAATTTTCCCAATTTTCTCAAATTTTTCTAACGCCTTAAATTTTCGGAAAAATTCGCCATAGTCTCCTTTGCGCGGCTCGATCCGAAAAAAAAATGACAGTATATATATCGCAAATATACATCGCATCAAGTAATGAGGCATCCCGAAGGGAAAAAAGTGTAAAAGTACGATATTTAATCCGAGATATGTACCTTATATTTTATTAGCGAGCATATACGGCTAATATAGCGCGAAAGCGAGCTCCAATTGCGAAGCAAACGCGATCCGCACCTACTAAACACTCAACAAACAACATGAGAATCATGCATATAGATAATAGTATCGATATACAACATATAGCAACGTAATAACTATATATGCCAACATAGCAAATGTGTGAAAAGCAATATATTCAACCATCAACCAACTATAATCCATAACCAATATCAATATTCATTTATATTCTCATTCATATTCAATGAAATGGTTTTCACTCTAAATCATATTTGATTTATTTACATTGGATTTTATCAACTTTCATTCTCAATTCAATTAGTTATCATTTACTAATTTAAATCCAATTCACATTCAATTCTATTCAAATTTATTTACTTTCAATTTGAATTCAATTTCGTAGCTTCCAATTTCGCTAATTCACTTTCATTAACACTTAATGAATTATATACAATCAACTAACAATTATATATCAATCAATGTATATTAATTACAACCAAATTACTTTACTTATCAATTGGTTTCAACACCATCACTTTCAATAACATTAGATTTTTATGAATTTCACTTACATTCATTATTTTATATCAATTATTCACATTTAATTGATTAACATTTAATCCATTCATTCAATTCAATTACAAAGTTGAATTTTATTTATATAACTTAAGTTCATATCCATCACTTAACTTTAATAATTTACTTTGATACTAATATCAACTTCATTCAACATCTTCTAAGTTATATTCCATTTAACTTTAAAAATTCATTTTTATTTATATAAGTTTATTTCACAATTGTAAATCACTTTAATTATAATTCTTTTCTTATAATTCATTATACTTATACAATTATTCTTTTATTTAGATTATTCAAACAATTAAACAATCAACTTATATACACTTTAATAATTCTGAAAAATTATTCCTTTATATATAAAATATAATCAAGGTAAAATTATTTCATTTACTCAATTTAAAACAATATTATGTCGAATTGTTCTATTCAAGTGTTTATAGATCCCTATCAACAACGTTAATTACTCGTATTAACCAGAATCTATATACCACTCAACAAACCAATCATCACAATATAAAACAATTTTATATATTCACTAACAAATACGCTCTCATAGCTATTATTACACTCAAACTCATTCTAGAGTACTGCTGACTCTATCTCTAATGAGTAATACCCAACAGAACCATGGTTGTCGCTTAACCATAAGCTCAGATACCAAATGTAACGTACGCGGTTTTTCGTTGCCGAAAAAAACCGAATAGTTATGGGTTTTTAAAAAGAATTTAAGAAAAAGAAAAAAGAAAGAAGAAGGGATAAGAAGGTAGAGAATAGAGAGAAAAAAAATAGAAAAATAGAAGAGGGAAAAGATAGAAGAGAGAGAGGAAAGATAATAGAAAAAAAAAGGACGGAACAGAAAACAACAGAACAACATCAGAATCTCACAATTCGCAGCGGAACAACATATAATAATAAATGAATAATCTTTAAACAAAGAACTATATCAGTTATTACATTACATCACATTTCATTACATCATATCATCAGAGTGTACAACAACAACAACAAACAGTGCAGCAGAAAAAGAAATACTATATAAGTAATATGCCATGCCATCCAGCTTGCCTCCAGCAACTCCAGAATATCCTGATAAACCTAACTCTTGACTACCCGTGTGGAAATTGGTGGGCACCCAGAGTTTAGGAAGGAAAACAATAAACTCCAAGTCAGTCATGTGACTGGTGTGAGAACTCAAAATAGTTTATTTATCTTTAAAATCAAAATAGAGGAATATTTTTTATTCAATTCGCAATGCTTTTAAAAATGAGACTACCATAAGGCCTCCCGCACACACACACATGCAAACGTAGAATCGGAGGAGATTTCTCCTTATGATAGTCAAAGATGCTTGATACGCATTTAAAATAATATTTGATATTATTACTGGTGCATAGTGTAGAGAAAAATTCATTTCAAAAGTAGAATATAAATCTTAGCCAACATACGACCATTATCGTATGCCTACTATAGCTAACTATGTTCAATAGCAGGTTACCGCCACATTCCATAGCAGGTTATACAACTAAAACCGTACAAGTCACGTATTGTTTCTTTGGATTTCCAACGAATGATCAGGCCAAGGAACTTCCCATTGCCACATGAGAATGCCTCTGGATGGACATCCCCGAGAACCAAACCGGATCTCTACCAACACAAGGCCGGGTTACCCCTAACTGAGTAACAACTGACCGAATATGCCATCCCCCGGTCCTTTGGGACCTTTCACCGAGCGCTCGTAATCAATTCACACAATCATAACAAAGTGTTTTCAACATGAGTAAGTATCTGGGCTCCATACCATGATACCACCCTTTTCCAGAAGGAAATGGACACATCCTAAAGGGTGCTACCCCTCATAACCTTGCTGCTTCTTTCCTGTTTTGACCATTCACGGGGTGTGAGGCTCGACGAATTCACGTCCACAAAAACATACTTTATACAAAAGCCATGCTTTGGGTCAACAAATGATCAACACAATGATCACAAGGATAGACGATCAAATAAACGAACCTATCACAAATAATCAACACAATGATCATTTCAGCATCACTCAGCATGTCACATTACCAAATTGGGAATATATCGCTGATAACATTCAACTACATAACCTCTGAGCTCGTACGTCTCAGAGAAGGGTGTTAAGCTAAAAAAATAAATTCTCCGCCACCAACAGAAATATATTTGAAAGAAATCGGCTTTATATCTTAACTTGTAATGTCAGACATACAATCCATACAAGTCTGTTCCGGGCTCGAACAAAACCGAAGGTACTTCTTACGAAGCCCTTGCAATCCGGGTATTCACAATCCCAATCGAATTTCCCATCACTTAAGGAATCTCTATACCAGGAGCTACCCAGTGCAGAGACAATCGATAGGTCATCCTATCGCTTTCACAAATACTCGGTCTTCAACACCGATCTTCAATGCAATTCACAACGACGTATCACATATTCGGAATGGGTTATACGACCCCATGGTCCTTTCCCGGTTAACCCGAATAGTGAGCGCTTATTCAAAAATAAGTGTGGCATTCAAATTCAAACAAATCACATCAATTACCCATTCAAAGGGAAATATTGATAGTCGGTTATTGAACTATCGATGGATATGCACACATCACCAGATTCCAAATAATTTTCCAAATTATTTATCTTCCAAAATATCTTTACAAGATATAAAATTTCAACACTTCAAAAATAAATCAATATTTATTTTTAGACCCAATTTCCAATTTCATTCATAAATTCCATAGTGAATTTATAATCCAAAATATCTATGAATATTCGATTCCAATTATTCATTTCAATATTCCCTTTCAATTTATCTTCAAAATGATAAATTCTCAAAATATTCGCTTTATATTGGAAAACATTTCCATACTTATTTATTCATAAGTAATTCACAAATTTTATTTATTTTCAACACTTAGAAAATATTCTATATACTTAAATCGAAATTAAGTATATATTTCATTCTTTAAGGAAATCATTCTCTTTAACATATTTATTTGGGCCAAAACGAATGTTACGTAAAACATCGTTACGACAACCCAAAATCACTAGTATAGGGATTCGAAATTTAAATAGATATATAAATCCCAATACTATACAAAACATTTCCTTTCGGAAATCATTTACTATAACAACAGTGTTATAGTCCATTATTTCCTTCTATTTCTCGAAAACGTCTATTTCAACAATAAATGTTGAAATCTATGGTTTCGAATCTCAACACATTTTAAAACATTGTTCGATCGTTTTAATTCTATTTAAAACATCCAAATCCAAAACAATTTCTTTAACGTGTTATTCACTATTCAAAAACGTGAATATACTTCATTAACAATTTCATCCTTTTATTCATTTTAATTCAAAGGATTATTCACTATTCAAAAATGTGAATATAACTCCATTTATAGGTTTCAACAAATTTTCTTGTCAAAATAAGTTGTTTGCGAATTTATAAAACAACGTTTATAAATTCCATTTCTATTTATTTATAAAAACTTCCTTTTTATAAATTCTTTTATTAACCTATTCCAGTTTATAACTCAATTATAAACTAAAAGTTCATATTATAAGTTAAATACTTATAAAACGATTATTTTACAAAGATCGTTCTTTTAAACTTCCCAAATTATAAATCTTATAACTTATAAGATTCATTTATTTAACCAAATCTATTCTTCAAATAATTTCACAAAATTTATAAATCTTACTATTTATAAATTTCATTTATAACTTCACAGTTTATAATTCCATAAATTTCATTCTTTAATGAAATTCATTTTCACTTCATTCAAACACTTATAAAAACTCGTTTTATAATGTCAATATTTCAATTTATAAATATCCATTTATAAATCTCTTAATATAAATCAATTTATATTATTCTTTTAAAACTTCTTTAATCTCCTTTATTATTTCACTATTTTGATTCATAAAATAATTAAATTTTATAAATCCTATATTTAAACTTTTCACAATAATTCTAAAATATCTCGATTAAACTATTTTATAAACTCAATAGCATCGTATTCTCGAAAATCAGTTTTTAACTATATTTCTCAAAAATCATAATTTTTATAACATTAAAAATTATAATGTTTATTTATTTAAAATGGATCAATTCCAAAATATAGTATATTCTCAAAAATCACTTTTAAAATCATTTTAAAATCCCAAAATTTGGGTCCAATGATGCTACACACCAAATAGTCAATCACGACTACAACGATCCATCATATATCGATATGATAATGCATCAAATAAAAACTGTTGAGGAATCCAGCTGGATCCCTCCAACCTGTTTTCCTGCATCCAAAAACATTAGCACAATACCAATTTCGCTCCAGTACGAAATTATCGCGGTATATGTTCTTATTAAATATTATCCGCTTAATAGACGGCGCAATAGGGTCTCATCCGCTAAACAAAAAATGCGGGAAATCAATAACTCCAATATATACATATGCCAATATATATATATTGCTATTATATATAATACCAATTTCACTGTTTATGAAATATTCGCGGTATATGTTTTTAATAAATAACACCCGCTTACTAACGGCGTATAATGTCTATTTTAACAATCAATAGATATCAATCATCATTCAAACATGCATTCAAATATTTTAAATCTAACTATTTAAAATAAAATCGAAACTGATTCGATTGAGTGAGAAGTTCTCACCTTGATTTTATTTCCGTTTTAGCGATTTATTTCGAATAAAATTAAACGGACGTTTAATTTTACCCAAAATTCTCACTAACTCCAAACGACTCCAAACAAACTCCATCGCGTAGTGCTCGTCCATACGATTCCAACGCAACTGATTTCGCGCGTTTTCGACCTCGTATGAAAAAGTTATGAATTTACGAAGTTTATACACGATTTATATAACATTTTATAACATAAATTATAAAATTTATAAACCTAATCAATTATGGGCCGTTAGATTTGCTCCCCCCCCTCATCAGGCCGTCCCCTTCATCTTCCCTCTCCACGTTCCAGGCCGACACCCTTGAACCCATAGCTCATAATTAGGGTTAATTAATTCTCCACCAATACTCGATATTAACACGATCAGGTTGCTCCATGCTGTAGCCCTCGAAGAAAACTTCCTTCGCCCCCCCCCCCATGGTGGAGCTCGGCCCCCTCTAGTGCCTAGGGTTGCGTGCGCAACTGGCCATGAACGGCCCCATGTAGCTCCCTCCACACGACAACAAACACGATCTCCACCGTTCACATCGAAGCTCTCACTCCCCTCTCCAACTTTCATGTTGACAACTTCCTCTAATTGTTGACGGATTGGAAGATCTAGAGGGAAGAAGTTGGAACATTTCTGGCCATTGGTTGTATAAGTGGCGGCTAGGGTTATGAAATTAGGGTTTAGTTATTTTTTTTATAAAATTATGAAGAGTGATGGTGTATTTATAGAGAATCGAACGACACTATTCATCCGGAAATTCCGAACTCCGATTTAGGCGCCGAAACTGACGTACCTAGAGTTTATCCCGCGTTCCGGACACAATGGAACAGGTTTCGGAAGCTAATTCGGAAGTATGTGCGAGTTATGGCTGTAAACGCTCAATTTAAATTAAACCGATTTAACTCGATTTCTAGGCGTTTTAATTCGTACAGGACAAACGGTAAATCCAATTGACTTGAAATTTGAAACCTTACAATAATATCACATTACGGATCCGATGAAACTGGTTTCGTCGAAATCCGAGACTTTTTGAAAAATGGCTATTTTCACTCGTTAAATTTAAATTAAAAACGATTCGATGCGTTTCGAGCTGCCACGATCAAACGATAGCTCCGATTGACACGAATATTGAAATCCGGTAATAACTAACTATTACGAATTCAATGGAACTGGTTTCGTTCAATTCTGAGACTGTTCAAAAATTGGCTATTTTACAGTCGATTATTAAATATTAAAATATTCAATTTTCACAGATTAACTTTTAATTCGATTTTAAAAGTTCTAAAATATCATTCTAACTCTAACATGATAAAATAAAATTTTACAAATCATTTTCAATCATATTTAACTATATTTTCAATTATTTCCATAATTTAACATATTAAATTATTGATTTAATTATCCAATTAAATCCAATAATTCAAAATAAAATTTATTCGACTTATAAATTTACTTATAAATATTTAAAATTAATTAAATATTCAAATTTAAATTAATAAAAATTCTGGGTCGTTACACATTTTGCCTCGTGCGGCAATCAATCGCAATCGATCACAATTCGCCTCGAACGGCACCCGACCGCGAACGGTCGCAACTCACCTTACGTGACATTCGATCGTGAACGATCACACCCGACCTCGAACAGTCATGATTTGCCTTAAACGCCATCTGACCTCGAACGATCACAATTCGCCTTGAACGGCACCTGATCGCGAACGATCACAGTTTGCCGCGAACGGCATCCAACCACGAACGATCCCATTGCATCATCCGCCACGACTGGCATCCGACGGCGAATGGTCCCGTATCACCATTTGCCGCGAACGGCATCAACCGCGAACGGTCCCATTCCATCCTTCGCCGCGAACAGCATCGACCGCGAACGGTCCCATTCCATCCTTCGCCGCGAACAGCATCGACCGCGAACGGTCTCGATTTACCTCAAATGGCATACGATCCCGAACGATCGTCATTCGAGGTCATATGGAGCTATCGAGTTTTTACAAGTTGTTGACAGGATATGAACATCCAGCTTATGGCATTACAAAACACACCTTCCTACCGTAAGGAGTGTTTTGGGGGGCAAATGTTATCCCGCTTTTTGGCAAAGCCGTGATACCAAAAGATCGATCGAAAACAAAAGATAGTTCGTCTCAAAGATTGGTTATACTTTGCTTCGCTATGGATATCGATGAATTTTGTTCGAGTCTGGATCAGGCTATAATTGATAGGACATGACAAGTATGGCCACAAAAGCCAGTGTTTCAAATTTCAGGTTAATCAGAGTTCGTATGGACGAGATATGGTCGATGCAAGTTAGCTAAAATACGCTATTCGTATCCATCAAATAGTTGAGGAGATGCCCATTTCGAGTCCATCGGATTCGTATCCATCATTGTTTTGTTTGAATCCATCAAGTTCCACATACTTCGAATCAATCGAGTTCGAATCGATCAGTAACATGATATCGGTCTGTTCGAATCGATCGGTTTCGAATCGATCAAATAGGCATCGCCTCAACATGTTCGTATCCATTGAGTTTAGAGCAGTTCGAATCCATCGTTCGCATCCATCAGGAAATCATGCATTGGTCTATTCGAATCCATCAGATTCGTATCCATCAGGTTCGAATCGATGACGTTCGCATCGATCAATCCACACCGCTTCGCATCCATCGGTGTACCCTACTTCGAGTCGGTCGGTCTCGTATGCACCTCCAAGCACCGCTTCGTATCGATCGTCCTCGCATCCATCAATAGTGAAAAGTCACTATTTCGTATCCATGAAATCTGCCTTGTTCGTATCCACTCGGTTCGTCTCGATCCAGTTCATATCGATCAATGATTTGTATCCATCGATGCAAACTGGGTCATGACATTTGATACGAACGAGGCGAAGTTCATGGATGCGAAGCGGTCAACTCGGAGAAAAAATAGGACCGATGCAAGGAGTGCGTGCCACGTCACTATAGTACCACGTGCTCCATCGAGTCGAATGGAATGGATACGATGGCATGGATTCGAAGTCGGCAGGAAACGAAAATCACCATCTTGCATCGATCATCTCTCATGATCCACTGGTCCAAATACAACGAAATTTTCACAGTAGCTTCCATACAAGGTAAAGAATGATCCTGCAAAGTTTCAGCTCGATTGGATCATTTTTTGATGGATACGAAATCATTTTGTATCGATCATAGATCGAGTCGAAACTTGGTAGGGTCGGTCGTGTGGGCCCACTTACGTGCCAGAAAAAGTCTCCCGACGTTTGAGCGCGATCTTGGCCTCCTACGCCTATAAATAGCACCCTGAAGCCTACAGAGAAGGGATCTTTGGGCCATTCAACGTCCAGACTCTACCGGATTCAAGTCTACATCTTTTTATCACCATTGTATGCTAGCATCAGAGATATAACTTGCTGTAATCCACTGTAATTGATTGAAATCATCAAGTGAATCAATAAAGTCATCAACTTCAGAGTGGACGTAGGCAAGATCGTCGAACCACTATAAATCCTGTGTTTCTGATTGTTATTGCTGAATTATTGTGCTTGATATTGCTTAGATCTGATATTTGTGTTGAATATTGCTGATTTGTATTCATATACTAGTGCTTTCACGATATTGGGGTTTGTGACCATTTTTGGTGCAAACACCAAGCATATGACCGGAAATTCAAAAATGTTATCAAATATAACATACATCGATGGTGGAATGGTAACCTTTGGAGATAATTCAAAAGGATATGTCGTGGGCATTGGAGAAGTCATCAACTCTGGCATTTCTTACTCTCCTATTATTACAAATGTTTTATTAGTAGAAAATCTAAAACACAACCTACTAAGTATTAGTCAATTATGCGATCAAGGTTTTCAAATCAATTTTGAAAAAGAGAGGTGTAATATTTTTGATAATAACAAACAACTTATATTTGAAGGTTTTAGAAACAAAAATATTTAATTCTTAAACATGATTATAAATAAAAATTCCAATTTTTGTTTAACCACCAAACATGATGATCCATGGTTATGGCATAAACGATTTTGTCATATCAATTTTAAATATATTAATAATTAGCAAAATATGAGTTAGTTAGAGGTTTATCTAAAATAAATTATAAAGTAGAAAATATATGTGGCGATTTTCAAATTGGAAAACTATAAAAACGTTTTTTAAGTCTAAAAATAATATTTCTACAAAATAACCATTAGATTTATCACATCTAGATTTATTTGGTCCAAAGCAGGTACGATCTATAAATCACAACACATATGTTTTCATAATAGTTGATGATTTTTCGAGATATACGTGGACTTTATTTTTAAAACATAAAAGCGATACCTTTGGTATGTTTAAAATATTTGCTAAAAGAATTAAAACACAAATGTACTTGAAAATTAAAAATATTCGAAGTGATCATGGTGGAGAATTCGAAAATAATCTTCTTGCTAATTTTTGCAATAAGAAAGGAATAAGTCATAATTTTTCATTTCCTCGCACACCTCAACAGAATGGCGCAGTAGAAAGAAAAAATTATACGTTACAATAATGTTCACGAACGCTACTAAATAGTAGTGGTCTACCAAAACATTTTTGGATTGAAGCTATTGCCACAGCTTGTTATGTGTTGAATTGAGTAACCATATGTCTTATGATTAAACAAACTTGTTTTGAAATATTTATTGGAAGAAAACCTGAAGTATCATACTTTAAAACTTTCAGATCAAGATGTTTTATATAAATATAAAAGATAATTTAGGAAAATTTGACCCAAAGGCTGATGAAGGAATCTTTATTGGATATTCGGATTGAAGCAAAACATATAGAATTTTTAACAAACGAAATAATACTATTGAAGAAAGTTTACATGTTTCATTCGACGAAAATTTTCTTAACTATCATACTAGTGATGATGAAGAAATAATCCCAATAACAAATACAACAAACTCTATTAATAATGAGGAAAATATGCAAAATAATACTTTGATATCATGTAACGACCCGATATTTTCAACAATTCGCATCCATTATAAGTGTATAGGTAGACACTCATGTCGGAATTGAATTGCTCAAAATGCCGCGTTGTAAATCAAAATTTGGCAAACCTCAGAATATACAGTAAATAAAAATCACAGATCACAGACATAGAGTAATAATAATGCAGCGGAAGTAAAAGAGACAGTAGTTCATGAAGCTATTATATAAATATATCAGAGTTACATAAGATACAACAGAAGAAATAAAGTACAAGAGAAGTCTCAATACATAGAAATCTACTAATACAATAGCTGGAAAGGACCAACAGGCTGAAAAGATAAAACTTGACAAGTAGATAATCTCCAGCGATTCCAATCTCCAGAAAGTGGAAATTCAAATCTGTGAATAACTCTGGCTGACCCGAGCGTAAATAAAAATACAAACACTCGAGTCAGGACGTACATACTTATATAATGTAAACCAACTCAAGTGAACTGTAGTAAAGGTACAAGTAACTTAGAAGATGCTTGGGACCGCCCATTCTCTAAGGATCCGTTAAACTATTTACTATGTAGTAATATACGCTATATACAGTAGTGTCCAATCAGTAAAGTATAATCATATAGAAAATAGCATTAAGGGGATGGTGAACCTTAACGCGGTCGGTTCTTTAAAACCAAAATCGTATTGGGCTCGATATAAGGATATGACATGGCATGGAGGCAATGCCAGGGTAGATACACCGTTTGCACTCCCGGACTGGTGGTGACGGCAAGCCAGCAGCTTCCGCCCACCTCGAACAATACCCCCGAATCAAAGTGGCGCCACCGTATCGAATCACAAAGTAATAGAATGGTTTCCGATGGAGCATGCTCCATGAAAGGGTGCGACCCTTTGTGTAGCCCGGTATAGCTCCTGTTTTAGTCATTTATGCCAACTCATGGGAGTTGGGTCCACGTAATATACCTCGAGAACGTCGCCACCAACCTACTTCATTCTGGTATCTCCACCGCGTACACCGTTGTTAAAGTGGTTTTCGGTATTGGCCGGCTATAAGACAATATCCGATCCTGGTCTCTTTAACAACCAATCGTTATTATAACCCGTAGTTATAACTTTAAACAATATTTTATACTTCAAAATAAAATATCATTTCAACCCAAATCTTTATCAAAATAAAGATTAAATCATTTCCAAACCATTCCAATATATCATCATACCATATCTTTCAATTCAAATATTTATCAAAACAAATATCCAGTCATTTCCAATCATTTCAATATATTAAACTATCATATCCTTTCAAAACTTCCTTTCAAATCATTTTAATATATCAAAATATCGTAACCTTTCAAAGCTTCATTTCCAAAATATCATATCTTTCAGAACTTCTTTCAAATCATTTTAATATCAAAATATCATATCTTTCAAAACTTCGTTTCAAATCATTTTAATATATCAAGATATCATATCTTTTCAAAACCACATTTCAAATCATTTTAATATATCAAAATATCATATCTTTTCGAAACCACATTTCAATCAAGTTAATATATCAAATAGTTATATTTCAAAACAAATTACTTCATTTTAAATCATAAAAATGAAGTTATTACATTTAATAATTAAATTATTAAATTCAAAAAATTTATACTTTTCAATGTTCATTTATGCACTTAAATTTATTAAAACAATGAAAATTCAAGTTTCGCAGCATTTGGAAAATGCTACAGAAAGTTACATTCAAAACAATTCAATTTAACAAAAGACAGCATTTAAAAATGCTGTTAATTAACTTCAAATATTCAATAGAATTTCACAACACTTATTATTTTATTTAAATCATTTTTACCTTACAAAATCATACATTTTCACATTTATAAGCATCATTTAATTTTCCTTAAATTCATGATTTCATAAAGTTAAGTTTCCTTTCAAAAATCAATATTTATTAATAATTCGCTTATTAAATTTCAACATTCAAATTTAAATTCATTACATTAAATTTCAACTTAACACTTAAGTTCAAATTCTCAAATATCACTTAGTTTTATTTTTATTTACTTAACTAAAAATTCACTTTTAAGTCAATTTCATAAATTTCAAATTTAGTTATATTTCAAAATTTCAACTTAAATATTCATTCATTTCACATTTCAACTTTATTAAAAATCATTAATATGATATAAAATCACTTTATATTCATTTAAATTCAAATTATCATAAATTTATCATAATTTCATATTCAATTTAATATCTAATTATAATTAAATCAAATTTTCCAAAATAACTTACATTCAAAATTCTCTAACTTTTTCATTAATTCATTTCACTTACAACTATTCAGAAAATAAATAATATTTTACAAAAATCCTTTTTTATTAGATTTAAATCAAAATATTTTGGTATTTACATTTCTAAAATAATTTTAAAATTTTTAGAAAAACCTATATTAACTACGGGTCTGTATATAATTTTCTATGCTAGGAAAAGTGATACGGGTAATATATCATTTCAACCGGTAATTTACAAAGAAAATCTTGGTTTTATCATTTCCAACCCGCAGTCCCAAGTAAATGAAATAAATTCAAAATCATTCAGGCCTATCATTTCAGCCCGTAACAATTTTCCCTTATTATAAAGTCCGTTCGGGTATGTATCATTTCAACCCATAGTGATTCTAATCTAAAGGGAACTTGCAGTGTGATGGACAGATAAAATAAACAAAATAGCATGAAATAACAGTAACATATAACATAATAGGTGTAATAACAGGTGTGAACATCATATGATAATAATATAAGCAGTTATAACATGATCATATAGTTCTACAGATTCACAGGGTGTCAATTTCTACTTATATAAGTACATAATGTCAGGTGAGAAATACTCACTTGTTTGAGCTGGAGATTGCGATACAAATGACCCAAACTAAGATCTTCAAAAGCACGATGGAACGACAAAGATTTGATATTGAGAGAGCCAAAGATAATTTCCTTATTCAAATTTTTAAACAAACAATACAATATATAAGTTACAAAACAATGTAACACTTGAACAGCACTAAAAATCAATGTCCAGAACAAATTCAAATGCTTTGCAATTGTTCTCAACTTCACATGGATCAGTTATGGATGGGTTAAGCTCAGATATTCCATGGATTAAGGTCTGGTTTGGATGCAAAACGGTCGGCCTACATGGGTTTAAAGGAGATGAAGATATATGTGCAACACTTTACAAAACAAAGCAAATATCATCACATCTTGGCTCCTATTGGGCTCGGCCTCATGCTCTATGGTCATGGCCTGATTTCCAGAGGGTGGTGGGTGATGTGGCAAAGGGTGGAGGTCAGGTCAGAGGTGGTGGTGGTGGAGGTAGTGGCGGCTAATGGTGGTAGAAGGAGGAGATGATAAACTAGGCTAGGCTAGTGCGATAGGTGATGGTTTTTGGTGGATTTTGTGGTGGTCCTTGCCATGGATGGTCTAGACCTGAAATGGAGAGGTAGTAGGATGGGTGATGATCAGAGGAAAGGGGTGGTAGAGGTCAGATCAGATCTGGTTGAGGAGGAGCCAAGCTATGAAGGTGAGAACAAGTAAAAAATTCAAAATAGAAAAGTACAAAAACAAAGGAAGAAGAAGATAATTTTTACCTCAACTCCTTCAAGCCATGGCCGTATTTTTCTTTTCTTTTTTATATGAGAAATGGATCTGAGATCCACGTGAAAAATGAAGGAGGAAGTCACGGCTAAAAGAGGAAAAAAAAAACGGTCAAAGAGTAAATGAGGAAACAGTAAAAGAAACGACTTACGTTTCAAAAGCTTTTAAAACCTTTCAAATTTCCTTAATTTTGTTTATATAACTTGATATTTCTGGAAATAATAATAATCCCAGATAAAATTTCGAAAATTTATCAAAATATAAAAATATATATAATATTTATTAATTATATAAAGTTAAATTAAGGAAAATAGCTAAAAATAGTAAACTAGTCTAGAAATTTTGAAATTAAATGAAATAAATTTTAGAAAATTCATACAAGCTTGTAATATATTTTTAAACATAAATAATAATATAAAATAAAAGTACATTCACAAAATAAATATAAAAAATTAAATTCAAATATAATTTTAATGAAGAAAATAGCAGAAAATAAGAAAACAGCCGTTAAAATCTGGAAATAGATTCAATAAGCTTTGGAAAAATTCAAACATCACTTTAAAAACATTTAAAATACAAAATATACCTAAAATAACATATTAACACATATAAAAAATATATTAAATTTAAAGAAAATAGAAAAAGATTTTAAAGAAATTGCTTAAAAATCCAAAACAGTGTCCAGAAATTACAAATAAATCACCACTGACTTTGAAAAATTATTTACTTCATTTTAAAATTATTATAATATAAAAATATACATACAATAACATATTAAAATAAATATGACAAAGAATTTTTTTTTATATAATTTATAATAGAAAAGTTGTTAAATAAATCAAATTACACTCAAAATTTGAAATGTACATAACTTTTACAGTTTAACTCCGTTTTCAACGAAATAAAAGGCAGTGTTCAAGTTATTACATCTATTTTCATAATAAAAGATAAAATTTAAGATTTTAAATAATTTAAATTTGAAGTTTAAAAGTCACAGTTTGAACAGCTTGACCAGAAATCCACTTTACAGTAAAATATTCAAATTATACTGGTTTGAACTATAAATCATTTAATAATCATCATTTATATTTAAAAATGAAATGTTTGAAATAAAAAAAATTAAAATAATTTAAAAATAAAAGAAAGTCCAATTTAAATAATATACAAAAAATATGGGGTTGTTACATATCATCTCCTAGAATTCTTAAGGATCATCCAATAGATAATATCATTGGAGATCTTAATTCTAGAGTAACTAGAAATCAACTTATTCGAATAAGCCATATAGCATTTGTATCAAATTTTGAACCAAAAAATTATAAAGAAACTTCAAATGATAATTTTTGGATAATATCTATGCAAGAGGAATTAAATCAATTTGAACGTAATAATGTTTGGGAATCAGTATCAAGACCAGAAGATCAATCGGTTATAGGAACAAAATGGGTATTTAAAAACAAAGCAGATGAAAACGGAAATATTGTTAGAAATAAAGCACGTTTATTTGCTCAAGGTTATAATCAAGAAGAGAGTATCGACTATGGCGAAACCTTTGCTCAAGTAGCAAGATTGGAGGCCATTCGTACATTACTCGCCTTTGCAAATCATCAAAATTTTAAACTATTTCAAATGGATGTCAAAAGTGCTTTTTTAAATGGTTTTATTAAAGAAAACGTATATGTAGAACAACCCCCATTATTTGTTCACAAAAAATATCCCGACCATGTTTTTAAATTGCACAAAGCATTATATAGATTAAAACAAGCTCCTCGTGCATGGTACGAACGTCTTAAAAATCACTTAATTACATCTGGCTTTCAAATAGGCAAAATTGATACAACTTTATTTATTAAATGAGAAAATAATGATATTTTAGTTGTACGAATTTATGTTAACGATATTATTTTTAGTTCAACCAACGAAAATCTATGTGATCAATTTTCAAATATTATGAAAAATGAATTTGAAATGTCACACATGGGAGAATTAAATTTCTTCCTAGATTTACAAATAAAACAACTTGAAAATGGTATTTTTATTCATCAAGTAAAATATTGTAACGGACTATTACGTTGTTTAGAAATGGATAAAACTTCAAGCAAACCAACACCAATGAGTGCTGGTGTTCTTTAGAAAAGAATAATAACAGAAAAGATTTTGATGAAAAATTATCTCGTAGCTGTAACGATGGGGAATTTTCGATCCGGAAAATTCCAGATAGTTAGGGAAAGAATAAAGTGATAGAGGAAGAAGAAGATCAGAAACACCAACATCTCACATTCGCAGCGGATAAAATATAATAACAAATAATAACAGTTTTACAAAGAAGAACTAAGTCAGTTAATTACATTTTATTATATCAGAGTTACAATATTTCACAATAACTGGACATATACAAATCGACATATCTCAGATAAATAGAAATATATTACAGTAGAAACACTCCATACGTTCCTGTCATCCAGCTCGTCTCTTGAGCTTTAGAACGTCCTTACCTGAAAATCTGTAATACTCGATCTGACCCGAGCATTACATAAAGGTAACATTCGGGTCAGGATGGAACCCAGCATGAGTAAACTCATCTAACAAGGAGTACAAAGCATACAACTTACTTAAAACCCGGGGTAACTCGTATCAATTAACAAAGTCACAATTTGTTATAGACATCACTTATTTCATACATCAATTTTCTAAGTACCAAAATTTAAATTAAATAGTCTGATTTATTTAAGTCATTTCGTTTAAGCCTATTGATTTCACATATCAATCTATAAAAGTCAAAGTGGTTTCGGATATTTACTAATACCCGACCCCGGTCTCTTCGAATCCAATGTCATCTAAACCCAAGCTATTCAATTAAATGCTATTCAACTTTAATTACAGGATAACACTTTTACGCAGCAAATCATAATTGATAGATAATCACATTATCACTGTCCATCCAATATATCATATCACAAAGCAATTCATATCAGAGATATCAACTAATCCAAAGCACTTATCATCATTCAATCATTCATAAGCAAGATTGATCACTTCCATTAATTACGTTACTTAATGATCCTCTAATTATTTTCATTGGTTGATTATTCTTAAATTTCACTTAATAATTAACCTTTAACTTAATTAATCAACCTAGATTAATCACAATTAGAAATTAACTTTCCTTGATTACTCTAACAATTAAACCAACTCCTTGATTAATTATATTAATCAATCCTTTAATTACACTGAGTAATTATCACTAAATTTCTTCCCCCAAGTAATTATCCTTTAATTACATCCTATCAAGCAATTTCCTTTTAATTAGTTACATCCAGTAATTATCCACTAATTACTTCACTAAGTAATTACACCTCATTAGTTACCTTAAGTAATTATACTTAACCCAATATCAAATGATTTACCTTATTTAACCAATCCTGTAATTAATCATATTAGTAATTAATCCTTAATTACTTTATTAAGTAATAATTATTTAATAAATCATATTTAGTAATTACCCATTAATTACCCGCCTTAATTAATCAAATTAAGCAATTATACTTAAATTTTAAGTAATTACAATTAATTAATTACATTAAGTAATTCTACTTTAAAATAAATTTATCATCTATTAATTACCTAAATAATTTTTCCATATTTAATAAATCAATCTTTAAAATTGATTACACAATTTAATTAACCAATTAATTAGTTATCTTAATAAGTTGATTAATTACCCATTTTGGCTTCCACCTCACATTAACTAAATTTACTTAATTAAATCATGCAATTTCAATTTTAACATAACATTAACTTATCAAAATTTGTTTAAACAAGTTATAACCTCCTTAAATCAAATGGTTAAAAACATTATCATGTAATAATTTAAACTGGCTTCATTTTAATTTACAACTTGTTTTTATAAAACCCTATCTTGTTCATGCTTTCATTTAAAACTGGTTACCAAAATAAACTCAAGCAAAACCCGATCCCTACACGAACCAGTGCAAATTTCCCTACCCATTTCTTTCTATCATCTTCTTGTTCTAAATTTCAGCCGTGCACGATCATGCATACTCTCGCGCAAAACTCCGTGACTCACTTGTGCCGCTACACAGTAACCCCGAGACGAACCCGATTCCCTTTCCTTCCTCCATTTCTATTGCTACAGCAACCAGAAAACTCCTTATCTCCGGTGCACCATGCACATACATATGGCACCGGAACTTCGTCGTCAAATGCCGACACCTCCTCCAAGTCACAATCACTACCCTCGACCATTACGACCCCTCTGAACCTCACGAAACCCTAAAAATCGAAATCGAGCGAACTACCGACTTCTAGAGAAATGAACAATCCCCCTCTTCGACGCCTACCACCACCAATTGACCATGACCCACCCTCCAATCTTCACCATAGCTAAGCCACCATCTTCCCTACGTTTCCCCCCCACCGCGCACTTCCCAGTCGCCACCGCGAAGCCACAGATTAACGAAAACTCAACATACTTCAGAACAAGCCAGAAACCCTAAACTTCCCAGAATTCCACGCGTCGCCCCATCGGAGTCCACTTCACCATTTTTCTAGGCTTCGCCTATGACCAGAGCTCTACCACGACCTATCGACCTGCATCGAAACCCAATCTATCGCCGAGATTTGGCCTTTGTCCCAGACCCGTTCAACTAACAATTTCCTACACGAAACCTCACTAAACCTTTCGAATTCATTTTCAAAAATCATCATTTTCATATGCAAATATGTTCATATAGGTAAAAGTCGAAATTTCCATGTTTGAATTTTGTCAATTTTAAAGTTTTCACTGTAAAAACGAGACACTCTTCCCAAATACTTCATACTAATCTCGAGAATTTTTTTAGATTAAACTTCATCAGGAAACAAACATTTTTCTTCTTGAAATCGTGGCTTAAAACAAAACACATAAAGAGATAGAAAGATTGATGTTTATCCTGTGAAAACTGGAACAGAGTTCTCTGTGTGTGTGTGTGTGTGTGTGTGTGTGTGTGTGTGTGTGTGTCTATATATATAGACATGTACACCTATATTCAATCATCTCTAAATAATAGATTAAACATACTACCCATCAAAATTTTCAAGGATTATCTCATATCAAAACAGATTAATTTTTTGAAAATAGAAGTCTACTCACCTGTTAAAAGAACAGAGGTACTGGCTTTTGCATTTATACATGCTTTTGATTTGTGCTCGATGATCCTTGATGAGTTGAGCTCGTATGTTTTTTTTCTAAATGGTAGAAATGCTTATCTTTTGTTTTACTTAGCTTGCTCTCAAATGAATGAAATAAAAGAAATAGTGGAGGTACATAAGAAAGTATGCTACATTCTTTGTTGTAGTGTACACAGTAAGCTACTCTTTATTTTTATTTTTTTATCATGTACTTCCCTTTTTCTATGATTTGATTTTTCCTTCTAACACAAGCTTGACCTGATTTAAGTTTTGTATGCTATAATTTAATGCTTGTCTCCTCTTTTGTTTACAAATACTATTATATAAATTTGTAGATGTATATATATCTTTTGTATGTATGTAAGTATATTTATATACAGTTATATATTTATTATTATTATTATTCCCATAAGTATTGTTATTATAACATTTATACACACTCATAAGCTTTGAAATCTTATTATTGCGAAGTTATACATTCATATATTTGTAAATTTATATACTTATACTTATATATTTTCGAACATCATAAAGTTTGTATCTATTTATATTTTCATTTGTATATTTATAGATTTTTCATCTTAATTTAGATAGTGGATATATCCTTTATTTTTCTTTCTATAAGTTTTTATCATATTAAGAGATTTTTGAGCCAATATTTATTTTAGTTCTTAAGCTATTTACGCATCCAATATTTTACTTATTAGAAATTTATTTATTGGACTAATTTAAAACTAGTATCCCAATAACTGCATCGGTTAATCACTCGATATTAGATGGCCCAAAAATCCGGGTCGTCCATTTCTCCTCCCTTTAGATCTTTTCGTCCTCGAAAAGGAACGAAGCCAGAATTATCAAATTGCTTAAAATCAGATAAATTTTCTTTGATCTTTTTTTTGAACTATTTTAAAAATCTATATAATATTACTAAATTAGTTTTTATAAAAATACTTTTATAACTCAATGTTTCGACCAGTCCATCCTTGTTCTCACAGAAATTCAGTCATACGTTGATCAGGCGTTGGACTTAAAATCCAAAAGTACTTGGTAAACCCGTTTTCAACACCCAATGAAAATACTTGCGAAAATAATTTAATTGAAAATATAGAAAATAGTTTTTGCAAATAGAGGAAATATCTTTGGTGAGAATGCTCTGGAAATCATCACCCCCATCCATGGTCACAGTTACATCCTGGGTTACATTTCCATCGCAGCAAAAGTCCATGTAACTATAGGCACTCCGCGCCCCTCGATTACGCCATGGAACCCATAACAGATCGCAGTTACATTCCAGGGTTACATTGCCATCGCAGTAAAAGTCCATGTAACTGTAGGCATCAGCGCCCTCGATTTTCGTTGTCAAAATGAAACTTCTCCACTCCTACATAGGTCGCAGTCTACCGATGTGAAATCAAACGCTGACCGTTGGCTCTCAGCGGCACACACGACTTTCGCTATGTTACCATAGGTCGCAGTCTACTAATATAAAATCAAATGCAGACTGTTGGCTCTCAGCGGCACACACGACTTTCGCTATGGTCTGCAGTAGATCGTAGTGACGTCGAGTTACACTGTCGTCACAGCATAACCCAAATGCCTCCGTAGGCATCAGCGCCCCTCAACTTTCGCTACACACTACTCATAATCCTCAGGAACTAGTTTTGTCCGGACACCTCATAGGATCAACTTTATAACCCCCCTTAGGGTTCAAGGCAGCACCATCCGGTGGCACTCCTGAGAAGTTCATTTCAAGGGAGCGCCTTTTTCCCTAGAGCCATTTTCAAAACACTTTATACTATACACATATAGTATCTTTCAAATCATACACCTAATATGATCTCATACAAAGATCCTTTACACAAAATCGATTATCCCAAAATCGATAATTCCCAAACTAGGCTTTCCAAATTCTAATATTGATTTTACCCAAAAATCAAAAGCTTTTCCAAATCCAAAGGTTCCCAAAACCTTTTCCCAAAATCCTCAGAAGATCATTTATATATAGAGAGAGATATATATAATTTTTAAAACTTTGGATCATTTCAAACTTGTATAAAACTCCTTTTATACTTCAAACATTTTCAAAATCCTTTTCTTCCGGCAATAGATTCAACAAGGGGAGATTTATCTTACATAACAAAGATATATAACTTTGTTTATTCAAAATCAAATATTCAAATTTGATTACTCTTTTCAATATCAACTTCATTCAAATCCGTACGATGTACACATATCATTCGTACGCTATACCAATCTGATTGCTCACTCGACCACACAATTTCACTTCCGAACTAGTATCATCCACCCGACTTCCTAGTGTGGACACAGATCTGGTTTCTTGATCAGAAACCGTCATTCTCCTTGCATAGCTATAGCGATGATAGAGAATATCCAGAACCAATCAATAATCCATATCCAGGTTCGCCGTAGAAAATCGAGTGAAAAATCCCAACTCGGATCGATATAACAATCTTGAAATTCTGTGCTTGAATCTGAATCAAATCACTATGCGAATAGAATAATATACGTCCATCCTATGTATTTATCTTCATTGATTATTAGCCAAATCAATTTCCTTTTCTATTCTTATTCACTTTAATTTCCATTCACTAATTTACAATTGCCTTAATCCCCATTTGGATTATCACTTCAATTCTTACTGCGGTTGGGCATTTAATCAATAACAGTTTGAACTCCGACCAGTTTATATTTAGAAAATAGCTTGAAAAATTTAAAAATAGATAAGTAGTTGAAAAATAATTATTAATTTGCAAAATAGCTGTAAAATAGTTAACTAATTGTAAAATAGTTGAAAAATAGTCAAATAGTTATAGAAATTTTAAATAATTGCAAAATAGTTGTAAAATAGTAATTAATTCGTAAAATAGTTAGAAAATAGTAATTAGTTTATAAAATAGTTGAAAAATTATTAAAATAGTTCCAAAAATAATTGTAAAACAAATATAAAATAATTTGACTTTAAAAAGAAAGGTCGTATATATTAAACAGCTTGGAAAAATAAGTTTATATTAAACAATTTATATTGAAAATAGTCCAGAGTCAAAACTGTTCACTTCCCTATCAATTTAGTTTACATTTCCACTTCCATTTAAATTGACTCAATTCCAATTTGAATAACTTCAATTTCCCTTGAACTTAATTTATTCTCAATTCAAGTTGAATTAACCTCAATTTCTTTTCAAATTCAAATCAAATTCCATTTGATTTTAAACATATTCACTTTAACTACAATTCCAAATTATTCAAATTAATTTAGACTAATTTCCAATTGAATCCACTTCAATTTCAAATCATTTCAATTTCTATATGAGTTAATCCCAATTCCCGTTTGAATTCCATACTCCATCTTCAATTCTAATTAATTCAAACTAAATTCAATTTGAGATAGGGAAAACTAAATCTCAACCTTAAACCATCTCGAATTATATAAATTCGAGTTAAATCTCCAAATGTCGATTTAATCCCTTAAATCAAATTAAGATTTATTTATAAATCAATAACCTAAATTTTTAAACAATTTAATTCCGAGTCCAATTCTCAGAATTCCATTTTAAATTATCTTTACTTATTTATTTCAAAGTTCAAATAAGAGTTCAAAACAATTTTATCTTAAAAATTCAATTTATTACCCAATTTTATCTTCCAGTTTTGAAACCAGTTCTTAAACAATTTTTAATTTACAAATTCAATTATTCAAATTTTCAGTTCAAAGTAATTCCTTATTCTTAATTCAAATTAAAGTTTAATTTTCCTTTCATCTCAATAATGGATATATTACCACACTTCATTTCTCGTTCATTTAAACAAATTTGATCCACAATTTAAAGATTTTTAATAACAATAGGATGATATCATCCAATTTATTTTAAAACATCCATCCATTTTAAATTTTCAGACCTCAAACCCATTTTGAGATCACACAAACTCCCCATTTCAAATTAACCATTTCACTTCCCAAGTTAAATCCCAATTTCATATTGACATTTCCAAATCTGGTTGTCCATTCAAACTTATTGAACTTCCTCTAGTTAAATTCAATTTACTTAATCTAGTCAAATTTACAAATTTGAATTTCCATTCAAATTTTATACTTCAGATTAATAACCTTCCCACTTAAGTTTAACCCTTACTTCACTTTGGGTTTTACATCTCATTCCAAATTTAAAACTCAAAATTTAGAGTTTATTTTAAGCCATCTTTGATATTGTGTATATTCCTCATATATACATATTATTTTCTTTACACACTAGTTATCTTTAAATTTTAAACCACTTTTGGTTTTTAATTCAAAACAAATTTTCAAACAACCTTGTTTGCAACATGCCCCTTTCATCCAAATTATACTTATTTATTATTTCTTTTAGCACTTTGAAACTACTCAAATGTTTCTAGACTTAGGTTTTAAAACTTCACAATTTAAACCTACTTCAATTTATAAGTTATACTTACCCAAATGTTTTACTTCCTTAAAACATTTCATTTTGCTTACTCATTAATACACATCTTATTATTAAACACAACAATCATTTATGATAATAACCAAGATTATAATATCTGTAACCATTCATTATTATCTTATTCTGAAAATACTTCTACAATTTCAGGATTTTAAACTTTCAGCTTGAACCCATTTCAAACTTATCTTTATTCAATTTCAATTTGGTTGTATTTCTATTATCACTTAATCGTATTTAATTCCAATTATTTAACAACCAATTACCTTAATATTTATTAGAAGGAAATATTGCTTTATATATATCAAAATATATTCTTATATAAATCATTTAAAAATCTTTATACAAGAAAATAACAAGTACGCGCTCACATATATATACTCAACTCATTCTAGGGTACCATTGACCCTATCCTTAATGAGTAATCCCACCAGAGCCAAGGTTCTCGCTTGACCTTTCAGCTCTGATACCAACTGTAACGACCCGGAATTTTCGATCCCGAAAATTCCAGATAGTTAGGGAAAGAAGAAAGAGATAGAAGAAGAAGAAGATCAGAAACATCAACATCTCACACTCGCAGCGGGTAAAATATAATAACAAATAATAACAGTTTTACACAGAAGAACTAAGTCAGTCATTTACATTTTATTACATCAGAGTTACAATATTTCACAATAACTGGACATATACAAATCGACATATCTCAGAAAAACAGAAATATATTACAGCGAAAACACTCCGTACGTTCCTGCCATCCAGCTCGTCTCCTGAGCTTTAGAACTTCCTTACATGAAAATCTGTAATACTTGGTCTGACCCGAGCATTACATAAAGGTAACACGCGGGTTAGGCTGGAACCCAGCGTGAGTAAACTCATCTAACAAGGAATACAAAACATACAACTTACTTAAAACCCAGGGTAACTCATATCAATTTACAAAGTCACAATTTGTTATAGACATCACTTATTTCATACATCAATTTTCTAAGTACCAAAATTTAAATTAAATAGTCTGATTTATTTAAGTCATTTCATTTCAGCCTATTGATTTCACATATCAATCTATAAAAGTCAAAGTGGTTTCGGATATTTACTAATACCCGACCCCGGTCTCTTCGAATCCAATGTCATCTAAACCCAAGTTATTCAATTAAATGCTATTCAACTTTAATTACCGGATAACACTTTTACACAGCAAATCATAATTGACAGATAATCAAATTATCACTGTCCATCCAATATATCATATCACAAAGCAATTCATATCAGAGATATCAACCAATCCAAAGCACTTAACATCATTCAATCATTCATAAGCAAGATTGATCACTTCCATTAATTACATAACTTAATGATCCTCTAATTATTTTCATTTGTTGATTATTCTTAAATTTCACTTAATAATTAACCTTTAACTTAATTAATCAACCTAGATTAATCACAATCAGAAATTAACTTTCTTTGATTACTCTAACAATTAAACCAACTCCTTGATTAATTATATTAATCAATCCTTTAATTACACTGAGTAGTTATCACTAAATTTCTTCCACCAAGTAATTATCCTTTAATTACATCCTATCAAGCAATTTCCTTTTAATTAGTTACATCCAGTAATTATCCACTAATTACTTCATTAAGTAATTACACCTCATTAGTTACCTTAAGTAATTATACTTAACCCAACATCGAATGATTTACCTTAATTAACCAATCCTTTAATTAATCATATTAGTAATTAATCATTAATTACTTCATTAAGTAATTATTATTTAATAAATCGTATTTAGTAATTACCCATTAATTACCCGCCTTAATTAATGACAGTAAGAAATTATACTTAAATTTTAAGTAATTATTATTAATTAATTATATTAAGTAATTCTACTTTTAAATAAATTTATCATCTATTAATTACCTAAATAATTCTCCACATTTAATAAATCAATCTTTAAAATTGATTACACAATTTAATTAACCAATTAATTAGTTATCTTAATAAGTTGATTAATTACCCATTTTGGCTTCCACCTCAAATTAACTAAATTTACTTAATTAAATCATGCAATTTCAGTTTTAACATAACATTAACGTATCAAAATTTGTTTAAACAAGTTATAACCTCCTTAAATCAAATGGTTAAAAACATTATCATGTAATAATTTAAACTGGCTCCATTTTAATTTATAACTTGTTTTTATAAAACCCTATCTTGTTCATGCTTTCATTTAAAACTGGTTACAAAGAAAAACTGAAGCAAAACCTGATCTCTACGCGAACCAGTTCAAATTTCCCGACCCATTTCTTTCTATCATCTTCTTGTTCTAAATTTCAGCCATGCACGATCATGCATACTCTCGCGCAAAACTTGGTGACTCACTCATGCCGCTACACAATAACCCCGAGACGAACCCGATTCCCTTTCCTTCCTCCATTTCTATTACTACAGCAACCAGAAAACTCCTTATCTCCGGTGCACCGTGCACATGCACATGGCGCCGGAACTTCGTCGTCAAATGCGGACACCTCCTCCAAATCACAATCACCACCCTCGATCATTACGGCCCCTCTGAACCTCACGAAACCCTAAAAATCGAAATCGAGCAAACTACCGACTTCCAGAGAAATGAACAATCCCCCTCTTCGACGCCTACCACCACTAATTGACCATGACCCACCCTCCAATCTTCACCATAGCTAAGCCACCTTCTTCCCTACCTTCCCAACCCCCACCGCGCACTTCCCAGTCGCCACCCCGAAGCCACAGATTAATGAAAACTCCACATACTTCAGAACAAGCCAGAAACCCTAAACTTACCAGAATTCCACGCCTCGCCCCATTGGAGTCCACTTCACCATTTTTCCAGGGTTCGCCTATGACCAGAGCTCTACCACGACCTATCGACCTGCGTCGAAACCCAATCTATCGCCGAGATTTGGCCTTTGTCCCAGACCCATTCAACTAACAATTTCCTACACAAAACTTCACTAAACCTTTCGAATTCATTTTCAAAAATCATCATTTTCAAATGCAAATCTGTTCATATAGGTAAAAGTCGAAATTTCCATGTTTGAATTTTGTCAATTTTAAAGTTTTCACTGTAAAAACGAGACTTTCTTCCTAAATACTTCATACTAGATCTCGAGACAATTTTTAGATTAAACTTCATCAGGGAACAAACAGATTTCTTCTTGAAATCGTGGCTTAAAACAAAACACGTAAAGAAATATTGATTTTTGAAAGATTGATGTTTATCCTGTGAAAATTGGAATAGAGTTATGTGTGTATATATATACAGACATGTACACCTATATTCAATCATCTCTAAACAACAGATTAAACATACTACCCATCAAAATATTCAAGGATTATCTCATATCAAAACAGATTAATTTTTTAAGTTTCTCACCTATTAAAAGAACTGAGGTACTGGCTTTTGCATTTATACATGCTTTTGATTTGTGCTTAATGATCCTTAATGAGTTGAGCTCGTATGTTTTTTTTTAAATGGCAGAAATGCTTATCTTTTGTTTTACTTAGCTTGCTCTCAAATGAATGAAATAAAAGAAACAGTGGAGGTATGTAAGAGAGTATGCTACATTCTTTGCTATAGTGTACACAGTAAGCTACTCTTTTTTTTTATTTTTTTATCATGTACTTCCCTTTTTCTATGATTTGATTTTTCCTTCTAACACAAGCTTGACCTGATTTAAGTTTTGTATGCTATAATTTATTGCTTGTCTCCTTTTTTGTTTATAAATACCATTATATAAATTTGTAGATGTATATATATCTTTTGTATGTACGTAAGTATATTTATATATAGTTATATATTTATTGTTATATTATTCCCATAAGTATTGTTATTATAACATTTATACACACTCATAAGTTTTGAAATCTTATTATTGCGAAGTTATACATCCATATATTTGTAAATTTATATACTTATACTTATACATTTTCGAACATCATAAATTTTGTGTCTACTTATATTTTCATTTGTATATTTATAGATTTTTCATCTTAATTTAGATAGTGGATATATCCTTTATTTTTCTTTCTATAAGTTTTTATCATATTCAGAGATTTATGAGCCAATATTTATTTTAGTTCTTAAGCTATTTACACATCCAATATTTTAATTATTAGGAATTTATTTATTGGACTAATTTAAAACTAATATCCCAATAACTGCATCGGTTAATCACTCGATATTAGATGGCCCAAAAATCTGGGTCATCACAGTAGCATGATTGGTTCCTTACTCTATTTGACGACTAGTCGACCCGATATTATGATGAGTGTATGTCTCTGTGCTCGATTTCAAGAAAAATCAAAAGAATCTCACCTGAGAGCTGTTAAACATATCTTACAATATCTATCTAATACTAGAGATTATGGTTTGTTTTACCCTAAAGGATCGTCGTTTGAACTAGTTCCGTATAGCGATGCAGATTTCTGTGGATGTAGAACAGATCGTAAGAGTACTAGTGGAACATGTCACTTTATCGGACAGTCATTAGTTTTATGGTTCAGCAAAAAGCAAAATTGTGTTTCTTTATCTACTTGCAAAGTAGAATATATTTTAGCAGCTCTAACATGTGTGCAAGTGTTATACATGTAACAAACAGTTACGGATTTCGGCAAAATTATCAATAAATCTCCAATATACTATGATAATACTAGTGCAATAAATTTATCGAAAAATTTGTAAATCACCCACGAACTAAATATATAGATATACGACATCATTTTTTATGAGACAATGTTGAAAAAGGAACTATTTCATGAGAATAGGTAAATACCGAGAATCAAATAGCAGATATCTTTACAAAACCACTAAATGAACAAATTTTTATTAAACTCCGTCGCGATTTAGGAATTTGCTCTCTTCATGATCAGCTCACTTAGTAATCACTCCTTCATTTAGGCTATGATTAGCTATTAGTTTTCTATCCACAATTTGTAATTAATAAATTATGCACCTTTGATTTTTTAGTCAGTTAGTTTTTACAAATTTTCTATAAATAATTTTTAAACTTATGTATAAATAGTTATATAACAAGAAAGAAAAATATATATAGAATTGAATTTTTATTTTACAAAATATAGTCATGGCTTCTGAAAATTTTTATATCGAGAACTGAAGTATAGGTGGTCCTCATATCACGTGGGATTCACTCCTGGTAGCAAGAAGGTCAAACGATCTTTATTTGTCTCTCCTAACACGAAGGAGAAAATTGATGAAATTCATCACTATCAAAAACAACAAATAGATCTACAACGAGAACTATATTTTGAACAAAAAGTTACAGCACGTCGACTAACCTTTTTGGAGCAAGTAGCGATGAAGTTTTGTACTTCATGGAAGAAAGATGTCCACGATCCACTTTCGATGCCTTGAAGTTCCTTGGATCCTTCTTCCTCGTATCGTACACCTTTGGACCCTTCACCAAGGCGATTCTCTGGTTCCCCGAGAACCCACGAACATGGAAATGTATAGTCTCCACTCAAACCATGGATGGATAACAAGTCAGAAGATCATAAAACTCTATCGCCATCTAAATAGATTATATTTTTTATTTTATATATTTATTTGTAATTTTGTTTCACACAAATAATACTATATTTCATTTAAAAATTAGAGAACCGAGAAATAAGCAAAACCATTAAAATTTAGGCTATTATTAGAAAAGTTGCTTGTTTCAGACATTTGGATATGAACCTCAGACGTCTGACACTCTGATATACCTAGAATCGTTTTATCACTGTGCATATGTCAGACGTCTGTTATAATCCTCTGGACGTTTGAAAATTTGCTCTGCCTCCTAGAAATAGATATCAAACTATTTCAGACGTTTGAAATTTGATCCAAACGTTTGAGTTATGTCTGTGCCACCAAGTTTTAAAAACTCGACCTATTTTAGACATTTGATATTTTACCCAGACGTCTCAAAAAATTCTCTGACTATCATATTTTTAAAAATCAACCAAACGTCTTAAATTATCTATTGTGCTCGAATTAGGGTAAACATGACATCTGAATTCACTTCCAAACGTCTGAAATTCAATCGACACTTTAAAAACATCCAAATATCATCATTTTTTTCTACTTTCATTTTCAACTACGAATTATCTATAGATGATTTTTTCTCCTAAAATCTTTTCTTCTTACAATCGTTTGATCAAAATGCCTCCTAGAACTACAAATCCTAAGATATTCAAAAGAAAACAAGACCAACCAACATCATCCTCAATTCCTCAAGTTTGATTGGATGATCAAATCGAATGATGGATGAATAGAGCACCACACTCAGTCAATAGATATGAGGACATACAAAAGAAGAGACTTGACACGGGTCTATTTTATAACCTACTTAAATTTCCAATGTATGATTTGGATGAAATGTGTGAGAATGCTGGTCTAGACACATTGATATCATTTACTCCGAATGACATCAAAATCGATCAATTGGCAATATTTCTTTTTATGCAAATTTGGATAGCACGTCAGTATGGAACACCGAAAATTAAGACAATTGGCTATTGGTCTAGCGTGCATGGCAACACGATTAGACTCACTCTTGGAATAATGGGTAGAACTCTAGGATGTTCTGACACGGGCGAAGATTTATACAATATTCCCGATATGCACTTCAAACCAAGGAATAGTATAACACATCAAATTTGGGAGGATGAAATGCCAAATTTGCCTCTAACTATCTACGATAAAAAGCAAGACTTCTTACTCGAATGATAATCAATATCATCGTTCCATGTCTGGGAAGTCATGAGCAGATAACCGAGCTAGAACATAAAGCTTTATATGCTATATTTATCGGAACGAGGGTGAATTGGGCAAAATTTACTTTTGACGAGCTCAAACATTCGTGGACTCGATCACGACCATCAATTATCTACCCCACATACATTAGGAGACTTCTACGTGCAAACAACATCCCATCCTACCTATCAACTTTTGAAGGAATCTCTCCAAAATTTACTTCTACAAAGTTTTTCTCACTAATTCACTTACCAGAAATTCCTCCGGAAATTATCTCTCTTGAAGATTGGACACACAATCGTCAAGCGAGACAAGTTGGGCCTCCACCTCAACCACAAAATGAACCATCACAAGAGGAGGAACAACAACATCGTGAGATAACTCCTCCTCCTCTTGCACCATTTGATTATCCAAGCCAAGATGAGATTTTGGAAACTCGAACAGAAACAAATCCAAATGAAATCATTTGAGATCTCAAACTCAAAAATTAACATATTGTCTCAAAATCAAAAAGTTTTGGCTAAGCAAATTGATAGCTTTGAAACTTCTTTTTCCACACGCCTAGCAACAGTTGAAGAATCACTTTCAACTGTACTATCAGTTCTTAAAGAAGTACTTAAAAGGGTTCACGGTCCGACACCTCCTTCTGAAGATTGGACAACCCCAGTGCCTTCTCCTCCTGCAAAACATTCCAAACTTTTTGAGGACGAACCTTTAAAACAAGCTTTGACATATCCTACGAAGCCTAGCTCTTCCCAAAAGGAAGAAAAAGGAGATGATCAAGAAAAAGATTCTCTAAGATTCATAGATTTTAGGCTTGAAACTTATATAACTTGATAATATCTATGAATGTACTCAATTTCAAATTTTTAGTGAAATTTTATTTTTGTGTGTTATCTTTGATGATTGGCTAAAATTCTATAATTCTTTTTGATAATGCCAAAGGGGAAGAAATATAAGTATATTTATAAAACATCTGATATAAGCACATATTCATAGGGAGATTTATAAATTATATATAAGTACACTGTATAGTTGTTATCATGAAAAAGGGGGAGATTGTTAGGAAATCAAATCTATGGTTTCGATGACAACAACTATACAATGGATATCATATATATATATATATATATATATATATATATATATATATATATATATATATATATATTTCTATTTACAGGTAATTGCTAAAGTAACAAAACTAGAGAGAAAAGAACAAGGCTCAAAGAACGTTACAAGAGACTACAAGTCGATAGGATCAATAGAGCAATGACACAGATGCACAAAAGCAACATGCACAGGGTTCAGACGCCTGGGTGCACTAGCCAAACGTTTGAAGATATCCTCTGGATTATGAACTAGACAGGATCAGACGTCTGGTTAATGTACTCAAACATCTGAAAGGCTACTATGTACAAAAAATATATATAGCCAGATGTTTGAAACAAATACTAGATGTCTGGCACTGAACTCGGGTTTTGAAATTCAAACCACAACTGCCGCACTTGAAAATACATCTTCGCTTCTCTTCGCTGCAACTCTTCATCACCATCAGAAGCGACTATAGAACACTTGTTAATGGATGCAACTACTCTAGTAATCTCTCTACCACTATAAATAACATCAAGAATCAAAGAGAAGAACTCGCCTTACTTACTTGCGCTCTTTACTTTTATACTCTAATATATTCTTGATCTCTAGCAATCTACACTTGTATTTCACTCTTCCATATATTCAGATCTCCTCAATCAATATTCTCTAGATATATATATACTGGAAGCATATTTACTTAGCAGTAAATATTCGTGTCGTTGAACACATACTTGACAAGAACAAGCTATTGTAACCAAGCCTATTCCTCTAGGCGAAGTGAGGATGTTTGATAGTCAAATTCTAAAGGAGAGCTTCGGGACTGACGTAGGATGGGAGGTCCAAACTAGTATAAAATCCTAGTGTGCTTATTATATATTTACCTAGATTAATTTTATCTTAGTTGCATCATATAATTAGTCACATATACTTGCATATACACTATATGATCCACCCTATAGACTTTCATTAAATATGGATTTTTATTTAAATGAACGTTTGGAAGTGATATTTTAATGGAGTTAAGGTTTTTAAAAAGTAATTTATCCTTTTAAATTAATGCTTTGGAAAGGAATAAATTCCAAATGGAATTCAATAGTTTTGAGAATTTTTTTAAAATGTGATACGAATCACAAACATAGATTTCACCATTTATTGTTGTAATAGACGTTTTCGAGGAAGTAAGGAAGGTATGGACTATAACACTGTTGTTATGGTAAATGATTTCCTAAAGAAAATGTTTTATATAGTGTATGGGATTATATATATATAATCAAATCCCTATACTAGTGTTTTGGATTATCATAACGATGTTTTACGCAACATTCATTTTGACCTAATAAATGATGCTTTGACCTTCCATTATGAGAAACATAAATTGGTTCTTATGATTGTACTAAAGGCTTGGTAGTGTAGGAGTGTTGCTTCCTATAGTTAACACCCGTCGAGAGGCAAATGTACTATGGAGTCATACGGTTATAGAAATCTATTTGGCATGTCTCCAAAATGGTAGTGTTATTGAATATACTTATATCATTGATATAAGTATATGGAAATATTTTCCGATATCGAAAGATTGAAATGGTTTTGAGAATAATCCTTTTGATAATTTGAAGTAAATATTCGAAAATTGATTTAATTAATAAAATGGCCTAGTGATTACTTATGGTGCTAGATTTTATTGTTGCTTTGATAGTTAAATAACCGACAATTAAATTTGGCCTCTTTATCGTTGTTGATCCGGAGAGCCCAGTATCAGATTTTCTTGATCTATTTTGTGTGATAGAGGGTTCTCACTTCTTCTTAGGTTGCGAATGGATGAATCTTACTCCTACATGTCCTTAGTGATAACAGGTTGGCTGTTAATCGAGAGGTTAGCCGTAAAAGCAAATTCGAGGTACAAGTATGAGCTATGGTGGAGTGTATCCACCGTCAATAGTTACAAAGCCTAGATAATCACATTTGGTATCAAAGCTTAGAATTGTGCGAACACCTAGGCTTTGATGGGTACTCATTATAGATAGGGTCAGTAGCACCCTACGATGAGCTAAGTGTGTATATATGATCGCATATTTGTTAGTGATATAAAATTTTGTATATTGGGTTGTTTGAATTGTTAAGTTTAAATTTTGGGTTCTAGTCAATGCATCTGGCTAACGTTATCAATCGAGATTCCAAAACACTTGAGCAACCAAACTGACATAATATTGTTTTCGAAATTGGTAAATGAAATAATTTTACCTAAACTATATTTACATATAAAGGAATAATTTTTTAGAAATTATTATAAGTTATATATGGTGTGCTTAGTTGTTAGTGAATGGTAATATTTGATTATTATCATTTGTTGTTTGCGTTTTAATAAAAATTTGTTATTATTATAATATAACGAAGATAAATAAATAAAATAAGAAATGGTTTTATATAACCAAGGCGATATAAGTAAATTATATAAGTATAAATTTATAAATATGATTTATAAATAAAATAGAATTTAAAAGAAATAAAAAGCAATAAACTCACTTTAGTCTCTGGAAAAAAAATAAGGTAATGACTGCAGCATCATCAATATTCGTTTTCGAGTTTCTAGGCGATGAATTGCTACCTTAGTAATTTTCCGTTGAAGTTTTGTTTTGATAAAACAAGTTTTGATTATAACAAGTATGATTTGATAAAGAAAATAGGTTTTTTAACTTATACTTTGAAAATAGTATAAATAAGAAATAATTTTATAACTTATGAATTTGAATAGGAAAGTAAAACCAAATTTTAAAAAATGGTTAAACATTTTGGTTAAGTAAATAAAAGAAAATTTGAATTTGAGATATGGAAAAAAAATTAACTTAAGTAAAGTTAAATAAATTGAGTTAAATGGGATAGGATAGGATTTGATTTGAAATGAAAATGATTCATAAATAAATGTAGTATGGAATGAAATGTTGTAAACATAAACTGAATTTAAAGTGAATATTAATAAGTGAATAATTAATGAATTAAATGTAAGTGAAATTAAAATGAATAATTTAATTTGATTTTAATTGAATGCAGATCGAATGAATGTAAAAGGAATTGAATGTAAGTAAAATAATCGGAATAAAAAAATGGGATTTAATAAGAAACCAACTGAAAAAAATATGTAAGTTGTACGTATATTATTTTATTCACATAACTGTCTGATCCAAATTCGAATATACAATTTCAAGGTGATCTACACCGATCCGAGTCAAGATTTTTCACTTAATTTCTTGATGGCGAATGTAACGCCCCACCCCGAGACCCACCTTATAAAGAGAATTAACGAGTAATTCCGTCTACTAAAGCGGAGAATAGGGCTGGTTAAGGGCGACCATCTATAACTTTGTCTTAAACATTTACTGAATACGTCGATAAATGCAATATGATTTTTCTTTTCTATCTCAATGGATCGACATACACAGTAAATGCATAATCCAAAACTATAGGTGGCTAACAGATCTATCAAAACAAAATACAATAAATAAATGTAAAGCAGATCACATAACAGTAATCAACATCATGTATATACATATACAATGATACATGTTTAGTACAATACAATATGAATACAATAAAGATGGTTCACTACCATACCATATACATTGAATCAAATATAAATACATCAGAGTATGCGAAAGGACAGAAATTGCTCAAGAGAAAGGGGAGCTAATATCCAGCATCAACTTCAAGCTAAGTCCAATACATGATACCTGAAACAACTCGGTCTGACCCGAGTATAAATACACGGGTCAGTCTAGCTACACAAATCAGTCAATATCGGTAATATGAAGCTGAATAGACACGAAGATACTTCTTCTTGAGAGAGAAGAATGAATCGATAAAATTATAAGCTCAACACTTAAGTAACAAACGCTACTTAAGTGAACTATACCTCGAAGGAGGTAACTCAAACTCAATACTCAAATCAAACACAAGTGTCTCATATTATCGGTGACATCCCAAAATGTCTACATGGTTTCCATGAACCATAAACCCTCAAAAGGAGAAATATCAATACAACACTCGTTGAAATGGCAAACATAAAACATTCTCAAATAGGATGATCCAAAATTCAACTATAGATGAATCTCCAAATTCAATTATACCTCATCTCATCGGTATAAATGTATATAAACCTCAATCTCTACTTGCCAAAATGGAAAAACCAGAATATCTTATAAAATCCTGAAATTATTAAAATTCATAACTCAAGGAACTCGATAAGAGTTCAAACATCATAATTGAAATCTCCATATATATAACATCTCATATAGCACTAGGCTATCGATGTAATAAAACATCTTAAAAAGGTGAAATCACAATAAAACAGAAACTCAGAAAATCCGGATTGGCCAAATCCCCGATTGTAATGCCGAAGCAATGCTGCACGTGCTAAACTCAGATGGCTGAAGTCTCAAATAAGGTCGCTAACACCTCCCAAAGCAGTTCGTCCTCATGACAAGGTCGCTAACACCTCTCCAAGCTATTTTGTCTTCCCTAACAAGGTCGCTGACACCTCCCAAAGCAGTTCGTCCTCATGACAAGGTCGCTAACACCTCTCCAAGCTATTTTGTCAGCCCTAACAAGGTCGCTAACACCTCCCAAGCAGTTCGTCCTTATGACAAGGTCGCTAACACCTCTCCAAGCAGTTCTGTTAGGTAAACATCGTGAATGTGTCACAAACTCACGGATAGGAACCCAAAAAGTGTTAACGAGTGTCCCATACCACACGTTCGCACTTAGCAGTTTAATAGCCGCTAGTCGATGCCACACTAGAAACAACATAAAACTCAGAAAATCATATCTTGCCTCATCTCATTGGCAAGTGATAAAAAGACATCATACTCGTCTCATCTCATCTACAAGTATTAAATGGCATCGTAACTTGTCTCATCTCCTCGACAAGTGAAAACATCATAATGGTTCATCATAAACCATAAACCTCAAAATATGAAATCATAAACTCGAGGCTTGCCCTATATCATTGGCAATTAAATAAAACATCATGAATTAAACATTATGATGGTTCTCATCGACCATACTCCTACGTAGGTGATCTCAAACCATAATACTTGCCAAATATTGACCATCTTAAATAATTCCAATAAATAGGAATTATAAAACTCAAAATGCGTCATAAACTGGCAAAACATCTCAGAATCAATAATCTCAAATAGCTTCGATCGTACAAGTCCGAAATTAACCGAAATAGTAAACGCACATGTCCCATACCACGTGTTTTACTAAATCGTTTAATTCTCTTTCTCATATGTTCGAATAGTATAAAAGTGTGTATTATATATATAAAATAATTATAAATTTTTGTAAAACATTTAATTTGAATGCTTTTCCATTTTGAAAATCATTTCGAAAATGGTTTAGAAAACACGTGCACAGAAACAGCAAAAATCGATGAAAATTCAATAAAATTAACATACGATAAAACCCAAATGAAACCGTCAATTCATAGTGCGAATCAATGTTAATGTCGGCTTTTCTATTAGTAGGAGTTAGCCTTTTAGAACCATCTCTAAAAAAAATGCTCAAATCATCGAATTTAAAAACAATTCAACGGAAAATGGTCAAACATTGCAAAAGAACTCAGGCCTGCGGCTTGTATTGCCAGTTTGCACCTTTTAAACTCAAAATTTGAGAAAACATAAAACATATAAGTTGAAGATAATTGTCATAGCTTAAAGTCAGAAAAAGATTCAACTAATTCGGACATTCCAGTCAAAAGTTATGGCAATTCTAATTCTCAGGTATAAAATTATAAAACTGAGAATAATATGCATAACAACAGGGCTGCGGCTTAAAACTAGAATTTGTTAAATCTTAAAACATGAAAGTTGAAGATCATTGAAAAAGATAAATCACAGAAAAAGAATCATCCAATTTGGACAACCGAGCCAAAAGTTATGACGATTTTAATTCTCAGGCCCAAAATTGCAAAACTGTGAACAATTAACATAACAACATGGCTGCGGCTTAAAGAGCCAATTCGACCTTGTATGTCATAGAATTTGATAGATCATAAAACATAAAAGTTGTATATAATTGTCTTAGGTAGAAGTAAAAAAAAGAATCGTCTTATTTGGACTTACGAGTCAAATGATATGCTCAAAACAATTTTCAGGTCTGGATTCATTGTCACTGTCTTTTGCTCTCGGGACAGCGACAAAGAAGTGCATTTTCGACCAAATTACACTCAAAAATTCATAAAAGTCAAAACATGAAACTTTTAGCTAAAAGCCTAAGCTTTCCAGAACATCTAAAATCATCATATTTGGATAAGAAACGAGAGAGATATGGTTAAATTAGTTTCAAGTTCAACTCTGGAAAAAAAAAATTCCAGCAAACAACAAGGAAGACAACATGTAATTGACATTCAAGCTTATTTAAGTTAAATGTGTGAGATAATACTCACCTTAGGATTTGTTGGCAGCAAATTAAATGATTTTTCTTGCAAAGAAAAGAGTTTTGACCTAGAAAATGGCTTCAATAACCTAAAAATGAAGCTTTACAAACATGCAACACAAGATATAGAGTAAATTAGAAACCTACTTCTCAAATCAGGAATTTAATGAAATTATAAGGTTTAGATATTGATTACCTATTGAAAGAGCTTTAATTTAATAATTTTCAGCAAAATATTGATTTAATTTGGAATTTGAAGCTTGGATTCTTAAAAGAGGGATGGTTTCTCTTTTGATTTTCTGCCTTTGAGGAAGAAGAAGGTGAGGTAGGAAAATGAACGTACAGACAATTTGTTTTCTCATTTCCTTCTTTCAGATTTAGGCTAAGTGGGCTTGGACCCAACATTTGAAAGAAAAATCAAATGGCCTAAGTTTTGATTCATGTACATAAACAACTATGCTTAAGTTACACTATTTTACAAAACAAATTACATTTTCCTCAAGTTTTTAAACCAAACAAAATATGTGAACTTACATACATATTAAATAAAATGTTTACGTCATAAAAAAGAAGAAGATAATTTTAGTATTTAAAACATTTTTATTAATAAAAACCTTTATTTTACAAAAATACATAATTTCCACAAATAAATGCACAAAACCTTATTTTTAACTTCCAAAATTCCATAAAAATATTTTTCTTGCTTAGAAAAATATAACTAACCATTCTAAACTCAAATTTATAATTAAAGCTCATTTTTACAACAATTTCCACCTTTTTATTTAAATAAACAGCCTTTAAAAATCAAATACTTCCTTTAAAAATTATTAAAAGAAGTAATTGCCAATAATTAATACAATTATTGCACTTTCTCTAAATAAAAACTATTTTCCATTTATTATAAACCCAAACAAATAAAATAAAGTTCCAAACTTTATTTTCTCATTCTAATTTCCAAAATTCATTGTTTATTCCAAATAAACAATTTAAAATCTTCAATTTTATTTTAATTTACAATATTAAATTATAACTACCGTTATAATTTAGTATTAATAGGTAACCTCAAAAATCAGGGTTGTTATAGACTTCCCCCCTTAACAAAATTGCGTCCACGCAATTTCTAGAGAAAGAGCCGTAAACAACACAAAAATTCAATTGACAAAGGATAAAAGACAAGCTCGAAACTCAAACCATTCATACTCTCAACATAGAATGGTAGAGAGAAACAAGGAAAAACTCACTTGGTTAATCCAATGGTCCATCAAATGCTAATATAATGATTGGAAAACCATCGAATTTTCCAAGTACCTCGAAAGAATTTCGAAGATATCCCGTCTTGAATCAAAACTCAATAAGATGCTCAACAATTAATCAATCGAAAATGATTGATTTCCAAAAACACTCTACGAATAGAGTCGGGATCAAATTCACTTAAACCCGAACCCAAAGCAATAAAGAAGATCATCAATATGATTTTCTGCATAAATATACGGAAAGTACATTCTCACAACAGGGTAACACAATAGACAAGATAGATAAATTACAAGATGGCTTCTTACAAGGCCACCAAACTCGAATGATCGCCAAAAATGCACGTCGTTGATAATAGCTCAAAGATAGAATATACTCAAGAATAAGGATATAAGCTCGAATTATCTTTTAATCCAAGATATTTAGAATTTTAAACCTCAACATCTTTTAAAATTTTAAATCTCAATTTTCAACATTTGAAAATTTCTCGAACTCTTTACTGAATTACTTAGTAAGTAATTTAAAACTCAAAATTCAAATTCAAATTTCTTCTCTTACTTCAAAATTAATTTCCAAAGAATTTTGTAAATCCATAATAGTATCCCTCAAAATAAATTAAGGGTTTAAATTCTCTTATTATACTCTTCCCTTAAAACATCCAATGCATATAATATAGATTCTAAAATCTCAAAATATACTTCCAATAAAGCACAGATAAAAAATAATCTCATTTATATTCTCATCTTTACAATTTAAAAATAAATGAATGGAATTGCCTAACTGTTGAGTCTCTAATAAATAAATATATCTGTTGGCTGCAGAGTTGACCGAACGATCAAAACTGCCTCGCCACTCTATTATTCATTTCTAAAATCAATGGCTGCAATTATCATTCAAAAATAAATTTAATATTTAATTTCAAAATATTATTTTCAAAATCTCAATCCTTAAAACACAAATCATCGTGTCTGATTGCCTCATCATAGCATTTAGGAGATTCCTATCGATAACGTTGATCAAGCGTATCGACCAGAACTCTTAACTACTCAATGGATAACCCAACACTCTCAAATCATTACTATGAAAGAATACTACTCATATAAATATATTCTCAAAACATTCTTTGATTTTTAAAATATCTCAAACCTCCAATTTCTCTTTTTAAAACTCATGTATATAGCTTCAAAAAATCAAACCAAAGAACATTAAGAGAATGCATCGAGATATCCTAGAATACGCCATTCACAAAATCAACAGAAGGAGATGGAGCGTTCGTCAACTCCTACAAGACGACGAGCCACTCTCGGAAATCATCAAAACAAAAGATAAGCAAGATATTCTTCTCGAAGGAGAAGATGCACACAAACAACAAATCATTACTTCAAACAAAGTAATGCTACAAAGGATAACACCGATTGAGTATTCGAAAAGGATAGCTCAAAGAAACTGAATGATAAACTCAATCAACCTCAAACAATCTTGAAAATCACCTCATTCCTTAGCAGATGTCCTAGTGGAAGGATAGCCGAAGGCTAAAAGCCAGGAATTAGGTTACCTCAACACTCGATTGCTCGATTGGATGTCAAATCCAAACAGACTCACAAAACTCAACAAAGTCACCTTGACTGGAATTCGAGATATATCATCAACATCTCGATACTCAAGAGTGAATACAAAAACATTGGAATCATTATTAACAATCCAAAGTGATAGAAATAACAAAACAGTCAAAATAGGAAACTTAAATATACAATAGGATCCTATAGAACAAAGGATTGGGCTTAATATCAAATAAGTCAATCCTTCTCAAATCAAATGCATCTCAAGATTGTGAGTAACAAACGAATACTCACAAAAGCATCATCAAATATAAATCTAAGAATGCTCAAAACAAGTCAATCGTTGTGGATCCCCTCAATACGATTCACAACTCTCAAAGGAAAACAACAAGAATACTCTAAGGAATCAATAAGCTTCATCGATACGAACTCACTCGCATCGACAAAAATAAGAATAGAATAATCCTAAATAAGATCATTCATAAGATAAGATAACATCAAACTCAATTATGGAATACTACGGAATACAATATATATTCCTAGACATATTCCATCTCAACATAACCCAATACTCGAAAAATAATCCAAGCACGATTGGAAAACAAGCTCGAATAAAGGACAATGATTCACTCGTATTGTACTTCGACGTATCGTGATATACGTACTGTTCTATGTTTATTCTACTTTGTTCTGACCACAGCTCTGATACCAAGCTGTAACGCCCCACCCCGAGACCCACCTTAGTAAAGAGAATTAACGAGTAATTCCGTCTACTAAAGCAGAGAATAGGGCTGGTTAAGGGCGACCATCTATAACTTTGCCTTAAACATTTACTGAATACGTCGATAAATGCAATATGATTTTTCTTTTCTATCGCAATGGATCGACATACACAGTAAATGCATAATCCAAAACTATAGGTGGCTAACGGATCTATCAAAACAAAATACAATAACTAAATGTAAAGCACATCACAGAACAGTAATCAACATCATGTATATACATATACAATGATACATGTTTAGTACAATACAATATGAATACAATAAAGATGGTTCACTACCATACCATATACATTGAATCAAATATAAATACATCAGAGTATGCGAAAGGACAGAAATTGCTCAAGAGAAAGGGGAGCTAATATCCAGCATCAACTTCAAGCTAAGTCCAATACATGATACCTGAAACAACTCGGTCTGACCCGAGTATAAATACACGGGTCAGTCTAGCTACACAAATCAGTCAATATCGGTAATATGAAGCTGAATATACACGAAGATACTTCTTCTCGAGAGAGAAGAATGAATCGATAAAATTATAAGCTCAACACTTAAGTAACAAACGCTACTTAAGTGAACAAATACCTCGAAGGAGGTAACTCAAACTCAATACTCAAATCAAACACAAGTGTCTCATATTATCGGTGACATCCCAAAATGTCTGCATGGTTTCCATGAACCATAAACCCTCAAAAGGAGAAATATCAATACAACACTCGTTGAAATGGCAAACATAAAACATTCTCAAATAGGATGATCCAAAATTCAACTATAGATGAATCTCCAAATTCAATTATACCTCATCTCATCGGTATAAATGTATATAAACCTCAATCTCTACTTGCCAAAATGGCAAAACCAGAATATCTTATAAAATCCTGAAATTATTAAAACTCATAACTCAAGGAACTCGATAAGAGTTCAAACATCATAATTGAAATCTCCATATATATAACATCTCATATAGCACTAGGCTATCGATGTAATAAAACATCTTAAAAGGTGAAATCACAATAAAACAGAAACTCAGAAAATCCGGATTGGCCAAATCCCCGATTGTAATGCCGAAGCAATGCTGCACGTGCTAAACTCAGATGGCTGAAGTCTCAGACAAGGTCGCTAACACCTCCCAAAGTAGTTCGTCCTCATGACAAGGTCGCTAACACCTCTCCAAGCTATTTTGTCTGCCCTAACAAGGTCGCTGACACCTCCCAAAGCAGTTCGTCCTCATGACATGGTCGCTAACACCTCTCCAAGCTATTTTGTCAGCCTTAACAAGGTCGCTAACACCTCCCAAGCAGTTCGTCCTTATGACAAGGTCGCTAACACCTCTCTAAGCAGTTCTGTTAGGTAAACATCGTGAATGTGTCACAAACTCACGGATAAGAACCCAAAAAGTGTTAACGAGTGTCCCATACCACACGTTCGCACTTAGCAGTTTACTAGCCGCTAGTCGATGCCACACTAGAAACAACATAAAACTCAGAAAATCATATCTTGCCTCATCTCATTGGCAAGTGATAAAAAGACATCATACTCGTCTCATCTCATCTACAAGTATTAAATGGCATCGTAACTTGTCTCATCTCCTCGACAAGTGAAAACATCATAATGGTTCATCATAAACCATAAACCTCAAAATATGAAATCATAAACTCGAGGCTTGCCCTATATCATTGGCAATTAAATAAAACATCATGAATTAAACATCATGATGGTTCTCATCGACCATACTCCTACATAGGAGATCTCAAACCATAATACTTGCCAAATATTGACCATCTTAAATAATTCCAATAAATAGGAATTATAAAACTCAAAATGCGTCATAAACTGGCAAAACATCTCAGAATCAATAATCTCAAATAGCTTCGATCGTACAAGTCCGAAATTAACCGAAATAGTAAACGCACATGTCCCATACCACGTGTTTTACTAAATCGTTTAATTCTCTTTCTCATATGTTCGAATAGTATAAAAGTGTGTATTATATATATAAAATAATTATAAATTTTTGTAAAACATTTAATTTGAATGCTTTTCCATTTTGAAAATCATTTCGAAAATGGTTTAGAAAACACGTGCACAGAAACAGGAAAAATCGATGAAAATTCAATAAAATTAACATACGATAAAACCCAAATGAAACTGTCAATTCATAGTGCGAATCAATGTTTATGTTGGCTTTTCTATTAGTAGGAGTTAGTCTTTTAGAACCATCTCTAAAAAAAAATGCTCGAATCATCGAATTTAAAAACAATTCAACGGAAAATGGTCAAACATTGCAAAAGAACTCAGGCCTGCGGCTTGTATTGCCATTTTTCACCTTTTAAACTCAAAATTTAAGAAAAAATAAAACATATAAGTTGAAGATAATTGTCATAGCTTAAAGTCAGAAAAAGAATCAACTAATTCGGACATTCCAGTCAAAAGTTATGGCAATTCTAATTCTCAGGTATAAAATTATAAAACTGAGAATAATATGCATAACAACAGGGCTGCGGCTTAAAGTGACATTTTGACCCTGTAGAAGCTAGAATTTGTTAAATCTTAAAACATGAAAATTAAAGATCATTGAAAAAGCTAAATCACAGAAAAAGAATCATCCAATTTAGACAACCGACCCAAAAGTTATGACGATTTTAATTCTCAGGCCTAAAATTGCAAAACTGTGAACAATTAACATAACAACAGGGCTGCGGCTTAAAGAGCCAATTCGACCTTATATGTCATAGAATTTGATAGATCATAAAACATGAAAGTTGTAGATAATTGTCTTAGCTATAAGACAAAAAAAGAATCGCCTTATTTGTACTTACGAGTCAAATGATATGCTCAAAACAATTTTCAGGTCTGGATTCATTGTCACTGTCTATTGCTCTCAGGACAGCGACAAAGAAGTGCATTTTCGACTGCATTACACTCAAAAATTCATAAAACTCAAAACATGAAACTTTTAGCTAAAAGCCTAAGCTTTCCAGAACATCTAAAATCATCATATTTGGATAAGAAACGAGAGAGATATGGTTAAATTAGTTTCCAGTTCAACTCTGGAAAAAAAAAATCCAGCAAACAACAAGGAAGACAACATGTAATTGACATTCAAGCTTATTTAAGTTAGAAGTGTGAGATAATACTCACCTTAGGATTTGTTGGCAGCAAATTAAATGATTTTGCTTGCAAAGAAAAGAATTTTGACCTAGAAAATGGCTTCAATAACCTAAAAATGAAGCTTTACAAACGTGCAACACAAGATATAGAGTAAATTAGAAACCTACTTCTCAAATCAGGAATTTAATGAAATTATAAGGTTTAGATATTGATTACCTATTGAAAGAGCTTTAATTTAATAATTTTCAGCAAAATATTGATTTAATTTGGAATTTGAAGCTTGGATTCTTAAAAGAGGGATGGTTTCTCTTTTGATTTTCTGCCTTTGAGGAAGAAGAAGGTGAGGTAGGAAAATGAACGTACAGACAATTTGTTTTCTCATTTCCTTCTTTCAGATTTAGGCTAAGTTGGCTTGGACCCAACATTTAAAAGAAAAATCAAATGGCCTAAGTTTTGATTCATGTACATAAACAACTATGCTTAAGTTACACTATTTTACAAAACAAATTACATTTCCCTCAAGTTTTTAAACCAAATAAAATATGTGAACTTACATACATATTAAATAAAATGTTTACATCATAAAAACGAAGAAGATAATTTTTGTATTTAAAACATTTTTATTAATAAAAACCTTTATTTTACAAAAATACATAATTTCCACAAATAAATGCACAAAACCTTATTTTTAACTTCCAAAATTCCATAAAAATATTTTTCTTGCTTAGAAAAATATAACTAACCATTCTAAACTCAAATTTATAATTAAAGCTCATTTTTACAACAATTTCCACCTTTTTATTTAAATAAACAGCCTTTAAAAATCAAATACTTCCTTTAAAAATTATTAAAAGAAGTAATTGCCAATAATAAATACAATTATTGCATTTTCTCTAAATAAAAACTATTTTCCATTTATTATAAACCCAAACAAATAAAATAAAGTTCCAAACTTTATTTTCTCATTCTAATTTCCAAAATTCATTGTTTATTCCAAATAAACAATTTAAAATCTTCAATTTTATTTTAATTTACAATATTAAATTATAACCGTTATAATTTAGTATTAATAGGTAACCTCAAAAATCAGGGTTGTTACAGCGAACAGTGGATATAGATTTTTGATTGATTCTAATATTCTCTGTCTTGGTATATGGGTATGTAAGGAGCATGACGGTTTCTAATCAAGGAACCAAATTTGAGTCCACATTAGAGTGGTCTATGAATGATACTAGTTTGGAAGTGAAATTGCATGATCGAGTGAGTGATCGGGTATGGTTTTACGTACAGATGATATATGTACATCGTACGAGTTTAACAAATTAAATGTTGACATTAGAAAACACAAATTATTATAGTTATGAGTTAATTGGATGAATATTAATTGTTTGACGGTTTCATTGTTGCATTTGAAACAATTGCATATTGTTTGCAACCAACTTGATCACAAACACTTAGAATAGACTTATGTAGAGCAATAAATGAAGAGGGTAAAATTAAAACATAGGAATAGAATAATCAAACAGACTAATAAAAGCAATAAGCAAGAACATAGAAATTTATATTGATTCGGTGTTGTATGCCTTCGTCCTCTTTGGAGATTCTTTTTATTGATTCACTAATAATCTAATTATAACAGTGAGGAATGGAAAAAACTTGATTGCAATAAAAGAATAAGGTAACTAACAGCGTAAAGATCCTCAGAATAACCCCTTAGGCTAGTATTTATAGATGAAGGTGATCACCAATCTCTCTGAAACTTCAGCTATAGAACCATCTAACCCATATGGGTCCATAAGAGGGGTCGCTATGCCCAAATCCCAATGAAGAGGGATCGATACCAATTCCTTCATTAGTCAAATTTTAGCAGTGATCCCTATGTTGGCTTCTTCATGCTTAAATATACTGGCTCTTCAAATATCATGTCATTTGGGCTACTGGAGCTCAAGTTATAGATAGATCTTTGATTCAACTTCACTTGTGAGTTTCTTTCTACCGAACCCTCCAAATAGTTGTATGCTGATCCCTCTTTCTTTGCCCACTTACCATGCGATCCCTAAGGTAGGTTCCCTAGGGTCCATATACTTTACTTTTTAAATTTCATTTGCCTTTGACTTTTAGATCCCAAGATATCAATCGTTGAATGCAAGAATACACTTGGTCTCTATCGATCCCTCCTTGATGAACCCAAGAATGTCGATTTGTCTCCTTTTATAATATACACCAATCCCATCATTGTTTAACCATGCTAAAAATATTAATTCAACCATGTCAATCTCTTGCTAATTCAACCATGTCGATCCCTTTGAAGCTACCAAACCATATTGACCCCTTGACTTGTTTAAGCTATATTCCATATTTCAAACATCCTGAACTGTAACGACCCACCTTTTTGGATGGTTCAAATCGACAATAAACCACACATGTCAGAATCAAACCATTCAAAAGGAAGGATTGTTAACAGGGTAAATAAGAAAGAAAAAGGGAAGGAAATAAAATACAGAATCTCGCAGCGGAATGAAAAAATATAATAATCAAATAAACAGTTCATGAAGCTGTTTTACAAATAACATTTGATTACACATATACAAATTCAAATCAAAGTTATACATATATCATAAATAAACAAATAATGTAGCGTAACACAGAATGTAGTGGAATAATAAATAGCAATAATATACGGAATCTTCGTCTTCGTCCACCAGAAAATAGTCTTCAATGTTGAAAAACTCAAGCTGACCTGAGCATAATGAAAAACAATACACTCGAGTCAGAACTAAAAATTCTTATGTAAGTCAATTCAGTCTTAAATAAAAATATGAGTGCAATGGCTTCAAAGATGTTATTGGATTTTTCATCTCCTATCAAGTATACAACCTAAGTGCCATAACTTACGATATTTCAAATAATTCGAAATACTAATTATAACCACTTTATTTAAAATAAGTCCGAAGTTTAAATTAAAAACTTAAACTTTCTAAATAATGCAGTTCCAAAAAATAATCCGAATTCAAGAAATTGTATGGGTATATATCATTTCAACCCATAATTTAAATGTCTTAATTATCCAATTCTAAAATGATTCAGAGGACCATTTAAATGATGTCAATAATATACAAGGTGATAACAGGGACATATTAAAGTAAATAACAATAATACATATAACATATCAATCAATAAGCATCCATTTCAAACAACATCCAAATCAACCAATATATTTCAACATATAATAGTTATCAATATCGGGTTTCACTATCAATTAAATTCCAATATAAAATTAAATGTCAATTCAAATTCAATATCAATTCAAATGTCAACTTAAATTAACAAACCGCAATAAAATATTTATATATCACATCATATATTTTATTTAACTTGCAATGGAATTTTTAGTATTGCGTGAGTGGGTTTAATCACTCATCTTTGATTTATAGCCAATTGAAAATCCAATAAAGTCCCAAAATTTCAACGGTCTCCAAATTCAACTATACTAGTTTCATGTTGTTCGGAATTTTGATACTAACCCAAAGGAAGAAACCTCGCATTAATCGGAGTTCATATGCGGAAGATATTCAAGTTATAAGAATATATTGGAAATAAATAGAAAACCATGTACACATATTTTAATAATAAAATAAAACTCGTTAGTTACTTACTTTAAGAATTTTGAAGCCTGCTCATGTCACCAAATTTGGCAGAATCAACAAAAAAAGGACACGATGGCTCACACATGGAGGAAGGAGGCTTCAGGGAATGGATTTGTAAACATATGGAAAAGATTGGCTAAAAGATTGGCTTCATGAAAATAAGTTGCTCGCATTTGTTTGTTTCTTTTTAGAAGAGAAAGAAAACTTTAGGCAAAAGAAATAATGGAAGCACATTTTGAAAATGGAAAGTTAGAGGAAGAGATTTATGAAATAGGAAACAAATATGGGAAAAACACATTTCGAAATTGGAATATGAAAGGGAAAGATATAAGAAGATGTAAATTTGCAAAATAAAAAGAGCCTAATATGCAGGTAATTAACAAAAGATAAAAGACACACATTGGAACTTGATAAGACATGTTTAAATGGTAAGCAAATCTTTGGGTATAAAATTTCAGAACATGTGCTACCTCAATTGATTTCATCAACACACATGAAACATTTCAAGGCAAGGCTTGCGTGTAAATAAATAAAACTTACTGGAAGACCAAAAGAGGCATGCATTTAATGAAAGAAAGTAGTAATAAAATAAAATAAATGAAAGCGACGATTTAATTAAAAGATGAACTGAGACTCCAAAGTCAAATTTGAAACGAAATAAATCTCCTATCTTAATATGCTAACTATTCCAAATCAAAAATTCAACCAAACCTTCAAGTTGTTTTCTTACCATTTTATTAATATTGTTATTTTTTTACAAATTAAATTCAAATCAAGTTTGAATATTTAAATTAATCAAATATCCCAACTAGAAACATACAACAAAATTCAATTATTTGTTTTAATGAAATTAAATTAACATTCATAGATGAAATATTCACTTTATTTGATAAGAATATTCTTTTCAAAAAACCATCCTTTTCTTTCGTTTTTATTGAAACATATTTCTTTTTATTACACATTAATTTACATTTAACACCTCCCCCTTTAAAATCAACTTATATTTAAATATTATCCCATTAAAGAGTCACATAAATAATACTTCATACAACCACATCATTTCTTTATCAATTAATTTCATATTATCATTATATTTGTAACAAATTTAAATGCCTATAATTTGAACGTAATATTTCTCAATGAAATTCTCATTATATTTCAACATAAAACATATGTTACACATATCATTAAATAAATTACCATTTACTTCTATCTCTTATTAATGGCAAGATATAATTACTATTAATTACAATGATTAAATCTCAAGACATACCCTAATACAGGGAAGATAATTAATCCAATTGTTTCCTTTGAAATCCAATTTTCTATGTTAAACCCAATATCTATATACAAATTTAATTCCAACATTTAATTACAACTGTAATAAAACCTGTTCATTATATATTTAAATTCCAAACAAATCCTTTTATTTTGATTTGCATTCTTATTATCAAATCAACTATTCCCTTATGCAATTGACTAACATAAGTTTTACACTCACTGCTCAACAGTTAACATTTCTTCTTATATCAATTGTAATATTTCAATTATATTAATTCTCCATTAATTACCAAGTAAATTTCTAATGGATTTATTAACAAGAAAATAAATAAAATAATGGTTATACGTTAATAATCCATATATATTAACTTATTATTTACAAACAAAGGTTAGTAAATTTACGTACAAAATAATTGATTTCATACTCCATATAAAACCAATTGCAATTAATAACATAAGATTACATCAATTTATACATCATTTATTCTATTACTTATGAACCTTTATTATTTAAATTGATTGAAATTACGTTAACATAGTATAGTAGTCAATTATATTCAATCAATATTAGCAAATTATATGTTTTATCTCATTAAAATTAGTTGTTTTAAGATTTATCTTAAAGTCAAAATTTCTAATCTAACAAGATTCAATTTAATAAATCATAAATTTTAATTTCTGAAATATTAAAGTCCAAAACCTTATTAAATTTAATATTTTTAACTATAAATAATATGGGTTGTTAAAGTTTCCCCCTCTCAAAACTTTTCGTCCTCGAAAGGGAACAAGAAGGAATCGAGGAATTTGAAATATTTTATTCAAAATGATCAATTTATAAATAATTTAACTTACGTATTTAAGTTTTAATATAAATTTGAAAATAACTAAACTTCCACGAAAAATTTCGGCAACATCTCCTTTGTGCAGTTAGGTACAGAAAAATAATAATATCAATAATAAACGTATATATAATATCTCAAAAATAAATATCCCAAACCATGGTATAACAATACAATATCACTATAAAACTGTAATCCAAAAACATACCTATTTATTGGAAAACAACTTTATTTATGAAACCAAAAGCAATAACTATTGCTTCTATAAACCTGTAATTCACTTATATTATCCAAAATAGTGAGAATTGTGTATTAGAGAGATATTTAAGTTGTTTCAATTTTCACCAAAAGCAAATCAATATAAAACATATTTAAAAAAACAACACAACCATTTGTGCAACTAAAGAATCCATCATACATCCATAGCTACCAAAACCAATGGTTTGTTTAGTTCAGAAAATTTTAGTCGTGCAAGGTGATGAATAAACTATCAAGTGTACCCTATACTCAACGGTCTTAGATAATTACTTAATATATTAGTCAAACAACCTCAACAATTAGAAGTATTCTTTTCTAAACTTACCATCAGCCAAACAACAAGAATTTTAAATTTATTTAAGTTTATTCGATTGGTTTTTTTCATCATTTACCTTTCATTCATTTATTTATATAAAGATCAATCACTTACATAATTTGGTTTCCATTAAATATTTAAGCCATTAATGAATCATTTCAAAAAAAATATTACTTAAGCTTCTACTGCCCTACTTATTTTTATAACTCCATTCGGTTATTGAGTAAAATTTAAGTTTTTGGTATTTGCCCTTGAGTAGAAAAGAACTATTTCAACATATCTAAAAATTCAGTTAAAACATTTAACCTCATTCACTTAGTAAAAATATAAGATATATTTAAAACATCCTCGTAGCATTATGCAAAGATTTTTCAAAAGTCTAAAACAATGTTAGAAATTTATATCAAAACATTATAATAAACATTAAAATAAAGTTCTTTAAATCCGATAATTTATTAGACTCGTTATTTTTAAAATAATTATAAACCCAAAATTATTAAATTGAAACTAATAGAATACTCAAATATTACATTAAATTTCTAAATTATAGTTTAAAATTTCATATCTTCATAATTAATTTTACATACTTGTTTAAAATGAATATTCAAATCATGGAAAAACATTTAATATGGTTTAATACAAAAATTCGAACAGTAAATGAACCAATAAATTTATTATTAGTACTTCGAAATCAATTAAATATTCCAAACTATATTTGCAAAATAGAGATTCAAATTTATTTACCAAGTATATTAGTATAAATAAACTTCGCAAATCAATTTGTTTTCCATTTATATAATATCTTTAAATTCTACATTCAAAAAAAACTTATATAAATTTTAATTGCAATATTCATTTGAAAGCTTCATTTGCAAATAAATCATCTTTAATACTTTAATACTTTTCAAAAATTCATTTGTAAAATTTCTTGCTTCATTTTTAAATACCATTTAAATATTTTAAATAACATCTTTATAAATATATGTAAATTATTTGAATTTACATCATTACTTATATTTACAAAGAAGCTATTGAAACCCTTAAATCCATTATTTATAAATTTATTAGTTTTATCTCAAGATACTTTTCGAAAATTATTAATAAATCAATAATCATTTACATCAAACATGTTTTATTGAATTAATTATTTCTTACGATATTTACAACACTAATAAACTATGTTGTACATAAATAGATAATATTTTAAACATTTTAAAGTATTTAGAAAAGAAAAAAATGACCAAAATATCCTTTATATAATACTTTATCAAAATACTTTTATAACTCAATGTCTTAACAGGTTTATCCTCGTTCTTACACATATGTTGATCAGGCGCAAGGCTAGAATTCTGCAAGTACTTAGTAGACCTGTTTGAACACCTAGTGAAAATACTTTGAAAAACTTTCAAAACCGATATGGAAAGTACAATCCAAACAAATCACCTGAATCGTAGATATACAATGGTTATGCCTGGATCCCCTAGGAAACATCTGTACCTCTAAGCAATCACTGCCTTGCGAATTACGCCATGAAAACCAAAACCCGTGGACTGCGTGATACACAATGGTTATGCCTGGATCCCCCAAGAAACATCCGTACCCTTTAAGCAATCTCTGCCTTGCGGAATACGCCACGACAACAAAACCGGTAGACCGTCGGATACACAATGGTTATGCCTGGATCCCTCAGGAAGCATCCATACCCTTTAAGCAATCTCTACCTTGCGGATTACGCTACCCAAAAAAACGACCATGGGTTACGCCATGGTAGGACACTCGAGTTTCACATCCGGAAAACCAAAATCAGAGAGAATAATATCGATATAATGAATCCATAATGCGGCCACAAAGCGGATATCAAGCAGAAGGCACTTTCCATATCTTTACTTCGAAAATATGTATCATATAGTACCTTTTCAAATCAATTTCAAATATCATACTTATATAAAGTCCATTATATATAAGATTCCATTTTCAAATCGAATACTTTCCAAAATCAATAGTATCAAATCACACTTATATAGACTTCGATTATACAAGATTTCGATTTCAAATTGAGTACCTTTCCAAATCAATAGTTTTCAAATCAACTTCATATTTAATATTTGTTTCATAGAATTTCTCCTTTTGTTATAAATTTTAATATATCCATTCTCATAATATAGCTTATATTTCTCTTTAATTTAAATTACATTCATTTCACATGTAATATTTCTCATTTAATACCACATTTATTTGCAAATCATTTCATAAGGAATTTTATTACGTTTATAACCAATTTATTAAACTTAATTCCTTTTTATAAGACATTGTTCAAGTTTAAAGTTATCACAACTTTATTTATAACCATTTATTGCAACATTCATTTATTTCATACCAATTTACAAGTCATGGCTTTATTTGAAATCATTTCACTTCTAATTCATATTTGCTTATTCCATTAGTTTCACCTTTACCTTTCAATTTATTTATGACACGTTTCATAAATGTTATTTAAGTTTATAAACATATTTTTCCAATTTAATCTCATTTACAACATTTCCTTAATCACAATTTCAATTTAATGATCCCAAGGCTTAAAGTTCACACTTGTATATTATTACATTACATGCTAAGAATGTATACCCCAATTCTATTCATTTACTAAACATAGATATAATAAATTAAACCTTGTTTTACTTGCTCTAAAATTAAGGTTATCAATTCAACTATATAATTCAACCCAATTATCAAGTTTCACTCATATATTAATTCAAAAGGTTTTGATTATCTAAAATATCCAAATATTCCTTTTTTTCAATAATTGAAAATACATGTCAACAAACAACAAAATTCACAACAATATTTCAATTTCATAAACAAATATCCTAATTATTCATTTTATTCTCTTTAATACACCATTATTAAACTAGTGTTTAGTTCATTAATTCAATCAACAATAATTAACCAATGTTTATAATTTGATTAAGTACAACAAGTCAACAAAAATGATAATAATTAAATATTACCATTTCATAAATCAAACACATTACAAACAGCTATATTAGTCATAAAATATTATTCCTTTATATATATATCATATAATATTAGGAAAAAATAATTTCATTTCAAAATTTATACAAAACATTTTTATAACACTAACAAATACGTGCTCTCGTATATACACTCAGACAACTCATCTAGGGTATTACTACCCTATCACTAATGAGTTAACCCCAACAGGCTATGGTATGTCTAAACCAAAGCTCTGATACCAATTGTAACGACCCACCTTTTTGGATGGTTCAAATCGACAATAAACCACACATGTCAGAGTCAAACCATTCAAAAGGAAGGATTGTTAATAGGATAATTAAGAAAGAAAAAAATGGAAAGAAAATAAAATACAGAATCTCGCAGCGGAATGACAAAATATAATAATCAAATAAACAGTTCATGAAACTGTTTTACAAATAACATTTGATCACACATATACAATATCAAATCAGAGTTATACACAATATCATAAATAAACAAATAATGTAGCGGAACGCAGAATGTAATGGAATAATAAATAGCAATAATATACTGAATCTTCGTCTTCGTCCACCAGAAAATAGTCTTCAATGCTGAAAAACTTAGGCTGGCCCGAGCATAATGAAAAATAACACACTCGAATCAGAACTAAAAATTCCTATGTAAGTCAAATCAGTCTCAAATAAAAATATGCGTGCAATGGCTCTATAGATGTTACGGGATTTTTCATCTCCTATCAAGTATACAACCTGAGTGCCATAACTTACAAGATTTCAAATAATTCGAAATACTAATTGTAACCACTTTATTTAAAATAAATCCGAAGTTTAACTTAAAAACTTAAACTTTTTAAATAATTTAGTTCCAATAAATAATTCAAATTCAAAAAATTATATGGGTATATATCATTTCAACCCATAATTTAAATGTCTTAATTATCCAATTCTAAAATGATTCAGAAGACTATTTAAATGATGTCAATAATATACAAGGTGATAACAGGGACATATTAAAGTAAATAACAACCATACATCCAACATATCAATCAATAAGCATCCATTTCAAACAACATCCAAATCAACCAATATATTTCAACATATAATAGTTATCAATATCGCGGTTTAACTATCAATTAAATTCCAATATAAAATTAAATATCAATTCAGATTCAATATTAATTCAAATGTCAACTTAAATTAACAAACTGCAATAAAATATTTATATATCACATCGTATATTTTATTTAACTTGCAATGGAATTTTTAGTATTGCATGAGTGAGTTTAATCACTCACCTTTGATTTATAGCCAATTGAAAATACAATAAAATCCCAAAATTTCATTGGTCTCCAAATTCAACCATACTAGTTTCATGTTGTCTAGAATTTTGATACAAACCCAAAGGAAGAAACCGCGCATTAATCGGAGTCCATATGCGGAAGATATTCAAGTTATAAGAATATATTGGAAATGAAATAGAAAACCATTTACACATATTTTAATAATAAAATAAAACAAGTTAGTTACTTACATTCAAAATTTTGAAGCCTTCTCATGTCTCTAAATTTTGGAGAATCAACAAAAAAAGGACACGATGGCTCACACATAGAGGAAGGAGGCTTTAGGAAATGGATTTGTAAACAAATGGAAAAGATTGGCTTCATCAAAATAAGTTGCTCACATTTGTTTGTTTCTTTTTAGAGGAGAAAAAAAACTTTAGGCAAAAGAAATAATGAAAGCACATTTTGAAAATGGAAAGTTAGAGGAAGAGACTTAAGAAATAGGAAACAAATAAGGGAAAAGCACGTTTGGAAATTGGAATATGAAAGGGAAAGATATAAGAAGATGTAAATTTGCAAAATAAAACGAGCCTAACATGCAGGTAATTAACAAAAGATAAAAGACACATGTTGGAATTTGATAAGACATGTTTAAATGGTAAGCAAATCTTTTGGTATAAAATTTCAAAACATGTGCTACCTCAATTGATTTCATCAACACACATGAAACATTTCAAGGCAAGGCTCGCGTGTAAATAAATAAACCATACTGGAAGACCAAAAGAGACATGTATTTAATGAAAGAAAGGAGTAATAAAATAAAATAAAGCGACAATTTAAATTTGAGAATGTAGTCCGTACATAGAAATCACAAATCTAATATACTAAAAAAACAATTCATTTTAACATATTTTATTAACCCTAATACACTCAAATTTACACACATATATGTATTTTTATTTAGTAAACAGTTAATAAAATTAAACACTACAATTAACATAATGAGGACCGCCACCCCACACATTAAAAGATGAATTGAGACTCCAAAGTCAAATTTGAAACAGAATAAATCTCATATGTTAATATGCTAACTATTCCAAATCAAAAATTTAACCAAACCTTCAAGTTGTTTTCTTACCATTTTATTATTTTTATTTTTTACAAATTTAATTCAAATCAAGTTTGAATATTTAAATAAATCAAATATTCCAACTAGAAACATACAACAAAATCCAATTCTTTGTTTTAATGAAATTAAATTAACATTCATAAATGAAATATTCGCTTTATTTGATAAGAATATTCTTTTCAAAAAACCAACCTTTTCTTTTACTTTTATTGAAGCATATTTCATTTTATTACACATTAATTTACAATCAACACTCCCTTTTTAAACCAACTTATATTTAAAGATTATCCCATTAAAGAGTCATAGAAATAATTCTTCGTATAACCACATCATTTCTTTATCAATTAATTTCATATTATCATTATATTTGTAACAAATTTAAGTGCTCACAATTTGAAAGTAATATTTCTCAATGAAATTCTCATTATATTTTAACATAATACATATGTTGCACATATCATTAAATAAATTACCATTTACTTCTATCTTTTATTAATGTCAAGATATAATTACTATTAATTACAATGATTAAATCTCAAGACATACCCTAATACAGGGAAGATAATTAATCCAATTGTTTCCTTTGAAATCCAATTTTCTATGTTAAACCCAATATCTATATACAAATTGAATTCCAACATTTAATTACAACTGTAATAAAACCTGTTCATTATATATTTAAATTCCAAACAAGTCCTTTTATTTTGATTTGCATTCTTATTATCAAATCAACATTCCCTTATGCAATTGACTAACATAAGTTTTACACTCACTGCTCAACAGTTAACATTTCTTCTTATATCAATTGTACTATTTCAATTATATTAATTCTCCATTAATTACCAAATAAATTTCTAACGGATTTAATAATAAGAAAATAAATAAAAAAATGGTTATACATTAATAATCCATATCTATTAACTTATTGTTTACAAATAAAGGTTAATAAATTTACATACAAAATAATTGATTTCATACTCCATATTAAAACCAACTGCAATTATTAACATAAGATTACATTAATTTATACATCATTTATTCTACTCCTTATTAACCTTTATTGTTTAAATTGATTGAAATTACGTTAACATAGTGTAGTAATCAATTATATTCAATCAATATTAGCAAATTATATGTTTTATCTCATTAAAATTAGTTGTTTAAAGATTTATCTTAAAGTCGAAATTTCTAATCTAATAAGATTAAATTTAATAAATCATAAATTTAAATTTCTAACAATATTAAAGTCCAAAACCTTATTAAATTTAATATTTTTAACTATAAAAAATATAGGTTATTACATGCACAGTTTTTCTACCAATTCTGTTCAATTTTAGCTTCATATAACCGTAAGTACTTTACTTTTGGGTATTACAACTATTTCTCCATGGTCATCGTTCTTGATAGTTGAATCTATCATATGCAATCAGGTCAATATAGACATGTCAGGACACCGGGTAACACTTGCTTCCCAAAGTACGTCTTGTGAGTAACATGACGTGCTTTGAATTGAAAAGGTCTAAATCATTGGAAATGGTTCATTTAGCTTCTTGAATGATTGCTATTTCTTTGTCAAATCTCCTTTCAAGGCATTTAATTCTTCGTTGATTACCATGACGTTTGGGCAATTTCCAAAAATATAAGTTCAGTGCCATAACTTGTCTGTAGATATAAATCTGTTTCTGCGAGGCTTAAAAGCTTTTATTATCGAGCTTAGCCTTGAACTTGAAGGTTCTAGGTTTGATTTCAATTTTTGTTGATAAAAAGTTGTACTTTTAAATCACCCTCGTGCACATTCATATACAAGTTTCTGTTGTTGGCTCCCGGACGTGTTCGAATACTCACGAGTCATAGGAAGATTCTCTAATATTTTGTATGTTCATGTTTACAACCAAACCTTTCAATCATTTTTTTTTGAAGATGCACAGGGTCGACATGCATTATGTCGATCCCTACCTTGAGCCTTACTAATATAGGTTGGCAAACTCCTATGGCGATCCCTCTCTCTTTAATACACGTTCAAAACTTTATATCGACCCCTTTACCATATATATATATATATATATATATATATATATATATATATATATATATTAAATCTCCTTTTTGTAACATTCCCAAAATTGTATCAATTTAAAATTTAATAATTAATGTAAATTTTGGAATAAATTATGAAATTAATATGAATTTTTGAAAATAAACAAAATAAGTACTGAATTATATATACAAGATTAAAAAAATCTGCATTTGAATTTAAGGATTCAAAAATATAAATATTTTAAAACTATTTGAATTTAAATTATATGAGTATATATATACATATAAATGGATTATAATTCAAATTTGAATTTGAATTTTAATTTGAATTTAAAATTTAAATGAATGTCTTTGAAAAATAATTTGCATTTGAAATCATAAATATGTAATTTATTTAATGTAAAATTTTGTTAAAACATTTCTTCTTTTAAATTTGTATACACAAATAATAGGAAATGTATTTAAAAAATAAGAAGAACAATTTAAAAAAATTAATGAATAAATATTTTCTTATGCAAAAGCACAAATGTAACATTATAATGTGAAAACTTACAAGTGTTAATATGTAAATTACGAAAATAGACAAGTGTCATTTTATTTCTTCTTCGAGGAAAATTTTAATAAAATAGAAAAACAAAATTTTATGAACCATTACCTCCTCTTTCTTTTCTCTTTTACCATTATTTTCAAAAGATAAAGTCCGTAAACATTCAAAAACCAAAAATCGAAAAAGCAAGAAAAAATCTATAAACATTCTAAAACCAGGAAACAAGTTTTCAAAATCAAAAAAAAAAACTGTGAATCACCAAAACAAAGCCAAGCCTGGAAAGATTGAAACAACCTTTTCAAAATCTTAAATCTGGGAAATTGTTTCTATCCAGTAACCAAGAAAAAAATAGAGTTCAAAAAGATCAAGTCTATGAGAGAATTGGGAGCAAGCAGCAGTCAACAGTCAAGTATTCGAGACTCAGAACCATAAATAAGTACATATCAAATTTTTGAAATCAATCTCAGCAACCAATATACTTTTCCAGACTTTCAACTTTTAAAACCCAGATAGAAATCTCTCTGTTCAAACTTCACAGGTGAGTAAACTCTTTGATCTGGATTCTGGCTTCTTGTTTGAAAAAATCATGTTGAAGTATGATTGAAAAAAAAATTGTGTGCATGTATATTTATCCATGAAGTTGATATGTGCACGTCTGTTAATCAGGACATAAGCCCTGTTCCAGGTTCAGGGATTCAAAATCCTGTATAAAATCCAACTTCACTTTCTCTAATCATCATTAGGCCTTAGGATCTAAACAAGATGGTTTTGTCTAAACATGTTTTAAGTTTTAAAAATTATTTTAAGTAAAAAGAAATCAGGGTTTTCATTGGAAAAGGAAAATGCAGGGAGAATTCAAATGCATTGAAATTCAAACAACATAAATTTTAGTTTCAAATATATCATTTGAATTGCTTTCGAAAACAAAGATTTTTAAAGTTGAAACCATATTTTTTAAGCATGAGTTCATTGTTTTATTCGAGGATGATCAATATTAGGGGAATCGTCAAATTTCGGTCATCGGCGTGATGAGGATGGGCAAAGTTGTGGCTGAGATGGCAGAGGTGTTGGAGGTTCGGGGAAAAATGCTCAAAGAATTTTTATTGGATTGTGGTGGCCGAACGACGTCCATCTAGGGTTTGAAACCCATGTTTACTGTTAGCTAGAAGTGGTTTTGCTGCGTCGCCGTTTGTCGACTGGAGTCAATCGCACCAACGCAAATCGAAGTACCAGACAGGGGTGAAGTTTCAAATGCGACCACGTGACTTCTACTTGCCAGAGGTGGGTGGACGAGACAATTTCTGGTGGTCGTTTTTGGTGCCAGTCTGGGTTGGCAAGCTTGATCGCGAGTTCGTCAATGTCTTGTGTTTCTGGGTGCTCTGGTGGCTGTTAGAGGCTATCATTGACTTGTCGAAGAACACAGCACCGATCAAAGTTCGTCAGAGATGTTGTGCACGTGCACAACGAATTTGGGTGTGTTAGTAGCATTGAATTCGGTAAGGAAGGGAACTCGAAGCTGCCAACGGGGAAACAAATCACTAGCTCGAAGTTCTGTCTTGAAGCAATTCAGGGTCGCGCGAGGATTAACACTTAACAAAAAAAATTGTTCTGAAAAAAAAAATAACAGGGTAGGTTTTGAGAAAATCCCGAAGCATGTAGGCAAGTAGCCCGAGTGATGCCCGAAGTAGGTCTCGGGTATTATGGTTTTTAGTTTTGAAAACTTTGACAATCTAAGTTACTTTAATTTCTAAAAATATTCTCTTCAAATTGATGATTGTTGCTAAGTTAAAACTTGTAATTGAAGGTTTCAAAATAAAAATATTGTAAATTAATGAAGTTTAAGAATGTTTTAAACTTATATTTTTTAAAATAGAGTTATTTTAAACAAAACTTAACAAAATAATTGAGAAGTTAATCAAATGTTTTAAATTATTAACTTAAAAGTAAATCAATTAATATTGTTAATGATGATTAAATAATTGATAAATTATAATTACTTAATAGTTAAAGAATAATTAATTCAAGGGTAATTAATTTTTTAATTTAAGTTAATTAATTTATAATTAAAGATAAATCAATTAAGGTAATTAATTAAGATATAATTAATCAATGGAGGTGATTAAGATTTAATTAATTAATAATTAAGGGTTAATTAATTAATAATTAATTAATAATTAGGGATTAATTAGTTTAAAATTAAGGGTAATTCATTATTAATTAAAGTTAATTAATGAAAAATAATTATGTGATTAATTGATGAAAATCACATTTTTAATTCATCCTATTGGTAGATGATTGATTATTATTGAAATGCCTTGAGCTGATTGATATCCTTGTTTGTGATTGTGATGCTGTATGATGTGAATTGCTTTATGCTGAACTGTTATTTGTGATTTGTTTGTGTGAATGTGAAAACCCATTGGCCCGTAAAAAGGAAAATTGAATTTCGATGCGACAGGGAGTCGGATTCAAGTTGGTTATCTGAAACCCACATCGAACCCTGAATGTGAATCTTTGTGATTGATATATCCATGTGTTTTTAAATTGAGCGCTCACAGTTTGGTTTAGCCGGGAAAGGACATTTGTGTCATATAACCCATTTTCGAATATGTGATACGACGAAATGGAAAGCATTTGAAGACGATGGTGAAGACCGGGTTTCTTCAAGAATGATAGGATAACCTGTTGAATGACTCTGCACTGAGTTGCTCCGGTATAGAGATCTCCATATGTGATGGGGATTCCGATCGGGATTGTGGATGCCTGGATTGCAAGGGCTTATTTGGAAGTGCCTTCGGTTCTGTTCGAACCTGGAACAGACTTGTATGGTTGTGTGTCTGACATTATATTTTGAGATATAAAGCTGATTTCTTTCAAATACATTTCTGTTGGTGGCATAGAATTTATTCTCTTAGCTTAACACCCTTCTCTAAGACGTACGAGCTCAAAGGTTATGTAGTTGAAGGTTATTAGTGATATTCTCCCAATCTGGTAGTGTGGCATGCTGAGTGCTGCTAATCATTTTTTGATCGAAGCATGACTTTTGTGAAAAGCATAGCTTTGTGGACGAGACTTCGTCAAACTCACAACCCGGTAATGGTCGAAATAGGAATGTTGATGCAAGGTTTTTAGGGGACGCAACCCTAGGGTATGTCCATTTTCTTCTGGATAAGAGGTGATATCATGGTATGGAGCCCAGATATTTATCTGTGTGGTTGTTGCTATTTATTGGTGAATTCCGGGATAAAGGTCAATAACGACCGGGGATGGCTTACTTGTAGGTATTACCTAGTTACAGAGGTAACCCGGCCTTGTGTTGGTAGGGAACCAGTTTGGTTCTCGGGGCATCCCGCCAGAGGCGTCCCATTTTTAAGGAAGTTCCTTAGCCTGACCATTTGTTGGAAATCCAATCATCCAATACGAACCCAGTAAGGTTTTAGTTGTATAATCTACCATTTAACATGGTCGCTATAGTAGGTATACTATAACGGTACGTATGCTGGCTAAGATTAATATTATACTTTCGAAATGGTTTCTACACTATGCACTACTAATAATATCAAGAAGTTTTCTCGTATTAACTATATTTGACTATCATAAAGAGAAATCTCCCCCAAGTGTGCGATTGCATTGTGTGTGTGCCGGGAGGCCTTATGTTAGTTTCATTTTTCAAAAGCATGAACGAATTTCTTTTATAAACCGTTTTTGTTTCAAACAAAAGTTTTGTTTACTCATACCAGTTCCATCACTGACCGGGAGCTTATTGTTCCCTTCCTAAACTCTACGTGCCCATAATTTCCACAGGGGCAACCTAGAAGCAGGTTATCCGTGTTTTGGAGATAGCTTGGATTAGGATTCATTTCGGAAGCTATCGGATTTTGGAAGTTTTTGGCCTTGGAACCTTTTAAAGTTATTGAAGTTCTTGGTGGATCTTCTCAAAGTCGAAGTATGTTGGAATTCTCTTGAAGTTGAGATAAATTTGTTATCGCTTTTTGGTTGTATCATGTACATAAACTCTGATGTTGTGATGGATATTGTGATGCTGTTATATCTACATGTTGATCAATGATATTCATTTTGTTTCCACTGTTTATATTCATCTAATGTTGTTATAAGCTCCATCTGAACTGAAGTTCGACGTTTGAATCTACGGCAGTCGAATACAAGTGAGGTATTTGATGTCGATTTTCAATCGTTGAATTTTGGGTCATGGCAAGTGGTATTAGAGCTAAATGTTGAGTAAAAACTTTAGCTATGGAGTATAACACATTAGGTGGCTCATTAGAGATAGGGTAAAGTATACCCTAGATTGAGTATGAATCGAAAGATTGAAACCCTAAAATTTCTTGTTCTATTTCTTTTAGCAGTTGATATTCCCTAAGATATCTCGTCCGTATACCTAAATCAAGTTTTCTTACTAATTACAGATAGTGAGAATGAGTGGGCGAAGAGGACGAGGTAGGGGACGGGGAAACACCACTACAGCTGGTCAAGTCCCTGCAACAACAGCTATACCTACTCCACCTTAGCCGAATCTGGCTGATCTATATAGAAGTTTTACCAGACTTGGTGGAAAGCCATTCACTGGCAAGGAATCTGTTGTCGAAGCCCAAGCCTAGATCCGATCATGTGAGAGAATTTTTAAAGGTTTGAAGTTAAAAGACGATCAAATGTGATTAATAGCTTCTTGGCAACTCCAAGAGGAAGCTTTAGCTTGGTGGGAAACTTTACTGTGGATGAGCCAGAAGATGAATTCACTTGGAGTCAATTCAAAGAGGTGTTTGGACAGCGATATATGCCATCTGTTGGTATCTCCCGAATGTACCAGAAGTTCATTGATTTGAAGCAGGGAAGTTTATCGTTTGAGGAGTATTTGAATAAATTCAATGAATTATCGCGTTTTGGTCCGGAGCTAGTGAATACATCTTTGAAGAAGAATGAAAGATTCATTCGGGGAATGAATAAGAAGTACCATGAAAGGTTGACTTCTCACATAAAAGAATCCTTTTCAGACTTGATCGATATGGGTTACCGATATGCTACCCTAGATATGCAAGATGTTCCGGAAGTAGAGGGAAGTTCAAGTAATCCAAATTGGAAGAAAAGGAAGTCTAAAGGGAAGAAACCGGATCAAGGCAAAGAAAAGAGAAGTAATCAGGAGAAAGGCCATTAATCAAACAATTGTAAGAAGCCAAAGAAACGAGTAAAGGAATATCAGCATGTGAAGTCAAGTCGAAGAACGAAAAGATTCTTTTATTGTCACGAGCTAGGTCATGAAGCTAAACATTGCCCAAAAAAGAAGCAAAAACAAGAAGCGAAAATGTATGCAATAAAAGATGACCCCTCAACTTTAAAGATGGATAAAGAAAAAGGAGTTTTAGAAGGTAACCTTATCGTTTATGATAGAGCTGTTAGAGCATTATTCGACAAGGGTGCTACATACAGTTTCATCTCCCAACAAACCGTAAATGAATTAAAACTTAAACCTGAATTTGTTGACAAGCCTATTTGTGTAAAGAATCCAGTTGGTGGTCCGGCAAATCTTTGTTTACAATGCATAGAAGTTCCTATCTCATACTCTTGTTATGAATTTCCTATCAACCTTTTCATCCTCGACTTTGATGAATATGAAATCCAACTCGGAATGGACATGCTAACAAAGTACGAAGTGAAATTGGATTGTAATACTCGAAAAAATTTGATCAGAACCAAATTTGGGAATTTCATTGAAATCTCTTGTGAAGACCCGAGTCCTAAAAGAGAAAAACTAATGTACACTTTGGGATATACCAAACCTAGTCCGGAGTCCATACCGATTGTCTGGGAATTTCTAGATGTGTTCGAAGAGGTCAAATCTTTACCCCCACACAGATAAATCGAATTCAGAATTGACTTAGTGCCAAATGCTCATCCTGTCGTACATGCGAGTCGTAGGATGGCACCCAGGGAAAGAATTGAATTAGTCAAGCAAACCAGTGATTTGCTAGATAAAGGATTGATACGTCCTAGTGTTTTCGAATGGGGTTCAGCTGTGGTGTTTATGACTAAATTAGACGGATCTCTGAGACTGTGTATGGACTACCGCGATCTCAATAAGCGATTCTTAAAAACAAATTTCCTTTACCTAGAGTTGACGATCTGTTTAATCAACTGCACATCGCTCGTTTCTTTTTGAAGATCGATCTAGCTCAAGGATTACATCAGTTACGAATTGTCGAAGATTGTGTTCATTTGACTGCCTTCAAGGGTCCTAACATGTTCTACGAATGGTTAGTCATGCCTTTCGGGCTAACCAACGCTCCCGCGTACTTCATAGATTTAATGACCCATGTGTTTCGAGAGGTGTTGAATAAATTTGTGCTGGTATTTATTGATGATATCTTGATCTACTCTAAAACCAAAGAGGAGCAAGCTGAACATCTCAAAATTGCATTGGAAATATTAAGATAGAACATTCTGTTTGCTAAATTTTCCAAATGCCATTTTTGGGTTAAGGAAGTCAGATTTCTCGGACACATTGTTAATAAAGAGATAATTTCTGTTGATCTGGGAAAGATTTCTTCTATTCTAGACTGGAAGCGACCCACAACCCCGAAGGAAGTTCGAAACTTTCTTGGTTTAGCGGGATATTATAGGAAGTTTGTTCAGGACTTCTCTAAGATAGCTAGTCCATTGAATAAGCTAACAATGAAGAATGCAAAATTTGATTGGACTCCAAAATGTGTTGAAGCTTTCGAGAAGTTGAAAAGGAGATTGACTACTACTCCTGTTCTCGCTATCATTAACGAGAATCAGGGTTTATCTGTCTATACTGATGCTTGTGGTGATGGTTTGGGTGTGGTGCTAATGCAGAATGGGAAGGTAATTGCCTACGCGAGTAGACAATTACGTCCACATGAGAGAAACTACCCAACCCATGATCTGGAACTCTTAGCAGTTATTTTCGTTTTGAAAATCTGGCGACACTATCTTCTGGGTAAAATTTCTTTCAGCTTTTCTAAAAGGAAAATTTAAAAGTTTAACTTAACTTAATAAATCCTCTTTGTTTTTGATGAAAAATTCGAATTATTCACCGATCACAAATCTCTGAAATATCTCTTCATCCAGAAGGATTTAAATCTAAGACAACAACGTTGGTTGGAATTTCTGGCATCATATGACCTAGACATTCTACATACGCCCGGTAAAGCCATTGTAGTTGCCGATGCTTTGAGTAGAAATACACTATCCTCGCTCATCTTGTTGTCACTCCTACTCTTATTGAGAAAATCGCTAGCAGGCAAAATGAAGATAAGTTTCTTCGAGATATTTATGGGAGGATTCGTCGAGATGAAGATTCCAGTTTTGGAATCGATAATTATGGAGTTACAAGATTGTAGGGCGGGATATGTGTCCCAGACATCCCGGATCTAAAACATGAAGTTTTTGGATGAGTGTCACAAATCTAAATTTAGTATCCATCCAGGAGTTAATAAGATGTATAGAGATATTGAAAGAACTTTCTGGTGGAAAATAATGTAAAGGGATATATCCACATATATGAGTCGTTGTGCTACCTGCCAGCAAATTAAAAGTGATCAAAAGAAAGTAGCAGGTTTACTCCAACCTTTAGAGATACCCAAGTGGAAATGGGATCAAGTATTGATGGATTTCATCGACGGGTTGCCCCGCACTCGAAAGGGAAATGAAGCAATTTGGGTTATTGTAGACCGTTTGACTAAAACTAGCCATTTCATACCGTGAAATCTACCGGGCAGCAGCAAGTTTAGCTGAATTATATATCAAAGAAATTGTCCGTCTCTACGGTATACCCAGCAGTATAGTGAGTGATTGCGATCCGATCTTCACTAGTAGATTTTGGGAGGCGTTTCAAGCCGTAATTGAAACAAAACTGAACTTCAGCACTGCTTATCACTCGCAGTCTGATGGGAAGACTGAAAGGATTAATCGAATATTAGATGACCTTTTGCAAGCTTGTATTCTCGACTTTGGTGGTTCTTGGGAGGACCATTTACACCTGGTTGAGTTCTCATATAACAACAGCTATCAAGCCAGTATCAAAATGGCTCCTTTCGAAGCTTCATATGGTCGTCCATGTTGATCACCAGCATGCTGGATTGAGTCAGATGATAGACTCATCCTTGGACCAGATATGATTAAGGAGGCCACTGAAATTTTTTAATTTATTCAAAAGAAGTTGATAACTGCACAAAGTCGACAAAAGAGTTAATATGACCGCAAAAGAAGAGATTTGGAGTTCCAAGTTGGAGATCCTGTATTTCTCAAAGTTTCTCCAATGCGTGGTGTGTTGAGATTTGGAAAAACTGGAAAGTTGGCACTGCATTATATTGGTCCTTGTCCTATATTGGAAAGGATCGGTCTTTTAGCTTACCGAGTGCAACTACCCAGCTGGTTATCTGGCGTGCATAATGTGTTTCATATTTATAACCTCCGGTAATATGTGCATGATCCAGATAGTATTATTGAAGAAGCTGCTCAAGAGGATTTGGAGATCACACCAAATCTGGAAGTAAAGAGGGAACCGATAAAGATTACAGATCGTGAGGAAAAGCAATTGAGAAACAAAATTGTGAAACTGGTTAAAGTACAATGGAGTGGTGATCCAAAGGACTGTACTTGGGAAACAGAGGATAGTATGCAGAAGTCTTATCCCAACTACAGAGTGGATATTTCGACTTAATCTGGTAAGCCATTTTCTATATTTTTCTATTTTCGTATATTCTTTGTTTGTCTTTCTCTCTCTTTAAAATTTAAAGGACGAAATTTTCTTAAAGGAGAATCTGTAACATTCCCAAAATTATATCAATTTAAAATTTAATAATTAATGTGAATTTTGGAATAAATTGTGAAATTAATTTGAATTTTTGAAAATAAATAAAATAAGTATTGAATTATATATATATATAGATAAGATTAAAAAATTGTATTCGAATTTAAGGATTCAAAAATATAAATATTTTAAAACTATTTGAATTTAAATTATATGAGTACATATATACATATAAATGGATTGTAATTCAAATTTGAATTTAAACTTGAATTTGAATTTAAATAAATGTCTTAGAAAAATAATTTTAATTTGAAATCATAAATATGTAATTTATTTAATGTAAAAATTTATTAAAGCATTTCTTCTTTTAAATTTGTATAAACAAATAATAGGAAATGTATTTATAAAATAAGAAGAACAATTCAAAAAAAATTAGTGAATAAATTTTTTCTCATGCAAAAGCACAAGTGTAACATTATAATGTGAAAACTTACAAGTGTTAAGATGTAAATTATGAAAATGGACAAGTGTCATTTTATTTCTTCTTTGAGGAATTTTTTTAATAAAATAGAAAAACAAAATTTTATGAACCATTACCTCCTCTTTCTTTTCTCTTTTACAGTTATTTTCAAAAGATATAGTCTGTAAACATTCAAAAACCAAAATTCAGAAAAGCAAGAAAAAAATCTTTAAACAGCATAAAACCAGGAAACAAGTTTTCAAAATCAAAAAAAATCTGTGAATCAACAAAACAAAGCCAAGCCTAGAAAGATTGGAACAACCTTTTCAAAATCTTAAATCTAGGAAATCATTTCTCTCCAGCAATCAAGAAAAAAAAACAGAGTTCAAAAAATTCATGTCTATAAGAGAATTGGGAGCAAGCAACAGTCAACAATCAAGTATTCGAGGCTCAGAACCATAAACAAGTTCAGATCAAAATTTTGAAATCAATCTCAGCAACCAATATACTTTTCCAGACTTTCAACTTTTAAAACCCAGACAGAAAGCTCTCTGTTCAAACTTCATAGGTTAGTAAACTCTTTGATCTGGATTCTGGCTTGTTATTTGAAAAAATCATGTTGAAGTATGATTGAAAAAAAAATTGTGTGCATGTATATTTATCCATGAAGTTGATATGTGCATGTCTGTTAATCAGGACATAAGCCCTGTTCCAGGTTCAGGGATTCAAAATCCTATATAAAATCCAACTTCTCTTTCTCTGACCATCATTAGGCCTTAGGATCTAAACAAGATGGTTTTGTCTAAACATGTTATAAGTTTTAAAATTAATTTACGCAAAAAGAAATCAGGGTTTTCACTGGAAATGGAAAATACAGGGTGAATTCAAAATGCATTGAAATGCAAGCATTATAAATTTTAGTTTCAAATATATCATCTGAATTGCTTTCGAAAACAAATATTTTTAAACTTGAAACCATATTTTTTTAAGCATAAATTCATTGTTTTATTCGAGGATGATCGAAATTGGGGGAATCGTCAAATTCCGGTCATCGGCGTGATGAGGATGGGCAAAGTTATGGCTGGATATGGCTAAGGTGTTGGGGTTTCGGGGAAAAATGCTCAAAGAATTTTTATTGGATTGTGGTTGCCTAATGACGTCCATATAGGGTTGAAACCCATGTTTACTGTTAGTCAAAGATGGTTTTGCTGCGTTGCCATTTGTCGACTGGAGTCGATCGAATCAACACAAATCGAAGTATGAGACATTGGTGAAGTTTCAGATGCGACCACGTGGTCTCTAATGGCCAGAGGTGGGTGGACGAGATGATTTTTGGTGGTCGATTTTGGTGCCAATCTGGTTTGGCAAGCTCGATCGCGAGTTCGTCAATGTCTTGTGTTTCTGGGTGCTCTGGTGGCTGGTAGAGGCTATCATCGACTTGTCAAAGAACACAGCACCGATCAAAGTTCGTCGGAGATGTTATTCACGTGCAAAAGGAATTTGGGTGTGTCAGTATCATTGAATTCGGGAAGAAGGAAGGGAACTCGAAGCAGCCTATAGGGAAACAAATTACTAGCTCGAAGTTCTGTCTCGAAGCAATTCAGGGTCGCGCAAGGATTAACACTTAACAAAAATTTTAAGTTTTGAAAAAAAATAACCGGGTAGGTTTTGAGAAAATCCCGAAGCATGTAGGCAAGTAGCCCGGGTGATGCCCGAAGTAGGTCTTGGGTGTTATGGTTTTTAGTCTTGAAAACTTTGACAATCTAAATTACTTTAGTTTCTAAAACTATTCTCTTCAAATTGATGATTGTTGCTAAGTTGAAATTTGTAATTGAAGGTGTCAAAATAAAAATATTTTAAATTAATTAAGTTTAGGAATGTTTTAAACTTATATTTTTTTAAAATAGAGTTATTTTAAACAAAACTTAACAAAGTAATTGAGAAGTTAATCAAATGTTTTAAATTGTTAACTTAAAGTAAATCAATTAGTATTGTTAATGATAATTAAATAATTGATGAATTATAATTACTTAATGGTTAAAGAATAATTAATTAAAGTGTAATTAATTTTTTTAATTTAAGTTAATTAATTAATAATTAAAGATAAATTAATTAAGTAATTAATTAAGAAATAATTAATTAATTAAGGTGATTAAGATTAAATTAATTAATAATTAAGGATTAATTAATTAATAATTAAGGATTAATTAATTAATAATTAATGTTTAATTAATTAATAATTAAGGATTAATTAATTTAAAATTAAGGGCAATTCATTATTAATTAAAGTTAATTAATGAAAAATAATTATGTGCTTAATTGATGATAATCACATTGTTAATTCATCACATTGTTAGGTGATTGATTATTATTGAAATGCCTTGAGCTGATTGATATCCCTGTTTGTGATTGTGATACTGTGTGATGTGAATTGCTTTGTGTTGAACTATGATTGTGATTTGTTTCTGTGTGAATGTGAAAACCCACTGGCCCGTAAAACGGCAAATTGAATTTCGATGCGACAGGGAGTCGGATTCCAGTTGGTTATCCGAAACCCACATCGAACCCTGAATGTGAATCTTTGTGATTGATATATCCATGTGTTTTTAAATTGCGCGCTCACTATTCGGTTTAGCCGGGAAAGGACCTTTGTGTCAAATAACCCATTCCGAATATATGATACGACAAAATGGAAAGCATTTGAAGACGGTGGTGAAGAACAGGGTGTCTTCAAGAATGATAGGATGACTTGTTGAATGACTCTGCACTGAGTTGCTCCGGTATAGAGATCTCCAAATGTGATGGGGAGTCCGATCGAGATTGTGGATGCCCGAATTGCAAGGGCTTCTTTGGAAGTGCCTTCAGTTCTGTTCGAACCCAAAACAGACTTTTATGGTTGTATGTTTGAAATTACATTTTGAGATATAAAGATGATTTCTTTCAAATACATTTCTGTTGGTGGTGGAGAATTTATTCTCTTAGCTTAACACCCTTCTCTGAGACGTACGAGCTCAGAGCTTATGTAGTTGAAGGTTATTAGTGATATACTCCCAATCTGGTAGTGTGGCATTCTGAGTGCTGCTGATCATTTGTTGATCGAAGCATGGCTTTTGTGAAATTGTAGCTTTGTGGATGAGACTTCGTCGAACCTCACAACCCGGTAATGATCGATACAGGAATGTTGCGGCAAGGTTTTTAGGGGTCGCACCCCTAGGGTATGTCCATTTTCTTCTGGATAAGAGGTGATATCATGGTATGGAGCCCATTATATTTATGGTTATTGCTATTTATTGGTGAATCCCGGGATAAAGGTCGGTAACGATCGGGGATGGCTTACTTGTAGGTGTTACCTAGTTACAGAGGTAACCCGGCCTTGTGTTGGTAGGGAACCAGTTTGGTTCTTTGGGGCGTCCCTCCAGAGGCTTTCCATTTTTAAGGAAGTTCCTTAGCCTAACCATTTGTTGGAAATCCAATCATCCAATACAAACCCAGTACGGTTTTAGTTGTATAATCTCCATTTAACATTATAGCTATAGTAGGCATACTATAATGGTATGTATTCTGGCTAAAATTAATATTACACTTTCGAAATGGTTTCTACACTATACACTAATAATAATATCAAGAAGTTTTCTCGTATTAAGCATATTTGACTATCATAAGGAGAAATCTCCCCGAAGTGTGCGATTGCATTGTATGTGTGCCGGGAGGCCTTATGGTAGTTTCATTTTTCAAAAGCGTGAATGAATTTATTTTATAAACCATTTTTGTTTCAAACAACTGTTTTGTTTACTCATACAATTCCCATGACTGACCTGGAGTTTACTGTTCCCTTCCTAAACTCTGGGTGCCCATAATTTCCACACAGGCAGCCTAGAAGCAGGTTATCCGTGTTTTGGAGCTAGCTTGGATTAGGAGTCTTTTCAAAAGCTATTGGATTTTGGAAGCTTTTGGCCTTGGAAGCTTTTGAAGTGTTTGGAGTTCTTGGTGGATCTTCTTAAAGTCGAAGTATGTTGGAACTTTCTTGAAGTTGAGATAAATTTGTTATCACTTTGTTGTTGTATCATGTACATAAACTTTGATGTTGTAATGGATATTGTAATGATATTGTATATGCATGTTGATCAATGATATTCATTTTTTTTCCACTATTTATATTCATCTAATGTTGTTATAAGCTCCATTCGAACTGAAGTTCGACGTTTGAATCTACGGCAGTCGAATACAAGTGAGGTATTTGATGTCGATTTTCAATCGTTGAATTTCGGGTCGTGACACTTTCATCCTTCTTCACTTATCCCATTCACTTTCTTTCGCACTGAACCTCCTCCAAAACCCAAGCTCTCCAACCTTCGACCTTAAATCCATCTACGATTTAAACTAACCCACAAACTCGCCTTTGCTTCATCTTCGATTCGATAATCCCCAAAACACTCATCCTTATCTTAATTTGAACCTCCACATTTTCATATAGGTATGATCTTTAATACTTCTTTTAATTATACGATCATATTATCATCCCCCGGTTGTTGACATATGTATGAGGTTAAGATGGCGAACGATCTTTGGAGGTTGATGATTGCTGGAAAATAGTTTTATAGATTAAACTAGGGGAAGGGAGAGAGAAGACGAGGGTTCGATGAAGGATATTGATAAAAGAATGGCCGGAAGTAGAGAGATGTAGGGATTGGTAGAGCATAATACGGTGATGGTAGGGATCGGCTAGGTATGGGGCTGCTCGTTTTAGCTAAAAAGAAGGATCGATAATTTCTGTTGAGGAGAGGGATAGGTAATCTTAATTCAGGGGAGGGATTGGTATAAAGTGGTGATATTGCGATCGACGTTCCCTAGTTTGGCTGAGGATTCAGTATAGAGATTTTGGATAGGGATCAGCATTCCCTTTTGGATTGTCATAGAGTCAATATTTGGTTTTTCGAACTTGCAAACTAATCTAATTTGATTTGTTTGAACAATCACTACTAATTTGTCTTAATAACCTTGGACATGTGAAGATGAAGAACAATATAACATGCATATCACTATTGAACTTAAGATCAAGTAATCAAATTTCTGGAACTTTCAATATGGACTAAAAACTTGCAAATAAACTTAAATGTAAAACTTTGATATGCCGATAGTCAATCCTAAAACCTTTGTAACCTATCAACTTTCTTGTCAGTTGAAACGGTCGGTGATGACGGTCTCTTTAGATGAACCCCGAAGTCTCATTGTTTTATTTCGATTTTCTGATTTCAAACTATATATATATATATATATATATATATATATATATATATATATATATCTATTATATACTACACTATACTAGTTTACACTTAGCATGAGGGGAACAAGTTATCTTTTCTAACCTTAATTATCTACTAAGTATAGGTGATATGTCTTCTGATCCAGTAGCACAACGCATCGATTCAGAAGCAAGATCGAGTTCTACAGCTATGTCCGACAGACTTTCTCCCATCCATCATGCAAGGAAAACTAAAGTTTCTAACTCTTGAGTGGATATTTTCTTAGATATTTCAGTGCTCACTGTGGAGAACATAATCCCTACTCCTGATGTTGGAGAGAGTGTTATTCTTCTATATAATCCAGTGGATTCACAAGCCTCTCAAATTGGCGAGGGTGCTCTCCGCTGGCTATGTTCTATTCATGGGATCCCGTTTGAGGACATCTTTCTTCCCTCAAAAATGATAGGCCTCACTTGCCGCCGGTGGGGAACACAGCGTGCAATAAGTTTATGTGTTGGGCTAGATGCGTACTGCCCTTTATCTCATTTATCCGAGAAATGCTAAGATATCTTATGATAGCTCCTACTCAACTTCATCCCTGTAGTTATGCCTTTATTCGTGGCAGCCTTTTTCTGTTCATGAGTGTTTTATTCTTCCACCTAGATCCGAAGATATAAGATTTATTTACAACTTCAAACGATGATCATGAAGCCCTTCTTATGTTTTCCTTGAGCCCTCGCCGAACTGTCAAGTTCTGATGGGTGCTTGGGACAAACTCTCGTTGTTCAAGCATGAATGGTTTTACATGTGAAGCCCTCCCAGCTTTGTAAGACAATGATTAGAAGAACGTAAGCATTTCCTTCACTTCTTTCCAAGTTCACTAATCCAAGTCATAACTTTTCCTTTAAATTTACTAACATATGGAGTTCTTGTAGGTGTTCGCACATGCCCTGAGGGCAATGATTTTTCAAGAGTTGTCGCTTCTATTCAGGCTACTCCTGTTGAGGACAAGGACATCAGTCTTCTTATAACTGATGAGTTACTATCCTTGTTTGGGCTGTTGGAAGACGACCGCAGTATCAGACTCCCTGAAAATGCAGCATTACTAAGGAATGCTGCAGAACAAAGAAGGGATATTGTCAAACCCATCGTGCCCTCTACTAAGGGGACTTAGGACAATATCGAAGAAGGTGAGATTAAAGATTATCAGGCCGACAAGTCGGGAGACAATGTGACGCGGGCCCGGGGAAGGCACCGATGGTCAAACCATCATAGGATGCTCAATCCCGAACGCCTACTAAAAGAAAGAAAAGATTAGTGTATAAATTTAGAAGAAGTAAAACCATCAAAGATGCCGAGTTCTCTATTGCTCCTGTTGAAGAGGAATCGTCTTCTCAACACTTGGAAAGTTCATTAAAGGGATTTTCAAACCTTCGGATTTCGAATGACATTATGACCTATGACTTTCCGAACATTAACATTAAAGGACTCAACTCTCCTGCTAGTAGTGGTGAAGGCTTTCGCCACTTTTGATAAAAGAGAGAAAATGCCGATGAGCAAGGCTATAGCCATCGGTCTGTTTGGGGGAAACACTAGGACACTCTCAACTACATGCACTTTACTACACACTTTTTGTTAATCTTTCATGAAAAAATTATTAATATGCTCCCCTTTGGTCTTTGTAGGTGCAATGTCTCAATCCAGAGCCTTCGATCACCTCAGAAGTTCTTTATCATACAATCGATCTAACTGAGATTCGAAGTCTACTCGGTGTAGATAGAAAGATGAGGGATGGGTTAAGAGTTATTACTCAAGGGAACCATCTTCCTCTTCTAAATGTTGTTTCCCAAAAATCGCATCAAGGTGACCAGCCTAACTTTCCCAGTCAAAGTGGAGACCAACCCCCTAACCGTGGCCTTCAAATCACTACGTCTCATAAGAAACATTTCGGTTCCTCGGGCTCCAGAAAATACCATGAACACCGATTATGAAAACATCCAACTTCTACCTCTAAACTGCCTTTACTGGCTACTGCTCTCGATATTTCTATGGTAGAGAAGTTGGCTGAGCTCATGGCCACTTTTCCAAAGATTTTCTTTGATGGACTTAAATTCCTTCTTTCCATTCACGTAATTCCAGGGCATGCCAATGGGAGTTCCCTCATGTACATTAATGTTGTATTCATCCAGCATGAGTCGTTCATACACGTGGTAAAAAGTTTCTGAAGTTTCCATTGAGCGACAACACGAAATTGAATGCCTTATGTTAGATGCTATTCATGATAAGAACATAATTAAGCAACAAGATGTTGAGTTGGTTGAGTTGAAAGCATAATTGGCCAAGGCAAAGAAAAGGCCAAGGAAACGGCTGAGGCGGTAAATCGATTGGAAGTCTCTCATAAAAAGGAACTCCACGGGACCTTAAATCATAGCAGGCTTTTGCTCTAGAAAAAGACTCCTTACGAAAGAAAAGATAAGCTCTGGCTCGCCGCGTCGAGGAGCTTAAAGAACTTTTCAAGAAAGAAAGGGAGGAAAAGGTTGAAGCTTAAGAAGAATCGCAGAAGTACTACGAGGAAGTTGTTGAGGCCAGGAGCTTAAAGGTTAAACTCGATGAGAAGTTCACTAAAATTGAAGCTCTTAAAGTGGAAGCTTGTAAAGAGGGCCAAAAGGAGATAACTAAACAAGTTAAGTCCCAAGTGGAAGCTGCTATAGAGTCTGGTAGAAATGAGAACAAGGACTTATTCGACCCATTGATGATTGAATATAATGCTAAAGTCCTTATCCATCGCGACTTAAGTTTTCTTGGTGAGGGTTATCTCATATCGCTCGTTGAAGCTTGGGAACATGTTTTAGAGACGAAGAAAAAAGAACTAGATGAAATTGAGCTCAATAAAGAAAAAATGGTAGGGGAACTCTTCGTGGAAATGATCCCCTGGATCTAACTTTCGCAAAGCTTTGATATTTTAACACTTATGCACCTTTTGAGGGAGGCGAACATACCGTCGGATCTTTAAGTACTGATCCTAATGATCCTTCTACATTCCAAGTAGATGGAACATCAATCTTCCTCGACGCAGAGTTAGATCTTGGCTATGATCTGGACAGGCCCAGCTTCCAATCCAAGATATTATTTTCCATCCTAGAAGGAAGCGCCTCGACAATTTCAGAGAGTCAACAAGATGAAGGTATTGCACTTTCCTCCTTTGTACATGAAAAGTATTGTTCCTTACACGTAATGATTTTAGGCTAATCTTACTGGTTTTAACAATATTTGAAGGTCTTCCGGGCCCTAGTCAAACTCCTAAAAGTGGTGTTGCTATAGAGTAAAAGGAGAAAACAACTGAGGGTTAGACAGCAGCTGATGTTCTAAGGTCTAATACTCAAGTCGTCAAAGCACTCATTGATGATAAAATAAAGGATCCAGTCCAAGTTGACGATTCCGATGATGTAATGATTACTGGTGCCTCCGAGCACATCGACAAGATTGGCATGAAGGAGCAGATTGAAAAGGAGGAACAACTAAAAAGGAAAGCTAAGATTAAACCCGTCGAGGTGGACATTGATGACTCTTATCTTGTGGCACTACAGGTTATTCTGCCTGGCGAGTCGATCCCCGATGAACTTCCTCTTACCTTCATAAGCTCTCTTGCTAAAGTCGGAAAGGGGTCCCAAAAGAGAAGCACAAGTGGCTCTACTCTCGAGAAATCCCAAAAAGAGAGGAAGTCGAAGAAATAGCTATCACTTCAGCTCAATCTACAAAGTTTGCATAATCGTTTTCTTTTTGCTAGTTGTAGTTGTACAGGTATGAATCTCGATTTCAGGAGCAACTGGTACTACATTCTCAAAATCTATTATGCAAATAGAATTTTTTTTTTGCTGAGCTTTCACGTGAATTGTTATTTAAGTGATTGAACTATTACTTTCCATCCAATGTACTTGTAATTCGTTGTTCATTGATTCTGGTAACAATCCACCAACTCTATCCCAAGGCCTCTAAGTGGTCGTGGCCTCAACTTCTACCTAGCACTAGGCTTGGGCCTTAGAGTTACGTTGTCGGATTTAGTGGTTTTTAAGTGTTGGTTGGTCGAATTCCATCCTTAGCGAGTTTATACTCCTCCCATCGATTATTGACCGAATTTTGTGGGATAGAGAATGGTCGAATTCCGCTTTATTCATTAATGCTCGTATCCACACTCTAGGGATAAGATTAGGTTATGGGTGGTTGGATCGTGCCCATTTTATGTTTATACTCTAGTTCACACTCTAGGGACTTAGGGTTATCTTGCGAGCAGTTGATTCATGCTCGATTTGTGTTTATACTCTAGTCCGCACTCTAGGGACTTAGCGTTATTTTGCGGGTGGTCGGTTCATACTCGATTTATGTTTATACTTCAGTCCACACACTGGGGACTTAGAGTTATTTTGCAAGTAGTTAGTTCATAACCAATTTATATTTATACTCAAGTCCGCAATCTGGGGACTTGGATTTATTTTGCAGGTGGTCGGTTCACACCCAATTTATGTTTATACTTCAGTCCGCACTTTGGGAACTTCGAGTTATTTTGGAGAGCAGTCAGGGCATACTCTTTTTGATTGATTTTTTTTGCCCTCTATGATTTGGGATTTTGATTTAGTGAGTGATCGATCGTGTCTCGGTTGCTTTGATTTTGTTTTGGTCCAATAGTCTGGGTAAGAGTTATTTAATCACTAGATTGTCGGCTGCATTCATTCCTTATTGTGTATCCCTTTGTTTGGATTATGAATGGGAATTGTTAAATGAACAAGTTGATTGAGCTTGTCATGTTTGATCCCATTGGGAGTTAGCATGATTGATTGATTTCAAACTCTGGGAGCGTATTCACAGACATCAATATCAATCAGTTTCATTATGTAATTAGCATACAATGCAATAACAAACATAAATACGGAGGAAGCCTGAAACTTTAGTCATTAAATGGGAAGGAAACAACATAAACAATCTTATTACACACTCGGAAAATCAAATGCAAAATGTAAATACAACTGAATGTAGAGGAAACAAACTAGGTGTAATAGTGTCGCAAATGTTTGCTATTCCTTGCTCTTGGAAGTGTAATGCCATCAACAATCGCTAGCTTGAAATTTCCTTCTCCAAGCTTATGTTCAATGACATATGGTCCTTCCAAAATTGGATTCATGTGTGATGGGATAGGAAAAACCCGTTTCAGGATGAGATTGCCAAATTCGAAGGTTCTCGTTTGAACTTTAGTGTTGTAAGACCGAGCGACTCGATGCTGATGTGTAGCTGCCTCAGGCGTTTCTTGTCTATAGATTCTATAGATTCCAAGTGGAGATGCTTATTTATTTTGGGATCATAGTAAGTCACTCGATGAGAAGGGACTTCGAGTTCAACAGGAATAACAGCTTCAGAACCGTAGGCAAGGGGGAATGCAGTATGGCTAGTCGCAGACTTATGAGTGGTTCTATTAGCCTAAAGTGCTATAGGGAGTTCATCCTTCGTTGATCTCTAGCCTTCTCCAAATGTTTGTTCAGAAGGGACTCTATGATTTTATTTACAGCTTCAACCTGTCCATCTTCCTTAGGGTAAGCGACCAATGCGAACCTCTTTTCAATACGATATCTTCGATAAAATCTTCATACTCTACACTGTTGAATTTCCCATTATCATTACAATAGTCTTTGGAAGACTGAAGAGACATATGATGTTTCAGACAATGAATTTGTTAACTGGGTTTCTAGCCGATCAAAATTAAATAAAAATTAGAACATCTAGACTATGCTATAATAACTCAAGAATCAATCAAAAGGACCAAAAAAAGAAAAAGAGAAAGACCCAAGAGGAAAGATGCCAAAGTAAGCTAAGGTAATGGTCGCTAGCGATCCATCACCTATGGAGTGCTAGCGACCCATAAGGCTTGCTCATGGTCCCTCCAAACCTTTTGCAGCATGATTCATTACCATTTCTACGCATGCTTTCCAAGTTTTATAGCATGCCAAAAAATCTGGCTTGAGATGTGAAGGGTCATCTAATTCAAGCTGTTTGGCCAAAATTTTATAATTTAAAATGGACATATAGAACTCATACAAAGTCGGATTCACATAAAATTTTGGAAGAACATTTAGAAAATATAGAAAAGGCTCACAAAAAAATTAAGTCATTTTGAGTTGATCTGATGGATCGCTAGCGACCCATCTAGAGTTGGCCCCACCACCTCAAGTTTTTATGGTGGACATCTATCACCCTTTAAAGTGTTTCTGCATAGTTTTTTTATTTTGTTGAGATTTGAGAAAGTTATGGATGATTCATTTGGACCAGATGACCCATGAAGATCGATGATCAAGCTAACTCAAAATAACTTGAATTTGGACAAGGCACTTAAATAGAAGATAAGAAGACAACCAAACAAAGATCACTTACTATTATCAAAGCGGATGGAGAGCCAGCGATCCATCCCCTATGGATAGGTCGAATCGCCCTCAAAATTTCCGACCCCCTTTGTAGCACTAAGTAAAGGATTCGGGTTGAAAAATATGCTAAGTTGATGGATAGCTAGAGATCCATCCCCGATGGATAGTTAGCGATCCATAGAAATGACTCAAATTGACTTGAGATTTTTGATGATGACTTGGCATAACAACTGGACTCTTCTGCACTTGAACTTCCAGCCCAATACTCACTGAATTCCGCTATAAATACTCACCTACCTATAACTAGAGATGGATCTTTTTTGGGAGAAAGAGCTGCCATTACTCTACTGGAATTCCTCCACTTCTTTAACTTTCTTCTCCCTCACAACAGTAATCCATAGGGTTTCTGTTTTTCTCTAGTGAATTCTAACATTGGTGACTTTATCCATCAAACATAATTCAATTATATTGTAATCAGAATCAACTTGTAATAGAAGTCAGTCGATAAGAAAATTTATAACGTGGACGTAAGCTTCGTTAACAGTCGAACCACTGTAAATTCTCTTGTCTTCTTTACTTTATCTACAAGTTAATACTTCGAGTCTATATTCTATTTGCCCTAATAAACAGGGCTTGTGCTTCCAAAAATTTTCCAGTGTGCTGGTCCACTTTTTAGGCCAATATTTTGGTGTTTTCACCGAGAATCTTGAACGGGATACGAAGAATTGAACTTTGAATCTAAGATTTAGTGAAGATGAGTAGGTCTAATAATAGATATAAAGCTGTAGCAAGTCAACCAGAGCCTAGGGGCAGCTAGGAGGTGTTCTCAATTTCTCATCAACCCATTTATGTGACTAGAGAAGAAATGAAAAGGATGATAAAGGAGATGCAAGTTTGGATATTATATAGGCAACAACGATGATGGATAGCTTCTTCCAGAAGATCGAGTAGCAAGAGATAGCCAGATCTATAGGAAATATGAATCAAACTCCAAGAAATAACTACAAAAGCTACTGGACCTAGATTGGGACAGGATAGAATACTACCTCCACGCCTAGAACAATCGATTCTTAGGGGAAACATGGAAATCAACATAGGACCCAATGTAGGAGAATTTGGAGCAGAGCAAAAAAAACTGAAACAATGCCCACATGACTTGGGTGCAAGACAGATTTGGATCTAGGATGAGCTTTAACACCTGGAATAGCTGATGTTGGAGTAGAGTAGTGAATCAGAGTATAAATACATAACCCCATGAGGCGAAACCTAAAGCCCATCATTGGAATAGGAAGCAGGTTCATCTTTTACTCTCTATCTTCTACCTTTCCTACCTTTAATAACCTCGGGCCGCTTACACGTGTACGGGATCCCTAAAGGTTCCTAGGAACGCTCCCAGTCGGTTTCCTAAGATAACTATTTATGACAATAATAACCTTACACCGCTTATACGTGTAAGGGATCCCGAACGGTCCCTAGGCATGCTCTGAGTTGGATGTCTGAGGTGCATATTTAGGACAATAATAACCTCGAATGGCTTATACATATATGGGACCTAGATTAGTCCCTAGGCATGCTTTGAGTCAGGTCTACGGGATGAACATTGAATGTGATGACTGATTTTGAATGCCATAGAGTCCTTCCATGGAACCAGAGTGTAGGGTGCAAGTCCCCTTGCCAGGAGCGAGCGGATGGACTTGTACATGTATTGATCGCTTTAGAGACCTGACTGGAGAGATGGGACCGGAGTAAAACAAGTAAGTCCCCTCACCAAAGAATGAGTGGACGGGCTTATTTAATCCCATGTAGCTTAACAAATAAACAATCCAAAGAGATCATCCCCTTAACTTAAAAATTAAACGATCCAGAGAGATCGCGTTTTAAACCTCAACGATCAGGAAAGATCAAGCCTTAAAACTAATTTGATTTAATAAAAGAATTTGAATTCTTTATAATTAGAATGAAACTAATAAATCCTCGATGAACTTAGGATGATCTTGATATATGATGTGATTTTTGATGTATAATGTGATTTTGATATATAATGTGACAACTCTGAATGAGAAGAAAAATGAGAATGATGTAAATCCTGAATGAACATGGGACAATTAGAGATATGTGATGTAAATAGAAATATATGATATAATTGGAAATATGCAATGTAATTGGAAGCACGTGATTTAATTAGAAATATGTGATGTAATAACTCTAAATGAAATTGGGATGATTGTGATGTATAGATTACACTTGGGTAGAGTTTGGAGTCGTAGGATACAATATGTTTGGAATGACTTGTGATTGGCAAGAAAATCCGAAGGATCTGGATGATTCATCAAGGTTAAAGTAGCTAAAAAGCTCAATTATCAAAGACTAGAGATACAAACTTGTCCACAAACAAAGCACACCTTTCATTCAAAAGGCGTACTTTGGGGGGGAACGTTCACCGGGTTTTTAAACCATCAAAATTCAATAATAATTAGAACTTTCAGGCTACTCCAGAATAACTCAAGAAACAACCAAAAGGACTAGAAAAATAAGAAGAGAAAGACGTAAAAGGAAAGATGCCAAAGTAAGCTAAAGTAATGGTCGCTAGCGATCCATCACCTGTGGATCACTACCGACCCATAAGGCTTGCTCATGGACCCTCCAAACCTCTTGCATCATGATTTATTACCATTTCTAAGCATGCTTGCAAAGTTTCATAGCATGCTGAATAATCTAACTCGAGAAGTGAAGAGTCATCTAATTCATGCTGTTTGTCCAAAATTAGCTAACTTAAAATGGACCTACAAAACTCATATGAAGTTGGATTGACTTGAAATTTTGGGAGAACATTTAGAAAACATAGAAGAAGGCTCAAAAAAATGAGATCATCTGAAGTTAGTTTGATGGATCGCTAGCGACCCAATTAGAGTGGCCTCCACCGCTTCAAATTTTTAAAGTGGGTCCTTGACATCCTTTAAAGTGTTCATGCAAAGTTTCATTTGGGTTAGTTAAGATTTGAGTGAGTTATGGATGATTCTTCTAGACCAGATGACCCACGAAGACGGATGATCAAGTTAATTCCAAACAACTTGATATTTGGATAAGGCACTTAAAAAGAATGTAGAAACACAACCAAATAAAGATCGCTTAAAAATATGCTAAGTTGATGGTAGCTAGCGATCCAGCTCCTATGTATAGCTAGCGATCCATATAAATGACTCAGATTGATTTGAGATTTTCGATGATGACTTGGCATAACAACTGGACTTTTCTACACTTGGACTTTTGGCCCAATACTCACTGAATTCCTCTATAAATACTCACTTACCTACAACTAAGATGGATAATTTTTCTATAGAAAGAGTTGCCATTACTCTACTGGAAATCCTCCACTTCTTTGACTTTCTTCTCCCTCTCAACAGTCATCTATAGGGTTCATTGTCATTCTCCAGTGAATTCTAACATTTGTGACTTTATCCATCAAACATAATTCAATTGTATTATAATCAAAATCAACTTTAATAGGAGTCAATCAATAAGAAAAATTATAAAGTGGACATAAGCTTCTTTAACTGTCGAACCACTATAAAAATTCTCTTGTCTTCTTTACTTTATCTGCAAGTTATTACTTCTAGTCTATATTTTATTTGCCCTGATAAACAAGGCTGTTGCTTTCATATTCCTTCCAAGGTGTTGATCCACTTTTTGGGTCAATAGAAGTTGATTCTCGGTTATGATAATGGCTAAAGATTCTACCTCAGCCCATTTGGTGAAGTAATCAACTACAACGATAGCGTACTTCGTACCACATTTAGAGATCAGTAAAGAACCAATAATGTCTATACCCTATATTGTGAACAACTATGGGCTGACCATTTGCATGATTTTTGTTGGTGGAGCTCTTGAACTTTTGATGGAGCTCTTGAACTTTCACATACATCTGGCATTTACCACAACGCCTTACATAATCAGCGACATCCTGATTTTTGGTTGGTCAATAATACCCATTGCGAAGTATTTTCTTCACCAGAGTATACTCTTCAGTGTGATCGCTGCATTCTCCTTCATGAACTTCCCTTAGAACATGCTTTATCTTGTCATGAACGATGCATCGAAGTAGGGGGGCTGAGAAACATTTCCTGTACATAATTCCTTCTTGCATAATATACCATGAAGCTTTGTGAAAGACTTGTCATTTTTTATTTCTTTTATCAGAGAGGACTCCACGCAGTAAATAGTCTTTAATTGGAGTCATCCATGATTCCCTTTCAGACTCTACCTCTAGTGTCTTGTTGATCTTCATCATGTTTATACTTGGGGTATTCAATACTGACCGAAACCAAGCCTAACTGTTGTGCGTCGTGGGTGCTAGCAAACTTTTCAAACAAATCAGCCTCTTTGTTTTGATCTCATGGAATATGTGACATGTCATAGTATTCAAATCTTGTCAACAACTCATGAACTTGGGTATGGTATGGTACAAGCCCTTTTCACTTATCCTGATAGTCTCCCTAACTTGATACACCACCAATAACGAATCACAAAAGATTTCAATAGATGTGATTTCATGTTCTCTAATGAGTTTAAGTCCAACAATCAAGGCTTCGTACTCATCTTCATTGTTTGTTGCTAGGAAATCAAGCTTTAAGGCATAACAAATTGATCAGTTTTCAAGGGTTATCAACACAATTGTAACTCTCAAACAATGATCATTAGATGCTCCATCAGTATACAATTTCCATCGTATAGTAGGGATTTCGCTACCTTCTGGAAGATCGGCTAGCATTTTAAACTCTACTATAAAGTCCACCAACGTCTGATCATGGATATCTTTTCAGGGGAGATAAGTAATGTCGAACTGGCTAAGCCCAATATTCCATTTGAGTAACCTTCTATCCATCTCAGGTTGTTGTACGGCATGTCATAACTATTGCTTGGTGTAGATATTGATTGGATGTGCGCAGAAGTACAAGAAAAGCTTCCGTGATGCAATTAGCAAGCAATATACCAATTTCTCTATTTTCGAATAGTTTCATTCAGCTTTCGCCAACCATTTTCTAACATAATACATCGACCTCTGGATCTAGTTTTCTTCACAAAGCAATGCAGCACTTATAGCACGTACCGATGTAGCTAAATAAATGTGTAGCCCTTCATGATCCACTGGTTTTGACAAAATAAGGGGTCTCTCCAAATGATCCACCAAAGCCTGAAACACGTCTTTACACTCTTCCATCCACTCAAAGCTTCTTATTCCTTTCCTAATCAAATAGAAGAAAGGAATGCGTTTGCCAGTAGCTCTAGAGATAATTCTACTTAGGGTAGCAAATTTTCCATTCAGACTCGGCACTGGTTAAATAGTTCTCCGCGTTGGATATTACGAATAGCTTGACTATTCTTGGGATTGGCTTCAATTCCACGTGCATTGAAAATAAAGCCTAAAAAATTTCCTGACGCGACACCAAAAGAACACTTCAAAGGACTAATCTTCATTTTATAATGTTAGAGGATGTCAAACATATCCACCAAGTCTCTAATGCGGTCGCTTGATCGTCATGACTTCACGAGCATATCATCCACATACACTTCTATTATTTTTCCAATCTGGTCTTTAAATATCCTGTTAACTAAGCGTTGATAAGTTGCTCCAGCATTTTTCAATCCAAATGGCATTACTACGTAATAGTACAATCCAATATCCGTAATAAAAATGGTGTGCTCCTGATCGGGGATATGCCTCGGGATCTTGTTATATCCCGAGTATGCATCCATAAAAGATAGCAATTCGTGTCCTACAGTTGAATAAACTAGCTAGTCAATCCTCGAAAGGGGAAAATTGTCTTTTGGACATGCCTTGTTCAAAATTGAATAATCAATGCATGTTCTCTATTTTCGATAAGCCTTCTTCACAAGTGCGGGATTAGATACTTATTCAGGGTAGAGGGCACCATGGATAAACCCGTTAACTTTTAGTTTATCCATATCCTTTTTGAGAGCGACAAATCTCTCTGGATCCATACAGTGCCTCTTTTTATTCACCGAAACATATTTCGGGTCAATATTCAATGCAATGGCTCATGATGGTAGGCGAGATTCCATATATGTTAGAATAGGTCAAACAAATACATCTAGATTCGCTCGGAGAAAACCAGCGAGTTCTTTCATCATCGGGGGGCTGAGTTGTAACCTAATCTTTAAAACTTACTATAGGTCATCATGGCTGACTGTGATATCGATTGTCAGCTCAGCCAGAGTAGCCTTGGTCAGTTTAGGCTCATTTTCATCATCTCTTGGATCTATATCTTTATAGAACCGACTGTGGCGCTCGAGCTAAGGCTTAGGCGCTGGTTGTCAATCTTCGGTAGCTTCGATGCAGATGGTCTTGTCCATGCCCTTTATTTTTTCTTTGCACTGAGCTTCCCTCAACTCGGCTAGATAATAGGCACGTCCAGTTTCCTAATTTCCATGAACAACTCCAATACCATTATCTGTCGAAAACATCAAAGTTAAATACCATAGGGAAAGAGCTGGTCGAAATTCGACTATGGACGATCGGCCTAGAAAAATGTTGTATGGAGAATCAATATCCAGAACAATAAACGGTATGATTCACATTCTCCTTCATTCGCCTTTCCCAATTCAACAGGTAGTTCCACATTACCAACAGCCTCAATCATAATGCCATTAAAACCATGAATACAAGCTTTAGATTGTTTTAAGTCTTTGGCTTCCATTGTCATTTGATCATATGCCTTCTTGAAAATTATATTCACCGAACTTTCACAATCAACCAATATCATTCTCACTAATGCAGATCATAGCTAAAATGACCATCGGGTCAATTGTTGGTGCCGCTACTTTTTTTGCGTATCTGTTCCTAAACACAATACCATCCTCCATTGTGCATTGCTATTTTGCGGAGCTCTATCTTTCTTATTCAAACAGCATTCAAAACGTACATGCCTAATCGTGCTAGCATAGCGCTTCATCTCCTGCCAACTCCTAGATGTCGGGTGCGGTCCTCTAACTATTGTACTTATTACGGTCCATGCAGGCTCCTCATGCCTATGCTGAGCTTGTCCTCGATTGGGGTCAGATTCCCCTGCCCGCCATCCTGTCGGGTTTTCACAAACTATTGTAGCTTCTTTTCTCGAATCAGTCTTTCTACTACATCCTAGAGTTGCCTACATTCACTTGTATTGTGCTTGGAACACTCACGATACCAACAATATTTACCAATCTGCTTTTTCCTCTGTCGATTCCTTCGGAGGCGGCTTCCTATATTACATGGTATTACAAGTAGATAGATAGATATTCTCGAGGGATGTGTTTAGCGGTGTGTAGTTGTCATACATTGGAATCCTAGACTTTAGTTTCCAAAAATCCCACTTTCTCTCTCGATTCCTATCTCCATCCCACTTTTGCTAATTTGGCTTATTCTGAATATACACCTGGATTTTCCTGGAACTATCATCAGACTGTTTTATTGCAATATTACTCTATACTGCTTCTCCACTCGGTCCCGCAACGTTCTTTTTTCGGAGGACCTAGCTACCTCTTTCTCGAAAACTAAGCTACTTTTGAACAAAACTGCTGCAACGTGGCAGGTGGTTTACCAGTTAGCCAACTGCCAAACTCAAATTTCGGGTTAATTCCTCTCGTCAAGACCATTAGTATAGCATGATCATTTGGAATACTGACCTCCATGATAGCTGTATGAAATCTCTCCAAATAATCTTTCAACGACTCGCATGGAGCCTAGATCACATTGGAAAGGGACTTTACATCTTTAGGACAAGTCACATGCATTCAGAATTGGTCCACAAAAATGGATGCCAACTGATCGAATCTCGAAATTGATCCTGGGGGTAGTCTTGTGAACCACATCATTGCTATTCTGAAAAGAGTTATGGAAAACATCTGCACTTGGTCACATTATTAGCTCTTGCAGAATCCATTAGCCATTCATATCTCATAATCTGTTGCCTGGGATCGGTTTTTCCCTCGTAGGCAGGCATTGATGGCATGTTGAACCTTCTTGGGTATTTTGCATATAGAACATTATCAGTAAATGGGGTATGGCTTCTCGAAATACCTAATTCATCGTTATTCAAGCCTTGATTCTCACTCACCAATTGTCTGACCATTGCCGATAAATTCGATGTCTGCAAGGGTGGTGCCAAGCGCTGGTCGTGCTCCACCTCACGCGAATGGTCCAGCCGATGTCTACGGGCAGTTCACGCCTTCTTGGTCCACCATCTTTTTGGTGCACATCTCGAGTATTTATCTCTTCGTCATTTCCAAGGGTTCCTGGTCAACATTCAATTGAAGTCCATCATCCAAGCCTCCAGGAATTGTTCCAGCATGATTCTCCAAGTGTATGTGGGGAACCTCGCAATTGGAGGATGGAGGGATCGGCACCGATCGATCTTGGTGAAACATGGTGGTCTGTTAAGCGACGCTCTGAATTTTCTATTCACTCTTCTTTGACCCTGAGACACCTATGCCTATGATATTCATCTGATGAGCTTGAACTTTCTAATGTCAAGTTAGGAGTGGGATCCCTCTTGGCCTTCCCATGCAACTTTTGAGTAATGGTTTATCAGGTTAATATTAGTCTGGATTTGTTGATTTAGTTGTCGACGGCTTTCCATCAACTCTCTCGCTATATTATGGAATTCATCTTTTATTATAGAATCAGTAGGATCTTAATCTCCAATCATGTCAGCATTCAAATTTGCAGGCTGATTGCTTGGGTCCCCTTGCTGGATACTAGCAGTCCCATTTCCATCCACATTATGGGAAGTAGATCTAGTATATCTTTCCATTGTCAATATCTTTACTTATATTTTAGCAATTATTAGAAGTATATGCAACTTTATGAAGATAATCGTGGATCTCCTTCAGGAAATTTATCCAATCCAGTAGCAACAAAGGGTATCCAAGCGAGCTAAGAATCGAGTTCTCAGTAGAAGCACCAAAATGTTTACAACCAGATTGGTCAAAAACACCTAAGAATAGACTTATGTAGAGAAATAAATAAAGAGGGTAAAATTAAAAATAAGCAATAGAATAATCAGATAGACTAATAAAAGCAATAATCAAGAACATAGAAATTTATAGTGGTCCGGCATTGTATGCCTACATGCACTTTGAAGATTCTCCTTATTGATTCACTAATAATCTGATTACAATAGCAAGGAATGGAAGAAACTTGATTACAATCATACAATAAGGTAGCTAGCAGTGTAAAGATCCTCAGAATGACCTTTTAGACCTGTATTTATAGATGAAGGTGACCATAAATCTCTCTGTAATTTCAGCTATCGGACCTTCTAACCCATATGTGCTGATCAGAGGGGTCCCTAGGCCTAAATCCCAATGAAGAAGGATCAATACTGATCCCTTCATTGGTTGATTTTTGGGCAGCGATCCCTATGGTGGATTCTTCATGCTTAAATATATTGGCTCTTCAAATATCATATCATTCGGGCCATTGGAGTTCAAGTTATAGATTGATCCTTGATTCAACTTCACTTGTGAGTTGCTTTCTGCCGAACCCTCCAGACGGTTGTATGTCGATCCCTCTTTCTTCGCCCATTTTCCATGCGATCCCTTGGGTAGGTCCCCTGGGTCCATGTACTTTTCTTTTTGAATTTCATTTGCCTTAGACTTTTAGATCCCAATATATCGATCGTTGTATGCAAGAATACACTTGGTCTCTAATGTATGTCGATCCCTCCTTGGTGAACCATGGAATGCCAATTCGTATCCTTTTATAATATACATCGATCCCTTCGATGTTTAGCCATGCTGACCCATCTTATTTCCAACATGCGGATCCTATGCTAATTCAATCATGTCGATCCTTTTGAAGCTACCAAACCATCCTGACCCCTTCACTTATTTAAGCTATATTCCATATTTCAAATATCCTGCATGGTTTATCTACCTATTTCTTTCAATTCTGGTTTCATATAACCATCAGTAATTTACTTTCGGGTCCTACAACCATTGCTCCATGGTCATCGTTCTTGATAATAGTTGAATCTATCTTGTGCAATCACTTCAATATAGTCGTGTCAGGACACCGGGTAAGACATACAGTTATTGTACAGTCTATGTTATACATTGATGCTACTTTCTATATATTGTTCTCATTGGTTGTTGAGTGTTTAGTAGGTGCGGATGGCTTATGCTTCTCATTTGGAGCTCGCTCTCACATTATATTAATTGTATATACTTGCTAATATAATAAAAGATACACATCTCAGATTATATATCGTGCTTTTATATTTTTTTTCCCTATGGGATGCCTTATTGTTGAAGATGAGATGTATATTTGTGACTATATATATAGATATGTGATTTTTTTCGATCTAACTATGCCAAGGAGAAGTTGGCAAAATTTTCCATAAATTTAAGAGTTGGAACTTTTTGAGATTTTGGAAAAAAAATTTGTAACTAAAATTGGGATTTTGAGTTATAACAAGAATGAATGAATGGATGGTAGTAGTTAGTAACTATGAATTGATTTTAAAGATTTAGGAATTTTATAATCTACTTCAACTAATTGTCTTTGAAATTTTAATGGGTTTTGTAGCATTTTTCTTACTTGGAAATTTCGGGGACGAAATTCTATTAAGGATGGGAGAATGTAACGACCTAGAATTTTAGTCATTCGAATTTGGAATGTTTAGTTGATTTTAAATATTAAAAACTTAATTTAATAAGTTAAATAACTTATATTTCAGACATATTAATTCATTTGATAATTAAATTGTCTAGTTTCACATTTGAAATTTTTTAAATAATTGAATATTGAATTTTATGTGAATGAAAATGATTTCAAAAGTTGATTTAAATACTATTTGAATACGAATGAGGATAGTAAACTTTTAAATTGGATTTAAAAGTAATTAAATTGATTTTTGAAAATTATTCGTTTTAATTAATGTGTAAAAATAGTTATTTTGGGCACTGTCTCAGATTTCAACGAAATAAAATTTTATTTGATCTGTAATAGTGAATTGTTATATGCCGTCGAATCTCATCGTGACTGGACATACTGTTTGGTCGTGTGAGTTCGACATCGTAGAATTAATTAAAGGAATTTGAACTAATATAATTTGATTTTGAAAAGTTGATTTTTGAATATGATGGAATTGGCTTTCGATACATATTCCATTGTGTTCGGTAGGTGTGTAACATATAGAACGCAACTATCTTTCATTTACTAAAATCCTAGCTTCTAATTTTCGCGGATGAATAGTGTCGTAAAAAATTTCGCTCGCAGCTATCTTTCATTTACTAAAACCCTAGCTTTTTCTCAACCGCCATTAGAAACTTGACCATCCAACGGCCAACGTTGATCGAAGCTTCTAGGTGCCAAATTGGCCTTCGACTTCAACTAATCAAACGTAAAGCGTGACGAAATGAGCTTGTTCAATAGTTGGATCATCAAATCAAAAATTGAGATAGCGGCAAAGGGCCTGTGTTTATAAGCAGGTGATAGGTGAATATTGGGTTCAATCACAAGCGTATGCATGTGCATTGGCAGACATTAGGCGTGCATATGGGGTTGGCACGGTTGTGGCAAGTCGTTGGCGAACTTCAGTTGAGCGATTCGATCGAAGAAGATAAAATTAGATATTGTATCTGGGAATATTCATGCCTAGAAGGGAAAATGAGATTTGAGAAGAAGGGGGAAAGTTAAGTTTCAAATTTTAAATTAATTTAAGTTAATTAATTTTTAATTATCTCGTATACTAATAAATCCCAAACTTTCTCGTATAAGGTCAGTTTTGAGCAAGACGAGTTACTTTGTATTTGTATCAGCAATTACTACGCTATGGAAATTGGATTGGATGAATTCGGAGCTAGTAGGAACTTTGAGTTAAATTGAAGACCATTCAATTTTAATTCAAATTGGATCTCTTTAGCAATTTTTGGAATTTTTTGAGTTAACTCACCACTCTGGCCTGCTTATATTTTTATATAAGTAGGAATAAGTTTATTTATGATATTTTTTGCCTGTTTGGATGATATACTATATTTATTAGTTGGTTTGAATATATTCCCGTTCCTGAAGCGGATGAGACCCTATTACGTTCCCATGTAAGAGCGGATGACCCTTTTGTATACGAATCCCACCTCGAAGTGGTTATTTTTTTATTATTATATGTCGTCTGTGATGCAGGGTGACATGTTAGAGGAATCCAACAGGTTTCTTCACCACTGTTGATTTTACTTTTCATATTATATTGGTATATGATGTATTGGATGCCATGTTTGATGTCTTTGATATGATTTGACTTATTTAGTGATTTAGTAGCATTGGGCCTTATTTTTGGTATTTTGAAATGACTAAAAATGTGATCTAAAAAGGATTTCAAATTGATTTTGAAAATATAAATATATTTTAATACATTTTAAATTATTATAAGGAAATGGATTTATTTTAAATAGATAAAAAGGTATGATTTTTTGTTTTGATTTACTATTTTGCAAAGTGTTTTTAAATGGAGATTTTGAATAAGTTTATAAAAAGGATTTATAGAAGTGATATTATATAAATAAAGAAACAGATTTATAATGGAATTTATAAATATTTTGTAAATGGATATAAAGTATTTCAGTAAATAGATTTGAATTTGTTTGGTAAATGAATTTATAAATGGATTTTATATATAAATTTGATTTGTAAAGAACTAGATTTATAAATGGATGTTGATAGTAAAATTAGTTTTTATAAAAGAATGATTTACAAATAAAATTTTACAAGTAAAGAGATTTTACAAAATGGAAGTTTCATAAAGTAAAAAGAGATATATAAAAAAAGTTTTATAAATACAAAAATGATTTATGTTGAGATTTAAATTTGGATTTTTATTTAAAGGAATGTTTGAAAGTGACATTTTAATGGAGTTAAGGGTTTAAAAAGTAATGTACCATTTTAAAGCAATGTTTTGGAAAGTAATAAATTAAATTCCAAATGGAATTTAATGGTTTTGAAATTTTTTTAAAATGTGACATGTATTAAAAACATAAATTTCAACATTTATTGTTGTAACAGTCGTTTTCGAGGAAGTAAGGAAGGCATGGACTATAGCACTTTTTATAGTAATAAGTTCCTAAAAGAAATGTTTTATATAGTATATGGAATTATATACATACATACATACATACATACAGATATATATATAATCAAATCCCTATACTAGTGTTTTGGGTTGTCATAACGATGTTTTACACTACATTTGTTTTGAGCCAATAAATGATGCTTTGACCTTCCATTGTGAAATAAACGAATTGGTTCTTATGGTCATACTAAAGGCTTGGTGGCGTAGGAGCATTGCTTCCTATACATAACACCCATCCAGAGGCGTGCGAACTCTGGATTCGTATGATTGTTGAAATCTATTTAGCATGTCTCCAAAATGGTAGCGTTATTTAATATACTTATACCATTGATATAAGTATATGGAAATGTTTTTCAATATCGAAAGATCGAAATAGTTTTGAGAGTATATCTTTTTAAAGATAATTTGAAGTAAATATTTGGAAACTGATTTAATTACTTATGGATTAATTAAACGGGCTTGGTGATTGCTCATAATGCTAGATTTTATTGTTATTTTGATAGTTAATAATCGACTATCAAATTTGGCCTCTTTATCATTGTTAATCCAGAGAGATCGAGGTCAGGTTTATCTTAGAACCACTTCGGACCAATGTATGCATTTTAAATTGCAAGTTTATGATGATGATTTTGAAGATAGCGATCTTCATGATGCTGGACTACTTGCCACTAGTCCCTCGAGGTGAAATTTATGATATCATATATTTATGGTGATAGTAGTGCTTCGTTATGAAAATCTACGATATGCAAGGATTAATCGCTACTGATCCTAGGGTGACTCCCAAAACAGGAAGTGTAGGAAAGCACCTTCTATTTGTCCTGCTCCTAGATAACTTATATGGATGAATGTCTAGCGTTGCATTTTAAAATTACATTGATTAATCTTTATAAACATATTATCCACTTGGTGGCGGAGAAGGAAACTTCTCTTAGCTTAACACCCTTTTCAAAGACGTACGAGCTAAGGAGTTATACATTTATAGAAATCAGTTTTGTGATTATGGAATGGAAATGTAGCATTCAAAAGAGGAAAGATGTTATGCTATGTGAAAAGTAAACGTTACCTCAGGCCTCACACCCAAAAATGACCGTTAGGGTAGATGCAGCAAGGCTATGTGGTTCGCAGCCATTAGAATACGATCATCCCCTTCTAGATATATTTGTTCACATTGTAATGTTCGGATTTAAATTATTGTGGATGTATGCTATGATGGCATATAGATAGGTCGATAATAGCTGGGGTGATGACATATTTTGTACTACCTAGAAATAGGTAGGCCAGTCTTGTGTTGGTAGGTGTGTAGATGTTTTGTAGACTCGGTACAATTCTCTAAAGATGCACTGCCGAAAGGAAGTCCCTTCACCTGGTCATTTGTATGGAAATCCATTCTCTACTACATGCCTGCCATTTTGTTCATAGAACCCACTTTGTTGCTAGTATGTTGGAATTTAATCAATGTAATAATTTCGGTTATGATTAATATTATTTGTATACTAGTCTAGTATAATATAACATGATTTGATTTGAAATGTTTTGGTTATCGTAAGATAAAAACTCATTTGTCTTTATGTACGTCGTGGTCTTACGAGATGCCTTTGTTTTGAAAAGTTTTGTTAAACTTTAAAATTTAGTTGAGATGTGTTTTCTTACATTGGTTTGCCAGAATGATCCAGGTGTTCTTCCCTCTCAATGTTTGGGTCAGATCGAGCATATTTACAGATATAGATTTGGATGCTTCGGAGCTTCAGCAGAGGAGCTAGGGGTCTTTAGAACGTATTCTCGTATTTTTTAATTTTTCTGCTGCATTGTTATTTAAATTATCAGTAATTGTAAGGACAGGTTATAATAACCATCTAGGCCGATGATTGTGATTTGTTGTAATCTGATGGATGTATGTATATTATAGTTTATCATAAAGATCATTGGTATTATATTATATGTTGTTCTCCTGCGATTGTGAGATTCTATGATTGATTTAGTTTCTTCTCCTCCTCTTCTCTTCTTCTCTATTCTTTCTTTCTCATGACTATCCATCTTTTGTTTGGTTTAGGTTGGACTTATGCGGTTTATTGTCAGCTCTAATCGGGTCGGATTTGCAGGCCGTCATAGCAGTCATGATTAATGCATTGCCCAACATTTGGAGGGCATTACATATTCTAGTCTCAACAGATACATCGATATCCTGTCCCGATGCATCTTGACTAGGAATATTTAAAATGGTATATTTATTTTTGTTATGATAAATTACTCATGGTTCTAACACTTTGTAAATACTATCACTAAACATACCATTTATGGATTTTCTATTAGATATATTTGTAATTAAATTAATTAATCAATATTACCACATTATATCAAGTATATAGTAGAAAAAATACCTTTGATTTTGAATAAGATTGGTTATTGAGTTAGACATATATAATAAATTACATAATTTCTCCTTGGACATACCCCAACTCTATCAATCTCCCATTTGCATTTGGGGTCAATTATGGAATCTTATCCCAACTTCTCCAATCGGTTTTTTAAAAACAATTGGGTCATGCTCTTTGTCAACAGGTATGATATTTTGTATTAATCATCCACTATGTTGATTAATTCTCTCTGATGCTGATAAACTACCTTTATCATGTGGAATATTTCTTAGTATGTCTCTTGACTTATAGTGGGATCTAAGTTTTATTAAGAACCATGTCGTGACATTGTTACCATATATTATGGGATTCTCAATATTTGGAACAACCGTCAGCTCATTTATAAATTCGTGCATTTACATTTATATACATTGCTTTTATTGTGGCACTATTCAAGTTAATGAATCAGCCACAATATCTTCTATTTGGAACATTTCCTACTTAATGATTCTTAATATATTATTCACATGTCATGCTCAATATCACTTATGAAATTTGAGTTTGAATGCTCCTTCATAAGGAGCTCGTTGACTTTGTAAATCTTTCTCCAGTATTTCATAAATACACGAGAATACCTCAAACAACCATTTAATGAAATTTATTTGGATTTAATATTTCCTTCATATATCAAATACACAAACAAAACACGATATCATAGACATAACATGTATGATAATTCATATTGTCAATGCACAAGGATTCCATCTTACATGTTCCATATTAAACATTTTAATAAGATGTCCCAATATATCGCTTGGGACATTCCAAATATCTTTTATACTTACTTTAGCAGACATTTTTACAAATCCAATGTTAAGTATTAAAACAACCAAAAATGTGTTTAACACATGCAAATCATTGAAAAATTAGCATTATGTTATTTACTTATGGTTTAGATACCAATTAACGTTCTTTCTTATGAACACACACTGCCTCTGCATTTTGATTGACAATCAAACTATTTGATATTTCTATCAATACTTTGTTCAATTCTAATGCTTTTAAAATGGTACTTTTATAATTTCTTGGATCATATTTGAAAACTCACAACCTCTATATTGCTTCCACTGACTTCGAGATATATTGGTTTTTGTATGCAAATAGTCTACCCTAAATCATTATCTAGAATTTTCTATTTCAGCACAGATGTACCAAAACACTAAGTCTTATAAAGTGATAATTTTATGAGCAGATTCAAAATAGCTTAATCGTGTTGAATGATGAATCTATTTTGCTAATCTCAACACTTGAAATTTACGAGATTATTCTTATCAACATTGCTTATTTTATTCCAACTCCATTAGTCTTTCTTGTAAAGAAACAATCACGGCCGTTGGATCACATCCCTTTGGTTACAACAACTAAAATCATATTTTGATGATGTACTAGGAATTTCTTTTAATCTCTGCCTCACACCATATTATAGAGTTAACACTCTTAATGGTTTAATTAAACAAACGAGGATTGTATAATTTTGATGTTGATAAGAAACTCATAGTTTCTCTTAAATGCGCGAGAATACTTATTAGACACTCTAATGCAATGTGTTCATTTAGATTAGTTAATTTCATTCCATCTCATTTAACCAGTTCCATCTATGGATCATATTTATTCCATTTTACTACCAATAACTTCTCAGAAAAATTTCTTCACAATAAAGTTGGTATTTCTTGAAACAACGATTGTTTCTCAATGCAATGGAATAGCTATCCATAAACACTTTATGAATTGCCTTTTATATATGTAACGGTCCGATTTTTCGACTTTCGAAAGTCGACATCAATACGTTCAATGTATTAAATGCCGTGAAATCGAATGCCGAAAAATCAAACCATAAGGGTTAAAGAAGAAGAAGAAGATAGAAGAAGAACAGAAACAATAATCAGATTCTCACATTTTGCAGCGGAACAAATATAACAGATGAATGAATAATCTTTACTTCAAAGAACCATATCTATTATTTCAATATATCATCAGTTATATACAATACAACACAACAATGGCAGTTATATTAACTTGCTTACATGAAAATTTTGACCTGCACCAACCCAAACATAACGGACACAGTATAATATAAGTAATATGCCTTGCCATCTAGCTTGCCTCCAGATATCCACAGCATATCTTTTCTGACTTTGCTCCCGAATAACTAATAACCTGACCCTAGGCTGCCCGTGTGGAAAATTATAGGCGTCCGAAGTTTAGAAAGGGAACAATAAACTCCAGGTCAGTCATGGGACTGGTATGAGATCTTAAAAACAATTATCTTTAACAAAAAGAAAACAAAAGGGGAATAAAATAAATTCGCAATGCTTTTTTTGGAAAATGAAACTACCATAAGGTCTCCCGGCACTCACACAATGCAATTGCACACTTGGGGGGCAGTTCTCCTTATGATAGTCAAACATGCTTGATACGCAAAATTCTTTTTGATATTATCATTAGTGCATAGTGCAGAAAACCTCGACTACATAATTGGGAGTATATCACTAATAACCATCGACTACATAACCTCTGAGCTCGTACATCTCAGAGAAGGGTGTTAAGCTAAGAGAATAAATTCTCCGCCACCAACAGAAATGTATTTGATAGAAATCAACTTTATATCTCAAAGTGTAATGTCAGACACGCATCCATACAAGTCCATTCCGAGATCGAACGGAACCGAAGGCACTTCCAAAGAAGCCCTTGCAAATTCGGATATTCGCTAATCATGTCCGGAATCTCCATCACAAAGGGTGATAACATCTCTATACCGGAGCAATCCGGTGTAAAGACATTCGACAGGTAATTCTTTTGCTTTCGAAAATACCCGGTCTTCAACACCATCTTCAAATGCTATCCCATTTCACTAATCATGTCCGGTGTAAAGCCCTTGCAAATTCGGATATTCACTAATCATGTCCGGAATCTTCATCACAAAGGGTGATAACATCTCTATACCGGAGCAATTCGGTGTAAAGACATTCGACAGGTAATTCTTTTGCTTTCGAAAATACCCAGTCTTCAACACCATCTTCAAATGCTATCCCATTTCGTCGTATCATTATTCAAAATGGGTTTCATGACACAAGTCCTCTCTCGGCTAATCCGAATAATAAGCGCTTATTTTCATCAATAAGTGTTTCAATCAGATTTCAAACAAATCACAACAAATTTCCACTTTTGATCTTTTAAATATAAGGTACATCACAATCACAAAGGTTCGATGTGGTTTTCAAATATCCATTTGGAACCCGACCCCCGGTCGCAACGAAATTCAAATGCCATGAAAAATGCCAATATTAATAGTCGGTTATTTAACTATCAATCATCAATTTTCAAATAATTTTCCCCAATTATTTGTTTTCAACATATCTTCGCAAGATATATTTTCATATTTTAACCTTATGAAAATAGATTTCAATTCATTTTCCTTATGCGGAAAATATTTCCAAACATTTATTCATTTCCACTGAAAATCTGCCGAGTTCAAATACCTTAAAATAATTTAAATTACTTATCTAAAACATATATTTGGAAACAAAAAAACTATTTTGGAACACTCTATCTAAAGTATTAGTTATGAAATTTTATATCAATATCTTATATAAAAACTTCAAGTCCAAACTAGTTTTAAAATAAAATTAGTAGATAGAGTATAAATATTTAAATATCCATTTTATAAAACAAATATCAATTTAACCTTTAAATAGTCACTTATATAATAATTTGAAATATATCTTCACTTCAAAGATTTTCAAAATAACCTAAGTAAATAATTTCTCTAAAATATTTTTTCCTTAAAACCAAATTTACAACTTCAATTTATATTCATAAACTATATTGAAAACATACTCGGCTATCCAGGGAAATTACACTTTCCATTATAAAAATGGTTCATTCAAATCAATTTATAAATCTTCCTGGATTTACTTTAAATTTACGTTCCAAAATCCGTGAATTCCTTTCCACACTTTAAAAACAAAACAATATTTATTTATAAAACAAAAATTGCCCTTTCCTTTATAAAATTCCCATTGTGAATTTAAATTTTCAAATATCCACTGATATATGGTTTTCAAATCATTTTCCAAATATTCACTTCAACATCAAATCAAATTCCAATTTGATTTTCCAAACATTTATTTCAAACACCAAATCGATTTCCAATTTAAATTTCCCAAAGATTTATTTTAAAACACCAAATCAATTTCAATTTGATTTCCTAATTTATTTCCAAAACACCAAACCAAATTTGCAAATCGATTCCAAAAATTGATTTCAACTCCAAATTAAATCCCAAATTTAATTTCTAAAATTTATTTCAACTCCAAATTAAATCCCAAATTTAATTTCTAAATTTATTTCCTTTTGAAATAAATTCCTTTATCTCTTTCAAAAATTTAAAATCCGTATTTCAATAAATTCTTCAACTATTAAACAATATTTCTCAAAATTCCTTTATTAAAATATATCCCCGTATTTTTGGAATTTACTCAATAAATTTTCAAAATAAAACTTTATCTATACAAATTTCTTCTTTTAAATTTGCCCAATTCTTTAAATGAATTTATTATAAATTTTCTACCAAAATTTCAGAATTCAATTTTTTATTTATTTCTGGTATCATACGATACCAAAAGTATATTCGACCAAATTATAGCCTTCGACGGTTTCAATCACAAATAATCACGCACAGATTATAAATAATCAACACATAATTTTGAAAACAAATCAAAATGTTTTGAGGAATCCAGTTGGATCCCTCCAACCTGTTTTCCTGCATCCACGGATGTTAGCACAACAATTAAATACCAATTCCACTTCGAGGTGGAACATCGCGGTATATGGGATTTATAAAATATCATCCGCTATTATGCGACGCATAGGGTCTCATCCGCTATATAATGCGGTAAATCAATCACTCCAAATACATATATAATACCAATTCCACTTCGAGGTGGAATATCGCGGTGTATTGGTTTAATATAATATCATCCACTATTACGCGTCGCATAGGGTCTAAACTAATATAACTGATAATAAATTAATCATCCAAGCACACAATCAACAATTTTAAATTTAACTATCACAATTTAACAATCAATCAACAACTGAAATTTTCAATTATTATAATTTGAGTGAGAAGATCTCACCTTTAACAATGCATGCAATCCATTTCCAATTCGACTTGTTTTTCCATGATTTGAACCTTGTATAAATACCAGATGATTTAATTAATATTCAAAATAAATCGAATAATTCAATTGCCATTTTAAAATTTTAGTTCAACTAATATTTTTAATTTTAAACTAATGATTTAATTTTATTTTATAAAATATTCTTATCGATTAATTTAGTAAGTTTATTAACAGATTAATCCCATATTTCATTATTTAAAATAATTAGTAATTAAACAAATGCACACATGTATACTTATTTCATTTTTATTTTATTTTTATATAACCAACATAGTTTTTCTTTGTTATATAAAAAAATATCTTCTGCATGTATAAAAAGACCGAAAACTGTAAATACTTTTTTTCTTTTCAGATATATAAACATTTATATAATCAAAAATAAATAAAAACAATCACCTCGCTGCCCTAGCTCCCAGAGACTCGAGAACGACATCGGCCACCATCCAAACCCTAATCCATGCGTGCCTTCACCAGCGAATGCCATCGTGTCGATCGCAACCCTAATGTCACGCGTTCCAAACCACTACATTTCCTTTGATTGACGGCGAACCTAGAACCCACGCGACCCCACACACACTACTCTCGCATGGCCGTCACCCTCTTGCTTACTTAACTCGAGCACAATCGCCACAGCCGTGCGCAACGACCCCCTTCCAGATCCATATGACGCTCGAAATTGAGAAGAACGAATCGCCACCATTCCTGATCGCGATTCCATTTCGAAATCGAATTCGATTTGTCTACCATTTTTTTTAATACGAGCGTTGATTTTTGATTTGTTTCCTTCGAACGAGATTTGCAACGTGCGGCTATTTATATTTTATATTTTTTTTGGTTTTTGATTTCATTCGATCGGCCATTGTTTTCTATTTTGAACGACGATAGTTTTTTTCTTTCTTTTTTCGTTTGTTTTATTTTTTTTTCTTTGATAATACTTTGTTGAAAATGTAAAACAAGAAGAACATGTCTTATAATCATACAGAAGAAAAGAAACACGTATTTGATAAGAGAGAAACGTGTAATTTGTCCTGAGAAAATATCATATCAAAATATGTATACTATTTTTAAATTCAAATTCAAATTTAAATCGTATCAGTTTCGCAACTCAAAATCTCGATTTCCAATCGAGGCGTGCCGTCAGGCGTTTATAATGATAAACCCCTATTCCGAACGCAACGGAAAAGGTTCCGAGTCCAAATTTGATCATATGGAGAATATAGCTTTTTAAAGCGGTTAAAACATTGAATCTTTAATTTAAATTTCAGCGCCTTTGCTTATCCTATGGCCAAAGATCACTCCAAATGCTATGAAAATTGAAATCCGATAATAATAGATATTACGGATCCAATGAAACTGGTTTCGTCGATTTCCGAGATTGTGCCTCGAAAGGCTAATTTTAAATATCGATTTAAACGATATAAATTTCAATACTGAACAAATCATTTTCAAATTCAATTCTGAAGCTTCTATTATTTTCAGTATTATCAATATAGATTTTTCAAAGCTTTAAATTATTTTTAACAGGCTCAAAATTTCAGATTTCATATTTTACCTGATTCCATATTATTAAATTAAAAAATTAAATTGCCAAATCACCAGATAATTTTGAAATTCAAGTTAAACCAACTTCCAAATATTTAAAATCAATTAAATATTTCAATTCCAATTGTTAAAAATTTTGGGTCGTCACATTCTTCCCCCTTAAAAGAATTTCGTCCCGAAATTACTAGTTAAGAAGAATGATCCTTAACCTGTTACTATTTCTACCAAAACCCAATATATTTATCAATTTGCTATTACAAATCTTTTTATTAAACATCATTATTTCAACTAACTTTCCAAATCTTAACCATAGTTTCCAAACAATATTATTTTCTTAACAATTCCTATATAAATTCAAATTTTAAATTTTCAAAAAAAAATCAAAATTTTTCTAGCTCCCTAAATTTTCGAAAAATTTGGCCAGCGTCTCCTTTGCGCGGCTAGCTCGGTACGACTGCAACATGCCTCTGTAGGCCCTCAGATTTCGAATGAAAACAAAAGGCCAAGTGGCTAGACAAGAAAATCATCAAATTTCATACTGAAATTCAATTACATACCTTTTTATCGAGCAGTTAAATTATCTTTGAAATCAAATCCCAATTTATCTTTTTCCTATAACACACATATACATCCTACTAGCCATAATACCCAATTGCAACCTTCAAATATCATTTTGCACATTTCTTTACAAAAGTTTGAATACTTACTTTTTATACCATTTTTACTGCACTATTGAAGTTATAGATCCATTTTCATTTAATCTTACATTTTCAATTTCATTTGAATTCAATTTACAATTTCAATTCTATTTGGATTCAATTTACCTTCTGAATATTGAATTTTATAAACCATCGTTCATTCACAATTGATTTCTCTCACTATTTTAAATTAGTTTCATTTACTAATTTATTACGAATTCCGATTCATTTTATCTCAAACCATTTTTTATCCATTTCCACCTTTATTATCTTTAGTTCACTTCGAACTAATTTTTACAACTTCATTTTATTCCACACAATTCAAACTGGTTTACAATATTGAGTTTCAATTCTAATTATTTTTTTTATTCACCATTTTGGTTTATAACCACTTATATTTAAACTGGATTTCAAATTCCATATGAATTTAATTTACCTTTTATTTATAAATATTGAATCCAATTCATTTCAAACCATATTTTCTTTGTCATTCCAATTAATTTCACTTACTAATTTTATTTCAATACTTCGCTTCATTGAGTTCAACTTGATAATTTTTCTACTAGACTTCTCAAATTTTCTTTATTCAAATTAATCCAAGTTAAATTCAGTTTCAATTTGAATCTTTCTAAGTTTCCAAACTTATTTATTATTCCATAACCATTTTTAATAAGATTCCAGAGTTTTTTCCATCTTTTCAATAACATTTTTGAAATCAATTCAAATTATCCTTTGAATTTCCCAAGACCAAACCCAGTTTTCCAAACAATTTTCATTTAAAATAATTTGGCAGCAAGTCCTTTCCTGGAAATTCGAAAATGAACATCGATGATGCTACAGTCATCACGAAATTATTTTCCAGCGACCGAAAAGAGTTTAGTGCTTTTACCCCTTCAAAACATTTTTCCAAAACCTTTGAAAATTCATTTTCAAACTCAATGGAATTTAATTTCCAAAATTTCCAAATTTCTAATCCTTTCCAAAATATTTTCAAATATTTCTCTAGATTCTATTTCAAATTATAAACCACATTTACAATTTTTTTTTTACAAATCCCATTTGTACTTGGATTTTATTTCTCCGCTTTAAGTTATGATTTCAACTTCTTATTCAATAATCAATGATAACAAATTAATATTGTCACTTCCTAACAACCAAGCAACCATATATATACTATAATAATATATGGAAATTATTTCCTTTTATGTACAAAAAAATTTTTGGGTAAAATTATTTCATTTGCCCGATTTTAAAACAATATCGTGTCGAATTGTTCTGTACGAGTGTTTAGAGATCCCTATCGACAGAGTGTACAGACTATACCGACAAGAAGCCATATACCACTCAACAAACCAATCATCACAATATAAAACAATTTTTTTTATATTCACTAACAAATATGCGCTCATATCTATTATTATACTCAACTCATTCTAGAGTACTACTGACTCTATCTCTAATGAGTATTTTCCCTACCAGAGCCGAGGATGTCGCTTAACCAAATGCACTGATACCAAAAAATTTTAACGACCCGATTTTTCGACTTCCGAAAGTCGACATCAATACGTCCAATATATTAAATGCCACGCAATCGAATGCTCGAAAACTAAGCCGTTAGGGTTAAAGAAGAAGAAGATAGAATAAGAACATAAACAGTAATTAGATTCTCACATTTCGCAGCGGAACAAATATAATAGATGAATTAATAATCTTTACTTCAAAGAACCATATCTATTATTTCAGTATACCATCAGTTATATACAATAAAACACAACAATGGCAGTTATATTAACTTGCTTACATGAAAATTTTGACATGCACCAACCCAAACACAATGGACACAGTATAATATAAGTAATACGCCTTGCCATCCAGCTTGCCTCTAGATCTCCATAGCATATCTTTTCCGACTTTGCTCCCGAATAACTAATAACCTGACTCTAGGCTACCCGTGTGGAAAATTATGGGCACCCAGAGTTTAGAAAGGGAACAATAAACTCCAGGTCAGTCATGGGACTGGTGTGAGATCTTAAAAACAGTTATCTTTAACAAGAAGAAAACAAAAGGGGAATAAAAGAAATTCGCAATGCTTTTTTTTGGAAAATGAAACTACCATAAGGCCTCCCGGCATACAAACAATGCAATCGCACACTTGGGTGAGATTTCTCCTTATGATAGTCAAACATGCTTGAAACGTAAAATTCTTTTTAATATTATCATTAGCGCATAGTGTAGAAAACCTTTCGAAAGTATAATATTAATCTTAGCCAGTATAGGTACCATTATATTATGCCTGCTATAGCTACCATTTAAGAACGGCAGGTTATACAATTGCAATCGTAAAAGGCGCATATTGGTGATTGGATTTCCAACAATGGTCAGGCTAAGGAACTTCCTGGTCCACATGGGTATGCCTCTGGAGGGACGCCCTGAGAACTTGACCGGATCACTGCCAACACAAGGCCGGGTTACCTCTGTAACTAGGTAACTACTACACAAGTATGCCATCCCCTGGTCGTTTGCGACATTTATCCGAGGATCCTCAACCAAAAAGCAACAACCACAAAATATAATAAATTTGCAGCATCAACATAGGTAAAATATTTAGGCTCCATACCATGATACTACCCTTTTTTAGAAGGAAATGACATACCCTCAGGGGGGCGCTACCCTCAAATAACCTTGATGCGTCTTTCCTGTTTTGACCATTCCGGGTTGTGAGGTCCGACGAAGTCTCGTCCACAAAGTTGCGCTTTTCACAAAAGCCATGCTTCGATCAACAAATGATCGGCAGCACTTCGTATGCCACATTAACAAATTGGGAGTATATCACTAATAGCCATCAACTACATAACCTCTGACTCGTACGCCTCAGATAAGGGTGTTAAGCTAAGAGAATAAATTCTCCGCCACCAATAGAAATGTATTTGACAGAAATCAGCTTTATATCTCGAAGTGTAATGTCAGACACACATCCATACAAGTCCATTTGGGGATCGAAAGGAACCAAAGGCACTTCTAAAGAAGCCCTTGCAAATCCGGATATTCACTAATCACGTCCGGAATCCCCATCACAAAGGGTGATAACGTCTCTATACCGGAGCAACCCGGTGCAGAGACATTCGACAGGTAATCCTTTCGCTTTCGAAAATACCCGGTCTTCAACACCATCTTCAAATGCAATCTCATTTCGTCGTATCATTATTCGAAATGGGTTTTATGACACAAGACCCTCTCCCGGCTAATCCGAATAATGAACACTTATTTTTATAAACACGTGTTTCAATCAAATTTCAAACAAATCACAAAAAATTTCCACTTTTGATCTTTTAAATAAAAGATTCATCACAATCACAAAGGTTCGATGTGGTTTTCGAATATCCATTTGGAACCCGACCCTCGATCGCATCAAAATTCAAATGCCATGAAAAAGGCCAATATTGATAGTCGGTTATTTAACTATCAATCATCAATTTTTGAATAATTTTCCCTAATTATTTATTTTCAACATATCTTCGCAAGATATATTTTCATATTTTAACCTTTTGAAAAATAATTTCAATTCATTTTCCTTATGCAGAAAATATTTCCAAACATTTATTCATTTTTCACTGAAAATCTGCCGAGTTCAAATACCTTAAAATAATTTAAATTACTTATCCAAAACATATATTTGGAAATATAAAAACTATTTTGGAACACTCTATTTAAAATATTAGTTATGAAATTTTATATCAATATCTTATATAAAAACTTCAAGTCCAAACTAGTTTTAAAATAAAATTAGTAGATAGATAATAAATATTTAAATATCCATTTTCTGAAACAATATCAATTTAACCTTTAAATAATCACTTCTATAATAATTTGAAATATATCTTTACTTTAAAGATTTTCAAAATAACCTAAGTAAATAATTTCTCCAGAATATTCTTTCCTTAAAACCAACTTTACAACTTCAATTTATATTTATAAACTATATTGAAAACATACTCGGCTTTCAAGGAAAAATACACCTTCCATTATAAAAGTGGTTCATTCAAATCGATTTATAAATCTTTCTGGATTTACTTTAATTTATGTTCCAAAATCCGTAAATTCCTTTCCACACTTTTAAAATAAAACAATATTTATTTTTAAAACAAAAATTCCCCTTTCCTTTAAAAAATTCCCATTGTGAATTTAAATTTTCAAATATCCACTAATATATGGTTTCCAAATCATTTTCCAAAAATTCACTATCAACGTCAAATCAAATTCCAATTTGATTTTCCAAACATTTATTTCAAACACCAAATCGATTTCCAATTTGAATTTCCTAAAGATTTATTTTAAAATGCCAAATCAATTTCAAATTGATTTCCCTATTTATTTCCAAAACACCAAAACAAATTTCCAAATCGATTGCTAAAATTCATTTCAACTCCAAATTAAATCATAAATTTAATTTCTAAAATTTATTTCAACTCCAAATTAAATCCCAAATTTAATTTCTAAATTTATTTCCTTTTGAAATAGATTCCTTTATCTCTTTCAAAAATTTAAAATCCATATTTTAAATAAATTCTTCAACTATTAAACAATATTACTCAAAATTCCTTTATTAAAATATATCCCCGTATTTTTGGAATTTACTCAATAAATTTTCAAAATAAAACTTTATCTATACAAATTTCTTCTTTTAAATTCACCTAATTCTTTAAATGAATTTATTATAAATTTTCTACCTAAATTTCAAAATCCAATTTTTTATTTATTTCTGGTATCATACGATACCAAAAATATTTTCGGCTAAATTATAGCCTTCAATGGTTTCAATCACAAATTATCACGCACAGATTATAAATAATCAACACATAATTTTGAAAACAAATCAAAATATTTTGAGGAATCCAGTTGGATCCCTCCAACCTGTTTCCCTGCATCCACAGATGTTAGCACAACAATTAAATATCAATTCCACTTCGAGGTGGAACATCGCGGTATATGGGATTTATAAAATATCATCTGCTATTATGAGACGCATAGGGTCTCATCTGCTATATAATGCGGGAAATCAATCACTCCAAATACATATATAATACCAATTCCACTTCGAGGTGGAATATCGCGGTATATTGGTTTAACATAATATCATCCACTATTATGCGTCACATAAGGTCTAAACTAATATAACTGATAATAAATTAATCGTCCAAGCACACAATCAACAATTTTAAACTTAACTATCACAATTCAACAATCAATCAACAACTGAAATTTTCAATTATTATAATTTGAGTGAGAAGATCTCACTTTAACAATGCATGCAATCCATTTCCAATTCGACTTGTTTTTCCATGATTTTGACCTTGTATAAATACCAGATGATCTAATTAATATTCGAAATGAATCGAACAACTAAATTGCCATTTTCAAATTTTAGTTCAACTAACATTTTTAATTTTAAACTGATGTTTTAATTTTAAACAAAGAATTAAATTTTAAACAAATTTCTTTTAATAAATTTATTTAACTAAAATTAAATTTAAAACTAAATTTAATCCAACATTTATTTTATAAAATATCGTATCGATTAAAATAATTTAGTAAGTTTATTAATAGATTAATCCCATATTACATTACTTGAAATAATTAGTAATTGAACAAATGCATACATGTATACTTATTTCATTTTTTTATATAAACTATACAGAAAATTTTCTTTTTGCTATATAAAAAAATTTCTGCATGTATAAGAAACTGAAAACTGTATATATTTTTTTCTTTTCAGATATATATAAACATTTATATGATCAAAAATAAATAAAAACATTCACCTCGCTGCCCTAGCTCCCAGAGACTCGAGAACGACATCGGCCGCCATCCAAACCCTAATCCATGCGTGCCTTCACCAGCGAATGCCATCGCGTCGATCGCAACCCCAATGTCACGCGTTCCAAACCATTACATTTCCTTTGATTGACAGCGAACCTGGAACCCACGCGACCTCAAACGCACTTCTCTCGCGCGGCCGCCGCCCTCTTGCTTACCTGACTCGAGAACAATCGCCACAGCAGTGCGCGACAACCCCCTTCCAGATCCATATGACACTCGAAATCAAGAAGAACGAATCGCGACCATTCATGATCGCGATTCCCACTTCGAAATCAAATTCGATTTGTCTGCCCTTTTTTTTATACTAGCGTTGATTTTTGATTTGGTTCCTTCAAACGAGATTTGCAACACACGGCCATTTATATTTTATTTTTTTCTAGTTTTTGATTTCGTTCGATCGGCCATTATTTTCTATTTTAAACGAAGATATTTTTTTCTTTCTTCTTTCAATTGTTTTAAATTTTTTTCTTTGATAATACTTTTTTGAAAATGTAAAAGAAGAAGAACACGTGTTATAATCATACTGAAGAAAGGAAACATGTATTTGATAAGAGAGAAACGTGTAATTTGCCCTGAGAAAATATCATATCAAATATATATACTATTTTTAAATTAGAATTAAAATTTAAATTTAAATCGTATCAATTTCGCAACTCAAAATCTCGATTTCCAATCGAGGCATGCCGCCAGGCATTTATAATGTTAAACTCCTATTTTGAATGTAACGGAAAAGGTTCCGGGTCCAAATCCGATCGTATGGAGAAGATAGTTTTTTGAAGCGGTTAAAACATTGAATCTTCAGTTTAAATTTCAGTGCGTTTTCTTATCGTATGGCCAAACGATCACTCCAAATACTACGAAAATTTAAATTCGATAATAATACGATATTACGGATCCAATTGAAATTGGTTTCGTCAAATTCCGAAACTATGCCTCTTAAGGCTCTTTTTAAATATCGATTTAAACGATATAATTTCAATACTGAACAAATCATTTTCAAATTTAATACTGAAGCTTCTATTATTTTCAGTATTGTCAATATAGATTTTTCAAAGCTTCAAATTGTTTTTAACAAGCTCAGAATTTCAGATTTCATATTTTACCCGATTCCATATTATTAAATTAAAAAATTAAATTGCCAAATCACTAGATATTTTTGAAATTCAAGTTAAACCAACTTCCAAATATTTAAATTCAAATAATAATTTCAATTTCAATTGTTAAAAATTCTGGGTCGTCACAATATAAAACTGATTTAGTTTGTAGTTTACAAAACTTATGTTCAAAGTATAAATATGTCATGCAATGACAGACTTTTCTAAAATCCTTTTAGGGAGATTCATACAAGATCCCTTGTGAATAATTATTATGTACAATCTTTCAAATCGCACAACCTGCCAATTCCTTGGCCTAGAATATGTTAGGGTTTTTATAAACCCTTATCTTATATGATTTTGTATACTATTATGTAGATGAAATAATACTAACCTTGTGTACTACTCGTAAGTACACAATCTTATAGAAAGATACTAACTCAACTTCACTCATAATTAAACGTACATTGTCCACAAAGTTTAATTACTCCTTATCGGTACACCATCATGTATCACATAGAGGAGTGACTTTTGAGATCGAATCTTTATTCATTTTTAGGTATGTTTGAAACTCTTTCCAATACACTCACTGATTCGACCAAAACGAATCATTTCTATTGCATGTTATATTGTTTACTTCCATTTTATCCTTTATGAGTCTATCTACATGTACTATATATGTGTCAAGCCGATGTCAATTATAACTCATCGGTAAATATGACGATGTATATGTAATCGTTTTTTGGTATTAATAAATTTACGATTGCATACATACATACATACATATACATATACATATATATATATATATCAATCTAAAGAGTTCATCAACTCTTATGATGCTACCACTAAATAGGTGTATTGCCTTTAATCGTTGGAGATATAATTAACCAGTATTATCATATATTGAAATTATTTCTCAAAACTGTAGCTTAGTCTATAATTCCAAAATAACTGTAAATAATATTAGAAGCTTCTGTATTCTCTAATGCATCACTTTTGTTATGGAAAAAAATACTACATTATAGTTTTATTTCATAACGAATATTCATATTGAAATATAGCTATGTCTATCTTTCAGTCAATAAAGAAAAATAGTCATTAATTCATAAATAATGTCTGGTATGTTTTATGACAATAATTTTCGTGATTTGATGCAATCAAGAAGTGCTATATAGCATGCTCCCAGTAGTACTATCATTATTATAATAGCATATTAAATTTGGAGGTCCATCATTCACCTAATATGCTTTATTTATTTCATGTACTATAACTATAGTACAGCGGAGAGTTCTCTAGTCAAATGTCTTGAACTCAGAAATAAATCTTATAGAAAACAATTTTCTATATGAAAATACATTTTGGAATATGTTTGTACTAGAAGTTGGAACAAACACCTAATAGATTTAAAGTAGAGAAATAAAGTGAAGAATTAAACTTAAAAAAGAGAGTGAACAAGAAGATACATGAACAAACAAATTTATAGTGGTTCGCGTTGATTGCCTATGTCTACTTGAAGAAATTTCTTTATTAAATGGTTACTTTTTCTTGTTACAGAGGGAATAGATCGTAATGGATCCCTGATTACTAGAAAGTTGAAGTAAAACTGCAGCGTAAAGATCCTTCAAATGAATAATGAACTCTATATTTATAGGTGTAAACGACCGAATATCTTCCTAGAATGTCACCAATAGAATCTCATGATGTAGATGAGGTCACCCAAAATCTTTCATGGGCCAATTCGAAAGATGGGAAATCAAGGCCGATCAGTCTATATGGCCATGTGGCATCACGTGATTCCTCATATGGGTCCCCCCTCCATGCTAGCTTCATGTTTTCAAAGTTGTTTTGCATAGTCACCTACATGTTTTTTGAAGACATCGATTGATTTCCATTGAGTTGAACTGCTGGTTTAAGTTGTTAATAGCTATATTGATCAGATCTGATCCCTGACCTAGGGGAAAGGATCCCTGCCTAGGGGAGGCACCAATATACGTAGAACATTCCAAAGAATTTATCCCTTGGTCTTGCTTAATCATCGGTTCATTACATTTTCTGTGCATGATCTTCGGACTCCATAATCATCCCTTTGGGATACTTGCCTTATCTATTGTCAAGTCTAACTTGTCCAATACACCTCGATATAGCTGGGTCAAAAGGCCAGATAACACTTGCCCTTCAAAGTATGTTTTATTTCAAATATGACATGCTTTGAATCAAAGCAAGTTGGAGTTGTCAAAAAGGATTTTATTCTGCTTCTTCAATAGTCGTTATCCTTCCATTGCTTTCCAAAGAGTCGTATCTCCTTCTGTTTGACATCGTGCCTGGTCGATATCTATCAGTATAAAACCAAGATATAATCCTCAACCTTCTTTACGCTTGGTTCCATTGGGTTTGTCGATCAAGTTTGTAAGCCTCGGTTATTTGATTTGGTCTTGTATCTTTTGAGTTCTTAGGTAATAATTCAATTTCTGTCGAGTCAAGAAATCAAATGTTGAGTATGCAAATGTGCACGTTCATTATTGTGCACATTTTTGTCATTGGCTCCTAGGCACTTTCAAATGTTTATGGGTCATTATCAGTTTCCATTAGATCTCAAATGTAAGTGTTCAATCATATACATTTCTGTGAATAGGGGTTCGATTCTTATCCCCTAGGATGGTTGATGGTACAGATCCCTTTGCTTGCAAGCACTTAGCCGATTTGAGGCTTTATGGAAGCAGGCTGCGCTCATAAATTAGGCACACAAGATTTATACCCTTCTCGCTTGCGTCCATTCCCCTTGCAAACCAAACCAAACATGTATTCTTTCTCATAGCTACCATTAATAACCCTTCAAGCTTAATATTTTCACCCGGTTCTCCATCGATCCATTCAATCCCCTATATGACTCGACTCTTCATCTTGCTAGAAGCCTTCGTCACCACTCCAAATCAAACTTCCCTTCTTTCCATTGATTCAACCTTAGATTCTAGCCCATACCTAAATCGCCCTTATTATTATCATGTAGATTTGCCTTTTGGCCCTCATTTACATTTGATTTACATATATAGGTGGGTTTGAATTTGTAAAACAAGAATTGGATTGATAGTTTGTGACGAGACAGTTGGATTCACGTTCGTAGTTGTAAAAGAGCCGATTAGTGTTGTAATGGAGAAGATGAAGTGGATGGAGTTGAAGACAAGTGTGGGATCGGTTAGTGGCTGACATGGAGGGTTTGGTGTGGACATGTGATCGGTGTAGTTGGGATAATTAAGCACATCAAGGGATCAGTTCTGTTGGGATCGATATAGGCATGATGGAGGTGATCGAATTAATTCCGAATATAGTTAAATGAGTTCACCTAAGGAAACTTATCGATTCTGATCCCATGCCTATGTAGGAATTGTGCAAATTTGGCTTGATTTGAGCACACTTGATCTTGAACACCAAGACTAATGAACTTCACATATGATCTTGAACTCGAACATGAATATGACTTGTGCATATGGATCTTGGACTAAAACTTGAACTCTCAAACGAACACATATGCATGCATACATCTGATTGTTGAAATGAATTTGAATAGGAATTCTGAATTCTCGCACGCTGATAACTAATCCCAAAGCTTATGTGAAATCCACAACCATCGACGTAGAAGTCGGTTAGGATGGTCTGCGATAGGAGTCACTCCGAACGAATTCCAGAGTTTCATCATAGTCGTCACTTAATCCTAAATTGTCTATCACTGCACTGTACAACACTACACCACACCGCACTAGTTCACACTCTACATGGAGAGAATAGCTTTCTTCATCTAGCAATAACTATCTATTAATTTTGATAACTATAGGTTCCAGACGCTCCAAGCATTTGGTTGTTATAGCTATTAAGCAAGTTGTTACACACGATCACTACAACAAACAGACCATTTATAGCAATTAAAAAAGGCAAGTAAAGCCTTCTATATCATTTCTATAAACGCGATAGATCAAGAAGTTGTAATAAGTCTGATAGATACAATAATGTTTTAAAATTGCTTGGAAAACGGACTTTTAATAGTGTTTTTGTTGCCACATTAGACTTAACGTATCGTACAACTACTTTTCTATAGTGTTTTGAAGCTTGCTATAGAACTTTGACACAGAGTTGTGTTTTATAATACTAACAATTATGACATCATTTAATTGCTATAATATGTTGACATCCATATTATTATAACGTCTAAAAACGCTATGGAAATATTATGTCAATCTTTCATTACGCATTGAAACGCTATAGAAATTCATTACTATCTATTGTAGCATTTTTTTTGCTAGGAAAACTATATAATACTTGCAGAATATTTTATATAGAACTAGCATAATGCAATAGTATATGAAAGTTGTAACAAGTTTTCTTTTCGAAGTGAAAAAAAATTCCGTTGCATTTTTTATTGCCATATACATTGAAGCTTACAATTTTCAATTCTACTAAACTTATTTCAAATAATATATTACAATAATTCAAAAAACCACACTTATCACATTGAAATGTACATAATCAAATGGAGTCATAAGCCAAACCACAAAATATATATCCATAATATTTCATACATGGAGTATTAAGCATAAAATATTTATGACCAAAAGTAAGAATACATACAACTGTAGCAAACCAAAATGATACATACCAAAAAACAAAGACGCATGAACGTTGATAGACAATACATTAATGCAAGCATGGCTAATTTAAAGGAGAAAGAGTGCGACATCATGTAGTGACGTCAAAAGCATCATACAACACTAGACAAAAAGAAGCACATACGTGCGTATGTTTATCATAAATGTAGAAATGTATAAGCGCTAAATAGCATGGTTTCAAATAGAAACTTTATGAATAATCGCTCAAAATAACTAAGAAACATCCACAATGGCTAACTCAAAGTAGATAAGCAACTCAGACAAGATAATCTATTTCAAATAGACTTGCTATTTCATTCAAACTTCTAGTTTGATAGAAAATGTCCATTCTATTAGCTAAAACATGCAATAACAGAGTAATTAGTAGTGCTAGTTGCAATAATCTAACAAGTGCAGGCAGTTTTATAATTGACATAATAGACTACTACATGTGGAGAAGACATAACCATCACCATCATAGGAGGAGAAAGCGGAAAGCAGATTGTGATATTTCCAGGCTAATATCTTCAAGTGTGATTTTAAAATAGAATGTGGAACTACTCCTGATAGTATATCAATGAGGTTGTGCTAATTTTACTAGTCTCCAAAAATTAGTCGACTTTATTCCTATCTATAGCCCCAGTCGTACCTTTATAGTTGTCAATTCAGGAACATACAAGGAGAAGGTAGTTATATAGGCAAAAGAAAAACCCATCCTACATTGGAAGGGCAAGGGCATTTAAACACTTTCATTACATGGAATTTAAATGCGAATTTAAGTGGAGGGACCATGTAAAGTGCAAGCATGTCCATTTATGCCTTCAACTTCATTGCTTATAACATCAGTTTTCAAGCAAGTATAAAATTAAACACAACATATACAATCGTATATATTTATTTTGTTTAATCCTGGTTTTGCTATGTTTAAAGTGAAGAGTGGAACAATGTGACGGTTGCATCTCTAGGGGAAGTAGGAGGGCAAGCGGTGGCTATAAGAATAATAGGAGATGAAGCAGCTTTTTGTAGTAGCGGATTCTACAATGCTCAAGACACATTACTGGACAAATATGAAGGCACTATTTCAAGAACTGTTTCATACAAGGATCAATCAATTTCATATGACATTCTTGTCGTAATAATATCTTAATTAATACTTACAGTAATAGAGAGATGACTATTGATATGAGCACTTTTCCATGAGATATAAGTCCCTATCAATTTTCATCTACGATTGATATTATACAATATCCTATCTGAAAAATAGATATGACTGACACCAATGCACAAAAGATAGTGAAACTTAAAGTGTTGGGAATATTGCATAATATCAGGACGATTTTTTATCGCTACAGCATGGCTCCATGATCTTAAACTTGGCAATAGTGCTTTTCAGCTAAGAGAATTTGCCATCCTTCGACAAGTTCGTTAACGTTTAATAGTAGAGGTTGGCATTAGCAACAAAATTATAAATTGATGTAACTATTGAAATCAGGGTTAATTTCCAATTTTAGGAAGTACCTAGGATGTGCACTACTTTTGTTAATTTCTAATTTTTAGGAAGTACCTTGGATATGCACTACTAGTGTTGATTGTTTCCTAATGTAGAATATGTTTAGCAACCTACAATTCAAATTAATTCTCAAAAATAATAAAAAATTTCAATCAAAAATATTTAAAGTATATATAAAATGAAATTAGGTAAAGAACAAAACCTTGCTTTTGATGAAATCTTAGACGACTTGGAAACAAATGAAATAGATTGAAGCTTAGACCTGTTGCACGGTGGGAGAACAACCAGCAAGATAATTGAAAAATCTATTGTTTCTACATTTAATCATTCAAATTTTAAAAAAAAGCACTAGCAATATTCAAAAAATAACACATGATATAAGTCATGCAATCGGTAGCATATAGAAATCATAACCATTTTGGAGTATGAAGAAATTTAGAATTGACGCAAAATAATCTAAGGCTTCTTCCCCTTGTTCATTTGCGCAGGACTATGTTAACAAAAATAGAGTACTATTGGTAAACTATATTGAATAAAAAGTACCATTTGTTTAGATATCCTCCTATATTAATAATGATAATAATAGAATATAACAGATAATGAAAGTCATTAGTAGCTAACACTATTATATCAATATCAAAAAGTTAAGCGATACTACAAAACCAACTCAATGTGATATGTGTACATATTTATGCATTATTAGTTGCTTTGTCAACAGAATATATATCACTTTAACTTTCTAACAAGCAAAGGCATGTTCCCCACATCATTACATAGACCACTTGTTAACCACCATTTTAATCCATAACCAAGCAAAGTAGTGCCACTCATGTTTGTACTTTAACCAAAATGATGGATGGTATCGGTTAAATATATGCCGAGTCTAATAGAAAGATGATTTATTTATGTAAATTAAATGAGTGCTTATTTGAAGTCACTGCCATATCTAAAAAAATCAAGACTGTGAAAATAATAACTAGTTAACAGACTTTGATAGCATATGCTAGGGAAAATCATCAACAATTTATAAAAGATGCATGTATTTTAACAAATAAAGCCATACCTTGATTGTTTTACTTGTCACACAATTTACTCATACCTGTGTAATTGGAATTAGCCAATCCACTGCAATAAGCAAAAAAAAAATGATCAGGTGCTAAAAGACAATCACGAATCGTTCACATTCACATATAATGAGAATGCTACATAGAGTTTACTAAAATCATATAATATATAGCTAAAAATGAAACTTTTAGAAATACCATTTAGATGTAACATTTACAATTAGTAGGACTTTCCCTTTGTAAATACTAAGATCGACATCATTTCCTTTAGCATCCTGCAACAAATCAAGATCAAAGAAATGACATGTTTATTGTCCAGAAATATTTGTTATAGATGTTTGATGAATCATACTTCTTGAAAAACTTCACAAAACATATATTTTAATAAATTAGATTCATTTCATAGAAGATACAAATTCTAAAGATGTGAAGTTGTGCACTAAGTTGAAAGCAACTAAATGCAACAACTCGGCTGTTGTAGCAACTGAATTGCACATTTGTGAACACAGCTGCAGTGTGCAATTGAGTTGCACTCAGTTGCTTTCAATCGAGTGCTTGAGTTGCACTAAGTTATTGTTGCAACTGAGTATGCAACTGAGTTCATAACTCAGTTGTTGTTGCAACTAAATTGCGTTGAGTTGTGCACTCAGTTGGAGTGTGCAACTGAGTCGCGCACTCAATTGAAAGCAACTGACTGTGACTTATTTGCACACTGCAACTGACTGCATAATCCAGTTGCATTTTACTTATTTTTACATTAAAAAATGTAAAAAAAATTAATCAATTTACAACATGCAAAAGTATGATTGCATCACATAAAATTGGGTTGAGTTTGGGGCTTCAAATAATAAAACAACTTTAAAGTAAATTGTACTATTTTTTAATGTTCTTCGTAATAAAATATCTAAACAATGGCAATATGAAAGATAGTTCCTCTCAAACCAATAACCAACAGCAAGAGAGGTAGCAGCCATCATAGCTCATCCCATAATAAACCTTACAGCTATTGCAAATGTTGGTATTGCACTACCACAAGCAGCAGCATCATCTCATCATGCAGGATCTCACTATGTTGTAGTAGTGTCTCATGTTCACTCTCAAGCTCTTGCTAGCAAGTCATGCGCTTCCGTGAAGTGCATGCTTCTCTACATCAAGGCATTCTACCAAAGGCAAGTACGAGCCCATCTCAGAGTTTCAAAAGGCCAAATGCCAAAATCGGTGACTCACAAAACTATGTGATCGCTTGCTCGATGACACAACATAAATTTAATAGCATAAAAAAATCGATGGTGTATGTTTTCTTTGCAGCCACATGCTTTAACGGTTTAGAATTTTTTTAAATACTTTTAGGCCTTAAGCGGGTCGTTTATAATTTTCCATGGTAATAAATGAGAGAGGAACCTTTGGGAACCCTCAATTGTAATCAAAACTCCACCGCTCTCATATTCTAGTATCTGTATTAAATACTCAACAAATGATAGGTATTTGGGGTAAATTTAACATCTTCTACATCAAGTCCAATGAATCATGATCCAATACTAACATCATCATGTGCGTATGCATAGAGAATAGGTCTAGAAACTAGTTAAGAAACTTATTCAAAGTCGAAGAATGAATATTGCTCAAAACTATATGCATAGACTTACCTATTTACTGATATAAACCATGTCAATGCTCTGGATGTAACAAAAATTTCTCTAGGTGCATGCTATAAGTACCTAAAAAATATTAAATTAGTTTTTGATTTGATAGGATAGAAAAGGCTCCTAAAAGTACTTATTATTAAAAAAATTAAAGGCTTGGAAGCTGAATTATGAAACTAGCAGTAAATAATTTTCTTGCACTTAGTGCATGACATATTAATCCATCACTTATTCAGTATATAGAAAATGATTAACAGTTTTAAGTTGATCCAGATTTTAATTAGACATCTTTCCAATTAGCCAAACCAGAGTAGCTCATACCGATTGGTTGAGTACATGTACATATCGATCTATGATACTTTTCACAATAATCCCTAATAAATTAAACTGTTAATGAAATGACAAAAACTAACATAGATAAAGACATAAAACCAAAGCTACGTTTACCAAAGTTGTTCTGCAAGACAAAAACATAAATTGGCATCTATTTAGTTAAGCCAAAACAATGGTAGAGAGTACATATACATATTAATCCATCAAATTTTCTGCATAAATCCCCGACAATCTTACCATTGGAAGGATAAAAATACAAAATATAACCATGAAGGATATATTATACAAATCTATGCAAACAAATTATGGGCTGTAGTACTATTATACTGTAACCTGTAAACTATATACCATTAAACTGTAAATTGTAGTACTATCAAATGGTTAACACTGGTTGATGTAAGGCTACAAAGCATTATAAAGAAGAAACGTTCAAATTATTAGTTTAGTTAGTGAGCTATGATGGTTTATAAATTTTTATAAAACTTAATTATTTTTTATTAACTTGGTTATTTCTTTGTAAAAGTTAACTTAGCTAAAAATTTGTATAACATGGATTTTATAAAATTTGTTTAATTTTTATAAATGCATTTAATTTTAATAAAACTTGCTTAACATAACTATTTTTTTAAAAGTAATTTCATATTTGTAAACTTAGATAATTTTTATAAAAATTTAACTTAGTTAAATTTCGATAAAACTAGTTAATTTATATTAATTCACATAATATAATTGGTTAATATATATTTCAATACACACACACACATGCACATACACACACACATACATATCAACTAATATATATATGTGCATAATTTACAAATATATAATTTACCTAATATAATTTATATGTTATATATATGATTTATACGTATAATTTATATAATATATGTATATAAATTAGTACTATATATATTATACAAAATTATAGTGGAACTATTTGACCTTAAGGTTTCTTGTTAATATGTTTGTTGATACTTGCACTGCTTTATGGTTATAACACCCAAAAAGATGTTACAAGGCCCGTTCCAAATTCTACTCATGAGAACAATTTTCTAAAGTAGCAGGGGACTTTTTGGGTACTTCTCATATTTCATGCTGTTTTTTAATAATGAAATGAGTTACAAAACCCAACTAAAAACATTCTTGATCATGAATAATATGTTATTATTTTTCCTAATGAGCATAATATAATTTAAGGCCTTCTAATATCACTAAAAGTGAAAAGCATAAATAGTTCCTATACATTTAGAATACTAATGATTCAAGTTTGGAATGAAAAATAACATCAGTATGTTATAACATTGAACTTGTATGGTGGGTATACCTCAAGAAAGAACGAAAAAACTTACAAAACAAGTATAGCTTCCAAGCAAACCAGTTACCTGCTCCGTACCTGCCACCATGCCCCCTGGCATTGTAAAATGGATGAAGTTTCAGGAACTACAAACAATTGAATGTGTCTTGATAAGAACTATAGGAATGTTAAAAGAACAAAAATATATGACCCATTTTAAATCTCCTACAAAAGGTACCTTTGTGTCGATCTCTATCCTAGAGTAATAAAAGGAATAATGAGAACATACAGTGATAGATATTTTTAAAAATATTGCGAAAACAATTTTATATCAAGTAAGAAACTAATACCAACTATCAACAAATGTATGTGAAGAAAATATATAGAAAGTGCATGACTTATGAACAAGTTATTATTAATATATCATCATATTAAAGAGGAAAAAATTAATAAAAATCAAGAATTTAATAATCCTTATTGAGGAACTAAGAATATATGTAAGTCATAACAATAAAAAGCAGTGAACTGGTGTTGAATAATAACACAAAGATACATCAGTAGGCATTATGAAAAAATAGCAATCCAATGTATCCTTTGCAACAGGAAATAGTATATGACAAGCCTACAAGATATTTTCCTCTAACATGTTTGATTTAACAAGCATTAGTTTCCGAGTATTTATTACATATAGTAATTGGTTAGATGCATGTAATATTTGTTTTGAGAGGCCAACTTATCCTCTAACAAAATCGAAGTATACTATTAGTAGACAAAGATGACAGAATAATCAACCTATAAATAAACGACATAAAACTGGAACTACTGCGATAATCAAAAAATTGGAACGAAAACTTGTAGTCTATCTTGCAACTAATATTTTGGAAACAAAATTTTTAGTTATTTAGAGCATATCATAGGGCAACAAATTTTGTTGTAATTCATGGACTCCAATCATTTGATCCACTGTATCCTGAAGCCTTACTAGATTTAAGTTTAAGTGCTAAAGTCTTTACTCTATCTCTTCTTTCGTTGACCTATTACACAAACAAGGTGCCACTAGTGGATGTTTTCAAAGATTTTGAATTTTGCGGTAAACCGTGTAAAAAAATCATAAAGCTATGAAGATATATTATTTAACTCATTGTTTCTTTAGCTTTGGTTTTATGCTATAATCCGTAGTAATACATTGAAACCTTGTCTAAATTTCAAACTTATATATCGTATAAAGTTAGAAAAAATTTAACAACTCAATAATCAAACTAACAAGCTTACCATGTGATATGCAAATTCAATATTGGATGGATCTGATACATTATCCATAAGCATATCATGCCATAGAAAAGTGTATAGTAATAGTTGAAAAATTAGGATCTTTGAACTCATCAGGCAACCAGCATATATCAGAACATATTCATCAATGCCATATCCATAGAATCTTACCATAATTGTGATATTTAAAAACTATTTGCAATATCAGCTAACAGGCCTTTAGCAATCTTGTTACACATGTCTTTGGTGGTCGTACTGGTTTTGCCTCAGAACCTTCTGATGAAGCCTTCAGGATTTTAGTGTAGGCGCCCTTGCGATCAAATGACTATCCATGGTAAATCAAAATTGAACAAGCCAACTAAGATAACGTTGAAATCGAACAGAATCTACGAATGAAAATCAAAGATGGAACAATATCGACCATGACCGAGCTGCGTGAGTGAACAAGTGTTAATGGCGTAATAATTAAACAGGAGCAAGCTAGTTGAAATGAAGCAAGGGAGTGGATTTAGAAGTGATTTAGGATTTCTTATGAAATCGAAGTGGTCGGGAAGTAATTTAGGGTTTTCCCTAGAAAGAAAAATAGATTTGAGAATATGCGGCCTTAACCCGCCAAGTAAAATATGGAGCCTGCCTGCGACTAAAATTTATATGGTTCATCTAACAACGTTGTAATCTGTTATTATTTTCTTTCTAAAACATTACTAATAGCAAGTAGACTATCGATGCTATAAGTGGAAATTTTTCTTGTAGTGGATGGATCAGATGCCGAGTCAAGCTGTACAATGGTCTCTGCTCGCCATTCTCTGGGTCAACAATCAGAACAACTTGAAAGCTCGCATGGAGTTCTTGAAATTCATCCAAGTCTAGAAGAAAAAAATAAGCCATACTCTGATACTCTAGAAGATGCCATCTTTTTAGAGAATCCGAAAATTTTTGTGGCTTTGAGAATCGATGAGGCTTCTCTTCATTGAATTTGCATCAAGCACGGAATCCTGTATAAGGATGTACGAGTCCCGTCTCACAATGATAGAGCTTACATGCCTCTAGAAGGGTAAACTACTTGTAACAAGTACATGTATTGTAGGATGCGTGCCGCCTTTTAATCCATTCGTCTGAAAAATGCTATTTTATTTGAGATTGGCTCTGGTCCAGTTACATCCAAATGTCTATGCATTTCTGCATTGCACATATATGATATTCCTTGAATTCTTATGTCATGAACTGACGTTAGAGGAAATTAGAATTATTTACGATTTCAAGTGTCAAAAGGGAATTCTTTCATACACTTTTCTAGATTCGGTAAGTAAATTCCAAGTCGTAACCAGTGCTTAGAACAAGCTTAGTGCTTTAAAGAATGAATAGTTTTATATGCGTTGCCTACTTGGTTTTGCAGGACGATGGCTAGAAGGATGTAAGTGTTGTTTCAAACTTAATCTTGGGTGTTTTAATTCAAGTCATACATTGAACTATGTAGTTCTTTGAATCTTGCAGGTAAATATCCACGACCTAATGGTAACTGATATTCAGAGGCAGTTTCAAAGCTTGGGAATATAACGGTGGAAGATAGACATATTAATTCCTTTATTTACCAACAAGCGCCTTTTTGCGTTTGGCTTGCTAGAAGAGGGCTATAGCATTGGGTTATCAGGGAACGCTAAGGAGGAAGTGGTAAGAGGAAGAGGCACTGCTCGACAGGGAGGTAGCAATGTTAATCATGTCGTGGCCACAGTCGAGGAGGCCTAAAATGATTCCGAAGAGTGTGAACTAAGGGGCGATGCTAATGAGCTTGGTTGCGATGACGCGGTTTCAAACTATGAGTCTATCATTGGGTCCTCTCAAGACATTCAGCTCCTTGTTTCAAAGAAGTGAAAATGGAAGAAACCCATCTAAAAGCTTTGCGAAGGGAAAATTGCTAAGTAGCCTAAACCAACCACTACCATCGTTGATCAATCCACTTCCTTGCCTTCAAAAGATATATTCAAGGGACTAGCGAAAATCTCGATACCTGGGGATGTCGAGAGTTATGATTTCTCCAATATTATCCTTGAGGGGTTCGATTCTCCTATCTGAATTAGTGCTGACATTCCTTCCACTAGCATGGGAGAGGTCATTCCGGCATTTAATGCTCCAGTACCTGGTCCGTGGGGGGGGGGGGCACTAGGGCACTCCCATCCATATGCTCTCATTGGACAACTCCTATCCCTCTTTAATTCTAAAGATGCCGGTACATCTTTATTTTATTATTAAGTTCCACGGGGCGCTCTTGTAACTTCGATCACTTAAAGAAGTCTTCACGCTCCCAGCCTTCTTATTTCGAGACAAGTCAAGGTCCAACTCTGGTCGATAATCTAGTCAAGAGAAGGAAGGCCATGATAGAGGGAATGATCGGGACAGAAGCTACCAGTCCAAGGATTTTTCGTCTAGACAGAAGTCAAAATCTTAATCCTCTTATTACAAGGACGTCGATCCACATCTCATCGTATATAGCATTGGCAAGTTGTTACCTCATGCACCCACTTCAGCTACAGCACTTGAGCAACATTAAGGTTCTTCTGATACCTAGCGATCATCTTAGGGCCAGTTTAGCGGAGGAAGCTCGATAAATCATTTCGTAAACATGGATAACAGACCCCCATAGCTTCAACTACTCTAGTTAAACCTCCAACAGTGCTTGATGCTAATGTTGTAGAAAGGATGACCACACTTGAAGTCATATTCCCAAAGATATGCTTCGATGGGTTCAAATTCGTTCCTTCTATGCACTCGATTCCTTCAGAGGCCCTGGACACAATGCTTTCTTATGTCAGTGATGTCTATGGCCACATAGCACAAACATACTTACGGCTGAGTGAATCTCTAAAGTTTCAATGAAAAGGAAACATAATATCGACTGCTTAATTCTCGAGGCGGTCCACGATAAAGACACCATCAAACACCTGGACGGGGAAGTTAAAGGGTTTAGCACAAAGCTGGTTGACGCAGAGAAAAGAGCCAGCAAATCTTATGAATTAGCTGAACGTATAAAGAAAGAGAACATATTGAATTGGATGTTGTCATTCGTCTTAGTGGTAGTTTAGCTCCCGATAAGGATACCTTGCGGAAAGATAAAGATGCCCTGAAATGATAATGACGCTTTGACTCTTTATATTCAACAGCTTGAGGAGGAGCTTGAAAGGGAAAAGAAAGAGAATATTAAAGCTCAACTAGAGTCTCAAGAATATTCCAAGAAAATCGTCATGGCTCGAATGACTAAGGAGGAGGATAAGAAACAACTGAAGTAAATAGAGACCCTTAAGGAAGAGGCTAAAGAGACCGATAGGATAAAGACAAAGAATGATGTTGATCCCTTGTTGATATATTACAATGTAAGTGTCCTCCTTAACAACAATCTCTGATTCCTCAAAGAGGGAATCTAAGTCATTAGTTGAGGCTTAGAATTATATCATGGATCTAAAGAAGAAATCTCTTGGTGGCGCTGAGGTCGATGAAGAACCTGATGAACTCAAAGCCGCACGGCTTAGTCTATTTCGTGAGCCAGCGACCACCAAGCAAGAGAAAGAAAGTGGTGAAGCTTCTGGGCCCAGGTCTCACGTCCCTCTTACAAGTCGGGCAATTGGTGCCTCAACTTCTCATGCCCCTAAAAAGAATACAGGCTACAATTCAGATCAGCCTAATATGCATAGGTTTTTTAAGCCATCCCCAATTCTTGAAGGCAGCACTCCTGTTCAAACCGAAGGTTAATTCGACGAAGATATATCTCTGACCTCCCCGATGTTTGAGAAGGTTTACATCTCATGCACGAAAGTCATAGGCTTACCTATTGAACCTTATGAAATTACAGGTCTATCTGCATCCATCCATGCTCCTGGTTATGATGTCATCCTGGGATGTAGGTATCAACCATGGGGTCCACAACAATCGTCACTGCATAGATGGTTTCGACTGTCTAATCCATTGAAACTCTTGGCCCTGACGCTGAAATCATAGAGGCTTTAAATGAAGAAAAACCGACGATCAGCTGGCTCAAGACGAAAATGAATATGTCATGGTGATTCATGCTTCTTAGCACACGGATGAGTTTATCCTGAAAGAGTGCATCACAAAGGAGGAGCTGAATAAGAAAACAAAGATGGAGCATGCTAAGTTGAATGTTAGTCCACTTGAAACAATACTGCCCGATGGTGTCATCCCTGAGGAGGTCGACCTTTTCGCTACCCAAAGTGTGTCCTTTTCCATTTCTATCTCTAAATATATTTAGCCTAAGGATCGCAAGAGCGAAGGAAAATCGAAGAGGAGAGGTAAGGGTGATAGAACCGATGGATCTACCTCGAAGAAGCCTAAGAAGGACAAGAAATAGCCGTTGAATTGGCTTGGGTTATGGATAGATAGATAGCTAGTTATTTTTTTGTTGTGATTGTGTGTGTACAGCCCTTGCTTTTGGATTTTGGTTTCTGGAATAAACTTGTACTCAACTTTCCAAGTTTCAACATGTGAATGAAATCTTCTTCTTTTTATTTTAACCTTTATATAAATTCATTTGTGTTTGAACTATTACGTTTTCCATTTAATGTGCTCGTAATTTGTTGCTTATCATTAAAGTTGCAATTCCATTTGGTCACCCGTTACTTCTGATGTTGATATGAGAAGTCTATCTCAAGGCCTCCTTTCGATTATGGCCTTAAGTTTCATTAAGCACTTGACACGAGCCATTTTGTTACATTGTTGTATTCAACGGTCAAGTGATTATGCTTTTCCCCCCATTCTTGGGTCGGTAGAACTAGTTCGTAGACAGTCGGTTCCCATCCGTTGTGGGTTTATACTCTTCTTGTGGGGTTCAGATCAGAGTTGGTAAATGAATTGTCAAGTCGTACTCATTCATTTGTTTATACTTTCATCTATGCTCTTAGCATCAAAGTTAGTTGATGTGTGGTTAATCACACATGTTTGATGTTTGTACTACAGTCCACGGTCAAGGGACTGGAGTTATTATGGTAAATGGTCAAATCGTATTTTCCTCGGTTAATTTTTTTGCCTCCAAGTCAGGAGAAAAAGTCAAAGACTGGTCAGTCGTATCATGCCCACTTTAACTTATATTTCTTCTACTGAATCATGGGATGGTGTCAGTTAATGGATGGCCAAGTCGCATCCATTTACTCAACCCGGTGGATCACAGGCGAGAATTATCGGATGAATGGTCGAGCCACGTTCATTTTGATTGATTTGATCATGGACCTGAGATTTTAATTGGCACCAAACTCCGAGTACTCGTGCATCTATATTAGGCTTACGTAGATGTAATTTGGTCGCATATCACAACTATTATACTATGTAGAAACAATTCACAGATATGGAAAAAACTTCAAATTATATTGCAAGCTATAAAAGGAAATGACAAAGTTTGTCTTATCGGATGGCTTTAAGCTAAAATGCAAAGTAAATTCTAAATGAAATACAATTGAATGAAACAAAATCAAGTGAAATAACCTCGCAGATGGTCGCTATTCCATGCCTTAGGGAGTGCAATGCCATCAACAGTTGTTAGTTGAAAGTTCCATCTGCATGCTTATAAACGATGACATATGGTCCTTCCCATCTCGGACTCAAGTTAGAGATGTAGGAAAGATCAATTTAGAACAAGATTGCAAATTTTAAAGGTCCTTACTCAGATTTTAATGTTTTAGTATCTTGCGACTCAGTAGCATTGTGCAGCTGGCCTCAAGTCAGGCTCATCGCGCTTCTCATCTATCAAATCTAAGGATTCCAAAAGAAGATCTATGTTTGTTCAGGGGTCATAGTAAGTCACTTAACGAGAAGGGACTTCAAGTTCTATGGGAACCATGACTTCAAAGCCATAAGAAAAGGCATATGGAGTGTGACGAGTCGCAGACTTGTGGGTGGTTCTATATGCCCATAGTGCTAATGGGAGTTCATCGACCAACTTGCCTTTGCCTTCTCCAAACATTTCTTTAGTATGTACTTTATGATTTTATTTATAGCTTCGACTTGCCCATTGGCTTGAGGGTGAGTACCTACCGCAAATTTTTTCTTAATATGATACTGGGGGCAGAATTCTTTGAATTTAGCATTATCGAATTGGATCCCGTTGTCAGTTATGATTGTTCGAGGAGACCAAAAAATTAGGTGATATTTTGTACAGCAATGCTGATTACTTTCTTTGTAGTGATCATGGCCAAAGCTTTAGCTTTAGCCCATTTAGTAAAGTAATCGACTTCTACGATGGCATACCTCGTGCCACCTTTGGAAATTGGTAAGGTGCCAATGATGTGGATACCCCCATGTAGCAAACGGCCATGGAATGATCATCTGAATAATCTCCATTGGCGGGGCTCTTGAAATATTTCGGTATCTCTGGCATTTGTCACATCGTCTAGCATAATCAATCGCATCTCGATTGACAGTTGGTCAATAATATCCATAATGAAGTATCTACTTCACTAAGGTTTGCCCTTGGTGTGATTGCTACATTCTCCTTCACGCACTTCATTTAATATTTTTTTGACTTCATAGTTGGAGACACACCGAAGTAGGGGGATAGAAAAGCCTTCCATTACATGAACCCTTCATGAAGGATGTATCATGTAGCTTTACGAGGACCTGTCGCTTTTTATTCCTCTGTTCGAGAAGGATTCCCTTTAGCAAACAATCTTTTATCAAAGTCATCCGAGACTCCTTCTCGATCTCCATCTCTAAGACCCAATCAATCACCATCTGGTCAATGCTTAGAGCATTAAGTATTTTAACTGGGATCAAGCCTATAAACTTTGCATCCCCAAAACTGGCTAATTTTGCCGGTGAGTTGGATTTCTCATTCGATTCTATGGGGATAGTGTCATCGTGTAACACTCAAAATTGGCCAGAAACTCTTGGACTGTTGAGGTAAGGAGCAGGTTGCACACCCTTGGCTTGATATTCTCCCTTGACTTAGCACACTACTAATTGGGAATCACAAAAAATTTATAAAGCTTTTACTCCCAGCTCTATAGCAAGTTTGAGCCCGAAGATCAAGGCTTCATATTTAGCTTCGTTATTCACTACAAGGAATTCAAGTTTTAGGGTGTAATAGATCGAACATTCCTTAGGAGTTACTAGTATGACTTCAGCTCTAGACCACCAATATCATTAGATGCTACATCCATGTACATGTACCATTAGATGGTAGGTTCTCCACTATTCTTAGGAGAGTCGTCTGATACAGTAAATTCAGCTATGAATTCCATTAACACTTATCCTTGGATAGCTCTCCAAGGGAGATAAGTGATATTGAACTAACTCTGTTTGATGTTCAAATTCACTAACCTCCTAAACGTCTCAGATCCCTGTAGGACTTGTTGTAATGGTTGTTCGGTTAAGACATTGATAAGGTATGGCAGAATATAAGGACGGAGCTTTGCTTGATGCAATCAGTAAGCAGTATGTGAGTTCTCCAGCTTTGGATAGTACACTGGCCTCAATATCCAATTCTCTTCACGTAGTAGTGCGGCACTTATAGCCTGTACGGATACTGCTAAATAAATATATAAGTCTTCATAATCCAGTGGCTTAGACAATATGAGGGGTTTTTCTAAGTGACGTACTAGAGCTTCGAATTCATCAATACAATCCTGCATCCATGTGAAGTTCTTCTTCCCTCTTTTGATCAAGTCAAAGAAGGGAATGCACTTATCTGTGGCCTTGGAGATGAATCGACTCAGGGAATTGACCTTCCTATTTAGGCTTTACGTCTACTTAATCATTTTTAATGCTCAGATAACTCTTATCGCCTCAATTTTCTCGAGATTGTCTTCAATCCCACTAGAGTTAACGATGAAACCAAAGAATTTCCCCGATGCAACGTTGGAATAGAATTTCAAGGGGTTGAGTTTTATTCCGTATTTTTCGAAGAACGCTGAACATATCTGCCAAGTCACCGATATGGTCGTTTGATCGTCATGACTTCACGAATATATCATCCATATATACTTCCATTGATCGTCAATCTGATCTTTGAAAATCTAGTTGTCCAATCTTTGATAAGTAGCTCCAGTGTTCTTCAGTCCAGAAAGCATCATAATACAACAGTATAATCCCAGGTAGGTAATGAAGCTGGTACGCTACTAGTGCAGCACATGCATCGAGATCTGATTGCAACTGGAGTACGAGTCCCCGAATGAAAGCAGATCTTATCCAATGGTCGAATCTACCAGCTAGTCGGTCCTTGGAAGTGGAAAGCTACCCTTTGAGCATGCTTTATTTAGGTCTGAAAAATTGATGCATGTCCTCCACTTTCCATTTGCCTTTCTTAACAGTGCAGGATTAGATATCCATTTCGGGTAGAGGGCGTCACAATTAAACCCATTGTTCTTGAGTTTATCCACCTCTTCCTTAAGTGCAGAAGATCTCTCCAAATCCATGCATCATCATTTTTATTTCACTGAGACATGCCCCGGATAGATATTCAATGCATGGCTCATAATGGTTGGTGAGATCCTACACACGTCGGATTGGGTCTAAGCGAACACATCAAGATTTTCCCAAAGAAACTCCACTAATTCCTTCATCACCATTACGATGTGCAGTGATCCAGCCTTTAGGTCCTACGATGGGTTGTCGTGGCTGACCGTGATGTCAATCGTCATCTCAATGGGTGCACCATTGGGTTCTTTGGGCTCCTCTTCCTTATCTTTTTGGATCTGTATCTCTACAGAACTAACTGTGGTGCCAAAGCCAAGGCTCGAACGTTGATTGCCTAGCTTTGTTAATTTTGATGTAGAGAGGCTTCTCCACATCCTTTCCTTTTTCTTTTCGATAAGCATCCCTCAACCCAATGACATAGCAAGCACAGGCAGTCACCTGATCACCATGAATAATTCCTACACCATTCTCTGTCGGGAGTTTAGGTGTTAACCACTAAGAGGCGATAACTGCCTTGAATTTAGCATAGGTCAATCGGTCTAAGAAATCATTGTATAGAGAGTTCACATCCGTGACAACAAACAGCAGCACCCACACCCTCCTACTATTGTCTCTCCCAAATCCACTGGCAGTTCGATGTTGCCTTCCGCTTCAGTAGCTATATTGTTAAAACCATGAATACGAGCTTTACATGGCTTCAAATCATTGGCCTCCAGTAACATTTGGTTATAGGCCTTCTTAAAAAGCATATTGAATGAACTTCCATAGTCATCGGAATCTTTCTTGCCCCGGCATTGTCGATAATAGCCAAGATCGCCATTGGGCCTATTGTAGGGGCGTCCACCCTATCCGCATCTTTACTCAAAAATACGATATCATCGATCATAGTTCTTTGCTGCTTTGTCGGTCTTCGCGTTCGAGCAGCATTCCATATTTACTTGTCTTATAATGCTCATGTAATGCTCTATCTCATACTAGCTTTTCTCAGCTGGATAGTGTTAATGACTAACCTTCCTCCCACCCATCTAGGTTCCTTTGCACTAGGCATGACTTATCCTCTATTGGGGTCGGATGTCCCCTCCCCATCTCCTGTGGTGGTTTAACGAACAGTGGCAACTTTCTTTCATGAAAAAACTTTTCAATGACATCAAGGAATTGATGGCACTTGTCCGTGGTATGACCATAACTTCAATGGAATCTATAGTACTTCCCCGTCTATTTCTACTTCTATGTCAGTTCACTCAGAGGTGGTTTTCTATATTACACGTATTACTAGTTAATAAATAGATGTTCTTCAATGATGTGTTCAATTGTGTATAGGTGTCAAATGTAAGGATCCTTGGTTACCCTTTCTCCTAGTACCGTCTTCGATCATAAATTCTATCATCGCATCTCCTTTTCTCATTTGCTTTGTTTTGGATATTAACTTCAACTTTCCCAAAACTCTCTCGAATTATTTCACTGCCATATTACTTTGTATTCCCTCAACTCTCTGGCGTGCAACATCTCTCTTCCTAGTCCGCTTCACTCCCTCCTTCCTCAGGTATTGAGCTTCCTTCCAACAAAAAAGTCAAATGTAGAAGGAGGCTTTTCCACCAACCAACTATCAAAATTATAATTAGGGTCAACTCCCTTAGTCAGTGCCGTCGGTATTACATCATCTTTTAGATTACAAACTTCTATAATAGCCGTATTAAACCTTTTTAGATAATCTTTCAGTGACTACCCCAAAGCCTGGATCATGTTAGAGAGGTACATAGCATTTTTGGGGCGAGCCACGTGCATATAGAGATGCACTATGAACTTCCTTGCTAACTCGTCAAATGAAGAAGCTGACCATGATGATAGCTTGGTGAACCACATGGTTGCCATGCCTTTTAGAAAAATAGGAAAGCATTTGCACTTGATTGCATTTGTGGCTCATGCAGAGTCCATGTGCCACTCGTATTTCATGAGATGCTACTTAGGGTCATTTTTCCCACATAAGTAGGCATTATAGGCATATTATGCCTTTGCAGATACTCTACATATATGATGTTGTCAATGAATGGAATATGACTCCTGGAGAGTCCCTAATCATCATTGGTCGGGCCTTGACTTTCTTTCACAAGCTGTCTCACCATAGCCATTTCATTTGCTATTTGGAATGTTGGTGTATGGTGATGGTTGTGTTCCACCTCATGTGAATGACCCAATCTATGCCTTTGAATAACACCTGGTTGCCTCGGCTTAGTGTGTTCCTCATGTACCTCTCGAGTAGTAATCCTATCATCATCTCTCGGCTGTGGTTTAATAACATTTGCCTAGGTTCCAACGCCCTTAGTTGGTCATGGCATGTTTGGTGTTGGCTCCTCCACCAACATGAAGATTCCCTCTAGGTTGGATGGTTCAGTGCTGATTTGGATATTTTGGCCATAATCGATCGCATACTTGCCTCTCAATGTTTCATCATCATACACACATGCCTTGCGCCACCTATTCCTGTGATAGTCATCAGATGAAGAGTAGTGCTTTGATCATGAGTACAGAGTAGGCTCCCTCCTTGTCTTCCCACATTGGTCTTTCAAGTGGTTCATCAGGTCGGTATTGGCCTAGATTTACTGATCGAGCTACTAACGGCTATCTAACATTTCCTTCATCGGGACTTCAAAGTCGGCTTTGGTGATGTAATTAGCTGGATTTAGAGCATCGGTAGCCATCGGTTGCACATTCTAATAACCATATTGAATTCTAGTACCTTCATTTCCTTCAGCAGCACGAGAAGTAGCGGACCTGTGTCCACTAGCCATGACTAATAGCTTCCACGTAGATCTTCTTCAAATCTGAGTAGAAATGGAAACATGTCGGTAGAAATCTTGATCTATCTCACGGATATGGGAATCCACAAGTTGATGATGAAATCCAGTCAATTGGAGAATTGTCTCTCAATAAAAACATCAAATGTTTGTACGAAAAGTTGGCACAAACACCCAGTAGATTGAAAGTAGAGAAACAAAGTGAAGAATTAAACTTAAAATATAGAATAAATAAGTAGAAACAAGAAAAATCAAATTTATAGTGGTTCAATATTGATTTCCTATGTCCACTTAAAGTAATTTCTTTATTAATTACTTGCTTTTCTTGTTACAGAGAGATCATATCATAATAGATCCTTGATTAGAATAGAGTTGAAGTAAAACAACAGCATAAAGATCCTCTAAATGAACAATGAACTCTATATTTATAGGTGTAGAAGAATAAATTTCTTCTGGAATTTCGTCGATATAATCTCGTGATGTAGACTAGGTCACTCAAAATGTTTCGTGTCCCAACTCCTAAAGATGGGCGATCGGGGCCCCTAGGTCTATATGGCCATGTGGCATCACGCGATCCCTCCAATGGGTCCCACACCATGCTAGTTTCGTGTTTCCAAAAAAAAAATTTCATGGTCGCCTACATGTTTTTTGGAGATATCGATTGATTTTGGTAAAAAAATCTCGCATTTGGAGGCTCAAAAATGAATGCTACAAATGTGCATTCATCTATAGTTATTCTTTTCCGTGACCAAATATGGTAATGTTAGATACATTGATATACTAGAAACAAATGGATATGAAAAATTTTAAATCAATTTTAAAACATATTTCTCATTCCATTTCAAATCGCATTTCACATTCATTACATAATCCTAATTCGTAAACCATGTTCAGAGAAATATATTTATTTCAAAGTACGCCAAGAGTGATATATGAAGATACTCCCTTAGTTGTTTAGAGTCTAAATATAGGCACTAAATAACGTTGCCATAAATCCAATTACATAATGGAATCAAATAAAAAGAACTCTTAATAGGTAGCTTGCCTCCTACACGTCTCCAGAAGCTTATTCCTTTAAAGTAGAACCTAAAAACCTTAACTCTCAAACTACTCAAAATCAATTGAGCACCTGAGAGTTTAAGGATAAAATATAAACTTCAAGTCAGGAAAAAAGTCTGGTGTGAATATAACCTAACATCTCGAACCATATAGATATCCAGTGAGACTGTACCACTTAGTTAAACAAGTTTTCCCCTTACTAGTATCTTAACCCAATTTATAATAACTATATAATGTGTAGTTGCATCCACAATGGCTAAGACATAACATAATAAAATGTAACATGATGATCTGCAAACATGCAATATTCTCTGGATTTCCCATCCAATTCATCTGACTATCTGTCTCAAGTTACAGTTTCTAGGGTCACTGTTAACTTATTAGTTTTCAAGGGCTGAGTAATAACCTGTTCCAAGATTACAGACTATATTTTTGGTTTCATCATATTTACGGGATTACAAGGACCCTATTAGTGTCTACCAATAACATCATCCAATCATAATTTTTATGGGGTCACTATGAACCTATTGGATTCTCCAATAACATCTATCATGTTATAGTTTTCATGAGCTGGCTATGAACCTATTAATCTCTATCAACAACCTATTCCAGATATAGTTTTCATGGGATCATTAAGAACCTATTAGCCCATGCCAATAACGTTTCCTAAGGCATAGTTTTTATGGGCTAACTAAGAACCTGTATAAACCAATAATCTTTTGATCAATCTTGGGCATCCTATATTCTAGTTCGTCTGGCCTCCTGGATGTAATTTTACTCACATGGGAGTTAGTTCAATGTATATTCACTACGGGGTCAAAACTAGCCTGTTAATCTTTCCTCAACACCCCCAAAATGAAATTATGGGTTACAAATGAAGTGAACATGATTACACAAGCATACATAATAACTGATCAAATAACACAACAGTAAAAACATCCATGCTTTAATTCCTTGTAATCTTTTTCTAACGTAATATGATTAATAACCTTAACCCACTATCTTTAGCAGGGAAAGCTTCCACTAAAATTTCAAAATTAAATGCCATTTCAAAAGTCTTTTACAATGCCATAGGTTTATTTTAAAAATGAGATTTGGCTCTCTAATTTGAAAACTAAGACTTTCGACTATATCCTTCGGATTATTGTGACATCATGAATTACCCTCCATCACTCTTCTTGTCGACATCATGGAACAAACAAGCCCTCCGTCACCTTCCATTTAACTAATGGGTTCAAAACAAGCGGCTCTGCCTCTTTCGTCGCTCTACTCTATCTGCAGGACCTTTCAAAATCATTGCTTAAGCAATGCAGAAGGACTCTTAAACCGCTTCTTTAAAACCATGTAGAATGACCCAATTAACACCATTGATTGGGTGTGGTACAACCCTTCCACTTCTATAGTTAAAAATGCATGTGGAAGGACCCTTTCGACATTATCAACTAGTGCGAAAGGTACCTTCCGTAATGATTGGACTTACTCAAGCATAAAGGTATAGAAGGTATGCTATCGATACAATTGATTAGTGCGGCACACCCCTTCTATCCACACTGACTAACATGCTTGCAAAGCATAGAAGAGCGAAGAAACCCCTTCGACACTATCTACTAGTGTGAAAGGTCCTTTTTGTGATAGTTGGATCAATTGTGGTTGTGCATACTTGTTAAAGTGTATGTATGCGGAGGGAACCCTTCGACACTATTGATTAGTGCAGAGGACCCTTCCACCTTCATCAGAGGATTGCCATATGTTAACTACAGCGGCTCCCCTATCCACTTAGTATTCAAAGAAAAGAAGCATTGTATGCTTTCGAAGTTATCAATGCTTTTGAAGGCATCAATACTTTCGAAGGCAAGTTGCATTGCTGTATTTATCATAAAAACGGATTTTTAACTAAGTAAAGCAATTTCTTTTTACCTAATCCCTTAGTTTGTCAATTTTCTATTGGCCAACAAAACCTTTATAAAATATTTTTTAGAATTTGCTGCCACATGTAATTTCCGATGCTCCAGTATTTAATTAAAAATTTATTAACTAACCACTTTTATTTAATTAACCATTAAATACTAATCCTTCTAATGAAATCCAAACTTACCCAAATCTCTTGAGAAAATTCTCAAAAATTCGCATGAACTCTAAAATAATAATATCTTTATGATATAAAATTTTCAGCCCGGAATAATTAATTAATTCCTTAAATTAATTAAAACCCGAAATACCCATTTCTTTTACCCAAAAATTCATAATAAATTATCCATGGCTTGGAATACTATGAAATTTAAACCCATCTCTAAAATAATATTTTACATAACATATTCAAAAATCATGGCATTTGGAAATCATTTTGCATGATTTTAGCCTTAAAAAGGAACTGTATTAATCCACAAAATCCTTGTTTAAGTTATAACATGGCACATAAATCAAAACATATCATCATTCATCCAATTGTACAGTTTTTAAACCACAAACCCGAATTTAACATTTAAGTTGACTAATATGAGATGGTTTAGATCATTAATCAACTTGTTTGGATAAGGAACTTAAGTTTCGTTCCACATTTTAATCTTCCTAGCTTGATTCTTAGCCTCCAATTGATTATTTGAGCTCCTCTTCACATAGGGTTATGACTGGCCTTGTTTTTCATTTGTTTATGTTTTAGTTTTGTAAGAATGTAAATGAGAATGATAATGTGGTAAGGGGTTTTAGGGGTTATGGGGTTTGACTATACCCCTTTTACTATTGCCTTATTCTCTTAGGTTTCTAAGTCATAACTCTTTCTCATCAATTAATTTAGTTAAGGCATGACCTTAATTAGTTTTCAAATTTCAATTCCCTTTTCAAACTAATCTCTACATTATTTTTTTGATTTATCTAATAAATCTCCTAAATAATGCTATTTAAAATTATGGGTGTTACAGGCTCCCCTTCTTAAAGAATTTCATCCTCAAAATTCAGCAAGGACTATATATTAAGCATTGTATCTATGAATCATCCGTAACATTTCCTAATTACCATACTAGCCTACCTAACTAGCAAACAATTAATATAAAGTAATTATAGAACACACCCTTAAAGAAGACCAGGATAAGTATCCCTAATCTTGTCTTCGATTTCCCAAGTACAGTCCTTCTCATTGCCGCTCCATTGAACTTTCACTACCTTGACTCTCATGTTTCTTAACCTCTTCTCATCACTCGCTACAACTCAGACTAGTTGTTAAACAAAAGTTAGATCCGGTTCTATTATTAAGTCTTCCAATGCGATCAAAGGGATAGTATTCTCTTGATCATGCACATACTTATGAAGATGAGACACATGAAACACATTATGGACCCCTGCCAAACTACTCGGCAACTCTACTCGAGATGCAAGCTTTTCGATCCTCTCTATAATTGGGAACGGTCCAACATATCTTGATGCCAGTTTTCCTAACTTTGCAAATCGTACCATACCCTTCGTTGGTGATACTTCAATGAAAACCCTATCTCCAACTAAGAACTCTAGATCCTTATGCCTCTTATCTGCGTAACTCTTTTGTCTAGACTGAGTTTCCTTCATCCTACCTTGAATCAACTTAATCTTCTCTGTGGCTTCTCGTACTAGATTTGGACCTAAGACTAGTCTATCGTTGGTTTCCAACCAACACGCTAGTGGCTTGCATGGTCTTCCATACAAAGCTTTGAATGGTGCCATTCCTATTCTAGTCTGATAACTATTATTATAGGAAAACTCAACTAAGTGTAGGTGATCTTCCCATGATCCACCAAAATCTAGCACACAAGCTTTTAAAAAAACCTCGAGTACCTTGTGGACTCTCTATATACCCATCTGTCTTAGGGTGATAAGTAGTACTCATCTTGATCTTAATACCTAACACATCCTATTGACTCTTCTAGAACTTGCTAGTAAACAAAGTATTTCAATCACTGACTATACTACTAGGTATTGCTTGCAGTCTAATTATGTTCTTCATAAACATCTTAGCTAAAACATGTGTCGTCCTAGTTCAATTAAGTGGAATGAAATGGACACTCTTGGTCAACCTACCCACTATGACCCATTTACTTTCATTTCCTCTATTTAAACTGGGCAATCCGTCTCTAAAATCCATGGATATCCAATCCCATTTCCAAATTGGTATCTTCAAAGGTTAAAGAAACCCACTCGGCTTTTGGTGATCGACCTTCACTTTTTGATAGTTCAGACACTACTTTACCCACAAGCCAACATTTCTTTTCATACCTTCCTAGAAGAAACTTCTCTTCATATCCAGATACATCTTGGTTACTCGTGATGAATCATTAACTTCGATCGATGACATTCCTTAAGAACTTCTCACCTTAGGTCCCCAACTTTCGAAATGCACAACTGTCCCTTGTTTCTTAACTATCCTTTCTGGTCAAGACTAAAATCTTTTAGATCATCAACCTCCGATCCAATCTCATGCCTTTCTAATCTTCTCGGCCAATAATGGATCTCCTTTCTGCTTAGAAGCAATCATTTTGATCAGAACTTGTCGGATTTCCAAGCGGGATAACATTGAAATGCTCTAACAAATACTAGCAGTCGATCTTAACTGCACACTACAAGTAGTTAAAGCCTCTAGGTCCTTCTACTCTGCTAACATAGCTAACACCACATTATGATATTTTCTGCTAAGAGCATCCGCTACTTTATTCCTTTTCCAAGGGTATGCTCTATACTAAAATCATAAGCTGCCAAAACTCCAGCCACCTCTACTGTCCCATATTCAACTCTTTCTAAGAGAATAAGTACCTTAAGGACTTACGATCTATGTATAACTCAAATCTCTCCACTAAGAGATAATGTCTCCATACTTTCAATATGAAGATCACCATTGCCGACTCTATATCATGAGTAGGATATCTCACTTCATGTGGTCTAAGCTATTGTGAAGCGTAGGCAATAACTTTACCTTTCTACTTCAATCAAGATCCTAATCCGGTTCCACATGCATCTATATGCAGCACTAGTCCATGAATCCCGTTAGGAACTACTAACATAGGGGTGTTGGTCAATAAATGCTTTTATTTAAGGAATGCTACCTCACATTTGTCGGACCAAATAAACTTTACTTCTTCCTGGTTAGCTTAGTCAAAGGTGCTGCTATCCATGAGAAATTCTTAATGAATCTCTAGTGATAGCCAATGTAACACCCCATATCTGAAACCAAAAGTTAAGCACTATAGATGTTGCATTCATCTATAACATTAACTATTAGTGACAAAATATGGGAATGCTAATGGTATCCATAATATCAGAGTCATACGGATATGAAATAAAATCATCACAGATTAAAACAACTTTTCTGATTACATTCCAAAATAATATTTCATATTCAGATTACATAATCCCATAATTGTTTTTCAGGTTCAGATCAAATATAATTATTACATAAATATGCCAAGAGCGACATATGAAGATGCCCTTTGGTTGAACAGAGTAATATATAGTCATAAATGACTTAATAGAATACATCGGATAAAATAAAAATAACAACTCCTAAATAGCGATACATCTGCCACCTGCTCGTCTCCGGAAGCTTTATTCATGCACCTACTAAATCCTGTAAACCTTTACCCTCAGCCTACTCAAATCAATTTTGAGTACTCGAGAGTTTATGGGGGAAAACATGAAGTTTGAATCAGACATAAAGTCTGGTGTGAATAATACTATTACATCTCGGTTTACTGATATTAAGTAAGACCGCGCTGCTTAGCGGAACGGGTTTCCCCTCACTAATATCCTTTCAAAACATATCTCTTTTTGCAAATAAAAATCCTATAATCAAACTGGTTAATCGTACTGATATATCAATTATAGCAAATATCAAATATGCTCAAAAATAGTTAATAAATGGACCATCTATCGAAAATACTATAGTTTTGTTTGGCTAACTACCAACCTTTGGCTGACTCGGGCCTACCAAACAAAATACAAATAATCTAACACCTGTTAGACAAAATTCTGGACGGTCTGTCCCTAACTTACTTCTCCAAGGTTCACTTGATCCTAAAGGTTTTTCAGGCTCACCAATAACCTGTCTCCATACATATATTCCTTTTCGTGTGTAACCAACATTTACGTCTTCCTATGACTTAAGCCCTGCACATTGGAATTTGGACTAAGTTAGTTAAAGGCTAATAACTAATGAGTAGGGCGCGACCCTATACCAGTCCATCTGGTCTTCTATCCGAGTCATTTTATTATGGTTAACTACCCTTTAAATTTTCCTTGAAAACCTTTTCAAAATGATTTAATTCCTTTAAATCATACTTAAACAAGGATGTTATCAGAAAGATATACAAAATGTGTTGTAAATAATGTATATATTGCTGTGTAAATAATGTACAGGTAGTTGTTTACATTTTCTTAGTTTTCTCGGGTTGTAAATATTGCTGTGTAATCGTTGGGCCAATTGTTTTGTAGGCCCAATTATATGTACATATGTAAAGAGGCTGAAGCAATGAATGTGTGAGATTTTCTCTGAGTTTCATTTTTCTAAATCTCGACTTCATTTTATATCATGGTATCAGAGCACGGTTAAATTCAAATTTCAGATCTACATCTCTCAATCTTTTCTTTGAGCTATGGGAGAAGTTAAATCAGTAATGGAAGTTGTACCGATGATGTCGAAGATAACAGAGCACAAATTAAGCGAATCAAATTATTTTGATTGGAGTAAAACAATTCGATTATACCTTAGAAGTATTGATAAGGATAATCAATTGAGAGAAGATCCACCGAAAGAAGATTCATCAGACAAAGAAGCGGTGATTTGGTTTCGAGATGATGCTCGACTGTTACTTCAAATTCGAAATACAATTGATAGTGATATTATTAGTCTGGTTAATCATTGTGAATTTATCAAGGAACTTATGGATTATTTGGAGTTTTTATACTCTGGAAAGGGAAATTTGAATCGAATGTATGAAATATGTAAATCATTTTATCGGGTTGAGAAACATGATCAATCTCTTATGAACTATTTTATGGCATTCAAGAAGACTTATGAAGAGTTTAATATGCTGCTTCCTGTTAGTGCAGATGTTAAAGTACAACAAAAACGGAGAGAGCAAATGGCTATTATGAGTTTTTTAGCAGGGCTTCCATCTGAATTTGAATCGGCTAAAGCACAAGTTCTATCTGGATCTGATGTTATCTCATTAAATGATGTTTTTAGAAGGATACTTCGAACTGAAACTTCAATTTCAAACACATCTGTCTCTGCTCAAAATAATAGTGCTCTAATAAGTTCAAATAATAAATATGTACCATGGAAACAAGAACAGAATATGCATAAGAGAGATACAGGTGTATCTGGATATCGCATGGTGAATACAAATTCATGTGCATACTGTAAGAAACCAGGACATACAAAGTTTGAATGCTGGAAACTACAAAACAAGCAAAGGCAACTCGAAAATTCGAATGCACAGATAGCTAATGTGGCAAAAACACAAGATCAAGCTAACCAAACTGTTTCTGTATCTGCTGAAGAATATGCAAAATTCACTGAATATCAGAAGAGTTTAAACAAATCTACATCAACTACACCAATAATCTCTATTATTGCAAACAACAGTAGATCTATAAGTCCAGATAAAACTCAATGGGTGCTTGATTCTGGTGCAACCGATCATATGACAGGTAATTGTCTTCTCTTCACAAATCTTTAATCACAAACTTCCACTCATAATGTTACTTTAGTTGATGGTTCTTCCTCTAGTGTTCAAGGGTTTGGAACAATTAGTTCAAACCATTCACCTTTTCCATTGATATCTGCTTTATATATACCCAAGCCTGCATTCAATTTGCTATCAGTGAGTCAATTAACTCAGAAGCTAAACTGTTCTATCTCATTTTTCCCATCTCATTGTATATTTCAGGATCTTATGACGCAACAGATTATTGGTAAAGGACATGAGTCAAAGGGATTGTATGTTCTTGACACTCCTTGTGTTAATACTAGATCTGTTACTTGTTCAAGTGTTTCACAAGTATTAAAAACTCATTGCCAATTAGGTCATCCTTCTCTTTCATTTTTAAAGAATCTATGTCCACAATTTAGTTCTGTTCAATCATTAAATTGTGAGTCAAGTCAATATGCTAAGCATCATCGAGTTAGTTTGAGTCCAAGAGTAAATAAAAGAGTTGACTGTCCATTTGAGCTTGTTCATTCTGATATTTGGGGACCTGCAACTGTTATTTCTAAACCTGGATTTAGATACTTTGTTACATTTGTAGATGACTATTCTCGTGTAGCTTGGTTATTTCTTATGAAAAATCATTCTGAGTTGTATTCAATATTCTGTTCATTTTGTGCTGAAATTAAAACTCAATTCAATGTTTCTATTCAAACTTTGAGAAGTGATAATGCAAAGGAATATACCTCAACTCAATTTCAAACTTTTATGAATCAAAATGGAATACTTCATGAAACATCATGTGTAGATACAACACCTCAAAATGGGGTAGCTGAAAGGAAAAACAGACACCTTCTTGAGACTACTCGTGCTCTGTTATTTCATATGAATGTACCCAAACAATTTTGGGCTGATGCTGTATCAACAGCATGTTTCCTCATAAATCGTATGCCATCAACTGTTCTGAATGGTGATGTTCCATATAAAATCCTTTTTCCAACTAAAACATTATATCTAGCAAAACCAAAAATATTTGGTTGTATTTGTTTTGTTCGAGATGTTAGACTACATATATCCAAACTTGATCCAAAGGCAGTAAAGTGTATATTCCTTGGTTACTCTCGTTTGCAAAAAGGTTACAGATGTTTTTTGTCCCTCTCTAAATAAGTATCTTGTATCCATTGATGTCACCTTTGTTGAAGAAACACCATTTTTTCAATCATCACCAAGTACGTATGATCAAGTTCAGATAGAAAATGATGAATTCCTTGTATATGAGGTATCTGAAGTTCAACAGGAACCTTATGTTGATACTAATGCCTCATCACCTCATCATAATACAACTCTACTTCCTCAGCCAGAAAACATACCTCCACATGAACCAGTGTCTACATTTGACCCTGAATATGATTTACCTATTGCTTTACGAAAAGGAAAACGTCAGTGTACATATCCTATTTCCTCATTTGTGTCATATGAACATATCCCATTATCTACTCATTCACTTGTTGCTTCCCTTGAATCTGTTTCTATACCTAAAACTGTTGAAGAAGCTTTATCAAATTCTAAATGGAACGCTGCTATGGTTGAAGAATTGGATGCTCTTGAATATAACAAAACTTGGGATTTAGTTCAGTTACCCAAGAATAAAAGGCTCATTGGATGTAAATGGGTATTCACTGTGAAAGCAAACGCAGATGGGTCCATTGCCAGATTAAAGGCAAGGTTGGTTGCCAAGGGATATGCTCAAGTATATGGTATATATTACTCTGAAACTTTTTCTCCAGTGGAAAAGTTAACTTCTATTCGATTATTCATTTCCTTAGCAGCAACTTATGGTTGGAAGTTACATCAACTAGACATAAAAAATGCATTTCTCCATGGGGATTTAGAAGAAGAAGTTTATATGATCCAACCACCTGGATTTATTGCTTAAGGAAAAAGTGGCCTTGTTTGTCAACTTAAGAAATCATTGTATGGATTAAAACAGAGTCCCAGAGCCTGGTTTGGGAAATTTAGTAATGCTATGGAAAATTTTGGCATGGTAAAGAGCAAATGTGATCATTCAGTGTTTCATAAATATACTAAAGCTGGTATAATTTTACTAATTGTTTATGTAGATGATATAGTGATTACTGGTGATGATGAATTGGGTATTTCATCTCTTAAAACCTTCATTCATAAACAATTCTATACTAAAGACCTGGGAGATTTGAAATATTTCCTAGGAGTGGAAATCACAAGAAGTGATGAAAGCATTTTCATGTCTCAAAGGAAGTATGTGCTTGACTTGTTGGAAGAAACTGGAAATTTAGGGATAAAACCAAGCACTACACCCATTCTACAGAATAATAACATGATGGAAGGTGGTGAATTATTCAAAGATCCAAATAGATATAGAAGATTATTAGGAAAGCTGAATTACCTAACATTTACACGACCTGATATTTCTTTCTCTGTAAGTGTAATAAGTCAATTTATGTCATCACCTACTGTCTATCATTGGAGTGCATTAAATAGGTTTTAAGCTATCTCAAAGGAACTGTTGGATGTGGAATAGTATATAAAAACCATGGACATGCTCAAATTGAATGTTTTTGTGATGCTGATTGGGCAGGGTCTAAGGTAGACAGAAAATCTACCTCTGGCTTTTGCATATTTGTAGGTGGTAATTTGATTTCATGGAAGAATAAAAAGCAAAATGTAGTTTCAAGATCAAGTGCTGAATCTGAGTACAGAGCCATGGCCAAAACAGTTTGTGAAATAATGTGGATAGATCATCTTATGGGTGAAGTTGGACTTGAGATTGTTAAACCTGTCATACTGAATTGTGATAATCAAGCTGCTATGCATATTGCATCGAATCCGGTGTTTCACGAAAGAACAAAGCATATTGAAGTGGACTGTCATTTTGTGAGAGAAAAAATACAACAAGGACTTGTTGTTACACAGCATGTCAAAACCGAAGAACAGCTCGCTGACATTTTCACAAAAGCTTTAAGTGGAGCTAGAATTGAATATCTGTGTAACAAGTTGGGCATGATAAATATCTATGCACCAACTTGAGAGGGGGTGTTATCAGAAAGATATACAAAATGTGTTGTAAATAATGTATATATTGCTGTGTAAATAATGTACAGGTAGTTGTTTACATTTTCTTAGTTTTCTCGGGTTGTAAATATTGATGTGTAATCGTTGGGCCAATTGTTTTGTAGGCCCAATTATATGTACATATGTAAAGAGGCTGAAGCAATGAATGTGTGAGATTTTCTCTGAGTTTCATTTTTCTAAATCTCGACATCATTTTATATCAAAGGAAAATATTATACGCTTTACTCAAAACAACTTGCCATATTACATATGCTTTTCTCAAAACTTTGTTGATGAAAACATTTAAACCATTGAAAGTACCCCTTTCGAAACAAATAAATACTTTAGTTTACATCCTTAGGCTGAAAGGCCAAAACATACCTTTCGAAACCATTCTTAACAGCCCTTTCGAAAACGTTGAAAAACCTTCCTTTCGAAAGCTTTAAAATCTTAAAAATCCTTCTTTTAAAAAATTTTAAGCCTGTCTTTCGAAACCATTGGAAACCTTCCTTTAAACCTTTCGAAAACATTAGGGAATCACCCCTTCGAAACCTTATATACATAACATTCGAAAATACTAGGAACCTTCCCTACGAAACCTTAACTTATTACCTAGCGAAAGCATTAAAGTATACTACTTAAAAAACCTTTCGAAAGCACGAATTTTTTTGCATAAGTCAAAAAATTTCGAAAGTATTTTGGGTTCAAGTAAAACATGTGGAAACCTTTTGAAACCAATTAAAACTATCTCCTTCAAAACCTTTGGGTTCTACCTTCAACAGAGCAAAAGGGTCATAAAACAACTAGGCCGAAAGCACTCTTTCAAAAGCTATTTCCAAATTAAAGAAGTGGTGGTGTCGATATTAACCCTTTAAAAGCATTGGACAAGCGGCTAAGTATTAAAAACAAAGTATCCCTTTCGAAATCATTTATTTCAAAAGGTAAGATGCCGCAAAAAAGGGTTTTGACCCCTTTGAAAGCATTTATTTAAAACGAAAAGCGCAACCTCATTCGAAATCATCCCTAAAATCAATTTGACCCAATTAGAAGACAACCAAGTCAAAAACATTCCTTTCGAAAGCAAAGCAGGTGCATTTTCATTTAAAAGCAAAGTAAGGCTTCAGCCCCTTCGGAACCCCTTGTTTTGAACCAATACCTTCCGCTTATATACAATTCACTATGTACCAAGTCATTGATATTATATGCATTGTTTCCGATGGTGATGGAGGCAGAAGTAACCAGTTGGAACCTAGGTGCTGAAGGTGGTGAAACATGTAAAAAGCATGTTTAGACTGATTTTTGGCTTCCTAAAGTAATCTTTTCAAGTAAAATGCCTTGTTTGTCAAAATATTATTGGTCGTTAATTTTCTTTTCTAAAAGTGCTGCCAAAATTTCAAAAGTAAGTAATTTAAATAATTTACAAAATGCCCTTCTCCTTTTATAAATATACAAAACATTTAAGTCGCATACCTTAAATAATTTTATATTCATTAAACACTTTGAAAAATTCTATAAAAAAATTTGTACATCATTTTTAATATTTTTGCCAACATATATAAATTTCGGACTCAAAACATGTATTTTTTAGCCATAAATAATTTTAAACCGAAATAATCATTTTCTTCACTGCAAAATTAATATTAAATCCATATTAATTCAAAAAATTATGAAAAAGACCATCTCTAGAATATCATTTCTGATCATATACTAAAACCGCAAGGCATTTGGATGTCATTTAATAGAGTTTTCACATTAAAATATATCATAAAATCTATATGAATTTGCATAAATCATAGACAAGCATACATATCAAATTTTTAACAATTAAAACATGGCAAAACATTTGCAATTAGCTTGGATTTAATCCAAAATGAAATCAATAAAAACATGAGATGCAGTAACTATTCACCTTAGCTTTGAGATTATGGAGTTGAGATTTGATCTTGGATTTGATTAATCTTCCTCTTGATCTATAGCTTTTCTTCTTCCAGCTTTGTTTAATGGTGGTCGGCCTCTCTTTAATTTTTTTTATGGTAATAGACGTATAGAATGATTGTGTAAGGGTTTAGGATTTTAAGAATATACGTATTCCTCTTTACCCCTTACCTATCTTCGTTAACTAATTTTTATTTTAACTCAGGTCAGTTCATTTGCTATAGATCATGGATACCCCTTGTTAAAAAAAAATCCCAATCTCCTAATCATCGCATTATTTTATTTTATTTTATTTAACTACTCAAATATCCAAAATAATGTTAAATAAAATTAGGGTCGTTACAGCCAGCAAGTCCTTGGTGATCTCGCATCAGCCTGAAGTGAGATAAGGTGCACGCTTATGCTAGATTTTTAGGTAATAAGAAGACCCAATAAGTGGAGCAAAAGGTAGCATGGGCATGTTGGCAGTTACACATGCGACTTCCATTCTGGTGCTCGGTAATCTCTATGAGTTCCAAGCGATAAGTATGAGTATCTTTTGTAAACACCATTGCCTTTTATGTAGGAAGCTATATATGTCGTCCGGATCCACGATGGACGCTTTGTGCATCTTTCGTAGATACCATTGGCTTATGTGTAGCGAGTTATATAGCATCTGACCTGCAGTAAGGTCTAAGGTAGTAGGCCGATCGAAGGGTAGAATTAGGAATTCAACCTAATTATCGGATTAGGAATCCAGCCTAATCAAAGCAGCTATCATGAACAAGTTCAAACAATTAAAGTTAACCTTTCTTATAGTTAACCGTATTTATCTCCAGTTTATCTCCTTCCTATTTTCTTTGTTTCCTCTTTATATACTAGAACTATTGTAGAGCCTATTACTTTTACTTTGCTTAAAGATTCTAATAATTACTATCATTCACCAGACTTTTAGTCCAACCCACTCCTCTATTTTCCCTTTTTCCCCCCTTAGGCAATCAAGGGAGAGCATAGTAGGTTTAGTTTCTTGGAGAATTCTTGGAGGGGTTTGCTACCATGTATTTCTTTTCTTTCAGCTTTTGTTCTTTCTATGTACTGGCTTGTTATGAAGGATATTATATACTTTGATTTTTGAGACTATGAATTTTTGTTTCATGAGACATATTGGATTTTTAAACATGTATGTGGTATTTTGTATTTGACTTATTTATGAAGAAATTATGAAGTTTTGTTTTAATTAAGTTATTATTTTAAGTTTCCACTATTTTTATCTTGTGAATCTTAGTCTTTGCTAGCTTTAGTTATACCTACAATGCGCCACGCCTTTTAATCTGTCCTTTTGGGTATATTATGGGGTGTGGGGTGTTTCACTTGGTATCAAAGCCTAAGGTTACACGATTCCTAAAAATTTATGTTAAAAGTAAAGTATTTTCCAAAATAACTTGTTTTAAAAGTACTTTTAGAATAGAACTCTTAGAAGTAGTTTTTAAGTATAAAAGAATTTTTATAAAAATCCCCTCAAAGTCTAGTTCAACCTTCTTTCGATTATTTTGAGCCTAAGTTTCCTTTTTTTGCATAGTATGATTGACTAGTTCCGTAGAGCTACGGGTCTAGAGATGCGAGGGAAAACACCCAATACAACATCGGTGGGTGGAAATCCCTTTAATCCACTTGCACTAGCCGATTTTTCTAAGCTATGCAAGGACTTCACTAGCATAGGGGGCGGAACGTTTTCTGGCACAAAGGATTTTAAGGAAACATAAGCTAGGTTGGAAGATATGGAGCGAAGGTTTAGACGATTAGGCTTGGAGTACCGACAGCAAATTCAACCTATTTATTGGAAGCTGAAGGGAAAACTTAGGAGGTTCCTACAAGCTCTAAGAAACAATGATGGAAGGATAAGAAGGATAAGAAGAAAGAAAGGGGACCCTAGAAGTGAATCATGGAAAATGTGAAATGTAAGCACTGTAGAATGAACGGTCATTACGTAAAAGACTGTAAGAAGGCTAGGAATGGAGGGAAGGTGTTTCAATTATGGACAGCTTGGTCACTTTAGTAAAGTATGTCCTCAAAAAGCGGGGTAGGCAGCAAACGCACCTACAGCATAGATTCATACTTTGGTTGCAGCACCTTCCAGTAGTAGACCAAATCAAGGTAGGAAAGTTTGATTTCCATTTCTGATTTTTTCCCATTCGGACTTATTCAATTCTACATTATCACACCCTTTTCATCTCTAGTTCTTTAGTAGATTATTTTCACTTAGAAATTTTTATAGTAGACCCCATTGTTGTTTCAAACCCCGTAGGGATCGGCACACTTGACTATTGTTTGTAGGGGTTTGAAATTTTTTATCCTAGGCATAGAATTTGACTGCGATGCTATATATTGGATTTTCGGGGTATGGGATGATTTTGGGAATGGATTCGCTATCCACATATGAAGCTATATTAAACCGCGGGAGTAGAGTCGTTAGATTAGAGACTTGTAGTGGTAGGACTCTCGAGGTATCTTGCGACCCGCAAGGTTCGGTCATGTTGAGTTTTCTCTATTCCTTCGATTCATCTTCAACAAAGTTGCATTCGGTTCCTGTCGTCGGAGATTTTGCAGATGTCTTTGAGGAGGTTAGCAAACTACCTCCTAAGAGAAAGATTGACTTCAGGATTTATTTGTCGAGAATGCTAAGCCAATATCGTTACCTATGAGGCAAATGGCACTGAATTGAGCAAGCAGATCCGTGAGCTTTTGGAGAAGGGATTCATAAGAAGAAGCATATCAAAATAGAGAGCGCCAGTCGACTTCGCGCTAAGGCAGATGGTTCCCTGTGACTTGACAAGGGCAATAGAACTTTAAGAAAGCACCCAAAGAAGAACCAATATCCACTTCCAAGGATAGATGATCTTTTTGACGAGTTAGTTGGCTCTTCGGTATTCTCCCAGTTTGATTTAGCCATTGGATTTCATCAGCTTAGGGTCGCTAATGGCAGCATTAATAAGACTGCATTTAGGACACCCGACGGACTCTTTGAGTGGTTAGTTATGCCTTTTGGACTAACCAATGCCCTAGCCTATTTTATAGATTTAATGAGTCATGTTTTTAGAGATGCCCTAAGTAAGTTCACGGTGGTATTCGTGGACAACATTTTGGTGTTTTCCAAGAAGCACGGAGGAGCATGTAATCATCTTAAGGAGATTCTTTGTACAGTTGAAGATAGAACTCTTGAAGTGACACTTTGGTAGGGTATAGAGAAGGTCTACATATGGTAGGAATGATTCTGTACACTTAGGATTCAGATTTTGGGAATCCAAAGAAAGGCAGGCTAAGGTTAGAGATGTACAATAAAATTTAGTAGATAAGAAAGTCCATATGTAGATAATTGCAGAAATTATAATTATCTCGGAAAAATGGATTTGACGGTAATGCCTTAGAATAAATATGAGTATACAAGAGAAATAGGAGTAAAACCCTTTAGTTTAGAAGAAATTTTCCTAGGATAGTAAGTAGAAAATTCCACTTTATATATAACCCAATAAAATGAAATTATTAGAATCAAAAAATAAAATAATAGAGCATATATAATTCACTAGTTTCTTTGTAAATTAACAATGATCTTAAATATAAAAACATAGAGTCTATTAAGTATCAAAAAACATAGGTTACAACATTTATTATTGTAACAGATGTTTTCGTGAAAAATAAAAGAGCATAAACTATAACCCTATTGTTATAGTAAGTAACTCCTAAGAGAAATTTTTTTATATAGTATATGAGATTTATTAGTATTTATTAAATTTATACACTAGTACCATTGGGTTGTAGTAACGGTGTTTTACTTAACATCTGTTTTAAACCCAAGTAAAAATATATTTCTAAAGATAATTTCTAACAATAGAAATTAAAGTGATTTATGAATATACTTATTATTTAAATAAAAATAAGAAAATGTTTTCTGGTTATGGATACATTAAAACAGTTTTGAAGATGAGATTTTCTAGAAAGAAAATGTGTAAGTTAGATATTAGAAAATATTTATCATGGAAGAATATAAATTAAACATACTTTAATCTATTGGAATGAAAAGAATAACGGTATAATTCTCTATGAAACCAACAAAAATGTTTTTTGTAAGTCACAAGGAATACATGAAAGAGATGTACAAGATATGGGAAGCATAATATTTTGTATAGCCTATTTCAAAAATGTAGAAAATTCCTTGTAACTTCACAAAAACAAGAAGTACTCTTTTAAAAGGTTCATAGAAGATTTTAGCGTTAATAACTTCTCATAAGAGAAAGTAGTTTCAATACATTAAGATATGAGACTGTTACGTGCAATAAGAAGCTATTTTGTAAACACATAAAGGATATTTTAAAGATATTTTAAAAGAAAATTGTTTGGTGAAAAAGTAAATAGGTTCTTGAAATGAAAAACTTGATAAATCTAAATTTGAAAATTCAAATTTTTATAAAAATCTTTAAAAGTTTTTAAAAGAAAACGAGATATAAGTTTTAGACTTAAAATTTGGAAGTTTTTCACTCTAGGTTTAGGGAATAACATTAAGTGACCAAGTATTTTTGAAATTAATAGAAACTGAAAAGATAACACTTTTAAAGACAAAGATTTTTGGATTTGATGTTTTAAATTTTCTAGAAACCTTGGCTTTTAAAACAAGGTGATAAATACCAAACCAAAATCTTAAATGTGGAGTGGATAAGAATCATTTTCTAGGTGTAACGGAAAAGGTGTAAGGAGATAGCAGTAATCACTTTAGAAGTAATAATGGAATTTTCCATAAAGTGTATAGGACACTAGTAAGAATTTAGGAATGTTGAATCATGAAGGATAGTAAAATGAAATTAGTAGGATAGTAAGACAAGCATAGTTGAGAATTAGTATTCTTGATTTTAGAAGAACTTGGAAAAAGCTTCTTTCTTTAGTAGAATTCATATGGCAGTAGTTTTCAAGATAGCATTGGAATGGCACCTTTTGAAGCTCTTTTTGGAAGGCCGTGTAAGACGTCTTCATGTTGGTTAGAGTCTACAGAAAGGTTTCTTCTTGGTTCCTACTTGGTTAGAGAGAATTTGGAGAAGACTAATTTGATTAGGAGAAAATTTGTATCTCATATCCATGTCTCTTTGATAATAGGTTTTAGAATTTCCTTTTTCCATCTTTAGTTTGAATAGTTTCTTTCCTTTATTATCCTTTGGGAGGGTAGAACTTAGAAATTTAACCTATAAATGATAGGATTTGATGCAAGCATGTTAACATAACATGTTATAAATGATGTATGCTAGTGATTGCAAGTGTTTGCTAGTGGATGCTAACAGACGCATATAGGTACACTTGGCACTATTATTCTTTAGGGATCAGCCTAATTAGGACAATAGAGCATATGCACATGGATGTCTGCGCATTTTAACTTTATTTCCATTATTTCCATAAATGAATGCTTATCACATGATTTTTGCATTTGGATGATGGTTGTAGCACGTATATAGAACTATCAATTATCATTAGGAAATTTTTGCATTCATTTGGATACATGGCATGGGCATGATTGCATAAAAGGAGTTCAACTGAATCAGTGGACCGCCTAATCTTTTGCATTTGTTAGGAACATTTACATTATAGTAATTGCATAAATATCATAAATTTCATTAGAAAAACTTAAGGACAATGGATGAATGGTTGATGATTGAGTAGTTGGTTGTAGAACTTGGATGAAAACATTTAGTCATTCTTTTATCCTTAGAGATTTCGCGGACGAAATCCGTTAAGGAAGGGATAATTCAATAATCAAAATGTAATCCATAATAATTAATCAATTAGTTAATTAAATAACAAAATAACTTTGAGAAATTATCAGAATTGAGCCATGAGAGTTGCACCATTGTATCCGTGGTTATTTTTCAATTTCCATATATAGAACATCAGAAACTGCGCTAATACGAACAATGTGGGAATTAAACAAAATAAGCAAAAATAAACTAGAATATACATATAAGGCAGGTCAACTGACAGGCCGACCCGCCTGCTGTTTTGGTGGTGAACGAATAATCGTTCGTTCGTTCGAATGATGGCACGATTTTTTTAACCGACTATGACGTGTTTTCCATTCTTCATACCAATCTGGTCCCTCCGTTCTTGCATCCGATGGCTGCTATTCAGCCTATGACATGGTTGCATCCTATTCAATCCCTAAATCCAATGGTCTGAGATCCACTTCTACCCCTATAAATAGACCCATAGACCTAACACTTTTTCTCATTCTAGGTTTTCTCCAATTGGGTTCAACTTTCTAGGAAGGACCCTAAATGGAATGATTATCCAAGGAGAAAATCATTATAAATTAAATTATTTAACAACTCCAAGTGGATTCAGGAAGACCAAAAGAAGTGCTTTGGATAGGAGGTGAGTGATTATAATTATTTTAAGATTCCTTTAAGTAATTTAAAAATAGGGTTTCCAATAGTTGTAGTTTTACTACGATTTTGGAATAGCCTTTTTATCATTTTTTATATCTATTTTTTAGTCTATTCCCTTTTAGTTATTCTTTTTCGGTTAATTATAATTTATTACTATTAAGCATAGCATTTTATATATTTACAATTTATTTAAAGTATTTAAGTTTATTTCCTGTTATTTATTGCTTACTTGAATCATTTCTACGTTTTGGATTTCATGCAAGCGTCTATTCTCTTCTTTTTCCTTTTCTTCGTGTATGGATTAGAATAAATTAAACATGCATATGGATTATGCGTGTAATAATATTGAATCAAGAGAATAAGATGTAAATTATAAAGACTGTAATAAATAATGAAATTGGACTGTAATAAAAATGGAATTGGACTGAAACTATGCCTAATTATGATTAAAATTGGACTAATTAATTGGATTAGTTATAACGTAGAATTATAACTAAAAAAGAATAAAATATGAAAGAAGCTTATTTTCACACTTAAACCTTGGGTTAAATAATAAACATGAGTACAACTTAGGTTATAATAAGAAAAAGAATAGAATGAGGCTTATTTTAAGACTTGGGATAAATTAATATGCGTAGAAAGTAAAGATGGTAATAAAGGCTTATTTATATCTAAGTTAATAAGAAAAGATGAAAGTAGAACCTGTACCAACTTATTAGACAAAATGGTGTCTCATATTAGCCTGAAGTGAGATGAAGGCATGCTTATGCTAAGAATGGTATTAATTGGTCAAATAGAATTTCAAATCACAGGGGGTTTGGACAAGGGGCGCAACTAGATACTGTATGGATGACGGGCCGGTACCAACAGAATTTCCCCTGTAGTTTTTATGGATACACAGTGATCTCACATTAGCCTGAAGTGAGATGAGGGCCACACTTATGCTGGAGTTTGATGTAATAAGAAGATCCAATAGGCAGAGCAAATGGTAGCATGGGCATGATGGCAGTTACGCGTGCGACTTCCAGCCTGGCGCTCAGTAATTGCTATGAGTTCCAAGCCCTTAGTATGGGTGTCTTTCTTAGACACCATTGCCTCCTGTGTAGGGAGCTATATATGTCATCCGGATCCATAGTGGATACGTTGTGCATTTTTCGTGGATACCATTGGCTGTTGTGTAGGGAGTAATATAGCATCTAGTCTGTAGTAAGTTCTATGGGTAGCAGGCCGATCGAAGGGTAGAGTTAGGAATTCAACCTAATTATAAGATTAGGAATTTAGTCTAATCAAAGCAGCTATCAAGAACAAGTGCAAACAATCCAAGTTAAAATGTCTTATAGTTAATCGTATTTATCTCCAGTTTATCTCTTTCCTATTTCCTTTGTTTCCTCTTTATATGCTAGAACTCTTGTAGAGTCTATTACTTTTACTTTGCTTAAATGCTCTAGTAATTACTACCATTCACCGGACTTTTAGTCTGACCCACTCCTCTGTTTTCCCCTAAGGCAATCAAGGGAGTGGATAGTAGATTGAAGTTGCTTGGAGATTTCTTGGAGAAGTTTGTTGCCGTGTATTTCTTTTCTTTCAGCTTTTGTTCTTTCTATGTATTGGCTTATTATGAGGGATATTATATACTCTAATTTTCGAGACGATGAGTTTTTGTTTTATTACATATCGGATTTTTTAAACATGTATGTGGTATTTGGTATTTGACTTATTTTTGAAGCAATTATGAATTTTTGTTTTAATTAAGTTATTATTTTAAGTTTCTGCTATTTTTATCTATTTTTTTCTTATGAATCTTAGTCTCTGTTAGCTTAGTTATACCTACAATGCACCATGCATTTTAATGTTTCCTTTTGGGTAGTAAGGGAGATGGGGTGTTTCATATATCTACGTTATCACATATTGAGTTTGTAAATCTATCACATAATGAAAGTAGGAAGCTGTCGTGGATTTGACTAAAAAGTTGTCGCATGTTGAAATCAAGGAGTTGTCACAAGTCGGAAGGCAAACCATCAAGTCTAATATTTTTTGAAGCCGCCACATGATTCAGTTATTAACCTAATAATTGTTTTTGCATATTAAGGAACAAAGGAGCTATCACATGCTGACAACTAGAGCTAACAAATGTTGGGAAATACATCAAACATTTAGTATTCCAAACTGCCATGTAAAGTCCTTGCTATAGCATGGTGATCACTAAAGCTATTGTCGCATCAACGAATCTCGGCCATCCACTTTTTTAGAAGACACATGTCATGAATGCAAGGGCTGGAGCTCTTTATAAATAAACATGTACCCCCACAAGAAAGGGGTGAATTCCAAATTGATCCTCTTCCTCGTTTTTATTTTAAATTTTCAATAATAAAGAGAGCTTAGATTGAGGCATTAGTAGCCAAATTGACTTTATGGACTTCGTGATTTTTCGATTTAGGACTTTAACAAAGAATTAATTACATAACGACTTCGCATGAACTTTACGTTGGCATGCTTGGCTAAGAGTTTCATCCTCCTCAAGTTTCCTTCACCCTTCAAACCAAGGGATATTAAGTTAGCATAAATTCCGACTTAATAATATATATATAGTTATATTTATAATTATACACATGCTTATATCTATCGTGTTATCATGTTAGTCTAAGAATGTAAGTGATATATCCAAAATACATCTATTATAAACCTAGACAATATGATTATTTAAATAAATATAATTTATTATAAAATTAAATAAGATTTAATTTATATATATTCACATATATTGGATCTAATACGGGCTAATAGGTTACAATGGCCAATTAAGCTTCAAATAAGATTTTTTTTTTAAATTTACATATTTCACTCGCTGCTAAAACAGGGAAGACCCAATGATAGTATCAGAATATGTATGGTATATGCAATCTAATTAGTCAACATTTAAGGTCAATAAATTAACTTTTCTATCTAGTGGGTGTCTAGATTGGTAGATTATGGATTTGAGGTTAAATAAAAAGTATCATTTCTTAGTGAGCTTAACATTGGCATGAACTCAACACTACTTCGCATGAACTCAGCATTGGCATGCAACTTTTAGTAGGCATTTTGATGCCGTACTGAATAAAAGTGAGAACATTTAGGTTTAATGGACTTTTGTGCACAATATAAGTAGGAAAAATTTATAGACAATGGAAGCTCCATAAAATTGCAGCTGGACTTGGCACAAAATTTAAATTTAAGGATGATGATACGTCTTCCCCATGTCAACTTAAACATTTCATCCCTAGGCTGTGCAAGTTTTTGGAATGATACGTTTGTTAGTACCTTAGATATTAGTTTTGATGATAACAACTATAGAACATTATATGAAATATAGATACTAATGTTTTATCAAGATATATATAGTATATAGTGCAGGATATTAGACAAGTATTAATTAAGAAGACTATACAGTATCAAGATGCTGATACCAGGAGTAGATTCAAGATGCTGATATAAAGTTTCAAGAGTTCAAGAATGAAGACTCGTGAATATGGAAGAGTTCAAATTCCAAAAACAAATATTATTTAGCCGAATAATTTTAAACCCAAATAATCATTTTCTTCACTAGAAAATAAATATAAAATCCACATTAATTCAGAAAATTATGAAAATTGAAACCCATCTCTAAAATATCTTTTTTGACATATTCAAAAATCGTAAGGAATTTGGATGTCATTAGTAGGGTTTTCACATTAACATGTCATAAAATCAATGAAACATTATAAACCATCAACATGCATATATATAAAATTTTAATAATCAAAACATGGTAAAAAAAATTGCAATTAGATCGGATTTATTCTAAAACTGTAATAAATTAAAAACATGAGATGTAGTTATTATTCACCTTTGCTTTGATGTTAAGGAGTTGTGATTTGATCTTGGATTAAAGTTGATTAGCTTCTTCCCCTTGATTTTGCTTATCTTTTTCATGTTTTCCTTCAATGGTGGCCGATCCCTTAGGTTTAGTATTTTAGTTTGTGAGTTTGTAAAATGAAAGTGGCATGAAGGGTTTAGGGTATTAAATATACTTATTCGTATCTTACCCATATATAACTTCCCTAACTTATTTCATCTTAATTTCTATTTAGTTCATTGGCTATATGGCACGACTACCCCTTAGTTTACACAAATATCAATCCCCTAATCATCACATTATTTTAGGTAATTTAGCTAATCAAATATCCTAATTAATGTTAACCAAAATTAGGAGCCTTACATACTCCCCTTTGTAAAGAATTTCATCCTTGAAATTATGATAAGATACACATAAAATCAATCGAAAAGGTAAAATATACCATGAAACATGTCAGGATAAGTATCTCGAATCCTGCTCCCATTTCCGTAAGTACAATCTCTCTCATCATTCTCTACTGGACTTTGACAAATCTGACTGTCTTTCTCCTTAGTACGAACAGGCTTTCTAACTATTGTCATGTTCGGTTCCACTACTAAATCATCTAATAAAGTCGGTGCAATAGTAGTCTCTGGATCTCGAACATACTTCCTTAGATGAGAAACGTGAAAAAGCATCATGGACTCCTACCAAACTATTCTGTAACTCTACTCTATATGTGAGTTTCTCGATCCTCTTAGTAATAAGAAATGGTATAACGAATCTCATAGCTAACTTTCTTGATTTCCCAAATCTGATAACACTCTTAATTGACAATACTTTGACAAGAACATGAATTTTAACTGAGAACTCCATATCTTTTTGTCTTTTATCAGTATAGCTCTTCTGCCTAGACTGATCCTCCGCCATCTTAACTCGAATTAACTCAATCTTCTCTACAGCTTCTGTAACCAAACCTTGACCAAGAACTAACCTATCCCCATTCTCTAACTAACAAACTGGAGATTTGCATGGCCTTCCATATAAAGCTTCAAACGGTGCCATCCATATACTAGCCTGATAATTTTTGTTGTACAAAAATTCAAATTAGTGTAGATGGTCTTTCCATGATCCTCCAAAATTTAACACACAAGCTCGTAACAAATTTTCCAAGACTTTGTTAAGTCTTTCTGTTTGCCCATCGGTCTACGGATGGTAAGCGGTACTTATCTTGAGCTTGGTGCCCAAAGTCTCTTTTAGACTCTTCAAGAACTCGCTAGTGAATAAGAAATCTCTATCACTTACGATACTACTGGGAATTTCATGAAGTCTAACAACATTCTTCATAAATAACTTAAACAAAATAGATGTCATCCCAGTTGACTTAACTGGAATGAATCGGGCATTCTTGGCCTATCTATCCATAATGACCCCATATACTTTCATTTCTCCTATTTGATCTTGGCAACATGTCTATAAAATCCATAGAAATAGAATCCCACTTACACACTAGGACATCTAAATACTGAAGTAACCCATTTGGATTCTGATGTTCGTCTTTTACTTGTTGGCAGTTCATACACTACTTCATCATAAGCCTACCTCCCTCTTCATACCTTCCCAGAAGAAACTTCTCTTCATATCCTGATACATCTTAGTTCCTCCCGGATGAATGGTGAACTTCGAACGATGGTATTCCCAAGAACACCTTTCCTAATGCTTCCCACATTTGGAACACATAATCTTCCTTTCTTCCTCAACCACGCATTCTGATCAAGACTAAAATCCTTCAAGTCATCGCTCTCTTCCATTCCTTAACTTCATAATCCCTTCAGCTAACGGTGGATCCTCCTTCTGTGTAGAAACAATCTTTTTGATCATCACCGGTCGAACTTTCAAACAAGATAACACTATAGTTTCTCTACTAGATCAAGCTTCGGATCTCCACTGTGCTTTACACGTTGTCAACGCTTCCAAATCTTTCCACTCAATTACCATCACCAACAATGCATTCTGATGTCTTCTGCTAAGTTCATCTGCAACTTTGTTTCTTTTTTCCGTTGTGTATTCAATACCAAAGTCATAAGCGGCTAAAAACTCTAACCACCTCTACTGTCTCATATTCAACTCATTTTGAGAGAATAAATACTTCAGATATTTATGATCCATAATCACTCGAATATCTCCCTCAAAAGGTAATTTCTCCACACCTTCAATGAAAAAATCATTGCAGCTAATTCTAAATCATGAGTCGGATATCTGACCTCATGTGGTCTGGGCTACAAGAAGCGTAGGCAATCACTTTACTCTTTGCATCAACACAACTCCTAGTCCTACTCCATACGCATCTGTATATACCACTAAGTCTTGATTCCCTTCTGGTACAACTAATATAGGTGCATTTGTCAATAAGTGTTTCAGCTTCTAGAATGCATCCTCACACTTATCTGTCTAGACGAACTTCACATCCTTCTAGAATCCTAGAAAACTTCTTATCTCGGTCACCATCTTGGGTCTTTTCCAAATACTCACCGCTTTAGTCTTAGTCGGATCTATAGACAACCCTTTCTTTGAGACGACATGACTAAGGAACTTCACTTCCTTCTTCTAGAAGTGAAACTTCGAAATTTTCGCTTTCATATCATGCTCCCTCAACGTCTTAAGCACTACTCTAAGATGAACTTCATGCTCTTTCTCATCCTTAGAGTATATCAAAATATCATCTATGAACACCAACATGAACCTATCCAAGTGCTCTTGAAAAACTCTATTCATTAAATCCAAAAGAATTCCAGCATATTAGTTAGTTCGAGTGGCATCACTAACAATTCATATGATCCATATCTGCTTCTAAATGCTATCAAAAGAATACTATTCTCGGCTATGCTGAAATCCTGTTGCCAAATCCAAATGGATAAATACTTTGACTCCACTCAACTGATCGAACAAATCGTCAATTCTATGTAGCAGATATCGATTCTTTATCATCTTCTCATTCAACTTATATTAAGCGATACATAATCTTAACGATCCATCTGGTTTCTTAGCAAATAATGTGACTGCTCCCCATGGAAAACTGCTTGGTCTGATAAAATTCTTGCCTACCAAATCCACCAACTGCACCTTTAACCCGCTCATCTCAGTAGGCGTCATCCTGCTTTGCGGTCTACTTACTGTTTCTACTCTCGGCACTAAATCTATCTGAAACTCAATGGCCCGTTTCGGTGGCAAAGCTACTACAGGTTCAAAGACATTCACGAATTCTCTAACAATGAAAATGCGATTCAACTCGTCTTCCACCTGCATAACATCCAATAAAGCATTAACCTCACAATTAGGGTTTTCTATGGTGTATACTACACGATCACTACAGTCAGGGTTTCTAAGTGATATTTTCCTACCATGTAAAAATATCCTAGCATCGTAATTACTTAACCAATCCATACCCAAAATAATTCTAATCCCCAAAAAATCAAATACATGCGAGTTGCAAACAATGGTATGACCTAGCAAGTCAAACTCTAAGTGGTCTCACTTCATCCCAAGTGCCTCATATCCTCCTATCGGATTTCCAACCCTTAAGGAAGTACCTAAATATGAGGGTTCTAGGTTAAGGTTATCTACCAAACAACGAGACATAAAAGAATGCGATGCACCAATATCAAACAGAATGATAACTGACATACCATATTAAGCGTGCCTCACAACATAGATTTCCCCTTTTCCTCTACAATTGGACTCGAGGTAGCTGGTTCCAATGCATATACTTGGCTTTTCTCCATCTTAGCTGACTCTTTGTACCGGTTCTTATAGTGCCCAACTCGATCACGGTTAAAACATCAACTCCTTTCTTCTCAACAGCCTTCCTCACCTTGCCTGTCCGCCACTCATGAGCACAGTGGTCTTTCTTATCACACTTATAATAGACCACCTCTGCCTTCCCCTTCTTCGCAGCTCCGCCATTCTGAGCTCCTTTCTTGTGGAAGAACTTTCTTTTCTGATTCTGTCCCACCTGGACTTCCTTTATTTTATTTTTATCCAAAAAAGCAAGCATCTCCTCGTGTCTTAAAGCCATCTCTACTACAATATTACATGGATCCCTGATGTGAGATAACATAGCCCTAGCAAGCTCGAGCTTCAACCCACTGATGAACTTCTCGTTCTTCTCAATTACAGTATCAACTGTAGCATAGTCATGCCTTTCTAGCTACTCAAGCCTCCTTGCATACTCAAGAAAATTCATATCCCCCCGCTCTAGCTCAGCAAACTTCTTGAGAAAAGTGGACTTAGCAACCTCAGACATGAATCTCTCCACAAACCTTCCTCTAAACTCAGCCCGTGTCATATTCTCTTCATTAACTTCAATAGTAACATTGTTCCACCAATAGAACGCTGCTCCCTACAGCTGTCTCGAAGCGAGCCTTCTCTTCTACTCATTATTGAGCCCATCATTGATCCCCAAATTAGCAAAAATCCTCTCATAATGCAATAACCAGTTCTCAACTTCAATAGCGTCTTCAGTACTAATAAATGACTATCCTTCCAGCAGGGCATGATCCCTACTTAGAATAGCATAGCTGTTGACCGTTGGAGCTTCTTGATTTCCTCTTCCAACGTTGCCTCCAACTACTCCGACATCAATTCCTTCTTGCATCATATTCATGAAAAACAGATACATTACTCCTACGTCTACTAATGGGACTCCAACACCAACATTTGCAGCTTGTGCCTGACCTTGGTTCCTTCTTGTATTTGGTCTGGCATTTCCTTTTATATTGGTGCCTCCCACTCCATGATTAAGTCTTCCATTTCTAGCATCCATATCTGTATTTGAACATCATGAGATACAAAAGACTAACCTAATAGAGATAGGAGACTAGACATAAATCACATACTTATATATAGCAAATACAAGTACGTTACTGTAGCATTATCACATACCCTGATCTTGTCTCTAATTCTCTAGGATTATATTTTCAAAATCATTTTTGAGTTAAAGTTTTTCATAAACCTATGCTTCGATACCAAGTTGTAGCACCCCGTATCTGGAGGCCAAAAGCTAAGCGCCATAGATGTTGCAGTCATCTATAGTATTAACTTCTGGTAACTAAACACGATAATGCTAAACGTATCCATAATAATAGAGTCACATGAATATGAAATAAAATCATCACATCTAGAATTTCTGAGTACATTTCAAAACAATATTTTATATTCAAATTAATAATCCAATAATCATTTCCTAGGTTTAGATTAAATATAATTATTACATAAATATGCGAAGAGCGGCATATGAAGATGCCCTCTTGGTAGATTAGATTATTATAGTCATAAGTGATTCAATACAACATAATGGAATATAATAAACACAACAAATCATAATAGTTATCTGTCAGCCACCTGCTTGTCTATGGAAGCTTTATTCGCCAACCTAATAAAACCTGTGAACTTCAACCCTCGGTCTACTCAAATCAATTTTTGAGCACCCGAAAGATCATAGGGAAATATATAAACTTCGAGTTAGACATAAAGCATAGTGTGAATAAATATTATTACGTCTCTATTTACTGATATTAAGTGAAACCACAACGCATAGAGGAACGGGTTTCCCATCACTAATATCCCTTTAAAACATATCCTTTTGTAGATTATAATCCTACAACCAAATTGGTAAATCAAACTGATTATATCAAACTAGCAAATATCATATATGCTTAAAACAGATAATAAATGGACAATCTATTCGAAAAACTATAGTTTTCTTTGACTAACTACTAACATTTGGCTGACTCGGCCAGCCATACAAATGATAAATATGATCTAACATTTGCTAGATAAGTCTTCTAGACAGTGTGTCCCTAACTTACATTTCCAAGGGACTCATGATCCTAATGGTTTAGCGAGCTCACCAACAACCATTCTTTGTACATATATTTCACTTTCTGTGTGTAACCGTCATTTAAGTCTTACCTATGACTAAGTCCTACACACTGGAATTTTGGACTAAATTAGCTAGGGGTTAATAGTTAATGAGTAGGGCATGACCCTATATTAGTCTCATCTGGTCTTCTAATCTGAGTTATTTTCTTAGGGTTAACTACCCTTTAAATTTTCCTTGAAAACTTTTCAAAATGATTTATTCCGTTTAAAACATTAAGTTGATTTAATCCTCTTAAATCTGGGAAATATTCTATGCTTTACTCAAAACTATTTTCCATGTTGTATGTACTTTACATAAAATAAAGTTGATGAAATATATTAATGATTAACTATCCCTCCAAAATAAGCTAAAACCCTTTTTAACTTGAAAACACTTAGGCTATATTGCCAAGAAAAACATCCGAAACCTTTGTTTAAAACCTTTAAACAACCCTTTCGAAGCCATTGAAAGTACCACTTTCGTAACCATTGAAAGTACCTCTTTTGAAACCATTGAAAGTACCCCTTTGGTATAAGTAAGCCACTTTACTTTATAACCATAGGCGGAAACCATTCGAAACCAACTAAAACTATCTCCTTCGAAACTTTTGGGTTTTACCTTCAAAAAAGTAAAACGGTCATTAAAAAACTAAGTTGAAAGCACTTTCTCGAAAGCAATTCCTAAGTAAAGAAGTGATGGTGTCATACCAACCTTTTGAAAGCATTAGAGAAGTGGATAAGTTTTGAAAACAAAGTATCCCTTTTGAAACCATTTGCTTCGAAAGGTAGAAAGTGGAAGCTAAGGGGTTTCGACCACTTCGAAAGCAATTACTGAAACAAATGGCGCAACATCATTCGAAACCATACCTTTAAATCAATTTGACCTAGTCGGAAGCCAACCAAATCGAAATCATTCCTTCGAAAGAAAAGCAGATGCATTTTCATTTTAAAGCAAAGTATGTTTTTAACTGCATCGGAACCCATTATCTCGACCAATTACCTTTCGTCTATATCCAATTCACTATGTACCAATTCTTTGATACTATGTGCATTGGTTTCGATGGCGATAGAGGTAGAAGTACCTCGTCGGAACCTAGGTGTTGAAAGTGGTGAAACATGTAAAAAGCATGTAAAATCTATTTTTTTGCTTTATAAAGTAATTTTTCAATAACCTGCCTTGTTCGTTAAAATATTATTGGTTGCCAACTTTCTTTTCTAAAATCATTGACAAAATTCAGAGGTAAGTAATTTAAATAATTTACAAAATTCCCTTTCTCTTATAAATATATAACACATTTAAGTCTCATACCTTAAATAATTTTATATATTCATTAAAACACTTAGGAAAATTCTATAAAAATTCCTGTAAATCATCTTTAATATGCTATTCAACATATATAAATTTTAAGCCCAAAACATATATTATTTAGTAGTAAATAATTTTAAACCCAAATAGTAATTTTATTGACTAGAAAATTAATATAAAATCCACATAATTCAAAAAAAATTGAAAATTGAAACCCATATCTAAAATATCATTTTCGATATTATTCTAAAATCGCAAGGCATATAGATGTCATTTAATAGGGTTTCCATATTAAACATGTCATAAAATCTATATGAAACATTATAAATCGTCAACAAGCATACATACATACATACATACATATATATATATATATATATATATATATATATATATATCAAATTTTAACAATCAACACATGGCAAGACATTTTCAATTAGCTCAGATTTATTTTAAAACCGAAATCAATTAAAAACATGAGATGTAGTTATTATTCACCTTTGCTTTAATGTTAGGGAGTTGAGATTTGACCTTGGGTTGAAGTTGATTAGCTTCTTCCTCTTGATTTTTCTTATCCTTTTCTTATTTCCCTTTAATGGTGGCCGACTTCTTAGGTTTAGTATTTTAGTTTATGAGTTTGTAAAATGAAAATGGCATGAGGGGTTTAAGGTATTAGAATATACTTATTCCTATCTTAGCCCTTATCTAACTTCCCTAACTTATTTCATCTTAATTTCTCTTTAGTTCATTGGCTATATGGCATGGCTACCCCTTAGTTTACACAAATCTCAATCCCCTAATCATCATATTATTTTATGTAATTTGGCTAATTAAATATCCTAAATAATGTTAACCAAAATTAGTGTTATATTATACCTCCATTTCGTATATTTATATAGCTTTGGCATTAACGGATATACCACTCTATTGAATATCTTCATGAGAAAGACGTAGGCCTTAAGCATCTAAGGGACACACCAAAATTTTGCATTATTATGGGGATGTAGAGCTATTTTTATGTGAGGGAGAAACATATCCCTTATCTTTAACAAAAATTTCCAAACTCAACTCTGAGCTTGCTTAGGTTTGATCTTTCATAGATCGTCATTCTTATGGTTGTGAGCGATGATCCATTTAACCTTAAGGTTATCATTTTTATTTATCAAAAACCAAAATGTTTTGAAAAAGATGCATAATTTTAAGCTCTTAAACTTTTGATTCCTAGATCTCCATTTCTTTATGGAATTTCATTTTTGTAAAAGGCAATAGGAGAGAATGTTCTATGAGTAATAGAACCAAACCATAGAAATCTTATCATCATAGGTCTTATCGCAGATATAAGCTTAGTAGGCAGAATAAAAGTTTTATGTCAACATATTGTCATAAACGTGATCGATGAATTTATTATCACCAATCTTCCGGGTTGGGATAAGAATCTATTCTACCATCTATTATTTACATTTGTTATTTTTTCATGTAGGGGAATGCACTAATGTAAGGATATTCTTTTTGTAGCCAAAGGTATTCCTAAGTATGGCATATTGTTATTAAGAAGAGGAAGCATTTAAGTTATTTCCAATCACTACACAATTAAAGGTTCAAAGATCCCAGCAAGTAAATTATGATATCTCTGTAAGTGTATACTTAAACTTGAGAAACTAGAGAAATCATCTAAAGTTCCCATAATGGATGATAGAGATTCAACTATTGGTTTAGTAAATATAATTAAGTCATCAGCAAATACCAGGGATATCATAGGAGATTTACATTTGGGATGAAGAAAAAATATGTTTTCAAGAGCTTGATGTTGAAAAGCATGAGTCAAAGTTTCCATTATTAAGATAAGGAGATAGGGTAGATCGAGTACCCTCTTCTCAACCCTTGCACACATTAAATACAACCAATCGGATGTGCATTGAATACCAGAGAGTGCCTAATAGTTAATATGCACTGGTATATCCATTTGGAGAATTTGGATGGAAATTTCATCTTTCCATAACATGCATAAGAATATCCCATTTAACAAATTGAATGCCTTTTTTTATTTCAATCTTAAGCATAGCTCTAGGCTAGATGCATTTAGAAGAATAACCACTTGGTAATTCATGCGAAAGTAGAACATTGTCAAGGATGTTCCAACTTGGGATAAACGCGGCTTGGTTTTGAGATATTAGTGAGTTAATAATAAGCTTTAGCCTAGAAGCCAAGATTCTAGATATATTTTTATATATAATATGATATTGCAACATGCCAACGGTCCAAACTGAGAAATGTCAGTAGGACTGTCTAGTTTAGTTATTGATGCAAGGTTAGTTGAGTTAATGGAACTCAACATTCTACTTTCATTAAAGAAATTATGTACTACTTTCAGAACACTAGTATAAATAAGTGCCAGCAATGTATATAAAATAATACATTGAATCCATCTAGACCACCACATGGAGATTTCTTCATTGTGACTAAAGATTCTTTTATCTCTTCATCTATTATAGGGCTAGACAAAAGAAGTTGTTAAGCATCAGAAAGGACAAATAGAAGAATATTTGAAGTAAATGTAGCAACAATAGGGTTTTCATTTTTAGGGTCAAGCAAGGAGGTGAAATAGTCAAGAAAAGCTTTATCAACATCTTGTAGGATGGAATGGTTAACCCTTGCATATTAGATATGCTATGGATGAAAGCTTTTGTTTGCTTTATTTTTGGGGATGCATGATAGAACTTTAAATTCTTATCACCATAAAGGTCCCATGATTCTCTATTTTTCTACTTTATCATATTAGTTTCATCAGTTAAAGTCTCATCAGGTCTCTTAGAGAAGATGGCTTCATACATAGACAAAGAAGGATCAAGGCAGAAGTTTATGATCTATTGTTGAATATTTTTGAGCTCCTCTTTAATTATTGAACATTGCTTCATTCCACTTCCAAATTTATCCTTAGGCCATATTCTTAGCTCGTTCTTAGTGTTCTTGAGTTTATGTTGAAGTTTGAGCAATGGGTTACCAAAAGAATGCATAACCCAAGCATCCATAGCATTCTGCAAGAACATATTATCATTAATCCATATATCAAAAAATTTAAAATTTACCTTTTTGTCAATGGCAGCGGCTCCAAGGTTTAGAATAATGGGACAATGTTCTGAGAGATTAGGCATTGGAATATGATTTGGATTGAAGGTCGGAAAGATAGAGTTTTGAAATTTGAAAAACTATTATCAATTTTGGTGAGAGTTCGAATACCATGCTTGCTCTTGTTGTTCTAAGTGAAAGGGGAGCCATTGGTGGGAATATCAATGATAGAGGTATTATATATGTGTTATTGAGGGGAGCAAGCTCAGACAGGGATAGAGGATTTCCAGCAGATTTGTAAGAAGAGAGGAATGAATAATCATGGATAATACCATGTCTATCTTTGGGAAGGATATTTTTTTAGCATAGATGAAGGTAAAGAACATTAAAGTGGAAGTTGGAATGTGGACAGCAAGTGTATGGATGAATTACTTATCCGAAAATTAGAGGATTAAACAATATTAATAATCTACCAAATGGATCATGAGAATGTAGTCAGGATGCTCCATGCAAAATTGATAAATCTAGCAGCTGTTGAAGACATAGCTCGATTTCCGATATTGATGTGAGAGAGATAACGATCCTTTATTAAGTTTGTTGATCTGCATAAGCTTCTTTCTTTATGAGCCTCCCTAATATTCCAAGCTGCAATGTTGTTCATCATTGGGATATAAAGTTTGGGATTTTACTTATAATTCTAGTACTTCTAGTAGATTTTAAGGAGGTGTTTTCAGGACATACATTGATATCGCAACAACTTCATCATCTGAGTTGAATGAGAAGTAGTTAGGAGAGAAAACAAGCTTTTTGTTTGTTTTAAAGAGAGGTATTTAGGTTCTGCAGCAAGCTTAAGAGAAAGTAAGGATCTTGCTTTGGTTTCTTTTTGCTGTTTGTTGACCCAAAAAGTGGATCAACACCCTAGAAGGAATATGAAAGCACCAACCCTGTTTATCAGGGCAAACAATATATAGACTTGAAGTAATAACTTGTAGATAAAGTAAAGAAGACAAGATAACTTTTATAGTGGTTTGACTGTTAATGAAGGCTATGTCCACTTTACAACTTTTCTTATTGATTGATTGTCGTTACAAGTTAATTCTGATTATAATACAATTGAATTATGTTTGATGGATGAAGTCGCCAATGTAAGAATTCACTAGAGAATCATAGTGAACCCTATAGATGACTGTTGTCAGGGAGAAGAAAGTTGATGAAGCGGAGGAATTTAGTTGAGTAATAGCAGCTCTTTTTTCGAAAAAAGTTCCATCTCTTGTTGTGGATAGGTGAGTATCAGGCCAGAAGTCCAAATGTAGAAGAGTCTAGTTGTTATTCCAAGTCATCACCGTAAACCTCAAATCAATTTGAGTCATTTCTATAGATCGCTAGCTATACACTTGGGATGGATCGCTAGCTATCCATCAACTTAGCATATTTTCCCACCAGTTGCCTTTATTTAGTGCTGTGAAGGGGGTCAGAATTGTTAGCTATCCATAAGGGATGAATTGCTAGTTATCCATAAGGGATTGGTTGCTAATTATCCATACACTTCGCATATTTTTTAAGTGACATTTGTTTGGTTGTCTTCCTATCCTTTATTTAAGTGCCTTTTCCAAATATCTAGTTATTTGGAGTTAGCTTGATCATCTGTCTTCATGGGTCATCTGGTCCAGAAGAATCATCCATAACTTGATCAAATCTCAACGAAATAGAATGAAACTTTGTAGAAACACATTGGAGTGTGCCAGGGACCAACCATAAAAATTTGACGTGGTAGGGCCTACTCTATATGGGTCGCTAGAAATCCATCAAATCAAATCCAAATGACCTCATTTTCTTGTGAGCCTTGTTCTATGTTTTTCTAAATATACTTCCAAAATTCAAGTCAATCCGACTTCATATATGTTCTGTAAGTCCATTTTAAGTTATCTAATTTTAGCCAAATAGTTTGAATTAGATGAGTCTTCACTTCTCGAGCTAGATTGTTTGGCATGCTATGAAACTGGGCAAGCATGCTTAGAAATGGTATTGAATCATGATGTAAGAGGTTTGGAGGTTCCGTGAGCAAGCCTTACGCGTCGCTAGCGATCCACCATCACCTTAGCTTACTTTGGCATCTTTTGTAATGACCCATCTTTCGAAACCCCATAAGTCGACATTAATACATCCACTGTATTACAGGCCGAGTATTCAAGTGCTGGAAAGATGGATTTTTAGGGCAACGAAAGGAGATAGAAGATAGAAGAACTAGGAACAAACACGAAATCTCGCAATGCAACGGAATAACATATATTAATCAAAATAATATTTACAAAGTCATTGACAAAATGACACATCATAGTCATACTAATACAATTTCTAATTTAGGACAGTTATAACAGCATGTCCGTATACATAGATAAAGAGTACATAATATACAACGGAAACAAGATAATAACAATCTATCAATGAAGCCTCCTGCTCCAAGTTCCTCCAATATGCATCCATAGAAACCTGAGCTACTTGGCTGCTTATAAAAATTTGAGCACCCAAGAGTTTTAAGGAAAGAAAATAAAACTTCGGGTTAGACATCGTTCTGATGTGAGTAAACTCAAATAAATTGATTTATTAAGTTAAAAACTCTTTTGTCCAAGGTATCTCGTAAGACCACACTGCACATAAACACAGAGGTGTTTTTACCTTACAATAACCTAAACACTTTTTGTAACATCCTGATATTTTCAACCTTCCGTATCCACACATGTCGGACTTGAATTGCTCAAAATATCATATTGTTAATTTATATTTGGCAAACTCAGCATACATAGTAAATAAATAAATCACAGATACAGAAAATTACAATAATAAGTAGTGGAAACAAATGAATAGTAGTTCATGAAGCTACTATATATAACAGAGTTCAAACAAGATACAACAGAAGTCTCGAATACATAGAAGTCTCAATATAATAGTCAAATAAAAAAAATCTAAATATCACTAGAGCCAACTGAATATCTAAAAGCTGAATAGATATAGATGGATCTCCAAGCGAAGCTCCAACTCCAAAGGTGAGTCTCAAATGTTGTGCTACTCAGTCTGACCCAAGCGTAAAGCAAAACACAAAACCCAAAACACTTGAGTCAGGATTAACATTCTTATATCAATAAATCCAACTCAAGTGAAATATCAACTGAAATACAAGTAACTCAAAGGATGTTTGGGATAACCATCCTCTAAGGATCCGTTAAAATATCTACTATGTAGTAATATACGCTATTATAATAATGTCTATAGTAAAGTCAATAATTAAAATAGCGTTAAGGCGTTACCCATATCCCCCTTAACACATTTTATAGTGCCATAGTCTATACAAGACCATGATACCCCGTAAACTGGAGCTATCATAGGGCACTTCATAGGTACAACACAAAAAAACTCATAGTGGTCTCGATAGGGTAGGTGACACGGCACAACAAGGCAATGCCAGGGTAGATATACCAATTACACTTCCAGGCTAGTGGTAATACAGAGCTGCAGCAATCGCCTACCTCGAGCCACACTCCCAAATCAATGGTGCGCGCCAAATCAATCACAAAGTAATAGAATGGCATACGATGGAGTGTGTTCGATCGGAGGAGCTACCACATTTGGCTCGTCAATTGCTCTTGTTTTAGCCGCCTTATGCTAACTAACCTTATGCTAACTCATGGGAGTTAGGTCCACGTATATACCTTATATGGGATTGTCGCCACCATACTAATTCATTATGGATCTTCACCGCGTACGATTGTTAAAGTGATTTTCGGTATTGGAAGAGAGTATGACAATAACCGATCTCAGTCTCTTTAACAACCAAACGTTATTATAACACCACGATCATTTCAAAATAGTTTATACTTCAAAACCAAAATATCATTTCCATTTCAAAACCATATCAACACGATTCAAATATATTCATTTCCAAAAATCATAGCACTTTCAAAGTTATAACACTTTAGAAATTACAAAGCTTAGAAATTATAACACTTTGGAAATCATAATATTTTGAAAATCATAACATTTTAAATCATAACACTTTGAAATCATAATACTTTTGTGTCATAATACTTTCCTTTAAGCCGTTTAGATATTAATAATAGTATATATAATAAAATAGTTTATAAAATAACATAATTTATATAAAATAATTATAAGTTAAAATGGTTTATAATAAAATAGTTAGTATATTAAAATAGTTTATATTAAAAATAGTTTATATTAAAAATGATTTATATTAAAATAATTAGAATTAAAATAATTTGTAAAGCAAAATATACAAATAGTTTTAAATATAAATATAAAATACTTTAAAAAATAAAATATCTTCCCCAAATTTAATAAATCGATTCGAATCAACTCGAATTCCAAAATTCAAATTTAATTCAATCATAGTTCATCAGTTTCAACTCAATTCAGTTCTCAATAACCAATTTCAAATTATATCCATTAGATTTGAACCACAAATAAACTATTTCAATATATTTCAAAGCTTTAAATATTCAACATTTCAAAACAAAATTTTAAAATTTCATATATATCTTAGTTTAATTTCATTATTATTTATTTTTCAAATACTCACTTAATAAATCCAATATCATTTAAATAAAACCCCAAATTTCAAATCACTAAATATTTCCTTCAATTAATTTAAACTTGAAACATTCATTTAATCGCCTTAAACCAAAATCAAGTTATAAAATCATATCCTTTGAAAATCTCAGATTCAATAAGTTTCAAATCGATTTAATTAAATAAAATTCTTAATTATATACCATTTCAAATCAATTTCAAATCTATCTTCCTAACCTAAATTTATTAAAAATTATTTTAAACTCTATATTTGAAAATATAATTTTAAATAAATACTTAAACATTTTATATATAAATTATATCAACTTTATTAAATTAAATCTTGTTATCAAACTTATTTTATATTAAAACTAATTTATACATATTTTAAAATAGTAAAATTATATGTAAATTCTTAAGATTTACAATTTTGAAACTAACTTATAATTTTAAAAAAATTCAAAACATAAATTTTGAAATCAAGGATTTAAAATTTATAAAAAAATTTATGTATAATATCTTAAAATCAATATTTATTAAATCATATATTTCTTTCCAAAACCATAGAATCATTTTCAAAATATTTATATATAGACCAACGGTGTCTATATATAATTTTCTATCCTATGGTCATGTGATACAGATATTTATCATTTCAATCCGTAATTTAAATATCTACGGGTATATATCATTTCAACCCGCAATCCCAAATTCAATTCAATGAAAATCGATTGGGTTTATCATTTCAACCCGTAACGATTTCCTCCTATTCTGCAGATCGTTCGGGTATGTATCATTTCAACACATTGGGAATTCAATACTAATAGGGAACTTGCAGAGTTATAACAGATATGATAATAATATAACAGGCATTTATCATCAATATAAATAACAGATATGGTGCCAGATATCACAGGTGAACAGATATAGATAATAGCATATACATAGCAATGTAAATAACTAGCAACAACATACTTCAATTGTCGTTTCAATTGAAATAAAATTTAATAAATATAAGAACGTTAATCGTGAGTGATTGCTCACCTTTTGAGGCTAGAGATGAACGAGAATGAGATAGGTTACGAATTCAAGCATGAATTCCAAAGCAAAGCTAGATTAGCACGAAAATAATGACAGAGCTGATAATAAGAGTCGATGAAACAAATCAAATCAGCTTGATATAAACAGAAAATATATACATTATTATTATTTCCTTAAAATCAATATTTTAATGTTAATCTAACATATATATAAACTAATCTATATAAATCTATATATAAACTAATCTATATAAATATATATATATATATATAAAAATTCATACGTATAATACTTTGGACTCAACAATATATATACAACACCACCCTTAAAAAATTATATTCTACAAAAATTGTAAACCCATAACAAAATATACATATATATAACACTAATATAACTGACATTTAGACTTGATTTTATATATAGATGCTAGCAAACAATACTATATTTTAAATCTATTATAACAAATATATATATATATACTGTAACTCTGTGTATATAAGTTATTTATATATACTAACCAAAATTTACATACTAAAAAAATATAAACTGTCATAATACTTATACTTATATAACTAACCAAAATACATATGAAGGCTTTATAACTATGCAAAACATCAACTATATATATAACTACAATCTGGATGTACAACTCTGATATGCAAACACTATTATTAAAAAAATAGAGCTACATATGCATTTAAAATTTCATATAAAATATATATACCTAAATAGCATTATATATATATTTTCAACTATCAACAGTCATTAAAATTTATATATGGATCAATATATCTCAATATATTATAATAGTCAATATAAAAATCCCAATATATGTACGCACTTGAGCTTATATATATGTATGTTCATTTAAAATGCAACAGACACAGCATATACATATTATAAACCTATGTATATTAAATTAATATATAAACAAGATAACTTATTACCTATATATATAGGACTTACATTACTACTTCACAATTAATTTCAATACTTTGACATATATATAATTAAAGTAACATTTCTATTTAAATACTAAACTGCTGCACAGATACACTGGCAAAATCGTATAGTAACACATATAATATATACGTATATATATAACTAACTAAAGCAGACTATTTATATGTGAAATAAATTATCCTATAGACAACAACAGGTTATATATAAACGCGCAATCATATATATAGAATATAAGAATATAAACTTATATATATATAGTCTCAACAAATCGTTTATAACTAATGTATGCAAACGAACAACAGTTATATATAACTTATATATTTTTGTATATAAACAAAAGATTTAAATATATATATAACTAATATAAAATCTTAAGATATTATTGCACAACTAAAATCTTAAAACTAAAAACTATAACATAGGTTAATATATATAAACATCATATATATAACTAACCTGTAAAAAAATAGAGAGCTCGGCAGGGCGGTTTGCAAGATGAGGAGGAGCACGAGATGAGGGTCTTGGCAATGGCTTTGGGTTTCGTGGCTGGGAAAGATTGTTGTCTCGGTGATGATGATGTCGATGGCTGGAGTGGCCGAGACTGGGTAAGAGGGAGGAAGGGAAAAGGTGAAGGGGAGGCGGTGGGTTTAAAGCTGGTGGTTCAGAGACAGGCGACACGGGTTGAGGTGTTCGTTGGTTGATGTGGTGGTCGCACGAGCTGCGCTCGGTGGTGGAGCTTGAGATGTGGCAAAGGAAAGTGGTGAGGCAGGTTGAGGATTCGCCTGGAGTTGAGTGATGGATCGGTGGTAGAGGGATGGGAGGAGCAGCCAAAATGGAGGTGGAGGCCAGAGAGGAAGTGGTTTCAATTTTATACGAAATTTTGTTTTACAAACATCAAGGAAGAAGAGAATGTACAGGGCCGAAAGTTACGAAGGAAAAGATAAATCAATGAACCAACAATAAATTTAACTTCGGGAGTAGGGGAAGTCAATATGCTTGAATTAAAGGCTAAAATAAAAGCTGATGTCCATTGAATTTCAACCAGGGGAAAATTTGAATGGTTACAGAACACAAATAGACTCGGAAGGGTACTGATTCGACTGGCCGTTTCACGGTTTCCGCAACGTACCGGACATCAAAACACAGGAATGGATATACTACGGAGATTAGCACGAAGAGACGATTAAAATGGTATATAGATATCAATGATAGGACCATCCTATCAAAAGTCGGCATCGGTATCCAAATGGTGCAAATCCGTCGAAAATAAGATAAACGAAGCAATGACAGTCCAAATTTGGAGAAAAGAAATATGATGTCTTACTAAGAAGATGATTTACAAATTTATTGTGTAAAAATATTCAGGTTTGGAAAACATTTTATTATCATCAAATTTAACTGATTTGAATTTAAATAGAATTACACAATAAAAATAAACTTCCGTACTATCAGATAAAATTTACCATTTTCTATGTTTAATTAGACGTATTCCAAATATTAAACTTTTATTTCAAAATTCAAATATTTAAAATTTCTCAAAAAAATTCAATTAAATATATCATTAAAACTATTAAAATTTACGGGTCGTTACACTCTCCCCCACTCAAAACTTTTCATCCTCGAAAAGGAAGGAGGTAGGAGAATAGAAACAACCAAAAAGAAAAGATGATTGAAATACAAATAAAAAAATTAATTTAAAACCATATAAATTTCAATTTCAATTAATTAATACTCAATAATTGATTTTAAGTTCAAGATGTTTCAATAAGTAGACTTAATTTCAATTTATAAATTCCTTTATCATTATTTTATGTTGTATACTACTTAATTTCAAATTCAACTTCTGAATAATTTAGGTGAGTTATATATATTGGGATGAAATTAAGTATCATACAAGAAAAAATTATCAATTCAATTATTCAAGTTTAAATATTTATTCAAAAATTTGGCTTCATTTCATAATTGAAATCTTCCTTTAACATGAAATTTAAGAATTAAATTTCCGGTTAACTTCAAACAATTTAGATATATATATATATATATATATATATATATATATCAAATCAAATTTATAATCATATATATCATATATCAATATATATTATAACTCAAGTCATACTCTAGAAATTTTAATCAATTTATTTTCCAAAAAGTGTAGCAAAGCTACGAATTGATCTCTCTGCTTCGAAGCTCGAATATGAATGTTGATGATGTAGCCGCCATCATTGAAATTATTTTCCAATAACAAAAGAGAAGAGTATTGATGTAAACCAAATTTTTTTTGAAACAATTTCTATTCGAAAATCCTTTTAAATAATATACCCCTTAAAACTTTATACCAAAATTTGGAATCGCCGAAAAATAAATTCTCAAATTATAATTTAAATTCATTTAAATTCCAAATCGGTTTATAAACCATGTATATAAATTCATTTAACTATTAAATTTCATAAAATTATACTTATATATATAATATAATCATGCAAAATTTGTTTCATTTACCAAATTTGAAACAATATTATGTCAATTTGCTCAGTTCAAGCGTTTTGTAATTCCTATCGATAGTGTTGATTAGACGAATGGATCGAAACCCCAAATCAATATTAACAACTCAAACAACATAATATAAAATATTGTATATTAATAACAAATACACTTCCTCACTTGATGATACATGGAATGATTTCAAAGTAATGGTAGAGATTCAAATTAGAGAGATTCTAATCAAAAGAATTCATACTAGAAGATATACTCGATAGGGAGGTAAGGTGATTGAATTTCAAACAAGGAAGATGGATAGACTTATATAAATCACGGGCAACCTTAACCGGATCAATCGTGACTTCAAGGATAAGATCGATGTAGAATTCAGAGGCAAATTGACATTCGATCACATGAGGTCGAATTCAAGTATAGTAAGAGATAGCAGCATCTAAACCGTGGATATAGAAATCTTCGGTGAATCGATGCCTGTTGTAAAGGAGTTTCACCCTTTTACAATCATTCAATGGAGCCATGGGATACTCCAGATCAAAAAGAACATGAATAGGGAGATACAAGAATGGATTTCAGAATGAATAGGGAAGTTCTAAGATACAAAGGAAACCAAGTCTAAGAGGATGAGATTCAAGCTTGAACGAAAGTGATCTCATAATTAAATTTATCATATATGCTAAGTTTTGCCTAAAACCAAAGCTCCAATACCACATGTAACATCCTAATATTTTCAATCTTTTGCATCCACACATGTCGGATTTGAATTGCTCAAAATATAAAATTGTTAATTTATATTTGGCAAAACATAGCATATACAGTAAATAAATAGATCATAGAATCACAAATACAGCGGAAACAAATGAATAGTAGTTCATGAAGCTACTATATATATAATAGAGTTAAAATAAGATACAACAGAAGTCTCGAATATGTAGAAGTCTCGAATATAATAGCCGAATAACAAAATCTGAATATCACTAGAGCCGACTGAATAACTGGAAGCTGAATAGATATTGATGGATCTCCAAGCGAAGCCCCAATTTTAAATATTAGTCTCAAATGTTGTGCCACTCAGTCTGACCCAAGCGTAAAGCAAAACACAAAACACTCAGTCAGGATTAAGATTCTTATATCAATTAATCCAACTCAAGTGAAATATCAACTGAAATACAAGTAACTCAAAGGATGTTTGGGATAACCATCCTTTAAGGATCCGTTAAACTATCTACTATGTAGTAACATACGCTATTGTAATAATGTCTATAGTAAAGTAAACTATTAAAAAAGCGTTAAGGCATTACCCATATCCCTCTTAACACATTTTATAGTTCCATAGTCTATACAATACCATGATACCCCATAAACTGGAGGTAAGGTATCAGAGGGCACTCCATAGGTACGGCACAAAACAAACCCGTAGTGGTCTCGATAGGGTAGGTGACATGGCACAACTAGGCAATGCTCGGGTAGATATACCAACTACACTTTCGGGCTGGTGGTAACGCCGAGCCGCAGCAATCTCCCACCTCTAGCCACACTCCCAAATCAAAGGTGCGCACCAAATCAATCACAAAGTAATAGAATGGCATAAGACGGAGTGTGTCCGATCGGAGGAGCTACCTTATTTGGCCCATCAATTGCTTCTATTTTAGACACCTTATGCTATCTCATGGGAGTTAGGTCCATATATATACCTCATATAGGATTGTCGCCACCATCCTATTTTATTCTGGAATCTCCACTACGTACACGGTTGTTAAAGTGGTTTTGGCAGAGAGTATTACAATAACCGATCCCGGCCTCTTTAACAACCAAACGTTATTATAACACCGCGGTCATTTCAAAATAGTTTATACTTCAAAACCAAAATATCATTTCCATTTCAAAACCATATCAATATGATATCATTTCACTTCAAATATATTCATTTTCAAAAATCATAGCACTTTCAAAGTTATAACAGTTTATAAATTACAAAGCTTAGAAATTATAACACTTTGGAAATCATAACACTTTGAAAATCATAACACTTTGAAATCATAACACTTTGAAATCATAATACATTCCTTTAAACCGTTTAGACATTAATAATAGTATATATAATAAAATAGTTTATAAAATAAAATAGTTTTTATAAAATAGTTGTAAGTTAAAATAGTTTATAATAAAATAATTAGAATATTAAAATAGTTTATATTAAAAATAGTTTATATTAAAAATGATTTATATTAAAATAGTTTATATTAAAATAATTTATAAAGTAAAATATATAAATAGTTTTAAATATAAATTTAAAATACTTTGTATAATAAAATAGGCTTCCCCTAATTTCACAAATTGATTCAAATCAACTCGAATTTCAAAATTCAAATTTGATTCAATCACAATTCATCAGTTTCAACTCAATTCAGTTCTCAATAACCCATTTCAAATTATATTGATTTCAAATCCAGATTTGAACCATAAATAAATCATTTCAATATATTTCAAAGCTTTAAATATTCAACATTCCAAAACTAAATTTGAAAATTTCATATATATCTCAATTTAACTTCATTGTTATTTAGTTTTGAAATATTCACTTAATAAATCCAATATCATTTAAATAAAACGCCAAATTTCAAATCACTAAATATTTCCTTCAATTTATTTAAACTTGAAATATTCATTTAATCGCCTTAAACCGAAATCAAGTTATAAAATCATATCCTTCAAAAATATGAAATTCAATAAATTTCAAATCGATTTAATTAAATAAAATTCTTAATTAAATGCCATTTCAAATCAATTTCAAATCTATCTTCCCGACCTTAATTTATTAAAAATTATTATAAACTCATATTTGAAAATATAATTTTAAATAAATACTTAAACATATTATATATAAATTATATCAACTTTATTAAATTAAATCTTATTGTCAAACTTATTTTATATTAAAACTAATTTATATATATATTAAAATAGTGAAATTATAAGTAAATTCTTAAGATTTAAAATTTCGAAACTAACTTATAATTTTAAAAATTTCAAAACATAAATTTTAAAATCAAGGAATTAAACTTTATAAAATACATTTATAATTAATATCTTAAAATCAATATTTATTAAATCATATATTTCTTTCTAGAACCATAGAAATCATTTTCAAAATATTTATATATAGACCAACGATGGTTATATATAATTTTCTATCCTATAGTCAACTGATATGGATATTTATCTTTTTAATCCGCAATTTAAATATCTACAGGTATATATCATTTCAACCCGCAATCCTAAATTCAATTCAATGAAAATCGCTTGAGTTTATCATTTCAACCCATAATGATTTTCTCCTATTCTATAGATCGTTCGGGTATGTACCATTTCAACCCACAAGGAATTCTATACTAACAGGAAACTTGCAGAGTGAAAACAGATATGATAATAATATAACATGCAGATATTATCAGTATAAATAATAGATAATGATGTCAGATATCAAGGTGAACAGATACAGATAATAGCATATATATAGCGATGTAAATAACTAACAGCAGCATATTTCAATTGTCATTTCAATTGAAATCAAATTTAATAAATATAAGAACATTAATCGTGAGTGATTGCTCACCTTTCGAGGCTTGAGATGAACGAGAATGTGATAGGTTACGAATTCAAGCACGAATTCCAAAGCAAAGCTAGATTAGCATGAAATCAACGACAGAGGTGATAATAGGAATTGATGAAACAAATCGAATCAGCTTGATATAAACAGAAAAATTATATATTATTATTGTTTCCTTAAAATGAATATTTTAATATTAATCATAACATATATATATATATATATATAAACTAATATATATATATATATATATGAATTTTCATACGTATAATACTTTGGAATCAACAATATATATACAGTACTACCCTTAAAATATTATATCTTGTAAAATTTATAAACCCAAAACAGAATATATATATATATATATATATATAACATTAATATAAAATAACATTCAGACTTGATTTTATACATATATAGATGCTAGGAAACAATACCAAAATTTATATTTCAAATCTATTAAAACAAACATATATATATATACACTATAACTCTCTATATATAAGTTATATACATATACTAACCAAAATTTACATACTTTAAAAAAAAATAAACTGTCATAATACTTATATAACTAACCAAAATACATATGTAGGCTCTATAACTATGCAGACCATCAACTTTATATATAACTACAATCTTGGTGTACAAACTCTGATATGAAAACACTATTATTAAAAAATACAGCTATTTATGCATATAAACTTTAATGTAAAATATATATACTTAAACAGTGTTATATATATTTTCAACTATCAACAATCATTAAAACTTATATATGGATCAATATATCTCAATATATTATAACAGTCGATAAAAAAAATTCTGATATATGTACGCACCAAGGAATATATATATATATATATATATATATATATATATATATATATATATCTTCATTTAAAATGCAACAGGCTAAACATATACATATTATAAAGCTATTTATATTAAATTTAGTATACAAACAAGATAACTTATTACCTATATATATACATGACTTACGTTATTACTTCACAATTGATTTCAATACTTTCACATATATATAATTACAGTAACATTTTTTATTTAAACACTAAACTGCAGCATAGGTACACTGGCAAAATCTTACAGTAACACATATAATATATATATATATATATATATATATAATTAAAGGAGACTATTTATATGTGAAATAAACTATCTTACAGCAGGTTATATATAAACGTGCAATCATATATATAGAATATAAGAATATAAATCTTATGTATATAGTCTCAACAAATCGTTTATAACTAATGTACACAAACGAAACGAACAACAACTATACATTACTTATATATTTTTGTATATAAACAACAGATTTAAATATATATAACTAATATAGAATCTTAAGATATTATTGCTTAATTAAAACCATAAACTATAACATAGGTTAATATACATAAACATATATAACTAACCTGAAAAAAATGGAGAGCTCGGCAAGGCGGTTTGCACGATGAGCTGGAGCACGAGTTGAGGGTTTTGGCAATCGCTTTGGGTTGCGTGGCTGGAAAAGATTGCTTTCTTGGTGGTGATGATGTCGATGGCTGGTACTAGTATGACCGAGACTGGGTAGGAGGGAGGAAGGGAAAAGGTGATGGGGAGGCCGCGGGTTTGTAGCTGATGGTTCAGAGACAGGCGGCATGGGTTGAGGTTTTCGGTGGTTGATGTGGTGGTCGTGCGAGCTGCGTCAGTGGTGGGGCTTGGGCTGTGGCGAAGGAAAGTGGTAAGGTGGGTTGAGGCTTCGGCTGTAGTTTAGTGATGGATTGGTGGTAGAGGTAAGGGAGGAGCAGCCAAAGTGGAGGTGGAGGCCAGAGAGGAAGTGGTTTTATACGAAATTTTGTTTTGTAAACATCAAGGAAGAAGAGAATGCACAGGGCCGAAAGTTATGAAGGAAAAGATAAATCAATGAACCAGCAATAAATTTCACTTTGGGATTAGGGGAAGTCAATACGCCTGAATTCAAGGCTAAGATAAAAGCTGATGTCCATTGAATTTGACCAGCGGAAAGTATGAATGGTTACAGAACACAAATAGGCTCGAACGGGTACTCATACGGCTGACCGTTTCACGGTTTCCGCAACGTATCGGACACTAAAACACATTAGCGAATATACTACAGAGATCAGCATGACATGACGCTCAAAATGGCATACACATATCAGTGATAGGATCATCCAATCAAAAGATGATATCGGTATCGAAATGACGCAAATCCGTCGAAATAAGATAAACGAAGCTATAACAGTCCAAATTTGGAGAAACGAAATATGATGTCTCACTAAGAAGATGATTTACAAATTTATTGTGTAAAAATATTCAGGTTTGGAAAACATTTTATTACCATCAAATTTAACATATTTGAATTTAAATAGAATTACATAATAAAAATAAACTTCTATATTATCAGATGAAAATTTACCATTTGCTACGTTTAATTAAACGTATTCCAAATATTAAACTTTTATTTCAAAATTCAAATATGTAAAATTTATCAAAAGAATCCAATTAAATATATTATTATAAACCATTAAAATTTACAGGTCGTTACACTTTTATAGAAATTCAGTGAATTATAATAATGTCTAAGGGTTCAAAGTAAATTATTAAAATAGCTGGAATGCTTGCATCTTACATTCCAACATATTTGGTATATAATTAAAACTGTAAAGCTCGTATTAGAGAATGAATGTCAACTAATGACTGGGCTAATGGAGTAAGGCCTGTCAAAATAAATCTCCAGAACAATGTATTGAGATCATAACTAATGACCCCTGCCAATACAGGACCGGCTTACCCCTTGTAGGATAGCACCGAATATGTCATCGCCTTGGTTGTTCACAACCATTTTACTGAGCTCGTATGAACAACTGAATCTAGAAATATGAATGGTCATCTAGAATGGCGACGACATACCCTAATGGGTGCAACCCACATAGCCCTACTGCATCTCACTGTTTTAGTCAATCCTGTTTGATGAGGCTTGAGGCAACGTTTTACCTTTCTGAATAGAAGTCCCTCTTGAAATGCTAACACTGCCCTCCCAGCAATAATGCAGTGCCAATATACATCCATACAAGTTGTCCGGGATAAGGATAAACCAAAGGCACTACTTCTACTACATCAATTTTGGAATTACCCTCAGGATTAGTAGCAAGTAGGCCTTGTACTTCAATAGCTCCATCTTCTTATCTTATGATTCAAGATCTCTTTAGTTCGAAATGCTTGAGTTGGATCAAAGTGATTTCTGGATAACATATTCGATCCCGATCTCTTTGAAACAACTATTAATATTTTTCGGTAAACTCAACCTCGGTTCTTTAGGAAATAAACAGACAAATGACAAGAGCAGCATTCGCCTCCTAACCATTTGTAGACAGATTGCCTTATCATTCATCCAAGAAGAACAAATGAGTTTATATGTACAGTATAACACCTTTGACGGTAACTGTACCATATAATTCTCATATTTCTCCTAAATATTTCCAAAATTATGTTTTGGTCCATATTTGATAATTAGTAATTTAACTATCAAATTAAACAAAACAATCAAACATTAATTCAATTCCATATGGAATCCTCTAAGGCTTTATCAATTAATCATTAATTAATAAAATTACTTTATAAAACATGATCAAAAGATATTTCAAAACATTTTTCCCAAACCCCTAACATCCCCTTTAAACTTGGAAACAATTCACATTATTTACCAAATATATTTTGAAAATTCCCTTTTCAAAATTCCATATTAAATGGCCAACAATTCCCTTTTAAAAACATCGCCTATAATTAAACCCATTTACTTCACATTCCAAACCTCTTTATAAATTTCCAAACTAGATTTAAACTTCATTTGAAATTTATAAAATGACTTATAAATCTCTATCTAATTTAAAACTCTTTATAAAACTTCTTTATAAAAACTTATAGAATTTACTTTATAAAATATCACTTTCGAATTATCTTTTATAAAACACTTTAAGCAAACCTTCAGTAAAATCACTTTATAAACATGTTATTACTTATAAATAACTTTACAACATAATAGCATAACTTGGAAATCATTTATAAACTTTAAACTCTAAATTTATTTAAGAGTTGAAGTTAATTCAAAAACATACTTTATAAATTCAAAAGAAGGCTTAGCAATCCCAATGGTACTAATTTAAGTTACCATTCAATTTCAATTCCAATTCGCTTAATTGTTATTTACATAAGCAATATGTATGTAAATACAACTCGTATCTAAATCAGTGAATAACATGTCAATAAGAACTAACTATCATATACATGTCCAAATAACATAATAGTAGGAGAAAGATTTGTCCTGCTAAATAAATGTTCAAACAATTCAATCAATTCATAGCGGAACGAGAATTTATTCTGCTAACACATGCCCATAAAATCAAATCACTTACACTATAGCAGAATTGTCTTTCGTTCTGCTAACAAATTTCATTTAGTCTTCCTAATCATGCAGGGCTACTTAAGGTCCAGACAAGAGATCATCGAATTTGGAATCAGTTCGCTTTAAAAAAATTGATTTAAAACACATTCAGTTCAGTTTTAAAATCACCATTGAAAAGATTTAAATAGATTTAATCGGCTTAAACACCAATTAAATCTTAATTAACCCTTATAAATAAAGCTTAAGTCATAATTAAATTTTAATTAGGCTTAATGAACTTGATTAAGTGCTAATTAGTTTACTAATGCAACTTGGTTAAGGTTAAACTAAGTTGTTTAAAAGTTAAATCCTAATTAATTAAATAATCCATTAAATACTTAATAATTAAATAACCATTGATCTTAATTAAATAATTATTAATCGCTTAATTACTTCTTAACCATATAAAACGTTAATTAAAACTTTATTAATTAATTAGCAGTCATTAACTAAACTTAAGTGATGATTAACCTTTAATCACCATCTTAATTACCAATTAAGTGCTAATTATATTTTAATTAACTAATTAATTATATATTATATTATATTGAAATTTAATTACTTTTTAATATTACTAATTAATTTTGAAATTTTTTGTAAACAAACTTCAAAATAAAACAAATTTGAAATAGAAATTCAAACCCTTGCCGAACTGCATCCATAGCGACTGTCGTTATGAGTGAAGTTTGCTCTAACCCACCTTTAAGTAAAGATACTTTACTAAAACTATACTATTTCATGATTGAAGCATACCTTAATAAATTTTCACACTTTAAAACCAATTACAAAAACTTTAACCAAATCGAAACTTTAAACACTTGAAACGAGTTCGATTTCAAATCCGTCCTCAAATCCGTCACGACTGCATACAAAGTTTCAACTTTGTTTTCAACCCATCATGGCTATAGTCAAGTTCATCATCAACCCTTTATATTCACATATCACATTTATACAACAAATTGTACACATATACCAATTTATATACAATTACTAACTTTGCAATAACACATCCATTCGACTGCTAACACTAACTCATACATTATCACTTATCGTCACATTTCAAACATGCCAAGATCTAACGTATATCTAACATACATATAGCTAAGGATCAACATAACATACATATAGCTAAGGATCAACACAACATATAAAGGAAAGTTCTTTCCAAAATATTAGAAATTACTTACCGAAAGCTATCCAAACTCTCGCTAAATGAGAGTATGACACAGCATTCCATTCCTAAGTGGAAAGATGGAGTCTTGAACCCTAAATGCACTAGGCAGACTCATCCTTGAAGGAAAGAGGACGCGAGACTTGTTTGGTAAGTTGGAGCAACTTTGGATAAACATCGAATTCTCAATAATACACCCAAAAATAGGTCATTTGGCAACAGATATTTAGGCTCTCTACTCATGTAATTTCTAGAAGCACTCAAAGAGAAAGGTATTGGAATTTATTTTCTCTATCATTTTAGAAAAAGAATCACTCATTTTAGATTATAATCCAAAGAAGATGGATCATTTTCGAAATTTAAATTTTGAGCTCAAAATTGCTCTGAAAAGAGTTGGTGTTTTGAAAAAGTTATGAAAGAAATTTGAAAATGTATTCAACTACAATGTTGTAGCCATTAAAATTTCATAGGGTTTCAAGAAAAGGGAAAACTCCATTTGAGTTTGAAAAAAGAAAGAAAAGGTTGGTGTATAGAGGAGGAAAAATGGAGAAACATATAGGCAATTTATAAGCAAGATTCACACCTTATTATTATGAATTGTCACATCACTCTCTTTATATATATATATATATATATATATATATGTTCATATGTAAGTTTAATTATTAATTGACTAAGACGTGATAAGAGATAATTATGGTTAATGATTACAAATCTATGATGTGACAAGCAAGGAATATATATTTGTATATATAAGATTATTATTTTTAAATTTATGATATGTCACATCACTCTCCTTATATATAAGTTTAATTATTTTTAAATTTATGAATTATCACATCACTCTATTTATATATATAAGTTTAATTATTAATTAACTAAGATGTGACAATTCATAATGATGTCATCATATAACTTACTAATCCAGATTAAGATTATTATTTGTTAGTGATATAAAAATGTTTAATTGGATCAATTAAATAGACATATTTACTGAAAGAGGAATATATATATATTTATATATACGATTATTATTATTAAAATTATGTCTTATCACGTCACTTATTAATCCAAATTAACATAGGATAATTTATTTCTAAGTGTATTACTATTTAGTTAATTAACTCTTATATATATTTACATATAGTGCACAAAGGCAAACAACGTTCCCGACAACTTTCAAGTGTCGAAAGGTCGAAATTTTTAAAAACATTTTTTGGTCACATTTTCTGTTTTTCTACGAACTATTTAATTTGGTAATAAAATTTTGAAAATGATTTTACCATCATCATTAATTAATTAATTAAAATGATTTTATTTTCATTATAAAACCTATATATTGAATATTTAAAATTAATTACATATTCACTAATCAAAGTAGTGAAATTCCAGGTCGTTACGTTCTTTTCCCCTAAAAAGAATTTCATCCCCGTGATTACACCTCGACCTATTCTAGAAAACACTTAACACTATATATCAGCTCTTATGATGTACATAGGTCATTCTTATGCAAAGTCTGATTTGATCTCAACTCGAATACATAACATTTCTTTCGAACTAGTGTCGCTCATCCGATTTTCTAGTGCCTATCAGGCTCCTTAATAACCTCTATTCTCCTTACATAGCTATAACTATGATAGAAAACTTTGGTTTCATACCAAGAACCATCATCAAGTGCTCGCTGTCAAAAGTCGAGCAATAGATCCTTATTCAGAATGGTACAAACACCTCAAAGTCATGTACTCGAATCTTGGATCAAAACTACATGAAAAGGAGAAATAATCTACGTCCAGCATATATACTTACTAATTAGTTCTCCCAAAAACCAACTCAATTTCCACTAAATCATTTATGAAAACATTTCCTAAACTACAGTGGTTCAACTTGGATAATACTCCGCTACAACCTAAGAGTATATACCACTATTTGATTCCAATATTCATTCTTCATTTACTACCCTAAGATAATTCAAGATCTAAACACCCAGCTTTAATTTTCAAAAACTTTTTCAAATGGAACACTATACTTTAAACCAGACAAATATATAGATATAGCCCGAGTAACTCCAAAATGATGCTAAGGGACTAGGTACTACCAAATAGTATTATACATTCTCTTACAAAGAAGAGTAATACTCAAGAGAAGTGTTTACCATCTGAACACATCCTTTTCCCAATTTTAAGCCATTTTTGAGCCACTCGAACTAGTTAATTTAGAAATATTCCTTTTATTTCCAAATTCTCATTTTCAAAATAATACTTTACATTTTCTACCAACATTTATCACCAACTAACTTTGAGTTTGTCTGGATTGAACTTGTTTCGATTATACAATGATAAAGAGGATAATTAGTAAGTGCATTACCGCATTCGCCTAGGCAAACATCCGATCGTCACTTAGAAGATTATTTCGATCATCACAAAACAATCAAGACTTGTACCCCATATCAATCCAAAGATAACACTTCTTACTTACACTTTTATCCCCAGAAATTTATACTTAAACCAAATTGGTTTCATATATTATTATTATTATTTTCCCAAAACCTTAAAAATCTTTTTTCCAAAAGCACCGGGATTTAGGTTCTTAAGTTTTCAACCTAAATTCTTTCGACTTAAATGATACATTTTTATAAACCCATTTTAGAAATCTCTTCTATTAAACCATTTTAAATATTTATCCTAGAATATTCTAACTTTTAAATCAAATTCTACCTCGACATTAACATTGAACGCCCTATAGTCAAACTGTGAAACTTAATTCATAAGGTGTTCGTTTCCAATTTGTTTTCCAATCCTTATCTACCCAACCCATATCTTAAAAGGGGAACATACTAACAATAGTCAATGCTCAACTAAATGAGCATGACTAAATAAACCTAAATGACTACACCCTAACCAACTATACTATATTATTTGCGAAAATCTTTTTTTGCATATAAAATATATTCTAGGTAAATTTATTTCGTTCGCCCAATTTCAAAATAATACTATGTCAATTGAACTTGTTCTAGTGTTTATGAAATCCCTATCGATAACGTTGGCCCGACAGATTGACCAAAATTCTTAAGCCACTCAACATCTCAAACAACATAATATAGAACCTTTTTATAGCACTAACAAATACGCCCTCTTATATAATATACACTCAACTCATTCTAGGGTGTCGATTACCCTATCACTATTGAGTTACCGCACTAAAGACAAGGTTTTCGCTTAACCTTCATCTCTGATACCACGATGTAACGAACCATCTTTTCGAACTCCAAAAGTCAATAATATAGTGCTGGAAAGGCAGATTGTTAGGGGAAAGAAAGGAGATAGAAGAACTACGAACAAACATGGAATAACATATATTAATCAACATAATATTTATAAAGTTATTGACAAAATGACACATCAGAGTCACAGTAACACAATTTCTAATTTAGGGCAGTTATAACAGCCTATCCTTATACATAGATATAAAGTACATAATATACAGTAGAAATAAGATGATAACTATCTATCGATGAAGACTCTTGCTCTATGCTCCTCCAAAATGCATCCGTAGAAACCTGAACTACTTAGCTACTCATGAAAATTTGAGCACCCAATAGTTTTAAACAAAGAAAATAAAACTCCGGGTCAGACATGGGTCTGCTATGAGTAAACTCAAAGAAACTGAGTTATTAAGTTAAAAATCCTTTTGAAATCATAAGTATCACATAAGACCATGCCGCACATAAACACGAATGAGTTTTTACCTTATGATAATCAAAACACTTTTATAAAAATTCAACGATATTATAATAATTTCTAAAGGTTCAAAGTAAATTATTAAAATAGATGGAATGCTTGCATCTCACGTTCCAACATATTTGGTATACAACTAAAACTGCAAAGCTCGTATTGGAGAATGGATACCAACTAATGAATGGGCGATTAGGGTACCTCCCGTCACAGCACACATCTAGAACAGTGTACCGAGATCATGCCTAACGACCCATGCCAATACAGAACTGGCCTACCCCATGCTTGATAGTACTGAATATGTCATCGTCTCGGTTTTTTGCAACCGTTTTACTGAGCTTATATGCACAACTAAATCCGGAAATAGGAATGGTCATCTAGAATGGCGATGGCATACCCTAATGGGTTCAACCCACATAGCCCTTCTGCATCTCACTGTTTTATTCATTCCTATTTGATGAGGCTTGAGGCAACGTTCTACCTTTCTGAATAGATGTCCCTCATGAAATGCTAACACTACCCTCCCAGCAGTAATGTAGTGCCAACATTCATCCATACAAGTTGTCCAGGATAAGGACAAACCAAAGGCACTACTTCTGCTACATCCAATTTGGAACCACCCGCACGATTAGTAGTAAGTAGCCCTTGTACTTCGTTGGCTCCATCTTCGATCCTATGCTCTACGATGACTTCATTTTGAAATGCTTGAGTTGGATCGAAGTGGTTTTCAGATAACATATCTGATCCTGGCCTTTTTGGAAAAAAAATCGATATTTTTTTGGTAAACTTAACCCCGGTTCTTTAGGAATTAAACGGACAAATGACAAGAGCGGAGTTCACCTCCTGATAGTTTATGGATGGATTTCCTTATCATCCAACCTAGAAGAACAAACGAGTTTATACGTACAGTATAGCACCTTTGATGGCAACTGTACCATACAATTCTCTTGTTTCTCCTAGATATTTCCAAAGCTACGATTTGGTCCATATTTGGTTGTTAGTAATTTAACTATCAAATTAAACAAAACAATCAAACATTTAATCAATTCCATATGGAATCCTCTAAGCCTTTATAAACCTAATCAAAAGATCTTTCAAAACATTTTTCCCAAACCCCTAACGTTCCCTTTAAACTTGGAAACGATTCACATTATTTACCAAAAAAATTATGGAAATTCCCTCTTCAAAATTCCATATTAAATGGTCAACAATTCCCTTTTAAAAATATCACCCGTAATTAAACCCATTTACTTCACACTACATACCTCTTTATAAATTTCCAAACTAGATTTAAACTTTATTTGAATCTCCAAAATGATTTATAAATCTCTTTCTAATTTAAAACTCTTTATAAAACTTCTTTATAAAACCTTTGTAAAATTTCCTTTAAAATATCATTTACAAATTATTTTTTGTAAAACACTTCAAGTAGTAAAACCCCTTTATAAACATGTTATTACTTATCAATAAATTTACAACAAAATAGCACAACTTGAAAATCATTTATAAACTTTAAACTCTAAATTTATTTAAGAATTGAAGTTAATTCAAAAATATACTTCATAAATTCAAAAAGAGGCTTAACAATCCCAATGGTACTAATTTAAGTTACCATTGAATTTCAATTCCAATTCACTTAACAGTTATTTACATAAGCAACAAGTTTGTATGTACAACTTATATCCAAATCAAGGAATAACATGTCAATATGAACTAACTATCATATACATGTCCAAATAACATAATAGTAGGAGGGTGATTTTTTTTTACTAAACAGATGTCCAAATAATTCAACGATTTCCTAGCCGCTAGTGTCAAAATTGACCACCAACACCTAATTGCAAGCGAAAGTACCAATAGTCAATCACAGATCATAGATAGGGCATATGTAGAGAGTATAATATGAAGAACAATAAAAATTAAAATGAAAGCAGTAAAATGACGAGATTTATAGTGGTTTTGCTAACTTCGGCCTACATCCACTCTAGAAAAATCATTTTTATTATACTGGAATTTGATTATAGTTACAATCCAAAATTTCTAAAACAAAAATGGTAGAATAGCCTTTAGGTGGAAGAGGAAGAGAAACAGAATGAGAATTCCCTTTTCTGAAAGCAATACTGTTATATTTATAGGAAAAACACCGGCTATAGGGCCTTCTTGCTGATATGGGCCCACCAAAACCATAGTGGAGCCTATATCGTTCATCACAGCCAATCTCGAGTAGTTAGCATGCCTACCCGGAGCAACCTTTATGATGACCTGAAGTAAGTCTCATGTTGACTCGAAGCAAAGTGCACGCTGACCCGAAGTAGCTTTTGTCTCCTTCAATGCCGACCCCCAACTATGAATGCTGACCCGTAGCATCATGAACACCGAACTGAAGCCACCTTGTAGCTGACCCCATGCAATGTTGATCCCTCAAAGTATGCCGACTCTTCTAAGTAATTTCCATAGCCGACCCGAAGAAAATGTCGACCCCTTATTTCGACCCCTTACCTCCATGCTAAACTGAAGCTTGCTGACCCAAAGTACTTCCACCACCGACCCAAAGTTAATGCCACAATGACCCGAAGTCCAACCAATGCTGACCCTTTGCCATCTCCTTATGTCGACCCCTTGCTTCTCCTATAGCCGACCCAAAGCCAAAGCTACACCGACCCCTCTTAAATATGCCATCCGAGGTTATTCTCATTCTGACTCAAAGAAAACAACTTCCCGACCCGAAACAAACCACGTGGTGACTCGAAGCAACCCCTTCGCTGATCCAAAGCAACTAGATCTTTCTCGAGATCCATACTTCGAATACTCGACACCATTTATCCATCAACCATGCCCAATTCCGGCTTCGTATTCAAATATATTATCCGTAATCGACTGCCCACCTATCCATTCAAATCAAAACCATAATAGTCTAGCCTCGATAATCGTGTAATCCATTGAGTTAAATCTGCATGCATACGGTCTTGCCAAAAGGCAGGTTCACACTTTACCCCCCAAATCATGCCTTGCAGTTTGAAACGCGTGTTTTGTATTGCCTTAAGCCCAAAATTTGAAGTCCATGATCCATAGATCGCCATATCATCCAACCCAAAGCCTAATTCATTGCCAATCCGATCCTTGATCTCTATGGATCATCAGCGAAATTCACGACTATTTCAAGTCAATATCCAGCTCTGAATCCATTCTAAATCCATTAGCATAATCCACGATCTCTCTGGATCATTTTATCCAAGTTCAGGACCTCTCCAGGTCTTGTAACCCAAATTGGAGACCTCTCCGGGTCCAAATCCAAAGCCGGGACCTCTCCTGATCCATATCCAAAGCCAGGACCTCTTTGGGTCCATATCCAAATTTAGGACCTCCTCGCGTCCAAATCCAAAGTCGGGACCTCTTCGGGTCCATTTATCCCACTCCAACCTCGACTCTCCGGTCGATGGCTTACCCATGGTTTTTCTTCTCGACCTCGACTCTCTGGTCAAGGACTTCATGAGGTATCCTACTCCGGCCTTAATTTCCAATCGAGGACTTAATCTATGAATATCCTTCTCTATCCTCGAATCTCCTATCGAGGACTTAATTCGTGGTATTCTACTTCGACCTTGATCCCCAATCGAGGATTTAATCCGTAAATATCCTTCTCCGAGCTCAACTCTCCAGTCGAGGACTTAACCCGTGGAGTATCCTTCTCCAGCCTCGATCCCCAGTCGAGTACTTGATCCATATGGTATCTTACTCCGTCCTCGATCCCCAGTCGAGGACTTAATCCATGGGGTGTCCTTCTCTGGCCTCGATCCCCAATTGAGGACTTAATCCATGGGGTATTCTACTCCAGGCTCAATCCCTAATCTAGGACTTAATCCGAGTTCAAGTCCAACCTATCGCTCTCCGACGAAGGGACTCGTAACTTGCGATTATTGCCCCGTATCTCCGATCGGGACAGTAACAGTGACCTGTAAAACCAAAGTTTGCAACAAGTAGAAAAGCCAAGATTTCATAAACCCGAGCACCATGGTTCATCATCATCTCAAAGCAGGCCTGGAGACCATCCTCGATTCCATACATGTGTAAGTGACTTAGCCGCATTACTACGGGGTTTATTACTTATTCCATACCATCAAGAGACGATGACCTGTACCCTTAATCCAAGCTAGCTCTGATTTATCGCAGATGATAGTTGCTCATGTTCCGTCACTGCTATCCATTTCCAAACAAAGCCATCCAAATCCATGCCTCAAGTTCCATGAGAAGTTGTGTTGATCCATTCTCCTTGGTCAGGGTTTGCCCCCGGCTGATCCAATCCATATCTAAGCCTGCTAATTTTCGCTCTAGGTCCTGGGTTCTAATTTCCAGCTATTCTAACATCCATAAATGGTCTTCAATCATCATTTTCATCCTAACCCCGAGTCCATAAGGGAATCACAGATCATCCTCTTCAAAACGTGCTCCACACCAAAATCCATAGCTCCATCCAATATTCATCTAGGAATCAAGTTAACATGACCCAGGGGCATGCCCTCGAGTGAGGTACGATCTCTGTTTGGTCAGGAGCTGCTCCCAACGACCTACTCCATCCATCACCCTACTTGCTTCTTTTTCCTGAGTCCAAACCTGGACTTCCTATGTTCCTGCTGCTCTAACTCCATGATCTAGATTCCCAGCATTTGCTGCTAATCCATTCCCTTGGTTTTGCACACCATCTTGTCCAATCCGTCGGAGTAAGTTCTACATCATTTCCTCCTGTCTTTTCAGGATCCTCTCCTGCATAGCATTCATCATCATCTCCATTTCGTCCCTGGTGATGAAGATTGAGGTCTGATTAGCTTCTGAGAAAGCCTCCTGACTTCCTTCATGATGGCTCATCTCTGTTCTCTGTCTCCTTGTTGATTGCCCAGACATAGCTTCCTAAATCCAAGTTCCTAATCTTCCGAATCTCTGAGTGCTAGCCTTCTCAGTGAAAGCACCAAAATGTTGGCATCAAAATTGATAACCAACACCCCATTGCAAGCGAAAGCACCAATATCCAGTCATGGATAACAGATAAGGTATAAGTAGAGAGTATAATATAAAGAACAATCAAAATTAAAATGAAAGTAGTAAAAAAGACGAGATTTATAGTGGTTCGACTAACTCCGACCTACGTCGACTCCGGAAAAATCCTTTTTATTATACTGGAATTTGATTACAGTTACAATCCGAAATTTCTGAAATAAAAATGGTAAAGTAGCCTTTAGGTGGAAGGGGAAGAGAAACGGAATGAGAATCCTCCTTTTTGAAGCGAATACTACTGTATTTATAGGCATAACCCTGGCTATAGGGCCTCCTCACTTACATGGGCCCACCAAAACCATAGTCGAGCCTATATCGTTAATCACTGCCGATCTCGAGTAGTTAACATGCCAACCCAACGCAATCTTTATGATGGCCCGATGTAAGCCTCACATTGACCTGAAGCAAAGTGCACACTGACCCAAAGTAGCTTATGTCTCCTTCAATGCCGACCCTAGCTATGAATGCCGACCCAAAGCATCAAGAACACCGACCCGAAGCCACCCTGTAGCCAATCCCATGCAATGCCGATCCCTCAAAGTATGTCGACCCCTCTAAGTAATTTCCATTGCCAGGCCTTAGCCTTATGCCGACATGAAGACGAGGCTACGCCAACCCGAAGAAAATACCGACCCCTTATCTCCTTATCGAATCCTTACCTCCTTGCCAACGTGAAGCTTGCTGACCCGAAGTACTTTCACCACCGACCCGAAGTTAATGCCATAATGACCCGAAGTCCAATCAATGCCGACCCATTGCCATCTCCTTATGCCGACCCATTACTTCTCCCATAGCCGACCAGAAGCCATATTAATGCCGACCCGAAGCCAAAGCTATGCCAACCCCAAGCAAAGCCAACCCCTCTCGAATATGTCGATCCAAGGTTATTCCCATTCTGACCTAAAAAAACACATTCCTGACCCGAAGCAAACCATGTTGTGACTCGAAGAAACCCCTTGGCTGACCCAAAGCAACCTAATTTCCCAAAATCCATATTCCAAATACCCGGCATCATCTATCCATCGACCATGCTCAATTCCGGCTTCGTATTCATATTTATTATCTGTTGTCGATTGTCCCCATATCCATTCGAACCAAAACCATAATATTCCAACCTCGATAACCATGCTATCCATTGAGTTAAATCAACCTACATACGGTCTTGCCAAAAGGCAGGTTAATACTAGTAGAATGGGAATTTATTCCACTAATACATGTCCACAAAATCAAACCACTTACACTATAGCATAATGGTGTTTTGTTCTACAAAAAATGTCATTTAGTCTTTCTAATCATACAAGGTTACTTAAGTCCAAAACAAGAGATTCTCAGATTTGGAATCAGTTCATTTTAAATTAAAGATTGATTTAAAAACACATTCGATTCAATTTTAAAATCACCTTTGAAAATATTTAAATAGATTTAATTAGCTTAAACCCTAAATAAATCTTAATTAACCCTTATTATTCAAGCTTAAGTCATAATTAAATTCTAGTTAGGCTTAATGAACTTGATTAAGTGCCAATTAATTAACTAACGCAACTTGGTTAAGGTTAAACCAAAATTGCTTAGAAATTAAGCCTTAATTAATTAAATATTAATGAAATAATCCATTAATTACTTAACAATTAATTTACCATTAATCTTAACTAAATAATTATTACCACTTAATTACTTCTTAACCATATAAAACATTAATAAAACTTTATTAATTAATTAATAGTCATTAACTTAACTTAAGTGATTATTAACCTTTAATCGCATTCTTAATTACCAATTAAATGCTAATTAGCTTTTAATTAACTAATTAATTAATTTTATTACAACTAAATACTTTTTATATTAATAATTAATTTTGAAAAACTTTGTAAACTAATTTCAAAATAAAACAAATTTGAAATAAAAGTTCAAACCTTTGTCGAACTACATCCATAGCGACTGTCACTATGAGTGTAGTTTGCTTTATCCTACCTTTAAGTAAAGATATTTTACTAAAACTATACTATTTCATGATTGAAACATACCTTGGTAAATTTTCACACTTTAAAACCAATTACGCAAACTTTAACCAAATCTAAACTTTAAACACTTGAAACGAGTTTGATTTCAAATCCATCCTCAAATCCGTCGTGACTGCATACAAAGTTTCAACTTTGTTTTCAACCCATCCTGAATGTAATCAAGTTCATCATCAACCCTTTATATTCACACATCACATTCATACAACAAATTGTATACATATACTAATATATATACGATTACTAACTTTGCAATAACACATCCATTCGAGTGTCGACACTAACCCATACATTAGCACTTATCGTCAGATTTCAAACATGCCAAGATACAATATATATAACATACATATAGCTATGAATCAACATAACATATAAAGAAAAGTTCTTTCCAAAAGATTAGGAATTTACTCACCGAAAGCCAAACTCTCGCCAAATTAGAGTATGACATAGCCATTCCGTTCCTAAGCAACAAGATGGAGTCTTGAACCTTAAATGCACTAGGTAGGCTTGGCCTTGAAGGGAAGAGAAAGGGAGACTTGTTTTGGTGAGGTGGAGCAACTTCAGTTAAACATCGAATTCTCAATAGTACACTCGAAATAGGTCATTTTGCAATTGAGTTTTGGGCTCCCTACTCATGGAATTTCTAACAGCACTCATAGAGAAAGTTACTGGAATTTCTTTTCTCTATCATTTCACAATAAAGATTCACTCATTTAATATTTCATTTGAAGAAGTTATGGTCCAAAGAAGATGGCTCATTTTCAGAATTTAAATTCTAAGCTAAAAATTGCTCTATAAAGAATTGGTGTTTTGACAAATCTATGACAGAAATTTGGAAAAGTGATCAACTAGAATGTTGTAACCGTTAAAATTTCCCACAGTTCCAAAAAAGAAATTTTCCATTTTAGTTGGAAATGAGAAAGAAAAGGTTGGTGGAAAGAGAAGGAAAATTGGAGAAACATATGTGCTATTTAAAAGAAAGATTCATACCTCATCATTATGAACTGTCACGTCACTCTCTTTATATATATATATATATATATATATATATATATATAAGTTTAATTATTAATTAACTAAGATGTGACTAGTGTTAATTGTGATTAGTGGTTACAAATCTAAGATGTGATAAGCGAGTAATATATCTTTATATATATATATATAAGATTATTATTTTTAAATTTATGAATTATCACATCACTCTCTTTATATATATAAGTTTAATTATTTTTAAATTTATGTATTGTCACATCACTCTCTTTATATATATAAGTTTAATTATTAATTAATTAAGATGTGACAATTCATAATTATGTCTTGTCACATCGCTTACTAATCCAAATTAAGATTATTATTTGTTAGTGATATAAAAAATTCAATTAAATCAATTGAATACACGTATTCACTAAGAGACAAGTTTGTATATATATATAAGATTATTATTTTTAAAGCTATGTCTTGTCACATCACTTATTAATCCAAATAAAATAAGATAATTTATTTCTAAGTGTATTGTTTTTTAGATAATTAACTCTTGTATAAATATACATATAGTGTAGAAAGACGAACAACATTCCCGACAACTTCCCGGTGTCGAAAGGTCGAAATTTCGAAAAAAGGTCTTAGGTCACGTTTTCTGTTTTTCTGCAAACTATTTAATTTGGTAAATAAATTTTGAAAATGATTTTACCATGATTATTAACTAAACAAAAAGAGTTTATTTTCATTATAAAGCCTATATATTGAATATTTGAAATTAACTACATATTCACTAATCAAAGTAGTGAAATTCCCGATCGTTGCATCTTTCCACTTGGGTCTTTCTCTTCTTCATTTTTTAGTTGATTCTTGAGTTATTCTGGTGTAGTCTGAATGTTCAAATTCTTATTGAATTTTGATGGGTTAAAAATCCAGTTAACACTTGCCTCCCATAATAAGCCTTTTGAATGAAAGACGAGCTTTTTTATGGACAAGTTCTTGTCTCCAATTTTCGATAATTGAGCTTTTTAGCTGCTTTAACCGTGGTGAATCATCCAGTTCCTTTGGATTTTCTTGCCAATCACAAGTCATTCCAACCAGTTACATCTTAAGACTCTAGACTCTACCCAAATGTAATATATGCATCACAATCATTCTGATTTCATTTGGAGTTATTACATCACATATCTCTAATTAAATCACATGCTTTTAATTACGTTGCACATTTTCGATTACATCACATGTGACGACCCACTTTTCTGAACCCTAAGAATGGAACTTAATACATCCATGGTATTTATGTGTCGTTTCCCAAGTATCTAAAAGACGAGTTTTCATGGGGTAAAATATAAGAACGGAACAATAATCTCACAAAGGAATGGTTAAATATAACATAAAAATAAGACAGTACATAAGGTTACTCCCCAACATGGAGTTATCAAAGTTACAACAAACGTACTACTATCAGTCTTGGTAGTCATAACAACCTGCATTTAAATATACATACATAGAGCCAATATCTCATAACAGCGGAAATAAATAGCTAGATAGATAAGGAGCCTCCAGCTTGTCCACCATCTTCAAAAGAGCCCAAAGAAACTTGTCATTTTCGAAAAACTCGAATATAAATGAGTAACCAAAAATTTAGGAAAAACAAACAATTCGGATCAGACAATAAGTCCGGTATGAGTAAACTCCAAAAAATAGAACGTACAAAATAACCAGTGAGACCACATCGCAAAAACGCAGAATAGGTTTTTCCCTCACAATGACAACATCTAAGTATAAAAGAATGGACACAAATAATTAAACATCGCAAAGAGCGTAAGACGCTTCCTGATGCAATTAAGAAAGAATCAATCCAAAGATTTGAATAAAAAAAAGGATTTTTTCCAACAATGACTAGGAGGGTGCGCCCTCCTTACCGAAAGTAAACCTCTAGAAAATATACTTGAGAACTATGATGGCTCTCGGAAACCTCCAAGCCAGACCCCGCCAAACTTACCGAGTATCCAAGTATTTCACATCTCCATGCGCATACAACCAAAACCAATCAGAGTGGATGTGACAATACCCTAATGGGAGAATCCCCACATAGCTTGGCCCCCACTCGCTCTTTATTTAGTCATTTCGATAAAGGATATCAATGCTCTATATGAGCAACAAATTGTCTTAGATTGACGAAACAAAAAAAGAAGGAAAAAGGGTATCGAAATCGATAGATATCAACTATCGGGGACAACAAAATGATCGTATATGGAAATTAAATCTTATACTTTTTCAATGCTTGGAAAATATGCATATACTTATCCCATCGGTATAAGTATATTCACAGAACATTTGGGAGGATTTCATATTCAAAAGCATACTTAGATGGGTCCAAAACAATTGTCTATAAGAAATGCGAATGTATTCCATTATAATTATAAAGATCATTTATGGAAATCAAATCTCCTACACTTGTCATGTTTTTGATATTCTCGACTTACTCTCGCCCAGAAACAAAGCCAGGTAAGATAGGGCACTAGTTGCTTCTAGCCTTGCTTAGACGCTTCGGTTCCAGATCTTACAGATAGACGATCAATCTACTCATCGTCTTTTAGTGCTAAGTATAGGACTACTTACTTTCCTTAAATAACCCATTTTAATCATTATACAAATTTGAAGTTCCTTTAAAATACTTTAAATAAAGAATTAAAACTTCCATTTAAATCATAACTTAAACTCATCATCTTTAAAGGAGAATACGACCAAGAGGGGTGAAGCTCCCTCTTAATCAGATGAGATAGCTAAAGGGGTATTATTTTATTTTAACCAAAAAGTCACTAAATGTCAATCCTATGCTAAAAGGTGAAGTTTCCTATAACTAAATGTCAAGGTTATTGCTCATAAGCTGGCCGAGCACAAATCAAACAACCAAATAAGAATAATAACACGAACAATAACATGCTCATTATTGTTAACAATTTACAATCGATAGTTAACACAACATTTGTTCAAATGTGAATGAGTCAAAGGAAAGACATTAAGACTAAACTGACTGTAAAATATTTAAATTATACTCACAGAATAAGTTATACCCACTAAACAATGAAAACATGGAATATACTCACTAAACTATAAAAATAAGGAATATACTCACATCCTATTTGCTTTGATGGAGACTTGGAATACTTTACCTTTGATAATGAATTTTATTTCTTTTCTTTAGTTTGTGAATGAATTAAAACGAAAGTTGGACTTGGCTGTTTATAGGTGAAGAGAATGGTATTTTAGTCATTTCCTATAGCCTAACCCGATTCGACCAGATTTTGGTCCAATAGAAATCAGCCTTATGGCCTAATTTGATTCAATCACATTTTGGTCCAACAGAAAACATCTTGATGGCCTAATTTGATTTGACCACATTCTGGTCCAATAGGAAACATCTTGATGGCTTAATTTGATTCGACCACATTTTGGTCTGATAGGAATCCTCCTTATCAACTATGGCATAACACGGTTCGACTAGATTTTGATCCAATAGCAACTATCCGCATGGCAAAACCTGATTCGACCAGACTTTGGTCCAATGGCAACCGTGCGCATGGAATATAATAATCATTATGCTATTTTGTTTCGATAGGCAAGTAATTATAACGTTCTGTTTTATTAGGCAAGTAACTATTCTATTCTTTTTTTATTAGGCAATGTTAGTAATTCTTTCTTATTTTATTAGGAAAGTAATTATATTATTCTATTTTATTAGGCAAGGTTAATAATTCTCTCTTGTTTTATTAGGCAAGTGATTATACTACTCTGTTTTATTAGGCAAGGTTAATAATTCTTTCTTAGTTTATTAGGCAAGTAATTATACTACTCTATTTTATTAGGGAAACTTATCCTTAAATAAATTGGTTCCCCTAAGTGCCTTATAGCTCGAACCATCTTTGAACTAACATTTTACATCATTTTTTAAAAATATCCATTTGAGACGTCTTATCTAAAAAATATTCTAGATATAAAATCCACTATTCAATCATATAAAAACATATTAACTATTCAAATTCAAAGTGATTAAATTATGGATCGTTACATCACATATCTCTAATTATCCCGTGTTCATTCAGGATTTATATCATTATCATTTTGCTTCTCATTCAAAGGTGTCACATCATATATCAAAATCACATTATACACCAAAATTCACATCATGTATCAAAATCACATCATATATCGAGATCATCATGTGTTCATCCTGGATTTATCAGTTTTATTCTATTTATAAGGCATTCAAATCCTTTTATTAAATCAAAATTAGTTTTAAGACTCAATCTTTCCTGATCTTTTAAGTTTAATGTGCGATCTCTCCAGATCGTTTAATTTCTAAGTTAAGGAGGATTAAGTAAGCATGTCCTCTAACTCTTCGGTGAGGGGACTTACTTCTTACCCTTCGGTCCTATCTCTTTGGTTGGGACTCTAAGGCAATAAATATCGTACAGTCCATCCACTCGCTCTCTGGCAAGGAGACTTGCACCCTACACTCAGGTACGATGGCGGGACCCTAGGGCATTCAAAATCAGTCATCACAATCAATGTTCATCCCGGAGACCCGACTAAGAGCGTGCCTAGGGACCAATCAAGGTGTCGTACACATGTAAGTGGTTAGAGGTTATTATTGTCCTAAATAGCCATCTCAAACATCCGACTCAAAGCATGCCTTGCGACCGTTTGGGATCTCATACACGTATATGCGGCCTGAGGTTATTATTGTCATAAATAGTTATCTCAAGCATCTGACTCATAGCGTGCCTAGGAACCGTTTGAGATCCCATACATGTTTAAGCGGCCTGAGGGTATTAAAGGTAGAAAAGGCAGAAGGCACAAAGTAAAGGACAAACCTGTCCCTTGTTCAACGGTGGGCTTTTGGTTTTGGCTCATGCAGTCGTGTATTTATACTCAGATTTGCTACTTAAGCTCTTACATCACCCGTTGCAGGTGCTAAATCTCATCCTGGATCCATATCTATCATGCCCCAAGTTATGTGGGCACTTTTTTAGTTTGTTTTGCTCTAACTCCAATTTCTCATCCATTGGGTCGTATGTTGATTCCAGCGTTGCCTCCAAGTATCATTTGTTCTAGGCGTGGAGGTAGTATTCTATCATGTCCCAACCTAGGTCCAGCGGCTCCTGTAGTTATTTCTTGGAGTTTGATTCAAATTTCATGTAGATATAGCTATCCCTTGCTACTACATCTTTTGGAAGAAGCTATCTATTATCTCTTGTTGCCCAGACAAGCCCATCTTGCGTCTCCTTCATCATCCTTTTCCTTTCTTCTCTAATCAAAAAGATGGGATGATTAGAAATTGAGGACACCTCTTGGCTACCCCCAGGCTTCGATTGACTTGCTATAGCTTTATATTTAGTATTAGGCCTACTCATCTTCATTAAATATTAGATTCAAACTTCAAATCTTCAGATCTCGTTCAAAGTTCTCAATGAAAACACCAAAATGTTGGCCAAAAAGCGGATCAACACCCTGGAAGGAATATGAAATCACCATTCTTGTTTATTAGGGCAAATAGAATATAGATTAGAAGTAATAACTTGCAGATAAAGTAAAGAAGACAAGAGAATTTTTATAGTGGTTTGGCTGGTAACAAAGCCTACATCCACTTTATAACTTTTTTAATGCCTGACTGCAATTACAAATTGATTCTAATTACAATACAATTGAATTATGTTTGATGGACAAAGTCACTAATGTTAGAACTCACTGGAGAATCACAGCGAACCCTGTGGATGAATGTTGTGAGGGAGAAGAAAGTTGAAGAAGTAGAGGAATTGCAATAGAGTAATGGCAGCTCTTTCTTCGAAAAATGATCTATCTCTAATTGTAGGTAGGTAAGTATTGGGACAGATGTCCAAGTGAAGAAGAGCCCATTTGTTATGCCAAGTCATCACCAAAAATCTCAAATCAATCTGAATTATTTCTATGGATCGCTGGCTATCCATTAGGGATGGATCGCTAGTTGTCCATAGGGGATGGATCACTAGCTATCCATCAACTTAGCATATTTTTCTACCAGAAGCCTTTAATTAGTGCTACGAAGGGGCTTAGAAAGTTTGAGGGCGATCCAACCTATCTTAATGGATCGCTAGCTAACCATGAGGGATGGATGGCCAGCTATCCATACGGGATGGATCACTAGCTATCCATAGGGGATGGATCACTAGCTATCCATCCACTTTGCATATTTTTAAGTGATCTTTGTTTGGTTGTCTTTCTATCTTCTATTTAAGTGCCTTGTTCAAATATCAAGTTATTTGGAGTTAGCTTAATCATCCATCTTCATGGGTAATCTGGTCTTGAAGAATCATCCATCACTCGCGCAAATCTTAACGAAATCGAACGACACTTTGCAAAAATACTTTAGAGGGTGTCAGGGGTCCACCATTAAAATTTGAGGTGGTGGGGCCTAGTCTAGGTGGATCGCTTGCAATCCACAAATCAACTTCAAATGACCTCATTTTTTGCACCTTCTTCTATGTTTTCTAATGTTCTTTCAAAATTCCAAGTCAATCTGACTTTGTATGAGTTCTCTAGGTCCATTTAAGTTAGATAATTTTGGCTAAACAACATGAATTAGATGGGTCTTCACTTCTCGAGCTATAGTGTTTGGCACGCTATGAAACTTGGCAATCATGCTTAGAAATGATAATGAATCTTGATGCACGAGGTTTGGATGGTCCATGAGCAAACCCTAAAGGTCATTAGCGATCCATAGGTGATGGATCGCTAGCAACCATCACCTTAGCTTACTTTGGCATCTTTCCTTTTGAGTTTTTCTCTTCTTCTTTTTTTGGTTCTTATGGTTGATTGTTGAGTTATTCTGGCATAGTCTAAATGTTCTTATTCTTATTGAATTTTAATGGGTTAAAAACCCAGTTAACACTTTCCCTCCAAAGTACGCCTTTTGAATGAAAGGTGGGATTCGTTTAAGAATAAGTTCATGCATCCAGTCTTCGGTAAGTGAGCTTTTTAGCTGCTTTAACCTTGATGAATAGTCCAGTTCCTTAGAATTTTCTTACTAATCACATGTCATTCCAAACCTGTTACATCCTAAGACTCTAGACTTTAACTAAGTGTAATCTATACATCACAATCATTCCGATTTTATTTGGATTTATTACATCACACATCACTAATTAAATCACACGCTTCCAATTACATCGCATATTTTAAATTACATCACATATCTACATTTACATCACATATCTCTAACTGTCCCATGTTCATTTGGGATTTACATCATTATAATTTTGCTTCTCATTCAAAGTTGTCACATCATATATCAAAATCACATTATGCATCAAAAATCACATCATATATCAGAATCACATCATATATCGAGATCATCCTGTGCTCATCCATGCTTTATCAGGTTTATTCTATTTATAAGGCATTCAAATCCTTTTATTAAATCAAATTTGTTTTAAGGCTCGATCTTTCCTGATCGTTTAAGTTTAATGTGCGGTCTCTCCGGATTGTTTAATTTTTAAGTTAAAGGGACGATCTCTTCGGGTCGTTTGTTTGTTAAGTTAAGGAGGATTTAGTAAGCCCATCCGCTCACTCTCCGATAAGGGACTTACTTCTTGAACTCTGGTCCCGTCTCTCTGGTAAGGACTCTAAGGCGATCAATACATACAAGTCCATCTACTCGCTTTCTTGCAAGGGGACTTGCACCCTACACTCCGGTCCCATAGCGGGACTCTACGGCATTCGTAATTAGTCATCATAATAAATGTTCATCCCAGAAAGCCGACTCAGAGCGTGCCTAGAGACCAATCTAGGTCTCGTACACATGTAAGCGGTCCTAGGTTATTATTTTTCTAAATAGTCATCTCAGATATCTAACTCAGAGTGTGTCTAGGGATCGTTCAAGACCCGTATACGTGTAAGAGGCCTAAGGTTATTATTTTCATAAATAGTTATCTCAAGCATCCGACTCAGAGCGTGCCTATGAACCGTTTGAGATCCCGTACAAGTGTAAGCAGCCTGAGGTTTTTAAAGAGAGAAAAGGTAGAAGGAAGAGAGTAAAGGACGAACCTGCCCCTTGTTCCAACAGTGGGCTTTTGGTTTCGGCTCATAAGGTCATGTATTTGTACTCTAATTCGCTACTCTAACTCCACCATCACCCATTCCAGTTGTTAAAGCTCATCTTAGATCCAAATCTATTATGCCCCTAAGTCATGTGGGCATTGTATTTGTTTGTTTTGCTCTGACTCCAGATGATCCTGCATTTGGTCCTACGTTGATTCCAGCGTTGCCCCTAAGTATCATTGTTCTAGGCGTGGAGGTAGTATTCTATCATATCCCAATCAAGGTCCAGCGGCTCTTGTAGTTATTTCTTAGAGTTCGATTCATATTTCCTATAGATTTAGTTATTCCTTGCTGCTCCATCTTTTGGAAGAAGCTATCCATCATATCTTGTTGCCTAGACAAGATCCCATCTTGCGTCACCTTCACCATTTTTTCCTTTCTTCTCTAATCACAAAAATGGGTTTATTAGAAATTGAGGACACCTCCTGGCTGCCCCAGGCTCCAGTAGATTTGCTACAGTTTTATATCTAGTATTAGGCGTACTCATCTTCACTAAATCTTAGATTCAAACTTCAATTCTTCAGATCTCATTCAAGGTTCTTAGTGAAAGCATCAAAATGTTGACCCAAAAAGTGGATCAACACCCTAAAAGGAATATGAAAGCACCAGTCTTGTTTATCAGGGCAAATAGAATATAGACTAGAAGTAATGACTTAAAGATAAAGTAAAGAAGACAAGAGAATTTTTTTAGTGGTTCGTCTATTAACGAAGCCTATATCCACTTTATAACCTTTTTTATTGACTGGATGCTATTACAATTTGATTTTGATTACAATATAATTGAATTATGTTTGATGGATAAAGTCACCAGTGTTAGAATTCATTGGAGAATCACAGTGAACCCTATGAATGACTGTCTTGAGGGAGAAGAAAGTTAAAGAAGTAGAGGAATTGCCGTAGAGCAATGGCAGCTCTTTCTTTGAAAAATGATCCATCTCTAGTTGTAGGAGTATTAGGCCAAAAGTCCAAGTGAAGAAGAGTCCAGTTGTTATGCCAAGTCATCATCGAAAATCTCAAATTAAATTGAGTTATTTCTATGGATCACTGGCTATCCATTGGGATGGATCGCTAGCTATCCATAGGGGATGGATCGCTAGTTATCCATCTACCATAAGCCTTTACTTAGTGCTACAAAGCGACTCATAAAGTTTAAGGGCGATCTGACTGATCTTAATGGATCGCTGGCTATCCATAGGGGATGGATCGTTGGCTATCCATAGGTGATGGATCGCTGGCTATCCATCCACTTAGCATATCATTAAATGATCTTTAATTGGTTGTCCTCATATCTTATATTTAAGTCCCTTGTCCAAATATCAAGTTGTTTGGAGTTAGCATGATCATCCGTCTACATAGGTCATCTAATCCAGAAGAATCATCCATAACATGCTCAAATATTAATGAAATCAAATGAAACTTTACAGAAACACTTTTGAAGGTGTAAAGGACCCACCATAAAAATTTGAGGTGGTGGAGCCCAATCTAGATGGGTCACTAGCAATTCATCTAGATGGATCGGTAGAGATCCATCAAATCAACTCCAAATGACCTTTTTTGTTAGCCTTCTTCTTTATTTTCTAAATTTTCTCCAAAATTTCGAGTCAATCTGACTTCGTATGGGTTCTGTATGTCGATTTTAAGTTATCTAATTTTAGCCAAATAGCTTGAATTAGATGAGTATTCAATTCTCAAGCTTGATTGTTTGGCGAGCTATGAAACTTGGCAAGCATGCTTAGAAATGGTAATGAATCTGGATGCAAGAGTTTATGAGGGTCCATGAGAAAACCTATGGGTCACCAGGGATCCATAGGTGATGGATTGCTCGCAACCATCACCTTAGCTTACTTTGGCATCTTTCCTCTTGGGTCTTTCTCTTCTTCTTTTTCTAATCCTTTCGGTTGATTCTTGAGTGAGTTTAGCATAGTCTGAATGTTCTAATTATTATTGAATTTTGATGGGTTAAAAACCTAGTTAACACTTAACCCCAAAGTATGCTTTTTGAATGAAAGGTGTGCTTTGTTTATGAACAAGTTCCTATCTATAATCTTCGATAATTAAGATTTTTAGCTACTTTATCCTTTGTGAATCATCCAGCTCCTTCGGTTTTCTTGCCAATCAAAAGTCATTTCCAAACCAGTTACATCTTAAGAATTAAGACTCCTTTTAAGTGTAGTATATACATCATAATCATTCTGATTTCTTTCGGAGTTATTACATCATATATCTCTAATTCACATGCTTCCAATCACATCGTATATTTCCAATTACATCTCCATTTACATCACATATCTCTAATTGACCCATGTTCATTTGGGATTTATATCATTATCATTTTGCTTCTCATTCAGAGGTTTCACAACACATATCAAAATCACATTATACATCAAAAATCACATCATATATAAGAATCACATCATATATTGAGATCATCCTATGTTTATCCAGGATTTAATAGTTTTATTCTATTTGTAGGGCTTTCATATCCTTTTATTAAATCAAATTTGTTTTAAGGCTCGATCTTTCCTGATCGTTTAAGTTTAATGTGCAACCTCTCCAGTTCGTTTAATTTTTAAGTTAAGGGGACGATCTCTCTGGATCATTTGTTTGTTAAGTTAAGGAGGATTAAGTAAGCCCATCTACTCACTCTTCGGTGAGGGGACTAACTTCTTGCACTCCGGTCCCGTCTCTCCGGTTGGGACTCTAAGGCGATCGATATTATATAGGTCCATCCACTCGCTCTCTAGCAAGGGGATTTGCACCCTATACTTCGGTCCCATGGCGGGACTCTATGGCACTCAAAATCAGTTTTTCGTCCCGGAGACCCGACTTAAAGCGTGCATAGGGACCAATCTAGGTGTTGTGCATGTGTAAGCCGTCCGAGGTTATTATTGTCCTAAATAGTCTTTCAGACATCCGACTCAGAGCATGCATAGGGACCGTTCGGGATCCCATACACGTGTAAGCGTCCTTATCATTGCCAAAAATAGTTATCTCATGCATCCAACTGAGATCATGCCTAGGAACCGTTTGGGATCCCGTACACGTGTAAGCGGCCTGTGGTTATTAAAGGTAGAAAAGGTAGAAGGCGAGAGTAAAGGATAAACTTGCCCCTGTTCCAATGGTAAGCTTTTCGTTTCGGCTCACGCGGTTGGGTATTTGTACTCTGATTCGCTATTCTAGCTCCAATATCACCTGTTCCATGTGTACAAGCTCATCCTAGATCCAAATCTATCATCCCCCCAAGTCATGCGGGCATTTTTTAGTTTGTTTTTCTCTAACTCCAGATGCTCCTTCATTGGGTCCTATGTTGATTCCAGTGTTGGCCCTAAGTATTAGTTGTTCTAGGCATGAAGGTAGTTTTCTATCATGTCCTAATCTAAGTTAGTTGCTCTTGTAGTTATTTCTTGGAGTTTGTTCATATTTCCCACAGATCTAGCTATCCCTTGCTACTCCATCTTTTGGAAAAAGCTATCCATCATCTCTTGCTGCCTAGACAAGATCCCATCTTGCATCTCCTTCATCATCCTTTTTATTTCTTCTCTAATCACATAGATGGGTTGATGAGAAATTGAGGACACCTCCTGGTTGCCCTCAGACTTCGGTTGACTTTCTACAACTCTATATATAGTATTAGGTCTACTCAAAATGACCTCATTTTTATATCTTGTATCCAGAAAATAAACTCCAAATGACCTCATTTTTGTAGTGAGCCTTCTTCTATGTTTTCTAAATGTTCTCCCAAAATTTCAAATCAATCCGACTTCGTATGAGTTTTTTAGGTCCATTTTAAGTTAGCTAATTTTGGCCAAACGGGTTGAATTAGATGAGTCTTCACTTCTTAAGCTAGATTGTTTAGCATGCTATGAAACTGGTAAGTATGCTTAGAAATGGTAATGAATCATGATGCAAGAGGTTTGGAAGGTCCATAAGTAAGCCTTATGGGTTGCTAGCGATCCATAGGTGAAGAATCGCCTGCAACCATCACCTTAGCTTACTTTGGCGTCTTTCCTCTTGGGTCTTTCTCTTCTTCTTTTTCTTGTCCTTTTGGTTGATTCTTTAATTATTCTAGCGTAGTCTAAATGTTATAATTCTTATTGAATTTTGATGGGTTAAAACCCAACTAACATTGTTTTTATATTTGGTTAAAGGAAATGCAGAAGAGTAGATTGAATATTTTCAAAGGCTGCCTTGGATGGAAATTTTAGGGGGATAAAAGAGGAATTGTAGTTGCTCTAAGAATTTTAAAAATAGATTTAACGCCAATAGATAGAATAAAAGATTTTTGAGTATGGGAGTTATCAGCTGATGTGATATCCAAGGGAGTATCGGTGTGCCTAAGGCACTGAGCATATGTATATAGAGTATGCATTATATTATCAGGGATCGGACTAATATGACTATATGCTTGAAGTAGAGCAGAAATAGGGTTATTGAAAATGTGATCAAAAGGAGAGAGATTAGAAACACTGGAATCGAAAAAAGGTTGAAATTAGGAGATTGGATGTGAATAGTGATGGGATTGTCAGATATATCAAGAGGGGAAAGAGAATATTTGAGTTTCTCTAATAAGCTTAGATTTTGATTACCAGAAGTATAAATAGTCGAGACTTTATTAACCAGGTGCACCAAGCCACCTAGACTAGCTGGGTCATTTTTATTTAAGTCAAATAAAGAAGCATCTAACTTATCATCTACAGCTACTGTATTATGGTTAGTTTCAATACTACATGTTTAACATGAGGGGATTTTTGAAATGAAGTTACCTAATCTGTCACATCTTAATATGATATGTTGTCATTATCAGATCTCCTTCTTTCATTTCTTCCGAGACTTCAAACATATTATCAGTTGTTACATTTTTATTAATCACATTCTTCTTGCAAGGTGATCTTTTATCAACCCTCCCAGTTTTCTCATTTCCAACCATCCTTTCATTCTCCATTTGAACCTCTATTTGATAATAAGGTTCTTTCATTTTATCGTTTACTTTGCTCCTAGGATTAAACACCTTCTTCCAAACTTGCTTCGTTGGAAAGCCTTCTTTTCCACGCTCATTTATTGTTATCTTTCCTTTTTCTTCTTCTTTTCCTTTGGATTTCTCGTTCATTTTTTCTTCACTTTTCCTTCATCGCGTTATTCCTCTAAGATAACACTTTGACGATGTTATATTAAGTGGCCAAAAACATACCATGGATGCAAATCTCGGGCTTTCATATATACTTATATATGTAAGTGGAACTATAAAGAACCTAAATAAATTTTTGGAATAAATACATGCATGTAATATGTATACTGTGATTTCAGATGTGTTTGACGCTTGAATCATGAGGGTATTTCATAAAAAATACATTATTCCTTAAATTGGTATCACTTAAAATATCTTAAAGATTATGAATCTTTAATATAGTTAGTCTCTATCATTTATATTTTGATAGATTACTTACATACGCACTAGCAAGTTGTTGAGCAAACTCAAGCTAAAGCTGTTATGTGTAGTACTACTAATATATTGCGTACATGAGGTAAGATACATGCCTTTGTTTATTGAGCAAACTCAAGGTACGTGTATTATATTTAGGCCATGAAGAAATGATGGGTAAGAGTGAATAATCTCTCTTGACTTGTTGATAAAACTCAAGGTCAAGGTCGAGACCTGGGCAAGGACCACGGTTAGGAGTTGTATATGATACAACAGATAAAGTGTTATCCATCGCTTGTGGGCCTATGATTTATTTAGTAAACTCAAGGTGAGATCCTAAGGCAAGAGAGTCCTAACACTCACTATAGAAATTGAAAGATTTCTCATTCTCTTAGATGGAAAATGTCAGGCTTCCATTTGCCCCATGCTTCTTGTGGTATTTTCCCCTACACACTTCTTGTTGGAGATCAGCTTGATAGATAAACCACACTTGCAACTGCTTCTACCCAAAACTTCTTTGGCAACCTCTTACATTTTAGTATGCTCCTTGCTATCTCAAGGATTATCCTATACTTCTTTTCAATTATTCCATTTTGTTGGAGGGATCTAGGCACCATCGGCTATCGTCAAATTCAATTATCTTCATAATACTTCTGGAATTCTTTCGATGTAAACTCTCCTCCATGGTCAGACCTCATAGCTTTAATCATAAGGCCACTTTCCTTCTCTACACAGACCTTGAACTTCTAGAAATTTTCAAACACCCTTGATTTCTCTTTTAGAAAATAAACCTATGTTTTTCTTGGAAAATCATCAATAAAAAGAAGGAAATAGTTACTCTTACCAAGTGAAATTGGCTTGATCGGACCGCACACATCCATGTGTTTGAGTTCCAATGATTTTTTTAGCTCTTGAGTACGACTCAATTGGAAAGCTCATTTTAAATTGCTTTATAATTAGAGATTCTTCGCATATTTGATCGACATGGCTAATGCAAGGTAATCCTCTTACCATTTCCTTCTTGCAAAGCAACTCTACTCCTATGAAATTGAGATGCCCAAATCAAAGCTTCTAAAACCAAGAAGCATCTTTGTAGTAGATCTTAAGACATTGTGCAAGATCATTTTGAACGTTGAGAAAAAACATTCTATTTTTTGGCATGTACACCTTAGCAATAAAATTATTTGCACCATCTAGAAATGTTTTTATCTTTTAGTCAAATATCATAACCTTTCTCTAAGCGTTATCCTAGGCTCAAGATGTTACTCTTCATGTTTGGCACATAGTAAACATCATAAATGAATTAGTGCTCTTCATTCTCCAATTGAATGGGAATATTTCTTTTACCATTCATTGTTACTTTGGATTCATCTCTAAAAGCCACGTTGCCATTCACTGATTCATTACGCTCCACAAACACGCTTATTCTTCTGTTCATATGGTTGCTTGCATTGTTATCTAGGTACCATTGATTATCCTCACCGCTTTCATTTTCCTTGTAAGCTAGCAGTAATGTACCATTTTCCTGATTTCTTTCTTCAACATAATTGGCATTCTCTTTAATTTTATTGTTACTTAAAGCTCTACATTCAGAAGCATAATGTCTAAATTTTTCACAAATGTAGCATTTGACATGTGACTTGTCATACCTTGATTTTGATTTTCATCTCCCACGGCCTCTTTTTGATCTTACTCTTTTTTGTTTGTTGTTGTCATTATTAGGCCTCCACTTTAAACCTAGAGTTTTGATGTTTCGATTGTGATAACTGTATAAGTAAATATTATATAAACTAACCAAATTTGCAGGAGAATAACTCATTAAAGAGAAAATCATAAACATATGAAGACCAGGTACCAGTTTGTGCCTACATTGTATTATTAATATAGAGTTAGGGTCTAGAAGTAGAAATATGTTAAAATCTCTCCAAAGTGGTATTCACATACATACAAAAATATTATATTCATCAAAACAAAGAATGTAGCTCAAAACTACAAATTCAGCCAGCTAAATGTGCACTTTCAACCGACTAAATGTTGTGCACTTGCACAAAAAAATTACAATATTCATGTGGCTGAAGTATAATATTCGGACGGTTGAACAAGGGCTATTTTGTACTATTTCCTTGCTGACTTGATTTTCAATCAATTCAATGGGCTGAAACGTTTAGTTGAGACGGCTGAATATTTATAACGGTAAGTTTTTTAAAAGGTGCTTCTCTTTCATGAACATGAACAACAACTTCTGATTCAAGAGTAGCTTCCATATCTCTTCATCGGTGCTCTTCATGAGCGTACATAACTTTTAATCTCTATAAATAGCAAAGAATTTCAATGTATTAAAAATTAATTTTTTCATTCTTAATTCTATCTATTTTTGCTATTTTAACTCTAAAGCATTCTGTACATAAAAGCTCTATTTTGATCACTTGTATATTCAAGTTTACTACTCTTGTGATCAAATAAATTTCCTTTCTTCATGGACTACACAATATACTACAAAAGAGAAGATTATAAAAATGGTGTACTTTATCGACTTTTCGGTACTATTCAAGAGCGTACTCAATTAGAAACGTTTCTACTATTTGTATTGGAAGTCTTGTTGTAGTATCCTTACGCAGTTGAAGTCCTATTCGTTTATCTAGGAAGTTAAAGTCATGTTCGGTTGCTTAGGCAGTGTAATACCTATTCCTCTGGGTTAAGTGAGGGTTATGATTAAATCCAGAAGGAGTTTGGGACAAGACATAGAACGGGAGTTCGAACCAGTATAAAAATCTCTAGTGTCATTTAGTTTACTGATTTTACTTTTATACTTATATTACACACAAATAAATAATCTAGTTAATATCCATATTACACGATCCTTAGTCAATTTCACTTGGTATCAGAGCATGTCACCATATAACCATAACACAGTTGTTTGATATTCAAATAATATGGATAATAACACTAGCACAAGTTTTATTGATGATTAATCCACTGCACGACCACCATGTTTAATGGATTAAACTAAAATTATTGGTAAACTAGAATGATAATTTACATGCAAGAAAATGGATATGATACTCGGAATATCACTCGGGATGAACACATTGTACCTACTACACTGTATTCATAATAGTCTAACACACAAAAATTAGATGCTACTGCAAATGCTAAAGCCAAGAATATGTTATTTTGCCACTATACAAAAATGAGTTTAACAGAGTAAGTATGTGTGATTCTACATATGAAATTTGGCATGCACTTAAAGTTACACATGATGGTACTAACAAAGTTAAACAACAAAAGATATCAATGTCTACGAATCAGTTCCAAAACTATAGAATGAGGAAAGATGAATCAATAAATGAAATGTATTCTAGGTTTCAAGATATATATCATTCACTTTGGCATTAGTAGAAAAATACACATATTTTGATATCGTTTCACAAATACTCAACTTTTTAATGGATGAATGGGAATGAAAAGTCTTAGCAATTGAAGAAGTTAATGACATTTCAACTTTAAAACTAGAAGAGTTGATAGGAAATTTAATGTCATATAAAGTTAATTTATAGGCAAAACGTATTCAGGCACAAGATAAAAAGACAATTGCATTCCAGGCCGAGAAAGACGATTCAGATTCAGATGAATATGATACGGTGTTTATAGCTAAAAATTTCAAAAAAAATTTGAAATTTAGAAAGAGAAATAAGTTTGGAAATAACAAGAACAACAACTAACCATCAGCTTCAACACTCAAATGTTATGAATGTAACAAAAAGGGTTACATGAAGAACGATTGTCTAGACCATAAGAAAAATAAATACAACTACAAAAAAAGCCAGCTTTTTCTGTTACATGGAATGATTCAGATTCGTCTTCCTCATCGGACAGTGAAAATGATAGTGACACTAATCAAGCCAACGTATGCTTTATAGAAATACATGACATTGTAAGTGATCTCTCTTTTTAGATTTAGTAGATATAAACTTAGAATTACTAGATAAACTAAAGAATCTCAAAAGAAAATATAAAGATAGATAAATTAAAAATAAAATAAAGTTGATATGCAAAGAGATCAGAAGAAAATTTTAGAAGAAGAACTTGTAAATATACAAGAATCTTGTGCTAATATTACTTCTCAGCTTACTATGTTAAGTAGTGGAATATTTACTCAAAAAGAAAAGAATGATATTTTATCAACTGAGAATCATGATTTAAAACCTATTGCTAAAATTTTAGAATTAGATAATTTTGGTCTTAAAACAAAATTAGAAAATATTACAAAAAACACTTCTAACTTTAATAAAGGAAGAAATTTTTTTTCTAGAATTATAGAAAATTCACAAGCCATCTCAAATAAAAATTGTTTAGGATACAAGAAAATGACAAAACTAATCTTAAACATGATTCTTTATATACTAACTTTAAAAAGATGAAAATACTTTTGTGAAACCAGTTTTAAAAGTATTATGCAACCAAAATCTATTAAAATTTAGGTTCCAAAGACAAACAATCATTTAATTAGAAATAAGTATATAAAGATTTTTCTAGATACAGTTCATAAATATAAAAAAATTGACTTATAAAGGGAATTCAAAATCCACTTGCGTTTGGCTTCTTAAGACTTAACTCTTACGACCCTAATAAAAAGTGTGTACCAACGTCATTTCTATATTTTTTGCAGGTACTAATTAAGAAAAGAGGAAAGTAGATACTTGATAATTGTTCAAAACACATGACAGGAAACAAAGACATGCTAACTAAGATTAGCCACTCAGATGGAGGATTTATCACATTTGGAGAAAATTCCAAAAAATATATGATCGGCAAAAGCGATGTGAGCAATGATGGTACATCTAACTTACCTATTATTACAAATATTTTATTAATTAAAAACTTAAAAACTTAATTTGCATAGTATAAATCAACTATGCGATATAGGATTTAATATACTATTTTTAGAAAATAAATGCAATGTATTTGATCAAAAAAAACCTTATTTTTGAAGGAAATGGAAAAGGAAATATATACGTGTTAAATATGAAAATTAATCATAACAGAAACATATGTCTAATAGCTAAAAAAATGATCCTTTCTTATGGCACAAGAGATTTTGTCACATAAATTTCAAAGCTATAAGAAAATTTTCTAAAAATAAAAGTAAAGGATTTCCAAAAGATGAACTGTAAAGTAAATAGTATCTGTGATGCTTGTCAGTTAGGAAAGTTAAAAAATCATTCTTTAAATCAAATAAAATTATTTCTACATTACAGCCACTTGAGTTATTATACCTAGACTATTTAGACCAACTCAAGTTCAATATGTAAATCATAATAAATATGTTTATGTAATTGTAGTTGATTTTTTGAGATATACTTGGACAATATTTATTAAAAATAAAAATGATACTTTTGAAAATTTTAAAAACATAGCTAGAGGAATACAAAATGTTAAAAATGTAAAAATTAAAAACACTAGAAGCAATCAGAGAGGTGAATTCGATAATGATATTTTTGAAAAATATTGTAATAAGAAAGGAATTTTTCATAATTTTTCATTTTCTAGAAGTCCACAACAAAACGGAGTTGTAGAAAGGAAATATAGAACACTTTAAGAATGTGCTAAAACCTTATTAAATGGAAGCACTCTACCTAAACATTTTTGGGCAAAATCTGTAGCAACCGCTTACTATATTTTAAATCGAATCTCCATTAGGTCATTGACGAAACATACTCCATATGAACTTTTTAGTGGAAGAAACTCAACATATCATATTTTAAAATTTTCAGTTCAACATGTTTTCTAATTAAATAAAAAGATCAACTTGTTAAATTCGATCTAAAATCCGATGAAGGAATATTCATAGGATACTCGGAATGAAGCAAGGTATATAGAGTTTTTAATAAAAGAACTAAAGTAGAAGAAACATGTCATGTGTCATTCGATGAAAATTTCAAACTTAATAATAAATATGAAGATGAAGATATAATTTCAAATTAAATATCATAGAAGATGATAATATTGAAAATATTGAAAATAATACTGAAATTGAAAACAACTTACTTAATGAAAATGAAATACGATCTTCGCCTAGATTATTAGGAAATCACCCAATTGAAAATATTATTGGAGAAATAAATTCTAATGTAAGAACAAGAAATCAGTTAGATCAAATGGTTCTTGTTGCTTTCTTATCTAATATTGAACGTAAAAATGCTAAAGAAGCCTCAACTAATGACTATTGGATTACAGCTATGTAAGGAGACCTAAACCAATTTGAACGAAACAAAGTTTGGAACTTAGTTCCTAGACCTAATGATCAAACAGTCATTGGTACTAAATGGGCTTACAAAAATAAAGATGATGAGCAAGGAAATATCATTTGAAACAAAGCTAGATTTGTCTCTCAAGGCTACAATAAAGAAGAAGGAATAGACTATGAAGAAACATTTTCTTCTGTCGTCTAACTAGAAGCAATAAATATTTTATTAGCTTTTGCGTGTTTTCATTACTTTAAGTTATATCAAATGGATGTAAAAAGTGATTTTTTAAAATGGTTTTATAAAGAAAGTGTATATGTAGAACAGCCACCCTTATTTACACATTAAAAATTTCTAGACTATGTCTATAAATTAAAGAAAGCTTTATACAGTTTGAAACAAGCACCACATGCTTGGTAAGATCATCTTAAATATCTTATAAATTCAGGATTTGAAATCGGTAAAATAAATCAAACAATTTTCATTGTGAAAGATCAAAAGGAAATTTTAATAGTTTAAATTTATGTCGATGGTATCATTTTTGGACATATAAATGAGAAACTATGTAAAGAATTTTCAAATATAATGAAATATGAATTCGAGATGTCATATGTGGTAGAACTCTCATACTTTCTCGGATTACAAATTAAATAATAATAAAATGGGATTTTTATTAACCAAGAAAAATATTGTAATAATTTAATAAAATGTTTTGGTATGGAAAATACTTCTACTAAACCGACTCCTATGAGTACTAGTGTTCATCTTGGTGGAGATGAAGATGGAAAAAGTATTTGACCAAAAACTTTATAGAAGTATGATTGGTTCTCTATTATATTTAACTGCTAATATCCAGATATTATAACGAGTGTTTGTTTATGCATATGATTTCAAGCTAACCCCAAAGAATCACATTTGTGAGCTGTGAAACAGATTTTGCGTCACTTAAGCAAAAATAAAGACTATGGACTTTTTTACCCGAAAGAATGTCCTTTTGAGTTGGTGTCATATAGTGACGCTGATTTCGGAAGATGTCAAAAGGATCGAAAAAGTACGAGTGGTACATGTCACTTCATTGGACAGTGTTTGGTATCGTGGTTTTGTAAGAAACAAAATTGTGTTTCACTTTCGACGTGTGAAGCATAATGCATCTTTGCTGCTTTTGCATGCGCTCAAGTAATCTACATGCAGCAAACACTTCAAGATTTTGGTATAAGTTTGACTAAATCAACAATTTATTATGATAATACGAGTGTTATAAATTTATCTTACAATCAGATAAACCATTCAAGAACGGAACATATTGACGTTCGACATCATTTTCTACGAGATAGCATAAAAAAGATTTAATTTCACTAGATTTCATCTCTTTCGAAAATCAAATAGCTAAAAAATTTACTAAATCGTTGAATGAAAATATTTTTCTAAAAGTAAGATGTGAACTCAAAATTATGTCGTTGCATGATTTATAAGTTTATAATAAAGCATGTATAATTAAAAGTGTTTAAATAATAAAAGTTGAACAAACAAATATACACACACACAGATATATATATATATATATACACACACACACACACACACACAGATATATATATATATATATGGAGCTGCTGGCACTTGAACTCTAGCACTTGAACTCTGCACTCTTGGGAGATAGGCATATGACTTTCCATTTTTTTATTTCAATTCTCACATTAGAACCTCTCCTCCAATCTATTTTTTATACGACCATATTCATATCTTTTATTCTTACCTTAGAATCATATTAACTATTTATAGCATAGAGGTAAATTAAAGTCTAGTTAACAGATTAATAATAACTTGAAAACTCTAATTCAAAAATGGCTAAATGAAATATATGTATATATACACACATGAATAAAATGGTTTTAGTTTTTTCGTACTAAACAAACAAACAACTACTGAAATTCTTATAAAAATGTCGTCTTAAAAAAATTCCGACCACTCGTCAATTGTATACAACATATCGACTTCGGATTCGTCTAACAAATCTACTCTAATTTATATCCTTGTTAACAATACTCCATCTTCAAATCACCATACCGGTATATACCGAAGGGAAAAAGAACTAGAAGAAACTTAGAATTTGGATCACCTTCTACCAAGGAGAAAATCGATGACATTCATCACTACCAATGTGAAAATTTAAGTATACAACATGAGATGTATTATAAGAAAAACACGATGGAAGATGTTTAAATTTTCTCAAAGAATTTGCTCTAAAATTCTACGAAACTACCCCTAAAAGGAAGTGCACAATCCATCTTCTCAACGGCCTCACGTATCTCTAAATTCTTAGCATCAAGGTGCTACAAATATATCTCGTATTTGACGTAATACTTAGTCTCCTATTAATCTATTATAGGAAGACAACAAAGTAGAACCAAACTCGCTTGAAATTTTTTCGTCAGACGAAGCGAAAACCTCTGAAAATAAATAAATTTTATATTTCCATAAAATTATGCTTACAATATTGATATTGTAATTTACATATACAATAGGTTTGTTGAAATAAAAATTAAATAATGTTATTTAATACGAGAATAAGCTCACATATTAAGACATGTATGGAGTATAGTGTTTAAATAAATTTAAAATATACTAAAGGTTAACCTGTACAAAGTCAGCAGATTCAGTCAGTTGAAACTCCCAATCCAGACGGTTGAATCCTTAAAATGAAAATTTATTCCGCCCAGATTTAAGCCTATTAAACCAAATTCAGATGGCTGAATCATGACAAAAATGAATTGCTTACTTGTTGGTTGCAAAATTTTCAATTTTAGCCAACCGCCTGGCTGAAATTCTGTTTTTTTTCAAAAGACACTTGCACATTTCTCAAAGCACAAATCAGAATTCAAACTAATACTTATTCTCAAAACCTACCTATTCATTCTTTACCTACCTGTACACTCTCCTGAAATAACAAAAGAAAGACTAAATTCTCTTGATCAAAAAATCAATCTTCCTCGCCATTTATTGTCCTCTATTGTCAAGGAGGGAAACTACATTAAAATGCCATCCTATATCAAATAAGAATTTTTCTATCTTAGCGACACATCCTTAATCTTTATTCTTACCAACGAAAAATTCATCATAGTGTTTGTTATTTGATTTTTTGTTTATATGTCTAGTGTAATATAATAAGGTTTAAACACTTTATCCTCAGCTAGAGTTGGTTTGTTTTAAACGTGAACGCATAATAATATGGTCTACATTACTAAATATAAATAGCTTATTTGCCACGATAATAAGAATATATTTTTTGGAAACATACGCTTTTATAATTCATTTATAATATATGAAAGTTTACATCATTTACATTGTCTGTCTAAATTTCTCTAGATTTCAACTTTTCGCAACTTCTTTTGGCAATTGTACTTTCATCTTTAGCCAATCCCTTACCATGAATTTATTTTAACTTTGAATACATAGGTGGTTAGAAAAAGGAGACCAAAAGTAAATCATGAATTACTTAGATCAATTTTTTACATTTCGAAGCAATCATCATCATCGATGATTACAAAGGAAAAAAATCTATGCATTATTAATTTTTAAGACCTTTTATTCATTTATTTTATTCAAGTGGTTAATTGCTTTGTTGGTTAATAAAGAATATCATATGCTATTTTTCCTCTATAGGAGAGTGGTACACCTCTAGATTATCTATCTAGAGATGGTAAGATCAGATTCTGTTGATAGCAATTAACCACATTAAAAAAAGAAGATCATATGTGACTCTGTTTTTGTAGGTTACATTTTCCAGCTTAGGAGGCGGAAATGAGTACTTCAATTGTTAGTAAATGAGTACTTTCATTTAGATGAATTCAACTTGATGAAATGTAATTAAAAACATTCTTTAGGTAAAAACAGCCTTATTTTTTTTTAGTGTTTAACATTCCGCTTTTTTGATTTAACTCTACCATTTCTTGGGTTAAAATTTGAAAATTAAACTTAACAAATAATGAAATCATACGATGTTATGCATAAAACCATGAAGCAAAGATTCCTTGTTTAAACATGAATGAGCTACGATACCTTCTTATCATGAAACAGGTATTATTGTAACTTATTATTGTAGTGGACATTATGTCTCATCATGAAACAGTTGGGGACTAGCCCTTTTTATTGTAACTCTTTTTTTCCAAATGCATATTTCATATTACCCTCATTTTACTATAAGTTTTCACTTATTTGCAATTATTTATATCATATTTTATTTTCTTTTACCGTCTGCATTTTAAATCACTCTCATTTAAATTTAAGTTTTCACATATATACAATGGTTTGTAGTGTATTTTTCTTCTCCTTAAATAGTCGATGACCACCTTATTTTTCTCAATCTATGTATTCCATTTTCTCCTTTTTTATTCTTTTTATTCTATTTTTGTAAAAATTAAACATGTGATTGAGTGTGTTCTTCCTTCTCATTACCAAACTTCTCCGTATTTTTGCCTTAGTTTTATTTTGCAACATATTCCAAAATTTTATTCTTATACTGATCATTAAAGACATTAATTTTAGGCAAAAAAACTTTCCCTTTGTTTCCTTAGATTTTTCATGTTCCCTAGATTTATACTATTTATTAAAGCTAATTAATTATATCAGCTGCCTTAATATTTATTATATTCATCAAAAACTCCACCGCTTCATGACATGAACATTTCTTTTTTTAGTAAAAAATACAAAATTTTATCTTCTTACCGCTTACACCCTACAAAAAATAATTTTATGCATACCAACTAGGATGAAATTTGTTCTTCTCTTAAAATAAATGTGTAATGGAAGTGAAATAGTGAAAAAAATTGAGTATGTTTTTTTGATTTTTAAGTAGGTGTGTTCTACTACATTTTTGTAACAACCCAAATTTTGTAAATATTATAAATTTAATTTATTTGAAAACTTTGATGTTTAATTATTTAAAATTTTGAAAATTTGAAATTTTCCAATATATTTTTGGAGTTTGTTTATAAATTATTTTCCCAAATACAATAAAATAAACAATTTCTGAAATTTTATATTTTGGTCAAACTTTGACTTTTATTTGAAAATTTTAAAATTAAAATTTTTGAATTCTAATCTTTTATTAGAAGCTGGATATAATTCCAATACCCGTTCTGCTTTTCGTTTGATTAAATTCTGATTTATACTTTTTAAACTGGATAAAATACAACGTTTTACATGCAATTAATTTCTGTATTTTATTTTATATTTTTCCTATGTCCATCTTTTTATTTTATTTTACATTTTTGTGTATAGACTTTATTTTATTTATTGAATGTTTCTTGTGTGTATCCTTTTATTTATAGCTGGAAAAAAATCAATTAGATATACGTTACTTTATTTTAATTGGTCATACGTTAAATTGTGATAAAAGCTTGCCTTTATTTGCTAGGCCTCTTTACTACCTACCATAGACGTTCACTATGTTTAGCCATGTATTGCAAAACCCTGTCCGCCTCCTACCCTTATCAATTCACGTACAAAAGAAGTTTCTCATCTTAAAAAAATTCATTTACATCCAGAGAAGAATACAATAAGTTCAATGGCTTCGTTTCCTCTTTCTTTTTACTTTTTCTTTCATTTTCTCTTGTGATTTCTCCATGCTTTGCTCGGCCTCCACCTTGTCCATGCCTTGTCGACCATCACACCACCTCCATGATCACCTCCACCAACCATCTCCACCATGTCGTGACCATAGATGAAGATCCATCACCAAAAGCACCAAAAAAATCCATCACAAGCCTATATCTTCACCACTTTCCTTTTATTAGCCTCGGCCACAACACCAACCCCACCACCTTGCTTTGGCCATGACCTATCTCCATCTCCTAGCCATGATTCGGATCTGACTTGACCACGCCAAGCCATAGCCGAGCTATGTAGACTTAGGGCTGAGCCAAACTCTTCAAATTGCTTGATCTTTAGCCTTCCATGCCTTGTAACTTGCCTCTATTCACCTTCTTTTACCCATGACCGTGCCTCGTGACTTCATGTCCTAACCTAGCTTGCCTTTAAACATCATGGCCGAGCAAAATATAGTGATGGTTGAGCTTATAGGTGATGTTGCTGAGCCCATTTGTGATTTAAACCAAGTTTTGTTTCAAATTGATTCATGTTTTAAAGTGTTGAATTCATACCATGTTTAGGTTAAATCTTATACTTATATTTATTTTGTTTATTTGATTTCAAGATTTGAATTTGGTTGTTACTTCTTCTCCATTCTTGTCGTGCCTTCTCGTTCTTTGCGGAGTGTGGATTTTTTGTTTTGAATTGATCTCTGGCTTGAAAATGTGAGTTATTCACTCTAGACATTCCGTACTTATATAAATTGTAAAACGATGACAAGTGGATGTGTAATAATTGATATACAATGCTCATATATGCCTGTGATCCGTTTATATGATGAATAACCTGATTTTATACCTGTTACATGATCTGTTATAATATTATGTGCTATATTTTATTTTATTTTTTGCATCTCACACTGTAAGTTCCCTTATCACTACGGGTTGAAATGATACATACCCGAACGGACTTTAGAAAAAGGAAGAATCGTTATGGGCTGAAATGATAGGCTCGAGTGATTTTTACTGTATTTGATTTGCTTGGGATTACGGGTTTGAAATGATAGAACCCGGATTTTCTTTTCAAATAACGGATTGAAATGATATATTATCCGTATCACTTGACCTAGGTTAGAAAATATTATTCAAACTCGTGGTTAATTATATGTTTTTCTAAAATTTATAAGTATTTTTAAATGTAAAAAATATGTTATTTTAACTTAAATTGGATTTAAATCATTTAAATAAATTCATAATGATTTTTCTGTAAGTTAGAATGTATAAAGAATTAAATGGAAAGATGTATTTTTAAAATGTGACTTAACTTGGAAATTGCAAATTTGGTTGTTAATGGAAATTTTTAAGTTTACCAAATAAATGGAAATTTACTTTTATTTATAAAATGGGTTTTTAAAAATAAAGTATTAAGTTAATCGAAAAAAAATATAAAATTTGAGAAAATAGTTGACTTTGACTTAATAAGTGAACTATTGTTTTTATTGGATATTTATTTATTGAAGGTTTATTTTATTGAATCATAAGTTAAAAGATACCCAAATGAATATTTTTGAAGCGAAAAAAATGATTTTTATAAGTTAAATGGTTAAAATTGAAGTTTTAATGTTTTTGAAATTTTACAGTAAATTTGGAATTAGCATTGGTAGCACTTCAGAAATGCTGTGGTTTTAAGACAACATTTGCTAAGTGCTGTCATTTCTGGAAATAAACTAAGTTCTGAAACAATAAAGAGCTACTAGAGCAATTTGTAAGTGCTGTTGTTGTAGAAACTAAACTATGTTGAAATAACTAAATAGCTACTGCAGCACTTGGTATGCGTTGTTGTTGCTAGAAGTAAACTATTTTAAATAACTAAGTAGCTACTGCAGCACTTGGTAAGTGCTGTTGTTGCTGAAATGAAAGTTAACTGTTTAAAATTACTAATACATACTGTAGCACTTTGTAAGTGCCGCTTTTTTGAAATTGAGCTGTTTTGTGATAACTAAATACCCACTGTAGCACTTTATAAGCGCTGTTGTTTTAAAATATGACAATGTTTTTGAAATATTACTACATCTATCGTAACATTTTATAAGCGCTGTTATAGCTGAAATTTGCAATGTTTTGAAAATTTTACAATTGGACGAATGAACTTAGAAATGTTATAACTTAGAAATGAATATTACTTGATGTTTGCACCAAAATTGGGCACAACACTCGTCGGAAGTTTTTGAAGAGATAATAAATGAAGAGTGCAAATTAAAACAGAGGATTATCTAACAAAAACTCCAAATAGCATGTAAATAAACGCGTAGACAAGCAATTTATAGTGGTTCGGCGTATCACCTACGTCCACTGTGAAGTTTTTATACTTTTATTGACTTTCTTTCGATGATTACAAGTCGGCACAACAAACAACAGTGAATTACAGTCAGGAATTCGAATTTAACAACAAGTTTATGATATCAAATGATGGAGATCTCAATCCGGCAGAGTCTGGATGCTTCAGAATCAAAAAGTCTCTTCTCTGTTGGCCCTGGGGCTCTATTTATAGGCGTAGGCTGCTGATATTTCGCTGAAAACTCAGGAGACCACTTCTGGCACGTGAGGGGGCCCACACGCACGGTCTCAGGAAGTTTGGGCCCACTTTGGCATCGGTTCGAACTCCATTCGAACCGATCAAGAATTCATCCAATCGAGGTGAAATTTGGCATGGACATTCGTCAACATGTGTGCAAGCTTCTGTGAAAATTTCATGGCATTTGGATCAGTAGATTGGGAGATATGATGGATTCGAAATGGGGTTCATTGCATGGCTGTTTGGTTCGAAACCATGCTTTCGAACCGATGGTTTCGAATCCATCATGTCACGTGTCTTCGTGGCGACATGGAGCGCAAACTTCGAACCAACCCTGTCTTCATTCCGAGTTGACCGCTTCGACTCCATAAATCTCGGCGAATTCGAACCGATGGAAGACACGTCATCATGATTGGTTGACCCAGTGGATTCGAATGAGGCTACACAGGATGGGTTCGAACTTGGCATCACGGATGGTTTTGAACGAGGTTCCATGTTTGGGTTCGAACAACGTCTTATGATGGAATCGAACAAGGATGTTTGTGTGGATTCGAACAAGGCTTTGTGGTGGGTTCGAAACAGCTACTCTCCGATGGTTTCGAGGCCCATTGTTATGAACCTGGTAGATTCGAACCTGATGGGTTCGAAGGTCATGGTTTCGAACCTGATGGGTTCGAAGGTGATGGTTTCGAACCTCATGGGTTCGAATCTCAGGCCCTTTCTTTCAAGTTGAATCGACCATAATTTGAGCGTATGAACTCGGATTGACTTGAAACTTGGGACGTTGATTCCTATGGTATTTCTTGCCGTGTCCCATCAACTGTGGCTCAATCTGGACTTGGACAAAATTCAGTGATATCCATAGCGAGACGAAGTATGGCAGGCCTCTGAGACGAACCGTTCTCCGTTTCTGATCGATCTTTTGGTATCGCGGCTTTGCCCAAAAGCGGGATAACATTTTGCCCCCCAAAGTACGTCTTGTGGGAACATGACGTGCTTTGAACAGCTGCAACTTCTCTGAATAATCATTGCTCTTTCTTTTTTGTTGAAACTCGTATGCTGTATTGTTGTAACCTTGTGTTGACATGATTGATTGCTGTATAATAGTGCTTAGCCGTTGGCTGTTGCATTTGTAACAGGACGAGTGTTTGATCCCTGTAAATGTTTAAAATCGATTGTTAGTTTTGTTTGCTATTGAACTTCGTATTGATTCTCTCCTGAACCGATTTTGAAAGTTGAATTGAGACAACGCTTGATGGTTGTTTTGGAAGGTTCCTTCGTATCGATCCTCTCCTGAACCGATGCAGAAGGTTGAAGGAAACGACTCTGCGTTGCGTGATTGTGACATTTCGAACTGATGTGTTGGAGCATCGATGGGTTCGAAATCTACATTCGCGTGGATGGAGTATACTTGTGTTGTGATGGGTTCGAAACTGACATTCGAAACGGTATGAAAGGATGGATACGAACTAGTTGATTTGTACAAGAGCTTTTCGAACCGATGGGCCCAGCGTGTGTTTCGCATCGATGCAGCTCGTTGCCTTGTTGTGCGCTTCATACCGATGACACGTTGGGGTAACTTCGAACCGACAGGGTCCTAGGCCGATGGTTTCGAAAGGAGGTTTCAAATCGTCCCGCAGGTTGACTGGCTGCGACCGGTCAAGTTTACCTGGAAGGGGCATCGTCTCGGTTGCCTTTGAGGCTTCATATAAATGGCTGAGGGTTCGCCATTTTTACTTTTTACTTTTTCCACTCTCGCCCTGTTTTACTGTGCACTGCATCGTTTTGGAACTTCAGAGAAGAAGGCGCCGTGCTTTCGTATTCGAATTAATTCAGATCCAAGACCTTAACTCCACGAATCCCTCACTCGAACTAGGTAATTGGCCTTGAATCCAAACGGCAAAGTAATTGCGAACCCATCTCTCCCTCATCGATTGCTCATTTCAGCGATTGACAAAACCAGATCTGGTTTGAGGGGACTTTGAATCGATACGTGGGTCCGAGTTCGAATCGACAATGGCGGCGTCACTTCCCCTTGGTTTCGCCTTGTTCTCTGGAATGAATTTGTGGGGTGACGCAGTTCGCACCGATAAACCATCTTTGATGGATGAGTTCGAATCGATGGTTTCGAACCCATCAGTCGTCGGTTCGAAGTTCTCGACTTCGCATCGATACGGAGGGCATCGATTCGAACATGATTGATGTGAAGTTGAGGGTTTGCTTACCGGTTCGAACCAGTTAACCAAGGTTGGATTCGAAATCCTCCTTCATTGATCGACTCGAGTGGGCCTTTCTGTATCGATTCGAAGTAACGTCGGCATGGGTTCGAATGGGTTCTTTCGAACCCTATATGATGATACCAAAATTTGAAATTTTCTAAGCATAACTCCGACGAGCTTCATTCGTGCATATTTGGACATGTTAAACTGTATACTTGACCACCTTTCGAAGCTCGTTGACGGAACAATAACAATTTTTATTTGAATCGATTTTCCTTATGCGAAGGGTTTTGCGATGACGGTCAGCTACGACAGTCATCACAGCTGGGCTTCGTAGCTTTGTCGTTTGCGTGTTTTCCTTATGCGAAGGGTTTTGCGATGACGGTCAGCTACGACGGTCATCACAACTGGGCTTCGTAGCTTTGTCGTTTGCGTGTTTTCCTTAATTCTGCGATATTCATCCAAGTAATGCACAGCACCGCACAGCACACATTCATACACTATACACTGGGGAATTCACGGGCCCCTTGTCATCTAATGATGGTTTCTCATGAGTTAGTCAGTTATGGAGCCTTCGAGTTCGCATCAGCAGGAAACCCCATAAGATACTCAGAGTATAGTTCCTCCGAGGTTAGAGGTCCCGGACATTGATCCTGAAATTATCGGCCCAGCGCCGGATGAACTTCCCAACGCGTCATTCATTGCTAATCCGTCAGATTCCGTCCCATCTCATATTTCTGAAGATATGCTGGGGAGGGTATGCCTGAGGCACGGTTTGTCACTAGACGACGTGTTACTACCGGGGCCAAACGACAGACCACACAATCCACCGGAGGGGTATACTGCATTCAATCGCCATGCGTGCGCGGCTGGGACGCTCCCTCCGTTCAATGAATATATAAGAGAAGTGCTATCTTTTTTGGGAATCGCGCCATCCCAACTTCACCCGAACGGGTATGCTTCGGTGAACGGCCTGTTCATCGTCTTTATGGAATATCTTCACAGACCACCGGCCCCGACTGAAATCAGATACTTGTTTAACGTCAAAACTCGAAACAATTACCCATCTTTTACATTCTTGGAGGCAGTACGAAATTGTCAAGTGGTTACCGGGTCCTGGACTAGGTTAAGCTATTACAGGACGGAATGGTTCTACGTCAGATGTCCTCCGGGCTTCGCCAGGCGATGGTTATTTAGACGTGAGTATAGCTGAGTTTCCAAACACTTACTAAGGCGATTGCAGTCGAAGTGTGACTTATATATTTTTCTTCTGTACAGCGATGATCCAGCGCCCCGACGGTGAAAACTTTAAGGAGATAGTACGAGTGCTCCGAGAGATCCCGAGCGTCGACAGGGATATCGACGTGTTATTGACGGATAGGAATCTCCGGGCCTGTGGATTAATCGAACGATGGCAGAGTATAATATTCGACGGGGTGCAAAGAATTGTTCCAAAAAAACATGCCAAGCACAAGAAACCCAAAGTCATTGTAGCCGAGGAAGTTGATTCCGAAAGAACTCACACTGACGACGAGCCGTTGTTGGAGCCTACAGACGTGGCTCAAGATGTTGAAGAGCAAAGAAAAGGCAAGGCGGCCGTCGTCACATCAACTAAGAAGGGGAGATGGAAGTCGGTTGTCACAGCCCGATTCTCCCCCGGAGTTAGAATTTCCGAGACGTCTCCTCCGCGAACCGAAAGTCTTTACGAAGGGCTTACTGACCTTCCAATCCCGGATGATGTGTCCTTTCAGCATGACGCTGGGTTGGAGGAGTTTCATCGTACTCTTGAATTAAGCGAGCCTTTTATTACTAGCTCAGTCGACACTTCGGGTTGGTCGGGGGAAATGCATATTCATACACATTTCATGACACTACATAGTCCCGAGTCTTGGGTCATCGGTTTCGAGAAACCACTAACTCTGTTCTCCTCTTTGCTTTGTAGGTACCATGTCCAGGCGCGGTTCGATGCTAGGGAGTCTGCGACATGCTGGGAAACCATCGTATCGTGACTCGCGCAGACGGGAAGGAGATAGGGACTATGATCAGGAATACTCCGGATATTCGAGCCGTGAAAGATATGACACAGATAGGGGTTATAAGCGTCGATCCCGATCGCGTACCCCTCCTCCTCCTAGAGATCCCGTACAACCTCCGGCCCATATTTCTCGCCCCTCTGAGCCTTCACGTCATACGTCCACTTCCCAGTCTTCCAGGCACGAATCTCACCGTTCCAGAAGCGAGGCATCGACCGCCGTAGTTGTGGAACAGCTTCCTGTGGGAATTTCGGGTGAAGGGGCGCTCAGGCTTGCTCAGTTGAAAAACGACTTCCCAACTATTTGCTTCGACAACTACATTTTTCCCCCACACTTGAAAAGAATCCCTCCGTCGGCGGAGCAGGTGGTGCATGACTATGTGCACGACTTCTACGCTCAGTATAAAGTATGGTTTAAAGCGGCGGAGAAGGCATCGGAGATGGCCTTTGAGCGTGGGGCCGCCAACGAAAAGTTACAGGCGGAGTTGGCCCAGAAGAGTCGTATTATCGATGCGCTGAACACCGAGGCCGAATCTTCCAGAAAATCAGAGATGGAAGCCATCAAAAAGGCCGATGAAGCCCAACTCACGATGGATAGAATGAAGCGTGAGCATTACGCCACGGTTGAGGACATGGGCCATCGGAATACTCTGGTCACTGCCGAGAGGGATGCGGCGCTAAAGGAGCTAAATGAGCTCAAATCCAAATTCGTCGAAATCGCCAAGGATAGGGACGATGCAAACAATGCAGCCCAGGAGGCGTGCGAACAAGCGGTGATACTCTGGACCGAACGGGATGAGGCAGTGGCCAAAGTTCAAGCGGTCGAGGCGGAGATTGAGGAGAGAGTTCAGCAAGCCGAGGCCAGGCTAGAGGCTGACATTGAAGATCTGCTTATCACATACAATGCCAATGTATTGAAGCACAGAAACTTGGCCTGGCTTCAGGATTACCCAGTGCATCTCCGCAGTGCTTGGGAACGATTGGTTGAGGGGGAAGAGGAAGTGCACCCGGACGAATCGGTCGACCGATTCGAGCTTGAAAACCGGTTGCTAACAGATGAGGAAAAGAGGGTCCTCCATGATGCTATGATCGCTCATGAGAAAGAGATGGTTGGCGGTCGATCTTTGGAGGCCGGAGAAGGGTCAGGCGTTGAACATCGTGCCACCGCTCTTGAAATCACCGCCCCGCCTCCGTCTGAGCCTGTATCTGCGGTTAGCTCACAGACCGTTCCTGCTTATGACCCAGAGCAACCGCGGTTATCACCAATTCGCGAACACGTCTCCGAAGTCGTCCCACCATCAGCGAGCCGAACTGAGGAAGGTATTCTGAACAAATTTCAAGTGCATTTTTGCTAGAACTCTCGTTTCGAAGTGATTGTTCTTAACTCCTTCTCTTCTTTATCCAGTGACCAGGACTACCCCGGTGTCTTCGACCCAGGAGCCGAGTCAAGGGAAGAAGGCTATTACCACTGAAACGACTGTCGTGACAACGACATCGTCTACCGGAGCGGCGCAGGAAAGCTCTTTGTCTCTTGACGAACAAATGGTGAGCGAACTACTCGGTCAACAGGGAGACTTCTCTACGGACTTGCCATTTATCATCAGTGAGCTCCCGCCAGCCTCCAGCTCTTTCGTGCAGACTGGAGTTGCCCCCAGCCAGGCCCCATCGACTCGAGATGAAGAAATCTTGGCCGAAATCCACGCTGAATTAGAAGCTGAGGGGCGAAGCGGTAGTTCGGTGGTGACACTATTCCATCTTCCGTTGCGGGTTCTATCCCTCCTACTCCTCCGGCGGGGAGCCCTCATCTAGACTCAAGTTCTGAGGAGGACGTAGATATTATGCCCCCGGCCGAAGAGCAGCCACCGGTGAGGAGGTCGTCCAAACGAAGGATTTCCGTTCCTAGTGATTCTGACGACGAACCGCTAATAAGGAAGCCAAGGAAAAAAGAATAGAGCACCCCCCCAGCAGATATTTTGGTAGATAGGAACTTGTTTTCGTTTTTTGTTAGTAGGCCGTGTATAGATGCAGGTTCGGCCCCTGCTAGTAGGCATTCTTTTTTGGAAGAACTTATTTGCGTTAAGTCCTTGTTTTAAGTTAGTCGAAATAAAATTTAGTTTCTTTGTTTCAACTTTCATTTCCTTTGCGCTTAAGTGTTTGTAGTGCCTTGTTTTCAGTCCGGTGCACTTGTGGTGTTTTTACTGCCAAGTGGAGTTCATTTTTATTCGCCAAGTTTGAGAATCTTGGTCGCAAGTTGTGATTGATGAATAACCGAACTTCGGACATTGTATCACTTTGGTCAGTAATTAACACTTAGCTTTTTCGCCCCCTAGTCTCGGGGAACAACATTTGCATTTTTGTGGTTGAGTGCGTTTATTGCAAACTTTAAACACATGTCCACATTCTGGGGACTTAAGATAATTTGAGATCGATAATCCGGTTCGCACTCCAGGAACTCGAGGGTTATCGATGCTTGTAACACGGTCCGCACTCCGGGAACTTGGAAATGATGTTCACATTCCAACTCGCACTCTACGAACTCGGAGTTAGTATTAACATTTCAGTTTGCACTACGGGAACTTTAACTTGGTGTTCATGCTCCAATTCACACGCCGGGAACTTGGATAAAACATGTATGTTTGGGTTCGCACTTCAGGAACCTGAAATTGATGTTTGTACTCCAACCCGCGCTTCGGGAATCTGGAGCTAGCACGGATGCTCCGGTTCGCGCTCCGGGAACCTGTAACTTATGTGTATACTCCAATTCGCGCTCTGGGAAGTTGGAGTCCGTTCGCGCTCTGGGAGCGAATTGTTTAATGTCTATACTCCAATTCGCACTCCGGGAATTTGGAGTCCGTTCGCGCTTTGGGAACGAATTGTTTAATGTTTATACTCCAATTCGCACTCCAGGAATTTGGAGTCCGTTCGTGCTTTGGGAACGAATTGTTTAATGTTTATACTCCAATTCGCACTCCGGGAACTTGGAGTCCGTTCGCGCTCTGGGAACGAATTATTGAATGTTTATACTCCAATTCGCACTCTGGGAAGTTGGAGTCCGCTCGCGCTCTGGGAACGAATTATTGAATGTTTATACTCCAATTCGCACTCTGGGAAGTTGGAGTTAAAGGAGGGATTGTCGTGTATCAATCCCTGTAAATATTCATATGGTGTCCTACCCCCGACCTCGGGTTTCACTTAGCGAGTGACCGGTCATATCGCAGCCACTCTCTATTTGAATAAATCTCACCGCATGATGGAACTTAGCTCTCCGTGCGTCGTGATATTGTGCGTCACACTTAATAAATCACAGCTTTGGCTCGAAGAGATGGCATTTTATTGCTGAAACGAGAAAATATGGCAAAGTCAGTTTCCTTATTACAAATTCAAATCTCGGAATGCTAAAATAAAATGCAAAAGAACAAATTGGCAGAAAAAGTAAAGTCTTTCATGTGTAGTAGCGACGAAGACTCTCGCTATTCCAAGCCCTCGGCAAGGTGAGACCGTCAATGGTTGATAATTTGAACGTGCCGTCTCCGAGCTTTTTGTGAAATCACGTACGGCCCTTCCCAAGTTGGCTTCATGTGCGATGGAACCGGATAAACTCTCTTGAGCACGAGATCGCCGAGTTCAAAGGTTCGTGGACGGACCTTGGCATTGAATATTCGGGTGACTCGACTCCGATATGCGGCTGCCCTCAAATCAGCCTCTTCACGCCTCTCATCCAGTAAATCCAGAGATTGAGCAAGTAATATGGCATTTGTCTTCGGATCATAATACGTCGCACGATGAGAGCGCACTTCCAATTCGACTGGAATGACGGCCTCTGAACCGTACGATAGAGAAAACGGAGTGTGACCAGTTGCGGTTTTGTGAGTTGTTCGATAGGCCCATAGCGCCATAGGGAGTTCGTCGACCCACTTGCCTCCGGCCTTTTCTAGTCGCTTCTTCAGTATGGACTTTATAACTTTATTAACAGCTTCGACCTGACCATTTGCTTGAGGGTGTGCCACAGCAGAAAACTTCTTATGTATGCGAAATCGTTGGCAGAAATTTTTGAACTCGGTACTGTCGAATTGGGCTCCATTATCGGTGATGATAGTATGCGGGAGACCGAATCGGCAGATAATATTGCGCACTACGAAGTTGATCACTTTCTTTGTTGTAATCGTTGCCAGAGGCTCAGCTTCGGCCCACTTAGTGAAGTAGTCAACCGCGACGATGGCGTATTTCGCGCCACCTTTGGCCAGAGGCAATGCTCCAATTATATCAATTCCCCATACCGCGAACGGCCAGGGACTAACCATTTGGGTTATTTCGGCAGGTGGAGCTCTAGGAATCCGAGCATGTTTCTGGCATTTGTCACATTTTATGGCGTAGTCTGATGCATCTTGATTAACGGTAGGCCAGTAATATCCATATCGGAGTACCTTCTTGGCGAGTGCCTGCCCCCCAGTGTGATCGCCACACTCTCCCTCGTGTACATCGTGTAACACTCGCTTGATTTCATCGTGTGCAATACATCGGAGTAGAGGGACAGAATACCCCCTTCTGTACATAACTCTGTTTTGAATGACAAACCGTGAGGCTTTTCGAAGGACCTGCCTCTTCTCACTCCTGTGCTCAGGCAGTGTCCCATGTTCAATGTAATCTCGATAGGGGGTCATCCACGACTCCCTATTTGTGGTAGCCTCGAATGCATGGCTGACCTCACTTTGATCAATGCTCGGAGAAGGTAGGGTTTCAATGGGAACAAGCCCCAACTGTTGGGATTCGCCCATACTTGCCAACTTCGCCAACGAATCGGCCTTCTGATTGTGCTCCCGGGGGATATAGAAAATGGCATAGTAATCGAAACGATCAAGAATTTCCCTAACTCGAGATAAGTAAGCAGCTAGTCTTCGATCCTTAGCTTGATATTCACCTCGGACTTGGCATACGATTAATTGGGAGTCACAATAAATCTCTACAGCGGCAATTCTTAGGTCATGGGCCAGCTTCAACCCAGTGAGTAAAGCTTCATATTCAGCCTCATTATTAGTTGCACGGAACTCGAACTTTAGGGCGTAGCATATAGATCGGCCTTCAGGGGTTTCAAGCACTACCCCTGCTCCCGAACACCGTTCATTGGAGGCACCGTCAGTATATAACTTCCATATGTGTTTAGGAGGTTCGCTACTCTTAGGTAATTCCTCGGGTACAGTGAATTCAGCAACGAAATCTGCTAGAACTTGACCATGTATGGCCCTTCTCGGAGTATAAGCAATGTCAAACTGGCTCAATTCGATATTCCATTTTAGTAGCCTACCAGACGTCTCAGGCCGCGTGAGGACCTGTCGTAACGGCTGGTCGGTGTACACGGTGATAGGATGAGCCTGGAAATATGGACGGAGCTTTCTCGAGGCAATGACTAGGCAATATGCCAACTTTTCCAGCTTGGGATAGTTCCTCTCAGCTCCGGTCAACCGTTTACTTACGTAATATACCGGTTTTTGCACTCGGTCTTCCTCCCGGACTAATGCTGCACTGATTGCGCTTTCAGATACCGCCAAGTAAAGATATAATTGCTCGTGATCGACAGGCTTCGAAAGAACCGGCGGTGTAGAAAGATGTTGAACCAGTGACTGAAATGCACCTTCACATTCTGCGGTCCATTCGAAGTTTTGTTTCCCTTTTCGGATCAGATCGAAGAAAGGATGCATTTGTCAGTTGACTTCGAGATGAACCTACTTAATGCTGCGACTTTCCCATTGAGACTCTGGACCTGCTTCATGTTCCTTGGAGTTTGAAGATTCCTGATGGCCCAAATCTTTTCAGGGTTATCCTCTATCCCTCGGGCGTTGACGATGAACCCAAGGAATTTTTCGGATGCAACTCCAAAATGGCATTTTAGCGGATTGAGCTTCATCCCATATCTCCGGAGGATATCAAACATTGATCCCAAGTCCTTTACTTGATCAACAGAATGCCTTGACTTTACTAACATGTCATCTACATAAACTTCCATGGTCTTCCCGATCTGGTCGGAAAACATCCGGTTAACCAAACGTTGATAGGTTGCGCCGGCATTCTTTAACCCAAAAGGCATGACTTTGTAGCAGTATAGTCCCAGATCAGTCACAAAACTCGTATGTTCTTGGTCGGGCACATGCATGGGTATTTGATTGTAGCCCGAGTAAGCATCCATAAAGGATAACAATTCGTGTCCGGCGGTTGAATCAACAAGCTGATCGATTCGAGGAAGCGGAAAACTGTCCTTCGGGCAAGCCTTGTTCAAGTCAGAATAATCGATACACGTTCTCCATTTCCCGTTCGGTTTCCGGACAAGTACCGGGTTTGACACCCACTCCGGGTATAAAGCATCTCTAATGAACCCATTTGTTTTCAACTTATCGACCTCCTCCTTAAGGGCGGCAGATCTCTCTGGATCCATACCACGCCTTTTCTGTTTGACCGGGATATACCGCGGGTCAATGTTTAAAGTGTGGCTCGCGATATCCGGCGAGATCCCACACATGTCGGAATGCGTCCAGGCGAACACGTCAAGATTCGCCCGGAGAAATTCAACCAATTCCTGTTGTGCCCCCTGGCTCATTTGAGACCCAATTTTTAACATTCTCGAATCATCGCCATCATCATCGATTGGGACATTGATAGTTAGTTCAGCCGGGGAAGCCTGACTTTCTGTAGATTCCCCATTGTTGTCGTCATCCCTTGGGTCAAGGTCTTTCTGGAATTGGTTGTGGTGCCCGGGCCGAGGCCCAAGCACCAATTGTCAATCATCGGTAGAACGGACGCAGAGAGATTCCTCTACGCCCTTCCCTTTCTCCCTTCGCTGCGCCTCTCGCAGCTCCGCAACATAACAGGCTCTTCCAGCGGCCTGATCTCCATGAATCACACCGATACCACAATTGGTAGGAAATTTCAAAGTCAAACACCACGGGGCGATTGCCGCCCGAAATTTAGCAAGGGCCGGTCAGCCCAGAAACGCGTTGTACGGTGAATGTATGTCCAAAACAACAAATTGTAACATGCGTACTCTTCTGCACTCGCCGATCCCCAACTCCACGGGTAACTCCACAACCCCCGTGGGTATATTAGCACTTCCATCGAAGCCGTGAATCCTGGATTGACAGGGCTTCAGATCTTTGGCTTCCATCTTCATCTGATCGTAAGCTCTCTTGAACAAAATATTGACTGAACTCCCACTATCCACTAGTATCCTCTTCATCCAAGCAGGACCAACCTGGGCGGATATAACAAGTGGGTTGATAGTCAGGGCTTCGACCTTGTCTGCATCACGGTTTCGGAAAACGATGTCATCTGCCATCGTCTTTTGTTGTTTTGTCGGAGCCCCATCGTCATAACTACTGCAACATTCGAAATCCATATTCCTAACCGAGCTAGCATATGACTCCATCTCTTTCCAACTCCTATCCGCCGGATGAGGACCACCACTGACGGTGTTTATCACTAGCCTTCCGCCCGTTCGGGCGGGTTCTTCCTGCCTTGGCTGATTTTGCCGATTGTTCTGGTTTGACGGACCCGCACCGCCAGACTGCGGCGCCCGTACAAACTGGTCCAACTTCCTTTCCCTGATCAACTTCTCAATCAAATCCTGCAAGTGTCTGCATTCGTTGGTATTGTGGCCGTAACTGTCGTGAAATCTACAAAACTTGCCTGTTTGAATCTGTCTCTCCGACGACGGCTTCGGAGTAGGCTTCTTGTATTGCATGGCGTTACAAGTTTGTAGATATACGTTCTCCAACGATGTATTCAGTGGAGTATTATTGTCGAACATATGGGCCCTACGCCTCGGCCCACGGTTCTGATCCCGCTTCCTGCTCTGATTCCCATTATTCTTCGGTTGTGATTGTTTGTTCTGGATATTTAGCTGCACTTTCCCAGAACTCTCTCCCGATTGTTTAACATCCACATTACTTTGAATCCCCTATCCACTGGGTCCTGTGTCGTCCTGTTTCCTAGACTGCTTCGCGTCCTCACGTCTCAAGAACTGGGCGGCTTTGGAGTAGAAGCGATCCAACGACGCAGGAGGTTTTCCTGCCAACTAATTTCCAAAATCCGAATCAGGGTCAATTCCTTTCATCAATGCCATCAGAATCGAGTTGTCATTAGGATTGGTGATTTCCACACAGGCCTTATGGAATCTCTCCAAGTAGTGTCTAAGAGTTTCTCCTGGAGCTTGGGTAACACTAGACAAAGTGTTGACGTCCTTAGGCCTTGCAACATGCATGCGGAACTGTTCCACGAACTTCCTGGCCAACTGATTGAACGAAGAGATAGAACGGGGTGGCAATCGCGTGAACCACATCGTAGCAATGCCCCCCAAAGAGATAGGAAAGCTCCTACACTTGACCGCATCGTCTGCTCTAGCGGCGCTCATGGACCATTCATACTTCAATATGTGTTGATTGGGGTCCGAGTTTCCCTCGTACATTGGTAACGTGGGCATCCTAAATCACCGAGGGGGTTCGGCATACAAAATCTCGTCTGTGAATGGGGTGTGACTCCGGGAGATTCCCCAATCGTCATTAGTAAACCCCTGACTTTCACGGATCATCTGCCTGATCATTTCTGGAAGATCCATTACAGCTGCGTTCTGGGCATGTCGAGCCAAGGTGTGGTCGGGTTCCACAATGCGGGACTGGACCGGATGCTGTCGACGGTCCGGATCTCGCCTCCTTGGTTCGACATCTTCTGGTACATACGGCTCAGGAGTTTGCCGTCGTCGGTGGTGGTTCTAATCTGACAAAGTATGGATGTCAACCCCTGGCTCCATAGCAATGGTTGCAGGATGGTTGTCGGTAGTGTGTTGAGGAGCAGTGCCTCCCCGGGAGGAAGGCCCTGTATGGAAGCTTGCAGATGGACCGACTCGTAGTTGCCTAACCGTCAATGCCGGAAGGTCTCCGGTAGCCTGTGCATAATTCCCATCCATTCGGGGTCGTGAAGGTCGGTGATGATAACCGGTGGAAGCCAAACTCTCCGTGGAAGACTGGGATGCATAATCCCTCCTGGACCGCCTTCGCTTATGACTGTGTAGCTGGCGGGTTAATTCAGCGTTAGCACGTAGTTGCTCCGTCAACTGTTGCCGACTTTGGGTCAGCTCTTGGAGCAACGTTTGAAACTCTTGCCTCGTTACCGGTCCGGATGACTCCGAAGGCCCGGCGACGTCCTGAGTAGATGGTAGCTGCGCGGGTCTGGCCTATCCCGGCCTTCTTGGTTACCAAGGTTAGAAGTGGTTCTAGTACTCACCATTGTGAATAGTAAGATTCTTTCCTAGACTTTTATCAAGTCTGAATAGAACGGAAGGAATCTGAGCTTGAGATTCGGATCTTTCTCTTAGATTTATGCAATCCGGTATCGATGACAGATCCGAGGAGTAGGAGAAAATCTGGGTTTTCTCAGTGAAAGCACCAAAGTGTTTGCACCAAAATTGGGCACAACACTCGTCGGAAGTTTTTGAAGAGATAATAAATGAAGAGTGCAAATTAAAACAGAGGATTATCTAACAAAAACTCCAAATAGCATGTAAATAAACGCGTAGACGAGCAATTTATAGTGGTTCGGCGTATCACCTACGTCCACTGTGAAGTTTTTATACTTTTATTGACTTTCTTTCGATGATTACAAGTCGGCACAACAAACAACAGTGAATTACAGTCAGGAAATCGAATTTAACAACAAGTTTATGATATCAAATGATGGAGATCTCAATCCGGCAGAGTCTGAATGCTTCAGAATCAAAAAGTCCCTTCTCTGTTGGCCATGGGGCTCTATTTATAGGCGTAGGCTGCTGATATTTCGCTGAAAACTCGGAAGACCACTTCTGGCGCGTGAGGGGGCCCACACGCACGGTCTTAGGAAGTTTGGGCCCACTTTGGCATCGGTTCGAACTCCATTCAAACCGATCAAGAATTCATCCAATCGAGGTGAAATTTGGCATGGACATTCATCAACATGTGTGCAAGCTTCTGTGAAAATTTCATGGCATTTGGATCAGTAGATTGGGAGATATGATGGATTCGAAATGGGGTTCATTGCATGGCTGTTTGGTTCGAAACCATGCTTTCGAACCGATGGTTTCGAATCCATCATGTCACGTGTCTTCGTGGCGACGTGGAGCACAAATTTCGAACCAACCCGGTCTTCACTCCGAGTTGACCGCTTCGACTCCATAAATCTCGGCGAATTCGAACCGATGGAAGACACGTCATCATAATTGGTTGACCCAGTGGATTCGAATGAGGCTACACAGGATGGGTTCGAACTTGGCATCACGGATGGTTTCGAACGAGGTTCCATGTTTGGGTTCGAACAACGTCTTATGATGGAATCGAACAAGGATGTTTGTGTGGATTCGAACAAGGCTTTGTGGTGGGTTCGAAATAGCTACTCTCCGATGGTTTCGAGGCCCATTGTTATGAACCTGGTAGATTCGAACCTGATGGGTTCGAAGGTCATGGTTTCGAACCTGATGGGTTCGAAGGTGATGGTTCCGAACCTCATGGGTTCGAATCTCAGGCCCTTTCTTTCAAGTTGAATCCACCATAATTTGAGAGTATGAACTCGGATTGACTTGAAACTTGGGACGTTGATTCCTATGGTCTTTCTTGCCGTGTCCCATCAACTATGGCTCAAGCTGGACTTGGACAAAATTCAGTGATATCCATAGCGAGACGAAGTATGGCAGGCCTCTGAGATGAACCGTTCTCCGTTTCTGATCGATCTTTTGATATCGCGGCTTTGCCCAAAAGCGGGATAACACTTGATATTGAATTTAAATGGTTTAAATGAATATGTTTGAAGTGAAGTATAAACCATTATGAAATTTACTACCACGGGTTATAATAACGATTGTTTAGTAAAGAGACCGGGATCGGATATGGGCATACTCATTGTCGATACCAAAAGTCACTTTGACAACCGTGTACGTGGCCGAGATTCTAGAATGAAGTAGGATGGTGGTGATGTTCTATTGAGGTATATACGTGGACCCGACTCCCGTGAGTCGGCGTAAGGTGGCTAAAACTGGAGTGATTCTGGGGCCAGTGAGGCAACTCCTCTTATCGGACACACTTCTTCGTATGTCTTTCTACTACTTTGTGATTGATTGGTGGCACCTTTGATTTTTGGGAGTGTGGCTCGAGGTGGGAGGTAGCTGTGGCTATGCGTTACCACTAGTCCGGATAGCAATTGGTATATCTACCCTGGCATTGCCTAGTTGTGCCGTGTCACCTACCCTAGCGCGCCTTGTACGAGTTTGGTTTTCTCCCGTAGCCTGTGGAGTATCCTCTGATGGCTTCTCGAATAGGAGGGACCATGACACCGGATAGACTACTGGGACTATTATGTGTTAAGGGCTATACGGGTAACCCCTTAACGCTATTTTAAAGTAAGTTTATTTCACTATAGACATTATTATAATAGCGAAATATTACCACATAGTAAATAGTTTAACGGATCCTTAGAGGATGGGCGGTTCCAAGCATCCTTTAAGTTACTTGTACCTTATATTACAGTTCACTTGAGTTGGTTTACATTGTATAAGTATGTATGTCCTAACTCGAGTGTTTGTGTTTATTCTCTTACGCTCGGGTCAGTCTGAGTATCACAGCTTGGATCTATCTTCTGCAAGCTAGAGATTTTTGGAGTTTATCTGCTTATCTATTTTCATCTATTTCAGTTCAGTCATTCTGTTTCAGCTGATGTATTAGAGACTTTTGTGTCTGGGATTTCTACTATATTTGTTTCAGAACTATATTTGTTTTTCAGACTATGTATTTGTACTTGTTTTGAGACTGAGTTTGTAGTGGCTTCATGAACCACTATGATTATTTTTAAATTCCGCTGCGAGTATTTTGATATATCTATGTCTGTGATTGGTTTTATTTGCTCCAAATTTTATTACAATCTACTGTTTTGGAATTTTTCAAGTCAGACATGTGTGGTTTTATTGTCGATTTGAATGGTCCAAAATAGTGGGTCGTTACATTTGGTATCAGAGCTTTGGTTTTAGGCAAACCTTAGCCTGTGGAGCAAAAACTCATTAGAGATAGGGTGGAAATACCTTAGAATGAGTGAAATCAATATTAGAATCATTTCTTTGTGAGAGAACGTATTTTAAATTATACAATGATTTTCAAATGATCTTCAAAGGGTTTTAATGGAGTATTTTGATATAAAAACCTTTCTTATTTTAACGTCGATTTTTCCTTAACTTCCTTCTTTTCTTATCCACCTTGTTTATAATGTCTTTATTTAGGACATTCATTCAAGTTGAATCTTATCGTATCTTATCTAATATTATCTTTGTTTCTCAATTACCTCTGTCCTAAAATTCATTCTTGATTTTCAGGATGAGTAATAGGAACGCTAGAGGTAAGGGACGTGGTATTGCCCTAGCTCCTGAGCTTGCTGCACCAGTCAGGTTCACAAATCTTTATAAGGAATACACTGAGCTTGGTGGCACCAAGTTCACTGGATCTGAGAGCATCATTGAAGCTCAGCACTGGTTAAAGAATTTGGAGAGAACCTTCTCCGGTCTTGAGATCACTGATGCCCAGCAGCGTCAGTTGGAAGCTTGGCAATTGAAAGGAACAGCTTTGGATTGGTGGGAGACTGTCACAGCTCACATCGCTGAGGCTGACATCTCTTGGGAACAATTTAGGTATCATCTCCTTTTTGCTCGAAATTTGGTTCGGTTTCTGTTTTTGAAATATGTCTTATGCTCTTTATCGTGCTTTAGGGATGCTTTTCTTGTAAAATGGATGCCCGAGGCAGGAAAGTCTCAGCTGTATCGGGAATTCATGGATTTGAAGCAGGGTGATATGTCTTTTTCTGAATATGAGAGGAAGTTCAACGAACTTTTGAAGTTTTGCCTTAATTTGATTGACACTCCGCTCAAGAAAAATGAGAAGTTTATTGCTGGTGCACGCTCGGAGTACTATGATTGCCTCATAGCCCATGTGCATAGTCCTTTCACCACTCTGATGGGCATAGCCATTAGATACGAGAATCCTACTTCTAAGGATCCTCCAGCTGCCCGTTCTACTCTATCTCAGTCTTCCTCTGGTAGTTCTAAGAAGAGGAAGCCCAACTTTTACCATCAGAAGAGGAATCAGAACAAGACCCAGGGTTGGGATCATCTTCTTCATCTCAGACGCAGTCGATCGACCTATCTACCATGATGAAATTAGAGGGGATACTATGCTAACAGTTGTCCTACCTTGGGTGCTGCTATCCCTCCTCTAGCTCAGTTGACTAGGCGAGATCTCTGCCACATTTGTCTACAGCCTGGCCATTTCAAGAAGGACTACCCTACTCAGCAGAAGGGCAAGTCATCGAGTATTTTTGATGTCACCTCGACATCTTCACCAGCTCCGCCTCCTTCACCTGCTCCTGCTGCTGCTCCTAGTGATTCTCAAGGTACTCTTCAGGGCACCTTTACTTTGTTTAAATCTATTGTTCATGTTTTATTTGATACCGGAGCATCCCATAGCTTTATTTCTGTGGATTTTGTAATAAATTCGAGCATCGTTTTTTGCCCGAGTTTGCTTCTGAACCCTTGTGTGTTTCGAATCCTATTAGCGGTCCTACGAACCTTAGTAGGATTTGTAAGAAAGTGAACCTTCTCTATCTTGATCACCGTTTCACTGGTGATTTCTACGTTCTGGGTTTTGATGCTTTTAATCTATTTCATGGTGGTGATTGGCTTGAGAGGCATGATGCCTTTATCTCTTGTAGTGCCCGAACGATTTCTCTTGTTGATGAACTTGGTAATTCTTTGGTGATTCAGTGCAGTTTGCCCCAAGAATTTGCTGGCAGCTTTATTTATTCTCTTGATGCCTCTCCTGGTGATTTTCATTCGACTCTTGTAGTCAAACTCTATCCCGATGTATTTGGTGAAGTCACTTCTTTACCTCCTAAGCGGGAAATTGATTTCTGTATTGATCTCATTCCTGGAGCTCGACCTATAGTTCTTCCACCCAAAAGAATGGCATCCCGTGAGAAGGTCGAGTTAAGGAAGCAAATTGAGGACTTGTCCTCCATGGGTCTGATCAGACCTAGCTATTCGAAATGGGGAGTAGCAGTTGTCTTTGTCACTAAGTCTGATGGTTCTTTGTGAATGTCTGTTGATTATAGGGAGCTGAACAAGCTGACTATGAAGAACAGATATTTCATGCCTCGCATAAATGATATGTTTGATTAGCTCCATAGAGCCACTGTTTTCTCTCAGCTTGATCTTGCCACCGGTTTCCACCAGCTCAGAGTTGCTGAGGAAAGTATTCCTAAGACTACTTTCCGTATTGAGAATGGGTTTTATGAATGGTTAGTTATGCCTTTCGGTTTAACTAATGCTCCTGCTTTCTTTGTTGATTTGATGAATCGTGTCTTTCGTGATGTGCTTAATAGGTTCGTTGTAGTCTTTGTTGATGATATTCTTGTGTTCTTCAAGTCTGAGGAAGAGCATAAATCCCACTTGAGATTTGTTTTGGAAACTCTTAGAAATCATCAGTTTAAGGATAAATTCTAGAAAGGCCATTTCTGGAGGGATGAAGACCGATTTCTCGGACATATTGCTTCTAGTGATGGAGTTTTCGTTGATCCAGTCAAGATCCCTGCGATCAGTGTACGTCTTTCCTTTCTTCTCTTTCAGTAAATTGATCACTCTATCCTTCGATGGTCCTTATTTCCCCCTATTCTATTATAGGATTGGGAAACTCCTAGGACTCCAACTGATATTCACATTTTTCTGGGCCTTGCCGGTTATTATCGGAGATTTATTGAGAACTTTACTCGGATTTCTACACCTCTTACTGCTTTAACTTGAAAGAATGCTAATTTATATGGAGTGATGAGTGTAAAGGTGCATTCAACGAGTTGATGCGTCAGCTTACTTTCGCACCAGTGCTTACCGTTCCGAATGGAAATGAGGGACAAATAGTATACACTGATGTTTGTTGTGAGGGTTTGGGAGCTATTTTGATGCAAGATGGGAAGGTGGTTGCTTATTCCAGTCGCCAGTTGAAGATCCATGAGGCTAATTATGCTGCTCGTGATCTAGAATTGCTTGCTGTTGTCTTTGCTTTGAAGCTGTGGAGACATCATCTTTTGGGTGCTAAGTTTGAGCTCTTTATTGATCATCAGTCTTTGAAGTATATCTTCATCCAAAAGGATTTAAATCAGCGCCAAGTTCGGTGGCTTGATTTTCTTGCTTCTTATGATCTCGACATCAACTATAACCGTGGGAAGGCTAATGTTGTGGTTGATGCTTTGAGTAGGAAGAAGGCCATGTTGTGTCAGCTTGTTGTTTCTTCTTCTCCTCTTTTGGACTGTATCATTGCTAAGCAAGATGAGGATGAGATGCTTAAGCGTATGAAGGGAAGTGTTCGTAGCAGAGTTGGCGGTAGCAGTCCTAATGGTAGTGGAGCTCAGATCGATGATAGAGGGATTTTGAGGATTAATAATCAGATTTGTGTCTCGAATGTTGATGGATTGAGGCAAGAGTTACTTCGGGAACTTCACCGATCCATACTTTCTATTCATCCTGGTGTGACGAAGATGTACCGAGACATGAAGAAGCTATATTAGTGAAAGGGTATGAAGCATGATGTCTCTATCTTTGTTAGTAGGTGTGCGACTTGTCAGCAAGTCAAGGAAGATCACCAGAAGACCCCTGGTTTGTTGCAGCCCCTTGAGATTCCCAATTGGAAATGGGAATAGGTTTCTATGGATTTTATTGATGGATTACCGAGTACTAGGAAGGGAAATGAGAGTATCTGGGTTATTGTGGATAGCTTGAACAAATCAGCTCATTTCATTCCGGTTAAATCTACCCGTTTTGCTTCCAGTCTGGCTGAGATCTATATGAGGGAGCTTGTTCATCTCCATGGTGTTCCTATCAGCATTATTTACGATTGGGATCCTATCTTCACCAGTCAGTTTTGGAAAGCTTTCCAGTAATCCTTGGGTACTCGTCTGAATCTGAGCACTGCTTACCATCCGCAGACCGACGGTCAAACAGAAAGAGTGAATCAGATTCTAGAGGACCTTCTTCATGCTTGTTTTCTGGATTATGGAGGAGCTTGGGAAGATCATCTCCATCTTGTCGAATTCACCTATAACAACAATTATCAGGCCAATATTGAGATGTCTCTGTTTGCTTCCCTTTACAGAAGACCTAGTAGATCTCCATCTTGCTGGATTGAATCCGGTAATCGTTTGGTTCTTGGTCCTGATTTGATTTTGGAGGCTTCGGAGAAGGTTGAGGAGATTAGGAGGAAGTTGAGGATTGCTCAGGATAGGTAGAAGAAGTATGCTGATCGGCGTAGGAGGAGTTTGGAGTTTGCTGTTGGTGATCAGGTTTTCCTTAAGGTCTCTCCCTTAAGGAATGTGTTCGTTTTGGTCGTAGAGGGAAGCTTGCTCCAAGGTTCGTCGGTCCTTTCCGCATTGTGAAAAGAGTTGGTTCTCTAGGTTTTTGCCTAGACTTGCCTAAGAAATTTGCTGGGGTACATAATGTATGCCATGTTTCGCATCTTCGTCGGTATCTGCATGATCCATCTCTTATTGTCCAGCCTTTTGCTTTTGATAGTTTGGATATTGAGCCTAATATGACTGTTGAGAGGAAGCCACTTCATATCGTCGATTGAGGTACGAAGCAGCTAAGAAGGAAATCAATTAACATGGTCAAAGTGCAGTGGAGCACAGATGATCGGGCCTGTACTTGGGAGACGGAGCAGAGCACACGTGCTTTGAATCCGCAATTGTTTGTTTTAGGTACTTTTGCTTTGCTATCTTATTTTTCATTGCTTTCCTTGTTTCGTTCCTTTTCGAGGACGAAAAGTTTTGAGTGGGGGAGAGTGTAACAACCCAAATTTTTGTAAATATTTTAATTTTAATTTATTTGAAAACTTTGATGTTTAATTATTTAAAATTTTGAAATATTGAAATTTTCCAATATAATTTTGAAGTTTGTTTATAAATTATTTTCCCAAATACAATAAAATAAACAATTTCTGAAATTTTAAATTTTGGTCAAACTTTTATTTGAAAATTTTTAAATTTAAATTTTTGAATTCTAATCTTTTATTTGAAGCTGGATGTAACGACCCTAGATTTTAATTTAATTTAAATTAATAATTTATCGAATTTTTGAATTAAAATTTGTAAAATTGATTATAAATGATGCGAGTTTCCCCGATTCAAATAGAAAATATATTAAGTCATATGGGTTTGAAAATTTGTATATATGAGAATATATATGTATATATTGGATTTTAAATAAATTCTTAAATAAATGATTTTGAAAAATAAATAATATACTTTGGACACAAGTATAAAAATAAATAAATAAATTGATTTAAAAATTTATAAAAGATGATAATTTGAGTTATATAAAATATATGTGTATATAGAGAAATGTAAAACAATAATTTTTAAAGTAAAATTTATGATAAATATTTAAACTAAAAATAGAAGTAAAAAAGAACAAGTAAAAGAGATAAGAATAAAACATAAAGTACATAAACAATTAAAGCTTTCATCTCAACCCAAATAAAAAAATCAAACATAAGAAAGGAAAACATCTATGTACAAACATAATTAAAATAGAAAATTATTTGTAATACAAAGTAAACTAAAAAAAAAATATAGTATATACATAAGTTGTACATACAAAATAAAGAAATGGTATATGTGAACATGAATGGGAACCAAAGCATTTAATGCCCTCACCCCTAGTACAAGCCAAAGATCATCTCAGCCCCCATAAGAAGAATAAGCTCTGACCTATATAAAAAAAAAATGACATATTTATATATATATTGTAAATACAATAATCTTGTACCTGCACCTCTTTCTTTCTATATGTACAGCCCTTGTTTACAAGGCTAAGCACACTTGAAAACATTTTTATCAAATTCTTCAAACATTTTCAAACTGTGGCAAAGCATCAAGCTTGGAAATAATTTAGCTTCATCAATAAAAGTATGAAAACAAATCAAAATACAAAGAAGCAAAGAACTGTACATACATGATTCAAATAGTGTGAAGTTGTAAACCCAATAGCACATGCATTAAATGCCACGTCTCCTCAGCTGACTTGATAACATCTTCTCAGCCGAAATGGGATAATTTTATCAATAAACAAATGTAGAACAAATAAAGAAGTAAGCCTATACCCTGTACAACACTGTCTCTCTTAATATACATCTACTTCATTTCATTTTTATTCAAACCAATCTTAGTACGCTAATTGAAAAAAAAAATGTAAAAGCAAATAGCAAAACCAAAAGAAAAAGAAAACATCACCATTTACAAAATCAAACATCATTCAATTCAAAGCAAAACAAGATTCAAAAAGAAAATTCAAACTGTTGTTTCAACTTGGAGTTCTGAGCTTGCTTTACTGGAAAACAGGTGAGCTAAACTCCTCAACTTATATTATGATATGAAGTATGCTTGCATGAATCATAATTTGCTTACATTTATATATATGTATGTGTCATTGATATGTTTGCCTGGACATATAAATCGATGTCTCTGTTTTCTTTCTTTTGAACAATGTGAGTAACACTTGCTTTAAATTTTAAAAATATTGATCTGTATTGTGATAAGTATGTTTAGTCATAGACATTAAATGCTCTGTGTATACTGATTTATGAATATGGATGTGTAGGCTGATGTTATAAATACTCTCTGTTTAAAGATTTTTAAACACAGAATTTTGATTCAAAAATCTTTTTCTCTTAATCTAAGCATAATTTGGATATAGGATTTAAATAAAACTTGGTTGTTTTATTACAAGCTTCAGTTTAAAATTTTATTTAAGATAAAACAATTTGGTATTTTCTCTGGAAAGCAAGATATCTGAACCCAACTTCAAATAAGTAAAATTTCAAACTTCTTAATTCTTGAATTCAGGGTTACAAACAAAACTCTTATACTAAAATATGATTTTTAAAGTAAAAATTTTGATTTTTAGACAAAGGGTTTGAGTGCAGTTCGTCTTTGAAGGGAAATGGGGTTTTGGGCGATTTCCGGTGACGTGCTGAACTGGGGGAATCGGGGTTTCTCATGGTGATAGAGGAAGCTGCGGTGGTGGCAGGAAAAATGGCCAGAGGTGATGGAAGCAACGGTGGCGTCGGCGGCGAGGGATCAAATTTTTAAACCTAGTTTTATCTAGGATGAGCATTTCGATCACCACGTCTCCTACAGGAGATCGAGTACTACCGAATTTTTAGGAGGGGTAGTTGGGTAGTAGATGGGGTCGTGGCCAAAATTTCAGAGGCGCTGGTGGTCGGGGCGTGGCGAACGGCGCGTTTCCAGGTTTTGAGGGGGTGATTTCTTTCTTGCTCCAGGTCCTGTTTTGAACTCGAATTCGATTCGAGCTTGGGAGCGACGATTTGTTGATCGAGTTTATATGGGGGGGTGATCGACGTTTTGAGAAGATCATCGTGGATGATCTGAAGTGGCGGCAGTAACGGTGCAGGTGCACAATGATGAGGGCGTGTCAGTAGTTGTTGGGGTTATTTTTTTTGAGTTCTCCGGTAATTAGTGGGTTGTTGCTCGAAGTAGATTGGTTTTTGGCTCGGGTAAGTGGGAAGTTTGACTCGAAGGAAAGTATGGAGGCCTCGGGTAGATTGCATGTTACAGGTTTGAAACCTGCAAGTTTCAAACATTTTAAACTGGGTTTTTGAAGTTGTTTAAAACTAAGTTTAAACAAAAAAAAAATTAAATTAAATTTGGATTCAAATATAGATTTGAATCTTAGTTTTGTAATAATTTAAAATTTGAAATTTAAATTTGGTTAGAACAACTTTTAAGTGTTAAAGTATAATTGAAAGGTTTAAATTGTAAATTAGAGATTTAAAATAAGAAAAAAAATCTAAGTTTAAATCTGGAATCTAAATTTAATATGTATTTCAGATTTGACATAAATGGAAGTTTTTAAATATAAAATGAATTAAGTAATTTTAATTGTTAAAGTGTATTTGAAAAATTGATTTGAAATTAGATTTGGGTAAATGATTAGAATGAGGGTAATTTAACTCTATTAATTAAAGATCTTAACTGTTTTGACTAATTCAATTACCTACATTTCATTTAAATGAGATTTAAATAATAAATAAGAAATTTAAGGAATTTCATTAAGAGTCAATCAATTAAAAGGATAAATTTCATAAATTAAAAATAAATGGTAAATTAACTTATGATTGAAAGATGATTAATTAAGGTTAATTAACTATGTAATTAACTTAAGGTTAATTAAATTTTTGTAATTAATTAAGGATTAATCACTTATTGTAATTAATTTTGGATATTTTGATTTAATTAAAGTTAATTAATTTAGTTTAATTAATTTAAGAAAATCATTAGATAAATTGGTAACAAGTAATTTGTAATTAATAAATCAGAATTGGATAATAAATTCATAAGTAATTAATTGGAGATAAATTGAATTACATAGGATTAAACGATTAATAAATCATGTTTATAAATGATTATTGGATGCTTAAATTACTTATGAATGATCATATTATATGTGATGCCTTGAATTGATTATCCTATCTAATTTGTGATATTTTGTTCTGTAGATTGAACTGTGTGTATTTATTTGCATCTGTATATTATCTGTGAATCTGTGAATGGGCGATGAGCGTTATAATTTATATCGCTTATCAACTACATTTCTGTGTTTTGATCTATGATGATTGAATAATGTTGCACTATTTTGTTAAACCCCTTGACCACACTTATACACCCACCAATATGGATTTCACGAGGAAATCGGTTAAGTCACAGTTTTGAAATGATTTTTAAAGTTGAATATTTGAATTCAAATGTTTTGAAAATGGATTGGGTTTGAAGTGAAAAGAAATTGAAATGGAATTTCAAAGATGGAAATTTATTTTGAATAACTGGATTAAGTGTTGGAATTTAAATACTTTAATTTAAATTTGAATTCAATATTCAAATTGAATTCTGTAATTTGAAACTAGGGATTAATGATATTATACTAGCCATTATGAGTTAAATCATTTTTTTAAAGTATTATTTTTGGGAATTTGAATTTAACCCAAGGATTTCAACTCGTATAAATGAATCAGATTTCCAAAATGAAAACTGTTGTTTTCAAATGATAAACACTTTTAGATAAGAACCGAGATTCCAGTTAATTAGGGGAATTTCAAGATTGAATAGAGAAATGATTTTCCTAAGTTATGAATGAATTCTTTTTGAAAACTATGAATTAAATCTGTTTATTTTTAACAGATTTAAATTGATGATTTGTTTAAATCAAATTGAAATGAAATTGTTTTGAAGGTTATAAGTTAAATCTTTGATTCAAAGATTTAACGAGTAAATCAAATTGAAATGAAAATTGATTTGGAAAATCTGTGAATGAATCTTTTGTTTAAAAGATTAAAATGTGAAAATTGTTTAAACCGTTAAAGGTTGTGAAAATAAATCTTTTTGTATAAAGATTGAAAATGGTAATTTATTTAAACCATTTGAAAGAAAGTTTTGAATTATTAAGTTGTGACTTAATTGAAATCCCATATCCATATATTTTAAATGTTTTCGCTCACTATTCGGTTTAACCGGGAAAGGACCTTTGTTTCGTATAACCCATTCCGGATATGTGATACGACGTTATGGATAGCATTTGAAGACCGGTGATGAAGACCGGGTATTTGCGAAAGCGATAGGATGACCTATCGATTGTTTCTGCACCGAGTCGCGCCGGTATAGAAACTCCCTAAGTGATGGGAAATCCGATCGGGATTGTGAATATCCGGATTTCAAGGACTTCTTTGTAAGTGCCTTCGGTTCTGTTCGAGCCCAGAACAGACTTGTATGGATTGTATGTCTGACATTACAAATTGAGATATAAAGCCGATTTCTTTCAAATATATTTCTGTTGGTGGCGGAGAATTTATTCTCTTAGCTTAACACCCTTCTCTGAGACGTACGAACTCGGAGGTTATATAGTTGAAGTTATCAGCGATATATTCCCAATTTGGTAATGTGACATACTGAGTGTTGCTGTGAAATGATCATTGTGTTGATTATTTATGATAGGATCATTTATTTGATCGTCTATCTTTGTGATCATTTCTATGATCATTTGTTGACCCAAAGCATGGCTTTTGTATAAAGTATGTTTTTGTGGACGTGACTTCGTCGAGCCTCACACCCCGTGAATGGTCAAAACAGGAAAGATGCGGCAAGGTTATGAGGGGTAGCGCCCTTTAGGATATGTGCATTTCCTTCTGGAAAAGGGTGGTATCATGGTATGGAGCCCAGATACTTACTCATGTTGAAACACTTTATTATTATGATTGTGTGAATTGATTAGAGAGCTCTCGGATAAAGGTCCCAAAGGACCGGGGGATGGCATATTCGGTCAGTTGTTACTCAGTTAGGGGTAACCCGGCCTTGTGTTGGTAGAGATCCGGTTTGGTTCTCGGGGATGTCCATCCAGAGGCATTCTCATGTGGCAATGGGAAGTTCCTTGGCCTGATCATTCGTTGGAAATCCAAAGAAACAATACGAAACTTGTACGATTTTAGTTGTAGAACCTGCCATGGAATGTGGCGGTTACCTGCTATTGAACATGGTAGCTATAGTAGGCATAAGTGCGGAATGTCTATGCTGGCTAAGATTTATATCATTATTTTCGAAATAATTTCCTACACTATGCACTAGTAATAATATCAAATGTTTCTTTTTAATGCGTATCAAGCATCTTTGACTATCATAAGGAGAAATCTCCTGCGATTCTGCGTTTGCATTGTGTGTGTGTGCGGGAGGCCTTATGGTAGTCTCATTTTTAAAAAGCATTGCGAATTGACTTTGAAAATCTTTTGTTGAATGTTTTTAATAGATAAACTATTTTTGTTGCTCACACCAGTCCCACGACTGATCCGGAGTTTATTGTTTCTTTCCTAAACTCTGGATGCTCATTATTTTCTACACGAGCAGTCTAGAGTTGGGTTTTTCAAATAGTCAGGTTTAGTGGATTATCTAGAGTTAGTTCAGTCTTTGGTTCGCACCAGTCTTGCTTAGCTTGGTGCATTGTTATGGGGAGTTCGAGCTATTGCTGGATTAGTTCTTGGAGATGGAGTTGCGGTTCTGGAGTTCTTCCTTGAAGACTATCTTAGAGTTATTTGTTTCGCTGCTAGATGTTATCTATTTTCTTTTCCGCTGCTATTTTATTGTATCATATCTCTGATGTATATTGATATCTATTGGATCATCTGTTGTAGCAGATATTGTATCAAAGCTGTATATCAATGTATTATTCTTTTATTCCGCTGTGTTGTTTACTTAATGATTGTTATAAGCTCCGGCGAATCGGATTTGAACGGTCGAATCTATGGCATTCAAGTACGATATGAAGTATGGATGTCGATTTTCGAGCGGGCAAAATCCGAAACGTTACATTTGGTATCAGAGCTAAGGTTGAACTTTAGCTCAGGAGTATAACACATTAAGTAACTCATTAGAGATAGGATGAAGTAAATCCTAGAATGAGTAATCCCTAAGGTATCTGTTCGAATGCCTCAGTAAATTCTCTTACTATTCACCGATAGTAAGTATGAGTGCAAGAAGAGAACGAGATAGGGGACAGGGAAATACGACTATAATTGGTCAATACTCTGTAACAACAGTGGAAACAACTTTCTTCTCAATCTTTTTTTTGATTCGTTTTCAAAATTCTTTTGATTTCTTCGTGATAGCTCCAGAAAGAAATTTCGGTGTGATGATGGCCCTACGAATCGTTGTAGGAAATTTTTAATTCGTATCTTCATCGATTTCTTTTCAGTTTTTGATTTAAACCTTAATGAATATGAATTTGAAATTTGAATGAATTGGGAATTTTGAATAAATTAGAAATTTTGAAATTGAGTTAAATTGATTAATAGAATATGAAGGATAAATTGAATTATATCGATAACACGATTTTGTTTAAAACCAAATTTTGAAATTCTGTTGTGATTTCTTGTGAATATCGAAGTCCGTAGAGGGACAAATTGGTATGTATTTTAAGATATTTCGACCTGAGTATGGAATTCATATCTTAAGTTTGAGAAATTATAGGAGATCAAACCTGTCTATCTCTGTGTTGTTTTCGTGCCTGCGAATTTCGAGGACGAAATTCTTTTAAGGGGGGAAGTCTGTAACGACCCTAGATTTTAATTTAATTTAAATTAATAATTTATCGAATTTTTGAATTAAAATTTGTAAAATTGATTATAAATGATGCGAGTTTCCCCGATTCAAATAGAAAATATATTAAGTCATATGGGTTTGAAAATTTGTATATATGAGAATATATATGTATATATTGGATTTTAAATAAATTCTTAGAAAAATGATTTTGAAAAATAAATAATATACTTTGGACACAAGTATAAAAATAAATAAATAAATTGATTTAAAAATTTATAAAAGATGATAATTTGAGTTATATAAAATATATGTGTATATAGAGAAATGTAAAACAATAATTTTTAAAGTAAAATTTATGATAAATATTTAAACTAAAAATAGAAGTAAAAAAGAACAAGTAAAAGAGATAAGAATAAAACATAAAGTACATAAACAATTAAAGCTTTCATCTCAACCCAAATAAACAAATCAAACATAAGAAAGGAAAACATCTATGTACAAACATAATTAAAATAGAAAATTATTTGTAATACAAAGTAAACTAAAAAAAAATAGTATATACATAAGTTGTACATACAAAATAAAGAAATGGTATATGTGAACATGAATGGGAACCAAAGCATTTAATGCCCTCACCCCTAGTACAAGCCAAAGATCATCTCAGCCCCCATAAGAAGAATAAGCTCTGACCTATATAAAAAAATAATAATGACATATTTATATATATATTGTAAAGACAATAATCTTGTACCTGCACCTCTTTCTTTCTATATGTACAGCCCTTGTTTACAAGGCTAAGCACACTTGAAAACATTTTTATCAAATTCTTCAAACATTTTCAAACTGTGGCAAAGCATCAAGCTTGGAAAGAATTTAGCTTCATCAATAAAAGTATGAAAACAAATCAAAATACAAAGAAGCAAAGAACTGTACATACATGATTCAAATAGTGTGAAGTTGTAAACCCAATAGCACATGCATTAAATGCCACGTCTCCTCAGCATGACTTGATAACATCTTCTCAGCCGAAATGGGATAATTTTATCAATAAACAAATGTAGAACAAATAAAGAAGTAAGCCTATACCCTGTACAACACTGTCTCTCTTAATATACATCTACTTCATTTCATTTTTATTCAAACCAATCTTAGTAAGCTAACTGAAAGAAAAAAAAATGTAAAAGCAAATAGCAAAACCAAAAGAAAAAGAAAACATCACCATTTACAAAATCAAACATCATTCAATTCAAAGCAAAACAGGATTCAAAAAGAAAATTCAAACTGCTGTTTCAACTTGGAGTTCTGAGCTTGCTTTACTGGAAAACAGGTGAGCTAAACTCCTCAACTTATATTATGATATGAAGTATGCTTGCATGAATCATAATTTGCTTACATTTATATATATGTATGTGTCATTGATATGTTTGCCTGGACATATAAATAGATGTCTCTGTTTTCTTTCTTTTGAACAATGTGAGTAACACTTGCTTTAAATTTTAAAAATATTGATCTGTATTGTGATAAGTATGTTTAGTCATAGACATTAAATGCTCTGTGTATACTGATTTATGAATATGGATGTGTAGGCTGATGTTATAAATACTCTCTGTTTAAAGATTTTTAAACACAGGATTTTGATTCAGAAATCCTTTTCTCTTAATCTAAGCATAATATGGATATAGGATTTAAATAAAACTTGGTTGTTTTATTACAAGCTTCAGTTTAAAATTTTATTTAAGATAAAACAATTTGGTATTTTCTCTGGAAAGCAAGATATCTGAACCCAACTTCAAATAAGTAAAATTTCGAACTTCTTAATTCTTGAATTCAGGGTTACAAACAAAACTCTTATACTAAAATATGATTTTTAAAGTAAAAATTTTGATTTTTAGACAAAGGGTTTGAGTGCAGTTCGTCTTTGAAGGGAAATGGGGTTTTGGGCGATTTCCGGTGACGTGTTGAACTGGGGGAATAGGGGTTTCTCATGGTGATAGAGGAAGCTGCGGTGGTGGCAGGAAAAATGGCCAGAGGTGATGGAAGCAACGGTGGCGTCGGCGGCGAGGGATCAAATTTTTTAAACCTAGTTTTATCTAGGATGAGCATTTCGATCACCACGTCTCCTACAGGAGATCGAGTACTACCGGATTTTTAGGAGGGGTAGTTGGGTAGTAGACGGGGTCGTGGCCAAAATTTCAGAGGCGCTGGTGGTCGGGGCGTGGCGAACGGCGCGTTTCCAAGTTTTGAGGGGGTGATTTCTTTCTTGCTCCAGGTCCTGTTTTGAACTCGAATTCGATTCGAGCTTGGGAGCGACGATTTGTTGATCGAGTTTATATGGGGGGTGATCGACGTTCTGAGAAGATCATCGTGGATGATCTGAAGTGGCGGTAGTAACGGTGCAGGTGCACAATGATGAGGGCGTGTCAGTAGTTGTTGGGGTTATTTTTTTTGAGTTCTCCGGTAATTAGTGGGTTGTTGCTCGAAGTAGATTGGTTTTTGGCTCGGGTAAGTGGGAAGTTTGACTCGAAGGAAAGTATGGAGGCCTCGGGTAGATTGCATGTTACAGGTTTGAAACCTGCAAGTTTCAAACATTTTAAACTGGGTTTTTGAAGTTGTTTAAAACTAAGTTTAAACAAAAAAAAATTAAATTAAGTTTGGATTCAAATATAGATTTGAATCTTAGTTTTGTAATAATTTAAAATTTGAAATTTAAATTTGGTTAGAACAACTTTTAAGTGTTAAAGTATAATTGAAAGGTTTAAATTGTAAATTAGAGATTTAAAATAAGAAAAAAAATCTAAGTTTAAATCTGGAATCTAAATTTAATATGTATTTCAGATTTGACATAAATGGAAGTTTTTAAATATAAAATGAATTAAGTAATTTTAATTGTTAAAGTGTATTTGAAAAATTGATTTGAAATTAGATTTGGGTAAATGATTAGAGTGAGGGTAATTTAACTCTATTAATTAAAGATCTTAACTGTTTTGACTAATTCAATTACCTACATTTCATTTAAATGAGATTTAAATAATAAATAAGAAATTTAAGGAATTTCATTAAGAGTCAATCAATTAAAAGGATAAATTTCATAAATTAAAAATAAATGGTAAATTAACTTATGATTGAAAGATGATTAATTAAGGTTAATTAACTATGTAATTAACTTAAGGTTAATTAAATTTTTGTAATTAATTAAGGATTAATCACTTATTGTAATTAATTTTGGATATTTTGATTTAATTAAAGTTAATTAATTTAGTTTAATTAATTTAAGAAAATCATTAGATAAATTGGTAACAAGTAATTTGTAATTAATAAATCAGAATTGGATAATAAATTCATAAGTAATTAATTGGAGATAAATTGAATTACATAGGATTAAACGATTAATAAATCATGTTTATAAATGATTATTGGATGCTTGAATTACTTATGAATGATCATATTATATGTGATGCCTTGAATTGATTATCCTATCTGATTTGTGATATTTTGTTCTATAGATTGAACTGTGTGTATTTATTTGCATCTGTATATTATCTGTGAATCTGTGAATGGGCGATGAGCGTTATAATTTATATCGCTTATCAACTACATTTCTGTGTTTTGATCTATGATGATTGAATAATGTTGCACTATTGTGTTAAACCCCTTGACCACACTTATACACCCACCAATATGGATTTCACGAGGAAATCGGTTAAGTCACAGTTTTGAAATGATTTTTAAAGTTGAATATTTGAATTCAAATGTTTTGAAAATGGATTGGGTTTGAAGTGAAAAGAAATTGAAATGGAATTTCAAAGATGGAAATTTATTTTGAATAACTGGATTAATTGTTGGAATTTAAATACTTTAATTTAAATTTGAATTCAATATTCAAATTGAATTCTGTAATTTGAAACTAGGGATTAATGATATTATACTAGCCATTATGAGTTAAATCATTTTTTTAAAGTACTATTTTTGGGAATTTGAATTTAACCCAAGGATTTCAACTCGTATAAATGAATCAGATTTCCAAAATGAAAACAGTTGTTTTCAAATGATAAACACTTTTAGATAAGAACCGAGATTCCAGTTAATTAGGGGAATTTCAAGATTGAATAGAGAAATGATTTTCCTAAGTTATGAATGAATTCTTTTTGAAAACTATGAATTAAATCTGTTTATTTTTAACAGATTTAAATTGATGATTTGTTTAAATCAAATTGAAATGAAATTGTTTTGAAGGTTATAAGTTAAATCTTTGATTCAAAGATTTAACGAGTAAATCAAATTGAAATGAAAATTGATTTGGAAAATCTGTGAATGAATCTTTTGTTTAAAAGATTAAAATGTGAAAATTGTTTAAACCGTTAAAGGTTGTGAAAATAAATCTTTTTGTATAAAGATTGAAAATGGTAATTTATTTAAACCATTTGAAAGAAAGTTTTGAATTATTAAGTTGTGACTTAATTGAAATCCCATATCCATATATTTTAAATGTTTTCGCTCACTATTCGATTTAACCGGGAAAGGACCTTTGTGTCGTATAACCCATTCCGAATATGTGATACGACGTTATGGATAGCATTTGAAGAACGGTGATGAAGACCGGGTATTTGCGAAAGCGATAGGATGACCTATCGATTGTTTCTGCACCGAGTCGCGCCGGTATAGAAACTCCCTAAGTGATGGGAAATCCGATCGGGATTGTGAATATCCGGATTTCAAGGACTTCTTTGTAAGTGCCTTCGGTTCTGTTCGAGCCCAGAACAGACTTGTATGGATTGTGTGTCTGACATTACAAATTGAGATATAAAGCCGATTTCTTTCAAATATATTTCTGTTGGTGGCGGAGAATTTATTCTCTTAGCTTAACACCCTTCTCTGAGACGTACGAACTCGGAGGTTATATAGTTGAAGTTATCAGCGATATATTCCCAATTTGGTAATGTGACATACTGAGTGTTGCTGTGAAATGATCATTGTGTTGATTATTTATGATAGGATCATTTATTTGATCGTCTATCTTTGTGATCATTTCTATGATCATTTGTTGACCCAAAGCATGGCTTTTGTATAAAGTATGTTTTTGTGGACGTGACTTCGTCGAGCCTCACACCCCGTGAATGGTCAAAACAGGAAAGATGCGGCAAGGTTATGAGGGGTAGCGCCCTTTAGGATATGTGCATTTCCTTCTGGAAAAGGGTGGTATCATGGTATGGAGCCCAGATACTTACTCATGTTGAAACACTTTATTATTATGATTGTGTGAATTGATTAGAGAGCTCTCGGATAAAGGTCCCAAAGGACCGGGGGATGGCATATTCGGTCAGTTGTTACTCAGTTAGGGGTAACCCGGCCTTGTGTTGGTAGAGATCCGGTTTGGTTCTCGGGGATGTCCATCCAGAGGCATTCTCATGTGGCAATGGGAAGTTCCTTGGCCTGATCATTCGTTGGAAATCCAAAGAAACAATACGAAACTTGTACGGTTTTAGTTGTAGAACCTGCCATGGAATGTGGCGGTAACCTGCTATTGAACATGGTAGCTATAGTAGGCATAAGTGCGGAATGTCTATGCTGGCTAAGATTTATATCTTTATTTTCGAAATAATTTCCTACACTATGCACTAGTAATAATATCAAATGTTTCTTTTTAATGCGTATCAAGCATCTTTGACTATCATAAGGAGAAATCTCCTCCGATTCTGCGTTTGCATTGTGTGTGTGTGCGGGAGGCCTTATGGTAGTCTCATTTTTAAAAAGCATTGCGAATTGACTTTGAAAATCTTTTGTTGAATGTTTTTAATAGATAAACTATTTTTGTTGCTCACACCAGTCCCACGACTGATCCGGAGTTTATTGTTTCTTTCCTAAACTCTGGATGCTCATTATTTTCTACACGAGCAGTCTAGAGTTGGGTTTTTCAGATAGTCAGGTTTAGTGGATTATCTGGAGTTAGTTCAGTCTTTGGTTCGCACCAGTCTTGCTTAGCTTGGTGCATTGTTATGGGGAGTTCGAGCTATTGCTGGATTAGTTCTTGGAGATGGAGTTGCGGTTCTGGAGTTCTTCCTTGAAGACTATCTTAGAGTTATTTGTTTCGCTGCTAGATGTTATCTATTTTCTTTTCCGCTGCTATTTTATTGTATCATATCTCTGATGTATATTGATATCTATTGGATCATCTGTTGTAGCAGATATTGTATCAAAGCTGTATATCAATGTATTATTCTTTTATTCCGCTGTGTTGTTTACTTAATGATTGTTATAAGCTCCGGCGAATCGGATTTGAACGGTCGAATCTATGGCATTCGAGTACGATATGAAGTATGGATGTCGATTTTCGAGCGGGCAAAATCCGAAACGTTACACTGGATATAATTCTAATACCCATTTTGCTTTTCGTTTCATTAAAATGGGATTTATACTTTTTAAACTGGATAAAATACAGCACACGCAATTAATTTCTGTATTTTATATTTTTCCTATGTCCGTCTCTTTATTTTATTTTATATTTTGTTTGTACAGACTTTATTTCATTTATTGAATGTTTCTCGTGTATATCCTTTTATTTATAGCTGGAAAAAAAATCAATTAGACATACGTTACTTTGTTTTAATTGGGCATACGTTATATTGTGATAAAAGCTTGCTCTTATTTGCTAGGCCTCTTTATTGCCTACCATAGCCGTTCACTATCATTAGCCGTGTATTGCAAAACCCTAGCCGCCTCCTACCCTTATCAGTTCACGTACAAAAGAAGTTTCTCATCTCAAAAAAATTCATTTGCATCCAAAGAAAAATACAGTAAGTTCTATGGCTTCTTTTCCTCTTTCTTTTTCCTTTTTCTTTCATTTTCTCTTGTGATTTCTCCATGCTTTTCTCGGCCATCACCTTGTCCATGCCTTGCCGACCATCACACCACCTCCATGATCACCTCCACTAACCATCTCCACCATGTCGTGACCATAGATGTAGATCCATCACCAAAAGCACCAAAAAAATCCATCACAATCCTATATCTTCACCACTTTCCTTTTATTAGCCTCGGCCACAACACCAACCCCACCACCTTGCTTTGGCTGTGACCTATCTCCAGTCCTAGCTCGAGCCCAAACTCTTTAAATTGCTTGACCTCTGGCCTTCCATGCCTTGTAACTTGCCTCTATTCACCTTCTTTTACCCATGGTCGAGACTTCATGTCCTAACCTAGCTTGCCTCTAAACATCATGGCCAAGCAAAATATGGTGATGGTTGAGCTTATAAGTGATGTAGCTAAGCCCATTTGTGATTTAAATCAAGTTTTGTTTCAAATTGATTCATGTTTTAGTGTTGAATTCATACCTTGTTTGGGTTAAACCTTATACTTATATTTATTTTATTTATTTGATATCAAGATTTGAATTTGGTTGTTACTTCTTCTCGAATCATTTCATGCCTTCTCGTGCTTTGCGCGGTGTGGATTTTTTTGTTTTGAATTGATCTCTGGCTTGAAAAGGTGAGTTATTCACTCTAGACATTTCGTACTCATATAAATTGTGAAACGATGACAAGTTGATATGTAATAATTGATATAATATGATCATATATGCCTGTGATCTGTTTATATGATGAATAACCTAATTTTATACCTGTTACATGATCTGTTATAATATTATGTGCTATATTGTTATTTTATTTTCTGCATCTCACACTGAAGTTCTCTTATCACTATGGGTTGAAATGATACATACCCGAACGGACTTTAGAATAAGGAAGAATCATTATGGGCTGAAATGATAGGCTCAAGTGATTTTTACTGTATTTGATTTGCTTGGGATTGCGGGTTTGAAATGATAGAACCCGGATTTTCTTTTTAAATTACGGATTGAAATGATATATTATCTGTATCACTTGACCTAGGTTAGAAAATATTATACAATCCCGTGGTTAATTATATATTTTTATGAAATTTATAAGTATTTTTAAATGTAAAAAAATGTTATTTTAACTTAAATATAATTTAAATAAATTCATAGTGATTTTTCTGTAAGTTAGAATGTATAAAGAATTAAATGGAAAGATGTATTTTTAAAATGCGACTTAACTTGGAAATTGAAAATTTGGTTGTTAATGGAAATTTTCAAGTTAAGTAAATAAATAGAAATTTAGTTTTATTTATGAAATGGGTTTTTAAAAATAAAGTATTAAGTTAACTAAAAAAAATAAAAAAGTTGAGAAAATAGTTGACTTTAACTTAATAAGTGAACAATTGTTTAAATTAGATATTTATTTATTAAAGGTTTATTTTATTGAATCATAAGTTAAAAGATACCCAAATGAATATTCTTGAAGCGAAAAATATGATTTTCATAGGTTAAATGGTTAAAATTGAAGTTTTAATGTTTCTAAAATTTTATAGTAAATCTGGAATTAGCATTGATAGCACTTCATAAATGTTGTGGTTTTAAGACGGCATTTGTTACGTGCTGTCATTTCTGAAAATAAAATAAGTTCTGAAATAGTAAAGAGCTACTGCAGCACTTTGTAAGTGATGTTGTTGTAGAAACTAAACTATAGGTTGAAATAACTAAATAGCTATTGCAGCACTTGGTAGTTGTTGTTGTTGGAAGTAAACTGTTTTAAATAACTAAGTAGCTATTCAGCACTTGGTAAGTGCTGTTGTTGTCAAGCAGACCACTACTATAAGATCTTATCTCACTAAATTTGAGGAATTGCCAGGGTTGTGTCAAGCATTACCTGACCAATTTCTGCTTGATAAATTCATTGATGGTCTCAAGGAAGAAATTAGGTTTGATGTTATGGCATTACCCCAGTTGATTTCAAGGAGGCAGTAAGTTTAGCTAAAGTATTTGAATGGAAAAATGTGAGCAAAAAGAAGAATAAGCTTAGCAATCCCACAAGAAGCAGATTCCAAAACAAAGAAAAGTTTATAGAAAAAAATAACAAGGAAGTTCATGCTAAGGTTAAGGGATTAACTCCTCAAGAAATCATAGAGAGGAGAAGAAAGAACCTATGCTATGGGTGTAATGAAAAGTGGCACCCTGGTCATGTATGCAAGAACAAGCAAGTATACATTGTTGAAGGCATTATGCCACTTCATGAAGAAAATACAGAAGCTCCAGATGACGAGTCCATGGAAGATGAGCAAGGGTTCAATAAACTACCCACCACTCCTGTAGGAATAAAAGAAGAAACTTATTCTATCACCCTCAATGCAATGTGCAGTATCCCTACACTTTAGACTATCAGAGTACAAGGGGTAATCAATGAGAAGCCTATCACTGTCCTCATCGATTCAAGATCCACCCATAGTTTCATAAACACCGACTTATCCAAAAAAAACTGCAGTTGGATGTCCAAGAATCACTGGATTACTCAGTACATATAGCTAATGGAGAAAAAATTCATGGCAAGGGAATTTGCCAAGGGGTCATATTCAAATTTCAAGGATGTGTTATGCCTATTGACTTGCTAGTGATACCTCTGGAAGGTTGTCAAGTTGTTCTAGGTGCACAGTGGATGAAAGAACTAGGGGATGTATCCTTTAACTTTTCAAAATTGCAAATTAAATTTCAATTTCAGGGGCAGATATATATTTGGCAGGGAATCAAAGACAACCACAAACTGATGAAAGATAAAGACATTCCAAAGGAAAGTACAAAGGGACAACTCACCTTGCTGATGTACTCCAAAGAATTGCAAGTCCCTACTAACAGCTACCCCCAACAAACAATACACCCTGACGTTCAAGCCATATTGCAACAATACCCCTCTGTAACAAATTCTACTCCACCTCTACCACCCACAAGAAGTTGTGACCATAAAATACCCCTGCTGCCAAATGCTAAACCTGTATGCCTTAGACCATATAAACACTCTTTTCATATCAAAAATGAATTAGAAAAACTTATTAAAGAAATGTTAGAATCTGGAGTGATACGCCCCAGTACAAGTGAGTATTCATCGCCAGTGGTCATGGTCAGGAAAAAAGATGGAACCTGGAGGATGTGCATCGATTATAGGACACTCAACAGTCAGACTGTAAAGGATAAGTTTCCTATCCCACTAGTTGATGACTTGTTGGATGAGTTATATGGTTCAGCTTATTTTTCAAAGCTTGATTTGAAGTCTGGGTACCATCAAGTTCGAATGCACCCCTATGATATATATAAAACTGCATTTAAAACTCATGAGGGACATTACGAATTTATTGTGATGCCCTTTGGGCTCTCAAATGCTCCATCAACATTTCAAGCTTTGATGAATAATGTATTTAAATCATATCTAAGAAAATTTATACTTGTATTTTTTGATGATATACTTATTTACAGCCAGACTTGGTCTGAGAATTTGTCGCACATTAGAATTGCATTGCAGGAATTGGAGAATAATCAACTGGTCGTAAAGCTTTCAAAATGTTCCTTTGCAGTGACTCAAGTAGCTTACTTGGGGCATATTATATCCAGGAATGGTATTGCAGTGGACCCTGATAAGGTCCATGCTATCAAACAGTGGCCTCAACCAAGAGACATAAAGGGTTTGAGAGGTTTTTTGGGTCTTACTGGTTATTATAGGAGATTTATAAAAAATTATGGGAGCATTGCCAAACCCATGACTGAGCTCTTAAAAAAAGATGCATTTGCATGGAATGAGGAGGCTACCACAACATTTAAGAAACTGAAACAATGTCTGATGGAACCACCTGTTCTCAGTATGTCGAATTTCAACAAGGATTTCGTGATTGAATGTGACGCTAGTGGAGTGGGTGTAGGTGCAGTTTTGACACAAGATGGGAAACCCATAGCCTACCTCAGCCAAGCACTTAAAGGAAAAAACCAACTGCTATCTACTTATGAAAAGGAACTGCTTGCACTGATATTGGCAACAAAAAATTGGTCACAATATTTAATTGGTCGAAAATTCATCATAAAGACCGATCACCAAAGTTTAAGGCATCTTTTGTCACAGAGACTGCCAACTGGAATTCAGGGGAAATGGTTGGCCAAGTTACATGGTTTTGATTATAAAGTTGAGTATAAAAAGGGAAAAGAAAACACTGTAGCAGATGCACTGTCAAGATTACCAGATGAACAAAACTCTTCTATGACAACTATGCTCTGTTGTGCTATTTCATCTGTTGAAAGTAGTTGGATACAAGAGTTAAAAAATAGTATGCAACAACCTGCAGACTATCAAAACATGCTACAGAGGCTCGGTGAAGGCAAGCTCAATCAAGACAAATATAAGTTAGTGGACGGACTTCTTTTTTACAAGGGAAGAATTTATTTAGACAGCAACAGCAAAGGAATTATTTCTACCATGCTTTATGAATATCATTGCACTCCACTAGGGGGCCATGTCGGCATAAAGAAGACTAAACACAGACTTAAACAAGTATTTTACTGGAAGGGAATGAAATCTGATGTCGAGCAGTATGTGAAGGAATGCGATACTTGTCAAAGAAACAAGCATGAAAACATACCAGTGCCTGGACTTCTACAGCCTCTGCCCATCCCTGATAAGATATGGAGTGAGATTTCAATGGATTTCATCATTGGCCTTCCAAAAAGCAACAAATACACTGCTATATATGTAGTAGTTGACAGACTCACTAAATATTCACATTTCTTCCCTTTAAAACACCCTTACACAGCAAAGGATATAGCCAAAATATTTTATGATGGGGTGTTCAAGCTTCATGGTATGCCACAAAGTATAATTAGTGATAGGGATGCAATCTTCACCAGCACATTTTGGCAGGAGCTGTTCAAGCTACAGGGAAGCACACTGAAACTCAGTTCATCGTACCACCCTCAATCAGATGGGAAAACCGAAGCAATCAATAAAATATTAGAGGGTTATCTACGATGTTTTGTTTGCCATAAGCCACAAGAGTGGTCACACTGGTTGCCAGCAGCAGAGTACTGGTATAATACCGGTTGGCATAGTTCCACTAACGTCACAACATTCTCTGCAGTATATGGAATACCACCACCCTCCATGCTATCTTATGTACCTCATACTGCTAAAATGCCACAAGTGGAACAAGAATTATTTTCCAGAGATATAGTGTTGCAATTATTAAAGGATAGTTTGGCTTTGACTCAGGAAAGAATGAAAAAATTCGCAGACAGTAAGAGATCAGAGAGGCAATTCGAAGTAGGAGATTGGGTGTACCTCAAATTGCAACCATACAGGCAAATCACTGTTAGTAATACGAGGACAACAAAACTTTCACCCAAATTTTATGGACCATATCAAGTTATTCAACAAATCGGCAAAGTAGCTTACAAATTGGAACTGCCACCTGAAGCTAAAATACATCCTGTATTTCATGTAACTCAACTCAAAAGAAAGCATGGAAGAGGAATAATCATACAGCACCATGCCCCGACTTAAGTGGAAGAAATAATTGAGGAACCGGAGGCCATTCTTGACAGAAGAATTTTTCCAAGAAATAATAGAGCTGTGACTCAAGTGTTTGTTAAGTGGAAGCAGCGAAGCGAGCAAGAATCAACATCGGAAGATTATTGGGAATTAATTAAGAAATTTCCAGCTTTTGACCTTGAGACAAGGTCAAACTTTGAAGGGGATGGGAGTGTTAGAGCCCAAAAACAGGATTTGCATATACTAGAGAAGAGGGAAGAAAGAGGAGGCATTTCAACAAACATTTCTGTTCAGGAAGGGTCTGACTTCACCACCAACAACACGGGGCACCAGACGATCATTAATCAGCATGAATTGGAAGAGCTACGAGTGACACGCATTTCAATAACAACAGGCGACTCTAGTGTTGGTTAGAAATGTGTACACGTGCACAGGCTGTACACGTGCACAAGAGCAAAAATAATGAATAGGCCTTGTATTTCTTATGGGCCAATATCTTGCGTTATGCAGAGGCAAAATTGTTATGTTAATGTGTATAAATAGCAGTAAAGTCATTTTGTAATTTGGCAGATTAAGATTAATGAAACAGTTCTTCCTTTATTTTTATTTTTTCCTGTTATGCTATCTCTCTCATTTCTTTCTTCAATTACTGCTGCAATATACTACCCCCTCTGTTCTTCCTGTTCTACTATTAAGCAACCTTTCTTCTTCATACTAATTTCTCATCTTCCCTCTGTAACTACAAGTTTCTTCCATTCGCCTGAACATTCATGAGAACTAGATCTAAGTTGAAGGGTCAAGAGCGTAACATGAAATCGATGGGATGAGAAGTAAATTCAACAAGTGCATTTTTTATTGGATTGGGAGAAGTAGACGGAAGAGAATAATGAGGTGATTCTCTCCGTTAGCTGGGATGTCCCATTTTCGTTGGGTAAATGAAAGGAGGCGGGGTTAGTAAACCGTAGTTTGCAAGTGTTGTGTAATAACCGGTTATACCCGTATGTGCATAGGCCTTGGGCCAAACTTTGTTTACCCAGTTAAAAGAAACCCACGGAATTTCCAACTCTTAACTTAGCATATGGCACGTGTCATGCAGGTGACATATATTGTAACAGATAACCAAAAATCATCATCACTTCTCTCCACTCATCTTCTTTTTGTATCACCACCAAGTTGATTCATCCAAACTTTGCTGCAGCGAAAATAAAACCATCACACTTCAATATAAAACTTCTGGCCTGCCCATGGCCATTCTTAATCTCCAGCTCCCTTATTCACACAGTCTACTGTCCTCTCCTTCCAAACGTTCTAGTTTACAATCAAAACCTCAAGCCAGAAGAAAGATTTCTTGCATTGGATGGGTAAATAAGCTATATGCACTCTACACCAACTTTTGATCCTTTACCTAAATATTAAACCTTTATTATTAATCAACCCTTTAATGGTTTAGGACCCAGAAGGAGTGCTAGGGGCACCAAAGGGTGGCCACATAGCTCGCCTTGAGTTCAAGAAACGCCTTGAGAAAGATGCAGGTGCTAGAGAAGCTTTTGAAAGGCAGCTAAAGGAAGAGGAAGAGCGACGCAGAGCTATAAGAGAAGTATTTATTATTATTCATTATATGTCGGATTAATTCTACCTTTTGTATATGCTGAATAAAATGATGTATGTACTCGTGTGGAATTCAGGCACGGGTGATACCAGATACGAAAGAGGGGCTAGTGGAGTATTTTCTTGATACCGAAGCCAGGGAGCTTGAGTTTGAGGTTTCCAGGCTGAGACCCAGGTACTCTACTATTCATTTTCTTATGCAGGTACCTTATTTATGTAAAGGTTTTTTTACATCAGCCATTCATTTTTAAAAATTTTGCATGGACGAAATAACAAACCGAGAGTTTAAATTTATCATAGTATATGTATAAGTTCTTTTGTACGAGAACTGTCGTAATTTCTTTATTGTGCATGTATTTGGCAGATTGAACAAGGAATTCTTCGACCACTTAAAGCTTGAACTCGGACAACTCAGATTTGCAGTATCTAAAACACCGGTTAGTTAATTCCTTGGGAATAACATAACATTAATTCACTTTGCTCAGAATGTTACATATTCACAGGAGGTGGAGGATAGAGTTATTGAGTTGGAAGCAATGCAGAATGTCTTGACAGAATTAACAGGTTCATATTTCTCAAACATGCAAATAGCAGTTTATATGAATATATCCAACAGAATTGCCCCTTTTTTTTACTGTTATTATTTTACATTCGCAATGTTGTAGAAGCATACGATAAAATGGAAACTGACCTGGTCTCAACAAAGGAGAGGCTTATGAAAATTTTGCAGTCAAAAGATAGGAAAACAACAGTATGATATATATATTTGTAGTTGTACTGTAGGACTAATGTAAAAATTGCATTAAGGAATTGTTTTTTGATTGTATATGTACGCAGTTACTAGATATGGTTGAGAAAAATGAGCTGAATAGATCTGTGTTGGCTCTTCTAGATGAAAATATAGCAAGTGCTGTGAAGAATGATCAGGTTAGAAGATTTACAATCTGAAGCAGTAACCATATATGTTATCACTAGTTGCGCCTTACATTGTTTACATTCAAAATTGAATTCCCAGAAAGAAGCTGCAGCTTTTATGGAGAATGTCCGTTCCATGATGCTGAAGTATATCACAGTCTGATACCAAAGGAGTTTTCTTATTCTCTTGCATTTTGTTTTTGATTAGGCTGTAAAAGCTTATCGGTAACTAATAATTTCTCTAAGCTATTTTGCATTGAGTATTTAATTTATAGAAATTTAGTGCACTTACATACACACTCAAACATAAAAACAGACATCGAAACTAGAATCGAAGGGAGAAAGTGATGATACTGAACATTGTATTTAGGTACAATTGAATATGTCCTTTTTTTTGGGATAATATTCATGTTGTTCGCCGCAAAGTCTTGGAGTAAATGGAAGAGAAAATGCATCTAGCTCTTTTCTTTTTACGTATATCCAAAAGGCACCACAATTCTAATAATGTGAATATGAAACAATAGTTTGTAGCCAGGAATGCAAAGTTTACTACTGATATCAAGTACGATCTTTCGAAAGCTCTTTCCTTTAAAACCGTTTGACCAAGTCGAGAGCTATCTTATTCGAAAGCATTCTTTTCAAAAGCAAAGCGATCGCATTTTCCTTTCAAAGCAAAACAAGGTCTCAACCCCTTCAAAAGCCCTGTTTTAACTCTATAACTTTCGCCTATGTCCAATCCACTACGTACAAGTCTTTAATACAATGTGTATTGGTTTCGACCTAGATGGAGGCGGAGGTATGTAGTCGAAAGGTGCTGCCGAAAGTGGCGAAACAACAAATCTTCTAAAAACTGATTTTTAATTTAAAAATGTAATTTCTTTCAACTAACTTGCTTTGTTTGTCAACATATGATTGGTTAGCGATTTCTTTTCCAAATTCTTTTCTAAAAGTGTCGCCGAATTTCAGAAATAACAATTTAAAACATTTGCAAATTGCCCATTCTCCTATTTTAAACATATAAAACATTTAAGTTTCATATCCTAGATAATTTAACATACTTAATAAACACTTAGAAAAATTCTTCAAAAATTCTACAAATCACTTTTAATATGTTTTTTAATATATATAAATTTCTGATCAAAAACTAATATACAATAACCGTAATTAATTTTAAACCCAAATAACCATTTTCTTCACTAGAAAATTAATAGTAAATCCATTTTAATTCAGAAAATTATGAAACTTGAAACCGATCTCTAAAATATCATTTCTGACCATAATAAAATCACAAGGCATTTGGTTGTCATTAGATAGGATTTTCAATCAAAACTTGTCATAAAATCGATATGAATAAGCATAATTCATCAAAAGTGTGTGTGTCTAACATTCAAAACATGACAATATACTTGCAAAAACATTCGGGTCTGATTCTAGAAACCAAAATCATCAAATATGAGATGTAAATAATTATTCACCTTTAGTTTTGCTGTTAAGGAGTTGAGATTTGATCTTGAATTAAATTGATTAAGCTTCTTCCTCTTAATCATAGCTTACCTTCCCCTTGTTATCTTCTAATGGTGGCCAGCCTCTTGGTTTTAAGTCTGTTTATGAACGTTTTTAAAATGAGAATGGGATTAAGGGTTTATGGTATAAGAATATAACCTTTTCCTATAATTCCTTTATCTAACTTCCCTTATCTATTTCATTTTAATTTCTTTTTTTCATTGTTTAAATTGGCATGGCTACCCTTATGAATCACAAATCTCAATTCATTAACCATTTACATTATTTAATTTAATCTAATTAATTAAATATTCTAAATAATGTTAATCAAAATTAGGGTCGTTACAGACTCCCCACCTTAAAGAATTTCGTCCTTGAAATTACGATAAGGCACTCATCAAAATCAATCACAAAGGTAAAACATACCATGAAACAAGTCAGAATAAGTATCTCGAATCCTGCTCTTAGTTTTCCAAGTACAGTCTCTCTCCTCGTCACTCCACTGGACTCTGACAAATCTGACTGTCTTGTTCCTTAGCCTATTCTCATCTTTGGCGACTATACGAACTGACTTTCTAACTATAGTCAAATTCGGTTCCACTACTATGTCATCTAACATAGTTGGTACAATAGTAGTTTATGGATCTCGAATACACTTCCTTATATAAGAAATATGAGAAACATCGTGGACTCTTGCCAAACTGTTCGGCAACTCTACTCTATATATGAGTTTTCCTATCCTCTCTACAATAGGAAATGGTCCAACAAACCTCGGTGCCGGTTTCTCTGATCTTCCAAATCGAATTAAACCTTCCATCGGTGATACCTCGACGAAAACATGATCCCCAACTGAGAACTCTAAGTCCTCCCGCCTTCTATCAGCATAGCACTTTTGCGTAGACTGAGCTTCCTTCATTCTAGCCCAAATAAACTCAATCTTTTCTGCAGTTTCTCTAACTAAATCTGGACCAAGAACCAATCTACCCCGGTCTTTAACCAACAAACTGGAGATTTGCATGACCTTCCATATAAAACTTTAAACAGTGTCATCCCTATACTAGCTTGATAACTGTTGTTATATGAAAACTCGACTAAGTGTATATGGTCTTTCCATGATCTTCCAAAATCTAGAACACAAGCTCGTAACAAATCTTCTAAGACTTTGTTAACTCTTTCCGTTTTCCCATCTGTCTACGGATGGTAAGCGGTACTCATCTTGAGCTTGGAACCCAAAGTCTTCTACATACTCTTCCAGAACTCGCTAGTGAATAAGGAATTTCTATCAGTTACTATTGTAGTGACCCGTAAATTTTGATAAATAAATTGGTTAATTTAATTAGATCTTTGTATTTAATTTAGAAAAAAAAAATTATAATCTATATTGAAGTAAATGTTAAGAATGAATTGTAGCAATGGTTATTAAAACTAATTGTTTAAAATTGAAGTGAAATCCCAATAAAGAAATAGTGTTAATTGTTGCACTTGGATATAAAACTTAAAATAAGTAATTAAAGGTAAGCATTTAATTAACCAATACAATAATATATTGATTAATAGTAACTACATGTAAAGTTGGGAAATAATGTTAATGCAAGGTAAATAATACTAATTTAAGTTAATAATAAGTGAATGGAAGGAAATTCCAATTAATGAAAATAAATTTAAATATTAGGACTTAGTTATAAGTGCAAATTAAGTAAATAAATGTAAGTATTGTATGAATATATGAATTAATGTCTGATTTAGGGTAATAGAATGAATTCATATGATGTAAGTAATTATAATAAAAAAATGAAATAATAACTAGGATGGAATATAACAGTGAAGTTAATAAAAGCTGAATTATGTAAATTGAATGAAATTGCAATAAATGAAATAATGTAAAATGGTACAACTTGGTTATAGGATGATGTAAGCTAATAAATAATTAATTCAATACAATACCTATTGATTGAAACAATTGCAGGGTTATAATTGATTGTAAATAGAAATATTTGGTAATAAATTAATATAAGAAAAATAAATGTAAATATTGGATTAATCAATGAATAAATAGTGATTGAATAAAATCAATGTTCCGCAAGTAATTATAATATTTGTATAAAAGCAATGAACTTAAAGTTAATTAAAGTTTAATGGTTACAATTGTTATAAATTACTTATTTATTTAGTTCATAGTATTTAATTTGAAAGCAATTGTAGTAATTGACTTAATTAATGCAATCCCAATTAATTAAAGCAATTGAGTGTGTAAGAAGAATGGAAGTCAAGATTTATCAGTTTATTCGGATTTGAACTATGATAATAATTGGAGTAATTGCAATTTAAGGAAATTAAATCGCTAATTTTTGCGTTAATTGAAATCAATATGGAATGTAAGAATATTAAGGTAATAGTTTGTAAATCCAATGTTAATTTTTATCCGTTTGATAATAATGAATTGAATAATAGAATGAAAAGTGAAGTTAATAGAATTATGGGAAATTAAATTTATAATTTTGAATTTAATGAAATTGAGAATTAATATTGAAATTTATAAATTAATCATCTCTAAATTGACATTTAAATTTGTTTAAATCATTATAAATGATTGAGGAATCATAAGTGATGAAATTTGTCAATTTTCGAATTGAAATTCAAAAATTGATTTAATTAATTAATTATTAATTTATTTAATTAATGTGAAAATAGTCATTTTGTACACTGACTCGGATTTCGACGAAACCCATTTCATCGAATCCCTAACGGTGAATTATTGTAGGATTTCAAGTTTCGTAACGATCGGACTTGTCATTTGATCGTACGAACTCGAAACGCCTTGAAATCAATGAAATTGAAATCAATTTGAAAAAAATATTGATTTTAGCATAACTTCTTTATACCATGGAATTTGGACTTGAAACCTTTGCCATTGCATTTAAAATATTTTATAACATCTATTTTGATATATGGATTGACCCAATTTCGTTCCGAAGTCAGAACGGGCTTTTCAGGCCATTTATCGTTCAACGCGTTTATAAATCGGGTCCATCTATTCTATTTCAGCTTTGTCTATAAATACCCTGTTGTAAACCCTAGCCTACCTATATTTCTCATTTGTCTATGCGTACAATTCCTCTTCACCTCCTCATCTCAATGGAAGACAATCTCAAATCCAATTGCAATTCAAAAATCAAAGTGAAATTTCAAACTCCTTATAAAAATTTAGAAAAATTATACATCGAAGCACTCGATGGACGCATCTTAGAACTGCAATTCTTTTTTGGTTTCGAATCATTGGTTGTTCAGAAATTGATGGTTTCTTCTCGGCCGTCCGTTGATATTCGATCAACTTTGCCTGATCGACAAATCGAAGTTGTTGGGTTGTGGAGATTCGCGAGAGGATTTCAACGATGCAATTTATTGGGTGATTCAACGGTTGGATCTACGCAGGAAATTCAATTATGGTTCGAATTAAGGGTGGGCGGCGGCTGTATTTTCCGGCAGCTCGCGTCATCGTCGTGTGCTGCGTGGTCGCGTGGATGTAGGCGGAGGCAGGTCGGCACGTTCCTGGAGTCGCGCGCGGCCGTGTGTAGCCATAGGTGGAGTACGGCGTCGCATCGTGTGGCGAGCAGCTTCGTCGCGATTTCATTGCTGTAGGATTTCGTGTGATAGGGGTGAACGACGTGGCGCTCTGGTATTGGCTGTGCCTTCTGTTTTGTTTATTTATTTAATTTTTGATTTCAAACGATCTAACTCGAATAACTTCTGTATACGAGATCCGTTTCACGCGCGGTTTTCTCCGTTAGGTTCGCATTGGAATTCCAGACATTTTGACGCTGGTTTAGACGAATTTGGAGACCGTTGGAATTTTGAGTTTAAATTGTATTTAAATTCAATTTAAATTTAAAAGGTGAGTGTTTTAACCCACTCACAACTTCTAAAATTTCTTATGTTTGTTAAATTTAATTTATGTTGTGATTTTGAAATTATTTATGACCGTTTTGTATAGCTTTAATCATCATCTCAGTTTATTGCAATTATTTAAATTTAATCGTTATTTAATTTATTATTGAATATAACTGCCAATTAATTACTTGTTATATATTATCAATTATATATTAATATTGATTGATTGTTTGGATGATGATTGTGATGGATGTGTGATCTGTTGATGGATGAATGGATGTTTAGTTTATATCATTATAATCTGCAAGTTCTTTATTGGTTTGTTACTTTTGATTCGGGATTGCGGTTTGAAATGATATATAACCACACTTTTATTTTTAAATTGCGGATTGAAATGATAAATATCCGTATCACTGGACCATAGTATAGAAAATTATATACAGACACCGTGGTCTATATATAAATATTTTAAAAAGTTTTCTATGGTTTTGTAAAGAAATAAATATGGTTTTATGAGGTATTGATTGGGATATTTGATAAAGGTTATTTTATATATGGTTAAATTCTTGGTTTTAAACTATGTATAAGATTGTTTAAAGTATAAAATAAGTTTAATAATAAAGTTTGATTTTATTAAAATATAATATCGATAAGTATTTACTTAAATTATACTTTAATATAGAGTTTATATTGACTTCATAAATCAAGGCTGAGATGATAGTTTGAAATTGATTTGAGATTTTATTTAATTAAGAGTTATATTTAATAAGGATCCATTTAGAACTTATTGAAATTGATATTTTAAAGAACATGGTTTTATAACTTAATTCGGGTTTAAGGTGATTTAAGCGAATAGATTGAGGAATATTCAGTTATTGAATTTGAGGTTTTATTTAAAGGATATTGGATTTAGTAAGCAAATATTTCAATACTAAATAATAGTAAAAGTGAAATGGGTATATATATATATGAATTATAAAAATTTAGTTTTAAAATATTGAATATTTAAGCTTTGAAATTTATTAAAGATTAAAATTTAGAAATTCGGATTGTTTTTGGAATTTGATTTGTGAAATTTAAGAAGCTAGTTTGTTTTATAATTATTTAATATTTGATCCATGTTAGGGTGGAAGTTATGTTTCAAAACTATTAATTTCAAAGTATTACGTTTTGGAAGTGTTATAGTTTTAAAATCTTTGGTTTCGAAATTTTATAACTTTGAAAATGCTATGATTTTGGGAAAAGAATATATTTGAAATAAAAACTGATATTATATTTATTTGGGTTTATAAATGATATCATACTGATTTGATTTTTAAACGAAAATGATATCGTATTTATATGGTTTTGAAATGAATATTTATTCTATTTTGAAGTATAATTATTTTAATGACCGCGGTGTTATAATAACGTTTAGTTATTGAAGAGACCGGGATCGGAAGTTGTCATACTCTCTGTCAACTCCGAAAATCACTTTAACAACCGTGTACGCGGTGGAGATTCCAGAATGAAGTAGGATGGTGGCGGCGTTTCCTTTGAGGTAAATACGTGGACCCGACTCCCGTGAGTTGGCATAAGGTGGCTAAAACAGGAGCGATTCTTGGGCCAATGAGGTAGCACCTTTGATCAGACACATCCCTTCGATATTACACTTTGACTGTTGGATTGATTCGGTGGCCACTTTTGATTTTTTTTTATTTGGGGTTGTGGCTCAAGGTGGACAGTAGCTGCGGCTATGCGTTACCACCAGTCCGGATAGCAATTGGTATATCTACCCTGGCATTGCCTAGTTGTGCCATGTCACATACCCTAGCGCGCCTTATACGATTTTGTGTTGTACCATACCTATGGAGTGCCCTCTTATGACGCCCAGTACGGGGGAGATTACGGTACTGTATAGACTATGGGAATATAAAAGTGTGTTAAGGTGGAAAATGTAAAGTCTTAACGCTATATTCAGTATATTATACTTTACTTTAGATGCTATTATAATAGCGTATATTACTACATAGTAGATAGTTTAACGGATCCTTATGAGATGTGAGTCCCGAGATTCTCTTGAGTTACTGCACTCACGTTAGACACTGGATAGGAGATGTCAAATCCCATAAACATCTCTGACGCCGTTCCACTCATATTATTTATTGTTGATTTAACTTACGTAAGATTTTTTAGTCCTGACTTGAGTGTTTTGTCTTTTCAATTCGCTCGGGTCAGCCTGAGCATTTCAGGATTTGGAAGATCGTATTCTGGACGACGAAGACGAAGATTTATTATTATCTATTATATTATTCCACTACACCATTTTATTCCTCTACATTGTTATCTATTATTCTCTGGTATGTGTAACTCTGATATGTATTGTATAAGTATAATCGAATATTTTGTAAAACAGCTTCATGAACTATATATTTGATTATTATATTTTATCGTTCCGCTGCAAGATTCTGTTTTGTTTTGTTTCTTCCTTCTTTTTATTATTTACCCCATAACTATCCGCCCTTCTGTATGGTTTAAGTCTGACGTGAGTGGTTTATCGTCGGTTTAAACCGTGCAGAAAGCCGGGACATTACAACTATACTACTAGGAATTCCGTGCAGCCTAAATATATTCTTCATAAATAACTTAACTAAAACAGATGATGTCTTGGTTGACTTAACTGCAATGAAATGGGCACCCTTGATCAATCTGTCCATTATGACCTATACACTTTCATTTTCTCTATTTGACATTTGGCAACCTGTCTATGAAATCCATCGAGATAAATCCTACGTCCATACTGAAACATCTAAAGGCTGAAGCCACCCACTTAGTTTCTAATGTTCGGCTTTTACCTATTAACAGTTCAAACACTGTATCACCCATAAGCCTATATCTCTCTTCATATCTTCTTAGAAGAAATTCCTATTCATATCCTGATGCATGTTGGCCCATCCAGGATGAATCGTAATCTTGGATCAATGACATTCTCCAAGAACTTCTCTTCACAAGTCCGCCACATTCGAAACACACAACCGTCCCTTCTTTCTCAACCATCCCCTCTGGTCAAGACTAAAATCCTTTAGATCATCGATCTCAATTCCAACCTCAAGCCTTCTAATCCTCTCGGCCAACACTGGGTCCTCCTTCTGCATAGAAGCAATCCTTTCGATCAACACTGGTCGAACTTCTAAATAGAACAACATGGTCGTGCTCTGACTGGAACTAGCAGTCGATCTTAACTGCATACTACAAATAGTCAAAGCTTCTAAATCTTTCCATTCTACGAACATAGCTAACACCACATTCTAGTGTCTTCTACTAAGAGCATCCGCTACCTTATTACATTTTCCTGGTATGTACTCAATACCGAAGTCATAGGCGGATAAAAACTCAAACCACCTCCGTTGTCTCATATTCAACTCTTTTTGAAAGAATTAATACTTCACTGACTTATGATCCGTATACAACTCAAATCTTTCTCATGATAGATAATGTCTCCATATCTATAATGCAAAAATTACTACAGCCAATTCCAAATCATACGTTGGATATCTAACCTCGTGCAGTCTAAGCTGTCGAGATGCATAGGCAATCACTTTACCACTTTGCATTAACAAAGCTCCTAACCCTGTTCCACATGCATCTTTGTACACTACATATGCATTAGTCAATAAGTGCTTCAATCTCTATAATGTTTCCTCACACTTATCGGTCCAAACAAACTTCACATCTTTTCACGTTAGCTTGGTCATCGGTGCCGCTATCCGCGAAAAGGATAGCGAAAAATCCTTAATGAATCTCTGATAATACCTAGGTAATTCAAGAAAACTCTTTATCTCAGCCACTGTCTTAGGTCTCTTTCAGTTATTCACCACTTCGATCTTAGCCGGATCTATAGACAACCCTTTCTTTGAGACTATATAACCAACAAACTTCAGTTCCTTCATTCAGAAATAACACTTTGAAAACTTCGCTTTTAGCTGATGCTACTTCAGCGTCTCAAGCACTACTCTAAGTTGAACTTCATGCTCTCTTTCATTTTTAGAGTATATCAAAATATCATCTATGAAAACCAACACGAACCTATCCAAGTGCTCTCGAGAAACTTGGTTCATCAAATCCAAAAAGAATGCTGGCGCATTAGTTAGTCCAAATGGCATTACTAACCATTCGTATGATCCATATCTAGTTCTAAATGCCGTCAAAGGAATACTGTCCTCTGCCACTCTAAACTAATGGAACCCTATCGCTGAATCCAACTAAGAAAATACCTTAGCTCCACTCAACTGATCGAACAAATCGTCAATTCTAGGCAATGGATATCGATTCTTTATCGTCTTCTCATTCAACTTACGTTAATCGATACATAACCTTAATGGTTTATCCGACTTCTTAGCAAGCACTGTAGCTACTCCCCAAGACGAACTACTTGGTTTGATAAAACTCTTACCTTTCAAATCCACCAACTACACCTTTAAGTTCTTCATCTCAGTAGGTGTCATCCTGCTTGGCGGTCTACTCACCAGTTCTGCTCCGGGTACTAAATTTATTTGAAACTCAATAGCTCATTTCGACGGCAATCCTACTACAGGGTCAAAGACATTTGCGAATTCTCTAACCACCAAAACTCGATTCAACTCATCTTCTACCTCCACAATGCCCAACAAAGCATTAACCTTAAAACTAAGGTTTTCTATGGAGTATACAATCCAATCACTACAATCTGGGCGTCTAAGCAATATTTTCCTATAATGGCAAAATATCCTAGCATCGTATTTACTTAACCAATCCATACCTAAAATAATTTCAAACTCTACGAAATCAAACACATGAAAACTACAAACAAAGGTATGACTTAACAACTCAAACTCTAGGTGGTCACATCTCATCCCAAGAGTCGCACACCCTCCTATCGGATTTGCAACCCTTAAGGAAGTAACTAGGTATGAGGGTTTTAGGTTAAGCTTATCTACCAAACAATGAGATATAAAAGAATGTGATGCACTAGTATCAAATAGAACTCTAACTGATACACCATAAATCAAGAGCATACTTCCCAACACAGCTTTTTCTTTCTCCTACACTGTTGGTCTCGAGGTAGCTGGCTCTAATGCAAACACTTTGCCTTTTCCATCATTGGCTGGCTCCTTGCATAGGTTCTTATAGTGCCCATTTGATCACAACTGAAACACTTTACTCCTTTCTTATTAGTAGCGTTCCTTCCTTTTCCTGTCCGACATTCATGGACATAGTGTCCTTTTTTATCACACTTATAACAGACAACCTCTGCCTTCTCTTTCTTAACAGCTCCACCCTTTTGAGCTCCTTTCTTATGGAAAAACTTTCTTTTCTGACTATGCCCTCCTTGAGATTCCTTAGCCTTATTTCTTTCCAGAAAATCTTGCATCTTTTCATGCCTCAAGGCCATTTCCACAACAACATCACATAGACCTCTAATATGCGATAACATGGCCTTAGTAAGCTCAGGCTTCAACCCTCGAATGATATTTTCATTCCTCTTAATCATAGTGTTAACAGTAGCATAGCCATATCTCGCTAGCTCCTCAAACCTTGTCGCATACTCAAGCACAATCGTATCTTCTTACTCCAACTCAACAAACTTCCTGAGCAGAGTAGACTTGGCAATCTCAGACATAAATCTTTCTTCGAATCTTCTCCTGAACTCAGCCCAAGTCATATTCTCCTCATTGACTCCAATAGTAAAACTATTCCACGAATACAGTGCTGCTCCCTGTAGCTGTCTAGAAGCGAGTCTCCTCTTTTGCTCATCATTAAGCCATAAGTTGGTGAAAATCCTCTCGCAATGAAGCAGCCGGTTCTCTACTTCGATTGCGTCTTCAGTACCAATCAATGGCTTTCCTCCCAACCGAGAATAATCTTTACTCAATATAGCATAGTTGTTAACCACTAGAGCTTCCTGATTTCTTCAGCATTTCCTCTAACTTCTCCAACCGCAACTCCTGCTTGCATCATGTTTACAAAGAATGATACATGGTTCCCATGTCTACCTGCGGGACTCCAGCACCCACATTTATAGCTTGTGCCTGACCTTGGTTCCTCCTCGTATTTGGTTTGGCATTTCCATTAGTTATGGTTCTTCCTCCATTAACGTTCACTCTTTTACTTCTAGCATCCATATCTGCATTAGAGCCTTCGTAATATATACAAGAATAGCCTAAGAGAGATAAGAGAATGGAGATATATCGTATACTTATATATAGCGAATACAAGTACGTTACTATAGTGTTATCCCATACCTCGATCTTATCTCTAATTCCTTTAGATTATGTTTTTTACTTAAATTTTTTTCATAAACCTATGCTCTAATATCAAGTTGTAACATCCCCTGTCTTGAGACCCAAAGCTAAGCGGTACAGATGCTGCAGTCATCTATAGTATTAACTTCTGGTGACAAAATACGGTAATGTTAATGGTATCTATAATATCAGAAGCACATGAATATGAAACAAAATCACAGATTCCAAAAACAAATTTTACTAATTATATTTTAAAAACATGTTTCATATTCCATTACATAATCCCAATCGTTTCTCAGGTTCAGATCAAATATAATTATTATAAAATATGCCAAGAGCGACATATAAAGATGCCCACCTTGGATGACTAGAGTACTAAATAGACAATCTGTCTCAATGCATGACAACGGAAATAAAATATCAACTCCTAATTATCTAACTTCAGCCTCCTGCTCGTCTTCGAAAGCTTTATTCATTCACCTACTAAACTTGAAAACCTTCAACTCTTAATCTAGTCAAATCAATTTTGAGTACCCGAGAGTTTAAGGGGTAAACATAAACTTCGAGTCAGACATAAAGTCTGGTGTGAATAATAATATTACACCTCGGTTTACTGTTATTTAGTGAGACCACGCCGCTTAGCGGTACAAGTTTCTCCTCAATAATATCCCTTTAAAACATATCTTTTTGCAAATCAAATCCTGCAACCAAACTGGTTAATCAAACAGATTATATCAATAATAGTAATATCATATATGCTCAAAAACAAGTAATAAATGGACCATCTGTCCGAAAAATTGTAGTTTTGTTTGACTAACTACTAACCTTTGGCTGACTCGGGCCTACCAGACAAACTAAACAAATTATCTAACACCTGTTAGACATACTTCTAGACAGTCTGTCCTTATCTTACTTCTCCAAGGTTCATCTGATCCTAATGGTTTTTCAGGCTCACCAATAACTTATCCTTCTTCTTTGTACATATATATCATCATTTAAGTCTTACCTATGACTAAGCCTTACACATCGGAATTTTGGACTAAAATTAGCTAGGGGATATAGCTAATATATAGGGCGCGATCCTACACCAATCTCATCTGGTATACAAATATCTGAGTCATTTTACTTAGGGTTAACTACCCTTTTAATTTTCCTTGAAAACATTTTCAAAATGATTTAGTCCCTTTAAATCATTAAATTGATTTAATCCCTTTAAATCATACTTAAACAAGAAAAACATAACATTTGCTTTACTCAAATCTTTTTACCATGGTATATGCTTTACTCAAAAGATTGTTGATGAAAACATTTTAAACCTTTGTTTAAAACTTTAAAAAATCTCTTTCAAAACCATTAAAAGTACCCCTTTCAGAACCATTGAAAGTACCCATTTTGATACAAGTAAGCCACTTTACTTCATAACCATAGGCCAAAAGGCCAAACATAACTTCTGAAACCATTTACAATAGTCCTTTCGAAAACATCTCTTTCGAAGATTTATAAAACCTTAGACATCCTCTTTTAAAACACTTTAAACACGTCTTTCGAAAATATTGGAAATCTTTCATTTAAACACTAAGGTAAACCTTTCGAAAACATTGAGAAATCACCCCTTTGAAATTATTATCATATACTTTTTGAAAATACTGGGGAACCACCCCTTCGAAAACTTCATTAATTTCCTTTCGAAAATACTGGGGAACCTCCCCTTCGAAATCTTTATCATATACTTTTTGAAAGCATTAAAGTACTCTACTTAAAACAAACCTTTCGAAAGCATTGGGTTTGAGTTAAAATATGTGGAACAACCTTTCGAAACCATCTGAAACCGTTCCTTTTGAAACCTTTGGGTTTAACTTTCAAAACATCAAAGAGTCTTAAAACAACTAAGTCAAAAGCAATTTCTTAAGTAAAAGAAGTGGATGGTGTCGAAACCAATCCCATTGAAAGCATTGGAGAAGCGGCTCTAATTTTAAGACAAATGAACCCTTTCGAAAGCGCTGCTTCGAAAGGTAAAAGGCAGTAGGTTGGGGTTTCGACCCCTTCGAAAGCAATTTCTTAAGCAAAGCAAGCGCATTTTCCTTTCAAAGCAAAACAAGGTCTCCACCCCTTCGAAAGCCCTGTTTCAACTCTATGCCTTTCACTTATGTCCAATCCACTATGTACCATGTCTTTGATACCATGTGTATTGGGTTCAACCTAGATGGAGGTGGAGGTATGTAGTCGAAAGTTACCGTTGAAAGTGGCGAAACATCAAATCTTCTAAAAACTAATTTTTAACTTAAAAATGTAATTTCTTTTCAATGCTTTGTTTGTCAATATATGAATGGTTGCCAATTTTCAAATTCTTTTCTAAAAGTGTTGCCGAATTTCAGAAATAACAATTTAAAACATTTGCAAATTGCCCCTTCTCCTATTTTAACCATATAAAACATTTAAGTCTTATCCATTAAATAATTTTATATATTTAATAAAACACCTAGGAAAATTCTCCAAAATTTTTCATAAATCACTTTTAATATGTTTTCCAACATATATAAATTTCTGACCTAAAATTAATATAAAATAGCCATAAATAATTTTGAACCCAAACAATTGTTTTCTTCACTAGAAAATTAATAATAAATCCACTTTAATTCAGAAAATTATGAAACTTGAAACCTATCTCTAAAACATCATTTCTGATCATATATTAAAATCACAAGGTATTTGAATGTCATTAGATAGGTATATCAAAACCTGTCCTAAAATCAATATGAATAAGCATCATCAACAAGCATATATATATATATATATATATATATATGTATGTATGTATGTATATATATCATTCAAAACATGGCAATATACTTGCAAAAACATTCGGGTCTAATTCTAGAAACCGAAATCATCAAAATATGATATGCAAACAATTATTCACATTTAGCTTTACTGTTAAGGAGTTGAGATTTGATCATGAATTAAGTTGATTAAGCATCTTCCTCTAGATCTTAGCTTATCTTCCCCTTATTATCTTCTAATGGTGGCTGAGCTCCTGGTTTTTAAATCTTTTTTATGAACGTTTGTAAAATGAGAATAAGACTAAGGATTTAGGGTATAAGAGTATAACATTTTCCTATATTTCCATTATCTAACATCCCTTATCTATTTCATTTTAATTCCTTTTGTTCATTGTTTAAATTGGCACGGCTACCCCTATTAATCACAAATTTCAATCCCTTAACCATTTGCATTATTTTATTTTATTTAACTAATTAAATGTCATAAATAACGTTAATCAAAATTAGGGTCGTTACAAGGTGGTACATAGGATTGAGCAAAAACATACTCAAATGGAAGAAATGTTCCCATGTCGAATCGTTAACCAATGTCTGCGGTGTCTAGTTAATAGTATTTGTATAATTTGAGTAGAGTCAAAAACACATCAAGTTAGAACAATCAATGTACTATATTAAAATAGGTATTTGCATCTTCAACAAATATTTCGTTGTAGAGTCATAAAGTACGCAGGTACAGTAACAATCAAAATACCAATATGAGCGCCAATGTTGTACGTGGTGTTGTTGAATGTCATGTATAATGCGCATAAGCCTAAGAACTCTGAAAGTGCATATATGAATTTGAAATAGACAATCAGCAATGTCTTGTACATTGTTTGTCATGGAAAAGAAAGAAACGTAGAATGTAATATCAATCTAACATAAAAAAAGGAAGCCTAATATATAGTTTTAGTTTGCACGTAATAGTTACAATAAATGTAGTTGTGTATATTATCCATTCGACAGTGTTAAAAATTTAATAATCAGAATGAATAGCATGTTGGAAGACGTTCATGTATGCTTTCAAGAATGGGTAAATATGAAATGGCACATGATAGTCAGTACGAAAATGAATTTGCAAAATGTAAGGCAAACCTAAAACAACAAAAGGAAAATAAAGTACTAATATAGTCAGAACAAAGTGTAGGGTAGTCATGCACAGCAATTAAGATTATGGCGCAGCATGTAGTGTAGTTTAGAAAAAAGTAGTAAACCCGGTAATCAAAGGTGATTAAAAATAGAAGTAACAAGCAGAAGAAAATTATCATATTACATAGTGAGTGTTGTTAAAGGAAATAATAGAGAACTAAGTAGCAGATAAGTGAAATGCAAGAAGTGAAGTTAAATTGCGTGGTTAACGTTATAACAACATAAAAAGCATGAAATAGATATTAAAGTCACTGGCTACCACTTTGAGTGAAATGGAAAGAAGAAATGGAATGGAGATGAAGACAGGAACATGTATAAGCAGAAGTATTGTTTAACAAAGTTAAGTAATAGGACATAAACTATCATTTTCATACCGTTGCACAGCTGGAAGACAAGGTAAGGTGGTGTAGCTGCTGTATGAATGGCTTAAGCACCCGGTGGCCCAGTCGAGTACATGTTGCAAATCTGTATACAAAAAAGGAACATAAATGAAATGCAGATTTAAATACAAATATAGCTAATATGAGGGATGAAAAACAGACGTCATAGGTTAGTAAACACCTCTTTGTACATTATGTTTTATGTGTATGTTTCACACTTGCCATTCTGCTCCCCAGTAATATCTTCAAACCCTGTTCGGAGCTGTCCATGTGTGAACACGGGGTATGGAAAATATTTCTCGACATGGTTCAAAGTCTGCCCTTGACTTTTTTTTGATAGTCATTGCAAAACAGACCCTTACAGGTAATTGTCTACGTTGTAAAATAAAAGGCTATCTTTGTTGAATATGCGCTTTACGCTTATATGATTTTTGTTTGATGATAATAAACATATATACATTCATTTAAATGTATTTGGTAATTGACTATTTTGTTTTTCACAGATTAAATAAATATTTGTTAAATAAAATTAAATAACACAGAATTTGAATTCAAACGAATATTTTATTCAAACTAATATTTATTACAATTTTGAATAGTACAATTTCATGCTCTCACTATACATATACAATTTTGAATACATCACGATTTTATATTTACATTAATAACCTCACTACATATCACCCACACTCGTATTTTATCTTCAACTGCATTCCAATTTGAATCCAGCATCTGAGCAATCTGCAAAAATATACACTAACGCAGTAAAATTGAAAAAGAAATATTTTTGCAATACAAAATAAAATATTATTTTTGAAAATATGATTTGCCTCAGTTATTTGGGTTGTTCGTCATCATTTAAATTTGAATTCATCATACACGAACAACTTGTGCATACACAGTGTATCACTGTATATGCCACAAGGCCGTGCACACTGATATACACTTGATTGATTTACAGGGACAGGTGAGCACAGGTCAAACCCAAATAAAAAGCCGGGTTCAACTCACGTGCAATAACATAAAAGTCACAACTCTCAGCACAAGGTCAAACCCGAGTTTTTTGAAAAACTGGATTCAACACAAGGTAGGTCACAAGTCAAAAACAGTGCAACAAAACTCAATGAAAGTTCAAGTCAGATCAAACATAATGGACTGCATGCAACAGAACAATGAAGTTGTACAAGTAAAGTCAAGGACGAAAATGAAGACTGCAAGAACATGAATACAGGAAAACATGTCACTGCAACATGAATGCCATCACAGCCATCACAATGAACACATATATTCAATGCAACTACAGCCTCACATCAAACCATGTCAACAAGACAAATGAAGCATATACGTATGTATGAAATGCAAAGGTTCAGGCCGAGACTAAAGACATAGCAGCATGTGATGCCATCATATGTACAGCGTGGCAAATGCATGTACAAACTATGGTGATGCAGAATAGATCATACAATGCAAAACTAACAAGCCAATATGCATTCATGAATGCAAACAACCAACTACATGCAGGTGAACAAATGACCAAGTGCAACTGGAAACAACAATGAGTGCATGCTACAGCAACAAAGACCACGGCTACTACACAACACAGCTACAACTCAAATGCAAATACCACTAATCTAGGCTGCATGGTGAACCAACTACACAAATTGCAATTCGAACTAACATAACAGCAAACAAATGCAAGCAACTCAAGCTTCAGAAAGTGATGTGAATACAACTCGAATGAATGCAAGTTCATATGTACTGCAACCCAACAACAAAGACAACAGCCAGTCCAATGAACAAAGACCACAAGTACAATAATGTACACAGATCAGATACAAATCAAGATACCGGAGAACAAGATTGCCACCAACACAATATGAATGAACTCGCAGCAGACGCAAATAATCAACGCAGTATAAAAATGAAAAAGTGCGCATCTTTGAAATGGTCATCACGAAATGAATCAAAGCCAAGACCGAAGCAAGTAGTAAAAATTCACGAAATCAGTATTGTCAAAGTCAATCAAGCGTTCACCGTGATTGCCAAGCAAATTGACCAAGTCACAAATCAATACCGTAGTGGCCAAGCAAACTGAACAAGTCACGGTTTAAAACCATGTTATTCAAGTAACATGAACAGGTCAGAATTCATCGCAAACATCCAAACAAAATCGAACGATCAAAGCAACAAATATGAAATTATCAAACGAACGAGAAAATAGGGTAACGAACCCTATAAAAGACCCAACATCATCATCGACAGAACGTGTGAGTTCGAATAAAATAAAACAAAGAGGAACAGAGCTAAAATCTTACCAAAAGCAAAATCGAACTCACCAAAGCGTAAAGCCATAGCCAAGTACAAATCTAATTTGCGCCAAGCCGAAGCCATAGCAAATTCTCACAGAAGCAAAAGCAACTTCGAAAGCCCTAATTTATTGAAGGAAGAGGAACGAAGAAGAAACGCAAGCCGCCATTATAAATTACAAGGGACAAAGCCTTAATCAGGTTGCAAAGAGGAACGGCCACCGTAAACGAACGAAGCAAACAAAGGAGACAGACCAAATTAATTAAAGGGGCCGGCCTATTTTCTCTAAAGAGAATTTTTTAAAAGGGCTTTTATTTTTAGGGTTATTTATTGCCTTTTAATTGTTGTTATTATTTTTCGAATCAAAACTTTGTAAATCACCACCTAGGGTTTAGGTAGTGTCAGATTGTCTAGTTAGAATTAGTTCAGTGAGCAGGGTGTGCGAGTTTACAAAGCTCTATAGGCGGGAGCAGAGTTTGCGAGTAAGCGAAGCTCTATAGGCGGGAGCAGAGTTTGCGAGTAAGCGAAACTCTATAGGCGGAGCAGGGTGTGCGAGTCTAGTAGAGTGTTTGTGAGCGGGAGAAAATGTTTGCGAGTCTAGTAGAGTGTTTGTGAGCGGGAGCAAATGTTTGCGAGTCTAGTAGAGTGTTTGTAAGCGTGATACTGTTTAATTCTAATAGAAATCTGGGAATGCAGCAGTAGGCAGGGGTTGCCGAAGTTGGGTAAATTTTGTGTGTGATTTACTTTTCAGCATATTTATTTTTGCAGTTTGTTTCTGTGTTTAAATCGAGAAAATTTGCTATAACCCTATTCACCCCCCTCTAGGGTTAATCTAGATCCTACAAGTGGTATCAGAGCCCGGTATTTTTTTAACTCTAGAGTCATGAATCCACCAAATAATACTTTTGTTGAGGGTCGTTCCAATATTATTCCTTCTATTTTCAATGGAACAGATTTTTTGAACTGGAAATTAAAAATGGAATTTTATTTAAAATCTGTTAATATTAAATGTTGGGATATTATTGAAAATGGGTGTGATATAACAAATAAGGAAATTATCTCGATTAATGCTCTTGTTATGCATATATTATATTCTCATATTAATCGTGATAATTTTTATTTCGTCTCTCATTGTGAAAATGCACATAAAATTTGGAAAACTCTCGATGCAATATATGGTGCAAAAGTCAACAGCAATGAGAAGTCCTCCACAACCGACTCAGTTAAAGAAATATGCTTAACAGGATTGGTAAATAGCAGTTGTGATGAGGATGATGATGATGGAGCAGCCGAGCTGGCATTACTAATGAAGAATTCAAAAAGGAAATTTGCAGCCACGTGGAATAAAAGCGATAGCAGTGAAAGTGAGAAAGCAGATATATGCCTTCATGGAAATATAACCGATAGCGACGATGACGAGCCAAGCGAGGTATCAAAACTTACTCACTCTGAATTACTTATTTATTTCCACGAAGTGAATGGCTGTTTTGAACAACTTAGGGAGAAATATGCTAAACTTGAATCACAAAAAGACACTTAGATAGAATTAAATGAATAGCTTGACCAATTAGTTAAAACCTATCAAAGTAGGATCCCTAAGTGTGATAAGTGTCCAACATTTGAAGAAGAAATTAAAAAATCAGAAATTAAAATGAAATCACTTGAAAATGAAATTCTGATTTTAAAAAATGAAAATACTAGAAGAGAGAATTCTATTAAAAAGTGCACACAATTGTTAAACGAAAATGAATCTCTCAAAATACAAGTCCAACAATTGTCAACGACTTTAGATAAATTTTCAAAAAGCGAAAAATCATTGAATATGCTATTAGGAAAGCAAACTGTTAATACGGTTAGACAAGGACTTGGATATAATAAATCTGAAAATGTTGAGAGCAATTTTAATCAAGTCAATTTAATGTGCACAATTTGTAGAAAATTTGGACACAATCAAAATAATTGTTGGTATAGACCCAAACACGTGAAAACTATACCAATTTGGGTTCCAAAAGACATAAATATAGAATCTCTCAAAGTTAAACAAATTTGGGTGCCGAAGGGAACAATTATAAATAGTTTTGGGTCTCCACAAAATTATTTTTCGAAATATTCTGCCACTAACAACCATGGACCTATAAAAACAAATAGGTCACAAAAATCTTTCATCGTGTAGGTGTGGTGCCAGGCTAAGGAACAACAACAGTGTTCTCTGGATTTTGGCTATTCCAGAAACACAACGGGCAACAAAGCAAAGTTCCTTAGCCTAGTACAAAGGTGACAGAATCACAATGGACAACGACGAAAAATTATCGTAAAGGTAAAACAGGTAAATATGTTTTGAACGATATATTAAATGTGATAATCTGCACCATAATCTGAATTAAATCAGCCAATGTTGAGATGAACAAAAGATGATGATTTAGATTCTATGACTTTTTCAAAATATTGACCAATCATCTTTAAATAGAATTACTTGGAGTAATTATGATGGTTGACTGATTCGGACTTACTTGATATGATCCTACATGACTTGTTCTTATTTATGACCTTGTTTTGTGCTTAAATGATGACCGATCAGATTTTCAACTTTGAACTAATCCATATAAATTTGTTCGGTCAAATGATGGTATTTTATTGATCTTTGATTACTCATGCTACACGTAGATATATTTGTTTTGACATTTTGATCACTGCTTGTAAATTTGCACGTTTTCAAATTTCATGTGACAGCTGTTAAAAAGGATTTTAAGAAATTGTTGAAACTTCAAGAAATTGGTTTTTGAAATAATTATGATGTTGATTGACTGTTGATTACTCATGAATATAATTGTTTATCCTAAGGTTTCTGAATTTAACACTATGATATTTGTTTGAGTGTTAACATAGCTTCATTTCAAATTTCATTCTGAGATAGTTTGTTGAAATTTCACAAATCTGGTCTTCGACATCCAACGAGTGAATATTGAGTGAAATTTAAATTCAGATACAGATTACACTGGTAATATAGTTGATAGAAAAATTATTAGTGTAACGTGATTAATTTTTGAAACATTCATTTGCTGCATCGTTTTTTTGTCAAAGAAAATATCTACATATATTTCACTTGAAATAATTTTTCAAATAGCAGAATTTTTTCTTCATATAACCCCTTCAATAAAATCATTTTTGACCATAATTTCAGATTAGTTTTTTTTATTTGATTTTAAATGACAAATTTTGACTAATCTAACTCCCTAATGATTATCGAAAAGATCAATAGTGATTGAAAAAGTGATGAGTGTCGATATTTGTCATACATTACTCAAGACAATATATTTAGAAAAATTTCTTTAGAATTTCATAACAAGAGTTATAAAAACTTTTTGTTGGGTAAAAATTCCATGATCATTTCTATTTCTATCATCTTTCTATCGACCATCACTCATCAAAATCATATATAGTATGTAAATTTGTGGTAGTTTACAAAGGAAATTATTCGTTCTTCAATTTATTATTATAAAGGAAATTATCTGTGCTTCAATTTACTATATTCTTCAATAAAAATAAATATCCAAAGTATTCACTCTCATTTAAAAGTCCTCACGGTTATGCATGGGTGAATTACTTGGATTTTTGATTATGTGCTTCCATGCTCATTTAAAAGTCCTTACGGTTATGCATGTATGGAACGCATATCAAAATTAATTGATTAAATAGACAAGTTGATTCTAATCCCATTTAAAAGTCCTCGCGGTCATGTGTGGTTAGAAGATACTTGATTTCATTTTTAAATAAAAATTGTGAATACCACTAATCTCATTTAAAAGTCCTAACGGTTATGCATGGTTAGTAGATATTCAAATTTCCTGAAATAAATATACCACAAATAGACAGAACTGTATGATTTTTATGATTTTATTCCCATCACTTCTGAAAGTGGAATATGCGCCTGACAAGGGTAATTATGATTTTTGTTTGAGTTTTATTGAAATTTGATATTTATATTCAATTGAGTTAAATGTTTGATTCATGTCTGTCACTGCATCCCTATTTTTATAACACTGTTATTCTTTTGCTGATAACAAAAGGGGGAGAGAAAAGTTAAGATTTTGTCAAATAGAATCAAGCAAAGGTCAAATAATTTTCCATTTGCATCTAGGCTCATTTATTTGTATGCATATATGTAAGGGGAGTATTGTGTAGAGAGGGAGCATTCAAATAGGGGGAGCAAATTGAACGATCAAATACATTTAATACATTCAAAATCTTAAATATATGTTTGTTATCATCAAAAGGGGGAGATTGTTGAATATGCGCTTTGCGCTTATATGATTTTTGTTTGATGATAATAAACATATACACATTCATTTAAATGTATTTGGTAATGTACTATTTTGTTTTTCACAGATTAAATAAATATTTGTTGAATAAAATTAAATAACACAGAATTTGAATTCAAACGAATATTTTATTCAAACTAATATTTATTGCAATTTTGAATAGTACAATTTCATGCTCTCACTATACATATAAAATTTTGAATACATCACGATTTTATATTTACATTAATAACCTCACTACATATCACCCACACTCGTATTTTATCTTCAACTGCATTCCAGTTTGAATCCAACATCTGAGCAATCGGCAAAAATATACACTAACGCAGTAAAATTGAAAAAGAATTTTTTTGCAATATAAAATAAAATATGATTTTTGAAAATATGATTTGCCTCAGTTATTTGGGTTGTTCGTTATCATTAAAATTTGAATTCATCATACACGAACAACTTGTGACATACACAGTGTATCACTGTTTATGCCACAAGGCCGTGCACACCGATATACACTTGATTGATTTACAGGGACAGGTGAGCACAAGTCAAACCCAAATAAAAAGCCGGGTTCAACTCACGTGCAATAACATAAAAGTCACAACTCTCAGCACAAGGTCAAACCCGAGTTTTTTGAAAAACTGGATTCAACACAGGGTAGGTCACAAGTCAAAAATAGTGCAACAAAACTCAATGAAAGTTCAAGTCAGATCAGACATAATGGACTGCGTGCAACAGAACAATGAATTTGTACAAGTAAAGTCAAGGCCGAAAATGAAGACTGCAAGAACATGAATACAGGAAAACATGTCACTGCAACATGAATTCCATCACAGCCATCACATTGAACACATATATTCAATGAAACTACAGCCTCACATCAAACCATGTCAACAAGACAAATGAAGCATATACGTATGTATGAAATGCAAAGGTTCAGGCCGAGACTAAAGACATAGAAGCATGTGATGCCATCATATGTACAGTATGGCAAATGCATGTACAAACTATAGTGATGCAGAATAGACCATACAATGCAAAACTAACAAGCCAATATGCATTCATGAATGCAAACAACCAACTACATGCAGGTGAACAAATGACCAAGTGCAACTGGAAACAACAATGAGTGCATGCTACAGCAACAAAGACCACGGCTACTACACAACACAGCTATAACTCAAATGCAAATACCACTAATCCAGACTGCATGGTGAACCAACTACACAAATTGCAATTCGAACTAACATAACAACAAACAAATGCAAGCAACTCAAGCTTCAGAAAGTGATGTGAATACAACTCGAATGAATGCAAGTTCATATGTACAGCAACCCAACAACAAAGACAACAGCCAGTCCAATGAACAAAGACCACAAGTACAATAATGTACACAGATCAGATACAAATCAAGATACCAGAGAACAAGATTGCCACCAACACAATATGAATGAACTCACAGCAGACGCAAATAATCAACGCGGTATAAAAATGAAAAAGTGCGCATCTTTGAAATGGTCATCACGAAATGAATCAAAGCCAAGACCGAAGCCAGCAGTAAAAATTCACGAAATCAGTATTGTCAAAGTCAATCAAGCGTTCACCGTGATAGCCAAGCAAATTGACCAAGTCACAAATCAATACCGTAGTGGCCAAGCAAACTGAACAAGTCATGGTTTAAAACCGTGTTATTCAAGTAACATGAACAGGTCAGAATTCATCGCAAACATCCAAACAAAATCGAACGATCAAAGCAACAAATATGAAATTATCAGACGAACGAGAAAATAGGGTAACGAACCCTATAAAAGACCCAACATCATCATCGGCAGAACGTGTGAGTTCGAATAAAATAAAACAAAGAGGAACAGAGCTAAAATCTTACCAAAAGCAAAATCGAACTCACCAAAGCGCGAAGCCATAGCCAAGTACAAATCTAATTTGCGCCAAGCCGAAGCCATAGCAAATTCTCACAGAAGCAAAAGCAACTTCGAAAGCCCTAATTTATTGAAGGAAGAGGAACGAAGAAGAAACGTAAGCCGCCATTCTAAATTACAAGGGACGAAGCCTTAATCAGGTTGCTAAGAGGAACGACCACCGTAAACGAACGAAGCAAACAAAGGAGACGGGCCAAATTAATTAAAGGGGCCGGCCTATTTTCTCTAAAGAGAATTTTTTAAAAGGGCTTTTTATTTTTAGGGTTATTTATTGTCTTTTAACTGTTGTTATTATTTTTCGAATCAAAACTTTGTAAATCACCACCTAGGGTTTAGGTAGTGTCAGATTGTCTAGTTAGAATTAGTTCAGTGAGCAGGGTGTGCGAGTTTGCAAAGCTCTATAGGCGGGAGCAGAGTTTGCGAGTAAGCGAAGCTCTATAGGCAGGAGCAGAGTTTGCGAGTAAGCGAAACTCTATAGGCGGAGCAGGGTGTGCGAGTCTAGTAGAGTGTTTGTGAGCGGGAGCAAATGTTTGCGAGTCTAGTAGAGTGTTTGTGAGCAGGAGCAAATGTTTGCGAGTCTAGTAGAGTGTTTGTAAGCGTGATACTGTTTAATTCTAATAGAAATCTGGGAATGCAGCAGTAGGCAGGGGTTGCCGAAGCTGGGTAAATTTTGTGTGTGATTTACTTTTCAGCATATTATTTTTGCAGTTTGTTTCTATGTTTAAATCGAGAAAATTTGCTATAACTCTATTCACCCCCCTCTAGGGTTAATCTAGATCCTACAATCTTGTATCAGTTATTGTAAGAACTATTCGTAGGATTAAAAATTTATTGGCAATATTGGTTCCGGTCATAATTTCAGCTTCTATGACTCATTTTAATAGTTGCATGATAATAAGTTTTGTACCATTACACAAGCCCAAATTCTGATTAAGATTATGAAGCAACATTATCAGAATACTAACTTTCAAACAAAGCTCATGAATACCAATTTTCAAATCAGCTTTACGAAGTAGGTCAACAAGAGAAGAAAACTTTGAAATATCATGTGTAGAGGAGTCATCTAGGTTAATAGGAATTTTAAATCTAAAGTGGGTAGTCCTGCCATCAGGAAGGAGAAAGGATGCAATGCCAGAAGATGCAATTGCTAGTACAATTCTCCCTTTTACTCGTAAACTAGTTATTATAGTCTTCCACAAAAAGGTCTTTCTAGTACCTCCACTTCCATAAACAAAGAAAAACTCACCCACTGACATACAAACTGCATTACAAACAACTCAAAAACATTTTTTGCTTAATGTTTAAACAAGGCAGCAGGTTGTTAGCTTCCTCCTCTAATAACATAGAATCATATCCCTCTTCCTCTAATATCAAGTATCAACGCGTTAATTTTATCTTGCTGACTTAAAGTGGGATCCAATTTAACGGCCCAAAACACTGTAGTACTTCTACCACTCTTCTTAAATATTTTTTCCACCTTAATAAGCGAAGTAGATTTAAAATCCAGGTTTATGCATATAAGAGTAATATTATCAAACTAACCTTGCTCTTCCATATTATGTCCTTTGATAGCATTTCCCAATGTTTTTCCTACAAATGTTCAAGTTTAAAAACCTCATAGAACATAAACGTCATTGCAAACAAATCATGTAAGGACGATGATGATGCCCATACTTCTGCTTGAATTAATACGTCATCCCACTCATTGTTGTCCTCTAGCAATCCACAAGCAATGCAAGCATTTTTAAAGTTATCATACATAACACCGTCAATAGTCCTGATATCTTCATAAGTAGTAGGACCCTTAACTATGTTCGATAACATACAAAGGTAAAACCTCTCTCTAGATATAGGATGAGCATAATATTTCCGTCCTATCTGTTGGAGAATTTTAAAGAGCAAAAAGAAGTGGGAGAAGTAACGCAAATGGGACAACTTTTATTCAGATAATAGCTGGCCTTATATAGGCTACATAGAGACGTTAACCCTAACTACTTAGACTGAAAAATAGGAAACAAATTACCCAGAAAACTAGGAGCTATACCAGCTCTTTATTATGACTAATTCATAAACAAAAATACTTAGCCAACTCCATGTTTGAATCATTCTTCAACATCCCCCCTTGATTCAAAACTAGTGATGAACAGCCTAGTCCTCAGATCTTGAAATTTTGTTGGTGAAAGAGCCTTGGTCAGTATATTAGCTACTTGATCCTTTGACTTGCACACTTCAAGCTTGATTTCACCTTCTGCAACTAGTTCTCGAATAAAGTGATGCTTTATCTCGATATGTTTTGTTCTTCCATGCATGACTGGATTTTTTGTTAAAGCCACAACAGACACATTGTCACAAAACACTCGAGTTGCTTGAACTTGTTGTTGATTAAGATCCTTAAGCAGTCGTCTGAGCCATATTGCCTGACACGCAGCAGTTGTGGCTGCAACATATTCGTCCTCCGTAGACGATAGCGCCACAGTTGCTTGCTTCTTTGATGCCCAAGCAATGGGTCCTGATCCCAACACAAAACAGTTTCCACTTGTGCTTTTCCTGTCATCTTGAGAACCAGCCCAGTCACTATCAGTGTATCCTGAGAGAGAAAGCTCCTCATTCTTTACATACCAAACACCTAGATTCTCTGTACCAGCTACATATCGAAGTACTCTTTTTGCTGCCCTAAAATGCTGCTTCGTTGGATGATGCATGAATCTTGAAAGCAACCCTACTGCAAACGACAAATCTAGCCTTGTGTGAGTTAGGTAGATGAGTCTACCTACAACACTTCGATATCTTTTTGCATATGCCATTCCAGAGCCATCCTCAGCTGTTAACTTCTCATTTGCATTCATTGGTGTTGAGCCAGGCTTGCAATTTATCATACCAACCTGCTTCAAGAGATCAACCACATACTTCTGTTGGGACACAAATATGCCTTTATTGGACTGCTTGACTTCTAGTCCAAGAAAGTAACTTAGTCTGCCTATGTCTGTCATCTCGAATTTACTCATCATTGAAGTCTTAAATTCTTCAACAAGTTGCATACTTGACCCTGTATATATCATATCATCCACATACAAACTAACCAACACAACATCAAACATACCTTGTCTTTTTATATAGAGAGTCGGTTCACTTGAACTTCGCAGAAACCTATTTTCATGAAAGAATGCATCAATCTTGCTATACCAAGCTCTCGGAGCTTGTTTTAGACCGTACAAGGCTTTATTCAACTTATATACCTTGCTCTCCTGTCCTTGAATGACAAAGCCTGCTGGTTGCCTTACATAAACCTCTTCCCTCAAGTCTCCATTAAGAAAGACTTGACGTCAAACTGAAAAACACTCCATTGTAACTGAGCTGCAAGTGCAAGGATCAATCTGACAGTTTCAAATCTTGCTACTGGGGAAAAAGACTCTTCAAAATCAACTCCTTGTTCCTGCACATAACCACGAGCCACCACCCTTGCTTTATGCTTTTGGATGCTCCCATCAGAATGAAACTTTGTTTTAAATACCCACTTCAAGCTGATCGCTTTCTTGTTTTCGGGCAGCTCCGTAAGACTCCAAGTTTCATTCTTTTCAATGGACCTTAGTTCTTTAGCCATAACGTCTTTCCAAACTTTACTTTGTAGGGCTGTGTCTACATCAGATGGGTCTCCAGCAAATATGGAAAATTCGCACCCGTCTCCTACCTCGATAGGAAATTTTTTCTTGGGAATCTGACCTCGTTGGCTTCTACGCAGCCGTGTAGTTTCAGTCTTATCTTCTGCAGACTCAGTTGTGAGCATGGTGAGATGTGTGGTGAGTCTGGTGGAGACTGCTACAACTCATTATCATCTTCACTTGTTGCTGGGTTACTCACCTCATCTTCTTGAGTCTCATGCTGATCTTCGTTCACTGCATCCAGAGAAGGTGATGGTCTTGCATCGGCTTCTCCAAACTTCCGTTGCTCATCAAACTGTACATCCCTGCTTACAAGTATTTTTCTCATTTCCGGATCATATAATCGGTAAGATTTGGATTGGGAATAGTAGCCAACAAAGATATATTTCTTTGATTTTGATTCAAGTTTATGCTTTTGAGATGGTATTAAGGCGTAGCATAAAGAACCAAAAATTCGAAGATGATTCACAGAAGGTTTAAAATGATACCAGGCTTCGAAAGGCGTCTTATTCCATACAACTTTGGTAGGAGAAAGGTTGATCAAATAAACTGATGTGGCTACCGCTTTAGCCGAGAAATCATCACCCATCTCCTTCTCCTTCATCATGGATCTTGCCATTTCAACAACAGTCATATTCTTATGTTTCGCTATGCCATTTTGTTCAGGCGTATAGGGAGCAGTAAGATCTCTCTTAATTCCTTGTTCCTCACAAAAACTGTTGAAGTCTGTAGAACAGAATTCTCCTCCCCTATCTGTTCTTACAACTTTTATCTTTTCATTGCTTTGGTTTTCTGTGAGTGCTTTGAACTTCTTGAAGTGTTCAAAAGCTTCAGTTTTATGGGAGAGAAATTATACCCAACTCATCCTTGTTAAATCATCAATAAAAAGCAGAAAATACCTGCTGCCAGCATGTGATGGAGTTTTCATTGGTCCACAAATATCGACATGTACGAGTTCCAGCTTCTTGTCTGCTCGTTTGGACTTTCCAACAGGAAATGATCGTCTAGTTTGCTTCCCTAGAGCACAACCCTTGCACACATGGTTGAGGTTTTTAATTAAGGGTAGACCTTTGACCATCTCTTTACTTGCAAGAAGATGTAAACCTTTGATGTTGAGATGTCCATATCGTAGATGCCAAACTTCAGAAAAATCATTGTACATGCTGCTTATCAACCCATAGTGCTCTTCGCATGAGAACTTTATAGGAAACATCTTATTATGAGTCATCTTAGCTTCGATGAGTACTTGCCCAGATGCTCGTTTGACACAGCACATATTATTTTTAAATTCAACAAAATAGCCTGAATCAATTAGTTGGCCCACACTAATGAGATTATGAGCCAAACCTGGAGCATAATAAACATTATGAATCAGTTTCTCTTTTCCGTTTATATTGACAACAACAACTCCTTTTCCTTCAATTTCGATGTGCTTGTTATCTCCAAGTCTAACTCGAGACTTATGTGATGCATCGAACTGCTTGAACTTTGTCTTGTCTCCTGTCAAATGAAGTGAGCACGCGCTATCAACATACCAAATGTCAGCGGGGATACCTTGGGAATCTTCAAGAGTCATGAACAAGAAGGCTTCCTCTTTTTCTTCTTCTGCATATTGTGCTTCTTTCGGCCTGCTCCAACAATCTTCGCTTGTGTGTCCATACTTGTTGCAGTATGTGCACCTGGGAGTGTTTGTTCTGCCACGACCTCTCCCTCTGAAACCCGACCTTCCTCTGCCCCTGTTGTAGTCAGCCCTTGAATGATCTCCTTGAACATGGAAAGCTTGATCTTCCTCCTTTGCATTATTTCTGTTGATTCTAACCTCATGGGTTTGTAGTGACCCCATGAGTTCATCAATAGTATAGGTGGAAAGATCCTTAGATTCCTCGATGGCTACAATGACGTGATCAAACTTAGGGTTCAGGCTCCTCAAAATCTTGCCCACAATGGTCTCGTCAGTGATTTTTTCACCGTATGCTCGCATTTGGCTGACAGTGGAGGAGATCCTTGCGAGATATTCTTGTACCGTCTCCTGATTTTTCATGTTGACGGTTTCAAAATCTCGCCTGAGTGATTGCAATTTCACTGTGATGACCTTCGCAGAGCCTTGGTACTCAGTCTTCGGGGTGTTCCATGCTTCATGTGTAGAAGTTGCTGCTGCAATTCTCGAGAATATGCTTTCATCTACCGTTTGCTGTATGAAGAATAACGCCTTTGCATCCTTCTTTTGAGTTTCCTTCTTTGCCGCCTCCTCTTTGCCGTCCTCTCTTATGATATTTTCCACCAGATCCCACAGATCTTGTGACCTGAAGAGTGTCTTCATCTTGATACTCCAAAACTCGTAGGAGTCACCTTTGAATACCGGAATCTGAGGATGAGAGATGTTTACTGCAGTGGTGTTGGACGTCATTTTGCTGCTTAATGAACACGAGACCAGACCTAGCTAACCTGGCTCTGATACCAAAAATGCTGGAGAATTTTAAAGAGCAAAAAGAAGTGGGAGAAGTAATGCAAATGGAACAACTTTTATTCAGATAATAGCTGGCTTTATATAGGCTACATAGAGACGCTAAACCCTAACTACTTAGACTGAAAAATAGGAAACAAATTACCCAGAAAACTAGGAGCTATAACAGCTCTTTATTATGACTAATTCATAAACAAAAATACTGAGCCAACGCCATGTTTGAATCATTCTTCAACACTATCATGTCTCCTTTCTGCCTTACTTTCCACTCCTTTTTGGCTTTATCTCATACCCACTTCATAGAAAAGTTAACGTATGAAAGCTCACGAGCAATGTCGCATGACCTATTTGTTTGCATCCATTCGATAAACATTGATATCTACAAATTTATTTTGTTTTGTAAGTAGGTCAAACTATCTGTATTATCAAAAAAATCCATTTTCTCTCTAGGAAGGTGAAACATTAGTCTCTCAACGACTGGTATATGATACTGAATGTCAAACTTAAAATTCCTCCAAGTTGCTTTAGAAGCTAATACGTATCTAAAATCAAGTTATGTCTTAACTTCCTCAACCTCATGAATGAAAGTTTGCTGACCGTTAACATTGTCTTTTATGATTACGCTAGCTCTATTGTGACCCTTGTTCATAAATTTGAGCAAATGTTTAACTTATCGTTCCCTGTTGCGTATCTCAGCATTTATGTAAGCTTGATATTTTACTACCAAATCAACATTGTGTGTAATAACCCAACTATTGGCCTGACGAAAATCATTATCGGTGGTGGTGTAACTTCCATTATTTCGATGATGATACAAAGGAATCCTTTTTTTTGTCAAACGTCGTCTGCTTGTAATATTTTTTTGGGTAATGCTTGGAACAACCATCACTAACCATACAGGGAAAGATAGGATTTACTTCTCTACAAGGCCCATGAAATTATATACCGACATACTGATTGATAGGCAAAAGGATCAGAATTAATATCTGGAATTTCACCAAAAACAACTCCATCAACGTCTGCAACTTTCTTTGGCCTCTGATCCATGGTTATAAATATAAGAACATAAGCATGTGGAAGTCCTCTATTTTGAAATTCTATCGTGTAGATTACTACAGCAGAATAAAGTTATTACCTAGACAAATTTTTTTATATGATAGATAAAACCAAATTTACCTCCTTTTACTTTACTAAAACGACGTTTGTCTTTGATGTCATTCATCAGCTCCATAAGTTTTATATGAAACACATGGGAGAAAATATCTGGTTTATGCTCGGTTCTTTGACCAAGAATTTTCTCCAAAGCACTTTCAATTTCCAATCATTTTGGATTACATGTAAATGTTAAAAAATACTCCAGTGAACCAGCCCACCGACATATTGCCATTGCATCTTGATAGTTCTACACCATATACCTAGGACCTTTAGTAAAAGAAGAAGCTAGTATAACCTTTTTCCCTATATAGCACACAGACATGTCCGCAGCACCTATTACATCATGCAAACCACTATAAACTTCACATCTAAGTTTACCCTGGCGACCCCTCACCGATGATAACCTATCTTCTTCAATACATGTATATGCATCACTAATAAAATGTTGGAAAATCCATCCACCCAACAATTGTATAGATCCATCTATGGTTCTATGTTGTAGGCGATATACATAGTACTCCTTTATTGTAATCGTTAGCTTCATAACTCCAATGCTCCCATAAGACTCTATGTTTGGTTGAAAAACATCTTCACCATAGCTCACTTGATAGTTTTATGTTGGTTAATATAACTAAGATGAAGCAGAAAATATCGATGGGATTGAATTACATAGTTCTCTCGACTTGAGAATACTTTGAATCTTTAATAGAAAAGCCTCACTTTGATTATAGAGAAACAAAATAGGATACTGCATGTGTTGAATATGCGCTTATATGTTTTTGTTTGATGATAATAAACATATATATTCATTTAAATGTATTTGGTAATGTACTATTTTATTTTTTCATAGATTAAATAAATATTTGTTGAATAAAATAAATTACACAGAATTTGAATTTGAATTCAAACAGAACAAGTTACACAGATTTTGAATTCAAACAGAAATTTTATTCAAACAAATATTTATTACAATCTTGAATAGTACAAATTCATGCTCTCACTATACATATACATTTTTGATTACATCACGATTACATCACAAATATTTTTACATTGATAACCTCACTACATATCACTCACACTCGTATTTTGTCTTCAACTGCATTCCAGTTTAAATCCAGCATCTGAGAAATCTGCAAAAATATTCACTAACGCAGTAAAATTGAAAAAGAAATATTTTTGCAATATAAAATAAAATACGATTTTTGAAAATATGGTTTGCCTCGGTTATTTGGGTTGTTCGTCATAATTCACACTTGATTTCATCACAAAGTAGTGCACATAGATATTACAGGGACAGGTAGCCATAAGTGGCTGCAATACACACGTGTACATTCATACACGTGTGCACTGCCTCGCCAACTCGTGTGCGCAGCCAACAAGAGCAAGTGTACAACAGTGTCAAGTTGCAAACAGTTCAAAGCTTCGACAAATCACAACAGACCAATTCCAAATGACTCAGTGAAGTCAAAGTATGCAACTACGTGACATAAATGCAACTACAACGATGCAAGCGAAGAACCAAAGTCAGTGGCAAGCTTCAAACTGCAACGTCAAGTTCAGACCAAATAGTCGAAGACATGAATGCAACAAAGTTCAAAAGTGCATCAAAGGCAGTTCAATGTGGATAGCAACAGCAAAAAGGGACTGCAACAAACATGTATGCAGCATCAAGTCAGTGGTAAAGTAAACAACAATGTCGAGCTCACTGCAACTCAAGATTACTGGGCAAGTGTGGACAGAAGACAATGCCAACAACAAAGACCACAAAAGAAATGCCATCAGACATGACCAAAGAGAAGTAGTGCAAGCATATGAAATGAGAACTCAGTGATATATGCAACAAGGTCAGATAAACAAGCCAGAGCCACCAAAGGTCAGAGACAACACACAAACCAAAGTGAATATCACAAGCATGATTAGTGGTACACATGCAAGCTCGAGCACAAATATGGAAACTGCACCAAGTACAAATCACCAAATGAAGACCACAAATATATCAATTCAACAAGAATAGTACAGTCATGAAGCATGCAAAGAGCTTGAGCATGAGACATGTGCAACACAGTGAAGGTAGCAAGTGCAACATACAAACAAGCATGCAACAGCAAGCATGCAACAGAGACCAACAGCCAGTGCCAACAAAGCAAAGAGACAACATCAATAAACCAATATTGCAAGAGGCAAGCAGAATGGTGAAGCAGTGCAAATGAGCAAGTGCAACAGTGAATCGAAACATGCACTTGAAAATGAGCAACTACAAGATGAACAACAACCAAGTATACAACTACAGGTCTCAATATTAAAGAAACAACTCAGCATTGAATTGAATACAAGTTCGACTAAAAGTGCAGACGACAGCTACTCATTGATACAGTAGCAAGCTACAATGGATGCAGCAATACCAAGTTCAACAACATCAAATACAACACAAGTTCAGCTGTGCAAAATGTATACAAAGACAGTGAGCATATATGTATGGATGAAATGCAAAGGTTCAGGCCGAGAATAAAGCAAGCAGCATGCGGATGTCATCATATGTACTTAATGCAAAGTCCAAGTCGAAATCATGGATCAGTGCCAAAGTCGAAGAATAACAATGCAGACGTACAAATGTAACGCAGTGATAAAAATTCACGTACGAATACAGTATTGACGAAGTTCAACATTGCAGAGATGATCGAACTAAAATACAAGCCGAAGTCAGAATTCAATGATCAACTCAAATTTGTAATCTTTGAAATAGTCAGCAAAATTAAAAAGGGAAAGTTTTTGTTTTTTATACAAGAAGGATCGAACGTTCTCAAAACAAAGCCGTATGAATCAAGTAAGTAACGAACGCATTAGGAAAGTCGTGTGCATCACGAAAGTGAATTTCAGGAAAGTATCGAGTTAATTAGTGTAATCGAATTCATATAAATTCAACCAGAAGGTATCATCATCAAAGAAGTGCTTAAATTCACAATCGAACTATCAAATACAATCCCAAAATCATCATCGGCTGTGGTGAAAATCGAATCAAATCCAAACACAAACCCAAGTTCATCATCGGCAATCGAGTTTGAGTTCTAAAATCACAAAAGCACAAACAAGCAAAGAATTTACATACCGCAGCAGTAAAATAAATCATAAGAAGCAGCTGCTAACAATTTGCAACCTCGAAGTCGACGCAAATCAATCGTCAGAGAACGAGCAAGCCGAGCAACGCAATCTCAAAGTCAACCAAATCATCAGAGAACGAGCGCGAGCAACATCAGAGGAATCGAATATTGAAAAGCCTCAATTTGGATCGCAAGCCCTAATTTCAGAACGAACAAAACAACAGAGGCCGCCATTTTTCTTCTCAAACAAAAGACAGTGGATCGGGTTAAAGATAAAGGGACCGGCTTTGTTAACTACAAAGGGTTTTTTTGTTATTTAGGGTTTTAATTAAAAGGGTTTTTCTTATTTTTTAATTGAGCAAAAATTACGGGTCCAAAGTTGTATTTTAATTTTTGCTCCTGGTTTTATTTTTGAAACTGTTTTTTCTTTTCGAGTCGAAGAATTTGTAAATCACCACCTAGGGATTAGGTAGTGTCAGATTGTCTATTTAGAATTAGTTCAGTGAGCAGGGAGTGCGAGTTTGCAAAGCTCTATAGGCGGGAGCAGTGTTTGCAAGTGAACGAAACTCTATAGGCGGGAGCAGGGTGTGCAAGTCTAGTAGAGTGTTTGTGAGCGGGAGCAAAAGGGTCTGCGAGTCTAGTAGAGTGTTTGTAAGCGTGATACTGTTTAATTCTAATAGAAATCTGGGAATGCAGCAGTAGGCAGGGGTTGCCGAAGCTGGGTAAATTTTGTGTGTGATTTACTTTTCAGCATATTTATTTCTGCAATTATATTTCTGTGTTTAATTTGAGAAAATTTGCTATAACCCTATTCACCCCCCCTCTAGGGTTAATCTAGATCCTACAAGTGGTATCAGTGCCCGGTATATTTTTTATTTAACTCTAGAGTCATGAGTCTACAAAATAATGCTTTTTCTGAGAGGCAATCTATCGTTAGGCCACCCATGTTTAACGGGAACGATTATGCTTATTGGAAAGTTAGGATGAGTATTTATCTTAGTTCCGTTGATTATGATGTTTGGGATATTATTGAAACTGGCTATAAACCTCCCACTATAATCGTTGGTGGTACTGAGATTCCTAAACCTAAGGATAGGTGGGATGCTAACGATAAGAAATTGAAAACGACAAATGCTAAAGCCATGAATGCTTTGATATGTGCTCTTGATAAAAATGAATTTAATAGAATTTCTCATTGTACAACAGCACAGGAAATTTGGCACACTTTGGAGGTGACACACGAAGGAACTTCTCAAGTCAAGGAGTCTCGTCTAGCCCTATTCAACAATGAATACGAGAACTTTGTGATGGACAAAGGCGAGAGCATAAAGGACATGTTTGGACGCTTTTCAACTTTGGTGTACAACGCTAGAGCACTTGGGAAGGTATTCACTGAGGTAGAGCTTGTGCGGAAGATACTACGAGTTTTACCAATGAACTTTGAGGCAAAAGTCACGGCAATCCAAGAATCGAAAGATCTGAGTAAGCTAAGAATGGAGGAGTTGATTGGAAACTTGATGACATATGAGCTTGAGCTAAAAGCAAAGGGAGAACGCAACAACTCCGAACCAAAGAAAAAGACGATTGCCTTAAAGAGCAAAGAAGAAAGCGATGAAGAAGGAGAAGATCCAATTGAAGAGCTTGCAATGGCTGTCAATAATCTTAGAAAATGGTCGAGATTCAAGCCACGCAAGAAGAAAACAAATCGTAACAGGCCAAAAGATTCTGACAATTCCAATAATGAACCGACGTGCTTTAACTGCAAGAAGCCCGGACACTTCATACAAAAATGCCCACTTCTCAAAAACAACAAAGGAAAGAAAAAGACGAAGAAGGTATTTGCAGCAACTTGGGATGATGAAGACGGAGAAGAAGCTTCGGATAGCAGCTCAGAGGAGGCTAACTTGTGTCTTATGGCGAAATCAAATTCAGATTCAAGCTCAGAGGAATCTAGTGAGGAAGGTGAGTATTCCTATAGAGATCTTGTTTTTATGTGTTCTGATCTTACTAAAGTAGTTGATGCTCTTGAATCTAAAATTGAAAAACTGAAAACTGATAGGAGAGAACTTGCTCGTAAAAATTTTAGGTTAGAAACTGAACTTGAAAATATTCAAAACCTATAATGTAAAAGATGTAAAGTTTTAGATTCAGAATTGACAAGACTTAAGAATAACTCTGAGAATCTTGAAAAAGAAAACTTGAATCTTAAGGAAACCATCGACACTAGGAAAAAGGATTTTATAAATCGATGCACCTCACTTGTCACTGAAAATACAACACTAAAAACCAAAGTCCAAAATCTTGAGAAATCTTTGAATAACTTTTCAAGAGGCGAAAAATCTTTCAACATGCTATTGGGAAATCAAATTTTTGCTAACAACAGAAAAGGACTTGGTTTTGGGAAAATACAAGCTGAGGATAATGCAAAAGGGAAAAGTGTCTTTGATAAATGTGAAACAATTGGACATCATTCTGAAAATTGTAGTCATAGGAACAAGAACACAAAATTTATACAAGTTTGGGTTCCTAAGAATTCTACAAACAAATTTCATGCCTATTGGAACAAGAATAAAAGGACTAAACAAGTTTGGGTTCCAAAGGGTTTGTTTATTCATAATGTTTCTGCCACTAACAATCATGGACCTAGAAATAGGTCACAAAAATCTTTCATCGTGTAGGTGTGGTGGCAGGCTAAGGAACGACAACGGTGTTCTCTGGATTTTGGCTGTTCCAGAAACACAACGGGCAACAAAGCAAAGTTCCTTAGCCTAATACAAAGGTGACAGAATCACAATGGGCAATCACGAGAAATTATCGTAAAGGTAAAACAGGTGAAGGTATATTAAATGTGATAATCTGCACCATACTCTGAATTAAATCAGCCAAAATTGTGATAATGATGTGATGTCTTTAATTCTGACTTATTGATATGATTTTTCCTTTGACTTGTTCTTACTTTGATTTGTGCTTAAAAGTAGACCAACCATCCTTTCATCATTGAACTTAATATGTTTGGTCAAATGATGGTATTTTATTGATCCTTGATTACTCATGCTATACTTAGATATATTTTGACATTTCGGTCACTGCTTGTAAATTTGCACGATTTCAAACTCATGTGAAAAAGGATTTTAAGAAATTGTTGAAACTTCAAGAAATTGGTTTTGAAATAATTATGATGTTGATTGACTGTTGATTACTCATGAATATAATTGTTTATCCTATGGTTTTCTGAAATTAACACCATGATATTTGTTTGAGTGTGAACATGGCTTCAATTCAAAATCCAAAGAATGTCATTTAAATTGTTGCTAAAATTGGGTTTGAAATTTTTGATGCACACTTCATGTCTGGTTTACCAAATCCAGTTAGTGATATTTTGGATTGAAAAAGAAATTCAGATGCAATTCATACTAGTAATCTAGTTGATAGAAAACTTACGAGTTGAACGTGATTTATTGTGAAACATTCATTTGCTGCATCGTTTTTTCAAAGAAAATATCTGCATATTTTTCACTTGAAATAATTTTTCATTTAGCAGAATTTTTTTTCTCATATAACCCCTTCGAGAAAATAATTGTTTGACCATATTTTCAGATTAGTTAATTTTATTTGATTTTAAATGACAAATTTTGACTAATCCGACTCCCTACTAATTATAAAAAAAGATAAATAGTGATTGAAAAAGTGATAAGTGTTGATATTTAACATACATTACTCAAGAGAGTATATTTTAAAAAACTTTCTTTAGGAATTAAAACAAGAATTATAAAACTTTTTGTTGGGTAAAGATTCCATGACCAGTTCTATATCTATCATTATTTCTATCGACCATGTTTTATCAAATATTCAATATAGTTTGTCGATAAATGGTACTATAATCAGGAATCATTTGTTTTTCATGTCATATTTTAAAAAAAAAAAATATCCAAAGTATTCACTCTCATTTAAAAGTCCTCACGGTTATGCATGGGTGAATTACTTGGATTTTTGATCATGTGCTTCCATGCTCATTTAAAATTCCTTACGGTTATGCATGTATGGAACGCATATCAAAATTAAATTGCTTAAATAGACAAGTTGATTCTAATCCCATTTAAAAGTCCTCACGGTCATGCGTGGTTAGAAGATACTTGATTTCATTTTTTAAAATTAAATTCGAATACTACTAATCTCATTTAAAAGTCCTAACGGTTATGCATGATTAGTAGATATTCAAATTCCTGATAGAAATGTACCACAAGAAGATTCAACTGTATGATTTTATATGAACATCATATCCATCATTTCTAAAAGTGGAATATGCGCCTAACAAGGGTAATTATTATTTTGTTTGATTCTTATTGAAGTTTAATATTTATATTCAATTTGAGTTTAATGTTGGATTAATATCAATCACTTTATCTCTATTTCTCTCTCACACTATTATTCTTTTGCTGATAACAAAAGGGGGAGAGAAAAGTTAAGATTTTGTCAAATAGAATCAAGCAAAGGTCAAACAATTTTTCCATATGCATCTAGGCTCATTTGAATATATTTCTATTTGTATGCATATATGTAGGGGGAGCATCATGTAGAGAGGAAGCATTTAAATTGGGGGAGCAATTAAAGCATATCATTGATCAAATACATTTAACACATGTACAAAATCTTAAATATATGTTTGTTATCATCAAAAGGGGGAGATTGTTGAATATGCGCTTATATGTTTTTGTTTGATGATAATAAACATATATATTCATTTAAATGTATTTGGTAATGTACTATTTTGTTTTTTCATAGATTAAATAAATATTTGTTGAATAAAATAAATTACACAGAATTTGAATTTGAATTCAAACAGAACAAGTTACACAGATTTTGAATTCAAACAGAAATTTTATTCAAACGAATATTTATTACAACCTTGAATAGTACAAATTCATGCTCTCACTATACATATACATTTTTGATTACATCACGATTACATCACAAATATTTTTACATTGATAACCTCACTACATATCACTCACACTCGTATTTTGTCTTCAACTGCATTCCAGTTTAAATCCAGCATCTGAGAAATCTGCAAAAATATTCACTAACGCAGTAAAATTGAAAAAGAAATATTTTTGCAATATAAAATAAAATACGATTTTTGAAAATATGGTTTGCCTCAGTTATTTGGGTTGTTCGTCATAATTCACACTTGATTTCATCACAAAGTAGTGCACATAGATATTACAGGGATAGGTAGCCATAAGTGGCTGCAATACACACATGTACATTCATACACGTGTGCACTGCCTCGCCAACTCGTGTGCGCAGCCAACAAGAGCAAGTGTACAACAGTGTCAAGTTGCAAACAGTTCAAAGCTTCGACAAATCACAACAGACCAATTCCAAATGACTCAGTGAAGTCAAAGTATGCAACTACGTGACATAAATGCAACTACAACGATGCAAGCGAAGAACCAAAGTCAGTGGCAAGCTTCAAACTGCAACGTCAAGTTCAGACCAAACAGTCGAAGACATGAATGCAACAAAGTTCAAAAGTGCATCAAAGGCAGTTCAATGTGGATAGCAACAGCAAAAAGGGACTGCAACAAACATGTATGCAGCATCAAGTCAGTGGTAAAGTAAACAACAATGTCGAGCTCACTGTAACTCAAGATTACTGGGCAAGTGTGGACAGAAGACAATGCCAACAACAAAGACCACAAAAGAAATGCCATCAGACATGACCAAAGAGAAGTAGTGCAAGCATATGAAATGAGAACTCGGTGATATATGCAACAAGGTCAGATAAACAAGCCAGAGCCACCAAAGGTCAGAGACAACACACAAACCAAAGTGAATATCACAAGCATGATTAGTGGTACACATGCAAGCTCGAGCACAAATATGGAAACTGCACCAAGTACAAATCACCAAATGAAGACCACAAATATATCAACTCAACAAGAATAGTACAGTCATGAAGCATGCAAAGAGCTTGAGTATGAGACATGTGCAACACAGTGAAGGTAGCAAGTGCAACGTACAAACAAGCATGCAACAGCAAGCATGCAACAGAGACCAACAGCCAGTGCCAACAAAGCAAAGAGACAACATCAATAAACCAATATTGCAAGAGGCAACAAGAATGGTGAAGCAGTGCAAATGAGCAAGTGCAACAGTGAATCGAAACATGCACTTGAAAATGAGCAACTACAAAATGAACAACAACCAAGTATACAACTACAGGTCTCAATATTAAAGAAACAACTCAGCATTGAATTGAATACAAGTTCGACTAAAAGTGCAGACGACAGCTACTCAATGATACAGTAGCAAGCTACAATGGATGCAGCAATACCAAGTTCAACAACATCAAAGACAACACAAGTTCAGCTGTGCAAAATGTATACAAAGACAGTGAGCATATATGTATGGATGAAATGCAAAGGTTCAGGCCGAGAATAAAGCAAGCAGCATGTGGATGTCATCATATGTACTCAATGCAAAGTCCAAGTCGAAATCATGGATCAGTGCCAAAGTCGAAGAATAACAATGCAGACGTACAAATGTAACGCGGTGATAAAAATTCACGTACGAATACAGTATTGACGAAGTTCAACATTGCAGAGATGATCGAAGTAAAATACAAGCCGAAGTCAGAATTCAATGATCAACTCAAATTTGTAATCTTTGAAATAGTCAGCAAAATTAAAAAGGGAAAGTTTCTATTTTTTATACAAGAAGGATCGAACGTTCTCAAAACAAAGCCGTATGAATCAAGTAAGTAACGAACGCATTAGGAAAGTCGTGTGCATCACAAAAGTGAATTTCAGGAAAGTATCGAGTTAATTAGTGTAATCGAATTCATATAAATTCAACCAGAAGGTATCATCATCAAAGAAGTGCTTAAATTCACAATCGAACTATCAAATACAATCCCAAAATCATCATCGGCTGTGGTGAAAATTGAATCAAATCCAAACACAAACCCAAGTTCATCATCGGCAATCGAGTTTGAGTTCTAAAATCACAAAAGCACAAACAAGCAAAGAATTTACATACCGCAGCAGTAAAATAAATCATAAGAAGCAGCTGCTAACAATTTGCAACCTCGAAGTCGACGCAAATCAATCGTCAGAGAACGAGCAAGCCGAGCAACGCAATCTCAAAGTCAACCAAATCATCAGAGAACGAGCGCGAGCAACATCAGAGGAATCGAATATTGAAAAGCCTCAATTTGGATCGCAAGCCCTAATTTCAGAACGAACAAAACAACAGAGGCCGCCATTTTTCTTCTCAAACAAAAGACAGTGGATCTGGTTAAAGATAAAGGGACCGGCTTTGTTAACTACAAAGGGTTTTTCTGTTATTTAGGGTTTTAATTAAAAGGGTTTTTCTTATTTTTTAATTGAGCAAAAATTACGGGTCCAAAGTTGTATTTTAATTTTTGCTCCTGGTTTTATTTTTGAAACTGGTTTTTCTTTTCGAGTCGAAGAATTTGTAAATCACCACCTAGGGATTAGGTAGTGTCAGATTGTCTATTTAGAATTAGTTCAGTGAGCAGGGAGTGCGAGTTTGCAAAGCTCTATAGGCGGGAGCAGTGTTTGCAAGTGAGCGAAACTCTATAGGCGGGAGCAGGGTGTGCGAGTCTAGTAGAGTGTTTGTGAGCGGGAGCAAAAGGGTCTGCGAGTCTAGTAGAGTGTTTGTAAGCGTGATACTGTTTAATTCTAATAGAAATCTGGGAATGCAGCAGTAGGCAGGGGTTGCCGAAGCTGGGTAAATTTTGTGTGTGATTTACTTTTCAGCATATTTATTTCTGCAATTATATTTCTATGTTTAATTTGAGAAAATTTGCTATAACCCTATTCACCCCCTCTCTAGGGTTAATCTAGATCTTACAGCATGTACATAAAAGAAGGGTGCTTCTCATTTATTCTCTTTATTACACCGCTTTTCTCTTCTATGATAAAGTCTATATAGCCATAGGGGTCAATATTAGCCACGTCAGTTAACACAGCAATCTTTGATGAAGTCGAAAGATTATGTTGTCTACCATTCCTATACCTTCTCTCATACAGTGTTAAACAAATTGGCTGGTACTCAGTTACAGGAAATCTATCTTTTGCTATTCTGAAAACCTGTGCTAGTGCATTGCACTGATCAAACATGCATACTAAGCAATTAACAATTTTGCATCTAGCCTATCCTTCCAATTCATATCATGTGTTATTAACCTATTTTCAACTTCGTTTGCAGTGTCATAAAAATATAGTTGTGAAAACATTGGTTTGGCAATAAAGATCCTACTCTGTAGTGATTTTGACCATTATCCGAAAGATATATGGCACCCGTCCGTTGTTTATAGAATTGCCAAAGTGACCACCCATTGGTGTGAATGCAAACATTAAGTTGTACGTTCAAATACTTTCCCTAAATTTTCTGGAACACTGGTCCCCACTGTAGCTTAGTACATTCATCAAATATTCGGTACATTGCTGATATGATGGTAGTTGCACTTTTCCTTTGTAGCAGCAAATAGAGAATAAAGGATTGGAACTCGCACTTCCTTTCTTAACCCTTTCCTGAAACCACAAAGATGTGCCACAGTGACAGCATGTATAGGTAGGAGGTCCAAGGCAATGTTTTGAAGACCCGGCTGTGGAATCGACCGTGGTGGTCGATGATCGGAGGTTCTGGTGGTCTGATCGAATGAGCCGTCGGTCCGATGCTCAAGGGGAAAGGAAGATTTGAAGGAAGATCAAGCAAAAATAAAGAAGAGAAGAGGAAGAAAATAAGAAAAATAGGATGGAGGAAGAAGGATGAACAGTAATGGTATGCTTCAGCAATGTTCAGCTCTGGTTGACTAATGGTTCACCACCGGTTCACTCGATTTTCAGATGGTTTTGGAAGGTTTCAGGACGGTTTAGACGGTTCTTGACGGTTGGATGTCGTTTCTAGCCTAAATAGGCTCTGGACCAGACTGGCCTGCGGTCCAGGTTGGTTGGACTGACGGCCCAGTCCGGTTTTCAAAATAGTGATCCAAGGTTTTGAACAGAAAACATTTTTCCTACAGTTGAAAATATTGCATTGATTATAACAAAGAAGCTACGTACCAAAAATGTATATATTAAATAGATATGCAACTCATGAATGGTTAGATGTTCACAATCCGAAGCATCGGTTTGAGGAGAAGCGTGTTCGGGATATTGAATTTGATGGATCGATAGTCAAAGTATGGGATTGGAAGTTGAGGGCATCAGAATATATGACTAATACCTGGCAATCAACATAGATACAATTAAGAACGATCTTTTTAGTTGAATTTGTAATGTTCGTGAAAAATAAACATTCAGAAGTAAATATGTCTACTCGTCTCACCGGCCAATCAATGTGAATTCACTGAACTATAATCAACCGTGTCTTTTGGAACTTCCTAAAATACTCTTTTCTCTTAATCTTATATCTTACGCATTTCATTTCCTTCCATACCAGCGAAGAATACCCTAATCACCCCCAAATCAAACATTATCATTATCGTCGATGATCCATGCCAATTATTCACCTTCGCGGCTGGTAACCAAAGTGATATTGGACATCACGCTCACTCCATCGGGATTCAATTTGCAATCGAATGATTTTGTTCACTAGGTTTGCTTACTGTGTTGCGGAGATTCCTTACCTTCACCCATCACCATGATTGGTGCTTCAGTATCATACGTCAAGTCCAACTGAGGCAATGTTAGCTTTAAAGATTTACATTATTGTACCATGCACTGTTAGCTTCCTCTGAAGTCTGCTGGTGCTCATTGCCATGATTTGCTCAAGTTCTCTACATTTTTAGGTATTCTTTCAATTTAGTCTGTTTTTAATTATAAAAAGCTATGTCTTTATTTTGTAAAAAGGCCTGTTCCAACACCTCCTATACGGTCATACACACATGAATATGTAAAGTTGACCGCTAATTTAGGTTTTACCTGTCTTTCTTTTCTAATGATAACGTCCAAGAACTTTTTTCTAATGATATTTGATATTTGATCGTGATAAAATAGTTTGATATTATAGTAAAATAGTTTGATATTTGATTGTGATAAAATAGCTTGATATTAATGTAAATTTGTTTGACATTTTATCAAATATCAAATAGTTTTTCCGATTATGTTTTTCAACAAATTATATAATGTTTTGATTCTCCCATGGATTTTCCATTTTTTGCCAAATTAATCATAGTAGAAAGAATGAAAATCTACTTCTACTTCATAGGCACTGTTTCGGTTACTTGAATTTCAAAATTTTATTTGATTGCAATCAGGGCTACCATAGTATATTGTGTAATCTACTTTAATACATTTTGTTATTTTGTACTTAGATTTACTTTTGGTCCTTAAGTTAGTAAAGTTGTTTCAGAACTTGAACATAATGCAATCTGAACCTTTTATTATAAGCTTTATTTATTAGAAAATATCGAATCTAAGTGAGCTTCAGCTGCCTCTTCCTTACTCGCCGCTGACTACTCATGCACTAACGTCGAACTTATTCGACTTGATTGCATATAGATGAACTTATTATGCAAGCTTTATTAATTTGTCAAAGTTGTTCTTTGATTTGTAAGAAATGTTTGCTTTCAGTTGGATTTGTTTGTTGTAACAATTATTTAACTTACTTAGTCTTGGATTTGACTCTGTAATTAATGGATTTGCTGTTGCAGTTTTATTTTAACATAGTTGGCTCTTATGAATGCACATAGACTGCTAATGTACGAATAAGTGTTTCTATATGTACATTTAACCTTTTTGCATTACCTGGTAATTGAGAGCATTGTCAGTTTAATATATTTTTTTAGCCTAGAGTCTCAACCTGTACAGAGCCGACACTATGCAACTATAAATATTTTTTTGTCTGTTTTGGATTTCTTTTGGTAAGAAGAATGTTTATATAGTATGAATAAATGCTATACATCATAGCAGTTGTAGCAGTACTTGAGATGTCAAATATTCAATTTAAGCCAATTTTTACCATGTTGATGTCGTTTCACTTCTAAAATCTTTATCTTATTTATTCAGTTTAAGAGAGTCTTTTGACTTTGTTGTTTTCATTTTTTCTCTTATGATTTATTTTATCTCGATGTTGTCATAATAGCATCAATTAGCTGAATATTTGATATCAATGTTTTATTTATTATGTTATACCATTGTATGTTTAATGTTTGTAAAGTGATTGGTATTAATTTACAATGCTACATGTTTACTTATCATATTCATGAGCAAAAAATTGTAAACTAACAAGAAGGTACACTTGATTATTATGAGTCTATGACTACATCATATTTTTCTCATAATTATATTTTTCTTATAATTATATTTGATATGTATGTTATGATTAATATGATAAATGTGATTCACAACTATTTTTTCTCTTATATGACTATATTCAGGAATTTACTATCTTTACTTCGCTACCTTTATGGATATTCGAAACATTCAATCAAGTACATGAATTGTTCTCTAAGCCAATTATGGCAAAAAATATCTATATTAAAAAGCTATTGATTCAGTCCATGTCTATATACATAAAATAATTATTAATGTTTACGCATACCGTTAATTAACTATTCTTTATGTGCCTGCATTTTTGGTTCCAGGCTTCTTTGTTGGCTGGATACCACTCGACATAACCATTTCTTTAATTCATTTGGAAATCTGTTTATTGTTATGTAAATATATATCATGTATAATATTTTTTTGGCAAGGCCAGCCGGTTTTATACTGGACCGTCCACTTTTATTACGAACGTAATAAAAATTAAAGTACGGGAGAAAGGTAAAAACACCTTTACTACTATGAAAAGGGAAAGTAGATTGTGCAAGTCAGACAAAATCAATAGCATTATTTCTCTCTGTAAAATCAATATTATGCTAATTGTGCAAGTAATTCGATAAATAGATCATTACACTTAACACCTATGCACTATGGTTTTTTATGCTTTGATATCATTACAATTAAGTATGCATATTTATTCAAAACAACACAAACTTATAAATTCCCCTGTTTTTATCATTCAACAGATTGGATACTATCATACTTTACAACCTTGCAAAGCACAGGCTTTCCAATAAATTAAGATCCAATGAAATTTGAACATTTTGTTTGGATTTAATAGCTAAAATATGAAGAGCAACTTTTGTTGTTGTATTGGAAGTATATTTGTTTTTTTTCTACTGTCATGTTGAGAGTACATGTTAATTATTGTCATCTGTTTGTTTATCAGTTTCAATATTGTGTAGAATAAGGTGTATTTGATCGTTTATCAATAGTCGTGTTCAGATTTACATGAGAAACGTTTTGAGTTTGGAGTTGCTTATATATAATATTCGTGGTGTAATGAATATCTATTTAGTGTTCTTCCAAATTATAATTGAAAGCTATTTTTTTTTGCAGATGCATCTCTTCAAACATCGTAAAAGCGCAAACTAAATATTGCATTAATATAAACACACAAAACAAATATTTATTCGCTATACTATGTTAAGAATATGTTGTAGTTCAACTTTAATGATCAATTACAGCTAAGTCAGGAGGTTAAACTATAGAAAAACATAACAATATTACATATTTTAACTTGAAGAAATTGAACCAGTGCCAAAACTTTCAAAATCATCCTTTACAATCGAATCCAATGACTGTCCTTTGCATGTCTCTTTCTTCTCACCTCAATGACTATGGTAGTAGTTGAATCCAATGTTATTTTATTTTCATAAGATTTCAAATGCTATTTTGCAGCAATTTTTAGGAGATTACTATGCTCCAGCTCTGCTTTTCATAATGACAAGGGTTTTCACATTTTGTTTTTGTTTCGACGAAGCAAACAAGTAACCACATCGTCCATGAGTGAAGCAGTTCGCATAATCCAAGTGAATAGATGCAGGCCCGTATAGTCAATTTTATACAACTAATTGGTTCATAAATTGATGTGATAAATATAATGATTGATAATGTTTTGTTTGAATATGGTATTAAATTATGCATAAAAATAATGTGGATGTAGCAATCTACAATGCTAAGGTCCTCAAGAAAATTATTTAAATAGTGAAAATAATCATTGCACCAATTTTATTACCTTTGTTTTGTAATAGCTACACTATAAAAATATGGTTTAACAATCAAATTCAAGTCCATCTGGACGTGCATATATACTCATTACCTGAAAAGTAATGTTTGCAGCAATGCATCAAATGTGAATACTTAAAGTGACGGCTCAACCTACACACTGGAATAACATTGTCAGAAACGTTGTGAAGATGTCAGCGGTTGGCAGGTAGAAAAAGTATAGAGTACTAATCACCTCCTCTTCTTTGTTTATCAGCAAGAAAAAACATGCCAACTGATTCCTCACTATTTCTTAGCATAAAAGCTCTTTTCCTCCTAGCATAACGTGTCAACTTTTTTCCTCATAAAAGCAACCTACGTTTTGCACGAGTCAAGCGACAGTGCTGCATACAGTAACAGTCAGTTTCAAAACTATGACATAATACTGCATTAATGCTCTCATGCATCAAGTGAGCGACGAAATTGAAAAATCATGCATCGATTGAACATAATGATTGGATGAAACGTAAACGTATGATGGTGTAACAAACAGAAATAGCATAAAAAAAGACAGAACGGCAACTCAACGAGACGACAGTTAGTATGTAAAAATCTTGACTTACGGGGTAAATCTTACTTAGAGGTAAAACACAGGAAAAGAAAGTAGATGCAACTGGGAAAATCATAAAGACGTTTAGGTTTAATTACCAGATGACGACTATTACTGTCATGCAAATCAGAAAGCCTTCTCTCTATCATACAAACAGCTTAGAAAGCAACTCACAAAACTACATCTGATACCAAAGTAAAGCAATCTGCAGGTGTTGAGCTAATATTATCAAATAACAGTTAAAAGAAAAGGCGGGTGATAAGCATGGCCTAAATATTAGATGACAGGACAACAACAAAAAACATATGCTAAAAACAGTAATAAAAATGTAACGATCCATCATTTTGACCCTCAAAAGTCAACATTAATATATCAATGGTATTCACATGCCGAACATCCAAGTTTCCAAAAAAATATTATTGGAGGAAAATAAAGAAAAGACAAAACAGAATCTCACATCGGGACTAGTAATATATAATATACAATAGATCTTTACAAAAGAAAACTGTAATGTACATGTATCAATCAGAATAAACTAACCAATCATCAGTCTGGATAGTTATAGCAACATGCCCTTACAAATGCTAATAATACCAATGCAGTGGAAATAAAAGAAATATGCGAATACATCTTGACGTAATCATGCTCGTCTCTTGAAGCTCCAAAGCATCCTAAACTAAATTTGCAAATATGCTCGAGCTGACCCAAGCATTATAAGAAAATAATGCCCGTATTAGTCTAGTAAACCAATATGAGAAAACACATGTTAAATGAATTTTAATGTTCTAAAATCTTTCAAAATAAAGGTATCTCGTAAGACCATGCATCCCATAAACATGGACGAATTTTTACCTTACGATAACCAAACTATTTCATAGGAAATCATCAAATATTATAATAACGTTTAGGGTTCAAAGTAAATATTGAATCTTAGTCAAAATTGTTACGTTAATTAAATTCCAGCATAATAAGTATATAACTAAGTCCATCAAGGTACATGCTGGAGAATAAATTCCATACAATAACAAAGCACTAGGTACCACCTGTCGTAGTACACCTCTAGAAAAATGTATTAAGGTCAGCAAGAACATCTAGCACCCCTTCTACATAGAACCGGCCTACCACTTACTGGATAGTACCGAATATGTCATCACCCTGGTAGCTTTGCAACCTTTTTTTGAGAACTCTCATGCACAACCAAACCATAAATATACATATCTAGAAGGATGATGACATACTCTAATGGGTGCGACCCGCATAGCATAACTACATCTTTTCTGATTTTAGTCATTACCAGATTGTGAGGCTTAAGACTAAGTTTTACCTTTTAGCAAATCACGGTTGAAATGCTAACACGGCCCTCCAATCAATAATGCAATGTTAGCATTCGTCCATATAGGTTATTCAGAATATGAACAAACCGAAGGCACAACTTCTACATATTCTTTTTGGAATCACTTTTAGGATTAGTATTAATAGCCCTTGCTTTCCAAAGAGCTCTATCTTCGGTTCCATCATCTTTAAGATGTCTTCAATTCGAACGCTTATGTCGATTCGAAGTGGTTTTTGGTTAATATATCTGATCCCGGTCTCTCCGAACCGACAACGATAGTTTTAAAAAATGACCAACATTTGATAGTCGGTTATTTAATTATTAAATAAACAAATAATCAAATCAGATATTTAATTTCACAAGGATATCAAACACGGTTAAGCACATAAACAACCATTGAGCCTCTTAAATTAATTTTTTCATTAATTAAACCCACTTTATAAATTCTTATATCAAACTACTTTTACAAAGACATACTCACAAGTCCTTCTCTACTATTTTCCATATTCGAAAAATATTGATATATTTATCTCACTATATAAATATATTCTAAACCTTTTTATTTTTAATACAGAATAACTTTTCCATATACTTATATCAACAAAATAAGCATATTCATAATTTGAAAATGTATCCACATACTTATATCAACAGTATAAGCATATTTACAAATCTTAAAAATATTTCATTTCCAAAACCACACTTAATTTTGGGTTAAAACAAATGTTAATAAAAAATATTGATAAAAATAAACCAAAAACACTTTCGTGTAAGTAAATGAATCATATGGAAATTAGACAAATTTACCTAACACCACTTCCCGATTTCAAACGATACTATCCCTTGGTTAACAATGAAATCAGACAAGTCAGAAAACAATTATTGTCTTGATGTACATTCTTAATTCTCAAGATAAAAAAGAGTTTCCATATCTTGGAATTTAGAGTTAACTATGAAAAAAACATTTTCCCATAAATTTAAAATAATCATTTATGATTGGTTGGATTATTGTATGGATGAATATATGTGTGTGCGCATTGAATTAGAGTTGAAATTAGTAAGGTGATGAGGAAAAGAAGGTCTGAAATCGATCCAAATGGTCAAATCAGGCATCTAGAAATACGTCATCGGTAGGGCAACCGGTGGTGCAGTCGGTCGCATAATCCTATGTTATATGTATAATATATTTTATGGGTCGAACTATTAACTATTTTGAAATTATTTTATTGCTTGGGTGGCTAACATTTTGAATATAAAATGATGGATTTGAATTATGTTATATAGTATAAAACTAGATTTTTTGGAAGTTATAAATTATTTCAAAATAGAATTTGATTATAGAAATTATGGAGAAAATCCTACTAATTATATTTGATTTGTAAGTGATCTTGAATGTTTTAATATATATATATATATATATATATATATATAGATTTGGAAATGAGTTTTTATATTTAAATATTTAGTTTATATAAATAAAAATTAAAGTATTATTCGATATATAATATATTTTAAAGTTTTTTTATTTTTCTCAAAATATAAAATTTGTTTAAGAATTATTGTTGCACTTATATATATATAATCTCTTTCCTAATTTATATTTAAATGTTTTGAATGTTTTCGTTCTTTGTAATGAGAAACTAGAATAAACAGAGTTATAATACCATTTAGGATAGGGAATCGGTAATATTTCTCTAGTTATTCTTTGGACTCATTATATAGAACACGATATGCGAGTGTAGTTTATCAGCATTAAGAAAATGGGTAAACATCGTTGGATGGTATGGGATGCCCGTATTAATATATGTCCGATTACGTTTTCCAAGTAGATGTCACTCAATAGGGTCAAGTCTATGAGATATAATATTCATGGTAATGCGAACTGGGAGTGAGCAGGCCAGGAGCCATAAGTATGTCTATTTATTGTGTATACTCCTATTGTACATTATGGAGTAATCAAGATTAGCTTGCATCCATCCTAACAGTCTAGTTGCGTAGTCGCACCCTGAATCAATGACGCACCTTTTGATGTATGTATGGTTGAGAGCCACTGCCCCATGTCTCCTGGGCCAGCAATATGTTACCATTGGGGTACTTGCAGGATCATAACCATGTCATAGCATAGTCTTATCCTAAATGAAAATTAGGTCACAAAGGCCGTCGAAGTAACCGTAGACTATAGAAGTAGTACTAAGAGCGTGTGAGGAAGACTCCTGGAGCAGACCGAGAGATGTTAGTCTCCTATCTGGTTATTATTGTTAATAAAGACACTGCTTATTCACCTATAAGAGGTTATTGAGTATACGCTGGGAGTCGTTTAGAACATTTGTTGAGATCGATGCCAAAATAGTTATATATGATGTTGAGAGCATATAGGACTGAAAGTCCAGATGACTACCAACGATATTGAGAGTTGAGTATATTATTAAAAGTCTGAGAAACCGTATGAATATTCCATTGGTTGAGAGCCAAGTTAATTACTATGAGGCGGAAAGTCTAGATCATCATTACGTGGTTATAGACCACTTCGATTATTCATTGGACTGTGTTTATATAGTTGTGTAACCCTGTACGAATTGATTATATCGCTATCGAGGATAGCTAGATGTGATGATAGCATAAAGTTAGACCATGTACGTATCTTTTATACGGTTGTATAAGAGATGACCTTGGCTACCGAAGGTATGCCATACTTGTATTTTCATGTATACTTGATTTGGATTGTTGTGTATTTTCGTTTATGTTGAGTATGATGGACCCCAAGTATGTCTGCTACACTATTATCTGAGAGATAATACTGGGCAGTGCTGAGAGCATGTCCTATGTAGTCAATGATCAATTTTACTTATTGTTAGTTGGATATATGGATTATTTCACCCTCTTGACATTATATGCATAGTATGTAGCTCAAAAGGACTTTTATATGGATGATATTACTTGTGTATAGTTTTGTTATGTGATGCTATTATTATGTTATATTGACATCTACATTTTAGACATAGTATGACTAGTGTGTTACTTATATAATATTAGGGTCAATCTGAGATATTTCAGCTTCAAGGACGGATGATCAATTGTGGATGTTGGGCATATATGGAGGATAACATGTCATTATATATCTTTATGTATTATGTTATTTCATGAAGTATGCCATTGTATTGAATATTAGATTTTGTGTATTATCGAATTAATGGAAATTTGACATATATACTGTATCCCACTTAGACTGATTTATATAATTCGGCTATATATTATTGCTGCATTGTTGACCCTGTGTTCTCTATATTATTTGTTTTATATTGTGTATTATTTTATCCTAGAGTCACATATGTTTATTTCTTTGTGCCGAAACTTTGTACGCGTATGTGAGTATTTATTCAATTTTTAAATATGTACTAGTGTTAGCCTAAGGGAATCTTCATATGCAAAGCTCAATATCATCTTATTCTTCATATTATTTGATAATATTACTTAGCAATACTCCTTGACAATATTGGTATAAGGTGGGTGTTACAAAGAAGAGGAGGAATCCCTCTTTCCTTTGCGATGATTGCATGATCCTTCTATTGAAGGGATTATGCCAACTTAACAAACTGATTCTTCATTTCCTCTATGGTGGACATGTTACTATTCATCATCTTTTTGTTCATCTTAGCCATCATATGATCTAGGTCTGCTTTAGTTATAAATTTGTGTGGTTGAGATGGAGTTCCTTCCAGATTTTGTTGATTCATTTCATTAACTTCATGATCAGTACCATCATGCTCTTTTTGATTATGACTCCAAATTTGGTCATATCCTTCTTTGGGACCATTATCTTCTAAACCCGAGTGGTGACTTTCTTCAAGTCCTAGTAGCAATCAGATCTGACCTTGAATACTCGTTCTCAATGAAAGCAACAAAAATGGTTGCACTTAAATAAGCAAACACTCCCAATGAATCAAGAACGAATTAAAATAATAAGAAATAAAGAGAGAAAGAGAGAAAAAAATAAGGCTTTAAAAGTGGTTCAGCCTAAATTTTATCCCTACTTCCACTATTCAATATTATTGTTGGTTTACTTTCACTTGCATAATCAAATACAATGATTCTTGGATTGGAATCGATGAGTTTCGAATTCCATAGTGTTTCCTTTCAAAAGAGTCAAAACTCATTTTTTGATTGTTGAATTATATGCATTTATTGATGAATTCGACAGTAAGAATCACTAGATTTGGTTCGAATGAGAAAATATATCCAGATATGACTTTCCAGCAAGACGAAGAAGTCAAAATGCACGTTTTCCATCAATCATGATTGTTCGGTACAAATCCATATGGATCAGTACGACCAATATTGTTGGCTTTTCCTTTCTTTCCTTTTTAAAATAGTATAAGTGTTCAAGCCTATGGAACTTCAAGTATGAAATAGTATTTGAGGATCGATCGGTACCGATTAATGTTTCATCACCATACATGTCTTTTTTTCAGCCTTGTATGTAGGCCACATAACCGCAAAATGGACCCACTACTCCATTCAGACTGTCCAACGACGATCCATATGGACTGGTATCGACCGCTACATGTTGTTCAATATTTAGCTGAAATTTCTCTAGTATTCAATCTTGACGTCTCTAGCCTCTTGGTCCATTCCTTCATCATTTCATAGTCCGGATTCATCAAAATGTCGCTTGGTCCAAATTAGGGGTGGCAACCACACCCGACCCGACAGACTTGGACATGACCCGATGAGTCTCAGTTTTAGGCGAGTTGGATTTTATCGGGTCCAAACTATACAATTAAAATGTAGACCCAACCCGATGTGCTCAGATCTGACCCAGCATGTCTCGATTCTAGGCCGGTCATCTTTTATTGGCTTCAAATATATTTTTTAAAACCTAGACACGAACCGAGATTTGGTTCAGGTCGGGTTGGTTTGGGCCATACTGGGTAATAACACTAAAAACACATATATTTCAACATATTTTTGTCGGGTCATTCGGGGTTGGATATGATCGGGTCTGTATTGTACTTTTCATTATTCGAACTCGACCCAAGACCCATTAATTTGATTCGGGTTCGTTGGTTAGTTTAGGGCGGTTATAATTCTTTGTCCTAATTCCCAGTCCTAGTTCAAATACCAGATAACATTTCCCTTTGATGGAATTCATGGATGAAATTCTCTAAGGATGAAGAATGTTATGACACATACTTTCCATATCGTATTTTTTTGGTATTTATACATATTCACACATATATTATGAATAAAAATACTTAATCGGGTTGGTAGAATACCAACTAAAATTTTACATTTCTAGGAAGAAAACAATATTATAAGACGAACGCAAAAACAATTTATGTGATCAAATGTCCAATGGCTTGAACGATATAGAAACTTGTAAAAATAGCTCTATGGGTGCCTATACAAATTCCACCGTATTACATAATATTGAAAGTATAAAAATAGGAATAAGTCATACGATAAAAGAATCATTGCAATCGAACATTTTTGAAGGTCGTATGAGCGTGAAATGTGTTAAAAGGGGGTGACGTGGTGGCAGACCTTCTTGCCTCCCTGGCCTATGAAAGTAGGTTCTAAAAAAAGAAAAGGAATAAGTTGTATGATCAAAGAATCATTGCAATTGAACTCTTCTGAAGGTCGTTTGAGCGATAAATATGTTAAATAATTAACTAAATTAATTAAATAAAAAGTGATAATAACCCTAAGCTAAACCTAACCCTACTCTATATAAATACCCTACCACTATTTTTACTATCGGAGGGACCAACGGCTCAACCACAGAAACCACCAACCATGAACCATTTCGATCTGGAAGCTAATCAGGCCATAACTCACATTGAACTGTGAAAACCTTAATGAACCATGGTCCAAATTAATAATACTGGTTTATTTTTCAAACCAAATGAAAAGAATACTTGATTTCATGCAGGTACACATAACATGGATCCACTACAACAGCTTGAGCTGCACTCAAAAATGTCACTGCCTATACGCGAATTGAATGCTCACTCATTTATAGTTGAAATATGCGATCTTCGTTAGTTGTCATTTTTCCTCACTCGCTCCTTCAGTTCCCCCCTTCAACAACCCACCATGTCCCATTCATGAAATGCCTGAAACCATCATGGTAGACTAAGAGGAGGCAGGCCGCAACAACCAAGGTTGGAGAGAGAGAGAAAACGTAACTCGGGTTAGCCAAAATTTGGGATACTCTGGAGATCTAAAGGAATTGTTGAGGCGAAGTTTTAGTGCCAGATTTAATTAGCCTTTTGAAGGATATTTCAACGGTGGCAAAGTTTTAGGCGAGATATGTTTTAGGTTGCTAGTGTCGCTAATGGAGATAGGTGTGATAGGTTGTGTTAACCAAATTTATGGTTAACACCCGAAAAGTTATTCTAGGAGGAATAAAAAGACTTGTTTGTGATAAAATTAGGTGTATGCCCTAGGGGTAATTATGTAATTTGTTACATATATCTAACTCGTTAACCAATCTTGTTTGAAATAAAAGATATTATCTTTCTGTTATATACTTGATATAATGTGATTATATTAATTAATTAACTTAACTAAATAGAAAAATCCATAAATGGTATATTTTTAAGATAGTAGTTATAAAGTGTTGTAACCGTGAGTAATTTATCAGAATGAAATAAATATACCATTTTAAATGTTTCTAGTCAAGATGCATCAAGAGAGGATATCAATGTATCCGTTGAGACTGGAGTATGTAATGTTCTCCAAATGTTGGGTAGTGTATTACTCATGACTGCCGGGGCACCTAGGAGTTACGTACTAATAGTTATTGGATAACTATGGAACGACTCACTCGACAGTTTTTTGTTGGTTAATATAATAGAAAATATCGTTGTAACTGATTTACACAGTTCTCTCGAATTGAGAATACTATGGATCTTCAATATGAAAGCTTTGCTATAATTATTGCCAAATCATGACATGGCTTCCATCGAGTGACTATGGTTGGATCGAGTGGAAGTATTGAAAGTGAAGCACTATTTAAGAGAGGATTTGTCTCCTCGGGTATATGTGGTTAGTATCACAGTCAACTCAAGTCAATTCAAAGTCAAAGTCTCTGGCCAGAGCATTTCGATTAATAATAATTGTTTTTATTGAACCAAGGACTTTATATTTGGACTATAAAGTTGAATGTGGATGAGTTAGAATTTTGACCATTACCAAATTCCATAAGTCCATAGTGAAAAAGTTTTGACGAAGAGAATTGGTGTAGACAAATGTCTCAACCGGTAACGCTTATTAAACTAAAATTCGATTTTACCAAAAATGGGTAAGCGATAAATTTGGCTATCATGTCACACCACCTACTAAGTGATGTGTGAACATTAACATTAGAATAGTTCTATGTTAATCACCGATCGAATTTACACCCAAGAGTTACATGGTCGAAATGATGAATTCTCGTAAGAACGAACGATATAGTTAGCTTATAATTGTTTTAAATTAATTAAATTAATTAATATTTATGAAATGTTAATTATAAAATTTGAATATGATTTGAGAAATAAATAATGTTATATATATGTATAACAGTTATAAATATATCGATCGATATACAATATTGAAAAGCATTTAAATTAGATTTAATTGCATGGTATTTTGGTTCGGGCTTAGATGGGTTCAAGGCTCATCTTTAAGGCTGTAGAATTTCGGTTGTGGGAAGGTCTAGGGGTGGCTAAAACGTAGGAAATTGGCTTGGAGATAATGGGTTGAGATCAAGTGAGAATGAGTAAAAAGTTTTCCTCGTTTCTCTCTAATATAACCACATATATATGTGTGTGTGTGTCTACAAATAATGATGACCTTTTTTTGGCCGCCATTACCTTCTGCATTTTTGGCTAAAACATAGCTCTCAATCCGCTCCAAAATTCTCAAATATATATCAAATTAAAATAATATTATTTGATAGTTAGAAGTCGGTGATTTCGGACTTGCAATTTGATGAATAAAGAACAGTAAAAGGAAGGGAAGTCATTGCTTCAACGTGGATTCAAAGGACTCATTAAATTGGTAATTTTAATTTATGTTACAGTAATTAAATCATATTCTATGATCCTATAATAAGAAATTTCTTATCTGTTTAAATATATTGCTACTATATATTTAGTTAGGTGAGATTTTGTAAGTAGTTGTAGTTGTCACAAATCAGTTTGGTTATGTGCATAATTTGTTTATTATACTATTTGATTTAAGTATAGAAAAACGTTATTTACAATAAAAAATCAAAAAATTTCATTAATAATTATTTTATATATATTTATTAATAAATTCATATATATATATATATATATATATATATGCGTGTGTGTGTGTGTATATTTCTCTCTCATAATAGCATATATGCATATATAAGATATATATATATGATATAAAAGATTTAGTACACTTATTTATATATATTATGAATTTAAAAATTCGAAAAATTAATTAACGTACATATATTCATATTTTTAAATTAACATTTACTGAATTTTGAATTATTTATTATATATAAAATAATTATTACAATAAAATTTTAAGTTTATATTTTTCAAAAATATTATATCGTTCCAGAAACAAATAGAAAAAATTTAGGATTTTTCAATAAAGTTTATTATATTTAATAATTAATATTATTTTGGAAAAATAATTTATGATTTACTAAAAATAATAATTAATTGAAAAATTCTTCAAAAATTTTCATAACATTTCATTCATGATCCTAGAATTTATATAATTTTAAAATTTAAATTTTTAATAATATTTTATTTTATATTATATAATTATTGCCGGAGTATTTGTTAAAAATAATAGTTCAACTTTGAAAAATCTCCAATTTTTTTAATGTCTATTTTATGATCCTAGATTTTCGAAAATTGTAAAATTTGAATTTTCATCAATAGATTATTTTATGTTAATTACTTATGGATGAAAATATTATTTTATTTATAATATTCACAAATTAAAAGACTAAAATTATTATGTTTGAAAATCTAAGTTAATTTTGAATTATAAATAATTTTTAATAATTGTTATCTCTCTTTCTATATATATATATATATTTATCTATATATAAATGTTTTATGTTCATATATTATACATACGTATGTGTGTGTACTTTGTAACACATATACATGCACATATTTGAACAACATACATGACATATAAAATATGCTAATATGTTTATTGCGATGTAAATCCCAACATCTACATATGGGCATATTATATCTTTCATGGATTATTATGTTTCACATGCGCTCACACATATATGTATATGATACATTTATGTATAAGCTAAATTAGATAAAATTAATTTCAAAACTTAATATATTTGTATTTAAATAAAATAAATGATTTTATTTGAATGAAATTTAGAAATGTTCTAATTCAGTTAGACTTCATAGGCCCAATAAAGATCCAATAGGGTAAAAATTTTGAAATTCATCCATAATTTTCGCTGCGGGCTGGTCCAGTTACAACAATGGTATCGGAGCCCAATTAGCCTATGCAGTCTAAATTAGTCATATTAGGGTTAAGTAATTAAGCTTGCCCACTTAGTACGGTGTCTAGAAAGGTAATTGTCTAGGATTGGAATTGGGTAATCAAGTATCCCGTACTACTTGGTTACCGACCTGGCCCGAAAGATGAAGTGAACCCAAAGATTGCTCCTAATGGAAAAGGCCCAACTTAATTTAGGCCTTGGGCTAATTTTCAAAATCGTTTTGAAAATTAATGTTAAAGATTTTTAATTTAATAGTTAAATTAAAATAAAACACGTGTATTACAAAAATTATAATACTACATAAGTTTTCAAAATGTTTGAAAGGATAATGATATTTTCAAAAATGTTTGAAAATATTTATATAATAATTTTAAATTTATTAATAAGATTAATAAAATAAACTAACTAAATATGTTAGTTAATTAATACATATATGCATGTGTTATGTATTTTGATATATGTTATGTTATTTTAAAATGTTTAAGATAGCATAAGTATACATGTATGCATACAAGATAAATTTTGAAATTAATAAATTTTAATAAAAATTGTTTAATTGAATAAATTAATTAAAGGTTAATTAATTAAATAAAATAAAAATATATATGATATATGTGTGTTACACTATAAAGGTTATAGTATACACTATAAATGTTATAGTAGATATGTCCAATATAAAAGTTATGTTGGAATACTAATTAAAAATTAATTGAAGAGTTAATTATTAAAATTAATTAGATAAGATTTAATTAATGATATATTATACGTAAGACTATTATATAAGTAATATGAAATATATAAGTTATATAACAATAAAATTTATATGAAATGTGTATAAACTAAATGTGGAACATTAAAGAAACCCAAATAGACTTGAGAAATAAATACATATGTAAATGTACATATACCGTGATTTTTGATGTGTCTGACACTTGAATCATTGGGGTGTTTCATAGGAAATATATTATTCTATAAGTCGATATCACTCAATATATATATTGAAGATTATGAATCTTCAATATAATTTTGTCCTCTATCATATATATATATATTAAAAAATTACTACTTACTCCTTAATTGCTGAGAAAACTCAAGCTAGGGATGTTATGTGTAGTAATACTAATATATTGAACAGATGAGGAAAGATAACTATATGTATTTGTTGAGCAAACACAAGGTACATATACTATACTTAGGCCATTACGATATGATAGGTATGAGTGAATAATCTCTTTTGATTTGTGGAGTAAACTTAAAGTCGAAATGAGATTAGAACAAGGAAAATGGATTAGGAGTTGTATGTGATACAACCGATAAAGAATTATCCATCGTTTGTGGGGCTATGATTTTTTGAGCAAACTCAAGGTCAGAATACCAAAACAAACGAGTCCTAACACCCACTAGTGAAGTTGTGAGACTTTTATGTTTCATCTTAGGGTTTGGATAAACATAAAAGGCTAGTGGGAGCCTTATTAGAAAAATGAAATGGTAACATTTAACCTTTCTAATATTGTAAGAACATATGCGATATAATGTTATAATTATCTACAATGATATATTTGTGCATTTAATATGATTGATAGAACGTTTGTCAATTAACATATATAAAAAAATGAATTGAAAGTTGACAAATAGAAATATAATATATACTTATTAATAATTCTAATTGATGTTATATAATATTTCTATACCCATGCAAGTGCTTAATTTCAACTACTTAATACATTCGTAAGTTGGTCACATATGTCTATTTGGTTTAGAACGTGTATTGCATTTTATGAGTTTTTGAACTTTAAATGCAATTCAAGACTATGGATATTTGATCCATATACTTTCACATATAAATGTTACATGGTGAACAATCATAGTTTGTGGGGTACAATATTTTGATAAATTCAGTTCATTCGAAGTAAGCCAATAAACGTTATTTAAAGATCATGTATTCAACTTGAATGATTTCAAAAGGATCATATTGTATTAATGTAACACGAGACCATAAACTACGATATACATTTAAGAACTCGATCGTTGAAATGTCATCTTGATCAGTTTACATCAAGTGCAAAATATTTGATGTCTTAAATGTTAAGAATAATCGAATGCGCTTTTGTAAAAGTTTTTTATGATATTGTAATAAGGTTATTTTTGGATAGTTTGACCATTTGAAAGAAAAACGAACGTATAAGAATTGAGGTAATTTAAGGTAAAGTTGGAATGAAGAGAATGAATAGTCACTTCTACTTTATAAGGAAACATTGGAAAAAAGAATTGTAATAATAATTGATACTTAATACTGGAATATGATATGATTTTTATTCCAAAATGTATTTTCATATAGAAAATGGTCTTCTATAACATTTATTTCTTCAAGTTCAAGATATTTGATCAAAGAACTCTCTACTATAAACTAGTTGCAGCATATAAAATAAGTAAACAATATTAGCAATATTAAGTGAATGGTGGACCTCTAAATTTAGTACGCTATTATAATAATGGTGAAAATAGTGGGAGCTTTCCATATAGCACTTAATGATTACATCAAATCACGAAAATTGTTTTCGTAAAATGTACCGAACATTATTTTTGAAATAATGTTTATTTTTGGTATGACTGAAAAATAGATATAACTACATTTCAATATGAGTATTATGAATATTCATTATGAAACATGACTATATTATGGAATTTGTTTTCATAGGAAAAGTGATGCAACAAAAATACACATGTATCTAATATTATTTACATTGTTTTGGAATTATAGACTAAGCCATAGTTTTGAGAAATAATTTTACTATACGATTATGAATCATATGATATAGGTTAATTATATCTCAAACAATTAATGGCTATGCGCCCATTCAGTGGGAGCATCATAAGAGTTGATGAACTCTTTGAATTAATACATATTGATGTATGCAATCACAAGTCTATTAATACCAAAAGGGTTCCACATACTTTGTTATATTCATCGATGATTTAGTTACTAACATGAACATGTGTATTAGATACATATGTAGTAAGTTTATGATAAAATCAAAGAATATAAAAGAAAAGTAAATGAAATAACATGCAATAGAATAAAATGATTTGATTTGGTCGAATAAGTGAGTATATTGAAAAGAGTTCCAAATGTACCTAAAATGAATGATTCAATCTCAAAAATCACTCCTCCATGTGATACATAATGATGCATCGATAAGGAGTAATTAGACATTGTTGGAAAATTTACGATTAATTGTGAGTGAAATTGAGTTAGCTTCTTTCTATAAGGTCATGAACTTCAGATTAGTACACAAAATTGATATTATTTCATCTAAAAACAGTTTACAAAATCATACAAGATAAGGGTTTGTAAGAAATCCTAACATATCCTAGGTCAAGAAGTTGGCAAGTTGTGCGAGTCGAAAGATGCACGTAAAAATTATTCATGGGAGATCTTGTATGAATCTCCAAATTTTTTTTGAAAAGGACTATTATCAAAATGACATATTTATGTTTTGAACATAATTTTTGTAAACTAAAACCAGTTTTATAAATGAAAAGGTTCATAAAGCATTTATGAATCCCTATTCTATTTGCACTAAGAAACAATTGTTGTTTCAAGATATATCAACTTCATTGTGAAGGAATTTCTTTGAGAAATTTTTGGTAGTTAAATGGATTTGAATTTGATCCATAGATAGAACTTATTATATGAGATGAAGTAAAATTAACTAACCTAAATGAACACATAGCATTAGAATGTCTAATAAGTATTCTCGTACATCGAAGAGAAACTATGAGTTTCTTATTAATGTCGAAAATATACATTACCTTTGGTTGTTCAATTAAACCATTAAGATTGTTGACTCTATATGGTATGATGTGCAAATCTAAAAGAATTCCAAGTACGCTACCATAATATGATTTTAGTGGTCGTAACCAAAGAGATGTGATCCATCGGCCGAGATTGTGTCTTTATTGGAAAGATTGATGTGGTTGGAATTAAATGAGCAATGTTGATAAGAATAATATCGCAAATTTCAATTATTGAAATTATCATAACAGATTCGGTATTCAACATGCTCAAGTTAATTCCGATTTACACAAAATTATCGCTCGATTAGACTTAGTGTTTGGTACTTATGTATTGAAACAGAAAATTCTACATAATGATTTAAAGTAAGCCATTTACACATATTAACCAAAAATGCCTCAAAGTCAGTGGAGCGATACTGGGTTTGTGAGTCTTTGGATATGATCCAAGAAATGATGCGAATGTATCATTTTATAAGCATCAAGATTGAATTATTATTTTGACAGAAATATCAAATAGTTTGATTTTCTATCAAAGTGCAGAGGAAGCGTGTGTTCATAAGAAAGAACGTTAAAAGGTACATTGATATTTCTAAACTATAAGTAAACAACACGTTGTTGATTTTAGAAATATGCTTGTATTAAAATCAACTTTAGTTGTTTTGATACTCAATTTTGGATTGTAAATGATGTCTTTTATGGTGAGTATAAAAGATATAGGGATAGTCCTAAAACGATATACAAGATCACCCTATTAAAAAGAGAACATGTAAGTTGGTTTTCTTATGCATTAGCAATATGAATTATCATGTAGGTTATGTTGTGTATGATATTGTGTTTTGTTTATGTATTTGATGCATGGAGAAAATATAAAATCTAAATTGATATCATTAAATGGTTGTTTGAGGTGTTCTCGCGTATTTATGAAATACAAGAGAATTGTTTATAGAAACAACGAACTCGTTATGATGGAACGTTTGGACACAAACTTTTATAAGTGATATTAAGTATAACATTTCAATGATAAAATTCAAGTTAAAATCGTTAATTTGAAAAGGTTTCAAAATAAAGGTGATTGTGGTTGATTCAACGAAATGTTGAGAATATTAACTTGAATAGTGCTACAGTAAACCAATGTAAATAGATATAGATGCACAAATTTATAATTGAGCCAAAGGTGATTCCAAATGCTGATAATCCCGTAATATTATTATCTTATAAAAATGTCATGAAATTGGTCATGATAGAACTTAAAGCTCACTAGAATTTGGAAGACATACTTCGAATTGATCCACACGATAAAGGCTGTTTATCAGTGTCAAAGAGAGTTAATCGACAAAGTAGATAATTAAGACATAATAGCATGCCCATTCACTAAGGGCCTGACCTAATTGGTTTTGAGAAAATTGAGTTGACCTCATGTGCAAGTGGGAGATTGATAGAGTTAGTGGTATGCTCTAAGGGCAATCATGTAATTTATAACATAGGTCTAACTCGTTGACCAATCTTGTTCGAAATAAAAGCTATTTTCTTCCTATTATATACTTGATTTAATATGATTAAATTAATTAATTAACTTTATTAAAAGTAAATTTAATAGAAAAATCCATAAATGATATATTTTGTGATAGTAGTTGCAAAATGTTGTAACCGTGAGTAATTTATCACAACGAAACAAATATACCGTTTTAAATATTCCTAGTCAAGATGCATCAAGATTGGATATCGATGTATCCGTTGAGACTGGAGTACGTAACGCTCTTCAAATGTTGGGCAGTGTATTACTCATGTCTCCTAAGGGCACCTAGGGGTTACGTACTAATAGTTATTGGATAACTGTGGAACGACTCACTCGATAGTTTTTTGTTGGTTAATATAACTAAGGTCAAACAGAAAATATCGATGTAGCTAATTTATACAGTTCTCTCGACTCAAGAATACTGTGGACCTTCAATATGAAAGCTCTGCTTTGATTATAGCCAAATCATGGCATGGCCTCCATAGAGCGACTATAGTTAGGTCGAGTGGAAGTATTGAAAGTGAAGTACTATTCAAGAGAGGATTTGTGTCCTCAGTTATATGCGGTTAGTATCATAGTCAACTCAAAGTCAAAGTCTCTGGCCAGAGCATTTCGGTTAATAATAATTGTTATTATTGAACCAAAGACTTTGTATTTGGACTATAAAGTTGAATGTGGATGAAGTTGGAATTTTGACCATTACTAATTCCATAAGTCCAAAGTGATAGTTTTGACGAAGAGAATTGTTGTAAACAAATGTCACAACCGGATAAACTTATTAAAATAAAATTGGATTTTACTGAAAATGAATAAGCGATAAATTTGTCCATAATGTTACACCACCTGCTAAGTGATGTGTGAACGTTAACATTAGAATAGTTTGATGTTAATCGCTGAACAAATTTACACCCAAGAGTTACACAGTCGAAATGATGGATTCCCTTAAGACCGAACGATTTAATTAGTTTATAATTGTTATAAATTAATTAAATTAATAAATGTTTATGAAATATTAATTATAAAATTTGAATATGATTTGAGGAATAAATAATGTTATATAAATTTATAACAGTTATCAATATATTGATTGATATACAATATCATAAAGCGATTAAATTAGATTTAATTGCATACTTAGATGGGTTTAAGGCCCATCATAAGGGCTGCAAAATTTTGGTGTTGGAAAGGTCTATGGGTGACTAAAACATAGAGAATTGGCATGGAGATAATGGGTTGAGATCAAATGAGAATGGGTATAAAGGTTTTCGTCGTTTCTCTCGAATACAACCCTATATATACATATGTGTGTGTGTGTGTCTAAAAATAATGATGAACCTTTTTCTGTCTACCGTTACCTTCTAAATTGCTGGCTAAAACATAATTCTCACTCCACTCCAAAATTCTCAAATATATTTCAAATTAAAATAATACTATTCGATAGTTAGAGGTCGGTGGTTCCAGACTTGCAATTTAACAAATCAAGAATAGTAAAAGAAGTAAAGTCATTGCTTGACTGTGGATTCAAAGGCATTATTAAATTGGTAATTTAAATTCATATTATGGTAATTAAATTATATTCTATGATCCTATAATGAGCAAATTCATATTTGTTTAAATATATTGTTACTATATGTTTAGTTATGTGAGATTTTGTAAGTAGATGTAGTTGTCACAAATCAATTTGGTTATGTGCATAATTTGTTTATTATACTATCTGATTTATGTATAAACAAATTCGTTTACTATACAAAATCAATTTTTGTCATTAATAATACTATGTGTGTGTATTTATATATATACTGTAACACATATACATGCACTTATTTGGACAATATACATGACATACAAAATGAACTAATATGTCTGTTGCGATGTAAATCCCAATTCTATATATGAGCATATTATACCTTTCATGGATTATTATGTTACACATGCACTTACACACACACACACACACACACACATATATATATGATACATTTCTGTTATAAACTAAATGAAATATTAATTTCATATCTTAATATATTTGAATTTAAATAAAATAAATGATTTTATTTAAATGAAATTTAGAAATATTCCAATTCAGTTGGACTTCATAGTCCCAATAAAGATCCAATTGGGTAAAAAAAATTGAAATTTACCCATAACTTTCGCTGTAGGCTTGTCCTGTTCCAACAGTTTGAATATGAGGCTCGATACCCTTAAGAATTGCCTTTATATTTAGCTTTACTTGTTATAGATTCTTAACTTGAACCTTTCGACATCGTCGAAAGGTTTAGTCCTAAAAGTAGGTAACCTTTCATCTCAGTTGAACTGATATAAGGTTTCCTATAAAGCTTCTTCTCTTAGTCGAGATAAGATCTCCTAAACTATTCCCTGAAAGATTGTTTTTGATATCGTCGAAAGGTTAAGATGATAGCTTTCTTCGGTTTTAGGGAAGAAATCAGTCTTCTTAGTGGACATGTATGTGCTTTCAACCTTGTCAAAAGGTTTGGTCACTTCTATGACGTATGCTTGATCTTTGTCGAAGGGTGTGAGAATAGTTTCTTTTGGATTAAGCCTTGTAAGTCTGGTTAACTAAACTCAAAGAGTATATTTTGACCTCGTCGAAAGGTTTGGACCTAAAAGTTAATCACTTTGAAAGGTTACAGTATTGACCCAAATAAGTTGTTGGCCTTGACGAAAGGTTTAGATTGTAGTATTAATAACATCTGTGGGTTGAAGTTATTACTTATAGCTGAAGTGTTGTCGACCTTGTCGACAAGAACCTTCCAATGGGGTTGAACCTGAAAATACGAGTTTATCCAATAAATGTTTAAGCAAATAATAAAGTAATTATAAATATTGAGGACTTCCCTTTATTTTCGAGAAAAATCTTCATTTTATTAATTTTCCCCCAAATTACACTCAATTAGGGTTACAATACTTTTATTAAAAAGTCATAAGACTGGAATGAGAGAAAAATTGGATACTCAAAATAGGACCCCTTGGATCTTATTTATAGATGCTAGTGGCCCTCCTTTCGACTCCATGCTCTATTTGGTCGGTAGGTCTCCCTTTTATATGCGGCTTTAAACCTTTCGACTTTATCAAAAGGTTTTCCATTCATCTGCCATTTTGAACCTTTCTACTTAGTCGAAAGGTTTGTTTCTATTTATTCATTCATAAACATTTCATCTATGTTGAAGGGTTTTCCTTCTTTACATTGTTGTGAACCTTTCGACCCTGTCGAAAGGTTGCTCTTCTACGAGTTGTTATGACCCCTTCGACCTTGTCAGTAGGTTGCACTTCATTCTTTGCTGACTTATTATTGCAGATTTGTTCATAAACCTTTTGTCACTATCAAAATATAACCTGGATATGCTTTAACCGGTTCAAAAGGCTTGATATGCTTTCAAAAAGGTCATTATAGAATTGTTTGCACTTACTTTGACTCCTCTACCTTTTTCGGATGGTCCTTAAATGTTGAGAGATGAAACCGTTCGTGTGATGACCCTAATTTTAGGCAATATCAATTTAATAATCTGTATTAAAAATTAAACTGATTTGATAATCTTTGTTAATAAAATTTGAATTGATTTAATAATCTTCTTTTAATAAATATCTAATTGGTGAATTTTATCTTTTAAAAGCTAATAAAATATTTTCTATTATAATGCATATATATATTTGTATATATTGTAAATAGAATCTTTAGTTTGAAATTTAATAAATAAAATCTTGTTTTCAAATTCTAAATATATTTGGCAATTTGGAAATTCTGATTAATTTAATATAAAACTTTTTAAAACTATTTAAATAAATAACTATATAGTTTCAAAATATTTAAGGTAATTGTTAATTTTTTAAAATATATTTTAACTTAGGTTAGAATTTAAATAAGATTAATAATAGGGTTTGTTTTATTTTCTTTTTAAATATTGCTTAATAAATATGATTTGTAATTAGATATGAAAGTTTAAAATAGAATTAACATATGATATATTAATTCATTTAGAAAGATAAGTAATTTATTAATAATAAGATAATCTCTTTTATAAATTAATTAAAATTGACAAATGTGTTATTTTCAAATAATATTAATAATGTATTGTTTTTATATATAGATTTAAATAGATTTTAATAAAATAGAACTGTTATTTCAAATTGAATGTGTTATTGACTTTAATTTGGATTTTTCAAATTTAATTTGAATTTGAATTTAAAATTGAAATTCAAAAGGTAGATATTTTAAAATATTTGGATTTAAATTATATGTATAAGTTTTTATTTATAATTGGTTTCATTTCTTTAAAGTTATTTATATATATATAAGTATTTATAAACCGATTAATTAAGTATAAAGCTTTTATTAATATTAAAAAAATAAGTAAAGATTACTTAAAATACAAGTGTAAATCTCTAAGGGTTTAAATATGACATGTGTTAATTAATAAACAAAGGTATATGACGAGTGTTGAATTTTAAAACAAGTGTCATTTTTTTTAATTTTTGATTTTCTTTTATTTAAAATAAATCATTTCAGCCTATATAAAGCATGTATTCTTTCTTTCATTTCTTTTTTTTCCTTTCTTTTTCAAAAAGCTAAGAGAAAACCAAATACTCAAAAAGCAATCTATACATTCCTCAAACTAGAATGCAAATCAAAAACTAAATGAAACTCAAACCATTTTCATAAACCAGAACAAGATCTGTAATTCGTTTTCAAAGCTCAAGAATCAATCTGTGATCAATCTTTCCAAACCAGAGAACATATTGAAATCAAATTCTGTTTCAAGCAAACCTGAGTTCAAATTCAAGCCTGAACATTTTCCTCAGCCTAGAGCATATTCCAGCAACTTCAATTTTAAATGCAACATCTTCTTTTTCAAATCTAAGAACAACAAAAGCATGCAAAGCATTTTCAAAAATCAAACCTGTAGCAGATAATCAAAAGCAAGATTCGGTAGCAAATGTAAATCAAAGCCATCAAGCATTCTTTTTAATCTATAATCAAAATCAAATCAATAGCTTGAGCATTTTCTTTTCAACTTGGAAGCAAGCATGCAGTTTTCAAATTAAAGGAGGCTATGTTCTTCATTTCCAAAACTGTGAGTAACATTCTTTTCTAAAAAAAGCTTAAGTATCCTTAAATCTGGTTGCATGTTAATTCTTTGGAAATAAGAATGTTCTGTGTGATTTTATAAGTGAATTATCTAGATGTTTTTGTGAGAGCATTGTTGTTGTATTTGTGTATCTATGTTTACAGTTTCATGCTCAAGTTTTATGACTAAAATTCATGTTCTCTTGATCCAATTGTTGTTAGGTTTCAGACTATAATCAAAATTTGTTTGATTCATCATTTATTTTAGTTTAAAATTATAACTATGTTAAAATAAATTTGCATGTCTCTGGAAAACACAATAGAATAGGAAGACATTGGTTTTGTTTGAATTTCAAACTTCTCAATTCATTGATTCAGGCATATGATCTGAATCCTTAAACAAAATTATGATTTTCAACAGTAAAATCACGATTTTTAGTTGTAGGATTTGAGAGCAGTTCTGGATGGTCTAGAAAATGGAATTTGGGTGGTTTCTGATGATCTTGATGGTCATAGAGGTCAGGGTTCTTGCTGGAGGTCGAAGGATGGTCGAAGACTTGGGAAAAATATCAAGAAGATGTTCTAAGCACTATAGTGGCGGCGGTGATCGATTTAAGCCTGTAGCCCTAGTTTTTAGTCTTGGTCAGAAATTTGATCACTATGATGTCTATGATGAATCGAGTTGCATGGGGTTCTGGGAATTGTTGGCATGGTGGTTGTCGAAGTCGTGGCTGGTGGCTCAGCATTTCGGATGATCAGTGGGATGAGGACGAGGTGGTTCCAGATTTTGACGTCGTTCCAGTTTTGGGGCCTGACTGCTCGAATTCGATTTCGAGCTGCTACTGGTGATCTGATGGTCGAAGTGGGATGCGAGGATGGTTGCCGATGTAGGGAAGCCATCATGGATGGCCCAAGTTGGTCGGAGCCATCGTGCATATGCACGGTGCATTTTTGTGTCTGGTGATCCGGGTTGAAGCAGAGGATGTACTTGAGTTTTCTCGAGTAATTCGAGTGTATTGCTCGAAGTTATGCGGTGTTTGACTCGAAGACTTTAAGTGTGATGTCCCGGAAATTTGGGCAATATTTATTTAATAATTTCATTTATAAATTATTTTAAAATGTGAAATACTGATTTAATAATCCAATTCAAACATAATTTTCTTTTGAAAATTTATAATTATTTAGTTTGGATAAATGATATTCTTTTGGAAATTTATAATAATAATTGAATTTGAGAATCCTATTGTTTTAAAATATTTTAATGATAAAATTTCCTTTCTAAATTGATTTAAAAATATTTTATTTATAATGTATATATGTGTATACATTGTAAATAGGAGTTTTGATTTTTATTTTAATTTTAAATTTAATAAAGGATCTTTTCAGGTTTATAATATATATAAGTGTATAATTTATGAATTGATTTAAATTAAGTTGAAATAGTATTGAAACTTTTTCATAAGTCAATTTATAGATCTTTCTTGTATTTTCAAAAAGGTAATTATAGTAAATATTTTGTTATAAATATATATAGTTAAAAATTGTATTTTATAATAAAAGTTTATTTTGTTTTATCTTTAAATTGTTTTGAAATAAATTTAGTTTATTTATATTAAAGTATAATATGTTGATTTGAAAACTCTTGAATAAAATGAATTCAACATTGTTCTTTTCTTTTTAAAAGTTTCTCTTGTGAAAAATGGTTTTAAATAATTTTTAAAAAATATTCAAGCAAATATTTAAATATGCAAAGATAATTCATTTGTAATTATTTAAAGGTTAAATGTAAATAAACATACAAAACATCTTAAATTAAATTATAATGGTTTTATCTCAAATTAAAACATTAGTAAACAAAGACGTTTATCTTTTCATTAAAATCATACATGTGTTAAACATTCATGTTTTTAAAGTGGACACATGTAATTAATTTTCATATCCAAACAACAAGTGGCATTTCCAAATCAATATTTGAATTTATTATTTTAGATAAAACTTAAAACAAATCTTTTGTTTCAAACCCTTATCTTCTATAATGAATCAAAGTTCAGATTTAAAGAAAACTGAAATCCCATTTCACTAAAAAAAAAAATCCACAACCCAAATCTATACTCTATAAATATCAACTATTTAGATCTGCAAACTCAATGCATGTTTAAATCTGAAAACCCAAATTGCAAATTCTTTAAACCTGCAAGTGAAAACCCAAATCTGGAAATTCTGTAACCTGCAAACAAAATGTCTTCAACCTGTGAATTCAAATCTGCAATCTGTAAGATTAACTCAACAAAAATGAAAAGGGGAAGCATGCAGACCAAATCATTGTCAAATGCAGTTTCAAGGCCTGCAAGCATAAGGTAATCACCAATTTCAAACAGCATGTTAGCTCTGATTCAATCAATTGCATTGGAATTCAGGTTGCAGGGAAATGTTTGGCATCTGGAATGCTTTCTATTTCCATTTTTAAGGTGAGTAAATTTCTGTTTTAAAAACAGTTTCTTTCTTTTTAAAATTAAGTTAATAAGGTTTCAGAAAATCAAGTTAAATTCAAAATGTTTTTCAATTAAGAAAAATCAAACAGTGGTAAATTAAAAGATAATAACTGCACTGTTTTTCTTTAGTAAGCAACATCACTATTTATAGATAGTATCAAATTTATCTATGCATATGTATTGATAGAATTGAGTATGTTTTGACTGTTGTAGATGGATGCTCTGTGTACTTTATAGATTATGCAGAAAAATGTTGTGTAAATTGTTTTAACAGTCATGCTTCTGTTATTACTTGGATTTAAATTCAAATCCACTTCTTTATGGCTGAATCATGGTTACAGAATATTGTGGAAACATAGTGTGTGTTCAGTATAGTTTAGGTTTGAAAAATTTTAGTTTAGAAAAAAAAAAGAACCCTGTAACATCTGAAAAACAGTCACAGCAGACAATAATTTCATAAAGTAAAATTTACCAAACATCTTTAAATTATTCAATCAAGTTTAAACTTTAATGCATGTTTAAAAACATGGATATTAAAACATACATCAAGTTTTAAATGCTTCTAAGGAGTTAGGAATTTAGGTCTGTGCAGTAATTTTGGGATTTTGAGGTTATCAAACATAAATTGAATTTTGGAACTTGGATTTCTGCCTGGAGGTGGTGTGTTAACTGGAGAATAGAGGAAATTTTCTAATAGATGGTCGGAGTGGAGTGTCAAGAGGGTTGTCAGGTTGGTGTTCTTGGTGAAGTTTTTTTTTCCAGGTTGTTTAAATTTGGCTTGATTCAAATTTTCAAGCTGCAAGGATTTTGTTGATGGATAGTATCACGTTGAAGGGATGAATGGCTTCTTGGAGAGTTAGGTGAAGGTTGCTGGAAGTCGCCGGAGTAGTGGTGCATTTGCACAGTGTTTGGTGGTCTCTGGTGAAAATTTTAGAGTGCAGGTTTTGGTGACTCGAAGTCACACTCGTGCATTTGGTATTGTGGCTCGAAGTAGGATAGGTTTTAACCCGAAGTAAATTGTTGATAGTCTTGGGTTTGTGGAAGTGCAGGCCTGAGTGCTGTGTTTTTTTTAAAACCTGGAAACCCAAAAATGTTTAAAGCAATGATTTAAATTTAAGTATAGTTTGAATTAAACTCAAGTAGGCTTATGAATTCAAAAGTTTAAATGATAAATTTAAAGTTTAAGTAAGGTTTAAATTCAAGTTTGAAACCAAGTGTAATATAGGTTTCAGGATTCTTTGAATCCAGTTTTTATTTAAAAACAGTTTTGTTTCTTTTAAATTTTTTAAAGGGGAATACAATGTTAAAACAAGATTCAAATTTTTGTATAGGATTGAACTGGATTCAGGAATACTTTTGAATTCAAAGTTTAAAAATGAAACTTTTAAATTTTAAGCAAGATTTAAAATTTAGTTTTGAAATCAAGTTTTGAATGTGATTTCACTTTTACTTTGAAATGAGTTTGAATTTAAAACAATTTTGAATTTTTTTTAAAATATTGGTCAGGAAATGTTTTTAAGTAGAATTTAAATATGAATTTGATTTCAAATGAAGGTTTAAATTTAAAAGAATCCTTTCTTTTAAGTATTTGAAATAAAATTATGATATGTTTAACTTTAAATTGAAAAGTTGAATAATCTATCTATTTTCAATGTTTGATTTCTTAGTAAAATTTAGTAATATTGATTTTTAAACTTTTCTTATATAATAATGTTAGTTCTTTACTTTTAGGTTTATTAAATTATTTAAATTTGGTTAATGTTTATATAGTTAAACATTTTTAAATCTTAAATTTTTAAATAAAAGTTGAATTAGATTTAAAAATGTATTATTTAAATACATTTTGAATATTAATTAAGTTATAAATAAGTAAATAAATTATTTTGGGAATAATTAAGAATTTACTTATTGTTTGATTTTAAATAATAACTTGAGTTAATTTATAATTAGAAATGATTAATGAATAATTTAAGGAAATTTTCTTAAGTAAGGAATTAATGAAAATGTTGTTAATTATCTAAGGATAATTAAATAATTAATTAATTTAATTAATTTTGATTGATTAATTAGATTAATTAATTTAAGATAATCAATTGTAATTTGATAAGTATAATTACTTTATAAAAGTAATTAAGGGTTAATTACTTTTGTAATTAATTCTGATAATGTGTTTTGTTAAATTAATTAATTTAGTTTAATTAATTTAAGAAATAATTTAATAATTTAATGATAATAATTACTTGATGTAATTTATGGAGCAGGATTTCTTAGAGAAGTGATAATTGATAATTACTGGAATGTAATTAAGGAAAGGTGATTTATTTTAATAATGTAATTTGGATAATTACTTTTGTAATTAATTAAGGATTAATTAAATAAGATAATTAATTATTGGATAATTAATTTATTAATAAGTAATTAAGGTTAGTTAATTACTGGATTTAAATATAAATCAAGGTGATTAATGATTAGATTAATTTCTAAATGTAATTAATTTTTAATTGAGTAATTAATTTAAATATTAATCAGAGACCATTAATTATTATAATTAATGATGTAATTAAGAATTGTTTAATTAAGTAATAATTAATTAATTAAGTAATTAATTAATTGTAATTAATTAAGGATAAATGTAATTAATTATAGTTAATTAATAAATGAAGTAATTAAATGTTAATTACTTATGACTAAGGTTAATTAATTTTATGGAATTAATTTAAGACTAATTACTTATTGTAATTAGTGAATGATTAATCAAAGGTGTTTAATCAAGTTGAATACTTAGTGAATGATTAATTAACTAGGTTGATTAATCAATAGATTTATAAGCAAGATTTATAGGTGAATAATTAATTTAATTTTTTTAAATTAATTAAGGATAGAAGTAATTAATTTAATTCATTTTAAATTAATTATAAATGATGAATAATATGTCATTTCTTATGGATGATATTGATATACTTTTGGATGGTTGTGATCTCAGAAATGAGATGAGTAGTATCTATAGGATATGGATGCTTAGTTATAGTATGATGGATTATTTTGGTTGTGATGATTGACTATTGTGATGATTATCTGTTGTGAAAATGTTATGGGTTATCTGTTATGATGAATGTAGTTTATCTATCTGTGTGAAATAGATAAAAATAAAAATAAAATGAGATAATTATTTAAAACCCTTAAGTATAACTTGGACATTAAGATGGGTTTGGTTTCGGTGAGACCGGGATCGGGTTTCCATATTTGGATATCCGAAAACCACATCGATTCCAATTAAACGTTAGGTCGTTAATCCAAGTGGAGCAAGTGAAGACTCGAGGTGTAAGGGCTATACGTCAGTATAACTCTGTGGGTGATTCCGTAATGAGTTTGACGGAATAGTACTTATAGATTCGAGATGGTGAATCAGAGTGCAAGGGTTATTGTCGTTAACTCTGAGGGTGATTCCAAAATGAGTGTAACGAGATAATGCCTTTGGATTCGTTCGAACCCGTAACGAACTTGTATGGATGGAATGCTTTCAGAACATCGTCAGGTGGACGATGAGCATTCTAAGATTTATATGTCCTATAAAGGTAATCGTAGCCTCAAGCTTAATCAACCAGGAATGGCTAAAACAGGGGAGGTGCAGCAAGGCTTCTTGGGTAGCCCACACTTGAGAGTGAGATTTACCCCTGTCTAGAGGTCCCTTTATATTTTGGCTGTGTGGATGGTTTTGAGCTCCAACCGTCGGGGTTGTCTTGTTCGGAACTATTCAGTGAGGAATGGGTCCGGCCTTGTGTTGCAGAGGAGTTAGGGTGGCTCATCGGTATGGTGATCTAGGCCACGTACTGTGACGGGCGGTACCCCGGTAGCCCTGCCATTGATGGAATCCAAAATTCAATTAAGTGCCTGTACGGTTTTGATTGTGCCCAACTATGTTGGAACGTGAGATGTAAGCATTCCAGCTATTTCTGTATTTTATTTTGAAAACCCTAGACACTATTATAATATCACTGGATTTCCTATCAAATGTTTTGGTTAGCGTAAGGTAAAAACTTTTCCATGTTTATGTGTGGGAAGTCTTATGTGATACCTTTTGTTTTCAAAGGATTTTCTAAAAATTAAGCAACTTTTAAACCGTTTACTCACACCAGACCCCTGTCTGACCCGAGTTTTTATTTTCTGTTTTATAAACTCTTGGGTACTCATATTATGTATGAGTAGTCAAGTGATTCAGGATTGCTTTGACGAGTTCTGGAGGAGACAATGGAGCAGGAGGCTTCAGCGTGTAGATATATATAGTAGTTCCGCTGTGTTGAGTTGTATCTGCTTTCTCTGATATATTTGAATTGTAATCGCTAGACAGATGTTTATAACTGTCTAGTTTGTGTTGTATTGGCTGTAAAACTCTGATGTATATGATACTATGTAAAGTATTATGTGATATAATATAATTTATTCGTTCCGCTGTGAGATTCTGATGTGTTGTTTTCTTTCTTTTCTCTTTTTCTATCCCTTTCTTCCTTCTTAACGATGCGACTTCCTGGAGTTTGGAAGTTGGGTCGTTACAATGTGGTATCAGAGCATTAGGTTGAGTGAATACCTAGGCTCTGTAGAGGTGTCTTTCTTGAGAGAGCGTACTTGTAATTTTAAATATAAATATATTTAATTCTACCTATCTGTTAGGTTACCTGTTCAGGTTTTCCAATATAAGTAATAAAGGTAGATAGGGTAGTGGTGTGTGTAACACAACTACCAATGGTTGGAGTTCCGAGTGTTTGAGGTTGGAAGTGATCTGCTTGGGCAGTGTTAGGCATCTTGATATTTGGCAGTTTGGTATGAAGGATTTTTCTGACCTCTGAAGGAGAATCTTTTCAAGATTCGGAGGTTTCTTTGGATTTTAAGCTTGATTTCACTTGTGTGAATGGATTTTCTTGAGTCTGGATCAGTTTGGAGTACTGAAGCCAGCAATGGAATTTTGGCAACCTTAGAAAGGAGTTCTGACTGTATTTGAGTTTGAGACTCAGTTTGATAGAATGTTTTGTGCTTGGTTTGAAGTCGAGTTCCCTGAGGGATATCTGTCTTCTGAAGGCTCTATTGTGGAAGTGGCTGGTGTAGCTTTGAGGTTCGATGAGCTTTTGGGTAAGGAAGTCTTTAGCAGCAGTAGCAGCAGTGAGTGGCCTGTTTCTTCGATGGTTCTGAAGTCTCTGTGAATCTTTTGTCTGTAGGCCGGGCAGATGGTGGAGCTTGTCCATTTCTTCTGGAAGCTCAGCTGGGAGTGATGTTAGTGGTTAAGAGGTGGACCACTAGTTTCTTCTTTTGAAGGCTTTGGCTGTTCTGATTATTTAAGAGAGAACGATTTCTTGGAATCTGAACTGAATAGAATCGCAAAGGTGACTTGCGATGATCCAGGGGTTTCCTGAGTAACCTTTGTTTGGATTGAAGCATCCCTAGAAGATGTTCGAGTTATCGAAGTGGTTTCATATTTTCTGAATGTCAACGAAGGAGTTAAGTTTTGCATCCGCATTAGGAGATTGAGTTCTGTTTCGACTTGGTTTTTTTTTTGGAGATTTTATGGAATTTGATGAACAATGTTTTCCGGAGTAAGTTAATCAAGTTTATACCTGTGTTCATCAGCAGCATTCTCAAATCAGAGTTGCACAGTGGAAGCATGGTGGCAGCTATTCCAGAATAGAAGCAACACCCGATTAATTTGGGGATTTGTGTTTTGTCTTGAATCAGAGGATTTCTACAGGAAATTCACTTTAATCTGGAGACTTGGATGTTTTGAGCATCTGTTCTGTTTTCCGAATAAGTGTAGTTTTTCTGAAGTCTTCTGATATCTGTAGTAGAGTTTGTGAGATGGATTGGATAGATCAAGAAGTTGAAGGCAGCCCAGGATCGACAGGAAAGATTTATGGATAAGAGATTGAACCTTTCTGTTTTCTCTCAAGGGTTAAGTAATTGATCTACAGGATTGGATTGCCAGTTTGGATAACTGGGATTTGATGAGTTTCACGTATCTCTGAGGGAATACGTGTATGATCTATCCCTGGTTGTGGAACCAGCAGTTCTGGAGTTTTGTTTGTTGAGTCAGACTCGTCTGCAGTCTGATATCTTGTCTAGTGTTATAGATATAGCTGTACAGGAGTTTTGGAGCTTCTTAGCATTGATTGTTTGGATTCTCTAGAGCGAGTATCCCGGTATATATATATATATATATACTTGGGGAAACTCGATAAAATTTTATCTAGAATTTGTCTGGATAATTAGTTTTGTTTGATTGGTTGCATTGGTTGTTTTGATTGTTAGCATATGTTTGATATATGCTTGTGCTTTAAATAAAATCTTTAATGAGATTATTAAATTACCTTTGCTTTCGGGGACGAAATTCTTTTGAGGGGGGAGGAATGTGATGTCCCGGAAATTTGGGCAATATTTATTTAATAATTTCATTTATAAATTATTTTAAAATGTGAAATATTGACTTAATAATCCAATTCAAACATAATTTTCTTTAGAAAATTTATAATTATTTAGTTTGGATAAATGATATTCTTTTGAAAATTTATAATAGTAATTGAATTTTAGAATCCTATTGTTTTAAAATATTTTAATGATAAAATTTCCTTTCTAAATTGATTTAAAAATATTTTATTTATAATGTATATATGTGTATACATTGTAAATAGGAGTTTTGATTTTTATTTTTATTTTAAATTTAATAAAGGATCTTTTCAAGTTTATAATATATATAAGTGTATAATTTATGAATTGATTTAAATTAAGTTGAAATAGTATTGAAACTTTTTCATAAGTCAATTTATAGATCTTTCTTATATTTTCAAAAAGGAAATTATAGTAAATATTTTGTTATAAATATATATAGTTAAAAATTGTATTTTATAATAAAAGTTTATTTTGTTTTATCTTTAAATTGTTTTGAAATAAATTTAGTTTATTTATATTAAAGTATAATATGTTGATTTGAAAACTCTTGAATAAAATGAATTCAACATTGTTCTTTTCTTTTTAAAAGTTTCTCTTGTGAAAAATGGTTTTAAATAATTTTTAAAAAATATTCAAGCAAATATTTAAATATGCAAAGATAATTCATTTGTAATTATTTAAAGGTTAAATGTATATAAACATACAAAACATCTTAAATTAAATTATAATGGTTTTATATCAAATTAAAACATTAGTAAACAAAGACATTTATCTTTTTATTAAAATCTTACATGTGTTAAACATTCATGTTTTTAAAGTGGACACATGTAATTAATTTTCATATCCAAACAACAAGTGGCATTTCCAAATCAATATTTGAATTTATTATTTTAGATAAAACTTAAAACAAATCTTTTGTTTCAAACCCTTATCTTCTATAATGAATCAAAGTTCAGATTTAAAGAAAACTGAAATCCCATTTCACTCAAAAAAAAATCCACAACCCAAATCTATACTCTGTAAATATCAACTATTTAGATCTGCAAACTCAATGCATGTTTAAATCTGAAAACCCAAATTGCAAATTCTTTAAACCTGCAAATGAAAACCCAAATCTGGAAATTCTGTAACCTGCAAACAAAATGTCTTCAACCTGTGAATTCAAATCTGCAATCTGTAAGATTAACTCAACAAAAATGAAAAGGGGAAGCATGCAGACCAAATCATTGTCAAATGCAGTTTCAAGGCCTGCAAGCATCAGGTTATCACCAATTTCAAACAGCATGTTAGCTCTGATTCAATCAATTGCATTGGAATTCAGGTTGCAGGGAAATGTTTGGCATCTGGAATGCTTTCTGTTTCCATTTTTAAGGTGAGTAAATTTCTGTTTTAAAAACAGTTTCTTTCTTTTTAAAATTAAGTTAATAAGGTTTCAGAAAATCAAGTTAAATTCAAAATGTTTTTCAATTAAGAAAAATCAAACAGTGGTAAATTAAAAGATAATAACAGCACTGTTTTTCTTTAGTAAGCAACATCACTATTTATAGATAGTATCAAATTTATCTATGCATAAGTATTGATAGAATTGAGTATGTTTTGACTGTTGTAGATGGATGCTCTGTGTACTTTATAGATTATGCAGAAAAATGTTGTGTAAATTGTTTTAACAGTCATGCTTCTGTTATTACTTGGATTTAAATTCAAATCCACTTCTTTATGACTGAATCATGGTTAGAGAATATTGTGTAAACATAGTGTGTGTTCAGTATAGTTTAGGTTTGAAAAATTTTAGTTTAGAAAAAAAAAAGAACCCTGTAACATCTGAAAAACAGTCACAGTAGACAATAATTCCATAAAGTAAAATTTACCAAACATCTTTAAATTATTCAATCAAGTTTAAACTTTAATGCATGTTTAAAAACATGGATACTAAAACATACATCAAGTTTTAAATGCTTCCGAGGAGTTAGGAATTTAGGTCTGTGCAGTAATTTTGGGATTTTGAGGTTATCAAACATAAAATGAATTTTGGAACTTGGATTTCTGCCTGGAGGTGGTGTGTTAACTGGAGAATAGAGGAAAATTTCAAATAGATGGTCGGAGTGGAGTGTCAAGAGGGTTGTCAGGTTGGTGTTCTTGGTGAAGTTTTTTTTTCCAGGTTGTTTAAATTTGGCTTGATTCAAATTTTCAAGCTGCAAGGATTTTGTTGATGGACATTATCAAGATGAAGGGATGAATGGCTTCTTGGAGAGTTAGGTGAAGGTTGCTGGAAGTCGCCGGAGTAGTGGTGCATTTGCACAGTGTTTGGTGGTCTCTGGTGAAAATTTTGGAGTGCAGGTTTTGGTCGAAGTCACACTCGTGCATTTGGTATTGTGGCTCGAAGTAGGATAAGTTTTAACCCGAAGTAAATTGTTGATAGTCTCGGGTTTGTGGAAGTGCAGGCCTGAGTGCTGTGTTTTTTTTTAAAACCTGGAAACCCAAAAATGTTTAAAGCAATGATTTAAATTTAAGTATAGTTTGAATTAAACTCAAGTAGGCTTATGAATTCAAAAGTTTAAATGATAAATTTAAAGTTTAAGTAAGGTTTAAATTCAAGTTTGAAACCAAGTGTAATATAGGTTTCAGGATTCTTTGAATCCAGTTTTTATTTTAAAACAGTTTTGTTTCTTTTAAAATTTTTAAAGGGGAATACAATGTTAAAACAAGATTCAAATTTTTGTATAGGATTGAACTGGATTCAGGAATACTTTTGAATACAAAGTTTAAAAATGAAACTTTTAAATTTTAAGCAAGATTTAAAATTTAGTTTTGAAATCAAGTTTTGAATGTGATTTCACTTTTACTTTGAAATGAGTTTGAATTTAAAACAATTTTGAATTTTTTTTAAAATATTGGACAGGAAATGTTTTTAAGTAGAATTTAAATATGAATTTGATTTCAAATGAAGGTTTAAATTTAAAAGAATTCTTTCTTTTAAGTATTTGAAATAAAATTATGATATGTTTAACTTTAAATTGAAAAGTTAAATAATCTATCTATTTTCATTGTTTGATTTCTTAGTAAAATTTAGTAATATTGATTTTTAAACTTTTCTTATATAATAATGTTAGTTCTTTACTTTTAGGTTTATTAAATTATTTAAATTTGGATAATGTTTATATAGTTAAACATTTTTAAATCTTAAATTTTTAAATAAAAGTTGAATTAGATTTAAAAATGTATTATTTAAATACATTTTGAATATTAATTAAGTTATAAATAAGTAAATAAATTATTTTGGGAATAATTAAGAATTTACTTATTATTTGATTTTAAATAATAACTTGAATTAATTTATAATTAGAAATGATTAATGAATAATTTAAGGAAATTTTCTTAAGTAAGGAATTAATGAAAATGTTGTTAATTATCTAAGGATAATTATATAATTAATTAATGTAATTAATTTTGATTGATTAATTAAATTAATTAATTTAAGATAATCAATTGTAATTTGATAAGTATAATTACTTTATAAAAGTAATTAAGGGTTAATTACTTTTGTAATTAATTCTGATAATGTGTTTTGTTAAATTAATTAATTTAGTTTAATTAATTTAAGAAATAATTTAATAATTTAATGATAATAATTACTTGATGTAATTTATGGAGCAGGATTTCTTAGAGAAGTGATAATTGATAATTACTGGAATGTAATTAAGGAAAGGTGATTTATTTTAATAAAGTAATTTGGATAATTACTTTTGTAATTAATCAAGGATTAATTAAATAAGATAATTAATTATTGGATAATTAATTTATTAATAAGTAATTAAGGTTAGTTAATTACTGGATTTAAATATAAATCAAGGTGATTAATGATTAGATTAATTTCTAAATGTAATTAATTTTTAATTGAGTAATTAATTTAAATATTAATCAGAGATCATTAATTATTATAATTAATGATGTAATTAAGAATTGTTTGATTAAGTAATAATTAATTAATTAAGTAATTAATTAAGGATAAATGTAATTAATTATAGTTAATTAATAAATGAAGTAATTAAATGTTAATTACTTATGATTAAGATTAATTAATTTTATGGAATTAATTTAAGACTAATTACTTATTGTAATTAGTGAATGATTAATCAAAGGTGTTTAATCAAGTTGAATACTTAGTGAATGATTAATTAACTAGGTTGATTAATCAATAGATTTATAAGCAAGATTTATAGGTGAATAATTAATTTAATTTATTTTAAATTAATTAAGGATAGAAGTAATTAATTTAATTCATTTTAAACTAATTATAAATGATGAATAATATATCATTTCTTATGGATGATATTGATATACTTTTGGATGGTTGTGATCTCAGAAATGAGATGAGTAGTATCTATAGGATATGGATGCTTAGTTATAGTATGATGGATTATTTTGGTTGTGATGATTGACTATTGTGATGATTATCTGTTGTGAAAATGTTATAGGTTATCTGTTATGATAAATGTAGTTTATCTATCTGTGTGAAATAGATAAAAATAAAAATAAAATGAGATAATTATTAAAACCCTTAAGCATAACTTGGACATTAAGATGGCGTTTGGTTTCGGTGAGACCGGGATCGGGTTTCCATATTTGGATATCCGAAAACAACATCGATTCCAATTAAACGTTAGGTCGTTAATCCAAGTGGGGCAAGTGAAGACTCGAGGTGTAAAGGCTATACGTCAGTATAACTCTGTGGGTGATTCCGTAATGAGTTTGACGGAATAGTACTTATAGATTCGAGATGGTGAATCAAAGTCCAAGGGTTATTGTCGTTAACTCTGAGGGTGATTCCAAAATGAGTGTAACGAGATAATGCCTTCGGATTCGTTCGAACCCGGAACGAACTTGTATGGATGGAATGCTTTCAGAACATCGTCAGGTGGACGATGAGCATTCTAAGATTTATATGTCCTATAAAGGTAATTGTAGCCTCAAGCCTCATCAACCGGGAATGGCTAAAACAGGGGAGGTGCAGCAAGGCTTCGTGGGTAGCCCCACTTGAGAGTGAGATTTACCCCTGTCTAGAGGTCCCTTTATATTTCGGCTGTGTGGACGGTTTTGAGCTCCAACCGTCGGGGTTGTCTTGTTCGGAACTATTCAGTAAGGAATGGGTCCGGCCTTGTGTTGCAGGGAAGTTAGGGTGGCTTCTCGGTACGATGATCTAGGCCACGTACTGTGACGGGCGGTACCCCGGTAGCCCTGCCATTGATGGAATCCAAAATTCAATTAAGTGCCTGTACGGTTTTGATTGTGCCCAACTATGTTGGAACGTGAGATGTAAGCATTCCAGCTATTTCTGTATTTTATTTTGAAAACACTAGACACTATTATAATATCACTGGATTTCCTATGAAATGTTTTGGTTAGCGTAAGGTAAAAACTTTTCCATGTTTATGTGTGGGAAGTCTTATGTGATACCTTTTGTTTTCAAAGGATTTTCTAAAAATTAAGCAACTTTTAAACCGTTTACTCACACCAGACCCCTGTCTGACCCGAGTGTTTATTTTCTGTTTTATTAAACTCTTGGGTACTCATATTATGTATGAGTAGTCAAGTGATTCAGGATTGCTTTGACGAGTTCTGGAGGAGATAATGGAGCAGGAGGCTTCAGCGTGTAGATATATATAGTAGTTCCGCTGTGTTGAGTTGTATCTGCTTTCTCTGATATATTTGAATTGTAATCGCTGGACAGATGTTTATAACTGTCTAGTTTGTGTTGTATTGGCTGTAAAACTCTGATGTATATGATACTATGTAAAGTATTATGTGATATAATATAATTTATTCGTTCCGCTGTGAGATTCTGATGTGTTATTTTCTTTCTTTTCTTTCTTTTCTCTTTTTCTATCCCTTTCTTTCTTCTTAACGATGCGACTTCCTAGAGTTTGGAAGTTGGGTCGTTACATTAAGTTGTGGCTCGGGTCAATTGTTGGTTACAGGTTTTAAACACCTGTCAGTGTTTTAACTTTTAAAATGAAATTTGAAATTTGAAAGCAAAGTTCAAACTGAGTTTTAAATCAAATTTTGAGATATGGATTCAAACCTAAGTTGGTATCCTAGTTTTGAAATAAAATAAAGTTTTATCAAATTATATTTTTAAACAAATTTAAATTGTTTAAAGTGTATTTTTAAAATGATTTTAATTTAAAATGAATTTGGTTTAAACTCTTTTAAATTTCTTTTATAAGAAAAGTATTTCTTTAACATGTGATTCAAAAGGTTTTTAAATTGTTTTTAAATTTTGTTAAAGATAAATATGTATTTATTTTAAATCTTAATTTGAAATGGAATTTAAAAGTAAATTCAAAAGTAAAATGTTTTCAAATGTATTTGTAAATGATAATTAAGTCATTAATAAGAATAATGTTTTTACCTTAAAACTAATTAAGATTTAATGATTTGGAATAAATTAAATTATTAAGGCAATTAAAGAATAATTAATTAATTTAATTTATTAATGAATTGGATTAATTAACTTAGTAATTAAGGGATTAAATTAATTAATAAAGGTTTAAGTGATTAACTAAAGATAAATAAATTTGTAATTGATAATGATTAATCTAAATTTAATTACTTAAGAGAAGTAACTAAAGAATTGTTATTAGTTAATGAAGATCATTAACCGAGGATTATTAAATGATTAATTAATGTGATTAATTTTAATAATTAATTAGATTAATTAATTAAGGATAATCATTTGTGGAATTGTTTAAGTATAATTACTAATGGTAGTAATTAAAGGAATTAATTACTCAATGTAATTAATTAAAGTAATGTGATTAGTTTAAGTTAATTAATTAAGTTTAATTAATTTAAGATAATTACTGGGTGATTAGTTAAGCATAATTACTTAATGCAATTAATAAAGTATAATTACTTAGTGAAGTAATTAAGATGGGTAATTACTAGATGTAATTAATTGAAGTATGAAAGTAATTTGGGTTAATTACTTTGTGTACTTAATTAATGGAAGAGATTTTGGATTAATTACCTGGTGTAATTAATATGAAGGATAATTACTTAGCGAAAGTAATTAATAATTAATTACATAGTATAATTAATTTAAGAATTGATTAAATATGTTATTTTAAGATGGTTAAGTGATGTAATTAATTAAGTGTAATTAATTACTGATTGAGATTAATCAAGATTGATTAATGAATTTAATTAATTAAAGATTAATCGTTAAAAATGATTAATAATTAAGAAGTAATGTGACGACCTGAAATTTTTAGGCATTTGAAATTGGAATATTTAATTAATTTCAAATATTTGCAAGTTGGTTTAACTTGGATTTCAAATATCAGTTTGAATTTGGCGATTGAATTTAATAATTTAAATTTGGGTAAAATATGGAATTTTCAGTTTTAAGCCTGTTAAAAATAATTAGAAGGCTTGTAAAATTTATATTGATAATACTGAAATAGTAAAAGTGTTAAAATTGAATTTAAAAGTGGTTTGTTCAGTTTTAAAATTTTATAGTTTAAATTGAATTTAAAAATAGCCTTCCAAGGCACAATCTCGAAATTCAACGAAACCAGTTCCATTGGATCCGAAATATTGTACTATTATAGGATTTCAAATTTCGTAGTGATCGGAGCTGTGGTGTGAGCGTACGACATATAAATGCGTTGGAATTTATATCGGAAATTTAATATAATAACTGAGTCCAAAGGCTATCTTCTCCATACGATCAAATTTGGACTCGAAACCTTTTCCATTGCGTTCGAAATAGGGGTATAACATTATAAACGCCTAGCGGCACTCCTTAAGAGGAATTCGAAATTTTAAGTAGCAATTAACGAGACATTTTGAAAGTTTTATAATATTATAAAAATTAGAAGATCAACTAGTAAAACATATTTTTATAAATAAACACTCATACTTAAGAAGCCATCCCCAATTTAAATTACATCTTCGTCTCCCTCTCTAGCCTTCATACCGAATCTCGTTTCTTCTCTCTTCAGTTCGTTTCACAAATTAAGATGGGGAGGAGGGTTCAAAATCGTAACAGAACGTTGAAAAAAAGGAAGGGGGCACGTGTTCTTGAATCGCTCGTAACCTAGAGCTCGCGTGCGATGATTTGAAGGGTTGTCGCGACGATGTCGCCGAGGGTTGCCGAGTGCTGCAGTTCATAGTTAAGAGGGGTAGAATTGAAATCAATTTCAATTTGATTCGCGTGTGTTGTCGAATCGCGTTCTCGGGCTAGGGCACGAGATGAAGGGGGTAGTTCGGCAGTACGATGGTTGGTGGAGTCGATCGGTGGATGGATGCTCGGCCGTGTCTCTCAAGCAGTGAGGTAGTTGTAGTTTTTCTTTTAGGGTTAAAATTTACACATACATATTTCAATTTACATATATGTATAAATGCAAATTTTCCAGTTTATATATATACATACTGAAAGCAGAAAAATATATATTCGGTAAGATTTAAAAAAGAAAAAGAAAACTTTAGTCAGAGAAATATAGGAAGATTTCACTTTCTATTTATATATATATATATATGTACATATAGGTAATTGTGAAGAAAAAAATATACATAAACACATATTAAACTTACTAGTTCATTTTTAATGAATTATGGTGATTAATTTCTTAGTTAACTTATTTAATGGTTTTAATTACTAAAAGATTATTAAAGGAAAATTAGTTTAAAATTTAATTATTTGTTTAAAATTAAATCATTAGTTTGAAATTAAATTATTAGTTAAATTAAATTTATTAAATGAGATTAGTTGTTCGATTTGTTCGAATATTAATAAAACGTAAAATGTTTATACAAGGTCTTAAATTATGGAGAGACAAGCCCCTTTGGATTGGATTGCAAACAAAATCAAAGGTGAATTAATCTCACTCTTCTGGGTTTTATTTAAATTTAAATAGCTAAATTTAAATAATTGGTCGAATGATTGAATTGATTTGATGTGCTATATTAAATATAGTAGTATATAGTATATATTGGAGTGATTAATTTCCCGCATTATATAGCAGATGAGACCCTATGCGCCGCATAATAGCGGATGATATTATATTTAAAACCCATATACCGTGATATTCCACCTCGAAGTGGAATTGGTATTTTATCATGCTAACATCTGTGGATGCAGGGAAACAAGTTGGAGGGATCCAAATGGATTCACCAAAATATTTAGATTTGTTAAAATATCCTGTGATATAATTATTTGCTATCCTATGGCGAATTACATTGATAAGTAGAAATAAGGATACTATGGTTGATTTAAAATATTTCGGTGAACTGAGTTATCAAAATCTATAGAAATGGGATTTCTGAAAAGAAAATAAAAGAGTGAATTCTGAGTGAAATAATCATAGAAATTTGAATAAATTAAAAATGAATTGGAAAAGAATAAAAAGTGATTTTTGAATTCTGATAAATAAATTCCAAGTACGGGAAATGAGATTTTGAATAAATGGGAATAAGTAATTTTATTTTTAAACTCAAGTGATATTATTTCAATAAATAAAGAATTTATTTTGAAATTCAAGGTTCGATTTTATTTAAAATGGTAAAGAAGGAATTTGGGAAATCGGAAATTGGTATTTTCTGTTACAGATTTTAAATCATAATTAAGAAATAAAATCTAAAGGTAACAGGTTTTGAATAAATTGAGTAAGTAAACAAATTTATTTCAAAATGGAGTAAATTGGAAATCAATTTGAAAATTAATTTAAGTGTTTAAATTTGGAATTTTAAAAAGAGAAGTGAGACTTTGAAAATTTTAAACGAGGTTTTTAAAAGCAAAGTGATATATCAGTGGATATTTGGAAGAATAAATTCACGGTGGGAATTTATTAAAGGAATGGGTTAATTTGTTTAAAAATAAATAGAGATTTATTTTTAAAGGATGTAAAAGAGAAGTGTATTTCCCGGGATAGCCAAGTATGTTTTCGGAGTAATTTTTTTAAAAAGTTTTAATGTTGTTTTAAAAAGCATGTTTTAGAAAGTTTGTTATTTCTAAATGTTTAAATTTTAAAGTAAGTATTTTTCAAATCTATTATCGTAGCAATTATTCAAAGGTGCCTTGGTATTTTGTTTTAAAAAGGAGAAAATCTAGTTTTATATTTTATAAAGTAACCTCATTTTTAAATATTCCTATAGTATATATTTTTTTATTAAGGCATTAATCTAGTTTTATATTTTATAAAGTAATCTCATTTTTAAATATTCCTATAGTATATATTTTTTAATAAGGTATTGAAGTAGTTTCAATGTACATGTTAAAGTATATTTTATAATAAAGTGTTTTAAATTATTTTAAAAATTTAAAGTTGTTGTGCTTGGTATTTTCAGTGGAAATAAATATTTGGAAATTTATTCCATGAGAAGAGTGTGGTTTGAAACTGTTTTCAAAAGGGTTGAAAATGGGAATATATCTTGCGAAAATATTTGGAGGTTAATAAATAATTTGAGAAATTATTTATGTTGATGGATGTTTGTGAATGTTAATTGATAGATAAATCACCGACTATCAATATTGGCCAATGCGCTAATCGTTTCGAAGAGACCGGGATCAGGATTAATTTCTCGAAAACCATTTCGATCCGGTTTGAACGTTTTTCATGTGGAAAACAAGAGTTTGGATTCGAAGATGGAGCAGTGAAGTGCAAGGGCTAGTCGCTAAAAGTGGATGTAATAGGAGTGGTGCCTTCGGTTCCATTCGAAACCGGGAGGGACTTGTATGGATGAATGCTTCCAGAACATCGTCAGGTGGGCGATCTGCATTCTAAGTGATAAGTTCTAAAAATGTAGCGTTTAGCCTCGAGCCTCATCAACCGGGAATGACTGAAAATCAGGGGTTATGCAGCAAGGCTAGGTGGGTAGCGCCCATTGGGGTGTGGTCATCCCTGTCTAGATGTCCCTTTTATTCGGCCTAGTGGTGTGATTGCTGATCCCAACCGTGGGTTAATATTGATCGGGATTATCCAGTAAGGGGTAGTCCGGTCTTGTGTCGTGGGGGATTGGGAGTAATCCTCGGTACGGTGATCTAGGCCACGTACTGTGACAGGTGGCACTCCAGTGCCTAGTCATTAGTTGGAAATCCATTCTCCCTATGCGCCTGTACGGTTTTGATTGTGCCCAACTATTGTTGAAACGTGAGATGCAAGCATTTCAACTAGATTCTATTTTACTTTCTATAGACACTATTATAATATCGGAGGATTTTCATAAAAAAAATGTTTTAGATATCGTAAGGGAAAAATCCAACATGTTTATTTGTGGCGTGGTCTTACGAGATGCTTTTGATTTTCAAAGGATTTTTGATACTTTAATAATCAATTTGAGTGTGATTTCTCACGCTGGTATTCCAGACTGACTCGGGTGTTATTTAACTATAATGCTCGGGTCAGACCGAGTATTATAGATTACAGGAAAGGATGCTGTGGAGCTTAGGAGACGAGCTGGATGGCGATGCATACTTACGTACTTGATTATTATTCCGCCGTGTATTCAGTTTTGAGGAGAAGTTTATATGACTGTCCAGTTGTATGTTATTGATGTTGTTGAACTATGATGATGTACTCTGATGATGTAGTGTATAAACAGATGTATTGGTTTTTATGTAAAGATCATTCATTATGTATTATATTTTATTCTACTGCGATGGTTAGATTCTGATGTTGTATTCTATTGTCTTCTTCTACCTCTTCTTCTTTAACCCAAATGGGTTGTATTTCTGTTCATCTTGAGTTGATTTATGTAGAATAGTGTTGACTCAAGGGGTACGGATTTGGGAGTCGTTTCACTTGGTATCAGAGTTGAAGATTAAGCGAGTACCTTGGCTCTGGTGGGGATTACTCATTAGAGATAGAGTCCGTAGTACTCTACAATGAGTATGAGCGTATAAATAGATATGAGTGCGTATTTGTTAGTGAATACAAAAATTGTTTTTATATTATGTTGACTTATCGGTTGAGTGTTTTTGGATTCTGGTCGATATGTGGGACGCCATGTTATCGATAGGAATTTCTAAACTCTTAGACAAGATAAACCGACGCAGTATTGTTTTAAATAGGGTAAATGAAATAATTTTACCTAAATTATTTTTGCATATAAAGGAAATAATTTTTCGTAAATTATTATAGTTATATACGGTTGCTTGATTGTTAGAAAGAGATAATATTAAATTATTATCATTGTGGTGTGGAAATTTAACTAGAAATTAAAAATAACCAAAGGTTAAGGAAAAAAATTCATTTATAGAATGACATTTGAAGTGTGAATTATAAATGTGATCTATAATTGAAGATGAAATATAAAAATTCCAGAGAAATATTTGGAAATAAATTGTGATGAAAGTTCCAGAGTAATGTTTTGGATGGATTTCGAATTTGGAATTTTGGGAAAAAATTTTTGAATTGGATTTGAACTCTGGAGAGTTTGGAATATTTGAAGAGATTTTAAAGTGATAAAAGCATTGAACTCTTTTCGGTCACTGGAAAATAATTCCGATGGTGATCGCGACATCATCGGTGTTCATTTTCGAGTTTCCAAGAGGGGATTGCTACCGGGATGTTTTGGATTAATGTTTGTTTGCGAAATTGGGTTTGATTTTGAAAATGAAAAGGAATAGTTTGATTTAGATTTTTTTTTTTAGAATTGGATTTTGAACATTTTAGTAATGGTTTAAACTCTGGAGTTGGTTGAAATATTTGGAATCGAAACTGAACGTTGAACTTAAGTTTGAATGGAAAATTAGTCAAGTTGGACCGAATCAAATAAAGTTTTGAGACTGAAATTAGTAAGTAACTGATTGATTTATATGGCATGCAAATGAAATGAAATTTGAATATTGGATAATGTTTGGTTTGAAATTGTGTAAAATAAAGTGTAGAATTAGTTCAAATGGACTAAAAATAATTAATGTTTGGAAATAAAATTTATTGATTGAAAATAAATTTGTGAATGAACAAATGAATTTATAAATGTATTTGGTATTTTGGAAAGTGAAATAGAAATCTAAACTCGAATTATAAATTAGATTAAACTCAAGTAAAGTAATAAAGTGATTTTTGAAAATAAAAATCAAAGATTGAATTGTAAATTGGAAGTGAGCCAATTGGATAATTAATTATTTAATATGGAATTGGAACACTAGTTGGATAAATAAAAGTTGAAATTTGAGTTAATGATGGGTTTGTAAATGGAACCTGAGTTGTAAATAGAGATTTAACTTGGAATTGTAAGTGAATTAAACATGAATTAAAGTTGTTATGGAATTGGATTAAAATAAGAATGATTTGAGTTTCAATAAGTCCAACTCGAGTATGGATGAATTATATATGGCCTTGGATATTATTTTAACGAATTGAGAATGAAAAAAAAATTAAATGGATTATGAGAATGGCTAATTGAATTAAATGAGTCGTGAATGAATTGAATTTGGAAATTAAAATTTGTAATGAATGAAACAAAAGAACTAATCAAATAAATTTGTAGATTGAAATGAGATTTGATTGAAATAGAATCAAGTTAAAGTGAAAAAGAAAATTTATTCGCAAATGAAGTGAGCTTAAGTTTTGAAGTTGCAATCAATTGGATGTGGATAAAAACTAATATGGATATTCTATTAAGTGAATATTTTCAAATTGCATAGAATAAATTAGTCGTTCGACTTAAACAGAAGTAAATATAAATTCTATGGATTGGTAGAAGTAAATAAAATTGATTTTTGGAATCAATTGAAATAAATGTGAGTTGTTTGGGTTAAAAATGAATTGAATGTAAGCAATTGAGTTGTAAACCATTTAAATTGAATGAAGTTGTACATGAATTGTTTGTAAACAATTAAAATTAATGTCGGAACCGTATAAGTTGCTTATAAATATTGTTTAAACTGCATTGCTTATAGAAACTCGTATGTTTGCAAGTTAAATACGTAAAATGTTGTTAAGTTACATGATTTTGGCACTTACGTATTTAAATTTAGTAAGTACAGGTACCGGGAAGCCGTCTGGCTGGATTTGGACACGCTACGTGCTAAAATAATAAGCCGCTTGCTTAAAAATGCTAAATAAAGGTACGCCTACGCAATAAAAATAAGAAATATGAACTATTTTTGTTTTTCCGACCGGGTGGGTCGATGTATATATATTTATATCTCTTGTCAAATTGCAAAAGCTCCTCCGTACAAAGGAGACTCTGCCAAAAAATTTCGAAAATTTTAGGAGTTAGAAAAAAAATTGGGAAAATTTTTGTTCATGACAAAACGATTTCAAATTGGAAATTGAAATAAATTAGTGGATGAAACTAATTTAAAATAATGATATGAATCAGTTATAAATGGAAGATAAAATTCAATATTCTGAGTTGAATTGAATACATATGGAAATGGGAGAACCAATTTGAATAGAGGTAGATATAAACTAAAGTGGTGAAGTGAAAATAAATATAAGAAGCGTATAAAATACTTATATTGAACTTGATAAGAAATGGTAAAATTCTTAAGTAATATGGGTGTCGGGAAAATATATTGAATAAGCATTTGAGTGAAGATTTAATAAAAATATATGAAATGATAAGCGTTGATAAGTGAATAGAAACCAAAATGAATGTGAATAAAAGAGAATGGATATAAATACGTAAGATGTACGTAGATTATTTTTATCCGCATAGCAATTTGATCCAGATTCGAGCACAGAAATTCGAGATAATTATATCAATCCGAGTTAGGATTTTTCACTCGATTTTCGACGGCGAACCCTGGATATGGATTTTGATTGATTCTGGAAATTCCCTATCATAATTAGGACTATGCAAGGAGAATGACGGTTTCTGATACAAAACCAGATCTGAGTCCGCACTAGGAAGTCGGGTGGACGATACTAGTTCGGAAATGAAATTGTGTGATCGAGTAAGCGATCAGATTCGGTATTGCGTACGAATGATATAGGTACATCGTACGGGCTTGGATGAATAAATACTGAAATTTTGTAAAGGAGTCAATAAAATGATTTTGAATGTTGTGATTGGAAATTATTGCTATGTAGGATATACAGGTGTTATAAAGGAAAAGGAAAAGGAAAATTGATTTCAGAAGATAAACTTGAATTGGTCGACAAAAAGGGTATGTGTCTAAATTTCTATATGAAATTTGATTGGGTTTTTGATCTAGCCACTTGACTTTTTGTTTTCTTTTGGAATTTGGGAGCCCGTAGAGACATTTTGTAGTTGTACCGAGCTAGCCGCGCAAAGGAGACGCTGGCGAAATTTTTCGGAAGTTTAGGGAATTAGAAAATTTTGAGAAAATTTTGATAGTTCAAAATTTGGTTTTAAATTCAAATTTGAATGCTTAAGTAAGTAATATTGTTTGGGACTTATGGATAAGTTTGAAAAGCTATAAAAAGGGCTAGTGTGTCTTTAATAAAAGATTTTTTTGAGAATTATTTGGAATTGTTAGGTTCTGGGTAAAAGTAAATGGGTATTGGACCATTCTTCTTAACTAGAAATTTCGGGGACGAAATTCTTTTAAGAGGGAGGAATGTAACGACCTAAAATTTTTAGGCATTTGAAATTGGAATATTTAATTAATTTTAATTATTTGCAAGTTGGTTTAACTTGGATTTCAAATATCAGTTTGAATTTAGCGATTGAATTTAATAATTTAAATTTGGGTAAAATATTGAATTTTCAGCTTTAAGCCTGTTAAAAATAATTTGAAGGCTTGTAAAATTTATATTGATAATACTGAAATAGTAAAAGTTTTAAAATTGAATTTAAAAGTGGTTTGTTCAGTTTTAAAATTTTATAGTTTAAATTGAATTTAAAAATAGCCTTCCGAGGCACAGTCCCGGAATTCCACGAAACCAGTTCCATTGGATCCGAAATATTGTACTATTATCGGATTTCGAATTTCGTAGTGATCGGGGTTGTGGTGTGAGCATACAATATATAAACGCGTTGGAATTTATATCGAAAATTTAATATAATAACTGAGTCCAAAGGCTATCTTCTCCATACGATCGAATTTGGACTCGAAACCTTTTCCATTACATTCGAAATAGGGGTATAACATTATAAACGCCTAGCGGCACTCCTTAAGAGGAGTTCGAAATTTTAAGCAGCAATTAACGAGACATTTTGGAAGTTTTATAATATAATAAAAATTGGAAGTCAACTAGTCAAAGATATTTTTATAAATAAACACTCGTACTCAAGAAACCATCCCCAATTTAAATTACATCTTCGTCTCCCTCTCTGGCCTTCATATCTAATCTCGTTTCCCCATTCCCTCTTCAGTCCGTTTCAAAAATTAAGAGGGGGAGGAGGGTTCGAAATCGTAACTGAACGTTGAAAAAAAGGAGGGGGGCGACGCGTTCTTGAATCGCTCGTAACCTGAAGCTCACATGCGACGAATTGAAGGGTTGTCGCGACGATGTCGCCGAGGGTTGCCGAGTGCTGCAGTTCATTGTTAAGAGGGGTAGAATTGAAATCAATTTCAATTTGATTCGCGGGTGTTGTCGAATCGTGTTCTCAAGCTAGGGCACGAGGTGAAGGGGGTAGTTTGGCAGTACGATGGTTGGTGGAGTCGATCGGTGGATGGATGCTCGGCCGTGTCTCTAAAGCAGTGAGGTAGTTGCAGTTTTTCTTTTAGGGTTAAAATTTACACATACATATTTCAATTTAGATATATGTATAAATGCTAATTTTCCAGTTTATATATATACATACTGAAAGCAGAAAAATATACATTCAATAAAATTTAAAAAAAGAAGAAGAAGAACAAAACTTTAGTCAGAGAAATATAGGCAGATTTCACTTTCTATTTATATATATATATATATATATATATATATATATGTATATGTACATATAGGCAGTTGTGAAGAAAAAAATAAATAAATATACATAAACACATATTAAACTTACCAGTTCATTTTAAATGAATTATGGTGATTAATTTGTTGGTTAACCTATTTAATGGTTTTAATTACTAAAAGATTATTAAAGGAAAATTAGTTTAAAATTTAATTATTTGCTTAAAATTAAATCATTAGTTTGAAATTAAATTATCAGTTAAATTAAATTTATTAAATGAGATTAGTTGCTCGATTTGTTTAAATATTAATAAAACGTAAAATGTTTATACAAGGTCTTAAATCATGGAGAGACATGCCGCTTTGGATTGGATTGCGAACAAAATCAAAGGTGAGTTAATCTCACTCTTCTAGGTTTTATTTAAATTTAAATGGTTAAATTTAAATAATTGGTGGAATGATTGAATTGATTTGATGTGCTATATTATATATAGTAATATATAGTATATATTGGAGTGATTGATTTCCCCCATTATATAGCGGATGAGACCCTATGCGCCGCATAATAGCGGATGACATTATATTTAAAACCCATATACCGCGATATTCCACCTTGAAGTGGAATTGGTATTTTATTGTGCTAACATCTGTGGATGCAGGAAAACAGGTTGGAGGGATCCAACTGGATTCCTCAAAATATTATATTTGTTAATATCTTGTGATATAATTATTTGCTATCCTGTGATGAGTTGTATTGATAAGTAGAAATGTGGATACTATGGTTGATTTAAAATATTTCGGTGAACTGAGTTATCAAAATCTATAGAAATGGGATTTCTGAAAAGAAAACAAAAGAGTGAATTTTGAGTGAAATAATCATAGAAATTTGAATAAATTAAAAATGAATTAGAAAAGAATAAAAAGTGATTTTTGAATTCTGATAAAAAAATTCCAAGTGCGGGAAATGAGATTTTGAATAAATGGGAATAAGTAATTTTATTTTTAAACTCAAGTGGTATTATTTCAAGAAATAAAGAATTTATTTTGAAATACATGGTTCGATTTTATTTAAAAGGGCAAAGAAGGAATTTAGGAAATCGAAAATTGGTATTTTCAGTTAAAAGATTTTAAATCATAATTAAGAAATAAAATCTGAAGGTAACGAGTTTTGAATAAATTGAGTAAGTAAAGATTTATTTCAAAATGGAGTAAATTGAAAATCAATTTGAAAATTGATTTAAGTGTTTAAATTTGGAATCTTAAAAAGAGAAGTGAGACTTTGAAATTTTTAAACGAGATTTATAAAAGCAAAGTGATATATCAGTGGATATTTGGAAGAATAAATTCACGGTGGGAATTTATTAAAGGAATGGGTAAATTTGTTTAAAAATAAATAGTGATTTATTTTTAAAGGATGTGAAAGAGAAGTGTATTTGAAAGGATATCCAAGTACGTTTTCGAAGTAAATTTTTTAAAAAGTTTTAATGTTGTCTTAAAAAGCATGTTTTAGAAAGTTTATTATTTCTAAATGTTTAAATTCTAAAGTAAGTATTTTTCAAATCTATTATCATAGTAATTATTTAAAGGTGACTTGGTATTTTGTTTTAAAAAGGAGAAAATCTAGTTTTATATTTTATAAAGTAACCTCATTTTTAAATATTCCTATAGTATATATTTTTTAATATTGTATTGGAGTAGTTTCAATGTACATGTTAAAATATATTTTATAATAAAGTGTTTTAAATTGTTTTAAAAATCTAAAGTTGTTGTGCTTGGTATTTTCAGTGGAAATAAATTTTTTGGGAATTTATTCCATGAGAAGAGTGTGGTTTGAAACTGTTTTCAAAAGGGTTGAAAATGGGAATATATCGTGCGAAGGTATTTTGAGGTTAATAAATAATTTGGGAAATTATTTATGTTGATGGATGTTTGTGAATGTTAATTGATAGCTAAATCACCGACTATCAATATTGGCCAATGCACTGATCGTTTCGAAGAGACCGGGATCGGGATTGATTTCTCGAAAACTACTTCGATCCGGTTTGAACGTTTTCGTGTGGAAAACAAGATTTGGATTCGAAGATGGAGCAGTAAAGTGCAAGGGCTAGTTACTACTAATCCTGAGGTGATTTCAAAATGGATGTAGTAGGAGTAGTGCCTTCGGTTCCGTTCGATCCCTGGACGGACTTGTATGGATGAATGCTTTCAGAACATCGTCAGGTGGGCGATGAGCATTCTAAGTGATATGTTCTAAAAGGTAACATTTAGCCTCAAGCCTCATCAACCGAGAATGACTGAAAATCAGGGGTTGTGCAGCAAGGCTAGGTGGGTAGCGCCCATTAGGGTGAGGTCATCCTTGTCTAGATGTCCCTTTTATTCGGCTTAGTGGTGTGATTGTTGATCCCAACCGTGGGGTGATCTTACTCGGGATTATCCAGTAAGGGGTAGTCCCAGTCTTTTGTTGCAAGGGATTGGGAGTAATCCTTGGTACGGTTATCTAGGCCACGTACTGTGACAGGTGGTACCCCAGTGCCTAGTCATTAGTTGGTAATCCATTCTCCCTACGCGCCTGTACGGTTTTGATTGTGCCCAACTATTGCTGAAACGTGAGATGCAAGCATTTCAGCTAGCTTCTATTTTATTTTCTGTAAACACTATTATAATATCAGAGGACTTTGATAAAAAATGTTTTAGCTATCGTAAGGGAAAAACCCGACATGTTTATTTGTGGCGTGGTCTTACGAGATGCTTTTGATTTTCAAAGGATTTTTGAAACTTTAATAATTAATTTGAGTGTGATTTCTCACGCTGGTGTTCCAGACTGACTCAGGTGTTATTTAACTATAATGCTCGGGTCAGACCGAGTATTATAGATTACAGGAAAGGATGCTGTGGAGCTTGGGAGATGAGCTGGTTGGCGATGCGTACTTACGTACTTGATTATTATTCCGCTGTGTATTCAGTTTTGAGGATAAGTTTATATGACTGTCCAGTTGTATGTTATTGATGTTGTTGAACTCTGATGATGTAATGTATAAACAGATGTATTGGTTTTTGTGTAAAGATCATTCATTATCTATTATATTTTATTCCGCTGCGATGGTTAGATTCTGATGTCGTATTCTATTGTCTTCTTCTACCTCTTCTTCTTTAACCCAAATGGGTCGTATTTCTATTCATCTTGAGTTGGTTTATGTAGAATAGTGTTGACTCAAGGTGTACGCCTTTGCGGGTCATTTTAAGTAATTAAGGGATCATTAATTAATATAATTAATGATGTAATTAAGGATTGGTTAATTAAGGAATAATTAATCAATGAAGTAATTAATTAAGGGTTAATGTGATTAATTATAGTTAATTAATTAATAACGTAATTAAAGATTAATTACTGTAAGTGGTTAAGGATAATTAATTTGTGAAATTAATTAAAGGCTAATTACTTGAATGTAATTAAAGATAATTAATCAAGGATGGTTAATTAAGATGGATAATTAGAAGGTGATTAATCAATTGATGTGTGTTTAATAAATGGTTAAGTAAGTAAGATTTATAGTGATAAAAGTAATTAATTTAATTTATTTTAAATTAATTGGAGATGAAGTAATTAATTTAATTCATTTTAAATTAATTATAGATGGTGATTAATAAATCATTGCTTGTGTATGGATGAATAATATTGATTGCCTTGAATGGTTTGAGATCTCAGATATGAGATAAGTGATGCTATGTGATATGGATGCTTTGGTTGAATTGTGATGATAATGTGGATTATCTATGAATTATCTATCTATTGTGATATTGTGAACTATCTATCTGTGTGAATATAGATAATGAATTGAATTGAATTATTTTAACTTTAAAACAACTTGGACCTAAAAGATGGCGTTTTGGATTTCGATGAGACCGGGATCGAGTTACCAGATTTGGATATCCGAAAATCACATCAATCCAAATTAACGATAGGTCGTGAATCTCAAGTGAAGACCAAGATTCAGAGTGCAAGGGTTATCGTCGTTAACTCTGAGGGTGATTCCAGAATGAGTGTAATGAGAAAATGCCTTCGGTTTGGTTCGAACTCGGAACGAACTTGTATGGATTGAACGCTTTAAGAACATCGTCAGGTTGACGATGAGCATTCTAAGAGATGTGTTCTCTAAAGTTAATCGTAGCCTCAAGCCTCGTCAACCGGGAATGGCTAAAACAGCGGAGGTGCAGCAAAGCTAAGTGGGTAGCACCCAAGTAGGACGAGATTTACCCCTGTCTAGAAGTCCCTTTATATTCGACTGTGTGGGCAGTTGGTTGCAAACAACTTCGGGATTATCTTGTTCGGGACTATCCAGTAAGGGATGGTTCAGGATTTTTGTTGCAGGGGATTGGGAGTAATCCTCGATACGGTGATGTAGGCCACGTACTGGGACGGACGGTACCCCAATAGCCCTGCCATTGTATGGAATCCAATCTCCAATAAGTGCCGTACGTTTTAGTTGTGCCCAACTATGTTGGAACGTGAGATGTAAGCATTCCAGCTATTTCTGTATTTTATTTGAAAACCCTATATCCTATTATAATATCACTGGATTTCCTATCAAATGTTTTGGTTAGCGTAAGGTAAAAACTTACCTGTGTTTATATGTGGGGAGTCTTACGTTATACCTTTTGTTTTCAAAGGTTTTCAAAGTTAAGCAACCTTAACCTGTTACTCACACCAAACCCATGTCTGACCCAGAGTTTATCTTCTATTTTCTTAAACTATTGGGTACTCAAATTTTTACGAGTAGCCAAGGGATTCAAATTAGCTTTGGCGAATTCTGGAGGAGCAATGGAGGAGGAGGCTTCAGCGTTTGTAGATATATAAGTGGTTCTGATGTTTTGATCTCTGAGTCGTTTGTTTGTGTTGTATTGAGTTGTAATAACTAGACAGATGTTTATAACTGTCTAATATGTGATGTAATCTGTGTAACTCTGATAGATGTTGTATGCTATGTAATATCTTATGTGAATAATATAATTTATTCGTTCCGCTGTTGAGATTCTGATGTTGTTTCTTTCTTTCTTTCTTTCTTCTTTATCTTTCTCTTTTCTATCCCTTTCTTTCTTAAAGATGATGCGTCTTTCTGTGGAATGAAAGACGGGCCGTCACATTTTGACTCCTTTGAAAAATCTAGGACCGCTATACACTGTTGAAGACATTCCTCCGACTCCTTCGAAAGATTTGGGATGTGCTCCTTTTCCTTTGCTTCTGTTGAAAGACCTTTCGTCTTAGCCGAAAGGTTGAATTTTTTTAGAATACAAAAGCCTATGATTTTCGTTTGATGATAATAAACATACACACACACACACACACATATTCATTTAAATGTATTTGTCATTGTACTATTTTATTTTTCCACATAATTAAACAAATATTTTTTTAAATAAGAAAAATAACTCAGAATTCATATTTAAATATATATTTTATTCAAACAAATATCTTATTACAAATTTGAATAGTACAAATTTAAGCTCTCACGATACAAGTTTCAATTACAACACAATTTTCAATACACAATTTTTCATACATATTTCACCTCACTACATAATTCAATCAACACTCGTATTTTTTATCTTCAACTCTGTTCCAGCTTATATTCAGCATTCAAATTATCTGCAAAAGAAACACTAACGCAGTAAAATTGAAAAAGAAAATATTTTGCAGTACACAATAAAGTGCGTGCTTTGAAAATATCGTTTGCCTCATTTATTTGGGTTGTTCATCATCATTTATTTTTTAAATTCATCTTACGCGAAAAACTTGTGACATGCACAGTGTTCCACTATACAAGCCACATGCAATGCATACAGATATACACTTGCTTGTTAAAATTGCAGGGACAGGTGACCACAAGGTCAAACCCAATCCGAGACTTGATTCAACACAGGTGCAATGAAAAAACAAAACAACAACCAAAGTGGTGCACCAAACATGTATACAATGGATCAAAACATCAGTGCAACAAGACATGTACAAAGTTCTCATGCAACATGACTTCTAAAGGAACCCAGACCACAATGCACTGGTACATATGCAACCAGATGGACATGGCAATAGCCTTGACCAAAACAAGACCACAATACCAAAGTGCAACCAAACTTTAAAGCATAACACAATAATAAGGCGGAAGTCTTTCAACCAGACTGCAAAAGTACATGCATACATACCAACATGAAAACATGGAACCGGAACTAGACTTCAAATTGAACACAATGGAGCATATACATACATGAAGACATCAATTTCACCAAACACAGTCAGTACATACACATGTATACATGTATGCATATATATGTATACACACATATATCGGTTCAAAGAACAAAGTCAACATCCAACAGAACTTCAATGGTTTCAGAAATGTACGCATGAAGACTCCAACCAGAACAAAGTCATAAAGTTTTAGATGCACTAGGCAGACTCAAATTGAACCAAACTTCAAATGGTGAACACAAAGACTCCATCAAGACATGTACAAAGTGCAAACTCCAAATGTACGAAGACACAAGGCAACATGATAACATGCTTAGATGAGTTAACATGAATGTAATGCAACAGCAATGAACAGTGGAGACATCAAGCCAACCAAGTGCATAGGCACAACAATCATACACATATATACATACATTTATGTATACACATGGAGACACACAAATATACAGCAAAAACAGTGGAGCAGCAGTGTTCGAAAAGTCGAAAATAATAGTAGCAGTGAACAAAGTCAAGGTCACGTTTCAAAAAGAAATTGTCAATCAAAACACTGTTGAAGTGTTCAACAATTATCAGTAGCAGTTTGAACAATGTCACAGATGATTTCAACCAAGGAACAAGTCAGTGAACGATAAACAGGTTGTATGAGCAAAAAGAATGGAAAAAAATTCAAACCTATTCAACCGATGGTAAGATGAACAAGTCTAGAATTCATCACAATCTTTCAAGAAGAAATCGAATGGCCGAGCAAATAAATTGAAGAATTCAAACCAATATATACAAAGTATAGGGTTTTTGATCCCTATAAATTAAACCAAATCACAATCCACAAAATTATTCGAGTTTGAGACAAAATTCAGAGAGCTTACTTAGAACAAATCACATAAAAAATCCAAAACTTGAATCGAAATCAAGAAAAATCAAGTTAATTCAAACAGCAAATTCAATAAAATACTAAATCCAAAACTAAAGAAAGCTTGACTAAATTGAAGTGCATTCTATAGCCAGGGAATCGGTTGACGGAGCCAATCAAGTGAAAGCAAATTTCAATCGATCAATTTCCAAGTGGTGCCTCAATTTTGAAAAAAACCTATTTGGGATTACAGAAGAAACAAGCGGCCGCAAAATAAAAGGGGATCATCATTCATTTGTTTAAGGCCGCACTGTTTAATTTTAATTGGGCCGAACAAGTTGTTGGTTTATTTATTTATTTTAGTACTTGTGTGTTGTTTTTAACTTTTATTTGAGTTAAACTTTAGTTTAAGTTGTTTACGAACTACGGTTTTGTGGTTTGAGAATTCGCAACTCAATGGCTGAGTTGTGGTAGGGTTTTGATCTTAGAGATAGACTAATCGAGTTAGCAGGTATTGCGAGCTTACGTGTTTTTGTAAGCAACTAATTACTTAATTTCTAGTAGAAACCTTGGGGGCAGCACGTAGGCAGGTTTTGCCAAAGCTGAGTAAATTTGTATGTGATCTCTACTGCATTACTTTATGTTTTTGTTTTTGTTTCTGCATTAATTTTTATTAGTACACCCTATTAACCCCTCCCACTTCAGGGTGAAAACGATCCTACAATTTTTTATGTAACATTTTCCCCTCTCCCTCCATTCGAAGGGATGCTCTTGACTTTCCAAGTCATCTTCGTCAAAAGCTATAAAATTTTCTGCCCCCTGGTCTTCCTGTGTTGATCTAGAACATTCACTCAAATCTAATCCAACGATCGAGAATTTGGGTGACTTTTCTTATATAGCGCGCCTTTTCTCTTTCTTCCTCTTTTACCTGAATCACTCTATACAAGTAAAAGAATTCCCAAAACTTTCTGAATCTCCTCTTGCAACAACAAGGTATTTCTTGAATTTACTTTGTAAATCTTAGTTTAATCTTCATCCTTATCAATTTCTACCCAAATTTCTAGATTTTTTTGAATCCGAAATTGAATTTTAGTTTTGAAAATTTATTTTTCCCTAAGTCGGTTTTTTAGATTTTATACCAGTGATATTTGATATGGGAAAAATCCCTTTATCAGATTTAATTTTATACTCAAAGCATCTAAATTTAGTTTTTGGTCCTTCAAATTTGATTTTTGACTTGTTGAAATTTTGTATTCCTTTTCGAAATCGAATTAGATCGATTCCAGATGAAATCAGTTTTGTTAATGGGTTTGCTTTACTTGTTTCTCAAGAAAACTTTGAAATTGCGTTTATTATTGTGTTCGGGTTTTCTTAAACCCGATATGATAACCTAGGACCCACTAGTGTACATTTAGGCAATGCAAACTGACTTTCCTACCCCTTCGAAAGAGGTTGAGGTGGAAATATTAGGTTTGCTCTTTTTTGACCTTTCGATGAGGTCGGAAGGTATTTTGATTCCACCTTTTCATTGTGTTTGAAAGGTTAGGTAACACCATAGCGAAAACTTTTGACAACGAGCTTCTGACAAGGTTGAAGAGTTTGAACCTTTTGACTACTTGCTTTCGATAAGGTTGAAATTCTCCAACCTTAGAGTTGCTCCCACCCATCTTTGTCGAAACGTTTTAAGCACATATAAGTCAAACATGGAACATTTCGACTTCAGTGGATATGACATATTTTGGTAATTTTGACCAAACCTTTCTACAATATCCATGTTTTCTAACTTATGAAATTTTAGATTTTTAATTTTGTCCATGTCAAAAGGTCTTGCTATTTAACCTTATGCTACACTTGGAATAGGTCCGAATTTCCATATACCCTTCGGCATTGTTGGAAGGTAGAGAATGGGTTAATATTTTTATTTTTCCGACACCATCAAAAGCCTGCATTGTTAACCTTTAGATATCGTCAAAAGCCTTTACCACAAACTTTTCGACTTCATCGAAATCTTAAACTGTTAAGTTTTTGTCCAAAACTTTGCATCTTTTTTAAAGCTTTGTGTGTGTCTTCATGCTTAATCTATCTAAGCAAACTATTTACTTTTGTATTTTTTGATTGCTATCTAAATTCACAATTGGTTAAAGGTTTTTAATTAGAACTTTTTCACCTGGCAAAACAAAGAGCTCCCCAAAAGTTGAAGCTGTTGCCAAGCATTCTCTCATTGAAACTCAGAGTGAAGTAGACGCCATTTTAAAAGTGTTTGACATCACCGGAGTTGAAGCCATCCCTCCCAACTCCATCGATACTATTGACAACCCTCTAGTGAGGTACTTTGCATTCATCGCCATCCACAGATAACATGGTGGTTTCCTCCCAATTTCTGCATTTCTGTACCCCTTCTTGTCTTACATTAGAGTTGATCCGATACTACTCTCACCCAACATGTATACCTATCTTCTGTCTCTCGAAATGCTAGCGCGAGAATCTGGATTTCCTTTGCTTAACCTTGAAATTTTAACTTCCTTGACCAAATTGGCAAGGTCAAGCAAGTCCAACAAGCAGATTTACAGGGTGAATGTATATAAGAAACTGATATTGAATAGCATTAACAATTTTAAGGATTGGGAGGACAAATTCATTTTTGTCAAGTGCTTCCTAGATATCCATAGGGCCTTTGCTTCTCCTCATAAGTTCATTTCAACGCCCTCTTTGATTTCCTCTATGCTAAATGTTAACTAATCTTTTAATCTTTTCAAGGTGAGCCTTCTAAAACACTGAGCAATGTAGACCAAGAAGTTATCAACTCATTAACTGCAGCTTCGAAACATCTCAGGAGTAGGTTGACACTCTGGACCCTTTCAAATTTACGGAAGCATTTTTTGTTACCAGCTGGACAAAAGATTCTTGGCACTCCGCCTACCATTATGTGTACCTCCCGGGGAAACCGCTTCTACTCTCCGAGCAATGCTGATCATTTTACTTTATTGTCACCTATTGGTTCTGACGCTTCAGGTATCTCATCAACTTAATGTTCTCTTTCCATAGAATTCTTAAATTTTCTTTATCTGATTTATATCTTCTATTATTCCTTATAGCTCTCCCCAAGGCTATCATGACTTTAAGGGAAGTTGCTCCTCCTTCCTCATCTACAGATGTCGCACAAATTATGGAGCTTTTTGCTAGCTCCAAGAAATCTTTGAAAAGAAGATTAACAGTGCCTCCTGAGGAGGCCCCTCCAACCAAAATAACAATGATCATCGATGTTGATGAGGGAGAAGAGGACATATCTCTGGAGAAAGCTTTGGAAATTCCAGTTGTGGACGCTTTAGAAAATATTGTGGAGCTAATTCCTCCTTCTCCTACTCCCATTCCGCCTATTTCAATTTCTGTTTCACCGGATGCATTGACACAGATGCAGATCGCTCTTTTTGAGACTTCTTCTAAGTCTCACACTCTTCCAAAATCATCATCTTCCACTTCTTTGCCAACTGATTTTGACGATCTTGTTATGTCTATTCTTTAGTCAGAATCCTATACCTTGTCTTCTCTGCCGTCTTTAATCCAGACTTGGTGGAAAATCATAGCCCTCTCATGGAGCGATAACTCTTAATAAGCCCTTGTCCCATTAATTCTATTATCACTAAGTCTTTATAATTGTTAACCGGTGTTTCTTCCCTTGTCATAGATTTCCAGGAACTAGTTTTCCCTCAACGAGCATGTCTCCAAACTTTCTGTTGGATCCTCCAAGCTTCAGGAGGAAAATGCCGAGTTAAAAAGTCAAATATCTTTACTGACAACCGCTCGAAATGACTCTTCTTTCAAGTTGGAATGAATTAAGGCTTCTCTTTCCAAGGTTGAAGCTGACCTTGAAGCGGAGAAGCAAGCTTATCGGCTTACCTCCGATGAGAAATTTGCAAGGGAGCTTGCTTTAAAAGACTTGGATTATGAGAAGGCTTGCTTAATTTCCAAGAATACATTGCTGGGAGATAAACTCAAAAGGTCCAGAGCTTGGTTAAACTTGCTGTTCAAACTCTCTCTAATTTCCAAAATCATGTTTCTGATTTCATCGACTCTAACCTGGGGTCTACGATGATGAACTGTTATGAGGATGCCTCATGCTTGCTTATACCGATAATCGTGATAAGTGTCTTGACTTTAGTTTTTCTTCACTTCATCCGACTATAGCCAAAAGAGTCATGGACAAAATCGAGTGAGTCAAGCAGGGCTCTGATTTTAAGAGTGAAAGGGGGATGGTTGACTTTAAGAATGCTCTCCCTTTCGATTTCCATCGCTTGACATTGAATCTGGCTCTAAGGAGGAAAATGACAAAAATAAAGGTCCCAATGAGAAGGAGGATGATGACCATATAAACTGGGATACTGATGATGATGATGATAACCATGACGATCCTCCCGAAGATCAAGGCCATGACGGAGACAAGAGAGGTCAATCTGATGCTCAAGAGGATGATGGTGGCTCAACCAAATCCTTTGAAAAGGTGCCATCACCTCCTAAAGATATACCTCCATCATCTCTTGGACCAAATGCTCCTTTGGAGGAGGAAATTGTTCCTGTCCATTTCGAGGGTCCTTCAGGGAAAGAACAAGTTCCTCAAGTTTCTATCCCGATTTCTCAGTTATGGGCTTCCCTGTTTAAATGCCTTACACTTCGAAGATAATAATTGGTGATAAATTATCTATCTTAGATAAAGAAGAAGTCAAATCTTCCATATAGCACAAAACTTAAGAGAAAACATGCAGAGATTAACAGGTTATATAGGGAGTTAGATAAATTAATAAAGGAAAACAATGCTCTATATCAGAAATATCATAGTATGGCTACGAGCACTTCTGGCTTAGCATGTTTTAAATATAAGAGAGTAGCTCCTTTACTAAAGAAAGCGCATACCCGATACGATGCCCTTTTGAAGGAAAATAGAGAGTTAACAACTCTACTCTAGATGATGATGGAAGAGAGAGATATTTTAATTGATTTTTTTATAAATATATTGTAGACACTCAATCATAGATTTTTCATATTTAGACGAATTCAACAGGGGTCTACTCAGACGTTTCCATAAGAGATTCTTAGATGAATTTGGTTTTAACCCGCATCCCAGAGCCTGTTGGAATCTACCACGAGTCAGATCGATTCCATAAGATATCCCCCCTAAAAAGCTTAAGTATTATAAGGATAAATTTGTTTCTGAGTTTTTCTTTAAGTCTATTTTGTATGAACCTGATGGGTAACTGTTAATATGTAATAGATATCCGATTTATGAATACATATTTTTGCAATGCTCCCTATACTTAGCTTCTTTTTGCTGTGCTATTTCAGAATATCAGTTCTTTAGGTTGCGTCATCCCAAGAGACCATTTAAGTCAATATGTTAACCTGATAAGGTTTTACTCTAAAATTGCATCACTCTTAAAGACTTCGAAGTTAGCCAGATTTTTCTTTCTTCGGGATTCACAAAAATTATACTTAGAATACCCTGGTCTCCGCTTTGACTTCCTTGGTGAAGAGAAGGGGATTTTCTTAAAAGAAATCAGAACCTTCCATACTAAGTTGATTTGTGGCCGCAACAGTCCTCCTGCCGGAAAATGGGATTATAATAAATGTCCGCCAGATGCTCCCCCTGAAGGGGTTTCTATACCTTTTGAGTCGATTGTTATGCTTTTAGCTAATACTTTAGGTAAAATTAGAAATGCAGTCCCTCAACTTTAGATATAATGAAAGCATTTATTGTTCTCTTTACTTTGTGGTTACTTGAGTTGTAATTCATCGATATAACAATAAAACATGTTATCTTAATTTTTCTCTATTTTATTTCTTTTTGTTAAATAGGAGATTCATCCATCCTCATTTCATCTTCCTCAAAGTTTACTTTCTCGTGTCGATGCCATTAGAAATAGGCTATTATCAAGGAACGATGACATTATAATTCATGACAAAGTCCTTCTCGAGCGTTTCGGTGGCACCTCAAGTCGCGATGTGGCATAAAAGATACCTTATCCAAAAGACCATAGCTAGTAATCATAAGGATCACATTGACTATCTCGAGGCTGAGATTAAAAAGAAAGACAAGACAATTACTTTGCTTAAGCGAAAAGCAAACTCAAATCCCACAATTGACTTTGATGAGAAGATGTTTAAGCTCAACCAGCAAATAAGTAACTTGGAGTTAAAATTGAAATATAGTCAAGCACAATTGCTTCTTTAGAATTTATTTTAGGCGATAAAATTTCAAAGATTAAACTTCCGGTTCCACAAGCAATCTTTTCGACCGTGAAGACTACTAGATCGAAGCGTCTTGCAGCTCAAAAATTTCCCACCATGCTCAGTCCTCCCCTAGGCTTAGGCGACAATGTGGTGGGGAACTGGTGTCGGAGAGTGATACTTGAAATCACTTAGTATTTTAGTAAGCAACAAAAAGTCAAGTATTCTCAGACTATTAACAATTATGCTGCCAAGAATCAAAAGCTTGAGCATAATATTTATTTCCTTCAAAAATATGATGTTGAGTTAGAAAGGGAAAACAAGACCTTAGAGCTGAAAACAGGGCCTTTAACCGTGCTTTGAAAACCAACATCAAGGAAATTGATGATGGGATTACGATTAGAAGAAAGGAGGAAAAGCTTAAAGAGGTTCTCCGTGCAGCAATTAACTATGTAGTTAATTCTTCCACGGCAAAAACCCGTAATAAAGCATCTTAAGATTTGTAATTCATTTATGTATTTGTGTTATGTAAATATATCTAGTACATTACTTTGTTGTTTGTAAATGACTATATAACTCACATAAATTAAGGAAATTTTGCAAATATCACCTGATTTGTGATCCTTTTCTGTGATGTAACCTTTGTTATACTTTTGAATTGCTCTTCAGCAACTTTTGTCTTGTTGAGTCTTCTGTCATCCCTTGCCATTTCAGCTTTCCTGTGGAACAGGTAGCGAACAATGTTTTAATTGTTAGCTTTAAATTGACATGTTTGTCTATGTACATCCTTTGTCTTAAATTAACAAATCATTTTTCTAAATGCATGAAAAGCAATTTATTCAAAATGTTAAGATCTCGTCGTTAGCCACGATGAAAAATGAACAAGGATTTAACCCCTTCCATCTGTTTAGATTGCATAAAACTTATTGTGAGTAGATTCTGCCATGTCATAAGATCATGAATATTTGAACATTACTTTCATTCGGTAATGAAACTGGTGCAGCAATTAATGTCTAATATTTTTGAAGTAATAACTCTTTCACCCATTACTTTGACATAGTTAGAAGCCTAAATTTCCCATTCGAAGGTCTTAATAGTGTTCTTTTTGATAATATTCTTTGGCCCAGATTCGGGTATTTGAGATGAACAAAAATCTGAAGACCTTGTATCCATATTAGGGTTTAAATAAACAACAGTCTTGACGTCCAGATTCAAGTGTTAATGGTAGAGTTTTATGAGGTGTCATCAGACTTAGATTCAGGTATTAATTGATGAAAGATAAGTTTAAAGCCACCTTTCAGAATTCTTTGATAATAAGTGAGGGAAGATTGGAATGCCAGCTTTAGTAAAAGAATATCAGAATACCCTTCTTGGTAATAAGTAATAGAAGACCAGAAAACCAATCTGACGATAAGTAATAGAAGACCAGAAAACCGATCTGGCAATAAGTAATAGAAGACCAAAAAACCAATCCGGCAGATGTTTATGGGAAGAAGTCAGTGACTTCTTCCTGATTCTCTTGTTGAATGTGCCATCTTCAGGCTTTGATGATATTTTGCATGCTTTTTCTTTCTCAAGCCCGAGTTTCTTTACTTATTTTGGCCTATTTCAGGCAGAGACTCTTTTGTCCAAATCTTGTGCTTATTTAAGCAGTTGCCATTTTTGGCGGTGCCGATTTCTAGTGGTGCCCATTTCAGGCAGGGACCTTTCTTAATCTTCCAAACATTTCATTCAGGTTTTAGGTACATGTAGCTGGCTTATTCTCAAGCAGGGCCCAAGGATTTACTCGACCTCCCTCCAGGAGTCGCCTTAACCTGGCCATAGCGTGACGCGTCTAAGGGCTTGTCGGTACCTTGGCCAGGCCATAGCGTGGCGGGACCAAGGGATTACCCATCCTCCCTCCAGAAGGCGCCGTATTCTGGCCACAGCGTGACACGAATAAGGGTTTATGCTGCTTTAACCTGGCCATTTCTGACTTTGGCGCGACTAAAGGTTTACGCCCTCCCCTTAGGAGGTGCCTTGACCTGGCCATCTTGGCGTGACCAAGGGTTTTCAACCATTATTGGTAGCCTACCATTTTAGGTAGTCCAAGTTTAAGGAGAATTTTACTCCCGACCATGTAGGCTTCTCTTACTTTGAGAATAGAATTTTTTATTCCATGATTTGTTTAATCCTTTATAAACTTTTTAAGTTTTCCATGTCTTAGGAAGTATAGGACCATCTTTTCAAGCACCTTATACTGATTTGTGTCATGTCCATTCATCAAATGAAAGTTGCAATATAATCCCTTAAGTTTCCTTTCAAATCTCGACTTTTTTTATGAGAAGGGAAATAATTCAGTTCTTCTTTGGTTCAGGTATAGATGTCTTCAATTGAGGTAGTAAGATTATATTCTCTAAGAAGTCTTAAATTTTGAGCCATCTTTGACTAGCGTCTAATTCTTTTATGACTTGGTTTAAGTACTTCTTCTTGAGGATCGAGTTACCTTTTCATTGTTCATTGATCCTCTTTCAAAGGCCTTTCTTTTAATCTTAGGGTTTTGGTCAGAAGTTTCTTAGTAATCTCTATATTTCCACTTGGTAATTCTTTTACCATCCTCAATTCTTCGGCTGTGGATTTTCCTATATGTTCATGGTTTTTCCTTGAATGGTGTGCCTCATTTATAATCTTACCCCATTTATATGCAAAACTGTCATTATTCTTTATCATTTCCTTTTCATAGATAGTCCCATGGGAATATGACTGAATGGTCCTTCTCACTTGTATAAATAGGTCTTCTTTCTTCAAGTTCTCCGTTTTGAGAGCAAAGATTGGGATTGATCCTTAATGGAACAGGTTGATATACCATTTTAAAGGGTCATAGGGTATAATCTGTCTTTTCCTCTCAATGACCTGTAAAGCTTGAAGCTGAGTGGTTTGCTCTTCAAGTAATTATGAGTTATAATCCACCTGACAATTAGACCTTACATCCAGAGGTTTCGTGGACCCTTGAACCGATTTTCTTTTGTAAAGACTTTCTCTTGTTCCAAACATTGAATTCATTCCTTATCCTTTAAATGCAGTTAGAAGAATTGTGAATCTCTTATCCAAAATAGATCCTTTCTTGTCCAAAAAGAGGAGTTGATAAGTCTTAAGAGATTTAACCAAGTAGAAGAGTGGGTGGGGAATTCAATAAGGTCGAAGGTTCAAGCCCTCCTTCTAGCGCCAAAATGTTAACAAAATTTATGGTTAACACCCGAAAAGTTATTCCAAGAGGAATAAAAAGACTTATTTAAATAAGGGGCCCAATACCCCTGAGAATTGCCTTTATATTTAGCTTTGCTTTTTATAGATTCTTAACTTGAACCTTTCAACATTATCGAAAGGTTTAGTCCTAAAAGTAGGTAACCTTTCATCTTAGTTGAACTGATATGAGGTTTCATATAAAGCTTCTTCTCTTAGTCGAGATAAGATCTCCTAAATTAGTCCCTAATACATTAGTTTTGATCATGTCAAAATGTTAAGATGATAGTTTTCTTCGGTTTTAGGGAAGAAATAATTCTTCTTAGTGGACATGTAGGAGCTTTCGACCTTGTCGAAAGGTTTGATCACTTCTATGACGTATGCTTGATCTTTGTCGAAGGGTGTGAGAATAGTATCTTTTGGATTAAGCCTTGTAAGTCTGGTTAACTATACTCAAAGAGTATATGTTGACCTCGCCGAAAGGTTTGGACCTAAAAGTTAATTACTTCGGAAGGTTACAGTTAGTATTGACCCAAATAAGTTGTTGGCATTATCGAAAGGTTTGGATTGTAGGATTAGTAACATCTGAGGGTTGAAGTTATTACTTATAGCTGAAGTGATGTCGACCTTGTCAACAAGAACCTTTCGATGGGGTTGAACCTGAAAATATGAGTTTATCCAACAAATGTTTAAGAAAATAATAAAGTAATTATAAAAGTTGAGGACTTCCATTTATTTCCAAGAAAATCTTCATTTTATTAATTTTTCCCCCAAATTACACTCAGTTAGGGTTACAATATTTTTATTAAGAAAGTATAAGACTAGAATGAGAGAAAAATTGGATCCCCAAAATAGGACCTCTTGGATCTTATTAATAGATGTAGGTGGCTTTCCTTTCGACTCTATGCCCTCGACTGGGTCGGAAGGTCTCCCTTTTATATGCGGCTTTGAACTTTTTGACTTTATCGAAAGGTTTGCCTTTCATCTGCCATTTTGAACCTTTCTACTTAATCAAAAGGTTTATTTTTGTTTATTCATTCATAAACCTTTCTCTGTTGAAGGATTTTCCTTCTTTACATTGTTGTGAACCTTTCGACCCTATTGGAAGGTTTCTCTTCTTCAGGTTGCTATGATCTCTTCGACCTTGTCAAAAGGTTACTCTTCATTCTTTGCTGACTTATGAGTGTGGATTTCTTTATAAACCTATCGTCATTGTCGAAAGGTAACCTGGACGTGCTTAAACGATTCGAAAGGCTTGATAAGCTTTCGAAAAGGTCATTATAAAATTGCTTGCACTTGCTTTGACTCCTCTACCTTCATCGGATGGAAAGAACTTGAATGTTGAGTGATGAAACCTTTCGACTCCTTCGAAAGGTCTGGGACTGCTATACACTATTGGTAGCATCCCTTTGACTCCTTTGAAAGATTTAGGTTTTGCACCTTTTCCTTTGATTTTGTTGAAAGACCTTTCGTCTTAGCCGAAAGATTTATTTTTTGTGTAACAGGTTGCTTTTGCACTATTGGATTTTGGGAGAAAAGTTGCGTCTGGCGGTTGTGATGGTGGCATGTAGATTCGCTAGCTCATTACTCCTACCACTACCAACTTTGTAGGATCGATTTCACCCTAAAAGAGGGGTGAATACGGTGGTAATATTAATTATAAAAATTTAATATGGAAGTATATAAAATGATCGTAACACAGATATAGCAGAATAAAAGCAGCACAGATAATAGCAGAATAAAAACAGAAATAGAACAACACAGATTTACCCAGCATCGATAAAACCCTGCCTATGTGCTGCCCCAAGGTTTCTACAAGGAATTAACTAGTCAGACGCTTACACACATAAACTAGCGACACCTGCTATCGACTAACCTAACTCTACGCTCAAAACTCTACCATAACTCAGCTATTGAGTTGTGAATTCTCGAACTACACCACGTAGTTCATCCCCTAGTCAAACGTTTAAAAAAGAAATACAAAGTAAAAACAATTAAAATACAAAACCCTAATTTAATATAAAAATAAAAGCCCACTTTTTAATTTAAAGAAACTGGCCTATATTAAATAAAAGTTAATCCCCTTTCTCCTTTTTATATTGTTCGGCCTGCTTTCCTTTGCGTTTGTGATAATGGATGTATCTTTGCTCGTCTTAGTTCCTTTTTATGAAAATTAGGGTTTCTAAATTTGTTGAAGTCACTGATAGATAGTTGGTCGATTACAATGACTATTGCTTTGATTTGCTTCGGCAACCAACTTACTTCGATTTGCACATGGTCGCTTCAATTCGACGAGTTCAATATGAATTGGTATATGATTTTATGCTCTTTGCTTTACTGGTTAATTTCCTTGAACTCGATGCTTTACCTGCCGATGATGACTTGGGATTATATAGGGATCAATTTCCCTAATTTTCGTTCGAATATGTTATTTGAATTCGTCACTTGCTATGCTTTTGGCCACTGATTTTCAAATGATTGCTTGTGATTTATCCTGACCTTTTCAATCATATATTTTTAAGTTGTACTTGCAACGTCACTATGGCTCTGACTTTCGTATGTGATAATTTGGACTTTGGCTTTTGATTCCATTCTTTATGCTGTTGACTTCGGCCACTTTGAATTGATTTCTACTGTGACTTTGCACTTTGATTTGTTCAATTCGAACTTGTTATTTGGAGATAATTTTTGCGACTTTGCTGACTGATTTGTTGCTAGTAGCCGGACTTGTTTCAGTTAATATATGTATCATCATATATGTACATATATACATATGTCTGTGTGTATGTATGTGTTTTTTGAAATTCACTGCACTTATATCAGTCCATTTTCCATGTTGCGTTGTGCTTGAAGTCAGTAGTCACCTCAGTTTTGTATGGTTCGAGCCATTGCTTATGAACTTGAATTGTTTTCTATTTTTACCAGGTCTGATTGTCTCGAGTTAATTTGTGTTGTACTGATTTGTTTCACTTGAGTCTCCATGCATCTGCTATGTCTTGATCATCTTGAGCTGTTTATGTCATCATTGTTCATCCATGCTTATGGTTTTGTTGGTCATTGTTAAACTTCATGTATGTTTGGCTGCCAGGTCTAGTTGCTGTTTTCTTGTATCACACATATCTACTTGTATTCTATTTTTTATGAGCATTGTTATGTTTACTGTTCTACATGCTTGCTTGTACTACATGATGTGTTATTCTTCTGGTCTGGTAGAAATTTGTGGCCTTCATTGTTGAGACTACACTTGTACACGATTTTGTTCTCGAGTCATGTATCATGTGTAGTTCATGTGTACTTAGTTCTTGTATACTTTTTGGATCACCATTCACTGTTTTATTTTCACTTAGTTGGTCTACACTTCAGTCAAGTAGTTTGTTGAATTGTTTGGTTGAGTGGTCTGTCTTGACTGCTCATTGTTGTAGCATATATATCCGCCTACATTACTGATTTAGTGTTCAATTTGTAGTTGCAGTGTCACTTGATCATTTTATACATGTTTACTGTTGTCATGTAATTCATTTACTATTGAGGCTACTAGCCATTGTATTCATGTATGTATACTAGTTATACTAGTACTCTGGTCTATATGCATTAGTGCTCATCCACGCTTCTGTTTTGTACCGATGCACTTGATATCTTCACCTGTGCATGTCATTTTACCTTTTGTTTTCACTTGAATCTGGTTTGGAGCTTGAAATGATTTTTTTTTGTTTTGGTGGAGACTTTGTTGTGTGCCTTTGTTCCATGCAACTGATTTTAATCTGGTTCATCTATATGCTCCAATGCTGGCAAGTACATTCTTGTGTTTAAAAAACAGTTTGCAGTTTTGTGATGATGTGCATTTGTCCTTGAAATCGTAGGCTTGCTTGTATATTGAACTGTGCTGTGGAGTCTGACCTTGGTTGATGTTGTTGTCTTTGATCGTAGCATTCATGTGTACATTTGGATTGCACCTGTGTTAAATCCAGCTTATAGCTCGGCTTTGACCAGCTTATAGCTCGGTTTGATCATATGCTAATATCGTGACTTTATATTTATTTCACTTGAGTTGAACCTAGCTTTTGATTGGGTTTGACTTTGTACTCACCTATCCCTGCAGATTTATCAAGTGTATTTTAGAGTGCACGGCCTTGTGGCATGTACAGTGATACACTGTGCATGTCACAAGCTTTTCGTGTATGATGAATTCAAAATAAATGATGACAAACAACCCAAATAACCAAGGCAATTAATTTTTTTAAACCACATTTTATTTTACACTGCAGAAAATATTTCTTTTTCAATTTTACTGCATCAGTGTTTATTTTACAGATTGCTCAAATGCAGGATTCAATCTAGAAAAGAGTTGAAGATAAATATGAGCGAATGAGTGATATGTAGTGAGGTGCAAATGTAAATTGAAAATTGTGATGTAATCAAATTTGTATTGTAATTGAAATTGTGTGTATATATAGTGAGAGCTCAAATTTGTACTATTCAAAAATTGTAATAAATGTTTGTTTGAATAAAATATCTGTTTGAATTTAAATTATGTGTTATTTATTTTATTCAGCAAATATTTATTTAATTATGTGAAAAATAAAATAGTACATTAATAAATAAATTTAAATGAATATATATATATATATGTTTATTATCATCAAACAAAAATCATATACTTGTATATTCAACAAGCTTATCATCTTTATCTAGGCTTATTTCATGTCAGATCATCTATTATATGTACGAGAACATATATGTATGGTGTATTATTCTATACTTTAGATGTGAGAGGAGAGATGTTTTACTTTAATTATGGCATTTTGACTATTTCATATCGATGTTTACCCTCAGTTACACACATACATATGCATGTATATATAGTGTATATATATGTATACACGCGCGTGCACGCCAACACATACATACACATGAGAAATTCTATCTGGACACAGAATATAGACAAGGGCTGTCAATTGATACCCGAAAAATTCAAAATCCGTCCACATTCGTATCCAAAAAGAGGATAAATATCCTGTATATAGAAAAACAGTTGTGGATACGCATACATCCGTATCCGAAAATTATCTGTTTGGTCTTTGCCAAGATTATAGTATAAATTTTATGCATTTTAATATAATGAAATATATTTATTGATTGTTTTATTAAGTTAGTAGTTTATATTATATGCACTTAATGCTTATTAACTGCTCAAAACTATTTATTATCACCAAATTTGTTTATATTTAACACTTTACTAATCAATTGAATTGAAAATTTTTTATGTTAAACTTAAAATTTATATTTATATTTCTTGATTATCGATCGTTAGCGGATAGGATAATTATCCGATATTCGTCCGTATCTGCAGATGTGGATATCCGATATTCGAAAATCATTTCGGATGCGGATGCGGATGCGGCTCTATCCGCATATGAAAGTATCTGTCGACATGCCTAATATAAACATAAAAGGAGAAAAATCATGATTATTCAATTTTCATCTTAATTCCACTTTTCATGTAAAGATAAAAGATCCAAGGATCAATATTTATTGTGTCTAGTTTTATGTTTTATTTTGTGTTCAAATAGCTGCTTCCTTTGTGTGTATGATCAATAACATCATTTATTTAGCATCATTTTGTTGTCACAAATTTCTATTTAAATATTTGTTATTTATTTCTCTTATTAAAATAAATAACACATTTAAATATAAATTTGTGTCTGATATCCTATCATTTTATAGTCATATGTTTCTATTGAAATATTTGTTATTTCCCTTTATCAAATGAATCAAACATATCAACTTGTGCCTTATACCGAAAGTTAAATGATGCCACTGATCCTTGCCCGTGTGTGTATATGGACAAGGATTGACTATAGCACGATTTTAGTCAAACATTTCAATATAAATAATATATTTTCTCTCACTTGTCATCTTATATATTATTTTAATTGGAATTGAAATAAACGTTTCATTTCTATTTTGTAATCTATACTATTATATTATTGTTGAGTTGCATTTCGAGCTCATAGAGGCCTCCCTTGGTTTTGTCAGGTCAACAGTCGCGTTCTATTTTTTCCTCTTTCCATGCCACATCTCCGCTTCCCCCTCTGTCTGTCAGCTTCGAACATAAAAGCTAGTGTTTTGTAATGGCCTCTTGCTGAATCCGAATCTCCTCCTGTGAGTTTGATTTCCTTAGCATACAAGCCCCTCTACTTTCTTACAACCTCAACCGCCACCTTCTTTTAGTTCTTCTTTTTGTATGCAGTTCTTTCTTCTCCATTCTTCGCTTCTCATCTAAACCCTAAATATTCACTTCCATAACTTGACCCTTTTACCCACTGTCTTGACCTATCTTCCTACCACTATCGCTAACAACGTCGAATCCGAATCTCCAGACAATCGATTCACAACTAACTTCACCTTGCCCTACCTTTGTAGCCAACTCTCGAAATCGCTTTCCATAATCCCTATCCCTATTCCACTGCAAAGACCGAAACTTCTAACCATGCCTTGCCCCATCAATTCGCCTTCGATTTATGCTATTTCTTCCCCTTCCAAAGTCTCCTAAACCATAAAATTGCAGGCATCGCCGCTTATGCAAAGCCTTTTCTTCCCTTACCTCACGGGTCGCTGACCTCTACCCATGCAAGCATAACCTTTTCCATTGAAGCATGACACCATTAGTTGGAGAATCAACCCAGTCCCTTTTTACCCGATTGAACGTATATCAGGTAAACACTATTGTACGATATTTAAATATTTTATGTAAGGTCTGTTAATTTTAGGTAATTGGTTGTTTCTCTTTTGAGTATGCTTGAGAATAGCATATGCTAAAGCCTCTGTGTTAATGCTTTGTAACTCTTCAGCTTTTCTGTTCAACATGATCTTCAAGTTTATATACTAATTCTTTTTTCGGTTTTGTTTAATATCTTTTACACTTGCCTTTAGACTTATATTTGAAATACTAGAATTAATAGGTATATCCTGAGTGGATACGTTCCTTTTGGCATTTTTTCCATGCTATCAGAGCAAAAATCATCTTAGAAAGAATTTTTTAATCCTAAACTTGATGTCTTGGGTGTGGATTCTTGCTTCATATGAAAATAGTTTAGGTATGAAGGGGATACGACACTAATAGTTTATACGATGATAAATTATGTTATCTGGATGCTAGATGCTGTTTTTATTTTATACTTCTACTGTCATCGACTTTATTGAAACACATTACTAATTTTCTTAATTTATTGTAATTTATTGAAATACAGTTTGGTGATTATATGTTGTATTTTTATTTTAGATGTACTTGTGTTTGCAAATGGTTCTGTAGATTGTTACTGCAACCTTTGTTTTTTATGGCTAGAATTTCATTTGTTTTGGTAAGCATGGAAATAAAATTTTCAAAGTACATCAAACACATTTTTTACTCTTTAAGATAAGTCATTTTCATTTTGGAGATGTTTCATTTGATTTATATACACGTTGATTATTACCAAATATAGTAATTGTGTACTATATTATTTAGTGGGGGAATGATATGTATAATAACTTCATAGTATGTACTTTTTAAGGATTGCTCATGTAGTCTATTATGAATATATTTTAGAAGAGAAATATTTTTATATTTTTTTTTTTAATGCTACTGATTTGACTGCAATAATATACATCTCAATGAATATACTATAAGCAAATCGAAATAAAGCTAAGTTATGATGGAATCTCTTAAAAAAATTGTTTTGCTTTTTATTCTGCACTAATTTTTTTGTTTATGTCACATTTACATCAACTGTATCACCGAATCCTAATCTGGGATGTTTAGTTTTGTATATATTATACAAAATAGGGGAATGTAGTTTTGTATATATTATACAAAATAGGGGAATGTTCTACCATCTGTCATTTATTAAACGATATTTTTTTGGCAAGATTATCTAATGATTCCAAATTATATACTACCAAAGATTTATAAAAAAATTATTCAATATAATTACACTTCTTTATTTAGACTCACGTTAATTACTTTTTCTATAACATATACAAAAAATATACATGTGTATGTATGTGTGTGTGTATTTGTATATATATATGAGTATGTATTTACATGTGTGCAGAAATATGTGCATACCTATATATGTTTTATTCACGTGTATATACTTTCTTTCATAGTGGTGCTTACATTTATATTTTCTTTGTCGTTTTAGATATATGTTAAAATTGCTAGCATCGATGTGCAGATCCTAAGTGGATCTATTTTTTTTTTTGTTGACGCCATCCATATGTGATATATTTGTTATGACAAATAATAGTAAAAAATACATTACTGCCATATACCCCAACTTGAACGTGGGTATAGGAATTTCTAATTACATCCTTTCTGTTTCCTTCACTACACTAGAAAAGACTTTTGGTAGCGTTGAAAAAACGCTACCATAACTTATGGTAGCGTTTTAGAGATTACTGCTATATGACATGCAACTAAAAGTCTAAAACTTTTTGTTGCGTTGTAGTAAACGCTACCAAAAGTCACTTTTAAATGCAACTATAGATATTTTCTATAGGATTTAAAAAACGCTACCAAAAGTCACTTTTAAATGCAGCTGTAGGTTTTTTCCGTAGGGTTAAAAAAACGCTACCATAAGTCTTCATTTTTTTGTTGCATTTTTTGTTCATATGCATTTTTTGATTTTCAGTAGCGTTTTTAAAATGCAACTGTATAATTTTTATATTAGTTTACATTTGTTTCTATAGCATTTCTAAAACGCTACTAAAAGTTATTGGTTGTTTGGTAGCATATTTTAAATGCTACTATTTACGGTTAATGGTTTATGCCATTTCCAGCAATCGCTTATATACTATTCATATTAAAACGAACGATCAATCGCATAATTTTCATATATTCAAACAAACAATTAAATCACATAATTAGCATATACAAACAATCAATCATATGCAAAAACATGCTAATCTCACAATCAAATATAATATCCATAATCAATTCGATAGTAGTTTTTCAACAAAATAAGTCACATACTACAAGCATTCACAGACAAGTTTCCACAAATGGTACTAACAAAATACGACAACTTATATAACAATTAAATTCATGTTCGTTGCTTGATTACCAATAGTTCTTTGTTGTCGACAGTCTTCGCTTCGAAATAGCTAATTACCTGCAAACGAGTTTAACAATCAACAATATATATATATATGTGTGTGTCTATATATATATATATGTATATATATGTGTGTGTGTGTATATATGTATATATGAAAATCATGTAATCTATAACTCGATATTCTATATTAACATATATTTTTGGTTGATTTATTAGTTACCTTTAACTCCTTTGTAAAGTAGTAAATCATGAGATTTTGAAAATAAAATATCCACTTAGAGAGAATTAAGGAGAACACATATAACTCCTAAAATCAATGAGAGAGCTTTAAATTCTTCTGCTTTACTAGTATTTAATAGATTATAAACTTAGTTAATTTTTATAAACTTAGTTAATTCTTCATCATCGTCATTATTATTACTTAAAACTTTTTTAAATTAGTTATTATTATTATTTATAAAATTTAGTTATCTTAAACTTAGTTAATTTTATGAAACCTATTTAATTTTAACAAAACTTAGTTAATTTTTATTAACTTTGTTAACTTAGTTAATTTATTATTATTATTATAAACTTAGTTAATTCGTTATCATCGTCTTTATTTATAAAACTTTGTTAAACTAGTTATAACGTACAAATTCACATTTCTAGTTACCACTTGAATCCCACTGTTAATCATACCAACCATGCTACATCTTCTGGTCACAACACGTCTGGCCAACCTATCCACCCTCCATTGAAAAGTAGTTCATAACCAATTCCAACATCTCCACCAAAACAAGCTACCATCAACCAACCACGACCAACCTGCTATAATTCTACTGCCTGCAGTTTCACTAAACTGAAACTATCAACTGCTTGCAACAGAGCAGCTTCCACTGTCTAGACATCAAAAATATCTCCATTCAACATTACAACAAAAAACATCTCAAGCCAATACTGTCATTCATACCAACCACATAGTTACTGCACATAAAATCGATTTCCAACCACTTCCACTACCAGCGCACCTCCTATAACTCACCATCACAACATCAATACTACTTCCACCTTAACATTTTCATACTTTTGTATAAACTTCACCATTGTGCTTACTGTCAACATCACAACACACCATTTTCAAACTGGTGCATTCACTTCTCCTCCACCAATACTCTATTGCAACTACTACCAAACTACTGTGCCATATCACTCTTGCTCCTCACATCACAAAATCCTCCTGACTACCTTACTGCCTTCAAAAAATTCAAACTGACAAGAAAACTGCACACCCACCACAACATATCATACCACCCTTCAACATTCCAACCACAAACTTCAACTCCCACCATTTCTTCTATCAACTTGACTACACAATACGTCATCCACTTCAAATCACCACAACATCCATTTCTGTCAAGCAAACCACATCCACAAACATCAGCAATTTGCCACACCGATACCACTTCAGTCACCACCAGTCCCTCATCTCACTAACATTCAACCACTGCCTACCCCCTTCTCCACTTACAACTACAATCACTTCACAACAACCACAAGCAGTGACCAACTTCAAGCAACAACTATACTTCAAGCAACAGCTTCAAACATCCCACAACAACCATACAATTTCAAGCAGTGACCAATTTTCATCATACAATCTGTCCATAGAATCCCCTCTGCACATACATCTACATAGGTTGTATGCATAGGTGTCCTAAAACCAATTAAAAAACCTTGTCGCCTGATTGAATATTTTATAATTTAAAGATAAGTGACAAAAATAGTTTGCATAAAGAATTGGATATGATTCAGAATGAACCGTAATTTGTGTAAAGTCAATTCAGATAGGAGTTTATTGGACATGTTTTTGATTATGAATTATAAAACAATTATAAAACAGAAACGAAAAAATTCCTTTCTCCTTACTCTGGTTAATGAAATTTTGACCGGGTTTGTTACCCTCCAAGATTACAGTTAGTTTAGCTGTGAGCCATTGGGTGTATACAAGTAAAGGTTGTCTTATTACAAGTAGTTAGAAGTTAAGAAATTAAGATTGAGGTGTTTTGTTTTGACTCTTTGCACCTGTGTGATTAAAAAAACAAAAATGGAAAATCAGAATTAAAAATCAACGTAAAAAGAAACGGACCCTTATTACATACATTTTTAAAACATTTAAGATCTACTTGTCTCGTAAAACCATGTTAAAAAAGAAAAGCATCAAAGTATTCCGTGGGCAATTTTACTTGGCTTAAGAGCAAGTCAAGTCAATAAAACGGCAGACCAATATGTTCTATTGGTTGCAAGTTTAAGTTCAAGTTTTGGCCTCTTGAGATCTTTATTGTTTCAAGTATATAGTAGCCCTCAAGGTGATTTCTTCCAAACCCTTGCATATTGTACAGGTTCAACCCTACATGCACCGTGCTTATTATGCGGAAATTATGGGTTTTCATTTACAGTAATCAATTTTCAAATTGTAACTGACCATTAAATTTTGCTAAATTACATATAAATGCCTCCTCATTATTGCAAATGAAATACTAAAAGTTACCTGGCCACTTGGAATTCTTGTCTTTTGTCTTACAAGAGACCCAGCTGCCACCATGCCATGCTTTTCCACAACAGTACCATCAAGCAGAGTTGCACCCATTCCAACAAATGCTTCATCCTCAATAGTGCACCCATGCATTACTACACTATGACCTATTGTATATCATAAGCTTCATCAAAATATTATAGCATAAGATTGATATCAAAATTCTTCCTACTATATAGTTACAATACATCAACACTACAATAGTCACGAATGTTAGAAAGTAAATTTTCTTGAGACAGTATTCCTTCCATGATTCCCAGTCTATAACTGGAAACAAATACCAAATTGTTTCAAAACACTAGCAAGGCACTAAAATAATTTAAGTATTGGTAATTAGCTATGGAAGTGTAGAGACTAGAGAATTTTACATGATTGTTGACAGAAATCGTAAATAAGTTCAAGAAACTTTAGTTCTGCAGTAGACAAATCATACCATTATATTTGTAATATTTGAACTGAACGGTGAGCAGAATGAAAATTTGAATGAGAAAAGGACATTCACATAATAAAATTATAATTATTTAGGACCCTCTAATAGAGATATTTTGCAATTTCAGACATGTCCAGACATAGCGTGAGTTATATCGACTTCAAATCTCATTACCACAACTTATGCATATACGGAAAGCAATTTAAATCATTTCAAGTGCTAGCTACTATATTTACATCGCAGTATTGTAATGGATATTTTTGTCAGTGTTTCTTGTCAAAAACCGTCCTATGTAGCCTTATCATCTTCCTTCCCCTTGTTATCAACAGCCAGTTACTCGCCCCATTGTCCAACCATGACTGACGCTTTGTTTTATGACCCTCGGTCCTTTGGTCTTTTGGCCCCAACTCTTCCATCTTCCTCTAACACTTATTAGCATCACTTTTGGGAAGTCCTCCTTTCATTATTTTACTAAATAATTGATAGTAGATGAACCAAGCTAATCAAATACAAATAGTACACCACTTACTAGAGCTTGAAAAGAGCTTAGCAAATATGGGTCTGAGTGGCTGAACAAGCATAACTTATGCACAGAACATAGATTTAAAGTGGATCAAGGTGAATAAATAAAAGCTCAAGATGAGACAACCCTGAAGTGCAAGTAAAACCTCTCCAACAACGAGGTTCCAAAATCTATATGAGAATTATAATCAGTAACAGTAAGATATACTTTTAAACTCCCATAATTTTAAGCCATTGTTCTCATTACAGTATTTGAAGCCGGTAAGATGAAGATAATAACATTATGTGAGGACATCAATACTGTTGTAGGCCATAATAGTAAGCATTAAGCAAAACATTCATATACAAACTATGGAAGAAAAAATGGACATTTAAAAAAAATGTAATCATATGATTAATAGTAAGGGACAAGGGAGAAAAAGTTTTACACGTTTATCCTTTCTTCGTTCAACTTAGACTTTACACTAAAATGAATGGTTATGGAGTTCACCATAAAGACCTACCCATAATCAAACATAAATCAACTTTCACCTTTCTGTACAAATCCATCATCTCCATCACTAGACATGGTCAAACCATAACAATACATAATTAATAATACAATTACAAAATTTGATATTTAAGTTTTTATTTGGAAATAAAAAAATACCTTTCACTGCATCCATAATCTCAGGCTGGTGGATGGTGTGAGCTCAAGTGGAGATTTGGAGATTGTAGTGGTGGAGATGTGGTCTGTAGAAATGTTATTGGTGAAACGGATGATGGTGATAGTGGGTAGCTACTCGACTTCATGTCGAAGAGAATTTCTAACGTGGTTTTGCTGCCGATCTAGGTTTATAGCTTGAGACAATGTCGAAATCTAAGTCTAGGGTTTGTAGCCTTTAACAAGCCCGTGAACAGAGAAGTGGAAGAGTGGATAGTATGGAGGTGAATAGGACGAGAGGGGAAGGTGGAGAAAGGGATGAGATTGGAAAGGAGAGATAGGGAAACACGTAGATGATGAGAAGCGGCTAAAATCTAGGCTCACCATTGTTTTTATTCCTAAATGAAAGATAGTTATTCGAAATATTTCGTTGTTAAGTGGAGGAAAAAGAGATACGAGCGGACTAAAAATGATTCACCGAAATTTCAAGGAATACTTGGCGGGAACATTTTGGTAGCACTAAGGAATTTACTTTTGCTCTTCCAAATGATTAATAGTTGCACTTAGCTTTCAAACGCTACTAAATAATGCAACTAATAACAAATTTTCTTGTAGTGCTTCTAATTTCGTGTGGGCATACTTTTATCCATCGATATGAAGCAACAATCTATTCAACGCAGATCTTATAGGGAGCATACGTAATTCATGAATGATTGAGAGTGCGAACTTGTGAAGGCCCGCAAATCTGTACCCCTTTTGAGCTGACAAAATCCACAACAATTCAGCCCAAAGTGGAACAAATGTACGAGTCTTCGGGTTTAAAGAAGAAAGAAGTAGAAGAAGAAGAAAAGGAAACAAAAACAGAATCTCACATTTCGCAGCAGAACAAATATAATAGATAAATGAATAATCTTTAAAACAACATCTATATCAGTTTTACATACATCATCAGAGTTCACAACAATCAATACAACACCGACAGTCATTATAATTTGACTAAATGAAACTGAACTTTGCAACAAACCATACACAACATGTACTACATAGTATAAATGATACGCTTCGCCATCCAGCTTGAGCTCTAGATCTCCACAGCAACTTCTTTTCTGATTTTGCACCCGAATAATGATAACTTGACTCTAGGCTGCCCGTGTGGAAAATTATGGGCACCCAGAGTTTAGAAAGGGAACAATAAACTCCAGGTCAGTCAGGGGACTGGTGTGAGATCTTAAAACAGTTATTTTCACAAAGAAAAGAAAAGAAATCCGCTATGCTTTTGGAAAATGAAACTACCATAAGGCCTCCCGCCACACACACAATGCAACCGCAGAATTGGAGGATATTTCTCCTTATGATAGTCAAATATGCTTAATACGAAAAGTCTTTTAATATTATTATTATTAGTGCATAGTGTAGAAAACATTTCAAAAGTATAATATTAATCTTAGCCAGCATACAACCATTATTGTATGACTACTATAGCTACCATGTTCAATAGCAGGTTACCGCCACATTCCATGGCGGGTTATACAACTAAAACCGAACATGGCGCGTATTGTTTCTTTGGATTTCCAACAAATGGTCATGCTAAGGAACTTCCTACTGCCACATGGCTACGCCTCTGGAGGGACGTCCCGAGAACTTAACCAGCTCTCTACCAACACAAGGCCAGGTTACCTCTGTAACTAGGTAACTACTACTCGAGTATGCCATCCCCCGGTCGTTTACGACCTTTATCCGAGGATCCTCAACACCAACAACCACAAAGAAAAGTATTTGCAGTAACCACATAGGTTAAATATCAGGGCTCCATACCTGATACCACCCTTTTCCAGAAGGAATGGACATACTCTAGGGGAGCTACCCCTGAAACCTTGTCGCATCTTTTCTGTTTCGACCATTACCATTTGTGAGGCTCGATGAGGTTTCGTCCACAAAGCTACGGTTTTTCACAAAGCCATGCTTTGATCAACAAATGATCAGCAGTACTTCGTACGCCACATTACCAGTTTGAGAATATATCACTAGTAACCATCAACTATATAACCTCTGAGCTCGTACGTCTACGAGAAGGGTGTTAAGCTAAGAGAATAAATTCTCCGTCGCCAACAGAAATGTATTTGATAGAAACCAGCTTTACATCTCAAAATGTAACGTCAGACACACATCCATACAAGTCCGTTCCGGGATCGAACAAAACCGAAGGCACTTCAAAAGAAGCCCTTGCAAATCCGGATATTTACTAATCATGTCCGGAATCCCTATCACAAAGGGTGATAAAATCTCTATACCCGAGCAACCCAGTACATAGAAATTCGACAGGTAATCCTTTCGCTCTCGAAAAATACCCGGTCTTCAACACTGTCTTCAAATGCATTCCCATTTCGTCGTATCATTATTCAGAATGGGTTTTATGGCAGAAGGTCCTCTCCCGGCTAATCCGAATAATGAGCGCTTATTTCTAAAATTAAGTGTTCATTCAGATTTCAAACAAATCGCAATAAATTTTCACTTTGATCTTTTAAATAAAAGATCCATCACAATCACAAAGGTTCGACGTGGTTTCGAATATCCATTTGGAATTCGACTCCCGATCGCATCGAAATTAAATTGACATTAAAAAGGTCAATATTGATAGTCGGTTACTTAACTATCAATCAACATTCACAACAATCGCTAGGATTTAAATAACTTTTCCCTTATTTTTTGCTTCCAATATATCTTTGCAAGATATAATTTTAGCACTTCAACTATTTGAAAACAAATTTCAAATTACTTTTTGCAGTTCAATCCTTCGAAAACAATTTCAAATCATTTTTCCTTACGCGAAAAACATTTCCAAATATTTATTCATTTCCACTGAAAATCTGCCGAGTTCACATATTTTAAAATAATTTAAAATGCTTATCCAAAATATACTTGAAAACATATAAAATAAACTATTTTAAAATATATTTTTAAAATACTTTCTTAGATATTAGTTATGAAAATATTGTACTAATGTCTCATAAAAAATTTAAGTCCAAACTAATTTTTAAGTAAAATTAATATATAGGATATAACTATTTAAATACTCAATTTCTAAAACCAATATCAATTAAATCTTTACTCATTACTTCCATAATTAATTAAATAAATCATTACTTTAAAGATTTACAAAATAACTTAAGAAACTTATTTCTCCAAAATATTCTTTTAAAACCAACCCTAGAACCTTTAATTTATATTTCAAAAACTATTTTACAAACATACTCGGCTTTTCAGGGAAAATACACCTTCCTTTTCAAAATGGATCATTTTTAATCAATTAATAAATCCTTCTGGATGTAATTTAAATTTACGTTCCAAATCCGTAAATTTCTTTCCACACTTTTTAAAAAATAATATCTATTTTTAAAACAAATTTATCTTTCTTTTATAAAATTTCCATTGTGAATTCAATTTTCAAATATCCATTGATATACGATCTTCAAATCGATTTTCAAATATTCACTTTCAACACCAAATCAATTTTCAAATTGATTTTCAAATTTATTTCAAACACCAAATTTATTATCTTTTGAAACAAATTCCTTCTTTTAAGTTTATTCAATTTTATAAAATTAATTTACTATAAATTTTCTACTAAATTTCAAAAAAATCTAATTTTATTTACGGTATCCTACGATACCAAAAATATATTCGGCTAAATTATAGCACTCAACGATTTTAATCACAATATAATCACACACAGATTATAAATAAATAGGCACACAACATATGAAACAAATTCAATATTTGAGGAATCCAGTTGGATTCCTCCAACCTGTTTCCCTGCATACACAGATGTTAGCACAACAATTAAATACCAATTCCACTTCGAGGTGGAATATCGCAGTATATGGGATTTATATGATATCATCCGCTATTATGCGGCGCATAGGGTCTCATCAGTTATATAATACGGGAAATCAATCACTCCAATATACTATATACTACTATATATATAATATCATCCAATGAATAAATTATTATAAATCAATCATCCAAGCACACAGTTAATCAATTTTAAATCTAACCATTCAAAATTTAAATCAGAACAATATTTGATTGAGTGAGAAGATCTCACCTTTGCTTTTTATTTTGCAATCCATCCAAATTAGCTTGTTTTCTTCACGGTTTTGACCTTGTATAAACAATTATATGATTTTATTATTAATGTTTGAATTAATCGAACAATTAATTACTGTTTAATAAATTTATTCTTTAACTCTAATAATTAATTTTAGCTGGTGATAAAACTTTTACAAATAATTAATTTTTTTTATACTAATTCTCCAAAAAAAATCCCCATTTCCTTCGAAATCTTACCTATATATACTTATATATATTGTTAACTCTTGTACAAATAAATAACCTAAATTTAAATTAAACCATTCCGACCCAAACATTTTAAAATTCGTGTTTTAAAATACTGTTTTACTCCTTTATCATTTTTCTTTTAAGGGTAATACTTTACTGTAAATTAATAATTCCTTTACCAGTATATGTGTATAAGTATGTGTATCTCAATTTGAAGCCAAACTTACTTTATACCTTTTACTGTAAAATTTTCTGATGAATGAGATAGAGCAAATTAAATTCCAAACTTTAAACTTAAGTTAAATTAAAGATGTTTAAAAACAAATTACCTCCTTGAACAGACAATCATCAACATCGAGCTTCCTGCCGGATGTCCAAAGTCGTACATCATCACGCCTCGCTTGAGATAGCGCCCCAACATGCACACGCGAACTACACCCTCGCGACCATGATTCCCAACCTCGACGAACACCGCGTGCGATCTCGTTCAAATCACGCAACTTCCCCTTTCTTATTTTTTTCTGAGCACGGCCATCACCGCCGTGCACAACTCCTACTCATGATGCCCGAGATCACGACACCATCGCGCGAATTCGATCGCGAAACAATTTTTTTCTTCTCTTAATTCGAACTGGAGGGAGTAAAGAGGGAGATGCTATGTTATTAGGGATTTCAATCGGCCATGATTGATTTCGAATGCGGGCATGATTTTTGAACCGCTCGATTTTTTTTTTGCTGAATGAAGATGGGAAGGGTTTCGTGGTTTTAAATAAATGAAGAGGGGAGTTTCGGGCTGTGAAAGCCAATATTGAATGGAGAAAAAGGGCACACCAAAGAAGGAACCGCCATTGACTGGTCAACAGTGTATATAATATTATTAAAATTTTAAATTGTCTCGGAAACGTAGCTAAAAATCTCAACCTCCTGTCGAGGCGTGCCGCTAGACGTTTATAATGTTAAACCCATATTTTGAACGCAATGGAAAAGGCTTCGAGTCCTAATTCGATCGTATGGAGAAGATAGCTTTTTAGACTCAGTTATTAAATTAAATTTCGATATAATTTTCACCGCGTTTGCCTATCGTATGGCCAAATGACAACTCTGAATGCTATGAAAATTGAAATCCCGTAATAATACAATATTACGGATCCAATAGGACTAGTTTCTTTGAAATCCGAGACTGTGCCTTGGAAGGCTATTTTTAAATATCGATTTAAACGATATAATTTCAAAACTGAATAAAACATTTCCAAATCTAATTCTGAAGCTTCCATTATCTTCAGTATTATCAATATAAATTTTCTAAGCCTTTGAAATATTTTTAACACGCTAAAAATTCAAAATATTACCCATCATTAATAAATCAAATTCAATAATTTAATTGCCAAATTCATAGTTATAATTGAAATTCAAGCTAAACCATCATTCAAATATTTAAAATCAATTAAATATTTTCAATTTCAAATGTTAAAATTTTTTGGATCGTCACATCCTTCCCCCCTTAAAAGAATTTCGTCCCAAAATTACTAGTTAAGAAGAACGATCCTTAATCCATTCGCTATCTTTTTAAAACCAAATAGTTTTATTAGCTTGCCAAAACAATCTTTCATCAAAGCCACACTATCATTCTTATTACTTCATAACTTTCCAAACACTTTCATAGTTTTCAAAAAATACTGTTTTCTTAACAATTTAAATTTAAATTCAAATTCAAATTTCAAATTTCAAAATTTCTCAAAATTTTCTAACTCCCTAAATTTTCGAATTTTTTTGTCAGCGTCTCCTTTGCGCGGCTAGCTCGGTATGGCTACAAAATGGCACCACGGGCCCCCATATTCAAAAACAAAATAAAAGGCCAAGTGGCTAGACAAGAAAATCATCAAATTTGATATAGAAATTCAAATACATACCTTTCGTCGAGCAATTCAAATTTATCTTCGAAATCCCAATTCCAATTTTTCTTCTTCCTGTAACATACCTACATTTCTACTAGCCATAATATTCAATTACAACATTCATATATCATTTGCAGATTTCATTACAAAAGTTTGAATACTTACTTCTTATACCATCTTTACTTCAATATTGAAGTTATATATCCAATTTCATTTAATCTCACATTTTCAATTTCATTTCAATTCAATTCACAATTTCAATTCTATTTGGATTCAATTTTTTCCTTTCGAATATTGAATTTATCAATTATCTTTCATTCACAATTGATTCATATCACTATTTTAAATTAGTTTCATTTATTAATTTATTACAAATTCCAATTCATGTAATCTCAACCCATTTTTTATATTTCCACCTTTATTATCTTTAGTTCACTTCGAACACAATTCAAATTGGTTTTCAATATTCAGTTTCAATTCCAGTTTTATTCTTTTGTTCATTCTCTTATTCACAATTACCATTTCACGATTTTCAATTTAACCTTCACTTAATTATTAACCTGGTATATTCCCAATACAAAATTTACTTAAGAATTTCACACTTCATTTCTTAAGTGCAATGCAAATATTCTATATACTTTTTATATTTATTTTTAATTCATCACTTTGGTTTATATTTACTTATATTAAACTGGATTTCCAATTCTATATGAATTCAATTTACTTTCATTTAAAATATTGGATTCAGTTCATTTTAAACCTTATCCATTTAGTCATTCTTCAAGTAGTTTCACTTACAAATTTTAGTTTAATACTTCACTTTGTTAATCACTAATAAATTTTCAATTCCAACTCTAGTTCTAATTACTTACAAATTCGAAATGAATTTCAACATTCAATTTCACTTTCATTTACTTGTAATTGTAAATTTATTTATTCATTAAAAATTCTATTTTCCACCTTAATAAATTTTTATTCCATATATATCTATTTTTAATAAGATTCCGGAGTCTTTTCAACCTTTCAAAATCATTTTATGTAATCAATTCAAATTATCTTTTGAATTCCCAAAACCAAAACCAGCTTGCAAACAACTTCCATTTAAAATAATTTGGTGGCAATTCCTCTCCTGGAACTCGAAAATGAATACCGATGATGTTGCGATCTTCATCAGAATTATTTTCCAGCGACCGAAAAGAGTTTAGAGCTTTCATCCCTTCAAAACACTTTCCAAAACCTTTGAAAATCATCTTCAAAATCAAAAGGGATTTAAACTTTCCAAATCTCCAAAATTTTCAAATTCTTTTCAAAACATTTCCAAATACTTCTCTGGAATTCCGTTTCAAATTATAAATCACATTTACGATTTATATTCTCAAATTCCATTTGTATGTGAATTTATTTCTTAATTTTGGAGTTACGATTTCAATTTCCTATTCAAATGATAATAATATTATAACTTCCTAACAACCAAGCAACCATATACTATAATAATTTACAAAGATTATTTCATTAATCTACGAAAATAGTTTGGGTAAAATTATTTCATTCACCCTATTTTAAAACAATATCGTGTCGAATTGTTCTGTACGAGTGTTTAGAGATTCCTATCGATAGAGTTGTACAGACTATATCGACCAGAATCCATATACCACTCAACAAACCAATCATCACAATATAAAACAATTTTATATTCACTAACAAATACGCGCTCATATCTATTATTACACTCAAACTCATTCTAGAGTACTACTAACTCTATCTCTAATGAGTAATTCCCAACAGAGCCAAGGTTATCGCTTAACCAAATGCTTTGATACCAAATGTGAAGGCCCGCAAATCCGTACCCCTTTTGAACTGGCAAAATCCACAATAATTCAGCCCAAAGTGGAACAAATGTACGAGTCTTCGGGTTTAAAGAAGAAAGAGGCAGAAGAAGAAGAAAAGTGAAAAATAACAGAATCTCACATTTCGCAGCGGAAAAAATATAATAGATAAATGAATGTGGAAATTAGTCACAAGGGCCTCTTTAGCAATTGCTTAGTTTCTAGGACACACAAATGAAATAATTACTTTTAAGGACAAAATGCAAAATAATTAGTTTCTACGGCCTAAAACCTATGAAATTATGTCCGTGAAAGTAATTGGACTGCTGATTTTATCCTTAAAAGTAATTATTCTGCCGACTTTGGCCTCAAAATTAATTTCCATGGATATGTGTCCTAGAAACTAATTGGACTGCAAAGTTTGTCCTTCTAGTGAAATTACCCTAAATGAATAATCTTTAAAACAACATCTATATCAGTTTTGCATACATCATCAGAGTTCACAACAATCAATACAACGCCGACAGTCATTATAACTTGACTACATGAAACTGAACTTTGCAACAAACCATGCGCAACGGATACTACATAGTATAAATGACATGCTTCGCCAGATCTCCACAGCAACTTCTTTTCTGATTTTTCTCCCGAATAATGATAACCTGACTCTAGGCTGCCCGTGTGGAAAATTATGGGTACCCAGAGTTTAAAAAGGGAACAATAAACTCCAGGTCAGTCATGGGACGGGCGTGAGATCTTAAAAACTGTTATTTTCACAAAGAAAAGAAAAGAAATCCGCTATGCTTTTGGAAAATGAAACTACCATAAGGCCTCCCGCCACACACACAATGCAAATGCAGAATTGGAGGAGATTTCTCCTTATGATAGTCAAACATGCTTAATACGCAAAATCTTTTAATATTATTATTATTAGTGCATAGTGCAGAAAACATTTCGAAAGTATAATATTAATCTTAGCCAGCATACAACCATTATTGTATGCCTACTGTAGATACCATGTTCAATAGAAGGTTACCGTCACGTTCCATGGCAGGTTATACAACTAAAACCGTACAGGACGCGTATTGTTTCTTTGGATTTTCAACAAATGGTCAGGCTAAGGAACTTCCTACTGCCACATGGGTATGCCTCTGGAGGGACGTTCCGAGAACTTAACTAGCTCTCTGCCAACGTAAGGCCGGGTTACCTCTATAACTAGGTAACTACTACTCGAGTATGCCATCCCCCGGTTGTTTGCGACCTTTATCCGAGGATCCTCCACACCTACAACCACAAAGAAAAGTATTTGCAGTAACCACATAGGTTAAATATCAGGGCTCCATACCTGATACCACCATTTTCCAAAAGGAATGGACATACCCTAGGAGAGCTACCCCTGAAACCTTGTCGCATCTTTCCTGTTTCGACCATTACCGGCTTGTGAGGCTCGATGAGGTTTCGTCCACAAAGCTATGCTTTTTCACAAAGCCATGCTTTGATCAACAAATGATCTGTAGCACTTCGTATGCCACATTACCAGTTTGGGAATATATCACTAGTAACCATCAATTACATAACCTCTGAGCTCGTTCGTCTCGGAGAAGGGTGTTAAGCTAAGAGAATAAATTCTCCGCCACTAACAGAAATGTATTTGATAGAAACCAGCTTTACATCTCATAATGTAATGTCAGACACACATCCATACAAGTCCGTTCCGGGATCGAATGGAACCGAAGGCACTTCAAAAGAAGCCCTTGCAAATCCGGATATTTACTAATCACGTCTGGAATCCCTATCACAGAGGGTGATAAAATCTCTATACCGGAGCAACCCGGTGCGGAGACATTCGATAGGTAATCCTTTCGCTTTCGAAAAATACCTGGTCTTCAACACCGTCTTCAAATGCATTCCCATTTCGTCGTATCATTATTTGGAATGGGTTTTATGACACAAGGTCCTCTCCCGGCTAATCCGAATAATGAGCGCTTATTTTTAAAAATAAGTTTTCATTCAGATTTCAAACAAATCACAACAAATTTTCACTATGATATTTTAAATAAAAGATCCATCACAATCATAAAGGTTCGATGTGGTTTTGAATATCCATTTGGAATTCGACTTCCGGTCGCATCGAAAATCAAATGACATTAAAAAGGCCAATATTGATAGTCGGTTACTTAACTATCAATCAAGATTCACAACAATCGCTAGGATTTAAATAACTTTTCCCTCAATTATTATTTTTTCCAATATATCTTTGTAAGATATAATTTTAGCACTTCAACTATTTGAAAACAAATTTCAAATCACTTTTTGCAGTTCAATGCTTTGAAAACAATTTCAAATCATTTTCCCTTACGCGAAAACATTTCTAAATATTTATTCATTTCCACTGAAAATCTGCCGAGTTCACATATTTTAAAATAATTTAAAATGCTTATCCAAAATATACTTGGAAACATTTAAAATAAACTATTTTAAAATACTTGGTTAATATTAGTTATGAAAATATTGTACTAATGTCTCATAAAAAAAATTCAAGTCCAAACTAATTTTTAAATAAAATTAATATATAGGATATAACTATTTAAATATTCAATTTCTAAAGCCAATATCAATTAAATCTTTACTCATTACTTCCATAATTAATTAAATAAATCATTACTTTAAAGATTTACAAAATAACTTAAGAAACTAATTTCTCCGAAATATTCTTTTAAAACCAACCCTAGAACCTTTAATTTATATTTCAAAAACTATTTTACAAACATACTCGGCTTTTGAGGGAAAATACACCTTCCTTTTCAAAATGGATCATTTTTAATCAATTAATAAATCCTTCTGGATTTAATTTAAATTTACATTCCAAATCCGTAAATTTATTTCCACACTTTTTAAAAATAAAACAATATCTACTTTTAAAACAAATTTCTCTTTCTTTTATAAAATTCCCATTGTGAATTTAATTTTTCAATTATCCATTGATATATGATCTTCAAATCGATTTTCAAATATTCACTTTCAACACCAAATCAATTTTCAAATTGATTTCCAAATTCATTTCAAACACCAAATTTATTATCTTTTGAAACAAATTCCTTCTTTTAAATTTATTCAATTTTCTAAAATTAATTTACTATAAATTTTCTACTAAATTTCAAAAAAAAATCCAATTTTATCTATTTCCGGTATCCTACGATAACAAAAATATATTCGGCTAAATTATAGCCCTCAACGATTTAAATCACAATATAATCACACGAAGATTAGAAATAAATAGACACACAACATATGAAACAAATTCAATATTTGAGGAATCCAGTTGTATCCCTTCAACCTGTTTCCTTGCATCCACATATGTTAGCACAACAATTAAATACCAATTCCACTTCGAGGTGGAATATCGCGGTATATGGGATTTATATAATATCATCCGCTATTATGCGGCGCATAGGGTCTCTTCCGCTATATAATGCGGGAAATCAATCACTCCAATATACTATATACTACTATATATATATAATATCATCCAATGAATAAATTATTATAAACCAATCATTGAAGCACGTAGTCAATTAATTTTAAATCTAACTATCCAAAATTTAAATCAGAACAATATTTGATTGAGTGAGAAGATCTCACCTTTTCTTTTTATTTTGCAATCCATCCAAATTAGCTTGCTTTCTTCACGGTTTTGACCTTGTGTAAATAATTATATGATTTTTTTATTAATATTTGAACTAATCGAATGATTAATTACCGTTTAGTAAATTTATTCTTTAACTCTAATAATTTAATTTTAACTGGTGATAAAACTTAAACAAATAATTATTTTTTTTCTAAACTAATTCTCCCCTAAAAAAATTCCCATTTCCTTCGAAATCTTACCAATATATACTTAAATATTTTTTTTCAACTCTTGCATAAATAAATAACCTAAATTTAAATTACACCTTTCTGACCCAGACATTTTAAAATTCGTGTTTTAAAATACTGTTTTACTCCTTTATCAATTTTCTTTTAAGGGTAATACTTTACTGTAAATTAATAATTCCTTTTCCAGTATATGTATGTAAGTATGTGTATTTCAATTTGAAGCCAAACTTACTTTATACCTTTTACTGTAAAATTTTCTAATGAATGAGATAGAGAAAATTAAATTCCAAACTTTAAACTTAAGTTAAATTAAAGATGTTTAAAAACAAATTACCTCCTTGAACAGACAATCGTCAACATCGAGCTTCTTGCCCGATGTCCAAAGTTGTACATCATCACGCCTCGCTTGAGATAGCGCCTCAACATGCGCATGCGAACTACACCCTCGCGACCACGATTCCCAGCCTCGATGAACACCGCGTGCGATCTCGTTCAAATCACGCAACTTCCCCTTTCTTATTTTTTTTCTGAGCTTGGCCATTACCGCCGCGCCAAACTCCTACTCACGATGCCCGAGATAATGACACCATCGTGCAAATTCGATCGCAGAACAAAATTTTTTCTTCTCTGAATTCGAACTGGAGGGAGTAAAGAGGGAGACGCTATGTTATTAGGGATTTCAATCGGCCATGATTGATTTTGAATGCGGGCATGATTTTTGAACTGCTCGATTTTTTTTACCGAATGAAGATGGGAAGGGTATCATGGTTTTAAAATAAATGAAGATGGGAGTTTCTTGCTGTGAAAGCCAGTGTTGAATGGAGAAAAAGGGCGTACCTGAGAAGGAACCGCCGTTGACTGGTCAACAGTGTATATAATATTATTAAAATTTTAAATTGTCTCGGAAACGTAGCTAAAAATCTCGACCTCCTATCGAGGCGAGCCGCTAGGCATTTATAATATTAAACCCCTATTTCGAACGCAATGGAAAAGGCTTCAAGTCCTAATTCGATCGTATGGAGAAGATAGCTTTTTAGACTCAGTTATTAAATTAAATTTCGATATAATTTTCAGCGCGTTTGCCTATCGTACGGCCAAATGAAAACTCCAAATGCTACGAAAATTGAAATCTGGTAATAATATAATATTACGGATCCAATGAGACTGGTTTTGTTGAAATCCGAGACTGTACCTCGGAAGGCTATTTTTAAATATCGATTTAAACGATATAATTTCAAAACTGAATAAAACATTTCCAAATCCAATTCTGAAGCTTCCATTATCTTCAGTATTATCAATATAAATTTTCTAAGTCTATGAAATATTTTTAACAAGCTAAAAATTGAAAATTCAATTTTTACCCATCATTAATAAATCAAATTCAATAATTTAATTGCCAAATTCATAGTTATAATTGAAATTCAAGCTAAACCATCATTCAAATATTTAAAATCAATTAAACATTTTCAATTTCAAATGTTAAAAATTTCAGGGTCGTCACAGAACTTATGACACAAGTTAAAGCATGAGTAAACCATAAATTGCTTGATTATTCTCATGCATGTTTCATCATTCAATCAACATTCTTAATTGATATTTGATAATAGTAACATAATATTGAAACTATAAAAGTCTATGTAGGAATATTATCTTTTAAGTTTTCATCATTTTCTTTTAGGAAAGAAAATTGCATTTGTGAAATAAATGCAATCATTTAATTTATAAAGGATATGAGAATTTTTTTTATAAGGGACTAGAGAAACGATTCTCCACTTATTCCTTTGATAACAATCACATCCTTTCTTTTAAACGAGTCATAAATCTTATCGATATGTGTTATTTTGTTTGACATGTCCTATACATTGCCATGGATTGAAAGCACAAAAATAAAGATGTTATTATTGACAGTGCCAACTTAAATTATGTAAATTTAATACCCTCCACTGGAAAGGATGAATTTGATGTTTATTATTTTGCTACCTCGATAAATTTGTTCGTAATAATTTTTAAATATGGCAGTGACATGGATGTTACAATCCTCTATCATAAAATTTTAATTTCTAAAACAACATTAAAGAAGAAACAAAAGTCGAGGTAGATTTAGAGGTAAATATCTGAACCTGCATATTTAATGATAAGTTCAGTTTGTACATGTCCCTTTCACGTGTAAAATCATTATAAAGTTCACTCTTAGCTAATTCAGCATTATTTTGCAGTTATTTTGCAACATAATAAACCATAAATACTTTAATGTATTATTTCAATTCATTGTATCCACTTTATGATTTTCAAAAATAATGCTTTGTCATGGCTGGAATATGAAAATAATTTCCTTTATACCACTATGGTGTACATTTCACTTTAAATTTGTACAATTCAGTACATTACGCATATAAATACCATTCCATTTTGCGTATACACACTCTTCCAAATTTTGTTGTAGATATACATACATCCAAACTATATATGTAGTGAATTTTATTTGGTAGAAACCAATTCCTATACTAAGAATGACTTTAAGCTTTTTATAGATTTGCTTCTTTGTTAGATTCAGTTCTTTTATTGTAAGCATATGTCTCAAAACACTTTTAGTACTGTAAATAATATTAATTCACTGTTTAACATAACAGTATTAATTATTTCTCATTTTTAAGCAAATTACATATGTATAAATGCTTAGCTGAATCATACATTTATTTTAAATGAAATGAAACTTTCATTCACACAAAAATTTGAGTAATCCTAGAAGCATTTGCATTTATATGTTGGTGGTTATGTTAACTAATATGATAAGAAGTATTTAACTAAACTTTGTCATGCAAATGTAAATCAACTCAGTAGACTCCTACAAGTTAGTTTTAATATGAGTTTCCTCGATTTTTAACTTGAAAAGGTAATAATATTGTCTACGGGGTACATATAATCTTCTTAAAGATTGCATTTATTAAATCTATGGAGACTTCTTCCCAAGCTTGACCACAAGAGGACCGATACTGTTAATTTACATTACCATTGTTCATGTAGTTTTGACCAAATTTTGAATAGTTGAACACACAAAACCATAAAAATTTCATAGCAATTTAGCATTTTAACCTTAAAATAAGACCGTTTGATTCATATCGATACGTTAAAGTTCAAATTGTTTAGGTGTACAAAGATATTAAAACACTATTAATTTAGTTTTTGTTTAATTTTTTAATTCTAGACTACATGCAATTGTCTCCAAAACTCAGTTAATCAAAAACACCATCCTATCTAGGGAGAGGATCGGTTGGAATGAAAGCAACAAACTCAACTAGATCCACCAAAAAAGCAGAAGATGTAAGTTTCATGATCTCAGGTTTTATAATGAATGTTGATTTTGTTATTTCTGTTTTGGTTCTTGATAAAAAAGGGCTTAATAAAGACGATTACATCCTATTTAATTTTCAATGTACATGTCTTCCTGGATCTAATGAATAAATTGACATGGTTATTTTTTTATTTGTTTTCCTGTAATAGGCCTAAAAGCATTAATTTAATTGAGGATATTCGTAATTTTATCATACACTGAATACTTATGTGCAGACTACATGTTGTGTATAGTTTTTGCATTAATCCCCAGTAGGATGACTTGAAGCAAAAGCAATAACCTCGATGACGTCATATGGGTAACCTCTTATTAATAATGTGGCAGTTATAGTCTCCATAAATGAGAGTTTCGAGTTACTTAAGTCAACTAAAATTTTCAATCTGAATTTTAGGAAACTGTTTCCTATAATGGAAAAATTACTAAAGGAATTGAGCTTATCGACAAATAAGAAATTTATCAACCAAAAGTATTAGTTCATGTATTGCTTCAATTTAATATGTCGCTAAAGTGTTCTACTAAAGATTTATGTAAAAGAGTGACATGAAAATCTACGCTTTGGATACTAGCTTATACATTACTTTTCCATATCTAATTTACATGCACTATGTCATATGTGTTGCGGTCAGTTTGGTGATAAGCAACCAAATTAGAAAAAGTGTGAGTCCATAATTATAGTAAACTTTGGCCCCTTGCAAATTAAATAAGTGATTCAATTTGTGATACTTTTTTTTGAACTGGTACTTTATATAGAACAAATCAATGGAACAACATATCCCATGTCAAATAAACGTTCGAAAGCAAGTTTCGAACTTGTGACATCCTGCACCAAGCCAAATCAATTAACCACTTGGACAATGGTGCTTGTCATTTGTCCAAATTTTGCTGGTTTACTTTTGCTGGTTTACTTTTTAGCAGCAACATGCATGAAACATGGTTTCAGGATCAAATAATGGGAAAAAAACATATTGTTCAAATTTCAGCACAAAGGCTAATACAAAAGATAGTGGAGTAAACAACATTAGCATGTGACAACAACATTATGATGAATTAATCGCATTATATTTTTTTTACATTGAATAAATTAATTGTAGCTAATTGCTTTAAGATATGTCAAAACTTTTTAAGTACTTAATTCAAAATTCACGAATTAACGGAACATGAAATTTTGGACATGTTAAAGATAGAAAGGAGACAATTTTTTCATCTATAATTTCTCCTTATTATGGTTCTCATGATTATATAACTGATAATTTATAGATATTTATATTAGAAGCTATATTAAACTCAAAGTAACACATGGATATAATAAAATCGCTATTTCCACATGCTTTAGAGGTAAGCGATGACCTTCACTATGTATATATAGCTATTTTACTTTAAGCATGGTGTAGGTAGTAATTGGATGATTGGATTTTGATAAATGTCATACGTATTTTAACATTACACATTAAACCTCTTTTTGGATGCTTCATCTCTGTGCTTATTGTTATCAACTCTAAATTTGGAAGTATTAACATATGACATCTATCTATACACATAAAATAAGAAGATAATGCGTAAGTCATTTGTTGGCATCTATAAAATAATGTTATTTCACAGAACGATTCCTCTACAAACTATATATGCTTATTATAATATGTTATACTCAAATATTGTATTGCACCAACATTTGATAATAGTATGAATCGGTCTAATATCAGCTAATATAGTAAACATGAAACTGATCTGTTAGTTGCATTGTTAGAGTCCATTTTGGCTAAATAAAAGGAAGGCACGATATTGGAAGAAGTTATAGATGCTTATGTTGAGGTGGAACAAGCTCTTGCTTAGTTAGTTTGTTCCATTGTCGTTGAAAGTCTCAAACTCCGCTAAAATGGTAAAGTTGCTTATTAAATTTTACTTCTCATTCAACATCCATAATTTATATACATTTCTTAGCATTTGCTAGATTCACAACTATACTTGATATAACATCCACTCAAAAAAAATTCAAAGTTATTAGTGCATCGGTTATGTTTAACAGTGCCAAACATGAGTCTTGGACCAGTTAAGTGACCGCCTAGGGCTCGACTCAAGAGGAGGTCTAATTTTTACCTTAATATCATTATCAAATATATAATCTTTTCCAAAATTAAAACAATTAGTTTTATACGTGGATTATGCCACCTAAACAACTGGCGTGAGTTTTACTACTGTCCTTCATTCTTTTTTATTTTATGAAAAAACACGCCTACTTTTTCTTTAAAAGACAATAAATATAATATATTAACATTTAAGAATGTTTGTGTATGATTTGCCCATAAATTATCATAACTTTCGTTATCAATTCATAGAACAGAACCTTTAAAAACAAAATAGTGAAGTCATAGTAAATTGTATACAACATCAATATCACATAGTGCGATGTAGAAACGAATAACATCAAGAATTACTTTTCCATAATATACCTTACTCGATTTCACTCTTCATATTATTTATAGACTGTACATTTAGTGATTGTTAAGGGTTTCAAGTTATTTAAGTGTTTTAGAAGTGTTATGTTTGGTTATTGGGAGCCTGTAGATAGCATTTAGTTGATAAAGGAATAAGGAAAGATCATGTTAAGAGTCATGTGAAGAAACTCTAAACTTTTAGGTATATCACTGACTAATTAACTAATTAAATACTCACCATGTTGAAATTGATTTTCTTTTGTCATGATGGTAAAACAATGATATCATTATCCATTCTGTAGAGCTCACCCTTTGTATGGAATTATGAAGGCGCCTAAGGTTCAGTGACTATCTTTACCACTGTTTTACAAGTTTCATGGTTTATTCCTTTATCCATTTTTTTCTTTTTATGTACATATTTTATAGTTTTGCTTTGAAGAATTAAAATTTTGAAAATATTTTATAGTTTTGCTTTAGAAGCTAAATAACATTAATTTGCTTTTCTTACCTTAGAAATGAATTCCATAATGCCAATGCTTTTTTAGTTTGAGATGAAATATTTCATGCCTACTAATAGAGCCTTTGTTTAGTACTTGCAGTCGACTAATATTAAAGTTTAAGGAGTTTTATATTTACTATTTAGTCATTTACTTATTACATATCTATTGAATATGATTAATTTTAATAGTTTATCTTATGTATTTTGAAAAACTAATTTTCATTACCTTTTCATAATTTATTTATTTTTTAACAGGTCCCAACTAAACATCTAATAATTGCAGGAGCAAAAACATAATTTGAAAGTATAAAAGCCTTTAGTAATACCTAAACTCTTCATATACATAACTAAACTATTAGCCAAACCATAGCTGAATAAAATGCTCAAGATACTTAATGGTATAGTAACTTATGTACCAGCTTTTATAATTACTGTTTAGTTTTTTAAAGTCGTTATGTTATAACTCAACTCTGCTTTAACCATTTAGATCTTACCATGTGCTGTGTTTATACTTTATAGTCGTCGTGTGTAGTTTTTTCCCCTTTTCATGCATACTACATACCGTTTTTATCTGTACTAATATTGATCATGCTTTTTTACAGATACACACATTATTATTCGTCAATAGTTAATTTTAGTATTGGCCTACCATCTTACTCATTAAATTGATTTATTTATGGGGATTTTTGCTTCAAGGGCTTATTTGTACAAGGTAATATGTTTTAAGGACGCTACTTCTGAAAAATTAGTTTTAAGGACATTTTACAAGAAAAAGATAAAAAAAATTATCATTTTCAGTTATACAGAAATAATGATAAAAGGATTTATCATTTTTCTATATAACTTAAAAAGATAAATGAATTTATCATTATGCTGTAAATTGTCCTTAAAACTAATTATTCAGAATTGCTGTCCTTAAAACTTATTACCCTGCAAATAGAAGCCCTTCAACCTAATTTCCACTTTATTTATTTTTTTGTTTTTTCTTCAAACAGGCATTTAATACCTTCTGTTATTCCACAGTTATTTCTTCTTAATTATGTACCATAACATTTTTATTATAAGTCCTCTTTGATACCAGAAATTTGTTCTTAAAGGAATATTATTTCTTGCAAATCATACGGGATGCTCATTATTTTACTGATTTTAAACAAAGTTCTTTAGTTTTGTACTGCCCTTTAATAGTGTTCAAAGGATTTTATGTAAGAAATTCAAATATATTTGTGTTAAATACAGTTCATTTTTCATTTTCGCTGGTACGCATTATGGTTGGTAAATAAATTCTTTGAACTGACTGCTCATAGTGCTAATATAACTAGAAATCTTTCAGCTTTTTCTATGGTAAGGATTCCATTTTTCTTCAAGTCTTAAAATTTAATGGAAGCCTTATATTAACCTTTTATCTATAGAAATTTCTATGATGCATTCACAATCTTACTCTATGTAATCATTTCCAATTTATTTATTTCATTGAGGATATCTGCAAATGGATCGTGAACTGAAAGTAATTTATACGACCTTTAGATCTTTAAAATTAAATTTTTTTCCTGTAATCAAACAATATATAGCATTCTTATATTTGAGAACTTTATCAGTATAGCACAATGAAATCACACACAAACGGTGTAACGATCGCGATTTTTCGTTGCCGAAAAATCGAACCGTTAGGGTTTAAGAAGAAGAAAGAGGTAGAAGAAGAGAGAAAGAGAGAAGAAACAGAAACAACCAACAGAAATATGAAGACAATATCAGAATCTCACAATCGCAGCGGAACAACATATAATAGATAAATGAATATCATTAAAACAAAAGAACTATACATTTTACACATACATCACATTACATCACATCATCAGAGTGTACAACAATAAATCAGCGGAAAGAATACTATATACAATAGATAATAGACTACGCTATCCAAGCTCGCCTCCAAATCTGCACAGCAACTCTCGAATCCAGAATAACCTGATAACCTAACTCTAGACTACCCGTGTGGGAAATAGTGGGCACCCAGAGTTTAGGAAAGAAACAATAAACTCCAGGTCAGTCATGGGACTGGTGTAAGAACTCAAAACAGTTTATCTTTAAACAAGCAACAAGAAAATTTAAATTTTGAAATCCGCAATGCTTTTTGGAAAATGAAACTACCATAAGGCCTCCCGGCCCACACACAATGCAAACGCACACATGGGGGAGATTTCTCCTTATGATAGTCAAACATGCTTACTACGAGAAAAATTCTTTGATATTATTACTAGTGCATAGTGGAAAATATTTCGAAAGTATAATATAAATCCTAGCCAGCATAGGTACCATGATGCTATGCCTACTATAGCTGCCATGTTAAATGGCAGGTTCTACAACTAAAACCGTACAAGGCACGTATTGGATGAATGGATTTCCAACAAATGGTCAGGCTAAGGAACTTCCTACTGCCACATGGGATCGCCTCTGGCGGGACGTCCCGAGAACTAACGTTACGGTTAGATCTCTGCCAACACAAGGCCGGGTTACCTCTGTAACTAGGTAACTACTACTCGAATATGTCATCCCCCGGTCCTTTGGGACCTTTATCCGAGCGCTCGATCCAACAACACCACACAGTAATAGATATAGTGTATCAACATGAGTAAGTATCTGGGCTCCATACCATGATACCACCCTTTTCCAGAAGGAAATGACATACCCTAAAGGGAGCGACCCTCATAACCTTGCCGCATATTCCTGTTTCGACCATTTCCGGGGAGTGAGGTCCTGACGAAGTCTCGTCCACAAAGTTACGCTTTGTGCAACAAAGCCATGCTTTGGGTCAACAGATGACCAAAGCAATGATCACAAAGATAAATGATCAAACAAATGATCATATCACAAATGACCAACCAATGATCATCACACAGCAGCACTCAGCATGTCACATTACCAGATTGGGAATATATCGCTGATAACCTTCAACTACATAACCTTTGAGCTCGTACGTCTCAGAGAAGGGTGTTAAGCTAAGAGAATAAATTCTCCGCCACCAACAGAAATGTATTTGAAAGAAATCGGCTCTAATTCTCAAAATGTAATGTCAGACACGTAACCATACCAGTCTGTTCCGGGTTCAAACAGAACCGAAGGCACTTCCAAAGAAGCCCTTGCAATCCGAGTATTCACAATCCCGATAAAATTTCCCATCACAAAGGAAATCTCCATACCGTAGCTAACGATGCAGAGACAATCGATAGGTCATCCTATCGTTTTCACAAATACCCGGTCTTCAACACCGGTCTTCAAATGCTATCCATAACGACGTATCACATATTCGGAATGGGATATACGACACAAAGGTCCTCTCCCGGCTAAACCGAATAGCGAGCGCTTATTTTAAAATAAGTGTAGCATTCAATTTCAAACAATCACAACAATTACCATCCAAGGGTAAATACTGATAGTCGGTTATTTAACTATCAATAAAGATGCGCCACATCATCAGATTCCAAAAAAATTTCCAAAATTATTTAATCCCAAAAATATCTTCACAAGATATATATACATACACCTTCCAAATAATTGCCCAAATTATTTGTTTTACCAAAATATCTTTACATGATATAATTTCACACTTCAACCATTTGAAAACCAATTTCAAATTACTTTACATCATTTATACCCTTTGAAAACAAATTTCAAATCATCAAATAAGTCTTTACCGATTTATTTTAAATTTACGTTCCAAATTCGTAAATTCATTTTCATACTTCAAAATAAATCAATATTTATTTTTAACAAATTTCCCTTCCCTTTATAAATTCCATAGTGAATTTAAATTCCAAATATCTACTGATATACGATTTACAAATCGATTTCAAATATTTGCTTTCAATTTACCTTTAAAAGATAAATTCTCAAAAACGTTCCATCTCATATTGGAAAGCATTTCCATACTTATTTAATAATAAGTAATCCACAAATTTATTTATTTTCAACAATTTGAAAATATTCAATATACTTAACCCATAGTTAAATATATATTTCATTTTTTTTTAAACATTCTTTTATTCACTTTTATTTGGGTTAAAACGAATGTTACGTAGAACATCGTTACGACCACCCAAAATCACTAGTATAGAGATTCAAAATAAAAATAGAAACATAAATTCCAATACTACACAAAATATTTCCATTTGGAAACCATTTATTATAACAACAGTGTTATAGTCCACCGTTTCTCTATTTTCTCGAAAACGCCTATTTCAACAATGAATGTTGAAATCTACGTGTTAATTTCCTTCTATTTCTCGAAAACGTCTATTTCAACAATGAATGTTGAAATCCAAGTTTTCGATACTTAATGCATTTTAAAGCATCTTTAAATCGTTTTAAAATTCCCTTTAAAACATTCTTCTCCCAAAACATGCCCATTTGACTTAATAATATATTCATCGTTTAAAAGAGTGAATATAACTCCTTTAACAATTCTAAATTCAATTTACCAAATTACATTGATTTCAAATTTATAGACAACTTTTATAAATTCTATTTCTATTAATAACTTTGGTTTAGAAATCTCTTTTATTAAGCCAATTCAATTTATAAACCCAATTTCTATACCAAAGGTTCATATTATAAGTCAAGAGCTTATAATCTATTTATTTACTAAACCGTTCCTTTAAACTTCACAAATTTTAAATCTTATCACTGATAAGATTCCTTTAAGTTTTATAATAGTTTTCCACTTATAGAAAAATCTCCTTTATTAACAATTTCTAAAAGTATCCCCTTTAAATGGTCAAAAATCCATTTTATAAGTTAATTACTTATAAAACTTTTATTTTTAACATCAATTCTTTTTACAACTTTCACAATTTATAAATCTATAAATTTTAATGAAATTCATTTCATACGTCAACTCAACACTTAATCGACTCGTTTCATAATTCCAAAATTTTTAATTTATAGATACCAATTTATAAAATCTTTTATACAAATGTTTATAAAAATTATTCAAAAATCCCAATTTAACTATTTTATAAATCTATTTATTTTAAAATTTTCCTTTTGGTTATATTCCATAAAAATCATAGTTTTATAACTTTAGTATTTAAAATCTTAATTTATTTAAAATGAATCAAGTTCAAAAATTTAATAAAAACATATCCTTGAAAAATTACTTAAAAATCCTTTTTAAATTCAAAATCGTTATTTTTAACTTTTTAAAAATGAATCCGATGATGCAACAGCACCAAATGGTCAATCACGGGAATAAACATCATATATCAATATGATAGTTAACAATCAACACAATATCTATAAACAAATAAATATTTGCGAGGAATCCAGTTGGATCCCTCCAACCTGTTTCCCTGCATCCACAGACGTTAGCACAATACCAATTCCACTTCAAGGTGGAATATCGCGGTATATGGGATTTATAAAATATTATCCGCTTACTAACGGCGCAATAGGGTCTCATCCGCTATACGAGGCGGGAAATCAAATCCAATATATACATATGCCAATATATATATATATATATATATATATATATTGCTATATATAGTATATATCCTACTATATCTACTACCACAATCAAACAGCAATCATCAATCAACAATAACTATTTAAAATTTTAAACCAAACAGTTTGATTGAGTGAGGAGTTCTCACCTTGATTTTATTTCTGTTTCGGCGTTCGTTTCGAATAAAATTAAACGAACGTTTAATTTTACCCGAAATCCAAACGAGCTCCAATCGACTCCAGACCAGCTTCATCGCGAAGAGCACGACCATACGATTCCAACGCACTTTGATTCGTCCCAATCGGACCTCGCATGAAAAAGTTATTGATTTTTAAAGTTTGTACAATCGTTAATAGAATTAAATCAACAATCTCTTCATAATTTCACCTTGGATCTGGGCCCACGCACTAGCTTCCTCCCTTCTTCTTTGTACGCACGGCATCTCTCCCCTCCAGGTAAAAAAAAGACGCACACCAAAACCCATATGCACAAATCTAGGGTTAAAGGCCACGACCACCACGATGCACGAAAACATGATCAGGGAGTGCCACTTCGTAGCCCACGACAAGAGCCATACTCGGCTGCCCTGGGGTAGAGCTCGGCCCCACCATGCTTTCGGAATTGCGCACGAAACGCATGGCAAACATAGGCGATTTCCCGACAATTGGCTCCACCATTTCCGATCACTACCGTTGAATATGTCGATCACACAGCCCTCTACGAATCTCCAGTTGAAAACTTTCAAAATCGACACACGGATTGAGATATTTTTGAGGAAATACGAAATTGAATTTCAGCCATTAACTGAAATGGAGGCGGCTGGTGGATAATGGTTAGGGTTTAGTGAAAAAAAATGAATAATTATAATAGTTTTTTACATTATTTAATTAATAAAATTCTCACTTTAACAGTTTATGCAAACGACCACCAAACTACGCGTTCCGACAGACGATCCTAAGGTTTTTCCGCGTTCCGGACACAATGGAATAGGTTTCGGAAGCTAATTCCATCGTATGTGTGAGATACGGCAATAAACGCTCGATTTAAATTTAAACCGATTTAAACCGATTTCGATGCGTTTTAATTTGTACCGGACAAACGATACATCCAATCGACTTGAAATTTGAAATCTTACAATAATATCACATTACGGATCCGATGAAACTGGTTTCGTCGAAATCCGAGACCGTTTGAAAAATGACTATTTTAACTCGCCAAATTAAAATTAAAAACAATTCGATGCGTTTCGAGCTGCCACGGTCAAACGACAACTCCGTTTGCTACGAAAATTGAAACCCGATAATAACTAACTATTACGGATCCAATGGAACTCGTTTCGTTCAATTCCGAGACTGTTCAAAAATTGGCTATTTTACAGTCGTTAATTAAATATTAAAATATTCAATTTTCACAATTTAACTCCAAATTAAATTTTAAAAGTTCTAAAACATTTCTACAACTTCAATATGATAAAATAAAATTTTCCAAATCATTTGCAATCATATTTAACCCAATTTACAAATTATTTCTGAAATTTAACTTATTAAAATATCGATTCAATTATCCAATTAAATCCAGAAATTCGAAATAAAATTATTTGACTCCAAATTTCACTTATTAATATTTAAAATTAATTAAATATTCAATTCTAAATTAATTAAATTTCTGGGTCGTTACAAACGGGCTTCTGCATTCCTTTTTGGTAAGAGTAAAAAATTATACTACAGCCTTGAAGAGAATATTGTACGAGGAAGCTTAGTCTTGCACTTTATATCTATACTATAATATTATTATTGAGTAAAATTTCAAGAGCACACAGGCCTCCTTCATAATTTGGAAAATGAACAGTCACGTTTTTAATTTATTTCTATTCCAAACTTTGAAATATGATAACTTTTTCTACATTAATTGGATTTAAGAATCGATTTCACTATTAAATCTCAAATTTAATATGCTTTCCAATGATATCCATTGTTGATAGCTAAAAATATTTTTTTTTAAAATCATAGTTTTTTGGATTATTCATATTATTAAAGTTATTAAATCTGTTTGACTTTATTTCCTTTAACTAATCTATGTCGTTTATTGTTTTGAAAATTTCCAGCCTCTGCTTCTACTTTCACAAATTGCAGTCAAGTCTGGTAAAATCCAACATTACCAAAATACAGCAATAATATTAGATGGAATTAGAAATGGAACCAGAAAGCTCAAAAGCATTAAATACAATTATATGCTTCTTATTATATTGAATTTTCTTTGACTATAAAAGAAATACAATGATATTCTTTACATTAAAATAAATATTGTTGAATAATGGTTGTTAGTTCCAACACTTCAGACATAAAATATGTATGCTTTAGATTTAGCATATTTTTCACAAGAATCGTTCAAAACAGAAATAAATCTCTTTATCCTCTAATCTTATCATTCTACAATAATATGATGCTGCATAATGTGTTCCTAGACATAGTCAGTTATGGGATTATCATCAACACTTGCGTTCTCATGAATCATGTCAACGTTGCTTTTGGCATTTTTGGATCAACGGTCAAGTGTAAACCAAATGTTGTTACCTGCACTGCTCTTATACATAGTTATTACAGAAGCAACAAATGGAATCAACGACATCAAGTATTAAAGGAAATGATTGATAAAGGTATCTCACCAAATGAAGTTACATATAATACAGCTGATGCATGGAGCAACAGGTGATGCACACAATAAATTTATATGTGTATAATTTACATGTGTATTGTGTGGAAATTTTATCTTTGAAATCATTTTTGCTCGATAGTTTACAATTGTTTATCAAGCACCAGTACAATCTGCATTACTATTTTCAAAGATTTATACACAAGTTTTAGACAAAATGCAAACTTATTTGAAAATTGATAAAAAAAGATCATTATTTCTTAATCAATGAACCATATAAATCATTTAAACATGTTATGATGATAAGGGTTTGAGTGCGGTCCGTATGCGAAGCACGGGTTCACACTAGTTAATAATTAACCATTAATTTTTTACTGGTTGTATATGGGCTCTTTAAATAATTTGTTACTTCTGCATTAAAGAATGTTGTTGCCATCTATAGCAGCTTTCACAGTAATTATATAATACCGTATTTTCAATTCTATTGATACATACATGATATAATATAAGAAATTTGTTGGACTCATTCATATTTTGTCATTGCTAAAACTAGGCCTGAAATGGATACTTTCAGATATGGATAGTGCTATATCTGCATCCGTATCCGAAACCACTTTCAGATATCGGTTATCCGTATCCGAGGTTGCGGAAGGATATCGGGTATTTATCGGATATGGAACTTCCGCTTTCTATCCTTGGAAGTTCAGTTGATCTTGATTCAATATTATCATCACGGCAGTTGATGAATTATTATTTTTATTATTATATTTGGAACATTCGTTGATTAAGATGAAATATGCTACCTTTTTATTACTATATTCCATTATTTTACTCAAAATAACTATAAAAGGAACTCCTCTTCAACTCAACTGGAGAGGGTTGCACTATAAAATTATCAAGTTTTCTACTTCGTCCACAACTTTTAGATTGAACTGTATATGACATTGGTTTAAAACCTTTTTTCCAGCTAAAGAGGAAATCCATGCGTCTTCATTTCAATGCATAATTAGTGCACATTGATTCATTATTTTGTATACCCAATATTTACGATTTTAATTTTCCAATAACAGTGAAGTATTGCATATGTTATTTTTTGATTATATCTTTGGTTTTCATCCATGTGTGCCATTTTACCGACTTAAGTTGTTTGCTTCATAACTCAACATATGATGTCCGTACGTATATCTGTTTGCTTTTAAGTTCCAGTCTACTATGCGGATTGTATCTGTAGCTCAACTATTCTATCTAATGAAATTGTGAAGTTTTAAACATCAGTTTTACTACCACATTATTTTATGTTACATTTTTCTCCGCATTCACATTTCTTACTTGATATTTATTTACGACTAATAAGTCGATGTATAAATTTTGTCTGTGAGATTTTTTTGTAAATCACAACTAACTGTCGATTAGAGTTACTTCATGCATATGAATACTTATACAGTCACCCACTATACTCAAATATCATGCTATCTTATGTCTCATATACAGCTTATTCTTTCATTGTAAATTTTCAATTATATTATTCAACCATAATTTATAACCATGGATAAACATTATATGACCATTTCTTCCACTTTAATATGACTATCACCAAAGTACTGCGTTAGTGCTATGAAGAGTCTAAGAGTTTTTAATATCACATAATCACAAATTACAATTTCATAGGCTAACCATTTATACATTGATAAACTTGATACATAAGGTTAGTTTTAGACAGGAAAATCTTTATTATGTTTATATATATATATATATATATATATATATATATATATATATATATATATATATAGCTCAAAGTTTCAAGGATATTTACCCATTGATTTTAGTCTATTGGTTGCACATGATGTTTGATTAATGCTCATATTATGTGAGTTAGCATAAAAAGATGGATTAGAATATTACGCCAACTATTCTATTTCAAAATTTTAAAATAATAATGGCATTTATCATTATTTTATAAGCAGAAAATACTGGGTTGCAGGTCATGTTCATCCCATCTGTTGTTTTGTTTTCAACCGTGCTAAACATGTTGATAGGTGAAATAATCACCAATTTGGACAATATTGAAGTAAATTACAAAATATTCTGCAAAATGAAATGGGAGCATGCTGGTTTGGGATAAAAATTGGAAGCATATGTCAACGTTTTTACTATAATCTGTTACCTTAATTTTTGTAGATTGACATTGTAAAAGGTATGCGTTTTGCTTTTTCTAACATGTGACTTCTCTACCATTACTCGATTTCTGAAACAAATCAGCATTGTTATTAATATAATTGGAAAGTAGTTGTTGCAATCATAATTGATGCTTACATGCAGTTGTTTACAGAGAGAACTATTCCTGATGCATCAAGGTAAGCACATACAGTACTGATAGTAATCATTTGGTTTTCTACTATTTAAAATCCAAGTGCTTACATAATCACAACAAAGGAGAAAAAAAGAAGTGAAACCGAAAGAGAAGGACGAGACTAGATAGTTGGTAAATTTTGAATTTTGATTCAACTTTACTTTTTAGCATAGTTGATCCATATTTAGTTAGATTTATGATTTGGATAGTTATGTTTTTCATTTAAAAACCACTTTCATGATTTATGATTTTTAATTTATATAAAAAAATGTTTTTGTTGGAAATTAAATATGAACATCAGTAGCATATTTCATTGATCAAAATGAATTTTCTTTAATATTTTAGAATTTTTTCAATAAATAAAAATATATGCAGAGTTCTCTACAAATATTTGCGGTCCGATTCCATGTGAGTAAGTTCTTATTAACATTAACTCTCATTAAATGAATAATTGTACTTTCTCAACTTAGTATTCAAATTAACTATTTTCTATTTTTTCTAACTTGGAATTAATTGGAAACAAAATTGACGTGAAAACATTGTCATAAAACCATGTCCATGTGCCAATCCCTTTATGTCATGACAAAATATTTAACTAGACACGTGGAGGGTTATATTATTTGAAACGTTGCTTCTTATTTTCTAAATTAGAGCCATATGCTATTCCATGTCATAAATACAATTAATAATTTCTATGTTACTAAGTATGAAAGATAAATGGATCCATTTGATTTTCGAAATAGTATTTGGGTTATGCTCAAATTGGTTTCCTAATTTGTGTCATCGGCACAGGCTCCAAACAAAAGAGTGTGTGTGTGTTAAATATATGCATCAAAAAGGTATATAAAAGTAGCACATGAATTATTGTTAAGTACATGATACTTGCGTTTTAAGCAAACAAGTATGTTGTAGAGATTAGTTTGGGCGCTGAAGTAATTTATATGTCTGTAACTGATGTTTTGCATTTGTTTTCAGGTTTCCCTTCTCATTTTTTGTATGCATGTAGTACTATCTAATTGGCAAGTTAAGTTGAAGCCAAGTGAAAATGGTTGTGTTTTATATGAATTTTGCTGCGGGGAAGTGGTGCTAGAGAGGTGATATAATGCTTAAGAGTAAGTTGAAGCTTAATCATTTTTAGCTCCAGTCTTTACTTCATGGTATCATATGACATCGTTTAGTAATTTTTTGCATGAGATAACATCTATAAGATTTAGGACGATCTTCATCAAGAAGAGAACTTGTGTCTCAGTAGCATCATAAGGACTGTAAAATGTAGGAATCGAGAAACTATCCGTGTTTTTTTTCACAATTGCTATGTGAAGAACACTTTTGTAGTGGTTGTTACTTAAAACTTACATTAAAACAGTGGTTAGATTACATGTATGGTTAAAAAATCAATGTGTAAAACATATACATATATTTTGAGTGCCTGCTTATGATCACCAATGTTAATTGTCAAAGTATTAGGGTCAGAGCTAACATTAACGCACTTTCCATTTCTCAGCACCTACAAGCCCGGAACTCCATTTTGTAGTAAAATAGTGATAACATTTGGATCTTTGTAACCAGGCAAGCCGTAAGTAAGTTCATACTAAGATAGCACAAGTGAAAAGCTAAAATAAGCACAGCTTTTCATGGATCATGTTTGTCTTTTGCAAATGTTCTATATAAAGCATATAGTTGGTATGTGTTTACATCACACGATGTCTTTTTTCTAGACATCCCCAGGGTGCTACTATAGTTTACCTACTTGATCTATGTAAAGTCCAACATCTATTTTGTCCACTCAAATACATAGTTTTACCGTTATTGGTTTACTTTTCCAGATAGTTTATCTAATTCGATTCATAAAGGATGATCTTTCTTTTATTACAGGCACAATGGTCGTCTGTTTCATACCTTTGAAGCCGCCTTTTCCTTCTTCTTTTCAAATATAAAAATTAACTTCTCCACAACTCATAATACTTACATGGTAGCGCCAAGTATCCATGGGCATGTGCATGTGTATTGTTTTCCGTAATGTGAGTAATCTGAGACAACACTGGGTTTTGGTTTTCTTTTATATTTTATTTGATCATCTTTTGTTAAATTGTGTGGTTATCGAGGAAGTAATTAAGATGTGAGAGCTTGATTTTAACCTCTTCATTGCAACGATTATCAATTACAGAAACAGTATTTTGAACCCCCAAACTATCCAATATTGGGTTATAAACCCTAAACAGTAACAAGACTGAATTGCGGTAGAGAAACTATAATCCTTACTTGACACTTATTTTAGCACGCATCCAATTTATAGGTGCATGTTGAAAAGCGCCGATATGATTATGGCGGGACATATTTAACAAGCCCAAGAAAATGCTTACTACCATTGGAAGTTGATTAAAATTTGTCGACTTCTAAATTCACGTGTATAAAAATAATCAGAGATAAGAAAATGTGTGCTTCATACTTGTAACTACCTTAAACGTCAAGATATCTCCAAATTTTAATTTTATTAAGTATTCATCACATAGCAACATTTACCGTTCTAAGCATGAAACTCAATACTCATTAATGATTCACTTGCTAGATTTGCATTCACGGCACTTTGCCTTGCATTTCTCTTCAGTCTTGTAGCATTTATGATGTGAAGCACACACGTACTTTTCCTTTCCTTTATGACCACATTTTGCCTTCTGACAACATCCAGATTCATGAGCAGTTTCAGGATCAGCTATTTCATCGCCCACCCTGCTATTTGACACTGTAGTCTCAACTATAAAATAAATAAATAAATCATAACGATCCATATAATTATATATTCTAAAAGTACAAGAAATATCTAAAAATCGGTGAACTTACTACAATTTATGATGCATATGCTTGAAACAACTAAGATCAGAATAGCTAACTGAATTGTTTTCATTTGGAGAAAAGCTTATTTAACTACTTTTTTCAACTGCTTCTCAGTCTGTTTCTTCTTAGTATTTATAGATGATACAGCCAGATAAGCTTTTAAATCTTTGTTATTAATTAGTAGAAATTGTAGATTTTGTGGAATAATAATCTAATTTTATACTATAGCTGAGTTCAATGATCTTTTTCATTAATGCTTAGCAGAGAGCGACTTCTAGAGTATTCCAAAAGCGAATTTGGCACGATATCTAAACAAATCGATAGATTTACTTAGTCATCACGCTGAGATAACATATTCAATAATATACTTTAATGAAATGAAATAAATTGTAGTTAACTGTTAAATTTTGACAACGCTACTGTAGAGTTGAAGAGGAGGGACATAGTTTTATATCGGTGAAGATAGTTCGCGAAACGAATCTCGAAACCTAGAGATATCGCATTTTGAAGCAAGAGGACTTGTGATTTTCAGCTTATGACAATTTAAATATTTGAGATAGGCTACGAGACGTCTGAATAGAAGTAGGCCTGTAAACGGATGCAGTCGGATATGGATAGTGCTGTATCCGTATCCGTATCCGAAAATGAAAATCCGTATCCGAATCCATATCCGATATCCGCGAATACCCGTTGAATATTATCCGTATCTGCTAATATTTTCAAATATCCGAAAATATCTGTATCCGGCTTAGCGAATACGGATATTTTTGGATATCCGAAAATATCCGTATCCAAACCCCAAAATGTATCCGAAAATTAATCAATATAATGCATATTTCATTTTTTTGACAGAAAAAAAGATGAAAAAACTTGTAATACATAAATTACATCAAATTAACAATAAGTAATCCAATCACTCAAAATCCGTACAATAAATTAGTGTATTTGTATTAAATTTATGGATATAAAATAATATTAATATATAAATATTTAATTTCAAACCGGACGGATATTTATCGAATACGAATACAGCCATATCCGTATCCGTTTCCGAAATATGTTTCGGATATCGGATATCCGCATCTGTTTTTTGGATATAAGATATTTTTCATGTTTTCGGATGCGGATGTGGACGGATTTTAGATATTTCAGGTATTCATTGACAGGCCTAAATAGAAGGTCTGCAACGATCTGTATTTTACGTATCGGAAGATCGTAAAATACTATTAATTAATCCTTGTGAGGTCGATAGATTCAATTAATTATCACGTTGAAAATACGACAAGATATCAAATAAGCATATTTTAATGAAATGAAATAAATATAGTTAACTATATTTGAAAGACAAAATTTATATTTTATTAGGATCATATTTAAATTTAGTTTTAATATATTATCAAATGTGAATATATAACTCTTGGTATTAACAAGAATAGATAATGATTCGGAAAAAAATAGTATCATGTGACCAAATTTTAGGTCATGTATACTTATACTTATATATTCAAACTAATGTTCGAGAACTCGGTTTTGATCATTTAATTTATTTTTATTTCGAACGATTTCGAATATTTCAAAAGTTTCAATTTCGATTTAGGTTTCAATTTCAGATTTCAATAGTTTGTTAATGAAAACACAACGAAAATCTTTGTAAATAAAATAACAAATTAAATTTACCGAATTCTATTAAAATTGAAATTGATAATAAATTCAATTCAATAATAGATTATACTTAATTAAACAAGAACTTAAACTTAATAATAAAAAGTCCAATCCAACATAATATATCCTTACACAAAATAGCCCAAGTTAATAAAAAGCAGGCCAATCAACATAATAATAAACTAAATCACATTCCTGGCACTTGTTCAAAATTTCTCTCTCTCTCAAAATTGATTGCCGCTCTCAAAATCAAAGCCAACTGCCGAATTTTTTTAGAAAAAAATCGTTCCCAAGATCTACCTAACTCTCAAAACCTACTGCCATCCTTAAAATCGGCTGTCGCAATGCTACTATTTAGTCAAAGACGAAGTTGCTTCCCTCGAAATCTAGTTGAGGATGCTAGCACTACAACAAAAAGACCCGTTTACAACTGTATTTTTACAACTGTCACAAATAGTCAGTTGTAATAAAGATTTTTTACAACTCTTTTTATCAAACACTTGTGATAAACTTACTTTTAACAACTCTTTGATTTTTTCAGCTGTAATAAACGCCTATTACAACCATTCTTTTTTGCCGGTTGTAATAAACGGTTATTTTTAACAACTCTATTCTTTTGTCAGTTCTAATAGATGCATATTACAACATTATTTGCCCGTCGTAATAATTAGTTAATAATTATAATTAAATAATGTACCCAATAATTAATAATTATTATAAAATTAATAAATAATAATTACTATTAAATAAGAATACTTAATTCGAAATATGAAACAATTAATATTAATAATTCAATATAATTGACATAATAACTAATAATTATTAAATAATTAATAATTGATAATTGATAAATAAGAGTTAATTTTTTATAATTAATAATTAACAATAATAATTAATATTTAATAATTGATATTAAAAATATAATAATAAATAATTAAATAATAAATATTTAATTAATAATTAAAATTCTATAAATAATAATTGCTACCAAATAATATTAACTAATGGCTAATAATAAAATTCTAATAATAAACAATAATTAAATAAATAATAATTAAAAGTTAAAAATCAATATTTAATAATAATAATTAAATTAAAAAATAATAATTACTAATTAAAATGAAATATTAATAATTTACAATTTATATTTAATAATAAATGAAAAATAAATAATAACTAAATAAATAATAGTATAAAAATAATAATTAATATGTAATCTTTAATAATTTAGAAGAATATTAATATTTAGTATTTAATATTCATAAATTTAAAAAATAAAATTTTGAAACCTTCACAAAATTCAAAAATAAAAAATATTGAATTTTTTTTAAAAATATTCATAAAATAAAAAAATTTGAAATTTTCACAAATTTTTTTGAAAAATAAATAAATTTATTTTAAACAAATAACTATTAATAAATAATAATAACTATATCCAAAATTTGGTTTCAAACCAAAAGTTTTGGCTCCAAATCCAAAATTTTGGCGCTTTCCCAAAATTTTCAATTACATACCTATATCCTTTACCCTTCTGGCTCGAAGAAGCTCCTCTGCATTCTTCTCCGCTTTATACTCACCTCCACTCCCGTGTCTTCCTTCTCCACTTCCCAATTATTCCCCCAAACATTCAAAAACCAAAATTTTGAAAACCTAAAAAATCAGTATTAAACCACGAACAGTCAAGATCCAAACCAGAGACACTCCATCTCCAACATCACCGACTGCATTTCAGCTGTAGATCTCTCCGTGGACAATGATTTCGAATTCGCCGTCAGCTCTCCAACTATTTTCGACGATATAGCTCCAGCTTTTCCACTATTCAATCTATCGGATCTAAACCCGAACCCGAACCAAGTAGAGCTCCGATCTAGATCCACCTCCTCAAATCATCATCCAGCTCAATTGAATTAACGAGGACAACTACTGTGTTTGGAGTGGCATCCTCTGTGTTGTATTCTATTTAGCTTCAACATAATCTTTAAGTATTTTAGCTTGTAGCACCCTCTTCATCAGCCATAATTAACATCTTTGGCCGAATTCTTGTAGGAACAAGAAGACGGCAACGAACAGAATGGAGAGTTTGGATTCGACACTATTGGCAGATGTTTCTTTTGTATTTTCCCACCGCTAACCAACGATGTTTCTCACAATTGTTCCACAATTTTATAATAAACTTTCCTGGTAATGAACAACTCAAGATTTTACAATCCTACATTCAACTAACTTTTTTTGTTTTGATTCATTTCAGCTTTATTTCATAAAAAATATTAAACCTGTGACCTGTTTGTAATAAATACATTGTACATTGCCTGTTTGATTCTATGGTTATGATGTTTATTAACCTATTGAATTTTGTAATAACTAATGTAAATAAACATTAAACTATTTTTATCAATATTGCAACATAGAGTAAAGTGATATGCCCATTTTTAACAGGTAGAACATAGCAATAAATTTCCTCTAAAATAAGACGAATAGCTCTAGTTTATGTTTGATAGCAAACCAATTTAACACAGTTAAACGAGAAGAACACATTTCCATGAATGCAGCAATATAATAGGTTGTTGCATTGTTTTAGTTTGTTTGAACTATGAATGTAGTTACATGTGTTTGATACGCAAATATGGGTGCAGAACATGCTTAAATTTGCTAGGACTATTACCCTATTTTGATTTATTTTTTTAGTGTTGTCTGATTCATGTTCTGTGCCTTGAACAAGTACTCACTTATCAAAATAATGGATATTATACTATGGTTTGACATAGTGCGTTGCCTCAGTGCCTGTGAAGTGAATATATGTCTTCTTCCAGGACTTTGTCATGACACTCTCGTAAAAGGTAAGAGAACATACATTTTCAAGGCACTCTTTATCACTCGTTATGCTTCTTTACTCCTGTTCTTTTACATCATTGTAATAGTTTGTTTTTTCCAACATTCCTTCATTTAAAATATGTAGGGTCTGGGAATCCTGACAGTTATTCACATTGGAAGAGTTCCACCAACAAGGATGTTTCTAATTGTATCTTCTATTGGATTCTCTGTCATTGACAAGCCCGTGGAGCTTCAATTAGCATTAGGATCTTCTTTGATTCTGGTTCTCTCACTTCTGGCCTATTTTGATTGCCCATTTCCTTATGGGGCTGCTGCTGCATAGCAAGACGTGCTTTGTTTTTTTGGTTTAGTGGTTATTTAAGTCTCCTTCTTTGGAGCTATTAGTCAATCTACAGTGCCTCAGTTTATCATGTCATTGTTGTTTTGGTACTTTTGTTGGGTCACGGTGTATGCATTATAGTGTTGTTGTTTCAAGTGTGTTGGTATGTTCCATGCTTTATGTCTGTGATATGCTGGAATTTATTGTTTTTATTTTCTTTGATTTATTCAGTTTGACATATTTATTTTGTAGATAATAATAATAATATAATATTTGTATTGCTTATAACATACCGTTATTTTTATTCTATTATCTATGCTTATTCATTTCTTGCTTTACATGGTAGCGCCAAGTATCCATGGGCATGTACATGTGTATTGTTTTCCGTAATGTGAGTAATCTGAGACAACACTGGGTTTTGGTTTTCATTTATATTTTATTTGATCATATTTTGGTAAATTGTGTGGTTATCGAGGAAGTAATTAAGATGTGAGAGCTTGATTTTAACCTCTTCACTACAAGGATTATTAATTACAGAAACGGTATTTTGAACCCCCAAACTATCCAATGTTGGGTTATAAACCCTAAACAGTAACAAGACTGAATTGCGGTAGAGAAACTATAATCCTTACTTGACGCTTGTTTTAGCACGCATCCAATTTATAGGTGCATGTTGAAAAGCGCCAATATGATTATGGCGGGACTTATTTAACAAGCCCAAGAAAATTCTTACTACCATTGGAAGTTGATTAAAATTTGTCGACTTCTAAATTCACGTGTATAAAAGTAATCAGAGATAACAAAATGCGTGCTTAATACTTGTAACTACCTTAAACGTCAAGATATATCCAAATTTTAATTTTATTAAGTATTCATCACATAGCAACATTTACCGTTCTAAGCATGAAACTCAATACTCATTAATGATTCACTTGCTAGATTTGCATTCACGACACTTTGCCTTGCATTCTCTTCAGTCTTGTAGCATTTATGATGTGAAGCACACACGTACTTTTCCTTTCCTTTATGACCACATTTTGCCTTCTGACAACATCCAGATTCATGACCAGATTCAGGATCAACTATTTCATCGCCCACCCTGCTATTTGACGTTGTAGTCTCAACTATAAAATAAATAAATAAATCATAACGATCCATATAATTATATATTCTAAAAGTACAAGAAATATCAAAAAATCGGTGAACTTACTACAATTTATGATGCATATGCTTGAAAGAACTAAGATCGGAATACCTACTGAATTGTTTTCATTTGGAGAAAAGCTTATTTAACTACTTTTTTCAACTGCTTCTCAGTTTGTTTCTTCTTAGTATTTATAGATGATACAGCCAGATAATCTTTTAAATCTTTGTTATTAATTAGTAGAAATTGTAGATTTTGTAGAATAATAATCTAATTTTATACTATTTTAACCCAATTCATCATCAGCAAAACATTAGAGTTTGAAATTAATCAATGAAAGCATTCTAGAGACAAAAACGTACTAGAGTCGAACTCAAACCCTCTGGAGCAATCTAATAACACTGATCGAAGAAGCAGCAGTAAGAAAATTGAGGAACGAAAGCACCAATGCAAACTATTTGAATTTCTATTTCCAAGCGGCGGCTTCAATTCAACAAAGCCCTAATTCCAGATCGCAAAAGAAACGAGACGGCATGGATGAGAAGGAACTAAAATAAAAAGGGAAAAACTCGTTTATCTCTTTTTAAATTAGGCCGTATAAGTTTATGTTTTTAAATTGCGCCATATAGTTTATTAGGGTTTTTTATTTATTTTTTAGTACTTTTGTTTTGTCTTTTTTTTTATTTAAGTCAAACTCTAGATTAACTAGGTTACGAACTATGGTTTCGTAACTCAAGAATCGCAACTCAGTGGCCGATTTGTGGCAGAGTTTTGAGCTTAAAGTTAGGTTAATCAAGTTAGCGGATATCGCAAGTTTACATTTCTTTGTAAGCGTCTGATTACTTAATTTCTAGTAAAAACTAGGTCAGCACGTAGGCAAATTTTTGCTGAAGCTGGGTGAAACTGTGTGTCATCTTTACTGCATTACTTTTGTTTTTGTTTTTATTTCCACTTTAATTTTTAGTAGACCCTATTCACCCCCTCCCTCTGGGGTAAAAACGATCCTACAAGTAATATCGAAGCTAGGATCAAAAACTATTTTCTGTTAAAAAAATTTGATTTTTTTAATGGCTTCTTTTAATATTGTTTTTGCTGAAGGTCAGTCCATAGCTAGACCACCCATGTTCAATAGTGAATATGCATATTGCAAAACTAGAATGAAATTTTTTCTAAAAACCATATATGCATGGAATATTATTGAAACGGGATACAACACACCAACAGTAATGGTAGATAATCGAGAAGTTGATAAACCTATGGATCAATAGACCAATCTTGAAAATAAACTGCAAACTACTAATACTAAAGTTATGAATTCTATTATTTGTTTATTAGATCAAATTGAATTTATCCGTGTCTCACATTGTCTAAATGCACAGGAAACCTGACACACGCTTGAAGTGACTCATGAAGAAAGAATCTCGTCTTGCTATGCTTAGTAGCGAGTACGAGAACTTCACAATGACAAAGGATGAACGTGTCAAAGAAATGTATGAACGACTTTCTAATCATGTATACAAATCAAAATCCCTAGTAAGACCATATATAGAACTGGAGATAGTCCAAAAGATCCTCATAATTCTTCCATGGAATTTTGAAGCAAAGTTGATTACCATCCAAGAATCAAAGGATCTGAAACAGGTTAAAGTTAAAAAACTCATCGGAAACCTCACGACTTATGAGCTAGAAATAAAATTCAAGGAAGAAAGTGAAGGAGGAGATACACGAAAGAAATCAATTGCTCTCAAAGGAACGATGGAAAGTGAAGATGAAGATGGTGATGATGAAGGAGCAGCTGAATTGGCACTGATAGTAAAGAGATTCAAAAGGTGGAATCACAAATATGGAAATCTAGCCCTAAATCAACAACTAAAGAGCAGAATCATCGAAGTTCTAGACAACTCAGTAGACTCCTGCAAGTTAGTTTTAATATGAGTATCCTAAAATTTTAACTTGAGAAGGTAATAATATTGTCCATGGGGTACATATAATCTTCTTAAATATTGCATTTATTAAATCTATGGAGATTTTTTCCCAAGCTTGACCACAAGAGGACCGAGACTATTAATTTACATTACCATTGTTCAAGTAGTTTTTGTCTAAATTTTGAATAGTTGAACACATAAAACCATAAAAATTTCAAAGCAATTTAGCATTTTAACCTTAAAATAAGACCGTTTGATTCATATTGATACTTTAAAGTTCAAATTGTTTAGGTGTACAAAGATATTAAAACACTATTAATTTAGTTTTTGTATAATTTTTTAATTCTAGACTACATGCAATTGACTCTAAAATTCAGTTAATCAAAAACACCATCCTATCTAGGGAGAGGATCGGTTGGAATGAAAGCAACAACCTCAACTAGATCCACCAAAAAAGCAGAAGATGTAAGTTTCATGATCTCAGGTTTTATAATGCATGTTGATTTTGTTATTTCTGTTTTGGTTCTTGATAAAAGAGGGCTTAATAAAGACGATTACATCCTATTTAATTTTTAATGTACATGTCTTCCTGGATCTAATGAATAAATTGACATGGTTATTTTTTATTTGTATTCCTGTAATAGGCCAAAAAGCATTAATTTAATTGAGGATATTCGTAATTTTATCATACACTGAATACTTATGTGCAGACACATGTTGTGTATAGTTTTTTCATTAATCCCCAGTAGGATGACTTGAAGCAAAAGCAACAACCTCAATGACGTCATATGGGTAACCTCTTATTAATATTGTGGCAGTTATAGTCTCCATAAATGAGAGTTTCGAGTTACTTAAGTCAATTAAAATTTTCAATCTGAATTTTAGGAAACTATTTTCTATAATGGAAAAATTACTCAAGGAATTGAGATTATTGACAAATAAGAAATTTATCAACCAAAAGTATTAATTCATGTATTGCTTCAATTTAATATGTCGTTAACGTGTTCTATTAAAGATTTACGTAAAAGAGTGACATGAAAATCGACGCTTTGGATATTAGCTTATACATTACTTTTCCATATCTAATTTACATGCACTATGTTATATGTGTTGTGGTCAGTTTGGTGATAAGCAACCAAAGTAGAAAAAGTGTGGGTCCATAATTGTAGTAAACTTTGGCCCTTTCAAATTAAATAGGTGATTCAACTTGTGATACTTTTGCCGGTTTACTTTTTAGCAGCAACATGTATGAAACATGGTTTCAGGATCAAATAATGGGAAAAAAACATATTGTTCAAGTTTCAGCACAAAGGCTAATACAAAAGATAGTGGAGTAAACAACATTAGCATATGACAACAACATTATGAAGAATTAATCGCATTATATATTTTTTACATTGAATAAATTAATAGCAGCTAACTGCTTTAAGATATGTCAAAACTTTTTAAGTACTTAATTCAAAATTCACGAATTAATGGAACATGAAATTTTGGACATGTTAAAGATAGAAAGGAGACAATTTTTTCATCTATAATTTCTCCTTATTATGGTTCTCATGATTATATATTTGATAATTTATAGATATTTATATTAGAAGCTATATTAAACTCAAAGTAACACATTGATATAATAAAATCGCTATTTCCACATGCTTTAGAGGTAAGCGACGACCTTCACTATGTATATATAGCTATTTTACTTCAAGCATGGTGTAGGTAGTAACTGGATAATTGGATTTTGATAAATGTCATACGTATTTTAACATTACACATTAAACCTCAATTTGTATGCTTCATCTCTGTGCTTATTGTTATCAATTCTAAACTTGGAAGTATTAACATATGACATCTATCTATACACATAAAATAAGAAGATAATGCATAAATCATTTGTTGGCATCTATAAAATAATGTTATTTCATAGAATGATTCCTCTACAAACTATATATGCTTATTATAATACGTTAAACTCAAATATTGTATCGCACCAACATTTGATAATAGTATGAATCGGTTTAATATCAGCTAATATAGTAAACCTGAAACTGATCTGTTAGTTGCATTGTTAGAGTCCATTTTGGCTAAATAAAAGGAAGGCACGATATTAGAAGAAGTCATAGATGCTTATGTTGAGGTGGAACAAGCCCTTGCTTAGTTAGTTTGTTTCATTGTCGTTGAAAGGTGCAAACTCCGCTAAAATGGTAAAGTTGCTTACTAAATGTTTCTTCTCATTCAACATCCATAATTTATATACATTTCTTAGCATTTGCTAGATTCACAACTATACTTGATATAACATCACTCAAAAAAATTCAAAGTTATTAGTGGACCGGTTATGTTTAACAGTGCCAAACATGAGTCTCGGACCAGTTAAGTGACCGCCTAGTGCTCGACTCAAGAGGAGGTCTAATTTTTAACTTTAGTATCATTATCAAATATATAATCTTTTCCAAAATTAAAACAATTAGTTTTATACGTGGATTATGCCGCCTAAACAACTGGCGTGAGTTTTACTACTGTCCTTGATTCTTTTTTATTTTATGAAAAAATATGCCTACTTTTTCTTTAAAAGACAATAAATATAATATATTAACATTTAAGATTGTGTGTGTATGATTTGCCCATAAATTATCATATCCTTCGTTATCAATTCATAGAATAGAACCTTTAAAAACAAAATAGGGAAGTCATAGTAAATTGTATACAACTTTAGTATCACATAGTGCGATGTAGGAACGAATAACATCAGGAATTACTTTTCCATAATATACCTCACTCGATTTCACTCTTCATATTATTTATAGACAGTACATTTAGTGATTGTTAAGGATTTAAAGTTATTTAAGTGTTTTAGGAGTGTTATGTTTGGTTATTGGGAACTTGTAGATAGCATTTATTTGATAAAGGAATAAGGAAAGATAATGTTAAGAGTCATGTGAAGAAACTCTAAACTTTTAGGTATATCACTGACTAATTAACTGATTAAATACACACCACGTTGACATTGATTTTCTTTTGTCATGATGGTAAAACAATGATATCATTATCCATTCTACAGAGCTCACCCTTAGTATGGAATTACGAAGGCGCCTAAGGTTCAGTAACTATCTTTACCACTGTTTTACAAGTTTCACGGTTTATTCCTTTATCCATTTTTTTCTTTTTGTGTACATATTTTATAGTTTTGCTTTGAAGAATTAAAATTTTGAAAATATTTTATAGTTTTGCTTTAGAAGCTAAATAACATTAATTTGCTTTTCTTACCTTAGAAATGAATTCCATAGTGCCAATGCTTTTTTAGTTTGAGATGAAATATTTCATGCCTACTAATAGAGCCTTTGTTTAGTACTTGCAGTCGACTAATATTAGAGTTTAAAGAGTTTTATATTTACTATTTAGTCATTTACTTATTACATATCTATTGAATATGATTAATTTTAATAGTTTATCTTATGTATTTTGAAAAACTAATTTTCATTACCATGTCATAATTTATTTATTTTTTAACAGGTCCCAATTAAACATCTAATAATTACAGGAGCGAAAACATAATTTGAAAGTATAAAAGCCTTTAGTAATACCTAAACTCTGCATATACATGACTAAACTATTAACCAAAACATAGCTGAATAAAATGCTCTAGATACTTAATGGTATAGTAACTTATGTACCAGCTTTTATAACTACTGTTTAGTTTTTTAAAGACGTTATGTTATAAATCAACTCTGCTTTAACCATTTAGATCTTACCATGTGTTGTGTTTGTACTTTATAGTCGTCGTGTGTAGTTTTTTCCCCTTTTCATGCATACTACTGTAACGACCCGGAAATTTCGATCTCGAAACTTCCAGATAGTTAGAGAAAAGATGAAAGAGATAGAATAAGAACAGAAAAGAAACACACAATCTCACATTCGCAGCGGATAAAATATAATATCAATAATAATAGTTATACCAAAGAAAACTGTATCTATCAATTTGCATCGATATATCAGAGTTACAACGATTTTTATACAACATTGGACAGATACAATTTAACATGTCTCAGATATATACAATAGTATGACGCAGCGGTAATCACTCCATACTTTCCAGCCATCCAGCTCGCCTCCTGAGCTCCAGAACGTCCCTATCTGAAAATCTGTAATACTCGGTCTGACCCGAGCATTACATCAAAGTAACACCCGGGTCAGGCTGGAAACCAGCGTGAGTAAATCCATCAACATGGTACAAAAGCATACAACTTATATAAACCCGGGTAACTTATATCAATTTACAACATTACAAGTTGTTATAGTCATCAACTATCCCACCAGTCAATTTCTAAGTTCCAAAACTTAGATTGATTGGATTCACTTAAATCGTTCTACTTCATTCTATTGGTTTCACATATCAAATTATAAAGAATCGAAGTGGTTTCGGGTATTTACTAATACCCGACTGCGGTCACTTCGAATCCAATGTCATCTAAACCCAAGTTATCCAATTAAATACAATTCCACTTTAATTGTCGAATAACTCTTTTACTCAGCAATTCATAATTGATAATCACATTATCATCGTCCATCCAACACATCATATCACAAAGCAATTCATATCAGAGATATCAACCAATTCAAAGCACCCATCATCATTTAATCATTAATAAGCAAGATTGATCGCTTCCATTAATTACATTAATTAAATAATCCTGTAATCACTTTTATTAGTAAATTATTCTTAAATTTCATATAATAGTTAACCTTTAACTTAATTACATTCATTAATCAATCTTGATTATTCATCAATAGATATCAATTAAATAGATATCATCCAATTCAGACATTCAACAACCAATTATCCATAAGCAAGCAATATTAATTCATATCATAATTAACTTAATTACTTAAATTAAATTAACTCCTTAAGAATTAATCACTTAATCTTGCCTATACAATCATTAATTAATTACTAACCTTAATTAATTAATCACATCATTGATTTACTCAATCGATCAATTCATCAATCTCTAATCCTAGGTTAATTATCATGTATTTATCAATTAATAATCCTTAATTATTATTTAATCTCCTTTAATACAAAGTAATTAATTCTTAATTACTTTCATAATCAATTTATTAATCTTTAATTAACTGATGAGTTACTAATCAACTATCGATTCATAACCTTAATTGTTAATCAATATCTCTTAATATAAATTAATTAATCCATAATTACTTTTATAATTAATTATTAATTAACTAATTAATTATCTCTTAATTATTAATTAATAAACCTAATTATCAATTATTAATTAAGAACTTAGTTACAGATTACTTATTCCTTAATCACTAGTTAATTAACCATTTAATTAATCTTTAATTAACTGTTAACCCATCCTTAATTAACAGATAATCAATCTTTAATTACCATTTGATAAATCCTTAATCACCATTGTTTAATCAAGAAGTTACCATTTAAAAAACTTCTTAATTAATCCTTAATTGCTTTATTAATTATTAATTTATCAAATTGGTTAATTAACCTTAATTAATTACATTCATTGATTAAATCCAAATAAATTTCGATTGACCTTATTAATTAACTAAGTAATTAATCACCTCTTAATCACTATTTAAAAATCCCAACCTTACTTCCCATCGATTACCACTCTAAGAAATTATCCCTTAATTAATTTCTTCATTAATTAGATTTCTACTTCCAACATTTGGTTACTTACAAAACTTGATTTGAGTTTTAAATTTGAACTCTCCTTACATAACTTTGCTCTTAAAATTCTTGAAAGCCTTATTCCCTTTACAACCAATTCTTACCTGAATCCAGGCTATCACAGCAAACTCGAGTCGAACCCTACCAAAAAAAAACCCCTAGTTAAATATCTTGCAGACTTTTTTATAAATTTATTTTACTTAAACTTGAAAATTCTGATTCTTATATCATCAAGTCATAATCTCTGTTAAACCAGGCTACCCAACCAAACCCGAACTCTACTCCAAACATTTACGATAAATCTTTGATTTTCTCGCGTACGCATCCGTAGCAACCTGCTTCTTCCTTGGTGCCAAACACACAGTAATTCTTTAGATACACAAAGATACGTGTGTGCGTGTACACGTCGCCAACCACCCCTCTGATCATCGCCGACATCACCGCGAGTCAACCCAGATCCCCCTTCCAGATTTCGACCATCAGTAACTCGGTTCGAACCCAAAAACAAAATTGAGTCAAAGTGCTCCTAAACCCAAAACGAGACATCACCCAAAAACTTCCCATGCCACCACCTCCGGCCACCATTAAACATCACCACTCCGAATATTACTTCGCTATAGACCCCTACACCTACCCCCTTCCCGCGATCAAGCTCGAAGCCCTAATGACGTCGCAATAATTGCCGAAATCAAACCTGATCAAAACCCAGGTTATGCCCTAGTTCATCAATTTACTGCTTCCACGGTGATCGATAGGACCCGAAACTAATTTTCCCTTGCACGTCAACTCCTTGGCCACCTTTGACCAAAACCCTAAAGCCTAAAATTTCTTCGACCGCCTGAAAACGACGAAACTCCATATTCCGTTCATCTCGACTATTTTCCCAAACCACAATCATAAAATTCAAGATTTTCATATTATATTCTTAACTTCTAACTACGAATTAATCTATATAATCAAAACATGAAATTATAGTGATTTATTTTCTTTCCCAACAGGCTCACCACTGTATTTTCTTGATCTTGATTAATTCCTGAATTTAAAATTCTTGAATCTATTTTTAGATTTGGTATTATATCGCTATAAACATACTTCATTCAGGAATAAATGTTAAATTCTAATTGTATAAGGGAAATTAGATTTTTCTTTAAAGTTGTTTGGGCCTGTGCACATAACAAAACAGTCTATACACACACACACACACATATTTAATAGTGATATTGAAACATTTAACCAGATAAAATCATTATGAAAAACATTTTCTCCCTTCCTATGTAAATTTATCACATACATTTCTAGAACCATTAATTAAAACTGTTTGAAATCTAAGGTTAACTCACCTGACAGTTTGATTTTTTTAACATAAACTAAATGTTTCTCTTTTCTTTATTTTTTTCAGACAATATTTTTATTTTTAAATCTTGAAAATATTTTCTTAACATAGTTTGATCTTAAACTAACATATTTTAGTTAAATATCTAGTTCTAGCAATGATTAGAATAAGAGGAATTAGTATTATTATCAAAATTTATACTCTGTATATTTAAACAGAGTTGAGTTTTGACATATTCACATATGCACACAGATTTTCATTCAAATATATTCATTTCAACTGCATGCATCCAGGTTTAAATTAAGACAAGTGGAGTTTACTCACAATTTGAAAAAAAACAGATAAGGTAGTAGCTTGAAATCTGTAATTCTGTCCTGGGTCTGCAACTTGCTATTTGGTTTTCTTACTTGAACTCTTGAAATGATTACAGGCTGTTGATTCTTGAGTTTGCAAATTGGAAAATGAAATTTTAGTTTTTGGTTTGAAGTAATTTACAGATTTTACTTTTTTTTCTTGATTAAGAAAGTGAAGATGGAAAAGAAATGAAGATGAAAGGTAGAAATTAATATAGGTTTAAATTAGATTTTATTAAAACATGAAAGAAAGTTAAAAAAAAGTTGACACTTGTCACAAAACACATCTTTTAGCTTACATTTGTAATTATACATGTACATAAAATCTTACATTTGTAATTTCATTAACTAATATGACATTTAAATATATTTATATTAAAATTTTAATTTAGTTACATATTTATAAATGACTTAAATGTTTAATATTTGAACTTCTCTTATAATTACCTATATTTATAAAATCTTCTAAAAACAATGATATAAAATCAAAAATCTCATGCACAAATTATTATTTTCTTTAATTCCAACTTGCAAATCAATCCAACTAAATATATATATATATATATTAATTTGAACAAACATATTATTGAATTTGGAAATATCAAATTCTAACTTAAAGTCATACATTTAAATTTGAAAATAATTAGTCTATTTAAAATTAAATTTATAAAATAACTCAATTTAGATAGTTATTGTATTTAAAATCAATCCATAATTCAGTATTTCTATAATTATCCCAATTATATTATCAATCACAATGCCCAGAAATCCGGGTTATCACATTCCTTCTCCCTTTGAATCTTTTCGTCCTCGAAAAGGAACGAAACCAGAATTTATCAAATATTTTAAAACCAGTTAAAATATTCTTTGATCATTTAAAAACACCTAAAAATCTATATAATATTTTCAAAATAGTTTTTATAGAAAATATCATCTTATAACTCAATGTTTCAAAAAGTTCATCCTCGTTCCCACGGAAATTCGGTCATACGTTATTCAGGCGTAAGACTGAAAATCTATAAGTACTTAGCAGACCCGCTTTCAACATCCAGTGAAAATACTTGGAAAATAATCTTATTGAAAATATAGAAAACAGTTTTTGAAAATAGACGATATATCTTTGGTGAGAATGCTCTGGAAATCATCACCCCTCATCCATGGTCACAGTTACATTCCAGGGTTACGTTCCCATCGTAGCAAAAGTCCATGTAACTGCAGGCTCTCCGCGGCCTCTCGATTACACCATGGAACCCACAACAGATCACAGTTACATCTAGGGTTACGTTGCCGTCACAACAAAAGTCCATGTAACTGCAGGCTCTAAGAGCCTCTGATTTTCGCTGTCGAAATGAAACCTCTCCACTCCTACATAGGTCGCAGTCTGCCGATATAAAATCAAACGCAGACTGTTGGCTCTTAGCGGCACATACGACTTTCGCTATGTTATACCATAGGTCGCAGTCTGCCGATATAAAATCAAACGCAGACTGTTGGCTCTCAACGACACACATGACTTTCGCTATGGTATACTCTACTCATAATCCCCAGGAACAGTTTTGTTCGGACTCCTCACAGGATCAACTTTAGAAACCCCCCCCATTGGGGCTCAAGGCAGCACCACCTGGTGCTACTCCTTAGAAGTTCATTTCAAGGGAGTGCCTTTTTCCCCAGAGTTATCATTAAAACATTTTATACTATACACATATAGTAGCTTCAAATCAGACACCTAGTATGATCTCATACAAAGCTCCTTTACACAAAATCGATTATTCCAAAAATCGATAATTCTCAAACTAGGCTTCCCAAATTCAATATCGATTTTACCCAAAAATCAAAAGCCTTTCCAAATCCAAAGGTTCCCAAAACCTTTTTCCAAAATCCTCATATGATCCTTTATATATATATAAAACCCTTGATAAAAATCTTTGGATCATTTTAAACTTGTATAAAATCCTTTTATACTTCAAAACACCTTTAAAAATCCTTTTCTTCTGGCAATAGATTCAACAAGGGAAGTTTCATTTTATAAAACAAAGATATTTACTTTGTTTACTCAAAATCAGATATTCAAACTGAAAATCGCTATGCTCTGATACCAACTGAAAGTGCGGTGTGTATACTAATGCACGTACTAATATAGTACACACGGATCGTGTAATATGGACTATAATATAAATGCGGAAAATAGATGATAGTAGCAAAGCAAAAATAAAAATAGAAAAATCACACCAGAGATTTTTATACTGGTTCGGAGCACCGTCCTACGTCCAGTCCCAGACTCCTATCTGGATTTTCACTATTAACTACCTCGCTTCACCCGGAGGAACAGGTTTACAATACCCGAACAGCCGAACGGGATTTCACGCCTCTAATACACCGAGGACTTCAACACTTGCCTCTTACAACACCGAGGACTTCAACACTTGCCTCTTACAACACGAGGACTTCAACAAAAACAAATACAATTGTTGTTGACAACTTGTGTTCTTGAAAACACGGATTTGTCACTAGTAGTACACCCTTCCTATAATCTTATCCTCAAAGAATATGAATGATGTTTTGTAAAGATTAAAGAAGGTATTTACTTATTGAATCAAAAGATATGAAATAATTTCAATGATTCAATAAGCTAAATTAATTTTTAGAATGCAGGAGTGTTAGAGATTAGATTAGAGAGCATATATGATCGTGTAAAAACTTGTTGTTTTAATCAATGATATTGATGTGTATTTATAGAGAGAAAATAGTTATAACCCTTGGTGAAAAGTTGCAGTCAAAAGTTATGATTATTGATGAAGAAGAAGAGACGCAACCATTGAAGAAGGATGTGTCTTTTGGAAGAAGTTGCTCTCTGTTTAAAAACGGTCGACAGGTCAAAAACTAACCGGTAGACAGGTTTTTAAAAATATAGTCGTTATGTGCATGTGTGCACGTTTATTGTGCACATCCAACAGGAACGGTCGACCGCCTATATTTGGACCGGTCGACCGGTCTCTGTTAAATTGCACAATAAAGTGCACAACCTATATAAATGTGTATATATATATATTATATTTTGTGCATGATTATTTGAGGATAGATTTTGACAATTTTATTACTATTATAACATCAAATAATCAACCTATAATCTAGAGTACCATATGTAGGTCTTGATTTGTCGATCGCTTTAATATTGTTGTCAGCAATCAAAATCTTCATAGAAGCTGTGACTCAACATTCTCCCCCTTTTTGATTGATGACAATATAAAAACTCAAGTATAGAATCTCCCCCTGAATATGATATCCCCCTGAGATTGTGTCCTGCATATATACTGTTAGCACAATTTTCTCCCCCTTTGTCATCGACAAAAAGGAGTTGTTTAAATGGAGGATGTAAAAAAGATTATAAGCAACATAAAACTACTACCATAGATCAAGAGTAACATTCTCACAAGATGATAATACACACAAGTCTAGTATGAATTAAAACACGGCAATATTTAGTACAAGTGCCAGATAATGTCTTTAAAGCTCCACCTAAGTATAACATCTCCCCCTAAGTATAATATCCCCCTCTATTTATATGCATATGAATTTCTCCCCCTTTGTCATTATCAAAAAGAATGAGGAAATATATAAAATTATATAAAATATCTTGTATATAACGAGATAAACTCATTATTAATTATGAAGGAAAAGTAAAATAAATTTTACCATATTTACCGAAGTCCATATTTATTTGTAAGCACGTAATTCTATTAAACATATGGAACATTCTTTGAAATTCCAAAATCTATCCTTTTCCTTTTGTTTCTCTGAGTACCTGTAAAAAATAATAATAATTTTCGGTACCCACTTACTATTGTTAGGGTCCGGGGGGTTAGGTCTTTGGAAACCATACCCATTTGGGTGTGGTTGAACCTTTATAAATATAATTTTCATTACAAATTACATTCTTATAATAGTTGCTAATATAAAGTTGTTTATCATGATCAATCATATTAGCTGGAATCCATATCTTAATACTATTAGTCATTAGCTTAGTACTTGAAGAATAATTTCTATCATTTCTAAACAAAGTACTATTATGACTATAACTGGTTTTAAAACTATCTTGATTACTAGTACTAGCACTAGAGTTAGTATACATGAATGCATATCTAGTACTATTTTTACTTTTAGCTTGTTTATAGCCTACACCACTTCTATCATTGTGAGCTTTTGAATTCTTAACATAACCTAATCCCTTCTTATTTGAAACAGGTTGAGAATTTTCAATAATCCTGGATAAATTTTCTCTCCCTTTATTAAAATTGGAAATATTTTTAGTAATGTCATCAAGCTTAGTTTTGAGACTAGTGTTATCTAACTCAACAATTTTAATTTTTGTTTTTAACTCATGATTTTCAGAAGCTAGAGCATTATTCTTTTCTTTTTGAGCTTCTATTTCTTGACTTAATAGAGCGAGTTGAGAATTGTCTGAATCTTGAACTTTCTCAAGTTCTTCTTCTAATATTCTCTTCTCGTCTTTAAGCATATCTCTTTCGAATTCTGCTTTCTTCTGATTTTCCAGAGCTTCCTTATATTTTCTTTTGAGACTTTTTAAAGTGTCTAGAAGTTCTGAATTTATTTCTATCATATCATCAAAAGTTAGATCACTAACCTCGTTATCTTTTGCCATGAAGCATTTGTTTGTTTGCTCCTTTGATTGTTCTTTATTGCTCTTCCTCTTCTTATTGCCTTGACTAGATCTCTTTGTAGCCATTTATTCTAGGATGTTGTTACGATCTCTAGAAAACCAGGCTCTGATACCAAATGAAAGTCGCTATGCTCTGATACCAACTGAAAGTGCGGTGTGTATACTAATGCACGTACTAATATAGTACACACGGATCGTGTAATATGGACTATAATATAAATGCGGAAAATAGATGATAGTAGCAAAGCAAAAATAAAAATAGAAAAATCACACCAGAGATTTTTATACTGGTTCGGAGCACCGTCCTACGTCCAGTCCCAGACTCCTATCTGGATTTTCACTATTAACTACCTCGCTTCACCCGGAGGAACAGGTTTACAATACCCGAACAGCCGAACGGGATTTCACGCCTCTAATACACCGAGGACTTCAACACTTGCCTCTTACAACACCGAGGACTTCAACACTTGCCTCTTACAACACGAGGACTTCAACAAAAACAAATACAATTGTTGTTGACAACTTGTGTTCTTGAAAACACGGATTTGTCACTAGTAGTACACCCTTCCTATAATCTTATCCTCAAAGAATATGAATGATGTTTTGTAAAGATTAAAGAAGGTATTTACTTATTGAATCAAAAGATATGAAATAATTTCAATGATTCAATAAGCTAAATTAATTTTTAGAATGCAGGAGTGTTAGAGATTAGATTAGAGAGCATATATGATCGTGTAAAAACTTGTTGTTTTAATCAATGATATTGATGTGTATTTATAGAGAGAAAATAGTTATAACCCTTGGTGAAAAGTTGCAGTCAAAAGTTATGATTATTGATGAAGAAGAAGAGACGCAACCATTGAAGAAGGATGTGTCTTTTGGAAGAAGTTGCTCTCTGTTTAAAAACGGTCGACAGGTCAAAAACTAACCGGTAGACAGGTTTTTAAAAATATAGTCGTTATGTGCATGTGTGCACGTTTATTGTGCACATCCAACAGGAACGGTCGACCGCCTATATTTGGACCGGTCGACCGGTCTCTGTTAAATTGCACAATAAAGTGCACAACCTATATAAATGTGTATATATATATATTATATTTTGTGCATGATTATTTGAGGATAGATTTTGACAATTTTATTACTATTATAACATCAAATAATCAACCTATAATCTAGAGTACCATATGTAGGTCTTGATTTGTCGATCGCTTTAATATTGTTGTCAGCAATCAAAATCTTCATAGAAGCTATGACTCAACACAAACTTGATTACTCCTTTCAATATCAATTTCATCCAAATCAGTACGATGTACACATATCATCCGTATGCTATACCAATCCGATCGCTCACTCGATCACACAATTTCATTTCCGAACTAGTATCGTCCACCCGACTTCCTAGTGCGGACACAGATCTGGTTTCTTGATCAGAAACCGTCATTCTCCTTGCATAGTCATAACTATGATAGAGAATATCCAAAACCAATCAACAATCCATATCCAGGTTCACCGTCGAAAATCGAGTGAAAAATCCCACTCGGATCGATATATCTATCTCGAAATTCTGTGCTCGAATCTGGATCAAATCACTATGCGAATAGAATAACATACGTACACCCTACGTATTTATCTTTATTGGTTATTAGCCAAATCAATTCCATTTCTATTCACATTTACTTTGATTTCATTCACTTACTCTCAATTGCTTCAATCCATTTGGATTATCACCTCTATTCTTATCTCGATTGGGTATTTAACCAATAATAGTTTGAACTCCGACCAGTTTATTTAGAAAATAGCTTGAAAATTTTTAAAATAGATAAATAGTTGGAAAATAATCACTAGTTTGTAAAATAGGTGTAAAATAGTTAAATAATTTGTAATATTTTAGATAATTGCAAAATAATAGTAAGATAGTAATTAGTTTATAAAACAGTTGGAAATTTGTTAAACAGTTTCAAAAATAATTGTAAAACAAGTATAAGATAGTTTGGCTTTTAAAAGAAAGGTTGTATATATAATGAATAGCTTGGAAAAATAGCTTTATATAAAACAATTTATATTAAAAAAAATAGTCCAGAGTCAAAACTACTCACTTCCCAATCTCCATGTTCATCAATTCAATTTAAATTTCCACTTCCATTTAAATTGACCCAATTCCAATTTAGATAACTTCAATTTCCATTGAGATTGATTTAACCCAAATCCAGTTGAATTAACCTCAGTTTCTTTCCAAATTTAACTTTATTCAACCTTGATCTCAAATTCTACCAATTCAAATAAATTTCAACTGAACTAGTTCCAATTTCAATTCATTTCAACGCCAGTTTGAATTAATTCCAATTTCAAACTCCATTTCCAAATCAAGTTGAATTATTATTGATTTCCTCCCAAATTTAATTCAAATTCCATTTGAATTTAAAATTATTCAACTTTAATTACAAATAAATTTGGACTAATTTCAAATTGAACCCTCTTCAATTTTAAATCGTTTCAAATCAATCTAATTCAAATTTTTCCATTTGAATTTTATACTTATACATCTTCAATCACAATTTCAATTAATCCAAATAAAATTCAATTTGAACTAATTTCAATTCAAATTTCAAGTTTAAACCATCTCGAATTATATAAATTCGAGTTAATACTTCAAATGTTGATTTAATTTCTTTTACATCAATTTACCTTTAAAGTTTTTAAATAATTCAATTCACAGTTCAAACCTAACATATTATACCATAAGTCAAATTATCCTTATTTTTTTCATTAATAACCCAAACCTTTAAACAATTTAATTTTGAGTCAAATTCTCAAAATTCCATTTTAAATTATCTCTACTTAACCCTTTTCAAAGTTCAAATAAGAGTTCAAAACAATTTTATTTTAAAATTTTAATTTATTTCTAAATTTTATCCTCCAGTTTAAAACCTGTTCTTTAAACAATTTTAATTTACAAATTCAATTATTCAAATTTTTAGTTCAAGGTAATTCCTTATCCTTAATTTCAAATTAAAATGTAATTTCCCTTTTATCTCAACAATGGATTACCATACACAATTTCTTATTCATTTAAACAAGTCAAATTTGCAATTTGAAGATTTTTAATAACAATAGGATGATATCATCCAATTATTTCAAAACATCCATCCATTTCCAATTTAAAACTCAATATTTAGAGTTTATTTCAAACCACCTTTGATATTATGTATATCCACATATATACATATTAATTTCTTTTACATACCAAGTTATACTTTAAAATTTTAAACCACCATTGGTTTTTAATCCAAAACAAATTTCTTTTAAATTTTCAAACAACTCTTGTTTGAAATAGGATCATTTCATTCAATTGCATTAAATAATATTATTTATTATTTCTTTAAATTAATTACGTCATTGATTAATTCCAATTAATCACATTCGATAATTAACTTATTTCTTAATTACCTTCATTAAGTAATTGTCCCTTAAATTACTTACCTCTAGTTACTTCATTAAGCAACTTCCTCTTAATTTATCATTTCCAATTATTATCCATTAATTAATCTCATTAAATAAAGTTTAATTAATTACATAAATTAATTGATTATCCTTATCCTGAAACCTTTCCTAAATTCGAGATTTAATTTCAATTGGTTGTAATTTAATTCAATAATTTAACAACCAATTCCCTTACTATTTATTAGAAAGAAATATTGCTTTATATATATCAAAATATATTCTTATATAAAACCATTTAAAATCTTTATATAAGAAAATAACAAGTACGCTCTCTCATATACATATACACTCAACTCATTCTAGGGTACCACTTACCCTATCCTTAATGAGTAATCCCACCAGAGCGAAGGTTCTCGCTTAACCTTCTGCTCCGATACCAAAATGTAACGACCTGGAAATTTTGATCCTGAAACTTCCAGATAGTTAGAGAAAAGAAGAAAGAGATAGAAGAAGAACAGAAAAGAAACACACAATCTCACATTCGCAGCGGATAAAATATAATATCAATAATAATAGTTATACCAAAGAAAACTGTATCTATCAATTTACATCGATATATCAGAGTTACAACGATTTTTATACAACATTGGACATATACAATTTAACATGTCTCAGATATATACAATAATAGAACACAGCGGTAAACACTCCATACGTTCCAGCCATCCAGCTTGCCTCCGAAGCTCCTGAACGGCCCTACCTGAAAATCTGTAACACTCGGTCTTACCCGAGCATTACATCAAAGTAACACCCGGGTCAGGCTGGAAACCAGCGTGAGTAAACCCATCAACATGGAATACAAAAGCATACAACTTATATAAACCCGGGTAACTTATATCAATTTACAACTTTACAAGTTGTTATAGTCATCAACTATTCCACCAATCAATTTTTAAGTTCCCAAACTTAGATTGAATGGTTCAATTTACTTAATTCATTCTGCTTCATTCTATTGGTTTCACATATCAAATTATAAAGAATCGAAGTGGTTTCGGGTATTTACTAATACCCGACTGCGGTCACTTCGAATCCAATGTCATCTAAACCCAAGTTATCCAATTAAATACAATTCCACTTTAATTGTCGAATAACTCTTTTACTCAGCAATTCATAATTGATAATCACATTATCATCGTCCATCCAACACATCATATCACAAAGCAATTCATATCAAAGATATCAACCAATTCAAAGCACCCATCATCATTTAATCATTAATAAGCAAGATTGATCGCTTCTATTAATTACATTAATTAAATAATACTCTAATCACTTTTATTAGTAAATTATTCTTAAATTTCATATAATAATTAACCTTTAACTTAATTACATTCATTAATCAACCATGATTATTCATCAATAGATATCAATTAAATAGATATCATCCAATTCAGACATTCAACAACCAATTATCCATAAGCAAGCAATATCAATTCATATCATAATTAACTTAATTACTTAAATTAAATTAACTCCCTAAGAATTAATCACTTAGTCTTGCCTATACAATCATTAATTAATTACTAACCTTAATTAATTAATCACATCCTTGATTTACTCAATCAATCAATTCATCAATCTCTAATCCTAGGTTAATTATCATGTATTTATCAATTAATAATCCTTAATTATATTTAATCTCCTTTAATACAAAGTAATTAATTCTTAATTACTTTCATAATCAATTAATTAATCTTTAATTAACTGATGAGTTACTAATCAACTATCGATTAATAACCTTAATTGTTAATCAATATCTCTTAATATAAATTAATTAATCCATAATTACTTTTATAATTAATTATTAATTAACTAATTAATTATCTCTTAATTATTAATTAATAAACCTAATTATCAATTATTAATTAAGAACTTAATTACAGATTACTTATTCCTTAATCACTAGTTAATTAACCATTTAATTCATCTTTAATTAATTGTTAACCCATCCTTAATTAACAGATAATTGATCTTTAATTACCATTTGATAAATCCTTAATCACCATTGTTTAATCAAGTAGTTACCTTTTAAAAAACTTCTTAATTAACCCTTAATTACTTTATTAATTATTAATTTATCAAATTGGTTAATTAACCTTAATTAATTACATTCATTGATTAAATCCAAATAAATTTCGATTGACCTTATTAATTAATTAATTAATTAATCACCTCTTAATCACTATTTAAAAATCCCAACCTTACTTCCCATCGATTACCACTCTAAGAAATTATCCCTTAATTAATTTCTTCATTAATTAGATTTCTACTTCCAAAATTTGGTTACTTACAAAACTTGATTTGAGTTTTAAATTTGAACTCTCCTTACATAACTTCGCTCTTAAAATTCTTGAAAGCCTGATTCCCTTTACAACCAATTCTTACCTGAATCTAGGCTATCACAGCAAACTCGAGTCGAACCCTACTAAAAAAACCCTAGTTAAATATCTTGTAGATTTTTTGATAAATTTATTTTACTTAAACTTGAAAATTCTGATTCTTATATCATCAGGTCATAATCTCTGTTAAACCAGGCTACCCAACCAAACCCGAACTCTACTCCAAACATTTACGAGCAAATCTCTGATTTTCTCGCGTACGCACTCGTAGCAACCTGCTTCTTCCTTGGTGCCAAACACACAGTAATTCTTTAGATACACAAAGATACGTGTGTACGTGTACACGTCGCCAACCACCCCTCTGATCATCGCCGACATCACCGCGAGTCAACCCAGATCCCCCTTCCAGATTTCGACCATCAGTAACTCGGTTCGAACCCAAAAACAAAATTGAGTCAGAGTGCTCCTAAACCCAAAACGAGACATCACCCAAAAACTTCCCATGCCACCACCTCCGGCACCAGTAAACATCACCACTCCGAATATTACTTCGCTATAGACCCCTACACCTACCCCCTTCCCGCGATCAAGCTCGAAGCCCTAATGATGTCGCAATAATTGCCGAAATCAAACCTGATCAAAACCCAGGTTATGCCCTAGTTCATCAATTTACTGATTCCACGGTGATCGATAGGACCCGAAACTAATTTTACCTTGCACGTCAACTCCGTGGCCACCTTTGACCAAAACCCTAAAGCCTAAAATTTCCCCGACCGCCTGAAAACGACGAAACTCCGTATTCCGTTCATCTCGACTATTTTCCCAAACCACAATCATAAAATTCAAGATTTTCATATTAAAATTCTTAACTTCTAACTATGAATTAATCTATATAATCAAAACATGAAATTATAGTGATTTATTTTCTTTTCCAACAGGCTCACCACTGTATTTTCTTGATCTTGATTAATTCCTGAATTTAAAATTCTTGAATCTATTTTTAGATTTGGTATTGTACCGCTATAAACATACTTCATTCAGGAATAAATGTTAAATTCTAATTGTATAAGGGAAATTAGATTTTTATTTAAAGTTGTTTGGGCCTGTGCACATAACAAAACAGTCTGTATACACACACACACATACAGATATATACATATTTAACATCGATATTGAAACATTTAACCAGATAAAATCATTATGCAAAACAATTTCTCCCTTCCTATGTAAATTTATCACATACATTTCTAGAACCACTAATTAAAACTGTTTGAAATCTAAGGTTAACTCTCCTGATAGTTTGATTTTTTTAACATAAACCAAATGTTCCTCTGTTCTTTATTTTTTTCAGACAATATTTTTATTTTTAAATCTTAAAAATATTTTCTTAGCATAGTTTGATCTTAAACTAACATATTTTAGTTAAATATCTAGTTCTAACAATGATTAGAACAAGAGGAATTAGCATTATTATCAAAATTTATACTCCGTAAATTAAAAAAGAGTTGAGTTTTGACATATTCACATATGCACATAGATTTTCATTCAAATATATTCATTTCAACTGCACGCATCCAGGTTTAAATTAAAACAAGTGGAGTTTACTCACAATTTGAAAACGAAAAAACAGAAAAGGCAGTAGCTTGAAATCTAGAATTTTGTCCTGGGTCTGCAACTTGCTATTTGGTTTTCTTACTTGAACTCTTGAAATGATTACAGGCTGTTGATTCTTGAGTTTGTAAATTGGAAAATGAAATTTTAGTTTTTGGTTTGAAGTAATTTACAGATTTTCCTTTTTTTTCTTGATTAAGAAAGTGAAGATGGAAAAGAAATGAAGATGAAAGGTAGAAATTAATATAGGTTTAAATTAGATTTTATTAAAAAAAAAGAAGGTTAAAAAAAGTTGACACTTGTCACAAAACACATCTTTTAGCTTACATTTGTAATTATACATGTACATAAAATCTTACATTTGTAATTTCATTAACTAATATGACATTTAAATATATTTATATTAAAGATTTAATTTAGTTACATATTTATAAATGTCTTAAATGTTTAATATTTGAACTTCTCTTATAATTACCTATATTTATAAAATCTTTTAAAAACAATGATATAAAATCAAAAATCTCATGCACAAATCATTATTTTCTTTAAATCCAACTTGCAAATCAATCCAACTAAATATATATATTAATTTGAACAAACATATTATTGAATTTGGAAATATCAAATTCTAACTTAAAGTCATACATTTAAAAAATTCTTATTAAATTTGAAAATAATTAGTCTATTTAAAATTAAATTTATAAAATAACTCAATTTAGATAGTTATTATATTTAAAATCAATCTATAATTCAATATTTCTATAATTAACCCAATTACATTATTAATCACAATGACCAGAAATCCGAGTTATCACAACTACATACCGTTTTTATCTGTACTAATATTGATCATTCTTTTTTATAGATACACACATTGTTATTCGTCAATAGTTAATTTAAGTATTGGCCTACCATCGTATTCATTAAATTGATTTAATTTTTTTTGTGTTTTTTCTTCAAGATAGGCATTTAATACCTTCTATTATTCCACAATTATTTCTTCTTAATTATGTACCATAACATTTTTATTATAAATCCTCTTTGATACCAGAAATTTGTTCTTAAAGGAATATTATTTCTTGCAAATCATATTGAATTCTCATTATTTTACTGATTTTATACTAAGTTCTTTAGATTTATACTGTCCTTTAATAGTATTCAAAGGATTTTATGTAATAAATTCAAATATATTTGTGTTAAATACATTTCATTATTCATTTTCGCTGGTACGCATTATGGTTGGTAAATAAATTCTTTAAACTGACTGCTCATAGTGCTAATATAACTAGAAATCTTTCAGCTTTTTCTATGGCAAGGATTCCATTTTTCTTCAAGTCTTAAAATTTAATGGAAGTGTTATAATAACCTTTTATCTATAGAAATTTCATTGAGGATATCTACAAATGGATCGTGAACTGAAAGTAATTTATACGACCTTTAGATCTTTAAAATTAATTTTTTTTCCTGTAATCAAACAATAAATAGCGTTCTTATATTTGAGAACTTTATCAGTATAGTACAATGAAATCACACACAAACGGGCTTATGCATTCCTTTTTGGTAAGAGTAAAAAATTATACTACGGCCTTGAAGGGAATATTGTACGAGGAAGCTTAGTCTTGCACTTTATATCTATACTATTGTTATAGAATAAAGAAAATAGAAGTCATCGGGGAGAGAGAGAAAAGATATATTGTTCACTTCTGAGAATTGATATATATTTACATTACATAGCCTCCTTTATATAAAGGCTTCAGAGCAAAGGACTTAACCTTTTCCACGATGCGGGACTAAACAAAACAATGTACAAGCATATTCACTTCATAATAAACATATATTATAACACTCCCCCTTGAATATGCGTCTTCAAAATCTTGAATGCTCAGATAATTTGGAAATTTCCGTTTCGAAACGTGTATGATGATTGCTCCCCCTCATTATTATCTTGCTTGCATTTATCGATTCAGTCGATATAGATATTGTCTGTTGCCTCGTTAAAAAAGCGTTTATTAGAAAAACCCAGTGGGAAAAAAGCTTGAATGAGGAAAACAGTGCAACTTGTGAAATCATAAATATCATACTAAAAATGATATTCCTTATAAGAGTTTGATACTTCAGAATCAAAATATTGCCTCATTAAAGCCTTACTAAGAAAAACCCAATGCGAAAAATCTTAGTGAAGGAAAAAGAGTACAACAACATATTTTATTTTCTTATTTCTTTAAATAAAGTGTAGCGACCCAACTTCCAAACTCTAGGAAGTCGCATCGCTAATAAGAAAAGAAAGGGATAGAGAATAGAAAGAAAGAGAAGAAAGAAGAAACAACACAACAGAATCTAAACAGCGAAACGAATAAATTATACTAATAACATAAAACATTACATAGTTTACAATCACTATCAGAGTACACAGATAATACAACACATACTAGACAGTTATAAACACCTGTCCAGTATTTACTACATAAGACAACACAGAGACAACACAGAGATACCAATCACAGCGGAATACTATATATCTAACGCAGAAGCCTCCTGCTCCATTGCTCCTCCAATATTCGTCAAAGCTAACCTGAATCCCTTGGCTACTCGTAAAAATTTGAGTACCCAAGAGTTTATGAAAACAAAAGATAAACTCCGGGTCAGACATGGGTCTGGTGTGAGTAACAAGTTAAAGTTGCTTAACTTTCAAAAACCTTTTGAAAAGAAAGGTATCACGTAAGACTTCCCACACATAAACATGGAAAAGTTTTTACCTTACGCTAACCAAAACATTTGATAGGAAATCCAGTGATTTTATAATAGGGTCTAGGGTTTTCAAGTAAATATGAAATAGCCGAAATTGTTACATGATTAAATTCCAGCTACTAGCCACAAAAGTGGGTAATACAATCAAAATCGTTGGCACTTATTGGATTTTGGATTCCATACAATGGCAGGGCTACTGGGGTACCGCCCGTCACAGTACGTGGCCTAGATCAACGTACCGAGGAGTACTCCCACTCCCCTGCAACACAAGGCCGGACCCATTCTTACTGAATAGTTCCAAACAAGACAACCCCGCAGTTGGTGCGCAATTCCAACTGCCCACTAAGCCGAATAAAAAGGGACCTCTAGACAGGGATCAATCTTGCTCTCCAGTGGGTGCTACCCATGAAGCCTTGCTGCACCTCCTCTGTTTTAGCCATTCCCGGTTGATGAGGCTTGAGGCTACGATTACCTTTATAGGACACATTATCTTAGAATGCTCATCGTCCACCTGACGATGTGCTGAAAGCATTCAATCCATTCAAGTTCGTTCCGGGTTTGAACGAAACCGAAGGCATTATCTCGTTACACTCATTACGGAATCACCCACAGAGTTAACGACGATAACCCTTGCACTCTGAATCTCCATCTCGAATCTATAAGTAATATTCCGTCAAACTCATTACGGAATCACCCACAGAGTTATACTGACGTATAGCCCTTACACCTCGAGTCTTCACTCGCTCCACTTGGATTAACGACCTAACGTTTAATTGGAATCGATGTGGTTTTCGGATATCCAAATATGGAAACCGATCTCGGTCTCATCGAAATCCAAAGCGTGTCTTTTAGGTCTAAGTTGTTTTAAAGTTTAAAACAATTCAATTATATTATCTATATACACACAGATAGATAATTCATAGATTCACATCAGATAATTATCATTATCAAACCACAGATAATCCACATTATCACTACTAAAAGATAATCCATATCAATATCACAATGCAACCAATGCATCCATATCAATCAACATTACTAATCTCATCTCTGAGATTCAAACCATTCAAAGTAACCAATATCAACCATCTATAAGCAATGACCTAATCATACCATCTATAATTAATTTAAAATGAATTAAATTAATTAATTACAACATCTTTAATTAATTTAAAATGAATTAAATTAATTACTTACACAATATAAATCTTGCTTATATTATCATTAATTAATTACCAATTAATTAATTGATTAACCTCTAATTTATCATCTTAATTAATCAATCCTGATCAATTATACTTCAATTAATTTCACAAAATTAATTACTCTAAACCAAATACAGTAATTAACTTTTAATTACTTCATTAACTAATTAACTATAATTAATTACATTTAACCTTAATTAATAACAATTAATTAATTATACTTAATTACTTATTATTGATTAATTAATATTAATTAATCAATCTTAATTACATCATTAATTATATTAATTAATGATTCTTAATTATATTCAATTAATTACTCAATATTAATTACTTCCAGTAATTAATATCGCTTAAACCATAATATTTAATCACCTTGATTAATCTTATTTTATAATTAACTACCATAAATTACTTATCAAATCAATTACCACTTAATTAATTCTTTTATTAATCCCTTGATTAATTATACAAAATAATTTAATCCTAATTATTTCACAATTCCAATATTACCCACTAATTACATCCAGTAATTATCTCTAATTACTTTACTGAGTAATTTCACTTCATTAATTACATCAGGTAATTACTATCAATTCCAATGATTAAAATTAATTAAACTAAATTAATTAATTTAAACCAACTCAATAAACTTCATTAATTACATTAAGTAATTAATGTCCTAATTACTTCCATTTAAGTAATTAGACTTAAATAAATTTTACAATTTATTATTATTAATTAATAAATTTAATTAATTATTAAAAATTAATCATATTAATTAATTACCAAATAAACTTTAGTTAATGACCATCATTAACTATTATTAATTCTTTAATTAATTTCTTAATTAACTCTAATTTAAATTAATCCAAATTATTAATTAAATAAATTAAATAAATAAGTTATTCCTTAATTATCCTATTTATTTAATTATATTTAATATCTTAATAATTTCTAAGATAACCTATTCCTTATTAATAATTTCATAAATATTAAGTGTACTTAGAACATTGCATTTTAAAATTTAAATTCAAATTCCATTTTGAATCTAAAATTCAAAAATGATATTTATTAAAGCATTATCCAACTTAAATCCATTTATATTTCTTTTTAGAATAAATATAAATAACATTTAAAATTTATATAAGATGAGTCTTAATCAATTTTGCTTTATTTCATTTAATACTAAGTTTAAATTACATTACCCTTTAAATTTAAGTTAAAAATCACTTAACTTTCTTTTAAAAACTTTTTATCAAGACTTCATTCATAAAGAAAATCAAATTTAAATATTTGATTGGAAACAATTTATTTCTAATAAACAATTTAAATTAAACTTGTTTGGAAACATTTAAAATTTTGAAACTTATTTAAATATCCAGTTTTTTTAATTTAATACACTTGAATTCATTCCTTCTTTAAATCATTTGAATTAAAGCTTGAATTAAACTTTTTGAATTAAACCTTGATTTCAAAATCCTTTGTTTTAAAAATACAAATTATTTTCTTAAAACCTGAAGATTCAAAAACCTTAAGAACACTAAACTTATATTTAAATTCAAACTGCTATTTTGAATCATGATTCAGATTCAAAACAAAATTAAATTTTACATAAAACTGCAGGTTTTATATATTTTTATTCTTCATTTAAAAAAACTGAAAACCCTTTTTAAATTTTTAAAAACTTATAGGATTTCAAACTTCTTTAAAACCAAACTCTTCTGCATATTTAAACTTATTCAAATCTAATCACAACTACTGAAATTTATTTTAAATTTTGATTTAGATTTTCAAACTGCAGACAGTTTCTACAGAAAACTGTAATACAACATGCTCCCGAGCTCACTCCATTTTTCTCCGAGTCAACAAGCCCAATGCTTCGAGCAGTACATAGCACGTACACGAGTAATTCTCGAGTTCCCACTCTGCTTCCACCCAGATATCAACAGGAATTAAAATTTGCACGGTGCACATGCACCATGCCTACGATCATCACCAGCCACCTCCGGTGGCTTCCCTACGTCGGACCAACCCCAAATCCAACCACAACCATCAAATCACCCTTTCACGATTCAAAAACGAATTTTAGTATTAAACTCCAACCTGGAAACAACAGAACGCGCCAATTCCCAAGCCTGTCATCGGCTCATCCACGGCCATCAGATCACCAATATCTCAGCAACTCCGTCCGCAGCCTCATCATCCACCATGCCATCGATCCCCAAATTCTTGTTGAACTCGATCGCCTCTATAGGTCGAGCCAACCAAATCAATTTACCCAGCTACAACTAGGGTTACCGGAGATAAATTGCTCCCGCAGCCTCCTCGACGAAGTTCAGCTCCACTCACCATTTTTCCACACATCACCGATCACTTCTCTATCAACACCTAAGATCCCTACCCTTCCAAACACATAGATCAACAGAATTTCCCAAAAACCCAAAAATAGTGCAAATCAGAATTGCACCTTCAATCCTAATTTAAAAATTGGGATTTTAGTGTTATAAATCATGGTTTGGAATATGTATTCACTTTATAATACTGAATTCATGGATTTTGTAGTTTGAAATTTCCATATTATTCAACATTCTCTGAATTTCTTGGTTTAACAGAGATACCAGAATCTATTTTAATAATATTAAGTTTTAAAACTTAATCTACATTAATTCAAACATACTTGGTTTGTAAATTGAGTGTTAACAAACTAGATTAGGTGGTTAAAAAAAACATAACTGAAAACTTGAGCCTGGAAAAAAATATAAAAACAGAGCACAACATCTCAATACTATACATCCGTATGATTATACAAAGATATACTTATAAATGCATCCATAAACATATTTATTATCTGTGATAAACATGCAACCATACTTATATTTTAAATCACTTAAATTATAATGTCACTCACCTTAATTTTGATGGCAGAACAGTGAATTTGAAAGAAGAAGACTTGTGCTTTTGTTGTTGATTTATAAACCTAACATGCATGCTTCATCTATGAAACTTGAGTTACTGATGTTTCAACTTGCATTTGTTCCCAGGTTCATATGCTTTAAAAACTTGCTTTAATTCCAGGTTTGTATGCAGAAAACTCCATATTGAAATGATGCAGGCTAATTCCAGAAATGCAGATTTCTTCTTGATTTCAAAATAGTGACAGATATGCTTTTAAACTTGAAGATGTGGGGGCTTTTGAAGATGATTTTATTTTGGAAAATGTTTAACAGATTTTTGATTACAGAAGTGGCTTTGAAAATGATTTTCAGAAATTTGTTTCCATTGTTTCTTAGTTTTTGATTTCAAAAAGAAATAAGATGGAAGAGAATGTGCTTTTAAAAAATACTGAAATAAAATAAAAAGAAACCAAAAACAAAAATGCCACATGTCCCCAATATTACATTTGTCACTCTAAATGTTTTATTTCCTAACACATGTTAATTTGCGTTTTCAAAAAAGTTTACACTTGTTATAAAAGTTAATAAGCTATATATTTAGTTAACTTGTATTTAAAGTTAGATGTTTGATATAAGATATGTTTAGTTAATGAGTTAACATGCATTTATTTACATGTATATAGATTTTAAAATAAAATAAATCAAACTATAATTATAAAATTAAACTTATACAAATATTTCAAAATCAAGATAAATTAAAAACATTTATACTTTAAATTTTAAAAACTTTGAATTCAAGTTTCAAAATAAATTTTGAAATCTAGTTTATTTACAAATATAACTACACAATTTAAATTTCTGAAGAACAATTATTTTTATTAAAAATTTATTTGTTGAAACAAATGTTTTATTATATGTTTAAAAATAACCATAAACAACTTATAAAAGAAATTATCTTCTTTATTAATAAATTATTTATTTTATCACATTATATTTAAAAGAAACTCAAAATAACCTCATTGTTATTTATTTAAATTTTAAACATGAGTTACACATATTTTAAATCATTTAATATTTATCTTAGGTATTTAAAATCATATTTTATTTATTAAATGGCTTTTAAAAAGTTTAACTTTTAAATAAAATCATAATTTCCAATTTTACTAAAGATATAAATTTTATAGAAAGCAGGATTTATTTATTAATCAGATTAAAACAATATCTATATACAATATATACAATATTCTATATATATTATAAATAGAAAACAATTTATTTAGATTTTAAAAGATAAAATCTATCAATTACTATTTATTTTATTGAATTATTAAATTAATTCAAATCTTATTACAAAGATTATCAAATCAATTTGATTTTTATTACAGATTATTAAATTGATATTGCTTTAAAATTCTGGGTCATCACATTCCTCCCCCCTTAAAAGAATTTCGTCCCCGAAATTTAAAACAAAGGTAATTTAATAACCTATTTAAAGATTTAATTTTAAAACACAAGCATATACCAATGATATGCTAACAACCATAGCAATCAATTCAACCAATCAAACAAATCTAATTAATCAAATATTGTTATCCAGAAAAATTCCGGATAAAACTTCCATGAGTTTCCCCGGTATAAATATATCGGGATACTCGCTTTATAGATTCCAAACAATCAATACAATTAAACTACAGAGCTCCTATTCATCTATATCTACAGAATTAGATAACATATCAGACTACAGACGAGTCTGATTCAACAATCAACCTCTAAAACTACTGGTTCCAAAACCAGAGATAGACCATACACGTACTCCCTCAGAGATACGTGAAACTCATCGAATTCCAGTTATTCAAACCGACAATTCAATTCTGAAAAACCAAACACTGATCCAACCAAAACACGGAGAAGAGATCCAAACATCACTGAGCTAGCCTCCCAGACTTATTCAAAACTTATAGCTCCTGAATCAGAGAAAACTCCAAAAATAACGAAGTCTCCAACTTCGAATTCCAAATTTCTCCGTCCCTTATCCATAAAAGGTTTTCAGACAAATCCTGGGCTGCCAACATCCAAACTGATCAGCTTAACCCTTGCTAATTCCTCTAGAACAATCAGAACCAAAAACAACCCAACACAATGATCTCCTCAAGATCAATCCAAAACCAAAACACAATCCTACTCCATAACCAGCAGAAAACTACAAACTTCTCCCAATCCGGAAAAGAAAATCAGAAACACTATCAAACTGCTTCCGCTGCACAACTCTGATCTATAGTAGATAAGAAAATACTGACAAGGAACACAAGCACCAACTGGACATCACCTCCATAAATATAGTTCTACAGATCCATAAAGAAAACTCAAAAATTTCCCTGAAACCTGAGTTACTTCATCAAACTCCATCTCTAGGAATCATCCTTCAGCTAAACAGAACCACTGGTTCCACTCCTGGAATTCTAGTCGATAAGAAAACTCAATCTCCAGATGCTGACAAACCTTTGTCATTCCCAGAAAACATCCAGAAAATCTCCAACCATCCAAGAGAACATCAACCAATCGCAAGTCACTTTTGCGATCAACCCAATCCATAGTCACTGCATCTCATCACGCAGTTACAACTTCCTGAGGTATCAAAGTACCATCACTTGCTCCAGCCCAATCGAACAGATCCAAACCCTACTCACCAAACTTTGTACTTCAAAGATGACTTCGAACCTTAACAGGTTTCCTTCAGAGATCGATGAAATACTTCAACACAACAAAACTTACTCGAGACGGTATTAGGTCTACAGTCTCGACAGATATACTTCCAATCTCAACATCAGACTCCAATCAATGGCAGTAATCGTGTTACAAACACTACTACCACCTCATCTACCTTTATAACCTATATTGGAAAACCTGAGCAGGTAACCCAACAGATAGGTAGAAATAGATAAATAGATAAATATATATATATATATATATATATATATATATATATTTAAAATTACATATACGCTCTCTCAAGAAAGACACCACTCCAGAGCCTAGGTATTCACTCAACCTAATGCTCTGATACCACCTGTAGCGACCCAACTTCCAAACTCCAGAAGTCGCATCGCTAATAAGAAAAGAAAGGGATAGAGAATAGAAAGAAAGAGAAGAAAGAAGAAACAACACAATAGAATCTAAATAGCGGAACAAATAAATTATATTAATAAAATAAAATATTACGTAGTTTACAATCACTATCAGAGTACACAGATAATACAACACATACTAGACAGTTATAAACACTTGTCCAGTATTTACTACATAAGACAACACAGAGACAACACAGAGATACCAATCACAGCGGAATACTATATATCTAACGCAGAAGCCTCCTGCTCCATTGCTCCTCCAATATTCGTCAAAGCTAACCTGAATCCCTTGGCTACTCGTAAAAATTTGAGTACCCAAGAGTTTATGAAAACAAAAGATAAACTCCGGGTCAGACATGGGTCTGGTGTGAGTAACAGGTTAAAGTTTCTTAACTTTCAAAAACCTTTTGAAAAGAAAGGTATCACGTAAGACTTCCCACACATAAACATGGAAAAGTTTTTACCTTACGCTAACCAAAACATTTGATAGGAAATCCAGTGATATTATAATAGGGTCTAGGGTTTTCAAGTAAATATGAAATAGCCGAAATTGTTACATGATTAAATTCCAGCTACTAGCCACAAAAGTGGGTAATACAATCAAAACCGTTGGCACTTATTGGATTTTGGATTCCATACAATGGCAGGGCTACTGGGGTACCGCCCGTCACAGTACGTGGCCTAGACAACGTACCGAGGAGTACTCCCACTCCCCTGCAACACAAGGCCGGACCCATTCCTTACTGAATAGTTACAAACAAGACAACCCCGCAGTTGGTGCGCAATTCCAACTGCCCACTAAGCCGAATAAAAAAGGACCTCTAGACAGGGATCAATCTTGCTCTCCAGTGGGTGCTACCCACGAAGCCTTGCTGCACCTCCCCTGTTTTAGCCATTCCTGGTTGATGAGGCTTGAGGCTACGATTACCTTTAGAGGACGCATTATCTTAGAATGCTCATCGTCCACCTGACGATGTGCTGAAAGCATTTAATCCATTCAAGTTCGTTCCGGGTTTGAACGAAACCGAAGGCGTTATCTCGTTACACTCATTACGGAATCACCCACAGAGTTAACGACGATAACCCTTGCACTCTGAATCTCCATCTCGAATCTATAAGTACTATTCCGTCAAACTCATTACGGAATCACCCACAGAGTTATACTGACGTATAGCCCTTACACCTCAAGTCTTCACTCGCTCCACTTGGATTAACGACCTAACGTTTAATTGGAATCGATGTGGTTTTCGGATATCCAAATATGGAAACCCGATCCCGTCTCATCGAAATCCAAAACGTGTCTTTTAGGTCCAAGTTGTTTTAAAGTTTAAAACAATTCAATTATATTATCTATATACACACAGATAGATAATTCATAGATTCACATCAGATAATTATCATTATCAAACCACAGATAATCCACATTATCACTATTAAAAGATAATACATATCAATATCACAATGCAACCAATGCATCCATATCAATCAACATTACTAATCTCATCTCTGAGATTCAAACCATTCAAAGTAACCAATATCAACCATCTATAAGCAATGACCTAATCATACCATCTATAATTAATTTAAAATGAATTAAATTAATTACATCATCTTTAATTAATTTAAAATGAATTAAATTAATTACTTACACAATATAAATCTTGCTTATATTATCATTAATTAATTACCAATTAATTAATTGATTAACCTCTAATTTATCATCTTAATTAATCAATCCTGATCAATTATACTTCAATTAATTTCACAAAATTAATTACTCTAAACCAAATACAGTAATTAACTTTTAATTACTTCATTAATTAATTAACTATAATTAATTACATTTAACCTTAATTAATTACAATTAATTAATTATCCTTAATTACTAATTATTGATTAATTAATATTAATTAATCAATCATAATTACATCATTAATTATATTAATTAATGATTCTTAATTATATTCAATTAATTACTCAATATTAATTACTTCCAGTAATTAATATCACTTAAAACATAATATTTAATCACCTTGATTAATCTTATTTATAATTAACTACCATTAATTACTTATCAAATCAATTACCCCTTAATTAATTCTTTTATTAATCCCTTGATTAATTATACAAAATAATTTAATCCTAATTATTTCACAATTCCAATATTACCCACTAATTACATCCAGTAATTATCTCTAATTACTTTACTGAGTAATTTCACTTCATTAATTACATCAGGTAATTACTGTCAATTCCAATGATTAAAATTGATTAAACTAAATTAATTAATTTAAACCAACTCAATAAACTTCATTAATTACATTAAGTAATTAATGTCCTAGTTACTTCCATTTAAGTAATTAGACTTAAATAAATTTTACAATTTATTATTATTAATTAATCAATTTAATTATTTATTAAAAATTAATCATATTAATTAATTACCAAATAAACTTTAGTTAATGACCATCATTAACTATTATTAATTCTTTAATTAATTTCTTAATTAACTCTAATTTAAATTAATCCAAATTATTAATTAAATAAATTAAATAAATAAGTTATTCCTTAATTATCCTATTTATTTAATTATATTTAATATCTTAATAATTTCTAAGATAACATATTCCTTATTAATAATTTCATAAATATTAAGTGTACTTAGAACATTGCATTTTAAAATTTATATTCAAATTCCATTTTGAATCTAAAATTCAAAAATGATATTTATTAAAGCATTATCCAACTTAAATTCATTTATATTTCTTTTTAGAATAAATATAAATAACATTTAAAATTTATATAAGATGAGTCTTTATCAATTTTGCTTAATTTCATTTAATACTAAGTTTAAATTACATTACCCTTTAAATTTAAGTTAAAAATCAGTTAACTTTCTTTTAAAAACTTTTTATCAAGACTTCATTCATAAAGAAAATCAAATTTAAATATTTGATTGGAAACAATTTATTTCTAATAAACAATTTAAATCAAACTTGTTTGGAAACATTTAAAATTTTGAAACTTATTTAAATATCCAGTTTTTTTAATTTAATACACTTGAATTCGTTCCTTGTTTAAATCATTTGAATTAAAGCTTGAATTAAACTTTTTGAATTAAACCTTGATTTCAAAATCCTTTGTTTTAAAAATAAAAATTATTTTCTTAAAACCCGAAGATTCAAAAATCTTAAGAACACCGAACTTATATTTAAATTCAAACTGCTGTTTTGAATCATGATTCAGATTCAAAACAAAATTAAATTTTACATAAAACTGCAGGTTTTATATATTTTTATTCTTTATTTTAAAAAACTGAAAACCCTTTTTAAATTTTTAAAAACTTATAGGATTTTAAACTTCTTTAAAACCAAACTCTTCTGCAGAGTTAAACTTATTCAAATCTAATCATAACTACTGAAATTTATTTTAAATTTTGATTTACATTTTCAAACTACAGACAGTTTCTACAAGAAACTGTAATACAACATGCTCCCGAGCTCACTCCATTTTTCTTCGAGCCAACAAGCCCATTGCTTCGAGCAGTACACAGCACGTACTCGAGTAATTCTCGAGTTCCCACTCTGCTTCCACCCAGATATCAACATGAATTAAAATTTGCACGGTGCACATGCACCGTGCCTACGATCATCACCAGCCACCTCCGGTGGCTTCCCTACGTCGGCCACCAACCCCGAATCCAACCACAACCATCAAATCACCCTTTCACGATTCAAAAACGAATTTGAGTATTAAACTCCAACCTGGAAACAACAGAATGCGCCAATTCCCAAACCTGTCATCGGCTCATCCACGGCCATCAGATCACCAATATCTCAGCAACTCCGTCCACAGCCTCATCATCCACCATGCCATCGATCCCCAAATTCTTGTTGAACTCGATCGCCTCTATAGGTCGAGCCAACCAAATCAATTTACCCAGCTACAACTAGGGTTACCGGAGATAAATTGCTCCCGCAGCCTCCTCGACGAAGTTCAGCTCCACTCACCATTTTTCCACACATCACCGATCACTTCTCTATCAACACCCAAGATCCCTACCCTTCCAAACACATAGATCAACAGAATTTCCCAAAAACCCAATAATAGTGCAAATCAGAATTGCACCTTCAATCCTAATTTAAAAATTGGGATTTTAGTGTTATAAATCATGGTTTGGAATATGTATTCACTTTATAATACTGAATTCATGGATTTTGCAGTTTGAAATTTCCATATTATTCAACATTCTATGCATTTCTTGGTTTAACAGAGATACCAGAATCTATTTTAATAATATTAAGTTTTTAAAACTTAATCTACATTAATTCAAACATACTTGGTTTGTAAATTGAGTGTTAACAAACTAGATTAGGTGGTTAAAAAAAACATAACTGGAAACTTGAGCCTGGAAAAAATATAAAAACAGAGCACAACATCTCAATACTATACATCCATATGATTATACAAAGATATGCTTATAAATGCATCCATAAACATATTTATTATCTGTGATAAACATGCAACCATACTTATATTTTAAATCACTTAAATTATAATGTTACTCACCTTAATTTTGATGGTAGAACAGTGAATTTGAAAGAAGAAGACTTGTGCTTTTGTTATTGATTTATAAACCTTACATGCATGCTTCATCTATGAAACTTGAGTTACTGATGTTTCAACTTGCATTTGTTCCCAGGTTCATATGCTTTAAAAACTTGCTTTAATTCCAGGTTTGTATGCAGAAAACTCCATATTGAAATGATGCAGGCTAATTCCAGAAATGCAGAATTTCTTCTTGATTTCAAAATAGTGACAGATATGCTTTTAAACTTGAAGATGTGGGGGCTTTTGAAGATGATTTTATTTTGGAAAATGTTTAACAGATTTTTGATTACAGAAGTGGCTTTGAAAATGATTTTCAGAAATTTGTTTCCATTGTTTCTTAGTTTTTGATTTCAAAAAGAAATAAGATGGAAGAGAATGTGCTTTTAAAAAAATACTGAAATAAAATAAAAAGAAACCAAAAACAAAAATGCCACATGTCCCCAATATTACATTTGTCACTCTAAATGTTTTATTTCCTAACACATGTTAATTTGTGTTTTCAAAAAAGTTTACACTTGTTATAAAAGTTAATAAGCGATATATTTAGTTAACTTGTATTTAAAGTTAGATGTTTGATATAAGATATGTTTAGTTAATGAGTTAACATGCATTTATTTACATGTATATAGATTTTAAAATAAAATAAATCAAACTATAATTATAAAATTAAACTTATACAAATATTTCAAAATCAAGATAAATTAAAAACATTTATACTTTAAGTTTTAAAAACTTTGAATTCAAGTTTCAAAATAAATTTTGAAATCTAGTTTATTTACAAATATAACTACACAATTTAAATTTCTAAAGAACAATTATTTTTATTAAAAATTTATTTGTTGAAACAAATGTTTTATTATATATTTAAAAATAACCATAAACAACTTATAAAAGAAATTATCTTCTTTGTTAATAAATTATTTATTTTATCACATTATATTTAAAAGAAACTCAAAATAACCTCATTGTTATTTATTTAAATTTTAAACTTGAGTTACACATATTTTAAATCATTTAATATTTATCTTAGGTATTTAAAATCATATTTTATTTATTAAATGGCTTTTAAAAATTTTAACTTTTAAATAAAATCATAATTTCCAATTTTACTAAAGATATAAATTTTATAGAAAGCAGGATTTATTTATTAATCAGATTAAAACAAGATCTATATACAATATTCTATATATATTATAAATAGAAAACAATTTATTTAGATTTTAAAAGATAAAATCTATCAATCACTATTTATTTTATTGAATTATTAAATTAATTCAAATCTTATTACAAAGATTATCAAATCAATTTAATTTTTATTACAGATTATTAAATTGATATTGCTTTAAAATTCCGGGTCATCACATAAAGCTTGATACTTCTGGATCAAACTAATGCCTCATTAAAATCTTACTAAGTAAAACCCTATGAGAAAAATCTTAGTGAAGGAAAAAAAGAGTACAATATAGTATGTCATATTTTAATAATTTACTGCATCAGATAGAGTTTGATACTTCTGGATCAATTTAATACGTCAGTAAAAACCTTACAAAGGAAAACCCGAGGGAAAAAACCTTAGTCAAGGATAAAAATATAATTTAACTTAAATAACATATTTGATATGTTATTTCTTGAAAAGATGTTTGATTCTTCCAGGTCAAGATAATGCCTCATTAAAACCTTAATAAGAAAAACCCAGTGGGAAAAATCTTAAATAAGAAAAAAGAGTACATTATAGCTTATTTCAAATGTTACTAGGGAGTTGATACTTCTGGATCAAGATAATGCCTCATTAAAACCTTACTAATAAAAACCCAGTGGGAAAAATCTTAGTTAAGGAAAAAGAGTGCATTATAAAATACTTATGGATGCTCCCCCTGATTTAAAGTTTCCTCTAAATTCGTATTCGTCTTTCGATAACTTAAATTGGTTATAGATGCTTCTGGATCCATAAATATGTATCTCGTTAATAATACAATTTATTAATAGTTTCCTTCGATACAATCAAATTTTCTAAGATTGTTTCTTCAAATATGGTTTGCATTTTATGCATTTGTATGCTACTTTTATGAAAAACACTTCATGTGCTTTCATTTTTGTGCTTCAAATTAGTTTTGCGCATTGCAACTATACATCTTTCATGAATATTAAAAATTTCATTACAACATTACTAGAAAGCAGGAAGTAATCTACTCATCTTGATGTGTCAAGATTTTCATTACAACAATACTTAGAAAAAATTTGTAATCTACACTTCATGTCTTTTTCATTCTTTATAACTACGAAAGTTATATATATTCTTCAGAAATTTGTATACTTTAATAAGTATTTGCATATCGCAACTATCACTTCAATGGATATTAAGAGTTTCATTACAACGATACTTAAAAATAGGAAGTAATCTACTCATCATGAATTATATCAAGATTTCATTACAACAATACTTAAAAGTAGGTTGAAATTTACTCTCCTTGTTCTTTGCATTCTTTATAACAATGAAAGTTATTTATATTCTTCAGGAATTTGTATACTTTCATTATTTAATTTGATTTTAAACCACATTTATACCTTCAGGTTATATTAAGCATTTCAAGTACTTTCGGTACTTTGCGGACTACAAGTCCATATTTCTCTACTATTAAAGGATTCATGATGGCCAGTCATGTTTTCCTCTAATTCAAGATTCTTAATCTATTTATAAATATAAGCGCTTTATTATTTGCAAATTTATCATCGATGGTTATTTCTTGTCAGTTCTAGACATGATTTATTGAGATCTCTTTAATTATGTTTTAGGTACCTAACCCACTTTTAGGGTTATTTGAGAATCATGTCATGGATCTCTTTCATAGCATCCTTAAGTGTTTCTTCAAGAACACTCACCTCCTTTATTTGGCATCTTTATTACTTACTCCAAAAATATTTTGAACTGACTTTTGAACCATATTTCAGATATGGTTTACAAATTTTGATCCTTCATGGATTCAAATCTATATTGGAGAAAGTCTACAAGGGATAATATTGATAATATTTTGCATCATTGTATATTTTAATAAATATTTAACACTGATGATCAAAATGAACTTGTATCCCTTTATCCTCCCCCTCAATGTTGACAAACTTTGCCACATTAAATAATAATCATCTTTGGACTCTCATTTTGATCCATTATGATATTGCTACTAGCAAATACATCATACATATTAATAATATGAGAATAATTCTTTTATTAGTTGATAAGATGCATTCAATTAATATTGATTATTATAGTTTGTTCCCATTCATTGATCTACGCAATTGGAGGAATTTACTTATTGTGTAGATCATTTGAATACATACATGACTTCAGGTCATTCAACATTTATGTTGATTGAATTTTAAATCACTAAATAATATATATGCATAATCACTAAATAATAGCTTATAACAAACTTCAGGTTGTTAGCTAAATATTTACATATATGGATGTATACGTGCGTCCACGTATCACATATATTATAAAATTTTCATATTCTTTCTCATTTGAATTAATGATTTTTAGAACAAACTATTACAAAAATCCAAACTATTAATTTCTGTTTGTCAATCAATGTCAATGCAAACCTGTCAAAACCGCATGATAATGTTCAAAATATTTGGTTTGAAACCATATCGAACTTCTGGTTCGAACAAAATATACACAACTTCAAGTTGTTAAGTTTTATTCCTCAATTATATCTCAAATATCAGTTTTGAACACTAATTATGATTACTTATCAAGGAATAATTTTTAATTGCATATAGACATTTCTACACATCTCTATTGAGAGTTCCGTAAAAAATTAGAGCAAAAATAATAATAGTATCTTCTGGATACTTGGAATGTTATAGATACAGATTTCCTCAGGACCGTATGTACAGCTTGCATGAAAATTATGATATGAAATATAGACTATCTCTTCAGGAGAATATTTAAAGATACATCTTCAAGAATTGATTATACGTGTAATATTTCTCACGTTTGATATAATTATAATGAAATATATGATACATGTTGCATAGCTCTCAAACTTTTAGGATCTAATCTAAACTAAATTAGGATCCTTTATAATCAAATATCTATGCATTTATTTGGTTTAATAAAATTACCAAACATATAAGCAAATCTCTTCTAAAGATATGTTATCATTTCCTAATTTGTTAGTCTCTTTTAGGGATATTTTATTATCACTACTTCTGGAGTGAATTTATCTCTTCTAGAGATATATATGTGTACTATTGGAATGTCATATCAATGTACAATGTTTCTTTTGTAGAAATTACATAATTACTACCTTTACAATAACACAAAACATCCCTACTGGATTTTTGTTATTGTTGTAACTATCTTTGAAATGACATATCAGACTTTAAATACAGTAACAAAATTAGATGCACCAAATGAAAGTAAGATGCAAAAGATAAAACCAAAACTTCTGGAGTGTAACATTGGTATACAATATCATTTTTTCTCTCGATAAATTATTGTTATTACTCAAAAAAAAATATCATTATTCCTTCGGGGAATATAGTATTTCCTTTTAAGGAATTGCAACGTAACAAAAATAAAATTTCTATAACATCTCTTCTGGGATGTTATATTTTGCAATATAAATATAAATAAATCTCTAAAACATCTTTTCAAGAGATTAATATGCACACATACACATCCGATGATGTTTGAAATATCATATAACATAATATCTTCAGGATATTTGATTAATATAGTGTAAATGTTAAGATATAAGGTAAGGTATAACTCATTTGGAGATTTTTGTAATCTCTTGAATGCAGCATCATTTTCTCATATGATTATTTATTAATTTTCTTTAACTTCTTCAGGAAGTACAACCTTATCATTTTACATAATTTCAATAGAGCTTCGGGCTTTTAATTCATGAACTTCAAGTTCAATAATTTGTTATGAACTTCAGGTTCTTAATTTTGTGTAAACTTCTCACCTTTTTTTGTACCATATTGTTACAAAATAAAAGTCTATTCTTATTTCAAGACTTGTACATTTTGACAAAAAAATACTGACAAGAATTCGAGCTTGTAAAATTTATTAGAAAATCTGTTCATAATTCAAGACTTCAGGTCTTGGACTTTGAGCTACATAACTTCTGGTTCAAAAAAAAAAATCTTTGCACAACATTCTTTCAAACTTATTTCTTTCATTATATTGAACATTGTTTGCCAAAATGTATACACCATATAATAAACCATATGTCTATTCTTAATTCAAACATAAAAATACAACATCATTTAATTTACTATAGCCAGTGCATTTATGATAATATGGTAATTTAATTTATTACCATGACGACAACATTTAATGCATTTATGATTAAAAAAAATGAACACAATTTACCATTATTGTGGCATGATTGAGAAAAAAAATATGACATGATTGTACAACAACATTTAATGTATTTATAATTAAAAAAAATGAATACAATTTACCATTATTGTGGCATGATTGAGAAAAAAATATGACATGATTGTACCATACAATAAAATAGAAACCTGATGAAACTTTGTTTCTTGTGTTGCTTAATTTCATTGATCAAATAGTGGACTAACCATTTTTTTATCTTCAATGAATGTCAAGTACCAAATAAAACAAGATGGTATGGTAATTATTACCATTAGCCGTACAATTCAAATCAAATGCTAAAAATGGAATATAATGTCCATAATATATGCACAGCTTTTATAAAGAATGAAGAATCAATTTAATAGAACTTTGTAAGCTGAACATAATGGAATACCTCATCTAAATATGGTTAATTCCTAAATAAAAAAATATAAAATCCTTTATAACAAAGAATATCAATTAAAAATAATGAAAGATTAACGAGATCTAAAATCAATCATTATACCATATCAAGGCTGTGGATCGAAAAGAAAAAGCAACAGTACATAAAATATAAAATGTCATAGATCTATAAAATTAGATCTATAATAGAATTAGATCAGAAAAATTAGATCATACTTAGATCAACATAATAACGTCTACAAATAAAATCAATTTAATAAGTCAACAAATGAGATCTGCAAAATGAAGCCTACAAAGCTAGATCTATACAAATAAATAATATTAGATTCACATAATTAGATCAACATTATAAGATATACAAAATGAGATCCAGGAAAAAGAAATGAGATCAAAACAAATGTTTACAAAAACAAAATTTGATTTACGAAATAAAATTAGATCCCAAGAGAAAAGAGATAGATCATAAATGCTTACCGCTTTGAAGATTTATAATCAGATCTGAAATTTTTCTTTTGTTTAGAGATCGTGCTGATAACGTGTTATAGAATAAAGAAAATAGAAGTCATCGGGGAGAGAGAGAGAGAAAAGATATATTATTCGCTTCTGAGAATTGATATATATTTACATTACATAGCCTCATTTATATAAAGGCTTCAGAACAAAGGACTTAACCTTTTCCACGATGTGGGACTAAACAAAACAATGTACAAGCATATTCACTTCATAATAAACATATATTATAACAACTATAATATTATTGTTGAGTTAGATTTCAAGAGCACGCAGGCCTCCTTCATAATTTGGAAAATGAACAGTCACGTTTTTAATTTACTTCTATTTCAAACTTTGAAATTTGATAACTTTTTCTACATTAATTGGATTTAAGAATCGATTTCACTATTAAATCTCAAATTTAATATGCTTTCCAATGATATCCATTGTTGATAGCTAAAAATAATTTTTTTTAAAATCATAGTTTTTTGGATTATTCATATTATTAAAGTTATTAAATCTTTTTGACTTTATTTCCTTTAACTAATCTATGTCGTTTATTGTTTTGAAAATTTCCAGCCTCTGCTTCTACTTTCACAAATTGCAGTCAAGTTTGGTAAAATCCAACATTACCAAAATACAGCAATAATATTAGATGGAATTAGAAATGGAACCAGAAAGCTCAAAAGCATTAAATACAATTATATGCTTCTTATTATATTGAATTTTCTTTGACTATAAAAGAAATACAATGATATTCTTCACATTAAAATAAATATTGTTGAATAATGGTTGTTAGTTCCAACACTTCAGACATAAAATATGTATGCTTTAGATTTAGCATATTTTTCACAAGAATCATTCAAAACAGAAATAAATCTCTTTATCCTCTAATCCTATCATTCTACAATAATATGATGCTGCATAATGTGTTCCTAGACATAGTCAGCTATGGGATCATCATCAACACTTGCGTTCTCATGAATCATGTCAACATTGCTTTTGGCATTTTTGGATCAACGGTCAAGTGTAAACCAAATGTTGTTACCTACACTGCTCTTATACATAGTCATTATAAAAGCAGCAAATGGAATCAACAACATCAAGTATTAAAGGAAATGATTGATAAAGGTATCTCACCAAATGAAGTTACATATAATACAGTTGATGCATGGAACAAAAGCTGATGCACGCAATAAATTTATATGTGTATAATTTACATGTGTATTGTGTGGAAATTTTATCTTTGAAATTATTTTCGCTCGATATTTTACAATTGTTTATCAAGCAGCAGTACTATCTGCATTACTGTTTATAAAGATTTATACACAAGTTTTAAAAAAAATGCAAACTTATTTGAAAATTGATAAAAAAAGATCACTATTTCTTAATCAATGAACCATATAAATCATTTAAATATGTTATGATGATAAGAGTTTGAGTACGGTCCATATGTGAAGCACGGGTTCGCACTAGTTAATAATTAACCATCAAATTTTTACTGGTTGTATACGGGCTCTTTAAATAATTTGTTACTTCTGCATTAAAGAATGTTGTTGCCGTCTATAGCAGCTTTCACGGTAATTATATAATACCGTGTTTTCAATTCTATTGATACATATACGATATAATATAAGAAATTTGTTAGACTCATTCATATTTTGTCATTGCTAAAACTAGGCCTGAAACGGATACTTTCGGATATGGATAGTGCTATATCTGTATCCGTATCCGAAACCACTTTAGGATATCGGTTATCCGTATCCGATGTTGCGGAAGGATATCGGGTATTTATCGGATATGGAACTTCCGCTTTCTATTCTTGGAAGTTCAGGTGGTCTTGATTCAGTATTATCATCACAGCAGTTGATGAATTATTATTTTTATTATTATATTTGGAACATTCGTTGATTAAGATGAAATATGCTACCTTTTTATTACTATATTCCATTATTTTACTCAAAATAACTATAAAAGGAACTCCTCTTCAACTCAACTGGAGAGGGTTGCACTACAAAATTATCATGTTTTCTACTTCGTCAACAACTTTTGGACTGAACTGTATAGGACGTTGGTTTAGAACCCTTTTTTTCCAGTTAAAGAGGAAATCCACGCGTCTTCATTTCAATGCATAATTAGTGCATATTGATTTATTTATTTGTATACCCAATATTTAAGATTTTAATTTTCCAATAACAGTGAAGTATTGCATATGTTATTTTTTGATTATATCTTTGGTTTTCATCCATGTGTGCCATTTTAACGACTTAAGTTGTTTGCTTCATAACTCAACATATTATTACTATCAATATTCTCATGTTCAGCATTACAAACTGGTGTAGCACAATTTATTTACAATTTTGAGTAATATTAATATTATAAAAAGTATCTTTATGTATGTGTATCTTAATGTGTAGCACTGTGGATGCTTTATGGTAATATGAATAGTTTAAACGTGGATGTGGGAATGAAGGATGTGCCGTTTATTACTAAAATTATTTGCTACGCATTTTACTTTTTGCTTACTTTCTGTATCCAATTTTTTGATCTATATGGTTTAAGTAGTTGACTTCAAGTTCAAGTTCAGTCATGTAGTTATAAATTTGTGTTCAGTTCTGTCGAATATGATGTCTGTACGTATATGTGATTGCTTTTAAGTTCCAGTCTGCTATGCGGTTTGTATCTGTAACTTACTATTCTATCTAATGAAATTGTGAAGTTTTAAACATCATTTTTACTACCACATTAATTTTATGTTACATTTTTCTCCACATTCACATTTCTTACTTGATATTTATTTACAATTAATAAGTCAATGTATAAATTTTGTCTGTGACATTTTTTTGTAAATCACAACTAACTGTCGATTAGAGTTACTTCATGCATATGAATACTTATCCAGTCACCCACTATACTCAAATATCATGCTATCTTATGTCTCATATACAGCTTATTCTTTCATTGTAAATTTTCAATTATACTATTCAACCATAATTTATAACCATGGATAAACATTATATGACCATTTCTTCCACTTTAATATCACTATCACCAAAGTACTGCGTTAGTGCTATGAAGAGTCTAAGAGTTTTTAATATCACATAATCACAAATTACAATTTCATAGGCTAACCACTTATACATTGATAAACTTGATACATAAGGTTAGTTTTAGACAGGAAAATCTTTATTATGTTTATATATATATATATATATATATATATATATATATATATATATATATACATATAGCTCAAAGTTTCAAGGATATTTACCCATTGATTTTAGTCTATTGGTTGCACGTGATGTCTGATTAATGCTCATATTATGTGAGTTACCATAAGAAGATGGATTAGAATAATACGCCAACTATTCTATTTCAAAATTTTAAACTAATAATGGCATTTATTATTCTTTTATAAGCTGAAAATACTGGGTTGCAGGTCATGTTCATCCCATCTGTTGTTCTGTTTTCAGATGTACTAAACAAGTTGATTGGTGAAATAGTCACCAATTTGGACAATGAAGTAAATTACAAAACATTCTGCAAAATGAAATGGGAGCACGCTGGTTTGGGATAAAAATTGGAAGTATGTCAACGTTTTTACTATAATCTGTTACACTTAATTTTTGTAGATTGACATTGCAAAACGTATGTGTTTTTCTTTTCCTAACATGTGACTTCTCTACCATTACTCGATTTCTGAAACAAATCAGCACTGTTATTAATATAATTGGAAGTAGTTGCTGCATTCATAATTGATGCTTACATGTAGTTGTTTATAGAGAGAACTGCTCCTGATGCATCAAGGTAAGCACATACAGTACTGATAGTAATCATTTGGTTTTTTACTATTTAATATCCAAGAGCTTACATAATCACAACAAAGGAGAAAAAAGAAGTGAAACCGAAAGAGAAGGATGAGACTAGATAGTTGGTGAATTTTGAATTTTGATTCAACTTTACTTTTTAGCATAGTTGACCCATATTTAGTTAGATTTATGATTTGGATAGTTATTTTTTCATTTAGAAACCACTTTCATGATTTATGATTTTTAATTTATGTAAAAAAATGTTTTTTTTGGAAATTGAATATGAACATCAGTAGCATATTTCATTGATCAAAATGAATTTTCTTGAATATTTTATATTTTTTTCAATAAATAAAAATATATGCAGAGTTCTCTACAAATATTTGCGGTCCGATTCCATGTGAATAAGTTCTTAATTAACATTAACTCTCATTAAATGAATAATTGTTACTTTCTCAACTTAATATTCAAATTAACTATTTGCTATTTTTTCTAACTTGGAATTAAATGGAAACAAATTGATGTGAAAACATTGTCATAAAACCATGTCCATGTGCCAATCCCTTTATGTCATGACAAAATATTTAACTAGACATGTGGAGGGTTATATTATTTGAAATGCTGCTTCTTATTTTCTAAATTAGAGCCATATGTTATTCCATGTCATAAATACAATTAACAATTTGTATGTTACTAAGTATGAAAGATAAATGGATCATTTGATTTTCGAAAAAGTATTTGGGATATGCTCAAAATGGTTTCCTAATTCGTGTCATCGGCACGGGCTCCAAACAAAAGAGTGTGTGTGTGTGTGTGTTAAATATATGTATCAAAAAGGTATATAAAAGTAGCACATGAATTATTGTGAAGTACATGATACTTGCGTTTTAAGCAAACAACTATGTGGTAGAGATTAGTTTGGGCGCGGAAGTAATTTATATGTCTGTAACTGATGTTTTGCATCTGTTTTCAGGTTTGCCTTCTCATTTTATGAATGCATGTAGTACTGTCTAATTGGCGAGTTAAGTTGAAGCCAAGTGAAAATGGTTGTGTTTTATATGAATTTTGCTGCTGGGAAGTGGTACTAAAGAGGTGATATAATGCTTAAGAGTAAGTTGAAGCTTAATCATTTTTAGCTCCAGTCTTTACTTCATGGTATCATATGACATTGTTTAGTAATTTTTTTGCATGAGATAACATCTATAAGATTTAGGACGATCTTCATCAACAAGAGAACTTGTGTTTCAGTAGCATCATAAGGACTGTAAAATGTAGGAATCGAGAAACTATCCGAGTTTTTTTTCACAATTGCTATGTGAAGAACACTTTTGTAGTGGTTGTTACTTAAAACCTACATTAAAACAGTGGTTAGATTACATGTATGGTTAAAAAATCAATGTGTAAAACATATACATATATTTTGAGTGCCTGCGTTTGATCACCAATGTTAATTGTCAAAGTATTAGGGTCAGAGCTAACATTAACGCACTTTCCATTTCTCAGCACCTGCAAGCCCGGAACTCCATTTTGTAGTAAAATAGTGATAATATTTGGATCTTTGTAACCAGGCAAGCCGTAAGTAAGTTCGTACTAAGATAGCACAAGTGAAAAGCTAAAATAAGCACAGCTTTTCATGGATCATGTTTGTCTTTTGCAAATATTCTATATAAAGCATATAGTTGGTATGTGTTTACATCACACGATGTCTTTTTTCTAGTCATCCCCAGGGTGCTACTATAGTTTACCTATTTGATCTATGTAAAGTCCAACATCTACTTTTGTCCACTCAAATATATAGTTTTACCGTTATTGGTTTACTTTTCCAGAAACTTTATCTAATTGGATTCATAAAGGATGATCTTTCTTTTATTACAGGCACAATGGTCGTCTGTTTCATACCCTTGAAGCCGCCTTTTCCTTCTTCTTTTTAAGTATAAAAATTAACTTCTCCACAAGTCATAATACTTACATGGTAGTGCCAAGTATCCACGGGCATGTGCATGTGTATTGTTTTCCGTAATGTGAGTAATCTGAGACAACACTGGGTTTTGGTTTTCATTTATATTTTATTTGATCATCTTTTGTTAAACTGTGTGGTTATCGAGGAAGTAATTAAGATGTGAGAGCTTGATTTTAACCTCTTCACTGCAAGGATTATTAATTACAGAAACAGTATTTTGAACCCCCAAACTATCCAATATTGGGTTATAAACCCTAAACAGTAACAAGACTGAATTCCGGTAGAGAAACTATAATCCTTACTTGATGCTTGTTTTAGCACGCATCCAATTTATAGGTGCATGTTGAAAAGCGCCAATATGATTATGGTGGAACTTATTTAACAAGCCCAAGAAAATGCTTACTACCATTGGAAGTTGATTAAAATTTGTCGACTTCTAAATTCACATGTATAAAAGTAATCAGAGATAACAAAATGCGTGCTTAATACTTGTAACTACCTTAAACGTCAAGATATCTCCAAATTTTAATTTTATTAAGTATTCATCACATAGCAACATTTACCATTCTAAGCATGAAACTCAATACTCATTAATGATTCACTTGCTAGATTTGCATTCACTGCACTTTTCCTTGCATTTCTCTTCAGTCTTGTAGCATTTATGATGTGAAGCACACACGTACTTTTCCTTTCCTTTATGACCACATTTTGCCTTCTGACAACATCCAGATTCATGAGCAGTTTCAGGATCAACTATTTCATCGCCCACCCAGCTATTTGACGTTGTAGCCTCAACTATAAAATAAATAAATAAATCATAACAATCCATATAATTATGTATTCTAAAAGTACAAGAAATATCTAAAAATCGGTGAACTTACTACAATTTATGATGCATATGCTTGAAAGAACTAAGATTAGAATAGCTAACTGAATTGTTTTCATTTGGAGAAAAGCTTATTTAACTACTTTTTTCAACTGCTTCTCAGTCTGTTTCTTCTTAGTATTTATAGATGATACAGCCAGATAAGCTTTTAAATCTTTGTCATCAATTAGTAGAAATTGTAGATTTTGTAGAATAATAATCTAATTTTATACTATAGTTGAGTTCAATGATCTTTTTCATTTATGCTTAGCGGAGAGCGACTTCTTGAGTATTCCAAAAGCGAATTTATTTCTGGAAGTGGCACGATATCTAAACAAATCGATAGATTTACTTAGTCATCACGCTGAGATAACATATTCAATAATATACTTTAATGAAATGAAATAAATTGTAGCTAACCGTTAATTTTTGACAACGCTACTGTAGAGTTGAAGAGGAGGGACATAGTTTTATATCGGTGAAGATAGTTCGCGAATCGAATCTCGAAAGCTAGAGATATCGCATTTTGAAGTAAGAGGACTTGTGATTTTTAGCTTATGACAATTTAAATATTAGAGATAGGCTATGAGACGTCTGAATAGAAGTAGGCCTGTAAACGGATGCAGTCGGATATGGATAGTGCTGTATCCGTATCCGTATCCGAAAATGAAAATCTGTATCTGATATCCACGAATACCCGTTGAATATTATCCGTATCTGCTAATATTTTCGGATATCCGAAAATATCTGTATCCGGCTTAGCGAATACGGATATTTTTGGATATCCGAAAATATCCGTATCTGAACCTCAAAATGTATCCGAAAATTAATCAATATAATGCATATTTCATTTTTTTGACTGAAAAAAGGATGAAAAAACTTGTAATACATAAATTACATCAAATTAACAATAAGTAATCCAATCACTCAAAATCCATACAATAAATTAGTGTATTTGTATTAAATTTATGGATATAAAATAATATTAATATATAAATATTTAATTTCAAACCGGACGGATATTTATCGGATACGAATATAGCCATATCCGTATCCGTATCCGAAATATGTTTCGGATATCAAATATCCGCATCCGTTTTTTGGATGTCGGATACGGATGTGGACGGATTTCGGATATTTCGGGTATTCATTGACCGGCCTAAATAGAAGGTTTGCAACGATCTGTATTTTACGCATCGAAAGATCGTAAAATACTATTAATTAATTCTTGTGAGGTCGATAGATTCAATTAATTATCATGTTGAAAATACGACAAGATATCGAATAAACATATTTTAATGAAACGAAATAAAATATAGTTAACTATATTTGAAAGACAAAATTTATATTTTATTAGTATCATATTCAAATTTAGTTTTAACATATTATCAAATGTGAATATATAACTCTTGGTATTAACAAGAATAGATAACGATTCAGAAAAAAATAGTATCATGTGACCAAATTTTAGGTCATGTATAGTTTTACTTATATGTTCAAACTAATGTTCGAGAACTCGGTTTTGATCATTTAATTTTTTTTATTTCGAACGATTTTGAATATTTCAAAAGTTTCAATTTCGATTTAGGTTTCAATTTCAGGTTTCAATAGTTTGTTAATGAAAAACACAACGAAAATCTTTGTAAATAAAATAACAGATTAAATTTACTGAATTCTATTAAAATTGAAATTGATAATAAATTCAATTTAATAATAAATTATACTTAATTAAACAAGAACTTAAACTTAATAATGAAAAGTCCAATCCAACATAATATATCCTTACACAAAATAGCCCAAGTTAATAAAAAGCAGGCCAATCAACATAATAATAAACAAAATCACATTCCTGGCACTTGTTCAAAATTTCTCTCTCTCTCTCTCAAAATTGATTGCCGCTCTCAAAATCAAAACCAACTGCCGATTTTTTTTAGAAAAAATTCGTTCCCAAGATCGACCTCACTCTCAAAACCTACTGCCATCCTTAAAATCGGCTGTCGCAATGCTACTATTTAGTCAAAGACGAAGTTGTTTCTCTCAAAATCTAGTTGAGGATGCTAGCACTACAACAAAAAGACCCTTTTACAACTGTATTTTTACAACTGTCACAAATAATCAGTTGTAATAAAGGTTTTTTACAACTCTTTTTCTCAAACAGTTGTGATAAACTTACTTTTAACAACTCTTTTATTTTTTCAGCTATAATAAATGCCTATTACAACCATTCATTTTTGTCGGTTGTAATAAACGCTTATTTTTAACAACTCTATTCTTTTGTCAGTTCTAATAGATGCCTATTACAACATTATTTGCCCGTCGTAATAATTAGTTAATAATTATATTAAATAATGTACCTAATAATTAATAATTATTATAAAATTAATAAATAAGAATTACTATTAAATAAGAATACTTAATTCGAAATATGAAATAATTAATATTAATAATTCAATATAATTGACATAATAACTAATAATTATTAAATAATTAATAATTAATAAATAAGAGTTAATTTTTTATAATTAATAATTAATAATTAAAAATAATAATTGATATTTAATAATTGATATTAAAAATAAAATAATAAATAATTAAATAATAAATATTTAATTAATAATTAAAATTCTATAAATAATAATTGCTACCAAATAATATCAACTAATGGCTAATAATAAAATTCTAATAATAAACAATAATTAAATAAAAAATAATTAAAAGTAAAAAATCAATATTTAATAATAATAATAAAATTAAAAAATAATAATTACTAATTAAAATGAAATAATAATAATTTACAATTTATATTTAATAATAAATGAAAAATAAATAATAGTATAAAAATAATAATTAATATGTAATCTTTAATAATTTAGAAGAATATTAATATTTAGTATTTAATATTCATAAATTTAAAAAATAAAATTTTGAAACCTTAATAAAATTCAAAAATAAAAAATACTGAAATAAATTTTAAAATATTCATAAAATAAAAAAAATTGAAATTTTCACAAATTTTTTAAAAATAAATAAATTTGTTTTAAACAAATAACTATTAATAAATAATAATAACTATATCCAAAATTTGGTTTCAAACCAAAAGTTTTGGCTCCAAATCCAAAATTTTGGCGCTTTCCCAAAATTTTCAATTACATCTATATCCTTTGCCCTTCTGGCTCGAAGAAGCTCCTCTGCATTCTTCTCCGCTTTATACTCACCTCCACTCCCGTGTCTTCCTTCTCCACTTCCCAATTATTCCCCCAAACATTCAAAAACCAAAATTTTGAAAACCTAAAAAATCAGTATTAAACCACGAACAGTCAAGATCCAAAACAGAGACACTCCATCTCCAACATCACCGACTGCATTTCAGCTGTAGATCTCTCCGTTGACAATGATTTCGAGTTCGCCGTCAGCTCTCCAACTATTTTCGACGATATAGCTCCAGCTTTTCCACTATTCAATCTATCGGATCTAAACCCGAACCCGAACCAAGTAGAGCTCCGATCTAGATCCACCTCCTCAAATCATCGTCCAGCTCGATTGAATGAACGAGGACAACTACTGTGTTTGGAGTGGCATCCTGTGTGTTGTATTCTATTTAGCTTCAACACAATCTTTAAGTATTTTAGCTTGTAGCACCCTCTTCATCAGCCATAATTAACATCTTTGGCCGAATTCTTGTAGGAACAAGAAGACGGCAACGAACAGAATGGAGAGTTTGGATTCGACACTATTGGCAGATGTTTCTTTTGTATTTTCCCACCGCTAACCAGCGATGTTTCTCACATTTGTTCCACAATTTTATAATAAACTTTCCTGGTAATGAACAACTCAAGATTTTAAATTCCTACATTCAACTAACTTTTTTGTTTTGATTCATTACAGCTTTATTTCATAAAAAATATTAAACCTGTGACCTGTTCGTAATAAATACATTGTACATTGCCTGTTTGATTCTATGGTTATGATGTTTATTAACCTATTGAATTTTTGAATAACCAATGTAAATAAACATTAAACTATTTTTATCAATATTGCAACATAGAGTAAAGTGATATCCCCATTTTTAACAGGTAGAACATAGCAATAAATTTCCTCTAAAATAAGACGAATAGCTCTAGTTTATGTTTGATAGCAAATCAATTTAACACAGTTAAACGAGAAGAACACATTTCCATGAATGCAGCAGTATAATAGGTTGTTGCATTGTTTTAGTTTGTTTGAACTATAAATGTATTTACATGTGTTTGATACGCAAATATGGGTGCAGAACATGCTTAAATTTGCTAGGACTATTACCCTATTTTGATTTTTTTTTAGTGCTGTCTGATTCATGTTCTGTGCCTTGAACAAATTATCTTTACAAGTACTCACTTATCAAAATAATGGATATTGTACTATAGTTTGACATAGTGCGTTGCCTCAGTGCCTGTGAAGTGAATATATGGCTTCTTCCAGGACTTTGTCATGGCACTCTCGTAAAAGGTAAGAGAACATACATTTTCAAGGCACTCTTTATCACTCGTTATGTTTCTTTACTCCTGTTCTTTTACATCATTGTATTAGTTTGTTTTTTTCAACATTCCTTCATTTAAAATATGTAGGGTCTGGGAATCCTGACAGTTATTCACATTGGAAGAGGTCCACCAACAAGGATGTTTCTAATTGTATCTTCTATTGGATTCTCTGTCATTGACAAGCCCGTGGAGCTTCAATTAGCATTAGGATCTTCTTTGATTCTGGTTCTCTCACTTCTGGCCTATTTTGATTGCCCATTTCCTTATGGAGCTGCTGCTGCATAGCAAGACATGCTTTGTTTTTTTGGTTTAGTGGTTATTTAAGTCTCCTTCTTTGGAGCTATTAGTCAATCTACAGCGCCTCAGTTTATCATGTCATTGTTATTTTGGTACTTTTGTTGCGTCACGGTGTATGCGTTATAGTGTTGCTGTTTCAAGTGTGTTGGTATGTTCCATGCTTTATGTCTGTGATATGCTGCAATTTATTGTTTTTATTTTCTTTCATTTATTCAATTTGACATATTTATTTTGTAGATAATAATAATAATGTAATATTTGAATTGCTTGTAACATACCGTTATTTTTATTCTATTATCTATGCTTATTCATTTCTTGCTTTACATGGTAGCGCCAACCATCCATGGGCATGTGCATGTGTATTGTTTTCCGTAATGTGAGTAATCTGAGACAACACTGGGTTTTGGTTTTCATTTATATTTTATTTGATCATCTTTTATTAAATTGTGTGGTTATCGAGGAAGTAATTAAGATGTGAGAGCTTGATTTTAACCTCTTCACTGCAGGGATTATTAATTACAGAAACGGTATTTTGAACCCCCAAACTATCCAATATTGGGTTATAAACCCTAAACAGTAACAAGACCGAATTGCGGTAGAGAAACTATAATCCTTACTTGACGCTTGTTTTAGCACGCATCCAATTTATAGGTGCATGTTGAAAAGCGCCAATATGATTATGGCGGGACTTATTTAACAAGCCCAAGAAAATGCTTACTATCATTGGAAGTTGATTAAAATTTGTCGACTTCTAAATTCACGTGTATAAAAGTAATCAGAGATAACAAAATGCGTGCTTAATACTTGTAACTACCTTAAACGTCAAGATATCTCCAAATTTTAATTTTATTAAATATTCATCACGTAGCAACATTTACCGTTCTAAGCATGAAACTCAATACTCATTAATGATTCACTTGCTAGATTTGCAGTCACGGCACTTTGCCTTGCATTTCTCTTCAGTCTTGTAGCATTTATGATGTGAAGCACACACGTACTTTTCCTTTCCTTTATGACCACATTTTGCCTTCTGACAACATCCAGATTCATGAGCAGTTTCAGGATCAACTATTTCATCGCCCACCCTGCTATTTGACGCCGTAGTCTCAACTATAAAATAAAAAATAAATCATAACGATCCATATAATTATATATTCTAAAAGTACAAGAAATATCTAAAAATCGGTGAACTTACTACAATTTATGATGCATATGCTTGAAAGAACTAAGATCAGAATACCTACTAAATTGTTTTCATTTGGAGAAAAGCTTATTTAACTACTTTTTTCAACTGCTTCTCGGTCTGTTTCTTCTTAGTATTTATAGATGATACAGCCAGATAAGCTTTTAAATCTTTGTAATTAATTAGAAGAAATTGTAGATTTTGTAGAATAATAATCTAATTTATACTATAGCTGAGTTCAATGATCTTTTTCATTTATGCTTAGCAGAGAGCGACTTCTAGAGTATTCCAAAAGCGAATTTATTTTTGGAAGTGGCACGATATCTAAACAAATCGATAGATTTACTTAGTCATCACGCTGAGATAACATATTCAATAATATGCTTTAATGAAATGAAATAAATTGTAGTTAACTGTTAAATTTTGACAACGCTACTGTAGAGTTGAAGAGGAGGGACATAGTTTTGTATCGGTGAAGATAGTTCGCGAATCGAAGCTCGAAAGCTAGAGATATTGCATTTTGAAGTAAGAGGACTTGTGATTTTCAGCTTATGACAATTTTAATATTTGAGATAGGCTATGAGACGTCTGAATAGAAGTAGGCCTGTAAACGGATGCAGTCGGATATGGATAGTGCTGTATCCGTATCCGTACCCGAAAATGAAAATCCGTATCTGAATCCGTATCCGATATCCGCGAATACCCGTTGAATATTTTCCGTATCTGCTAATATTTTCGGATATCCGAAAATATCTGTATCCGGCTTAGCGAATACGGATATTTTTGAATATCCGAAAATATCCGTATCCGAACCTGGATATCCAAAAATATCTATATCCGAACCTCAAAATGTATCCGAAAATTAATCAATATAATGCATATTTCATTTTTTTAACTGAAAAAAAGATGAAAAAACTTGTAATACATAAATTACATCAAATTAACAATAAGTAATCCAATCACTCAAAATCCGTACAACAAATTAGTGTATTTGTATTAAATTTATGGATATAAAATAATATTAATATATAAATATTTAATTTCAAACCGGATGGATATTTATCGGATACGAATACAGCCATATCCTTATCCGTATCCGAAATATGTTTCGGATATCGGATATCCGCATCCGTTTTTTGGATATCGGATATTTTTCATGTTTTCGGATACGGATGTGGACGGATTTCAGATATTTCGGGTATTCATTGACAGGCCTAAATAGAAGGTCTGCAACGATCTGTTTTTACGTATCGGAAGATCGTAAAATACTATTAATTAATTCTTGTGAGGTCGATAGATTCAATTAATTATCACGTTAAAAATACGACAAGATATCGAATAAACATATTTTAATGAAATGAAATAAAATATAGTCAACTATATTTGAAAGACAAAATTTATATTTTATTCGGATCATAGTCAAATTTAGTTTTAACATATTATCAAATGTGAATATATAACTCTTGGTATTAACAAGAATAGATAACAATTCAGAAAAAAATAGTATCATGTGACCAAATTTTAAGTCATGTGTAGTTTTACTTATATGTTCAAACTAATGTTCGAGAACTCAGTTTTGATCATTTAATATATTTTTTTGATTTCAAACGATTTCGAATATTTCAAAAGTTTCAATTTCGATTTAGGTTTCAATTTCATATTTCAATAGTTTGTTAATGAAAACACAACGAAAATCTTTGTAAATAAAATAACAGATTAAATTTACTGAATTCTATTAAAATTAAAATTGACAACAAATTCAATTTAATAATAAATTATACTTAATTAAACAAGAACTTAAACTTAATAATAAAAAGTCTAATCCAACGTAATATATCCTTACACAAAATAACCCAAGTTAATAAAAAGCAGGCCAATCAACGTAATAATAACTAAATCACATTCCTGGCACTTGTTCAAAATTTCTCTCTCTCTCTCTCAAAATTGATTGTCGCTCTCAAAATCAAAACCAACTGCCGAATTTTTTTAGAAAAAAATCGTTCCCAAGATCGACCTCACTCTCAAAACCTACTGCCATCCTTAAAATCGGGTGTCGGAATGCTACTAGTTAGTCAAAGACGAAGTTGCTTCTCTCAAAATCTAGTTGAGGATGCTAGCACTACAACAAAAAGACCCTTTTACAACTGTATTTTTACAACTGTCACAAATAGTCAGTTGTAATAAAGGTTTTTTACAACACTTCTTATCAAATAGTTGCGATAAACTTACTTTTAACCACTCTTTTATTTTTTCAGCTGTAATAAACGCCCATTACAACCATTCTTTTTTGCCGGTTGTAATAAATGCTTATTTTTAACAACTCTATTCTTTTGTCAGTTATAATAGATGCCTATTACAACATTATTTACCCGTCGTAATAATTAGTTAATAATTATAATTAAATAATGTACCTAATAATTAGTAATTATTATAAAATTAATAAATGATAATTACTATTAAATAAGAATACTTAATTCGAAATATGAAATAATTAATATTAATAATTCCATAAAATTGACATAATAACTAATAATTATTAAATAATTAATAAATAAGAGTTAATTTTTTATAATTAATAATTAACAATAATAATTAATATTTAATAATTGATATTAAAAATAAAATAATAAATAATTAAATAATTAATATTTACTTAATAATTAAAATTTCTATAAATAATAATTGCTACCAAATAATATTAACTAATAGCTAATAATAAAATTCTAATAATAAACAATAATTAAATAAATAATAATTAAAAGTTAAATTTCAATATTTAATAATAATAATTAAATTAAATAATAATAATTACTAATTAAAATGAAATAATAATAATTTATAATTTATACCTAATAATAAATGAAAAATAAATAATAACTAAATAAATAATAGTTAAAAAATAATAATTAATATGTAATCTTTAATAATTTAGAAGTAATATTAATATTTAGTATTTAATATTCATAAATTTAAAAAAATAAAATTTTGAAACCTTCATAAAATTCAAAAATAAAAAATATTGAAATAAATTTTAAAATATACATAAAATAAAAAAAATTGAAACTTTCACAAAATTTTAAAAAAAATAAATTTATGTTAAACAAATAACTATTAATAAATAATAATAACTATATCCAAAATTTGGTTTCAAACCAAAAGTTTTGGCCCCAAATCCAAAATTTTGGCGCTTTTCCAAAATTTTCAATTACATATCTATATCCTTTACCCTTCTGGCTCGAAGAAGCTCCTCTACATTCTTCTCTGCTTTATACTCACCTCCACTCCCGTGTCTTCCCTCTCCACTTCCTAATTATTCCCCCAAACATTCAAAAACCAAAATTTTGAAAACCTAAAAAATCAGTATTAAACCACGAACAGCCAAGATCCAAACCATAGACACTCCATCTCCAACATCACCGACTGCATTTTAGCTGTAGATCTCTCCATTGACAATGATTTCAAATTCGCCGTCAGCTCTCCAACTATTTTCGACGATATAGCTCCAGCTTTTCCACTATTCAATCTATCGGATCTAAACCCGAACCCGAACCAAGTTGAGCTGCAATCTAGATCCACCTCCTCAAATAATCGTCCAGCTCGATTGAATTAGACGAGGACAACTACTGTGTTTGGAGTGGCATCCTCTGTGTTGTATTCTATTTAGCTTCAACATAATCTTTAAGTATTTTAGCTTGTAGCATCCTCTTCATCAGCCATAATTAACATCTTTGGCCGAATTCTTATAGGAACAAGAAGACGGCAACGAACAGAATGGGGAGTTTGGATTCGACACTATTTGCAGATGTTTCTTTCCTATTTTCCCACCGCTAACCAGCGATGTTTCTCACATTTGTTCCACAATTTTATAATAAACTTTCCTGATAATAAACAACTCAAGATTTTACATTCCTACATTCAACTAACTTTTTTTGTTTTGATTCATTACAGCTTTATTTCATAAAAAATATTAAACCTGTGACCTGTTTGTAATAAATACATTGTACATTGCCTGTTTTATTCTGTGGTTATGATGTTTATTAACCTATTGACTTTTTGAGTAACTAATGTAAATAAACACTAAACTATTTTTAGCAATATTGCAACATAGAGTAAAGTGATATGCCCATTTTTAACAGGTAGAACATAGCAATAAATTTCCTCTAAAATATGACGAATAGCTCTAGTTTATGTTTGATAGAAAATCAATTTAACACAGTTAAACGAGAAGAACACATTTCCATGAATGCAGTAATATAATAGGTTGTTGCATTGTTTTAGTTTGTTTGAACTATGAATGTATTTACATGTGTTTGATACGCAAATATAGGGGCAGAACATGCTTAAATTTACTAGGACTATTACCCTATTTTGATTTTTTTTAGTGTTGTCTGGTTCATGTTCTGTGCCTTGAACAAATTATCTTTACAAGTACTCACTTATCAAAACAATGGATATTATACTATGGTTTGACATAGTGCGTTGCCTCAGTGCCTGTGAAGTGTATATATGGCTTCTTCCAGGACTTTATCATGACACTCTCGTAAAAGGTAAGAGAACATACATTTTCAAGGCACTCTTTATCACTCGTTATGCTTCTTTACTCCTGTTCTTTTACATCATTGTATTTGTTTTTTTTTCAACATTCCTTCATTTAAAATATGTAGGATCTGGGAATCCTGACAGTTATTCACATTGGAAGAGTTCCACTAACAAGGATGTTTCTAATTGTATCTTATATTGGATTCTCTATCATTGACAAGCCCGTGGAGCTTCAATTAGCATTAGGATCTTCTTTGATTATGGTTCTCTCACTTCTGTCCTATTTTGATTGCCCATTTCCTTATGGAGCTGCTGCTGCATAGCAGGATATGCTTTGTTTTTTTGGTTTAGTGGTTATTTAAGTCTCCTTCTTTGGAGCTATTAGTCAATCAACAGCGCCTCAGTTTATCATGTCATTGTTGTTTTGGTATTTTTGTTGGGTCACGGTGTATGCGTTATAGTGTTGTTGTTTCAAGTGTGTTGGTATGTTCCATGCTTTATGTATGTGATATGTTGTAATTTATTGTTTTTATTTTCTTTGATTTATTCAGTTTGACATATTTATTTTGTAGATAACAATAATAATGTAATATTTGAATTGCTTATATCATACCGTTATTTTTATTCAATTATTTATGCTTATTCATTTATTGCTTTATATGTGGAATTTGTTTTAGAATTTTTTTTATTTTTCATTCTTTCTACCACAACTGCCAATCACAGTTGTAAAAAAGTCATTTACAAGTGCTAGAGGCATTTGTAAAAAATATTTTGCAACTGCTTTAGGAAGTTGTGAAAAATATTTTGCAACTGCTTTAGGCAGTTGTATATAATATTTTACAATTGCCGAAAATAGTTGTAAAAAATTAAAGCTCTAATACAATTCCTGATGTAACGACGGGCAGCTGTCCGTTGTAATAGACCTTTTACAACTGTTTTTGGCAGTTGTGAAAGGGTGTTTTTGTTGTAGTGCAGGGAAAAGAAGAAAATCGAGTCGACAACTCTAAGGCAAGGAAGAATTAAAGTCGATTAAGCTCATTTTTTTCCTTTTTTAAAAAAACCATAACCAAAACCGATTTTTTCCCTCGGTTTCGATTCGATTGCCATCGATACCGGTACGCTACCACTGAAATTTTGGGTATCCTCTGATGCCTCAAACCTTGGTTCAAACCAACTCACTTCTAAGGCCTTGTTCTTGATAAAATTAACCCACAACCATCATATCGCATAAGAATTATATTCATGCAAACATTAATTAATGCTTCAGTCATTAGGTTAATGTGTGTGAAAATGGAGAGCTTATTTAGAAGTGTTTCCATGACTAACCCAACTGGGGTTCGACTATGAATAACCCTGGATCGTGAAACACCTCGGTTTGGAACTCAATCATGTAAAATCCACGGGTTGGATCTTCGAACCAGTGGTTCAAACCGTGGTTTTTTTATTCTTTTCTAACTTTCTCATTGTTTTATTCTCCCATTCTCATTCTCTGTATTGTTTTGAGAAAAAACAAATAAATCCACATTTCAAAAATAATTAGAGTCCCAAAATCAGAAGCTCTGCCACTTCATTCTTCGTCGCTGCAATCTCCTCCAAGACCACTACATGCTTCGTCAAGTTTGCCGTCACAAAACTTCTGTTGTTGTACACTTCTAATGTGTAATGTAGAATATACTAGTGTATGATTTTTGTTTGACGATAATAAACATATACATTAGTTTAAATGTATTTATTATTGTACTATTTTATTTTTCCACATAATTAAATAAATATTTGTTAAATAAAATAAATAACTCGAAATTCTTATTTAAACAAATATTTCATTCAAACAAATACTTTATTACAAATTTAAGTAATAAAAATTTAAGCTCTCACTATATTTACACAATTCCAAATATAAGTTTCATCTCACTACATATTCACTTATCACTCGTATTTAATCTTCAACTATGTTCCAACCTGTGTCCAGCATCTTATCTATCTGCAAAATAAATATTGAAGTAATAAAATTGAAAAATATATTTTGTAGCGCACAATGAAGTGTGTGTTTGAAAATATTGTTTGCCTCGGTTATTTGGGTTGTTCGTCATCATTTTTAATTCATCTTTCTATTTTAAACTAGAATTAAAAAAATATACGAACAACTTCTAACATGCATAGCGTATCACTGTACATGCTATAAAGTCGTGCACACTGATATACACTTGCTTGTTAAAATTACAGAGACAAATGAGCACAAGGTCAAAGCCAAGCCAAGACTAGATTCAACTCAAGTGCAATGCAAACACAAACCAAAACTAACCAAGGTCACTCCAGGCAAACCATGGACCAAAGTGCACTAGGCATGTACAAAGGATAAAGCAAAAGCAGAAACTACACAAGTGAAGCTTCAGATATGTTAGATCCAAGTGGGTTAACATGAATGCAAAGAAAATCAACATGCAACCAGACTTCAATGGAACCAGCATACATATATACATGTCTGTACACATGTATGTGTGTAGTGGCAACCAAACAAGTTGTGAAGACCCGTAAATCCATACTCCTTAAATATACACTAATCTCCATTGATTAATTCAAGATGAACAGAAATACGAATTCTCAATGTTTAAGAAAAAGAAAGAGACAGAAGAAGAGATAAGAAGATAGAAAATAGGGAGAAGAAAATAGAAAATAGAACGGAACAGAAAACAGCAGAACAATAACAGAATCTCACAATTCGCAGCGGAACAACATATAATACATAAATGAATAATCTTTAAACAAAGAACTATATCAGTTATTACATTACATCATTACATTATATCACATCAGAGTGTACAACAACAACAACAAACAAATAGTGCAGCGGAAAAAGAAATACTATATACTAGTAATACGCCATGCCATCCAGCTTGCCTCCAGCAACTCCAGAATATCCAAAATATCCTGATAAACCTTAACTCTTGACTGCCCGTGTGGAAATTGGTGGGAACCCAGAGTTTATGAAGGAAAACAATAAACTCCGAGTCAGTCATGTGACTGGTGTGAGAACTCAAAACAGTTTATTTATCTTTAAAATCAAAATAGAGGAATATTTTTAAAGTCAATTCGCAATGCTTTTAAAAATGAGACTACCATAAGACCTCCTGCCACACACACAATGCAAACGCAGACTTGGAGGAGATTTCTTCTTATGTTAGTCAAAGATGCTTGATACGCATTAAAAAGAAACGTTTGATATTATTGCTAGTGCATAGTGTAGAAAAAAATTCATTTCGAAAGTAGAATATAAATCTTAGCCAGCATAGGTACCATTATATTATGCCTGCTATAGCTACCTCCTGAGGAAGCAGGTTCTACAACTAAAACCGTACAAGATCGTATTGTTTCTTTGGATTTCCAACGAATGATCAGGCTAAGGAACTTCCCATTGCCACATGAGAACGCCTCTGGATGGACGTCCCCGAGAACCAAACCGGATCTCTACCAACACAAGGTCGGGTTACCCCTAACTGAGTAACAACTGACCAAATATGCCATCTCCCGGTCCTTTGGGACCTTTCAACCGAGCGCTCGCAATCAATTCACACAATCATAAAGTGTTTTCAACATGAGTAAGTATCTGGGCTCCATACCATGATACCACCCTTTTCCAGAAGGAAATGCACATATCCTAAAGGGCGTTACCCCTCATAACCTTGCTGCATCTTTCCTGTTTTGACCATTCCGGGGTGTGAGGCTCGACGAAGTCACGTCCACCAAAACATACTTTATACAAAAGCCATGCTTTGGGTCAACAAATGATCATAGAAATGATCACCAAGATAGACGATCAAATAAATGATCCTATCACAAATAATCAACACAATGATCATTTCACAGCAACACTTAGCATGTCACATTACCAAATTGGAAATATATCGCTGATAGCATTCAACTACATAACCTCTGAGCTCGTACGTCTCAGAGAAGGATGTTAAGCTAAAAGAATAAATTCTCCGCCACCAACAGAAATATATTTGAAAGAAATTTGCTTTATATCTCAATTTGTAATGTCAGACATACAATCCGTACAAGTCTGTTCCGGACTCGAACAGAACCGAAGGCACTTACAAAGAAGTCCTTGCAATCCGAATATTTACAATCCCGATCGGATTTCCCATCACATATGGAGTCTCTATACCGTAGCTACTCGGTGCAAAGACAATCGACGAGTTGTCCTTTCGCTTTCAAAAGATCCGGTCTTCAAATGCAATTCATAACGACGTATCACATATTCGGAATGGGTTATATGACCCCATGGTCTTTTTCCGGTTAACCCGAATAGTGAGCGCTTATTCAAAAATAAGTGTGACATTCAAATTCAAACAAATCACATCAATTACCCATTCAAAGGGAAATATTGACAGTCGGTTATTGAACTATCAATGGATATGCACACATCACCAGTTTCCAAATAATTTTCCAAATTATTTATTTTCCAAAATATCTTTACAAGATCTATTATTTTCAATACTTCGAAAATAAATCAATATTTATTTTTAAACAAATTCTCCTTTTCATTTATAAATTCCATAATGAATTTATATTTCAAAATATTTATGAATAAACGATTTCAATTATTCATTTCAATTTATCTTCAAAAAGGTAAATTCTCTAATATTCACTTTATATTGGAAAACATTTCCATACTTACTTATTAAGTAATTCTCAAACCATTTATTTTCAACACTTGGAAAATATTCAATATGCTTCAATCGAGATTAAGTATATATTTCATTCTTTGAGGAAATCATTCTCTTAAACATATTTATTTGGGCCAAAACGAATGTTGCGTAAAACATCGTTACGACAACCCAAAATCACTAGTATAGGGATTCGAAATTAAAATAGATATATAAATCCCAATACTATACAAAACATTTTCTTTCGGAAATCATTTACTATAACCATAGTGTTATAGTCCACCATTTCCTTTTATTTCTCGAAAACGTCTATTTCAACAATAAATGTTGAAATCTATGGTTTCGAATCTCAACACAATTTAAAACATCGTTAGATCGTTTTTATTCTATTTAAAACATCACATTCAAAACAATTTCTTTAACATATTATTCACTATTCAAAAACGTGAATATACTACATTAACAAATTTCATCCTTTTATTCATTTTATTTCAAAGGATTATTCACAGTCAAAAACGTGAATATAACTTCATTAATAGGTTTCAACAACTTACTTATCAAAATAAGTCGTTTACAAATTTATAAAACAACGTTTATAAATTCCATTTCTATTTATTTTATAACATCTTTCTTTATAAATTTTCTTTATTAACCTATTCGATTTATAGCTCAATTATAAACTAAAGGTTCATATTATAAGTCAAATACTTATAAAACGATTATTTTACAAAATCGTTCTTTTAAACTTCATAATTATAAATCTTATAACTTATAAGATTCAATTATTTATCCAAAACCATTCTTTTAATAACTTTATAAATTTTATAAACCTACTTCTTAAAAAAAATTCCATTTATAACTTCACCGTTTATAATTCTATAGATTTCATTCATTTATGAAATTCATTCACAATTCATTCTAACACTTATAAAAACTCGTTTTATAATTTCAATATTTCGATTTATAAATATCCATTTATAAATCTCTTATATAAATCAATTCATATTAATATTTCAAAACGTCTGTAAACTCCTTTAAAAACTTCATCATTTTGATTTATAAAATAATCAAATTTTATAAATCCTATTTTTTAACTTTTTTATAATAAATTAAAAAATCCAATTTAATTATTTTATAAAAACATTAACCCATATTTCTCAAAAATCAATCTTTAACCGTATTTCTCAAAATCATAATTTTTATAACTTTAAAAATTATAACGTTTATTTATTTAAAATAAATCGATTTCAAAAATACTTTATAAACGTATACTTTCAAAAATCACTTTGAAATCCTTTTAAAATTCCAAAATTTGGTCTAATGATGCTACATACCAAATAGCCAATCACGACAACAACGATATCATATATCGATATGATAATCAATCAAATATCAAAATATCTGAAATCAAATAAATACTGTTGAGGAATCCGGTTGGATCCCTCCAACCTGTTTTCCTGCATCCACAAACATTAGCACAATACCAATTCCGCTCCAGTACGGAATTATCGCGGTATATGGGATTTAAATATTATCCGCTTAATAGACGACGCAATAGGGTCTCATCCGCTATACAAATGCGGGAAATCAATAACTCCAATATATACATATGCCAATATATATATATATATATGTATTGCTATTATATATAATACCAATTTCACTGTTTATGAAATATTCGCGGTATATGTTTTTAATAAATAACATCCGCTTACTAACGGCGCATAATGTCTATTTTAACAATCAATAGATAACAATCATCATTCAAACATGCATTCAAATATTTTAAATCTAACTATTTAAAATAAAATCGAAACTGATTCGATTGAGTGAGAAGTTCTCACCTTGATTTAAATTTCGTTTTAGCGATTTATTTCGAATAAAATTAAACGGACGTTTAATTTTACCCGAAATTCTCACTAACTCCAAACGACTCCAATCCAATTCCATCGCGTAGTGCTCCTCCATACGATTCCAACGCTTCTTGTTTCGCGCGTTTTCGACCTCGTATGAAAAAGATACGAATATTTAAAGTTTACACGAATTTTTTATATATAAATTTACAACTTAATTATAATTTTTAAACCTATATCTATTCCTGGCCGTTGGATCTCTCTTGCTTGCATCGGGGCCGTCCACCCCATCATCTTCCCTCCTTCGTTCGGCTACAGGTAATAGCCGAACACATGAACCCAACATCCCATAATTAGGGTTTAAATTCGCACCCCTCAAACGACGACTAAACTCGATCATCTCCTCACCATCGAAGCGCCATCACCCCCTCAACACTCGGCCCAAGAACAAGCAAGCTCGGTTGCACCATCACCGTGCAATTCCTTCTCGAACGCGCGTGCTTCAACCTCGTATTGCCGTCAATCCTCTAACCCAAACGCGATCATGACCGTTGATATTAAAGATCTCATCGAGCTCTTCAACTTTGATGTTGAACACTTTTTGAATTGATGAATGGATTAGAAGAATTTAAGGGAAGAAGGTCGCGTGTTTCTGGCCGTGGGTTTTAGCATAGGCGGCTAGGGTTTGTAGATTAGGGTTTTATTTTTTTTTTATTTGTGAGAGTATGGTCTATTTATAGAAAATCAAACGAAAACACTATTCATTCCGGGATTTCCAAACTCCGATTCACGCGTCGTAACCAGCGTTTCTAGGGTTTACCCCCGCGTTCCGGACACAATGGAACAGGTTTCGAAAGCTAATTCGGACATCTGTGCGAGTTATGGCTATAAACGTTCAATTTAAATTAATCCGATTTAAACGATTTTCTAGGCGTTTTAATTTATACCGGACAAACGGTAAATCCAATTGACACGAAATTTTAAACCTTACAATAATATCACATTACGGATCCGATGAAACTGGTTTCGTCGAAATCCGAGACTTTTTGAAAAATGACTATTTTAACTCGCCAAATTAATATTAAAACAATTTCGATGCGTTTCGAGCTGCCACGATCAAACGATAACTCCGATTGACACGAAATTTGAAATCCGGTAATAACTAACTATTACGGATCCAATGAAACTAGTTTCGTCCAATTCTGAGACTGTTCAAAAATTGACTATTTTCACTAGTCGATTTTAATATTAAAATATTCAATTTTCACAAATTAACTTTTAATTCAAATTTAAAAGTTCTAAAATATCATTCTAACTTCAATATGATAAAATAAAATTTTATAAATCATTTTCAATCATATTTAACTCAATTTTCAATTATTTCCATAATTTCACATATTAAATTATCGATTTAATTATTCAATTAAATCCAATTATTCGAAATAAAATTTATTCGACTAATAAATTCACTTCTTAATATTTAAAATTAATTAAATATTCAAATTTTAATAAATTAAAATTTCTGGGTCGTTACAATCTTCCCCCCTTAAAAGAATTTCGTCCTCGAAATTATCAAGTAAGAAAAGTTACAGAATCTATTAACTTTCACAAAATCCATAATTAAATTTCTTACAAAAACTTTACTAAGTTGTCAAATCATACTTAGTTATCTTTTCAAAAACAACTACTATAGTTTAACTTTCAACTCCAAATCAAAGTTATAGTTTTCAAAACTTTTCAATTTTCTCAAATTTTTCTAACGCCTTAAATTTTCGGAAAAATTCGCCATAGTCTCCTTTGCGCGACTCGATCCGAAGAAAAAATGACAGTATATATATCACAAATATACATCTCATCAAGTAATGAGGCATCCCGAAGGGAAAAAAGTATAAAAGTACGATATTTAATCCGAGATATGTACCTTATATTTTATTAGCGAGCATATACGGCTAATATAGCGCGAAAGCGAGCTCCAAATGCGAAGCAAACGCGATCCGCACCTACTAAACACTCAACAAACAACATGAGAATCATGCATATAGACAATAGTATCAATATACATCATATAGCAACATAATAACTATATATGCCAACATAGCAAATGCAGTAAAAGCAATATGTTCAACCATCAACCAACTATCATCCAACTAATTCATAACCAATAAATATTCATTCATATTCTCATTAATATTCAATGAATTGGGTTTTCAATTTAATCACATTTGATTCATTAACAGTGGATGTTCTTACTAACATTCATTCTCAATTAGTTTATATTCACTAATTCATATTCAAGTTGGTTCACTTCCAAATCAAATTCAATTCTATTCAAGATTCACTTAACTTCCAATTGGATTTTAATTACTTTAGCTTCCAATTTCATTAACTCTTAATGAATTATATACAATCAACTAACTACCATATAACAATCAATGTATATCAATCGCAACCAAATTCCTTTGCTTACAATTGGTTTAATTAATTGATTTTTTTATTCAACTATTCAATTTTCCAATAACATTAGATTTTAATGAATTAACACTTATATTCATTATTTCATATCAATTATTTTCATTCAATTGATTAACATTCAATCCATTCATTCAATTCAATTACTAAAGTTGAATTTCATTACATAACTCAAGTTCATATCTATCAATTAACTTTAATAATTTACTTTGATACCCATATCAACTTCATTCTACATCTCTTAAGTTATATTCCATTTTATAAACATCACTTTGTTTTACTTAACTTAATTCATTTTTATTACAACTCATATTCATCAATATATTCCTATAGTTTCACTTCTTATATATATAAGTTTATTTCTCAATTGTAAATCACTTTAATTATAATTCAATTCTTATAATTCTTTTGCTTATACAATTATTCTTTTTATTCAGATTATTCAAACAACTAATCAATCAACTTATATACACTTTAATAATTCTGAAAAATTATTCCTTTATATATAAAATATAATCAAGGCAAAATTATTTCATTTACCCAATTTTAAAACAATATTGTGTCGAATTGTTCTGTCCAAGTGTTTAGAGATCCCTATCAACAACGTTAATTACTCGTATTAACCAGTATCTATATACCACTCAACAAACCAATCATCACAATATAAAACAATTTTATATTCACTAACAAATACTCTCTCATAGCTATTATTACACTCAAACTCATTCTAGAGTACTACTGACTCTATCTCTAATGAGTAACACCCAACAGAACCATGGTTGTCGCTTAACCATATGCTCTGATACCACCTGTGAAGACCCGTAAATCCATACTCCTTAAATATACACTAATCTCCATTGATTAATTCAAGATGAACAGAAATACGAATTCTCAATGTTTAAGAAAAAGAAAGAGACAGAAGAAGAGATAAGAAGATAGAAAATAGGGAGAAGAAAATAGAAAATAGAACGGAACAGAAAACAACAGAACAATAACAGAATCTCACAATTCGCAGCGGAACAACATATAATACATAAATGAATAATCTTTAAACAAAGAACTATATCAGTTATTACATTACATCATTACATTACATCACATCAGAGTGTACAACAACAACAACAAACAAATAGTGCAGCGGAAAAAGAAATACTATATACTAGTAATACGCCATGCCATCCAGCTTGCCTCCAGCAACTCCAGAATATCCAAAATATCCTGATAAACCTTAACTCTTGACTGCCCGTGTGGAAATTGGTGGGAACCCAGAGTTTAGGAAGGAAAACAATAAACTCCGAGTCAGTCATGTGACTGGTGTGAGAACTCAAAACAGTTTATTTATCTTTAAAATCAAAATAGAGGAATATTTTTAAAGTCAATTCGCAATGCTTTTAAAAATGAGACTACCATAAGACCTCCTGCCACACACACAATGCAAACGCAGACTTGGAGGAGATTTCTTCTTATGTTAGTCAAAGATGCTTGATACGCATTAAAAAGAAACGTTTGATATTATTGCTAGTGCATAGTGTAGAAAAAAATTCATTTCGAAAGTAGAATATAAATCTTGGCCAGCATAGGTACCATTATATTATGCCTGCTATAGCTACCTCCTGAGGAAGCAGGTTCTACAACTAAAACCGTACAAGATCGTATTGTTTCTTTGGATTTCCAACGAATGATCAGGCCAAGGAACTTCCCATTGCCACATGAGAACGCCTCTGGATGGACGTCCCCGAGAACCAAACCGGATCTCTACCAACACAAGGCCGGGTTACCCCTAACTGAGTAACAACTGACCGAATATGCCATCCCCCGGTCCTTCGGGACCTTTCAACCGAGCGCTCGCAATCAATTCACACAATCATAAAGTGTTTTCAACATGAGTAAGTATCTGGGCTCCATACCATGATACCACCCTTTTCCAGAAGGAAATGCACATATCCTAAAGGGCGCTACCCCTCATAACCTTGCTGCATCTTTCCTGTTTTGACCATTCCGGGGTGTGAGGCTCGACGAAGTCATGTCCACAAAAACATACTTTATACAAAAGCCATGCTTTGGGTCAACAAATGATCATAGAAATGATCACCAAGATAGACGATCAAATAAATGATCCTATCACAAATAATCAACACAATGATCATTTCGCAGCAACACTTAGCATGTCACATTACCAAATTGGGAATATATCGCTGATAACATTCAACTACATAACCTCTGAGCTCGTACGTCTCAGAGAAGGGTGTTAAGCTAAAAGAATAAATTCTCCGCCACCAACAGAAATATATTTGAAAGAAATCTACTTTATATCTCAATTTGTAATGTCAGACATACAATCCATACAAGTCTGTTCCGGGCTCGAACAGAACCGAAGGCACTTACAAAGAAGTCCTTGCAATCCGAATATTTACAATCCCGATCGGATTTCCCATCACATATGGAGTCTCTATACCGTAGCTACTCGGTGCAAAGACAATCGACGAGTTGTCCTTTCGCTTTCAAAAAGATCCGGTCTTCAACACCGGTCTTCAAATGCAATTCATAACGACATATCACATATTCGGAATGGGTTATACGACCCCATGGTCCTTTCCCGGTTAACCCGAATAGTGAGCGCTTATTCAAAAATAAGTGTGACATTCAAATTCAAACAAATCACATCAATTACCCATTCAAAGGGAAATATTGACAGTCGGTTATTGAACTATTAATGGATATGCACACATCACCAGTTTCCAAATAATTTTCCAAATTATTTATTTTCCAAAATATCTTTACAAGATCTATTATTTTCAATACTTCAAAAATAAATCAATATTTATTTTTAAACAAAATCTCCTTTTCATTTATAAATTCCATAATGAATTTATATTTCAAAATATTTATGAATAAACGATTTCAATTATTCATTTCAATTTATCTTCAAAAAGATAAATTCTCTAATATTCACTTTATATTGGAAAACATTTCCATACTTACTTATTAAGTAATTCTCAAACCATTTATTTTCAACACTTGGAAAATATTCAATATACTTCAATCGAGATTAAGTATATATTTCATTCTTTAAGGAAATCATTCTCTTAAACATATTTATTTGGGCCAAAACGAATGTTGCGTAAAACATCGTTACGACAACCCAAAATCACTAGTATAGGGATTCGAAATTAAAATAGATATATAAATCCCAATACTATACAAAACATTTCCTTTCAGAAATCATTTACTATAACAATAGTGTTATAGTCCACCATTTCCTTTTATTTCTCGAAAACGTCTATTTCAACAATAAATGTTGAAATCTATGGTTTCGAATCTCAACACAATTTAAAACATCGTTAGATCGTTTTTATTCTATTCAAAACATCACATTCAAAACAATTTCTTTAACATATTATTCACTATTCAAAAACGTGAATACACTACATTAACAAATTTCATCCTTTTATTCAACGTGAATATAACTTCATTAATAGGTTTCAACAACTTACTTATCAAAATAAGTCGTTTACGAATTTATAAAACAACGTTTATAAATTCCATTTCTATTTATTTTATAACATCTTTCTTTATAAATTTTCTTTATTAACCTATTCGATTTATAACTCAATTATAAACTAAAGGTTCATATTATAAGTCAAATACTTATAAAACGATTATTTTACAAAATCGTTCTTTTAAACTTCATAATTATAAATCTTATAACTTATAAGATTCAATTATTTATCCAAAACCATTCTTTTAATAACTTTATAAATTTTATAAACCTACTTCTTAAAAAAAAATTCCATTTATAACTTCACCGTTTATAATTCTATAGATTTCATTCATTTATGAAATTCATTCACAATTCATTCTAACACTTATAAAAACTCGTTTTATAATTTCAATATTTCGATTTATAAATATACATTTATAAATCTCTTATATAAATCAATTCATATTAATATTTCAAAACGTCTTTAAACTCCTTTAAAAACTTCATCATTTTGATTTATAAAATAATCAAATTTTATAAATCCTATTTTTTAACTTTTTTATAATAAATTAAAAAATCCAATTTAATTATTTTATAAAAACATTAACCCATATTTCTCAAAAATCAATCTTTAACCGTATTTCTCAAAATCATAATTTTTATAATTTTAAAAATTATAACGTTTATTTATTTAAAATAAATCGATTTCAAAAATATTTTATGTACGTATACTTTCAAAAATCACTTTGAAATCCTTTTAAAATTCCAAAATTTGGTCTAATGATGCTACATACCAAATAGCCAATCACGACAACAACGATATCATATATCGATATGATAATCAATCAAATATCAAAATATCTGAAATCAAATAAATATTGTTGAGGAATCCGGTTGGATCCCTCCAACCTGTTTTCCTGCATCCACAAACATTAGCACAATACCAATTCCGCTCCAATACGGAATTATCGCGGTATATGGGATTTAAATATTATCCGCTTAATAGACGGCGCAATAGGGTCTCATCCGCTATACAAATGCGGGAAATCAATAACTCCAATATATACATATGCCAATATATATATATTGCTATTATATATAATACCAATTTCACTGTTTATGAAATATTCGCGGTATATGTTTTTAATAAATAACATCCGCTTACTAACGGCGCATAATGTCTATTTTAACAATCAATAGATAACAATCATCATTCAAACATGCATTCAAATATTTTAAATCTAACTATTTAAAATAAAATCTAAACTGATTCGATTGAGTGAGAAGTTCTCACCTTGATTTAAATTTCGTTTTAGCGATTTATTTCGAATAAAATTAAACGGACGTTTAATTTTACCTGAAATTCTCACTAATTCCAAACGACTCCAATCCATTTCCATCGCGTAGTGCTCGTCCATACAATTCCAACGCTTCTTGTTTCGCGTGTTTTCGACCTCGTATGAAAAAGATACGAATATTTAAAGTTTACACGAATTTTTTATATATAAATTTACAACTTAATTATAATTTTTAAACCTATATCTATTCCTGGCCGCTGGATCTCTCTTGCTTGCATCGGGGCCGTCCACCCCATCATCTTCCCTCCTTCGTTCGGCTACAGGTAATAGCCGAACACATGAACCCAACATCCCATAATTAGGGTTTAAATTCGCACCCCTCAAACGACGACTAAACTCGATCATCTCCTCACCATCGAAGCGCCATCACCCCCTCAACACTCGGCCCAAGAACAAGCAAGCTCGGTTGCACCATCACCGTGCAATTCCTTCTCGAACGCGCGTGCTTCAACCTCGTATTGCCGTCAATCCTCTAACCCAAACGCGATCATGACCGTTGATATTAAAGATCTCATCGAGCTCTTCAACTTTGATGTTGAACACTTTTTGAATCGATGAATGGATTAGAAGAATTTAAGTGAAGAAGGTCGCGTGTTTCTGGCCGTGGGTTTTAGCATAGGCGGCTAGGGTTTGTAGATTAGGGTTTTATTTTTTTTTATTTGTGAGAGTATGGTCTATTTATAGAAAATCAAACGAAAACACTATTCATTCCGGAATTTCCAAACTCCGATTCACGCGCCGTAACCAGCGTTTCTAGGGTTTACCCCGCGTTTCGGACACAATGGAACAGGTTTTGAAAGCTAATTCGGACATCTGTGCGAGATATGGCTATAAACGTTCAATTTAAATTAAATCGATTTAAACGATTTTCTAGGCGTTTTAATTTGTACCGGACAAACGGTAAATCCAATTGACACGAAATTTTAAACCTTATAATAATATCACATTATGGATCCGATGAAACTGGTTTCGTTGAAATCCGAGACTTTTTGAAAAATGACTATTTTAACTCGCCAAATTAATATTAAAACAATTTCGATGCGTTTCGAGCTGCCACGATCAAACGATAACTTCGATTGACACGAAATTTGAAATCCGGTAATAACTAACTATTACGGATCCAATGAAACTAGTTTCGTCCAATTCTGAGACTGTTCAAAAATTGACTATTTTCACTAGTCGATTTTAATATTAAAATATTCAATTTTCACAAATTAACTTTTAATTCAAATTTAAAAGTTCAAAAATATCATTCTAACTTCAATATGATAAAATAAAATTTTACAAATCATTTTCAATCATATTTAACTCAATTTTCAATTATTTCCATAATTTCACATATTAAATTATCGATTTAATTATTCAATTAAATCCAATTATTCGAAATAAAATTTATTCGACTAATAAATTCACTTCTTAATATTTAAAATTAATTAAATATTCAAATTTTAATAAATTAAAATTTCTGGGTCGTTACACAAGTAAACATGCTCATATGTACATGGATATGCAAGCATTTAGGCATGAACACACATGAAAACAAGATAACCATAATTGAGGACAGAGATAAATGCAAGTGAACCTGGCTCAATTAAAAAAGACAAGCAGGTGAACATGGCAACTCAACATGCCAGTGGGACAAATATGAACCAGAATCATATCAAGTGGCAGCAGATATCAATGAGACTACAATAACAAAGGAACCAAGTTTATCAACCCAATAAACAATACAAGGAAATGGACATGAAAATCGACAAGCAATTATCAGAAAATCATTATGGCTAAAGAATACAAGTGAACCAAATACAAGCAAAGTCAGAATGCAGGCACTCGGGTGAACAGAGCATAGCCATAGTAATCACAAACACATATATACATACATGTATGTATGTATGTATGTATGTATATGGAGATATCAAATCAAACTTAAGCAAGGGAACATTGGGTGATACACAAACATACTCAGTAAGGCGGTTCTCTTAAACAATGCAAGAAATGAACAACACATCAATGTATACATGACATAATCAAAGTGTAGTAACAAAGCACTAAAAGGATGAACAAGTCAAAAACATATCAAAATTATAAACAAAGCAGAGAACAAATTCAGGAATGAGTTGAAAAAGCTGCAGAGGACTTCATGACGAATAAGTCAGACATCAGGAAGTCAACATTAACAGAAAATCTGTAGCCAAGCTGTAAGCGAATGAAGAACAAGTCGTTGGTAGCAAAGAATGGAACCAATTCAAAAAAATTTAAGAAAATTCGAATATATCAGAAATATATTCAACCAATGCACAAGTTAAAAATCATCACAATCATTTAATCAAGAATCAAATGGTCGAGCGCAACAATTGAAGAATTCAAATCAAAACAACGCAAACGAAAATTTAGGGATTTTTTCCCTATTTTAACCCAATTCATCATCAATAAAACATTAGAGTTTGAAATTAATCAATGAAAGCATTCTAGAGACAAAAACGTACTAGAGTCGAACTCAAACCCTCTGGAGCAATCTAATAACACTGATCGAAGAAGCAGCAGTAAGCAAATTGAGGAACGAAAGCACCAACGCAAACTATTTGAATTTCTATTTCCAAGCGATGGCTTCAATTCAACAAAGCCCTAATTCCAGATCGCAAAAGAAACGAGACGGCATGGATGAGCAGGAAATAAATAAAAAGGGAAAAACTCGTTTATCTCTTTTTAAATTAGACCATATAAGTTTTATGTTTTTAAATTGGGCCATATAGTTTATTAGGGTTTATTTATTTATTTTTTAGTACTTTTTTTTTAATTTAAGTCAAACTCTAGATTAACTAGGTTACGAACTATGGTTTTGTAATCCAAGAATTCGCAACTCAGTGGCCGAGTTGTGGCAGAGTTTTGAGCTTAAAGTTAGGTTAATCAAGTTAGCGGATATCCCAAGTTTACATTTCTTTGTAACCGTCTGATTACTTAATTTCTAGTAAAAACCTTAGGTCAGCACGTCGGCAAATTTTGCCGAAGCTGGGTGAAACTGTGTGTCATTTTTACTGCATTACTTTCTGTTTTTTTTATTTCCACTTTAATTTTTAGTGGACCCTATTCACCCCCTCCCTCTAGGGTAAAAACGATCCTACAAGTGATATCGAAGCTAGGATCAAAAACTATTTTATGTGAACAAAACTTGATTTTTTTTAATGGCTTCTTTTAATAATGTTTTTGCTGAAGGTTAGTCCATAGCTAGACCACCCATGTTCAATAGTGAATATGCATATTGGAAAACTTGAATGAATTTTTTTCTAAAAACCATATATGCATGGAATATTATTGAAACGAGATACAGCACACCAACAGTAATGGTAGATAATCAAGAAGTTGATAAACCTATGGATCAATAGACCGATCTTGGAAATAAACTGCAAACTACTAATACTAAAATTATGAATTCTATTATTTGTTCATTAGATCAAATTGAATTTATCCGTGTCTCACATTGTCCAAATGCACAGGAAATCGGACACACGCTTGAAGTGACTCATGAAGAAAGAATCTCGTCTTGCTATGCTTAGTAGCGAGTACGAGAACTTCACAATGACAAAGGATGAAAGTGTCAAAGAAATGTATGAACGACTTTCTAATCTTGTATACAAATCAAAATCCCTAGTAAGACCATATATAGAATTGGAGATAGTCCAAAAGATCCTCAGAATTCTTCCATGAAATTTTGTAGCAAAGGTGATTACCATCCAAGAATCGAAGGATCTGAAACAGGTTAAAGTTAAAGAACTCATCGGAAACCTCACCACTTATGAGCTAGAAATAAAATTCAAGGAAGAACGTGAAGGAGGAGATACACGAAAGAAATCAATTGCTCTCAAAGGAACGATGGAAAGTGAAGATGAAGATGGTGATGATGAAGGAGCAGCTGAATTGGCACTAATAGTAAAGAGATTCAAAAGGTGGAATCGCAAACATGGAAATCTAGCCCTAAATCAACAACTGAAAAGCAGAATCATCGAAGTTCTAGACAACTCAGTAGACTCCTGCAAGTTAGTTTTAATATGATTATCCTCAATTTTTAACTTGAAAAGGTAATAATATTATCCATGGGGTACATATAATCTTCTTAAAGATTGCATTTATTAAATCTATGGAGATTTTTTCCCAAGCTTGACCACAAGAGGACCGAGACTTTTAATTTACATTACCATTTACAAGTTGTTTTTGTCCAAATTTTGAATACTTGAACACATAAAACCATAAAAATTTCATAGCAATTTAGCATTTTAACCTTAAAATAAGACTGTTTGATTCATATTGATACTTTAAAGTTCAAATTGTTTAGGTGTACAAAGATATTAAAACACTATTAATTTAGTTTTTGTTTAATTTTTTTATTCTAGACTACATGCAATTGTCTCTAAAATTCAGTTAATCAAAAACACCATCCTATCTAGGGAGAGGATCGGTTGGAATGAAAGCAACAACCTCAACTAGATCCACCAAAAAAAGCAGAAGATGTAAGTTTCATGATCTCAGGTTTTATAATGCATGTTGATTTTGTTATTTCTGTTTTGGTTCTTGATAAAAGAGGGCTTAATAAAGACGATTACATCCTATTTAATTTTCAATGTACATGTCTTCCTGCATCTAATGAATAAATTAACATGGTTATTTTTTATTTGTATTCCTGTAATAGGCCTAAAAGCATTAATTTAATTGAGGATATTCGTAATTTTATCATACACTGAATACTTATGTGCAGTCTACATGTTGTGTATAGTTTTTACATTAATCCCCAGTAAGATGACTTGAAGCAAAAGCAACAACCTCGATGACGTCATATGGGTAACCTCTTATTAATAATGTGGCAGTTATAGTCTCCATAAATGAGAGTTTCGAGTTACTTAAGTCAATTAAAATTTTCAGTCTGAATTTTAGGAAACTGTTTTCTACAATGGAAATTTACTAAAGGAATTGAGCTTATTGACAAATAATAAATTTATCAACCAAAAGTATTAGTTCATGTATTGCTTCAATTTAATATGTCGTTAATGTGTTCTGTTAAAGATTTATGTAAAAGAGTGACATGAAAATCTACGCTTTGAATATTAGCTTATACATTACTTTTCCATATCTAATTTACATGCACTATGTTATATATGTTTTGGTCAGTTTGGTGATAAGTAACCAAAGTAGCAAAAGTGTGAATCCATAATTATAGTAAACTTTGGCCCCTTGCAAATTAAATAAGTGATTCAATTTGTGATACTTTTGCCGGTTTACTTTTTAGCAGCAACATGCATGAAACATGGTTTCAGGATCAAATAATGGGGAAAAAACATATTGTTCAAGTTTCAGCACAAATACTAATACAAAAGATAGTGGGGTAAACAACATTAGCATATGACAACAACATTATGAAGAATTAATCGCATTATATATTTTTTACATTGAATAAATTAATAGTAGCTAACTGCTTTAAGATATGTCAAAACTTTTAAGTACTTAATTCAAAATTCATGAATTAATGGAACATGAAATTTTGGACATGTTAAAAATAGAAAGGAGACAATGTTTTCATCTATAATTTCTCCTTATTATGGTTCTCATGATTATATATCTGAAAGTTTATAGATATTTATATTAGAAGCTATATTGAACTCAAAGTAACACACTGATATAATAAAATCGCTATTTCCACATGCTGTAGAGGTAAGCGACGACCTTCACTATGTATATATATCTATTTTACTTCAAGCATGGTGTAGGTAGTAACTGGATAATTGGATTTTGATAAATGTCATACGTATTTTAACATTACACATTAAACCTCAATTTGGATGCTTCATCTCTGTGCTTATTGTTATCGATTCTAAACTTGGAAGTATTAACATATGACATCGATCTATACACATAAAATAAGAACATAATGCATAAATCATTTGTTGGCATCTATAAAATAATGTTATTTCATAGAATGTTTCCTCTACAAACTACATATGCTTATTATAATATGTTAAACTCAAATATTGTATTGCACCAACTTTTGATAATAGTATGAATCGGTCTAATATCAGCTAATATAGTAAACCTGAAACTGATCTGTTAGTTGCATTGTTAGAGTCCATTTTGGCTAAATAAAAGGAAGGCACGATATTAGAAGAAGTCATAGATGCTTATGTTGAGGTGGAACAAGCTCTTGCTTAGTTAGTTTGTTTCATTGTCGTTGAAAGTTGCAAACTCCGCTAAAATGGTAAAGTTGCTTACTAAATGTTACTTCTCATTCAACATCCATAATTTAATTACATTTCTTAGCATTTGCTAGATTCACAACTATACTTGATATAACATCCACTCAAAAAACTTCAAAGTTATTAGTGCACCGGTTATGTTTAACAGTGCCAAACATGAGACTCAGACCAGTTAAGTGACCGCCTAGGGCTCGACTAAAGAGGAGGTCTAATTCCTAACTTTAGTATCATTATCAAATATATAATCTTTTCCAAAATTAAAACAATTAGTTTTATACCTGGATTATGCCACCTAAACAACTGGCGTGAGTTTTACTACTGTCCTTGATTCTTTTTTATTTTATGAAAAAACACGCCTACTTTTTCTTTAAAAGACAATAAATATAATATATTAACATTTAAGATTGTGTGTGCATGATTTTCCCATAAATTATCATATCCTTCGCAATCAATTCATAGAATAGAACCTTTAAAAACAAAATAGGGAAGTCATAGTAAATTGTATACAACTTCAGTATCACATAGTGCGATGTAGAAACGAATAACATCGGGAATTACTTTTCCATAATATACCTCACTCGATTTCTCTCTTCATATTATTTACAGACAGTACATTTAGTGATTGTTAAGGATTTCAAGTTATTTAAGTGTTTTATGAGTGTTATGTTTGGTTATTGGGAACCTGTAGATAGCATTTATTTGATAAAGGAATAAGAAAGATAATGTTAAGAGTCATGTGAAGAAACTCTAAACTTTTAGGTACATCACTGACTAATTAACTAATTAAATACTCACCACATTGACATTGATTTTCTTTTATCATGATGGTAAAACAATGATATCATTATCCATTCTACAGAGCTCACCCTTAGTATCGAATTATGAAGGTGCCTAAGGTTCAGTAACTATCTTTACCACTGTTTTACAAGTTTCATGGTTTATTCCCTTATCCGTTTTTTTCTTTTTGTGTACATATTTTATAGTTTTGCTTTGAAGAATTAAAATTTTGAAAATATTTTATAGTTTTTCTTTAGAAGCTAAATAACATTAATTTGCTTTTCTTACCTTAGAAATGAATTCCATAATGCCAATGCTTTGTTAGTTTGAGATGAAATATTTCATGCCTACTAATAGGGCCTTTGCTTAGTACTTGATATCGACTAATATTAAAGTTTAAAGAGTTTTATATTTACTATTTAGTCATTTACTAATTACATATCTATTGAATATGATTAATTTTAATAGTTCATCTTATGTATTTTGAAAAACTAATTTTCATTACCGTGTCATAATTTATTTATTTTTTAACAAGTCCCAATTAAACATCTAATAATTACAGGAGAGAAAACATAATTTGAAAGTATAAAAGCCTTTAGTAATACCTAAACTCTGCATATACATGACTAAACTATTAACCAAACCATAGCTGGATAAAATGCTCAAGATACTTAATGGTATAGTAACTTATGTACCAGCTTTTATAACTACTGTTTAGTTTTTTAAAGTCGTTATGTTATAAATCAACTCTGCTTCAACCATTTAGATCTTACAATGTGCTGTGTTTATACTTTATAGTCGTCGTGTGTAGTTTTTTCCCCTTTTCATGCGTACTACATACCGTTTTTATCTGTACTAATATTGATCATGCTTTTTTATAGATACACACATTATTATTCGTCAATAGTTAATTTTAGTATTGGCCTACCATCGTACTCATTAAATTGATTTTTTTTTTTTGTGTTTTTTCTTCAAGACAGGCATTTAATACCTTCTATTATTCCACAGTTTTTTCTTCTTAATTATGTACCATAACATTTTTATTATAAATCCTCTTTGATACCAGAAATTTGTTCTTAAAGGAATATTATTTCTTGCAAATCATACTGAATGCTCATTATTTTACTGATTTTATACCAAGTTCTTTAGTTTTGTACTGCCCTTTAATAGTGTTCAAAGGATTTTATGTAAGAAATTCAAATATATATAGTGTTAAATACAGTTCATTTTTTATTTTCGCTGGTACGCATTATGGTTGGTAAATAAATTCTTTGAACTGACTGCTCATAGTGCTAATATAACTAGAAATCTTTCGGCTTTTCCTATGGCAAGGATTCCATTTTTCTTCAAGTCTTAAAATTTAATGGAAGCGTTATATTAACCTTTTATCTATAGAAATTTCTATGATGCATTCACAATCTTACTCTATATAATCGTTTCCAATTTATTTATTTCATTGAGGATATCTACAAATGGATCGTGAATTTAAAGTAATTTATACGACCTTTAGATCTTTAAAATTAAGTTTTTTTCCTGTAATCAAATAATAAATAGCGTTCTTATATTTGAGAACTTTATCAATATAGTACAATGAAATCACACACAAACGGGCTTATGCATTCCTTTTTGGTAAGAGTAAAAAATTATACTACAGCCTTGAAGAGAATATTGTACGAGGAAGCTTAGTCTTACACTTTATATCTATGCTATAATATTATTATTGAGTTAAATTTCAAGAGCACACATGCCGCCTTCATAATTTGGAAAATGAACAGTCACGTTTTTAATTTATTTATATTTCAAACTTTGAAATGTGATAACTTTTTCTTCATTAATTGGATTTAAGAATCGATTTCACTATTAAATCTCAAATTTAATATGCTTTCCAATGATATCCATTGTTGATAGCTAAAAATATTTTTTTTTAAATCATAGTTTTTTGTATTATTCATATTATTAAAGTTATTAAATCTGTTTGACTTTATTTATTTTAACTGATCTATGTCGTTGATTGTTTTGAAAATTTTCAGCCTCTGCTTCTACTTTCGCAAAGTGCAATCAAGTCTGGTTAAATCCAACATTACCAAAATACAGCAATAATATTAGATGGAATTAGAAATGGAGCCAGAAAGCTCAAAAGCATTAAATACAATTGTATGCTTCTTAATATATTGAATTTGCTTTGACTGTAAAAGAAATATAATGATATTCTTCACATTAAAATAAATATTGTTGAATAATGGTTGTTTGTTCCAACACTTTAGACATAAAATATGTATACTTTAGATTTAGCATATTTTTCACAAGAATCATTCAAAACAGAAACAAATATCTTTATCCTCTAACCATATCATTCTACAATAATACGATGCTACATAATGTGTTCCTAGACATAGTCAGCTATGGGATCATCATCAACACTTGCGCTCTCATGAATCATGTCAACGTTGCTTTTGGCATTTTTGGATCGACGGTCAAGTGTAAACCAAATGTTGTTACCTACACTGCTCTTATACGTAGTCATTACAAAAGCAGCAAACGGAATCAACGACATCAAGTATTAAAGGAAATGATTGATAAAGGTATCTCACCAAATGAAGTTACATATAATATAGTTGATGCATGGAGCAACAACTGATACACACAATAAATTTATATTTGTATAATTTACATGTGTATTGTGTGGAAATTTTATCTTTGAAATCATTTTTGCTCGATATTTTACAATTGTTTATCAAGCAGCAGTACTATATGCATTACTGTTTTCAAAGATTTATACACAAGTTTTAGACAAAATGCAAACTTATTTGAAAATTGATAAAAAATATCACTGTTTCTTAATCAATGAACCATATAAATCATTTAAACATGTTATCATGATAAGAATTTGAGTACGGTCCGTATGCGAAGCACGGGTTCGCACTAGTTAATAATTAACCATCAACTTTTTACTGGTTGTATATGGGCTCTTTAAATAATTTGTTACTTCTGCATTAAAGAATGTTGTTGCCAACTATAGCAGCTTTCATGGTAATTATATAATACCGTGTTTTCAATCCTATTGATACATACATGATATAATATAAGAAATTTGTTAGACTCATTCATATTTTTTCATTGCTAAAACTAGGCCTGAAACGGATACTTTCGGATATGGATAGTGTTATATCTGTATCCGTACTCGAAACTACTTTAGGATATCGGTTATCCGTATCCGAGGTTGAGGAAGGATATCGGGTATTTATCGGATATGGAACTTCCGCTTTCTATTCTTGGAAGTTCAGGTGGTCTTGATTCAATATTATCATCACCGCAGTTGATGAATTATTATTTTTATTATTATATTTGGAACATTCGTTGATTAAGATGAAAAATGCTACCTTTTTATTACTATATTCCATTATTTTACTCAAAATAACTATAAAAGGAACTCCTCTTCAACTCAACTGGAGAGGGTTGCACTACAAAATTATCATGTTTTCTACTTCGTCAGCAACTTTTAGACTGAACTGTATAAGACGTTGGTTTAGAACCCTTTTTTTCCAGTTAAAGAGGAAATCCACGCGTCTTCATTTCAATGCATAATTAGTGCATATTGATTTATTTATTTGTATACCCAATATTTAAGATTTTAATTTTCCAATAACAGTGAAGTATTGTATATGTTATTTTTTGATTATATCTTTGGTTTTCAGGCATGTGTGCCATTTTACCGACTTAAGTTGTTTGCTTCATAACTCAACATATTATTACTATCAATATTCTCATGTTCCGCATTACAAACTGGTGTAGCACAATTTATATACAATTTTGAGTAATATTAATATTATAAAAAGTATCTTTATGTATGTGTATCTTAATGTGTAGCACTGTGGATGCTTTATGGTAATATGAATAGTTTAAACGTGGATGTGGGAATGAACGATGTGCCGTTTATTACTAAAATTATGTGCTACGCATTTTACTTTGTGCTTACTTTCTGTATCCAATTTTTTGATCTATATGGTTTAAGTAGTTGATTTCAAGTTCAAGTTCAGTCATGTAGTTATAAATTTGTGTTCAGTCTGTCCAATATGATGTCTGTATGTATATGTGTTTGCTTTTAAGTTCCAGTCTGCTATGCGGTTTGTATCTGTAACTTAACTATTCTATCTAATGAAATTGTGAAGTTTTAAACATCATTTTTACTATCACATTAATTTTATGTTACATTTTTCTCCACATTCACATTTCTTACTTGATATTTATTTACGACTAATAAGTCAATGTATAAATTTTGTCTGTGACATTTTTTTGTAAATCACAACTAACTGTCGATTAGAGTTACTTCGTGCATATGAATACTTATCCAGTCACCCACTATACTCAAATATCATGCTATCTTCTGTCTCATATACAGCTTATTATTTCATTGTAAATTTTCAATTATATTATTCAACCATAATGTATAACCATGGATAAACATTATATGACCGTTTCTTCCACTTTAATATGACTATCACCAAAGTACTGCGTTAGTGCTATGAAGAGTCTAAGAGTTTTTAATATCACATAATCACAAATCACAATTTCATAGGCTAACCACTTATACATTGATAAACTTGATACATAAGGTTAGTTTTAGACAGGAAAATCTTTATTATGTTTATATATATATATATATATATATGTATATGTATATATATAGCTCAAAGTTTCAAGGATATTTGCTAATTGATTTTAGTCTATTGGTTGCACCTGATGTCTGATTAACGCTCATATTATGTGAGTTACCATAAGAAGATGGATTAGACTATTACGCCAACTATTCTATTTCAAAATTTTAAAATAATAATGGCATTTATCATTCTTTTATAAGCAGAAAATACTAGGTTGAAGGTCATGTTTTCCCATCTATTATTCTGTTTTCTGATGCACTAAACATGTTGATTGGTGAAATAGTCACCAATTTGGACAATATTGAAGTAAATTACAAAATATTCTGCAAAATGAAATGGGAGCATGCTGGTTTGGGATAAAAATTGGAAGCATATGTCAATGTTTTTACTATAATCTGTTACACTTAATTTTTGTAGATTGACATTGCAAAACGTATGTGTTTTTCTTTTTCTAACATGTGATTTCTCTACCATTACTCGATTTCTGAAACAAATCAGCACTGTTATTAATATAATTGGAAGTAGTTGTTGCATTCATAATTGATGCTTACATGCAGTTGTATATAGAGAGAACTACTCCTAATGCATCAAGGTAAGCACATGCAGTACCGATAGTAATCATTTGGTTTTCTACTATTTAATATCCAAGAGCTTACATAATCACAACAAAGGAGAAAAAAAGAAGTGAAACCGAAAGAGAAGGACGAGACTAGATAGTTGGTAAATTTTGAATTTTGATTCAACTTTACTTTTTAGCAAAGTTGATCCATATTTAGTTAGATTTATGATTTGGATAGTTATTTTTTTCATTTAGAAACCACTGTCATGATTTATGATTTTTAATTTATGTAAAAAAATGTTTTTTTGGAAATTAAATATGAACATCAGTAGCATATTTCATTGATCAAAATGAATTTTCTTGAATATTTTAGATTTTTCCAATAAATAAAAATATATGCAGAGTTCTCTACAAATATTTGCGGTCCGATTCCATGTGAATAAGTTCTTAATTAACATTAACTCTCATTAAATGAATAATTGTTACTTTCTCAACTTAATATTCAAATTAACTATTTGCTATGTTTTCTAACTTGGAATTAAATGGAAACAAATTGATGTGAAAACATTGTCATAAAACCATGTCCATGTGTCAATCCCTTTATGTCATGACAAAATATTTAACAAGACACGTAGAGGGTTATATTATTTGAAAAGCTGCTTCTTATTTTCTAAATTAGAGCCATATGCTATTCCATGTCATAAATACAATTAACAATTTGTATATTACTAAATATGAAAGATAAATGGATCCATTTGATTTTCGAAATAGTGTTTAGGTTATGTTCAAAATGGTTTCCTAATTCGTGTCATCGGCACGGGCTCCAAACAAAAGAGTGTGTGCGTGTGTTAAATATATGTATCAAAAAGGTATATAAAAGTAGCACATGAATTATTGTTAAGCACATGATACTTGCGTTTTAAGCAAACAAGTATGTGGTAAAGATTAGTTTGGGCGCTGAAGTAATTTATATGTCTGTAACTGATGTTTTGCATTTGTTTTCAGGTTTGCCTTCTCATTTTATGTATGCATGTAGTATTGTCTAATTGGCGAGTTAAGTTGAAGCCAAGTGAAAATGGTTGTGTTTTATATGAATTTTGCTGCTGGGAAGTGGTGATAAAGAGGTGATATAATGCTTAAGAGTAAGTTGAAGCTTAATCATTTTTAGCTCCAGTCTTTACTTCATGGTATCATATGACACCGTTTAGTAATTTTTTCGCATGAGATAACATCCATAAGATTTAGGCCGATCTTCATCAACAAGAGAACTTTTGTTTCAGTAGCATCATAAGGACTGTAAAATGTAGGAATCGAGAAACTATCCGAGTTTTTTTTCACAATTGCTATGTGAAGAACACTTTTGTAGTGGTTGTCACTTAAAACCTACATTAAAATAGTGGTTTGATTACATGTATGGTTAAAAAATCAATGTGTAAAACATATACATATATTTTGAGTGCCTGCGTTTGATCACAAATGTTAATTGTCAAAGTATTAGGGTCAGAGCTAACATTAACGCACTTTCCATTTCTCAGCACCTGCAAGCCGGGAACTCCATTTTGTAGTAAAATAGCGATAACATTTGGATCTTTGTAACCTTGCAAGCCGTAAGTAAGTTCATACTATGATAGCACAAGTGAAAAGCTAAAATAAGTACAGCTTTTCATGGATCATGTTTGGCTTTTGCAAATGTTCTATATAAAGCATATAGTTGGTATGTGTTTACATCACACGATGTCTTTTTTTCTAGTCATCCCCAGTGTGCTACCATAGTTTACCTATTTGATCTATGTAAAGTCCAATATCTATTTTTGTCCACTCAAATATATAGTTTTATCGTTATTGGTTTACTTTTCCAGAAAGTTTATCTAATTAGATTCATAAAGGATGATCTTTCTTTTATTACAAGCACAATGGTCGTCTGTTTCATACCCTTGAAGTCGCCTTTTCCTTCATCTTTTTAAATATAAAAATTAACTTCTCCACAAGTCATAATACTTACATGGTAGCGCCAAGTATCCACGGCATGTGCATGTGTATTGTTTTCTGTAATGTGAGTAATCTGCGACAACACTGGGTTTTGGTTTTCATTTATATTTTATTTGATCATCTTTTATTAAATTGTGTGGTTATCGAGGAAGTAATTAAGATGTGGGAGCTTGATTTTAACCTCTTCACTGCAAGGATTATTAATTACAGAAACAGTATTTTGAACCCCCAAACTATCCAATATTGGGTTATGAACCCTAAACAGTAACAAGACTGAATTGCGGTAGAGAAACTATAATCCTTACTTGACGCTTGTTTTAGCACGCATCCAATTTATAGGTGCATGTTGAAAAGCGCCAATATGACAATGGCGGGACATATTTAACAAGCCCAAGAAAATGCTTACTACCATTGGAAGTTGATTAAAATTTGTCGACTTCTAAATTCACGTGTATAAAAGTAATCAGAGATAACAAAATGCGTGCTTAATACTTGTAACTACCTTAAACGTCAAGATATCTCCAAATTTTAATTTTATTAAGTATCCATCACAAAGCAACATTTACCGTTCTAAGCATGAAACTCAGTACTCATTAATGATTCACTTGCTAGATTTGCATTCACGACACTTTGCCTTGCATTTCTCTTCAGTATTGTAGCATTTATGATGCGAAGCACACACGTACTTTTCCTTTCCTTTATGACCACATTTTGCCTTCTGACAACATCCATATTCATGAGCAGTTTCAGGATCAACTATTTCATCGCCCACCCTGCTATTTGACGCTGCAGTCTCAACTATAAAATAAATAAATAAATCATAACGATCCATATAATTATATATTCTAAAAGTACAAGCAATATCTAAAAATCGGTGAACTTACTACAATTTATGATGCATATGCTTGAAAGAACTAAGATCAGTATAGCTAACTGAATTGTTTTCATTTGGAGAAAAGCTTATTTAACTACTTTTTTCAACTGCTTCTCAGTCTGTTTCTTCTTAGTATTTATAGATGATACGGCCAGATAAGCTTTTAAATCTTTATTATTAATTAGTAGAAATTGTAGATTTTGTAGAATAATAAACTAATTTTATATTATAGCTGAGTTCAATGATCTTTTTCATTTATGCTTAGCAGAGAGCGACTTCAAGAGTATTCCAAAAGCGAATTTATTTTTGGAAGTGGCACGATATCTAAACAAATCGATAGATTTACTTAGTCATCATGCTGAGATAACATATTCAATAATATACTTTAATGAAATGAAATAAATTGTAGTTAACTGTTAAATTTTGACAACGCTACTGTAGAGTTGAAGAAGAGGGACATAGTTTTATATCGGTGAAGATAGTTCGTGAATCGAAGCTCGAAAGCTAGAGATATAGAATTTTGAAGCAAGAGGACTTGTGATTTTCAGCTTATGACAATTTAAATATTTGAGATAGGCTATGACACATCTGAATAGAAGTAGGCCTGTAAACGGATACAGTCGGATATGAATAGTGCTATATCTGTATCCGTATCCGAAAATGAAAATCTGTATCCGATATCCGCGAATACCAGTTGAATATTATCCGTATCTGCTAATATTTTCGGATATCCGAAAATAACCATATCCGGATTAGCGAATACGGATATTTTTGGATATCCGAAAATATCCGTATCCGAACCTCAAAATGTATCCGAAAATTAATCAATATAATGCATATTTCATTTCTTTGACTGAAAAAAAGAGGAAAAAACTTGTAATACATAAATTACATCAAGTTAACAATAAGTAATCCAATCACACAAAATCCGTACAATAAATTAGTGTATTTGCAATAAATTTATGGATATAAAATAATATTAATATATAAATATTTAATTTCAAACCGGACGGCTATTTATCGGATACGGATACAGCCATATCCGTATCCGTATCCAAAATATGTTTCGGATATCGGATATCCGCTCCCCTTTCTTGGATATCGGATATTTTTCATGTTTTCGGATACGGATGTGGACGGATTTCAGATATTTCGGGTATTCATTGACAGGCCTAAATAAAAGGTCTGCAACGATCTGTATTTTACGTATCGGAAGATCGTAAAATCCTATTAATTAATCCTTGTGAGGTCGATAGATTCAATTAATTATCACGTTGAAAATACGACAAGATATCGAATAAACATATTTTAATGAAATGAAATAAAATATAGTTAACTATATTTGAAAGACAAAATTTATATTTTATTAGGATCATATTCAAATTTAGTTTTAACATATTATCAAATGTGAATATATAACTCTTGGTATTAACAAGAATAGATAACGATTCAGAAAAAAATTGTATCATGTGACCAAATTTTAGGTCATGTATAGTTTTACTTATATGTTCAAACTAATATTCGAGAACTCGGTTTTGATCATTTAATTTTTTTTTGATTTCGAACGATTTCGAATATTTCAAAAGTTTCACTTTCGATTTAGGTTTCAATTTCAGATTTTAATAGTTTGTTAATGAAAATGCAACGAAAATCTTTGTAAATAAAATAACAGATTAAATTTACTGAATTCTATTAAAATTAAAATTGATAATAAATTCAATTTAATAATAAATTATACTTAATTAAACAAGAACTTAAACTTAATAGTAAAAAGTCCAATCCAACATAATATATCCTTACACAAAATAGCCCAAGTTAATAAAAAGCAGGCCAATAACCGTAATAATAAACTAAATCCATTCCTGGCACTTGTTCAAAATTTCTCTCTCTCAAAATTGATTGCCGCTCTCAAAATCAAAACCAACTGCCGAATTTTTTTAGAAAAAAATCATTCTCAAGATCGGCCTCACTCTCAAAACCTACTGCCATCCTTAAAATCGGCTGTCGCAATGCTACTAGTTAGTTAAAGACGAAGTTGCTTCTCCCAAAATCTAGTTGAGGATGCTAGCACTAGAACAAAAAGACCCTTTTACAGCTGTATTTTTACAACTGTCACAAATAGTCAGTTGTAATAAAAGTTTTTTACAACTCTTTTTATCAAACAGTTGTGATAAACTTACTTTTAACAACTCTTTTATTTTTTTCAGCTGTAATAAACGCCCATTACAACCATTCTTTTTTGCCGGTTGTAATAAATGCTTATTTTTAACAACTCTATTCGTTTGTCAGTTGTAATATATGCCTATTACAACATTATTTGCCCGTCGTAATAATTAGTTAATAATTATAATTAAATAATGCACCTAATAATTAATAATTATTATAAAATTAATAAATAATAATTACCATTAAATAAGAATACTTAATTCGAAATATGAAATAATTAATATTAATAATTCAATATAATTGACATAATAGCTAATAATTATTAAATAATTAATAAATAAGAGTTAATTTTTTATAATTAACAATTAAAATTAATAATTAATAATTAACAATAATAATTAATATTTAATAATTGATATTAAAAATATAATAGTAAATAATTAAATAATAAATATTTAATTAATAATTAAAATTCTATAAATAATAATTGCTACCAAATAATATTAACTAATAGCTAATAATAAAATTCTAATAATAAATAATAATTAAAAGTTAAAAATAAATATTTAATAATAATAATCAAATTAAATAATAATAATTACTAATTAAAATGAAATAATAATAATTTATATTTTATATTTAATAATAAATGAAAAATAAATAATAGTTAAAAAATAATAATTAATATGTAATCTTTAATAATTTAGAAGTAATATTAATATTTAGTATTTAATATTCATAAATTTAAAAAATAAAATTTTGAAACCTTCATAAAATTTAAAAATAAAAAATATTGAAATAAATTTAAAAATATTCATAAAATAAAAAAAATTGAAATTTTCACAAAAAATTTAAATAAGTAAATAAATTTATGTTAAACAAATAACTATTAATAAATAATAATAACTATATCAAAAATTTAGTTTCAAACCAAAAGTTTTGGCTCCAAATCCAAAATTTTGGCGCTTTCCCAAAATTTTGGATTACATATCTATATCCTTTACCCTTCTTGCTCGAAGAAGCTCCTCTACATTCTTCCCCGCTTTATACTCACCTCCACTCCCGTGTCTTCCTTCTCCACTTCCCAGTTATTCCCCCAAATATTCAAAAACCAAAATTTTGAAAACCTAAAAAATCAGTATTAAACCACAAACAGCCAAGATCCAAACCGAGACACTCCATCTCCTGCATTTCAGCTGTAGATCTCTCCGTTGACAATGATTTCGAATTCGCCGTCAGCTCTCCAACTATTTTCGACGATATAGCTCCAGCTTTTCCACTATTCAATCTATCGGATCTAAACCCGAACCCGAACCAAGTAGAGCTCCGATCTAGATCCACCTCCTCAAATCATCGTCCAGCTCGATTGAATTAGACGAGGACAACTACTGTGTTTGGAGTGGCATCCTCTGTGTTGTATTCTATTTAGCTTCAACGTAATCTTTAAGTATTTTAGCTTGTAGCATCCTCTTCATCAGCCATAATTAACATCTTTGGCCGAATTCTTGTAGGAACAAGAAGACGGCAACGAACAGAATGGAGAGTTTGGATTCGACACTATTGGCAGATGTTTCTTTCTTATTTTCCCACCGCTAACCAGCGATGTTTCTCACATTTGCTCCACAATTTTATAATAAACTTTCCTGGTAATGAACAACTCAAGATTTAACATTCCTACATTCAACTAACTATTTTTGTTTTGATTCATTACAGGCTTTATTTCATAAAAAATATTAAACTTGTAACCTGTTTGTAATAAATGCAATGTACATTGCCTGTTTGATTTTGTGGTTATGATGTTTATTAACCTATTGAATTTTTGAATAACTAATGTAAATAAACACTAAACTATTTTTATCAATATTGCAACATAGAGTAAAGTGATATGCCCATTTTTAACAGGTAGAACATAGCAATAAATTTCCTCTAAAATAAGACGAATAGCTTCAGTTTATGTTTGATAGCAAATCAATTTAACACAGTTAAACGAGAAGTTCCACGAATCAACAATATTATAGGTTGTTGCATTGTTTTAGTTTGTTTGAACTATGAATGTATTTACATGTGTTTTATACGCAAATATGGGTGCAGAACATGCTTAAATTTACTAGGACTATTACCCTATTTTGATTTTTTTTTTAGTGTTGTCTGATTCATGTTCTGTGCCTTGAACAAATTATCTTTACGAGTACTCACTTATCAAAACAATGGATATTATACTATGGTTTGACATAGCGCGTTGCCTCAGTTCCTGTGAAGTGAATATATGGCTTCTTCCAGGACTTTATCATGACATTCTCGTAAAAGGTAAGAGAACATACATTTTCAAGGCACTCTTTATCACTCGTTATGCTTCTTTACTCCTGTTCTTTTACATCATTGTATAAGTTTTTTTTTCTTTCAACATTCCTTCATTTAAAATATGTAGGGTCTGGGAATCCTGACAGTTATTCACATTGGAAGAGTTCCACCAACAAGGATGTTTCTAATTGTATCTTCTTTTGAATTTTCTGTCATTGACAAACCCATGGAGCTTCAATTAGCATTAGGATCTTCTTTGAATCTGGTTCTCTCACTTCTGGCCTATTTTGATTGCCCATTTCCTTATGGAGCTGCTGCTGCATAGCAGGAGATGCTTTTTTTTTTTTTTTGGTTTAGTGGTTATTTAAGTCTCCTTCTTTGGAGCTATTAGTCAACCTACAGCGCCTCAGTTTATCATGTCACTGTTCTTTTGGTATTTTTGTTCGGTCACGGTGTATGCGTTATAGTGTTGTTGTTTCAAGTGTGTTGGTATGTTCCATGCTTTATGTCTGTGATATGCTGCAATTTATTGTTTTTATTTTCTTTGATTTATTCAGTTTGACATATTTATTTTGTAGATAATAATAATAATGTAATATTTGAATTGCTTATAACATACCATTATTTTTATTCTATTATTTATGCTTATTCATTTCTTGCTTTATATGCGGAATGTGTTTTAGAATTTTTTTATTTTTTATTCTTTCTTCCACAACTGCCAATCACAGTTGTAAAAAAGTCATTTACAAGTGCTAGAGGCATTTGTAAAAAATATTTTGCAACTGCTTTAGGCAGCTGTAAAAAATATTTTGCAACTGCTTTAGGCAGTTGTAAAAATATTTTACAATTGCCGAAAACAGTTGTAAAAAATTAAAGCTCTATTACAATTCTGGATATAACGACGGGTAGCTATCCGTTGTAATAGACCTATTACAACTGTTTTTGGCAGTTGTGAAAGGGTGTTTTTGTTGTAGTGTAGGGCAAAGAAGAAAATCGAGTCGACAACTCTAAGGCAAGGAAGAATCGAAGTCGATTAAGCTTATTTTTTTCCTTTTTTTAAAAAACCTTAACCGATACTGATTTTTTTCCCTCGGTTTCGATTCGATTACCATCGATACCGGTACGCTAGCACTGAAATTTCGGGTATCCTCTGATGCCTCAAACCTTGGTTTAAACCAACTCACTTCTAAGGCCTTGTTCTTGATAAAATTAACCCACAATCATCATATCGCATAGGAATTATATTCATGCAAACATTAATTAATGCTTCAATCATCAGGTTAATGTGTGTGAAAATGGAGAGCTTATTTGGAAGTGTTTCCATGACTAACCCAACTGGGGTTCGACTTTGAATAACCCTGGATCGTGAAACACCTCGGTTTAAATCTTCGAACCTGTGGTTCAAACCGTGGTTTTTTATTCTTGTCTAACTTTCTCACTGTTTTATTTTCTCCCATACTCATTCTCTGTATTGTTTTGAGAAAAAACAAATAAATCCACATTTCAAAAATAATTAGAGTCCCAATTCAGAAGCTCTGCCACTTCATTCTTCGTTGCTGCAATCTCCTCCAAGACCACTACATGCTTCGTCAAGTTTGCCGTCACAAAACTTCTGTTGTTGTCCACTTCTAATGTGTAATATAGACTATACTAGTGTATGATTTTTGTTTGACGATAATAAACATATATATTAGTTTAAATGTATTTATTATTGTACTATTTTATTTTTCCACATAATTAAATAAATATTTGTCGAATAAAATAAATAACTCGAAATTCTTATTTAAACAAATATTTTATTCAAACAAATACTTTACTACAAATTTAAGTAATAAAAATTTAATCTCTCACTATATTTACACAATTCCAAATATAAGTTTCATCTCACTACATATTCACTCATCACTCGTATTTAATCTTCAACTATGTTCCAACCTTTATCCAGCATCTTATCTATCTGCAAAATAATAATTGAAGCAATAAAATTGGAAAAAAAAAATATTTTGCAGCGCACAATGAAGTGTGTGTTTGAAAATATTGTTTGCCTCAGTTATTTGGGTTGTTCGTCATCATTTTTAATTCATCTTTCTATTTCAAACTAGAATAAAAAAATATACGAACAAGTTCTAACATGCACAGTGTATCACTGTACATGCCATAAAGTCGTGCACACTGATATACACTTGCTTGTTAAAATTACAGAGACAAATGAGCACAAGGTCAAAGCCAAGCCAAGACTAGATTCAACTCAAGTGCAATGCAAACACAAACCAAAACTAACCAAGGTCACTCCAGGCAAACCATGGATGTGCACTAGACATGTACAAATGATAAAGAAAAAGCAGAAACTGCACAAGTGAAGCTTCATATATGTTAGATCCAAGTGGGTTAACATGAATGCAAAGAAAATCAACATGCAACCAGACTTCAATGGAACCAGCATACATATATACATATATGTACACATGTGTGTGTGTAGTGGCAACCAAACAAGTAAACATGCTCATATGTACATGGATATGCAAGCATTCAGGCATGAAGACACATGAAAACAAGATAACCATAATTGAGGACAGAGATAAATGCAAGTGAACCTGGCTCAATTAAAAAAGACAAGCAGGTGAACATGGCAACTCAACAAGCCAGTGGGACAAATATGAACCAGAATCATATCAAGTGGCAGCAGATATCAATGAGACTACAATAACAAAGGAACCAAGTTTATCAACCCAATAAACAATACAAGGAAATGGACATGAAAATCGACAAGCAACTATCAGAAAATCATTATGGCTAAAGAATACAAGTGCACCAAATACAAGCAAAGTCAGAATGTAGGCACTCGGGTCAACAGAGCATAGCCATAGTAATCACACACATATATACATACATGTATGTATGTATGTATATACACGGAGATATCAAATCAAACTTAAGCAAGGGAACATAGGGTGATACACAAACATACTCAATAAGGCGGTTCTCTTAAACAATGCAAGAAATGAACAACACATTAATGTATACATGACATAATCGAAGTGTAGTAACAAAGCACTAAAAGGATGAACAAGTCAAAAACATATCAAAATTATAAACAAAGCAGAGAACAAATTCAAGAATGAGTAGAAAAAGCTGCAGAGGACTTCATGACGAATAAGTCAGACATCAGGAAGTCAACATTAACCCAAAATCAGTAGCCAACTGTAAGCGAATGAAGAACAAGTCGTTGGTAGCAAAAAATGGAACCAATTCAAAAAAAATTAATAAAATTCGAATATGTCAGAAATATATTCAACCAATGAACAAGTTAAAAATCATCACAATCGTTCGATCAAGAATCAAATGGTGGAGCGCAACAATTGAAGAATTCAAATCAAAACAATGCAAACGAAAATTTAGGGATTTTTTTTCCCTATTTTAACCCACTTCATCATCAGCAAAACATTAGAGTTTGAAAATAATCAATGAAAGCATTCTAGAGACAAAAACGTACTAGAGTCGAACTCAAACCCTCTTGAGCAATCTAATAACACTGATTGAAGAAGCAGTAGTAAGCAAATTGAGGAACAAAAGCACCAACGCAAACTATTTGAATTTCTATTTCCAAGCGGCGCCTTCAATTCACAAAGCCCTAATTCCAGATCGCAAAAGAAACGAGACGACATGGATGAGCAGGAACTAAAATAAAAAGGGAAAAACTCGTTTATCTCTTTTTAAATTAGGCCGTATAAGTTTTATGCTTTTAAATTGGGCCATATAGTTTATTAGGGTTTTTTAGTTATCTTTTAGTACTTTTGTTTTTTTTTTATTTAAGTCAAACTCTAGATTAACTAGATTACGAACTATGGTTTTGGTAATTCAAGAATTCACAACTCAGTGGCCGAGTTGTGGCAGAGTTTTGAGTTTAAAGTTAGGTTAATCAAGTTAGCGGATATCGAAAGTTTACATTTCTTTGTAAGCGTCTGATTACTTAATTTCTAGTAAAAACCTTAGGTCGACACGTAGGCAAATTTTTGCCGAAACTGGGTGAAACTGTGTGTCATCTTTACTGCATTACTTTCTGTTTTTGTTTTTATTTCCACTTTAATTTTTAGTAGACCCTATTCACCCCCTCCCTCTAGGGTAAAAACGATCCTATAAGTGATATCGAAGCTAGGATCAAAAACTATTTTCTGTTAAAAAAAATTGATTTTTTTAATGGCTTCTTTTAATAATGTTTTTGCTGAAGGTCGGTCCATAGCTAGACCATCCATGTTCAATAGTGAATATGCATATTGGAAAATTAGAATGAATTTTTTTCTAAAAACCATATATGCATGGAATATTATTGAAACGAGATACAGCACACCAACAGTAATGGTAGATAATCAAGAAGTTGATAAACCTATGGATCAATAGACCAATCTTGAAAATAAACTGCAAACTACTGATACTAAAGTTATGAATTCTATTATTTGTTCATTAGATCAAATTGAATTTTTCCGTGTCTCACATTGTCTAAATGCACAGGAAATCTGACACACGCTTGAAGTGACTCATGAAGAAAGAATCTCGTCTTGCTATGCTTGGTAGCGAGTACGAGAACTTCACATTGACAAAGGATGAAAGTGTCAAAGAAATGTATGAACGACTTTCTAATCTTGTATACAAATCAAAATCCCTAGTAAGACCATATATAGAACTGGAGATAGTCCAAAAGATCCTCAGAATTCTTCCACGAAATTTTGAAGCAAAGGTGATTACCATCCAAGAATCAAAGGATCTGAAACAGGTTAAAGTTAAAGAACTCATCGGAAACCTCACCACTTATGAGCCAGAAATAAAATTCAAGGAAGAACGTGAAGGAGGAGATACACGAAAGAAATCAATTGCTCTCAAAGGAATGATGGAAAGTGAAAATGAAGATGGTGATGATGAAGGAGCAGCTGAATTGGCACTGATAGTAAAGAGATTCGAAAGGTGGAATCACAAATACGGAAATATAGCCCTAAATCAACAACTGAAGAGCAGAATCATCGAAGTTCTAGACAAATCAGTAGACTCGTGCAAGTTAGTTTTAATACGAGTATCCTCAATTTTTAACTTGAAAAGGTAATAATATTGTCCATGGGGTTCATATAATCTTCTTAAAGATTGCATTTATTAAATCTATGGAGATTTTTTGCCAAGCTTGACCACAAGAGGACCGTGACAATTAATTTACTATACCATTGTTCAAGTAGTTTTTGTCCAAATTTTGAATAGTTGAACAAATAAACCATAAAAATTTCATAGCAATTTAGCATTTTAACCTTAAAATAAGACCGTTTGATTCATATTGATACTTTAAAGTTCAAATTGTTTAGGTGTACAAAGATATTAAAACACTATTAATTTAGTTTTTGTTTAATTTTTTAATTCTAGATTACATGCAATTGTCTCTAAAATTCAGTTAATCAAAAACACCATCCTATCTAGGGAGAGAATCGGTTGGAATGAAAGCAAAGATCCACCAAAAAAAGCAGAAGATGTAAGTTTCGTGATCTCAGGTTTTATAATGCATGTTGATTTTGTTATTTCTGTTTTGGTTCTTTATAAAAGAGGGCTTAATAAAGACGATTACATCCTATTTAATTTTCAATGTACATGTCTTCTTGGATCTAATGAATAAATTGACATGGTTATTTTTTATTTGTATTCCTGTAATAGGCCTAAAAGCGTTAATTTAATTGAGGATATTCGTAATTTTATCATACACTGAATACTTATGTGCAGACTACATGTTGTGTATAGTTTTTACATTAATCCCCAGTAGGATGACTTGAAGCAAAAGCAACAACCTCGATGACGTCATATGGGTAACCTCTTATTAATAATGTGGCAGTTATAGTCTCCATAAATGAGAGTTTCGAGTTACTTAAGTCAATTAAAATTTTCAATCTGAATTTTAGGAAACTGTTTTCTATAATGGAAAAATTATTAAAGGAATTGAGCTTATTGACAAATAAGAAATTTATCAACCAAAAGTATTAGTTCATGTATTGCTTTAATTTAATATGTCATTAATGTGTTCTATTAATGATTTATGTAAAAGTGTGACATGAAAATCTACGCTTTGGATGTTTGCTTATACGTTACTTTTCCATATCTAATTTACATGCACTATGTTATATTTGTTGTGGTCAGTTTGGTGATAAGCAACCAAAGTAGCAAAAGTGTGAGTCCATAATTATAGTAAACTTTGGCCCCCTGCAAATTAAATAAGTGATTCAATTTGTGATACTTTTGCTGGTTTACTTTTTAGCAGCAACATGCATGAAACATGGTTTCAGGATCAAATAATGGGGAAAAAACATATTGTTCAAGTTTCAGCACAAAGGCTAATATAGAAGATAGTGGAGTAGACAACATTAGCATATGACAACAACATTATGAAGAATTAATCGCATTATATATTTTTTACATTGAATAAATTAATAGTTGCTAACTGCTTTAAGATATGTCAAAACTTTTTAAGTACTTAATTTAAAATTCATGAATTAATGGGACATGAAATTTTGGACATGTTAAAGATAGAAAGGAGATAATGTTTTCATCTATAATTTCTCCTTATTATGGTTCTCATGATTATATATCTGATAATTTATAGATATTTATATTAGAAGCTATATTGAACTCAAAGTAACACATGGATATAACAAAATCGCTATTTCCACATGCTTTAGAGGTAAGCGACGACCTTCACTATGTATATAGCTATTTTACTTCAAGCATGGTGTAGGTAGTAACTGGATAATTGGATTTTGATAAATGTCATAAGTATTTTAATATTACACATTAAACCTCAATTTGGATGCTCCATCTCTGTGCTTATTGTTATCAATTCTAAACTTGGAAGTATTAACATATGACAGCTATCTATACACATAAAATAAGAAGATAATGCATAAATCATTTGTTGGCATCTATAAAATAATGTTATTTCATAGAATGATTCCTCTACAAACTATATATGCTTATTATAATATGTTAAACTCAAATATTGTATTGCACCAACATTTGATAATAGTATGAATCGGTCTAATATCAGCTAATATAGTAAACCTGAAACTGATCTGTTAGTTGCACTGTTAGAGTTCATTTTGGCTAAATAAAAGGAAGGCACGATATTGGAAGAAGTCATAGATGCTTATGTTGAGGTGGAACAAGCTCTTGCTTAGTTAGTTTGTTTCATTGTCGTTGAAAGTTGCAAACTCCTCTAAAATGGCAAAGTTGCTTACTAAATGTTACTTCTCATTCGACATCCATAATTTATATACATTTCTTAGCATTTTCTAGCTTCACAACTATACTTGATATAACATCCACTCAAAAAAATTCGAAGTTATTAGTGCACTAGTCATGTTTAACGGTGCCAAACATGAGTCTCGGACCAGTTAAGTGACCTCCTAGGGCTCGACTCAAGAGGAGGTCTAATTTTTAACATTAGTATCATTATCAAATATATAATCTTTTCCAAAATTAAAACAATTAGTTTTATACGTGGATTACGCCACCTAAACAACTGGCGTGAGTTTTACTACTGTCCTTGATTCTTTTTTATTTTATGTAAAAACACGCCTACTTTTTCTTTAAAAGACAATAAATATAATATATTAACATTTAAGATTGTGTGTGCATGATTTGCCCATAAATTATCATATCCTTCGTTATCAATTCATAGAATAGAACCTTTAAAAACAAAATAGGGAAGTCATAGTAAATTGTATACAACTTCAGTATCACATAGTGCGATGTAGAAACGAATAACATCGGGAATTACTTTTCCATAATATACCTCACTCGATTTCTCTCTTCATATTATTTATAGACAATACATTTAGTGATTGTTAAGGATTTCAAGTTATTTAAGTGTTTTATGAGTGTTATGCTTGTTTATCGGGGACCTGTAAATAGCATTTATTTGATAAAGGAATAAGAAAGATAATGTTAAAAGTCATGTGAAGAAACTCTAAACTTTTAGGTATATCACTGACTAATTAACTAATTAAATACTCACCACATTGACATTGGTTTTCTTTTATCGTGATGGTAAAACAATGATATCATTATCCATTTCTATAGATCTCACCCTTAGTATGGAATCATGAAGGCGCCTAAGGTTCAGTAACTATCTTTACCGCTGTTTTACAAGTTTCATGGTTTATTTCCTTATCCGTTTTTTTTTTGTGTACATATTTTATAGTTTTGCTTTGAAGAATTAAAATTTTGATAATATTTTATAGTTTTTCTTAAGAAGCTAAATAACGTTGATTTGCTTTTCTTACCTTAGAAATGAATTCCATAATGCCAATGCTTTTTTAGTTTGAGATGAAATATTTCATGCCTACTAATAGAGCCTTTGTTTAGTACTTGCAGTCGACTAATATTAAAGTTTAAAGAGTTTTATATTTACTATTTAGTCATTTACTAATTACATATCTATTGAATATGATTAATTTTAATAGTTTATCTTATGTATTATGAAAAACTAATTTTCATTACCGTGTCATAATTTATTTATTTTTTAACAGGTCCCAATTAAACATCTAATAATTACAGGAGAGAAAACATAATTTGAAAGTATAAAAGCCTTTAGTAATACCTAAACTCTACATATACATGACTAAACTATTAACCAAACCATAGCTGGATAAAATGCTCAAGATACTTAATGGTATAGTAACTTATGTACCAGCTTTTATAACTACTGTTTAGTTTTTTAAAGTCGTTATGTTATAAATCAACTCTGCTTCAACCATTTAGATCTTACCATGTGCTGTGTTTATACTTTATAGTCGTCGTGTGTAGTTTTTTCCCCTTTTCATGCATACTACATACCGTTTTTATCTGTACTAATATTGATCATGCTTTTTTATAGATACACACATTATTATTCGTCAATAGTTAATTTTAGTATTGGCCTACCTACCATCGTACCCATTAAATTGATTTATTTATTTTTGTGTTTTTTCTTCAAGACATGCATTTAATACCTTATATTATTCCATAGTTATTTCTTCTTCATTATGTACCATAACATTTTTATTATAAATCCTCTTTGATAGCAGAAATTTGTTCTTAAAGGAATATTATTTCTTGCAAATCATACTGAATGCTCATTATTTTACTGATTTTATACCAAGTTCTTTAGTTTTGTACTGCCCTTCAATAGTGTTCAAAGGATTTTATGTAAGAAATTCAAATATTTTTGTGTTAAATACAGTTCATTTTTCATTTTCGCTGGTACGCATTATGGTTGGTAAATAAATTCTTTGAACTGACTACTCATAGTGCTAATATAACTAGAAATCTTTCGGCATTTCCTATGGCAAGGATTCCATTTTTCTTCAAGTCTTAAAATTTAATGGAAGCGTTATATTAACCTTTTATCTATAGAAATTTCTATGATGCATTCACAATCTTACTATATATAATCATTTCCAATTTATTTATTTCATTGAGGATATCTACAAATGGATCGTGAACTGAAAGTAATTATACTACCTTTAGATCTCTAAAATTAAGTTTTTTTTCCTGTAATCAAACAATAAATAGCGTTCTTATATTTGAGAACTTTATCAGTATAGTACAATGAAATCACACACAAATGGGCTTCTGCATTCCTTTTTGGTAAGAGTAAAAAATTATACTACAGCCTTGAAGAGAATATTGTACGAGGAAGCTTGGTCTTGCACTTTTTATCTATAGTATAATATTATTATTGATTTAAATTTCAAGAGCACAAGGGCCTCCTTCATAATTTGGAAAATGAACAGTCACGTTTTTAATTTATTTCTATTTCAAACTTTGAAACATGATAACTTTTTCTACATTATTTGGATTTAATAATCGATTTCACTATTAAATCTTAAATTTAATATGTTTTCCAATGATATCCATTGTTGATAGCTAAAAGTAATTTTTTTAAATCATAGTTTTTTGGATTATTCATATTATTAAAGTTATTAAATCTGTTTGACTTTATTTCTTTTAACTAATCTATGTCGTTGATTGTTTTGAAAATTTCCAGCCTCTGCTTCTACTTTCACAAATTGCAGTCAAGTCTGGTAAAAGCCAACATTACCAAAATACAGCAATAATATTAGATGGAATTAGAAATGGAACCAGAAAGCTCAAAAGCATTAAATACAATTATATGCTTCTTATTATATTGAATTTGCTAAATATAATGATATTCTTCACATTAAAATAAATATTGTTGAATAATGGTTGTTTGTTCCAACACTTTAGACATAAAATATGTATGCTTTAGATTTAGCATATTTTTCACAAGAATCATTCAAAACAGAAATAAATCTCTTTATCCTCTAATCTTATCATTCTAAAATAATATGATGCTGCATAATGTGTTCCTAGACATAGTCGGTTATGGGATCATCATCAACACTTGCGTTCTCATGAATCTTGTCAACGTTGCTTTTGGCATTTTTGGATCAACGGTCAAGTGTAAACCAAATGTTGTTACCTGCACTGCTCTTATACATAGTCATTACGAAAGCAGCAAATGGAATCAACGACATCAAGTACTAAAGGAAATGATTGATAAAGGTATCTCACCAAATGTAGTTACATATAATACAGCTGATGCATGGAGCAACAGCTGATGCACGCAATAAATTTATATGTGTATAATTTACATGTGTATTGTGTGCAATTTTTATCTTTGAAATCATTTTTGCTCGATATTTTAAAATTGTTTATCAAGCAGCAGTACTATCTGCATTACTGTTTTCAAAGATTTATACACAAGTTTTAGACAAAATGCAAACTTATTTGAAAATTGATAAAAAAAAATTACTATTTCTTAATCAATGAACCATATAAATCATTTAAACATGTTATGATGATAAGAGTTTGAGTACGGTCCGTATGCGAAGCACGGGTTCGCACTAGTTAATAATTAACCATCAACTTTTTACTGGTTGTATATGGGCTCTTTAAATAATTTGTTACTTCTGCATTAAAGAATATTGTTGCCAACTATAGCAGCTTTCATGGTAATTATATAATACCGTGTTTTCAATTCTATTGGTACATACATGATATAATATAAGAAATTTGTTAGACACATTCATATTTTGTCATTGCTAAAACTAGGCCTGAAACGGATACTTTCGGATATGGATAGTGCTATATCTGTATCCGTATTCGAAACCACTTTAGGATATCGGTTATCCGTATCTGAGGTTGCGGAAGGATATCGGGTATTTATCGGATATGGAACTTCCGCTTTCTATTCTTGGAAGTTCAGGCGGTCTTGATTCAATATTATCATCACGGCAGTTGATGAATTATTATTTTTATTATTATATTTGGAACATTCGTTGATTAAGATGAAATATGCCACCTTTTTATTACTATATTCCATTATTTTACTCAAAATAACTATAAATGGAACTCCTCTTCAACTCAACTGGAGAGGGTTGCACTACAAAATTATCATGTTTTCTACTTCATCCAAACTTTTAGACTTAACTGCATAGGACGTTGGTTTACAACCCTTTTTTCCAGTTAAAAGGAAATCCACGCGTCTTCATTTCAATGCAAAATTAGTGCATATTGATTTATTTATTTGTATACCCAATATTTAAGATTTTAATTTTCCAATAACAGTGAAGTATTGCATATGTTATTTTTTGATTATATCTTTGGTTTTCATCCATGTGTGCCATTTTACCGACTTAAGTTGTTTGCTTCATAACTCAACATATCATTACTATCAATATTCTCATGTTCAGCATTACAAAATGGTGTAGCACAATTTATTTACAATTTTGAGTAATATTAATATTATAAAAAGTATCTTTATGTATGTGTATCTTAATGTGTAGCACTGTGGATGCTTTATGGTAATATGAATAGTTTAAACGTGGATGTAGGAATGAAGGATGTGCCGCTTATTACTAAAATTATGTGCTACGCATTTTACTTTGTGCTTACTTTCTGTATCCAATTTTTTGATCTATATGGTTTAAGTAGTTGATTTCAAGTTCAAGTTCAGTCATGCTGTTATAAATTTGTGTTCAGTTCTGTCCAATATGATGTCTGTACGTATGTGTGTTTGCTTTTAAGTTCCAGTCTGCTATGCGGTTTGTATCTGTAACTTAACTATTCTATCTAATGAAATTGTGAAGTTTTAAACATCATTTTTACTACCACATTAATTTTATGTTACATTTTTCTCCACATTCACATTTCTTACTTGATATTTATTTACGACTAATAAGTCAATGTATAAATTTTGTCTGTGGCATTTTTTTGTAAATCACAACTAACTGTCGATTAGAGTTACTTCATGCATATGAATACTTATCCAGTCACCCACTGTACTCAAATATCATGCTATCTTATGTCCCATATACAGCTTATTCTTTCATTGTAAATTTTCAATTATATTATTCAACCATAATTTATAACCATGGATAAACATTATATGGTCGTTTCTTCCACTTTAATATGACTATCACCAAAGTATTGCGTTAGTGCTATGAAGAGTCTAAGAGTTTTTAATATCACATAATCACAAATTATAATTTCACAGGCTAACCACTTATACATTGATAAACTTGATACATAAGGTTAGTTTTAGACAGGAAAATCTTTATTATGTTTATATATATATATATATATATATATATATATATATATATATAGCTCAAAGTTTCAAGGATATTTACCCATTGATTTTAGTCTATTGGTTGCACCTGATGTCTGATTAACGCTCATATTATGTGAGTTACCATAAGAAGATGGATTAGACTATTACGCCAACTATTCTATTTCAAAATTTTAAAATAATAATGGCATTTATCATTCTTTTATAAGCAGAAAATACTAGGTTGAAGGTCATGTTTTCCCATCTATTATTCTGTTTTCTGATGCACTAAACATGTTGATTGGTGAAATAGTCACCAATTTGGACAATACTGAAGTAAATTACAAAATATTCTGCAAAATGAAATGGGAGCATGCTGGTTTGGGATAAAAATTGGAAGCATATGTCAACGTTTTTACTATAATCTGTTACACTTAATTTTTGTAGATTGACATTGCAAAACGTATGTGTTTTTCTTTTTCTAACATGTGACTTCTCTACCATTACTCGATTTCTGAACAAATCAGCACTGTTATTAATATAATTGGAAGTAGTTGCTGCATTCATAATTGATGCTTACATGCAGTTGTTTATAGAGAGAACTACTTCTTATGCATCAAGGTAAGCACATACAGTACTGATAGTAATCATTTGGTTTTCTACTATTTAATATCCAAGAGCTTATATAATCACAACAAAGGAGAAAAAAAGAAGTGAAACCGAAAGAGAAGGACGAGACTAGATAGTTGGTAAATTTTGAATTTTGATTCAACTTTACTTTTTAGCATAGTTGATCCATATTTCGTTAGATTTATGATTTGGATAGTTATTTTTTTCATTTAGAAACCACTTTCATGATTTATGATTTTTAATTTATGTAAAAAAATGTTTTTTTTTTGAAATTAAATATGAACATCAGTAGCATATTTCATTGATCAAAATGAATTTTCTTGAATATTTTATATTTTTTTCAATAAATAAAAATATATGCAGAGTTCTCTATAAATATTTGTGGTCCGATTCCATGTGAATAAGTTCTTAATTAACATTAACTCTCATTAAATGAATAATTGTTACTTTCTCAACTTAATATTCAAATTAACTATTTGCTATTTTTTCTAACTTGGAATTAAATGGAAACAAATTGATGTGAAAACATTGTCATAAAACCATGTCCATGTGCCAATCCCTTTTTTTTTTTTTTTTTTTTTTTTGAAACTGGGTACTTATATTTACAAAGTAGGCAGCACACAAGTCTGCAAGAATCATCATGGCGCACAGTTTAATATGCCAGAGGCAGGGATTGAACTGCCAACCTTGTCGTCAACAGCCTGGCGTTTTACCACTGCACCAAGGCCTCGGACGCCAATCCCTTTTTGTCATGACAAAATATTTAACAAGACATGTGGAGGGTTATATTATTTGAAACGCGGCTTCTTATTTTCTAAATTAGAGCCATATGCTATTCCATGTCATAAATACAATTAACAATTTGTATGTTACTAAGTATGAAAGATAAATGGATCCATTTGATTTTTCAAATAGTATTTGGGTTATGCTCAAAATGGTTTCCTAATTCGTGTCATCGGCACGGGCTCAAAACAAAAGAGTGTATGTGTGTGTGTATGTTAAATATATGTATCAAAAAGGTATATAAAAGTAGCACATGAATTATTGTTAAGTACATGATACTTGCGTTTTAAGCAAACAAGTATGTGGTAGAGATTAGTTTGGGAGCTGAAGTAATTTATATGTCTGTAACTGATGTTTTGCATTTGTTTTCAGGTTTGCCTTCTCATTTTATGTATGCATGTAGTACTGTCTAATTGGCGAGTTAAGTTAAAGACAAGTGAAAATGGTTGTGTTTTATATAAATTTTGCTGCTGGGAAGTGGTGCTAAAGAAGTGATATAATGCTTAAGAGTAAGTTGAAGCTTAATCATTTTTAGCTCCAGTCTTTACTTCATGGTATCATATGACATCGTTTAGCAATTTTTTTGCATGAGATAACATCTATAAGATTTAGGACGATCTTCAGCAACAAGAGAACTTGTGTTTCAGTAGCATCATAAGGACTATAAAATGTAGGAATCGAGAAACTATCCGAGATTTTTTTCACAATTGCTATGTGAAGAACACTTTTGTAGTGGTTGTTACTTAAAACCTACATTAAAACAGTGGTTAGATTACATGTATGGTTAAAATATCAATGTGTAAAACATATACATATATTTTGAGTGCCTGCGTTTGATCACCAATGTTAATTGTCAAAGTATTAGGGTCAGAGCTAGCATTAACGCACTTTCCATTTCTCAGCACCTGCAAGCCCGAAACTCCATTTTGTAGTAAAATAGTGATAACATTTGGATCTTTGTAACCAGGCAAGCCGTAAGTAAGTTCATACTAAGATAGCACAAGTGAAAAGCTAAAATAAGCACAGCTTTTAACTAGTGCATGTTTGTCTTTTGCAAATGTTCTATATAAAGCATATAGTTGGTATGTGTTTACATCACACGATGTTTTTTTTCTAGTCATCCCTAGGGTGCTACTATAGTTTACCTATTTGATCTATGGAAAGTCCAATATCTATTTTTGTCCACTCAAATATATAGTTTTACCGTTATTGGTTTACTTTTCCAGAAAGTTTATCTAATTAGATTCATAAAGGATGATCTTTCTTTTATTACAGGCACAATTGTCATCTGTTTCATACCCTTGAAGCCGCCTTTTCCTTCTTCTTTTTAAATATAAAAATTAACTTCTCCACAAGTTGTAATACTTACATGGTAGCGCCAAGTATCCACGGGCATGTGCATGTGTATTGTTTTCCGTAATGTGAGTAATCTGAGACAACACTGGGTTTTGGTTTTCATTTACATTTTATTTGATCATCTTTTGTTAAATTGTGTGGTTATCAAGGAAGTAATTAAGATGTGAGAGCTTGATTTTAACCTGTTCACTGCAAGGATTACTAATTACAGAAACAGTATTTTGAACCCCCAAACTATCCAATATTGGGTTATAAACCCGAAACAGTAACAAGACTGAATTGCGGTAGAGAAACTATAATCCTTACTTGATGCTTATTTTAGCACGCATCCAATTTATTGGTGCATGTTGAAAAGCGCCAATATGATTATGGCGGGACTTATTTAACAAGCCCAAGAAAATGCTTACTACCATTGGAAGTTGATTAAAATTTGTCAACTTCTAAATTCACGTGTACAAAAGTAATCAGAGATAACAAAATGCATGCTTAATACTTGTAACTACCTTAAACGTCAAGATATCTCCAAATTTTAATTTTATTAAGTATTCATCACATAGCAACATTTACCGTTCTAAGCATGAAACTCAATACTCATTAATGATTCACTTGCTAGATTTGCATTCACGACACTTTGCCTTGCATTTCTCTTCAGTCTTGTAGCATTTATGATGTGAAGTACACACTTACTTTTCCTTTCCTTTATGACCACATTTTGCCTTCTGACAACAACCAGATTCATGAGCATTTTCAGGATCAACTATTTCATCGCCCACCCTACTATTTGACGCTGTAGTCTCAACTATAAAATAAATAAATAAATCATAACGATCCATATAATTATATATTCTAAAAGTACAAGCAATATCTAAAAATTGGTGAACTTACTACAATTTATGATGCATATGCTTGAAAGAACTAAGATCAGAATAGCTAACTGAATTGTTTTCATTTGGAGAAAAGCTTATTTAACTACTTTTTTCAACTGCTTCTCGGTCTGTTTCTTCTTAGTATTTATAGATGATACAACCAGATAAGCTTTTAAATCTTTGTTATTAATTAGTAGAAATTGTAGATTTTGTAGAATAATAATCTAATTTTATACTATAGCTGAGTTCAATGATCTTTTTCATTTATGCTTAGCAGAGAGCGACTTCTAGAGTATTCCAAAAGCGAATTTATTTCTGGAAGTGGCACGATATCTAAACAAATCGATAGATTTACTTAGTCATCACGCTGAGATAACATATTCAATAATATACTTTAATGAAATGAAATAAATTGTAGTTAACTGTTAAATTTTGACAACGCAACTGTAGAGTTGAAGAGGAGGGACATAGTTTTATATCGGTGAAGATAGTTCGCGAATCGAAGCTCGAAAGCTAGAGATATCGCATTTTGAAGCAAGAGGACTTGTGATTTTCAGCTTATGACAATTTAAATATTTGAGATAGGCTATGAGATGTCTGAATAGAAGTAGGCCTGTAAACGGATGCAGTCGAATATGGATAGTGTTGTATCCGCATCCGTATCCGAAAATGAAAATGTGTATCTGAATCCGTATCCATTATCCGCGAATACCCGTTGAATATTATCTGTATCTGCTAATATTTTCGGATATTCGAAAATATCCGTATTCGAAAATATCCGTATCCGGCTTAGCGAATACGGATATTTTTGGATATTCGAAAATATCCGTATCCGAACCTCAAAATGTATGCGAAAATTAATCAATATAATGCATATTTCATTTTTTTGACTGAAAAAAAATGAAAAAACTTGTAATACATAAATTACATAAAATTAACAATAAGTAATCCAATCACTCAAAATCCGTACAATTAATTAGTGTATTTGTATTGAATTTATGGATATAAAATAATATTAATATATAAATATTTAATTTCAAACCGGACGGATATTTATCGGATACGGATACAGCCATATCCGTATCCTTATCCGAAATATGTTTCGGATATCGGATATCCGCATCCGTTTTTTGGATATCGGATATTTTTCATGTTTTCGGATACGGATGCGGACGGATTTTGCATATTTCGGGTATTCGTTGACAGGCCTAAATAGAAGGTCTGCAACGATCTGTATTTTACGTATCGGAAGATTGTAAAATACTATTAATTAATTCTTGTGAGGTCGATAGATTCAATTAATTATCACGTTGAAAATGCGACAAGATATCGAATAAACATATTTTAATGAAATGAAATAAAATATAGTCAACTATACTTGAAAGACAAAATTTATATTTTATTCGGATCATATTCAAATTTAGTTTTAACATATTATCAAATGTGAATATATAACTCTTGGTATTAACAAGAATAGATAACGATTCAGAAAAAAATAGTATCATGTGACCAAATTTTAGGTCATGTATAGTTTTACTTATATGTTCAAACTAATGTTCAAGAACTCGGTTTTTGATCATTTAATTTTTTTGACTTCGAACGATTTCGAATATTTGAAAAGTATCAATTTCGAATTAGGTTTCAATTTCAGATTTCAATAGTTTGTTAATGAAAACGCAACGAAAATCTTTATAAATAAAATAATAGATTAAATTTACTGCATTCTATTAAAATTAAAATTGATAATAAATTCAATTTAATAATAAATTATACTTAATTAAACAGGAACTTAAAATTAATAATAAAAAGTCCAATCCAACATAATATATCCTTACACAAAATAGCCCAAGTTATTAAAAAGCAGGCCAATCAACGTAATAATAAACTAAATCACATTCCTGGCACTTGTTCAAAATTTCTCTCTCAAAATTGATTGCCGCTCTCAAAATCAAAACCAACTGCTGAATTTTTTTAGAAAAAAATCGTTCTCAAGATCGACCTCACTCTCAAAACCTACTGCCATCCTTAAAATCGGTTGTCGCAATGCTACTAGTTAGTCAAAGACGAAATTGCTTCTCTCAAAATCTAGTTGAGGATGCTAGCACTACAACAAAAAGACCCTTTTACAATTGTAGTTTTACAACTGTCACAGATAGTCAATTGTAATAAAGGTTTTTTACAACTCTTTTTATCAAACAGTTGTGATAAACTTACTTTTAACAACTCTTTTATTTTTTCAGCTGTAATAAACGCCCATTATAACCATTCTTTTTTGTCGGTTGTAATAAATGCTTATTTTTAACAACTCTATTCTTTTGTCAGTTGTAATATATGCCTATTACAACATTATTTGCCCGTCGTAATAATTAGTTAATAATTATAATTAAATAATGTACCTAATAATTAATAAATATTATAAAATTAATAAATAATAATTGCTATTAAATAAGAATACTTAATTCGAAATATGAAATAATTAATTTAATAATTCAATATAATTGACATAATAAACAATAATTATTAAATAATTAATAATTAATAAATAAGAGTTAATTTTTTATAATTAATAATTAAAATTAATAATTAACAATAATAATTAATATTTAAAAATTGATGTTTAAAATATAATAATAAATAATTAAATAATAAATATTTAATTAATAATTAAAATTCTATACATAATAATTGCTACTAAATAATATTAACTGATGGCTAATAATAAAATTCTAATAATAAACAATAATTAAATAAATAATAATTAAAAGTTAAAAATCAATATTTAATAATAATAATTAAATTAAATAATAATATTTACTAATTAAAATGAAATAATAATAATTTATAATTTATATTTAATAATAAATGAGAAATAAATAATAACTAAATAAATAATAGTTGAAAAATAATAATTAATATGTAATCTTTAATAATTTAGAAGTAATATTAAAATTTAGTATTTAATATTCATATATTTAAAAAATAAAATTTTGAAACCTTCATAAAATTCAAAAATAAAAAATATTGAAATGAATTTAAAAATATTCATAAAATAAAAAAATTTGAAATTTTCACAAAAAATATAAAAAAGTAAATAAATTTATGTTAAACAAATAACTATTAATAAATAAAAATAACTATATCCAAAATTTGGTTTCAAACCAAAAGTTTTGGCTCCAAATCCAAGATTTTGGCGCTTTCCCAAAATTTTCAATTACATATCTATATTCTTTGCCCTTCTGGATCGAAGAAGCTCCTCTGCATTCTTCTCCGCTTTATACTCACCTCCACTACAGTGTCTTCCTTCTCCACTTCCCAATTATTCCCCCAAACATTCAAAAACCAAAATTTTGAAAACCTAAAAAATTAGTATTAAACCACGAACAGCCAAGATCCAAACCAGAGACACTCCATCTCCAATATCACCGACTGCATTTCAGCTGTAGATCTCTCCGTTGACAATGATTTTGAATTCTCCGTCAGCTCTCCAACTATTTTCGACGATATAGCTCCAGCTTTTCCACTATTCAATCTATCGGATCTGAACCCGAACGCGAACCAAGTAGAGCTCCGATCTAGATCCACCTCCTCAAATCATCGTCCAGCACGATTGAATTAGACGAGGATAACTACTGTGTTTGGAGTGGCATTCTCTGTGTTGTATTCTATTTAGCTTCACCATAATCTTTAAGTATTTTAGCTTGTAGCATCCTCGTCATCAGCCATAATTAACATCTTTGGCCGAATTCTTGTAGGAACAAGAAGACGGCAACGAACAGAATGGAGAGTTTGGATTCGACACTATTGGCATATGTTTCTTTCCTATTTTCCCGCCGCTAACCAGCGATGTTTCTCACATTTGTTCCACAATTTTATAATAAACTTTCCTGGTAATGAACAACTCAAGATTTTACATTCCTACATTCAACTAACTTTTTTGTTTTGATTCATTACAGCTTTATTTCATAAAAAATATTAAACCTGTGACCTGTTTGTAATAAATACATTGTACATTGCCTGTTTGATTCTGTGGTTATGATGTTTATTAACCTATTGAATTTTTGAATAACTAATGTAAATAAACACTAAACTATTTTTATAAATATTGCAACATAGAGTAAAGTGATATGCCCAATTTTAACAGGTAGAACATAGCAATAAATTTCCTCTAAAATAAGACGAATAGCACTAGTTTATGTTTGATAGCAAATCAATTTAACACAGTTAAATGAGAAGTTCCATGAATGCAGCAATATAATAGGTTGTTGCATTGTTTTAGTTTGTTTGAACTATGAATGTATTTACATGTGTATGATACGCAAATATGGGTGCAGAACATGCTTAAATTTGCTAGGACTATTGCCCTATTTTGTTTTTTTTTTAGTGTTGTCTGATTCATGTTCTGTGCCTTGAAAAAATTATCTTTACAAGTACTCACTTATCAAAACAATGGATATTATACTATGGTTTGACATAGTGCGTTGCCTCAGTGCCTGTGAAGTGAATATATGGCTTCTTCCAGAACTTTATCATGACACTTTCGTAAAAGGTAAGAGAACATACATTTTCAAGGCACTCTTTATCACTCGTTATGCTTCTTTACTCCTGTTCTTTTACATCATTGTATTAGTTTTTTTTTCCAACTTTCCTTCATTTAAAATATGTAGGGTCTGGGAATCCTGACAGTTATTCACATTGGAAGAGTTCCACCAACAAGGATGTTTCTAATTATATCTTCTTTTGAATTTTCTGTCATTGACAAACCTGTGGAGCTTCAATTAGCATTAGGATCTTCTTTGATTCTGGTTCTCTCACTTCTGGCCTATTTTGATTGCCCATTTCCTTATGGAGCTGCTGCTGCATAGCAAGACATGCTTTGTTTTTTCGGTTTAGTGGTTATTTAAGTCTCCTTCTTTGGAGCTATTAGTCAATCTACAGCGCCTCAGTTTATCATGTCATTGTTATTTTGGTATTTTTGTTGGGTCACAGTGTATGCATTATAGTGTTGTTGTTTCAAGTGTGTTGGTATGTTCCATGCTTTATGTCTGTGATATGCTGCAATTTTTTTTTTGTTTCTTTGATTTATTCAGTTTGACATATTTATTTTGTAGATAATAATAATAATGTAATATTTGATTTTCTTATAACATACCGTTATTTTTATTCTATTATTTATGCTTATTCATTTCTTGCTTTATATGCGGAATGTGTTTTAGAATTTTTTTTATTTTTCATTCTTTCTACCACAACTGCCAATCACAGTTGTAAAAAGTCATTTACAAGTGCCAGAGGAATTTGTAAAAAATATTTTGCAACTTCTTTAGGTGGTTGTAAAAAATATTTTACAATTGCCGAAAATAGTTGTAAAAAATTAAAGCTGTATTACAATTCTGGATATAACGACGGGTAGTTGTCCGTTGTAATTGACCTATTACAACTGTTTTTGGCAGTTGTGAAAGGGTGTTTTTGTTGTAGTGTAGGGCAAAGAAGAAAATCGAGTCGACAACTTTAAGGCAAGGAAGAATCGAAGTCGATTAAGCTTTTTTTTTTCTTTTTTTAAAAAAACCTTAACCAAAACCGATTTTTTCCCGCAGTTTCGATTCGATTACCATCAATACCGGTACGCTACCACTGAAATTTCGGGTATCCTCTGATGCCTCAAACATTGGTTCAAACCAACTCACTTCTAAGCCTTATTCTTGATAAAATTAACCCACAACCATCATATCGCATAGGAATTATATTCATGCAAACATTAATTAATGCTTCAGTCATCATGTTAATGTGTGTGAAAATGGAGAGCTTATTTAGAAGTGTTTCCATGACTAACACAAATGGGGTTCGACTTTGAATAACCCTGGATCGTGAAACACCTCGGTTTGGAACTCAATCATGTAAAAGCCGCGGTTGGATCTTCGAACCAGTTGTTCAAACCGTGGTTTTTTATTCTTCTCTAACTTTCTCACTGTTTTATTTTCTCCCATTCTCATTCTCTGTATTATTTTGAGAAAAAACAAATAAATTCACATTTCAAAAATAATTAGAGTCCCAAAATCAGAAGCTCTGCCACTTCATTCTTCGTCGCTGGAATCTCCTCTAAGACCACTACATGCTTCGTCAAGTTTGCCGTCACAAAACTTCTGTTGTTGTCCACTTCTAATGTGTAATGTAGAATATACTAGTGTATGATTTTTTTTTGACGATAATAAACATATATATTAGTTTAAATGTATTTATTATTGTACTATTTTATTTTTCCACATAATTAACTAAATATTTGTTGAATAAAATAAATAAGTCGAACTTCTTATTTAAAAAAATATTTTATTCAAACAAATACTTTATTACAAATTTAAGTAATAAAAATTTAAGCTCTCACTATATTTACACAATTCCAAATATAAGTTTCATCTCACTACATATTCACTCATCACTCGTATTTAATCTTCAACTATGTTCCAACCTTTATCCAGCATCTTATCTATCTGCAAAATAAACATTTAAGCAATAAAATTGAAAAAAAATATTTTGCAGCGCAAAATGAAGTATGTGTTTGAAAATATTGTTTGCCTCAGTTATTTGGGTTGTTAGTCATCATTTTTAATTCATCTTTCTTTTTCAAACTAGAATAAAAAAAATGGACGAACAACTTCTAACATGCACAGTGTATCACTGTACATATCATAAAGTCGTGCACACTGATATACACTTGCTTGTTAAAATTACAGAGACAAATGAGCACAAGGTCAAACCCAAGCCAAGACTATATTCAACTCAAGTGCAATGTTAACACAAACCAAAACTAACCAAGGTCAGTCCAGGCAAACCATGGACCAAAGTGCACTAGACATGTACAAAGGATAAAGAAAAAGAAGAAACTACACAAGTAAAGCTTCAGATATGTTAGATCCAAGTGGGTTAACATGAATGCAAAGAAAATCAACATGCAACCAGACTTCAATGGAACCAGCATACATATATACATGTCTGTACACATGTGTGTGTGTAGTGGCAACCAAACACGTAAACATGCTCATATGTACATGGATATGCAAGCATTTAGGCATGAACACACATGAAAACAATATAACCATAATCGAGGACAGAGATAAATGCAAGTGAACTTGGCTCAATTAAAAAAGACAAGCAAGTGAACATGGCAACTCAACAAGCCAGTGGGACAAATATGAACCAGAATCATATCAAGTGGCAGCAAATACCAATGAGACTACAATAACAAAGGAACCAAGTTTATCAACCCAATAAACAATACAAGGAAATGGACATGAAATTCGACAAGCAACTGTCAGAAAATCATTATGGCTAAAGAATACAAGTGCACCAAATACAAGCAAAGTCAGAATGCAGGCACTCGGGTGAACAGAGCATAGCCATAGTAATCACACACATATATACATGTATGTATGTATGTATGTATGTATGTATGTATATACATGGAGATATCAAATCAAACATAAGCAAGGGAACATAGGGTGATACACAAACACACTCAATAAGGCGGTTCTAACAACACATCAATGTATACATGACATAATCAAAGTGTAGTAACAAAGCACTGAAAGGATGAACAAGTCAAAAACATATTAAAATTATAAACAAATCAGAGAACAAATTCAGGAATGAGTAGAAAAAGCTGCAGAGGACTTCATGACGAATAAGTCAGACATCAGGAAGTCAACATTAACCCAAAATCAGTAGCCAAGCTGTAAGCGAATGAAGAACAAGTCGTTGGTAGCAAAGAATGGAATCAATTCAAAAAAAATTAAGAAAATTTGAATATATTAGAAATATATTCAACCAATGAACAAGTTAAAAATCATCACAATCGTTCAATCAAGAATGAAATGGCCGAGTGCAACAATTGAAGAATTCAAATCAAAACAATGCAAACGAAAATTTAGGGATTTTTTCACTATTTTAACCCAATTCATCATCATCAAAACATTAGAGTTTGAAAATAATCAATGAAAGCATTCTAGAGACAAAAATGTACTAGAGTTGAATTCAAACCCTCTGGAGCAATCTAATAACACTGATCGAAGAAGCAGCAGTAAGCAAATTGAGGAACGAAAGCACAAACACAAACTATTTGAATTTCTATTTCCAAGCGGCGGCTTCAATTCGACAAAGCCCTAATTACAGATCGCAAAAGAAACGAGACGGCATGGATGAGCAGGAACTAAAATAAAAAGGGAAAAACTCGTTTATCTCTTTTTAAATTAGGCCGTATAAGTTTTATGTTTTTAAATTGGGCCATATAGTTTGGGGTTTTTTATTTATTTTTTAGTGTTTTTGTTTTGTTTTTGTTTTTTTATTTAAGTCAAACTCTAGATTAACTAGGTTACGAACTATGGTTTTGTAATTCAAGAATCTGCAACTCAGTGGCCGAGCTGTGGCAAGTTAAAAATTGAGGATACTCATATTAAAACTAACTTGCAGGAGTCTACTGAGTTGTCTAGAACTTCGATTATTATGCTCTTCAGTTGTTGATTTAGGGCTAGATTTCCATATTTGTGATTCCACCTTTTGAATCTCTTTACTATCAGTGCCAATTCAGCTGCTCCTTCATCATCACTATCTTCATCTTCACTTGCCATCGTTCCTTTGAGAGCGATTGATTTCTTTCGTGTATCTCCTCCTTCACGTTCTTCCTTGAATTTTATTTCTAGCTCATAAGTGGTGAGGTTTCGGATGAGTTCTTTAACTTTAACCTGTTTCAGATCCTTTGATCCTTGGATAGTAATCACCTTTGCTTCAAAATTTCATGGAAGAATTCTGAGGATCTTTTGGACTATCTCCAGTTCTATATATGGTCTTACTAGGGATATTGATTTGTATACAAGATTAGAAAGTCGTTCATACATTTCTTTGACACTTTCATCCTTTGTCATTGTGAAGTTCTCACACTCGCTACTAAGAATAGCTAGAAGAGATTCTATCCTCATGAGTCACTTCAAGCGTGTGTCAGATTTCCTGTGCATTTAGACAATGTGAGACACGGAAAAATTCAATTTGATCTAATGAACAAATAATAGAATTCATAACTTTAGTATTAGTAGTTTGCAGTTTATTTTCAAGATCGGTCTATTGATCCATAGGTTTATCAACTTCTTAATTATCTACCATTACTGTTGGTGTGCTGTATTCCGTTTCAATAATATTCCATGCATATATGGTTTTTAGAAAAAAAATTCATTCTAGTTTTCCAATATGCATATTCACTATTGAACATGGGTGGTCTAGCTATGGACTAACCTTCAGCAAAAACATTATTAAAAGAAGCCATTAAAAAAATCAAAATTTTTTAACAGAAAATAGTTTTTGATCCTAGCTTCGATATTACTTGTAGGATCGTTTTTACCCTAGAGGGAGGGGGTGAATAGGGTCTACTAAAAATTAAAGTGGAAATAAAAACAAAAAAAAAAGTAATGTAGTAAAGATGACACACAGTTCCTGCAAGTTAGTTTTAATATGTTATTTCAACTTAGCACTAAGAATGACCCTAAGCTTGTGAGATCTCCTAACCTTAACCCTAAGCCGCCGCCGTTCCCCTCTTCATTCGGCCTCCCCAATTCGTGAATCCTCTGTTTGATTCCCCTCTCCCCATCGACACCGCGCCTATTCCATGACAATGGAACCTCAAGCCACCCGCCCCCCAGATCCCCCTCCCTCAGATGTAGAACCTCCACCGGGATTCCTACCGTTAGCTTCCAAAGAACGAAATCCTGCTGACAACGATGGCTTCACCTTGGTGAGTCGACGTAAATGGAAACGTACCCCTCCTAATCTGCCTAATTCGCGAACAGGTAACCCTACTGATAGAGACTTGCATCAGAAAACCACTTTTCCGTCTCGTCCACCCACTATTACAAATGTTAATAACCCTAGTCAAAGTTCGTCTCGCCTTAATACTCCTCAAACTCCCCAGACCGCAAACAATTCCGTCCCGAAAAGGTGGAACTTTTCCACCACATCCGGTCGTGCTTGGAACGAAGTAGTTAAAGGCAACAATATCCCTGTCACTATCCCATTGAAGTTCTATCAACCACGAGAATTAAACTCACTTCAATGTGCCAAAATGTCAAAAGAAGTGGTGCTAAAGGCTAAAAAGCAATGGGACAACGCCATAGTGGTATATGTAGTAGGCCCGAAGCCGTATTATCCATACTTCAAAGAATATATTATTAGAGTATGGAAACCAGAAGATGAATTCTCAATTTACTCGAAGGAAAACGGATTCTATGTTATAAAGTTCAACAAAAAACAAGATTGTGACAAAATTCTAGAAGGGGGTCCTTATTTCTACAATAAAAATTAATGATGATGAAAAGATGGTCTCTGGGAATGCACCTCAGCAAAGAACTCTTGCACACAATCCCAATCTGGATACGCCTCCCTAATCTCCCTCTGGATTATTGGACAGAAGAAGGAATTAGTAGGATTGCCTCAGTGCTTGGCTCCCCAATCAAACTGGATAAGGTTACTGAAGGCATCATCAAAATAGCATACGCGGGAGTTCTAGTTGAAATAAATAACTCGTTCAAATTCCCTAGTAAGATTCCCATAATAACCGAAGACAATAAAATGATATGGCAAGAAGTGAGTTACGAATGGAAACCATCGTTATGCACGAACTGTTCGAGTTTTGGACATGCTGAAATCAACTGTCAATTTAATAAAGTGTGGCAACCAAAAACAGGTACTGTTCCATCTAAAGAGAACAACGCAGACATGTTGATAGATAACAGCGAGAATAACGTGGAGGAAGAAGTAAACAACAACCATAATATCGATGAAACAGTGACTATCTTTCAGAATATCTCTGAAACACTATAACAGATAATTCCAGTAACCTCTAATCCTCAACACACTGTTATTACAGACTCTACACAGGAGCATTCAAAGCAAACACAGTTACCACATCAAAAAGTTACAGTCCTGAATAAAATTACAAGTTCAAGCATTAATACCAATGAGACAGAAACAATATCAAGTATACAAATTACAAATGCCGATACAGATACACTCCTTCATGACCCCAGAGATATATGCATGGTCCAATCTGAAGTGTCCAGTATGCCTGACTCCACAGAACAAATCACTAACTCTTCCCATAATTCCAAAACCAGCAACACGCGAAAGATAAGAACAAATGAAACCCCCTTTGAATTTAAAGCTTCAGCAGATTCTAATGTCGTCGACAATCCTGCATGGCACACCATGGTGAATCAACTAAAAGGAAAAAACAAAAAATCAAAAAAAGCGAAGTTACTGGGGAATGCTACTCCTCCAGAAAACAGTAGCTACCCCGAAAACAATATTTAAATGGAGTTCCTCTTTTGGAACATAAGGGGTATGAATTCCCCAGCCAAGCAAATGGAAATGGTGAGATTAGTGAATAGTAATAAGTTTTCTTTTATTTGCATGCTTGAAAATAAACTCTCGGCAAGTAATATTGATAGCTTCATGAATAAAATCCACACTAAATGGAAATTTACACATAATATATTAGATGGTCAGAAATGTCGTATTCTAATAATCTGGGATTCAAGTCAATGGTCAAATATTATTCTCCACACGAATGAACAGTACATCACTGGTATCCTACACAATTATAATGGCCTCAGTGTGACATGCACATCTGTGTATGGCCATAACGATGAAATGAAGAGGAAGGACCTATGGACATACATTACTGAACAGTCTATGCCTATTAATCTACCTTGGCTTCTAGCAGGAGACTTTAACTCAATATTATCTTCTACGGAAAGAATAAATAATGGTAATTACACTAATATGGGAGACCATGATTTTATGAACTGCATTTACAATTCCCGGCTTACTGAGCCAATGTATTCAGGTAATTTTTATACTTGGAGAGGGGGTCTGCAATTTTCAATTCATAGCAAAATAGACAAAGTGTTTGTCAATTCTCTATGGTCTGAAAAGTTCAAACAATATGGTATACACTTTGGAAATCATTCCATTAGTGATCACACCCCTATCATGATTAATTTAATAATCCAGAACACGAGAAGAAAGCCCATACCTTTCAAATATAAAAATTCGTAGCATCGACAAAGTGGATACCAGAGCATCGTCCAACCAGTTCTGGCGCAAGAATTTCCAGGGAATGCTCTTTACAATCTCCTATGTAAATTAAAAACTGTGAAAGTTACTCTGAAAAACTGGATAGCAAATAAAAGCAATATATACTCTGAATTAGACAAGTTAAAAGAGGAAACAAATGATATATACAAGAAATTAGTTCGTGAACCTCTTAACAACTATCTAATTGAAGAATATAGCTCGAAAAATGCACAGATTTATGATATTATGAGGAATATTGCGATAGACAATGAACAAAGGATGAAAATAAACTGGTTGACAAAAGGAGACAAACCAACTGAATTTTTCTTCTCAAAAATCAATAAAATTAACCCACCAAGGGGAAATAAATTCATTCTTCAAGAGAATGGAGATTGGTATCCAGCATCAGAAACTATTGGTGAAGCAGCCACAACATATTTCTCAAATCTCTTTTCATCGCCTACAGACAAAACTCAATTTCCAGACATAATATGCAAAAAAATCCTCTCAGAAAATGCAAAAAAAAACCTCTGCAAGCCTTTTCTCCTCGAAGAAGTTAAAGATGCAGTTTTTCAAATTAGTGACAATAGTTCCCCAGGACCGGATGGAATTAATTCTAAATTCTATAAAATTCACTAGGAACAAATCAAATACGACATATGGAATGCTATGAACAGTACCCTACAAGAAGGGACAATCATTAAAGAAATCAATCATACATTCATTTGTCTTATCCCAAAAAATCCAAACGCAGTGGACATGAATGACTTCAGACCAATCTCCCTATGCAATGTATCTTATAAAATACTTGCAAATATTTTATGCAATAGAATGAAAATCCTCATGAATGATCTAATCTCCTATAACCAGAATGCTTTCATTCCTGGAAGAGTTATTACAGATAACTCACTCCTAGCTTACGAAATGATAAGAGGGTTCAACAGGAAAAAATCCAATGAATTATGTCTGAAAATTGACCTGCATAAGGTGTATGATAAAATTAATAGAGATTTTATTCATCATATGCTGATTTCAATGAACTTTCCCCCCAGATTTGTGGACCTCATATATGAATGTATTACTACACCCACTTTCTCGGTGTTAGTAGAAGGGTCACCACATGGCTTCATTAATAGTTTAAGAGGATTACGACAAGGTGACCCCCTCTCACCTTACCTATTTGCCATAGCTATGGAATACTTGACTATTATTCTGGACATGGAATTCCACAAAGGCATTTTAACCCCCATTATTCAAAATGAACCAGTGATTACACATCTGATTTATGCAGATGACATTTTGATATTAACTAAAGCCATAATTCAAAATGCTACCTGCATCAAGCAAAGTTTTCAAAATCTGTGCAACACTACAGGTCTGGAGTTAAACCCCAACAAATCCACTCTATTTTTTAGCAAAGGTGCCACAAATAAAGACCAGATAGCCAACATACTTAATATTCATATTGGTAACTTGCCAATTATCTATCTTGGCATTCCTTTATCAAACAACAAACTGAAAAAAAGGGATTTTGGAGGGTTAATAGATCAAATTAACAAAAAATTCAATCATTGGCACAGCAAGATACTAAACATTAGTGGCAGAGCTGAACTAATTAAAACTGTAATCCACCCTATATTGCAGTTCTGGCTTCAGTTTTCTCAATTCCCACTGGCAGTTATGCAAAGAATTGATAGCTTATGTGCAAATTTTTTATGGAAATCTAAAGCTCACCAAATGAAATGGGAAGAAATGTGCAGAACTAAAACTGAAGGTGGTTTTGGCATCAGAAAAATTGAAGATATCTCTAAAGCAGTGGCCTCAAATCTTTTGTGGAAATTTATCAATCGTGAATCCACATGGGCTAAATGGATGCAAAACAAATATTGTAAAAATGCAAACTTATGGAATGCTAGCACTGATCCTACTGCATCAAATACCTGGAAAACATTACTTCGAGCAAGACAGTGGTGCAAAGGTCTCATTAACAAAAACATAGTCAATGGGGATGACACAAGCCTATGGTTTGATCCTTGGATCAATGTAACCTCACTAATAGATGACATAGGATGGAATACCATGTCAATGATTAGAGGACATAACAGAAAAGTGTCTGAATTGATCTCCAACCATAAATGGAAACAAAACATCAATTATGTCCCTACTCAGTACCATCAAACCATATACAATGTTAACATTCAACCACAGTATGAAAAAGATTACTGGAATTGGCTACCAAGTAACAATGGACAATTTACACTAAAGTCAGCATGGAATCAATTAAGAAATAAGCACCCGGAATATTTCTGGACAAAAATCATATGGGGTAAGGGATGTGCCCCCAAAATGTCAACATGTGCTCTTCTGGCCATCCAAAACAAATTGAAAACCAAGGTTCGTATTAGCAAATGGAACACAGACATTGACCAACAATGCAACTTATGCGCAAGCCATATAGAAGATAGAGACCATCTATTTTTCAACTGCCCGTATTCAAACAAGTTGTTGGAAAATACCATGCAAAAATTGAAATTAGACATCAATCTAAATTTCAACATTAACCAGATTATGGAATGCATAAGCAACAGCAACAAGAATCAAACTTTAGACAACCAAATCATCAACATAGCGTTTACTTCCCTGATTTGGAACATTTGGTGCGAAAGAAACAACAGGATCTTCAGAGGTATTGAAATGCCAACATCAGTTAGAAACACCCTGATAAATCATGATGTTAAAATGCTTACGCAACACTTAATGCAAGATAGAGAAGTTAGTAGAGAAGCGAAACTCATCTGCGAAAACTGGAACATTGTCAGCAGGACCCCGGTTCCTCCGCATCCCCCCTGACCTGCTCTTACACTAGAGGGATTCTTCTGGCAACTCCCGTTTTCTCTGTGTTGTATCGTTAATATATGGAAGTGATATGTACTCTTTTTCCTTGTAAGGTACCCGATTAGGTTAGGGGGGTTACAAGGTTTTAATGAGGCATATCATGAAATATATGCCCTTATATGTTAATAAAGTACCTTTTTTCAAAAAAAAAGGTAATAATATTGTCCATGGGGTACATATAATCTTCTTAAAGATTGCATTTATTAAATCTATGGAGATTTTTTCCCAAGCTTGACCACAAGAGGACTGATACTATTAATTTACATTACCATTGTTCAAGTAGTTTTTTTCCAAATTTTGAATAGCTGAACACATAAAACCATAAAAATTTCATAGCAATTTAGCATTTTAACCTTAAAATAAGACCGTTTGATTCATATTGATACTTTAAAGTTCAAATTGTTTAGGTGTACACAGATATTAAAACACTATTAATTTAGTTTTTGTTTAATTTTTTAATTCTAGACTACATGCAATTGTCTCTAAAATTCAGTTAATCAAAACCACCATCCAATCTAGGGAGAGGATCAGTTGGAATGAAAGCAAAGATCCACCAAAAAAAGCAGAAGATGTAAGTTTCATGATCTCACGTTTTATAATGCATGTTGATTTTGTTATTTATGTTTTGGTTCTTGATAAAAGAGGGCTTAATAAAGACGATTACATCCTATTTAATTTTCAATGTACATGTCTTCCTGGATCTAATGAATAAATTGACATGGTCATTTTTTATTTGTATTCCTGTAATAGGCCTAAAAGCATTAATTTAATTGAGGATATTCGTAATTTTATCATACACTGAATACTTATGTGCAGACTACATGTTGTGTATAGTTTTTACATTAATCCCCAGTAGGATGACTTGAAGCAAAAGCAACAACCTCGATGACGTCATATGGGTAACCTCTTATTAATAATGTGGCAGTTATAGTCTCCATAAATGAGTGTTTCGAGTTACTTAAGTCAATTAAAATTTTCAATCTGAATTTTAGGAAACTGTTTTCTATAATGGAAAATTACTAAAGGAATTGAGCTTATTGACAAATAAGAAATTTATCAACCAAAAGTATTAGTTCATGTATTGCTTTAATTTAATATGTCGTTAATGTGTTCTATTAAAGATTTATGTAAAAGTGTGACATGAAAATCTACGCTTTGGATGTTTGCTTATACATTACTTTTCCATATCTAATTTACATGCACTATGTTATATTTGTTGTGGTCAGTTTAGTGATAAGCAACAAAAGTACCAAAAGTGTGAGTCCATAATTATAGTAAACTTTGGCCCCCTGCAAATTAAATAAGTGATTCAATTTGTGATACTTTTGCCGGTTTACTTTTTAGCGGCAACATGCATGAAACATGGTTTCAGGATCAAATAACGGGGAAAAAACATATTGTTCAAGTTTCAGCACAAAGGCTAATACAGAAGATAGTGGAGTAGACAACATTAGCATATGACAACAACATTATGAAGAATTAATCGCATTATATATTTTTTACATTGAATAAATTAATAGTAGCTAACTGCTTTAAGATATGTCAAAACTTTTTAAGTACTTAATTCAAAATTCACGAATTAATGGAACATGAAATTTTGGACATGTTAAAGATAGAAAGGAGATAATGTTTTCATCTATAATTTCTCCTTATTATGGTTCTCATGATTATATATCTGATAATTTATAGATATTTATATTAGAAGCTATATTGAACTCAAAGTAACACGTGGATATAACAAAATCGTTATTTCCACATGCTTTAGAGGTAAGCGACGACCTTCACTATGTATATATAGCTATTTTACTTCAAGCATGGTGTAGGTAGTAACTGGATAATTGGATTTTGATAAATGTCATAAGTATTTTAATATTACACATTAAACCTCAATTTGGATGCTCCATCTCTGTGCTTATTGTTATCAATTCTAAACTTGGAAGTATTAACATATGACAGCTATCTATACACATAAAATAAGAAGATAATGCATAAATCATTTGTTGGCATCTATAAAATAATGTTATTTCATAGAATGATTCCTCTACAAAATATATATGCTTATTATAATATGTTAAACTCAAATATTGCATTGCACCAACATTTGATAATAGTATGAATCGGTCTAATATCAGCTAATATAGTAAACCTGAAACTGATCTGTTAGTTGCACTGTTAGAGTTCATTTTGGCTAAATAAAAGGAAGGCACGATATTGGAAGAAGTCATAGATGCTTATGTTGAGGCGGAACAAGCTCTTGCTTAGTTAGTTTGTTTCATTGTCGTTGAAAGTTGCAAACTCCTCTAAAATAGTAAAGTTGCTTACTAAATGTTACTTCTCATTCGACATCCATAATTTATATACATTTCTTAGAATTTTCTAGCTTCACAACTATACTTGATATAACATCCACTCAAAAAAATTCAAAGTTATTAGTGCATTGGTCATGTTTAACGGTGCCAAACATGAGTCTCGGACCAGTTAAGTGACCTCCTAGGGCTCGACTCAAGAGGAGGTCTAATTTTTAACTTTAGTATCATTATCAGATATATAATCTTTTCCAAAATTAAAACAATTAGTTTTATACGTGGATTATGCCACCTAAACAACTGGCGTGAGTTTTACTACTGTCCTTGATTCTTTTTTATCTTATGAAAAAACACGCCTACTTTTTCTTTAAAAGACAATAAATATAATATATTAACATTTAAGATTGTGTGTGCATGATTTGCCCATAAATTATCATATCCTTCGTTATCAATTCATAGAATAGAACCTTTAAAAAGAAAATAGGGAAGTCATAGTAAATTGTATACAACATCAGTATCACATAGTGCGATGTAGAAACGAATAACATCGGGAATTACTTTTCCATAATATACCTCACTCGATTTCTCTCTTCATATTATTTATAGACAATACATTTAGTGATTGTTAAGGATTTCAAGTTATTTAAGTGTTTTATGAGTGTTATGTTTGTTTATTGGGGACCTGTAGATAGCATTTATTTGATAAAGGAATACGAAAGATAATGCGAAGATTCATGTGAAGAAACTCTAAACTTTTAGGTATATCGCTGACTAATTAACTAATTAAATACTCACCACATTGACATTGGTTTTCTTTTATCATGATGGTAAAACAATGATATCATTATCCATTTCTATAGAGCTCACCCTTAGTATGGAATCATGAAGGCGCCTAAGGTTCAGTAACTATCTTTACCACTGTTTTACAAGTTTCATGGTTTATTTCCTTATCCGTTTTTTTTTGTGTACATATTTTATAGTTTTGCTTTGAAGAATTGAAATTTTGGTAATATTTTATAGTTTTTCTTAAGAAGCTAAATAACATTAATTTGCTTTTCTTACCTTAGAAATGAATTCCATAATGCCAATGCTTTTTAGTTTGAGATGAAATATTTCATGCCTACTAATAGAGCCTTTGTTTAGTACTTGCAGTCGACTAATATTAAAGTTTAAAGAGTTTTATATTTACTATTTAGTCATTTACTAATTACATATCTATTGAATATGATTAATTTTAATAGTTTATCTTATTTATTATGAAAAACTAATTTTCATTACCGTGTCATAATTTATTTATTTTTTAACAGGTCCCAATTAAACATCTAATAATTATAGGAGCGAAAACATAATTTGAAAGTATAAAAGCCTTTAGTAATACCTAAACTCTGCATATACATGACTAAACTATTAACCAAACCATAGCTGAATAAAATGCTCACGATACTTAATGGTATAGTAACTTATGTACCAGCTTTTATAACTACTGTTTAGTTTTTTAAAGTCGTTATGTTATATATCAACTCTGCTTTAACCATTTAGATCTTACCATGTGCTGTGTTTATACTTTATAGTCGTCGTGTGTAGTTTTTTCCCCTTTTCATGCATACTACATACCGTTTTTACCTATACTAATATTAATCATGTTTTTTTATAGATACACACATTATTATTCGTCAATAGTTAATTTTAGTATTGGCCTACCATCGTACCCATTAAATTGATTTATTTATTTTTGTGTTTTTTCTTCAAGACAGGCATTTAATACCTTATATTATTCCATAGTTATTTCTTCTTCATTATGTACCATAACATTTTTATTATAAATCCTCTTTGATAGCAGAAATTTGTTCTTAAAGGAATATTATTTCTTGCAAATCATACTGAATGCTCATTATTTTACTGATTTTATACCAAGTTCTTTAGTTTTGTACTGCCCTTCAATAGTGTTCAAAGGATTTATGTAAGAAATTCAAATATTTTTGTGTTAAATACAATTCTTTTTTCATTTTCGCTGGTACGCATTATGGTTGGTAAATAAATTCTTTGAACTGACTGCTCATAGTGCTAATATAACTAGAAATCTTTCGGCTTTTCCTATGGCAAGGATTCCATTTTTCTTCAAGTCTTAAAATTTAATGGAAGCGTTATATTAACCTTTTATCTATAGAAATTTCTATGATGCATTCACAATCTTACTATATATAATCATTTCCAATTTATTTATTTCATTGAGGATATCTACAAATGGATTGTGAACTGAAAGTAATTTATACTACCTTTAGATCTTTAAAATTAAGTTTTTTTTCCTGTAATCAAACAGTAAATAGCGTTCTTATATTTGAGAACTTTATCAGTATAGTAAAATGAAATCACACACAAATGGGCTTCTGCATTCCTTTTTGGTAAGAGTAAAAAATTATACTACAGCCTTGAAGAGAATATTGTACGAGGAAGCTTAGTCTTGCACATTTTATCTATAGTATAATATTATTATTGATTTAAATTTCAAGAGCACACAGGCTTCCTTCATAATTTGGAAAATGAACAATCACATTTTTAATTTATTTCTATTTCAAACTTTGAAACGTGATAACTTTTTCTACATTATTTGGATTTAAGAATCGATTTCACTATTAAATCTCAAATTTAATATGTTTTCCAATGATATCCATTGTTGATAGCTAAAAATAATTTTTTTTTAAATCATAGTTTTTTGGATTATTCATACTATTAAAGTTATTAAATCTGTTTGACTTTATTTCTTTTAACTAATCTACGTCGTTGATTGTTTTGAAAATTTCCAGCCTCTGCTTCTACTTTCACAAATTGCAGTCAAGTCTGGTAAAAGCCAACATTACCAAAATACAGCAATAATATTAGATGGAATTAGAAATGGAACCAGAAAGCTCAAAAGCATTAAAGACAATTATATGCTTCTTATTATATTGAATTTGCTTTGACTGTAAAAGAAATATAATGATATTCTTCACATTAAAATAAATATTGTTGAATAATGGTTGTTTGTTCCAACACTTTAGACATAAAATATGTATGCTTTAGATTTAGCATATTTTTCACAAGAATCATTCAAAACAGAAATAAATCTCTTTATCCTCTAATCTTATCATTCTAAAATAATATGATGCTGCATAATGTGTTCCTAGACATAGTCAGTTATGGGATCATCATCAACACTTGCGTTCTCATGAATCATGTCAGCGTTGCTTTTGGCATTTTTGGATCAACGGTCAAGGGTAAACCAAATGTTGTTACCTGCACTGCTCTTATACATAGTCATTATGAAAGCAGCAAATGGAATCAACGACATCAAGTACTAAAGGAAATGATTGATAAAGGTATCTCACCAAATGTAGTTACATATAATACAGCTGATGCATGGAGCAACAGCTAATGCACGCAATAAATTTATATGTGTATAATTTACATGTGTATTGTGTGGAAATTTTATCTTTGAAATCATTTTTGCTAGATATTTTACAATTGTTTATCAAGCAGCAGTACTATCTGCATTGCTGTTTTCAAAGATTTATACACAAGTTTTAGACAAAATGCAAACTTATTTGAAAATTGATAAAAAAAATATCACTATTTCTTAATCAATGAACCATATAAATCATTTAAACATGTTATGATGATAAGAGTTTGAGTACGGTCCGTACGCGAAGCACGGGTTCACACTAGTTAATAATTAACCATCAACTTTTTACTGGTTGTATATGGGCTCTTTAAATAATTTGTTACTTCTACATTAAAGAATGTTGTTGCCAACTATAGGAGCTTTCATGGTAATTATATAATACCGTGTTTTCAATTCTATTGATACATACATGATATAATATAAGAAATTTGTTAGACACATTCATATTTTTTCATTGCTAAAACTAGGCCTGAAACGGATACTTTCGGATATGGATAGTGCTATATCTGTATCCGTATTCGAAACCACTTTAGGATATCGGTTATCCGTATCCGAGGTTGCGGAAGGATATCGGGTATTTATCGGATATGGAACTTCCGCTTTCTATTCTTGGAAGTTCAGGCGGTCTTGATTCAATATTATCATCACGGCAGTTGATGAATTATTATTTTTATTATTATATTTGGAACATTCGTTGATTAAGATGAAATATGCCACCTTTTTATTACTATATTCCATTATTTTACTCAAAATAACTATAAATGGAACTCCTCTTCAACTCAACTGGAGAGGGTTGCACTACAAAATTATCATGTTTTCTACTTCATCAACAACTTTTAGACTGAACTGTATAGGACGTTGGTTTACAACCCTTTTTTTTTCCAGTTAAAAGGAAATCCACGCGTCTTCATTTCAATGCAAAATTAGTGCATATTGATTTATTTATTTGTATACCCAATATTTAAGATTTTAATTTTCCAATAATAGTGAAGTATTGCATATGTTATTTTTTGATTATATCTTTGGTTTTCATCCATGTGTGCCATTTTACCGACTTAAGTTGTTTGCTTCATAACTCAACATATCATTACTATCAATATTCTCATGTTCAGCATTACAAAATGGTGTAGCACAATTTATTTACAATTTTGAGTAATATTAATATTATAAAAAGTATCTTTATGTATGTGTATCTTAATGTGTAGCACTGTGGATGCTTTATGGTAATATGAATAGTTTAAACGTGGATGTGGGAATGAAGGATGTGCCGCTTATTACTAAAATTATGTGCTACGCATTTTACTTTGTGCTTACTTTCTGTATCCAATTTTTTGATCTATATGGTTTAAGTAGTTGATTTCAAGTTCAAGTTCAGTCATGCAATTATAAATTTGTGTTCAGTTCTATCCAATATGATGTCTGTACGTATATGTGTTTGCTTTTAAGTTCCAGTCTGCTATGCGGTTTGTATCTGTAACTTAACTATTCTATCTAATGAAATTGTAAAGTTTTAAACATCATTTTTACTACCACATTAATTTTATGTTACATTTTTCTCCACATTCACATTTCTTACTTGATATTTATTTTCGACTAATAAGTCAATGTATAAATTTTATCTATGGCATTTTTTTGTAAATCACAACTAACTGTCGATTAGAGTTACTTCATGCATATGAATACTTATCCAGTCACCCACTATACTCAAATACATGCTATCTTATGTCCCATATACAGCTTATTCTTTCATTGTAAATTTTCAATTATATTATTCAACCATAATTTATAACCATGGATAAACATTATATGGCCATTTCTTCCACTTTAATATGACTATCACCAAAGTACTGCGTTAGTGCTATGAAGAGTCTAAGAGTTTTTAATATCACATAATCACAAATTATAATTTCATAGGCTAACCACTTATACATTGATAAACTTGATACATAAGGTTAGTTTTAGACAGGAAAATCTTTATTATGTTTATATATATATATAGCTCAAAGTTTCAAGGATATTTACCCATTGATTTTAGTCTATTGGTTGCACCTGATGTCTGATTAACGCTCATATTATGTGAGTTACCATAAGAAGATGGATTAGAATATTACGCCAACTATTCTATTTAAAAATTTTAAAATAATAATGGCATTTATCATTCTTTTATAAGCAGAAAATACTAGGTTGAAGGTCATGTTTATCCCATCTGTTATTCTGTTTTCTGATGCACTAAACATGTTGATTGGTGAAATAGTCACCAATTTGGACAATACTAAAGTAAATTACAAAATATTCTGCAAAATGAAATGGGAGCATGCTGGTTTGGGATAAAAATTGGAAGCATATGTCAACGTTTTTACTATAATCTGTTACGCTTAATTTTTGTAGATTGACATTGCAAAACGTATGTGTTTTTCTTTTTCTAACATGTGACTTCTCTACCATTACTCGATTCCTGAACAAATCAGCACTGTTATTAATATAATTGGAAGTAGTTGCTGCATTCATAATTGATGCTTACATGTAGTTGTTTATAGAGAGAACTACTCCTGATGCATCAAGGTAAGCACATACAGTACTGATAGTAATAATTTGGTTTTCTACTATTTAATATCCAAGAGCTTATATAATCACAACAAAGGAGAAAAAAAGAAGTGAAACCGAAAGAGAAGGACGAGACTAGATAGTTGGTAAATTTTGAATTTTGATTCAACTTTACTTTTTAGCATAGTTGATCCATATTTAGTTAGATTTATGATTTGGATAGTTATTTTTTTCATTTAGAAACCACTTTCATGATTTATGATTTTTAATTTATGTAAAAAAATGTTTTCATTTTGAAATTAAATATGAACATCAGTAGCATATTTCATTGATCAAAATGAATTTTCTTGAATATTTTATATTTTTTTCAACAAATAAAAATATATGCAGAGTTCTCTATAGATATTTGTGGTCCGATTCCATGTGAATAAGTTCTTAATTAACATTAACTCTCATTAAATGAATAATTGTTACTTTCTCAACTTAATATTCAAATTAATTATTTGCTATTTTTTCTAACTTGGAATTAAATGGAAACAAATTGATGTGAAAACATTGTCATAAAACCATGTCCATGTGCTAATCCCTTTATGTCATGACAAAATATTTAACAAGACATGTGGAGGGTTATATTATTTGAAACGCTGCTTCTTATTTTCTAAATTAGAGCCATATGCTATTCCATGTCATAAATACAATTAACAATTTGTATGTTACTAAGTATGAAAGATAAATGGGTCCATCTGATTTTTCAAATAGTATTTGGGTTATGCTCAAAATGGTTTCCTAATTCGTGTCATCGACACGGGCTCAAAACAAAAGAGTGTGTGTGTGTGTGTGTTAAATATATGTATCAAAAAGGTATATAAAAGTAGCACATGAATTATTGTTAAGTACATGATACTTGCGTTTTAAGCAAACAAGTATGTGGTAGAGATTAGTTTGGGAGCTGAAGTAATTTATATGTCTGTAACTGATGTTTTGCATTTGTTTTCAGGTTTGCCTTCTCATTTTATGTATGCATGTAGTACTGTCTAATTGGCGAGTTAAGTTAAAGACAAGTGAAAATGGTTGTGTTTTATATAAATTTTGCTGCTAAGAAGTGGTACTAAAGAGGTGATATAATGCTTAAGAGTAAGTTGAAGCTTAATCATTTTTAGCTCCAGTCTTTACTTCATGGTATCATATGACATCGTTTAGCAATTTTTTTGCATGAGATAACATCTATAAGATTTAGGACGATCTTCAGCAACAAGAGAACTTGTGTTTCAGTAGCATCATAAGGACTGTAAAATGTAGGAATCGAGAAACTATCTGAGATTTTTTTCACAATTTCTATGTGAAGAATACTTTTGTAGTGGTTGTTACTTAAAACCTACATTAAAACAGTGGTTAGATTACATGTATGGTTAAAATATCAATGTGTAAAACATATACATATATTTTGAGTGCCTGCGTTTGATCACCAATGTTAATTGTCAAAGTATTAGGGTCAGAGCTAACATTAACGCACTTTCCATTTCTCAGCACCTGCAAGCCCGGAACTCCATTTTGTAGTAAAATAGTGATAACATTTGGATCTTTGTAACCAGGCAAGCCGTAAGTAAGTTCATACTAAGATAGCACAAGTGAAAAGCTAAAATAAGCACAGCTTAACTAGTTCATGTTTGTCTTTTACAAATGTTCTATATAAAGCATATAGTTGGTATGTGTTTACATCACACGATGTCTTTTTTCTAGTCATCCCCAGGGTGCTACTATAGTTTACCTATTTGATCTATGGAAAGTCCAATATCTATTTTTGTCCACTCAAATATGTAGTTTTACCGTTATTGGTTTACTTTTCCAGAAAGTTTATCTAATTAGATTCATAAAGGATGATCTTTCTTTTATTACAGGCACAATTGTCATCTGTTTCATACCCTTGAAGCTGCCTTTTCCTTCTTCTTTTTAAATATAAAAATTAACTTCTCCACAAGTCGTAATACTTACATGGTAGCGCCAAGTATCCACGGGCATGTGCATGTGTATTGTTTTCCGTAATGCGAGTAATCTGGTTTTGGTTTTCATTTACATTTTATTTGATCATCTTTTGTTAAATTGTGTGGTTATCAAGGAAGTAATTAACATGTGAGAGCTTGATTTTAACCTGTTCACTGCAAGGATTACTAATTACAGAAACAGTATTTTGAACCCCCAAACTATCCAATATTGCGTTATAAACCCGAAACAGTAACAAGACTGAATTGCGGTAGAGAAACTATAATCCTTACTTGACGCTTGTTTTAGCACGCATCCAATTTATAGGTGCATGTTGAAAAGCGCCAATATGATTATGGCGGGACTTATTTAACAAGCCCAAGAAAATGCTTACTACCATTGGAAGTTGATTAAAATTTGTCAAATTCTAAATTCACGTGTACAAAAGTAATCAGAGATAACAAAATGCGTGCTTAATACTTGTAACTACCTTAAACATCAAGATATCTCCAAATTTTAATTTTATTAAGTATTCATCACATAGCAACATTTACCGTTCTAAGCATGAAACTCAATACTCATTAATGATTCACTTGCTAGATTTGCATTCACGACACTTTGCCTTGCATTTCTCTTCAGTCTTGTAGCATTTATGATGTGAAGCACACACGTACTTTTCCTTTCCTTTATGACCACATTTTGCCTTCTGACAACAACCAGATTCATGAGCATTTTCAGGATCAACTATTTCATCGCCCACCCTGCTATTTGACGCTGTAGTCTCAACTATAAAATAAATAAATAAATCATAACGATCCATATAATTATATATTCTAAAAGTACAAGCAATATCCAAAAATTGGTGAACTTACTACAATTTATGATGCATATGCTTGAAAGAACTAAGATCAGAATAGCTAACTGAATTGTTTTCATTTGGAGAAAAGCTTATTTAACTACTTTTTTGAACTGCTTCTCGGTCTGTTTCTTCTTAGTATTTATAGATGATACAACCAGATAAGCTTTTAAATCTTTGTTATTAATTAGTAGAAATTGTAGATTTTGTAGAATAATAATCTAATTTTATACTATATTTGAGTTCAATAATCTTTTTCATTTATGCTTAGCAGAGAGCGTCTTCTAGAGTATTCCAAAAGAGAATTTATTTCTGGAAGTGGCACGATATCTAAACAAATCGATAGATTTACTTAGTCATCACGTTGAGATAACATATTCAATAATATACTTTAATGAAATGAAATAAATTGTAGTTAACTGTTAAATTTTAACAACGCTACTGTAGAGTTGAAGAGGAGGGACATAGTTTTATATCGGTGAAGATAGTTCGCGAATCGAAGCTCGAAAGCTAGAGATATCGCATTTTGAAGCAAGAGGACTTGTGATTTTCAGCTTATGACAATTTAAATATTTGAGATAGGCTATGAGATGTCTGAATAGAAGTAGGCCTGTAAACGGATGCAGTCGAATATGGATAGTGCTGTATCCGCATCCGTATTCGAAAATGAAAATCTGTATCCGAATCCGTATCCATTATCCGCGAATACCCGTTGAATATTATCCGTATCTGCTAATATTTTCGGATATTCGAAAATATCCGTATTCGAAAATATCCGTATCCGGCTTAGCGAATACGGATATTTTTGGATATTCGAAAATATCCGTATCCGAACCTCAAAATGTATCCGAAAATTAATCAATATAATGCATATTTCATTTTTTTGACTGAAAAAAAGATGAAAAAACTTGTAATACATAAATTACATCAAATTAACAATAAGTAATCCAATCACACAAAATCCGTACAATAAATTAGTGTATTTGCATTAAATTTATGGATATAAAATAATATTAATATATAAATATTTCATTTCAAACCGGACGGCTATTTATCGGATACGGATACAGCCATATCCGTATCCGTATCCAAAATATATTTCGGATATCGGATATCCGCTCCCCTTTTTTGGATATCGGATATTTTTCATTTTTTCGGATACGGATGCGGACGGATTTCGGGTATTCATTGAGAGGCCTAAATAAAAGGTCTGCAACGATCTGTATTTTACGTATCGGAAGATCGTAAAATCCTATTAATTAATTCTTGTGAGGTCGATAGATTCAATTAATTATCACGTTGAAATACGACAAGACATCGAATAAACATATTTTAATGAAATGAAATAAAATATAGTTAACTATATTTGAAAGACAAAATTTATATTTTATTAGGATCATATTCAAATTTAGTTTTAACATTTTATCAAATGTGAATATATAACTCTTGGTATTAACAAGAATAGATAACGATTCAGAAAAAATAGTATCATGTGACCAAATTTTAGGTCATGTATAGTTTTACTTATATGTTCAAACTAACGTTTGAGAACTCGGTTTTGATCATTTAATTTTTTTTGATTTCGAACGATTTCGAATATTTCAAAAGTTTCAATTTCAGATTTTAATAGTTTGTTAATGAAAATGCAACGAAAATCTTTGTAAATAAAATAACAGATCAAATTTACTGAATTCTATTAAAATTAAAATTGATAATAAATTCAATTTAATAATAAATTATACTTAATTAAACAAGAACTTAAACTTAATAATAAAAAGTCCAATCCAACATAATATATCCTTACACAAAATAGCCCAAGTTGATAAAAAGCAGGCCAATCAACGTAATAATAAACTAAATCCATTCCTGGCACTTGTTCAAAATTTCTCTCTCTCAAAATTGATTGCCGCTCTCAAAATCAAAACCAACTGCCGAATTTTTTTAGAAAAAAATCATTCCCAAGATCGGCCTCACTCTCAAAACCTACTGCCATCCTTAAAATCGGCTGTCGCAATGCTACTAGTTAGTTAAAGACGAAGTTGCTTCTCTCAAAATCTAGTTGAGGATGCTAGCACTAGAACAAAAAGACCCTTTTACAACTGTATTTTTACAACTGTCACAAATAGTCAGTTGTAATAAAGGTTTTTTACAACTCTTTTTATCAAACAGTTGTGATAAACTTACTTTTAACAACTCTTTTATTTTTTCAGCTGTAATAAACACCCATTACAACCATTCTTTTTTGCCGGTTGTAATAAATGCTTATTTTTAACAACTCTATTCGTTTGTCAGTTGTAATATATGCCTATTACAACATTATTTGCCCGTCGTAATAATTAGTTAATAATTATAATTAAATAATGCACCTAATAATTAATAATTATTACAAAATTAATAAATAATAATTACTATTAAATAAGAATACTTAATTCGAAATATGAAATAATTAATATTAATAATTCAATATAATTGACATAATAACTAATAATTATTAAATAATTAATAAATAATAGTTAATTTTTTATAATTAACAATTAAAATTAATAATTAATAATTAACTATAATAATTAATATTTAATAATTGATATTAAAAATAAAATAGTAAATAATTAAATAATAAATATTTAATTAATAATTAAAATTCTATAAATAATAATTGCTACCAAATAATATTAACTAATAGCTAATAATAAAATTCTAATAATAAATAATAATTAAAAGTTAAAAATCAATATTTAATAATAATAATCAAATTAAATAATAATAATTACTAATTAAAATGAAATAATAATAATTTATATTTTATATTTAATAATAAATGTAAAATAAATAATAACTAAATAAATAATAACTAAATAAATAATAGTTAAAAAATAATAATTAATATGTAATCTTTAATAATTTAGAAGTAATATTAATATTTAGTATTTAATATTCATAAATTTAAAAAATAAAATTTTGAAACCTTCATAAAATTTAAAAATAAAAAATATTGAAATAAATTTAAAAATATTCATAAAATAAAAAAATTGAAATTTTCACAAAAAATTTAAATAAGTAAATAAATTTATGTTAAACAAATAACTATTAATAAATTATAATAACTATATCCAAAATTTAGTTTCAAACCAAAAGTTTTGGCTCCAAATCCAAAATTTTGGCGCTTTGCCAAAATTTTGGATTACATATCTATATCCTTACCCTTCTTGCTCGAAGAAGCTCCTCTGCATTCTTCTCCGCTTTATACTCACCTCCACTCCCGTGTCTTCCTTCTCCCCTTCCCAGGTATTCCCCCAAATATTCAAAAACCAAAATTTTGAAAACCTAAAAAATCAGTATTAAACCATGAACAGCCAAGATCCAAACCGAGACACTCCATCTCCAACATCACCGACTGCATTTCAGCTGTAGATCTCTCCGTTGACAATGATTTCGAATTCGCCGTCAGCTCTCCAACTATTTTCGACGATATAGCTCCAGCTTTTCCACTATTCAATCTATCGGATCTAAACCCGAACCCGAACCAAGTAGAGCTCCGATCTAGATCCACCTCCTGAAATCATCGTCCAGCTCGATTGAATTAGACTAGGACAACTACTATGTTTGGAGTGGCATCCTCTGTGTTGTATTCTATTTAGCTTCAACATAATCTTTAAGTATTTTAGCTTGTAGCATCCTCTTCATTAGCCATAATTAACATCTTTGGCCGAATTCTTGTAGGAACAAGAAGACGACAACGAATAGAATGGAGAGTTTGGATTCGACACTATTGGCAGATGTTTCTTTCCTATTTTCCCACCGCTAACCAGCGATGTTTCTCACATTTGTTCCACAATTTTATAATAAACTTTCCTGGTAATGAACAACTCAAGATTTAACATTCCTACATTCAACAAACTATTTTTGTTTTGATTCATTACAGCTTTATTTCATAAAAAATATTAAACTTGTGACCTGTTTGTAATAAATACAATGTACATTGCCTGTTTGATTTTGTGGTTATGATGTTTATTAACCTATTGAATTTTTGAATAACTAATGTAAATAAACACTAAACTATTTTTATCAATATTGCAACATAGAGTAAAGTGATATGCCCATTTTTAACAGGTAGAACATAGCAATAAATTTCCTCTAAAATAAGACGAATAGCTCTAGTTTATGTTTGATAGCAAATCAATTTAACACAGTTAAACGAGAAGTTCCATGAATGCAACAATATTATAGGTTGTTGCATTGTTTTAGTTTGTTTGAACTATGAATGTATTTACATGTGTTTGATACGCAAATATGGGTGCAGAACATGCTTAAATTTACTAGGACTATTACCCTATTTTGATTTTTTTTTTAGTGTTGTCTGATTCATGTTCTGTGCCTTGAACAAATTATCTTTACGAGTACTCACTTATCAAAACAATGGATATTATACTATGGTTTGACATAGTGCGTTGCCTCAGTTCCTATGAAGTAAATATATGGCTTCTTCCAGGACTTTATCATGACATTCTCGTAAAAGGTAAGAGAACATACATTTTCAAGGCACTCTTTATCACTCGTTATGCTTCTTTACTCCTGTTCTTTTACATCATTGTATTAGTTTTTTTTCTTTCAACATTCCTTCATTTAAAATATGTAGGGTCTGGGAATCCTGACAGTTATTCACATTGGAAGAGTTCCACCAACAAGGATGTTTCTAATTGTATCTTCTTTTGAATTTTCTATCATTGACAAACCCGTGGAGCTTCAATTAGCATTAGGATCTTCTTTGATTCAGGTTCTCTCACTTCTGGCCTATTTTGATTGCCCATTTCCTTATGGAGCTGCTGCTGCATAGCAGGACATGCTTTTTTTTTTGGTTTAGTGGTTATTTAAGTCTCCTTCTTTGGAGCTATTAGTCAATCTACAGCGCCTCAGTTTATCATGTCACTGTTCTTCTGGTATTTTTGTTCGGTCACGGTGTATGCGTTATAGTGTTGTTGTTTCACGTGTGTTGGTATGTTCCATGCTTTATGTCTGTGATATGCTGCAATTTATTGTTTTTATTTTCTTTGATTTATTCAGTTTGACATATTTATTTTGTAGATAATAATAATAATGTAATATTTGAATTGCTTATAACATACCATTATTTTTATTCTATTATTTATGCTTATTCATTTTTTGCTTTATATGCGGAATGTGTTTTAGATTTTTTTTTATTTTTCATTCTTTCTACCACAACTGCCAATCACAGTTGTAAAAAAGTCATTTACAAGTGCTAGAGGCATTTGTAAAAAATATTTTGCAACTGCTTTAGGCAGCTGTAAAAAATACTTTGCAACTGCTTTAGGCAGTTGTAAAAATATTTTACAATTGCCGAAAACAGTTGTAAAAAATTATAGCTCTATTACAATTCTGGATATAACGACGGGCAGCTGTCCGTTGTAATAGACCTATTACAACTGTTTTTGGCAGTTGTGAAAGGGTGTTTTTGTTGTAGTGTAGGGCAAAGAAGAAAATCGAGTCGACAACTCTAAGGCAAGGAAGAATCGAAGTCGATTAAGCTCATTTTTTTCTTTTTTTTAAAAAACCTTAACCGAAACTGATTTTTTCCCTCGGTTTCGATTCGATTACCATCGATACCGATACGCTACCACTGAAATTTCGGCTATCCTCTGATGCCTCAAACCTTGGTTTAAACCAACTCACTTCTAAGGCCTTGTTCTTGATAAAATTAACCCACAATCATCATATCGCATAGGAATTATATTCATGCAAACATTAATTAATGCTTCAATCATCAGATTAATGTGTGTGAAAATGGAGAGCTTATTTGGAAGTGTTTCCAAGACTAACCCAACTGGGGTTCGACTTTGAATAACCCTGGATCGTGAAACACCTCGGTTTGGATCTTCGAACCAGTGGTTCAAACCGTGGTTTTTTATTCTTGTCTAACTTTCTCACTGTTTTATTTTCTCCCATTCTCATTCTCTGTATTGTTTTGAGAAAAAACAAATAAATCCACATTTCAAAAATAATTAGAGTCCCAATTCAGAAGCTCTGCCACTTCATTCTTCGTCACTGCAATCTCCTCCAAGACCACTACATGCTTCGTCAAGTTTGTCGTCACAAAACTTCTGTTGTTGTCCACTTCTAATGTGTAATATAGAATATACTAGTGTATGATTTTTTTTTTTTTTTTTGAAACTGGGTACTTATATTTACAAAGTAGGCAGCAACACAAGTCTGCAAGAATCATCATGGCGCACAGTTTAATATGCCAGAGGCAGGGATCGAACTACCGACCTTGTCGTCAACAGCCTGGCGTTTTACCACTGCACCAAGGCCTCGGACAGTGTATGATTTTTGTTTGACGATAATAAACATATATATTAGTTTAAATGTATTTATTATTGTACTATTTTATTTTTCCACATAATTAAATAAATATTTGTCGAATAAAATAAATAACTCGAAATTCTTATTTAAACAAATATTTTATTCAAACAAATACTTTATTACAAATTTAAGTAATAAAAATTTAATCTCTCACTATATTTACACAATTCCAAATATAAGTTTCATCTCACTACATATTCACTCATCACTCGTATTTAATCTTCAACTATGTTCCAACCTTTATCCAGCATCTTATCTATCTGCAAAATAATAATTGAAGCAATAAAATTGAAAAAAAAATATTTTGCAGCGCACAATGAAGTGTGTGTTTGAAAATATTGTTTGCCTCAGTTATTTGGATTGTTCGTCATCATTTTTAATTCATCTTTCTATTTCAAACTAGAATAAAAAAATAGACGAACAAGTTCTAACATGCACAGTGTATCACTGTACATGCCATAAAGTCGTGCACACTGATATACACTTGCTTGTTAAAATTACAGAGACAAATGACCACAAGGTCAAAGCCAAGCCAAGACTAGATTCAACTCAAGTGCAATGCAAACACAAACCAAAACTAACCAAGGTCACTCCAGGCAAACCATGGATGTGCACTAGACATGTACAAATGATAAAGCAAAAGCAGAAACTTCACAAGTGAAGCTTCATATATGTTAGATCCAAGTGGGTTAACATGAATGCAAAGAAAATCAACATGCAACCAGACTTCAATGGAACCAGCATACATATATACATGTATGTACACATGTGTGTGTGTAGTGGCAACCAAACAAGTAAACATGCTCATATGTACATGGATATGCAAGCATTCAGGCATGAAGACACATGAAAACAAGATAACCATAATTGAGGACAGAGATAAATGCAAGTGAACCTGGCTCAATTAAAAAAGACAAGCAGGTGAACATGGAAACTCAACAAGCCAGTGGGACAAATATGAACCAGAATCATATCAAGTGGCAGCAGATATCAATGAGACTACAATAACAAAGGGACCAAGTTTATCAACCCAATATACAATACAAGGAAATGGACATGAAAATCGACAAGCAACTATCAGAAAATCATTATGGCTAAAGAATACAAGTGCACCAAATACAAGCAAAGTCAGAATGTAGGCACTCGGGTCAACAGAGCATAGCCATAGTAATCACACACATATATACATACATGTATGTATGTATGTATGTATATACACGGAGATATCAAATCAAACTTAAGCAAGGGAACATAGGGTGATACACAAACATACTCAATAAGGCGGTTCTCTTAAACAATGCAAGAAATGAACAACACATCAATGTATACATGACATAATCAAAGTGTAGTAACAAAGCACTAAAAGGATGAACAGGTCAAAAACATATCAAAATTATAAACAAAGCAGAGAACAAATTCAAGAATGAGTAGAAAAAGCTGCAGAGGACTTCATGACGAATAAGTCAGACATCAGGAAGTCAACATTAACCCAAAATCAGTAGCCAACTGTAAGCGAATGAAGAACAAGTCGTTGGTAGCAAAGAATGGAACCAATTCAAAAAAAATTAATAAAATTAGAATATGTCAGAAATATATTCAACCAATGAACAAGTTAAAAATCATCACAATCGTTCAATCAAGAATCAAATGGTGGAGTGCAACAATTGAAGAATTCAAATCAAAACAATGCAAACGAAAATTTAGGGATTTTTTTCCCTATTTTAACCCAATTCATCATCAGCAAAACATTAGACTTTGAAAATAATCAATGAAAGCATTCTAGAGACAAAAACGTACTAGAGTCGAACTCAAACCTCTTGAGCAATCTAATAACACTGATTGAAGAAGCAGTAGTAAGCAAATTGAGGAACAAAAGCACCAACGCAAACTATTTGAATTTCTATTTCGAAGCGGCGGATTCAATTCACAAAGCCCTAATTCCAGATCGCAAAAGAAACGAGACGGCATGGATGAGCAGGAACTAAAATAAAAAGGGAAAAACTCATTTATCTCTTTTTAAATTAGGCCGTATAAGTTTTATGTTTTTAAATTGGGCCATATAGTTTATTAGGGTTTTTTAGTTATTTTTTAGTACTTTTGTTTTGTTTTTTTTTATTTAAGTCAAACTCTAGATTAACTAGATTACGAACTATGGTTTTGGTAATTCAAGAATTCACAACTCAGTGGCCGAGTTGTGGCAGAGTTTTGAGCTTAAAGTTAGGTTAATCAAGTTAGCGGATATCGAAAGTTTACATTTCTTTGAAAGCGTCTAATTACTTAATTTCTAGTAAAAACCTTAGGTCGGCACGTAGGCAAATTTTTGCCGAAGCTGGGTGAAACTGTGTGTCATCTTTACTGCATTACTTTCTGTTTTTGTTTTTATTTCCACTTTAATTTTTAGTAGACCCTATTCACCCCCTCCCTCTAGGGTAAAAACGATCCTATAAGTGATATCGAAGCTAGGATCAAAAACTATTTTCTGTTAAAAAAAATTGATTTTTTTAATGGCTTCTTTTAATAATGTTTTTGCTGAAGGTCGGTCCATAGCTAGACCATCCATGTTCAATAGTGAATATGCATATTGGAAAACTAGAATGATTTTTTTTCTAAAAACCATATATGCATGGAATATTATTGAAACGAGATACAGCACACCAACAGTGATGGTAGATAATCAAGAAGTTGATAAACCTATGGATCAATAGACCAATCTTGAAAATAAAATGCAAACTACTAATACTAAAGTTATGAATTCTATTATTTGTTCATTAGATCAAATTGAATTTTTCCGTGTCTCACATTGTCTAAATGCACAGGAAATCTGACACACGCTTGAAGTGACTCATGAAGAAAGAATCTCGTCTTGCTATGCTTAGTAGCGAGTACGAGAATTTCACATTGACAAAGGATGAAAGTGTCAAAGAAATGTATGAACGAATTTCTAATCTTGTATACAAATCAAAATCCCTAGTAAGACCATATATAGAACTGGAGATAGTCCAAAAGATCCTCAGAATTCTTCCACGAAATTTTGAAGCAAAGGCGATTACCATCCAAGAATCAAAGGATCTGAAACAGGTTAAAGTTAAAGAACTCATCGGAAACCTCACCACTTATGAGCTAGAAATAAAATTCAAGGAAGAACGCGAAGGAGGAGATACACGAAAGAAATCAATTGCTCTCAAAGGAACGATGGAAAGTGAAAATGAAGATGGTGATGATGAAGGAGCAGCTGAATTGGCACTGATAGTAAAGAGATTCAAAAGGTGGAATCACAAATACGGAAATATAGCCCTAAATCAACAACTGAAGAGCAGAATCATCGAAGTTCTAGACAACTCAGTAGACTCGTGCAAGTTAGTTTTCATATGAGTATCCTCAATTTTTAACTTGAAAAGGTAATAATATTGTCCATGGGGTTCATATAATCTTCTTAAAGATTGCATTTATTAAATCTATGGAGATTTTTTCCCAAGCTTGACCACAAGAGGACCGAGAATATTAATTTACTATACCATTGTTCAAGTAGTTTTTGTCCAAATTTTGAATAGTTGAACACATAAAACCATAAAAATTTCATAGCAATTTAGCATTTTAACCTTAAAATAAGACCGTTTGATTCATATTGATACTTTAAAGTTCAAATTGTTTAGGTGTACAAAGATATTAAAACACTATTAATTTAGTTTTTGTTTAATTTTTTAATTCTAGACTACATGCAATTGTCTCTAAAATTCAGTTAATCAAAAACACCATCCTATCTAGGGAGAGGATCGGTTGGAATGAAAGCAAAGATCCACCAAAAAAAGCAGAAGATGTAAGTTTCATGATCTTAGGTTTTATAATGCATGTTGATTTTGTTATTTGGTTCTTGATAAAAGAGGGCTTAATAAAGACGATTACATCCTATTTAATTTTCAATGTACATGTCTTCCTGGATCTAATGAATAAATTGACATGGTTATTTTTTATTTGTATTCCTGTAATAGGCCTAAAAGCGTTAATTTAATTGAGGATATTCGTAATTTTATCATACACTGAATACTTATGTGCAGACTACATGTTGTGTATAGTTTTTACATTAATCCCCAGTAGGATGACTTGAAGCAAAAGCAACAACCTCGATGACGTCATATGGGTAACATCTTATTAATAATGTGGCAGTTATAGTCTCCATAAATGAGAGTTTCGAGTTACTTAAGTCAATTAAAATTTTCAATCTGAATTTTAGGAAACTGTTTTCTATAATGGAAAAATTAGTAAAGGAATTGACCTTATTGACAAATAAGAAATTTATCAACCAAAAGTATTAGTTCATGTATTGCTTCAATTTAATATGTCGTTAATGTGTTCTATTAAAGATTTATGTAAAAGAGTGACATGAAAATCTACACTTTGGATATTAGCTTATACATTACTTTTCCATATCTAATTTACATGCACTATGTTATATGTGTTGTGGTCAGTTTGGTGATAAGCAACCAAAGTAGCAAAAGTGTGAGTCCATAATTATAGTAAACTTTGGCCCTCGCAAATTAAATAAGTGATTCAATTTGTGATACTTTTGCCGGTTTACTTTTTAGCAGCAACATGCATGAAACATGGTTTCAGGATCAAATAATGGGAAAAAAACATATTGTTCAAGTTTCAGCACAAAGGCTAATACAAAAGATAGTGGAGTAAACAAAATTAGCATATGACAAAAACATTATGAAGAATTAATCGCATTATATATTTTTTACATTGAATTAATTAATAGTAGCTAACTGCTTTAAGATATGTCAAAACTTTTTAAGTACTTAATTCAAAATTCACGAATTAATGGAACATGAAATTTTGGACATGTTAAAGATAGAAAGGAGACAATGTTTTCATCTATAATTTCTCCTTATTATGGTTCTCATGATTATATATCTGAAAGTTTATAGATATTTATATTAGAAGTTATATTGAACTCAAAGTAACACATTGATATAATAAAATCGCTATTTCCACATGCTTTAGAGGTAAGCGATGACCTTCACTGTGTATATATAGCTATTTTACTTCAAGCATGGTGTAGGTAGTAACTGGATAATTGGATTTTGATAAATGTCATACGTATTTTAACATTACACATTAAACCTCAATTTGGATGCTTCTTTTTGTGTACATATTTTATAGTTTTGCTTTGAAGAATTAAAATTTTGAAAATATTTTATAGTTGAAAAACTAATTTTCATTACTGTGTCATAATTTATTTATTTTTTAACAGGTCCCAATTAAACATCTAATAATTACAGGAGCGAAAACATAATTTGAAAGTATAAAAGCCTTTAGTAATACCTAAACTCTGCATATGCATGACTAAACTATTAACCAAACCATAGCTGAGTAAAATGCTCAAGATACTTAATGGTATAGTAACTTATGTACCAGCTTTTATAACTATTGTTTAGTTTTTTAAATTCGTTATGTTATAAATCAACTCTGCTTTAACCATTTAGATCTTACCATGTGTTGTGTTTATACTTTATAGTCGTCGTGTGTAGTTTTTTCCCATTTTCATGCATACTACGTACCGTTTTATCTGTACTAATATTGATCATGCTTTTTTATAGATACACACTTTATAATCCGTCAATAGTTAATTTTAGTATTGACCTACCATCGTACTCATTAAATTGATTTATTTTTTGTGTGTTTTTGCTTCAAGACAGGCATTCAATACCTTCTATTATTCCACAGTTATTTCTTCTTAATTATGTACCATAACATTTTTATTATAAATCCTCTTTGATACCAGAAATTTGTTCTTAAAGGAATATTATTTCTTGCAAATCATATTGGATGCTCATTATTTTACTGATTTTATACCAAGTTCTTTAGTTTTGTATTGCCCTTTAATAGTGTTCAAAGGATTTTATGTAAGAAATTCAAATATATTTGTGTTAAATGCAGTTCATTTTTCATTTTCGCTGGTACGCATTATGGTTGGTAAATAAATTCTTTGAACCGACTGCTCATAGTGCTAATATAACTAGAAATCTTTTAGCTTTTTCTATGGCAAGGATTCCATTTTTCTTCAAGTCTTAAAATTGAATGGAAGCGTTATATTAACCTTTTATCTATAGAAATTTCTACGATGCATTCACAATCTTACTCTATATAATCATTTCCAATTTATTTATTTCATTGAGGATATCTACAAATGGATCGTGAACTGAAAGTAATTTATACGACCTTTAGATCTTTAAAATTAAGTTTTTCCTGTAATCAAACAATAAATAGCATTCTTATATTTGAGAACATTATCAGTATAGTACAATGAAATCACACACAAACGGGCTTATGCATTCTTTTTTGGTAAGAGTAAAAAATTATACTACAGCCTTGAAGAGAATATTGTACGAGGAAGCTTAGTCTTGCACTTTATATCTATACTATAATATTATTATTGAGTTAAATTTCAAGAGCACACATGCCTCCTTCATAATTTGGAAAATGAACAGTCACGTTTTTAATTTATTTCTATTTCAAACTTTGAAATGTGATAACTTTTTCTACATTAATTGGATTTAAGAATCGATTTCACTATTAAATCTCAAATTTAATATGCTTTCCAATGATATCCATTGTTAATAGCTAAAAATAATTTTTTTTAAATCATAGTTTTTTGAATTATTCATATTATTAAAGTTATTAAATCTGTTTGACTTTATTTCTTTTAATTAATCTATGTCGTTGATCATTTTGAAAATTTCCAGCCTCTGCTTCTACTTTCGCAAATTGCAGTCAAGTCTGGTAAAATCCAACATTACCAAAATACAGCAATAATATTAGATGGAATTAGAAATGGAACCGGAAAGCTCAAAAGCATTAAATACAATTATATGCTTCTTAATATATTGAATTTGCTTTGACTGTAAAAGAAATATAATAATATTCTTCACATTAAAATAAATATTGTTGAATAATGGTTGTTAGTTCCAACACTTTAGACATAAAATATGTATGCTTTAGATTTAGCATATTTTTCACAAGAATCATTCAAAACAGAGATAAATCTCTTTATCCTCTAATCTTATCATTCTACAATAATATGATGCTGCATAATGTGTTCCTAGACATAGTCAGCTATGGGATCATCATTAACGCTTACGTTCTCATGAATCATGTCAACGTTGCTTTTGGCATTTTTGGATCAATGGTCAAGTGTAAACCAAATGTTGTTACCTGCACTGCTCTTATACATAGTCATTACAAAAGCAGCAAATGGAATCAACGACATCAAGTATTAAAGGAAATGATTGATAAAGGTATCTCACCAAATGAAGTTACATATAATACAGCTGATGCATGGAGCAACAGCTGATGCACACAATAAATTTATATGTGTATAATTTACATGTGTATTGTGTGGAAATTTTATCTTTGAAATCATTTTTGCTCGATATTTTACAATTGTTTATCAAGCACCAGTACTATCTGCATTACTGTTTTCAAAGATTTATACACAAGTTTTAGACAAAACGCAAACTTATTTGAAAATTGATAAAAAAGATCACTATTTCTTAATCAATAAACCATATAAATCATTTAAACATGTTATGATGATAAGAGTTTGAGTACGGTCCGTATGCGAAGCACGGGTTCGCACTAGTTAATAATTAACCATCAATTTTTTAGTGGTTGTATAAGGGCTCTTTAAATAATTTGTTACTTCTGCATTAAAGAATGTTGTTGCCATCTATAGCAGCTTTCACAGTAATTATATAATACCGTGTTTTCAATTCTATTGATACATACATGATATAATATAAGAAATTTGTTAGACTCATTCATATTTTGTCATTGCTAAAACTAGGCCTGAAACGGATACTTTCGGATATGGATAGTGCTATATCTGTATCCGTATCTAAAACCACTTTCGGATATCGGATATCCATATCCGAGGTTGCGGAAGGATATCGGGTATTTATCGGATATGGAACTTCCGCTTTATATTCTTGGAAGTTCAGGTGGTCTTGATTCAATATTATCATCACGGCAGTTGATGAATTATTATTTTTATTATTATATTTAGAACATTCGTTGATTAAGATGAAATATGCTACCTTTTTATTACTATATTCCATTATTTTACTCAAAATAACTATAAAAGGAACTCCTCTTCAACTCAACTGGAGAGGGTTGCACTACAAAATTATCATGTTTTCTACTTCGTCAACAACTTTTAGACTGAACTGTATAGGACGTTGATTTAGAACCCTTTTTTCCAGTTAAAGAGGAAATCCACGCGTCTTCATTTCAATGCATAATTAGTGCATATTGATTTATTTATTTGTATACCCAATATTTAAGATTTTAATTTTCCAATAATAGTGAAGTATTGCATATGTTATTTTTTGATTATATCTTTGGTTTTCATCCATGTGTGCCATTTTACCGACTTAAGTTGTTTGCTTCATAACTCAACATATCATTACTATCAATATTCTCATGTTCAGCATTACAAACTGGCGTAGCACAATTTATTTACAATTGTGAGTAATATTAATATTATAAAAAGTATCTTTATGTATGTGTATCTTAATGTGTAGCACTGTGGATGCTTTATGGTAATATGAATAGTTTAAACGTGGATGTGGGAATGAAGGATGTGCCGCTTATTACTAAAATTATGTGCTAAGCATTTTACTTCGTGCTTACTTTCTGTATCCAATATTTTGATCTATATGGTTTAAGTAGTTGATTTCAAGTTCAAGTTCAGTCATGCTGTTATAAATTTGTGTTCAGTTCTGTCCAATATGATGTCTGTACGTATGTGTGTTTGCTTTTAAGTTCCAGTCTGCTATGCGGTTTGTATCTGTAACTTAACTATTCTATCTAATGAAATTGTGAAGTTTTAAACATCATTTTTACTACCACATTAATTTTATGTTACATTTTTCTCCACATTCACATTTCTTACTTGATATTTATTTACGACTAATAAGTCAATGTATAAATTTTGTCTGTGACATTTTCTGTAAATCACAACTAACTGTCGATTAGAGTTACTTCATGCATATGAATACTTATCCAGTCACCCACTATACTCAAATATCATGCTATCTTATGTCTCATATACAGCTTATTCTTTCATTGTAAATTTTCAAATATATTATTCAACCATAATTTATAACCATGGATAAACATTATATCTCCGTTTCTTCCACTTTAATATGACTATCACGGATAAACATTATATCTCCGTTTCTTCCACTTTAATATGACTATCAACGACTGTTCCTTAATCGATCCGCCTATTAGGAATCGTCTCTTTACCTGGTCTAACCGAAGAACTGATCCCTCGTTGGCCAAATTGGACCGATTCCTTTTCAACCCAGCCTGGGACGACCTTTATCCACTCTTGGTGGTTTCCGGCCTGGCCTCAATCATCTCTGATCACTGTCCTCTCATCCTTGATACTGGCTTTTCCACTTGCCCTGTTAGACCTTTCCGTTTTGAGCATCTTTGGCTTCTTGATCCATCGTTCGACACTTTCATCAGACTCATCTGGTCCCAGTCCTCCCCCTACCCATTGGCCATTTCTCGGGTAGTCGCGAAGCTCAGATCCCTCCGCAAAATCATCAAACCTTGGGCCAAATCGATTTGGGGCTCCCTTCATTCGTGCATTTCAGCAGTTCAAGACGAGATTTTGGTGCTTAACATCATGGAAGAATCTTCCCCCCTCAGCGAGTCGGATAAGGTCCGTCTTAGGGACCTGGAAGCAACCTTGGACAGACTAACCCTTCAAGAGGAAATCGGTTGGAAACAGCGCTCCAAAGCAAAATGGATTGATGAGGGGGACAGGAATACTGCTTTCTTCCACCGTTCTGCCAACTGTAGACGTAGATCCACTTTTATTTCCGAGATTACCCACAATGGCTCATCGTTCACCGATCAATCTGACATCCTCAATCTTTTCACCTCCTATTATCGAGACATACTGGGTCAGGTCCCATCCGCATCACCTCACATAGATTAGATCTTGCTTTATCCTGACCGTGCCCCTATCCTTCTTGACCAACCTTTCACGGAGACAGAGATTTGGGCCGCTCTGAATGAAATGTCAGACGATAAAGCTCCGGGCCCTGATGGTTATGGCCCACTTTTCTTCAAACATTATTGGGATACTGTGAAGTCTGATATTCTTGATATGTGTGCTCAATTTCATGCTGATCCTTCTTCCGTGGCCCGACTTAACTATGCCAACATCATCCTTCTTCCCAAAACTCCTGGTGCTTCTACTCTTCCCTCCTTCCGACCCATTAGCCTTCTGAACACCACCTTTAAAATCATAACCAAAGTCCTTGCCAATCGTCTTCAATCGGTCATTGCCCCGCTCGTCGGTCTAGAGCAATCTGCTTTTATTCTCGGCCGTAATATCATGGACTGCGTTGCCTCTACACAGGAGGTTATATCTTTCTGCCATCAATTCTCAACGCCCGGCCTCCTCCTCAAATTAGACTTCTCAAAGGCTTTTGACACCGTCAAGTGGCAGTACATCCTGCAGCTCTTGGAACACAGAGGTTCCTCTGCGAAATGGTGTAGTTGGATCCAGAACATCTTTTGCTCCAGTTTTTCTTCCATCTCCATCAACGGTGTTACCGGTGGCCTAATTAAATCAGCTCGTGGCCTGCGCCAAGGTGACCCGCTCTCCCCCTTGCTTTTTGTCCTTGTTACTGATGTTTTCAATCGAATGGTCAAACTAGCCACTTCACGCAACCTTTTCGAAGGTATCGGACTCCCTTTCTCGAACATTGCCATATCCAACCTCCACTTTGCGGATGATACCATTCTCTTTGCATCTCCGAATATCGACCACATCCATTGCCTAAAAGTTGCTCTTTATTCTTTCGAACTCATATCGGGCCTTTCCATTAATTTCAGTAAAAGCTCCATCATTATGCTTGGGAGTTCCGACCATCTTGGCAACATTTTTTCTAAACTCCTCAATTGTAGCCTTTCACAATTTCCTATCACTTACCTGGGTATCCCCTTGCGTCCTACTAGACTTCACAGGGCTGACTGGCTCCCCCTCATCACCAGAATCGAAAACAGACTTCTGTCCTGGAAAGCACATTCCCTTTCTTCAGCCGGCCGTCTTGTTCTTGTCAAGTCGGTTCTGTCTGCCATCCCCTCCTATTGGATGTCGTTTTACAAACTCCCTTCATGGGTCATTAATAGAATTGACTCGGTTAGAAGCAATTTCCTCTGGAATGGTGGTAGAATTAAAAAGCTGGTAAATTGGAGAACCACCTGTTTACACATTGATAATGGTGGCCTTGGCATCATCAACCTAAAATGCTTCAATCTTGCACTTCTTACCAAATGGCTCTGGCGCTTCCTCACACCCGATACTTTCCTCTGGAAATCCTGGATCTCCTCTCTCCATTATCGCTCCAATCCTCATCTCGCCCTTCATGCCGTTCCCTGTTTCAAACCATCCCCTTTCTGGTCTGGGGTTCTCTCCACCCTTCCCCGCGTTAAAACCCTCTTCCATGTCATCATAGGCAACGGTACTAATTGTCTCTTCTGGATTGACATTTGGCACGGTCAACTTCCCCTCTCCTCCACCCTCCCTAGCCTCTTCATCCTTTCCGACACCAGTCTCGCTTCCTTTTCACCCCTATCCGGCCTGGGGCCCACCCATTTCCTCCCATCCTCCTATTTCGACCTCTCCACCTTAGCTGAATACCACCAGGCGGTTTCCATCCTCCAAACCACACACCTCTCTCTCTCACCTGACATGTTTATTTGGGCTCCTAACCCCACTTCTGGCTTTACCGTCGCCTCATGCTATGCTCACCTAATTAACCCGGGTCATCTTTTCAACTTCTCCAGACTTTGGAAGTGCAAGCTCAAACCCCGTATGCTATTTTTCCAGTGGTGTCTCATCCATGGTAGGGTCAACACGCGAGACAGGCTCTTTCGTCTCAACATCACATTGGATCCCCGTTGTGTCTTCTGTGCTTTTGATATCGAGAGTATTCAACACCTTTTCTTTGAATGTGATTTCTCTTTTAGGGTCTGGGCCGCTACTTCAGCCCATTTTCTTGGCTTCGTCCCTGCTTTCGCCTCCTTTTTCGATTACTGGCAGTTCAACCCTCCAAACATACTTGTCGATCCTCTAGTGATTATCTTCAGTTGGTGTGTTTGGATCGAGCGCAACGCGCATGTTTTCAATAAACCCAAATCCCACTTCGAAGGAACTTGTAGGCGTATCATTTACTTTTATACTTCTCTTATAGGGTACAGTTTCTCAGCTCCTTTTAGGTTACGGCTTCCTCGCTCCAGCTCTTCGCCAACTGAATCGGCTGGTAGCACATTTGCGGCTCCTACTCGTGGGCATCATGGAAGTCATTCGTAGTTCTTTTAGTTCCTATTTTCATGTTGTTTTAGATTTTTCTTTATGCTTCCATGTGTGCTGTGTTCTTTGTATTTCACTACTCAGATTGATGTTGTATGGTTGTCTATACGATATGCTGCTACCTATCTTTTTGGCCAGCGATCAAGCTTGTTGATCGTGCTTTTGACTTATTATAATATTTTTATATAACCGGCTGTGTAGCCCCGCGCTACACATCCGTTTCGCTCAAAAAAATCACCAAAGTACTGCGTTAGTGCTATGAAGAGTCTAAGAGTTTTCAATATCACATAATCACAAATTACAATTTCATAGGCTAACCACTTATACATTGATAAACTTGATACATAAGGTTAGTTTTAGACATTATTATGTTTTTATATATATATATAGCTCAAAGTTTCAAGGATATTTACCCATTGATTTTAGTCTATTGGTTGCACATGATGTCTGATTAACGCTCATATTATGTGAGTTACTATAAGAAGATGGATTAGAATATTACGCCAACTATTCTATTTCAAAATTTTAAAATAATAATGGCATTTATCATTCTTTTATAAGCAGAAAATACTGGGTTGCAGGTCATGTTCATCCCATCTGCTGTTCTGTTTTCAGCTGTACTAAACATGTTGATTGGTGAAATTGTCACTAATTTGGACAATGTTGAAGTAAATTGCAAAATATTCTGCAAAATGAAATGGGAGCATGCTGGTTTGGGATAAAAATTGGAAGCATATGTCAATGTTTTTACTATAATCTGTTACACTTAATTTTTGTAGATTGACATTGCAAAACGTATGTGTTTTCCTTTTTCTAACATGTGACTTCTCTACCATTACTCGATTTCTGAAACAAATCAGCACTGTTATTAATATAATTGGAAGTAGTTGTTGCATTCATAATTGATGCTTACATGCAGTTGTTTATAGAGAGAACTACTCCTAATGCATCAAGGTAAGAACATACAGCACTGATAGTAATCATTTGGTTTTCTACTATTTAATATCCAAGAGCTTACATAATCACAAAAAAGGAGAAAAAAAGAAGTGAAACCGAAAGAGAAGGACGAGACTAGATAGTTGGTAAATTTTGAATTTTGATTCAACTTTACTTTTTAGCATAGTTGATCCATATTTAGTTAGATTTATGATTTGGATAGTTATTTTTTTCATTTAGAAACCACTTTCATGATTTATGATTTTTAATTTATGTAAAAAAATGTTTTTTTTGGAAATTAAATATGAACATCAGTAGCATATTTCATTAATCAAAATGATTTTTCTTGAATATTTTAGATTTTTTTCAATAAATAAAAATATATATGCAGAGTTCTCTACAAATATTTGCGGTCCGATTCCATGTGAATAGGTTCTTAATTAACATTAACTCTCATTAAATGAATAATTGTTACTTTCTCAACTTAATATTCAAATTAACTATTTGCTATTTTTTCTAACTTGGAATTAAATGGAAACAAATTGATGTGAAAACATTGTCATAAAACCATGTCCATGTGCCAATCTCATTATGTCATGAAAAAATATTTAACTGGACACGTGGAGGGTTATATTATTTGAAACATTGCTTCTTATTTTCTAAATTAGAGCCATATGCTATTCCATGTCATAAATACAATTAACAATTTGTATGTTACTAAGTATGAAAGATAAATGGATCCATTTGATTTTCGAAATAGTATTTGGGTTATGCTCAAAATGGTTTCCTAGTTCGTGTCATCGGCACGGGCTCCAAACAAAATAGTGTGTGTGTTAAATATATGTATCAAAAAGGTATATAAAAGTAGCACATGAATTATTGTTAAGTACATGATACTTGCGTTTTAAGCAAACAAGTATGTGGTTGAGATTAGTTTGGGCGCTGAAGTAATTTATATGTCTGTAACTGATGTTATGTATTTGTTTGCAGGTTTGTCTTCTCATTTTATGTATGCATGTAGTACTGTCTAATTGGCGAGTTAAGTTGAAGCCAAGTGAAAATGGTTGTGTTTTATATGAATTTTGCTGCTGGGAAGTGGTGCTAAAGAGGTGATATAATGCTTAAGAGTAAGTTGAAGCTTAATCATTTTTAGCTCCAGTCTTTACTTCATGGTATCATATGACATCGTTTAGTAACTTTTTGCATGAGATAACATCTAAAGATTTAGGACGATCTTCATCAACAAGAGAACTTGGTGTTTCAGTAGCATCATAAGGACTGTAAAACGTAGGAATCGAGAAACTATCCGAGTTTTTTTTCACAATTGCTATGTGAAGAACACTTTTGTAGTGGTTGTTACTCAAAACCTACATTAAAACAGTGGTAAGATTACATGTATGGTTAAAAAAATCAATGTGTAAACCATATACATATATTTTGAGTGCCTACGTTTGATCACCAATATTATTTGTCAAAGTATTAGGGTCAGAGCTAACATTAACGCACTTTCCATTTTTCAGCACCTGCAAGCCGGGAACTCCATTTTGTAGTAAAATAGTGATAACATTTGGATCTTTGTAACCATGCAAGCCGTAAGTAAGTTCATACTAAGATAGCACAAGTGAAAAGCTAAAATAAGCACAGCTTTTCATGGATCATGTTTGTCTTTTGCAAATGTTCTATATAAAGCAAATACTTGGTATGTGTTTACATCACACGATGTCTTTTTTCTAGTCATCCCCAGGGTGCTACTATAGTTTACCTATTTGATCTATGTAAAGTCCAATATCTATTTTTTCCACTCAAATATATAGTTTTATCGTTATTGGTTTACTTTTCCAGAAAGTTTATCTAATTAGATTCATAAAGGATGATCTTTCTTTTATTACAGGCACAATGGTCGTCTGTTTCATACCCTTGAAGCCGCCTTTTCCTTCTTCTTTTTAAAAATAAAAATAAACTTCTCCACAAGTCATAATACTTACATGGTAGCGCTAAGTATCCACGGCATGTGCATGTGTATTGTTTTCCGTAATGTGAGTAATCTGCGATAACACTGGGTTTTGGTTTTCATTTATATTTTATTTGATCATCTTTTGTTAAATTGTGTGGTTATCGAGGAAGTAATTAAGATGTGGGAGCTTGATTTTAACCTCTTCACTGCAAGGATTATTAATTACAGAAATAGTATTTTGAACCCCCAAACTATCCAATATTGGGTCATAAACCCTAAACAGTAACAAGACTGAATTGCGGTAGAGAAACTATAATCCTTACTTGACGCTTGTTTTAGCATGCATCCAATTTATAGGTGCATGTTGAAAAGCGCCAATATGATTATGGCGGTACATATTTAACAAGCCCAAGAAAATGCTTACTACCATTGGAAGTTGATTAAAATTTGTCGACTTCTAAATTCACGTGTATAAAAGTAATCAGAGATAACAAAATGCGTGCTTAATACTTGTAACTACCTTAAACGTCAAGATATCTCCAAATTTTAATTTTATTAAGTATTCATCACATAGCAACATTTACCGTTCTAAGCATGAAACTCAATACTCATTAATGATTCACTTGCTAGATTTGCATTCACGGCACTTTGCCTTGCATTTCTCTTCAGTCTTGTAGCATTTATGATGTGAAGCACACACGTACTTTTCCTTTCCTTTATGACCACATTTTGCCTTCTGACAACATCCAGATTCATGAGCAGTTTCAGGATCAACTATTTCATCGCCCACCCTGCTATTTGACGCTGCAGTCTCAACTATAAAATAAATAAATAAATCATAACGATCCATATAATTATATATTCTAAAAGTACAAGCAATATCTAAAAATCGGTGAACTTACTACAATTTATGATGCATATGCTTGAAAGAACTAAGATCAGTATAGCTAACTGAATTGTTTTCATTTGGAGAAAAGCTTATTTAACTACTTTTTTCAACTGCTTCTCAGTCTGTTTCTTCTTAGTATTTATAGATGATATAGCCAGATAAGCTTTTAAATCTTTGTTATTAATTAGTAGAAATTGTAGATTTTGTAGAATAATAATCTAATTTTATACTATAGCTGAGTTCAATGATCTTTTTCATTTATGCTTAGCAGAGAGCGACTTCTAGAGTATTCCAAAAGCGAATTTATTTCTGGAAGTGGCACGATATCTAAACAAATCGATAGATTTACTTAGTCATCACGCTGAGATAACATATTCAATAATATACTTTAATGAAATGAAATAAATTGTAGTTAACTGTTAAATTTTGACAACGCTACCGTAGAGTTGAAGAGCAGGGATATAGTTTTATATCGGTGAAGATAGTTCGCGAATTGAAGCTCGAAAGCTAGAGATATCGCATTTTGAAGCAAGAGGACTTGTGATTTTCAGCTTATGACAATTTAAATATTTGAGATAGGCTATGAGACGTCTGAATAGAAGAAGGCATGTAAACGGATGCAGTCGGATATGGATAGTGCTGTATCCGTATCTGTATCCGAAAATGAAAATCCGTATCCAAATCTGTATCCGATATCCGCGAATACCTGTTGAATATTATCCGTATCTGCTAATATTTTCGGATATCCGAAAATATCCGTATCCGGCTTGGCGAATACGGATATTTTTGGATATCCGAAAATATCCGTATCCGAACCTCAAAATGTATCCGAAAATTAATCAATATAATGCATATTTCATTTTTTTTGACTGAAAAAAAGATGAAAAAACTTGTAATACATAAATTACATCAAATTAACAATAAGTAATCCAATCACACAAAATCCGTACAATAAATTAGTGTATTTGTATTAAATTTATGGATATAAAATAATATTAATATATAAATATTTAATTTCAAACCGGATAGATATTTATCAGATACGGATACAGCCATATCCGTATCCGTATCGAATATCGGATATCCGCATCCGTTTTTTGGATATCGGATATTTTTCATGTTTTCGGATACGGATGCGGACGGATTTCGGATATTTCGGGTATTCATTGACAGGCCTAAATAGAAGGTCTGCAACGATCAGTATTTTACGTATCGGAAGATCGTAAAGTACTATTAATTAATTCTTGTGAGGTCGATAGATTCAATTAATTATCACGTTGAAAATATGACAAGGTATCGAATAAACATATTTTAATGAAATGAAATAAAATATAGTTAACTATATTTGAAAGACAAAATTTATATTTTATTAGGATCATATTCAAATTTAGTTTTAAAATATTATCAAATGTGAATATATAACTCTTGGTATTAACAAGAATAGATAACAATTCAGAAAAAAATAGTATCAAGTGACCAAATTTTAGGTTATGTATAGTTTTACTTATATTTTCAAACTAATGTCCGAGAACTCGGTTTTGATCATTTACTTTTTTTTGATTTCGAACGATTTCGAATATTTCAAAAGTTTCAATTTTGATTTAGGTTTCAATTTCAGATTTCAATAGTTTGTTAATGAAAATACAACGAAAATCTTTGTAAATAAAATAACAGATTAAATTTACTGAATTCTATTAAAATTAAAATTGATAATAAATTCAATTTAATAATAAATTATACTTAATTAAACAAGAACTTAAACTTAATAATAAAAAGTCCAATCCAACATAATATATCCTTACACAAAATAGCCCAAGTTAACAAAAAGGAGGCCAATCAACGTAATAATAAACTAAATCACATTCCTGGCACTTGTTCAAAATTTCTGTCTCTCTCAAAATTGATTGCCGCTCTCAAAATCAAAATAAACTGCCGAATTCTTTTAGAAAAAATCGTTCCCAAGATCGACCTCACTCTCAAAACCTACTGCCATCCTTAAAATCGGTTGTCGCAATGCTACTATTTAGTCAAAGACGAAGTTGCTTCTCTTAAAATCTAGTTGAGGATGCTAGCACTACAACAAAAAGACCCTTTTACAACTGTATTTTTACAACTGTCACAAATAGTTAGTTGTAATAAAGGATTTTTACAACTTTTTTTATCAAATAGTTGTGATAAACTTACTTTTAACAACTCTTTTATTTTTTCACCTGTAATAAACGCCTATTACAACCATTCTTTTTTGCCGGTTGTAATAAATGCTTATTTTTAACAACTCTATTCCTTTGTCAGTTGTAATAGATGCCTATTACAACATTATTTGCCCGTCGTAATAATTAGTTAATAATTATAATTAAATAATGCACCTAATAATTAATAATTATTACAAAATTAATAAATAATAATTACTATTAAATAAGAATACTTAATTCGAAATATGAAATAATTAATATTAATAATTCAATATAATTGACATAATAACTAATAATTATTAAATAATTAATAAATAATAGTTAATTTTTTATAATTAACAATTAAAATTAATAATTAATAATTAACAATAATAATTAATATTTAATAATTGATATTAAAAATAAAATAGTAAATAATTAAATAATAAGTATTTAATTAATAATTAAAATTCTATAAATAATAATTGCTACCAAATAATATTAACTAATAGCTAATAATAAAATTCTAATAATAAACAATAATTAAATAAATAATAATTAAAAGTTAAAAATCAATATTTAATAATAATAATTAAATTAAATAATAATAATTACTAATTAAAATGAAATAATAATAATTTATAATTTATATTTAATAATAAATTAAAAATAAATAATAACTAACTAAATAATAGTTAAAAAATAGTAATTAATATTTAATCTTTAATAATTTAGAAGTAATATTAATATTTATTATTTAATATTCATAAATTTAAAAAATAAAATTTTGAAACCTTCATAAAATTCAAAAATAAAAAATATTGAAATAAATTTTAAAATATTCATAAAATAAAAAAATTGAAATTTTCACAATTTTTTTAGAAAATAAATACATTTATGTTAAACAAATAACTATTAATAAATAATAATAACTATATCCAAAATTTGGTTTCAAACCAAAAGTTTTGGCTCCAAATCCAAAATTTTGGCGCTTTCCCAAAATTTTCAATTACATATCTATATCCTTTACCCGTCTGGCTTGAAGAAGCTCCTATGCATTCTTCTCCGCTTTATACTCACCTCCACTCCCGTGTCTTCCTTCTCCACTTCCCAATTATTCCCCCAAACATTCAAAAACCAAAATTTTAAAAACCTAAAAAATCTGAATTAAACCACGAACAGCCAAGATCCAAACCAGAGACACTCCATCTCCAACATAACCGACTGCATTTCAGCTGTAGATCTCTCCGTTGACAATGATTTCGAATTCGCCGTCAGCTCTCCAACTATTTTCGACGATATAGCTCCAGCTTTTCCACTATTCAATCTGTCGGATCTGAACCCGAACCCGAACCAAGTAGAGCTCCGATCTAGATCCACCTCCTCAAATCATCGTCCAGCTCGATTGAATTAGACGAGGACAAATACTGTGTTTGGAGTGGCATCCTCTGTATTGTATTCTATTTAGCTTCAACATAATCTTTAAGTATTTTAGCTTGTAGCATCCTCTCTATCAGCCATAATTAACATCTTTGGCCGAATTCTTGCAAGAACAAGAAGACGACAACGAACAGAATGGAGAGTTTGGATTCGACACTATTGGCAGATGTTTCTTTCCTATTTTCCCACCGTTAACCAGCGATGTTTCTCACATTTGTTCCACAATTTTATAATAAACTTTCCTGGTAATGAACAACTCAAGATTTTACATTCCTACATTCAACTAACTTTTTTTGTTTTGATTCATTACAGCTTTATTTCATAAAAAATATTAAACATGTGATCTGTTTGTATTAAATACATTGTACATTGCCTGTTTGATTCTGTGGTTATGATGTTTATTAACCTATTGAATTTTTGAATAACTAATGTAAATAAACACTAAACTATTTTTTATCAATATTGCAACATAGAGTAAAGTGATATGCCCATTTTAACAGGTAGAACATAGCAATAAATTTCCTCTAAAATAAGACGAATAGCTCTAATTATGTTTGATAGCAAATCAATTTAACACGGTTAAACGAGAAGTTCCATGAATGCAGCAATATAATAGGTTGTTGCATTGTTTTAGTTTGTTTGAACTATGAATGTATTTACATGTGTTTGATATGCAAATATGGGTGCAGAACATGCTTAAATTTGCTAGGACTATTACCCTATTTTGATTTTTTTTAGTGTTATCTGATTCATGTTCTGTGCCTTAAACAAATTATCCTTACAAGTACTCACTTATCAAAACAATGGATATTACACTATGGTTTGACAGAGTGCGTTGCCTCGGTGCCTAAGAAGTGAATATATGGCTTCTTCCAGGACTTTATCATGACACTCTCGTAAAAGGTAAGAGAACATACATTTTCAAGGCACTCTTTATCACTCGTTATGCTTCTTTACTCTTGTTCTTTTACATCATTGTATTATTTTTTTTTTCAACATTCCTTCATTTAAAATATGTAGGGTCTGGGAATCTTGACTGTTATTCACATTTGAAGAGTTCCACCAACAAGGATGTTTTTAATTGTATCTTCTATTGGATTCTCTGTCATTGACAAGCCCGTGGAGCTTCAATTAGCATTAGGATCTTCTCTGATTCTGGTTCTCTCACTTCTGGCCTATATTGATTGCCCATTTCCTTATGGAGCTGCTGCTGCATAGCAAGACATGCTTTGTTTTTTTGGTTTATTAAGTCTCCTTCTTTGGAGCTATTAGTCAATCTACAGCGCCTCAGTTTATCATGTCATTGTTGTTTTGGTATTTTTGTTGGGTCACGGTGTATGCGTTATAGTGTTGTTTCAAGTGTGTTGGTATGTTCCATGCTTTATGTCTGTGATATGCTGCAATTTATTGTTTTTATTTTCTTTGATTTATTCAATTTGACATATTTATTTTGTAGATAATAATAATAATGTAATATTTGAATTGCTTATAACATAACGTTATTTTTATTCTATTATTTATGCTTATTCATTTCTTGCTTTATATGCGGAATGTGTTTTAGAATTTTTTTTATTTTTCATTCTTTCTACCACAACTGTCAATCACAGTTGTAAAAAAGTCATTTACAAGTGCCAGAGGCATTTGTAAAAAATATTTTGCAACTGCTTTAGGCAGTTGTAAAAAATATTTTGCAACTGCTTTAGGCAGTTGTAAAAAATATTTTACAATTGCCGAAAACAGTTGTAAAAAATTATAGCTCTATTACAATTCTGGATATAACGACGGGCAGCTGTCCGTTGTAATAGACCTATTACAACTGTTTTTGACAGTTGTGAAAGGGTGTTTTTATTGTAGTGTAGGGCAAAGAAGAAAATCGAGTCGACAACTCTAGGCAAGGAAGAATCGAAGTTGATTAAGCTCATTTTTTTCCTTTTTTTAAAAAATCTTAACCGAAACCGATTTTTCCCCTCGGTTTCGATTCGATTACCATCGATACCGGGACGCTACCACTGAAATTTCGGGTATCCTTTGATGCCTCAAACCTTGGTTCAAACCAACTCACTTCTAAGGCCTTGTTTTTGATAAAATTAACCCACAACCATCATATCGCATAGGAATTATATTCATGCAAACATTAATTAATGCTTCAGTCGTCAGGTTAATGTGTGTGAAAATGGAGAGCTTATTTAGAAGTGTTTCCATGACTAACCCAACCGTGGTTCGACTTTGAATAACCCTGGAGCGTGAAACACCTCTGTTTGGAACTCAATCATGTAAAAGCCACGGGTTGGATCTTCGAACCAGTGGTTCAAACCGTGGTTTTTTTATTATTTTCTAACTTTCTCACTGTTTTATTTTCTCCCATTCTTATTCTCTGTATTTTTTGATAAAAAACAAATAAATCCACATTTCAAAAATAATTAGAGTCCCAAAATCAGAAGCTCTGCCACTTCATTCTTTGTCGCTGCAATCTCCTCCAAGACCACTACATGCTTCGTCAAGTTTGCCGTCACAAAAACTTATGTTGTTGTCCACTTCTAATGTGTAATGTAGAATATACTAGTGTATGATTTTTGTTTTACAATAATAAACATATATATTAGTTTAAATGTATTTATTATTGTACTATTTTATATTTCTTTCCACATTATTAAATAAATATTTGTTGAATAAAATAAATAACTCGAAATTCTTATTTAAACAAATATTTTATTCAAACAAATACTTTATTACAATTTTAAGTAATAAAAATTTAAGCTCTCACTATATTTACACAATTCCAAATATAAGTTTCATCTCACTATATATTCACTCATCACTCGTATTTAATCTTCAACTGTGTTCCAACCTGTATCCAGCATCTTATCTATCTGCAAAATAAACATTGAAGCAATAAAATTGAAAAAAATATTTTGCATTAAAGCTGTATATTGCATTAAAGCCGTCCGGGGCTCCAGAGCTACTTGTCTTCGTAGAGAAAATAATTTGTTTAATCTCATCAAGAGAGACAAGGCCAATGAGCTGTTAAGCTTGACTAGAGTGGATGGTAAGAAATTTCAAGGAGTTTAAGCAGGTGGGTAGATCAATAGTGGTGAACTGGGCTGAAATAAATAATATGGGATAAAAGCATTATTTATGGTTTCATGAGTTGAGTGAGTAATGCCATCCATTGATTTGATCTCAGTTATATTTTTTCTAGCATGAGAGATTTCAATTTGGTTATGAAAGAAGGAGGTTCCTGTCACCACAAATATCCCTGTTGTTTCTCATCTTTTGATCTCGCATATTTATTTCTGCTTGAAGTGCTTGAGATAGAAGATCGAATAGGATGTGCTCATGGGAGGAAAGAATAGGGTATTCAGGGTTGATAAGAAGGGAAGTTCGAATTTGATGTAGTTTGTCTCTTATGTCAAAAGATAGCTTAGTTCCTTTGCCAAATGTAGCTTGAGACCAGTCTTTAAGTTTGAGTTTAGCGTTTTTTAGTTTTGCTTAAACGATAAACATGGGATTTCCATAGACATTAACATTCTAGTCCTACAAAACAATATTAAGAAATTCAGGATGGTTAGCCCATTGATTAAAAAAAATAAAATAAGGAGCATTTCTTATGACAGAGCACTGCCAAGAAAGGGTGAGGAGGGAATGGTCAGAAAGATTAGGAGGGTGGAAGTGGGCTTTAAGGTTAGGCCAGAGATTATTAGCATGGATATTTAGGAAGGAATGATCAATTTTAGAGTAAGTTCTCTTGCCACTTCTACTTTTATTATTCCAAGCATGGAAAAGACCAGAATAGGGAATGGGATTCAGGTTAGAGTTGTATAGAAACTTGTTCAGAGGAATTGTTTCTCTTATGGTCACAAGGGGGCCTCCTATTCTGTCAAAAGAGGATGCAATTAAAATCACCATAGCAGATACATGGGGCAAAGGAAGGAGCAATAGAGGGAAGAATATCCAGCATAATTTGACGAGGGACTTGTTGGTTAGCAGCATATATGAAAGTGGAGAAGAATGAGATATTTGAAAGTATGTGGATAATTTGGGTGTGAATAAAGTGACAGTGTTTTTGCAAGGGAGTGACTTGGAATACATTTGGGTTCCAAAGAAGAAAAAGTCTACCATACGGGGCTTGAGTCAGATTGTGTTTAAAGCACCAGGCTGGTGTTCTGAATGAAGCTGCATTCAAGGTGAGTTTAAGGTCAAGTTTAGTTTCAGCAACACACATTAACTGCATACTGTGTAAAGATATCATATTTTTTATTTTTTGTTGTTTGCTCTGCATGTGGGCTCTTCTAATGTTCCAATACCCCATGGTGTGAATCATAAAAAATTTCTGGTTTTTGGAGTGGAGGTAGATTGCCTTGATGATCTGGTGGACATTGCTTGAGGGGTTGCCTTTATCGAACTGTCTTTTGGAGCAATCTGAATTGCATTATAATCTTGCTCTTCTTCATATGAGTATTTGAGAGTGGATCTGTTAGCATTCTTTTTGTGTGTCAATTTAATAGGATTGATGATAGAGATATGTTGAGTGCTGTTGGAAACTTGTTGTGTTGCCATGCTGGAGATGGGTGTAGTAAGAGATATGTAGCCTGACGAGGGAGGGATATGCGAGTATTGAATTGGGTTGGGAAGTTTTGCTGATCAGGTGTATGATTTTTGGATGAGGAGAGAGGAGGTGAAGTGTTAGACAGGGAGGCGTTTTGCAGTTCTTTATTAGTGTTATGTAGTTTAATCTCAACTCTCAAGAGAAGAAGTTATAACATGAGGCAGAATTGGATTTAAATTTGATATTCGAACTGAGGCTCCGCATGGTCATTTGAGATTGGGGGGACATGAGGTTCGAGAAGGGCAGTTGAAAGCAGATCACTAGTTGAAGTAGCATGCAAGGATTGAAATGGATGGTTGTTGTTTGTAGTATTTGAATTCGAATTTGCAGAGTTTACAGTTGCAAGGGTAATCTCACCTTCTTCAATATCAACCACTTCAATGTCAATATCTTGGTCCAACACAGAGAACATGTTTGAAATTTAAAAATCAGGTGCGTGATGAGCTGGTATACCGCTAACACCTTGGATGAGTTTGGTGCTTGTGCATGTCTTTTTCACCGTGTGCGTCACGGTCCTCATTGCTCAGTGCTGGATTTATGTTCCTTGTCATATTAATCGTAACGTGGTCTTATTGTGCATTTTTTTGCCTGATTGTTGTTCTTTGCTATTTGGCACATTTATTTCTTCAATAGTTGCTAGTTCTGCTTCTTTTCAACTATCTTTCTTCGATTTCCATTGGTGATGTTGAGGTATTTTTTGTTTTATCTTGTTGCAGACTTCCTTTACTTGATGATTTATTGCTTTGTGTTGGTCTTGCGCTAGGGTTTGCACTGGTGTGTCATTGTCGGAAGGGATACAAGCAGATTGTTTCCACGAGAATTGGAATGTGGAAATTAGGTTGAAGGACTTGCAAGGACACCGCTTGTGAATAACTAGTTTTAAGGAAAATTTACACAAAAATGATAAATTCATTTATCTTTTTAAGTTATACAGGAAAATGATAAATTCATTTATCATTATTTCTGTATAACTGAAAATGATAACTTTATTTATTTTTTCCTATAAATTGTCATTAAAACTAATTTTACAGAAGTGTCGTTCTTAGAACTTATTACCCTACACGAGAAAACCCTTTGAGTGAAAATCCCCAATTGTAATCATGTCCAAACATTGCACAACTTGTGCAAATTAGGGGTTTGGAATCATACTTGACATAAACATTTGGATAGTCCAAAATTACAACGCTCATGCTTATGAAATCTTATAGTGGGTTGAGGGGTGATACTTTTATGAGAGCTTTTGCATAAGTCAGATGTTGCCTTTTTCTGTAGCTTCATTAACGCATATTAATTTGCCTAAGTGACAAGGCAACCAGTTTATGTCCAATGATGACCGTGTGATTAACAGAATGTTATAAGTGGACTTAAATCGGGACGCTGCGAATTTGCGCTTGTGCAGAACCATGTGAAAGGTTCCACGACCTTGTGATAAAAAATTTACCTTTTATTAAACATGGGGTCGGCTTCGATGCTTGTCCTACTCACAAGTGAAAAGAAAATAGAAATTAGAGTTCTCAGATTTTATATCAACCTGACCTTTCATTCCCCAAGTTTTACAAAGATGATTCACAAACAGTAGAATAAGAGAGAAAGGTCTCCAAGAAAAACCCTACAAATGATGCTGCCAGTAATTCAATCCTTCTAGCTTAACTTTATGGATTCTGAAAGCATGGATCATAAGGATAATTAAACAACAGAGGGAAGGAGATGAATAGTGTTTTCTAACTTATACGAATCATTTTAAATTTCTTTCAAGATTATTATTAAACAATGCAGCATGAACAATTACAGAATCAAACACGGATAAGTATAAATATAGTAAAGTAAAAAGTAGAGAATTGGAGAGATCACACAAAAGACTTTTATACTGGTAAGGAGTTACCCTACGTCCAGTTTCGTACAATTACTTGTACAGATTTTTTTTCAAAATGTTAATCTTTCAACGGATAGAAGACAAACCTAGTACAATCTCGATTTCAAGGCTAGAAGGCACACCCTTTTGATTTTTCGGGCTAGGGTAAATCTACTTGATTTGGACGGACAACAAGCACACCCACTCGAATTTTCAAGCTATCGAGCATACCTAATTGATTAGAAGGGGTTACACGCACCCAAGCAATTATAACTAGAGTTTGATGGTCTTTCCAAAGACAATTTCTTGATCTTTGGTTACAATGGATCCTATAGCTTCTTGAGTAGCACTTTGATCTTGAATTGTGGGTGTAGGGAAGGCGTAGGAAAAGAACTTTCCCTACGCCACTCCTACGCCAAAAAAGAAGTCGGAAAACGGTGTGTCGCAAAAATTCCCTACGGCTTTCCTACGCCTTTTCCCTACGCATTACCTACGCCTGGTTCCATAGCGTTATCTACGCCATATTTCCCCACACATTCCTTACGTCGGGTTCCATACGCTTTACCTACGTCAGATTCCATACGCGTTACCTATGCCATATTTTCCACGCATTCCCTACGCCAGGTTCCATACGCTTTTCCTACACCAGATCCCATATTCATTACCTACGCCGGATTCCCTATGCATTACCTACGCCGGATTCCCTACGCATCACCTACACCATATTTCATACCCCTTCTTACGAGTTCCATACGTCTTCCCCACGCCACCGTACGGTAAATATTTAATATATTTTATTGAATTCACATTCGTCTACCTACACATATCGCCAAAAAATCTAATAAAACCGAACATCAACAACAGAAAACATTAAATGAATTACCCAACCACATGCAAAAATCATAACCATGTCTCATTAAAAACACTAATATAGAATGCATATCATGGTCAAATTACCATGAACTTGTTACAGAATGTGTTTAAATACATCATGTCCAACAAACAATAAAATAAAGTTGCTACATAGCTCCAACATAATTGTTCATTTAATTCAAACATCATATAATGTACGTTATAAAAATAGAACATCAAACCCACAACCAAAATAGGAATAACTCACGAAGTTGGTCGTATCTCTGGTCCTTGCTCCCGCCTCAACCCCCGTATAAACTCCTGCACAGAACTCATCTCCTGCTGCATGGAACATAAATCTCCTTGTAGTTTGTTAATCGTGACATTCATTTCTTGATTTTTACTCCTTAGCTCTTCTACTTCCTCCTCAAGTTTCTCTTTGTCATGTGAAACTCCAAAACGAACAGTATATGTATTGTCTCTGTATATCTGCATGTAAATTATTTACTCACATTAGCAAAATGTATAACTATTCGACTTTACTTTTCCTAATTTATAATTTCATAAAGAAATGAAAGAACTAGTCTAATTATTCCATATTTTACTACAGTCTAATTATAAACTTAATTTCATAGTAATGGAAACTTGGTTTTTTTCCGCTTAATCAGTTTATGGTTAACGACATCACTGCTTTATTCAAACTAAAGACATCACTAATAATTTATCTACTATAAAAGCTGGTGATTGTTTTAATACCAAGCTGAAGTAAATAAGTCCATTTGCTTGCTTAGACTACTGTTATTCCATGTGTTCACTTATCTTAAACCTCTTCCAGAAAACTTTTCTTGATCCCTTTTTGTATTTTCAAACCCTTTTCATTCAATCAGAACCCAGCCTATGAAAACAAGATCCATGGTGAAGCCAAAAAGATCTAACAAATTGGTACAAGTACACAACAATCCCCTCCTAACCACTACAAGTACACATGTGCCTTGGACTAATCCCTAACCACATCAATCACTTCATATCACCCTCCCCTTGCACTGCCCCTACTGCTACTGACAATTCAGTCTTCCATTCAAACAAAAAATCTGATCAACCAAGCAACCACCATTCAATGCTTCATTTCTAACTTCACGCTACCATACATGCTGCACTTCCCATGCCTACAAAAATCATTTGAAAATCTAACATTTTGTGATTTATGATCTTAACATGGAATAGAACTAAATAAAGATTTGTTTTTTAAGAAAGTTCTTCAATGTCCATTTACTGGCAATGATATGTTTTGCATATCTTATTCTGATTGTTGGATTCAGTGTCATTTTGTTGATAATATCAACCAAACGGTTTCTAGAGAGGAAGTAGAGAAGGGTAAATAAGGACCGAGAGTCAATGGCTAGGTTACCTCATTAGGTATTATTATGCACGTTACTTCTATGATCCTCAAGGGATTTCATTAGCAGATTTTTTTTCATGGATAAAATAGTTTCATACTTACCTAAATATAATTCAAATACGAAATGAATCGGAGAAAAAAGCACAATTTTGTGACCTGGAAAATCTTTTGTACACAAACTAAGATTTTTATTGGTTAAACTGTTATGACTTAGGATTTTGAAATCTTCGTTTAATGGCATTTTCTAACATAAGTTTACTATTTAATTGTATGGATAAAATTATGCAATGGCATTGGAATCTGATATGAATAATGTGAAGGAAATAAAGATTTGCCTTAGAAAAGATATAGTAAGAACTCTACTTCATCGACGAGACAGTGCACACAAACTTTCAGCACCTAAACCATTTGTTGCATTTCAACAAAACAGTGCACACAAACTTTCACCTTACTTAATTGCCTCAAAATTGTATCACTCCCCACTATCCATTCAATACCAACCATCAAGCTACGAACATCATTGTTGTTCCAAAAACATCTCACCTGTTCACTTCAAAACAACCATCAGTGCACTATCCCAAAACAACTGCTGCAGCCATATACATTTCCTCTGTCTTCAACATAAACCATATACTGTTTCCTCCCACATCTCACAAAAATTGCAACCCACCTCTTCCATATACAACACTGCCCCGATCAAACAAGCCACTGCCTACCACACTCACATATGTCATCATGAATCATTTCAGCAAATACAAGATTCATATAAAGTTTCCTTGGATCCAAGATTGAATGGTTAAGTCAATGCTTTTGTTTTTATTTTCAATCAGAATAGGTGGTTCAAATCAAGTATTCCGTAAGCATTTATACTAAAAGCACATAAATGATCAAGAACTTACTTACACAACTTGTTAGAGTATTAATGAAAAACCTTGAGTTGGGTAGTTAAGAATTCGAGTACTAAGGCAAACAAGAGTACATAGAAAGGATGTTCCTGTTAACTAATTATTGCAATAGTCAATGCTACATTAAATGGTTCAGAAATTATTATTCTCTCCGTTATGTAAAAATGAATGCAGTAAACCTTTTAATATAATTCATTTTTCTTCACAGAATTCCTCTGCGCTCAACATAATATTCGCACGCAACATCATTTCATCTTGTCCTTTCAAGTTGACTCATATTTCCTTAGCCTTTAAGTCATTATTATTACATATATGTGCAAATTGTACCCGTGTAGGGAATTCACTTTTTACATTCTCATCTTCTACAGCAAGGCACGTTCTTTTTTTTTTTGAAATTTTTTCTTATATATGTTGAAACACACGCATGCATTCACATAAAAGAAAAGCCACGCATGAATACATTTTTTCATTTTGATATCAACAGGCATTCATAGTTAATCCACTTTCCTTTTTATTTAATAATTCTAAAACCTTTCCCTGTAATAATTATTTGTCAAAACTTCCAACACAAAAATTGTAGGAGGCAAAGATAGCTACGCTTTTCATTTTTGTTCCTCGTATAAACTACCTTTCAAGTGCTAAATATTTTAACAATTGCAAAATGAAGGCGTCGTTTGTTTTAAAACGTCGAAAGCTAAATATTGGACATTGATTACCGACTGCTGGATTCTGATTGTTGATTATGAAATTACGAACAGTCATTTGTTTATATCTTTAAAACTTCGGGTTGGATTTAAGGTACCAACTTATGAAAGCAACATTTGAAATGAGTCCTTACCCCAGGAATATTGCCAGTACCAGGTCTCCGCGTGCTTCTTGAGGAAGCAGATGTCTCACCTTCTCCAATAAGCTACATGTATAGAAGATTTAGCTCATCGTGATAGAGCTCCCGATCCTTATTCGCGGTCATTTGAGCAACTCGCTTATTGTATTTGGCCTGTAATTTATATTAAGAGTTAGATATTGTACCCATAACATAGTTTGGATTTTGTAAATTAAAATTCAAAATTTTTGTTGATTACATACAACAAACTGTTCTGATTACTCATCAACTCATCCGCCATCTACAGAACCGTCCGGCTTCTCAACATAATGTGTTCGGATGTACACCTGCATGTATGTCGGTGTTCGACCCTGTTCTTTCTCCTGAAAAATAAAAATAATTTATCGTGTGTTTATTTGAATTGTATACTAATATTATTAAATAACTTAAACAATCACCATATCATTCATCCATTGTGCCATTGATTTAGAACCACATCTATGTGGCCTTAGATTGCTTTTGCGAGCGATTGAGTTCATTTGGGCAAGTTTCTTCACATCCTCCTTTTCCTAGTGGGCTAAAAACTGTTGCCATACCTCATTTGTTATACAAGCATTCTTACTTTTATACCTTTTCATGTCTCCAACAATCCACCTATACTTCAAAGAGCACTTTTTTCCCATAATCGTCTGACATCAGCAAAAGAAGTCGTGGGATCCCAAGAGTACAATGCCTATACAAGAATTTGGAAGTAGATTAAATGAACTGAAAAACTTAATCATGGATGGACTAAAAATACTGTAACATCGTAAATTTCAAAATTATTACACCTTAAACTCTTCAAACCAATGATCCTTAATATTAGCAGGAACCACACTAAAGCAAGGCCAAAATGATGTTATACGGGCTTTAAGCATAGAAGATATAGTACGAGACGTCGAGGCACTATTCGCGAATTCCCAGCTATTAATGCACAAATTATATTAATCCTTTACTGCGTTACTACAATATACGATAATTCAAAAGCTTATAAATTTTACTTACTCTCCGCTCTCCCTGTAATAGATGTACGTGGTGCCGACTGAGGAAGTCGAGCCAGTCTGTGACGTATGTCCAGATAACCCAGGATGGCCTTCATCATGATCACCACCATCTGAAGGGGTGGATTGTTGATCGACGGAGGAAGGTGTTGGTTCGATCAAAGCCAAACCACGTCCACTACCACTATGACGACCACCACTACTATGACGACCACCACCACGAGAACTCATATCTGTTACAAGAATACAATATATGCAACTATATACATAAGATAAGGTTACATTTCAGAATGAAATTTGTGAAGTTTATTTAAGACAAGGTTCGAAAACGTACATCAAATAGCATAGAATATAAACAATAACTGAAAATTTTACTATTAACTAAAAGATGAACAACTTCATCAACATAAAAGCAATCGAGCAACTTAAAACACATGCAAACCATCATCATTAAATATACATATACCAATCTTCATTACCATCATCACTCTCAATATTTACACTCTCATCTTCAAGCTCACACTCATCTTCTTCTACTTCGACTTGCTCATCGTCGTCTTCAACTACTTCGATCCCATCATTAACGTCATTAATAAGAGTTCCTATATCTTCTACTTCTTGTACAATCTCCAGTAGTTCGTTAGGTTCTGGATCATTTTGATACGCCATATTGTCGGTTATGATTGTGTTTGAGTGAAATGACCATCTCGGTTTTGTTTTAATAATAGCCCACCAATCTGAACGAGTGTTGTCAATAGCAGGATACGGCGTAAAATAAACTTGTATAGCTTGTGCTGCCAACACAAATGGATCGTACCCTACATATTTTTTTGTGTGGTTTACTTCAATAAGAGGGTAATCCTTGTGTACGCGTCTCACTCCAATATTCGGCCTACTATCAAACCATCGACATTTGAATAGAAATGTTTTTAACTCCGGCACCACCGAGTAAGTTAACTCGATTATTTCCTCCAGAACACCATAATAATCTTTTATGTCATCATTGTTGTTTCCACCTTTAATACTAACTCCGCTGTTAACAGTTGTTTTTTTCTTTCCATATTCTTCTGTATGAAACTTAAATCCATTTATAAACATTATTGGACATATTTTTTAGCTATTACATGGACCAAATGCAAGTTTCCTATAGCAAACGTCAGTGATGTTGTTCGTATCAACCTGTCGATTTGAATCAAGTACACAAGTTAGTATATAATGAATACCTTGAGAGGTTAAAATACAGCACTTATCATACTTACATATTGTTTAAACCATCCCTCGAATTCTTTACAGAGTTCAACATTAGGATATTCACTTTCGAACTTGCTGTTTAAATCAAACACACAAGTTAGTATCAAAGGAGTATTGCGTGTAGGTTGGAAAGATTGACATAAATATAGTCAATGAATAATCAAATTATTATAGTACCTAATAAAATCGGTTAATTCATTACAATTAAGAAGCACGGTCGCCTTTGCCAAATTGTAATCCATTGTTGTAGCGTAGCCTTTAACATTCTTCCATTTACCAGATGGATGTCCTTGTTTTTTGAATACCGAGAGAACGTTATCGATTGAATCATCCGCCATATCATTTTCATTGCGATGACCACGATTGAAACTTAAATTCACGTGATCATCAAAATAATGGCTAAAAAATATGGACGCTTCTTTAATAATGTATAATTGACAAATAGAACCTTCAACGCATGCTTTCTGTTTCACTTTTTTCTTTAGGTGACCCAGATACCTTAATATGAAAATGTGCGAAATTAAGTGTAGCACGTTCTATGTTTAAAATTGTGTAAATAATATAAATATTACATACCTCTCAAAAGGATACATCCATCCATACTGCACTGGTCCCCGTAGTAACATTTCAGTTGGTAGATGTATTGGTAAATGTTCCATGCAATTAAAAACTCCAGGAGGAAATATTTTCTCCAATTTACACAGTAATTTAGGTATATCTCTTTCAAGCTTCTGCAAATGACTTTTAGATACATTTGTCGAACATATCTCTTTAAAGAATAAACTGAGCTCTGTTATAGGCATCCAAACCTTTTGTGGTAAAAGCTCTTTAAATACTATCGGGAATAGAGTCTCCAAACATACATGGCAATCGTGACTCTTCATACTTGACAGTACAACGTCCTTCATATCAACACATCATTTCATATTAGAAGCAATTCCATCTGGAAACTCAAAGAATCGACCCACTCTAGCAATTTTATACAACGAGTCATATCCAGTTCATAACACGCAAGACTTTGAAGTTTGGGCGCATAGGATTAATCTTAAGCTCTGTATGATTGCAATAGTATTCGATATCTTTTCTTGATCTCAAATCATCTTTAGTTTTTCCTTTAACATTCATAATTGTATGAAAGAAATTCTCAAATACATTTTTTTCAATATGCATCGCATCCAAATTGTGTCGAAGTTTTAGATCTTTCCAATATGGTAATTCCCAAAATATACTATGTTTGCACCAGTTGTGATAATCCCCTTTGCCAGGAATTTTAGGCTCTTTGTTTCCTGTCTCTTGGAATTTTGCATAATATTTTACAATATCAAATACCTCTTCTCCGTTAAAAAATGTTGGTGGTTGCAAACTTATAGTTTTATTTCTTTCAGAAATTTTCTTATCACGTCTAAATGTGTCATTTGTATGCAAAAATCGACGGTGGAAATCCCACCAACACTGCTTACCACCATGCTTTGGTGTAAATGCCTTTGTTGAATCCATGCACACCGGGCAAGATAATTTACCCCCCGTACTCCAGCACAAAAGCATCCCGTACGTGGGAAAATCGCTTATCGTCCACAATAAACAAGCAAATAGTTTTAAAAAAAATTCTCTTTGACACGTTGTAAGTGTCAACATCCTCTACCCACATCTTCTTCAGGTCCTCGATTAAAGGTTGCAAATAAACATCTATTCCATTTTTTGGATTTTTGGATCTAGGGACAATTAGAGTTAAGAACATGTATGGATTTTGCATACACATCCAAGGAGGTAAATTGTAGGGTGTAAAAATAACTGGCCAAGTGGAGTATTTTTTGCCATACTGGCTAAAAGGTTGGAAACCATCAGTACATAAACCGAGCCTAATATTTCGTGACTCCTTAGCAAAATCAGAATATTTGTCATCGAAATGTTTCCACGCTTCTCCATCTATAGGATGACATAAAACCTCTTCCTCTCGAATTCGTTCACTATGCCATCTCTTGTGCTCTGCGGTGGCATAAGATGAATACAATCTTTGCAATCTAGGAATAAGTGGAAGATAATGTAAACGAGTAAAGGGTACACCTTTACCGTTACTTTTTTCTTTTCATATCTTCCTAAGCCACAAAATTTACATTGTGAACGGTCTATGTCCTCTTTCCAATATAGCATGCACCCACTTCGACATTTATCTATCTTTTCGTACGGCAATCCAAATGCGGACACTTGTTTTTTAATTTAAACCAATTTTCTGCCAATCTAGTCTGCAAACCGGATGTGACCACATCTCGAACTAAACTAAGAACATCGTTCATTAATTTTTGTGTACAATTGTTTTTGGATTTATAGCAACTAACCTAGAAGTCGCTGCCAATTCCGTCATTGGACATCCATCAAAAAGCGGTCTTTTTGATGCTTCTAACAAGTCGAAAAATTTCTTAGCTTTTGGATTTGGTTCTTCCTCTACATCCAACGAATTAGTCAGCAAATTCGAACCAGCAGCATCAATAACCATTTCTGTCATTCTATTTTCTGAAGTAGTAGGTTCATCAAAATGAACACCAACATTTACATTATCATCCTCACCAACCACCGATGTATTAATAACATTCATCATATCTTCACCATGATGTATCCACACATAGTAATCATCCATAAAACCGTTTTTAGTCAAATGCTTTTGAACAACTTTATAAGAATGATGTTTAGTGGCTTTACACTTCTTACAAGGATAAAAGATTTCTGTCATGTTTGTCTCATTGGAAGATGCCACTAATATGAACTCGGTTAAACCTCTTAAAAACTGAAATGGAATCGTTCCTCTATGCCCTACATTTTTTTACATCCAAGCTCGATGAACTTTCAAATGTTCCATCTACTGCATAATTAAGATAAGTTAATTGAGTACTTATACTAGCTCTTTCCATGCATATTACTTTAGTTTTATTTTAACTCGCATACAGAGTATACAAAATTTAAGAATAAACAACATGCAGCACTTCAGTCCACCTACTATCAATTAAGTATAGTTAGTACTGTTATGAATAAACATGATTGTCCCCTTTTATTTTTGTAATTTACTCCCTATATTATTATTGAACGTCTTTGCTAAATATGATGTTAAGGCACCACAAACAACTCTTAACAACTTTCGTGTTGGAAAAGGTAAATAAATAAAAATAATTTCAGAGAACACATGAAGCCATAGTTTGTGTGTAATCAGCTTAACGCTTTCTGCATTTTCTCTTCGCTGAACCAATCATGTAATTTCTCCATGTTTCTTTACTATCGATCTAATTTCACTGATATTTATATCCTGTAAATGGTTTATTACGCTGAGCTAATACATTGAAACCTGTAAATACTACACTGTGTTTTGTAATTTGAAACAAAAATGATATGCGCACTTCAACTTAGTTATTTCATCGATGCTCAAGATTATATCCATTCAGCAATGGTCGGCAGTAAAAAGCAATCTGCTCACTTCTATTTGTAGTATATAAAAACAAGATAATATCGATCGTCCTGGCGATTTAATTATCACAGCACCAAAGAGCACGAGAAGAAAATACAAACAATTTAAAGAACCTACAAAAGCGCGCAGAATGCATGAAACTTGATGAATAAATTAATCGATTGATGGCGTACCTCCTGGCGACGTAGAAGCACTTGCAAGCGGCGGCGCAGAGGCACCTACTGGCGGCAGCGTGGAAGCACCTACTAGCGGCGGCGTGGAGAGAGAAATGGTGGCGCAAAGGGAAGAGGATTTGGTGATCGGGAAGAACGAGGTTAGATATGAACGGATCTGGGAAGAAGGAGGTTTTTTTCTTTTATCTGAAAACGGAAGAATTTGTAGGAAACGGATAATTAGGTTTATGGGTAAACATCTGTAGAAAACGGGTAAGTAAAATGCTAATGTGTTTTTTACGCCGTTTCACATTGTTCACGATTTCCTACGCCACGCCTACGCGGCGTAGGGATGGCATAGGAAATTCCGGGTTGGAAATTTGACATTTATCTTGTAAAGAGATGACTGAAATCAAATAATAAATAGTAGAGAATTAATATGATGAAGATTGAATTGATTCTGATTAAATTTGAAGAGATATGAATAAATTTTTCACTAGAAATTTTGACAGAGTAAGAGGAGAGAAGAAACAAGAAATTAGTTGTTGAAAAATTCGTTTGAAATCTTCTATTTATAGAGAATAAACAAACATGTCCATTCGCGAAGAGTTACTATGAATAGACAATTCATTTCAAAATTTAAATTTCAAATTAGCAGCATGTATATCACATACTTATAGGGTATATGTTGACATATCCCTTTGAAAATTGAAAGCCCTTTTGTTTTTAAAAATTTTGAAAAACTTATGCTTTGTAAAATATTTTGATACTTTGTAAAATAACTTACATAGTTTATAAAAAATTTAAACTTTGAAAAACTTTTAAAAAATATTTTTAAATATATTTTTAAAAATAATTTTTAAATATAAATAAATGATAAGTTGGGAAATAGAGATCAAAGATTGCTACAAAGACTTTAACAATATTCTATGACTCTATATACTATACTATAGTATTAAGATATTCATATCTTGATCTTTATACTCATGAGTCTTCATGTATATTCTTTGAGTCTTTGTACTGTACAGTCTTCGATTCAACAGCTGTATAATATTCGGCGCTATATACTACATAACTTGGCAAAACATTAATATCCATATTTTATATAATTTATTTTGTTATCATGGTTATTATCATCAAAATTAATAACCGAGGCATTAACAATCTCCCCGGTTTTGATGATGACAACCATTAGTATCCTGTATATGGAATATGATATAACTTCCCCTGAGTTAGATAACTCCCCCTAAATATATTCGTATGTATATTTTATATTTTTCTCCCATTTTTTCATGAACAAAAATGGATGAAAAACTAAAAAAATCCCCCTAATTTTAATACTTAGAGACTATAGATTCAAAATCAATAACTATGTTAAAATGAAATGAATATTATGATGATTACATGATATGCAATTCACTTGAGCATAATAATATGCAAAACGAAGAATTATAAAGTAAATTTTATTTATACAAGTCAAACCGTGCATAATTCATATGTACAAACCAAACCAAATCAAACGCATAAATTAAAACAATCCAAGCTAAAATACGCAATTCTAAATAGCAATCTAAAATACACCATATCTAATCCTAACAAACCAAATTATTTTGTACTACACTTAAGTCAATGGTTTTTTTTAATTATAGGAGATTTATGGATTGGACAAAAAGTGTAGTGAAGAAAAAGTTCCCTTTTTGTAAGACAAGATTTCCATCTTGATCAAAGCATACTTCGCCCACACATTTGACCATATTGTCATCTTCTTCCTCCTCCTCTTCCTCTTCCTCTTCCTGTTCCTCCTCTTCTTCTTCTTCCTCTTCTTCATTTTTCATAAGATTGTGAATGACAAGGTTAGGAGTATCTTTTCGATTACAATTGGATTCGTTGAATTATCTAATAGATATTTCTGGAGATTGTGTAGAATTCGTCATTGTTTCTCTTGTTCCTTCAGGAGGCATAGTTAAATGGCCTTTATTTTTGAAAGAATGTTGAGTGTATGCTTAAGACCTTCTTTAATTTTGGTTACTTTGGCCATGGAGGTGGTTTGGAAGGGGCCTAGAGTGGGAGTTTGGAAGGAAAGGGGTGGATTTTCTTTTCTCGAACGTTTCGATCTTGAGGAAGCCATAAATTTATTTTTATTTAGAATTTACAGAAGAAAGAAGACAAAGAAATGATAATTATTTCGAAATTTGGTGGTAATGTAGTTGTATTTTGAATTTCGGATTTAGGAGAGAGAAATTAGTTTTCAGAAATTTCCGGTATATGTCGGCATATAGAGAGGGTGTATGTCGACGTATGCAGTTTAATTTTGACATTTTATTTTTCTTTTAAGTATATAAATTTTATTTTATTATATTTATATTTCGGAGAAAAAACATATTCCTAACTCTCTTCTAAGTTTAATAAAAGACGTTTGAGTTAATGAGATATCCACTGTTTTATTTTAAGTATTTATAAATTCGAATGCAATTACTTCTTTATTTACGTTATCTCCTAGAAAATGATGTCTTGTATCTATATATTTTTGGTTCTAGCATGATGTATTGGATTTTTAGATAGGTTTATTGCACTAGTGTTATCACAATATATTGGTGATTTAATAAAATTTAAACCAAAATCTTTTAAGGTTTGTTGCACGTAATAACCTGTGAACAGGAAAATTCAGCTAAAATATATTCTGCTTCTGTCGTGGACAGAGATACAAAATTTTGCTTTTTTCTAAACCATAAAATAAGAGTGTCCTAAAAAGTGACAAGTTCCACTCGTACCTTTTTGGTCTGATTTGCGTCCAGCATAGTCAGCGTCACTATATGAAATTAAATCGAAATAATCTTCTTCTGGATAAAAAAAAGTCCATAGTCTAGGGTATTGTTCACATATCTTAATATTCTTTTCACCGATTTTAGATGAGTTCCTTTAGGTTGAGAATGATATCTTGCACATAGGAAGACATTATGCATTATTTCCATCTACTAGCAGTTATATGGAGTAATGATACAATCATACCTTTATATAATTTTTGATCTACATCCTTTGAGTTTTCTTATTTATTTCGTTTCTCATTTGCCATAGGAGTTGGCTTTACACTAATGTTTGAAAAATTAAATTTCTTAACCAAGCCTTTAGCATATATTTCTTGGCTTATAAAAATTCCATTATTAATTGCTTTATTTTTTGTCCTAAAACGAATGTTAGTTTTCTCATATGACTCATTTCAAATTCTTTAAGTCATTATATCTGAAAATTCTTTATGTAACTATACATCAGTTGATCCAAAAGCAATATTGTCTATATATATGTTTGGATAAGTTGAATATCATTATTATTTCTTTTAATAAATAGAGTACTATCTGACTTTTCTATTTCAAAATTAGTTTGTAATAAACAGGATTTTAGTCTATCATATTATGCTCCAGGAGCTTGTTTTAGACCAAATAAAGCTTTCTTTAATTTGTAAATGTGATCAGGTAATTTTTCATCTTCAAAATGTTAGGGTTGTTCAACATAGACATTTTTATTAACAAATCCAGTTAAAAAAGAACTTTTGACATCCATTTGAAAAAATTTAAAGTTACTATGATTTGCAAAAGAAGCATAATTCTGATAGCCTCCAATCTGGCTACAGGAGCAAAAGTTTCACTGAAATCTATTTCTTTTTCCTCTTAACTATAACCTTAAGCAACTAAAGGTGTTTTATTTCTAATAAATTCTCCTTGTTCATCATTTTATTTTAATATACCCATTTAGTTTGTATTACAGACTTCTCTTTAGGGCTTGGGACTAATTCCCACACGACGTTTCTGGTAAACTAATTCAGTTCTTTGTGCATACCGAGAATCCAAGAATCATCGAATGTTGCTTCTTTTGGATTGTTAGGTTCAATGGTTAAGAAAAAAATAGTACTCATTTCATTTAGTTGATTCATTGATTTTACTATAGATTCTACATTTCCTAGAATATTTTCTATAGGACGTACTTTCAAATATTTTGTTCTTTTATTTGGATGTGCTACCAAAATTTCTAGTGAAAAATTTATTTAAATCTCTTCAAATTCAACAAGATTCAATTCAATCTTCATTATAATGATTCTCTACTATTTACTATCTGATTTCAATCATCCCTCTCTCGATTCTAGATCAAAGTGCTATTCAAGAGGCTATAGGATCCATTGTAATCAAAGATCAAGAAATTGTCTTTGTAAAACCATCAAACTCTAGTTGTAATTGCTTGAGTGTGGTTATAGCCCGTTCAAATCAATTAGGTATGCTTGGTAGCTTGGAAATCTGATTGGGTGTGCTTGTAGCCCGTCCAAATAAATTAGATGCACCCTATGCTCGAAAATTCAAGAGGTATCTTATAGCCTTGAAATCGAGATTGTATCGGGTTTTCCTTTTGCTCGTTGAAAGATTGGCATTTTGAAAAGAAATATGTACAAGAAATTATACGGGACTAGACATAGGGTAACTTCGAACCAGTATAAAAATCTCTGGTGCAATCTCTTTAATTCTCTACTCAATACTTTATGGCATTTATTTATTTGCGTTTGCATATGTAATTGTCCATTGTGCATTATTTAATAATAATCTTGAAAGAATTCTAAAAAGATTCATAAGAGTTAGAAAACATTATTCATGACCCTCTTTAGTATTTAATTAGCCTTGAGATTATAACTTTCGAAACCCACATTTCGTATCAGAACATAAGGTTTTCAAAAGCTTGTAATTTGATTTTTGAAAATTTTAAATGACTAGTAATATTTTTAATACTTTTGTAGAAAAAAAAATTGTGGAACCAATATGATATTAGAAACTAATTATTTTGAATAGTCACTTGATTTCTTAGAAAGGTATGATTTTGAATTGTAGGAATAGGTTTGTTATATGGTTAATGGTGAATAGGCACTTCAAAATCAAACATCACAGATCATGAAGGACAAGTGGATACTGGATAGTGGATGCTTAAGACACATGACTGGAAATTCAAGGATCTTGGAAGATGTTATTGGATCAGTTAACTTCGAAACAACCCAAAACCATATGTGATTGGCATCGGTAATGTCGGTAACTCTAAAACTCCTACTATTTCTAATGTTTTTCTAGTTAGAAATCTGAAACATAATTTACTTAGTATTTGTTAATTGTGCGATAAGGATTTTAAAATGAAATTTGAAAAATAATTTGCCATATCGAAGATAACGAGTCAAACATTGTCTTTGAAGGTACTTGAAAACGTAACATTTATATTTTAAGTAAGAAACTATCCAATGAAAATTTATGCCTTTTGGATGAACCTAATAACTCTTGGATTTGACATAAAAGATTTGGTAATTTTCATTTTAAGCACCTTTCTAAATTTGATAAATATGAACTTATTAGGGGTCTTCCTAAAACGAATTTTATTGTCAATAATTTATGAGATGCCTATCAATTAGGAAAACTACTTAAAAGCTCCTTTAATTCTAAAGATATGATTTCTACCTCTCATCCTCCTGAACTTCTTTGCTTATATCCTTTTGGACCATCACAAATACAATCAATAAATCATAATAGATTTTTCTTTGTAATTGTAGATGATTTCTCCAGATTTACATGAACAATTTTCTTAAAACTTAAAAATGAAGCTTTTGAAATGTTTAAAATTTTTACTAAAAGAATACAAAAACAAATATCAACAAAAATTAAAATGATTAGGAGTGATCATGGAGGAGAATTCAAAAATGATAATTTTGAAATCTTTTGTAATAACAAAGGAATTACATATAAATTTTCATTTTCTAGAACACCAAAACAAAATGGAGTAGTAAAAAAAAATAGAACTATACATGAGTGTGCTAGAACAATGTTAAAAGATATTAAGTTACCTAACAAAATTTAGGCTGAAGCAGTTGCTAGGGTTTGTTATATTTTAAGTAGAATACGATCCTTTATTAACAAAACTCCATATGAATTATTTTACAATAAAAAGCCCAAGTATCATACTTCAGAGTTTTCAATAGTTAATGTTTTATACTAAATATAAAGGATAATTTAAAAAATCTGATGCTAAACTAGATAAAGGTATTATTATTGGCTATTCTAATATAAGTAAAGCTCATAGAGTTTTTAAAACCAAAACTAACACCATTGAAGAAACATTATATGTTTCATTTGATGAGAGTTTAAAAAAATATAATACCAGTTTTGATAAAGAAGAGAATGTTGATAAAACTAGTGAAATTGCTAATATTTAAATCACAAATAATGAAAATAATAATAATCTTGAATGAATTTTAAAAAGATTTATATAAGTTATAAAATATTATATACACACCCTCCTAAAAACCAGTGCTCTAACACCAAATGTGGATTGCAGAAGTATGGATCTTAAGGCTAATTAAACACTAGAGAGGAGGAGTGAATAGTGTTTTCTAACTTATATGAATTTTTTGAAAAAATTTCAAGACTATTCTTAAACAATGCAGAATGAACAATCATAGATGCAAACACAAATAAGTACAAATGCAATAAAGTAAAAAGTAGAGAATTAGAGAGATTACACTAGGGATTTTCATACTGGTTCGTAGATACCTTACGTCCAATCACGTACCCGTACAATTGCTTGAACGGATTTCTTTTCAAAATGCCAATCTTTCAATGGGCAGAAAGAAAACCCAATACAATCTCGATCTCAAGGCTATGAGACACACCCTCCTAATTTTTTGGGATTAAGGTACACCTACTTGATTTGGACGGGCTACAAGCACATCCGTTTGGATTTCCGAGCTATAAGCACACCTAAATGGTTTGAACGAGCTACAATCACACCCAAGCAATTACAACTAGAGTTTGATGTTTTTCCAAAGATAATTACTTTATCTTTGGTTACAATGGATTATATAGCCTCTTAGTAGCACTTTAATCTTGAATTGAGAGAGAGAGATGATTGAAATCAGATAGAAAATAGTAGAGAATCAATACAATGAAGATTGAGTTGATTCAGGTTGAATTTGAAGAGATTTGAATAAATTTTCACTAGAAATTTTGGCAAAGTAAAAAAAGAGAAGAAATAAGAAATTAGTTGTTAAATTTTTTGTAAAACATCATATTTATAGAGAACAAGTAGATACGTCCATTCGTGAAGAGTTACGACGAATAGACACTTTATTTCAAAATTTTGAATTTCAAATTAGCGGCATGTATGTTGACATACTTATAAGGTATATGTCGATATATCCTTTTGAAAATTGAAACTCTTTTGTTTTTAATATTTTGAAAATCTTATGCTTTGTAAAATATATTGATACTTTGTGAAATAAGTTAAATATAATTTACAAACATCTTAAACTTTTGAAATTTTTTATAAAATATTTTAAATATATTTATAAAAATATTTTTTATTTTTTAAAATAAAGGATAAGAAAATGGGAAATGGAAATAAAAGTTTATTACTAGGGACTTTTAAAATGTTCTATGACTCTATATACTATGCTATAGTCTTGAGATATTCATATCTTTATCTTTATACTCATGAGTCTTCATGTCCATTCTTTGGATCTTTATACTGTATAGTCTTCGATTCGACACCTATATAATATCTTCCACTATGTACTATATATAAATTGGCAAAATATTAGTATCCATCTTATATATAAATGTATTTTATTATAAGGGTTGTTATCATCAAAATCAATAACCGAGGTATTAAAAATCTCCCTCCTTTTGATGATGACAACCATTAATACGCTATATATAAAATATGATATAACTCCCTTGATATAGATAACGCCCCTTAAATAGTTGCATATGTATATTTTATATTTTTCTCCCCATTTGTCATCGACAAAAATGGGTGAAGAACTAAAAACTCTCCCTAATTTAAATACTTCGAGACTAAAGATTCAAAATCAACAACTAAGTGAAATTGAAATGAATATGATGATGATTACATGATATGAAATTCACTTAAGCATAGTAATATGTAATAATGAAGACTTATTAAGTATATCTATAAAGTATATCCAAGTCAAACCATACATAATTCATATGTACAAACCCATCCAAACCAAATTAAACTAAAACACACAAATCCAAATATTAATTCTTAGTGTAAAAATAATCCAATCAAATCCAATTCAAATGTATACAATGAATCAATCAAACCAAATCCTATTAGGAACTGAGATGTTGGTTTTGATGACAATAACCTTTTAACTTATCTTATTATAAAATATATACTAACACAATTGTCTAGATAGATATGTATATGCAGGATATATATATATATATATATATATATATATATATGCAGGTATTGATTACTAAAGACTGATCAGTATAAAGACTCAAGACTTAAGATTCAGAATGGAGATATTAAGATTGAAGACTCTAGAGTATCAAGATCACAATTTCAAGATAAGTGTCTAGTTTTTGTTAAAACTTCATAATAGCATGGAAATCTTCATTCCAAATTTCACTTAGGATGGAACCCATTTCTATCTTCTTAGTGGCTTACAAAAACATGACAAGTAGTTTACAAACCTACGAAAAGTGGCTTACAAACCCACGAACATCCTGGTTTTGTACAAGTTCTCGAGTCCTGATGTGATGAGATATTCTGCAGGAAGAAGCTTGCAAAACTACTTCAAAATGGTTTTTTAAAATGATTTTCAAAACTGCTTTTCAAAATGTTTTAGCTTTAAAAATTATCTTTTCAAATGATTTTCAAAAAGATGTTTTAGCCTTAAAATATTCTATGTTTTTGTTTTTAAATAAACTCTTGTTTTAAACTTCGTTTGTTTTTAAAACTATCTTCTGATTTTTTTAAATATTCTTTATAAAATATATATACACTTGAGATTTAAAATCAAATTCATATATACATTCTAAAAAAATATTTTTCTACTCTACTTTATTTTAAAAAATAGGAAATTAGTTTATTTTACTCCAGAATCATTTTATCTTGTTTTCCTTTCAATACCATTTTCAAAACAAATTTCACATTGTTTCTGACTAAGGGATGTCGATATCATGGGATACCCCATGTCGACATGGTGGTCGTGCCTGGAAATCAATTTGTAATCAAAAGTTTATCGAGTCCCTCTATAAGGTGAGGTTGTGCCTGGAAATCAATTGGGTGACCTTGTGTCCTGTAAATCAAGTGAATTTGCCCCGGACTCGAAGATAGGAGGGTACCTTAAGGCCTTTAGAAATTGTGGATTGGAATCTCGATATTGGTATAATAAAAATCTATACGAGGTGTGTGCCTTGGTGCAGGACTGGATGTAGGGTAACTTTGAACCAGTATAAAATCCGGTGTGTTCTTTTCTTTTACTGCATTTTATTTACTTTATGCATTTGTGTTTGATTCTATGATTGTTCTGTGATTAAGCTTTGCATTTTTTTTATAAATTTTAAATTAGTCCATATAAGTCTTAGAATCCATTAAACGCTATTCACCCCTCTCTGGTATTAAGTTAGCCTTAAAATCCTTAATCCGCGCTCCCTTTCACTTGGTATTAGAGCATTGGTTTTCATAATTTTGATAATCTGAAACTAAAAAATTGTTTTAATGGCTACCAACACTGGTAAAGTCAACTTTACACTAATTTTGTTAACACTAACACTAGTTCATTTGTAGAAGGTCAGTCCACTGTCATACCATCATTTTTCAATGGTAGTAATTATGCATATTGGGCTTTTAGAATGAAAATTTATTTATAATCAGTAGGATTAGACACTTGGAATATCACACAAACTGAGTATGTTGAAGCAACTATTGATTTTGCCTAGTGGATTGCGGAGCAAAAGGGTGTTGCACAAAATAACTCAAAGGCCATGAATATATTATTTTGTTCACTATATAAGATTGAGTTTAATAGAGTGTCTATTTGTAAGTCTGCATTTGAAATCTAGAAAACGCTGCAAGTTACTCATGAAGGAACAAGCAAAGTTAAACAGATTAATGTTTCCATATTCAGTTTCAATTGTTTAAAATGCATGCATATGAGTCCATTTTCGACATGTATTGTCGATTTCAAGATATTGTTCATTCACTAATTGCACTGGGAAAAAGCTTTTCGAAGGAAGACCAAGTCAGAAAATTTTTAAATTCACTCACTCAAGAATGGGATCAAAAGACACTTGCAATCGAAGAAGCAAATGATACCAGTCTAATTAAAATAGAAGAATTGATTGAGAATTTGATGTCTTATGAAGTTCAACTACAAGGAAGAAAAGAAAACAAGGCTACAGAAAAGAAGTCATTAGCATTCAATGCAACAACTGAAGATTCGAAACCAGACAATGATGAGGACATTTCTTTCATGACAAGAAACTTTCGGAAATTCCTAAAATATACAAAAATGAATAATTAAAAAAGAAATGATCAAAGGAATTCCAGAAATAATACGAAGAACATCAACAATGATAGATGCTACAATTGCAATAAAGTCGGGCATCATAGGAAAGATTGTCCGTATCCAGATAAACAGTTGTTCCCTTCAAACAGTGATTCGTCAAGAAAAAGAAAGAAAGAATACATAGCAACTCTTGATGACTCAGACTCAACATCGAGTGACGATGAAAAGAAGATGGATAATTCAAATCTGTGTTTCACTACTATACATGAATCAGACAACGATGGGAGTATGGATCTAAAAATAGGTACACATTTACATTATTTTTAATTTTTATTGTTTGAATGGATGCTTGTTTGTTTGCTTGATTTTTTAAAATTCCTTGAATTTTAAATTAAAATTTATCCCTTGAAATTTTAGTTTTAATTAATATTTTATATATTAATATTTAAGTATTATATATTTAATGTTATCACAGGAATTATATAAGTAGAATATAGGATATAATATATACATTTATTAGAAATTAGGAACAGGCACTTGTCCTTTGATTCAATAGGCACATGTCGACATGCCTGAATACCCCATGTCGACATGCCCCTTAGAAATTTGATTTCAAAATTTGAATTCAATTGAATTTCCCTCCACCTTTTCACCAACTTCAACGCTTTGGAAAGATGCCTCTTGACCAGAGAACATGTCTATAGAATCTCTATTTAATTCACTCTCCTTATCATCACTTTTATTTCAAATTTTATTTCAAATTTCAAATTTATCTTCGTTATCTTCAACTCCTTTCAAACTTTCTCAATGGCCTCTTCAAGCACTCCTAACACCATTAGGCTTCCAAAAGCTATCAAAAACTTTCTTTTTAATGACCAAGAAGCTATCAAAGCTACATCAACTATGTAAACTTTGGTAAAATTCATACGGGAAAATTTGCTATTTTTGAAGATTTTCCATCTTATGAAATTGAAAATATTTTTCAACAATGTTATATTCTTAGTGTAGTAGATAACAAACAAAAAGTTTTTGTATGTTATTCAAATCTTGTTAAGATGGTTTATGCGAATTTGAATCGTGGTTTTTATGATGGGTAAGATGGACAAATTTGGAGTAGTGTTAAAGGAACACATATAGTTTTGGATTGTGAAATTTTAGGAAATATTTTGGGATGCAAGTATACCTGAATGTATCTCTCGGAATTTCAAATAAATGAAAACGATCGAGAGACATTTCATCACATCTTTGAAGGGGTGACAATTTTGAATTCAAAAATCGTTATTTTCGTCCAAAAGCAAGAATTGTTAACCTTCTTATTCAACACACCCTTATACCAAGATTGGGAAACTGCAACAACCCAACTTTGAAAGTTTGCAAAGCTCCTTTTGCAATTTTTGGAAATTATGATATTAATTGGGCTCAAGTTATTTTGGATGAGCTAAGGCCCAAGAATTTTACTATGGGTGAAAATACATTATATCATGGAGTTTATCTCACTTGGAGATTTTAGTTACTTTGGAGTTGATTTCAAAAGAGAAGAATTTATAACTAGAAAAGTGTTCACCCATGGAAACATTTTCTTATGAAAATTCCACTATTGTTTCAACCATATGAAACACTTATGGAAAAGGATGAAAGGATTGCTCATGAAGAGATGGAAGAAATGAAGGAAGAAGAAGAAGAAGAAGACGAAGAGAAAGGAATGGAAATTGAAGAGGAGAAAGAGGAAGATCAAGAAACTTCTTAGAGAGTATTGAATATCCTACTAATCCCGCTAATCCATCCAATAAGACCATTCTCAATAATCAAAGAATTATGGTGGAAAATCAAAAGACACTCAAAAGATCAATGAGTAAGAAAATGGATAAGATTTCCACTAAAATCGACAAGTTCTTCGGAAAAGTTAATAGAAAGCTTGGACTTTCATCTTCTTCATCTTCATCTAATTAGCTTTAGTTCATTTTATCTTGTTTACTTCAAGTTCTATCCATGTATTTTCTTTATTATAGTTTATATATATTATTTATGTAATGTTGACTAGAATCATTAACAAAATCTTTTATTTCCTGTTATTCAACTTCACTTGTCTCTGTAATTGCTTGTTTTTATATTATACAAATTTTAGTTGCATATATTTGTTCATAATATTCAAAACAAAACAAATTTTCACTCTAGGCAGAGGCATGTCGACATCCACTATCCCCCCATGTCGACATACAATGGGCAGAAAGTAGTTACACCTTTCAAATTTTAATTTCATGTAACTAACTTGTGTCTATTCATTTTAATCGACTTTCTACCCCTATTTATACCTGTTTCTTCTAGAATAAATTATCAAACTTCATTTCTAATCATTCCTTTTCATATCTCTTCCTATTTTTCGAATTTTGGCTTCTCTGATTAAGAATCTAAGTGATAATCTTAAGGAAACTCTCACTTCCTTCAAGAATATCCTTACGTTCATACTTCGTAATCATCACCACTTAGAATTGAGTCAAATGCAGATGATCAAGGAGCAAAAGGACATTTCGACGTCCTTCATTGGATGATCTCAGCTCTTAACAAGGACGATCTCGAAGGAAATCCACCAGTCACTCTCGCCAAAGATAAAGAAGAATGGGATGCCATCAAAGCAGACCCTATCTTTGGAGATGGATGGATGGATGGAAGTACCAAGGAATGTCTAATCATTCCGTATGTTATTTGTTTGATTTCATTGGTGTGTTTTAAACTTGATTGACTTGACTTAAAACATTTGGTATGGTTTGTATATATGATTGGATGATGATTGATCTACTTCTGGATTACACTTATGATCATACTCATGATCACATTTCACATTTATGATCCCCTTTCATATTTATGATCACACTTAGCACTTATTACACTTATATATGGATTACTCTATTATATTATGGTTGACTATCTTATATCAAGTTCATAGAATTTATTAGTAAGAAGTTTTTGTTGATGAAAAAGGGGGAAGGTAATAAAATAGTAGTTGGCTTGAAGTAAAGGGGAGTTATGATTGGAGTAAGGGGGGGTCATGGAGTAAGGGGGAGTTATGATAGGAGCTATGGTATGGTAAGTATATTTATAAATATAAGTTGTCATCATAAAAAAGAGGGAGATTGTTAGGAACTGAGATGTTGGTTTTGATGACAACAACCTTTTTAACTTATCTTATTATAAAATATATACTAACACAATTGTCTAGATAGATATGTATATGCAGGATATATATATATATATATATATATATATATATATGCAGGTATTGATTACTAAAGAATGATCAGTATAAAGACTCAAAACTCAAGATTCAGAATGGAGATATCAACATTGAAGACTCTAGAGTATCAAGATCAATATTTCAAGATAAGTGTCTAGTTTTTGTTAAAACTTCATAATCGCACAAAAATCTTCATTTCAAATTTCATTTGGGATTGAACCCACTTCTATCTTCTTAGTGGCTTACAAACCGACGGTAAGTAGCTTACAAACCTACGACAAGTGACTTACAAACCCACGAACATCTTGGTTACAAGTTCTCGAGTCCTGATGTGATGAGATATTCTGCAGAAAGAAGCTTGCAAAACTACTTTAAAATGGTTTTTCAAAATAATTTTCAAAACTGCTTTTCAAAATGTTTTAGCCTTAAAAATTATCTTTTCAAATGATTTTCAAAAAGATGTTTTAGCCTTAAAATATTCTTTGTTTTTTTTTAAATAAACTCTTGTTTTAAACTTCATTTGTTTTTAAAACAATCTACTGATTTTTTAAATATTCTTTATAATATATATTAACTTGAGATTTAAAATCAAATTTATATATACATTATAAAAATATATTTTTCTACTCTTATTTATTTTAAAACGTAGGAAAATTAGTTTATTTTGCTCCAGAATCATTTTATCTTTTTTTTCCTTTCAATACCATTTTCCAAAAAAAATTACTTTGTTTTTAACTAAGGGATATCGACATCATAGGATACCCAATGTCGACATTGTGGCCGTTAAATTCAAAAGTTTTAATTTTCAAAAGAAGCGTCTATTCATTTAAATCTCTTCACGAATGGTTATGACTGTTACTGGTCTATAAATAGCCTTCACAAACGAATTTTTTAACTAACTATTTTCTTATTTTCTTCACTCCTTCTCCACAAATCCATATTCTAAAAAATTTATATTTTTAAGATCATCCGATTTCTAAAGTGAATTAAATTAGAATCTCATTCTTGTTTGATTCTCTGCCCTCTCTCGAAGATCAAAGTGCTATTCAGAGTTATAGGATCAATTTGTAATCAAAGTTTATCGAGTCTCTCTATATGCTGTGATTGTGTGTGGAAATCAATTGGGTAATCTTGTGTCCCGCAAATCAAGAGAGTTTTCCCCGAACTCAAAGATAAAGGGTACCTCAAAGCCTTTAGAAATTGAGGATTATAATCTCGACATTGGTATAATAAAAATCTATACGACGTGTTTGCCTTGGTGCAGGACTGGATGTAGGGTAGCTCCAAACCAGTATAAAATCGAGTGTGTTCTTTCCTTTTACTGCTTTTTATTTACTTTCTGCATCTGTGTTTGATTCTGTGATTGTTCTGTGATTAAGTTCTGCATTTGTTCATATCATAATTTTTAAATTTGTCTATATAAGTCTTAGAATCCATTAAACACTATTCACCCTCTCTAGTGTTAAATTAGCCTTAAGATCCGTAATCCACACTCCCTTTCAAATCCTAGGTCCATGCGTGTGTGTGTGTGTATTTACATATTAAATCCAAACCTAATAATTATATGTTTCATGGAACTTCAACCCAACCGTCGGACCCAAAGATTCGATCTGCTTTAATATCATCTCAATCTTCCTTATCCTTGTTAATAGTGCACTATGTGTTGTTGGTTGGTTCGTCTTTGATTAAGGAAGAAATCAACTAATGAATGACATTGAAATGCTTTTCTTAATCCTTGATCATCAACATTTGACTCAACACTAAATGCCATTAGTTTCTTAGGATAAAAGAGAGAATATCTTTCAAAGATTGAAGAGTTTGTTCAAGATTTTCGCATAATTTTTGGTGTGGAGAAGACATATTTGTAACATTATGTTTGAGAATGAAAAAAAGGGTATAGAATAAAATGATTAATTAATTTTCTAGAAGAAATAAGCTTATATAGGAATAGAAAGTTTTTTGGAATGAATGGTTGGAAGGTTATTTATATTTTAAATTATATATTTTTTTGCTCTCTGCCCATTATATTCGACATGTTGGTAACATGTATGTCGATATACATACCTAAACTTTCAAAAATGCTATATTTATTTTGTTTTTATCTTATACCATTATATATTTATAACTTCCAGAGGCTACAAAACAATATATGACAGTAAGAAATATATTTCGTTAATTAGAATTGACGGGTACATGGATTTCAACGGTTAATAAAAGGAAATACATAAAAAAGACATGAAGTTAAACTAAATGTACACAATACAAAACTAGATGTCATAAAGAAACAACTAGATAGGCTTAGAAAGGTGCAGATAATGATGAGAGCCATCAAATTTGCGAATGATCTTTCTAAAGTATTTGTCCACTTTGTTGGAAAAAGTGGTGGACTTTTTACTAAATGATCTCTTAAGCTTCTTTTGGTTTTTAAGAAGCTTTTCTTGGTTCCTTAGGATCTCTTAATTGGAGTGGTGGGATGATTTGTCAAAATTTTCTAAGGAAGTATTCGCTTCCTCCTCCTCCTTTTCTTCTTCCACTTCTATTTCATTGCCTTATTATTATTATTATTATTATTATTATTATTATTATTATTATTGAATGTCTTGTTCCTCTTTCCATGCCAATCTTTGTTCCTTTTGGGGAAGTGTCTCAAATGGTTCGAGAAACGGTGGAATTTGCATAAGAGAGATATTGGCTTTGTCGAAAACTATTTGAGGAATGGATTTTTCTCTTCTTCAATCAATACCAAAATATGTGAAAGTTCTAGTAAGATACACGTCATGGAAGAGTGTGCGTTTATGTCTAGAAATGTTCTTTTGAACAAAGTCATTTGAATTGTGCCTAATTTATGTTGTAATGAGCATAAATAGCAAAAGGAGCTTTAAAAACTTTTTGAGTAGGGTTATTGTAATTGCTCGTCCTTCGAATGTTACTTTGTTGTAAAATAAGACTCATAAGTCTTTATTTTGGTCGAAGATTTTTTATTTAAATTCAAATTCTTCATCACTCTCAAAAATGTCGCGAAAAATTTCAAGATTTTGTTCATCAATTTGAAAGGCTGAGAGTTCAATTAACACTAGATTTATAACCAAGAATATTATCTGGAAGTTCATAATTCAAAATAATTTGAGTACTATTAACACTACTCTAAACTTGACATTCTTCTCCTTGGTAAAATTTTCCGTTTAAATTCGCATAATACATTTTGAGCAAGTCCGAATAACAAACAAAATCATTTTGAGAAGAATCAATTAAACCATGAATTTCATTATAAAAAAAGATCATGTAAACCATAAAAGGAAAAATCTTTAAATTTAGCAGATCTTCTGGGAGAAACTTTTTCAGAAGTAGTATACTCCATACATGCTTCAATAGCATCTTTCTTATTCAAGAGAAAGCTTTTATTTTTCTTAAAGAGCCTTATGGTTTTAGGATTTTAACTAGAGGAAGCCATTTTTGAGTTCTAGAGGAGAAAAGATAATGAATAGATATTTGAAATTTGAAATAAAGTGAGTGAATGAATGACAAAGATAGATTAAATTAACAGGGAGTGAAGAGTCATATTCGCAGGTCAAAAAGGTGCCTTTTCAGAGCATGGAAGTAAGTGCAAAAAGAGAGGGAAGTTTGAATTTTGAATTCTGAATTCAAATTTTAGTTTTCTGGCATATATGTCGACATATGACATGGGGGTATGTCGACATATAGCTCGAAATTTTCAAAAATTAAACTAAGCTAGTATATTCTCATATATGTATATACTTATATACTTATATTCATCCAATATTATTTTCAATCTATATGTTATTCCTAAAAACCAAAATCAATCAGAAAAATAAAAATAAAAATTATTAAACAAAATATACTGTTTTTGGACTTTTAGTTGATCAGTTTTGACTAGTCTGTTATAGTCGTGAAACACATATTCGCATTTTCAGTATCTGGTTCAATGTCGCTCGAGGATGTGTTTGAATCATCCAAAGTTGTTGTATAAGCCCTTTTTCTTTTCCTGGATGAGTCATTTGTTGATGAGATCTTTGATTTATTCGAATGCGGACAATTTCTTTGAAAATGACAGGGTTCATCATAGTTGAAGCATCTAGTTGTAGTTCTAGTTCCAGACATCTTGTTTTAGGTTTTTGAAAGTTGTTCATCTATCTATACTTCAGGAATTTTCTATAATTTCTGGTCATAAAAGCAATTTTTTTGTTATTGCCGTCGTCTGAATCCCAATCGTCAGTTATTGCATTGAAAACGATGGATTTCTTTTCTGTTGCCTTGCTTTCTCTTCTGTCCTGTAATAGTGCTTCATAGGGCATTAAATTTCCTATTAGTTCTTTAATTTTCAGAGTACTAATATCATTAGCCTATTTAATTTCCAGTGTCTTTTGGTCTCACTCTAAAGAGAGTGAATTGAGGATTTTTCTAACTTGGTCCTCTATAGAAAAGTTTTTACCTAATGCAACTAATGAATGTACTATATCTTGGAATCTATAGTATATTTCAGAAATAAACTCATGTGAATTCACTTTAAACAATTTAAACTAATTAGTTAGCATGCAAATTTTAGTTTGTTTCACTTTATTAACACCCTCATGTGTCACTTGTAGTGTTCTTCAAATTTTATATACAGACTTACAAATATAGACTATTAAATTCATTTTTATCTAGTGAACAAAATAAAATATTCGTGGCTTTAGAATTATTTTGTGCAAGTGACTTTTGGTCAGCAGTCCATTGTGTAAAATTAATCTCAGGTTTAGTGTACTCATTTTGTGCAACATTCCAAATGTCTAAGCCATTAGACTATAAGTAAATCTTCATCCTACATGATTGATAAGTGTAATTGCTGCCATTAAAAAGTAAGGTTCTAGTAGTAGATTGTCCTTGACAAAAGTATTAATAAATATACTAATAGTGTTGCAAGCCATTAAACTTTTCAAAATTCAAATTACGAGTTTTTGAAAACCTAGTGCTCTGATGCCAAATGTAGGTTGCGGAAGTAAGGATCTTAAGGCTAGTTAAACACAAGAAGGGGATGAATAGTGTTTTCTAATTTATACGAATCTTTTAAAAATCCTTTCAAGATTATTATTAAATAATGCAGAATGAACAATCACAAATGACAACACGGATAATTATAAATACAGCAGAGTAAAATATAGGGAATTAAAGTGATTATACCATGGATATTTAAACTATTTCGAAGTTGCCTTACGTCTAGTCCTGTACAATTGATTGTACAGATTTCTTTGCAAAATGCCAATCTTTCAACGACCAGAAGGCAAACCCAATACCATCTTTATTTCAAGGCTACGAGACACACCCTCATTCAACGACCAGAATGCAAACCCAATACAATCTTTTAAAGGCTTACTAAACACTAGAGAGGGGTAAATAGTGTTTTTTAACTTATACGAATCTTTTTAAAATTCTTTGAAGATTATTATTAAACAATGCAGAATGAACAATCATAGATGTAAATGCAGGTAAGTACAAATGTAGTGTAGTAAAAGATAAAGAATTAGAGAGATAATTCCAGGAATTTTTATACTGGTACAGAGTTACCCTACGTCTAATCCTGTACAATTACTTGTACAGATTTCTTTTCAAAATGCTAATCTTTCAATGGGAAGAAGGCAAACCCAATACATTCTCGATTTCAAGGCTACGAGACCCAGTCTCCTGATTTTTCGAGCTTAGGGTGTGTCCATTTTATTTAGATGGGCTACAAGCACACATACTCAAATTTTTGGGCTATCAAGCACATTTAATTGATTTGAATAGGCTATAGTCATACCCAAGCAATTACAACTAGAGTTTGATGGTTTTCCCAAGATAATTTCTAGATATTTGGTTACAATGGATCCTACAGCCTCTTGAGTAGCACTTTGATCTTGAATTGTGTGTGAGAGAGAGAAATGATTGAAATCAGATGGTAAGTAGTAGAGAATCAATACAATGATGATTGAAGTGATTCTAGTTGAACGAAGAGATTTGAATAAATTTTTCCGTACAAATTCTGGCAAAGTAAGAGGAGAGAATAAACAAGAAATTAGTTGTTGAAAAATTTATTTGAAACCTTCTATTTATAGAGGATAATAAACACGTCCATTCGCGAAGATTTATGACAAATGAACATTTCATTTCAAATTAGCGGTACGTATGTCGACATACTTATAAGGTATATGACGATAACCCTTTGAAAATCGAAAACTCTTTTGTTTTCAAATATTTTGATACTTTATAAAATAATTTAACATAGTTTATAAACATTTTGAAACGTTTTTATAAAATATTTTTAAATATACTTTAAAAAATATATTTGAATTTTTAAATATAAAGGATAAGAAAATGGGAAAGGGAGATCAAAGATTGCTATTAGGCACTTTAACAATATTTTATGACTCTATATACTATACTATAGTCTTGAGATCTTCATATCTCGATTTATATACTCATGGATCTTCATGTCCATTTTTTGAGTCTTTATAAAGTATAGTCTTTGGTTCAACACATGTATAGTATCCTACATTATATACTATATAACTTGGCAAAGCATTAGTATCTATATTTTATATAAACGTTTTTGTTATCAGGGTTGTTATAATCAAAATCGATAACTAAGGTGATGTTATCCACTACCCAGTATCCACTTGTACTTCTTGATTTGTGATGCTTGATTTACAATTTTCTGTTCACAGTTAGCCATATAACAAACTTGTTCCTACAATTCAAAATCAAACCTTTTCAAGACATCAAGTAACTTTTCAAAATAATTAGTTTCTAATAATTTATTGTTTTCACGACAAGCACCATTGTTCAAGTGGTTAAGTGATTCGGCTTTAGTGCAAGAGGTCACAAGTTCAAAACTTGTGTCGCATGATTCGAACGTTTATTGATATGTAATATGTTGTCCTAATGACATGTTGTATATAAAGTACCCTTTAAAAAAATTACAAATCGTTTTCACTAAATTGTTTTACTATAAATGTACTAAAAAAATTACTAGCCATTTAAACTTTTCAAAAATCAAATTACGAGTTACCTAGTGCGTTAATACCAAATGTGGGTTGCAGAAGTAAGGAGCTTAAGGCCAATTAAAATACTAGAGCAGAGTGAATAGTGTTTTTTTAACTTATATGAATCTTTTTGAAATTCTTTCAAGATTATTATTAAACAATGCAGAATGAACATTCACATATGTAAATGAAGATAGGTACAAATGTAAAGGTAGAAAATTAGGGAGATAACACAAGGAATTTTTATACTACTTCAGAGTTACCCTACTCCAATCCCGTACAATTTCTTGTACAGATTTCTTTTTAAAATGCCAATCTTTCAACGGGCAGATGACAATTCCAATACATTCTCAATTTCAAGGCTACGAGATGCTCTCCTAATTTTTTGAGCTCAGGGTACACCTACTTGGTTTAGGTGGGCTACAAGCACAAACACTCGAATTTTTGGACTATCAAGCACACCTAATTGATTTGAATGGGCTATAGTCACACCCAAGCAATTACAACTAGAGTTTGAAGGTTTTCCCAAAGATAATTTCTTGATCTTTGGTTACAATGGATCCTATAGCCTATTGAGTAGAACTTTGATCTTGAATTAAGAGAGAGAGAGAGATGATTGAAATCAGATTGTAAGTAGTAGAGAATCAATACAATGAAGATTGAAGTGATTCTGGTTGAATGAAGAGATTTGAATAAATTTTTACTACAAATTTTGACAAAGTAAGAGGAGAGAATAAACAAGAAATTAACTGTTGAAAAATTTGTTTGAAATCTCCTATTTATAGAGAATAAATACACATATCCATTCATGAAGATTTATGATGAATGGACATTTCGTTTCAAAATATGAGTTTCAAATTAGCGGTATGTATGTCAACATACTTATAGGGTATATGACGACAAGCCCTTTGAAATTGAAAACTCTTTTGTTTTTAAATATTTTGAAAATCTTTTGTAAAATATTTTGACACTTTGTAAAATAATTTAAACATAGTTTATAAACATTTTGAATTTTGAAAAGCTTTATAAAATATTTTTAAATTTACTTTAGAAAATATATTTGGCTTTTTAAAAGTAATGTATAAGAAAATGGGAAAGGGAGATCAAAGATTGCTACTAGGCACTTTAACAATATTTTATGACTATATAATATACTATAGTCTTGAGATCTTCATATCTTTAACTTTATACTCATGACTCTTCATCTCTATTCTTTGAGTCTTTATATTGTATAGTCTTCGATTCAATGCTTGTGTATTATCCTGCACTATATACTATATAACTTGGAAAAACATTAGTATCCATATTCTATATAAATGTATTTTGTTATCAGGGTTGTTATCGTCAAAATCAATAATTTGATGTATTTTCAAACTTCATCCGGCATAGGAAGTGGAGAGCCATTGTTGTTAAGTTGAAAGTCAAGAGGCACAAAGCTTCTTGCATTTCGTGGTTTTTTCTTTAAAAGGAAGGCTATGCTTGAACAGAGGAAAGGACAGACGTGGAAATTGGGGGAAGTTGATCTAATTCAGAGGGAGGGACATGAGCAAGGTTATTGATAGCTTGGGTACAGGATAATGGAAAAGGGGAGGGTCGAGTGGAAGAAGGGAGGGAAGGTCAGGTGGAGAAGAGGAGGAGGGAAAAGAGGGATAGTGCTGACGGTAGGGTTAGGCGGGATGGAGGGAGGCATGGAATGCTCTGCTATTTTTATTGATGTAAATTGATTATCTTCATGCTTTATTACTTCAACATAAACATATTTACGAAGCAAAAGATATATACAATCTATTTACAATACCCGGCCCATCAGGGAGTAACTCCTACCCAGCCCAGTACAGCTTAATATCTCACTCCAATTCTAGAAAACTCAAACAAGTGTTTTAACTTTAACTAGTGTGAACCCATGCTTCGCATACGGACCGCACTCAACCTCTTATCATCATAACATGTTTAAATGATTTATATGGTTCATTGATTAAAAAATTGTGATCTTTTTTATCAATTTTCAAATAAGTTTGCATTTTGTCTAAAATTTATGTATAAATCTTTCAAAACAGTAATGCAGATAGTACTGGTGCTTGATAAACAATTGCAAAATATCGAGCAAAAATGATTTCAAAGATAAAATTTCCTCACAATACACATATAAATTATACACATATAAATTTATAGTGTGCATCGGCTGTATTATATGTAACTTCATTTGGTGAGATACCTTTATCAATCATTTCCTTTAATAGTTGATGTCGTTGATTCCATTTTTTGCTTCGGTAATAACTATCTATAAGAGCAGTGCAGGTAACAACATTTGGTTTACACTTAACCATTGATCCAAAAATGCTAAAAGCAACGTTGACATGATTCATGAGAACGTAAGTGTTGATGATGATCACATAACTGACTATGTCTAGGAACACATTATGAAGCATCATATTATTATAGAATGATAAGATTAGAGGATAAAGAGATTTCTTTCTGTTTTGAACGATTCTTGTGAAAAATATGCTAAATCTAAAGCATACATATTTTATGCCTGAAGTGTTGGAACTAACAACCATTATTCAACAATATTTATTTTAATGTGAAGAATATCATTGTATTTCTTTTACAATCAAAGAAAATTCAATATAATAAGAAGCATATAATTGTATTTAATGCTTTTGAGCTTTCTGGTTCCATTTCTAATTCCATCTAACATTGTTGCTGCATTTTGGTAATGTTGGATTTCAGCAGACTTAACTGCAATTTGTGAAAGTAGAATCAGAGGATGGAAATTTTCAACACAATCAACGACATAGATTGGTTAAAAGAAATAAAGTCAAACAGATTTAATAACTTTAATAATATGAATAATCTGAAAAATATTTTAAAAAATTTATTTTTAGCTATCAACAATGGATATCATTGGAAAGCATATTAAATTTGAGATTTAATAGTGAAATTGATTCTTAAATCCAATTAATGTAGAAAAAGTTATCATATTTCAAAGTTTGAAATAGAAAGAAATTAAAAACGTGACTGTTCATTTTCCAAAATATGAAGGAGGCCCGTGTGCTCTTGAAATCTAACTCAATAATAATATTATAGTATAGATGACATCTGCTTTCAATTAATTCAATCTCTCCAAATTACAAAATTTCCATTAATGACATATCTGGAAATGTAACCGAACTCATGTGCTTAACTTGTGTCTTTTTGCTTCAAATTACTTCTACTACCTTCTTCTCCACTATTACTATCAAATTTGAACATAAGGTTGTTTTCGTCATCCTCTAGACCTTTGTATCCTCTACTCCCTATGAGTTCTACCCCCTCTACCTACAAATCACATTCGACTGTAATTTCATTGCTTATCACTCGTTAGGAAACATGCTTACACACCGTTTTTCTATTATATTTAGAAATGGGAATTTTGTTATCCATCCTAATTGGTTATTAAGATAAGTAAATACCATCCTTTTCATGTTGCTAAACTTATTATTATGCTTGGATTACTTATTACCCTCTTCCTTTCTTTGAATTACGGCTGAAAATCTCCCCATGGTCATTTGGATTTACTAAAATCGCTCATGTTTTTATCTTATTTAAAAATGTGTAATTTATCGTTGTAATTAAAGAGTAAAAACAAATGCAATTTAAAATAGGTATGATCTTAGAGATTACCATAGATTAGCAGAGGAGATCCATACTGAATACACATGAACAACCAGATACACCACCCACACGCTACATAATGCTTCATCATTAGTTGATGCTTGGTTACTGTGATTGGATTTATTTATTCTGACATGAACCATGTCTGTTATCATTGACATATTCTCCTCTTTGAGATAAAATTTATGCCGAAAAATCAATTATTCCTTTCTTTCCATATGCACCACACAAGTTGAAACACAATCTTAACTATCACCGCTTATATGTTACCATTAAACTTTGAAATCATGTTTTCAACCTCGTTGTTGAAGTTTAGCACTTCTGTATGTGCTGTAGGCCACATGAATTTATTGCGACACAATTTCCAAATATATGCACTGAATTTACACCTAAAAATAGATGTTTTTCATCTTAATATGTTGTTTGCAAATTCTCATGCTTTGTCTATATTGAGCCCTTTCTGTTTAAGATTTATTTGTTGCTAAATGATTGTGCATGATCTTGTACATGCATGTTGCCACTTTGGGGATGTGTATTCTGTGCCAAATGAATTGTGCATATGCAGCATTATTATATGTGATGCAAATGTTATACCAAATAGATTTGAAACTACACTTGCCATTTTTGTTGCATGAACATGCCTAGCAGTTTTGTGATATCCTAAAATTTCAAACAAATTTAAATATGGGTTGTTTAAGTGTATATATATGTGGTGATTTTAAATAGAATTTGAACTTGAATTTGAATTTGAAAGTTCAAAGAATAAATATCTTATAATAAATTGGATTTAAAAATAATTATATGTGATTTTTATTAGTATATGATTAGTTTTATATCATTCTCTTTAAAAGGTTTTATAAATATAAATAAGGATATATCAAACTAGTATATTTGTATAATTATTTTTAAATATATGTAATTGGGTTTTTATTTCATTTTCTTTAAATAATATAAAGATAAATTAAGGAAAAAGGTTAAATATAAAAACATGGAATTAAAAATGTAAGTTAAAATGTATACATAATTACAAATGTAAGCAAAAGAATATGTTTAATGACAAGTGTAATCCAAACTTCCAAGTTTCATTTATTCTTCTTTTTATTCTAAAATAAATCAAATTAAGTTATATAAACATATTTCTTCCCTCTCTTTCATTTTTCTATGATCTACATTTTCAACTAAGAAACCAAAATCCTGTAACACTAAAACCAGAAAATAAAAGAAAGTAAAAAAAACATCAAGCTTTACTATCTCCTTCAAGATTTCAATCTAAAACTAAGCAATGATCAAAAATCAAAACAAAACTCGAGTTTGAAAGCAAAGCTAGCAGTAGATTCAACTCAAAGATCAATTCAAGAAGATCAGTTTAAAACAAATTTTTCAGATTTCAAAACACTGTCCAGTGTTCTCTTTTCTAGGATATAAGGTGAGTAAATATTATCTTTAAAAAAAGATTTAAAATCATCTTATAGTTTGTGCATGTAACAATTATGATAAAGGTGATTCAAATAGTTCTTGCATGAATGGAAACATGTGTTTTACCTGGTATAAGTTGATATTGCTGTGTGTAAGCATTTGTATCTCACTGTGTGTTTTTAAACTAACCCAACTTGCTTTAAAAATTCAAATTCTCCTCAAACAATCACATCTGGATTATGTTATCTAAAAGAAAGATGTTTGTATTGATGAAACAATATTTTTAAAAATGGTTTCAAGAATATTTATGATGTAATTATATAGAAAATGAAAATTTACAACGGCAAATCAATTCAAGTCAGAAACTAAAATGGTTAAATCTCAAGTTCTGATCATACGATCCAAATCGAATTTGAAAACGAATATTTTAATGGTTATTTCAGGATTTTTAAGTTAGTGTTTAGAGGGAAATCGAGAGTTGAACGGAATTAGGTTTAAAAACAAATTTCGGCGAGGCAAGTGACGTTTGGGCTCGGGGATTGGCCAGAAGATAGCTTGAAGGTCGAGGTAATTGGAAAAAACGTGGCATGATTGGTAAGCCATCGAGGCGGTGAGGCGAAGCCATGGTAGGGTTTAGGGCTGGTTTAGGTGGTCGATATTTGAGAGGTTAGTACGACGATGAGGCAGCGTCGAGTTGAGTTTGGATGGAGGGAAATGGAAGAAGAGGATCTGGCACATCCTCAGGCATGGCGACGGGGTTAGCGGTGGACAATGGCAGTAGCACAAGGGGTTTTGGCTGATCGGGTTTTGGGTTTTGGAGCATCGTCTTGCACTTTTTTTACTAGCCGAAGCATTGATGTTGAGATGGTCAGGTGGTTTGGAAGGCCAGAGGTAGTTTGTGTAAAGAGCTGGCGACATGATACAAGGAGGCGGAGCAGTGTACACGTGCACGAGGAAGTGTGTGCATATCAGAGCAGGTTTTAGAGGAAGAATAAGTAGATAGGAATAAAGGAAGAAGAATAGAGAGGGAAGAACGAGAGTTGGATCAGGACAGGCTCGTAATCGATCGCGTGTGATTCGAAGGGTGTAATGTGAGTTTTGCTCGGTTTTAGCTCAGATAGGGTATTATTGTAATACCAGTTTTAAATTTGTTAAGCAATAAGGTTTTACTTAAAGGGATGTTAACCGAGTTTCCAAAATAATTTATTAAAATAAGATTTTAAAAAATGATTTGAATTTAAATTGTTTTGTTTTGAAAATATTTACATATTAATTAATTAATTAAGATAAGTAAATAAAGGTTTTAAGTGATTTCTAGTATTTAATTTAATAAGATTCAAATGATAAAATTAAGTAAGTAATTGAGATTTAGAGGTTTATCTTTAAATAATGAAGATGGTTAATTGAAAGATAAGTTAATAGACTGATTAATTAAGGAAAGTAATTAAAGAATAATTACTTAATTTAGGATAGTTAAGTATTTAATGATTAATTACTTAGTGTGTGAAATTAGAGGTTAATTAATTAATTAAAGGTTATTTAATTAATGATTAAAGATGAATTAATTAATGATAATTACTTAATGAAAATAATTAAATAATAACTTCTTAATGTCATTAATTAGTGGATAATTAATGGTTAATTACTAAAGGTGATTTATTAAATGATAATTACTTAATGTAAGTAGTTAAAGGATAAATTTGTTAAAGGTTAATTAATAATTAGTGTATAATTAATTAATAATTAAAGGTTACTTAAATGAGGATAGTTAACCAATGGGATAATTACTTGATGGAAGTAATTATGGAAAATTAATGGGTAATTAAAGGATGATTAATTAATGGTTTGTAATTAATTAATGTTAAATAAGCAGGATTTAGAAGTGATTAAACTAACTAGCAATGGTACAATTAATTTATCCTTCTTATAGATGATTAAGTTATATTGAATGACTTAGATTATTTGATATCTCTGGTATGTGATTTGTGCTGCTTTTGTAATATTAGATATTTTGGAGGAACTGTGTTATTGTGGGTTATTTATCTAAAATGGATTTCTGTCTAAATACGAAATCCTGAATAAACTGTATTGTTTAAATTTAAACATTTGGCTTAAAGAATGATATTGGATTTGAAGAGACCGGGGTCGGGTATCAGTAAATACCCCAAACCACTTCGATATGGAATCTACAGAAATTATTTATAGTTTTGATATGTGAAATCAATAGGCTGAAATGGAATAATTAAGTAAACTAGACTATTGAAACTAAGGATACATAGGGATTGAAGTGTGAAATAAGTGTTGACTATAACAAGTTATGAACTTGTAGTAAAGTTCGAGTTACCCCGGGTTTTAAATAAGTTTTATGCTTTAGTATTTCATGTTGATAGATTTACTCACGCTGGTTTCCAGCCTGACCCGGGTGTTACTTTGATGTAATGCTCGGGTCAGACCGAGTATTACAGCTTTTCAGGTTATAACGTTCTGGAGCTCAGGAGGCGAGCAGGATGGAAGGAACGTATGGATTTTACCGCCATATATTTGAGTTTGTAGTGATATTAGTCACGGACAAGTTGATATAACTATCTAGTCTATTTGCAATGGTTGTAATTCTGATGTATTTTTATAATAGTAACAATTTCAGCTTCTTTTGTAAATGTTATTTTATGATATTATATGTTGATCCGCTGCGAAATGTGAGATTCTGTGTAACAACCCGCATATTTATCGATTGTATATTTAAATATTTTATTTAAATATAACATCGTTCGTTGGATTTTAGTCCAAAAAGCTACTTTCTGCAAACGGTCGAATTGAGACTCAAGACCACTTCCATTGAGTTCAAAATGATGTTTGCGACCTTTTTTAGTATACGCTTCGATATGTTTGGAGCAAGTCGAATTTTGCTACTTTTTCTATTGGGTTTTTGGGTTTGGGTTTGGGTTCAGCCCACTAGCTAACTTAATACCCTAACTCAGCCCTCTCCTCTCCATTCACTCATTCCCACTCCTCAAACTCAAGCTAAAACTGAAAATGGGGGAAAGGAAGAGGAATTAGAAATTCCAAGCCCTAGTTTCTTCTTGCAAACTTGAATTCTTGCTTCAAAATCAAATAGAAGCTATTGGTAAGCTTCCTCTTCATCTTCTCTATCTCTTTCTCTCTTCAATCTCAGAAATTCCTAAACCTAAATTTAGGAAATACTTGTTTTGATCTTAGATTGAAGCATGTTGAGTTGAAGTGGAGATTGGTTGGTCTTCTCCTTGCAAATTGAGCTCCTTCTTCTTTGTTTTTGGGTTAAAGGTGAGATTTTCATCTCACATCTTTGTCTATATTTATCTCTGTTGTTAGGTATGAATTCCTAACATCTATTCATGATCATTTTCTTTTGATTTGAATTGGTATGGTTGAATTACCAAATTTTGGTTTTTTGAAGTCCAATTTTTGTGAAAATCCTTTAATGGAGTTTGGATATGTTGTTTGGGATGTATCGAAGAGCTTATATGGCCGGGTTGTCGCTTGACATAAATCCTAGTCGTCGTTGCTCGCTTGATCGCTTCCTAATTGATTTTCCCATTATGGCCTAGGCAAATTGTTGCCTTTACCAGGGTCCAGACGTCTGGAGACCAATGCCAGACGTCTGATTTTGCCCCCGGGAGAAAAATTACTCATGGCAGAATGATAAACAAGGCAGCGACATATTTCAGACGTCTGAACTAACGTTCCAGACTTCTAAGAAGATTGTCAGACGTTTGATTTGTGCCTTTAGATGCCTAGTTGGTTTTCTGGAGAATTTCCAGAGATCAAAACCAGACGTCTGGACTATCCCCCAGACGTCTGATTCGGTTTCAGACGTCTGGTTTAGTGCTTCAGACGCGTGGTTGGGTTTTCTGGAGTATTTCCAGAAGCCAATTCCAGACGTCTGGAACAAACCTCAGACGTCTGGAAATGCCCAGTTTTGCCTAAATTGACTATTGTGTTAGAGTATCCAATTTTCAATCAATTATTTTTCTCCAATTAGTTGTTATCATTTTAGTTGCCTTTGATAACTTCTATTTTCAGAATTTTTAGGGAATATCCATTTCAATGGATTTGGTATCGATTTCTTTGGATTTAATTCACGTCTTCGTATGTGAATCCTTTTTGTGATTGATTGTTTTTACGATCGATTTTATGGTTTGTCACTTTAAAAACATAAAGGTTTTCTATACTAGTGGTAAATATCAAAAATCTTTCATCAAAACGATTTCAACACTATTTTATTACAAAGCTCGTTTTTCTTAAAATCGTTTTTCCAAACACTCGCACGAGAAATCTAATTAAACGACTTAGTAAAACAATTGGTATGAAACGCTTGCGTTTACTTCGTCGGTTAATTCTTGGACTTATTCGATTGAATCTCTTATGACAATTTTTCGAGTGGAGATCTACAATTTGTTCGTAAATATGTAAGTTAAGCTAGTGGTTATGGGACATGAAGCTAAGCTCATATATTTACTAACTTAGTGTAATTAACACTTCTTGATGATCGATGATGATCATTTTATGGTTTAGACTAGCAATGTGCAATGTCTCTTTGTCCACGTGGAGGACTGTACCTCATTTTATTAAGCTTCGTCTCATTTCTTAGTGGGATAGCGACCCATGTACTTTTAATGTGTTTCGATTCATCTGATGTACCGTTTGTACTACATTGATGTCTCGGCTTTTCGAATCATTGGACGTACCGTATGTACTGCGTCGATGTTCCGAATTGTTTTGTGTTTCGATTCATCTAATGTACCATTTGTACTACATCGATGTCTCGGCTTTTCGATTCATTGGACGTACCGTCTGTACTGCGTCGATGTTCCGAATTGTTTTGTGTTTTGACTCATCGAATGTACCGTTTGTACTTCATCGATGTCTCCGCTTTTTGATTCATTGAATGTACCATTTGTACTACATCGATGTCTTGGCTTTTTGATTCATTGGATGTACCGTTTGTACTAAGTCGATGTCTCGTCTTTTTGATTCATTGGATGTACCGTTTGTACTACATCGATGTCTGGCTTTTCGATTCATTGGATGTACCGTTTGTACTACATCGATGTCTCGGTTTTTCGATTCATTGGACGTACCGTTTGCACTGCGTTGATGTTCCGAATTGTTTGTCATACACGTGTTGGGAGATTTCAGGCTCCCGCTCGGGATTGGCCATCCTTTTCTTGTGATTTCTGGATTTCTAATTATTGATTTCTAGAATTTATGTTTCGCCAACTTTTACAATTGGCGTTGATATGTATGTCATTTTTTGTGGCTTGGTGGATTAAATAAAGAGAATGACATTCCTTTTTATCTTTGAGAAGATTCTTGTGATATTGATTAATCTCTTTTTGATTTTCAATTACACACTTAACACAGTATGGCATTATGGTTATTATACGTTTTTGTCATATCTCTTATTCTGTATCATTTCATCTGATAATTATAGCTAGACTGATCCGTTTATTATTTTCTTCTTAAATAATACTCGGGTCATACTGAGATTTTACAGGTGCTTCTGCTTGACTCCTTACTGGATCTTCATCTAACTTTTGGCTAACTACTTTAGATTAGTAGTTTTTGTTGTATACATTTGAGATATGAACTCCTTGATGTATACTTATCCTTTTGTCTTACACATGTATCTATTCTTTTGTGATATTGTGGATCTTGTTCGACCACTACTCTGATGTACACTTTTATATGTAATATTCATATCTGTTTCCGCCTTTGAGATATGAGCTTCTGTGACTGATTTATGTTATGCTTATTTCTATATTTGTTTCCAAAGATATTATATTCACTGCGTAGTAGTCTTGTATTTGTATCGGTATGTCAGATTTCCTGTTGAGATGAAATGAAAAGTTATTCTTTTATCTGACATATCGGTGCTCGCACAAAGCCATTACACGGATGGTCGCTCCTCAATAGCCTTATTCTCCGTGCTAGTTGATGGCATTATCCCGTAGTGTCCTTGGCTAGCGTGGGTATAGAGGTGGGGCGTCACGGCTTGATATTAGAGCCAAACTTCGAAACAATGTAGAATAATTTAACAAGGATCATCGTCCTAAGTCCATCTTAGGAGTCATGCCTTAGGATTTTGTTCGGGTCTTCGAACCGTCCTATCCTATTTTCTTTTGTGATTCCTTGTTTTATCAATCATTATTGTTTGATATTCATTTTGTGAATAACCTTTTTCTTCTTCTTCTTTCTTTCGTAATGAAGAGAAATGGTTAGATCTGGCCGTCCCAGCGCCGGTCAATCAAGTGCTACTCCCCAGGATGGAGTATTTATGTCTGCCCAGTAGCTTCTTGATCTAGTAAAGAACGCTCAAGCAGCCGGACCCATTCCAGAGCCTACTCATCCTAGATCCGGTTTTGCACGCTCGTGCAGAGACTATACCGATTTGGGTGGAAGGCCATTCATGGGATCCGAGAGTGTTATAGAAATTCAAGCTTGGCTCAAATCATGCGATCGCATCTTCTCTCGCATGAACCTTATTGATCTACATCGAGTCCAAGTGGCTTCTAGCATGCTCCAAGAAAGAGCGTTAGATTGGTATGAGCTCTTGACTTCGGAGATTATCGAAGCAGATCTTACTTGGGAGCAATTCCAGGAAAGATTTGAATCAAAATTTGTGCCGGAGGCTGAAAAAGTAACTTTGGCCCGACATTTTATTGACCTTGTTCAAGGTGAATCTTCTGTGGTAGAATATGTCGCATCTTTTGAATCTCTTTCCAAATACGGGGTTGAATACATTAATACCCCATTAAAGAAAAATCAGAGATTCGTCTATGGCTTGAATAAGAATCTCAAAAAGCCTTTGCTTCTGAAACTAGAAGTTTCTTTTGATCAGCTTATTGACATCGCTCTTCGACTTGAAGAGGCCGATAAGAATGGTGATGTTGAAGTTACGGGTGCCCAACAGAACTTCAACAATAACATGAAGAGGCCTATCAAATTCAAAGGCCCCACTCCCAACAAGAAAGGGAAGCAACAAACTCCGGTAGCAAAGACTCCTACCTCTAGTCGTGGACAATGCTACAATTGTGGTTCCACGGACCACTATGTAAGGGAGTGTCCGAAACCCCTCTTTTGTCGTTATTGCAAAAGTTTGGGTCGTCTTTTGTCTTCGTGTCCTAAGCTTCCAAGCAAGAGAGAAGGAAAGCTGCAAGCCCCTAGCAACACTTCTCGTGGTTAAGGTATTTCTCATTCAATCCTTGATGACACTTGTTTTGTGATTATCTGATTCGAGTTCTTTTTGATATAGGTTCATCTCATCATTTTTATATTAAAAGAACTTATTGATTCTTTTTCTTTAAACATTTTTGGGCTTGTTGACTTCTTTGAGGATTGCAAATCCGGATGGTAGATCCGCAACACTCTATTTGCTTTTTATTGATGTCGAAATTATTTTACGTGATTTTTCTTTCCGAGCCAATTTTTACTTAGGCTTCGAAATTGATTTTTTGTGAAAGGATTGGCTTAATTATTATAAAGCCATGTCATATGTTCCGAGTGGACTATTCATCTCCTACATTTTCTATCTGTTAAGCAGATTTCTATTTTTCTTTGTGATTTCGATTCCACTTTAGGTGGCATCGATTTTATTCTTTAAGCCCTTATGATGAGGAAAGTGTTATTTCTCTCATCTAAATAGTTTGTGAAATTTTCTGGTTTATTTAAACTTGTCTAAGGATTATCACCTAAGCAATATCTTGTGTGGTGTTAAGGTCTTTTCAACTCGACCTTGCCACCGATTTTCATTTGCTACGAGTTGCGGGAGTTAGCATTCCATTTACCGCATTCCGCACTTGTTATGATACTTATGAATGACTTATTATGTCATTCAGTTTGTCCAGCTTATTTCATCCATTTTATGAATCGAGTATTCTCCGATCTCGATGACTCCATTCTTATATATATTGAATTTGGATGAAAACGGAAATTTAAATTTTTGCAATTTTTTTTCATAAGATTTATTTATAAGTACAATTTGATTTTGCTATTAAATGAGCAAAGAATATTCTTAAAGGTTTTTAAGAAACATGTTTATCATATAGAAGATGATTTCGTGATTGTATTGCCCATTTAGTGTTTTAAGAATTCTGGTCAATGCGCTTGATCAACGTTATCGATAGGAATCTCCTAAACACTTTTATGATACAGTCAGACATGACATATTGACTTGTAAAAATGTAAATTTTTATACAAAGGTAATTACATAAAGATAATTGTGATTTTGAAAGTTTTAGATTTTGGGGAAAAAGGATTATTTAAAAGAACTCTTTTCTGATACTCTTATTCTAGTGATTCCCGAAGGGAACCAAGACTTTATCTTTCGTACCAATGCTTGTCGTATTGATTTGGATGCGATCTCTTGCAAAAGAGAATGTGCTATCACTTGTGCTTCTAAATCATTATAGCCTATCGAGGCTAGATATGCCATTCATGATCTAATGCAAGCGGCTATTGATTTCACTTTTCGAATTTGGCATCATCATTTTTGGATGAGAAATTTGTTCTCTACCCCGATCATAAATCTTTGGAATATTTATTTTCTCATAAGGAACTTAATGTTGGCTAGAGTTCCATGCATCTTATTATCTTAATATTCTTTGTATACTCCCAGAGGGGAAATCATGTTGCCAATGCCCTTAGTCGTAAGCAATAAGTGGTTGTCTTTTTGATGATCTCCGAATGGAATGATCTTTTACCAAGTTCATCGGACGTTTCGATGTACCTTGTTTTATTGAGCTTCGTCTCATTTCTTTTATGGGCTTGCGTCCGATGTTCTTTTATGGTGTTCGGTTCACTGGACGTACCGTTTTTGTACTGCGTCGATGTTCCGAATTATTTGATCTTTGGTTCATCTGGCGTACCGTTATTGTACTACGCCGTTGTTTCAAATTATTCGAGTTTCTAGTTTCTCTGGCATACCATTATTGTACTACACTTTTCACCGGTTAAATCTTTTGCTATTCATGACGTTTTTCACGTCTTTTAACCATGGAAATACTTTTAGGTTTTCGATTTTTATTCTTGAGCCTGGTGTTATAGTAGGGATTGAAGTTTCACAAGATTTGACTTTTGAGCAACATTCTATTCACATCATTTCTTCGAGGGTTGAGCGCGTTCGAAATAAAGGTGTTCTTTTTGTGAAAGTCCGATGGTTCTCAAATCCTAAGGATTTCTCTTTGGAATCTAGAAAATTCATCGAGCGAACACGTTCGGGCTAACTCTTTCTTGCTCTTTATGGTGAACTTCTTATTTCAAATTTTCTTTTGTGTTGATATGCTTCAATGGTTGTTACTCTTTATTTTCTTCTTAATTATTGCGAGGATGCAATTTCTTTAAGGAGGGGAGTTTGTAACAACCCGCATATTTATCGATTGTATATTTAAATATTTTATTTAAATATAGCATCGTTCGTCGGATTTTAGCCCAAAAAGCTATTTTTGCAAATGTCAAATCGAGACTCAAGACCACTTCCATTGAGTTCAAAATGACATTTGCGACCTTTTTGAGTATAAGTTTCGATATGTTTGAAGCAAGTCGAATTTTGCTACTTTTTCTATTGGGTTTGGGTTCAGCCCACTAGCTAACTTAATACCCTAACTCAGCCCTCTCCTCTCCATTCACTCATTCCCACTGCTCAAACTCAAGTTAAACTTAAAATGGGGGAAAGGAAGAGGAATTAGAAATTCCAAGCCCTAGTTTCTTCTTGCAAACTTGAATTCTTGCTTCAAAATCAAATAGAAGCTATTGGTAAGCCTCCTCTTCATCTTCTCTATCTCTTTCTCTCTTCAATCTTAGAAATTCCTAAACCTAAATTTAGGAAATACTTGTTTTGATCTTAGATTGAAGCTTGTTGAGTTGAAGTGGAGATTGGTTGGTCTTCTCCTTGCAAATTGAGCTCCTTCTTCTTTGTTTTTGGGTTAAAGGTGAGATTTTCATCTCACATCTTTGTCTATATTTATCTCTGTTGTTAGGTATGAATTCCTAACATCTATTCACGATCAGACGTCTGGAAATGCCCAGTTTTGCCTAAATTGACTATTGTGTTAAAAATCCATTTTTAATTGATTATTTTTCTTCAATTAGTTGTTATCATTTTAGTTGCCTTTGATAACTTTTATTTTCGGAATTTTTGGGGAATATCCATTTCAATGGATTTGGTATCGATTTCTTTGGATTTAATTCACGTCTTCGTATGTGAATACTTTTTGTGATTGATTGTTTTTACGATCGATTTTATGGTTTGTCACTTTAAAAACATAAAGGTTTTCTATACTAGTGGTAAATATCAAAACTCTTTCATCAAAATGATTTCAACACTATTTTATTACAAAGCTCGTTTTTCTTAAAACCGTTTTCCCAAATCTACTAGTATATACAAACCTTTACCTCACTCGCACGAGAAATCTAATTAAACGACTTAGTAAAACAAGTGGTATGAAACGCTTGCGTTTACTTCGCCGTTAATTCTTGGACTTGCTTGATTGAATCTCTTGTGACAATTTTTCGAGTGGAGATCTACAATTTGTTCGTAAATATTTAAGTTAAGCTAGTGGCTATGGGACATGAAGCTAAGCTCATATATTTACTAACTTAGTGTAACTGATATTTCTTGATGATCGACGATGATCATTTTATGGTTTAGACTAGAAATGTGCAATGTCTCTTTTTCCACGTGGAGGACTGTACCTCATTTTACTGAGCTTCGTCTCATGTCTTAGTGGGCTAGCGACCCATGTACTTTTAATGTGTTTCAATTCATCTGATGTACCGTTTGTACTACATCGATGTCTCGGCTTTTCGATTCATTGGACGTACCGTCTGTACTGCGTCAATGTTCCGAATTGTTTTGTGTTTCGATTCATCTGATGTACCGTTTGTACTACATCGATGTCTCGGCTTTTCGATTCATTGGACGTACCTCTGTACTGCGTCGATGTTTCGAATTGTTTTGTTTTTCGATTCATCGGATGTACCGTTTGTACTACATCGATGTCTCAGCTTTTTGATTCATTGGATGTACCGTTTGTACTACATCGATGTCTCGGCTTTTTGATTCATTGGATGTACCGTTTGTACTACATCGATGTCTCGGCTTTTTGATTCATTGGATGTATCGTTTGTACTACATCGATGTCTCGGCTTTTCGATTCATTGGATGTACCATTTGTACTACATCGATGTCTCGGCTTTTCAATTCATTGGACGTACCGTTTGCACTGCGTCGACCTTCCGAATTGTTTGTGCTACACGTGTTAGGAGATTTCAGGCTCCCGCTCGGGATTGGCCATCCTTTTCTTGTGATTTCTGGATTTCTAATTATTGATTTCTGGAATTTATGTTTCACCAACTTTTACAATTGGCATTGATATGTATGTCATTTTTTGTGGCTTGGTGAATTAAATAAAGAGTATGACATTCCTTTTTATCTTTGAGAAGATTCTTGTGATATTGATTAATCTCTTTTTGATTTTCAATTACATACTTATCACAGTATGGCATTATGGTTATCATACGTTTTTGTCATATCTCTTATTCTATATCATTTCATCTGATAATTATAGCTAGACTGATCCGTTTATTATTTTCTTCTTAAATAATACTCGGGTCCGACTGAGATTTTACAGGTGCTTCTGCTTGACTCCTTATCGGATCTTCATCTGACTTTTGGCTAACTACTTTAGATTAGTAGTTTTGTTGTATACATTTGAGATATGAACTCCTTGATGTATACTTATCCTTTTATCTTACACATGTATCTATTCTTTTGTGATATTGTGGATCTTATTCGACCACTACTCTGATGTACACTTTTATATGTAATATTCATATCTGTTTCCGCCTTTGAGATATGAGCTTCTGTGACTGATTTATGTTATGCTTATTTCTATATTTGTTTTCGAAGATATTATAGCCACTGCGTAGTAGTCTTGTGTTTGTATCGGTATGTCGGATTTCCTCTTGAGATGAAATGAAAAGTTATTATTTTATCTGACATATCGGTGCTCGCACAAAGCCATTACACGGATGGTCGCTCCTCAACAGCCTTATTCTCCGCGCTAGTTGACGGCATTACCCCATAGTGTCCTTGGCTAGCGTGGGTATAGAGGTGGGGCATCACATTCTGAGTTTTATTTCTGTTCTTCTTCTACCTCTTTCTTCTTTATCCTAACAATCTGAGATTTCCGGCGTTCGATTGCTCGGCACTTCTACAGTGAATGTACTAGTGTCGAATCTTCGAGGTCGAAAATTTTAGGTCGTTACATTTTGGTATCAGGGCTGAAGGTTAAGCGAGAACCTTGGCTCTAGTGTGTTTACTCATTAAGAATAGGGTCAATAGTACCCTAGAATGAGTTGAGAGTAGTTTATATGAGGGCATATTTGTTATTTTCTTATAAAATGATTTTAAAAATGATTTTATATAAGCTTATATTTTGATATATATAAATATATATAAAAAAAAATATTTCTTTCTAATTATTATAAATATTAAGGTAATTGGTTGTTGATTATTGGAATTAAAAATAATAATAAGAATTATGTGGTAATAAAAATACAACCAAATTGAAATTGAATGAAGATAAGTTTGAAATGGATCCAAACTGAAATTAAAATCCTGAATTTATAGAAGTGTTTTCACAATAAGATAATAATGAATTGGTTCCAGATACGATAATCTTAGTTATTATCATACATGGTTGTTGTGTTTAATAATGAAATATTTGTTAATGATTAAGCAAAATGAAATGTTTTAAGGAAGTAAACATTTAGGTGAGTATGAATTATAAATTGGAAATGAAGATGGTCAAAATTGTGAAGTTTTAAATCTAAGTCCAGAAAATTTGGGACTTGTTTCAAAGTGTTAAAAGAAATAATGATAGCATTATTTACAATAAAATTAAATGAAAAGGGCCTATTACAAACAAGATTTGTTTGGAAATTTTAAAGAAAATTTGTTTTGAATTAAAACCAAAGGTGGCTTAAAATTTAAGGTATAACTTGGTGTGCAAAGGAAATAAATATGTATATATGAAGGATATACATAATATCAAAGATGATTTGAAATAAACTCTAAGTGTTGAGTTTTAAATTTTTACTTGGAATGTGATGTGAAAAGCCAAAGTGATAAGTTTTTGAACTTATAGGCGGGATAGGATATTGATAAGAAGTTTAAAATTTGAAATGGAAATTCAAATTGGGTAAAGTTGACTGGATTAAGTAAATTGTATTTAACTTAGGGGAAGTTAAATAAGTTGAACAAACAACCTGAATTGAAAATTTCAAGATGAAATTGAGATTTAACTTGGGAAGTTAAATGGTTGATTTGAATTGGAGTATGTGTGATCGCAAAATGGGTTTGAGATCTGGAAATTGAAATTATATGTTATTGATGAATATTTTAAATAATGTGGATATTTATTTATTTTGACTTATCTTAATATCATCATGTTGTTATAAATAATCTTTAAACTGTGAATTGGATTAGTTTAAAATGAATAAGAAAAAAAGTGGATTGAAATAGTCTATATATCCATTACTGAAATTAAATGAAGAAGGCCTTATTTTGAAACTATTTAAAAGACTTGATTCTTGAAAATGAAATTGTAATTATAGAATGTGATCATTTTGAACTTAAGATTCAAAGGTTAAAAATAAACTTGCAACTAAGATTGTTTAAGAATCGGTTTCAAAGTTTGAAGTTAAATTTGGATAATAAAGTGGATTTTGAAGGTTAAGTTGCTTCTTGAACTCTTATTTGAATTTTAAAATAAGTTAAGTAAAGGTTATTTAAAATGGAATTTTGAAATTTGGACTCAGAATTAAATGGTTCAAAAAAAATTTAAGTTGTAAATTTAAAAATAAAGGTTGGTTTGATTTAGAGGATTAAATCAACATTTAAAAATTTAAATCAAATTTATGAAATTCAAGATGGTTTTAAGTTGGGATTTGAATTGAATTAGATCAAATTGAATTTGATTTGAATTAATTAGAAGTTGTGATTGAAGATGGATGAGCATAAAATTCAAATGGAAAATTTGAATTGAATTAATTTGAAGTGAAATTGAAGTTGAATAAGTTTGAATTTCAAATGGGAGTTGCTTTGAATTTGGGATAGGAATTGACATTAATTTAAATTGAATTGAAATTGAATCAATTTAAATGGAAGTGGAAATTGGAAATTGATTGGTAATTGAACAGTTTTGCCCTGAACCATTTTTTCCAAATAAATTATTTTAATATAACTGTTTTTCAAGATTCTTCTAGCTATTTACTATACAACTTTTCTTTTTTAAACCAAAAATTATCTTATACTTATTTTACAACTACTTTTAGAACTATTTAACTATTTTACAACAATTTTACAAACTAATTACAATTTTACAACTATTTTGCAATTATCTAATTATTGTTCAACTATTTGACTATTTTACAACTATTTTATAACTACTTAACTATTATACAACTATTTTGCAACTAGTAACTATTTTACAACTACTTACCTATTTCATAAAAAATTCAAGCTATTTTCTTAATACAAGTTGGTCAGAGTGCAAACTATCTGTAATTGAATACCAATTGAGATAATAATTGAAGTGTTGACCCAAATGGAAATTGGGAGAAATTGTGTGAGTAAATAGAATCAAAATGAAGAAGAATAGAAAAGAGAATTGATTTAGCTAATGATCAATAAAGATAAAAACATAGAATGTACGTATATTATTCTATTCGTATAATGATTTGATCCAGATTCGAGCATAGAATTTAGAGATAGTATATCAACCTGAGTTGGGATTTTTCACTTAATTTTCGACGGCGAACCCTGGATATGGATTTTTGATTGATTTTGGGAATTCTCTATCATAGTTATGACTATGCAAGGAGAATGACGGGTTCTGATCAAGAAGCCAGATCTGAGTCCGCACTAGGAAGTCGGGTGGACGATACTAGTTCAGAAGTGAAATTATGCAATCGAGTGAGCGATCAGATTTGATATTGCGTACGAATGGTATATGTACATCGTACGGGCTTGAATGAAATAGATATTGAAATTTTTTTAGAACTGTAAAATGATTTTTGAAATGGAAAGGTATATTTTGAAATAAATGATGGAATAAAGGTGGAAGTTGGATATCTTTTGAAATTCACTTTATAAAAGTAAGTGATAAGGTAATTAACTTTATAAAAGAAAATAAATTTTGAATGTGGATTTGGCATGGTAAAGTCATATATATTTGTTATATATGATAAACTCCCCCTATGTTGAATCTAGAACTAGAAGAAAGGGTTTTTGAAAATATTTGAAGTATAAAAGAGGAATCTTTATAAGTGATCCAAAGATTATTTTCATGTTGGAAAGGATAAGTTGTGTGTGTGTGTGTGTATATAAATGATTTTATGAGAATGATTTTGAAAAAGGGTTTTGGAACCTATGGATTTTGGAAAGGCTTTTGATTTTTGGGAAAAATCAATTTTGGAAATTTGGAAAGCTAAGTTTGGAACTATCGATATGTAAAGAAGATTTTGATGTAAATCATAAAGGGTATGATTTGAAAGATACTATAATTGTATAGTATAAAGTATTTTGAGATTGGCTCTGGGGAAAAAGGTGCTTCCATTGGAATGAACTTCATTAGGAGATCCATGGGGTGGATCTGCCTTGAGCCCTAAGGGGGTGGCTCTAAATTGAATCCTGAGAGGAAGTCCGGACAAACTGAAGTTCCTGAGGATTATGTGTATTGGGTAGCGAAAGTCGAGGGCGCTGATGCCTATAGAGATATTTGGATTATTCTGTGACGATAGTGTAACTCGATTTCACTACGAACTACCGTGGACCATAGCAGAAGTCTAGTGTGCCGTGAGAGCCAACAGTCTATGTTTGAATTTGTCGTGATGGCAACGTAACATTGATAGACTGCGACCTATGGTGACATAGCGAAAGTCGAGAGGACGTGAGAGCCTAAGGCTACATTGGGACTTGACTAATATAGTCTGCGACCTATGTGGGAGTGGTGAAGTTTCATTTGGCAACGAAAATCGAGGGCGCTGATGGCTACAGTTACATGGACTTTTACCGTGTTGGCAACGTAACCCGAGATGTAACCGCGATCTATGGCGGGTTCCATGGCGTAATCGAGGGGCGCGGAGTGCCTACGGTTATCTATGGATTTCGCCGGGATGGCAACGTAACCATCGGGTTAACTGCGACTATGGAGGTGGTGATGATTTCCAGAGCATTCTCACTAAAGATGTTTCCTCTATTTTTCAAAAAATGTTTTCTATATTTTCAACAAAATATTTTCCAGTATTTTTCACTAGGTGTTGAAAACGGGTTTTCCAAGTACATATAGATTTTCATTCCTACACATGACCGAATTTCTGTAAGAACAAGGATGGACTTGTGGAAACATCGAGTTTTAAAAAGTATTTTTATGAAACTTTTTTGGTAATATTATATAGATTTTAAAGTGTTTTTAAAATTCTTAAATGAAGGGTTTACTGTTGAAATGGTCAAAGAGCAATATAAGCTGATAATAGTCATTTTAATAAAATTCTGGTTTCGTTCCTTTTCGAGGACGAAAAGATTTAAAGGGGGGAAGAATGTAATATCCCGAAATTTCAAACAAATTTAAATATGGGTTGTTCAAGTGTGTGTATATTTGTGTGTGTGTGTGTGTTGATTTTAAATAGAATTTGAACTTGAATTTGAATTTGAAAATTCAAAGAATAAATATCTTCTAATAAATTGGATTTAAAAATAATTATACGTGATTTTTATTAGTATATGATTAGTTTTATATCATTGTCTTTAAAAGGTTTTATAAATATAAATAAGGATATATTAAACTAGTACATTTGTTTATTTTTAAGCATATACAATTGGGTTTTTATTTCATTTTCTTTAAGTAATATATAGATAAACTAAGGAAAAAGGTTAAATATAAAAACATGGAATTAAAAATGTAAGTTAAAATGTATACATAATTACAAATGTAAGCAAAAGAATATATTTAATGACAAGTGTAAGCCAAATTTACAAGTGTCATTTATCATTTTTATTCTAAGATAAATAAAACTAAGTTATATAAACATATTTCTTCCTCTCTCTTTCTTTTTCTCTGATCTACATTTTCAACTAAGAAACCAAAATCCCGTAACACTAAAACCAGAAAATAAAAGAAAGAAAACAACATCAAGCTTTACAATCTCCTTCAAGATTTCAAGCTAAAACTAAGAAATGATCAAAAATCAAAACAAAACTCAAGTTTGAAAACAAAGTTAGCAGTAGATTCAACTCAAAGATCAATTCAAGTAGAGCAGTTAAAAAAAAAATTCTAGATTTCAAAATACTGTCCTGTGTTCTCTGTTCCAGGATATAAGGTGAGTAAATCTTATCCTTTTTTAAAAAAAGAATTAAAATCATCTTATTGTTTGTGCATGTAATAATTTATGATAAGATGATTCAAATAGGTCTTGCATGAATGGAAAAATGTGTTTTACCTGGTGTAAGTTGATATTGCTGTGTGTAAGCATGTGTATGTCACTGTGTGTTTATAAACTAACCTAAATTGCTTTAAAAATTCAAATTCTCCTCACACAATCACATTTGGATTATGTTATATAAAAGAAAGATGTTTGTATTGATGAAACAATATTTTTAAAAATGGTTTCAAGTATATTTATGATGTAATTATATAGAAAATGAAAATTTACAGTGGCAAATCAATTCAATCTGAAATAAAAATTGTTAAATCTCAAGTTTTGATCATACAATCCAATTCAAATTTGAAAATGACGATTTTTAATGGTTATTTCAGGATTTTTAAGTTAGTGTTTAGAGGAAAATCGGGAGTTGAACGGAATTGGGTTTAAAAACAAATTCCAGCGAGGCGAGTGACGTTTGGGCTCGGGGCTTGGCTAGAAGATAGCTTGAAGGTCGGGGTACTTGGGAAAACATGGCATGGTTGGTAAGCCATGGAGGCGACGAGGCGAAGCCATGGTAGGGTTTAGGGTTGGTTTAGGTGGTCGATATTTGAGAGGTTAGTGCGACGACGAGGCAGCGTGGAGTTGAGCTTAAGTGGGGGGAAATGGAAGAAGAGGGTCTGGCACATCCTCAGGCATGGCGACGATGTTACCGGTGGACAATGGCGGTGGCGCGAGGGGTTTTGGTTGCACGAGGAAGTGTGTGTGCATATCAGAGAAGGTTTTAGAGAAAGAATAAGAAGATGGGAATAAAGGAAGAAGAACAGAGAGGGAATAACGAGATTTGGATCGGGATAGGCTCGTAATCGATCGCGTGTGACTCGAAGGGTGTGATGTGAGTTTTGCTCGATTTTGGCTTGGCTAGGGTATTATTGTAATAATACCAGTTTTAAATTTGTTAAGCAAACAGGTTTTACTTTAAAGGGATGTTAACCGAGTTTCCAAAATAATTTATTAAAATAAGATTTCAAACAATGATTTGAATTTAAATTGTTTTGTTTTGAAAATATTTACATATTAGTTAATTAATTAAGATAAGTAAATTAAAGGTTTTAAGTGATTTCTAGTATTTAATTTAATAAGATTCAAATGATAAAATTAAGTAAGTAATTGAGATTTAGAGGTTTATCTTTAAATAATTAAGATGGTTAAGTAAAAGATAAGTTAATAGACTGATTTATTAAGGAAAGTAATTAAAGAATAATTAATTAATTTAGGATAGTTAAGTATTTAATTAAGGATTAGTTACTTAGTGTGTGAAATTAAAGGTTAATTAATTAATTAAAGGTTATTTAATTAATGATTAAGGGTGAATTAATTAATAATAATTACTTAATGAAAATAATAAAAGAAAAACTTCTTAATGTCATTATTTAAGGTGGATAATTAATGGTTAATTACTAAAGGTGATTTATTAAATGATAATTACTTAATGTAAGCAATTAAAGGATAAATTTGTTAAGGGTTAATTAATAACTAGTGGATAATTAATTAATAATTAAAGGTTAATTAATTGAGGATAGTTAACCAATGGGATAATTACATGATGGAAGTAATTATAGATAATTAATGGGTAATTAAAGGATGATTAATTAATGGTTTGTAATTAATTAATGTTAAGTAAGAAAGATTAAAAAGTGATTAAATTAATTAGCAATGGTACAATTAATTTATCCTGCTTATAGATGATTAAGTTATATTGAATGACTTAGATTATTTGATATCTCTGGTATGTGGTTTGTGCTGCTTTTGTGATATGAGATATTATGGTTGAACTGTGTTATTGTGGGTTATTTATCTGAAATGGATTGTTGTGTAAATATGGAATCCTAAATAAACTATATTCTTTAAACTTAAACATTTAGCTTAAAGAATAATATTGGATTCGAAGAGACTGGGATTGGGTATCAGTAAATACCCGAAACCACTTCGATATGGAATCTACAAAAATTCTTTATAGTTTTGATATGTGAAATCAATAGGCTGGAACGGAATAATTAAGTAAACTAGACTATTGAAACTAAGGATACTTAGGGATTGAAGTGTGAAATAAGTGTTGACTATAACAAGTTATGAACTTGTAGTAAAATTCGAGTTACCCCGGGTTTTAAATAAGTTTTATGCTTTAGTATTTCATGTTGATGGGTTTACTCATGTTGGTTTTCAGCCTGACCCGGGTGTTACTTTGATGTAATGCTCGGGTTAGACCGAGTATTACAGCTTTTTAGGTTATAACGTTCTGGAGCTCAAGCGGCGAGCTGGATGGCAGGAACGTATGGAGTTTACCGTTGTATATTTGAGTTTATAGTGATATTAGTCAGGGACAAGTTGATATAACTATCTAGTCTATTTATAATGGTTGTATTTCTGATGTATTGTTGTAATAGTAACAATTTCGGATTCTTTTGTAAATGTTATTTTGTGATGTTATGTTTTGATCCGCTGCGAAATACGAGGTTCTGAGTTTTGTTTCTGTTCTTCTTCTACGTCTTTCTTCCTTACCCTAACAATCTGAGATCTCTGGCATTCGATTGCTCGGCCTTTCTACAGTGAATGTACTAGTGTCGAATCTTCGAGGTCAAAAATTTTGGGTCGCTACAAGTTTTCTTCTTTATCGTTGAAATTTTTACTCACGGCACTTCACCTCTTAATCGACCCAAAAAACCGATTTTATCACCCCTCCACAAGTCGTTCACCATGATTTTCTTAACCATCATTTATTCACCTTTTACTCTCTCCAGTGCCTCACACTTAAGCCTGTTGACTAAATTTTCTCTTTTGATCCAGGGATCATACAATGGAGAAGTTGTTTGTCCATCAAAAATTCTCCTCTCCACACACTTTAATGCCTCGCTTCTCTTACATAACATATTTTCCGTACATCTGAATCATCTCACTTAATACTAATATCCTAAAATGACTTGTTTTTTAGATACTTCTCTCTCATCCACAATGCCTAAATCCCCTTTTTGTTAATAGTTTTCTAGAATCTTTTAATAGACATAGTTGTGATAATGTCCTTTAGTTGTCTCAACCCTAGTCCCCCTTCTTCCTTTTTTTACAAATTTCATCCATCGGTATTTTACTTAGCTTACACCCACAAAAAATTAAGCATTATATACTTAATAGTACTTAATATTCGCTACTAGTAGGTCAAAATACTATAAAAAATATTGTATCATAGAGTAAATCATAGACTTAATCAATTCCATCCTCTAAGTCAGCTAAGTTAGTTTAATTCCAACTCTTGTATTCTGCCTTTGATTCTATCCATAAGACTTTGACATTCAGAGCCTTTAAGGTTGATGTTGGACAATGGTATGCCAAGGTATCTAATTGGAAGCTCACGCTCTCTCATACTAAGAGCATTTGCTATTTCTTCTTTATTCCTTACACCTCCCTCAAATAATACTTTTGATTTTTTGTCACTTAGTAGCAACCCAATAGTGTCACCCATTTCCTAGAAAACCTTCTTAATAGCTTCAACACCATCTACCATGGCTTTAGCAAAAATAACTACATTATTTGTATATATGTTATGAGTAACATTCCTCATAACTTCACTTATTGGAACCATTATAATGTGAAAAATTCTATAGCGATGTAAATAGAAACAGGATAATGGGTTTCCATGTCTTAAGCCTGTAGAACTTTGGAAAAAACCAAAAGGGCTACCTTGAGTCATAATTGAGAAATTGGATGTGCTAATCATCTCTTCAATCATGTTAGTCCACTTTTTTGTGAAATGATCTCTTTCATCATATGAATTATGAACTTTTTGTTAATGGAGTCATAAGCTTTACATATATCTACTTTTACGCATATATTCTTATTATTGCTTCTTTCAAATTCCCTTGACCATTCGTATATCAACAGTATTCCATATTCTTTTTAGGATAAGCCCACATAGATTTGCGGATATAAGATTATCCACGAGTAATTTCATCCTATTACGTAAGACTTTCACCAAAAAAATTATATATTATATTGCAGCAAAAAATAGGTTTGAACTGATTTATGTCTTATGCATTTCCATTCTTTCGAGCCAAGTGAAGAAGGTGTATGTAACGACCCACTTTTCCATATAGGTTAAGTGGACAATCAACCACACATGATCCACCCAAATTGAACGAAAAGGCGGATAGTTAGGGAAAGAAAGAAGGGAAAAGAAATGAGAAAGAAGAGAAAAAGAAAACTGACAACACAGAATCTCATAGCAGAATGAATAATCTATACTATACAACAAATCTTTATGAAAGGAAAAATGTAGTATACATACACTAATCAGAGTATGCTAACCAATTCGACCCGAACAGTTATAACAGCCTGTTCTTAAAATTTCTGATAAATGCAACTAACAAACAACACGGTGGAACAAAAAGAAAATGTAGATATGTCTTAGACCTCTAACACGTCATTTGGGCTCCAATGCATCAAAGCAATCTATAAATATGCTCGGTCTGACCCAAGAAATATAATAAAATAACACCCGAGTCAGTCTGGAAAACCAATGTGAGAAACACACCCAATTGGATTTTAAAGTTATAAAAACCTTCGAAGTTAAAAGTACCTCATAAGACCACGCCGAACATAAACACGGACGAGTTTTTACCTTACGATAACCAAGCCATTTCATATGAAATTCTCTGATATTATGATAGTGTCTAAGATACAAATACTTATTCATCCTAGCCGAAATTGTTACATTAATTAAATTTCAGCATAATAAGTATACAATTAAAACTGTAAAGGCACATATTGGAGAATGGATTTGATACAATAATTGGGTACTGGCGTACCGCCTGTCTTGATGCATCTATAGATAAAATAACACCAAAGACCTCGCCAGGATCCCTTGCCAACACAGGACTATCCTACACTTGTCTGGTAGTACCGAATATGATCACCTTTTTTGTTAATGGCCCCCGAAGCATACAACTGAGAGATAATATCAACTCTAGATAGGAATGATCTTACCCTAATTGGGAGCAACCCACTTTGCCATGTTGCATCTTCAATGTTTTAGTCATTTTTGACTGATGAGGCTTGCGGCTACTTTTCACCTTTCATATAGCATTTCCACCTGGAATGCTAACACTCCTTCCAGGCAACAATGCAATTCCATCATTCATCCATACAAGTTGTTCAGGATATGAACAAACCGAAGGCAGTACTTCTACTACATCCATTTTGGAATTACCCTTAGAAATAGGAACAAGCAGCCCATGCACATCAAAGAGCTTCGTCTTCAATTCCATCATTTCAAGTTATCTTCACTTCAAAATGCTTGAGTTGGATCGAAGTGGTTTTCGGATAACATACCCGATCTCGGTCTCTTCAAAACACCTTTCGATAATTTTCGGTAAACTTAAACCCAATTCATTAGGAAATAAACAGTCAGATAAGAGCGGAGATCACCTCCTAATCATTGGTGCACAGATTTTCTTATCATTTGTCCTAGGAGAGGAAATAAGATTTATATGCATAGTACAACATCATCGGAGATGATTATGCCATTGAATTCACATGTTTCTCCTAGATATTTCCAAAGTTACGTTTTTGGGTCCATGTTTGATAGTCGGTTATTTAACTATCTATAAACATACATCCAAATCAGAGGTTTAATTCCATAGGAAAAATCAACATTGGTTAAGCACATAAGTAACCGCTAGCCTACTTAATTAATCTTTTCATTAATTAAATCATCTTGTAAATATTTGTATCAAAATATTTTTACAAAGATATATTCATAATCCATATATTTCAAGTACGTGAAAAAATATCCATATACTTATCCCAACAGTATAAGTATACTCACATAACAGAGGAAGATTTTCCCTTTTTATACAATTCCAAAATCATTTATAAATTCCTTTATAAATCTCAATAATCATTTTTTAAATCTCTAAAAATCATTTATAATCTCTTTTATGAATTTCAGTCACTCATAAATTCTTTTTGTACATTACTAAAAATCCAGTTGAAACTCATTGTAAATCTGTAAAACCATTTATAAAACTCCTTTTATAAATCTATAAACCTCTTTATAAAATCCCTTTGTAAATATGTAAGAACAATTAACTCTTTTATATTCTATAAAACCATTTATAAAGCTATTTTATAAATCTCCAAAACTATTATAAAACTCTATTTATAAATCTCGAAAACATTTATTAATAAATAATAATCATTCCTTCAAATACTATTGTATAATAGTAATTATAATAATAAACAGTATAAGTAAATAATGATTATTAAATTTAAACAAAAATAATAATTAATAATTTAATCACATCATTAATAGAATAATAATAAATAAATCTTCAACATTGTTATAATAATAATAATTAATTTGCAAAACATTGTTAATAAATCAATATTATTAATTTCAAGACATATTAATTAATAAAATAATTAAATTTTCAAAATATTACAATATTGATAAATAACCTTAATACAACATTAAATAAAAATAAATAACCTTCAAAAACAATATTAAATATAAAAAAATAACTTAGTAAAATAGATAAAAAAGTTAGAGTAAAAAAGAAGTTATACCCTTTAACACAAAATATTCTCGAAACCCAATATCAGATTTAAAATCATTTCCCATCTCAAAAACCAACTTCAACTCAATTGGCGATTTATAATATTTTTAAAATACTATTTTGAGGTCAATGGCTATCCAACGTTTAACCAATATTGATATTGATTTTCCATCACTATAGGGTTTAAGCTTTGAATAAATAACTATGACATAACCAGTAGAGCCAGCAATCATAGTATCCAATAATTCATATGATAGGGATATTATTAAAATTTAAATCAACAATGGCAAGGAATCCTGTAGGATCGCTCCAACATGTTCCCCTACATCACAAACAGTATATAATCATATAATATGAGTCATCTACTACTAGGCTGGTATATCTAAAAGGTAATCTTCTCCAAGGATAGGAATAAACCAAACCAATGGATAAAATAGTAAATCATCCAAATATCCAATCAATAATTTTTTATCAACTATATAACATATTAATTAAACAAAAAGGTGAGTTTAACTTACCAAAATTTCAGTTATCGCTGAAGCATTCTGTTATCCATCTAAATCGAACAACTTAGCATGAAATTTCCACAAGTTCTAATTGTTCCCAAACCAAATCCATATTATAAAATTTGTTGTTATTATTGTAACGCAAAAACCGCGTTTAAATCCGACCTAATATCATCAAGCTATTGCATTAATACGATCCAAAAATTAAATGATATATTTTTATTAATTAAATACATCATAAGGTTAATAAACCTTAATTAAATTAATAAACTCCCTTAATTCCTTTCTTCCTCATTCCAGGTCGCATCCCATCTCTTCCTTACATCACCGATTTCCATCGCCTGAGGCCGTACACCAACGCCGCATCACCGCCGCCCCAACCTCGACATGAACTCCACCCCAAGTGTGATGTCCCGGAAATTTAGGCAATAATTATTTAATAATTTCATTGATAATTATTTTAAAATGTGAAATATTGATTTAATAATTTAATTTAAACTGGAATTTTCTTTTGAAAATTAATAATTATTTAGTTTGTTAAATGATATTGTTTTCAAAAGTTAAAAATATTTAAGTAATAAATAATCTTTTTTGACTAATTTAAAAATATTTTATTTATGATGTATAAATGTTTATAAATTGTAAATAGAAGATTTGGTTTTTAATTTTAATATTATTTAACAAAGGATATTTTCTAATTTATATATAAATGAATAAATTGTAAATGGATTTAAGTTAATTAGTATTGTAAACTTTTCAATAGTTTGTTTTAAAAATCTTTCTTATATTTTTATAGAAATACAAGTGAGCATTTATTTTTGTTTATAAAGAAGTTTATATGTTATTATTTAAAAGCTAATGTTAATAAATCATTTGTAACTTGCTAAAATAAATTAGAAATAGTTTAAGACAAATTCAAATACATTTATAAATTAGAAATTTCTTTTATTAATTGAATTGCATATGTGTTAGTCAATTAAACTATTAAGAGACACTTGTAAAAACATTTAACATGATAGCATAACAAGTGGCATTGATTTAAAAACTTTTTATTTTAAATATATTAACAAGACAATTATAACCTAAGCATTTTGATAAAAACACTTTCTCTTCAAATTTGAAAGATCTGAAAATCAGATTTGAGTAAATCAAAAACCCCTCAAAACAAAAGCATGTTAAAATCTGCATTCAACCTCAAAACTGCAAATTACAAATCTGCAATCATTTTCTTCATAAACAAACTTCAATTCAAACCTGCAATCTTCCTCTTCAAAACCTAAATTTCTGCAATCAAAATACAAATCATTTCTACAAATAACTTCAATTCTGCAATAAACAAACTTCAATCCAATCTGCAATCTAAAGTCTGCATATCTGAAGCCAAGTTTCAATCATCAACTGGAAGTTCTACTTCAATTTAAAATTTGAGTGGTCTGCATGAAATTTACATCAACAAGTAAGGCATCTTCAATTTCAAAATGCAAGCCAGGAGCATCATGCATTTCAATATGCATTTCTGGACAATGAAATCTGCAGCTAAATTTGCTCTGCATCTTCAAATTAAATGTGAGTAAACCTTTACTTTTAAAAACAGTTTCTTTTAAATCAAAATTATACAAAGTTTTCAGAACCTAAGCTTCATATGTAAACTGTTTTTTTCCAAATCTGCTGTGATTAAAATTTGCTCTGTTATTTATTTGTTTGTGAGAACCTCAACGCCAAAGTTTGAATCTATCTGATGCATGTGAAAATGTAAGATTGTGTATACTTGTATGATTTTATTGTGGTTAATATGATATGTGAATATACATAGATATATATGGAATTACAGAAATCTTGATTTACAGTTTTCTGTTTAAACAAAGTTTAATAGAAAACTTTAATTACTTGTTTAACTTCTGTTAGGAATTAATATGAGCAAACAAGTAATGTTGTTTAAAAATAAAATTATGTTCTTAAATCATAATTTTGTTACTTTGAAAAAAATCTGTTTCTTCTGTAACAAATACAGCAGTAAGCACTTGTAATAAAACAAATATTAACATCATTAACTATTCTAATCAAGATTATAACACTGATGTATGTTAAAAATCAGAGAGTATAAAACAAATTTCACTTTTTAAATGAACTGTATAAATTAGCATTCTGTATGAACAGAAAAAAAAATTTATTACAGTTTTAAATAAACTGTTAGGGAAAGACATTTCTGTTTAAAACAGAAATAGGAAAAATTGGAAACAATCTGTTAAGCTAGTGGGTTTAGGGTGTTTTAATGCTTCATATTAGTGAGTATGGATGTTGGAATGGAGTAAATTTGGTATTTGATGATCAGAGAGAGTGAGGCAGGTGAATTAGTTTCCAGGTTTTCATTTGGTTGCATGTTGAACTCAGATGTGCAGGGTTTGTTGTGACTCGGGAAATCCTCGGGTAGTTGTGCTTCTAACTCGAAGTAAGTGAGATGAGAACTCGAAGTAGATTAGGGGGTTGCTCGGGTTAGTAGATTTCAGGGTTTAAACCTGAGAATTTGCAGTTTCTTAACTTTGAATGAATTCATCTTTTTATGGTTGGATTTTGATTCTAGCATAAGTTTTAACTGAATTCAAATAGAGTTTGGATTCAAAGCTTTTAGAAAATGAAATGTCTTAGACAAGTTTAAAGTTGGTTTTAAATCAAAAATTAAAACTGCTTCAGGTTTTAAACCTGGAAGTTGTTTTACAGTTTTTTTTAAGAATTTTGAATGAAGCTTCTATTTTAAAGATTGTAAAATTGAATCAAGCGTAAGATTTAAACTGAATTCAATTATAGCTTTGAATTCAAAGTTTTTAAAAGTAAAATCTTAAATTCAAACAAGATTTAAAATTCTGTTTAAAATCAAGAGTTTAAAACAGTTTGCAGGTTCAAATCCAGAGTGAGTTTGCAGTTTTAGATTCTTGAATGAAATTCACATTTTTAAGTTGCAACTTGATTTAAGTACCAGTTGGATCTGAATTCAAATTAAGTTTGAAATTCAAAGTTTTTAAAGATGAAATATTTTAAATTTAAACAAGTTTTAAATTAGATTTTAAATCTATATTAAAAACAGTGCAGGTCTTAGAACATGTAATTTTGCAGTTTGTTGTTTAAATTATACTTAGGCTTATTATGTAATAAAATGTTACTCACCATTTTTAGGAGCAGAACATCCATTTTTTTTTTTACTTGCAAAGCTTCAGACTTTACTTTAAACAGCAGATGCTTTTGCTTATGAAACTTTGAACTTCAGATTGCTTTTTTTTAAAACTTGAGATATTGTTGATACCACGCTGTAACGACCCAACTTCCACACTCCAGAAAGTTGCATCGTTAAGAAGAAAGAAAGGGATAGAAAAGAGAAGAGAAAGGAAAGAAAGAACAGACAACATCATAATCTCACAGCGGAATCGAATAAATTATAATATATCACATAAAACTTTACATAGTATCATATACATCAGAGTTAAACTGCTAATACAACACAAACTAGACAGTTATAAACATCTGTCTAGCAATTACAATTCAAATACATCAGAGAAACAAACAAAACTCAAACACAGCGGAACCACTACATATATCTACACGCTGAAGCCTCCTGCTCCATTATCTCCTCCAGAACTCGTCAAAGCAATCCTGAAACACTTGACAACTCATACGTAATATGAGTACCCAAGAGTTTAATAAAACAGAAAATAAACACTCAGGTCAGACAGGGGTCTGGTGTGAGTAAACTTTTAATTTTAAAAACAGTTTTGTTTTAAAATAAATTCACATGCAAATATTAGAACTCGTGTTTAAAGCAAAACTGTCATTAAAAATATATATATAAAAACTGCTATGGATGAAACTGCAGTGATTCATTTTGTTTGAGGAAAATAACTTCACAAATGGAAAAGCTTAAAAACCCAGTTGCATGTGAATTAATAGTAATAAGTAAGCTTGTATGATTGAATTGTGATCTCTGTTTGGATTGAAGCATCTTTAGAGGATGTTTAAGATACGAAGTGGTATTTTCTGGATATCTTCGAAGGAATTAAGATTTGAAATCTGTATCGAGAGATTGAGTTCTGTTTCGACTTGATTCTTGGAGCTTTATCGGTGGTTCAGCATTTGCAAAATTCATATTCCAATTTTACAATTTGATTCAAGTATGAGTAGAAACTGAATTCAAATGTAGTTTTGAATTCAAAGTTTTTAAAGATAAGAATCTTAAATTTAAAACAAGATTTAAAATTTTGTTTTAAATCAGGAGTTAAAACAGTTGTAGGTTTAAAGACAGAGAGTAAATTTTGCTGTTTTTTAGTTAAGTGAATTCATATTTTTTTAGTTAGAATCTGATTTAAATGGAAGTTAAATCTAATTTCAAATGAGGTTTGAAATTCAAAATTTTTAAAAATGAAAATTTTAAATTTAAACAAGTTTAAATTCTGTTTTAAATCAAGTTTTAAAACAAAACAGTTTCAGGTTTGAAATCCTGTAGTTTTGCAAATTCTAACATTTAGATGAAATTTACATTTTTTGTGTGGGAATTTGATTTTAGGTGGAAATTGAAAACTGAATTAAAATGTAGTTTGAAGTTTAAAGTTTTTGAAAATGAGAATCTTAAATTTGAACAAAATTTAATCTGGGTTTAAGTCAAGATTTAAAATAGTTTCAGGTTATCTTTTAAACCTGATTTTTGATTTAAAACAGTTTATTTGAGTTTTAAAATTTTGAGCAGATTTGAATGTTTTAAACAAGATTTAAATTGGTTTTGAAATTTAGTTAAAAACAGTTTCAAATTTCTTTGGAACAGTTTTGATTTCAAAACCAGTTTGTAAAATAATAAAAAAATTATATGAACATGTTCAAATGTTAAATTTGATTTCAAGTAAGTTTTAAAAACTTGAAGAATTTATTCTTTAATACTTGAATAAATATGAAGTGTTTAATGTTGATTTGAAGTTAAACAAATCAATTTATTTTCAAGGGCTCAATCTATTTTAATCAAGTAATTAATTTTAAATCTTTCTTTATAGTTAGGTAATGAATGTTCTTAACATCCATTATATTGTAAGGTTGTATAATTATTTAATTTGGATCAATGTTTAAATAATTAAACATTTGAATCTTTAAATAAAATTGGAATTTGAATTTAATTTTAGAAATGTATTGTTTTAATACATTTTGAATTTAAATGGGTCATTTAATGGTAATTTGATTATTTTGAAAATCTTTAAGATGATTAAGGGTTTACTTAATTATTTGATTTTGAATAATGGTTTAGATTAATTTTGATTCAAATTTTCTTAAGTATATAATTAATGAAATAATGTTAATTAATAATTGGTGATAATTATCTAAGGATAATTAAGTAATTAATTAATGTAATTAATTTTAATATGTGATTTAATTAAGTTAATTAATTCAGTTTAATTAATTTTAATAAATCATTTGATGATTGTAAGAGTGTAATTACTTATTGTAATTAGTGGAGCAAGGTTACTTAGAGAGGTAATAATGATAATTACTGGAATGTAATTAGTAATTTGGATAATTACTTTTGTAATTAATTAAGGAATTAATTAATGATTAATTATTGGATAATTAATTTGTTAATAAGTAATTAAAGATAGTAAATTACTTAATTGGATATTAATCAAGGTGATTAATAATTGGATTAATTACTAAATGTAATTAATTTTAATTAAGTAATTTATTTAAATATTAGAGATTATTAATTATTAATGATGTAATTAAGGATTGTTTGATTAAGTAATAACCAATTAAGTTATTAATTAATTGTAATTAATTAAGGATAAATATAATTAATTATAATTGATAAATAAATGAGTAATTAAAGGTTAATTACTTACGATTAAGGTTAATTAATTTATGAATTAATTAAAGACTAATTACTCATTGTAATTAGTAAATGATTTATCAAGGATGTGTAATCAAGTTGAATACTTAGGAAGTGAATTAATTAACTGGGTTAATTAATTAATGGATGTTAAGCAAGATTTAAATGTGTTAATTAATTTAATTTAATTTAAATTAATTAGGGATAGTTGTAATTAATTTAATTCATTTTAAATTAATTATAATTGATGGTTAATGAATCTTTGCTTATGGATGCTGTTGATTGAATAGTTGTGATCTCAGTAATGAGACTAGTTGTATCTGTATGATATGGATGATTGGTTTAAGTATGATAGTTTGTGATGGATTATTTGGTTGAGATGATTATCTGTTTGTTGATGATACAGATTATCTGTTTATGATATGAATGTGATTATCTATTGCTAGATGTAGTTTATCTATCTGTGTAAAGTAGATAATAATGAAAGAGTTAAATTGTTTAAAACCCTTAAGTACAACTTGGACATTAAAATGGCGTTTGGTTTCGGTGAGACCGGGATCGGGTTTCCATATTTGAATATCCGAAAACCACATCGATTCCAAATAAACGTTAGGTCGTTAATCCAAGTGGAGCAAGTGAAGACTCGAGATGTAAGGGCTATACGTCAGTATAACTCTGTGGGTGATTCCGTAATGAGTTTGACGGAATAGTACTTATAGATTCGAGATGGAGATTTAGAATGCAAGGGTTATTGTCGTTAACTCTGAGGGTGATTCCAATACGAGTGTAACGAGATAATGCCTTCGGTTTCGTTCGAACCCGGAACGAACTTGTATGGATTGAATGCTTTCAGCACATCGTTAGGCAGACGATGAGCATTCTAAGATTGATATGTCCTATAAAGGTAATCGTAACCTCAAGCCTCATCAACCGGGAATGGCTAAAACAGGGGAGGTGCAGCAAAGCTTCGTGGGTAGCCCCCACTTGAGAGCAAGATTTACCCCTGTCTAGAGGTCCCTTTATATTTCGGCTGTGTGGCATTTGGTGACGACCAATCTGCGGGGTAGTCTTGTTCGGAACTGTTCAGTAAGGAACGGGTCCGGCTTTGTGTTGCAGGGGATGAAGGGAGTAATCCTCTGTACGGTGATCTAAGCCACGTACTGTGAAGGGCGGTACCCCAGTAGCCCTGCCATTGATGGAATCCATAATCCAATAAGTGCCCGTACGGTTTTGATTGTGCCCAACTATGTTGGAACGTGAGATGTAAGCATTCCAGCTATTTCTGTATTTTATTTTGAAAACCCTAGACACTATTATAATATCACTGGATTTCCTATCAAATGTTTTGGTTAGCGTAAGGTAAAAACTTTTCCATGTTTATGTGTGGGAAGTCTTACGTGATACCTTTTGTTTCCAAAGAATTTTCTAAAGTTAAGCAACTTTTAACCTCGTTTACTCACACCAGACCCTGGTCTGTCCTGAGTGTTTATTTTCTGTTTTATTAAACTCTTGGGTACTCATATTTCGTATGAGTAGTCAAGTGTTTCAGGATTGCTTTGATCGAGTTCTGGAGGAGATAATGGAGCAGGAGGCTTCAGCGTGTAGATATATTTAGTGGTTCCGCTGTGTTTGAGTTGTATCTGTTTCTCTGATATACTTGGATTGTAAATGCTAGACAGATGTTTATAACTGTCTAGTTTGTGTTGTATTAGCTGTATTACTCTGATGTATAAGATACTATGTAAAGTTTTATGTGATATATTATAATTTATTTGATTCCGCTGTGAGATTCTGTTGTGGTCGGTTCTTTCTTTCCTTTCTTTTCTTCTTTCTATCCCTTTCTTTCTTCTTAGCGATGCGACTTCCTAGAGTGTGGAAGTTGGGTCGTTACAATGTGGTATCAGAGCATTAGGTTGAGCGAATACCTAGGCTCTGTAGTGGTGTCTGTCTTGAGAGAGCGTATTTGTAATTTTGAATATATAAATATATATTTGTTTATTTATTTCTACCTATTTGTTGGGTTACCTGTTCAGGTTTTCCAATATAAGTAATAAAGGTAGATAGGGTAGTGGTGTGTGCAACACAACTACCAATGGTTGGAGTTAGAGTGTTTGAGATTGGAAGTGATCTGCTAGGGCAGTATTGGGCATCTTGAGTAGTTCTACAGTTGGTGAAGGATTTCACCAATCTCTGAAGGAAATCATTTCAAGATTCGGAGTATATTTTTGGATTGTAAGCTGGATTGCACTCGTGTGAGTGGACTCTCTTGAGTTTGGATTAGTTGGAAGTTATGAAGCCAGTAATGGTATCTTGGTAACATTGGGAAGGAGTTCTGTCTGTATTTGAGTTTGAGACTCAGTTTGGCAGAATGTTTTGAGCTTGGTTTGGGAGCGAGTTTCCTGAGAGATATCTGTCTATTTGGAAGGCTCTATTGTGAAGAGGCTGGTGTAGTTTTGAGGTTCGATGAGTTTTTGGTTAAGGAAGTTTTGGCAGCAGTAGCAGTAGTGAGGGGCCTGTTTCTTCGATGGTTCTGAAGTATCTGTGATTCTTAAATCAGTAGTCCGGGCAGATGGAGAGCTTATCCATTTCTTCTGGAAGCTCAGCTGGGTGTGATATTAGTGGTTAAGAGGTGGACCACTAGTTTCTTCTTTTGAAGGCTTTAGTTGTTCTGTTTGTTTAAGTGAGAACGATTTCTTGGAATCTGAACTGAGTGGAATCGCAAAAGTGACTTGCGATAGTTCGGAGGTTCTCTGCGTAATTTTTGTTGTGTGTTGTGACCAAATCGGATATGTCACTGAGATTTTATGGAATTTGATGAACAATATTCCGGGATAAGTTGATCAAGTTTATACTTGTGTTCATCAACAGCATTCTTGAATCAGAGTTGCGCAGTGGAAGCATGGTGGCAGCTATTCCAGAATAGGAGCACCCGATTCTTTGGGAATTTGAGTTTTGTCTTGGATCAGAGGATTTCTACAGGAAATTCATTTTGGATCTGGAAGCTTGGATGTTTGTGCACCTGTTCTGTTTCAGAATGGAGTAGTATGTTTGGAGTCTTCTGATATTTTTGTGGTAGAGTTTGTGTGGTGGATTGTGTTTGATCTAGAAGTTGAAGCAGCCCAGGATCGTCAGGAGAGATTTGTGGATATGAGTATTGGATTTTTTTTGTTTCCTCTTGAGAGTTGAGTGTTTGGTCTACGAGATTGAATTTCCAGTTCGGATGGCTGGGATTTTGTTTTGTTTTTCACGTATCTCTGAGGGAGTACATGTATGGTTTATCATTGGTTTTAGAATCAGCAGTTCTGTAAGATTTGGGAGTTGATCAGGACGTGTCTGTAGTCCTGTATTCTGTTTAGATTTATAGATCTAGATATATAGGAGCTCTGGATCTGAGTGGTGTAGCTAGTTTAGACTCTATAGGGTGAGTGTCCCGGTATTGTATCTGGGAAACTCTAGGGAATTCTATCTAGAATTTTATCTGAATAATTAGAATTGTTTGTTTGGATTGATTGCTATGGTTGCTAGTATTTTGGGTTGATAGTATATGTTTGCTCTTCTAAAATTTAAAATCTGTATGGGATTATTAAATTACCTTTGCTTTTAAATTTCGGGGACGAAATTCTTTTAAGGGGGGAGGAATGCGATGTCCCGGAAATTTAGGCAATAATTATTTAATAATTTCATTGATAATTTTTTAAAATGTGACATATTGATTTAATAATTTAATTTAAACTGGAATTTTCTTTTGAAAATTAATAATTATTTAGTTTGTTAAATGATATTGTTTTCAAAAGTTAAAAATATTTAAGTAATAAATAATCTATCTTGACTAATTTAAAAATATTTTATTTATGATGTATAAATGTTTATACATTGTAAATAGAAGATTTGGTTTTTAATTTTAATATTATTTAACAAAGGATATTTTCTAATTTATATATAAATGAATAAATTGTAAATGGATTTAAGTTAATTAGTATTGTAAACTTTTCAATAGTTTGTTTTAAAAATCTTTCTTATATTTTTATAGAAATATAAGTGAGCATTTATTTTTGTTTATAAAGAAGTTTATATGTTATTATTTAAAAGCTAATGTTAATAAATCATTTGTAACTTGCTAAAATAAATTAGAAATAGTTTAAGACAAATTCAAATACATTTATAAATTAGAAATTTCTTTTATTAATTGAATTGCATATGTGTTAGTCAATTAAACTATTAAGAGACACTTGTAAAAACATTTAACATGATAGCATAACAAGTGGCATTGATTTAAAAACTTTTTATTTTAAATATATTAACAAGACAATATAACATAAGCATTTTGATAAAAACACTTTCTTTTCAAATTTGAAAGATCTAAAAATCAGATTTGAGTAAATCAAAAACCCCTCAAAACAAAAGCATGTTAAAATCTGCATTCAACCTCAAAACTGCAAATTACAAATCTGCAATCATTTTCTTCATAAACAAACTTCAATTCAAACCTGCAATCTTCCTCTTCAAAACCTAAATTTCTGCAATCAAAATACAAATCATTTCTACAAATAACTTCAATTCTGCAATAAACAAACTTCAATCCAATCTGCAATCTAAAGTCTGCATATCTGAAGCCAAGTTTCAATCATCAACTGGAAGTTCTACTTCAATTTAAAATTTGAGAGGTCTGCATGCAATTTACATCAACAAGTAAGGCATCTTCAATTTCAAAATGCAAGCCAGGAGCATCATGCATTTCAATATGCATTTCTGGACAATGAAATCTGCAGCTAAATTTGCTCTGCATCTTCAAATTAAATGTGAGTAAACCTTTACTTTTAAAAAACAGTTTCTTTTAAATCAAAATTATACAAAGTTTTCAGAACCTAAGCTTCATATGTAAACTGTTTTTTTCCAAATCTGTTGTGATTAAAATTTGCTCTGTTATTTATTTGTTTGTGAGAACCTCAATGCCAAAGTTTGAATCTATCTGATGCATGTGAAAATGTAAGATTGTGTATACTTGTATGATTTTATTGTGGTTAATATGATATGTGAATATACATAGATATATATGGAATTACAGAAATCTTGATTTACAGTTTTCTGTTTAAACAAAGTTTAATAGAAAACTTTAATTACTTGTTTAACTTCTGTTAGGAATTAATATGAGCAAACAAGTAATGTTGTTTAAAAATAAAATTATGTTCTTAAATCATAATTTTGTTACTTTGAAAAAATCTGTTTCTTCTGTAACAAATACAGCAGTAAGCACTTGTAATAAAACAAATATTAACATCACTAATTATTCTAATCAAGATTACAACATTGATGTATGTTAAAAATCAGAGAGTATAAAACAAATTTCACTTTTTAAATGAACTGTATAAATTAGCATTCTGTATGAACAGAAGAAAAAATTATTACAGTTTTAAATAAACTGTTAGGGAAAGACATTTCTGTTTAAAACAGAAATAGGAAAAATTGAAAACAATCTGTTAAGCTAGTGGGTTTAGGGTGTTTTAATGCTTCATGTTAGTGAGTATGGATGTTGGAATGGAGTAAATTTGGTATTTGATGATCAGAGAGAGTGAGGCAGGTGAATTAGTTTCCAGGTTTTCATTTGGTTGCATGTTGAACTCAGATGTGCAGGGTTTGTTATGACTCGGGAAATCCTCGGGTAGTTGTGCTTCTAACTCGAAGTAAGTGAGATGAGAACTCGAAGTAGATTAGGGGGTTGCTCGGGTTAGTAGATTTCAGGGTTTAAACCTGAGAATTTGCAGTTTCTTAACTTTGAATGAATTCATCTTTTTAAGGTTGGATTTTGATTCTAGCATAAGTTTTAACCGAATTCAAATAGAGTTTGGATTCAAAGCTTTTAGAAAATGAAATGTCTTAGACAAGTTTAAAGTTGGTTTTAAATCAAAAATTAAAACTGTTTCAGGTTTTAAACCTGGAAGTTGTTTTACAGTTTCTTTTAAGAATTTTGAATGAAGCTTCTATTTTAAAGATTGTAAAATTGAATCAAGTGTAAGATTTAAACTGAATTCAAATGTAGCTTTGAATTCAAAGTTTTTAAAAGTAAAATCTTAAATTCAAACAAGATTTAAAATTCTGTTTAAAATCAAGAGTTTAAAACAGTTTGCAGGTTCAAATCCAGAGTGAGTTTGCAGTTTTAGATTCTTGAATGAAATTCACATTTTTAAGTTGCAACTTGATTTAAGTACAAGTTGGATCTGAATTCAAATTAAGTTTGAAATTCAAAGTTTTTAAAGATGAAATATTTTAAATTTAAACAACTTTTAAATTAGATTTTAAATCTATATTAAAAACAGTGCAGGTCTTAGAACATGTAATTTTGCAGTTTGTTGTTTAAATAAAATTCATATTCCAATTTTACAATTTGATTCAAGTATGAGTAGAAACTGAATTCAAATGTAGTTTTGAATTTAAAGTTTTTAAAGATAAGAATCTTAAATTTAAAACAAGATTTAAAATTTTGTTTTAAATCAGGAGTTAAAACAGTTGCAGGTTTAAAGACAGAGAGTAAATTTTGCTGTTTTTTAGTTAAGTGAATTCATATTTTTTTAGTTAGAATCTGATTTAAATGGAAGTTAAATCTAATTTCAAATGAGGTTTTAAATTCAAAGTTTTTAAAAATGAAATTTTTAAATTTAAACAAGTTTAAATTCTGTTTTAAATCAAGTTTTAAAAACAAAACAGTTTCAGGTTTGAAATCCTGTAGTTTTGCAAATTCTAACATTTGGATGAAATTTAAATTTTTTGTGTGGGAATTTGATTTTAGGTGGAAATTGAAAACTGAATTAAAATGTAGTTTGAAGTTTAAAGTTTTTGAAAATGAGAATCTTAAATTTAAACAAAATTTAATCTGGGTTTAAGTCAAGATTTAAAATAGTTTCAGGTTATCTTTTAAACCTGATTTTTGATTTAAAACAGTTTATTTGAGTTTTAAAATTTTGAGCAGATTTGAATGTTTTAAACAAGATTTAAATTGGTTTTGAAATTTAGTTAAAAACAGTTTCAAATTTCTTTGGAACAATTTTGATTCCAAAACCAGTTTGTAAAATAATTAAAAAATTATATGAACATGTTCAAATGTTAAATTTAATTTCAAGTAAGTTTTAAAAACTTGAAGAATTTATTCTTTAATACTTGAATAAATATGAAGTGTTTAATATTGATTTGAAGTTAAACAAATCAGTTATTTTCAAGGGCTCAATCTATTTTAATCAAGTAATTAATTTTAAATCTTTCTTTATAATTAGGTAATGAATGTTCTTAACATCCATTATATTGTAAGGTTTTATAATTATTTAATTTGGATCAATGTTTAAATAATTAAACATTTAAATCTTTAAATAAAATTGGAATTTGAATTTAATTTTAGAAATGTATTGTTTTAATACATTTTGAATTTAAATGAGTCATTTAATGGTAATTTGATTATTTTGAAAATCTTTAAGATGATTAAGGGTTTACTTAATTATTTGATTTTGAATAATGGTTTAGATTAATTTTGATTCAAATTTTCTTAAGTATATAATTAATGAAATGATGTTAATTAATAATTGGTGATAATTATCTAAGGATAATTGTAATTAATTAATGTAATTAATTTTAATATGTGATTTAATTAAGTTAATTAATTCAGTTTAATTAATTTTAATAAATCATTTGATGATTGTAAGAGTGTAATTACTTATTGTAATTAGTGGAGCAGGGTTACTTAGAGAAGTAATAATGATAATTTCTGGAATGTAATTAGTAATTTGGATAATTACTTTTGTAATTAATTAAGGAATTAATTAATGATTAATTATTGGATAATTAATTTGTTAATAAGTAATTAAAGATAGTAAATTACTTAATTGGATATTAATCAAGGTGATTAATAATTGGATTAATTACTTAATGTAATTAATTTTAATTAAGTAATTTATTTAAATATTAGAGATTATTAATTATTAATGATGTAATCAAGGATAGTTTGATTAAGTAATAATCAATTAAGTGATTAATTAATTAAGGATAAATATAATTAATTATAATTAATAAATAAATGAGTAATTAAAGGTTAATTACTTACGATTAAGGTTAATTAATTTATGAATTAATTAAAGACTAATTACTCATTGTAATTAGTAAATGATTTATCAAGGATGTTTAATCAAGTTGAATACTTAGGAAGTGAATTAATTAACTGGGTTAATTAATTAATGGATGTTAAGCAAGATTTAAATGTGTTAATTAATTTAATTTAAATTAAATTAATTAGGGATAGTTGTAATTAATTTAATTCATTTTAAATTAATTATAATTGATGGTTAATGAATCTTTGCTTATGGATGCTATTGATTGAATAGTTGTGATCTCAGTAATGAGACTAGTTGTATCTGTATGATATGGATGATTGGTTTAAGTATGATAGTTTGTGATGGATTATTTGGTTGAGATGATTATCTGTTTGTTGATGATACAGATTATCTGTTTATGATATGAATGTGATTATCTATTGCTAGATGTAGTTTATCTATCTGTGTAAAGTAGATAATAATGAAAGAGTTAAATTGTTTAAAACCCTTAAGTACAACTTGGACATTAAAATGGCGTTTGGTTTCGGTGAGACCGAGATCTGGTTTCCATATTTGAATATCCGAAAACCACATCGATTCCAAATAAACGTTAGGTCGTTAATCCAAGTGGAGCAAGTGAAGACTCGAGATGTAAGGGCTATACGTCAGTATAACTCTGTGGGTGATTCCGTAATGAGTTTGACGGAATAGTACTTATAGATTCGAGATGGAGATTTAGAATGCAAGGGTTATTGTCGTTAATTGTGAGGGTGATTCCAATACGAGTGTAACGAGATAATGCCTTCGGTTTCGTTCGAACCCGAAACGAACTTGTATGGATTGAATGCTTTCAGCACATCGTCAGGTGGACGATGAGCATTCTAAGATTGATATGTCCTATAAAGGTAATCGTAACCTCAAGCCTCATCAACCGGGAATGGCTAAAACAGGGGAGGTGCAGCAAAGCTTCGTGGGTAGCCCCAACTTGAGAGCAAGATTTACCCCTGTCTAGAGGTCCCTTTATATTTCGGCTGTGTGGCAGTTGGTGACGACCAATCTGCGGGGTAGTCTTGTTAGGAAATGTTCAGTAAGGAACGGGTCAGGCTTTGTGTTGCAGGGGATGAAGGGAGTAATCCTAGGTACGGTGATCTAGGCCACGTACTGTGACGGGCGGTACCCCAGTAGCCCTGCCATTGATGGAATCCATAATCCAATAAGTGCCTGTACGGTTTTGATTGTGCCCAACTATGTTGGAACGTGAGATGTAAGCATTCCAGCTATTTCTGTATTTTATTTTGAAAACCCTAGACACTATTATAATATCACTGGATTTCCTATCAAATGTTTTGGTTAGCGTAAGGTAAAAACTTTTCCATGTTTATGTGTGGGAAGTCTTACGTGATACCTTTTGTTTCCAAAGAATTTTCTAAAGTTAAGCAACTTTTAACCCCGTTTACTCACACCAGGCCCCTGTCTGACCTGATTGTTTATTCTCTATTTTATTAAACTCTTGGGTACTCATATTTCGTATGAGGAGTCAAGTGTTTCAGGATTGCTTTGATCGAGTTCTGGAGGAGATAATGGAGCAGAAGGCTTCAGCGTGTAGATATATTTAGTGGTTTCGCTGTGTTTGAGTTGTATCTGTTTCTCTGATATACTTGGATTGTAAATGCTAGACAGATGTTTATAACTGTCTAGTTTGTGTTGTATTAGCTGTATTACTCTGGTGTATAAGATACTATGTAAAGTTTTATGTGATATATTATAATTTATTCGATTCCGCTGTGAGATTCTGATGTGGTCGGTTCTTTCTTTCCTTTCTTTTCTTCTTTCTATCCCTTTCTTTCTTCTTAGCGATGCGACTTCCTAGAGTGTGGAAGTTGGGTCGTTACACCAAGTCCGGCCCCTAAGTCGCAGTCTCCCCCTACACAAAAAACCCAAAATTATCGCTTCTTTTATCCACGAATTTTTGATGCCGCCAACCATGAACGTCCATCGTTCCATCACTATAGCTCACCTAGCCTCCCAGCTACACATCGTGTAATGACCCGTAATTTTTGATGATTAAAATAGTTCATTTAATAAGGTTTTCGTGATTTAATATTGGGAGAAATAAAAAAATTGTGATATACTAAGGAAATAAAAACTAAATGGAATGTAATATTGTTAATTTAAGTTAATTATTAACAATTTGAATGAAATTCTAATCAATTGAAATGATTTATAAAGGTTATGCTTGGTTATAAAGTGAATATAGGAAAACAAATGTAAATGTTGAATTAATTAATGAAATAATATATAATTAATGGTAAGTGGATAAAATCATCGTTATGTAAGTAATTATAACATTTAGTTGTAAATAATAACTTACTAATGTGACTAAGAGTTAATGATGGCAAACTATTATATGTTACCTATTTATTTTGCCTGTTAAATTAAATTGGAAATCAAATATAATTAAACGAAATTAAATGTTACACTAATGTGAGTTAAGACAATAACTGCAAATTTTGAACGTTATAAAAGGGTACAGAGATGTTAATTATATTTACAAGGCAATAATTTATGTAATAAAAAGAATGAAACCAAGACACATAAATTAATTGGGATTTTCAAACATTAATTAATGTGAAAAATCAACAAAATTCAATATAATGGAAATATAGAAGTTAATACAAAGAAAAGATGGAAATTGTAGCATATTAGTGAAATAAGATATAAACAGATGTTAACTATGTTGTTTGAGTAATAATTGATTGAATATAAAGATTGAAATCAAATTAAATCAATATATTGGAATTAAATTATAATTAATTGGATTAATTGAAGTTGAAACTGAACAATGTATTTAGGGAAATAATTAACATTGAATGGACATGTAATTTTTTTTTTAAACTATTGTAAATATCTAAGTAATCAAAAATAATAAAAATTGCTAGTAATAAATTTCAAAATTAAAAAATGTGATTAATTAATTTAATATTAATTTATTTAATTAAGGTAAAGAAATCCATTTTGGTCACTGCCTTGGATTTCGATGAAACCAGTTTCATCGGATATGTAACGGTGAAATTATTATAAGGTTTCAAATTTCGTAGCGATCGAGCTTGTCGTTCGATTGTACGTACTCGAAACACCTAGAAATCAATTTAATCAAATTCAGTTGAAATCAATTTGAATAAGCTGAATTTTAAGTTAACTTCTTCATACAATGTAATTAGGATCTGAAACATGTTCCATTGAGTTTAAAAATATTGAAAAAATCTATTTCGATATATGGGATGACCCATTTTCGTTCCGGAGACAGAACGGGATTTTCGGGTGATTTATCGTTCAACTTGTAAGTCAATCTTGTCCATTCGTTTCTATTTCTGACCTGTCTATATATAGCCCATTATAAACCTTAACCATTCCTTATTCCATTTGTCTGTACGTACAATTCTATCTGCTTCTCTCTTTCCAATGGCAGACAAACCAAAACCAATTCCCTATTTCAAATTCAATTGTAAACCAAAATCAAATTGAAAATTTAATCTCCTCAAACAATATCGAATTATATGCCGATTCAAAGCTCTCGATGAGCGTAACCCAAATTTGTAATTCGTTTTTCGATTTGACTCACGGTTTGGACGAAAATGGCCAAAACATTCACGGTCGTCCATAGGCCATAGCTTCGTTGGACGGTAAATCATCATCCGAGCGACGACCGTAGGGTGCTACTTTGGAGAGGGTGTCGAGGAGAGTAGATCTATATGGCTACCCAGGGACGGAATACGCTAGTTTGGCCGTGGTGGCTTTGTTTTTGTGGCGGCGGCGATTGTACTCGGGAAAGCCGGAGGTGGCAAGGTGAGTCATGTACGTGCGGCCTAGAGAGGAGGTTACGTTGATGGAGTCGGATCAGGGGGAAGCGACACGGTTGGCGGTGGCAAATAGCAAAGATGATCGATGGCTACTTCATGTTCGAAGAAGTAGGGTTTCGAACGCGGTCAATTCTCGCACGAGATAAAACATGCTGACTTGTAAGGTCCCCTTCCTTTTTTTATTATTTAGATTTTTAATTGTTCAATCGTTTTAATGCCATAACTTTTACATACGAGGTCTAATTCACACGTGGTTTGTTTCGTTGGGATCGTACCAAAATTTCGGACATTTTGACACTTATGTGGACGAACTCTGAGACTGTTGAGTTTTTGGGCTATAATTGGATTTTAATTCGATTTAAAATCAAAGGTAAATTTAATACCTGTTATTGATTACCAGTTATCTGTTGATATTTATTGATTGATTTGGATGATGATTGTGATGGATGTTTGATTGTTGATGTTGGATAACTGGATATTGTATTTTTATATTGTTATAACACTGCAAGTTCCTGTGGGTTGAAATGATACATACTTGAATGATCTATAGATTAGGAAAAAATCGTTATGGGTTGAAATGATAGACTCTAGCGACTTTTATGGATTTTATTTAATTCGGGATTACGGTTTGAAATGATATATAACCTTAAAAAATTTAAATTGCGAATTAAAATTATAAATATTTGTATCACTTGATCATAGGGTAGAAAATTATATACGGACGCCGGATTGGTTAAATTCAATGATTTTTAAATCTTCAAAATTTCGAATTCAATTAACTGGTATTTTTAAATAGAAATTGATTTAAATAGACTGAATTATTTTTGACAATCCAAGTGTTAATGCTAAAATTGGAATTGGTTTAAATGAATTGTTCATAGGATTTCAATTGAGATTTCAAGGTTGAAGTGTCGAATATGAATTAATTTGCCAGAATTGAGTTATTGAAATTGTTTGGATATAACTTTGAAATTTATTATAAACTAGTTTAAACTATTTCCATTTAATTAACTGTTTTAATCAATTTAAACTGTTTTAATTTATATTAGTCTATTATAACTTATTTAATCAAATTTAATCTGTTTTACCAATTCTAAACAAATTTAATCTATTTTAAACCTATTTAAACTATTTTAAATCTATTTAATATCATTTAAATCTATTTAAATCATTTTTAAGTCTAATTAAATTAAATCTAAATCTATTTAAACTATTTTTACCATTCAAACTATTTCTAACTATTATTAAAACATTCATGACTATCTAAACTATTTCCTAAAATTTCAAACGGTGTAAAGTTGAAGTATTTATATTTAAAGCCATAGTGATGATACAACTTAAGTTGTAATTTGAAATTGATACCTCTTTGAAAATTTACATATTGAGTAAATATGATTTTTGAAAGTGAAATATTATTTGAAAGTGTATATGAATTTCAAAACTGAATATGATTTTGAAGTGAATATAGTTGGAAAGTAAATATGATTTCGAAAGTGATATGCCTTTGAGAATATGACATTTTGATTACTAATTGTGAATTGACTTTTGAAATATAAAAGAACCATTCGATGTGAAATAAGCATTTGGTTGTTAAAGAGACCGGGATCGGATATTGTCATACTCTTTGCCAATATCGAAAACCACTCTAACAACTGTGCACATGGTGAAGATTTCAAAAATGAAGTAGGATGGTTTGGTGTGCGATTCTGTATAAGGTATTTACGTAGCCCTGACTCCCATGATTCAGCTTGATGTGGCTAAAACAGGAGCCATGACGGGCCAAGTGAGGTCGCACGTTCGATCGGACATATTTCTTCAATACCATATTTTGACTTTGTGATGATTTGGTGGCCACCCCTTGATCTTGATTTGGGAGTGTGTTCCAAGGCGGACGGTAGTAGCTACTATGCATTACCACCAATTCAGATATGCAATTGGTATATTTACTCTGGCATTGCCTCGAGTGCCTTGTCGTATGCCCTATTGTGCCTTCTACGAGTTTATTTTGTACCATACCTATGGAGTGCCCTCTGATAGCCTTCAGTTTACGGAGGAGTTACGGTACTGTATAAACTATGAAAATATATAAAAATGTGTTAAGGGTGAAATGGGCAACTTCTTAACGTTATTTAATACTTTTACTTTACTGTAGACATATTATAATTGCGTGCTGTACTACATAGTAGATGGTTTAATGGATCCTTAGGAGATGTGAATCTCGAACATCTCTTAAGTTATTGCACTCACATTAGACATTGGATAGAAGATGTCAAACCCCATAAACATCTCTAAGGCCATCACACTCATAATTACCATTGATTTAACTTGTATAAGATCTTTTAGTTCTGATTAGAGTGTTTTGTCTTTTCAATTCGTTCGGGTCAGCCTGAGCATTTCAGGGTTGAAGACCTTATTCCTAGAGGACGAAGACGAAGATTTGTACTATTATTATTTATGATATGTATTCCACTACATCATGTTGTTCCATTGTATTTATTTATTTCTTTATTCCTATTTTATGTAACTCTGATTTTTTTTGTAAAAGAATAATCAAATGTATTTATAAAATAGCTTCATGAAATGTTATTTTATTATTATATTTTTCATTTCACTGCAAGATTCTGTATTTGTTTTTTTCCTCTGCGTTTTCTTATTTACCCCAATAACAATCCGCCTTTTTGTATGGTTTGAGTTTGACATGTGTGGTTTATCATCGATTTAAACTGCCCAAAAAGGCAGGTCGTGAAATGACCCTAAAAATTTTACCTTAATTTTTCAAGGAATTTTTTTCTTCAATCAATTATCCAGGATCCAAATTTCTACTAATATAAATATATCTGTGTATTCATAAAGATATGCACATACATATGAGGATGCATGTGTCCCTCTTGTTTAAATCAGAGTTATGGTAAACAAGAGCATATTCTGTTTGATTTGAATTTGAATCAATCTACCCATAATTAATTTCCATATTCTTTTTTATATTTGTAATATATGAGTAGATCCTGCTCATATTTATTCATAATAATTTTGATCATTCTAACTATGATTTACTAATAATTTATCTTGACAAGACAATCTCAGAATACATGGCCTTTTCATAGTATAGTTCAAATGCTTGATATTTGATTAAGGCCGGGAAATGATATTTATATTTATCAATTTCAATTTATGGTTTTCTTTGAAACTCACATGTTCTTGACTCAATCAATAAGACACACAATGTGTTGATCATTTGCATACCAGTTTCTGAGTTTTCTGTGACTAGGGTACTGGACTTGAAAGTTTTTTAAAAGTGGTGCAATCCCTGGATTTTGGGTGAACCAGGGCTTGAATGCAGAGTGCTCCCTGGTTTGATAATACAAACCAGTCAAAGTGCATATTTGTCTATAATATTTGGAAGAGAGTTTTAGTGAAACACTTGCTAAATGAACAAAGGGTTATGAAATGCATTTTACTATCAAAATACAGGCCAACATGATTAACCAAGACTCCATTCTCTTGAAGCTAGATAACCCTTGTGACTGTGTCAACCAGACACTCCAACCATGTCAATTGAAATGTCATTCATTTGCAAAGTACTTTAAGCCAATTTAAGATATAAACACTTCTCAAAACAACTCATAAATGGACTTGAACTCTTTTACAAAATATTTCAATGAAAAGTAACTAAATACTTAAAAGAATACTCCAAGTTAAAACCAGATTTTTCCCCAAAACTTAATGCTTTTAAATGACTCAAGATTGACTAATACATAATATAGGTTATGTAAGACAATTGCTAAAATATATAATATTTCTTTTTTAGATTTTCATAGATAATACTTTAAGCTTATTTTCTTGTTCACAACTCAGACAATCCTTCAGTTCTCAAACCTTAACACATAACAAAATTCAACATAAATAACTAGCTTAATCAAACATAACAAGTTCATTACATAACAGGAAATTTAAAAACACAAATTTTCATGAATACATGCAGATAAATCATCCTATGCTCTTATTAAAATCTAGCAAGCATGCTCATTCATTCTTTCTCATTAGCCATAACTTTCCTTCCTACTTAGGTCCTGCATTCCCTGAAAGAGCATTAGTGGCTGCCTCATTTTAAAATGAGACACCCCCATATGCGATGAGCAAACAAGGGTCGGCCTTATGATCTGGTGTGAGCAACAACAATATATCCATAACATTAAGCAAATAAGTGATACATGAGTACTGGCTTGTTGCTTATGCAATTTCTTTAATCAACTATTTTACCATGTTTCGGATAACTTTTGTGCAAGTATGATAACTTCATCAATCAACCATGTACACATACATAATTATGCGAACATGCACATTGATCAGTAGCATATAAATGCACTGGAACAACCATGGTTCCATTCCAACCAATCTGGGAAATACTCATGTTCCTATTTCATCATTTATTGGTTGTTTATATATCAATTTAAATCCTAGCCTCATCTGCTATCAAGGAATCACAGGGACACATTGCAATGAACTAATTCACATCATTGCACAAAGATCTCAGGGCTTGAACAAATCATGTTCCAACTTGCATACTTAAAATATGACAAGCATTCCAGCAGCCTTCTTGGCTTACCATCCCTAGTTTATTTACTAATTGTATTTGTTTAATCCTATCATCAGATGGCTAAGTGAACATGCCACTGTGTACATGAAACACTACATACATCTTGCAAGCATATTTTTCAAAAGCAAGAAAATAATCATCTTCAAGGACATTGCGATCAGATGTCTTGACTTAAATCAAATATAAGAATATTTACAACTGAGAATACAGACATGGCATGTTAAGTTATTATGATTTGCAAGTAACTATGGTTGAACCAGATTCAAGATCTAGCTTAATCATAATTTTTGACTTATGGGTTTGCTATTTCATGAGGGGGTCAGCACATAAAGATCTCTATTGTTCCCCTAGTTCCTTTTTCTTAAGCCTCGGCACTTATACAAAGTATAATGCAGCTCATATTATTTTCTCTATTGAAATTTTCATGCCATAGTTCCATATCAGTTGTAAGTACTCTTCCCATAATTTCAAGGTTTTGTGCCTTAGCTTTTCTAAGTGTAATAAAACAGTGGCATGTACATCCATAATAAACATCATATCAGATCAAAACCATCCAAAGAACTTCCATAAGATATCTAATAAGACTATGTTCAGCAAAACCAGAAATATGCAAATAACCACATAAAAGTTTGGTTGCCTCATATCAGGACTTAATGCCATGAATTTAGTGAGATTACTCACCTAAGTACTTCCTTCTATTTGATCCAGAAAACCCTTGAATGCTTTTCCTTCCTTTTAAATATTTTCTTCCTTTCTTATTTTTAAGTATCTCGGGTAAATGATTTTCTGGCCATAACTTCTTATTTATATGAATATTTTTCACTAGGGTTTTATCAAGATAAATTTCCATTTTTGTCCTGGCTAACATCAGGCATTTTGCATTTTGTATTTTCACATTTCCCATCCTTAATACCCCGGGCTACATTAGTTGGTTATGGTCAGTGCTTTCCTTTTTTTGCTTTTCAGAAAATGGCTATTTTTTAATACCTCTCCACTTACTCAAGTCATGTTAAAAGTATGACTTAGCTATATTTTATACATTTATTCATTTACGGAAATCCTCTTTTCTATTTTTTTTACCTATACATACATGCTTACTTGTATTGTGTCTCATGTCATTTTGATGTTATTTTTCTTGCTTAGTTTTAACATATTTCTACTCAAAGAAAAGTATACATGTGTATAGATATATATATTTATTTAATTTTCCTTGCTTTATAGAAAAATATATATACATATACATATATTTTATATCTCTAACTTGGTTAGGCCTGGGTTAAAAATCCAGCGCTTTAAGTAAGAATTTACTTTCTTACTCAAATAAAATATTTTCTGCCTTTCATTTCAAAATAATTCATATAACCCAGACAAAAAATATCTACACCTGGGTTAATAATTCACATTTCAAAATCATATTTGAAATGCTTTCTTTCCCTATTTTTTTTCCAGGAATTTTGGATCCTTCCTTGTGCCATTTCAAGTGTGCACGTGCACACATATCCTTGCACATTATTCAATCTCAAAAATTCGACCATAATTAAATCTAAATATTTCAAAACTAAATTATTTCATTAAAATAATTTTTCACAAAATTTTGGGGTATTACATTCACCCCTCCTTTTAGGAATTGTGTCCTCACAATTTTCTAATACTTATAACAAGTATCTAATGATTCAAGAAAATTTATCAAACACTTGCATAAGCAAACAAATTCAACAATAGCAACTATACATATTAAATTTTTCAGAAACTTTAAAATTACCTTTAATTTGCAAAAAGCTTAGGATAATCCATCCTAATCTTGTCCTCTAACTCCCATGTACGGTCATTAGGATCAAGACTCCACTGGACCTTTACCAGTTTCAAAGTTTTGCTTCTCAATTTCTTTTCTTCTTTAGCTAAGATCCCTACTGGTTCTTTCTCATAAACCAAATTAGGATTGATCTGGACTTGGGTAGGCTTTTCCATAATTTATTCCTTATCATGTACCCATCTTCTAAGTTGTGACACATGGAATACATTGTGCATTGCTTTCATTTCTTCTGGCAGCTCCAATTTGTATGCTAATGAGCCTACTCTTTCCAGAATTTTATAGGGCCCAACATACCTTGGTGTGAGCTATCCTTGCTTTCCAAATCTCAAAACCTTTTTCATAGGTGAAACCTTGATGAAAACAAAGTCACCCACTTCATATTCCACCTGCTTTCTTTTCATATCTGCAAATTTCTTCTGCCTGTCTTGAGCTGCTGCCATCCTCTTCCTTACTAGCTCAATTTTCTCTATAGTCTCTTTTGATATACTCAGGCCCTAAGACAGCTCTCTCTCCTGTCTCTACCTAACTTATAGGTGATAAGCATGGCTTGCCATATAAGGCTTCAAATGGTGCCATCCCTATATTGCTTTGATAACTATTATTATATGTAAACTCAACTAAATGGAGGCGGTCCTCCCAGTTGCCTCCAAAATCCAGTGCACATGCCCTCAATAAGTCTTTTAAAACTTTGTTCACCACCTCGGTTTGTCCATCTGATTGTGGTTGATATGCAGTGCTTAAGCATAATTCACTTCCCATGGCCTCTTGAAAACTTTTCCAAAATCTTGATGTGAAAATGGTATCCCTATCACTCACAATAGTTTTGGGGATTCCATGCAATCTTACCACTTCCTTCATGAACACTTGAGCCAACTTTGGTGCATTCCTCTCTGATTTCACTGGGATAAAGTTTGCCACTTTAGTTAACCTGTCTACTATTACCCATATACTTGTGTTTCCTCTTTTGGATCTAGGCAGGCCATCTATGAAATCCATAGATATATCCTCCCATTTCCATTGTGGTATGCTAAGAGGTTGTAACAATCCTGATGGTCTTTGTGTCTCTGCCTTGACTTGTTGGCAAGTCATACATTTTGCAACATGTTTAGCTACATCTGACTTCATTCCCTTCCACCAATAATTCCTTTTTAGATTTCAATACATCTTTGTACTTCCTGGGTGTATGGAGTACTTACTCGTATGGTATTCATTTAATGTTTCCTCCTTCAACTCCATGTTTTCTGGAACACATATTCTATTTTTGTTCCTTATGTAACCATTTTTATCAATATGGTAATTTATCACTTCTTCCCCTTTTGATATGAGAATTTTCTTCTCTAATAGGTCTTGGTGTTGTTCTTGCATTTTTCCTATCTTCAAAATTAAATCCGATTGTAAGGTTATTAAACTCAGTCTCCCTTTACTCTCATCTCCTTCAGTTGTCACCATGTGTATCTCACTGCTTGCTTCAATTTCCAAGTCAGCAAGTATAGATAAATCCTTAAATTCTTCCATCATCAACATGGATACCTTAGCATGTTGTCTACTCAAGGCATCTGCAACCTTGTTTCCTTTACCTGGTGTACAAAGTATGTCTAGGTCATAGGCAGCTAGAAACTCCACCCAACTATGTTGCCTCATGTTCAAATCTTTTTGTGAGAAAAGATATTTCAGTGCCTTATAATCTGTGTACAAATTAAATTTGGCACCTAATAAGTAGTTTCTCCAAAGTTTCAATGCATACACCACTGCTGCTAACTAGAGATCATGGGTTGCATATCTTGTTTCATGTGGCTTTAATTGTCTGGATGCATAGGCTATTACTTGATCTTGCTGCATCAACACAGCTCCTAGCCCAGAACCACTTGCATCAGTGTACACAATTAAATCCTCATTTCCTTCAGGTACCCTTAATACTGGTGCATTAACTAAAGCTTCTTTTATATTGATAAAAGCTTGTTCACATTTTTCAGTCCATACAAATGCTTGATTCTTTCTGGTTAAATTAGTAAGTGGTGATGACATTTTGGAAAAATCTTTTATGAATCTCCTATAATATCCTGCCATCCCCATGAATGATCTAACTTCACTCACTGTGCTAGGTCTCTTCCATGCTTGATAGCTACAACTTTGTTGGGGTTCACAAAAATTCCTTTAGCAGAAATGACATGACCAAGAAAATGTACCTCCTCTTTCCAAAATGCACATTTTGAAAATTTTGCCTTTAAATCTTTTTCCCTCAATCTAGACAAAACCAGATGCAAATGATTTTCATGCTCTTCTGCTGTTTTGGATTAAATTAAAATATCATCAATAAAAATTAGCACAAACTTGTCCAGATAATCCCTGAATATCCTATTCATTAAATCTACAAAATATGAGGGGGCATTTGCCAACCCGAATGGCATAACCATAAACTCATATAAACCATAACTAGTGTTAAATGCAGTGTACTTAACACTTGAGTCTTCAACTTTCATCTGATGGAACCCAAATGTTAAGTCTAATCTAGAGAATATCTTAGCTCCATTGAGTTGATCAAAAAATCATCAATCCTAGGCAATGGGTATTTATTCTTGATGGTAACCTTATTTAACTCCCTGTAATCTATGCACATCCTCAAAGTACCATCATGCTTCCTTACAAACACTACTGGAGCACCCCAGCATGAGTTTCTTGGCCTTATAAACCCTTTACCTTATAATTCCTCTAACTGGTTTTTTAACTCCTTCAGTTCACTTGGCCCCATTCTGGTGGGTTTCTTAATTATTGGGCTTGCTCCTGGAATGAGGTTGATTTGAAACTCCATTGGTCTATGGTGTGGAACACCCTTAACCTCCCCAAACACATCCAAATATTCATTGACTATGGGAATTTCTTCAATGGAAGGTTCACTGAAATCCTTTTCCAAGTCAGTTAAATGACATAATTTTCTTTCTTTAGCTACTTCACGTAAAATTGTGATTCTCGGGCCTCTAAGGTTTTGCAATGATATGGTGGATGAATCTAAATTAATTATGGCTTTAAATTGCCTTAACCAGTCTACCCCCAATATAACACCTATATTTGGGTAGTTTAAAACATATAAATTGAAAATAAAAATATTTCCTCCTATGTTTAATTCCACATCCACACAAATCATATTTAAAACACTAGAACTCCCCAGTGGACTTTGTACAAACAATGGGGTTTCAACCAATATGCAGTTCATTTTTAGCATTTTAACTATTTCATAAGAGATTAGAGAATGAGTTGCCCCAGTATCATATACTACTGCTATGGGTATGGTACAGATAAGTAGTGTACCTTTCACTTGGCCATGATTTTCAGCACTAGTCTCCACTATGGATTTGCTTTTGCCTTCCAGATTTGCCAATTTTCCTTGCTATTTGTAGTCAGGACAATTTCTCTTCATATGCCCCTCTTTCCCACATAGGTAGCAATTTAAGGCTCCTCCTTTTAATTTTGGGCACCTTGGTTTGATGTGTCCCTCCTTTCCACAATGATGGCAAACTAGTTTCTTCTTAGCATCATTGGCCTTGGTGTCACAGGCCTTTTTGTTATCTGTTTCCTCTTTCTTCTTTTCATAAGGGTGGTATCTTCCCTTATTCTTCTTGTTATCGTTGTTCTTAAAATTTCTATACTTCTCTCTTTCCTTGTCATGCTGCTCAAATTTCAAAGCCAGATCTATTAATTGATCAAAAGTCTTATCAGCATATGGTAACATGGCCCTGCTAAGTCCTGGGTTTAAACCTTTAATATACCTATCATTTTTGGATGCTTCATCAGCCACTGGCATTGCTCCATATTTGGATAATCCCTCAAATTTTTGAGTATACTCAGTGACATTCAAAGTTCCTTGTCTGAGCCTAATAAACTCTTCAAGTAATGTGGTCTTAGCTGATGCTGGTACAAACATTGCCTCCAACATCTCCTTGAATTGATTCAAAGTGATTTCATTTTCAATCCTCCCAGCTACGATCACCTCCCACCAGCCTAAAGCTACTCCATTAAGCTGTCTTGAAGCCACTTGCCTCTTCCTTTGATCATCAAGCTGCATGTCATTGAAAATCCTATCCAGCATTCTCAACCATGCTTGAATTTCCATCACATTCTTAGTCCCTTCAAAACTCTTGCCTCCTAAGTTTGTATAAGCCTTTAATAGTTTAGAAAGTACCTCATGTGGATTCTCAGGCCTATGCCAAATTCCATCCCTTAAAACCCTCACAAACTCTTGCATATCAAGCATCTGTGGTACACTTGTTCCTGCATTGTGATGAGATCCCCTTCCTACCATGGTTTGATAACTAGGTTATGGACAGATGGGATTAGTATATTGTGAGTATTCTCTATAATTAGTATTTTCCTATCAAAATTGTTTCATCCAAAACAAACAGACATAATATATTTCTATAGTACTCAACAATCAATGCAACCATTTTCTCTGATACCAAATGAAATGACCCTCAAAATTTTACCTTAATATTTCAAGGAAATTTGTTTTTCAATCAATTATCCAGGATCCAAATTTCTACTAATATAAATATATCTGTGTATTCATAAAGATATGCACATATATATGAGGATGCATATGTCCCTCTTGTTTAAATCAGAGTTTTGGTAAACAAGAGCATATTCTGTTTGATTTGAATTTGAATCAATCTACCCATAATTAATTTCCATATTCTTCTTGATATTTGTAATATATGAGTAGATCCTGCTCATATTTATTCATAATAATTTTGATCATTCTAACTATGATTTACTAATAATTTATCTTGACAAGACAATCTCAGAATACATGGCCTTTTCATAGTATAGTTCAAATGCTTGATATTTGATTAAGGCCGGAAAATGATATTTATATTTATCATTTTCAATTTATGGTTTTCTTTGAAACTCACATGTTCTTGACTCAATCAATAAGACACACTATGTGTTGATCATTTGCATACCAGTTTTTGAGTTTTCTGTGACTAGGGTACTGGACTTGAAAGTGTTTAAAAAGTGGTGCAATCCCTGGATTTTGGGTGAACCAGGGCTTGAATGCATAGTGCTCCCTGGTTTGATAATACAAACCAGTCAAAGTGCATATTTGTCTATAGTATTTGAAAGAGAGTTTTGGTGAAACACTTGCTAAATGAACAAAGGGTTATGAAATGCATTTTACTATCAAAATACAGACCAACATGATCAACCAAGACTCCATTCTCTTGAAGCTAGATAACCCTTGTGGCTGTGTCAACCAGACACTCCAAACATTTCAATTGAAATGCCATTCATTTGCAAAGTACTTGAAGCCTTTTTAAGATATATATACACTTCTCAAAACAACTCACAAATGGACTTGAACTCTTTTACAAAATATTTCAATGAAAAGTAACTAAATACTTAAAAGAATGCTCCAAGTTAAAACCAGATTTTTCCCCAAAACTTAATACTTTTAATGAATCAAGATTGACTAATACATAATATAGGTTATGTAAGACAATTGCTCAAATATATATATATTTCTTTTTCAGATTTTCATAGATAATAATTTAAGCTTATTTTCATATTCACAACTCAGATAATCCTTCAGTTCTCAAACCTTAACACATAACAAAATTCAACAGAAACAACTAGCTTAATCGAACATAACAAGTCCATTACATAACAGGAAATTTAAAAACACAAATTTTCATGAATACATGCAGATAAATCATCCTATGCTCTTATTAAAAACTAGCAAGCATGCTCATTCATTCTTTCTCATTAGCCATAACTTTCCTTCCTACTTAGGTCCTGCATTCCTTGAAAGGGCATTAGTGGCTGCCTCATTTTAAAATGAGACACCCCCATATGCCATGAGAAAACAATGGTCGGTTCTATGATCTGGTGTGAGCAACAACAATATATCCATAACATTAAGCAAATAAGTGATACATGAGTACTGGCTTGTTGCTTATGCAATTTCTTTAATCAACTATTTTACCATGTTTCGGATAACTTTTGTGCAAGTATGATAACTTCATCAATCAACCATGTACACATACATAATTATGCAAACATGCACATTGATCAGTAGCATATAAATGCACTGGAACAACCATGGTTCCATTCCAACCAATCTAGGAAATACTCATGTTCCTATTTCATCATTTATGGGTTGTTTATATATATCAATTTAAATCCTAGCCTCATCTGCTATCAAGGAATCACAGGGACACATTGCAATGAACTAATTCACATCATTGCACAAAGATCTCAGGGCTTGAACAAACCATGTGCCAACTTGCATACTTCAAATGTGACAAGCATTCCAGCACCCTTCTTGGCTCACTATCCCTAGTTTATTTACTAATTGTATTTGTTTAATCCTATCATCAGATAGCTAAGTGAACATGTCACTGTGTACATGAAACACCCCATACATCTTACAAGCATATTTTTCTAAAGCAAGCAGATAAACATTTTCAAGGACATTGCCATCAGATGTCTTGACTTAAAAATCAAATATAAGAATATTTACAACTGAGAATAGAGACATGACATGTTAAGTTATTATGATTTGCAAGTAACTATGGTTGAACCAGATTCAAGATCTAGCTTAATCATAATTTTTGACTTGTGGGTTTGCTATTTGATTAGGGGCTCAGCACATAAAGATCTCTGTTGCACCCCTAATTCCTTTTTCTTAAGCCTTGGCACTTATGCAAAGTATAATGCAACTCATATTATTTTCTCTATTGAAATTTTCATGCCATAGTTCCACATCAGTTGTAAGTACTATTCCCATAATTTCAAGGTTTTGTTCCTTAGCTTTTCTAAGTATAATAAAACAGTGGCATGTACATCCATAATAAACATCATATCAGATCAAAACCATCCAAAGAACTTCCATAAGATATCTAATAAGACTATGCTCAGCAAAACCAGAAATATGCAAATAACCACATAAAAGTTTGACTGCCTCATATCAGGACTTAATGCCATGAATTTAGTGAGATTACTCACCTGAGTACTTCCTTTTATTTGATCCAGAAAACCCTTGAATTCTTTTCCTTCCTTTTAAATATTTTCTTCCTTTCTTATTTTTAAGTATCTCGGGTAAATGAATTTCTAGCCATAGCTTCTTATTTATATAAATATTTTTCACTAGGGTTTTATCAAGATAAAATTCCATTTTTGTCCTGGCTAACATCAGGCATTTTGCATTTTGTATTTTCACATTTCCCATCCTTAATACCCCGGGCTACATTAGTTGGTTATGGTCAGTGCTTTCCTCTTTTTACTTTTCAGAAAATGGCTATTTTTGAATACCTCTCCACTTACTCAAGTCATGTTAAAAGTGTGACTTAGCTATATTTTATACATTTATTCATTTTTGGAAATCCTCTTTTCTATTTTTTTTACCTATACATACATGCTTATTTGTATTGTGTCTCATGTCATTTTGATGTTATTTTTCTTGCTTAGCTTTAACATATTTCTACTCAAAGAAAAGTATACATGTGTATAGATATATATATATTTATTTATTTAAGTTTCCTTGCTTCACAGAAAATATATATATACATACACATATATTTTATATTTATAACTTGGTTAGGCCTGGATTAAAAATTCAGCGCTTTAAGTAAGAATTTACTTTCTTACTCAAATAAAATATTTTCTGCCTTTCATTTCAAAATAATTCATATAACCCAGAGATAAAATATCTACACCTGGGTTAATAATTCACATTTCAAAATCATATTTGAAATGCTTTCTTTCCCTGTTTTTTTTTCAGGAATTTTGGATCCTTCCTTGTGCCATTTCCAATGTGCACGTGCACACATATCCTTGCACATTATTCAATCTCAGAAATTCCACCATAATTAAATCTAAATATTTCAAAACTAAATTATTTCATTAAAATAATTTTTCACAAAATTTTAGGGTACTACGGGTCGTTACAGTTGGTATCAAAGCTTCGGTTTAGCGATAACCTTAACTTTATGAGGTCTGACTCTTTAGAAATAGGGTAATAATACTCTGGAATGAGTCGTTGAGTGTACATATATGAGAGAGCATATTTGTCAGTGTTATAAAAGGGTTTTTTATTGTGTTAAGTTGTTCCGTTTTGTATTTATAAATTCTAGTCGGTGCGTTGGACGCTATGACATCGATAGGGAATTCTAAACACTTAATAGGGCAGACCGACATAATATTATTTTGAAATATAGGTAAATGAAATAATTTTGCCTATTATGTATTTTGTGTATAAAAGAATAAATTTTATGAAGGATATAGTTGGTTGTTATAAATTTGTTTGTTAGGCAGTGAAATTCTATATAAATACTGATTGAAAAATAAAGAGTTGCAAATAAAATGAATATATATTGGAATTTGAGAATTCAAGTTTCGAGATTTTGAAGATTTCTTTCAAAGGATTTTTGGAACATAGTATTAGTAGAATTTGGAGGTATTTTCTGATTTAAATATTTAAATATGATTTGAAAGAAATGTTTTAAAGGAATTTTGGAATGAAATAAGTTTGTACTTCCCTCTCTGTCATCGAAAAATAATTTCGGTAACAGGGAATTAGGCTGAAGGAAAAACCTGAGAACACTTTTAGTCTGAAGGACAGAAGTTTTAAAATTTAGTCTGAAGGACAAAAAATGATATATTCATATAGCATTGCACATCCATAATGCTATATTCATATAGCATTACACAGCTGCTTGTTTGTGTATGCAGAAACTTATAAAATTGTGTTGTATATAGCATTATAGATGTGTAATGCTATATGAATATAGCATTATGGATGTGTAATGCTATATGAATATATCATTTTTTGTCCTTCAGGCTAAATTTTAAAACTTCTGTCCTTCAGACTAAAAGTGTTCTCAGGTTTTTCCTTCAGCCTAATTCCCTCTTTCGGTAATGAGTGCACACATCATTGACGTCCATTTTAGAGTTTCAAAGTGGGTAAGTGGTTATAGTGGTTTTACTACACCTTGTTTTGATCAATGAATCTTAATTTTAATCTCAAATATGATTTGATCTATAAAGGGTATATATATATACATACTATTTTCTAAGTGACAAAAATGAATCCGAAGTTTAGTTCTTAAATTTTTCTGATAATTAGTAGTTTCAATTATTATAATGAATGGAATTTTGACTATATTAATAATTGGAAAATTATAAAATAAAAATAAGAAATTTGATGTTAAAATGATTAATGAAATAGATAAGAAGCTAAAATTTTGAAACTATAAATAAAAAGGTAATGGAAATAAGAAATGGTAACTATTGAACATTTTGTCAATTAAATATATAAAAGAAACTTGGGTAATATTCAATTGCGTTCTTATATATAACTATAGGATATGTAATTGAATATTATACAAGTAAAACTTAGAAAAATAAAAAGGGTTCAATGGAATTACTTTTATAAATAAGAATTTTGATATTATAATTGTTATAAACTTAAGTCAAAATTGAAATGCTATTAAAATAAATGTAATAGAAAAGTGATACTGCACGTAAATGATTATAAACTTAAGTTAATCTTTGAAGCTATTTATAATTAAAGTAAATAATAAAATGCATACTATATTATCAAGCAATTATAACTTCAGTAAAGGTTGAAATGATTCGGAAAATAGACTTAATATTCAATTTACATTATAAAAGGAAAGAATAATTATGAATTAAATACTTAATTATGAATGATTTAGTTGTTGGAAATCAAGTATGTCATAAAATAATAAAGGTGAATAAAACTGCAATGAAAAGTATGTAGTACCTAAATAATTAATTCATTAATTATCTCAAATAATTGGATGGGAAGAACATGTATAAGTAAATGGATCGAGATTAATGAAAATTGGTAATGTATGAATAAATGAGAGATGAATTTTGTAAGCAATGAATGAAAATAAATGGAATTAAGTATTGTATGAATGAATGGAAATAAAATCTTATAAGAAATAAATTAAAGAAAGTAATTATTGAATGAATGAAAAAAAGAAGAAAAATGAACAACAAATATCGTGGAAAGAAATTAATAAGAATAAACTTAAATAATACTTGGATACCATTGTTCGTTTTGGCTTATGGATGTTTGGGAAGTGTTGCTTTAAATTGTTTGGATGTATGAATAATTTATTGTGTTTTATCTAAGAGTGTTGAGTAGATGGTATACTTAGTAGTTTATTTGTCATTCTATACGATTAAATGTGTCAAAACCCAAACAAACCATTTGTTTTGGTTGCTATGAATGGATGATTGATTTCTTGATTGAAATGATGTTTGTACTGTTATTTGCAATGATTATCATTATGTTGTGATATTTTGTTTATTATTTATTGTAACAATTTGAATATTTTTTCTTTTATATAATTATTAACATCTTTGGATTATATGAGTGAAATACAGGTTATGGAAGCAATAACTACTGCTTTTGGTTTCATAAAATAAGCGTTCTTCGGCCGACAAATAGGTACGTTCTCGGATTACGGTTTTCTAACGATATTATATTGTTTTTCCCGTGGTTTGGGATATTTTATTTTGAAAATGTGATATATATTATCATTATTAATATTACTATTTCTCTCAGACCTCCCCGTATAAAGGCGACTCTGCCGAAATTTTCCGTGAATTTTAGACTTAGATAATTTTGTGAAATGTTTTCCAAACATTTGTTAACATGAATATAAAAGGATTTAATTGTTATAAATTGATATATTCCATTTAAATTATTTAATTATGTAAATTAATTATTATAAATTTAATATTTGGAATAAGATATATTGAGACTATAAATTTTTTCTTTTTCCTTCTTTTCCCTTTTCGAGGACGAAAAGTTTTGAGTCGGGGAGAGTGTAACGACCCGTAATTTTCGATGAACAAAATAGTCAACTTAATAAGATTTTGTTTTTTAATATTTGAATAAATAAAAAAAGTTGTGATATACTAATGAAATAATAACTAAATGGAAAGTAATAATGTTAATTTAAAATAATTATTAACAAATTGAATGAAATTCCAATCAATTGAAATGATTTAAAGTTATGCTTGGTTATAAACTGAAAATAGGAAAACAAATGTAAATATTGAATTAATTAATGAAATAATATATAATTAATGATAATTGGATAAAATCAGTGTTAGGTAAGTAATTATAACATTTGGTTTTAAATAATAACTTATTAATGTGACTAATAGTTAATCGTGGCAAACTATTATATGTTACCTATTTATTTAGTCTGTTAAATTAAATTGGAAATCAAATATAATTAAATGAAATTAAGTGTTACATATATGTGAGTTAAGTCAATAACTGCAAATTATGAATGTAATAAAAGGGTATAGAAATGTTAATTATATTTACAAGGCAATAATTTATGTAATAAAAAGAACGAAACCAAGATACATAAATTAATTGGGATTTTTAAACTTTAATTGATGTGAAAAATCGACAAAATTCAAGATAATGGAAATATAGTAGTTAACACAAATAAAAGGTGGAAATTGTAGTATATTAGTGAAATAAGATATAAATAGATGTTAACTATGTTGTCAGAGAAATAATTGATTGAATATGAAGATTGAATTCAAATTAAATCAATTTATTGGAGTTAAATTATAATTAATTGGATTAATTGCACTCGAAACTGAACAATATATTTAGGGAAATAATTAACATTGAATGGACATGTAAATTTGTTTTAAACTATTGTAAACATCCAAGTAATCAAAAATGAAAAAAATTGTTAGTTATAAATTTCGAAATAAAAAAGTGCTTAATTAATTTAATATTAATTTATTTAATTAAGGTAAAAATAGTCATTTTGGCCACTGCCTCAGATCTTGATGAAACCAGTTCATCAGATACGTAATAATGAATTATTGTAAGGTTTCAAGTTTTGTAGCGATCGAATTTGTCGTTTGATCGTACGTATTCGAAACGCCTAGAAATCAATTAAATTCAATTGAAATCAATTTGAAATAAGCTGAATTTTAAGTTAACTTTTTCATACGATGGAATTAGGACCTAAAACCTGTTTCATTGAGTTTAAAAATATTGAAAACATCTATTCTGATATATGGGATGACTCGTTTTCGTTCTAGAGATAGAACGGGTTTTTCGGGTCATTTATCATTCAACTTGTAAATCAATCTTGTTCATTCGTTTCTATTTCCAACCTGCCTATATATAGCCCGTTATGAACCCTAACAATTCCTTATTTCATTTGTCTGTACATACAATTCTAGCTGCTTCCCTTTTTCCAATGGCAGACAAACTAACACCAATTCCCTATTTCAAATTCATAAGCGGTGATGGGTCTGATCGGGGGGAAGCGGCACGGTTGCTGGCGGCAAATGGCTGAGATGATCGGCGGCTACTTCGTGTTTGAACGAAGTAGGGTATCGAGCACGGCCGATTCTCGTACAAGATAGAACATGCTGACGTGTAAGGTTCCCTTCCTTTTTTTTACATTTTTATTTCTTCAATCGTTTTAATATCGTAACTTTTACGTATGATGTATAATTCATGCGCGGTTTGTTTTGCTGGAGTCGTATCAAAATTTCGGACATTTTGACACTGGTTTGGACAAATTCTAAGACTGTTGAATTTATGGGCTATAATTGGATTTTAATTCGATTTAAAATCAAAGGTGAGTGTTTTAACCCACTCACAACTTCTAGAATTTCTTATGTTAGTTAAGTTAAATTTACGATGCGATTAGGAATTTATAGATCGATGTTTGGTATATTTTAATTGTCATTCTAGTTAAATTTGACTTTTATTACATTTAATCCTCGTTTAATTTAATATTGAATTTAAATTGTCAATTTAATACCTGTTATTGATTCCTAGTTATCTATAGATATTTATTGATTGATTTGGATGATGATTGTGATGGATGTTTGATTGTTGATGTTGGATAACAGGATATTGTATTTTATATTATTATAACACTGTAAGTTTCCTATGGGTTGAAATGATACAAACCCGAATGATATGTAGATTAGGGAAAATCGTTATGGGTTGAAATGATAAACTCGAGCGATTTTTATGGATTTTATTTAAGTCGAGATTGCGGTTTGAAATGATATATAACCGTATAAATTTTAAATTGCGGATTGAAATAATAAATATCTGTATCACTTGCCCATAGGGTACAAAATTATATACGGACATTAGTTAAACTTAATAATTTTGAATCTTCAAAATTTTGAATTCAGTTAACTGGTATTTGAAATAGAAATTGATTTATATAAACTGAATTATTTTCGATAATCCAAGTGTTAATGCTGAAATTGGAATTGGTTTAAATGAATTGTTCAAAGGATTTAAATTGGAATTTCAAGGTTGAAATGTCGAATATGAATGAATTTATCGGAATTGAGTTATTAAAAATGTTTGGATATAACTTTGAAATTTATTTTAAACTAATTTAAACTATTTCCATTTAATTAACTATTTTAATCAATTTAAACTATTTTAATTTTTATTAATCTATCATAACCTGTTTAATCCAATTTAATCTATTTTGCCAATTTTTAACAAATTTAATCTATTTTAAATCTATTTAAACTCTATTTAATCTATTTTGAATCTATTTAAACTATTATAAGGCTATTTAATCTATTTTAAATCTATTTAAACTATTTTAAATCTAGTTAATATCATTTAAATCTATTTAAATCATTTTTAAATCTAATTAAATTAAATATATATCTATTTAAACTATTTTTACCATTCAAACCATTTCTAACTATTATTAAAACTATTCATGACTATCTAAAATATTTCTTAAAATTTTAGACTGTGTAAAGTTGAAGTATTTATATTTAAATCCTTAATGATGATACAACTTAAGTTGTAATTTGGAATTGATACCTTTTGTAAAATTTACATATTGAGTAAATATGATTTTTGAAAGTGAAATATGATTTGAAAGTGAATATGAATTTCAATAATGAATATGATTTGAAAGTTAATATGATTTGAAGTCAATATAGTTGGAAAGTAAATATGATTTTGAAAGTGATATGGTTTTGAGAATATGATATTTAGACTACTAATTGTGAATTGACTTTTCAAATATAAAAGAACCATCCAGTGTGAAATATGCGTTTAGTTGTTAAAGAGACCGGGATCGGATATTGTCATACTCTCTACCAGTATCGAAAAGCACTTTAACAACTGTGGATGTGGTGGAGATTCTAGAAATGAAGTATGATAGTTTAGTGTACGATTCTATATGAGGTATCTACATAGCCCTGACTCCTGCGAGTCAGCTTGATGTGGTTAAAACAGGAGCCACGGCGGGCCAAGTGAAGTCGCACCTCCGATCGAACACATTTCTTCGATACCATATTATGACTTTGTGATGATTTGGTGGTCACCCCTTGATTTTGATTAGGAGTGTGTTCTGTGATGGGCAGTAGTAGCCGTTATGCGTTACAACCAGTTCGGATATGCAATTGGTATATCTACCCAGGCATTGCCTCCAGTGCCTATTCGCATGCCCTATCACGCCTTCTACGAGTTTGTTTTGTACCATACCTATGGAGTGCCCTCTGATATCCTCCAGTTAACGGAGGAGTTACTGTGCTGTATAGACTATGAGAATATATAAAAATGTGTCAAGGGAGATATGGGTAACACCTTAAAACTATTTTAATACTTTTACGTTACGGTAGACATATTATAATAGCGTACTATACTACATAGTAGATAGTTTAACGTTTTAATACTTTTACGTTACGGTAGACATATTATAATAGCGTACTATACTACATAGTAGATAGTTTAACGGATCCTTAGGAGATGTGAATCCTGAACATCTCTTAAGTTATTCCACCCACGTTGGACACTGGATAGGAGATGTCAAACCCCGTAAACATCTCTGATGCCGTCACACTCATATTAACCATTGATTTAACTTACATAAGATTTTTTAGTTCTGACTCGAGTGTTTTGTCTTTTCAATTCGCTCGGGTCAGCCTAAGCATTTCAAGGTTGAAGACCTTATTCCTGGAGGACGTAAACGAAGATTTGTACTATTATTATTTATGATATATCCACTATATCATGTTATTCCACTGCATTTATTTATTTCTTTATTCATGCTTAATGTAACTCTGATTTTTGTGTTGTAAAAGAATAATCAAATGTATTTATAAAACAACTTCATGAACTGTTATTTGATTATTATATTTTGTCATTCCGTTGTAAGATTCTGTATTTGTTTTTTTTCTTCCTCTGCTTTTTCTTATTCACCTCAATAACAATCTTCCCTTTTGTATGGTTTGAGTCTGACGTGTGTGCTTTATCGTCGATTTAAACTGTATAAAAATGCAGGTCGTTACATATCGCCGCCTGCAGCTCCTGCCCTCATCCCTTAAATCGCCATGCCGAGGTCAAGTTTCCAGGACATTCAACCACGAACTACAGTTGCCATGCTACAATCTGAGGTGATCCAACCATCCAAATAGGTTGAGCTTCTCCTCCTCTACAAATTCCTAGTTGGGGCCATGAGCTATTGTTGCCTCTAGTGGTCCAAATCATTGTGGGCCGAATGATTTGGTTATTTGAACATCATTTATAATTTGGAAAGAGGGCTCCATTGCAGGAAATAATAAATAGGAGGGATATGGGTATGGAACGTCGGGGTATGGTATCCACAGTAGTGATGGGTATGGCTAGCAAGTGTGTACTTTCAAAAAAATCCAACATTACATGCCCAAAAATTCTCAAACTCCTATCAAGACGTGCTCACTAACGTACTATACTAAATACTCTAATTTCGAACACAATGAAACTCGGTGTCTAATTCCCTCATACACAGAAACTAGCATTTAAAATCAAAATTTATTATAATAATTTCCTATAATTAATTTCTACACCTTTCGAGCATGCACGACCACATATACGTCCAATCACCATGAATTCGATGACATACAATAACTCACTATTACGAATCCATTGAAATTGGTTTCGTCAAAATCCGAGACAATCCTCCGAAAGGCTATTTCCATACGTTAATTAAAACGATTATATAAAACAAGTTTAATTGCTTTTAAATTCAAATTCAAAGGTTTACTATCTTCATTCTTATCCAAATTGAATTAAATAACTTTCGATGTCTTTTTCATTCACATAAAATTCAAGATTTATTTTTTTAAACAATTTCAAATATTCAAATAATAATTATATTTGAAATTCAAGTTACTTAACTTATAAAATAAAATTTTCAGTATTTAAAATCAATTGAATATTCCAAATTCGAATGACTAAAATTTTAGATCATTGTAGTGTGATTGCATTCTATAATAATTTACCTCTCCCTAAATGAGTAATTAAGGGCACTTATAATTAAATCCTTCATTTGGTCCTAATGTACTATAATTTTTTCATTGTAACCATCAGGGACAAGTGCAGTGCTATCGTTCGCACTAAAAATCACCATTCTAACTTAATGTTCATCAATATGGCTGTTTAGGAAATTTTTTCCATACTTCGATACTATATTTTTGCAAATAATGCTTGGGAATGACCGATTATGAATGTGATTAGACATTTTACTATAAAGATTAATGGATCCTTGAACGAAAGCTTCTTTCTCAATCACCTGCCTTCCATCTTTGGTAATTTTGTCCATCTAGTTCATTGCATTTCTACTATGAAATTTTTGCATAAAAAATTATGTCGCCTCATCCCCAATAGTTGCCAGTCACATTTTGATTTTTTTTTTTTTTTGTGTATTTAGGTATTCCATGTATAAGGCTTTCTCTAATTTAGTTCTCAACGCTTGTAACTCTTTAACAGTTTCCCTTCATGATGCTATTCCAGACATTTTTGTTATTCTACACAATTGTTTCTACACCTTTCCACTTCCTTTTTGTATTAGTTATATCCGTCCTCCATTTCTTTAGCACCAATTTTTTATTCTTTTGCTTCAGTTGGAGTCTAAATGGCAGTCTACCTTCACACCCTAAATTCCATCCCTCTTCAAATTTACTACAATAATCCTCACGCAAACTCCAATGGTTCATAAATCTAAAAGGTATGCTGCTTATTTGTCTGTGTTCAACCAGAGAGACTAGAACAGGGGTGTGGTCGCTTAACCTGTTGTTATGGCATTAGCCGATGCTGTAGAAAATACACATTCTTTCATTCTACGTTGACTAGCACTCGATCTATTTTCACATTATATTTCTACAAGGACCCGACCACCATGTAAATTGAAACCCCTTAATCTCGAGTTCACTCAATTCTTAATTCCATTCTAAACATTACTGTCCAGCTTATTCATTTTACAATACGGTACCTGTCCTCAACCCATCTTTTCACTTGCCTTAGCATGCAGTTAAAATCTCCCTTAAGCATCCATGGACTACAAATTTGAAAGGACTCCTCCTCAAGTTTCATCCACAACTTATTTTTGAGATATTCAAAATTTTGTGCATATATAAAGTGCAATTAGTTTTCATTGAGCCGTAATTTATAAGCTCCCATCACTGATACTCAAGATGTTATAGTCCCAAGCATCTTTATTTATCATAACTAGAATTCTACATTTGAAATAGCATAATATGTTTCTCAATATCTCCTACTTATTATCTACATTGTGCCATATTTGTTCAATTTAAAGCTCTCTCAGTTTATTCTTCAAAGCCCCAATATAGTCTCCATCGTACTTACAAATTAATTTCACCAACTCCATCATTCTACTGTGTTTATGGAACCCTCTTATACTCCAACTTAATATTGTCATTATACATGTTTGATTGTGCTTCTAGGTTCTCTGCCTTGTTGAATGGCACTCTTGTTATCTTATTTTCCTTTATCTAAACCAAGTTCTTGTTTACTAGTAACTCTTTCTTAACTATATCTTTTTTATTACAGTTATTGGTGGGCTCCTAATGGCCTTTTTGGTTGTTCATGCATGTCCTCTATGATTGCTCCTTTGTTCGCCACCTCCTTTCCCTCTTTTATTTCCACCGGAGACAAAATACATTTAGTTTGTTACTCAAACTACCAAGAGAACTACAAACATTTTCATAAATAGAGTGTGGTGGGTTAAAATAATTGGTAATCGATTGATAAGTTAATGATGCTTTATCCTCTGGATAACCTGGAGGCACTGGTCATGCTATAATAGTCTGGATGGGTTCAATGGCCCCTTCTACCTCTTGTTGTAAGAAAGTAGAGCTGCGGTCACTTGGATTTGTTCGGCTATTCTTGGTGTTGTCCCCTCCCTTGAGAGTGAGGACTCACTTCTTGCAATCTCCACATTCTCTTTACTCTGCTTCTCTATCATCTTAACTTTCTCTACCCCATTCGGCCTTGCACTTTCTTGTATTCCTTCTCTATTCCTCTTAAGTATAGTCTTCTTTATTTGAAATAGTTGTTTAATTATTTCCTCCACTTCAGTCAAGGTTTTCTCATGGCTATTTTCTTTCTTTTCCACATACTTCAATGACTAGTCCTCCTTGTTTGTGGCCTGCTGTCATACTACTGCCTCTCCCTCCATTCCATTTTTTGCCTCTTCTCCTATGCTACCTTCCTCATTCTATCCAATCTCATATAAATTTCAAACTTACCCCCTAGCATCCTTTCCTTATAAGCTATTATCTTCCTCCTTCCTATCTCCCTCTTCTTTACCAAACTGTTATGTTCCCTTTGGCACCCAAGCTTTGGTCAATGTGCATTGTCTTTTTAGTGACCAAAACACCCACAATTCTCACATTTATGTAGTGGATATTCTTGTATACTTCTTTTTTGTATAAAGATTTCTCCATATTCTCCAGTTGCCTCCGGTATGTTGGAAAACTCAAATTATGCCTTAATATCCACTAAGACTCTTGCAAACGATATTCTAGTTTGATTCCTAGTCACTTCATCTGTTGAATTTATGTGATTCAAATATTTCCAAAGAAGATAAGAAAATAATTAATTGATTCAGTCAATCAATTAATTAGGCTGTATATGGAAAGATAAAGAGGAAAAATATGCGTGGTATCTTTTAGAGAATGGAAACTAATTAATTGCTAATCAATCAATTAGTCAGATTTATTATATGAAGATAGAGAAGTTTATACATGGAGATTAATTTAAGCAATAGAAATTTATGGAAACATAGATTTTTTGTCATTTATGTGCATTGGAATAAAATCAAGTAATATGGAAAGGTTGTCACATAATCTGGAAGTTAATTTTCTTTATCTTCAAGCATCCTTCATTTTCATGCCTATTTAAATGAAGGAAGTTCTTCTTCATATGTGTGTGAGCATGTAAGAAAGCATCCACCATTATCCTCTTCTTCAGTATACCCTAATTTCTGCAGTCAATCAATTAGGGGTTTTGAGCGCAAACAAGTCTTTGGATAAATTGATTATTCAATTTGTAATTATAGGTTAGTCTCTCCACTTTGTTACCTATAATTTTGTAATCTCTCTTTTGTACTCTCTTTCTTCAGTGAAATAAAGAATAGTTGTTGGGTCTGTGGACGTAGGCAATCTAGCCGAACCACGTTAAATCTCTGTGTTCTCCTTTCTTCTATTTTTTTATTTGGTGATTATTTTTCATTGAATTTGTGGTTGGTAATTAATCGACAAGCTAGATCCTTCTTTTGATTGTGTCCGCGCATTAGCATTCCACTGCGTTTTTGGAGTTTGTGCGAATCAATTGAATTTCCGCACAACAGTTTGGTATCAGAGCTAGCTGTTTTGTTCTAGATTAGCTATCAATGACAAATTCTTTCAACAGTAGTATGAAAAATTATGGCATCACCAAATTTGTTAGAAAAGGAGTTTTTGGGACATGAAAGGTGAAGACTAATGACGGTGTTCTTCAGCAACAACTTCGTTCATCTAAAAGAAAAGATAAAAAGCAGAAGCACCTTGGAGGTAGAGATATGCGTAGGTCTCATTTCATGGGTCCTAGAAGGGGTGCTTGCTATTATTGTAAGAAGAATGGACATTTCATACGGGATTGTCCAGCTCTTAGAAAGAAGAGAGAGAAGAAGGAGAAAGCTTCAGTTTTGCCAGCAGTTAGATCAGATGTGGATAGAAATGATAGTAATACATCATTACTTTCAGCCAGTATTTCACCTTTAGAGCATACAAGTTGGGTGATTGATTCTGGAGCCTCTTGTCATATGACGCCAGATAGGAGCTGTTTTGTTAGTTACAAGAAAATTGATGGCGGAACAGTTCATATGGGGAATGACACATTTTGTCATGTTGTGGGCGTTGGAAGTGTGAGGTTTAGGATGCATGATGGTGTTGTTAGGACTATCACGGATGTTAGACATGTTCCGATGTTGCGTAGAAGTTTGTTATCAGTTGGAGCTTTGAGTAGACTTGGTATGAGGATAATAATAGATGGAGAGAATTTGAGAGTGGCGAAGGGTTCCTTGGTAGTGATGAAAGGGGTGCGAGTTAATGATATTTATGTGCTTCATGGAGAGACAGTCTTAGAAGAGTCGGTAGTTTCTACTGATTCTAGTATTTCAGATTCTACTCAGTTATGGCATCTTCGTTTAGGTCATGTTGATGAGGAGAGTCTTGAAGTATTGAAGAAGCGTGGGTTGATTGATGGTGTTTGTCAGTCAAAGTCTAGCTCTTGTGGAGATTGTTCTTTTGGAAAGAAGAAGCATGTCACATTTGATGTTGGAAGACCTAGAGCTACTGAGTTTCTAGAGTATGTTTATTCTTATGTGTGGGGACCCACCCCAGTTGCATCTTTTGGTGGAGCCAGTTACTTCGTCTTATTTGTGGATGATTTCTCACGTAAGGTCTGGGTCTATTTCTTAAAGACCAAAGATGAAATATTTGCCCAATTTTGTAAGTGGAAGACCTTGGTAGAGAAGCAGTCGAGGAAGCGTTTGAAGGTTCTCAAAGTTGGAAATAGTAGTGAATTTATGTCACAAGAATTCACTAACTATTGTGAGTCCGAGCATGTAATTAGAGATTTTTCTATTTCTGTTGAGTCACATTGTTACGTAGTGGCGGAGAGCATGTGTCGGATATTGTGGGAGAGAGCTACGAGCTTGAGAACGACTGCTGGTCTAGAAGTGGGATTTTGGGCAGAAGCGATATCTATGGCAGTATTTCTCATCAACCGCACACCTTCTATTTCCATAGATATGAAGATCCCAGAAGAGATATGGAAAATAGAGCATGTTGATTATTCATTCCTTAAAGTGTTTGGTTGTTCAGCTTATTTAGAAGATGAGAGACATGATATGTTGAAGCCTAGGGAAAGCAAGCACATTTTGTTAGGCTATAGAGAAGGAGTGAAGATGTATAGGTTGTGGTGTAAAACAACTCGGAGAATTGTGACTAGCAGACATGCGATATTTGATGAGAGCTCTTTGTTGAAGGTGGAGCCCTTATCAAGTGATGACATTGGAAGGACAGAAAATTGCCAAACACATTTGGAGTCATCTGATTGTTTCCATATTCAGAAAGATATTGGTATTTCCGATGATACCATGGTTGATGAGAAGATTACAGAGGTTCAGACTCTAGGTGGAGCTCACTTGTTGGAAAGGCCTTTTGGTTCAGTTGGCCCTATTTGTAAGCATATTTGTAGCGATAATTTTTCATCTTATGCTTTGAATATTGTGGAGCTTGTTGGTGAGTCTGTTGATGTTGACTTAGGAAAGTCTAGCAAAATTCTTGTGGAGGAGATTGGGGTAGATAATATTGAGTATGTCCTTACTCAATTTGGAATGGAGAAGGTGAAGCGCGCTGTTAAATCTCCATTGGTCTCTCGAAGATTAGTATCTACATGTTCATCTCCAACATCGGATTTTTTGAAGAATTTTGGTATTTTCTCGTATGCATTATGTTTGATGATGTGCATACTATCTTTCTTGTGCTTGGGAAAGATTTGGAAGCTCTGTTTGGGCAATATTGCCCATACTAGTTCACATTGAACTTGTTGACGTAGTCCCAACAATTTGTCGAGATGTGATGATGCAGAGAGATAGTTATATTTGAATCAAGGTGGAGTGTTGAATTTATGTGATTCAAATATTTCCAAAGAAGATAAGAAAATAATTAATTGATTCAGTCAATCAATTAATTAGGCTGTATATGGAAAGATAAAGAGGAAAGATATGCGTGGTATCTTTTAGAGAATGGAAACTAATTAATTGCTAATCAATCAATTAGTCAGATTTATTATATGAAGATAGAGAAGTTTATACATGGAGATTAATTTAAGCAATAGAAATTTATGGAAACATAGATTTTTTGTCATTTATGTGCATTGGAATAAAATCAAGTAATATGGAAAGGTTGTCACATAATCTGGAAGTTAATTTTCTTTATCTCCAAGCATCCTTCATTTTCATGCCTATTTAAATGAAGGAAGTTCTTCTTCATATGTGTGTGAGCATGTAAGAAAGCATCCACCATTATCCTCTTCTTCAGTATACCCTAATTTCTGCAGTCAATCAATTAGGGGTTTTGAGCGCAAACAAGTCTTTGGATAAATTGATTATTCAATTTGTAATTATAGGTTAGTCTCTCCACTTTGTTACCTATAATTTTGTAGTCTCTCTTTTGTACTCTCTTTCTTCAGTGAAATAAAGAATAGTTGTTGGGTCTGTGGACGTAGGCAATCTAGCCGAACCACGTTAAATCTCTGTGTTCTCCTTTCTTCTATTTTTTTATTTGGTGATTATTTTTCATTGAATTTGTGGTTGGTAATTAATCGACAAGCTAGATCCTTCTTTTGATTGTGTCCGCGCATTAGCATTCCGCTGCGTTTTTGGAGTTTGTGCGAATCAATTGAATTTCCGCACAACATCATCTAGTTTTATCAAGGTGCCTAATGGGCTAACCGATGCTTTTGTAGCTCTTAGGCCCCAAAGTTTAAAACTAAGCCCTAGTAGTCTAATCCACGCAAGCATGCTACTAAGCAAATCTTTATCAATCTTCGTATTAGGGTTACATTTTTTCATTAGGATTAAGTTTTTATCAAAGAACCATGGTCCCTTCTCAATAATCTTATTGCAATCTTCTTCATTTTCAATACTTACGATGAAAACCTCATTCTCAGTTATAACCCGCACTTCAGTGACCTTGAATGTTTAATAAATCGAAAACCAAAGTCTACTAAAGTATAGATCGTTGGTATCGGTATGTAAATAAACAATAGTATATCAAAGCATTATTGATAAAACTCATAGTGGAATAATAAAGTGTAATATAACATATAATTACTGATCAAGACTAATACTTCTGGTGTCTAGTACCTTTGTTAGTACCGAGCACGCATATCCTTCCACCTTTCCCGCCTTGTACCAGCACTTGTCCCACTAAGTCTACCATGTAGGTTCTAATGAGAAGGAGTCAAAATAACATTATGGTGACTGGTAAATTACAAACTTTATGCATAACTCTACTTTATGCCAATTATCTTTCATTACATGTTATGTCTATTTTAACTTAGTCATCTTAACTTCATGTATATGTATGTTACGCCCTACCTACTTGAGGTATATAACAAATATATGTGTGTAAGTAACACAACCCCCCTTTGGACCAGGATACTTTCCTCGCTAGTAATCATAACTTTACACCTCATTAGAATCCATTGTCAATGCAGTATCACGTCCTCGCCGCCATGCGTACCAAGGAAATCCATTAATGCCTAATAATGGCATTACAACTATTTTTGTCATATTCTTTCTCGTTCGAAAGACCTCCATTAAGGATTATCAATTCTTGCCTCCTAACAAATACAAACTAACAAACAACTGTGAGGCGGTGCACGTCCTAAACTTGACTACACTAGTAGGAGGTACAGGGCATTTAGGCATAACCTTTGTCTTTCCACTACCGCTCGGGGATAATGACGATCTTAACCTATGTAAATAATTCCTACTTCTCACATATGTACTACCAACCTTATCATCATAGCACTGAGCCAATGCTCACCGTCCCATGCAAGTTGCTTAATGCAATCAAGGAAATACCCACTTGGTTACTTAATACGTACCTCCTAAAAGGTTGAAGCAGACCCTATTTGACCCTTTGACACTTCGATTGGGGAAAACCATCCTACTTTGTATATTTTCTTCACCTATACACAAATGTAAAATCCAACGAATCCTATAGTTGGATATGTACACACCCATTATAAATACGTACTTAAGGCTATTTAGTTATTTACTATGCCCTCTATATTCAACTATTAATATTTAGTAATTTTAACATATCTTACTTCTTGTTCCATTAACGTCGTTTAATGTCATTTACCGCTTACTTCTAATTTTGATAATTTAAATATCTTTTATTGCTTAATTTCCACTTAACGCTATTAAATATAGCTTACTATTCATTTTCAACTATTAACTGCCTTTCTTTGATTAATATATCCTCTTAATTCCCTATTGGTTTATTTATATTACATCCCTTATTCTTTATTTTCTAATTTATCCTAAATCGCATATATTAGATTCATAATTTAATTATTCTTAGTGTCACTACTTACATTACTTTGGTTTATACTTAGCGATTTCTACATTTTAATGGATTGGAATTACATCTAAACATTAACACCGTAATTTTCAATGAATCATCTAAAGAGGACTTTTGTTATGTTTGAAATTACAAGGAATTATCTTTTCTATTACTATTGAAATGGACCGTACAAAATTTAGTAAACATCCTTATTTGTACATCTCTTTCTTTTAGATATTCCTTGTTATTTCAAATGATACACTTTTATTTCATAACTAAAAAACTGGATAATTTATAGAAATTTACATTGCAATATACTTTATTCCAATTAATTAAAATACTACCAAAATCCCTATCCAAATCATAATAACTTATAATTCATGTTTACTAACATATATAACTTAATCAACAAACCTGAAATTACTATGCTATCTCATTAATTTAGGGATAATTTCACTCTTTCTTTTGAGATTAAAGTATATGCAATATTTTAGTCAAAGTTAACAGTTCATATAGGCATGGTATTCAAATTTATTACACGTATATGTTTCAACTTATAAATTGAAAATTATATTCAACAAGAAAGGAACATAATTACAATGATATAAATCCAACATTATATGAAAATATATAATTTCCCACTTACCTTAAGCTTTCAAATCTCCGGATCTAAACCCTGTTATTCATGTTTGACTCCCTTTTCTTCCTACCGAAATATATATTAAAGCATATACATATTTTTTTAGAATTATAGATCCGAGAAGAGATTTGAATTAAACATAATTGTAACGTTTTAGATTTAGAACTTGCCTCTTCTTCGCAGGATTGATTCATCCACTATTCTTCTTCTCTTTTATTTTCGCTATTCTCCATACATATATATAATATATTATTCTATAATTGTTATATTTCCTAGAATTTTTGGTGAAAATAAAATGGCAGAGCTTCGCTCCTTGATTCAAAATATATGATAAGAAATGGGGGTGTTAGGCCTATATTTATAGGCGCACGAATCAATTCCATCCGTTATATTTTAGTTTATTAAATCCAGGCCGTTAGGCCAAGGTTCAATTTTGATTAAACCTAACTGACCAGTCGACTGCCCAATCTCCATAATTCGACCGCTAGGTGTCGACCAATGGGATCTAGGGGTCGACCAATTGGCTTTAAAATTTATTGTCCATTTTCTTTTATTTATTGCTCATTTAATATATCAATGTTGCCAATTTCCTAATCATTAAGACACCTATTTAACATTACTTAGAGATTAAGTATTGGTGTACCATTAATTTAACTTAATTAAAAATATTTATTTCCTGATTTTCTTTCCTCAATGTTAAGGTTCTTATTTATTAAAGTTTGTTTTAACATTAATTAATTCTCATTTATTTTCTTCTACGTTTATTTCCTCTCCGCTTTCTTAATTAGATTTAATTTTTTTTGAACACTACTAATTTACATGTATATTTAATGTTATTTATATTTTTTACCCATTTTAATATTAAATTATTAACATTTACTTCCTTAATTGGTTTTGAACTGTTTTTGATCCGAAAACTTTTAACGTTAATAACTTTTTCGTTTGAACTCTGATTGTAAAATTTCATATATATATATATATATATATAAAATTGATCAAAAAATCACCACGAACACAACGGTGTAAATTTCATAGATAAATTCTAACATTTACAAAATTTCTATTTTTGGCTTTACTAAATATTTATTGATTTTAAAAAAATTAATTATCATTAAATTTACGGGGTTTTACATTCTTTCTAGATTGAAGAATAAATTTCATTGAGGTTTTCGACATACGCTTCATGTGGGCTTCTAACACCTTATAATAGAGACATGGTCCTTCCATATATAGCATTACAAAGCTATTCCATTCTACCTCCACTTCTTTCATAGCTTTCGTGGAGTTCACCCTCTCCAAGTACCATTCATTGTTATCAGTTCCAAAATTTTCAAATCATCCATACGGTCACCTTTGGGCTTACATCTCTCCTATGACAATCCGAATTTAAGCGACTTGATGTATAAATAATTAAATGAAATATTAAGTAGTTAATTAACAAAATGCCTCTTGTATTGAATTTTAGAGATAGATGAATTACGTCTTGAGACACTCATAATCGAGGCTGCTTTTCCATCATGAGAAAAATAAGTATAAACTTGACTATATTTGGAGTCAATGAATTTCCAGAGTGAAAAGTAGTTTTGAGTGGATAAAATGAATTTAGACTAAAGCCCCTTAGCTAATCTATAAGTGACCAACCCTTTTCATAAATTTCATTCACTTTTCATTTCATGTTATTTCTTTTCTCTTTTCTCCTAATACTTTCCCTAATTACTTATTAATACCTTACCCTATATCAACTTCTCCAAGCATAAATAAAATTCCTAAATTCATGAAAAAATCACAATAATTCTTCTCTACCTATTCTTCACATAACCCATCAAGAAATAAGCTTGAATCAGAGTATGGGCTTCATCCAAGATTTCAATAGAAGCATGGAATGAGTTTTTATGATTTTGAGCTTTATTTGGAGAAGGAGAGGCGAGCAAGGTGATTCTCTATCTATATATACTTATTAAACTTCATTATTTCATTTATCGATGATTATGGAATTATATAAAGTGATTTATAGAATGTTTGGGTTTATTTAGGCTAATGTTTATGTTGTAAATATGGTTATATTAACTCATTATTTGTTTAAGACCTTAACTACTATTTTTGGAATGGTTAGTAACCCTAAATTTAGAGTATGGGTTAAGTAGTTGAATTTGCACAATGTTATTAATGATTAGAGACTAATATATTGATATGATTACGTGCATATCATTCATTAGTAATTATTAAACCATTTGAATGGAATTTGGAAATGATAGTAAGCTAATTAAGTAGTTTAAGGGTTTTGGACTTATCAATAAAGTAATTAGAGGCCTAATGAAGCTTAGTTGGTACTTATAAATACTATTTATAGTAAAGAAATGATTTTTATAAGTGGATGATTTATTTATAAATTTTGTTCATGTAAAGAAATAATTTTATAAATGAAAGTGATATTTCATAAAATCGTGATTTTATGAAATAATATAAAAAGGTGATATTTTATAAAATAGCGATTTCGAATAGTATAAAGTAATATTAATATGAGATTTTTATAAAATAGTATGAATGAGATATTTTATAAATTATATAAGATTTTACAAAATAATATGAAGAAGGTATATTATAAAATAATTATAAGGTTTTGTAAAATATTTATGAAAGGAATAATTAATATTAAATGAAGTGATTTAGTGTTTTAAGGCTTAAATTGATTTATAAGCTAGTATCGTTTTTCATAAAATGGTATGAGGTTTTATAAAATAATATAAAGTACTTTACTCTTGCTGAGGAGACCCAGTAAATAAAAGTAAGAATTGATTTAGTAATAGTCAAATTACTTACTTAAATATATATATGTGCGTATGCCTACACGAGCGGGTATATATATACATGTATTTTAAAATTTATAATAACCAAGACAACTCTTGTATTGTAACTAGGCATATGTAGTTGTGCGTATCTGTATAAGCGAATCATTATATAAATATCTTTATTTGGGTGCCAGCATGTTTCGCTCATTTCATATGGCCATAATAACTATCGTGTAGGCTAAGTTGCATGGGAAGAAAACTAGGTTGAGTAATTGCTCCAACAAAGTTCGTAACTTTTAAACAAATGAGTGTTTATGCATACATATGTGCATAGGCATGGACATATAGGTGCATCAACACATATTCGAGCATTCCACAAGGTATGAAGGCCAGTTGAGTTCCTTTTTGCGTATTAGTGGAGGTCGGATCACTGGATTCGCCCATTAAACTCTATATGCGCAAAGAGTGGATTTCATGTCGAAAACGGGTTTTGAATATATAAAAAATCACTTCCAAAATATCAACCAATGGGATTCAAAAGAGGTCCATTATGGTGAAGGTAGGCTTGGTGTGCTAGGCGACTCGTCGGGCAAAGCATCAGAGGAAACAAGGCTCATCGATATTGCATGGTCTGCATGTGCCTTAGGCTTTACTACATGGGACGGGCCACCATCGATCCACTAGCGGTAAATCCCAGGCAGTGTGCATTTATAACAGGGATTCTTCCCCTGTTTCGTATGCAGATTCACGCGGAGCATTAGTGCAATGTTAAGGAAGAGTAAGAGCTACTCAGCGAGGTGGAATGCAAATCAAAGCTTAAGATTCATATATGAATGCTATGTGATTCCTATGGGATCAACGACGATCGAATACGATATTGGTGCAGTGATTGGTAGCATGGTCACATTTGGTGAGCGTGTGTGATTGAGTTGAGTTAGTCTACACACCTCTTGGTTTTGAATTTGAGTATACGTATTTGATAAAAGGTATCGGTCTTATGTTTGTGACTATACCCTATATTGGTCCTATATTAATGGACATGCCTATTATTGGTCTTATATAAAGGCCGTCTATAATGATAGACAATGATGAGATATTGGTCTTTGTTTGTGATAGACATATTTGATTATGTGACGTTATATTTGATATATATATATATATATATATATATATATATATCTTTATTGCATCGATGTAATGTTATACAAATTTATTAAGAAATCCATAATGGCTGAGAGGGAGATGATGACGATCGTCTAAGTGGATCATGCATCACTTATGCTCACTAATGGGTATGATGAGATCCAGGTAGATTTTAAGTAAATATAGTAGGTTGGATATTACCTATGATCGCTGAGGGGTACAGTGAGGCCTACACAAATTCGAACACCGAGGATGAAACTCATAGTCTATGGTACATTGAGGTATTGACTCTATTTATTTTGGAACCTCCACGGAAACCGTTAGATTGCAATTGATTTCTATAGTACAATTTGGTACCAAATTTACTTAACTTGGTCAAGAGTCTATTGTGGACTCTACTCATCAGCAATGATGAGTACCTATTTATATTCTCTATCTATCACTTATCGTTACATTGTATTATATTAGTTGTTTGATAATATTTTTGTGTATTTTAGGATATACTTATAATGTGATGTTTATATTGTCTCTTTATTTGTATATTGGGTTACCGTATCAGGATATACTATTATATATCAGTCACATTATATTAGTTGTACAAATTCATTGATTATAGGAGAAGACCAAGTTGTGGTATGATTCCCTACTTTTGAGATGGGTTTACTTTACTTGTTTATGGACAGTTTGGATTAACCCTGAGTCCGATTGTGGAGGGAACTAGTTGTGCCTAAGTAGTTTCCTGTATATAATTTTGATACATAGTATTTAGAGATAGTTCCCCTCATACCAGGCTTTATGTCCAATCCACGTATTTTCTTTGTTTGTTTATTACGTGACAACTCTCGGGTACTCGATTAAGTAGTTTGAGAGTCGAGTGCTTTTAGGGATACGCTTTCAGGACACTAGAGCATTCTATGGAGGCAACGTCAACACTTCATATATACACTTTATATTGTAGTTGTACATGATATATATGTATTTATATATGAGACTTGATGTTCTAGATATTATATTTAGGCCTACGTCTATACGAAGTTGATGTAATCTGACTTCCTATATTGATGTTCACTTTTTAGTTATTTCTTATAATGCATCCCTAATATATATTGTTATCATGTTATGTTCACATATATTCAATATATTATATGTAATCATTCCGTTATGAGTTTCTATCAATATGTCGTAGTGTATTATTTTTTTAAATTTCATTTCCTAAATAATCGGTCTTTTGTGGTATTTGCAGGTCAAATGTGGTCATTCGATGCTGATTTTAGAGTATTATGAAGGGCAGGTAGTAACACTTGTTATCAGACCTAAGTTCAATACTTAGGGCCAAGTAGACCAGTTTAGGTTAAAACTAGTAGATGGAGATACGTTGATAGAGCGTACTTGTATTTTTCTACTATATTATACTACATACACCGCTTGACTTCTGGACTTTGATTTATCTCTATTGCTAGTTGCCAAGATATCTATGCTAGGCTACCATTATGAGCTGACAGAGTACACGAGCGATTGTGGTTAGTCATTCCGAGATGTCTGATCAGTTTAGAGCTATTTAGCTAACATAGAGGATGTTCCGCTACCTCGGACATTCTCGTGGATACGGTTGGTGTTAGAGGTGGTGTAGCCCTTAAGGCACTAGTAATTCTTACTCCATTACTTTAGACTCTTAAAAGCTATGCTAGAATTTCCTAGCCTTTGGGAAAACCATGTCTGAGTTCTCAGACTATTATCAAAACAAAGGCTTGGACACATGTATCAGGGGGTTTTCGCCAATATAGAATTAGCAGAATGTTCTCGTATGGTAATTTGCTTCTCGGCATTTGTAGAGGGTATGCTTTGGTTAAGTAGGACAAATGGTAGGGAGATAGATAAAAAGGCCCACACTTAGAATGAATTCAGGCATCACTTTGGGTCCTAGTTCATTTCTAAGATCGAGAAGGGAGTGTAACTTGAGTATTTCATCCATTTTGTGTAGGAAGCTTGCCGGTGAAGGAGTACGTTAATTAATTCAATCTTTTTGTTTGACTTATGGATTGATATGGTCAGTACTCCATTGGTGTTGGCAAAGGAGTTTGCCTTGGTTCTTAAAGCATTTGTTGGGGATTCATTGCTTAGTCTTATCCCAATTAGGGGCCACTTTTGAAATCTCGTTGGATGGTTCTCTACTATGAGAGCTTCCATGAGGTACAGTTGGAGGTAACGAAAGTGGAAAGTGAGCCGAAGCTCCAACTAAAGTGCAATGACCAAGATACAAGGAAATATCGAGCTTATGCGAAGAAGAAGGATTACCTAATATGTCGCTCATGTGGCATATAGGGGAATTTCCCCATGAAATGTCATCCAGCTAAAGCGATGCGTAAGTGCTTCAACTGCGATTAGCTTGACTACCTGAGGAAGAATTGTCCAACATTTTGGAAGGGTGGGCAAGTGATGATGACTTGTGCCTTACGGGTATTGTCGGGTCCTCATAGGCCTACTGCTCAAAAAATGGAAGGAGCTTATCTAGTGAGTTATGATTTGTATTTAGGGTACTCATTTTTGTTCTTTCTGATTCTTGAGTTGTAAATTCATCCATTGCTAGTACTTCGTAGATAAGCTAAACTTGACACCTTTCATGATTGGTAATTTCTTTTGTAAAGACAAACCTTGTATTTGTTGCCTTAGTTGCCAGGTTAGGGTGAAGTGATCGAGAGTACTACCTTTCAAACTTGATGCAAGATATTTCAAATTGAGTGGGGTTGGTCAGTGAAGTGTGACTTGGATTTACATCCAAGTTTGGTTCGATGGATGCCCAGTAATAAGCAAAGGCCAAGCGAATGACTTATGAGTGTTTGCCTAGAGTCGTTTGTGTTAGAATTAATTTTCGTGTGTTAGTAAACCATAGGTGACGGGAGTTATCCCGTGCACTAAAAAGATATTTTCTAAGAATTGGTCCATTCACGTTGGTTGTTAAACCCTAGTTCGAAAATTGAGTTTCTATGTGATTTGCACTAGTTAGAAAATGATTTTTCACTTGGTTCTTATAGGTTAACGCTTAACTCAGATTCTTGAGGTGATTGAGAGATTTTCAAAGTTTGCGTTAGTCATATGAGTGTATTTCAGTAGTCGAATCAAGGAATTGGATCAGAGTTCGCACAAGAAGTGTTAGATAACCGACCCTAATTTAACAAAGAAATCATGCGAACAAATGAAGGGTTGGAAAGGGCATCATGTTACTTTGAGATCTTTGGTCATTGTAAATTATAAGTATAGTATAGTTTAGGTTGCTTGGGATAGTTGGCGAATGGGTTTCTTTATTGGTTTTACAGCGATTCAGATAATATGGAAGTAATGAGGTGATCCTTGCCGAGGCAAGCATCGTTGGGCACTTTGTACAATATCCTTATTACAATTGTGTGGTTGACATGAGTTTGAACTGGAGCAAACCCAAACGTTAGTAGATCGTCATTAAATGGTGATCTATTTTGTGAAATTTTCTCCTTTGGATAACGAGTTATGTTCAAAAGAGAAGGAAAGTTAAGGCATAGGTTATTAAGTTCATTCGAGAGTTTCGAGACTCGGTAATCCAACATATCATGTAAGTTTTCATTTTCGTAGCTCGAGGTGTGGTAGTCTTTTATGTATTGTATTCATGAAAGAGTTTGCACCACTTGGGCATTTTGTTCATCTTGAATGTCGAACAAGCTTATTGGAGTTTGTATTTTGTCATGCACATTTTGACTATTGTTCGTTACTGTGCATGTCAGTGTATACTCTTTTTGAATGGTTCATTGTTTTATATGCTTGCTGTTAACTATTGCTTGCTATCATTTGATTATTGTTTATTGATTGCTTGCTATCATTTGTTGTTGATTGATTTTTATTTTTGTTGATTAATTACTATTGTTTGTTTTATATGATTCGTTGTTTGTGTATCGGTTATTATTGTTTGTTAATTGGTTGTTTTTGCTCATTACTAACTACTTGATGTTGCTTATTGTTGCTTCCTTCCATTTGACTGTTAATTGTAATTGATTACTATTGCTAGATGTTGCTTGCTTTGTATTTTTAGTAGTATGATTTTAAATTATCATTGTCTGTTGCTACTTGTTTTGTGCTTGGTTTCTTATATGATAATTATTATTTGTTAAAGTATGTTCAAAAAGTGATCATGATAGCTACCTAAAATAGGTCATGCAATCCATGACCATTGTAGGAGTTGAAATAGGAAAGGTATGATTCTGTTGACTTTTGATGTGACTCAGAATTTGCGGTCTATCTTGAAACTGATTTACTTGAGCTTACTCTCAAATTGATAGTCATGTATAATTATGATATATCAATTGCTATACTAAAAGTTATACATGTTTGAGCTTTTGTGTTGTTGTGTTGTCACATAATCCTCTTTGTATAGTATGATTTGTTGCTTGACAGTTTAAGTGTACCTATTTAGATGCTTATTTGTTTAGATCTGCATCTTGTTAAAACATTAGTTTTCCGTTTAATGACATCAACCATATACTGCACATATATACTATATCATGATAATAGGATATCATTTAAGAAGACAAAAAAGCGAGCTAATAAGCAAGAAGAATCATCTATAAGTCAAAGAAGTCAAAACTATGAAGCCTTACGATCAATTGATTTTGAAAATGACAAAATGTTTATATAAAAACTGAACTTACATTGTTCAATTGATTGACCAGTCGACTGAGCTCAATCGGCTAAGCCCAATTCCAGTAGACTAAAACTTTGTTAAACTATATTATTAAAATTCAAATATTTTTCTTGAAAACTAAGACGTTCGTAATCAGTAGACTGATGTATTCACTCAGTAGACTAAGATGTTATAATAGCTACTTTTTCTGAAAGATCATCTTCAAGAGTTGCGATTTTTTAAACATTTTTCTACAATTTTGAAAGGATTTCTTAAAGATTGACACTCTTGTTTGCTTCTCTTCAATATATATAAATAGCACAACAATTCATACTTAGAAACATATCTTCTACTCTAATTTCTATCGATTCTACTCACTTGTGCTATTCTAAGCATTTGTACTTTCGATTCTATTATTTCATTTGCTACTATTCTAATAATCACTATGCACACACTACAGGTCATCAAGGAGATTATAGGAACTATTGTGCTATCAAGTCAAAATCAATGTTAGACGAACACAAGATTGTCAAGAAAGAATTGTATTTTTCAAAGAAAATAATAAATCTAAGAAGTGCTCGTTTTGGTTAAGTTTTAAACCTATTCCTTCGGGTCAGGCGAGCGATTTACCTAGGAAATACCTAAGAGGTGCTTAGGGACTAACATAGGAGAGGTACCCCAAACCAGTATAAATCTCGGTGTGTACATTTACTTGCTTTATTATTTCATAATATAAATTAGCACATATATACTTGTTTTATTAGCCATACACAATCTACCAGTTCTTTCATTTGGTATCAGAGGCGGATTATTCAAAATCATAACTCAAATTTGAATATTATGGCCAATATGAGTTACAACACATTTCAAGAACGACAATCACGTCCACCATTTTTTATGGGTTCTAATTATATGTACGGGCTATATGTATGAAACTTTTTATGGAATTAAGCGGTCTTGACATTTGGTTATCCATTCGATCTCAGTATTTAGTTCATACTACTACTGAAATTAGTACCTGGACAGATGCTCAAAAAATTTCTACTTCAAATAATGCAAAAGCTATGAATGTTTTATATTATGCATTAGATAAAAACGGATTTTCTAGAGTCATGATGTGCAAAATGGCTTATGATATGTGGCACATGCTACAAGTCACACATGAAAGAACCACCAAAGTAGAGCAAACTAAGATAAGTTTGTTGACAAATCAATTTCAATCATTCAAAATGGAAACTAATGAAAGCTTCATAGAAATGTACTCTAGATTTCAAATTATACAACACGATCTCATGGCATTAGGAGTTTATTTACTAATTTTGATTTAGTTACATGTATTTTAAATGCATTAACCGGTGAATGGGAAAGAATAATATTTGCTATAGAAGAAGCTAATGACCTCCCTACGCTCAAAGTAGAAGAGTTGATTGGAAATTTAATGTCATATGAAGCAAATTTGCAAGCTAGAAAAGATCTAGCCCAAAAAAACGAAGTATTGCTTTTCAGGTAAATAAGGATGGCGACTCAGACTTGGATGAAGAAGACGTAGTTTTTTTGCTAAAAATTATAACAAGTTCAGAATATTCAATAAAATGGTGCAAAAAACAAAAACCAAGCAACTCCAACGATGCTTCGTCATTTAAGTGTTATGGGTATAATCGATTTGATTATATGAAAAAGGATTGTTTAGAATTAAACAAAGATAAGAAAAGCTTCAACAAGAACAACAAATATGTGAAATTCTTGAAAAAGAAGCGTGCATTTCAAGTAACTTAGGATCATTCCTCAAGTGACAGTGACAGTAACAACGCTAGTGATGAAGAACAAGCTGAAAAGAAGCTATGCTATAGGATCGAGTAATATAGATAAACTACTTGTGCAGAATAAGTAAATAAATATTAAATGCAGTAAAGTAGAAGTCACCAAAGGTTTTTATACTTGCTCGTAGCAACGTCCTACGTCTAGTCCCAGACTCCTTCTGGAATTTCACTAACACAACCCTCACTTAACCCAGAGGAATAGGTTTACACCGCATGAGCAACCGAACAAGACTTGAACCGCCTAAGCAACCGAATAGGACTTGTACCACTTGAGCAACCGAACAAGACTTCAACCGCCTAAGCAACCGAATAGGACTTCTACCGCCTGAGCAACCGAACAGGACTTCTTTACAAATAACAAATGTATCTGACTGTACTATATTCTTAAATAACACTAATAAGTCAATTATGTACAATCTTCCTATAATCTTCTCCTTTATGATATATAGTGTGATGTGATTTGAGAATTGTGGAAGATAAAGTAATCAATGATCAAAGTATGTAAGCAATTTGAGTGCAGTTTGAAAATAGAGAATAGATAAGAATTCAAGAATATTAAAAATAGATTCGGTTAATTATTTTTTGAATTCTGTAATCTATATATAGTGTATAAAGAGTTGCAACCATATATGAAAAGTTAAAATGAAAAGAACAGACGCAATCTTTGATTTTGAAAATGTTTCTCTTCGATGAAGAGAAGCGTCTATTCATGAAAAAGCTATTGAGAAATATTCAAAAGTCTGAATAAAATAATTCAGACTTCTGAATTAAGTTGAAATGCAAATGGCAAAGATATAGGCTGTTTTTGGCCTAATTCAGCCGTCTGAATAATTCATTCAGACGTTTGAATATTGTGGAACAATAATTTTGTTTCAGCATTCAGACGTCTGAATGAAGTTATTCAGACGTCTGAATTTAGCCTGAAACAAAAAATTACCATAGCTCAAATGGTTAGAGCACTTGCCTTCTGAACTAGTGACCTAGGTTCGAGTTCCGCTCCATGCAATTTTTGAAAGCTTGATTTTTCATTTAAAATATGAATGTATATGTGTGTATACCATTTGGAGAAGATTTTAACATTTGTAAACTCTAGACATGACACTATATGACTAATAATACTTTCTTTGTCACCTTCGTCTTGTCTCTATCGCATATATCTCTTCTTGTATTTCCATATACATTATTTCAACCTTTTGTACTGTGTATCTTCATTGTGAACGTATTTGATTATCTCTTTTTGATGCTCATGTACCTGCAAATTAGCTTAGAGATTCTTTGGCATAATTATATAGTTGTTGTCATTAATATCTAATAATTGAGGTTCTAACATTCTCCCCCTTTTCGATGATGACAACTATACAATTTTAAGAAATATTCATTCTATATAAAAAAAATATTACTATGTTTAAAGCTCCTCCTAAGTACAACGTCTCCTCCTAAGTACAATATCTCCCTCTATTAATATGCATATGAATTTCTCTCCCTTTGTCATTATCAAAAAGAATGAGGGAATGTAATAAATATAGTGGGATAAGCTCAATATTAATTATGGAGAAAAAATAAAATAGATTTTACCATATTTGCTAAAGTCCATATTTCATTGTAAGCACGTAATTCTATTAAACGTATGGAACATTCTTTAAAATTCCAAATTCTATCATTTTCCTTTTGTTTCCCCAAGTACCTGTAATAAATAATAATCATTTTCGGTACCCACTTACTATGTTAGGGTCCGGGAGGTTAGGTTTTGGGAAACCATATACGTTTGGGTGTGTTTGAACCTTTATAAATATAATTTTCATTATTAATTACCATATCAAAATAATCGTTAATGTATTTTTCTCTATTTTTTCAATTAACAAGAACCCAAATACTTAGATAATTTTTATTCATATTTCTAGTCAATGATTTTGTACTTCTAAAGAAATTATAAACATTATTGGTCATAGAAGTATTTGAATTTCTATAAAAATTGGATATAGAATTTACTCGAAATTTAGTACTAGCACTATCATTTTTACTGTACATGAAAGCATATCTAGTGCTATTTCTACGATCAGTTTTATTATATCCCAAACCACTTTTATCATGTAAAGGTCTAGAACTAGATAACATCATGTTTAAATCATTTTGACCTTTATTAAATTTTGTGACTTCATTGTTAAGTTTATCAAATTTAGCTTTAAAACCACAATTATTATTTCAAAAGAAATATTACTATTATTCAAAATATCAGTTTTCTCATTTAATTCAGAATTATCATTTTTTAACATACGATTCTCATTTTTGAGAAGGAAATTTTGAGATTCTGAATTATCTAAAGAGGATTGTAATAAATCATTTTGTCTTTTAAATTCAAAATTTCTTTTGAAATTTTTCTCTCTCTCTCTTTTTCAAATATGGTGTTTTGTTTATCTAGAAAATATTTAACACTTATAAAATTATTCTTTAAAACATCAAGTTGATTTTCCAAATTTAACTTCTCATTTTTCAATTTTCATTTTCAAGTTCAATAGATTTCATCTTTTCTAAAATAATAAAATTAAGCTTTGAAATCTTATTGCTTATACTAACTAATTCATTATTATCTTTTACTGAAATTTGTAAATCATAAAGTACCTTTTTGTAGTCCTCACTAGTGGCTTTGATATGGACTTTGCCTGTTGTATTTCGACTGGATCGTTTTCTAGTCACTATTCTATGATGTTGTGACGATCGATAGAATTCCAAGCTTTGATACCAATTGAAAAGAAGCTATGCTATAGGATCGAGTAATATGGATAAACTACTTGTGTAGAATAAGTAAATAAACAGTAAATGCAGTAAAGTAGAAGACACTAGAGGATTTTATACCGGTTCAGAGCACCGTCCTACGTCCAGTGCCAGACTCCTTCTGGAATTTCACTAACACAACCCTCACTAACACAGCACTTCAACCGCCTAAGTGTAACAACCCGCATATTTATCAATTGTATATTTAAATATTTTATCGTTCGTCGGATTTTGGTCCGAAAAGCTACTTTTTGCAAACAGTCGAATTAGGACTCGAGACCCCTCCCATTGAGTTCAAAATGTCGTTTGCAACCTTTTTGAGTACAAAGCTTCGATATGTTTGGAGTTAGTCGAGTTTTGCTACTTTTTCACTTTGGGTTTGAGTTTGGCTTTCAGCCCAATGTTCCACCATAAGACTCTAGCTCCACTCCAACTCTTCATTACTTCATTTCATAGTCCTAACACTTCAAGCTAAAGTAAAAATGGTGGAAGAGATTGGAAATGGAAATTCCTAAGCCCTGGCTTTCTTTGCAAATCCAACTTCTAGCTCCAAATTCAAGAGAACCCATTGGTAAGCATCTCCTTCTTCTTCTCCAACTCATTCTCCTTCCAATTTCAGAAATTTCCTAAACCTAATTTGGGAAATATTTCTCTTTTAAACTTAGATTCAGGCTTCTTGAGTTGGGATTGAAGAGTGGTTGATCCTCCTTTGTTGTCAAGCTTCTTCTTCATTGATTTGGGTTCAAAGGTGAGATTTTTATCTTACATCTAAGCCTATATTTATCTTCGATTGTTAGGTATGAATTCCTAACACTTATTCATGTGCATTTGCTTTTGGTTTGGATTGATTTGGTGAATATTCCAATTTTTGGTGTTTTAGGTTCAATTCTTTAAAAATCATAGCTTTGATGTTTTGATCATGTTTTGGTGATGAACCGAAAAGCTTCTATGGCCGGGTAGTCGATTGGCATAAACCCTTAGCGCCGTTGCTCGTGCGATTGTAATTTGGTCGAGATTTGCACCTCATTTGAAATAGGTTTAAATTGGCAGAACATCAGGTTCGGCCGACCGAACCCCTGGGCCGGTCGACCGACCTGCTTCCAAAGTGCATAGAAACTTTTCTATCTCAGGTCCGGTCGACCAACTACAGAGCTCAGTCGACCGACCTGCTTCCCGAGAATTTTTGTAGAACAGGGTCCGGTCGACCGAGCTCTGTAGCCGGCCGACCGACTTGTTGCTGTTTTGCCTATTTCGCCTATTTTGCGTGGTTTCCAAATTTAAATCGATTCGTGATGATCCTATTTGTTGTTATCATTTATTATCGAGGTTGCTCGATCCTATCCTCCCTTAGGTCTTCACTAGGTCGTACCGTTTTGGACGGGGCGCTGCCCCCTGGACCCTCGCGACCTGACCGGGCAAGTCGAACCCCGTAGCGGGGGCGTTGCCACCCCCTGGACCCCCCCCTCCGTAGGGGATCTTATCTGAAAAACATTCAACAGAACTTGCTTTGTTGAGATGCTGAATTGACCATTCTTCGAGACAAACTATCTTGGGCTTCTCGGTCAATTTTATGGATTTTTGAATATCTATCTCGATGGATTCTTTATCGATTTCTTTGGATTTTATTCACGTCTTCGAATGTGAATATTTATGATTGATTGTTTCTACCATCACTTCTATGATTTGTCGCTTTAAAAATATAAAGGTTTCAATACTAGTAGTAAATATCAAAAATCTTTCATCAAATGATTTCAACACTATTTTATTACAAAACTCGTTCTCTTAAACCGTTTTCCAATCTATTAGTATATATAAACCTTTACCTCACTCGTATGAGAAATCTAATTAAACGACTTAGTAAAACAAGTGGTATGAAACGCTTGCGTTTACTTCGCCGGTTAATTCTTGGACTTGTTCGATTGAAACCCTTGTGACAATTTTCTAGGGGAGATCTACAATTTGTTCGTAAATATTTAAGTTAAGCTTGTGGTTATGGGACATGAAGCTAAGCTCATATATTTACTAGCTTACTGTAATTGACACTTCTCTGTGATCATAACGATCATTTTTATGTTTTAGACTAGCATTGTGCGATGTCTTTTTGATTTGGTTCATCGGATGTCACGCTGTACGACGTCGATGCTCCGAATTATTTGATACATTGGATGTACCGTTTGCACTACATCAATGTCTTTGCTTTTGATCATTGGATGTACCGTTTGCACTACATCAATGTCTTTGCTTTTGATACATTTGATGTACCGTTTGCACTACATCAATGTCTTTGCTTTTGATACATTGGATGTACCGTTTGCACTACATCAATGTCTTTGCTTTTGATTCATTGGATGTACCGTTTGCACTACATCAATGTCTTTGCTTTTTGATTCATTGGATGTACCATTTGCACTACATCAATGTCTTGGCCATCCTTTTCTTGTGATTTCTGGATTTCGTGTGTTGAATTCTGGAATTTATGTTTCACCAACTTTTACGATTGGCATTGATATATATGTCATTTATTGAGATTTGGTGAATGAAATTAGGAGTATGACATTCCTTTTTATCTTTGAGAAGATCTTTGCGATATTGATTAATCTCTTATTGATTTTTCAATTATTTATTTATCACAGTTTGGCATTGTGATTATTATACGTTTAGTCATATCTCTTATTCTATATCATTTTTTCTGATATTTATAGCTAGACTGATCCGCTTATTATTTTCTTCTTAAATAATAATCGGGTCAGATCGAGATGTTACAGGTGCTTCTGCTTGACTTCTCTTCTGGGTTATCATCCTGACTTTTGGTTAACTACTTAGTTTGGTAGTTTTTGTTGTATGCATTTGAGAAATAGACTCCTTGATGTATACATATTCTTTTATCTAGCACTTGTATCTATTCTTTTGTGATGTTGTGGATCTTATTTGACCACTACTCTTACTCTGATGAACACTTTTATGTGTTATATAAATTCATATCTATTTCCGCCTTTGTGATATGAATTATCTGTGACTGATCTGCGTTATGTTTATTTCTATATTTGTTTCCGAAGATTACATATAGCCACTGTGTAGTAGCTTTGAGTTTGTGCCGGTATGTCGGATTTCCTCTTGAGATGAAAAGTTATATTTTTATCTGGCATATCGGTACTCGCACAAAGCAGTTATACAGATGGTCGCTCCTCAACAGCCTTATTCTCCGTGCTAGTTGACAGCATTACTCCGTAGTGTTCTTGGCTAGCGTGGGTATAAAGGTGGGGCGTCACAGCTTGGTATCAGAGCCAAACTTCGGAACAATGTAGAATAATTTAACAAGGATTATCGTCCTAAGTCCATCTTAGGAGTCGTGCTTTAGGATTTTATTCGGGTCTTCGTACCGTCCTATCCTATTTTCTTTTATGATTCCTTGTTTTATCTATCAAAATTGCTTGATATTTATTTTAAGGATAACTTTTCTTCTTTCTTTCTTTCTTAAAGAAAAGAAATGGTTGGTTCTGGCAATCCTAGCGCTGGACAATCCAGTAGTCCTTCTCTGGGTGGCGCATTCATGTCTGCCCAACAACTTCTGGATCTTGTAAAGAATCAAGAGTTTATCTATGCTTTGAGTAAGAACCCCGAGATGATTCTACCTTTGAAACTTGAAGTTCCTTTCGATCAGCTTGTGGATATCACTCTTCGATATGAAGAGGTTGGTAAAGGAAGTGATAGTGATATTAGGATTTCCAAGAAGAGGCATATTACGTTCAAAAGCCCTAATCCCAATAAGAAAGTGAAGCAAACTACTTTGGTAGTAAAGACTCCAATCCCCAATTGTGGAGGATGCTACAATTGTAATTCTAAGGACCACTATGCAAAGGAGTGTTCGGAACCACTCTTTTGTCGTTATTGCAAAAATACATGCCATCATATTTCTGCCTGCCCCATACTTCAAAGCAAGAAGAAGGCGGAACAAGAAACTTCGGTAGACAAGACTCCTACCCCAAGTCGTAAACAGTGCTACAATTGTGGTTCCACGGACCATTATGTAATTAAGTGCCCGAAACCCCTTTATTGTCGCTATTGCAAAGACTCGGGTCATCTTTTATCTACATGTCCCAAACTTTTGAACAAGGATATGAGAAAGCTAAATATTGTGCAAGTCCCTAGCAACACTTCTCTTGGTTAAGGTATTTCTCATTCAATCCTTGATGACATTTGCTTTGTGATTATCTTGTTCGTGTTCTTTTTGATATGGGTTCCATCTCACTATTTTATTCAAAAGAACTTGGTGATTCTTTTCCTTTAAACAATTTTGGGCTTGATGACTTCTTTGAGTGTTGCAAATCTGGATGGTTGATCCGCAACACTCAATTTGCTTTTTATTGATGTCGAAATTATTTTATGTGATTTTTCTTTTCGAGCCGATTTTTTTTTACTTAGGCTTCGGAATTGATTTTTGTAACGATTGGCTTAATCGTTATGAAGCCATATCCTATTTTCCGTGTGGACTATTCATCTTCGATATTTTCTATCTGTTAAGCAGATTTCTATTTTTTCTTGAGATTCCGATTTCAAATTTTTGAAGGCATCATTTTATTCTTTAAGCCCTCAAGATGAGAAAAGTGTTATTTCTCTTATCTAAATAATTTGTGAAACTTTTCCGGTATTTTTGAGTTTGTCTTCTGATTATCACCTAAGAAATCTTTTGTGTGGTGTTAAGGTCTTTCTAGTTCGACCTTGCCACCGATTTTCGTTTGGCTACGAGTTGCGGGAGTTCGCATTCCACTTACCGCATTCCGCACTCGTTACGATTCTTATGAATGACTTATTATATCATTCAGTTTGTCCAGCTTATTTCATCCATTTTATAAGCCGAGTATTCTATGAGTATTTCGATGAGACCATTCTTGTGTTTATTGATTTTGGATGAAATTAGCAATTTAAAATTTTTGCAAATCTTTTTCATAAGATTTATTTGTAAGTACAATTGGATTTTGATCTTAAATGAGCAATCAAAACTTTTAAGAGATATTTTCATCATATAGAAGATGATTTTGTGATTGTATTGCCCATTGAGTGCTTTAAGAATTCTGGTCGATGCGCTTGATCAACGTTATCGATAGGAATTTCCTAAACGCTTTGATGAGACAGTCAGACATAATAAATTGACTTGTAAAATTGTAAATTTTTCTAGAAAGATTATTACATAAAGATAAATGTAATTTTGAAAGTTTTAACTTTTCAGGAAAGAAGATTATTTAAAAGAAATTCTTTCTTTTAAATACTCTTATTCTTGTGATTCCCGAAGGGAACCAAGACTTTATCTTTTGTATCAATGCTAATCGTATTGGTTTGGATGTCGTTCTCTTGCAAAAGATAACGGGCTATCACTAGTGCTTCTAAACCATTAAAAGCCGATTGAGACTAGGTATGCCACTCATGATCTAGTGCTCGCGGCTATTGTTTTCGCTTTTAGAGTTTGGCATCATCATTTTTGGGGAAGAAATTTGTTCTCCACCTCGATCATAAATCTTTGGAATATTTATTTTCTCATAAGGAACTTCATGTCGACTCGAGTTCCTGGCATCTTATGATCTTGATATTCTTTTTATTCCCGGAAGGGAAATCGTGTTGCCAATGCGCTTTGTCGTAAGCAACAAGTGGTTGATTCTTTGATGATGTCTGAATGGAATTATCTTTTTATTAATTTCATCGGACGTTTTGATATATTTCGTTTTATCGAGCTTTATCTCCTTCCTTTTATGGACTAGTGTCCGATGTTCTTTTATGGTGTTCGGTTCATTGGACGTACCGTTTTTGTACTGTGTCGGTGTTCCGAATTATTTGAACTTTGGTTCATTGGACGTACCGTTTTTGTACTACGCCGTTGTTCCAAATTATTCGAGTTCCTCATTTCTCGGGCGTACCGTTTTTGTACTACGCCGTTGCACTGGCTCAATTTCCTGCTATTCTTGACGTTTTCTACGTCTTTTAACTATGGAAATGCTTTTAGGTTTCCTATTTTTATTCTTGAGCCTGGTATTATTAAAGGAAGTGAAGTTTTACCAGATTTGACTTAGTAGTTATATTCTATTCGCTTCATTTCTTCGGAGGTTGAGTGCCTTCGAAATAAAGATGTTCTTTTTGTGAGAGTTCAATGGTTCTCAAATCCTAAGGATTGCTCTTGGGAATCCAGAGAATTCACCGTGCGAACCCGTTCAGGCTTACTCTTTCGTGCTCCTTATGGTGAACTTCCTATTTCAAATTTTCTTTTGTGTTGATATGCTTCTATGGCTGTTACTTCTTATTTTCATCTTAAGTATTGCGAGGACGCAATTTCTTTAAGGAGGGGAGTCTGTAACAACCCGCATATTTATCAATTGTATATTTAAATATTTTATTTAATATTTTATCGTTCGTTGGATTTTGGTCCGAAAAGCTACTTTTTGCAAACAGTCGAATTAGGACTCGAGACCCCTCCCATTGAGTTCAAAATGCCGTTTGCAACCTTTTTGAGTATAAGCTTCGATATGTTTGGAGTTAGTCGAGTTTTGCTACTTTTTCACTTTGGGTTTGAGTTTGGGTTTCAGCCCAATGTTCCACCTTAAGACTCTAGCTCCACTCCAACTCTTCATTACTTCATTTCATATTCCTAACACTTCAAGCTAAAGTAAAAATGGTGGAAGAGATTGGAAATGGAAATTCCTAAGCCCTAGCTTTCTTTGCAAATCCAACTTCTAGCTCCAAATTCAAGAGAACCCATTGGTAAGCATCTCCTTCTTCTTCTCCAACTCATTCTCCTTCCAATTTCAGAAATTTCCTAAACCTAATTTGGGAAATATTTCTCTTTTAAGATTAGATTCAGGCTTCTTGAGTTGGGATTGAAGAGTGTTGATCCTCCTTTGTTTTCAAGCTTCTTCTTCATTGATTTGGGTCCAAAGGTGAGATTTTTATCTCACATCTAAGCCTATATTTATCTTCGATTGTTAGGTATGAATTCCTAACACTTATTCATGTGCATTTGCTTTTGGTTTGGATTGATTTGGTGAATATTCCAATTTTTGGTGTTTTGGGTTCAATTCTTTAAAAATCATAGCTTTGATGTTTTGATCATGTTTTGGTGATGAACCGAAGAGCTTCTATGGCCGGGTAGTCGATTGGCATAAACCCTTAGCGCCGTTGCTCGTGCAATTGTAATTTGGTGAAGATTTGCACCTCATTTGAAATAGGTTTAAATTGGCAGAACATCAGGCTCGGCCGACCGAACCCCTGGGCCGGTCGACCACCTGCTTCCAAAGTGCATAGGCACTTTTCTGTCTCAGGTCCGGTCGACCAACTACAGAGCTCAGTCGACCGACCTACTTCCCGAGAATTTTTGTAGAACAGGGTCCGGTCGACCGAGCTCTATAGCCGGCCGACCGACCTGCTGCTGTTTTGCCTATTTCGCCTATTTTGCGTGGTTTTCAAATTTAAAACGATTCGTGATGATCCTATTTGTTTTTATCATTTATTATCGAGGTTGCTCAATCCTATCCTCCCTTAGGTCTTCACTAGGTCGTACCGTTTTGGACGGGGCGCTGCCCCCTGGACCCCCGCGACCTGACCGGGCAGGTCGAACCCCGTAGCGGGGGCGTTGCCCCCGCACCCCCACCTTGGGGGGTTGCCACCCCCTGGACCCCCCCTCCGTAGGGGATCTTATCTGAAAAACATTCAACGGAACTTGCTTTGTTGAGATGTTGAATTGACCATTCTTCGAGACAAACTATCTTGGGCTTCTCGGTCGATTTTATGGATTTTTGAATATCTATCTCGATGGATTCTTTATCGATTTCTTTGGATTTTATTCACGCATTCGAATGTGAATTTTTATGATTGATTATTTCTACCATCACTTCTATGATTTGTCACTTTAAAAATATAAAGGTTTCAATACTAGTAGTAAATATCAAAACTCTTTCATCAAATGATTTCAACACTATTTTATTACCAAACTCGTTCTCTTAAACCATTTTCCAATCTATTAGTATATACAAACCTTTACCTCACTCATATGAGAAATCTAATTAAACGACTTAGTAAAACAAGTGGTATGAAACGCTTGCGTTTACTTCGCCGGTTAATTCTTGGACTTGTTCGATTGAAACCCTTGTGACAATTTTCTAGTGGAGATCTACAATTTGTTCGTAAATATTTAAGTTAAGCTTGTGGTTATGGGACATGAAGCTAAGCTCATATATTTACTAGCTTACTGTAATTGACACTTCTCTGTGATCATAACGATCATTTTTATGTTTTAGACTAGCATTGTGCGATGTCTTTTTGATTTGGTTCATCGGATGTCACGCTGTACGACGTCGATGCTCCGAATTATTTGATACATTGGATGTACCGTTTTCGCTACATCAATCTCTTTGCTTTTGATACATTGGATGTACCGTTTGCACTACATCAATGTCTTTGCTTTTGATACATTGGATGTACCGTTTGCACTACATCAATGTCTTTTCTTTTGATACATTGGATGTACCGTTTGCACTACATCAATGTCTTTGCTTTTGATTCATTGGATGTACCGTTTGCACTACATCAATGTCTTTGCTTTTTGATTCATTGGATGTACCGTTTGCACTACATCAATGTCTTGGCCATCCTTTTCTTGTGATTTCTTGATTTCGTGTGTTGAATTCTGGAATTTATGTTTCACCTACTTTTACGATTGGCATTGATATATATATGTCATTTATTGTGGTTTGGTGAATGAAATTAGGAGTATGACATTCCTTTTTATCTTTGAGAAGATCTTTGCGATATTGATTAATCTCTTATTGATTTTTCAATTATTTATTTATCACAGCTTGGCATTGTGATTATTATACGTTTAGTCATATCTGTTATTCTATATCATTTCTTCTGATATTTATAGCTAGACTGATCCGCTTATTATTTTCTTCTTAAATAATACTCGGGTCAGACCGAGATGTTACAGGTGCTTCTGCTTGACTTCTCTTCTGGGTTATCATCCTGACTTTTGGTTAACTACTTAGTTTGGTAGTTTTTGTTGTATGCATTTGAGAAATAGACTCCTTGATGTATACATATTCTTTTATCTAGCACTTGTATCTATTCTTTTGTGATGTCGTGGATCTTATTTGACCACTACTCTTACCCTGATGAACACTTTTATGTGTTATATAAATTCATATCTATTTCCGCCTTTGTGATATGAATTATCTGTGACTGATTGTGTTATGTTTATTTCTATATTTGTTTCCGAAGATTACATATAGCCACTGTGTAGTAGCTTTGAGTTTGTGTCGGTATGTCGAATTTCCTCTTGAGATGAAAAGTTATATTTTTATCTGGCATATCGGTACTCGCACAAAGCAGTTATACAGATGGTCGCTCCTCAACAGCCTTATTCTCCGTGCTAGTTGACAGCATTACTCCATAGTGTTCGTGGCTAGCGTGGGTATAGAGGTGGGGCGTCACACTAAGCAACTGAATAGGACTTCTACTGCCTGAGCAACCGAACATGACTTCTTTACAAATGACAAATGTATCTGACTGTAGTGTGTTCTTAAATAGCACTGATAAGTCAATTAAGTACAATCTTCCTATAGTCTTCTCCTTTATGATATATAGTGTGATGTGTTTTAAGAATTGTGGAAGATAAAGTGATCAATGATCAAAGTGTGTAAGCAATTTGAGTGCAGTTTGAAAATAGAGAATAGATAAGAATTCAAGAATATTAAAAATAGATTCGGTTAATTGTTTTTTGAATTATGTAATCTATATATAGTGTATAAAGAGTTGCAACCATATATGAAAAGTTATATTGAAAAGAACAGGCGCAACCGTTGATTTTGAAAACGTTTCTCTTCGATGAAGAGAAGCGTCTATTCATGAAAAATCTGTTGTGAAATATTCGAAAGTTTGAATAAAATAATTCAGACTTCTGAATTAAGTTGAAACGCAAACAGCAAAGATATAGGCTGTTTTCGGCCTAATTCAACCGTCTGAATAATTTCATTCAGACGTATGAATATTGTGGAACAATAATTTTGTTTCAGCATTCAAAGTTCTGAATGAAGTTATTCAGACGTCTGAATTTAGCCTATAACAAAAAATTATCATAGCTCAAATGGTTAGATCACTTGCCTTCTAAACTAGTGACGTGGGTTTGAGTCCTGTTCCATGCAATTTTTGAAAACTTGATTTTTCATTTAAAATATGAACGTATATGTGTGCATACCATTTAGAGAAGATTTTAACATTTGTAAACTCTAAACACGACACTATATGACTAACAATACTTTGTTTGTCACCTTGTCTTGTCTCTATCGTATATATCTCTTCTTGTATTTTCATATAAATTCTTTTATTCTTTTGTATTTTGTATCTTCATTTTGAACGTATTTGATTATCTCTTTTTGATGCTCATGTTCCTGCAAATTAGCTTAGAGATTCTTTGACATAATTGTATAGTTGTTGTCATTAAAATTCAATAATTGAGGTTCTAACACAAGCCAATGTTTGCTTCATGGCAATAAAATATGAGGTACTTCTAGATTATCTTTTGATGATGTCGTAGAAATAGCTTCGGAACTAGATAATATTATAAAAACTTAGAAAGACTCATAAAGAATGTTCGGGAAAAATGACTAGACAAAATGCTAAAAGATGAGAGAATTATTTTAGAAGAGGAAATTTAAAAATTACAAAATATTTGTAAATCTTTATAAGAAAATTACAATGTACATACTTTAGAAAAGGAAAATTCAACTCTATTAGAGGATAATGTAAAACTAAGAAAAATTGTCGTTGATTTGGAAAATTAGGTAAAATTGTTAAACGAAGATAAACAGTCATAGAAAAGAAAATAAATGATCTATCTACAAACATTTCAAAATTTAACAAAGGAAAAGAGAATCTATCCCACTTATTAGTATTTCTTGCCTTTTAATTAGTCTTTATAATGGTCGAGATTTATTTCTTGCCTTTTAATTTTGATATTAATATTTCATTCCCGACCTTAATGTTAACGTTAATGTTTCCATTAACATTATGTATACTACTTGATGTTACATTATATATCAACTTTTTAAATTCAAACGTTAATTTTTAACTATTAATATGTTTGAATTATTTCAAAATCGAAATTTTTAATCGTCAATAACATTTTTTCTTAAATTCCGAGTGTGAAACTTTGTATATAAGAAAGTTGGTCAGAAAATCGCCACGAACACAATGGTGCAATTTCCATTGCCAAATTCTAGCATTTGAAAAATTATTATTTTTATCCTTATTATTAATTAATAAATTCTTTTAAATAAATTTCTTATTTATTTTACGGGGTGTTACATGCATGGTCATTTGATTTGTGTATTTTTCGTCGTTCTCTTCGGTTAATAAAATATACTTGTTGTACTTGAATTTAATTTTCTCTTCTAATCTTGTTCAGTTTTAGATTAAGAAATCAATAGGCCAAAATTTCTACAATGATATGAGAGCTAAATGAATGCCTAAATCCAATTTCCATACCCATTTTGATCAAAAAAAATTACAGTCTATGAAGTGTTTAGATCAGAGTGTTTATGACGACCATGGGCTACTAAATGTGGTAGGGTATGGAATTTCAAATATCATTGAAATGGAAACAAAAACACAATGAAATGCTAACTGAGATATGAAGAAGGACAGCAAGACATTTTATTTCATTTATCAAGGGTAATGATGAAGTCTTTGAGAATATCGCTACTGCTACAACATCAAAACAGATATGGAATATCCTGATTACATCATTCACAGTGTTGCTAAGGTTAAGAAGGTGAGACTACAAACCTTAAGACATCAATATGGACTTCTACAAATGGAAGGATTTGAAAGTATTTCAGATTATATAAGTCGAGTTCTAGCTTTGATGAGTCAAATGAAAACTTATAGAGAGGATTTTTCAAAATAGTCAAAAATTGGAAAAATTCTAAGTACACTAACACCTAGATTCGAGCATATAGTGGTGGAAATAAAAGAAGCTCATGATTTATCTAAGATCACAATTGATAAGCCATTGGGTACACTACAAGTAAATGAGCAACGAATGAACGAGAAGTAAAACAAAAGAGCTATTGAGCAGGTCTTTCTAAGTTAAGTCTCCATGAAAGCAGAATGAAGCAGTGACAACATATCAAGAGGAGCTAATTCTCATGACATAGGGTGAGGCCATGGGGCCTACAACAATATTTAAGGACGTGGAAGTCTATACAAGTATCAAGGAATTAGCAAAAAGATAGGGATAACCGCTATCGACACAATTGGAATCTCAAAGGGTGAGGACGAGGACATGGTAAATGGATGTATGATAGGTCCAATGCTAAGTGTTACTCATGTCATAAACTTGGCCATTATGCAAAAAAATGCAAATACGAGGATGATTAGAGGATTCAGTTTGTATAAGGAAATAATAAGGAGAATCGCGCCCTCTCGATGGTTATATTAGCTAATGAAGCACCAGACTATTGCACTTGGTTTCTTGACACGAGATGTACTAATCATATATGCAGCTAGAGGAAGTTATTTATTGACCTTGATTAATCAGTGAAATCTAATGTTAAATTTGCCAATGACAATACAACTCTTATAATGGAAATGGAGATCAAAAATATATTTTAGATGTTTTTGATGTACCAGTCACAAAAAGCCACTTGCTAGTGTTAGCCAGCTGTTGAAAAAAGGGCATAACATAAGTATCTAGAACAAATGACTCTTTATTTCTGATAAAAGAGGTGCACTCATTCCTAAAGCTCCTTTTGTAGTGAATTTGTTTTAATTTAGGCGGAAGCGGTTTATTTATTCAAAATCTAGTATTGCCTATTTAGATACCAATGACACTTAAAAAGAATTATGCAGCCTCACAGAAAAATAACAGAAATAAGAGATACAGAAGATTTAACGTGGTTCGAATATGAATATCAACGTCCACGGAGACCCAACAACTTTTTATTTCACTAAACGAAAGAGTACAAAAGAGAGAGGAAAGAATAATGGTGGATACTGCACTTGATTGTACATATGAAGATGAAATTCCTTCATTTGAATAGACTTGGTAATGAAGGGTTGCTTGGAGATTAAGCAAATCAGTTTCCCGATTACCCATATATCTTTCCAATTTGCATGATTTGATTTTAGTACAAATAGGTGGCGTAATCTTCGTTTCCATATCTTTCTTTTATTCTCCATGCCTAATCGTTTATTTCTTCTTATAGCAAATATACATTGAATAAATATTGATTGACTAATTAATTAGTTTCCTTCAAAATGTCCTTCTTTATATCAGCCAAATTAATTGATTTGATTGAATCAATTAATCAATTTCTTTCCTCTTTAACAAATAATTGAATCATCCAAATTCAACACTCCGTCTTGATTCAAATATAACAATCTCTCTTCATCATCTTACCATCAAGCAATCGACATATAAGCTATTGGGTCTAGTGCCCCATGGCGCTCAAGTAACAGGTATCAAACTGATCAAGTTTGAGCAATGCTCAAACTTTTCCTTTGAAAGTGACTTAGTCATCATATCTGAAGGATTATCCAAAGTACCCACCTTCAACAATTTGATCTTGCTTCATTCTTCCTCAAGCATAAGAAAAAAACCTCTAACATCAATGTGCTTCGTCCGCGAACTATAAGCTTGATTTTCTACAAGATGAATCGCACTTTGACTGTCTGAAAATAGCTCTACTGTCCGCTGCACCATTGAAAGATCATCCACCAACTGAAGTAAGTATAATCCTTCCTTTGTTGCTTCCACAATCGGTATCAACTATGCTTCGATAGTCGATAAAGCTACGATAGATTGCAGCTTTAATCTCTATGAAATCGAGCCTATGCCAAGTGTAAAAACATAGCCCGACACTGACTTCCTAGCATCTCTATCCCCAGCATAATCAGAATCACAATATCCTCTAAGAAAGATGTCGCCATCCACTCTAACATATAACAAGCCCACCGAAGAAGTGCCTCGAAGATATCTAAGAATCCACTTCACAACTTGTCAATGCTCTTTGCTTGGGTTAGACATATATCGACTTACAACACCCACTACATGGGCCAAATCTGGTCTTGTGCACACCATCGCATACATAAGACTACCAACAGCACTAGAATAAGGTATATCAGCCATATACCTCTTGTCTTCTTTCGATGAGGGAGATATGTCTTTTGACAACTTAAAATGAGGGCCTAATGGAGTGTCAACAGGTTTAGCTTTCTCCATTCCAAATCGAGCGAGGACCTTCTCGATATGCTGCGCTTGAGTGAGCCTTAACTCTCTCCGCTTCCTATCCATGCTTATCTCCATACCCAATATTCTTTGTGCCTTTCCCAAATCCTTCATGTCAAACTCTCTACTGAGCTCCGCTTTCAACTCCTTAATTTTGACCATACTTTAAGATGCAATCAGATATCATCAACATATAACAACAAATAAATCATATCATCATCACATCTCTTGAAATAAACACACTGGTCTTTGAAACTTCTGGAGTATACCTGTGAAAGCTTAAACTTACCAAACCTCTTATACCATAGTCTAGGAGACTGCTTTAGTCCATATAGAGATTTGTTGAGTTTGCAAACATATCAATGAACCCTTCCGGCTGCTACTATCAATGAACCCTTCCGGCTGCTTTAAATAAATTTCCTCATCCAGATCACCATGCAAGAATGCAGTTTTGACATCTAATTGCTCTAATTTCATATCATAATGAGCAACTATAGCCAAAAGAATACGAATAGAAGTATGCCTAACCACTGGAGCAAAGATATCATGATACTATAGCCCTTTCTTTTGAACATACCCCTTTGCGACTAACGTTGCCTTGTATCTGAGATTACCATTTTCCCCGTCTTTCACCCCATAGATCAACTTGCATCCAATAGCTCTCTTGTCGGTGGGAAGAGGCACCAAATCCCAAGTATGATTTCTCTGCAATGATTCAATCTCCTCCTCCATAGCAACTAACCAACTGGCATTGTTAACTGATGCGATAGCTTCTCTATAGTCATGGGGCTCATCATGGACAATATTCAAAGTATATGTCGCCATATCGTCGAAGTTAATATCTTCGATGCTCAATCCAACAAACTCATCAAGCCAATTATGCTTTCTTCTTTGTCTGACAGGCCTAGGTTCTGAATGAGCTCCTCCTTGAGTTTGATTCTTTGTACCAACATTGGTATTATCCTCATCAACCAAGGAGTTATCGGAAACACCATTTGAATGTCTAAGGAAAGAATCAACAGATGACTTGCTTTTTGTCTGGTATTCTTCACACGTCCTCTCATTGTCATCCGATGAGGAAGGCTCCACCTTCAACGTGGCCTTCTCATCAAAAGTCACATGCCGGTTCATAATGATCTTCTTGCTAATAGGACACCACAACCTATATCACTTCACTCCTCTCTATAACCTAGAAAAATATACTTGCGAGCTCTAGGTTCTAGCTTCCCTTTGCTCTCATACACATAAGCTGGGCAACCAAACACTCTAAGAAATAAATAGCTAACAGGCTCTCCTTTCCATACTTCTTCAGCGATCTTCATATTTATGGCAGCGGAAGGTGTGTGGTTGATGAGGAAAACCGCCATAGATAAAGCTTCAGCCCAAAATCCCTTCTTCATTTTAGCAGTCAGTCTGAGGCATCTTGTTCTCTCTAATAATGTCCGATTCATCCTTTCTGCAACTCCATTAGAGTAGGGGCCGCCTGGTGTGGTGTAATGCCTCTTAATGCCTTCAGACTCACAATAATCGATGAATTCCTGTGATACAAATTCACCGCCATTATCTGAACGGAGAACTTTCAATTTCTTTCTTGACTGCTTCTCAACCATAGATTTCCACTTCCGAAACTTGGCAAAGGTTTCACTCTTTGAATGAAGAAAGCATACCCATACTTTACGAGAGAAATCGTCTATAAATGAAACAAAATATCTTACTCCACCAAAAAACGGACAAGGGGAGGGACCCCAGACATCTGTATGAACATACTCCAAGATAGCTTTTGCTTTATGCTCTCCTATACCAAATGAAATCTTCGTCTGCTTTTTAAGAACACACTTTTCATAAAAACCAAGTTTTGAATGATGAACTCCATCAATCAATTCTCGATTTCTCAACTCAGCCATGGTGCGCTCACCGATGTGACCCATCCATAAGTGCTATATTCTGGAAGAATCTGAGTCAACCGATGTAACAGAAGCTGATTCACCAATTACAGTAGTGCCCTTTAATAGATAAAGATTTCCTGCCCTCACACCTCTCATAACAATCATGGAACACTTCAATATCTTCATTTTTTCTCCTTCGACTACAATCTTCAAGCCAAGTCTACTTAATTCCCTAACAGAAATCAAGCTCCTCCTCAAATCAGGTACATGTCTAACATCGGTGATCGTATGAATAACACCATCAAACATCCTAATCATCACGCTAGCAACACCCACCATACGACAAGAAGCATCATTACCCATCAGAACTTCTCTACCATCAATTTCACGGTAAGTGGAAAAGCAGTTCCTATCAAGTGTCATATGATAGGATGCGGCAGAATCAATCAGCCATAAGTTGCTCTTCCCAGAAGAGCCAAAAGCTGTAAATACATCGGTGTCACTTTCTGTATCTGATTTCTCTACTGTAGAAGCTAAGGCTTGCTTTGGATCTTTTCTTTTACCTTCAAGATTGGGACATTGTGCTATGAAGTGCCCTGGTTTCTTACAATAATGACAATTCAAATTCTTAGGCCCCCTAGACTGAGACCGTGAAGAATTTCGTCCTCCACCTTTCTTCGACCTGCTTTGGCCTCTACCTCTCTAAACAAATAAGCCTTCAGTATCACTCTCCAAGCTAGTGCTCGCCAATCTACCTCTTAATACTTCATTATGAAGACCATCCTTTACATCAGACAGGCTAGTTTTACTACGGCCATAAATCATGGAATTAACAAAAGCATTATACTCCTTAGGCAAGGAACATAAGAGGATCACAGCTTGAGCCTCATCGGTGATATCAACTTTCGCTGCCTTTAGGTTCATAATCAAAGTCGTCAAAGCATCTACATGCTCCATTAGATCAGCTCTAGGCTTCATCTTGAACGAATAGAGTTGTTGCTGAAGAATAATCCGAGTAGTGGGAGAATATCTTGATATGCATCGGATAATGCATCTCATAGTTCCTTCGCCGTCTTCTTCTAAGAGAATTCTCTAAGAACTTCATCTGAAAGGCTCAACTGAATTATTGTGAGAGCTTTATCTTCCATCTCCTCCAAATCAGCTGCATCAATACCTTTCAATTTCTCAGGCGTAGAAACAACCTTGTAAATCTTCTCCTTCTTCAATACAGCCTCTATCTTCATCTTCCAAGTACCAAAATCTCCTCTTCCATCAAAACGTGTTACTCCATAATTGACACTAGATCTACAAACAGACTTACTAGAAAATATCCAAACAGGAACGATAATACTAGCTCTGATACCGAACTGTAGTGAGTTTGTTTTAATTTGAGCAGAAGCGATTTATTTGTTCAGAATCTAGTATTGCCTGTTTAGATACCAATGACACTTAAAAAGAGTTGTGCAGTCTCAAAGAAAAATAACAGAAATAAAAGACATAGAATATTTAACGTGGTTCAGATATGAATATCCTACCTCCACGGAGACCCAACAACTTTTTATTTCACTAAAGAAAAGAGTACAAAAGAGAGATGAAGAATAATGGTGGATACTACACTTGCTTGTACATTTGAAGATGAAATTCCTTCATTTAAATAGACTTGATAATGAAGGGTTGCTTGGAGATTAAGAAAATCAGTTTTCCTATTACCCAAATATCTTTCCAATTTGCATGATTTGATTTTAGCACAAATAGATGGCGTAATCTTCGTTTTCATATCTTTCCTTTATTCTCCATGCCTAATCAGTTATTTCTTCATATAGCAAATATACATTGACTAATTAATTGATTGACCAATTAATTAGTTTCCTTCGAAATATCCTTCCATATATCAACCAAATTAATTGATTTGATTGAATCAATTAATCAGTTTCTTTCCTCTTAAACAAATATTTGAATCATCCAAATTCAACGCCTTTAACTTTTAATAGACTATTTAGAGTTGATATTCCTAATAGTGGCTATATAATGACTTGGGCTTATTCACTCTGATATGTGTGGCCCGATCAACATACTTCAATTGGAAATAATAGATATTTTCTTACCTTTATCAATGATTATAATAAAAAATATAAGTTTATTTTCTACAAAGAAAATATGATGTTTTTGGTTATTTAAGGAAGTTTAAGAGCTCAGTTGAAAAAAAAGTGGTTTCTTTATTAAGGCATTGTGAACTGATTGTCGGGGGGAATATGTATATGCTGAATTTAATAAAAAAAATTGAAGATTAGGGAATCAAGCATGAAATCACATTTCCTTATACCCCACAATGTAATGGAATTGCTGAACGAAAGAATATAACAATAACGAATATAGCGAGGAGTATCCTAAAGACCACAGACATGCCTAACTCCATTTAGGCAGAAGTTGTATCATGTTTTTTTTATCTATTAATAGGTCTCCAACAAGGTGTGTTTGAGATATTTCTCCTACAAAAGCATGGAATGGATATAGGCCAAATGTGAAAAAATAATGGTGTTCAGGTCCGTTGTTTATGCCTATGTTCCATCACAAACAACGACTAAGCTTGGTGATCATGAAGTGAAAACTATCTTTATTGGCTACAAGGCTAGAGGCTATAAGTTGTATAATCTAGTGACAAACAAGGAAACTGTAATTAGAGATTTAAGGTTTTTTGAAAATGATGATTGGAAATAGGATTCAGTATCAAATGATTTCAGCAAACATATCATTTATGACCTTAAAGAAGTCCCCGAAGTTGCGACTCCCGTTAGAAATCAAGAAACATCACCAACATCTACTCAAGAAAGATATGATCCTTTAGAACTGTGAGAAATGCGGATTACGGATCTTAAGGCTAGGATTAACACTAGAGGGGGGTGAATAGTGTTAATAAAGAATTACTCAATCTTTTTCTATTTATGTTAATTTAGACACCGATGTATGCAATATACAGACACAGATATGATCACAGAAACAAACACAGATACAAAAATAAAATAAAGGTAGTAAAGGAAAGAACACACCGGATTTTATACTGGTTTGGAGTTACCCTACATCCAGTCCCGCAACACAAGTACGAATTTCCTTTCAAAAGCAATTGTACAATTACACCCTCGGTTTCAAGGCTACGAGGTACATCCTCCAAAATTTCGATCCTCTGGGTAGAGATACTTGATTTCCGGGCCATAAGTTTACCCAATTGATTTACCAAGGCTACAATCACACCTTTTCTTTCTTGATTGATTTTCAAGGCTACAATCACACCTTTTCTCGCTTAATAGATTACAAAGAAGTCTATAACTCTGAATAGCACTGAGAATCTTGTAGAGAGAGTGATGGAGAATCAAACTAAAAGTAATCGAGTTCGATCCAATGTTGATTTCGGCAGAGTAATGATAAGAATATGTATGAAGAAAAGTGGAAGAAGAAGAGGAGTGAAAAACCAGAAAATCTGATGTTAAATTCGTTAAAATAACCCCTATTTATAGAAGAACAACAGCCATGTCCATTCGTGAAGAGTTATGGCGAATAGACACTTCTTTTGAAATTTAAATTTTGAACTCAACTGACACTATGTCGACATGGGGTATATAGGCATGTCGACATCCCAAACCATTTTTTGATGTTTTGATTTTCTTTGAAAATAACCTTTATCTTATATTTAAAACTAATTTAAACTTTATAAATATACTTGAATATAGTTAAAATTCATAAGTAAATATAGAGAATAATATATATAGAATTTAACTCTAATTTTATATTTTAAATCTAAGTATAAATATTTAAAAGTTAAATATATTATATTAAAAGATAGTTTAAAATCAGGAGTAATTTGACTTTGAAATTAAAGATAATTTTTGAGGCTAAAATTATTTAAAATCAGGATAGATGGTTTTGAATCTTTTAAAAGGGAAGTTTTGAAAACATTTTGAAAACATGATATAATTTTGAAAAGTCATTTTGAATAAAAAGTTAGCGGATACAAAACAATGTTCCACTAGATTTTTCGTAGGTTCCATCCAACTTAGGGTTTCATCCCTTTAACAGGCTCGAAGTGGATTCCATTCCACGAATAAATTGGATTTTAAAATGCCAGTGCTTTTCTATGAGTTTTAACAAAATTCCTAATAATAGAAAATACTTAACTTTGAAATCTTGAACTCTTGATAATCTTGATACTCATGAGTCTTCTATTTTGATATCTTGAATCTTTATACTGTGCAGTCTTCTTTCTTAGTACCTGCATGGTTAAATCCTACATATACATATATATATCTAAACTTATAATGCTAGTATTTATATTTTATAAACTATTCTAAGGTTGTTGTCATCAAAACCATCATTTCACGGATTAAAAATCTCCCCCCTTTTTGATGATGACAACCTTTGTTTATAAAATTTTACTTCTATCCTAATAACTCCCCCTAAAACTAATAACTCCCCCTTAATCTATGCCTAACTACCCTATTTTATATTTCTCCCCCTTTGTCATCAACAAAAAAAACTAAATGTAAACTATATAGCTTTAAACTATATAATTATATAATTCCAAACTATCTAACTAATACTCTATGACATGTGATTATAATGATAGTATTATCATAAGTAATCATCACTTAAATCTAATTCTAAAACATAGTCTTAAACTATCAACTATCCTAAGTAAGAATTCACAATAGTATTTATAATTAAAACACATATAAGGACACAAATTATTTATTACGTATGAAGTTGTATATACATGAACGTTTAGAAAACACAAAGAAACACAAACAACAATGGAGAAGAAAGAAAAGAAACTATTGTGCGTTATAAAACATAGGAGATCTATGAATCGAACAGTTTGGATAGTGAAAACAGAAGTTTCCACGTTGTTCGAAAAGATTCACATTCTTGTCAAAACACACTTCTCCAACACACACGACTTGGTCATCATCCTTCTCGTGTGCTTCTTCCATGGGTTATTCTTCTTCTTCTTCCTCGCTGGCCTCTTGTTCTTGATTGAGTGAAGAGTCTTCATCAATCAAGATAGGGCTGGACTGGTTATTCATTAGGATCTTGCCTTGCCATTCCTGTTCCTTTGCCATACGAAGTTGAGTCACTTGAATTTCAGTAATCATCTGAAGTACATCCTTCATAGATTCCTGCATTTTAGTCACACCAGCGAGAGTAGTACACTGAAATGGACCCGACGTAGGAGAGGGGAATGAAAAGGTTGATTTTATGTTTGATTTGTAAGAGGAGGCCATTATTTTATTTATTTCAAAAGATAGATTAAAGAGAAAACAGAGAGAATTAACAAAAATTAGAAATAGAGAAGAATATATAACTAAATTTTTTGAATTTTGGTGGGAAAATTTCAAAACTTAAAAATGTTGCATGTCGACATGGGTATATAGGGGATGTCGACATGGTCCTTTTTATTTTAACTCTTTGAATTATTTTAATATTAATTATTAATTATATTTGTTATTTATATTTTATATTTCAGGTACAGAACAAATACCTAATTCTCTTCTTAATTTAGTAAATATTGATTCATTTAAGGGTTTTGTTAAGATATCAGCAATTTGATTCTCAGAATTGATATACTCGAGAGTAACTACTTCCTTACTTATATTATCTCTGAGAAAATGATGTCTGATATCAATATGCTTAGTTCGAGCATATTGAGTAGTAATTTTGGATAAATTTATAGCACTTGTATTATCACAATAAATTAGTGATTTTGAAAATTTTAAACCAAAATCTTTTAAGGTTTGTTGCATATATATTACTTGAGAACAAGCCAAAGCAGCAGAAATATACTCTGCTTCGGTTGTTGATAAAGAAACTGTGTTTTGCTTTTTACTAAGTCAAGAAATCAGAGAATGCCCCAAAAAGTGACAAGTCCCACTTATACTTTTTCGGTCTGATTTACAACCAGCATAGTCAGCAATACAGTAAGATATTAAGTCAAAAGATTCATTTTTAGGGTAGAATAAACCATAATCAGATGTGTATTTAACATATCTTATGATTCGTTTTACGGCTTTTAAGTGGGTCTCTTTAGGTTGGGATTGATATCTGGCATAGAGACAAACACTATGCATGATATCAGGTCTACTGGCAATAATATAGAATAGTGATCCAATCATTCCTCTATATAGTTTTTGATCTACATCTTTCAAAAGATCTTCTTTACTAAGGTACTCATTGGTTGCCATGGGAGTGGGTTTTCCACTCGCAGTGGTCAAACCAAATTTACAAATTAAGTCTTTAGCAATTTTCCTTGACTAATAAAAATACCATTATCTAATTGTTTTATTTGTAATCCTAAAAAGAAATTTAATTCACCCATATGACTCATCTCAAATTCTTTTGTCATTATTTCAGAAAATTCTTTATTCATTTCAAAATTAGTTGAACCAAAAATGATATCATCTACGTAAACTTGAACTAGTTAAATATCATTTTTATTTCCTTTAATAAAAAGAGTATTATCTACTTTACCAATTTCAAAATTAGATTGCAATAAATAAGATCTTAGTCTATCATATCAGGCTCTAGGAGCTTGTTTTAGACCATACAATGCTTTCTTAAGTTTGTAAACACGATTTGGTAATTTATCATTTTCAAAAAGTGGTGGTTGTTCAACATATACTTCTTCTTTTACAAATCCATTTAAAAGTGCACTTTTAACATACATTTGAAATAATTTGAAATTATTCTGATTTGCGAAAGCAAGTAGAATCCTAATGGTTTCTAATCTTGCTACGGGAGCAAAGGTTTCATCAAAATCTATTTCTTCTTCTTGACAATAACCTTGAGCGGCTAATCGAGCTTTATTTCTAACTACCTCTCCTTGTTCATTCATTTTATTTTTATAAACCCATTTAGTTCCAATTATAGTTTTATTTTCTGGTCTAGGAACAAGTTCCCAAACATCATTTCTAGTAAATTGATTTAATTCTTCTTGCATAGCCAAAATCCATGAATCATCAGTTGATGCTTCTTTTGGATTTTTGGGTTCAATAGTTGATATAAAAGCTACATTACTCATTTGACTTAGTTGATTTCTAGTTTTAACAATAGATTGCATATCTCCCAGTATATTTTCTATAGGATGATCTTTTAAAAGTTTAGTCCTTTTAATAGGATGATTAATTTCATTATTAGTTTCAATTGATTCTTGATTTTGAGTGATTAAATCCTCTTCATCATTTATATCTTCAAAATTTTTGAAATTTTCATCAAATGAAACATGCATTGTTTCTTCAATGGAATTAGTTTTTAAAATAAACACTCTGTACGCTTTACTTCTATTAGAATATCGGATAAAGATACCTTTGTCGGATTTAGGATCAAATTTATCTAAATTATCTTTTGTATTTAAAATAAAGCATTTACACTCAAAAATTCTGAAATAAGATACCTTAGGTTTCTTTAAATAAAGAAGTTCATAATATGTCTTATCAGTTAGAGGTCTAATTAAAATTTTATTCAAAATATAACAGGTGGTAGCAACTGTTTCTGCCCAAAAATTCTTTGGTAAATTACTATTTGTAAGCATAGTTCTCGCACACTCTTGAATCGTCCTATTTTTACGTTCTACTACTCCGTTTTGTTGTGGAGTTCTTGGAAATGAAAAATTGTGAGTTATTCCCTTTTTATTGCAGAATTCCTCAAACTTGTCATTTTCAAATTCACCACCATGATCACTTCGAATAGTTATAATTTTTTAAAGAAAATTGATTTTGAATTCTTTTTGAGAATGTCTTAAAACATTCAAAAGTATCACTTTTATGTTTCAAGAATTTTTTCCACGTAAATCTAGAATAATAATCTACAATTACAAAGACATATTTACTATGATTTATTGATAGAATTTGAGATTGTCCAAATAAATCAGGATGAAGTAATTCAAGAGGTTTTGAAGCTGAAATCATATCTTTTAACTTAAAAGAACTTTTTCTAAGTTTTCCTAATTGACAAGCATCACATAAACTATCTACTTTAAAATTCATTTTAGGGAGACCTCTTACTAGATCATGTTTTGACAGTCTAGATAAGAGTTTGAAATTCAAATGCCCAAATCGATTGTGCCAAATCCAAGGGTCACTTGTATTTGCCAACAGACACAGGTTATCATTTGAAACTTTCATGCTAAGAGTATAAATATTCTTTTTCCTGACTCCCTCAAATATAATGGTTGAATTATTATCTTCAATATGACATTTATCTTTTTCAGATTTAATTTTATATCCTTTATCACATAGTTGACTTATACTTAGCAGATTATATTTCAGATTCTTAACTAGCAAAACATTAGTAATAGTAGGGTTTTAGAATTACCGACTTTGCCGATGCCACTCACATATCCTTTTGAATTGTCTCCAAAGTTAACCAATCCTCCGTCTTTGTATATTATATCATTCAGTATATCTGGATTGCCAATCATGTGTCTAGAACACCCACTATCGAGTATCCACTTGTTCTTTCTGATCTGCACAATTTGTCCGTTGTGGATTGATTCCTCAACACCCATAAAACATGATTCCTGCACATCAAACAATCTTGGTAGACAATTTGAATTTTAATATTGATTATATGTAGACTCAAGAAATGATGATGGTTTGAATGCTTCTAAACTAGTATTAACAAATATAGCCATTTTAAAAACTTTTTTTTCAAAAATCAGATTATGAAACTTTGAAAGCCTTGCTCCGATACCAATTATGAGAAATGTGGATTACGGATCTTAAGGCTAGGATTAACACTAGAGGGGGGTGAATAGTGTTAATAAAGAATTACTAAATCTTTTTCGATTTATGTTAATTTAGACACCGATGTATGCAATATACAGACACAGATATGATCACAGAAACAAACACAGATACAGAAATAAAATAAAGGCAGTAAAGGAAAGAACACACCGGATTTTATACTAGTTTGGAGTTACCCTACATTCAGTCCCACAACACAAGTACGGATTTCCTTTCAAAAGTAATTATACAATTACACCCTCGGTTTCAAGGCTACGAGGTACAACCTCCAGAATTTCGATCCTCTGGGTAGAGATACTTGATTTCCGGGCCACAAGTTTGCTCAATTGATTTACCAAGGCTACAATCACACCTTTTCTTTCTTGATTGATTTTCAAGGCAAAAATCACACCTTTTCTCGCTTAATAGATTACAAAGAAGTCTATAACTCTAAATAGCACTGAGAATCTTGTAGAGAGAGTGATGGAGAATCAAATTAGAAGTAATCGAGTTCGATCCAATGTTGATTTCGGCAGAGTAATGATAAAAATATATATTAAGAAAAGTGGAAGAAGAAGAGGAGTGAAAAACCAGAAAATCCGATGTTAAATTCGTTGAAACTAACCCCTATTTATAGAAGAACAACAGCCATGTCCATTCGGGAAGAGTTATGGCGAATAGACACTTCTTTTGAAATTTAAATTTTGAACTCACTATGTCGACATGGGGTATATAGGCATGTCGACATCCCAAAGCATTTTTTGATGTTTTGATTTTCTTTGAAAATAACCTTTATCTTATATTTAAAACTAATTTAAACTTTATAAATATACTTGAATATAGTTAAAATTCATAAGTAAATATAAAGAATAATATATATAGAATTTAACTCTAATTTTATATTTTAAATCTAAGTATAAATATTTAAAAGTTAAATATATTATATTAAAAGATAGTTTAAAATCAGGAGTAATTTGACTTTAAATTAAAGATAATTTTTTAGGCTAAAATTATTTAAAATCAGGATAGAGGGTTTTGAATCTTTTAAAAGGAAATTTTTGAAAACATTTTGAAAACAGGATATAATTTTGAAAAATTATTTTGAATAAAAAGTTAGCGGATACAAAACAATGTTCCACTTGATTTTTCGTAGGTTCCATCCTGCTTAGGGTTCCATCCCTTTGACAGGCTCGAAGTGGATTCCATTCCGCGAATAAATTGGATTTTAAGATGCCATTGCTTTTCTGTGAGTTTTAACAAAATTCTTAATAATAAAAATACTTTACTTTGAAATCTTGAACTCTTGATAATCTTGATACTCATGTGTCTTCTATCTTGATATCTTGAATCTCTATACTGTACAGTCTTCTTTCTTAGTACCTGCATGGTTAAATCCTGCATATACATATATATCTAAACTTATAATGTTAGTATTTATATTTTATAAACTATTCTAAGGTTGTTGTCATCAAAACCATCATTTCACGGACTAATAAGAACCAGAAAAACCAAGGAGAATCGACAACCACTAGCTACCTTATATGACTTTGAGGTAATTTCTGATAGATCTATCGATAATGATGGAGAATTTATGCACTTTGCAATGTTTGTAGATTGCGAGCCAATAAATTTTAAAGGATTAAATCAAGATTACAAATGGTTAAATGCCATGAATGAAGAAATAAATACCATAAAAATAAATAACATGTGGGAGCTTACAGATATTCTGCAAAGGTCACAAGCCATCGACGTAAAGTGAGTTTTCAAGATAAAAAGAAAATCATACGGAGAGATAGAAAAACGTAAGAAGAAATTAATGGCGAAAGGATATGAGAAACAATTGGATCATGACTACCAAGATGTGTTTTCTCTTATTGCTCCAATTGAAACTATAAGATTAATTCTTACTGTGGCAGCCTAAAATCATTCGAAAGTTCACTAGATGGATGTGAAGTCGACATTCTTACATAGACCATTGGAAGAAGAGGTTTTTGTTAAACAACTCTAGGATTTGTAAAGAAAGGACCAAAAAATAAAATTCATAGATTGAGAGAATCTCTATATGGCCTGAACAAGTACCAAGAGCTTAGAACAAGTGCATTTATTCTTTCTTCAGCAAAAAGGTTTTGAAAAATGTCCCTCTGAACACTTTATGTCATGGTTAATAGTTATAATGATATTTTTTGTTGTGTTTTTATGTTGACGACTTAGTGCTTACAAGTAATAATGCTGAAATGATTTTAGAATTCAAGAAATCGATAACGGATGATTTTGAAATGGGCATAATGTAATATTATTTGAGAATAGAAGTAATACAAAGAGAAGATGAGATTTTCATTTCTCAAAAGAAGTATGTTGTTGATCTCTTGAAGAGGTTTCATATGCTAGAATGTAACCCTATAAGAACTATTGTGGAAGTTGGAACTAAATTATCGAAGAAGGACAATGAGGATTTCTTCGACTCAACGTATTTAAACAGTTGTTTAGTAGCTTAAGATATCTAACATGCACTAGACTAGATATCTCTTACGAGTTGGATTGATTAGTAGATTTATGGAATATCCTCGATAATCTCATATGCAATTTGCCAAGAGAATTTTGTCGTATCTAAAAGGTACTTACAGGCCTATAAACAGATACTTTTGAATACAGATAGTGTCATATCCATATCCACATCCACATCTAAAATTACTTTCAGATATTGGATATCTGCATCCGTGGATACGGACGGATATCGGATAATTATCATATTCACAAACGATCGACAAATCAAGAAATGTAATAGAAAATTTCAGTTTAGCATAATTTTTTAATCTCATTACTTATTAAAGTGTGAAAATATACAAATATGATGATAATAAGTAGTTTTGAGCAATTAATATGCAATAAATTCATATAGCACAAATTATTAGCTTAATAAAAAAACATGTCTTTTATTATTAACTATAATCTTGACAAAAACAGAACAGATTATTTTTGGATGCGTACCTTTTTCATCTATTGGAAATTTATTTGCTTTTCTGATACGGATGTGGACAGATTTTGGATTTTTCGAGTATCCAGTGATAGCCCCCGGTATTTAGTTTTTTTGTACTTCGGCTAATCAGTGTGCACTTGTGGGATACTCTGATAGTGACTGGGGATGAGATTTTGATGACTGTAAAAGAAACTCTAAAAGGGCTTCTGGATATTGTTTTAGTTTTGGAAATACTACTTGGTTGTAGTCATCTAAGAAACAGTCAATTGCAGCACTTTCAACATGTGAAGCGGAATATGCTACAGTTGTATCAAGTGCTTGTCAAGCTATCCAATTGAGTCTCATAATGAATCAATGCATGTTCCATATATATTAAGATATTTTTAATAATGTGTCAGCAATTAATCTAGCTAAAATTCCAATCATACATGTATGTATCAAACATATTGTCATACACATTCATTTATTGAGAGATATGTTGCCAAAACAGAAATAGAATTGGTACACTGCAAATCTAAAGATCAAGTAGCTGACATTCTTGCTAAGACATTGAATTTTGAAGCCTTCGTCAAAGTAAAAGAGAAGATGGGAATAAAACCTTAAAGAATCATGATTAAGGGGGGATTTAGCATTGTAATCCTGATTCTTGCTGGCTAATTTAATATGTTGGTTTATTAATGCTATCAGATTTTTCTTAATTCAGCGGATTGAGTCAACTTAGATCCTAATATTATGCATGTAGTAGTACCAAGTATTAAAGTAGTAGTTTGTGCGTCATTTGATGCATGCATTTTTCATCATTCTCTTCGGTTAATAAAATTAATTTACTGAAAATGTATATTATATGGCTTCCACTTCTCTTTTAATATTGTTTAGTTTTAGTTTAAGAAAAGAAATCAGAAGGGCCAAACTACTTGCAAACTAAATAGATAAAAAAAAAAGAAGAAAACTATTATGAGAAGGCGAGAAGCTGAAAATTAATTTGAAATGAGTTTAACACAAATTAACTTAATGAAATGTAAAGCGTCGCAACTTTCTTTGGAATATAGAATGAGTGGAAAAAATATTGGATCTCCATCCGAAGCTAAAATTGTTGGATCTATATTTGAATTTGGAAATATAGCATCATTTTAGTAAAGATGAAGGGCTCTTGAATAAAATAACACAAGCTCCTACATAAAAATAAATTCATACCATAAAAATAAACTACCGATTCTAATGAAATTTAAAATATGATCCATGACTATATCTATCAATGGGTCATTATTTGAAAAATGTGAAAGTATTTGATATTCAAATCAGATACACGGATATGAATATTGTGGTATCCACATCCAAGAATTATTCATCATACTTTTAGTTAAGATAAAAGTAAATAACATATCATGTATATTTTAATATATAAAATGATTGGTTCTTATTATTTTACAATAATAATATATTTCATGTATATAATTGAATATTTACTACTCAATATTTTTACATTTTATCATATTTTACTTTCTTCTAGAATTATAAGCATCAATACTGAAAGGGTTTTATATTCAATAAAATTGTTATATGCACACCCACATACATATATACATATAGAGGAGGGTCCAATAGCACCCCAACTGTGTAACACCTCTACTACCCCCTGATTTTGCAACAACCCGCACTTTCCGACATGAATGCCAAGTAAATACGAGCTGTTGGATTTTTAAAACATTACAATGCAAAATTATAGAAATAGATTTCTTAGATATTATACAATTTCAAATCTCACAGTGGAAGGAATAAAAATATAAATACAAAAAAAATACACATTTCATAAAAACATTCTCCAAAATACCTGATTTACAAATTACAATGTTTTCAAATTACAATATAAGTTTACAGACTTCTAATGTAATAAGTAACGATAAGAGAACAACATAAAATATTAGAACTCCATCTTTGACCCCCTTTCTTCCCCGCATTATAACAAATCACTGCTAACCTGTCATCCCATGGTAGGGGGAAATAAAGAGAAGGGAGGTGGATTAGACAAAAGTCTAGTGAATGAGAACAAAACTAATGAGATGATTAAGGGAGGTTAATTCTAAATCTACTCCAAGTGTCATAGAGTTAAATTTAGTGTGTCGGTGCATTCCAAAGATCATATACTGAAGGATAACTATCGAACTTACTGGATCAGATCTACAGATAATAACCTCACACTATCGATCGACTGGATCGGAATCTACTATCCCTTATTTACTCACACTACATCTGGAGAGGGAGAACATGGTACGCAAACTCACATAATGACTAAACGTATGCGCACATGTTCATCTCTCGATCGTACTCGCAAATTGTCTCTTACTGCCTAAGCCGGTGTTCACCGCATGTAAGTCACCGTCAAGACCGGGCTCTCACGTAGTATCGTTCTGTTTTCTATAGCCACTTATGGCCCAGCACAGCATCCACCCGTACCACGTTGCGCAAGAAAATGTGTCATACTTGAATCCCCGATTAGGACCGAGCCCCTCTTAGGAAGTGTTCCCACTAGTGTTGTGCTCACCCATACGTAACACTCCCTGGTACTAATGCGAATAAAACGTCCTCATCTCACAAAATCCAATTTCGACATCCGCCTAACAAACTGTCCAATTACATACGTTTATGGATCTTACTTAACAAAGTAAATTCGCCCAACAACGTAAATAGGGAGCTAACTTCCTTACTCCATCACATATACATTGTTGCCCAAAACAGTGCAACATACCATTCATTATTCATCAAAGTTTCTTTTATTTAATTGAGCCAAAGGCCGAGGTTCAAATCATTATTTTTGAATTGTTGTTTGTTCTCGCGTTAATTATCAAGTTGTACACATTAGTGAATCCTAACTTTAGTCTAATTACCAATTTACAATTAAAACATAACAATATAGGATTTGTTGCATAGGGTATGCTACTTGATGATAGAATAGGTTAAAAACTTGTTGTGCTTCCAACTTTAAGATTTTAACTTTAAATTTAGAATTTTGGCATATTCGATCTAAATTTAGATTTAATATATCCAATGTAATTATCTAATTCATGCATACTATTCTAATCCATACGCATGTTTAATTAATTATACAATTCGTGCGTATTATTCTAATCCATATACATGTTCAATTAATTACCAATTCGTGCTTATTATTCTAATTCATATGCATGTTTAATTAAATTCTCAACATATTCAATTCAGACCTTATATAAAAATCATAATTCTAACATATTCAACTTAAATAAATGGGTTTACAGTTTAACATATCCGAATAATTAGATTTAACATCAAATTCTATTTAATTTACAGATCTATAATTTGTCAACTTAATTTAGTTGTTTCTATGTCTAATCAACTTAAAATAAAATAAATTAACTTACTTATTTTATTATATCTGTGCTCACTCACCTTGATCCTAAGCTTCAGATTTGGTCTTCGAATAGCGTATTTCCCTTAGTTCTTCTTGGACTCCTCTCTAACTGCTAAATCTCCTTTTTAATATGGCCTATACTGATTTGCGATTGAGATTTGGTTTAACTTGGGAATTAGGATTTAGAGAGAGACTAGAGTTGAGTTTAGATTTTGGCAGCACCATGTTAACACATTTGAGAATTAGGGTTAAAGCCTAGAGTTTGATGTTAATTTGATGTTAATTTATAGGAGAACCTCATTAATATCAGGCTTCAGATTAACTTCAGATCCTATCTAAGCCATTCACTCAAAACTTGGCCTAGATAACAGATGTCGACCGCAAAAAAAGAGCGACACATAATCATAACCTAGTGATCAATAGAACATTAGGTCGACCACCTCTAGGGCTAGGTCGACCGCCCAAGATCGACCTGACCCCAATAAGGGTCACCTATCCACTTGTATTTTTTTTTCTTCTTATTTTCTATTTTAATTTTTATTTAATTTTTCTCTTTTTCATAACTCTCTCACTCTAACTCGGATTATGACAAGTTATGTATGAAAATCGTTTGGAAAATTGCTACGGACACAATGGTGCAAGTTCAATTTTTAAATTTGGATGTTTATGATAATTTTAATTTTAAGTCCATTCTTATCTTTTATTTATATTTTCTTACTTATTCCACACAAAAAATCGAGGTGTTACATTCTTCCGATTTCGTCCTCGAAATCCTTTAAGGCGGGAGAAATACAACTAACAACGAGCAACCAAAATCAACATCCATTTACTCATCCATTATCCACCACAACTATAGTCCTTAATATTTCTAATACAATTATGTATTTATGCAACGTGCAATGCAAGTAAACCTGAACTGATGCAAAAGAGTAGTCTGTCTGCTGATTCAATCGACCTTCTATTTATGCAAGTATGCTCATGCCATGCATCCAAATGCATGCAAGATCATAATGATAAATTGATGGTTCTACATGAATGCTGAACCATACAACCATATCCAACATCTATGTGCATCAACAAATCAAGAAATAATGTGCATATGCTGGGAAATCATAATTAATTCACTAGTCAGACTTGGTTCATCTTATCTTCTAAAACTTATTCTCATTCTCACTATCTGTGTTTTAGAATTATTTTTCAACTTTCCCAACATATAGTATAGGCACGAATAGAACAAATTTCAACATATATAGATAAAATCTTTAGAAATCTCTTTGAAAACTTATATATATTTATATTACAAAACCCATTTTTGAAAAAAAATCAGAAAACATTTTTAAGAACTTCTTACACAACACCAAATAGGTCATTTTGTAACACTTTTTATGAGGTAATTTACAACGGTAATTACTGTTAGAAATTTCTAAAGGATATTTCCGTTGGAAAAGATTGCGACGATTATTGCCGTGATAAAACAAGGTTATGTGGTAAATAGTTGAAATTAAGTGGACACGATTGTAATTTCCCTTCTATTTCACTTATCTCACTACTCACGCTTTTATCGTTTCACCCTTCCTTTTTCGAACTAGGGTCATGCGCTCTCTCTTCACACTTTTATCGTTTCACCCTCCCACTTTACCTCTTTCGATCTACGGTTATGCACTCGCTCCTCACACTTCTATCGTTTCACCCTCCCACTTTCAATTTTGGGTTGTGCGCTCCTGCTCCACTCGTCGGTTCTTTATTTTCCATCCACTTTCAATTTGGAGTTATCGCGCCCCTTCTCCATTTCATCCTAGCGCTGCCTCGGCCTTATTCAGGTTATTGTAACTTTATCGTGTATTATAGAAAATTAATTTGTACTTTTTGTTCCGAGTCATCAACTTACAATACAACTTTAATGTTACATGTTGCAATTCATCCATGTAGCATCAACGGTAGTCATGACAGTCTTACATCAAGGCAGAAGAAAAGATAGACAAATTTAGGGTTATGTAATATTTATTCTATTAATTTCCAACGATATTTGGGTAAGAAACCATTTTGTATATCTTTTTTCAAAAAAAATTCATTATGTGAAGTTAAATATAACTATGCATAGGATTTCTTGATGGATGTTTTTTTTTTGGAAAATGGTAAAACATTGGTTATTGGTATCATTGTTCTAATGTTTGCATGTTAAATTGTAATAATAGAGATAAATTATTGTCAAACTGTACAAACTAAAATATCTTATAAAGAACTGTTTGTTTTTTGCATCCATAATAGGAAATTTTCAATTTAATACTTGCATGTATTCAAACTATAGCCCCATGTGCTCAAGGATGTACATTTGTATTGCGTGGCTTGGTTGACTTGTTTTTAATTTAGGTGCACTTTTATTGTATTGATACAGAGCAAGGATGGATCTACTAGCATGATGACAAGCTGCATATTCCTGCACATAGTTTAGTTTTAGGTGTAGTAAAAAAAAGTCATTTCATTTAAAATGCATGACAATGTCAGAAAATTTCAGATCATTATACATCTGATTATTGGCCATCGTAGCAGATGAACAGCAGTAATAGGAAACTACTTTTATAGGTAGTATTATTATTATATACTTCTAAATGTACATCATACGGCCAACAATGAAGTTCTGTTTTTACTCCCAATTTTAACAGCATTTTGCAACTTTTAATTTTTTGGATATGAAGTCTCCAATCTACTATGCTGCAACCCACATGAGATAATTGCATATATACAAAAGAGGTATGTGTTTGCGCCAAAAATGGTCACAAACCCCAAATACCGTGAAGCACCAGTGTATGAACACAGATCAGCAATATTCCCGCACAAATATCAGATCTCAGCAAATAGTAAACATCAATTCAGAAATTATAATCAGAGACACAGGATTTATAGTGGTTCGGCTATCTCCGGCTTACATCCACTTCAAAGTTTTATCTTTTATTGATTATCCTTGCTGGTTACAGATGATTACAGCGATTACAATGAAGTAATTTGAGTACAACAGCGATGATAAGGTGTAGAATTGAATCCGGCAGAGTCTGGACATCCAATAGCCAAAAGATCCCCTTTTCTGTAGGCTTCAGGGGGCTATTTATAGGCGTGGGAGGCTGAGATCACGCTCAAACTTCGAGAGACTTCTTCTGACACATGAGTGGACCCACGCGACGGACCCCACCAAGTTTCGACTCGATCTGTGATCGATAGGAAACCATTTCGTATCCATCAAAAAATGATCCAATCGGGATAAAACTTGGCAGGAACATTCTTTACCTTGTATGCAAGCTGCTGTGAAAATTCCGTTGCATTTGGATCAGCGGTTTAGGAGATATGATCGACACGAGTTGATGTTCTTCGGAAGGTTGTCCGGTTCGAATCCATGGCTTCGTATCCCTCTTGTTCAACTCGATCAAGGCACATGCACATGCGATGACGTGTCGCGAAATCCTTGGGTTGATCCACTTTCCTCGCCGTTTTTAACGCTTCTTCCCTTGATTCGCGCTCGCATCTATATTTCGCATTCGTTTGTGACGATAATTTTGCTTTGCATCTGTATCCAACTGCGCATCGTATCGTTCTTCGTATCGATTTCACGAGTGTGTTTCATATCGATCTATCCGATCGATACGAAATAATGTTATGCGAGGCGATCGATACAAAAACGCACGAAAGGTATGGATACGAAGCTAGATACGAACGAAGCCTTACCTGATGGATGCGAGCGAGGCCTTACCTGATGGACACGAACTTCGATAGCCTCCCATGGATACGAAAGTACCAAAGTCCTTCTACTGTCGATACGAGAGTATCGATTGGAAACATACCACCTCTTTCCATCCTGACCGATAAGAAACCATCGAGTCGAACCAAAACCTGATCGATTCGAACTTCATCGAGTCGAACCACTGCCGATCGATACGAACCCAATCGATATGACACATCCTCTGCTAATCGATGCGAAATAATTGAGCCGAGTCCATGCTGATCGATACGAACAATACCGATTCGAAGTCCACCACTATGCTCTGTCTCTGATCAATACGAACAATATCGACTCGAAATGTCGTCTACCGATCGATGCGAAATGCATCGATACGAACCACCTTCTACTGATCGATGCGAAATGCATCGGTACGAACCACCTTCTACTGATCGATGTGAAATGTATCGATACGAACCATGCCTTACGCACCTTAATCCATCCATATCTCGCGCATACGACTTTCGATTGATCCGAAACTTGAAATGTAGCTTTCCTTAACCTTGATCATCATCCCCAATCGATTTCGTCCTGATCGAAGCTCGGCCAAATTTTAACAACATCGATTGCAGCCTTGTTTCCAATCGATTTCCAATCCTGATATCCATTCTTCCTTGCCAATTTGTTGATATTCCATCCTTGACCAAAAGATGGGATAACATTTACCCCCCAAAACATGCCTTGTGATAATAAGGAGTGTTTTTAATAATTTCGACTCTGATATCCGAAGTCCATTGCCATATCGTCAGAATACATCATCCTCGACTGCTCCGAGTCGATGCCCAATTTCAAATCCAATAACCAAAGCCTTTAGTCAATTTCGTATCCGTATGAACCCGATAACCGAGTTCTATTCCATCCTTATCCAATAGCCAATAAACGAATCCAGGACCTCTTCGGGTCGATGTCCAAATCCATAACCTCTCTGGGCTCTTGCCAAGCGCAATCCACACCTGACGACCGTGGTCCAGTATCCCTGGACGTTGAGCTAACCTCTCTAGGTTCTTGCCAAGCGCAATCCACACTTGACGACCGTGGTCCAGTGTCCCTGGATGCTGTATAATGCCGTGGCTTAAGTCCTAAGCCTAATCCTGGTCTCTCCAGACCCTTGTTGAGCATAGTCCATACTCAACGATCTGAAATAATAATCGATAATACAGGGCCTAAGTCCTATGTCGAATCCCGATCACTCCGGACCCTTGCTAAGCATAGTCCATACTCAGCGACCTGAATAAGCCAATTCGCCACATGCGGACGGAGAGACTTACCCCTTGCCAGGTATAATCCACACCTGACGACCATTTACCAAAAACCAGATAAAAATCCAATCAAAATCCAATCCTCCAAATCAAACCAGAAAATCAGAAATCCAAACCAACATCCAAAACAGAAAACAATCATCCAAGCGAAAATCCAAATCAGAAAGCAAACAAAATCAGGAGTTCAATCCAAACTCCAAAACCAAACCAAAAAAATCAGTGTCTAATCCGAAAGCAAAAGACAAATTTCACAAACCATAGCATCGCGGCTTATCATCATTGAGAGCATGCCTAGGGGCTATCTCCGTCCCCATACATGTGTAAATGACTTTACCGTTTGCTAGTAGCTTGCTACTTATTTCATACTATCCCGGTCAATTGATAACCAATCGACCATCATTCCTGGGCTTCATATCATCATGGGTTGTGGTAGGCGGTGGTTACTCCTGCTCCACCGCTGCATTCCGTGTCCCAACATACTACCTCAATTGTCCATTCCTCACATGTTCCTCAATTATGTCCTTTAAGTGCCTGCAGCTGTTGGTGTCATGTCCATCTAAATCGTGGAAAAGACAGTGCCTTCTGATGCCCTTTCCCATTCGGAAGGCCCTCTCCTAGCCGGCCTCCGGCAAGGAAGGCGATTCTGGGTTTCCATGTATATCCGCTCCAGTGTCTCGTTCAATCCTATGTATATGGAAAACTTTGAATCCTTCCATCGCTTTCTGGCCTTTCCTGAATCGTCGCCCAACTTCCTTTTTCCTTTATCTTTATCCAAGCTTCCGTTGGATGGTCCTCCACCCTCATTCGCATTCGCCTCCTTTAACTTTAAATCTGCACACGCATCCTCTTGTCGAAGGAATCTCTCAGCTTCGTGAAAGAATTCCCGAGATCCAGTGGTGGGACTCGTAATAAATATACCTTGAAATCCGAGTCCTCCCTGACTCCTGACACTGCTGCCATTAAGGCCATTGATGGATTCGGCCGATCCACCGAAGCAACTGCCGCATTGAATCGAGTTAGAAAAGCTCTAAGCGATTCATCCGTCCTTTGCTTTACCGGCGTTAATGTCATTACGTTCTCTGGTCTCTTGATATAAACCCAAAACTTCCCCAAAAACATATCCACCAATTCCCTCCGGGTCCTGATAGATCCTTCTTCCAGCTGCCTAAACCACATTGCAGCTAGGTCCGTCAAGCACAAAGGGAAACATCGGGCCATTAATTCCTCCGATGCCTCCAGCACTTCCATGTGTCTGGTGTATCTCATCAAGTGATCGGTTGGGTCAGCCTTGCCATCATATACTTCCACACTGGGTAGCTTGAACTTAGGTGGATTCTGAGCTATCCTGATTTCCCGAGCAAACGGACTCCTGTTCACTCCTTCCAAATCTCTATTGGTCAAACCTCCGCTCATAGTTCTCCTGATAATCTCAACTAATCCAACATTGTTTGTCAAAGATTGCCCCTCATGCCCCCGAGGGAACTCCGGTACATACTCCTCATGCGGTTCACCGATGTTAGCACTCGCTCTAACCTGTTGAGCTCCATCCATAGGCCTTCCAGTATCAGATCCTGCGGGCCTTCCCCCAAGCCTTTGTTGATTGCCATCTAGTTCTGCATTCTGTCCTCCATCAGGTTCCACGACCCTAGTTCCTTGTCCTGCACTTGTAGCCGCCGTAGTTGGTCCAAGGTTTTGCGTTCCTGCAGCTCTCATCTGTTCGAAGAAAGTCTGCATCATTTCCTGTTTACTTTTCAACAATCACTCCTGCAATGAATCGGCCATAGCCTCCATTTCATCCCTGGTTATGTAGATCGAAGCTTGTCCTTCCCCAGCTCCGGAGGACGCTTCTTGACTTCCTTCCTATTGGCTTCTCTCATCCCTTTGTCTTCTACCGGTTTAACGAGTCATTGTCTTTCAAATCTAAAATCTTCATTCTTCTCAAATCCAAACTCTTCACTCTTCTCAAATCCAAACTTCAATCCGATGTAGCGGGTGCTAGCCGTTCTCAGTGAAAGCACCAAAGTGTTTGCGCCAAAAATGGTCACAAACCCCAAATACCGTGAAAGCACCAGTGTATGAACAGAGATCAGCAATATTCACGCACAAATATCAGATCTCAGCAAATAGTAAACAGGAATTCAAAAATTATAATCAGAGACATAGGATTTATAGTGGTTCAGCTATCTCCGGCCTACATCCACTTCAAAGTTTTATCTTTTATTGATTATCCTCGCTGGTTACAGATGATTACAGCGATTACAATGAAGTAATTTGAGTACAACAGCGATGATAAGGTGTAGAATTGAATCCGGCAGAGTCTGGATGTCCAATAGCCAAAAGATCCCCTTTTCTGTAGGCTTCAGGGGGCTATTTATAGGCGTGGGAGGCTGAGATCGCGCTTAAACTTCGGCAGACTTCTTCTGGCACACGAGTGGGCCCACGCGACCGACCTCACCAAGTTTTCGAATCGATCTGTGATCGATACAAAACCATTTCGTATCCATCAAAAAGTGATCCAATCGGGATAAAACTTGGCAGGAACATTCTTTACCTTGTATGCAAGCTGCTGTGAAAATTTTGTTGCATTTGGATCACCGGTTAAGGAGATATGATCGACACGAGTTGATGTTCTTCGGAAGGATGTCCGGTTCGAATCCATGGCTTCGTGTCCCTCCTGTTCGACTCGATCAAGGCACATGCGCATGCGATGACGTGTCGCGAAATCCCTGGGTTGATCCACTTTCCTCGCCGTTTTCAACGCTTCTTCCCTTGATTCGCGCTCGCATCCATATTTCTTGTTCGTTCGTGCCGATAATTTTGCTTCGCATCTGTATCCAACTCGCATCGTACCGTTCTTCATATCGATTTCAGGAGTGTGTTTCGTATCGATCTATCCAATCGATACGAAATAATGTTATGCGAGGCGATCGATACGAAAAATGCACGAAAGGTATGGATACGAAGCTAGATACGAACAAAGCCTTACCTGATGGATACGAGCGAGGCCTTACCTGATGAACACGAACTTCGATAGCCTCCCATGGATATGAAAGTACCAAAGTCCTTCTACTATCGATACGAGAGTATCGATTCGAAACATACGACCTCTTTCCATCCTGACCGATACGAAACCATCGAGTCGAACCAAAACCTGATCGATTCGAACTTCATCGAGTCGAACCACGGCCGATCGATACGAACCCAATCGATACGACACATCCTCTGCTGATCAATGCGAAATAATTGAGTCGAGTCCATGCTGATCGATACGAACGATATCGATTCGAAGTCCACCACTATGCTCTGTCTCTGATCGATACGAACAGTATTGACTCGAAATGCCGTCTACCGATCGATGCGAAATGCATCGATACGAACCACCTTCTACTGATCAATGCGAAATGCATCGATACAAACCATGCCTTACGCACCTTAATCCATCCATATCTTGCGCATATGACTTCCGATTGATCCGAAACTTGAAATGTAGCTTTCCTTAACCTTGATCATCATCTCCAATCGATTCCATCTTGATCGGAGCTCGGCCAAATTTTTAACGACATCGATTGCAGCCTTGTTTCCAATCGATTTCCAATCCTGATATACATTCTTTCTTGCCAATTTGTTGATATTCCAGCCTTGACCAAAAGGTGGGATAACAGTATGTGATGTAATTTCATGATATCATTTCACTAAACTGAGTCCAAGTGACAAAAGATCAAAAATATTAGTGTCCAAGCACAAAGTGACATACATGACGCAGCTATTCACCACTTTTCCAGGATTTCTCATGTGAAATTATTGTGATTTAAATGAATGTCTTATTACACTGCATACTTATTGACTATGTCTAATTTGAAGTCAGTGTTTATGTTTTGATAAATTTGTCAAATATGCATGTATGTTATGTGGTTTGACTATGGAAACCGATGTGATTCTTCATCCAGTTTTCAATTCCAAGGCTTCTAAATCGTTTTAAAATGTACAACTTCAAATTTTTATGATTGGCCTTTGCTACAACAATCTAGCATATTTGGTAAAAAAAATTCCCTGTAAGAATATTTTTTAACTTATTATTGCAAGGATATTTTCATATTAGAAAAAGCATAGATAATAAAATAATTGGAAGCAAAAAGAAAAATATCACATTAGACAATTTATTTCCCGCTTATAGGTAATAGTGTGAATTATTTTACCTTATTATTACATGAATTTTATTTATACGAAAATAGTGGATAAATATAAACACGAAGTGCAAAGTTTCATGTTTACTAGATGATTTTGAGCAATGGATCCTGGAAACTATGTGATTATTTGTTTAGATATTAGAACGAAAGCTTCTAGCTTCACAAAAAATGGGTGTGGTGGTAGATTTGGAGCGAATGATCTTCGGTGCAACAATTCGCAAATATAGAGAGATGTAATAAAAAAAAATCTTAGAGATATATGGACGGAAAATTGGTTAGCCGAATTTGGCACAGGGTCATCGATCTTTCATCATCATAAATATTTTGCTTATGTGATTTAACATAAATATAAATTGTTTAGCAATATTTTATTGATTATGAATGACCAATAGCAATAAAGACGTGAATCTAATTTATTTGCTAATGACCTACTTTTTATTTTATCAAAAAGCCAATAAGATGTATTACTTAATGCAGTAATGGTAAAATTACAATAGCGCTAGCAACTGCAGCCTATGGCTTTCTTGATCTTAAGTCCAGTATGTTCATGTTCTATATTGTAATCATGTATTTGGCTAAACAAAGCTCACCACCCATGATTCGTTTAGAAATGTGCATGCTTCTAAATGTAATTGATCTCAATATGATCTATAGTAACCAAGACATGTAGATTAGTTATCCAATATTAGCATTGCCAACAAATATTAAGAAACTCCACGCTAAGACGTTAGTATTTCACAATTGAAATAAAAATATATGCCTTAAAAGTATTGTAATTCAAAATAAATACCTAGAAGACTACATTTATTGAAAAGAATAATAATATAAGTTTTACTCTTTTCTGTTAAGTTTTACTCTTTTGTGTTTTCCACTAATGTTGTCGAGTGAATATTAAATTTAATTTAATATTAATAAACTGCCAACTATGGTCAGTTTTAACTCAAAAGGATGACTGTTCAAGAAAAAATTAATGGTATCACTCTCTTCTTTCTTGGATGATAAAATGGAGTTTCATGTAGGAACAAAGAAATTTAGGTCTCGCTCTTATGACGAACCAGGCGGAAAAAGTTGGCACACACATCCAACTCGTCCGACATGTCAAACACGTCAGAGATGGGCCCTACTAGTTTTCTCAGTTCAACTTAACTGTTGAAGGGGAGCCGTCCGCGTCCGAACGCAAATCGGATGCGGACGGCTCCCTTAAAACGGTCATATTTTCCTATCTCATTCTTCTCTCTATTTTAGTATTATATAGATATGTCACTCCAGGGCACGATGTAATCGCTTTCTTTCAAAAATGTTTTCGCCTTTTTCAGAGGCTATTATAAAACCTTCTCAACAGTCATACCCATTTGCTGTTTGAATTCAAATTCAAATAGCAAACGGGTATGTACCGTTTTCGAACGGGACGCTACCCCGCACCCCGCCAAGGGGCGCTTCCACCTGGACCCCCGCGACTTGACTGGTCAGGTCGACCACCGTCAGCGGAGGCATTGCCCCTACACCCCCATCTAGAGGGGTTGCAACCTCCCCTGGACCTCCGTTCATAGTGGCAATCAATTTAAACAGCTGGACTATCCCGAGCAGTTCAACTTAATAATGCTTTGCATGCCTGCTGGACAACCTTGAGCAGATTAGGAAGACTTTTATTATCTTGTTAGGTAGTTTAGAAGGAGAATGTAGTTTGTTTTATCTGTATTTTATTTTCTGCATTTTTATTCGAAACTTTTATTTTTGCATTTATTTTGAATTTAATTGTACTCATTAGACATTCTTACATATTAATATTATTTTGAATTTTTAGATATTCTCTTTATGGTTGAAAGCAATAAAAAGCTCGGAGGATTAAGATTTTCAACTGGAGATGTTGGTGAGGTTCTTGTAGTATCAGGTCGGCTTTTTTTACACAAAAACTGATATTTAATAATTCCTGTTGCTGATTTTTGTATTAGTCTTATCTATTAATTTGGTATTTAGTAATATCAGTGCTGCTGATTTTAAGGATGAATTTTTATTCTGTTGGTTTTAGTCTTCTAGTATTTCAATTATTTTTTTATGCACAATTAGGATATTATGACAATCGGGTTTGCAAATGACAAAAGCACACTTTGATAATCCAACAGATAACACTCTGCATATCACAGCCCTTCATCAGTTTCAACGGCTCAGATCTAATTATTTTTGTTTTGAGGATTATGGGCCTATGTAAAACAGCCCATTGTATCTTATATAAATATTTTCCTTCACTGCATTGTAAATTACTGAACACAAATTGTTCTCAATAAAAGAAACTGCATTTCATCAAATATCTGTCATGGTATCAGAGCCTATTTCAATGCCCAATGGCAAAAGAAGTATATTTTGATTATCTCCTCAGAAAATTCTCATCATCGGAGATTATACCCCTTTCTTAATCTAGCATCTGTTCTTATTTCTCTGCCTTGCCTAAAAACTCAAAAGAGTTAGACTGCAGAATCTCTCAGTTCTTGTGAACATCATGGAGTCAAGTGGTAACTCCTGTCATCACTATAGTGTGAAATTTATCAAGAAACCAGTTCTTGATAAACAACACAACTGATAGCCCTTTCTTGAAATATAAGTATCAGTTCTTGGATACAATTCACACTCAACTGCTTGGTCAATCACTGAAATCATGGCTGGAGATGAAGAAAACTCAGCAACCACCTCTCCAACCACCAGAGATATCATCAACATTCAAAATCTGCAAATTATCAGACCAAAAGGACACTTAGCAGTACAATTAGATGAAGATAACTACTTGTTGTGGAAATATCAGATTGGAACAGCCATAAGAGGTTATGGTTTGGATGAGTATATCAATGGTATGATAACCATTCCACCTAAAATGGTTAAAGATGATAAAGACAATATGGCACTCAACAGTGAATACTCAAGCTATCTAAAACAAGATAGCCTTCTTGCTTCCTGGATAATGTCATCTGTAAGTATGAGCATTTTATCTCAAATAGTTGGTTGCAAATCATCAAGTGATATATGGGAAGCCATAGAACAAATCTTTAGTTCTCAAACTGCAGTAAGGATCATGCACTACAGAAAGCAATTTCAAAACCTAAAGAAAGAAAATATGACAATGCAAGAATATCTTACCAAAGCAAAGAACTATTGTGATAAACTTGCCTCTGCTGGACATAAGGTTTCAGAATCTGAACAAGTATTAACCATCTTAAATGGTCTGGATGAAAACTATGAATCTTTAGTTACAGTTCTATCATCACAGAGAACATTACCAGATATGCAATATGTCTACTCTACTCTTCTATCTCAAGAAGGAAGAATTGAACAAAAGAAGACTACTAATACAGACTACTCAGTAAATTTCACCACCAATTTCAAAGGAAAGGGTCAAGACAGAACTCAAACAGGCCAAAGAAGTGGTCAAAATATTAGAGGTAGAGGCAGAGGAAGATGGTCTGGCAATAACAGAGTCAAGTGTCAAATATGTGAAAAACCAGGACACATTGCCTCTAGTGCTACTTCAGATTTGATCAAAATTTTGTCATAACCCAATAGTCAAACAATACTCAAAGAAATCCAAATATCAATCTCACTCAAACAGGAGCAAGAAATCAAGACAGCCATTCAAAGAATCAAAATGAATCAGACAGTCAAACCAAAAATGGTGATATACTATATGAAGATTAGTATCCAGATTCTGGGGCAACTAATCATGTGACAAGCAATTTGGAGAATCTCAATCTCGAAAACAAGGAATACAAAGGTACACAATCCATTTATGTTGGTAATGGTAGTTCATTAAAAATCACACACACTGGCAAAGCAAAACTTAATAGCAAAAGAGAGTTACACTTAAATAATCTTCTTAGAGTACCTCAAATTAAAAAAATTTAATAAGTGTCTCTCAGTTTGCTAATGACAATCAAGTATATTTTGAATTTTATCCAAAATTCTGTCTAATCAAAGACTTACTAAATAAGAATATTCTTCTACAGGGTAAAATGCACGATGGGTTATATAAATTCAGTCTAGTGCAAGATAATGAACCAAGGCAGAATGATAAATGGTGTAACTACTCAAAGATTGATGAAACAATATATTTTAACAAAGTTTTTGATATTTGGCACTGTAAACCGGGTCATCCCAACATAGCTATTACTGAAAATATTTTGAAAAATAGCAATATTAAATGTGAAAACATATCATTGCCATATGTATGTCATGCATGTCAGCTAGGAAAGAGTCATAAAATACCATTTAGTAATTCATTAACAAAGTACAACAAACCTCTAGAAATGGTTGCGGTTGACTTATGGGGACCTGCACCCATTAATTCTGATTATGGAATGAATTACTACATCTCTTTTGTTAACTCTTTCTCTAGATATACTTTGATTCTATTACTTAAGTCAAAGTCTGATGCAAAGAATGCAGTAATTCATTTGTAAGGCAAGCTGAAAATCTTACAAATCAGAAACTTAAAACTATACAAACAGATGATATGTCTGAGTTTAAAACTCTAAAAGAATTTTTCTCTGAAAAAGGCATAAATCACAGAATTACTTGCCCACACACATCTGAGCAAAATGGCATTGTTGAAAGAAAACACAGACACATTGTTGACACTAGTCTAACACTGCTTGCACATGCATCAATGCCTTTAAAGTTTTGGCCAGATGCATTTACAACTGCTGTGTTTCTCATAAATAGAATGCCTACAAAAGTTTTGAGGAACAAAACACCATTAGAAATGTTGTATAATACAAAACCAGATTATTCATTACTCAAAACTTTTGGATGCTTATGTTATCGATGCACCAGACCATATAATCAACATAAGTTAAGTTTTAGATCATTACCCTATACTTTCCTTAAATATGCAACTAGTCAAAAAGGATATAAATGTCTTACAAGTGAAGGGAAAATAACTGTATCAAGGCATGTTGCATTTAATGAATGTGTGTTTCCCTTCACTAGTAAAGACATAAAAACTACTCAAAAGATTTATAGTGCCAAGAAATTTCTACCTCCCATACCTGTATGGGGAAAGGAAGAATCCAAAAGTGCTGGAAATTATGAGAATACAGCATCAAGCTCCCAACACACAGTGCCCATTGAAGGGCCAGGTCAGGGTGATGATATAAACTCATATGACAATGAGTCTGAAGGTTGTGAGTCTGAAGATCAGAATAATGATCAAGACAACAGCTCACTTCCAAATAATAGCAACACAGCACCTGCACAAGAAGGACATCCTATGATTACAAATCAAAACATGGGATATTCAAACCAAAAGTCTACACTGCCAACATAAATGACAAGGAACCAAGCAACTATGATGAAGCTGCTAAAAGTAACAAATGGAGAGAAGCCATGGATGAAGAATACAGTGCATTAATCAAAAACAAAACATGGAGCTTGGTTCCAGCACCAGCAAATAAAAATATAATAGGCAGTAAATGGACATACAGGTTGAAAACACCACCAGAAAGTAAGAATGTCAAGTACAAAGCTAGACTCGTAGCCAAAGGATACTCTCAACAGTATGGATTTGACTTCTCAGAAACTTTTTCACCAGTGGTTAAACCAGCAACTATCAGAATTATTCTAACTATAGCTCTACACTATGAATGGGACATAAGGCAGCTTGATGTAAACAATGCTTTCTTAAATGGAGAGTTACAAGAGGAAGTCTATATGCAGCAACCCCAAGGTTACATTCAAAATGACAAAAAGAATTTTGTTTGCAAACTTCACAAAGCAATATATGGTCTCAAGCAAGCACCTAGAGTATGGTATGAAAAATTAAAAGCTACTTTAATTTCTATGGGATATCAGGTATGCAAGTCTGACAACTCTATTTACACAAAAATAAATGAAAGGTATATCACTTACATACTTGTATATGTTGATGATTTCATAGTTACAGGAAATGATAAAAAAGAAATAAAATATGTTATCAACCTACTAGACAAAATTTTCTCTATTAAAGATTTAGGCAAGCTACATTATTTCTTAGGTATAGAAGTCATCACTACTCCTCACAAGGGACTTATCTTAAGTCAACAAAAATATATCTCTGAAATATTAAGTAGAGAAAAAATGCATGAAGCTAAGCCAATGCCTACACCAATGACAAGTAATTTACACTTGTCCAAATATAAAGGAGAACAAATTGATAACATAAAGCAATATAGGAGCGTAGTAGGTGCTCTATAATATGTAACTGTAACTAGACCTGATATATCTTTTCCTGTAAATAATGTTTGTCAATTTATGCAGAGACCTCTAGACTTACATTGGAAAGCAGTAAAACGAATACTCAGATATCTCAAAGGTACATCAAATCAAGGAATCAAGTTAAATAAGAGCAGAAACTTATCTATTCAAGGATTTGCTGGCACTGACTGGGCATCAGACTGCGACGACCGGAGATCGACAACCGGACACTGCATCTTTTTAGGTGGAAACCATGTCTCGTAGTGTGCCAAAAAGCAACCAACCATTTTACGTTCTAGCACTGAATCTGAGTATAGAAGTGTTGCATCAGCTACTGCCGAAGTAATGTGGACAGAAGCCCTAATTAACGAACTAGGGATCAAACTTTCACACAAAACTATTATTTGGTGTGACAATTCCAGCACAGTAGCTCTCTCAGCCAATCTGGTCTTGCATGCTCGAACGAAGCACATCGAGATTGATCTGTACTTCGTCAGAGATCAGATTGCAAAAGGAAAGCTTGAAGTTAATCATCTTCCAGCCTCAAGTCAAATTGCTGACATATTTACAAAAGCTCTATCACGCAAATACTTTGAAGATCTAAAGAACAAACTTCATATTAAAGACATTTCAGAAGAACAGAAGCAAGAAGAAGAAAAGAAACCCTAGCCGCAATTGAAAGGAGGAATTAGGATATTATGACAATCGGGTTTGCAAATGACAAAAGCACACTTTGATAATCCAACAGATAACACTCTGCATATCACAGCCCTTCATCAGTTTCAACGGCTCAGATCTAATTATTTTTGTTTTAAGGATTATGGGCCTATGTAAAACAGCCCATTGTATCTTATATAAATATTTTCCTTCACTGCATTGTAAATTACTGAACACAAATTGTTCTCAATAAAAGAAACTGCATTTCATCAAATATCTGTCGTGCACCGGTTGAGAGACACCTTGGGCCCATAAATCTAGCATGTATAGCTATAGTATGTATATTCAAACTCAAGTTTTTGGCAATCATTGAAGTGTCAATAATATTTATTTAATACGTTAGGCCATATTATGCAGGCTTTAACTCTACCATTACTTGCCACATATCCCGTTCTAAAAAATCTCTTAGGTCTACCACTTAAAATAGTAGTGAATTCTGCATCGTTATTAAAGAACGTTTTTAATGTAAGTTTGAATCAGTAGGAAGTTCGTATTTCTATATTTGAAGTTCCAAACCCGTCTTGTCATTATGCTCATTAGGTATGATAATCTTTTGCATACAATCTAATAAATTTTTAGTTAATGTTGATGTTCTCTTTTTGTTTATCAAAACAAATGATTATTGTCACTGGAACATTTAATCTGCAAAACAATGCTGTGGTAAATTTTCAGTTTCATTTATAATCTACCTTTTTACCAGCTACTATATATGGATTAGGTCCCATATAATCATAATTAACATCTTTATACATAAAATGACAGAGTCAACGCCAAAGAGCAGCGGCAAATGGCATTTCCATTACCGCACAGTTTATATGTAAGAGCATTGCTCCAGCAGTAGCTGGTGTTATGTAAGTTTTTACCATAAATGTTACTATTTTCTTTGTGTTAATATGAAATGAGCTATATGAATCTGTCATAGCACGTGGACATTAATGTTTTATAACATGTATTTACTATTAAGCTTCTTCCATGTAATCGAGACTCAGAGAGGTCTGGTGGCATAATGGTATTGTCTATACAACATGAAAATTCTGTGTTCACTGTCAAAAATAAATCTTTAAAACTTCTATAGCAATCTTATTTACATCTTAATCTATATTTCTGAAGCATACCATAAAACCATTATAAGGTTTACTTACATAATTCTAAAGATAATTGTGTTACTAAATCTACCTGTAGATATTATTACAGCACTATTTGTGAACACTAATAACATACCCCATTTTTTATGAGAATGTTGTTTATCATCAACAGAGAAAAAAAAAGGATCAGTGAAGAAACTTACCCCATTTTTTAAGTGGATGTTCTTTTCTAATATATTTCAAAAGTTTCAAAATTCACTTTCGCCTCCTTTCAAAACCTATGTTTAAAGCGTCTTACTACTAACAATTTAGCTAACGGTCCTTTTCTTAAACTTCACATATTTTTAATTAGAACTACAAATATTTTCAGTCTACACTGCAAATATTTTCATTCTATACTCCACATATTTTCAGATATCCACTCTATCGCCAAGGAAGAATTGACTTTAGTGCTTTCATTGCGTGATATTTCGATTATTGGCTTAAGAGTACCCATAATAAAAGACACAGTTCCCAAAAAGAAAAGACCGAGGGAATGGGTGCTATTGGCATAGATGACGTGACTTTGTAGAAATCCAGTAATGGACTTGAAATAGAAGCAATAATATTCATTCCAAGAGATGATCCAATTAGTTGGTTTGTTTACACAAATGAGGGAAAAAAACTGCAAACGGGAAAACACAATTTTTTATCAATTAAAGCAAGTCATCAATCTCTCGATCACAAATATCATAATTTACACTTGGTGGTGAAAATTTTGAGTAGCATAGATATGATAATCAATGGTTAGAAAGAAACCAAAATAGTGTAATGACTTTAGCAATTAAGGTTAGCAATTAATCCTGGGTCATTAAAGTTATAATTAACACAAATTGTGAAAATACCTCTAAAGAAAACGTCACAAAATGTGAAGATCATAAACATTGAACTCAAGAATCAATGAAATCATCAACACGTCTTAGGCAAAATTTAATGTATGAAACATATGTACTTTCAGTAGTGATACGTTCGAAAGAACATTTGTATCAGGTAAACCATACAAATACAACTATATTCATGATAGCTAAGATAAGAAAGTTTGCCAAATGGCAATGACCACCCTTGTAGAAAATTATAGAGACATAAAACAAGGGTGCATTTATAATTCATTTGCGTGCTTATTCTTTTTATTTTTTTATTTTTTTAATTTATGTATGGAATTGCATAGATAAATATAGAACACTGAAAGAAAAAAAATTTCCTCTTACGTGCTGCTCTGGAATAGCAGCCGTATTTTTTTTATCTTCCTAAATAAAAATTTCATAGCACTTGAAGATTAAGGAGTGTGATATGTTTGAGAATCCCAAAATAATATAGTTGTTGCATTATGGGAACAATATATTATGACTTATCCAATATTCTAAACATCAGATAACTCACCTACCGAGCAGCAAACTGTTGTTACCCCACTCGGCAGCTACTATTTGGGTGTTAGACACCACATAATACCCTTATTGGGTACCTTTACAAGCCCACAGTTCAGCCTATTTAATTATTTATGCATGAATTGCACTTCAACCTATTTAATTATTTATGCATGAGTGTACTGTCTGTAACAATTTATGAAGAAAAGTTGATGTAATGTACCATCATTAGTTAATGATTAAAATTCTTATCAAAGTTACGGAAAATAAAATAAGATAAATAAAGATAATTATATGACTCAAAACTTCGATATGATGCCTGCTAATAATTTAGCAACGACAAAAAATACTTATGCATAGGTAAACATCATTTGATATCAATATTAATTAGTTGAAAGATCAAATGTAACAACCCTGAATTTTGCGATTTATTTTAATTGTATATTTTAATTATTTTAAATTGAATTGCTAATTTAAAAGCTTTATTATATTTATTAAAAATGGATAATTTTTTTTATTTTAATTATGAATTTCAATTTTTGTGTGAATTATAATTCCAAACATGAATAAATAGAATATTTCCTAGAAAAGTGGATTTTTGTTTAATCTGGTCAAACTTTGAATTTTAAAATTAAAATTAAAATTTTTGAATTTTTGAATTTTATCTTTTATTATGAAAATAAATTAAATTTTAAGAATACTGCTTTTCGTTTCGTTGAAATCCGATTTATATTGTGAAAGTTATGCTCTTTACAATATTGTATGTAAATTGTTTTTATTTGACCAAATGGTCTAATTTAATTTATATAAATAATATTTTTATTTGTCATATCATGCTCAAATATGTGTTATATGGCATGTTAGGTATGTATTTTTATTTTAAAACATTTTTCAAAGTGATGTTATAATTTTCCAAAGCTTATTGTATTTTATTTTCAATTTTTAAATCGTGGTTTCTATTATTTAGCTATTTTGTTAATTAATTTATATTTATCTAAAATTTATTTATTTATTTTCTTTCATACTTTATTTTGTTTTATTTTAATTTCATTTATTTACATTTTTCATGTGTTTAAAATGAATAATGAAAATAGGAAATATAAAGAGTTTTAAACTTTTCATATACCATTGACTTTTCACATGCCTTTGACTTTTCATTTCAATCAACACTTGCATTCATTTTGAGCTCATCATATCATTTTCTTAGCCGCATCATCTTTCATTATTTCATGCAAAAGAAAAGTTTCTCACCCCAAAAACTTTCAGCCGTCATTTTGAAACAAAATTGGTAATGGTTTTTTTTTTTTTTTTACTTTTCCTTATTTTCTTCTTTGTTTTATTCATTTTTCATGTCATGCTTTCACCTATAATGCTCGGCCCATAGCCTCCTCTTTCACCACCACCATCACCACCACCTTATTTGGCTGCAAACCCCTCCATCTGCACTGACTTGTTAGGCCGTGGCCCCTAAGATGCAAGCTCCACACAAAAAAAATAGCAAACACCACTTGAAAGTGTCATAGCCGAGCTCACCAATGCTTCACCACTCCACAACACCCTCTCGGCCACCACTTGCACCACCTCCACCAGCCTATACCTGACCCAACGTCACTGCCACACCATCCCCTAACATCCACCAATCATGGTCGTGCCACCTTGGAGCCATTGCCGAGCTTGTAATGCACACAAAAATCCATTTTTGCCTTGGCTTTGTATATTCATGCCATTAATCACATAAGCAACTTCCATATCTTCATACCCTAGCTAGGTCGACCATATTGGACCCATACTTGACCATATACACCAACATGGCTGTGCCTTATCACCATATAGTCGAGTATTGTATTTACGAAAGCAAGTGCAAGTCGTTTGATTTTATGTTGTGCATAATTTCTAGCTTGTTTAATGTTATATTTGGTGTTGAAATTCATGTGCTTTATATATTTTTTGTTTGATATGTAACAAGACAATCACTTTGGCTCTTCCCTCACTTGAATCCATAGTCGTGCTTTCGTGCTTTCTGGGTCTTCGTTTGTTTGTCTGAATCTGTTATCTCCAGCTTGTAGAGGTGAGTATTTCTCACAAGGCATTCTGTACTTATATAAGTAGTAAATTGACACCCTGCGAATGTGTAGAACTATATTATTATGTTATACCTGCCTATGCTATGATCATAATGTTCACCCTATTTATACACCTATCATATCATCTGTTACTGTTATATAATGCCATTCTGTTTATTTATATCAGTTTATCACACTGCAAGTTCCTTGTAGAATAGAATCACTATGGTTTGAAATGATACATACCCGAACAGAATTTAGAATAAGGAAAAGTCGTTATGGGCTGAAATGATAGGCCTGAACGATTTTTATTTATTTCATTTAACTTGGGATTGCGGGTTTGAAATGATAAAATCCGGATTTTTCTTTGTAAATTACGGATTGAAATAATATATTATCCGTATCACTAGACCTAGGCTAGAAATTTATTTACAAACCCGTGGTTAAAATATATTTTTCTAAAATTTTAAAGTATTTTTAAAAAATGTGAATATTATGATACTTTGATTTAAATTTAATTAAAAATAAATTTTTATAAATATTAGTGATTTTCCATAAGTTAAATAAGTGAAATAAATAAATGTTAAAGGAGAATTTGAAATATAAGAAATTTTGGAATTTATGATTTTGTTTTTAAATGTAATTTAAATTAAGTAAGAAAATATGATAATTTGATTTAAATTTAATTTTAAAAATGATTTTTATAAAGTGTTATTGATTTTCTATAAATTAAAATATAGTTAAATAAATAAATGTTTAAAATTGAAATTGAAATATAACTTAACTTGAAAAATGTGAAATATATTTTAAAAATAAAAGTTAAGTTAAGAAAAATAAATGGAATTTAAATTTAATTTATGAAATGGTAAATTAAATTAAAATGTAAAGTAAATGAAATGTTATAAAATTGTGCATTAATTTTTATAAGTGAATTATTAAAGAAATTTGATTTTTGTATGAAATTTCACTGTATAAAATCATAAATTAATGGGTATTTAAATGATCATTTTAAAGTGAGAAAATATGATTTTATAAGTTAAAAATGGTTTAAATTAAAGTTTAATGGTTTATAAAATTGTATTGAAAATTTGAAATTTAATTTAACAATATTTCGGAAATGCTATCATTTTAAAGTAAAGGATATTACAGCAATTCTAAGTGCTATAGTTAATACAAGTGAACTAAAAGGCAAAAATGAAATAAGGGTTACTGCAGCACTCTATAAGTGTTGTAGTTGTAGAATTGAACTAAAGCTTTTATTTGAAACCTGAACTATTACAACATTTCTGTAAATGTTGTCTTTGCTAAATTGAATTGTTTTTAAATGTAACTTACCGTAGCATTTTCTAAATGCTGCGAAAGTTGAAATTTCACTACTCTAATAATTTTTGGGAATTTAATATTTGATTATTAAATATAATAATTTCAATTTTAAATGGTTTAAATAGAATATTTGATTTGAAATGTGATTTCGAATGGTGTTTAAATTAAATAAAATGAATGAGGTTTTGGAAGGATATGATATTTAATACTACAAACGAATTTGAAATGATACTGAATTTTTAAATAATATTTGATTTAGAAGTATAAAATACCATTTTGGAATTTTAACCACGGGATGTATTTAATTTATGGTTTAACTGACCCTTAGAGGATGGGCGATCCCAAGCATCCTTTAAGTTATGGTGCATTACTACTACAGTTCACTTGAGTTGGTTTACATCATATAAGTATATATGTCCTGACTCGAGTGTTTTGTGTTTTACTTTACACTTGGGTCAGCATGAGTATTTACAGCTTAGCTTTGGATTTCTTTCTGGAGCTAGGAATCGCTGGAGATTCTGCTTGTCTAGTTATCTCCGTTTTAGTTTCAGTTGTTCTATTTCAGCTCTGGTATTTATAAACTTCAATGTATTTGGGATTTCTATTGTATATGTTTTTCATACTGATATTATGTATTTTGTTTTGAGACTTTATTATAGTAGCTTCATGAACTACTATGGTATTTTAATTTTCGTTGCGAGTTATTCTAATATTTCCATATCTATGATTTCTGTGATTGTTTTCATTTGCTTCAAATTTTATTTACAATGCGGTATTTTGAGCAATTTAAGTCCGACATGTGTGGATGCGAATGGCTGAAAATATCGGATTATTACAGTTGGTATCAGAGCTTTGGTTTTAGGCAAACCATAGCCTGCGGAGGAAAAACTCATTAGAGATAGGGTAGAAATACCCTAGAATGAGTGAAATCAATCTCAGAATCCTTTCTTTGTGAGAGAATGCATTTTCGAAGTATAAAATTATTTCTAAATGATTTTTAAAGGATTTTTCAAAGATTATATTGGTATAAAATTTTCCTTATTTTGAAATCAAGATTTTCTAAATTTCATCCCTTCGGTATCCACCTTGTTAGAAATCTCTTGGCTAGGATTCTTATCGATTAGGATTCCTTGAACTTTGGAACGCTCCTACTTGTTCTGAAATCCAGTCTTGTCTTCTCTATTTTTATCCTTTTAATTTTAGGGCATTCCATAACTCCACTTTGAATGACCTCTATAATGATCGGTGATTCCGCAAATCTTTGAATGACTTGTAAAAGGTTGAAACTCCTTTACAATTGGCATTGATTCACCAGAGATTCCTGTATCCTGGGTTTACGATGCTATCTATCCCTTGCTCTACCCGGATTCTATCTTTGGCGATCGAATGTCGATTCGCCTTAGATTTTCACATTGGTTATATTCCTGAAGTCACTGTTGACCAGTTAAGGTCGCCCGCGATTTATATATGCTTATCCATCTTCTATTTGGTAATAAAATTATCTTATCTTTGCTAGAGCTTATCTTCGAATCAGGATTCTATTTGATGAGAGTTCCTTTAAATTTGAATCTCTGTTTGTTTAGAACTTCATCCTTGAATCATTCTTTGGAAATTTGTGTTTGGTTGTATTTTGAAATTGTGCATACATTGAATTTATTATTTTGATAAGGATGACCACATTATATGTGTAAAAGTGAAATTTTTTCGATAAGGGTTATATACCTTTTAAATTGAGAATTTGAAGTTTCGAAAGGATTTGAAATTTTGAAAATTTATAAGAAATTTAATTTAAATAAAAATGATTTACAACCGAAGGGTTTTAAATTTGAATTTCGAGGAATCGAACTCCGGTGTCTTGAAATCGGTTATAAGATTTTGATATATATAATATTATGATTTAAAGATATTTTCCGAATAAGAAGTGTTACAAATGTATTCGAATGAATTCCAATGATTTTGAAGAGATTTCAAAGAAGTCTTAGAGAAAATAAAAGTCCAAAACCCATTTATGTCGCTGGAAAATAATTTCGGTGATGAATGCATGCATCACCGACAATGATTTTCGAGTTCTGAGTGGGGAGAGGCCACTCTAGTAGCTTTGCTATGCAAGTGATTTTGTGAAACCAATTTTGATTTCAGATTTTGAAGTATGATTTGATTTTCGAAAGATATATGTATATATGTTTGAAATTATTTAAAGTAAGCCGGTGTTCAGTTCTCAAGTTTCAGATTGTTTTAGTATAACCTTATCTATTGGAGTTGATTTACTGATTTGTTGGTGATTTCCAACTTTTGG